>BTHU01000010.1:100424624-103277124 GCA_036184795.1 Tokudaia tokunoshimensis
ACTGTCACAGTTTGAGAAGGAAATAATTCAGGACCAAATAGGGTTCCTTGTCAGTTCTGGAAGTAACCCTGTGCTGGTCTTGCATGTGTCACACTAACTCCTAGCCCACATCAACTCATACATGGATTGCTCCAAGAATCCAAGATTCCATTTTGGATGCAGGTGGCCCCAGATCCTAATTGATCAGAATGGCGAACAGAGTTCCTTCATTGAATCCTGTTTTTCCCTTAAGTCAATATGGAAAGAACTTAACATGTTGGTCCACTATCATCAGAAGAAAGGAGCATGCGGACTTCATGGCTCAGGAGGAGTTCTGATACTCTCTGAAGACCTACCCATTCTATT
Source organism: Tokudaia tokunoshimensis (assembly GCA_036184795.1). Taxonomy (NCBI): domain Eukaryota; kingdom Metazoa; phylum Chordata; class Mammalia; order Rodentia; family Muridae; genus Tokudaia; species Tokudaia tokunoshimensis. The sequence goes on from BTHU01000010.1 coordinate 100,424,970, forward strand.
TTAGCTTAAGCGAAGTAGATGCTAATCCTATTTGCTGTCTGTGAATAGAGTTTTGACTATTTTTTTTAAATTTTTCATATGTGTGTGCATTGTTTGCATGTGTGTGGGCATGCATGACAATAGACATGTGTATGAATGTATGTGGAGGCCTGAGGTTGATGTCAAGAATCATCCTCAATTGTTCTCCACCTTATTGATTGATTTGGGGTCTTTGAATCAATTCCAGAACTCTCTGTTAGGACAACCTTGCTAGTTTGTTTACTTTGGAAATCCCTTGTCTTTTCCATGGAGATTGAAGTTCAGTTGGCTGCCACACTTGCGCTTTGTAGAATCAGAATTCTGGTCCTCACACTTGCCCAAGAGGACTTTAACCACTGAGCTATCTTCTCAGTTCCTTAGCTGCATTCTTAACTTTTCTTTGTATTTTTATTTTACCTCTGTGAAGATTGAGTGTAGGAGAAATTTTGGATAACAGAATTTTTAAGGTAAATTTTGAAAAATAGTTTTATTTCTTTAATATATAACCTGGTTTTCCTGAGGTATTGGTATTGTCATTAAAAATAAAGTGGAAAGAGAGAAATGTCTGGTCTTTCTTAATGAGATGCTATGCTCTGTACATTATGTGGAAGAGTGCTCCAACAACCTCCTGAGAGGAGCCATTATCAACATTATAAAGATGAAGAATCAAGTCCCAGGGAACAAAAATGATGTTTTCTTCTTTTTTTTTTTAAATTAGAGAAATGGGTGAATCTTGGCCATCTGGCCACAGAGTCAAACTCCAAATTCTTAAGTGCTTCAATTGGTCAAAAAAAAAAGTCAATATGATTTCAAGTAGCAGTCATGACTCTTAGCAGGATGCAACTCAGAGGGGAGGAGAGGAAGTAGGGAGGACAGGAGAGAGGTCTGTAAAGTTTGTGAACTCTTAAACTGATGTGCCCATTTGAAGACTGAGCAGGACAAAGAAATTCTATTTGCTCAGCAGAAAGAGCCAGATTGGTCCTCAGAAGTTGACTGCAAGATGCTTGTGATGTATTCTTTTGTACCTTCAATGATAAGAAACAGGTCAATGTCCTTCTTAGTTCCTGGAGCTAAAGAGAAATCATCACCCCTGCTTTGGCACCACCAACCAGAGGCAAGGAAACAGGGCCAGCCAAGATATTTCTTTGATTAATAGTCTAAGATATTTGCTGACCCAGAGAGTTTATAAATTGGTCTTGACTTTACAAGAGGTAAACCAACTAGTTAAGTCAAATAAAAAGGGACTCAAAGCAGAGCTGGGACTATAGTTCAGGTAGTAGAGTTTGTGCTTACCATATAAGAAACCCTGGATTTGATTAACCAGCACAACATCTACTGGGTGTAGTAGTTAATACCTGTAATCCCAGTTCTTGGGACGTAGAGGCAGGAGGGTCAGAAGTTCAAAGCCATCTGCAGCTACATAGTGAATTGGAGGCCATCCTGCTATACATAAGACCTTGTCTCAAAAAAATCAAAGACTAAGACAAAATAAAATAATAAAGTACAGAAAGAAGTACACAATACAGCTCCCAGGGAAATGCCAGCACCAGGCAAATTCAAGATGGTCTAAAGGACAGTTTATATTGCTCTTCCTCAGAGCTGAGAACCTCCCTCTCAAATCCATCATACCACAAGGGCACACCGCTAGCTTGTGTTGAAAACAGAAAATAAAGTATACACATAACAGCCCCGTTAAAGGGGAAACACTCTACCCAACCCCCAAGAACCAGACAAAGATGTCAGGCTGCAAGTCCATAGGCACAGGACCTGAGAAGAACCACAAGTTGGTACAGGTGTCTCACCTGAAAGACAAAGCCCTTGATTTCACATTTCAGAGGCATCACTGTAACCCTGACTTTACTGCACTATATGAGTGCATATGTGATAGGTATGGGTGTTTCAGGTACACCTGTGCTCATGCGAGTAGAGATGTACTCATGTGGAGGTCACAAATAAACTAGAGTGTCAGACATCACCTAACTCTGAAACAGGATCTTCGACAAGATGTAAAGATTCTCCTGTCTCCTCCTCCCACAGTAATGTAGGAACACTGGGATGGCAGATATGGTCTACCACATCCAGCAAGAGAGATTAGCTCACAGAACATCATAGTCCCACAAGATGCAACCTTATGTCTCTAGCACAGATGTACATCATTGAAGATGATGCTGTGAAACACTCCCTTCTTGCTTATAAAAATTAAATAAAAACTCTAGATCCATTTATAAAACTAATAGGTCCATTTATCCAGTGTCCAACATAAACTGCTGAAGAGGGCTCTTGCTTGTCAGAACACAGAGCCCATTTACTGGCTGCTAGGCCATCTTATTTTTGCTTTATTTGAAGAGGTGACTCAGGTTACTGGACTCATATTGCCTGTGCCCGCACCTTGTGTCTCCTTCTCTCACAGGTAATAAAGCAAAATGTCATTGTTGGGGGTGTTTCTGTGAAGCCTTGCATATCCCTAAATGTGAGGAATAAGAGGGTCTTAGCAAGAAGATCCAACCAATTAGAAGGAAAACCTTCTCCTAACTAAATTGTGCCCTGAGGACCAACTTTCCCAAGATGCTAGCCTCTTTGTGTTAATGGAATAGGGAGTTTGGAGAGTCGATTCATTATTTGAAATGCAGGGCAAGACAAGGTGACCATTGATTTCTATCAAAATAGGCAAGGAGCAAATGGAAGAGAGGGTGGTGGGCATGGAGAAATTTGAATACAGATGGAAATCTTTTCTGGACTGCTCTAGGTCAGAGACAGCTACAGCACCACAGCTTGGGAAAATAATGAACAAAATTGGTTCAATGGCTCGATGTCATTGGACTTGTTTTATACAGAAATTCCTTCCTGTTACCTACAGTTGCTATGGTAATGGAGGTATTCTTGGTGACGTAGATAAGCAAACAAACAGCTTCATTGCAGCGAATAATAGGCCTAAGGAGGAAATAAATACAACTCTAATGCTGGAGCATGGGGACAAGGTTAGGGTCTCTGTTGGAAAATTGAATTGATAGGACAGACTCCTGCAAAGACCAAGGATGAGTCTCCAGTTGCCAAGAAATCACTTAAAGCTAAATAAAATGAAGACCATGTCATGTGTATGAAAGACCATGTGGTGTGTATGAAAGACCATGTCATGTGTATGAAAGACCATGTAGTGTGTATGAAAGACCATGTAGTGTATATGAAAGACCATGTGGTGTGTTTGAAAGACTGTGTCATGTGTATGAAAGACTGTGCTGTGTGTATTAAAGACTGTGCCATGTGTATGAAAAATTTCCATCAGTTACTCCAAGGTGTCACCCTATACATGAAGACTATATATATATAACCACATGAATGAATGGCTGGAGGCCTTGATCTTGAGGAGAGATCATTTGTGACCAGAATGACAAGAGGAAGCTGACCAGGTCAGAACCAGAGTCCTTGGGGGGAGGGGGCAATATGATGGCACCAGAAAGATGGTGTAGAGATATTCAAGAGAATATAGGGCCCAGAACAAAGAGACTCATGAGGGCACACAGAGTTTCAAGGGCTTCCAAAGTGATCATGCTGCAGCAGGTTCAATGAAGACAAAAATGTGTTTGGTTGGGCTCAGACACTGCAGAGCATGCCTGTTCTCTTGGATATAACGATTCTGCTCCAAAGCAAAGTCTTGAAGCCGTGCAAACAGGCACAGGAAGGGATCAAGTCAGGTCATCATCCCTCGTGGTCAGAATGAAGTCAAAAAATAAATGTTCCCAAGAGCATGCTCATGTAAAAATGGCTCCACATGCCCCCACTGCACCAAGAGCCTGTTCATGTAAAGACAGCTCCACACACTCCTACTGCACCCTATGTTTATGGTGTTTATGCTTGCATTTGATATTCTCTATGTCCTCAACCATCTGACTGGCTCGTATCCTGCATCTGGGTGAGAAGTTTCCCATGCAAAGAGTTTGTGGTATCCTGTGTTCCTCACTTCTGTGTAGAAAGGGCAAAGTGAAGCTAACCTGGAACTGGGCACAGTCAGTAAGTTGAACCTAATGGTAATGGAGTCAGAAAAGGTAAACACCATTTTTATAATGGAGAGGCAGTCACCTTGAACAAGATGAGTAGAGAGGTAAAATTATAGACCAAAAAGGGAGGAAAATGGGGAAGAGACAGCAAGGATGGAAAAAAGAGAGAAGGAAGGAAAATGTGAACGAAAAGGTTTGCAAAGGAAAGAGAGCCACAGAGGGATAAAGGAGACGATAGAAGAATAAAAACAAGGACGACTTGGACGTGAGAAAGGGAGGAAGCGAGTTAACCAGGAAAAGGGCAGCATTACACCTGGTAGCCAAGCAGCCAAGGAGCCCAGTATCCACGGTCTCCAATTAGTTCTTCCTGCCCCCCACACACAGCTGCTCTCTGACCTAAGGAACAGAGCCCCGCCTCCTCTGCTGTAGTGCACCTTGGGAAAGCATGTACCCTGGGCGCACTGCACTATGGGAAGTTTCTGCATGCTCAATAGCGCCCAGTGCTACATGTTCCATAAGCTTTCACAGATGTTCTTCCAGGCTCACACGTGCTCAGAAACCAGCATGGATAAGCAAAACCAACTCTGGAAGATATACTCCTACCTTTTCCATAACCATTATAACAGAAAATTAATTGCCCGGAGACAGAGAGCAGAAACCTAATCAGACTTCTCCCAAGTGATGCCCACGAAGGGGCTGCAGTGAGCACACATGTAGGTGATATTCCAGTCCATTTGTCTACATGGAATTTCCTGTCTGGATGTAATCATGTATAGGTGGTTGAATGGCTGTTGGTGCTGTTATCACCCCCGTGAGAACAGGCCATGCCTACTTTTTAAAAAACACACAGTATCTTCGTGCAGAAGAAACACTCTTTAAATAATTCTGAGAATGAATAAATGAATGGAATATGTATCTCAAAACAGAACTCAATTATCAACAAGGAAAACAGAATATGATGTTTATATTAATAATGTGATTCTTTCATAGTCAGTGTAGTTCTGGTCTTGTTGCTAAATTAAGATACGATTTCTCACAAATTGAGTAGTTAGTGGTTATCAAGCAGCTAGTAAAAGCACCTGACTGTCTCCTTTTCTTTATTCCTTAATTTCTTTCTTTTTTCTGAATAATGTTTCTTACTGATTCTTTGCTAATTTCATGCATGCAAGGGGCTGGAGAGATAGATCAATAGCGAACGGCACTTTCCACTCTTCCAGAGGTTCCAGATTCACTTCCCAGCACCCACATCAGGCAGCTCACAACCACCTGCAACTCCAGCTCCAAGGGATCTGATGCCACCTTCTGTCTCTCTCTCTCTCTCTCTCTCTCTCTCTCTCTCTCTCTCCACACACACACACACACACACACACACACACACACACACACACACTGAGAGAGAGAGAGAGAAAGAGAGAGAGAAAATGCAACCACACAGACACCCACATACACATAAAAAATAAATCTTAAGAAATGATTTATACATATATACAACGTACCTTAATCATATCCAACCACCCCAAATCCTCCCTTCTGCTCCCTCAGCTCCCCAACACCTCTCCCTCCCAACTTCATGTCCTTTTTAAAAAATAATAATAGTCCACTGAGTTTGGTTATTGCCATAAGGAAATTCCTCTGGGCATTGGGAACCTACCAGTGGCTACACGTCCACAGAAAAGTTACTCTCGTTCCTCAGTAGCCATTAACCGATGACAGCCCCTCAGGTAGAGATGAGCCTCTCCATGCTGGAATTCCGGCTGTCTTATCTTGTGTGGCTAACCGCAGCTGCTGTGAGTGTGTGCGCAGCAGGCCTGTAATGTCTGGAAGATGGCTTCTCACTGCCTCCCTGCCTATCCTCTGACTCTTACATTCTTTCCACTTTGCATAATTTCTATCTGAGCCTCAGCAGGGAGAGATTGAGGTAGAAGTCCCATCTATGGCTGAATATTTGCAGCCACTCATTCTTCCTTTTAATTAACATACAGTCATTGTCCACATTAATGGGTTTCACTATGGCGTTTTCCTGGCCCACCCACCCCCATTACCCTCTATCTCCCCCTGGTTCCCATGCTTGTTCTCTTCCTCCTCCACAGAGTCCCCCTTCCACTGACCTGGCCTGTGTGAGTATATGTGAAGGCACACATGTTTTAAATATAGAGTCTACATATGAGAAGACACATATGGTGTTTCTTTGGTGGGGACTCACTTCCCTTTATGTGGTGGCCTCCAGCTCTAGCCATTTACTGTGCTGATGTCATTTCATCCTTCTTTCCTGCTGAGGAGGATCCCCTGAAGAAACGTCAATGTTACATAACTCCACGAGCAGCTTCTCCTTCACGTCAGAAAACCACAGCTTTGACTTCTCACCATCTCCCCCAGAATTTATCATCCTAACAACACAGGAAGAACAAGCTTGGGAAACTTTCTACAAAACGGAGACACTGCTTGCCTAGTGGGACTCAGAACAGTGGCTCCATGCTGACTGGCTTCGGACCTCCTCACACTGGAGCAAACTGGCGCTCAGCAGCTTGAGGGTACTCTAAACAGTCAGCTTACAGTGGGGAGGTGTGAATGGGGATGTGTGTTTGTATGTGCACACACATATAAGCAGTACATGTGTGTGCATTTCTGTGGAGGTCAGAGGCTGCACTGGGTGTTGTCACTTATCACTCTCCATCTTATTTTTGAGGCAGTGTCTCTAACTGAACAGAACCCCACTTTGGGCTGGCAGGCCAGAAAGTTCCCTGAAGTCTATTTTCTGCACACCGTCCATGCTGGAGTTATGGACACTGCGCCCTGCTTCTGTGTGGGTACTGGGAAATGAATCCAGGTCGTCATGCTTCAGTGACAGGTCTTTAGACATGGAGCCAGTCCTGACTCCCTCTCTGCTTTTTCTTGACATTGTTAGAGTCTTTTTCCCTGCCCTCAACCCTTCTCTGCTTTTCTTTCAGTGAGTTTCATTTATACAGACACATTTAACATCCTACTCTACTCTCCACTTACAAATCCAGTACTGAGACACACCAAGGCCTTATTAAACCCAATCCCTAATCCCAGGTCATCTGGGTGCAGCAACCCGTCCTGTTCTGTGCATCTGTTATTCAGCCACAGGACCTCTGCCTAAGCACAGCCAGTCTTAGATATCTTTTATTGGAGGGCCATGCATTGCCTTCATTTATTGGATTTGAAATCACTGCACAGTGACTTTTGTGAAAACACTGCCTGTGTTTTCTAGTTAAAAAAAAAACTAAAAATATAAACTTGTTTCAGGAATGTAGAGAAATATACAGCATAAGTAGGGAAAGCAATGCACCTAGTTCACTGCTGCACCGCAGCCATCCCTGCACATCCCACCATTTGCTGTTCTCTTCGAAGGTGTGTCTGAGGCCTCCAACTTCAGTAGAAGGCTTACCTGCCAATCAGTGCTTCTCCCATTGTGGCAAAAGTGGGCACTACATCTACTCAACCACATTTTTCTCAACACAGTTTACTGCAGCCAAAATGAGGGACCAGCTGAGGTATCCATGCACACACACACGAAGAAAGAACAAGTGTGCACCCTACACACACCCATAAAGACCAAATCGTACCATTGTCAGGAAAGTGAATGGAACTGAAGAGCATTATGTTAAGGAATGAAATGCAGGCCCATGGAAGTAAGTACTGCATGATTTCTCCTGCACGTGGACCCTTGGTATCACACACACTCACATGCACACACGCATGCATGTGCACACACACACAAGATAAAAAGAAGCCTGACTGCAGAGCGATGACAGGGGACAGGAAGGGACGATGAAGAGAGAGCACAGTTAAAACATGTGACATACCACAGTGTCACTTTGTAAAATAAATATCCACTAATCAATTTTAAACATGTGTCTGAGCCTAGACACGGTGCTTTAACTGACTTTTCTTTTATGTCTAATTGTGGGTCTTCACACTTGCTGCAAAAGGACAAGCCTGAGAACATTGTGCTGAATGGAGGAAACCAGGTACATTTCTATGACATGATTCTGTAACATGATGCCATTTGAATAAAATTTCCCAAGTGTGCAAATCCGAAAAGGCAAACACAGGTTACCAGTATCCAGGGATGGGGTGAAACGGGGTGCCATTCCTGGTAGATATGTTTCCACTGTAGAGACAGAATATTCCAGAACTCGATAATATGTCAGCTAGTATAATAGAACTAGATAATATAAATGTCAGTACAACATAAATATGCTTTGTGCTGCTGAAATACACTCTTTTAGATGGTAAACTTAGTGCCTTATGCTGTGGGTTTCTAACCAAAATTATTTTTTAAAAATGAGGATCGGGGAGATGGTTCAGAGTATTGAGCATTTTCTGTGCAAGCACAGGGTCCTGAATCCAAACTGCAACATCCACACAAGATGTCGGGGGTGACCACACATATGCCTGCAACCCCAGTGCTGTGGGATGGGACAGATGCAGGATTGCTGCGGCTTACTGGTCACCAGCCTGGTACAGCTTCAGAGACCGACATTGTTTCAAGAGAGTATGGTGCTGATAGAGCAGCGCACATATATCCCTCCTCTGGCTTTCATATATGTACAGTTGCATCCATGCAAACTTGAGTGCATACCATTCATGCATATACTGCACACACAGCAAAAATAAATAAATCCACTATATCACATGCAATGCTCTATGTGCCATAGCAGGGACTGGCAAATCACCCCCACAAAATCTTACTTAAAGTGCTTCCTATGCGTCTTTCTTACCCTGTTTCAGCAGAAGCCTCCCGCCCTTTCTTGCCCTTTCTCTATTCCTCAACACTTCCTCTATCTCTTTCTCCAGAGAGTGAAAACACTGCTCTCTCTGGATACTTCTGACACCACCATCAGTCTTGGCTTCTCGCCCCTCCCTGAGGAGATTCTCAGCTGATGTGTCATATCCAATTACATGCATGGCTTTCTCTTTCCGGCTGGTCATGGATGACTTCCCGGGTGGCTAGCTAAAGCATATATGTGTGATGGTGCAGGGATCAGAGGCCAATAAGCACACTTAAAAGCATTTTCTGTTTAAGCAGATCTGAACCAACAGAGATATCACTTCAGCAGAGCAGACCATGTTAAATTAGAACTTCCCATCCAAAGGGAGAGCTTGGGAGTGGCTTGTGTGATTGAGCCCATTGCTAAGCATCCTATGCGAGAGCTGACAGAATTTGAGGGCAAGACCTAGTGTCAGTTACCACAGAAGGACCAGATGCCCAGAAGATGAGGAGAAGAAAAAAGAAACATGGAGAGAAAAAGATAAGGTTTAAAAACCTCTGCAAAATTATGAGAGACATCATGGAGAAAAGGGTTGAAAAGGAGGTTCTGTCAAACTGATGTGCGGCATCCCTGTGCTGTGTCATCACAAGCACATATGGGTGGACAGCAGACATGGAGAGAATCATGAAGTGCAAACCCTTGGAGACAACCCAACAGCAGGTTACATGGCAGCAAGTAACACTTGAAGATAAACCCTGGCAAGACAAAAGGCAGAGACGGACAAGAATGATGGGTGTGGAAAGATCAGGTCACCTTGTATATGAGCTGCCTCTCGTCTTCTGCCTTCAGTCTGGAAGATCCCAAACACTTGCTAACAGGATGATCAGGCTTGGTCTAATGAAGATTCCTAGACACATGCTACAGCACCTACAGAAGAATGATCAAGCTTGGTCTAGTGAAGACCCCCCAGACACATGCTTACAGGATCTCCAGGATGATCAAGCTTGGTCTTGGTATTGATGAGGGTGAGCCTACTGTGGATGATATCAGTGCTGCTGTAACTGAAGAAAGGCCAGCCCTGGATGGAGATGATGACACATTGCCCACGAAAGTATACAAACCTTCGGCAGAAGAACCATGTACATGTTCAGTGCTTACTTTCCTCCTTCTGGTGATGTATTTCTCAAGGATTATTGCTTGTTTTTACTAACATTTAAAATATCTAAATGGCATGAGAACTACAGGGAAGCTAAAGTTCCTGTTGTGGTACTGTGATACCATAGACTTGACTTGGTTCAGGTACTGTGACACCATAGGCTTGATTCAGGTATACCACAGGCTTAATTCAGGTACTGTAATACCATAGGCTTGATTCAGGTACTCTGATACTGTAGGCTTGATCCAACAGGTTGGTAGAAGATTTGCCACAAGTAAGGTAGACTGTTGTTAACTTTGTGATCTGAGGTGTTTTCTTTGCCACTGAAGTATTCTGAGATATGTCTTCATATGTAAGTCAGTAAAACTGTTCAGATAGCTCGAGTTTCATCTTCTAGACTCTACTATTAAAATTTTCATTTCCCTATGGTTAATTCTGCAGGTACTAGTCTTAGAAGTAGGAACACAAGAACCAACTTGACAGGCATTTCCCCGTGTGGCCTGTTTGCCAAAGTAAAGTACTGAGAACAAAACCCCAAGTTTCCCTAGGTCTGGTAGCTCAGCAATGCTGTGAGTGGAAATAGAGTACCCAGACACAGTCTGATTTAAAGGTAAATACAGATGAGTTTTTTTTAATTAGAAGTGATGGACCACATTTTCCATTCTGTGGGTGTGCTACGTCCCTCAAAACAGTACAAAACATTATGCACAATGTAGCTTCCTTGGCAACTGTTGGGTCAAAAAGAATGGTTTTATTCCAGAGTGTCCAGCTATATTAGGGACAGGAAAGGGTGTCACACTCCCTGGGTTCAACCCCTCCTTGACTCATGACATGTCCTTGAGCACATTAACTTACCTCTCCAAACAGTCTGTGATATCTGCAATGAAGAGGTAAGACTCAAGAGGACTGGAGAGCTGGCTCATGGGTAAGAACTCTCGCCATGTAGGCATGAGAACCTGAGGTCAGAGCCATCACCAACACACAAAAAACTTAGTGTAGATATGACACCCCCTGAACTCCTCATCCCTGAGACAGGATTCTCACTTGGGCTTTCTGACCATCAACCAAGCCCCAGTGTCAGTGAGAGAATCCAGCTCAATGTACTAGAGCAGATAGTAATAGAACAGGCCAGCAATATGCCCCACATACATGTGAACACGCATTTTTAATTAAAAACATGTTTTGGAGGAACCAAGCAAGATATGTACATAAAAAATTCAACACAGGCTATTATGTGATCAGTCAGTAATCATGCATCCATTCACTATTGTAACAAATTGCCAAAGACATAGTGGTTGAAAACACACATTTGTCCTATAGTTATTGAGGATGTAAGTTTCAGATGGGCTTCCCTCATCTGTAATCAAGATGTCAGCAGAACTGTGTCCTTCTGGAAGCTTCAGAACAGAGTCCACCACTTTGCCTATTCTAGTTTCTAGAGATTTCTCATATTCCTTGTATCATGTCTCCATCTATCACCATGACTCCAAACTTAGCTTTCTGTGGTCATATTTTCTCTCTCTCTCTCTCTCTCTCTCTCTCTCTCTCTCTCTCTCTCTCTCTCTCTCTCTCTCTCTCTCTCTCTCCTCCACCAAGAAAGGGCCTTTCGATTACACGGTACCCAACCCCTGGTAAGCCAAGACAACATATCGATTTGAAGATTCTTAATCACAGCTGGGAAACATGTCAGGTCCCAGTGATTAGAATTAGTTTAGATCAGCCTTTGAGAGATATTCCACCTACCCCCACCAGAAGAGCCCTCCTGTGGTAAGTGCTCCTCCCTCCACACCACTTTGACTGACACAGGGAATCTTTCCATGAAAAGTAGGGGAAAAAAAGGCTGTCATATCTCACCTGTCCAGAGTAAACATAAAAGCCAATATCCCCCTCTCTCTTAGAACCTAAGTTACTTAATACTTACAACTCTCCTTTTTCTACAATTTGAGCTACTTGTTGGAAGAACTAAGCACAGAGTTATGCCCTAAGCATTACTAAGTGCTCATTACATCCTTAAAGGGAGTTAGGGCCAGAAAGATAAAATCAAAGGAAAGGTGCCTTGGATGAAGTTACTGACCTGGGAAGAGAGAGGCAAAGTATCCTCTAAGCACCCTGACTCTTTAGTTATGGACAGCATCCCACAAGAACCTTTTTTCTGAGTGTTTCTTTCATTTTCTCCCTTCTCTGCCCTCCTGCTCTCCTGTTCTCTAGGAAATGGTGCCTCACTGGGTTCCTTGGCTTCTTCTTGGTTCTTTAGTTCTAGTCTTTGATGCAGGGGAAAGTGGGAGGCAGTGTGTATGGGGAGGTGCTTCACATATAAATTGTAGATGCTGCTACCTCTGAGCCTGCACCATAATCTGTGGCTGTGACTCCTCCTTCCTGGGAGAATGGGTTCAGTTATCATATGAAAACGGCACAGTAAAAATGTGCAATGAGGAAAGCCATACTGTAGGACCTCCTCTCAGGCCTGAGAGACAGTTGACTGAGGGAAGCTTCCATTCTCTCCTTGGCCTGTCTCCTTGTCTGTCAGACAAGATTGATTGCTGAATGAGGCAATCACAGTCCTGTGGGCCCCTTCCCATGCTGATCTCTTTATGAGTCTCCCTGAAGAAAACTCATCTGAGCTAAGCGCTAGAAAGCAGAAATGATGTATGTTTTCTTCCCAGAGAGACCTAGACTGGAGTTAGAGTTTCACTATTGACTAACTGGCAGATAGCTTTCCAGCATTCAGATTGGAAACATGACCACCGTGCCTGGATCTAGATGGGTGCTCTGTAGACTGGAGCCAGGTCCTCATGCCTTCACAGCAAGGGAGAGGCTGTGCTTGGAGCTCACTGATCAGCCAGTTTAAGCTCACTGGTGAGTTCCAGGTTAGCTAGAGACCCTGTCTCATAGAACACAAACATACATGAGTACACACAAGAACATTATAAGAAGGTGTAGCTCCTCGTGCTTTGCAATCACTGAGGTGCAAACATTGACTTGCCAGCCCTTTCAAGACATGAGGCCCTGAAAACATAATGGAAACCAAGATTGAGAAGGATAGAAAAACCCAGACAGAGGTTTGTCCACAGTTCTCCAACTAAGGAATAGGAGAATCTAAGAGACTTAAAGACTATTTCAGTCCTTAGAAGTACTTCTGGCCAGAAAGAAAGCTGGTTTCAGAAGGAATGAGAGTAAAGGAAGACATCAAATGCTTCAGCTCTGAGGCTAGGTGACCCACTTTAAGATGTACAAAGGTACATTTATGGACAAGGTGGGCAGGCAGATACGGGAGGCAGTCACAGTAGGCTTCCTGGGGCACCATCCAATCTGCAGCTGCCGGGCTCTGTGAGAAAAGTTGCAGATTTTCATGCTATGGAAATCAGACAGGTGAAAACTGTGGGAAGGTTGAAGACAGCTTAAGATAAACCTAGCATCAACACTCCATCCCAGGGTACCAGACTCCGGTTGTACATAGTCAGAAGAGAATCTGTCACATAGTGTTTCCAGATCTCTCTATATGCCATGCTAACCCAGAAGTCATTTCCTTTTCCTGCAGAATCTCCCTGTTCTAAAAGTTGTCAACACATTCACAGTGCAAGTCACATGTAAGTCAAAGTAATAAAAATCACCTAATTGACATAACATGGTGAACTTTATAAGAAGAGCAATTTCCCTACATGAGATCATGAACCTATTTCACGTCAAAATTCATCAATCTCTGCAAATGGACTTAACTTCATTTGCTTGTGTACATGAGGAGGGTGCATGCAGTCAGTTGTGCAAATTTGTGCACCTCTGAGCAGAGAAGCCAGAGGAAGAATTAATGTGTCCTTTCTTCCTCTCTGTTTTATTGTCATGAGGCAGGGTCTATCACTACACTGGAAGTTCACCGTCTCTGATAGTCTGCCTAGCTAGTGAGCCCTGGAAATTCACCTCTCTCTGCTCCCTGCGGCTGAGCATTCAGGCACGTGCAGCCCCAGCCAACTTTTAAAAGATGGATGCTGGGGGTTCTAACACAGGTCCTCCTGCTTGCACAACAAGCACTCTACTCACTGAGCCATCTCTCTTGCCTCATTCAGTGGAATAAACTTTTAAAAATTAACCACTGGAAAAGTGTAACACATTGTCATTGTGTGTGCCAGTGCTGATCATTAAGGACATTAGGGGTCACATTAGCTTCTGAGGCATGTTTCAGGGGAAAGAGATTATAAAGAACCCATTGTAAAATTAGAACTATGTCTTGTTGAGACCTCCATATGTCTTTCTATATGGAGAACATGATCTTTCATCCATTTTTCTTTTTTGAGAGAGAGAGCCAGCCAGATGGAGGGCAGAAACAGAAATCTGAGATTGTGGTTCTGATGGAGATAAGAAGGAAGTGAAGGGAAGAGACAGTATTGAAGGTGGCAATTACCACAGACGTGTCATAGGAGAAATCCACATGGGAAAATGCAGAAGTCTCAAGGAACTATTAAAGGGTCATGTTGGTAAACTCAGGGCAAAAATCTATATACCTGCTAAAATAAAAAAGAAAGCATGGACAAAGATGGTCACGGAGTGGTTTGCATTATTCTAGCTATGGAAGACCAGAAAACTCAAGAATGCAGTGGGAGTATACCAAGTTGATCTGAGTTCTTGGACAAGGCTGAAATTGTACACGCTCCCACTTCTGGTTGCCTTGGCAATGATACTCCCACTGTATCCCAGTGACAGGAGAATGAGTAACCCCCATGTAAATGAAGCACATTGTAATTACAGGCAGAACCTCAGGAAGCCTGGTTGGGGCCTTGTCAGAGCAAAGTTGGGGGATCACTTAGGTCGGCTTACGCAGCAAAGAATGAAGTCATAGGAGCAGAGATGGTTAGGCATAAAATGGATGGGTGGCAGAGAAAGACCTCTTCAGTCTGTGCCTTCCACAGACTTAGGTCACAATGTGGGTGACAGAGTCTGTGGTCATGTGTCTACATTGTCTTGTCTGCTCTATCTTCCTCCATCTCTCCTGGGAAGGAATTCTGGGATAAGGGATGAAGGCGACCTAATGTGCTGGTCTCAGACGTGCAATGCCTCTCTTTATACATAAAGAGGAATCAGAGGAGGGATGAACAAGATTCATGAGGAGACCGAGGAAGGAGTCAATTCATGAGATGTATTAGTTGCCTGTGGTTTCCGTAACAAATTACTGGACACTTGGCTTAAAACAACATACATTTATTCTCCTGCTGTTCTAGCTGCTGGAAACTCTGCATCTGTGGCACTGGGCTACATACATAGGGCCACACTCTGTCCAGAGGCTTCTGAAGCTGTGACCCTCATAGCCCTTGGTTCACTTCCTCTTCTTCTCTCAAGCAAGAAGCACAGTCCTCCTCAGCTACTTCCTAGAATGGCTTGCCTTTCCTTCCTATATTAGTTGTCCTCCCTGTCTTCCCCATATTCGGACACCTGTGACTGTGTCACTCAGGCCAGCTGGATAATCCAAGATAATCTCAACCTAAAATCTTCACCTTAATCATGTCTGAAAAGTCTTTTTGGCATATGTCTTGGTTTATTCTGGTTTCTGTAATAAAATACTCTAACCTAATCAACATAAGAGAGAATTTGTATTTGCTCCCAATTCAAGAGTATAGTCCCCCATGGGAGAGAAGCAAAGGGAGCAGCAGCAGTTTGAAGAAGCAGTCGCATCACTCCAGAACCAGGAAACAGAGTTTGAAATCCCAGCCAGGGAATGGTACCACCCACAGTGGGCAGGTCTTCCCACTTCAGCAATCAATCTCCCATACGCATGCTGTTCTGTAGAAGCTTCTTCCAATATTAAAACCTACCTTCTTTTTTTTTCATTTATTTTCTAAGTTTTTTTATTTACATTCCAAATGATTTCCCCTTTCCCGTTTCCTCCCTCCCCGAAAGTCCCATAAGTCCCCTTCCCTCCCTCTGTTCCCCATTCAACCCCCTCTCACTTCTTTGTCCTGGTATTACCCTACATCCAGTCTTTCCAGGACCAGGGGTCTCTCCTTCCATCTTCTTGGAAATCTATTGATATGTGAATTGTGTCTAGGGTATTCTGAGATTCTGGGTTAATATCCCCTTATCAGTGACTGCATACCATGTGTGAAAACCTACCTTCTTAAAAGGGAACATCTTAAGGCAGGGTGGTTACAGACAGTGAAACATTAACATATTTTAAGGGGAAGTGGAACACTACAGGGACACCTGTGAAAACAGGAAGCAAAAAAACTCAAAAGAGCTTCAGGAAGTCCCTGAAACTTACCAAATTCACTAGGTCTCTCTCTCCCTCCCCAAGGGTATATTAACAATAAAGCCTGCTGAGAATCACTCCCAGACAAACCCACACTCCTGGAAGAAACAAAGAACAACCAAACTGACTAGAAGAAATAACAGATGAGCTGCCTGACAGGGGCCCAAACCAACTGTGTCACCTAAAAGGATACTCTCCAACCTGTTGAGCTGCCTGAAGACTGCAGACTATAGTTTGCTCTAGGTTTCCAACTTTGTGAGCTATCACCCATACAGGGTAGGCTTTGGCAACACAGCTGTTTTGAGTCATTTCTGCTCCTGTGAGTGACCCTTCACCAATCCTCCTGAGTTCCTACAATAAAACTCACAAGTTCACCAAGATAGATGTGGGGGATATCCATACTTTGGAACTGTTGTCAGTTGTCTGTCCTGGGTGAGTAGATGTTGTTCCTATCCTGATAGTGCCACACAACACAAACCCAGAGACCCATTTCCAAGGTGACCCTAGTATCTATCAGACAACATTGACCATATGACCATTACATCATAAGAAATAAGATCTCAGAGTATAGAAGTTAGGAGACAGACATCTCTGGTGTCTGTTATATAACCTGCTTGCTTGGTTGGTTGGTTGGTTGGTTGGTTGGTTGGTTGGTTGGTTGATTTTTTTTAAGACAGGGTTTCTCTGAAGCCTTGGCTGACCTGGAACTCACTATGTAGACCAGGATGGCCTTAAACTCAGATCCCCCTGCCTCTGCCTCCAGAGTGCTAGAATTAATTGTGTGCACCACCACTGCCCAGATGCCTGTTTCATAACCTCTTACAGTGAATAAAAGAGAAAAAAAAAACAAAGGACAATATGGAGAACTGTACCCTGTGGTGCATGATAGATTGGACCTCAGTCAAGCTGCTGTCAAGACACAAACAGACCCAGAAGAGGAAAGGGGTCTCAGTAACATTCACTGTGTTTCTCTGAATTTGACCCAAGTCTGACACTGAACTATAGTGGGCACTGTTGTAAACGCAGGTCCCCAGCACAGATGAATTAAAATAATCACTGCGAACAGTCTAAGCCAGCAGTATGGCGTCACTCTGTGTGATCATTTCAAGATGTTCCCTTTTTGTCTGAATTTATTTTAAATAAGTATTGGTGAGCAGATTTAGATGTGAAAAGCTACCCACATACAGAGCCAACGTGGCCTTAAATATTCCTTCGCCTGCTCCCAGCAATCACACAAATTAACAAAATGAACACATCATTTTTATTGTTATTATTATTCATTACTTGGTATGTCCTATGCTGAAGAAAAACATACAAGGAATTTCAGAGTGAAGGGCATCGTGGAGCTACATGTGGAAAAGCTCTTGCCTCAAGTTCAGGGCCTTGTCTTCAATCACCAGGTACTGTCATATATGGAAGAAAGAATGGATGTTAAATTAGATACGGGGCAGGAAATACCTGGAAGGTAGTGGGCTCTCTATGAACCTGAACACAGTGTCAGGGGAGAGGCAGCTCTAGAGGAGGAGGTGGGAGATAGAGATTTTAAAAAAAATAAAAATAAAAAGGCGACCCATTCTCTAGCACTTTGATAGATCCCCAGAAAGACTATGATGTCACAGCAATGTCCCC
The DNA here is from genome assembly GCA_036184795.1 of Tokudaia tokunoshimensis. Classification (NCBI taxonomy): domain Eukaryota; kingdom Metazoa; phylum Chordata; class Mammalia; order Rodentia; family Muridae; genus Tokudaia; species Tokudaia tokunoshimensis. Next base: position 100,442,739 of record BTHU01000010.1, read on the forward strand.
TCTTTGTTTTTATGTCTCATACCCGTGTGCCACTGTGCCCAAACTAGCATCCTATAATAGCTTCCAACAGCAAAACTAATTTGGTTGTGTCATGCTGAGACATCCATCTTCTCATACGATGTAACAGGTTAACACAAAGGATGGATTGCTGCTGACCACAGGGAGCAGCAAGACAAGCTTCACGAAGCCAAAACGGTGTGGGACCCTCCCCACTGCCTCTGTGCAGCAGAGCCCTGGACCCTCCCCACTGCCTTTGTGCAGCAGAGCCCTAGACCCTTCCCACTGCCTCTGTGCAGCAGAGCCCTGGACCCTCCCCACTGCCTCTATGCAGCAGAACCCTGCAAAGTGAGTTGCCTCCCAGGGTAGCAGTCAAAAGACCAACGCCGCAAGCACTGTACAACAATCTCTCTCCCTGGGTATACAAGAAAATAATTAGACACTAGCAACTCAAGATTAGCAAAACAGCCTCGGGCCCAGCAGATCCTTGTGGAAGAACTTTCTCTCAGTTTCTCACAGATGTGAGCACAAATACCTGGGCAAAGATATTCAAGGCAACTGTGTTCATAATGGCAAGAGGCTGGGAATAATCTAGGAGGCCATCAGAAAGGGATTGGCCAAATCCATTAGAATACCTCCTCACTATGAACACACACCCCATGCAGCCATTAGAAAACAGAGCCTACTTACATGTACTGAGAAATAACCATTGGCCGAATGGGGCAAGTTAAGACTGAGAACAGTGTGTAGAGTTTGCTAGTATTTGTTTAAAAGACAGTGGTGTGTCTATTTATTAAAAGTTGTTTTGATGCCAGACAATGGCAATTCAGTAGTGAAGAATGCTGGTCCCAGTTGAAAGAAAGCTTATGAGACTAAGGCAAAGTGTGTCACATAACAGCAGTAAATAAATATGCTTGAATTTGACTGAGTCATGTGAGACAATAGGAGGCTATTTTGACCTATGAACCAAGGACCTTCATGGAATCTAACCTAACACACCTGAGAACACGATACGGAAGAACTACACAGCATTTGATCTTGTAAGGAAGATTAAGAAGGAGCATGCTTGCTGGATGCATGCTGAGATGATCGATGTTTTCCTCGTGTTCTTGCTTTACTGACTCAAAACAACTTAATTCTTTAAAAAGTATATATGCATAGCAGCACGAGGAACCTGCCTATAGTGAACAGCAAGGATGGAGTCAGGATTCAAAGCCAAGACGAGGTGGACTTGTTAAGAACACAAAAGTAGGCAGGTGATGTGGTCAGCCCAGCTCAAAGCTGTATGTGTGCATCTCACTCTCCAAGGACCACATAAGCCCCAGAATAGTCAGGTGAGAGCAGAGGTAACAAGAAGGAGAATGCAGGAAGCACTTGGTGCAGTGGAAGGGCTCCGCCTCACTCCATTCTGTGCTCCTCAGCTAACTCATGGTCCTGAACACACCTGTGCACCCAGGTTCACCTGTGCAGCTGAACACACCTATGCACCTGGGCATACCTGTGCACCTGGGTTCACCTGTGCATCTCAGCTCAGCTGTGCTCCTGAACACACCTGTGCACCCATGTTTACCTGTGCTTCTGAACACACCTATGCCCTTGGGCACACCTGTGCAACTCAGCTCACTCATGCTCCTGAACACACATGTGTACCTGGGCTCACCTGTGCTCCTGAACACAGCTGTGCATCCAGGTTCACCTGTGCACCTGGGCACACATGTGCAACTCAGTTCAGCTGTGCTCCTCAACACACCTATGCATCTGGGCTCACCTGTGCAACTCAGCTCACCTGTGCTTTCAGGCACTTGTGTGAAGCTTGGCTCACCTGTACTTCTGGATGGGTCTGTGTGCCTGGGCTTTATCTGTGATCCTGATCTGGATTTGGTTAGGCAATTGTGGATTGCAAAATTCCATGCCCCATCTTCTCTCAAACCAAGACGTGCTAACCTGTTCTTTCCTACAGAAAATAAAAAGCAATAGAGTTTTCCAGCTCAGAACAGAGAGGTGTCCAAGTAGCCAGGTCACATGGCCAGAGGCAACCCCAACAGGGAAAGGTCACATGGGGCAGTGATGAGCAAGAGGTAAAAACAGGCAGGCAGACAGCCAAATACACACACTGGACCTGAGACTCCTACAGATGCTGGCCTAATGTTGAGCAGCCTTGCCCTTGGGCTAAACTAGAGAGCATTGTCTCCTGTGCTCTGTGAGTGGATGGTGTGATAGAGGAAACAAGTATAGCTTTTTAATTTTTAAGTGGCATATATATTGTACATAGTGAAGGGGTTTCATTCATGGATATCAGGTCCCAGTGGTAAAGGACTTATTGCCTAGTGTCCAGAATGCCCTACATTCTACCTCAAGCAAAGAAAAGAAGGAGGCACTTTTTTTTACCTTCTATTAGAAATGCTGGGAAAGTGCAGAATTCTAAGCTGTATGAATAGAAGCAAATGTGTCTGGAAAGTAGCTACAAGCTGCAGCACTTGTCCAAAAGCCTCCCATGCTGCATAGTTCCCTCACACATATTTTATGGTACACTGAGAAGCTAAATAAAAATGAAGAGCAGTGAGTACATTTTATATATTGAATACATCATGGGTGTTTGTGACAAAGGTAATAACAAATGAGCATGCTGTACCTATAATAAACATTGATAATAAAAATAGGGTGTCAGATCCACTCTTAGGAATAGCATCTGCCTCTAAAAAATACTGCAAAATGAACGAAGACAACACATGGGAACTTGATGGCATTCCCAACAGTTCACAGGTTTCTCAGATGCCCCCCATTATCAATAATCTGTGAATTTTATGCATCTGGCATTAATGAGTGATGCTCAGAGAAGAAAGTCTACTGAAAAGAGGGTTCTCTTGCTTTGCCTCTCCAAGGATGCTGTGTGCGCACCCTGGGACACACCATACACCTGCAGAGGTAATATCCCTCCCAGACCCCATATCCTGTTCCACCAGGGAGCTGGGGGATTGTGATGCCCAGGACTTAAAGATCGGACCTGCAGGGTTATTGCTGTAGTGTGTTTCCCTGGTGTCTCCTTGCCTTCTTCTTTTTTTCCTTTTTTTTTCCTTGCCTTCTTGACCGCCATCTCTAATGTTTCTAACCCTTACAGCCGCACCTTTGCTCAGCAGCAGTCCACCACAGCAGCTCTAGAGACAGTCTCCCTCTTTTTCAGGTCTACGAATCAATGTGAGTTACAGGTGAGAGTGGGGAGGGGAAGAGACCTAAAGCAGATGATGTGACACTCTAACATGTGAAAAGAAAAGAGAGGGGGAAATACTGGACACTAAAGTTTTAAGTAGGCACAAGGAAAGAAGGGCTGGGAATAGATTAACTGAAGCTAACAAATTATAAGAAAGTTGATAGAAACCCACCACTTGGTAAGCTAATTTCACCTTTAATGCTAATACTCAGAAGGAAGAGGCAAATGGATCTCTCTCTCTCTCTCTCTCTCTCTCTCTCTCTCTCTCTCTCTCTCTCTCTGTGTGTGTGTGTGTGTGTGTGTGTGTGTGTGTGTGTGTCTGTCTGTCTGTCTGTGTCTCCCTCTTCTCTCTCTCTCTCTCCTCTCTCTCTCTCTCTTTCTCTCTCTCTCTCTCTCTCTCTCTCTCTCTCTCATTCTCTGTGTGTGTGTTTATAATTTTTAAAAAGATGTAGCTTGATTAGAAGTATCCTGAATGCTTCTCCTAGAAACCATGGGTTATTAAATAAAAACTCTCAGTTTCAGGCATTGGGGAAAGTCTCAAGGACTCCCCCCCCAAGACAACACAAGATATTGCCATTACTCTTGGCTACCCACCATAACTAAAGGTAAGTCCCTATTGCTGAAGACAGAACATTTTGTTGCAAGATTCAGGGAAATCAAGCTGTAACTATCCTGCACGCTTCCTCCCTGGAATTTCATAATGCCAGAAAGTATATGCTGACATCTGGGGGAGAAAAAATCTCAGGGATCTTATGCAGTGGCAGACCCTGAACGCTACAATTCCAGCCTGCCAAGCAAGAAGTACCCACTGCAATAGTGGCATAAATGGTATGGAGATAACCAACCATCTCCTGGTTGGATCTGAGACCTTCTCCACAAGAAGGAATTCATAGCTAGTACTATGAATCTTGTCAAAAGATCGTGACTGCAGAAGTCATAGGTCCTGGAGCAGGGGGGAAACATACTACTATTGTTTTTGCTAAATGGACATGGTGGCAAACTGCCTTCTAAATATTGACATTTCTATCTATAAGTAAGTGTTGCTCTCAACCTTTCAAGTCAGAGAAGCTTTTTCATGGTGGCCAACAGTTAATGAAGAGACTCATAAATAGTCAAAGTACTGATAATAACTGGCTTGGGAGTACTCAGTCTTAAATGAAACATCTATATAAACTCTGCCAAGACTTAGGAATGTAATGGAAGAAGGGACAAAAAGAATGAAGAGCTGGAGAATGGGGAGGAGTGCCTTGAAACACTGTCTTCTGGAATGACGACTACTGTTACAGCCATGAATTCACTGCAGTCCAAGGCCACACTGGTCAATATTCCAGCTGGCAATGCTCTTTGAACCTAGTGAATTCCTTATAAAGAAAAAAGATGAGGACACGAAAAGGGGCACCAGTTGGGATGTGTCTGGGAGGAGTGGGAGGGGAGAGTTGGGATGGACATGACCAATATACATTGTATACATGTGTAAAATTGTCAATGAATAACCTTAAAATAATCTTTTAAAAAACACAGCTGATAAATAAAATTCTGTATTAAAAAAGAATTTATGGGACCATATCTGTGTTTGTACTCTGAAGGTAGCTCTCATCATGAACTGTGATTTCACCACTCTAACTATTTATTGCTAAGACTATCTTTCCAAGGCAACTATCCTAGAAAGACTTCTGCATTCCGAGTAGTGTGGGAACTTAGAGATACACTACAATACCCTCTTCTTAGAGGGCAAACTAGAGCCCCCAAAAGGAAAATGGAGTCGGGGATTTAGCAGCTGTTCTCGATTTGTTAAAGTATAAGGTCTCCCATAAAGAGCCTGTTGAGCTGCCTGAATCTCAAGTGTAAGAATCATTTCAAATAAAACGTCACAGCTAGCATCATTATCCAACCCTTCTCACTTAGCAACATCCCACTACCTTCTATACTGGTGGGAAAAATCAGTCAAGGTGTCTGCTCTCCCTGGACCACGGGGTGGGGGACTCAGCTCAACCAATTCAGCACCCTCTAGGAAGCCCTGGAAAGAAGAGCAGTACCCCTGGTTGAATCTGACTTACCACGTGATGGAGGACCTGACTATCAGGCCCTGTCTCCTACATGCCCAGTGAGGCTTTTCTCCCTGTCCTTGAAGCACGCTCTTCCAAACACCCTGGAAACCTTCTAATGCATGTGAATTTCCACTAGTCTAAGTTACTTGGGGCTGTTTCTTCTCCCTCTCTAACCTACCGCAAGATCCAGAAATCATCTTTGTGGCAGAGTGATGGTCACAGTCATCTCTCAGAACTGGATGGCTGTGATATCCTCCAAAGCCACATGTGAGCATTCTGTCAGTCACACAATATTACATGATGCTGTTAGTTGGCGACATAACTCTTCTTTCTGCAAATATCTTTCTGAAGGCCAGAGATGATCTCATAAATAAGTGGTCCTCAGTTCCAGTGACTCATAGTTATGAGGTTGGACACATTTATTAGATTCCCAACTGAAACAGTGACATTTGAAAACTATTTGGTTTTTTTCGTGAGTTACTGCCCATCCAAGGTCATTTCTCCACTTAAACATTCTTGCTAATTCTGTATGGAAATGTTGGCTAGAGAGGGGAAGGAAATGAAATCGGTGTCTACTGTTCCATGCTTTGTCTTCTAATCTTGTTCAGAAAGGAGCACATGCTGAGTCATAAGTCAACCTGGTCATGTGACATCAGGCAAACAATAAAATCATGGCCCCCAAGTGACCTTTAAAACTCTCTCCCTTTATTCATGGCCTCTAGTTTCTCAAGAAAGGTTTTGGTGATGCTTTAATTCCCCTGTGCTAAACTCTCTTCTATTTAAAAGCTATCAGAGGAAGAACAGACAGTTGTTGTGGGTGGGGAGCCATTCAGCTCAGGAATCACATTGCAGAGGTCTCTGATCTAGAGGGTAGGCCGGAAATGCACAGCCTAGAGGTAAAAGAAGAACAAATGGCCTCCACAGATCTCCACATCCTAAGCCTGGAACCTGCGACTGCATGATTTTCTATGGTAAAAGGGAGTTTGTGGTGTCCTTTATCCTAGTTTGCCTCCTGTTACTGAGAGAAACATTGACTAAAACTAAAATTAGGGGAGGAAAAGATTCATCATCCAATTCTCAGATCACAGTCCTTGGTCAAGGGATGTCAGGGCAGGAACTTGCAGCAGGAACCCAAAGCAGGAACTTAAGTAGAGACCAGAAGTGAAGGAGAAACCATGCGAAGTTGCTTGCTAAACTTGATTTTTTTTTAAATACGACTCAGGGCTAGCTGCCCAGTAGCAAAACCACACACAGGGCTATCTGCCCAGGAGCAAAACCACACACAGTGGCCTGGGTTTCTCCACATCAATCAGTCTGTACTCAAGGAAATGCCGCACAAATATACCCATAGGCCAACTGGTGAATAGAGGCAAAGTCTCAGCTGGGGTTCCATCTTCACAGGTGACTTAAGTTTCTATCAGTTTGATGGAAACTAGCCAGCACATTGTTAAACTAAAATACTTGTGGTTTTTGTTTGTAGGTTTCTGTGTGTTTTGCAGAAACAGGAAGTGAGCCTGAGCTCTCTCCCACTAAACTACATCTCCAACTCTCTTCTTTACCTTTTACCTTGAGACAGAGTACCACAAGCTAACTTCAAACTTGCTCTATAGCAAAAGCAAGTCTTTAAGGCCCCCTGCCTAAGTCTCCTAGGCAGCTGGAATTATAGGCTTGTACCAACAGGCACAAAGGTAAGGGTCCTGAAGTGCAGAAATGGCCCTATGTTATCACGGTGAGTTCCTTGTAATCACAGAGCTCCTTAAAGGAATCAGAGAAGGAAGCTTGCTGGACCATGCTGTGATGCTGGCTTTCAGACAGAAGAAGGGTCCATGAGCAAAGGCCTCAAGGAGAGCTCTAGGTGTAGGAAAAGGAGACTGCCTCCCAGGACCTGCAGAAAGGGCGTGGCTCTGCTACTCCTTTGATTTAAGCTCAATGAGACTCAGATAAGACGCTGGCCTACAGAGGTATAAGAAAAACTTCCTGTTCTAAGCCACTAAGACTGTGGTAATTTACTACCAGAATGGAAACAATGTGTCACATATCTACTGCAAACAATCACTACAGATTCAGACTGAGCCCCAAATTGCCAATCTTTCTGGATTTCTAAAAATGTAGATATTTTAATGAAAAGTAACTTGATTCTCATAATATTCAAAGACCCATAGCATCTCCATGGGCTGGATTCAGCCTACAGGCTGCCTTCAGACTTTGGCTGTACTCCACTATGTTGGTTTGAATAGGTGTGGCTACTATAGACACACGTGTTTGAGTGGTTGGTCCGTATGGAATGGCACTATGAGGAGGTGTGCCTTGTTGGAGTAGGAGGTGTGTCATGTGGGGCAGGATTTGAGGGCTCCTATGCTCAAGCTAAGCCTGGTGTAACATAGTCTCCTGCTGCCTTCAGATCAAGATGTAGAACTCTTATCTCCCTCTCCAGCAACATGGACTAAACCTCTGAAACTGTAAGCTAGCTCCAATCAAAGGTTTTCCTTTGTAAGAGTTGCCACAGTCGTGGTGTCTCTTCACAGCAATAAAACCCTATCGAAGACACTCATGAAGGCTTTCTTTAGCTTTAACACACAGAGCAGCAGCCTGGCTTGCACTCAGCCTGCTCCATGATGGCAGCTGACAGATTTCATAAGCAGTGTCCCCATAACTGAAACCTTTAACATTTCTCAACACAACAACATTTCAGAGGCTAACATCTCTGCCTCACCCCTTCCCCTAGGACAGCAAGGGGGAGGGGGAGGTCTTGTCTATCTCGTGCAGGACAGCCCTTCAGACTCCTGAAGACAACTCACATAGACCTGTTTCTTCTTCCTCCTCCTCCTCCTCTTCCACTTCCTCTTCCTCCTCCTCTTCCTCTTCCTCTTCTTGCCCTTCCCAGAATCATTACCTGTCTGTTGTCTGGCCCTTCTAATTTTTAGTGAGGGCTATGCAGCAGTAGCCTTACGCCCTGGGTCGGTACCATGGACAGAGAAAGCAAACAAAAAGCCCAGAAAGGCTGCTTAAAGACACGGCATCTTTCCCCTCCTGAAGATAGCAAAAAGTTGAACTGGGGCTGTGGCTCTGTTGGAAATGTACTTGCCTAGCATTCATGAAGCCTTAGCTTCCACCCAGACATGGTGACACCCATCTATAATCCTGGTATTCAGAAAGCAGAGGAAAGCAAGTCAGAAATTCAAGGTCATCTTCAGCTATATAATGAGTTAGAAGCCAGCCTGAGAAACATGATACCATGTCTCAAAAAAAGTTTTTAAGGGCTTCAAGCCACCCACCGACTTGTTGCTCCTGTTCACCCCACCTCAACACCCTTCCTTCATTCTCTTAGCCACAGTGACGTTCCTATTCACACCCTGAATCCGGCTCGGACATGGCCTCTGGGAGCCCTCTAACCAGGGGCAGATCTGGACCAGCATTTGCTTTCAGCATCCATCTCTGACTGTAATTCCGCAGTTGCCCTGGCTGCTGTTTAGGGTCCATGCGGCACCCCCTCCAGCATATAGGCTCTGTGGAAACAACTCTGAAGTCTGCATTCACTGCCTGATACCCAGTTAATAAACAGTAAGAGAATGCTGGAGTCTAGCTGCAGATATTCCACTTACAGTCAACGTAAGTGAGAGTCACAGCTATGGACATCTTTGCTCATTTTTCAGGGGACAAAAGCCTCTATCTCTTCACTTTATACTCATATTCCATTTTGTCCAAATGCCACAACCTAAATTCATGACCTCAGTATTTTTATCTCTTTATAACTTTATTTTACATTGTAGGTCAGTGGCCTACATTTGATTCTTGATTTCATTGGCTCCTCTATGTGCCCTCCTCATGGCTTCATAGATTTACAAACATACTAGGAGGCCTTGGATTTTCATTCATTCAAGGAACACGTAGTCACTATGAACTAAGCTTAGAAGTTAGTTGCCAAAAATATTTCATCCTATAAGGTAAGCAATATTTCAATACTACATTTGTATAATTTAGAAGCAAGCAAAAAACCTATATTGAAAAAACTCAAAACTTGAAGTACGGAAGTAGATTAGTCCCCACTTGCTTAGTTCAAGACTTACTCAGTTCTCTATTTTAAAACCCCATATTTGGAGGCCAGTGAGATGACTCACCAGGTAAACTGTGCATACCCAAGGACCTGATTTCAATCCCTGGCACCAACATCACAGTGAGAGAAGAGAGCCAACTCCACACAGTTGGCCTTTGACCTACACACACAGATACTATGGCACATGTAACTACTCTAGTAGCAATAATAAATCGATTTGATTACTTTTAACCCCGCAATTTATTAATAACACAATTCTCTATGTTGATTTTTACTCTTTAAAATACTTCATATAAACAAACCACTTCATTAAAATGTTGTCCTAGAATAATATTTATCTTGATAGCTGAGCTCTGGCCACCCATTGAAATTCTGCAGTGATGACCCAAAGACATGTTATATATTCCAATATATCTGTGAAGACGTTTCCTGAGGATTCTGAATGTTACTACTACAAAGGGGAAAAATGTTAAAGGGGACAGATACTCTAATTACATGTATTTGATCATTATACAACATATACTGTATCAAAACATTATATTGTACCCTATAAATAAGTATAATAATTATATGTTAATTAAAAATATAACTTAGGAAAAGTTGTACTCAAAGGAAGTTTCTCACTCACTGCTGTCCCAACCTTGATACAGTTCTTACTTTTTGCCTCAGGTGTGTAATTTTCCTAAAATAGCAGGAAAGCAGGGAAAGTTACTGTTTTATGAAGAGATGAGTTAGTAAGACCAGGCTGATGACTAGAGAGTTCAGTCTGATTTGGGAGGCGAAGAGCACATGTGTGGGCCAGATAAAACATAAAGTCAGGCTGAGAATGCTGCTTTGATGATAGAAAGCTTCTCAGGTATGCAGGAAGGCCCGTGTTCAGTCCTCAGCACTCCGTAGAAATGCACATGGTGATATAAGCCTATAATCCTAGCATTTGGGAGATAGAAGCAGGAGGATTCAAAGCTCAAGGTAGGAGTCCAGCCTGTGCTAACATGAAACTGTCTCAAAAAAATTTAGATGTGAAACTGTATTACAAACTTATTAGGAAATAACATTAGTGACTGTTGTGAGGTTTGTGCCCTGTGACAGAAGGCAGACCATAAGGAACATCTCTAGGTGAGACAGCCATCCTGTGATGTTCCATAAGAGCTACAACCTGGAAAATGGCTGTCCCGAGTGTGGGAAGAAACACAGGCGGGCGGTGGCTCTCTGCCACCTATGACCAGACTTGCATGTGGTCAGGTAAGAGGAGCAGGTGTCTGTATAAGGGATGGATCCCCAGGTGGGGCAGTCTCTGTATGGCCTTTCTTTCAGTCTCTGCTCCACACTTTGTCTCTGTATCTCCTCCCATGAGTGTTTTGTTACCCTTTCTAAGAAGAACCAAAGTATCCATACTTTGATCTTTTTTCTTCCTGAGCTTCATTTGGTCTATGAATTTTATCTTGGCTCCAACTTCATAGGTAGCAGAGGATGGCCTTGTTGGACATCAAAGGGAGGAGAGGCCCTAGGTCCTGAGAAGGCTCAATGCCCCAGTATAGGGGAATACCAGGACAGGGAAGCAGGGGTGGGTGGGTTGGTGAGAAGGGGGAGGGGGGATTGGATAGGGTGTTTTCCGAGGGGAAACCGGGAAAGGGGATAACATTTGAAATGTAAATAAAGAAAATATCTAATTTTTTAAAAAAACAAACAAAGAGGAGCAGGTGAAGATTCTAGAGACTTTTCCTGGCTATCCACAAAGGGACACTTTGACAAGGAGAGTGAGGAGCTCCTGTTCTAGCCAGTGCCATGGCTGCAAGAGAGGAGCTCCTGTCAGGGTGGGAACTAACTGTCCTGGGGCCCCACATCCAGCCTGCCTGCCTGCAGGGCCACTCATCCACAAGCACCATGGAGGGGACACGGGAAGCAAACCTGCCTCGTGACTCCAGGATGCTCTAATTCCCAAAGTGCCAGCCTCTGGACATGGGACACCCTTGTGGTCCTAAAGGTGACATGTGGTTTTAGAACCGTAGTCACGTTCCTCTGTCCCAAGGCTGTCACCTACACACAATGGCTTCAAACTGTACCTGCTAATCCTTCCAATTCCTCCAAACCCCAAGGAACAATTATCTCTTTTCGAAAATGTGCTTTTGGAAGGTCTGGGAAGATGTCTATTAGAGAAAGCCAACAGCAGAAAGCTGTAAATCTTAGCAACTGCCAGAGGACAGAGATGGCAGAGAGGAAGAGTGAAATCCATGCCTTCCTGAGATAGGCGTGGAGGTTCTGCAAGCAGCCACACAGCAGAGCAGAGGGGGTGGTGTGGGGCACACAGAGGAAGAATAAGAAAGTCTAGATTATCAGGGATAGCATACCCAGGCTAAACAAAGACTTGGTTTTTTTTAATTAAGGGTGAATGAGGTGAGGACTCCGTTAAATTAAAGGAAGGAAAAATTGCTGAGAAAGCACACACACCCCATCCCTGAGTAACCTTGTGACCATGAACAAGTGTCAGGATCTCTCTGTCCTCTGATATACCCCATATGTAAAAAAAAAAAAAAAAAGGAATTGCGCCCATTAGGCAAGGTGGTTATCACCTATATAATCCCAGCAGAGGCAGAAGACTTGCAACAGGTTTTAGGGTGCTATCAAATTCCAGGTCACTCTGAGCTACAGTTGTTAGGATTCTGTCTAAACTCCACCCCACAGTTACCTGGCAAAAGCCAGGTAGGTCTGGCCCACTGTAAAAGGGACTGTTTGCCCCCTCCTCTCTTTCTTACCCTCTTCTCTCTCTCTCTCTCTCTCTCTCTCTCTCTCTCTCTCTCTCTCTCTCTCTCTCTCTCTCTCTCTCTCACACACACACACACACACACACCTCTTGCCCTCTTGGGCTCTCCTCTCTCCCCATTCCCTTCCCCCTCTTTCCACGTGGTCATGGCCGGTCTCTACTTCTCTACTCTCTCCTTCTCTCTGCCTTTCTCTACCTCTACTACTCTCTTAACTCCCCTCCCCATGCCCTAAATAAACTCTATTCTATACTATACTGTTGTGTATGTGGTCCCTCAGGGGGAAAGGATGCCTAGGCATGGGCCCCCTGAGGTACCTCCTTCCCCCCCCATACCTCACCACACACCCCATAGAACATATTCTTTACCTCTTTATCTTTTTATAAACACATCAACAGTGTGAGAACCTTACCCCTACACACACACACACACACACACACACACACACACACACACACCAAAAAATGAGAGGGCACTTCCCTGTTGACAAAAATATATCCATGCTACATTTCTATGCAGCAAGGGAAGAAAAGGTGAGCTGGTGCAGGGAAATGTGTGTTCAGTAGCAAAATGTGGCCACTCACACCAGCCCATGACAGGTGGAGGCAGGAAGATTGCTATGAGTTCCAGGCTAGTCTGAGAAATGATGTATGACTCTGTCTCAGACCCTCCAATCCACCTAAATAAATACTGTTTACCTGGCACAAGACCATTTTTTGACATTAGAACTCTTGTTATAACCACTTTCTAGTTATTGTCCCACGATTGTCATTAGGTCATAAGGACTGAATGCAAAACACCCATCACTGCTTGGGACAAGCAAAAACTCAGCAATGGCAGGCACTAAAACAAAGGCTGTGCACAGGACATGTACAGCCCTTGGGCATTTCCAACACAGGTGAAATCAGTTTCAGTACAAACATACAACGAGTCTATTCTATACTGTTCTACTCTATTCTATACTATACTGTTGTGTGTGTGGTCCCTCAGGGGGAAAGGATGCCTAGGCATGGGCCCCCTGCAGTGTGAGAACCTTACCCCTACACACACACTGCAATCAACAGTGTCATTTGCACATAAACAATCCCCACTCAAGGCAAGAAAATAGTTTGTTCTCAAAATGATTGAACCAGTCCAGCCATCTGCCCTGGTGCCAGTGGCAAGTTATTCCTTCTGAGAGCATAGCTACAGCTTTTTGAACCCAGCCTGGATGGGATTTGGAACTATCAGAGCCAGAAATTTCTGGTCCTGAATTTACTTCATCTTTCTCCCAGAGTGGTTTAGATAGGAGAGCAAAGAGAAGATGTAGTCTATGGTTACAAACTTTCCACTATAAGAAGAATATATTCAGGAGATCTAGATACTGAGCAGATGGTTGACTATAGCCAATAATACCATAGCTTCTAATAGAAATTTATAAAGACAGTAGTTAGGCAGGCAGGAAGATAGACAGACAGGCTCACATGTGCTCATGTACACACAATGGGAACTACACGTGTATACCCAATGGGAACTATACACTGTGATAAAGATGCTCATTAACTAAGTAACAATAATAATTTCACAACCTTAGCCAGACATTGTGGTTTACATCTATAATTCCAGAACTTTGAAAGCACAGCCAGGAGGATTGCCACAAATATGAGGCCAACATAGGCTACATAGGGAGAGAAACCTCTTCTCAGGTGATTGAAGAGGAAAAGCAATCTACAATGTTAACATGTCTTGTTGGTACAGGCCTAAAACCCTGACTAGTACAGAGGGTGAGGAAATAGGAAAACCAACCTACGCTACAGAGTTCTGCAAGTCAGCCAGGGCTACTCTAATAGAGGGGAAGAAAGAGGCAGAAAGGAAGGGGGGGAGACAAAGAGGGAGACAAGAAGAGGATGGAAGTGAAGGGTGGGAGGATGATGGTTGTGAAAGAGGGAGAAGGAATAGAGGAGGGAAGGGAAGGAGGGGAGCCGTGGCTTGAGTTGCTTCAAATTACCCAACACTGGATCTGACTCCATCACCAATCCAGCCTTCAATACAGCTTCCTGGCTGTAAGAAACAGCAAGAACTGGAACCATTCCCCCCTGTCTCCAAGATAGTGCTGTTCCAGCTGAAATGATGTATGGAAATAGTTGCAGTCCGCCTCCACAAGTCTTCACCATCACATCACACAGATGTCTTTTAAAAGCACAGGCTGCAGAGCCCTAGTCTGGAGCAATTGAGTCAGCAAGCTCTTTGGGGGTGCTGGGGTGCATGCAGGGTTAGAGGCCACAGATGTCAAGACAAACCAGCCAGCGAAGAGGTGTTGTGTGTCCATGGATGTGGTGTGTAATGGTCCACAGCAGATGAGCACAGATTTGGAGAGTAACTATTTAGAAACAAATGGTAGCCTAGTACCAACTGCAACATCCAAACACACGAGGCTTCTCTCAGTGTTGATTTTCTTGTTATCTAACACTGAAGGGTTTCAACACAGACATATGTCGTACTATTACTATTCAAGAACTTAGGTCACCAGACTCCAGCTCTGCTTCTCAGCAGCTGCATACTCTTTCCCCATCCACCGGTATTTCATGGGCTCCATGTCTTCCATGTGGAGACTGGGAATCCACATCTCCATCCTGCCTTTGATTCTGAAGAAGTTCAAACACCAGTGGTGCCAACCAACGATGAAGAGACATAACATTGAATCTTCGCATATTATAGTTTTGATATAAGGTATGGGAGTTTTTGTGCACAAAATAAATGTAAAACTAGAGTTTTCCAAATTGAGTTTCTGAACCATCAAGGAGGAACACGGGCTCTGAAGTCAGGAGATCAAATGTGTGCTTGGCGGCTCAGTAACCATGTAATGCAAAGTGAATTAATTAAATCATGAATTCCTCTGCTGCAAAATGAGGGTAAATCATCATGAAGTGACCTATGGTGTTGTGAAGAGGAGATGCAATTAAGTACATAGAAAGCATGGAGCCGGGGCTTGCCCCCTTGAGGGCTCCATGGGCAGTGTTATTTTACTGTAATCGCTGTCATCATTAATATCATTGCTGTCCCCTGGCAGGTGAAACTGTGACCCTCCCTGCCACAGCTGCATGCAGTCCCCTGCGCAATAATGGCAACACAAGACAGAGCTGTTCTGGTTCTTACCCGGGTGTCCTACACTTTTGCCAACATATACTCTGGGGTTCTCGCTGTCCACCTCTGAGTTAAACCATTAAAATATAATCACCTATAGTGGGCTGATATTCATCAGACTGGACTCCTGGATAAGTCCTGTCAAGGAGAGGATGATGCAGACTTCTACATGCACACACACGCACACACACACACACACACACACAAACACACACCAGATATTTATCCCCTCTCTTATCTGAATTCTTAGCCCAGTGGCTGACATCTTGAGCAGGATCCATGATTATACAACATATAATCAAATGGATAAATACATACTGTGGCTCCATCTTTACACACACACACACACACACACACACACACACGTCTCTTCCTCGCCATATTCAATCAGTATAGCTGGATGACAGAACATTCATGTTTAGACAAGCCAGGATGCCCCTAACACTTCCTGAAATTTTCATCTTCAAGCTAGGATGGCCAACGGGATTCTCATGCCTGGAAAAAATGGGCTCTGTCTATGAGCAATGAACAACCATCACATATTGAGGCCATGGATTCCAACTGAACTCTGTAGGCTAAACATGGTGTTCATCATCAACAAACAAATGGTGACCTCAAGCTGCTCCTGGTACTCCAGTTGCATTCCAAAGCTAGGGAATGAGGCTTTTCCAAATCGGAGATAATCCAGCCAGCTATGGCAGTGACTCCACAAACATCTCTCAAAGCCAAGAAAAATATATTGGACAAAGACTGCATAGTTTGCTTCCTGATCGCTATAGTGCTTGCATCTGTGTGGGTCTGCAAATAGCAAGCATGCTTTTGACAGCAACTCTTCCAAGATCATTTGTTTGTTTGGTTGGTTGGTTCTTGTTTTGCTTTGGATTTTTGGGATAGAGTATTGCTATACAGCCAAGGGTAGCCTTGAACTTGCAGCAATCCTCCTGCCTTAGCTCCTGAGCACTGAAATTAAAAGCATGTACAACCACTCTCAGTCTCCATGATATATCTTGTGATTTCAAGTTTAGAGGTGAGAACAAGGTTAAGAAGCTTGGCATAAGTTTTAAATGCAGTAACACATCAAGATTGAAACACTAAATGATCATGTTTTCTGCAGTCACCGCTGATGTGAGCACTAACATTTGAGAAATGAGCATTAGTTGGGGATGTGGCTCAGCTGTAAAAGTATTTGTCTAAAATGCATGCACAAAGTCCTGGGTTCAATGAACAGCATCCTGTGACCCAGGAATAGTGCCTCATGCCTACAATCCCTACATTCAGGAAGCAGGAGGACATGAGGTTCAAGGTCAACAGCAGGCACATATCAGGTTTGAGACTACTCTGAAATATAGGAAACCTGTGTGAAAGAAAAGAATGAAAGAGGTAAAGGAGGGAACAAGGGAGGGGAGGAAGGGAGGGAAGGAAGAGGAGGGAGAGAGGGGGAGGGGAAGGAGAGGGAGGGGAAAGGATGGTGGAAGGATGGGAAGAGAGAAAGATGGAAGGAGGGAGGAAGGGAGGGGAAAGGGAGGAGGAAGGAGTATTTGGGGAGGGAGAGGAGGAATGGATAAATGGAGGGAAGGAGGGAGAGAGAAATAGGTAGATAAGGGGGAGGGAGGGAGAGAAGGGGAGGGAGGGAAGGAAGAGGAGGGAGAGAGGGGGAAGGGAAGGGGAGGGAGGGGAAAGGATGGTGGAAGGATAGGAAGAGAGAAAGACAGAGGGAGGGAGGGAGGGAAGGAAGGAAGAGGAGGGAGAGAGGGGGAAGGGAAGGGGAGGGAGGGGAAAGGATGGTGGAAGGATGGGAAGAGAGAAAGATGGAGGGAAGGAGGGAGGAAGGGAGGAATGGAGGGAGAGAGGGAGGAGGAGGGAGGAAGGGAAGGAGAAAAGGAGGGGGAGGGAGGGAGGGGAAAGGGAGGAGGAAGGAGTATTTGGGGATGGAGAGGAGGGATGGATAAATGGAGGGAAGGAGGGAGGGAGAGAGAAATAGGTTGATAAGGGGTAGGGAGGGAGGAGAGGAGGGAGAGAGAGGAATGGAGGAAGGGAAGGAGGAAGGGAGGAATAAAGGGGGAAGGAAGGGAAGGAGGAGAGAGGGAGAGAAGGAGGGAAAGAGCAATGCAGGGAGAGAGGGAGGGAGAGAAGTGGGTAGGGAAGGAAGGGGAGGGAGAAGGGAGAGAAGTTAAAACCCCAGAAATAATTCTAGAGTTTCTTCTTCCCCTGGATCTAAGGACATCCAAAGATGGAACTTTTCAGAATGTGTTGAAACAAATGAACACTGGCGTCTGGGGGTGAGCCTGCACACAGGAATAATGTAAGTCCATTGATTCTTTCATTCCCACAGACCTACCAACAATGTTCTTCCCCACAGCCTCTCTGGGAGGTGGGCATGGGTATCATTTCTCTCACAAGGTGCAGCATCTTCAAAGGAGCAACCGTGCCCACCTGCCATCTCCAAGCTCAGAAGTGCTGATGCAGGAGGACTACGAGCTTGAGACCAGGCTGGCCTATGTCATAAAATGCTTCCTGAAAGGAAACAAATCAGCAGCCACAACCACAATGGCAGCCTCCCTGACACACATTTCCTACTGGCATTTCACATGAGTCAGCATTATGAACAGCCACAGCATCCATTGATCAGAAGACAGAGGCTTGAAGAGGCTAAAGGATTCACCAGATGCCAGAAAGCTGGCTTGGCTGTCTGTGTTAGAACTCATGTGTTGGAACATGAGCCCTAAGATGTGTTCCGAACAACAGACACTTCACTCCACTCTGAACAGTGCAAACCAAGCCATCAAATCCTTGTCAGAATCTTTCATTTGGTTTCACTCTGCAGCTGTGAAAGTCAGTTGATTTTATCAATGAGTGTGTGCATCACATGCATGCGTTCATTCCCGTACAGGTACACATGCATGTGTACATCCCTGCCTGTGGAAGTCTGAGGCTAATCTCGGGTATCATTTCTCAGGACACAGTCTACCTTTTTTTTTTAACTTTTTGGAGGCTGAGTCTTGTACTAGTCTGGAACTTGCTAGTTGCGTCAGGTTGGTTGTCCAGGGTTTCCCCGCCTCCCAAAGTCTCACTACAAGCATGCACCACCATGCCCAGCTTGTCTGTGTGAGTCCTGAGGATCTGGGGATGAACTCAAGTCCTCCTGATTGTGTGACTAACACTATACTTTGACGACTGAGCTGTCTCTTCAGACTCCTGACCTTATTTTTGTTATAGTCATAAACACACTATCTTTGCCATCTCTGTCTCCCATTTCGTGTTTGAAATCACACATCACACCACAGTGGCTGTGGTTCATACACACTTTTTTGGGGGGGTTGGTTATTTTTGGTTTTTTGGTTGGTTTTTTTTTTTGCAATCCCACTAGAGCCCTGCAGTTGGAGAAGCCTCCAGACGAGACAGGGGAACTCTAAGAGGAGGCCTGCATGCAAGCACAGCCTTGCTGTAGAGGGAGACGAGGTGGCTTTCCCACTCAGCAATTAGCTCACATCCAGTAAGAGCTGTGGAGAGGCAGGAGAGGCCACTTATAGACACAGAATGGCTCGACGCTCCGTTAGCTGTTTATCTTTTTAAGCATATGAAATGAGCATTTAATTCAGACACAGCCTCCTACAAAATACTCTGAGGGGGACAAGAGGATGAATGAAAAAAGACTGTATGGATGTCAGAGAGGAGAAAGACAAGACAGGAGAGGTGATTCCCACGCTCGGAGAGGCTGAGGTGGGAGAGTCATCAAAATTTTAAGATGACTCTGGGCCAAGGAGAGAGCTTGATGAAAAATAAAATAAAGCAAAATAAAAATAATTAAAAATTAAATAAAGTAAAGGAGAAAAGCTGAGGAGGGTATAGGCAAAGAGATGGGTAGGAGGAGAAAAGGGACCAAGGGAAGAAGAAAGCAGAAAGGGGGCAGAGAGGTGGAATGGGCCTTTAAATATTGTTGTTGTTGTTGTTGTTGTTGTTGAAGAACAGTGGAAGCATCAAGCTATCCTATTGGTGGAAACTTGGTTGGCCTCGGGGTTTAAAGGAAGTGTAGGCTTCAAACTTGCCAGATTGTGAGCAGTCTGGTTTTTGGAACACATTTCAGAAGGCTGCTTTTGACCCAGAGCTGAAAATAAGGACACAGGGCAGCTGATGGGACAGTGTCCACCTGAGGATGGTGCATGCACTCACCCCCTAGTGGGTCATCTGGGAACGGGAAGAAGAGGAAACACCTCAGAGATGAAACTGGGGGGCAAACCTGAGCTTGCAGCCCAGGACTTTGCGCAGGATGCTGTGAACCGAGACAGGCAAAGCTTCCTCCAAAGGAGACTGGAGGTACAAGAAGGTAGGCAGAGCGTACTGAGTAGCCAGATCCCTGGAGTCAGCTCCTAGGCAACCTTCCCTGGCTCTCGGTCACCTCATCCTTGGTCTCCTTAATGGTTATAAAAGCTCAGATGCTTTCTACAGAGAAAACATGGAGGACTAAGGAAGTGAGGAAGATGTCCAGAGACAAACAACGGAGCAGGTACTATGGCTGCTCAAGAGCTGAATCCAGATGTGGGTTCCCACTAACTGGACAGCCTGGAGCAGGTCACGTCACCTCCCTGTACTCCCAAGAGTAATAGAGAGTGACTTGCTTTGCTCTTAGTATTATTACGATATACAGATAAAGTTCACGGTATGCCATGAGTATGTGCATAGAAGCTTATCATTATTCTTAACATTAAGTGAGTTTCCTCCCAACACGTTCTTATCTCTGTATGTTAAATGTAGTCCATACAGGGAACCACATTTATGGTAATGAGTACTGTCTGCACCACGAAGCCAGCATAGCCTGAAGGATTTGCCCAGCCATTAATTTAAAACCAAAAACCACTTCCTAGATTCAAATTTGAGATCACTTTGTCCTTAGATTTAATAAAAGCACTAAAACCAGTCTCTAAGTACCCCCTTCTTTGTGTGCGTGTGTGTGTGTGTGTGTGAGTGTGTGTGTGTGTGTGTGTGTGTGTGTGTGTGTGTGTGTTTGTGTACAGGTATCCCAAGAGGTCAGAAGAGAGCACAGACCTGGAATTATAGGAAGTTGTGAGCCACCCAGCCTGACTGCTCAAGAACGAACTCTGGTCTTCTGCAGAAGCTGCAAGAGTTCTGAACTGCTGACCCTTCTCTCCAGCCCTCTAAGCCTTCCTTTCTGTCAACTGAGAGCAGGAAGATGTGCCCCAGAAACTACACAAGCAGGCCAAGAAAGGCTGTGGGAGATGAAGTCCAGTCGCAAGGACAGCCATGACAACTCAGCACTGAACCCTGGAAGACCTACTGATGCCTCTCAAGAGAGACATCTCAAGCAAACTTCCCTAAAAGGAAAGAGCTGGAGATCTCAAAAGTGGGTGTTCTTAGAATCTCCCTATCAAGTGCAAGGATCTCAGGACATTTGCATATGTAGCTCTCTGTCCCCTCCACCATCTGTGGAAGGAAGCCTCTCCCCTTCTGTTCCCGGAGCCCTGCACATTGTCCCCCACACCCTGCTTCTCCATTTGGCCTAAGGCAATGTTGACTGCTCTACTTCGGAACTAGGGGTGACACTGCACCTCCCAACCAGATGCTCGTGGTAGCCAAGTCCCACTCTCTCCTCCAAGGCATTCCAGAAGAGCACCCTCATCCTTTTCTACTGTTTGTCCATCCACATGGCTTTCTATGGAGAAGTACACATCACCATGGACCTAAAGGATGTTCTGGGTGCCTCTGGTTTTTATGAACCCAATGGAAATGTCATCTTCATTCATAAATGGTCTTTGTTCTGTTTGAAACAAACAAAGCCTCGCTGAGCACATGATAAATACTCTGTCATTTACTGCTCACAGAAACTTCAGAGCCAGCCACAAAGATCATGCGCTTCAAAGGCTATGGAGGGAGTGAGGCTTGAAGTATTTCACTAAATGCTTGAAGGTCCCAGTGGTTAGTGCCCCTGCAGTGTTATAGATACACTCGACCAACAGATGAGTAAGAACTAAGCTCTGTTATAAAGCCAAAGCTCAACAAGCCTTTTGCTAGTTTATTTGTTGGTTCGGTTGGTTGCTTGGTTTTCTTTCTGTCATAAAATTTGAACTCATGGCCTTGCCTATGCTGGAGAAGAGTGTCTACCACTGGACCACAGTCCTATATTAACTTGTGAAAACAAAGTCTCACTAAGTTGGGTTGGCTTTGATCTACTTTATGGCTCAGGCAGATCTTCAACTTGTGACCCTGCTCCCTCAGCCTCCAAAGTAGCAGGGATGACAGCCCTGTACCATTAGATCCAGTTCAGCATTTTTTCCCAAGTAGATGTATTTTAATCTAAATGTTACCTAAATTTTTAAAGCTCTGTTTATTTTTTTCTTAAATTTTAAATTTATTCTTCTCTCATATAATACATCCTGACTGAAGCTTCCCTTCCCTCTTCCCAGTTCCCCTTTCCACACACCCCCCACCCTAGATCTACTACTCTACTGTTTCCCTTTAGAAAAGACAAGGTCTTCCAGGGATATCTACCAAACATGGCATAACAAGATGCAATATGACTAGGCACAAACCCTCATATCAAGGTTGGACACAGCAACCCAGTAGAAGGAAAAAGGTCCCAAGAGAAGGCAAAATACTTTCTATTCCTCAGCTCTACTGTTAGGAGTCCCACAAGAATACCAAGCTATATAACCATAATGCATATGCAGATGACCTAGTGCAGACCATGCAGGCTCCAAGATTGGTGCTTCAGTCTCTGTGAGCTCCTGTAAGCCCTACTTAGTTAATGCTGTGGGCCAAGTTCTCCTGGTGTTCTTCATCCCTCTGGCTCCTACAATTCTTCATCCTCCTCTTCCTTTGGGTTCCAACCCCCTATCACATCAAGAGCCAAGTCTTCCAGAAAACCAGATAGGCCAGTTCAGCATTTTTAGCAAAGGGCTTGGCTTTGCAAAGCAAGTAATGTGCATAGTATCTCAACTCTGTCACTGAGCATGAAAATGAGATCATCTTTATGTGTTCTGTAAGTGAATGGGTATGACTATTGCAGTGGTTTGAATAGGATTGGCACAGAGAGTGGCACTATTAAGAGGTGTGGCCTTCTTAGAGTAGGTGTACCACTGTGGGGGTGGGCTTGGAGACCCTCCTTCTAGCTTCCTGGAACCAATCTTCTCCTAGTGGCCTTCAGATCAAGATGTAGAACTCTCAGCTCCTCCCGCACCAGGCCTGCCTGGACACTGCCATGTTCCTACCTTGATGATAATGGACTAAACCTCTTAACCTGTAAGCCCCAATTAAATGTTGTCCTTTGTAAGAGTTGCCTTGGACATGGTGTCTGTTCACAGCAGTAAAATCCTAAGACAATTATGTTCCAATAAAGCTTTATTTATAAAAAGCAAACAATGGGCCAGTTTCACCCTAGAATCATCTTGGGCCATTCCGGTGTCACTGTTGCTAGTGTTACTAAAGTGGGCAAAGAAAAATGGAAAATGGATGCTACCTCTCCCTGATGATCCCCAAACGTGCACTAATGGAATCTCACTACCCCAACCCAACTTTCTCCTCTCCAAAACTGGAACAGGCCATAAGCCCCACCCACAGACTGAAAAGTCTATGGGAAACCAAAAGAAGAATCTTCCTAAGGAACACTGTGCCTCCCCAGCCCAGTCACACATCCCCCAACCCTGTGGCTGCACTCATATAAATGCAAATGAAAAACAGCACCTTTGAAAGAGAACAGAATTGGTGAATAAAACATTGCACTGAGGAGCCTGACACAGTGCTTAGGAGTTAATGCCCCAACAGTTATTTTGGGGGATCAGGCATATGTTTCTCCTCATCTGCAATTAAAAAGTCCCCTGCCTTATTCATGTAGGAGCTGCAGAAAACATCCAATTAAAGCAGGGACTTACAGAGGCCACAGCATTTTGGAAGCTTGTAGCAGGTGGTGGAGTGGGAGCCTGGACTAAGGGCAGGCTGCACTGACACGGACTGGGAGCCATTATTTTCAGAGATTCTCCAAGTCATTTCCGTATTCTTGGGGTGATCTTTTATTTTTAAGTCATTAAATGTTATACAATGACATTTCTTTCATCACTCAATATTGCTGTCAGTTCTGGCAGAAAATGTAATAGACACATGTTCAGTTCCCCTCCTCCTCTGTGCCAGACGGGATGCAACTGCTTTGGCAATGTACTTACAAACTAGGTACCGCCTCCTCCTGATTCAGCCATGTGCTCGGCCTTTGCCACTGCTGTGGTGAGGGGGAGTCCTCAGCACATAGGGGAGTAGATGCATTGTTCTGGCCATATTTTGGCATTTAGAAATCCACACATCCCAGGAAGGTCTACACAAGGACCAAGCATTTGTCAGACAGGAAGATTTTCTTGTTGGTATATTCTATTTGTATTGGGTTTTGCTATTTTGTGCTTTTAGACTGAAAAATTATATAAAGGAGTCTCTTGAACTGAGACTCTAGCCCAGCAGCAGAGTGCCTGACTGGCCTGAGGCCCGAAGTACAATTCCTAGCACTGAGAGTAAGTAAATAAACAACAAATAATTAATAGATGTGACACCCCTTCCTTTCTTTTCTTTCTTTATTTTTGTTCCTGTATGTGTTTGAGACAGGGTCTCACATAGTCCAAGATACCTTCAAATTATGTGAACATTTCATCCTCCTGTCTCTACCTCCTGTGTGCTGGGATTACAGGTATGTACCACCATGCTATTGTATGCAGTGCTGGGAATCACTGCCCAAATACAGGAATGCTAAGGAAGAACGCTGTCCCAACTCTGCCCCACTCTCAGCTCCTTTCTTTTCACTGTAGTCCACCCTATACCCTGCTTCCTTGCTCAGTTTCTCCTTTCTAGCTGTGAGTCATTAACACATGCACACACACTCCACACACATGCACACACCCACACACATGCACATACCCACACATGCATGCACACACACACACACATATGCACATCCCCACACACATGCACACATACACATACACATATACATACACACACCCACACACACGTACACATACACATACACTTATACATGCACATACACACACACACACATACACACACACACACACATGTACACACCCACATACACATGCACACACCCACACGTACATGAACACACCAGCACATGCATGAACACACCCATATAAACATGAACATATAAACATGCACATACCCCACACACACATGCACAGACACACACACACGCACACACACACACAGGCCAAACACACACACAGGCATACAATACAGCTATACTTGCACTCTTCACATGCTCAAACATAAAACAATAATTGATAATAAAATAATAATAATGTTAACAAGGAATCCAGGAAGGGATCTGAATTGGAGAGAGTATTGTGGGAGGGACCCAGGGTTAGAAAAAAGAAACATGGGGGCCGGAGAGGTGGCTCAGTGGCAAGAGCACTTGCTGCACATCCTGAGGACACACGTTCAGTTCCCAGCACCCACAACAGCTCACACCCATCTACAATTCCAGCTCCACCACCCTTTCTAGACTACTTTGGCATATACACATGTGAAGCACATACAAACCCACCTAAAAATTAAAATAGATCTTAAAAAAGAAAGAAAGGAGAAACACGGAATTCTTCCATCCTATACATGTCCTTTCCCACTACTCCATGGTCTTTTGATCTCCTGTCGACTTTTGAATAGAGAAGAAACCTCTAATGGCCCTTCCCATCTGCCTGTTACTCACCCCCCACCCCAGACACACTGACTTCCTCGCTGTTTCCAACATCTGCCTCTGCACCCAGCTGTGCAGTACCTGAAGTACCTCAGAACCCACTTCTAGCTATCCACATAACACTGCACAGTCCTGGAGCCTTTGCTACACACATGCAGGCATCCATCTCTTCTCTCGATGATGTCAGCCTTGCCTCCCTCCTGGAACCACAACCCGACAGGCCTGTAGCCCCTCGCTTGCTGGTGTCTCTGTTGTCTGTGCCCCTCCACGATAGTATCTGGAGCCCTGTTGTCGACTCTGTGTTCCCTGGGCAGACAGTTGATGATCACTGGTCTCTGCAGAATGACAACTCAGCTCTCAGCATCTAGGACCTCTCCCTTGTTCTCTTTCTCTTCAGCTGATCTCCCATTTGGTCTCCAGTGGGTGCTTCTGAGCAGGGAATCAGACACTCAGCTGACCCCATCCTGGATTAAAAGTCTTCACGGTTTCTGGGTGCGCTTTAGATAAGTTATAGGTCCAAGCATATGACTCAGTCAAAGCATGAGGGCCTGAGTTCTACCACCAGCAGCCACAAAAAATTCCAAGTGCATTATTATATTCCACACGCTTATAACCTCAGTGCTGGGGAGACAGACCACCTGGCAGCTAGACTAACTGATGAGCTCTAGGTCAAATGTTCATGTGTGTGTGTGTGTGTGTGTGTGTGTGTGTGTGTGTTCACACACACATACACACATGGGACTACAAGATTGTATGGTAGAAGTTTTAAGGACATGGAAAGGAGAAAATGAGAGGTCATCAGACTAGGAATAAAGTCTCTCATGCTTTCTATAATATGGAATCAAGAACTATATATGTATTTAATGAAATGAAAGTAAAGAAGGCAGATTTAAGTAGAAGGGGGAGCAAGGAGATGGGATGAAGGAGGGTAGGTGGGGTGAATCTAAGCAAAGCACAATGGCATACACATATAAAATGTAGTGAACCCCATTATTTTGCTTACTAACCACAAAAAAATTAATAATGGAACAAGAAAACCTGGCTGTGAAGATTGCTCAGATGGGAACATGCTTGTCTTGCAAGTACTAGAACCCAAGTTCGAATCCCCAACCCTACCGACTTAAAACCAGGTGCAGTGGCATGTGCCTGTAACCCCAGTTCTAGGAAGGAGAGAACAAGAGGATCCCTGGGGCGCACTGGCCAGCCAGTCTGTCTGAATTCACAAGCTCCTGGTTCTGTGAGAGACCCTGTCTCAAAACAGCAAGATGCAGAAGGGTAGAGGGAGACACCATCATGAGCCCCCAGCCTCTACATGCATGCACACTCATACCTACAGATACACTCATGTACATGTGCACATGTCACACCCAAAGAGACAAGAAAAAATACCCAAATAAAGAACCCAAGGACCATTACTTCCAAATAAGGGGTAATGCCTCACTGGGTTAATGACTGCTGGACCCTAAAGATGCAGGAGCCCTCATGACAAATGATGACAATAGTCTGTGACTATTGACACACTATACAAATAGTGGCCATCTGAAGTTCTACTCCATACCTTTGTACAACTGTCATCTCATCGCATGACTCTGATGCACTTCAGCAAAACTTGGATCCAAATCTCACCTCTACCAAGTTTTTTAAGACTTTTCTACTATGAAAAGTCAGGATGTAGTTGGATCTTCTAACAAAACCGCCAGCCTGAGAACTTCCTGGGCACCCTGCAAAGTTTAATCTAAATTAACATGTTCCTTCCTCATAATTATCCCCATCATCCCTATTTCACAGATGAGGAGACTGAGGTATGACTGTCTGAGAAAGAAGATGCTCCATCATAGAAGAGGAGCTGGAAAGATTATAAGAGCCAGAGGAGGGGAAGACTGCCAGCAAATGGTGTCATCTGGACATTACACCAACATTGCACTCATGAATTCATAGTCACTGTCACTTGTGTCACAAGACCTGCACAAGGTCAAGCCGGTCAACTCTCTGCCATGGAGAGGGAAGGGTTTCATGAGAACCACTCCTACCTGAGGAATATAGGTGATTGATGACCACTGAAGGCAAGTGTCATTTTTCTTGCATAGTGTGGCCTGTGGTAGGTTGCCCTTCTGCCAGAGAATGGTCCTTTACCCATGTCCATACAGAAAGCACTAACTGGCCTCAGGGGGTTATCCGGGAAGAAGGCAAAAGGATGTGTGGAGGATTGGGGAGGAGTGGAAGGGAAGAGCAGGGATTGGATATGACCTAGTGCACCATATCTGTGTTTAAAGTTGCCAGGATTGATTTTAAGAAGAAGGCTTTCCAATGGATGTACAACTAGAAAGGGGGGTCAGGGTGTGACCCAAGCATACCAGAGGCAAGCCATTCATGCTCTGGGCCATCAAGCCAATGGTATAGGCAGCAAAGGAAGCACAGGCAAGTTTCATCCCCGTCCCCCCGCTGAGGATGAGGAGGCTCTGCACAAGGCTCTGTGAGAAGAGCACTTTTTCCCCCCAGTGGTCTGAACCCTTCAGAAGTCCCTAGTCAGTCACCATGCAAGGCCTTCACCTTTATCAAAGTACAGTTCTCTGGAATTCTCATATGTGCTCAGACCACCACCTGCAACTCCAACTGCAACTCCAGGAGCCAAGTCTTCACTTGCCAAATGAGGTCTTATCTCATAGATGTCTGCTGAGAGCAATGTAAGGCTTTTTTTTTTCAGGCAGGCCCAAGTTCATTCACTCACTCACTCACTGATTCATTCATTCACCCAATCATTCATTCTTCCATTATTATTCTATTAAGTATTATAGAGCCCTAACTATTCTATGGCCCTGTGCTGTACATTTGAGGCACCAAGACAAACCCAGGAGACAGACGACTTAGATCCCAGTGAGGAAAACAGACATCATGGCACTTAAGTCCATCCAGAAGGAAGAGATGCATGCTATGACAGACATAAGCTGGAAGAAAGAATAAGCATGAGAAGGGAGAGGTGGGCAGTTCCCCAGGGAGCTATGCCTTTGAACAAACTTTATAACCCTCTAATCCTCAGTTTTCCAAATCCACAAAAAGGACAGGAATCTACTGTGTACTTGAAATACTCAGACATTGAGCCCAGGTGCCAGACAAGAGAGTGTGAACACACACCTGTGTGGTCCAGAAGTAGGAAAAGTTGTGTAACCCCGTGTACTCTATCAAAGCACGGTCACTGCTGGCCCACTCTGTCCCCATTCCCTCTAGACATAGCCTCCTAGGCATGAACCACAGCGTGGGATCAGTGCTTTTCTGGCTCAGCAACCCTCTATGGGTAATGCAGATGAAAACACATCCTATCTCCTGCCTTTTGTGTCACTGAGTAAAGACACTCAAGGCATTTAGACCCACTTTCTCCTGATATCCAGGCAAAACAAACTAGCAAAACCCGGCTACTGTGTGGCCCTGTAGAAAGAATGCAGACCATGGCAGAGATGTGTATTTTCTTCAGGCCAGGCCACCAGAAGAGCTGAATGTTAGTAGTGTAAGCAGACAGAAAGGTCTACATTCTGTCTGACAGAGTAGAGTCATATGACCTCAGGGACAGAGATGGTCTATGCCTTGAGGCTGGGTCATCGATTATAGGGAATTCAGCAAAATGGGTCAAGACTGGCTCAGATCTGATATAGCCACGCACCAGGAAGAACAGACTGACTAGTGTGTGAACCAAGAGCAAAGGAGTTACTTGACTTGGGAGATGCAGACATATCTACCCAGGGCCTTGTTGGCTCCTGGAAACCTTAAGGATTCCCAAAATCTAGGTTTCTCTGGGGATTAAGGTGACACCTACACCTTCCCTGGTTTATCTGAAAACCACAGAGAACTTGAAGGCTAATGTGTGATAAAGTGATCGATCGAGAGCTTCATGTAGAGATCTGTGCCTGTGATGCCAGTCCTTGGGAGGTGATGCAAAAGGATTGAGAGGTCAAGGTTACACAGTCAACATATCAAGGTCAAGGCCAGACTGAGCTACATAAAACCCTGTGAAAGAAGAAAGGAAATGGGAAGGTAGGAAGAGGGAAGGAGGGGAGGGAGAGAGGGAGGGAGGGGAGGAAAAAGGAGCAACTGTACTCATTGGTCAGTTGGCTGGCTAGAAGCACATAACAGATTCCATGAATGAGAAGTACACACTACCTGCACCAGTGCCTTCTCCTATAACAGTCATCCTGAACGTGTTCACTGGCTCTGTGCTCTATGAACACACCCTGGCCGCCAAAAGGCATCTTGGCTCCATCCTCCCTTCTCACGCTGCTCAGCTGCTCACCACAGGCCCAATATCCTGAGCAGCCTTCTCCTTAGCTTCCTGTGAAAGCCCAACTCAACCTTCAAGGCGTGTCTCAGGGTTCAGCTCCCTCCTGACAGCATGTGAACTGTCCCCCATGAAGCCTGAGTGTGGAAGGCATGGCCTCTAGCTGGCAACCCAACAGGGAGGTGATGGAAATGTTAGGAGCTGAGCCCTGGTCAGAGGAAGAAGGCCTCTGCTGTACTGTACATCCTTGAGGATGTGGGGACCTTGTCCCTTCCTCCTGGCTTCTCCAATCTGCCACACATCTCCACCAAAATGTTGACTGAAAGGAACCAAAGTGTACCTCCCGTCCCTTAAATCATTTTTCTAGGGTGTTTTGCCAAAGCCCTAGAGAGCTGGCTAGCACACCTGCCTTCTCTAAGGTCTCATACACCCTAAGCTAGTGGCTCTCAAACTGAAACTCATATTGGCATCTCCTAGAATTTCTCAGTCAGGAGATTTTGAGAAAGCTTGAGGTTCTGTGTTCTCAGGGCATGTTTGATGCTGCCAGTCCTGGGAACATGTTCAGGGACCACTGCACTCACTCGGGGTCAGTGGACTGCCTGCTGCTTCCAGGGAAAGGCGGTAACTAAGAAGTCATTTGCTGCAAGCACCCTCTCTTTTGAATCACTGAGGTCAAGGGTCCCTCTGAACATTACCAGATCTCCCCACTCCTGACCACTTGTATGGTTAATGCAACATCATTACCTTAGCAATTTGAACAACAGAAATGTATTGTCGTAATAGTTCTGGAGGCCACAGTCAAGGTCTTGGGAGGTCAGTTCCTAATAGAGTGACTGGACAATGGTCTACCCATGCTTCTCTCTACTCTTTGGCTTGTAGTCAGCTTCATCATTTATCCTGTAACAGAAATGACAGTTGGCTCACATCTGCAATGCCAGCACTTAGCTATCAAGAGAGTTCCTGGGAATTTGAGGGCAGCCTGGCCTACAAAATCACAATAGGGTTGTGGGGTTGGCCATATACCTCAGGTGTAAACCACTTGCCCAGAATGCCTAAGGCTCTAGATTCAACCCCTTGGAGGATGGATGGTAGATAGAGGGATAGATAGATAGATAGATAGATAGATAGATAGATAGATAGATAGATAGATAGATAAAAGGCACATAATGGACAGATAGAGAGATAAAGAGATACGGAGAAAGAAAGATTATTGGCATCTTGGCCCATCATCTTTTCTCTTGCATGTCTATCCAATTTTTCCCTTTTAAAATGGATAACAATCACTTTGGTAGGCTGCTTCTGAACACCCTGTCTCTAAACAAGGTCACATTCTGAAATGCTAGGGGTTGGGAATTTGGCACATATTTTTGAGGGTGACATAAGTCAACTCATGACATCCTTTTATTCCAGGAAGGAGATAACAAGCATTTGTCCCTATGACCTGTCATCTAAGCGGATGTCACATCACCAGTTGAAGCGTCACAATTTGAGCTCCTGGAGAATTTTGCTTAGTTAGCAAAAGAGAGCTGCTCAGCTCCTCAGACAACTTGCTGGTCTGACTGAAGATTTAAATAACAAGAGTACATCCCTTGGTGAACATGCTAAACAGTGGACACTCCGCTGCCTTCCCCTGTCTTTCTTCTGGAAAAATAGAAAAGATTCTGTCCTGTGCATTGAGTTAACTAATCTGAATCTTTCTCTCTGATCACATGTAATAACAGGTCCCTACATGAAATCTGCCTAGCTCTGCCATCTTTCCCTACTTGGCTGCACAGGGCCAAGAGGACCTTTAGGAAAAGGTTTTTATTCCCCTACTGATCTCTGATCAAGACTAAGAGCAATCCAAGGGTCTCCCTGTCTCTGGAGCCAGCACCTTCCCTGCCCCTTCCTAAGCCTTCCACAACCCTGCTATCCTCCTAGACAAACAGACCCAGATTCGTGCAGTTGCTTTCAGCTCATGTCCCCTAGAAGACCTTCTTCTGCCATCCATGCTATAAGGCAAGTCACCACACACTGGGCTTTTAAAAATAAATTAAATAAATAAGTAAATATAATAGAATTATGTTTTATCAAAGTTCTCAAGGTAAAAAGCCCAAAGTCAAGGTGCCAGTGGGTGTGGTCTCTGGTGAGGGCCCACTTCCTGGTTCATAACTGGAACCTGCTTGCAGTGCTCTCGTGAAGCAAAGGAGTGGTGGGATCTGTATTGCCTCCCACGGTCCCTGCTCCTAACATCACAAATGCAGGGTTTAAGATGAATGCGGAAGTTATGGGAAGGACGGATGGATGGATGGTTCACCCACACAGCTCTCCATCTCTAGTGGGGACTAGTTCTTCCCAGCACAGCCAGACAGGCATATGTAAGAGCAGAGAGGGCGGTCTCTAACATGGAACCAACCTTGCAGGAGACTCGGAAGCACCCCCAGCCTCCCCAGGGACAAATCCCACCAAAACCTCCTAACCTTCAGCAAATGTCCCTCACCTAGATAATTCCAACCAGTCCTTTAAACACCAATCGAGAGTCTCCTCCTCCAGGAAGCTCCACTGCTCCTCCTCTGGGCCTGACCTCTCTTACAGTCCATTCACTGTTATTTTCCCCGGGTTTTCCCCACTCAGGCTGGAGATGTGCCTGTTTCTGGTTATAGGCCTGAAGTTAACACAGCATCTATCATGTAAGGAGACGTTTACTAATACCAGTGTTTGCTGACTGATTATAACACTAAAGTGTATAGAAGTGAAAAGCATATTGTCCGACCCACCAGGCCTGAGTGTATTTGGTATGACTCCCCAGCTTGCTGCAGGTGGATGCACCTCCACAGCAGAGCTAGTCAGACTCAAGGGTTCCAAACCCTGGGTGCTCCCTTGCTTGTGTGGCCCCTCCTCCTCAGGCAATGTGACTTTGTAAACTTCATTCAGGTAGGCAGTCTTGGTTTTTTAAAACTTTGTGTGTCGTGTGGATTGCTTTATATGTGTAAACCATCCACACATATAAATAAACACACATTTTGAAGCTCCTCCCCACCAGAGGTCAGAACAGAGTATGACTGCCCAAGGCTGCACCTACAGTACAGAGGGGCAGCAGCTTGGGATGCAGGAACCCCTGGAGATGTAGGGAGGGTTCATGGAGGACATCTTTGGCAGTTCCTCTGAGGACAGTTACTGGCAGCAGAAACCACCCTCTCATCTACAGAGGTGAAGGAAGTAGCTGTATCACCCCACACCAAGCCAATGGTGTCCCTAAAGCCATATACATTTATACCATACTCACGAAAACCCTCACACACACACACACACACACTCACACACACATACACACACTCACACACATACACTCACGCACACATACACACTTACACACATACACACTCACACACACTCACATACACATACACACATACACATACATACACACACATACACACTCACACGCACTCACATACACATACTCACACACACACACACACACACATACACACACACTCACATAGCAATCCACATCACACACATTCACAAATATGGATTCCCAAACACACAAAGTATATCAGTACTGTGCAGACATGTCACACTCAAACCCTCACACACACAGCACACACAAGCCACTTCCAACCACAAAAACACATAAAAATTGGTTCATACACCACACACACCACAGGTAAACCCATCTGCCTCTTGTTCTTTTTATATCTGCCTCTATAAGCCATAGCAGAGGCTAAGGAGCAGCTGTGGGGGTAACATGCAATGTGGGTCACAAAGGTGTGGGGGATGTAACTTCGAGACACACATGTGGGGGAACAGAGCTGAGGGAGACAGAGCTGTGGGGAGGCAAATGTATAGAGTATTCTGATTTGAGAGAGGTACTATTGTGGGCGAGCCTGCTGACCCTGTGCTGCTCTGGTTGGGACATCGGTGTTCTGCAGGAGCTGCCACCGCCTGGAATCTTCCCTTTAACCTCAGCTGTCCAGAGCCTTTGCTCTGAGTGTCCCATGAGCCCTCCTCATCTGCCTCTGCCTGAGCCAAAACAGCTTTCTCTCACATAGCAGGAGCAGCGGCTGCCTGCCCAGGTGAGTGGTGCTAATTAACAGCAAAGAAGGACTCTTACCACCTTCATCATAACGAAAAGGAAATGAAAGTTTAGGCCTCCCTTCTCCGAAGCAGCCCCAGTATCACAAACTAGCTTTTAACCAGCTAATTCATCCAACAACCCAGAACAATTTCATTATACAAAAGACACAATGCAGAGTAGGAATTCCAGGGGGAAGGGACACAAAGTAAATCTTAATAAAATTTGAATCATATTTCCCATGTCTTGGGTGGGGTGTAGGCTTGATAATTAAGGAGAATCTTCTGTAAAGGTTCAATAAAATGACAAATTCTTTTGTGAAGAGATTATTCATTCTCTGTGCCTGTTCCCCGAAGCTAAATTGTTATATAAAAGCCTCACTTTGAACAAGCCAGGAGAGTTCCTTTAGGCAAGATGCTGGTTCCAAGTTCTTTGAAGTGCAAGAAGCTCTGGGTGGGGACTCTCAGCAGTCCTTGGTCTCAGAAGGGTCACTTCCTGCAGTGTCTCCAGCCTTATTTTTCAACATCCAATGTGGAACATAGGGTCCATCTCCAGGAACACTACAGGAGCTAAAACTAATATAGGAACAGTACCTGGTACACATTGTAGGTATAGTATCTGGCACACATTAGGTGTTCAATAAATTCTAGCCAACGTCTTTGTGATGAGTGTGTACCAGCATTCCTATTGCCAGGATTAAATACCCTGACCAAACACAACTGTGGGGAGAAAGTGTGTATCAGGCTCACAATTCTGGGTTGCAGTCTGTCCTGTGGGAAACTCACACAGCAGGAGCTTGAGGTAGCTGATTACAGCCACAGTCAAAGGCAGAGAGAAAGTGCACCCTTGCGGCCTACTGGATCACTTTCATCTAGCATTCTCCTGCCTTATATAATTCCGAATACCCTGCCTAGGGACTGGTGCCACCCACAATGGTCTGGGTCATCCTACATCAAGACAATCCTCCACGGGCATGCTGTGCTTGCTATTTTCATGTCAGCTTTCAGTTTGATAAAAGCTATAGTCATCTGACAGACAAAGGCCTTCTAACATCTGGCTGTAGGGCCTTTTCCTAATTAGTGATATGAAAGGGCATGCAGCCCATTGTGGGCAGGGCCACCACTGAGACTCTGATCTTTCGTGCTTTAAGAAAGCCGTCTGAGCAAGCCATGAGGAGCAAGCCAGTTTACAGCACTCCTCCATGGCTTCATCAGCTCCTGTCTCTGGGTTCCTGCCCTATGTGAGTTCCTACCCTGAGTGCTTTTGAGGATGAAGTTTTATATGGAGATGTGAGTGAAATAAACCCTTTCCTTTCCTGAGTTATTTTTGGTCATGATATTTCATCACAGTAATAGAAATCTGAATGCATGCCCTTGGGTCAATTTGATCTACATAATTCCTCCTTAAGACTCGCAAGTGATTCTCAGTTGTGTTGAGTTGACAGTTAAAACTGAGCATCACACCGACTATATGTGTAAACCTAACCCACTCTGCAGAGGGCAGTTCAAATCTCACCTGCCCGGGGAAGCATCTATGTGAACATCCTAACTGTGAGGTCATTTCCTCCTATAATCTACAGTTGGCTTTCAGCACTTGGTCTATCTCTGTCTGGGGACACAGTCCCGGTGTGTATCCACTCTCTGCATCACAACTCCCTAGGTCCCTGCCTGATTCCTTGATGGAACAAGAGAGACTTGGGAGAGCACCAGGAAGAGAGCTGAGGCCTGGGGCGGAGGGCTTTGAAACACTGCACATGACATGGTGATTCTACTCAAGAACTCATACCATCTATGGTTTCCTGCACCAGACCAGCACAAGATAGGCCTGTCAATCATCTGAGAGTGGGGGAGGGAGGAGGGGTGGAGATAGGCTTGGGAGGCCACACCCCACTCTGAATAGCCATAGAAAGATAATAACCCCTGGGAAAGGGGTGGGTAGTCACCCATGCTCTAGAAAATAATCCCCTCAGGCAAACAACCCTAACTAAACTCAGTGGGTCACAAGAAAGGCATGGAAGTCGGAAGGGGGTTGATGGGAAGAAGAGATGGGAGAGCACGAGGGGGGGGGAGTACATATGATCAAAACATTGAATACGTGGATGAAACCATCACAGGATACTTTGAAAGCCTCCCGAGATTCGCTCAGAAAGGCAGCCAGCAACAGCAAGCCCAAACCTTGCCTACCCTTACTTGTCGGGGAGCTAAGCATTTCAGCCTTACAAAGCCCCACGGGTCTACTGTGATTTCTCCACCTCTCATTATTGAAGGTACGAGTTCTCACTGTCCTGCAAAGACACCTCCAAACTTCAGTCATCTCCCAGGAAAGCTTCTGCAGCCATGGCTCCCACCCTCAATGTAGGATTCCTGCCTGGAATCCCCAAAGTATTCACAGCTGAAACCCCACAGCGTGCTGCTAAAGGATTTGCAGGTCCGCTCCAGCACTCTGAGCTGGCCCATCGTGTAGCTGCTGGAGAGCTTACTGAGACCAAATCCCTGGGCTTTGCTCATCTCTCATTCAGCACCCAGAGTCACTGAGTCTAACAAAATGGAGGGACTCCACACACCTCTGCTGACCGTGCACCGATGGGGAGGCCTGTGCTCATACCTTAGGTGTCACGTGGCTCTGTGGTACCTTTCCTCCTGGCTGTAGTGCTTTCCTCCAGTTTTGCTCAGTGCTATGATGTCTTCCCCAACATTACCCTTACATTCCCAAATTAAATCTCTTTATTTGGGCTACCACAATGTTCTCCAGCTGTCTTTAATACAAGAGGAGTCTTTCTGCTTTCTTCTGGACCACTTGAAAAGTACACAGGAAATCAAGAGTGTAACAAAATCACACTAACTTTTTTTAACCTTCAGTGACTGCTGCAAAATAAATGCTTGATAAATGTTGGTCCAGGCAAGTGATATAGCTTTGCAGATAAAAGTGCTTGCTGTCAAGACTAACACCTGTATTTGGTCCCCAAGACCTGAATGGGGAAAGGAGAGAACCAAGGAAGGAAGGGTTTCCTGGAGGAAGGCAGTGAACAAGAACAGACTGGGGAGATGACTCTGCAATTGCGAGCACTTGCTTTGGCCCTGGGAACTCTGGTGCCCTCTTCTGGCTCCCGTGGGTACTTGACTTGCATGTCCTGAGTGCACATACAGATCAACAGACACACATACATGTAAATTTAAAAAGTAATAAATTAAAATATACAACATAAATGTATGAAAATATTCCAATAAGATCATTTCTTTGTATCTTAACCAAAGCATTAAATAAATGAAATACCATTTTGAGTGGCCATTGGTTGCAGTCATGAGTGTCTCCAAGGTGGGCGTGGCTTCTTGCACATCAGTCAAAGTTTTCCTCAGTGCCTTGGATCACCCATCTCATACCTGACTTGGAATTTGGTTCATCATCATTTTTATCATCATCATCATCATTATTATTATTATCATCATCATCATCATCATCAATTATTAAAGTTTGGCCTAGGAAAATGTACTCCAGGAGTTCAAGCAGTACCGAGAGGTATTGATAAGACTCTAGGTGTTCTCCCACAGAAGATTGTCTTCCTCCCCCCAAAAGAGGTAACATGGGAATAGTCTTCCTTCCCTGATGTTTGCCAAGAATCCACTGCTAGTTCACAGACTTATGAACAGCAGCCTCCATGCCAGGCCCCCTCCAACAGGTCTGCAACACTCAACTGCATAAAAGACTGAGGTTAAAATGGGACACAGCTTCACCATCAATTAATCCTGACTGGTCTTCTGCCAAAGTGACGTCTTATCCCCTGTGTCTAGCGGCAAGCCCGATGGAGGTAAAAAATGCCAGTCTGGGTCAGACTGATGTCCTGTTCAGGCTGTGGCTCTGTCTGACAGCAAGAGCTGCATGTGTCTCCTGCGACCTCAAGCTCCAAATGGCATGCGAAGTCCTTTTGTGGCAGAGCCCCTTGGAGTTCCACACAGTTTCTGTATCCCTTCCATGCTGAGAGTGACCCCGGTTTCCTTGTGTGTTTGTGCCTCTCTGGTGGAGTCTGGGACTAAGTTCCTGCCTCGTGTTAATTTCTGCACTTCAGATATTTTGGACTGGATGATTCCTTGCTGCAAAGACTGTCCTAGACACTGGAGAATATCTTGCAGCATCCAAAGTCCCTGCATGCTAGATCCTAACGGCAACTACCACCACACACCCCAGTTGTGAAGGTCAAGAATATCTTTAGATATCACCCCTGAGGATAAGGAAGTCAATGTTGCCCCTTGCTGAAAATCACTGCTCCAAGCCAAGATGGTAGCCTTAGTTAGTGACTGGGCTGATCCCATTTGGACCAATGAGACGTGAATGTGCACCATCTTGCTGGAATGCCAAGCTCTTGAATGGAATGCAGTGTGCAAACTGCTTTGAGAGTTAACCAAGGAAAAGGATATAAAAAAAGGAAGAACTTGGTCTATTTAAGCCATGGCTTCCTACACTGGATAATTTTTATTGTCTATTTGACATAGAGTAGAATCACCTGAAAAAAAAACAAAAAAACAAAAAACAAAAAAAAAAAAAAAACCCAAAACCTTGGCTGGCGAATTGTCTCTATTGGATTGGCCTGTGGACATGTCCATGGGCACTTTCTTGATTGCTAATTGGTGTGGGAGGGCTCAGCACCGCCTTTACTGGAGGCAGTGCCTCATGTAAAATTATCCTCACTGAAAACACTGCTGGAGATGCTAAGGATGATCAGACAAAAACGTTTGTTCTCTATTCTCAAGGCACCAGCTTTCTTATATAAGAAAGCTTTTCTATGCCATAGGTTTACCACAAGCATTGTTTGATCTGACGGTAATAGATTTAAATCTACATTTGGATCTAAATCTAACTTTAGATGTTGTGGCCCTTACTGGCCCAATCGCCATCATTTTGTGCAGAAGATAGGGTGAGGGTAAATAAAAAAAAGGGTGAGCCCATCTTTCTGGGTCATTCTTCAGCTAAAGTAACGTAATGCCCAGGAAAGACCTAACAAAATGCCCAGCCTGCCTGTAGTTCTCCAGAAATGCCGTATTTACTCTCTGTGTGTTTGGTTTTGTTTGTTTATCAGTTTATTTATTTA
The DNA here is from genome assembly GCA_036184795.1 of Tokudaia tokunoshimensis. Lineage (NCBI taxonomy): Eukaryota > Metazoa > Chordata > Mammalia > Rodentia > Muridae > Tokudaia > Tokudaia tokunoshimensis. The sequence continues at coordinate 100,481,038 of BTHU01000010.1, forward strand.
CTTAATATTTTATTTTTTCCACCCACTGGTTTGCCAGCAAGCTTCTTCACCCAGTGAATCATCTCAAATGTCCCCTTTATGGTGTTCTTGGTTCAGGGCTTGTTTCCTGGATTTCTGTGGCAGGCTCTGTTAACCTGCTTTCCTACACTTTGCTGTATTACAGACTCGCGCCTCACCCAGATCTGCACATCGTCAGTGTTCCACCTGACTCATCTTAGGTTCTCTTGCGGCTTCAGCAAAGGCGGCTTGACTTCTGCACACTTCCTGGTCAGAGAGCATTCCTCTGGGCCCCATGTGTGAGAGACAGACTGCCTAGGGATGGATTGGATGGATTCGCATGCTCCTCCTCACCCTGGAGTGGTCTGCAGAAAGTGACCCTGTTCACTCATCCGCCCCAGCAGGTACAGAGTGTGACTTTCTCAGCTCTCTCCCACACTGGCAGGGCTAATTCTCATGTGTATATTTTACTCCGATGCACAGAGAACCCCTGTGGTCCATTTCAACAGCCTGCCTGTTGTCTGGCCTGATAACACACCCCTCAGTGCCAGCCTTCTTCCCTCAGTATCCCCGAGCCCCTCACTGGCCAGTGTCCCAGGTAAATCTGCCCTCAATCTGCCATGGAGTCTGTTTCCAGAGAAACCCAACTATATCCCTCTCTCTTCGTGTCACTTGGTCTGGATTCTAGCACATCACTGCCTAGGGAAAGTTGTTTTCTCAACACACATGTGCACGCACACACACACACATGTATGCACATTCAAGCATGAATTTAAGCTAAGATTTTGTCTTATGAACATGGACTGACAATGAACAGATAAATATCTGTTTATTTTAACTTGTCCCCAGCTTACCCTTTGAGAGCTGTGTGCTGTCCATAGCCTATGCAAAGCCAAACACCGCTTGCCTTAGAATCTCATTCTCTCAGACAGCCTGTCCAACTCCTTGTTCTGGCAGGTTGTGCCTGTCCAGCTCCCCCAACCCTCTCTCTTCCTGGGTCTTCTCCATCATCACATTACTTCTGATACTGGATATGACTTGTGTGTTTGCTGATATATATTGAAAATAATGAAGTCATATGTGGCTAGAGCATCATCTGATTCATCTTTGCCAAGTGCACATAGAAATAAATGAAGCCCCTGGGATCATTCCCATAGCATAGTGAGAAGCCTCACATTCATATGTATACTCATGCTGTTGTACCAGACAGGCAAAATAAGGGTCCTCAAAGATACCTAATACCAAGAACTCATATGTGTAAGGTAACAACCTTACAGGACAAAGGAAATGTTACCGATATAGTTTAAGAAAAAAAAACATTAGAAAGAAAACACCGTTGCTTGCATGAAAATACCTATCTAGGAAAGCTCAGGATAAATGCTGAGGGAAAATAAAAATTGATAATTCTTTCAAATATTAATACATAGAAAACAATAATTCTCTCAGAGGGGTTTCTTACCAAGCATTAATTTGCTGTATGTCACTAAATCTACAACAGTCTTTAATTAATCAATGGGAAATTTCCTAGATTGTGTGCTGGAGTGTGTGAAATGCAAATCTAAAGATAAAACAATAGAAATAAAAAAGAAAGTTACTATAAAGGGATGTGGGCTTATCCTCAAAGGAGCAAAGCCTTGGTAGAGAGCAGCGTCAGTGTACGGAGACCTGGCGGAGAGAGGTGGGCAGAAAGGAAATAGCAGCTCACTGGGGCAAAGTGCCACTCAGCACCCAACCCTCACATGAGACCCACTGGTAACTGTGAGGCAGTAGTGGGAGCTCCAATCAGTAACGCTCAAGAAATGGCCCCTGCATGAAGACTTCGATCCCTACTTCATAATGCATGCAAAATGTGTTCCAAATGGGTCGATATCTAAAGGTCAAAGGTTAAAGGTGTTATCTTCTGTCGTTAGGTTAGAAAATGGTTTCTTTCAAGAAGCAAAGAGCAAATAAATTTTCCATTGAGAAAATTTTTTGATGAATAACTATGTTAAAGAGGTTCTGTAAGATGTATTCTTATTTTCAATTATACATACATATGACATATGATACATGTGTTCAGGTATCCACAGAATCCAGAATCCAGGGTCCACAGATCCCCAGCAGCTGGAATTATAGGCAGTTGGAAGCTGCCTGTTTTGAGTTCTGAGAATTCCAGCTCCAGAGGAACACACACACACACACACACACACACACACACACACACTCATACACACACACACAGACATATACACATTCATCCACACATGTACTGACACACACATGCACACACAGATATACACACAGACAAATATACACATGCACACACATGCACTTTCACATACTCACAAAGACATACAGAGACACACACACATGCAGGCAGAGACATACACATGAAGACACACACAGAGAAATGAAAATAAAATGTTTTTAATTTAAAAATAAAAGTAGTTGCTTTAATTTAAAAGTAACCATCTCAACACAAGGTCTCTCTGGGTCCTAAGGGAAGGCACGTTGCTCAGCCCCTGGTTGGCCATTTCCTTGGTGAGAGAGGGGGTTGACAGGCTTCAGTGACATCTTTATTTATATTCTAAAAATCTGAAATAAATGTGACAAAAATGTTACCATTTGTTAAATATGGAGAGTTGGTACATGGGTGTTTGTTATTTTATTCTCAGCATGTCTGAAATATCCCAGCATTTATGAATCTGTTCTTTTTAAAAAGGAAAGGGAAAGTTTCTGAACACAGTAATAAGAAGACTTCTCTGGCATCTCAGAGTTCACTCAGGATCACTGGAGCCACCCCAAAGGATGTCCCAAGCAGACAGAGTGTCTGAGGAGCCCTCTGACACCAAGGAATTAAGTCCAGCTGGCAGCAACCTACAAACCTCCTACCATGAGAGCCTCAGAAAATCCAACCACTTCAGTAGCTGACATCAAGATGACACTTTTTAATTCCTACCTGCCCTTCCTCGGGCAAGTAAAACAGAACCTCCAAGGGGAACCAGTGTGCCGGACCTTGAAGTTACCAACACTAACTCAGCCTCTGTTCAGTCTGAAATAATGAAAGCAACTGCGCATGTCAGAAGTGCACTCATCTGACGAAATTAAGATTTTAAATCTATGAGTGAAGTGGGAGACAGTGAGGTCTCTCTGTGAATAGACAGTGGAAGCTACACCAAGTCACTAAATGGTGCCTTCCTCTGAGCTACTGCAGGCACCGAGGGCATGGGGATGGGGGGGACTGAAGTAGCTGGGGCATAGTGATGTAGCTATTTTTAGGATGGCTCTTCATGAACAGAAGTGCACAGAACACCCATTCATTCATTCACTGACTTCCAACCCCATCCACTCAATGACTTCCCACCCCATTCATTCATTCAATGACTTCCCACTCCACTCGTTCATTCAATGACTTCCATCCTCATCCATTCATTCACTGACTTCCAAACCCATCCATTCATTCGATGACTTCCTACCACTGGACCATGAAGAAGACTTCAGATTCCCACCCAGGGCACAACTACCTGAAAACTGAATGCACAAGGAAGGGGGATTAGATTAAATTGGGCTATAAACATTTTTGAAACTAAACTTGGATACCATGTAGGTGCACTGATGTGCTAAATCACAAGATCTCCATGGCATCTACTAATTGTCATGGTTTCAAAATAAATTTAGGACATGATGATTCTGGAGTGTCTGCGCCCATGGCAATGTGACATAAAATGTATGAGATTTCTCTTGGTGGAGAAACTAGAGTGGTGCAGCTTGTTGCTGCCATTAAAAATGGAAAGCCATGAAAATTTCAATTAAGAGGCAAAGTGGTTTCTCCCATCCCTCTATACTCCATCCTTGGATCCCACAGGGCCCTTTTCTGTGATGTATGTGTTCAGGTACTCATGGCTCTGTCCGGTCATTTATGTGCACATTATCCCTTAAATCCTGGCTGTTTAAGGCTTTCCAGAAAGGTAAGTGCCAGGAAGGCACTGAGGCAAAAAGACAGATGGGATGTCTCCCGAAGGAGCCTGCATTCAAAGTGGGCAGACGCTCAGCAAGCAGGAGGAACAGAATAACTGCTGTGAAGGGAGTCAGTGGGCGACACTGCAGAGATCAGCAGTAGTGTACAGACAGGACATTCACTTGATCAATCAGGAGCAAGCTCTTGGAGGGCTGGGAGACACAATACAGGGAAAGGAGACTTAGAAGAAGGCCCTTAAGGTGGGGGGAGCCTGAGTGCGAGAGGCCTAGGAGAAGGCCTATTCACTGGCCTGAGGACAGGACCCAGAGAGAAGGGGCAGCCGCCAGACCATTGTAGGCCTTGTGGTGATCAGAACAGTGTGGGCTGCACTTTAAGAACAACAGGTACCACTGAGGCGCCCCCTTTTTTTTTGCAAATGGAAATTGAGGGCTGGGATCTGGGGAGGAGGCAGTTAGAAGCATGCACCTGATGGGCCCGGCCATCCACACTGGGCCATTCACAACTCCCAGTGTAACTCTAGCTCCCAGGATAGGGACGTCCTCTTCTGGCCTCACAAACATCTGCACATATCCACACAGACACACATAATTAAAAAATAAATCTTTTGTTTAAAGAAAATTAAGGCTCGGCAGAATTGAGAAGCACACTTAAAGCTTCTCCATTAGTAAGCTGTCAAGTGGCATCCAGATCTACGTCTTGAATTTATATTCTTCCCTCTAAACACCACCATTCTTTGCGGAGCAGTGTCTGCTGTACACTAAGTGCTAACGACATGCTAAACAATGTTCTTAGTGTTCAGGCTTCAACCACGTATTCATTCCAGAAGAAAACCCCGATTTGTCCCACCTGGGCCACCATCATGACTAAAATGTTGTCATTGTTCTCAATTTACAGATGAGGAGGACCTATTCCAGATTGTACAGCAAGGGCTGGAGAGGTGGCTCAGTGAGGACCTGAGTTCACATCCCCAGAACCCATGTGCCTTAATTTCTTTTACTGATGTTATACAATACTTTGACTAAAGCAACTTAAGACAGAAAAGGTTATTCTGGCTCATGGTTCACAGGTACAGCCTGTGGGTACAGGATAAGGAGACTTAGACCAAAGCCCTGTAAGATGAGGGGAACCTGGGTATGCGAGGCATAGAAAAAAGGCTTATGCACTGGACTGATGACAGCCCAGAAGATGGACAGGACCAAGAGAGATGGACAGTCAAGGTAAGAGAAGCTGGAAGCAGCTGGTCATATCATATGTTTGGGGCCAGACTGGGCTAGTTAGTGAGACTGTCCTAATCAGGAAGCAGAGAGCAAGGAGCAGGTGCATTTTATAGCAAGAGATGCCCATGGACTTATGGAAGCTAGGCTGGATGCTATGGTTCGAATGTGGAGTGCCCCCAGTGGGCTCCCATGTTTGAACACTTGGTCCCCAGTTGGTGGTCTATTTCAGAAGGTTGACGACACCTTTAAGAAGTAGAGTCTTGCTAGAAGAAGTAGGTCACAAGAGGTGGGCCTTGAGATTTCATAGCCAGGTCTCACTTCCTGTTCATTCTCAGCTTCCTGGGTGAGAATGCAATATGACAGACAGCTTCCTGCACCTGCTACCACACCTTCCCTGCCGGCAGCCACGCCTTTCCTGATGGCAGCCATGCCTGCCCTGATGGCTACCACATCTCAGCTACAATGGGCTCTATCCATCTGGAACTGTGAACCAAAATAAGCCCTTTCTCCCTTAAGTTGCTTTGATCAGAATATTTTATCACAACAATGAGAAGGTAGCTAATACCCCATCTAGCAACAAGCAGGCATAGCAGCTTGCCTGTAACCTCAGTGCTCATGGGGAGATATAGGAATCCTCAGGGAAAGTGACTAGCTAGATGTGGCATCTCTCCATACTCCAGGTTCAGCAAAAGACACTGTCTCAGTAAATAATGTGGGTAGCAAGAGATGGAGATATTAAACATGAATATATGAACACATATGCACCCCACACACATACACACAATGAAAAAACATAGAAAGTTGTTTGCATACATAGTAAAGGGTGGACCTGGAGCCAGCATGGCTGAGCAAAACCTGTGGGTTCTTCTGAGCTACAAGCTACACTGTTTCCCATTCAGAGTGTGCCCACAGCAGCTGGTGTCCAACCATCCTGCACTCGAATTCCCTGGTGCCCAGAGCAAGGCAACTCAAACGGACAGGAAAGCAGAAACAATGGCCTCCAGTGCCAGAAACCTGCTCCGACTTTGGTAGTTCATTTGATACTGAGATGGAACACAGAGTCAGAGAAAAGCTAAAGACTCATGATCCCTGACCTTATGATCTAACTATTTGTGCTTTAATAAGTGCTGGTTTCTTTCTCTGTAACTCTTTCTTACAATTCTGTGTGTTAAGTGCTGGTTTCTTACTATTCTATGATTAAATGCTGCTGGTTTCTGGTAATAAACTCCTTCTGTTAGTAACAGGGAATTAGGGAAAAATGTTTAGTTACCAGGCTCTTTTCTCTCTAGCTCAAATGGCCCTTGCTGGCCAGGCAAGAGGCTTGGAACTCATTAGCTCTTTGTGAACCAAGGAGAAAAGCAAAGAAGGCAAAGAGACTCTTCTACACAAGCAACTTGTACACACACACTCAGCACACACACATTCCCATGTACATTCTGGTTGGACTCAACTACCTGTCTCATCAACTCCACAAGTATGCATGCATACTTACATACACATATGTATATGCACACATGTATGTATGTACATATGTATAAACAGACATATACATATATACATTTTGGTGGATGGAGCAAAAGCTCCTACAAGCAAGCTCCAATGCAAAAAAATAAACAAAACAAAACTCACTCTTTCTGGGTGAAAAAGAAGCTCCAAAATTTATTGCTGAGAGAATAAAAAAAACCTTCCCTTATTGCCATTCTTAGTTTTTACATTTTCTTAGAATAATTGATCATGTGGTTTTCCAATAACCATTTTTCCATAAGTTTGTAGCAAGTTTAAGACACTAATTCAAGTCATAAATCGATAGTTAGAGCAGAAATGTTTATACGTGTTTCAATTAAGACTAGGACCTGACTGAACATTCATTATCTGTTACTAGCTCCATAAGTTCATTAAAAGTTTAAAACAAGCCGGGCAGTGGTGGCGCACGCCTTTAATCCCAGCACTTGGGAGGCAGAGGCAGGAGGATTTCTGAGTTCGAGGCCAGCCTGGTCTACAAAGTGAGTTCCAGGACAGCCAAGGCTACACAGAGAAACCCTGTCTCGAAAAACCAAAAAAAAAAAAAGTTTAAAACAATAATTCTTATTTCATAAGTTAGCATGGTTTTGTCAAGAGACAAATCATCTGCCTTGCATCTCATTAGTTTTGAAGTTTTGTATAGATAAACCAGTCAATATTTTATTTTCTGACCTTGCACCTACAATAAATTGTCTATTCAGGGTTTATGACCCTTAGTTACCAGATAGTGGTCAGCTATCCTAGAAGGAATGTTTCCCCTGATTGAAAATTTGTTCCAACTCTGCTCTCTTATCCTATAGCAATTAGTCTGTGATACATGAAGGTTTATAGATCCCTGTTTATGACTTTCAGAGGGCTGGAACTTACTTGTATAAATCTAGGAATTCGATAAATCATTATCAGGGATTATGAAATCAGTGATTTGTCTACATCGCATTACTATATGATAGTACATCTTTGTTGATCTGCAGAAAATCTGCCCAATAGGTTGAACTACTGCTCAGGAATCATTAGACTACGTATTAGTGACAAGAAAAGGCATATCAGTACCAAGAAGCATCCTGGGATAAAAATCTCTGAAGGCTCTGCAATTCTGAGCTTACCCATTGCAGCCATGCAAAGCAGTGAACCATCTCCAGAAACCTCATTTGCAAGCCTTTTGCCTTTTCTAGATGGCTCCTGACACTCTAGCCCCAACCTCTCCTCTCCTTCCTTAGTAACACAACTCTATTTTAATTCTAAAGGCCATGTTGCTGGGTAAAATTCATCTTCCCCTGCCTCCCTTCCTGTTAGAGATGGCCAATGATATGTAAGCTGACATTTTCTGAGATTGTTAAGAATGCATCTGTAGCAAAAATGAGCTCTTTTGGCTCTTTTCCTCCTTCTTGCTTCCCACCTAGAGCATGAATGTGTTGGCTGGAGCCCCAGCATCTCTCTTGGATTAAGAAGAAACTTTGACAATGCAAAAATTGGGTGCTTAGGATTACAAACGAAATACAGAAAAATCTGTGATGACATCATAAAAACACCTTGCCAGGGCTGGCCACCTACCTCCAGATTGCTTTACCAAAAATAAACCTGTTTTATTTTAGCAACCTGTCTCTAGAACCATTTACTGGTAAGCCAATTCCTTTCCATCATACTTATCACACTCGAAATGACTAGGCAGAGACTCTTCACATATGTCATTCCACATACTCGCTGTGATTCAGTCAACTGTGGGTCTCACTTGGTTGATTGGGTGTCGTTGAAAGCAGGAACATCTCCCTTAGCACCTCTGAAAAGGGGCTTCCCATTTCACAATGAACTGATTCTGGGACAGAGGGAGGTGGTGTGGTGTTCTACTGCGAGTCATTATTAACTCTAAGTGCCTCTTTTCTGAACTCTTGGAGAATCAGGAGTAGCAAAGAAATAAAATAGAAGCCACATTGATGAATAAGATAAGTTGGAAAGCAGTTGAGGAAAACAAATTCATTGATACAAGTTCTTGCAAGTGTCAAGTGTCAATCAAAGGCAGGGAAAGGAGAGCAGTCCCTTCAGACAGGGCACTGGTACCTCCACAAGCAGAGCACAAGGACAGATGCACCTCCAAAGCAAAGCAAGCGGTGTTCAGTGGAACCTGTCACTTTATAAGACAGCAACAGGCCACTCCATCAGCTCTTCTGCTGAAGCCAGAGAATCACAGGAAGGTACTGCCGATGTCATTAACTTGATGCCCGATATGTACATCACCCAACTGAGGCTCTGTCATGTACTATCCAGAGCAGGCATGCAGCACAGAGGTAGTTGGGCCAGGCTGGGAACTCAAATCTTCTTACTGCCCCCTCCTTCGGTGGGCACACCCTCTATGGGTTGTAAGGCCCTGCTTTAACCTAATGCCAAGAGAAGTTTTGTAAAAGGTCAGGTACTAACAGTTTAGGTCACAAACTCAACTCTACAGCTTTGTGGGGCAGCATGTAGATCTGTGCCAGGAAGATTCATTTACAGCAGAGGGAAGATTGTTCAATAGTTAAAGTTCTTGCCTTGCAAAGACAAGGACTTGAGTCCCATCCTTAGCACATTAAAACAAAATCAAAGTGCTGGAAGGGATGGTTAATGCTTGTAATCGAAGTAGTGGGGATGCAGACATAGGTAGATTCCTGGGGTTTACTCCCCTACCAGACTACCAGACAAGTCTAATCAGTGAGCCCCAGGTAGGTGAGGAACCATGTCTAAAAATACCAAGGACAGTGAATGAAGAATAATCTCAAGGGAGTCCTCTGCTCTACACACACAGGCACACATATATACATGCCCAATAATTGCTAACAAAACCAGGTAGTTGACTCAACCTGAAGGCTATAGGTTGCCCTGTCTTAAACAAGTCTCTGAATCCAAGTGGCCCCTGCACCACAACTGGAAGCAGCATCAACAGACGTTTCCAGAAATGGCTAGAAATGCAGGTTCTCAGCCCCCAACAACTAACAATTCAGAAGATTCAGGTATGGCTTCCAGATATCTACATCACAATCCTACTGGATGACCTGTATACACATGAAAATGGGACGTATTGGTCTGAGACCCTAGCAATTCCCTGTCCTCCATAGCCATTCCTGTCAATTTTACTTCAAGCACATCACCAGTGTTTGGCTCTGAGGAGGCATCTATGACAGCAAACTCCAGCTTCCATTCTCTCTTCATCCTTCCTGGGAGAATTCCAAACCTAACCAGTTCTATGCCAGAAATAAAGATGGCTCCCCAACAGCTCATCCCAACAGGTACTACCATGCAATTAAATTCTGGTCAGTGTGTCATTGTGTCACCTTACCGGCATATTGTGATTTCCAAATGTTCTACAAAACTCTTGTTATTAAGAGAGGTGTAAAATTCTACTTTACCTAAGCAGGCTATTATTAATTTGGATTTTCTTTCCTAAATCACCAGACCTAGTTAAACAAACTCAGTATGTAATGTCTGCGGAAGGAATGTATCAGTCTTGAGTACACTGAATAATGCTCACATGGAGCCCCAACTGGCCATCTCATGTCACCAAAGAAGTTTCCAGTTCAGTTACATCAAACTGAGTTGTTAGACAAAGTATTCCCAAGGAAATCCCAAATAACCTAGGCCATTAGCGAGATAATGGTTTGCTCTCCACAAAGCGACAGCAGGGTCCCATTGATGAAGACAATACCAATACAACTCATTGAACATGGAGAGGTAGAGCTGGTACCCACATAGAGCCTTCACCTTCATGTTCTAGTGTCTTTGGTATAGATTGTACCAATCCACTCATAAACTCTTTGACCTACAACCTGTCCTGTCTGAAAAATATGCTAGGACAATGGTAGCACAAAGGTGTGGGACCAGTCTGGTTTGACTTGAGGCCCACTCAACAAGATGGAACCCATCTCCCATACTGCTTGGGTACCAAGAACCAGAAACTAGGCTAGATAGCCCAGAGACCTAGAGTAAAACCAAATACTATTGGCCAAAAAATAAAAGATAAAAAGGACCAATAAAATGATTCCCTAATTATATTCTTCTATAACTCATATATCTGTGCCTCACTCAGCCATCATTGAAGAAGCTTCTGCCTGAAGCATATGGAAACAAAGATAGAGATCGACAGCCAGGGGGGGCTTGGAACACAGAGATCTAAATAGGGGAACCCCACAGAAGAGGCAGGAGTGTGAGAGGCAGAGGGTACAGAGCACACCAGAAGAACAAAGCCCTCTACATCAACTGAGCAAAGCTCATATGACTTCATAGCAGCTGTAGCAGCACGCACAGGGCCTACCCAGGTCTGCACCAGGTCTGCTGCATATGTCTTCCTGGTTTCAGATCAGTGCTTTATGGACTCCTGATCACATGAACACTGATTCTTGGGCCCTCTTTTGGGGATCTTTTCCTTCCATCGGTCCTTCCACCCAGTCCAACTTTGATATGAATTGTTTTATTTTACTCTATTTTATTTTGTTACGTTTTGTCATTTTAAGAAAAAATATCCTAAACAAAAAGAGGAGGAAAAGGAAGAGGAAGAAGTCAAGGAGGAGGAGAAGTTGGGTGTTGAGGAAAGGAGGATCTGGAAGGAGTTGAGGGAGGAGAACAAGCCATGATCAGAATAAATTGTATAAAAATTTATTTTCAATAGAACACACAAGCACAAACACATACATATGAAGAAAGCTTAAAAAGAACCATAAGCTATCCTTGAATGATCACTCCTTTCATTACTCTTACAGGAGAAAGCATGCTTTGTTTTAAAAGCCGGGATCCTTTTATTGAATTTATGCTACGTTTTTAACAATATTCTTATATTCATTTAAGTTTAACAGTATTTTTATTTATCCATTTAACATTTAAACATTTTCTTTGATAATCTCAAGAAAGAACTCAGCTTTCAATATAACTATTTTGGTTGTTTTGTAAAGTCTCAATATCTAGTTCTGGCTGGCCCTAAACATGAGGCAATCCTCTAGTCTAAGCCTTCTGAGTGCTAAGATTTCAGATTAATAGCACCACAGCTGGTCGAACTTTTGTCAGTAGACAGCATTCTTTACAAACAACCCAGTGTTCACAAGGGCTGAAGAAACAGGTGGGGTGGGCCTCTGACCACATGGCTCCCTGGATCTCTTGCACTCTCTCCCTGGGAAGGCAGCTAAAGTGTCCGTAGAGTCGCCCCTGCCCTGGAGCCTTTCCTGAGCAGAATGCGCAAAGCTTTCTGGGATTTCTGCCTCTGTGGGACTTGAGGGTGGCTCTGCCCTGCTTCCTGGAGTTGCATTGTCTGTCATTTTGCAATGGTCCTCAAGCTGTGGCAGAGGCAGAGAATTCTTCTTACCCACACAGGCTCTCAATCAATAGCTGTGGAATTGAACCGATTTCATCAGCCAGTGTTCCATCTCTCCTGCCAGAACAGAATCCCTGTAGGCAGCTGGAACTGGCTCTTCTAAACAAGCCCTAGGCAGCCACAGTAATGTGCTAAGGAACCTGTAATGTGTGCCTAAGGAACCTGCTTAATGCCTCCCAGCATGCTCCATGACATCACCATCCCTGGTCCCTGTCGTCCTCCCTCTCACAGTGGAAGTCTGCCGTGATTCCCATGCCCGGCATCATCGACCCTCAAACATTTAGAATGAAAACCTTATCTACTCATGTAAGCATGACGAGGACTACGGAGATGGCGGAGCTGACACTGTACTTGCCTTGCAAGCACGAGAACTCGTTTACCTCCAAACCCCTGTAAAATAAAAGCCAAGAGTGGCTCCCACCTGTCATCCCACCCATCCCTGGGGAGGCATGGGATGATCTCCGGTCTTCTTAAACAGTTAGCCTAGCCTAGTTGGCAAACTCTCCCCCGACCCTCTCTCTCTTCCTCCCTCTCACACACTCACATGCTTGCACATACACAGAGAATGAGCAGTTCTACATTATTAGTCCATGTATTTCTGTCATCAAAAACATTATATAATCAATTTTTAAAGGGAAGGGTTTATTTTGTTTCATGGATTTGAGGAACCAGTCCAGAGCTATTTGACCTGCATGAGGCTAGGAAGATCATCATGGCAGTGGAGAGCAGGTAGAAGATGGCACTCTACCTATCATGTTGGACTGGGAGCAACACAGGGAAGGCCAGAATGAGCTGTCTCTTCTACTGAGATCCCACCTCCCAAAATGTCTTCCTCTTGTGATGCCTTAGGGAATGTACCCACTGGTTAAATCAAAGTCTACACAGTCTAACACTCTCTGGAAAGATCCCCATAAATATACCCCAAGGTATGTGCCACTAATGTCCTTGGCGTTTCCTAATCCAGTCAAGGGAGCAATGAAAATTCACCATCATACTCCAATCTTACAGCTAACTTAACCTTAGTTTATTAGGAGTGTGTGTGTGTGTGTGTGTGTGTGTGTGTGTGTGTGAGTGCACACATGTACACACAAGCCATGCATGTGGAAGTCAGACAACAACCTTCCAGAGCTGGTTCTTCAATCACAATGTGGGTCTCAGGGATCGAACTTGTGGCATCAGGCTTGGTGGCAAGCACCTTCATCTGAATAGCTGTCTTTCCAGCCCCAAACTTATTATGTTTTCTTCCATCTGTCCTCTCTATTGCTATCCTTCAGGCATTTATAAGCAATTGTCCCTTTGACAAACATTCTTTGCTTCACAGTTTCCTCTAATATTATCCAAAGTCTCTAGATGAATTGCCATATGGCTGAAATCTATCAAATGGTTTTACTGTTCAATCACGCTAGCTGTCACCACCCCCAGGAATAGTTCACACATGTCTCCACTAGCAGTCTTTGCCTACAATGTTCTTCTCTAAGGGCTAGGAACATGCTCAGTGGTACCACACTCTGGATTCCATACCCAGCAATAGCAAGAAAGCATGCCATGCTCACTCTGGCTCTGAGCTCACTCCTCTGAATGCTTCAGTAACAAACTCTTTGATTCCATAAACTAACTGAGCAAGAATCCCCACTGTTTCTGGGCAGGATTGATATCCAGTCAGTTATCCATGGCTGCCATTTGGTCAATGCATCTAGTGAAGGAGACTCCCCCCACCATCAGCTGTAAGAGTTTCTGAACATCTCCATCCAGCAGACAGACCAGAAAGCTCCTTAACCTGGAGAGCCTGTTTGAATGTAAATTAGAGGGAAGAGTTAGGACCCTGCAGCAACAAATCACATGGAAGTTTTGCAAATTCTGATGGCACCATAGAAGAAGGAGGCATTTCACGTGGCATCTCATACAGATAGAACCCTCATCAAGTTCCCATGGAACTGTAGATTCTCAGATGCCATTAAAGACTCCTTTGTGTATGCATGCATGTGTGTACATGTGTGTGTGTGTGTGTGTGTGTGTTTGTGTGTGTGTGTGAATGTGCATGATGTGGAGTCTAGAGATTGATGTCAGGCCACTTCCTTGGTTATTTTCCATCTTATTTTTGAGACAAGATCTCTCATTGAACCTGGAGTACATTGATTTGACTATCCAGGCTGGCTGATGAACCCCAGGGATCCTCCTGCCTCCCTTGTGCTGGGATCACAGGCACAATCAGACCTACCTAGCTTTCTTTACATGGGTTCCAGTGGGGTCAAACTCAGGTCCTTATACTCAACAAACACACAGTCCCTCTCTCAAGCTCCATGGGGATCATTTCAAGGTCATTTGCACAGTTGGTGCTGCTTGAGAGAACTGTTAACTATCATATGATTAACCACCATTATCGAAGTAATTTCCCACCACTACCTACCCAAGAGGAGGGTCTTTAGAAGAACCACATTAGGGACTTGGAACATCTACTCATGGCTTTCTAAGTTGGGCTCCTGTCAAGGCCACCACTTATTTTCTCCAGCTGCTGAAATTAATCAGACAACAGAGATCTCTTCCTACTCCAGATTAATCACTGCTCATCTCTTCAAGTTACACTCAGTATGAACCTAGCCCCCCCCCAAATCTACTTCATACATGCTATGATGTGAAGATAGTCTCGCAGGTTCAAGAATTGAGTTTTGTTTCCCAGGGTGGTGGTGTGGACTTTTGGGAGATAGGGGCCTTATAGGATGTCTGTAGGTGAATTGGAAGTGATTAAACCCTTTGGTAGTTCTCAGAAGGACATTGTTACAAAAGCCTGAGCCTGTGCCCCACATCCAGTCCTGACTCTTCCTCTGTCTTCCATGTAGAGATATGAGCAGCAGGTCCTGAGCAGACCCTCCATGATGAGACTCAGTAGAAAGTCCCTCACCAGAATTAGTCAATGTGGGTGCCATACTCTTGAGCCTCCAGTGCTGTAAGTCACATAAACCTCTTTGCTTATAAGACAGCCACCTCAGGTATTTTTGTTATAGTCATGAAACTCTAACTCATACAATATGTATATTTATGACAGTCATTTGCTCCTCTGTGACCTCAGCCTCATTAACTTAAGTTTTCTTATCTGTAAGTAGGGATTTCGAGCTAGCACAGCTGTGACATGCCCAGCCTGGGGTCTGGCTAATTCCAAGTATTCAGTACTATAGTCAATTAATTGGAAGACTGTGTAGATAGAAGGCCACTCTCTATGACATCCAGCACCATCTCGAGTCAAGACTGTGGTAATAACAGGTCCAAGGTCATCTGCCACATCTCAAAAGTGGTTTTCAAAGATGACTGATAGATGGTAAGTTACTTGCCTCCCAAATACAAGAACCTGAGTTTGGCTCCTAGAACTCATAGGAGAAGCCAGGCATGGTGGTGTGCGCCTGTAACCCCAGCACTGGGGAGATGGAGCAAGCATATCCCTGAGACTTACTGGTCTGGCCTGCTCTGCAAGTTTCAAGCCAGAGAGAAAGCCTGTTCCAAATAACGTGTATAGTTCCTGAGGAATGACACCTGAGGCAGTCAGTCCTCCACTCTAACAATACACACACACGCACACACACACACACACACCCATGCACACACAGAAAAGATAAAAATAAATGTTGTTCCCTGAGAGAGAATAGAGCTTTTAAGCTGAGTTAATCACCATGGCTTCAATGACCAGGGATCTCTTGTCCTGCTAGCCTGCCCTGGGAACCCAGTGCACATGTACTTCAGGCTTTAGAAAGCAGGTGAAGCCCTTCCCTGCCACAGGATCTCAAGTCTCCCAGAAGCAGGCAGTGTGTGACAACCTTGTGAGTTTGGGGGAAGTCTCCCCTGTCATCCCTCTTAGTGCCTCCTGGGATCTTTATTTCTGCTACATTGCACATCTGGGGAGGGCTGGCTGTGCGTGAGTTCAGGATGCAGCCTCAGGGTCCTTCCCAAAGTCTGTTCCTGTCTGTCACATCATGTCCTTCTTCCAGCGCCATCACCAACTTATTTATCTCCCTGTCATAAAGAAAGAGAGGGGGAAAGAGAAGCAGAGAACTTCAAGGTTAGCCAGTGATTGCCAAACAGAAGTGGTGTGCTGCAGGCAGATGTGTGCTAGAAAATAAGTCACTCAAGACACACAGTACAGATTGATGTCAACGGGGACAGGCCTTCCAGCTATGCCACTTAGCCACTGAATAAGCCCCGCTCCCAATCACTTACTATAAGACAATGAGTTGCCCTCCTCTGCCAAGAACCAGAGGTGGGGAGGAGTTGCTGCGAACGCTGGCTTCTGGATAGGAAGCAGCTGCTGTGCTTTTGAACTCACAGCATTTGTTACTGCCTAACCAAGATATGCACATGATTGGGCCCACCAGCATCCTGCAGGGGGAAAGAGGAATGCCCAAGGCTGACCTTCCATGGAGGATTTATAGGTGGATAATAGTTGATAGGAAGTTAGAGATATTTTCCTCAGTGGTGCAGGCACTTAGGTAAGGTGCCTGGGCTCCTGTAAATAACCCCTAACCCATGTGCATGTAAGTAACTCTAATTAATCTCACCTAAGTAAATAAACACACACACACACACACACACACACACACACACACACACACCTGCATCTAACAGGGAGTTAGTTGGGAAGAGTAAAGAGATCAGCAGGAGATGGAGGAGACAAGAGAGGGTAAGGAGTGTAACTATGATTGAGATATATTAGATAATGTATGAAAATGTTATAATAAAACCACTATTATGCATAATTAGGGACACACACAGGGCTGGAAAGATTAGAAAAACAAAGAATTTGAAACCACCTCTGTACACTGTCAAGGAACTGGGTTTGTGCTATGCAGCTTTCCAAGGCTCTCCTTTTTCCTCTCCCACTTTGAGCTCCAAGGCAAAGGAAAGAGGACCTTGTCCATGCATTAAAAAATAGAAAGCTACAGATATCTAAAGCAGGAGAGAGGCATGCAGCCAGCAGGCAAGGCTGGATGGATCCCATTTGACAGCTCACATCACACAGGAGCAAATCGATTGCACCCAGATCTTCCACTCTGGAGATGCTCCAAGATGCTATCTGAAGACTGTGACGGGAGAAGCTTCCACTCTCAGAAGAGATGGCATGCCAAGCAACTTGGTCAGGAGCCAAGCAACTGTCCCGGTGTTTACAGAAGGAATCCCCTCAGGCAAAGGTAACAGCATAAAGCAGGTGCTGGGTGCCAGCACTTTCCTATGTCACCTCTAATTTCAACAACCCTGAGAAGGGGTTGCTTAGACCTCTCTGGACCACAGCATCACCTCATAACAGTTCTGACCTTGGGAAGGCTGAGAGGGTGATGGGAGGCCATGCATGTCCACAGCAGGTGCATGCATCAGAAATGGACAGTGGTGGTGTGAGAATCCACAGCTCCTCCATGCCCCATCTGAGCCACCTGCTGCAAGTGCCCTGTCTCACTAATGAGCATCCATGGCAACTAAGAAGGGCAAGGGTTTCTGGGAACCCTTAACTGATCCCCTTTGCCCCACGGTTGTTTCTATGTAGCTATTTTATCAGACACTGTTATAAAATAGCTGACGAAGTACTTTAAGAAAGGAAAGCTTTATTCTGTCCTATGGTCCACAAGGGCACAGTCCATTGTAATGGGGAAGTCATGGTGGCAGGAGGCTGGGACAGCCACAACCCAGAAGCAAAGAGAGATGAGCACTGGTGCTCCGCCCACTTTCTTCTTATTCGATCCATGACCCCAGCCCATGGAAGAGTGCTGCCTGCATTCAGGAATCTTCTAACCTTGGGTGAACTATCTTAGAAACTCCCTCACAGGCACATCCCAGAGACTGGTCTCCATGATGGCTCTTCATCCTGTTAAGTTGACAGTCATAATTAACCATCACAGACTGGGCTGGGCAGTGGTCCATATGGCTTTCCATCCTTTGTGCTTGGTTTGTTTCCAAAACACCTGAAAAGAGGACACAAATGTATCCACAGCCCAGCTTCCTCCCAGTACATGCTCTGGCACTGAATGGATAGATGGTTGGATGGATAGATGGATGGATTGATGGATGGATGGATGGATGGATGGATGGATGGATGGATGGATGGATGGATGGATGGATGGACAGATAGGAATGGACAGATAGGAAAAGATGGATGGATGGATGGGAGGGCAGATGGACAGACAGACTGACAGATAGATGGATGGAAGGATGGAAGAATGGATGGGTGGGCGGATGGACACAGTGGGAGATCCACCTTTGATTGTTTCCCTTGCTAGAGACTTGATTACATTCCCTTCCTGTCTCTCTTCTCTTTCTCTCCTCTCATCCTTGTGCCTACAGATACTTGCATCTGGAACTTTTTCTGAAGGTTTTTCCTCTCAACTCTCTGTCCACAAGAAGTAAACAAAACACAGATTTTGCTTTAAAGCCACACTCCAGCTCTAGACGAAGCTTCTCAGCAGAGAAACCACGTGCCTGTTTTGACAGGTCATCTTCCTGCAAACACACCAGTTTATCTCATGTTAAACACTTAGCCATGTATTTAGGAAAAGGGAAAAAGTCCATGTTGTATTTTTCTAGTCAGTCTGTTAGTGTTCTGCCAGCGACACATGCTTAGGGCCACGAGCTGAAGGTAATTAAGCCAGAAGAGCAGATACCCACCGGAACCTGGAACCTGGATCACTCATCCATTACCCTGACGGAGGCATGACAGCAGGGACGATGGCTCATGTCTACAAGGGAGCATCTGCTCCCTGAGAGGAGCAGAGGACCAGGACCCAGAGCAGAGGGAAAGAAGGGAGGATGAAGTTATCCACAGGGTTAAGCCAGCAGCTCTTAGCCAGAGAATGTCTTCCCCTGAGGGACTCTAGACAATCTCTGGAAACATATGCAATATTGGACATAGTTATCATTCAGAAAACAGATAACAACAAATGCTAAGAAGGATGTAGGCAAATGATAACCTGTATGCATTGCTGGTGGGAATGTAAATTATCCAGCCTCTATGGAAATAGGTCTTCCCTAATAACACATTAGACCACTCCTGGGAATTAGTCAAAGTTCAGTGTATCACGGAAATTACTAACCAACCAAGGTTACCTGCAGCGCTAGTCACAATTGCTAAGTTACGGGCAACCCGTTCAACATCAGAAGAATGGCTGAGAAAATGTTCTTTAAAAACAGTGGGATTTTTCAGCCACAGTGGAGAATGGAGTCGCATCGTTTGCAGGGAAATAGATGGAACTGGAGACAACTATAGCAAGCAAACTGAGTCTCAGGGAGACTAATAGTGCATGTTTTCTCTAATACGTGCTTCCTAGATTGTACGTCATTGTGTAACATCACATGTAGACATATTAAAGAAAAGTAGACATGAAATTGCCCAGGAGAACAAAGAGAGAAGGGAGAGGGGAGAGAAAGGGGAACAGGAAGAATGCAATGGAGAGACCTGTGAACCCACAGCACAGGATGATTTGGTACCAAATGACACCAGAACCCCTTGGTATAGGAAAAAGCAGAGCCCCAGCTCAGCTGCAATGTGGTGATGATGGGTGGATGCTACAGAAGTCCATGACTGCAATGGGTGAGTAAGTTTAGGAAGACAGTGCTGTCCAATCCACTGGACTACTCTAATCAGTAAGCCCTGAGTCCAAATTAGAAACCTGGTCCCTGGTTTATACACACACACACACACACACACACACGAGAGAGAGAGAGAGAGAGAGAGAGAGAGAGAGAGAGAGAGAGAGAGAGAGAGAGAGAGATGCACAGAATAACAAACCAAGGGTATGATTAGCACCATCAAGATCAAGTTCAAAGGCAGAGGATGGGTGGTCAGGTGTCCTTAGTCCTGTGAATGCTGGCTGGAGCAGAGGGGACAGAATACACTAAGATTGTAAGAAAAGTGAAGAAATGGAGTGTGTTTGGTTCTGACTGAGTTAACAGGCACAAGGTGAAGCCCAGGTGGCAAAAGGAGAGAGGGGGATGCAGGGTGCAGGGTTGAGGGTAGAGGGTGCAGAGTGGAAAGTAGAGGGTAGAGGGTGCAGGGTGGAGAGTAGAGGGTAGAGGGTGCAGGGTGGAGGGTAGAGGGTGGAGGGTTAAGGATGGAGGGCGCAGGGCACAGGGCAAGGGTTTTTCAGGTCATGAGAAAGAATCTGGGCTCAAGCCACAATGTTCTGAGAAGCCCCTGAAAGCTTTTTAGGAAAGAAGTAGTTTGAGACACCTGACTCTGGCTGTCCCAGAATTGGGCAGACAGGACACAGGTGGCACCAGCTAGAAGCCACTCCAGTGCTGACAGTGATGGTGTGGGGGTAAAGAAGGGGTCGAGAGGTGTGCTTGAGGGTTACTGCAGACTGCACTGCACAGGACATGGGGCATAAGTAAAGGGTGCTCTCCATCCACTGAGCTCAAGGTGAGCTGCAACAGTTCAAAGGCAGATAGGCTCTTCCTGCAGAAGACAGAATGAGTGGGGGATTCTGAGGACAGAGGACAGTGAGTCCTAAAGATCTTCCCGTCTTCGTCCCCACCCCCAGCACTGGTAATACAAGCAAACACTGTCATGACTCAGCCACTTGTTTTTAATATGAATCCCAGGGATTGAACACGCATAGCAAACATGTTTCCAACCAAGCTTACCCCTCCATTGTGCACAATAGAACCCAAGAGACTCTGTCTGTAGCTCAAAGCCAGCTGCCATTAACATTCCTCTCCAACAAGCTCAAGAGCTGCTCAAAGCCCCAGATGCCAGTGACACCAAAATATTTATGAAATCCCCTTGTGTGTTCTCTGATCCCAGTTGTTATCCCAGCCCCATCTCCAGGCGCTGCACTTCAGGCAGCCTCTCTCACTTGCTCCTGCCTGGACTCTTAGGCAGCTCTCTAAGGCTTTAGGAACTGGCTGTGGATTGTTTAGTAGTTGAGTTTGTCAGCTCGGGAGACCATCTCGTACCAGCCATCTGGACCTGTCAGTGTCTAGGGGAAACAGGTTCCAAGCATCCTCTTCCTCTGCCCACTGTTTTTCAGGGACACACTGCCCTCCAGAGAGACTGCTCCCTTCTGTCTCTTCAAATTCCATTCCTGCATCCTCTCCCTACTTTTCTTTTGGAGAAGTGATCAACACCAACATGGTAATTGTTTAGGCCAAGTTGGCATGAGGACACTAAGTCCCCATTACAATAATGATGGTCGATTACCATCACTGTCCTCAAGTTAGACAATAATGAGCATTGGTCAGAAGAAACAGCAACAGCAACAGCAATAACAACAATAACAACAAACAAACAAAAAGACCCCCCCAAAAAAAAACAGGAAATCATTTTGTTCAAGTTGGGGAATTATTTTTAATGACATATATACAAAAGAACTGTGCCTAGTATGCAGCTGTGTGTGTGTGTGTGTGTGTGTGTGTGTGTGTGTGTGTGTGTCACTATGGTATGTGCAGTGTGTGTAATATATGAGTATGTGTGGCTATGTATGTGTATACAAAGACCAGACATCATTTTGACAAGGCTGACCAGCCAGTGAGTTCTTTGGGATTTTCTGGTCTCTGCCCAACACAGCACTGGAGTTAAACACACTTGCAACCATGCCCAGATTTTTACGTGGGTGCTGGGGATTTGAACTAGATCCTCTGGCTCATACAGCAAGGTTCCTTTCCCCAACCCTGTTGCATAGAAATGCTGAGCACTGCTGAGCAACCTTGAGGCTTGTGGCTGGGGGGTCCATAAAGATAGATGGAACCGTGCAGAGGTTATGAGAAGGTGTGAACAGAAATGTTGTGCTTTGGGATGAAGACTAGGAGAGAGAAGGGGAGCAGAGGTGTCCAACTTTTTGACAATACAACACAACACTGTCACCTACAAATGTGCTGGTGTGCACACAGCCTGTGGGATGCAGGCTGAAAGCATCAGGTAGAGTGCAAACCCTTACAGCCGCTGTCAGGGTGTTAGCAGGGAGACAAAATCTTATAGAATAAGGCCCAGTTCACTAAGAGCCCCAGACCAGCATCTCTTCTGGTTGTACCCAGGGGTAGCTAAATTCATCCAGGGTGTTCTAACATTCACTTAGTATAAGAACCAACCTGTGTGCCTCTCTAAGGGTCTCAAAACAAGGCTGCGTTTGGATGCTTCTAGAACACAGTAGCACCTCATGTCCTGAGGCTCTTGACATCAGAATTACCTGGGAGTATTACTCATTATGTTTATTGAACCCTGGGCTGTACCCCAAAAATCTGGGTTCTGTGTCTCTGGGAGATACCCCCAAGAGTCTGCATACCTAAAAAGTCCCTGTGAAATTCTGATACTGTCTGAAATCTGGGGCTCTCTGGAAGTTCTACTGTAAAGATAGGCTGAGGAATCTATGTCAAGATCTGGTAACTTATGAACCTTCCTGAAGAACAGAGAGACAGAAGGCGTACAGGCAAGGACCCAGGCTGAAGAGGCATCCCCAAACAAAGCCACCAAAGCCACAGAGGTCCTGTGGGATTGGGGGAAGAGGTGGCCTGCTGTGCCTTAGCTCATTTGAAGGGTCCTTTTGTCTTCTCTGATGAACCTAGACACTGTAAAAACAAACAAACAGTGGGCAGGCCCCACTGTCTTCCACACCCTCCATACCAATGTTGCATTAATGAAATATAAGCCACCATGTGGGTGAAGGCAAAAATGTGTGTCTAAAGTAGAAGGAAGCTGTGGACATGGGAATAAACTATTTGCATGCAAATGTAAGGGCCTGAGTTCAGATCTTCAGAGCTCATGTAAAGCTGACCATAACAGTGTGTGTCTATGAACCCAGCATAACTACAGTGAGATGGGAGGCTAACACAGGAGAATGGAAAATACCCAGGTCACAGGGCAGGGTTAGCAAAAGACTGTCTCAAACATGGTGGGGACTCACACCCAAAGCTGTCCTCTGACCATTACATGTGTGCCATGGCACATGTATACCCACAGTCACACACATGACCTGGCATAGACATGGAGAGTTAAAAATGTTTTAAGTAAATAAACATGGAAAAGGGTTTTCATAGACAATAAAAACTTAATTTTCTCCCCTCAAACAACCCTATGAAGAAGTAAAAGACAAATAACAGAATAGAAAAAAATTACAATTCATAACTGATGTCTAATACCCAGAACATACAAAGAGCATTTACAATTCAACAATAAAAAGAAAATCCACTGAAATAACAGGCAGAGGATTCAAATCGCCAAAATGCTCATGAGAAGGTGCATGGCACAGCAGCAACTGGGGAAATGCAAGCTAAAGGATGAGGCTCTTGTATACCACACTCACAGAATAGGAAATAACAAACACTGATAAGGATATGGAGGAAGATGAACACCCTACACTGCTTGGGGGAATACAAAACAGCACTGCTGCTATGCAAAACAGTCTGGAAGTTCCAAACTCCAGCCACAGAACTACTGCCTGCCACAACACTCTTCCCAAATTACAGTAGAATATAAACTCTTATAAGAGCTGAAAACATCTGTTCAAACAAAAACTTGCACATGGATGCTCTCAGCAATGTCATCTGTGATAGCCAGAAGTTCCACCTATCATATCAGAGGCATATACAGAACCTATATGTCCACACAATGGAATATTGTTCACCCAGAAAAAGAATGAAATGTTGGTGTATTTTACAACATGGATAAACAATAGAGATGTTATACTAACAGGCACAAGAGGCCACATACTGTATGATGTGAGTCTGTTTATATAAAGTATCTGGAACAGGCAAATCCATAGAGGCAGAGTACAAATTACCAGTTTCCAAGTATCTGAAGAGAATAATGTGGAGTGACCGCTGATGGGTTTCTTTGGGTGGTTCAGGAAATGTGAGATGCATGATGGCTCACACCATGGTAAGAGAAAATTCGAACTACTCCCCTTTCAACACAATGGAATTATGGTAATTGTTTGCCTCAGTGTGACCACAGTACCTGACAGGAACAACCTGACAAGGAAGGGCCACTCTGGCTCATGGTGTCTGAGGGTGTTAGTCCATCATGACAGGAAAAGAAGAACACAGCCACTCCACTCAGAGTAAAGGGAGTGTGTGGCAGAGGCCTTTCCCATCATGGCAGACCAAGAAGCAGAGAAAGAAACTAAAAATGGAGCTGGATCACCTTCAAAGGTCCGCCCTAGTAATATACTTCCTCCAGCTAGACCCCACCTCCCAAAAGTCCACAACCAAAGTAGGCACCAAGAGTTAAAACATGGCCTTCTAGAAACATCACCCATAGCTGGGAACCAAGTGTGAGTCTGTGGGGAACATCAGATTCAAATCACAACAAAAGCTTCTTCCGAAACCACCTGAGTGACTGAAAACCATGCCTGTTGCACCATGAGAAGGCACAGCAGAATTAGAATGTTCCTCACACCAACACTGTCCCTGCTGTGTTGGGCCACCAGGGTTTGCAAATTAACTCAGGATGGTATCCAGTGGACTGCCCTGGGCCTTAAGACCCCCACAAAAGAACACACCTCCAGGAGAGTGTCCACAAGGCAATGTCTGCCGAACACCAAACTGTAATAAAGAGTGATGGAAAGTGGGGTTTTTGTCACTAAAAGCTAAAACTCAAAGAACCCCAGGCAGGGCACAGATCTCGGCCACTCACTCTCTAGTGCTTGGACACATACTGTGCACCCCTAACACTCTGCCTTCATTTGACCTTACAGTGTGTTCATTTCACATGCTCTCCAGAGTACTCTTTGGGGTACATATCTGTACCCCAATATGTACATATGAAGAAGAACAAAGATGAAAACCACTGGCCCTGCTCATACCTCAAAGTACTCACAGTCAGGAGGGGAGAGAGTCACAGGACCTGAACACCGGCCAGATGTGACAGGGGCAGCCCTGCAAGCTCCCCAGGGTGTATCTTCAGCCATGGCTCTTGCCTGGAATCCAGGCTTAAGCATCCAACACCATCTCATGAGTGTATGCGAGCCAGAAGAATGCCACCCAACAGGATCCCCTCCTGATTCTTGGTCCCTGTATACATGTTCCTTTCACAACAGAAGATGCTACATGAATGATTAAGGAAAGGATCTAAACATGTAGACATGGTCTCCAATGGTCTGAGAGAGCGGGTCCCATCCCATGTCCTTAGGGATGGTACACCTTCCCTGGTCTTCAGTGAAAAGGACATGACTACAGAAACAAAGCAAAGAGAAATACAAAATTGGCAGCTGGGGATGGAGGAAAGGACTCGGAGCCCAGGTATACAGGCAGCCTTCAAAAGTGACCAAAACATATGTTCACTATCTGTAGGGTAGGCCTCACTGTGGCCACTGGACCACAAGAGCTTAACAGCAGTAATGTCAGCAATAATCAAGAGAGGGAGGCTGAAGAGATGCTCACTTGTAGTGCTTGCTGCATGCGCATGCTAACTTGGCTTCAGATCCCCAGAAGTCACTCTTATAATCCCAGAGCTGAGAAGACAAGCAGCTCCCTGGGGCTCACTAGCCAGCCTAGCCAAGTTGGCATACTCCAGCTAAAAGTGAAAGACTGTCAAAAATGAAGCCAAAACAACAAGATAGACAGTATCCTGGGGAAGAATACCCCAAGATGATTTCTAGTCTACACCTACCCACGTACACATGCAAACACACACACATGCACAAACACCGAAGTGCACATACACATGTACTCACATATATCCATGCACAAAGTCTAGGCCAGTGCCTGAAATCCCTTCCTTAAACATGAGATGCCATCATCAGTCAATAGGACAAATGCCACATAGCTTCAGCTACCATGTGCCCAGAACTGAGCTGGAAAGGGGCAGCAGCATCTAGTACTCATGACCACACCTCCATTGATCGGGTCCCCATTTCACTGGTGAGCAAAACAAGTTGACTCAGAGGCCACAGATGTGGAATGCTCTAGAACACGGTGTCCTCTTTCCTACGTGCCCTCAGAAGGCACAGGCATGAGCAGAAATAAAAAGAGCCCACAGAGAGGCAGGTTGTGGATGTGGTTGAACAGGCTGTCAGAGTATTGCCTAAAGTGTACGAAGCTCTGGGATCAATACCTCAACACTGCATAATCCAGAAGTAGTGACGAACACCTATGATCCCAACACTTGAGAAGCAGAGACAGAATGACGAGGAATTCAAGGTCATCTTTGGTTACATTGCAGGTTCCAGGCCAGCCTAAGCCAAAGACTCCATAACAAAAGAGAAGCCAGGCCACAAAGCGACAGGCCCAGGAAGAATATAGCTGCATACTCAGTTCCCTCTCTGGGTCACCAGGGCCTTGCCAGCATCCTGGGAAATCTGGTTTCACAAGAAGTGGTTGCTCATGCCCTAGTTAGGAACCTAATACAATGTTACCCCCACTGTCATTTACAAAAGAACTGCTTATAGGGCACTAAGCTCTCCAAAGACAGATCCTTCCTGCAAGAGCCTGAGGCTCCTGACTCTGCACTGTGATCACAAACATTCTGCCATGCTTTTCAGGTCATTGATAGCTCTCTTCTTCCCCAGCCATGGCTATGACAGTAAAAACAAAAACCACACAGCTCACAGCTCAGTTCATCCAAACAACCCCTCGGTGACAGCCTAAGAAGTATGTTACTTACCTGTGAGCACTGATAGCCCTGCTGTCCTTCCTATAGTCATGAATGCTCACTGGACACACAACATGGGCCAGAACCATCTTTGAATGGAAGAAACACAAAGGCTAGATCTGGTAGCAGGTCTGTGTAATGCCAGTGCTATGGGGGTGGGGATAGGCAGGTCTCTGGACCACGCTGCTCAGCCTGCCTAGTGTACTTAGAGAACTTAAGACCAGGGAGAGACCCTGCCTGAACACCTAAGGTGAGAGCACTTGAGGACTGATATCTGATTCTACCCATGGGCCTCTGCGCACATACATTCACATGCACCTACCCACATACTGGCACTGGCATACATGAACAAACACACACACACACCACAGCACACCCTATAAAGAAGAGAC
The DNA here is from genome assembly GCA_036184795.1 of Tokudaia tokunoshimensis. Taxonomy (NCBI): domain Eukaryota; kingdom Metazoa; phylum Chordata; class Mammalia; order Rodentia; family Muridae; genus Tokudaia; species Tokudaia tokunoshimensis. The sequence continues at coordinate 100,508,006 of BTHU01000010.1, forward strand.
ATAAGACTCAGGACTTCAGTAGCCCAAATTCAAGTGGGACTTGAAGAGAAGGGGTGTGTGAATGCATCAATGTCTCAGTGTAATGGATTGATGAGCTAGACAGGAAGAGAATACATTAAATGAGGTACCCAGTGGAGACCCGCTAGGGGGCTGGTCTTCAAGCTGAGTCCTGGAAGATGAGACCATGTCTATGCAAAGGTGCTGTGGTCTCACCAATTAGATGCCTTTGACATGTTTACATTAGCATCTCACACTTCCAGGTGCTGTATAGGGAGGCAGGAACTTTCTGGGGTAACTAAGTCTTGTTTGTAGAACTTCTGTTCTTATCAAAGAGGCCTTGTAGAGGCCCATTTCATCTCCCATGTGAGGACATTAGAAAGTGACACTTGTCTATGAACCAAGAAACAGCCCTCACAACACATCTGTAACCTGAACTCGCAAGGCCCAAAACATGAGCTTCATGATTTATTCTTGCCAGAGAACCCTGACTTGGTGCCCGACTGGCCATCTACTAACTGCCCGGAACACAAGTGCATCGCCCTGTGACCTGCTCCATCCCAACCAGTACACAGGGACGGCCATGGAGCTGAACTCAAAGCACTGTGTGAAGTTACTGAAGTCGGTGCATTTCAACTGTTTGACTAAGAGCACTTGATGCTCTTCCAGAGGACCTAAGTTTGGTTCCCAGCACCTATACCAGGTGGCTCACAACTGTCTACGATGCCAGATTCAGGGGCATCTGATGCCTTCTACTGCCCTCCAACCCCAGCACCAGCATGCATGTGATACACAGATATATGTGCAGGCCAAACAACCATATGTATAAAACAAGATAATATAATTTAACAAATAAATTATTTAATAAATGTATGATCTACAGCAAATGTTCCACAAAGCCAGATCTCATTTGTGAACCTCCTTCCAATTACCTAGTTGCCAGGATTCAGCCCGGTGCAGGGAGATTTGACACCCCTGTAGAGTCTCCTGTTGTGGTTCTCACTTACAAGGCTTCAGCCAAATATTTATGAATAAGCAAATAAATGAATGTGTGGGCCTGCTCATTGCCTTGTCTTTAGGCCACTGAAGTACATACACCTCATTGTGAATAGGTTTCCTCTGGAAGCAAGGGGTCCAGACAGGCTTTACCATTGTTTTGCAGAATAAAAGATGGAAGAGAAATAGTTATTAGCTAGTTTTCTGCAAACGCCTAGCCATCTGCACCCCGTTACCTAAGCACAGTCCTCTGTGGGTGCCAAACTTCAGAGCCCAGAAAGTTGGGAGGGATTCCAGGCTTGGATCCCTCAGGCTAGGCTATTCTTGGAAGCCGAGCACCTCACCTGCCACAGAAGGATGAGTCATGCCCAGGTTGAAGGCTTGATGTCTCTGAAAAGGAGTGGATCTGTATACCTCAGAACAAAAAGAGGGTCGGAGCTCTGCCCCAGTGCTTCTTCAATCAGTGTCCCTGTCCCCAAATCTTCCCATTACAACAGGATGATGCCCAGACCCTGGGCGCCAACTAGAAGTCCACCTTGAAGGAGACTAAGCAAGGTCAGCTGACACTCTGTTCTCTTATACCGAACACCCAGCCCTTCTCGGACCCTGTGGAGAAGTTCTTGCCACATCTCCACTCTCTGGGCTAAAGCAGCCCATTGATTACTCCTGTGACCTGTGTTCTGTACCCAGTCTTCACCTGACAGAACCCACCATGGCTCCTAAAGATCTAGGTTGAGGGTGGCAAACTCCCTTGTTTTCTTGTGTTGGCCATGTTCAGGAAAAGAGTGGCGCTCTTAAATAATGACCATCTCCCCGTCTAGCATGGGTAATTTCCTATAATTTCATATTCTTTGTCCAGAGTTCTGAGGGAGGCACCTGCATCCAGATATGAGCCACCCAGATTACTGGCAAGGGACTGGAGCAGCTGGGACAGAAGGACAGCTGAATTGCTTCGTGAATTCTACTTCTCTCCCCCTTTGCTCATTCCAAGCACTGTCTCCATGCACATTCGTAAGCTCTGATTCCTATACATGCGCAGTAAGTTGTTCCGGGTAAAAGTAGCTAATAAAAAACCATGTTCAATCAAACTGTCACTTTGTTTATGGAAAAGTATGGAGTGGCTAGAAGTGGCAGGAAGGAGTGCTGGAGATTAATACTCTAAAGTCGTTCTGATTAGAAGAAGAATTAAAACATTTTTTAAAAAAGGAAAGTTTGTGACCCATGGAGACCCTGAGCCCTAAAGCTGTGCATTCTTAAAGACGGCTCAGGGCAGCTGTAGATAAATCTTGGTGCAGAACAAGCTTCTAGTAGAAAGTTATTTTTGAGAAGAAACGTATCTGAATTGGGTCCAGTCACATCTCTGCAATACCTACTTAGTTCATAATAACACCTGTCCTAAAACAAGTGCTTGTGGGATCTGACTCACTCTATGCAGCTAATTAAAACAAGCAGGTCCTCAGACGCCTTGGCTTTAGGGAAGTCACACATCCTAATGCTCAGAGCAGACACAGGTCTAGACCAGAGTGGGAAGACAAAGTCTTACTGTGCAGTCCACCTTGGCCTCAAACCCATCTTTCTCCTGCCCAGCATCTCACTGGTGGGGTCACAGACACACAGCACCATACCCATCTTCATTTCAGACTCTGTCTGAAAAACAGGCAATGGAATGGAAACCTACGAGTTACATAGAAACGATAAATGGGTGTCAGCCGCTAAGTGGGTGTCACCTGTCACACAGCCATGGATGCCTGATACACCAGTGAAGTACCAATTATTTCTAAAGAGGTTGAGCTGGAGATGACATCAGCGGTACCAAGACAGCAACCGAGCACTCTGTGTTCTCCCGTGGTCTCCTTTAATGATAAGGAAACAGGAAAGCCTGCAAACCTACCTTGCCCATTTCTTTTTTCTGCCATAGTCTTTTTAAAAATTAAAGGCCGCCATGGGCAGCCTGGACTGACTTGATCACAGAGTGATTAAATAGGCTTCCTCTAAGAGCAGAGGAAGGATCTCTCTCTCTCTCTCTCTCTCTCTCTCTCTCTCTCTCTCTCTCTCTCTCTCTCTCTCTATCTCTCTCTCTCTCGTGGGGGACGGGAGGGAGCAGGTTGCTCTTAGTCAGGAAGGGGGTGAAAACCTGTTTTTGAAGGAAACATTCAAGTTTCAAACTAAAAAGAAAAAAAAGGAAAAAACCCAACAACAACAACTTCAGCCGAGAAGAAACTCCCACCATCTGGCATTTTCAGGAGTTGGAGGAGAATGGAAGAGTGGGAGCCTGGCCGGGCATGCAAATCTCAGACAGATGTGCAAGACACAACACCTCATGTGAGTTCTTCCAACCCTGGCTCCCGGAGGTGGCAGTAAACACGGAGAGACAGCATTGCAGTAAGCACTAAGCTGTTCACTTGCATACAATTGTTTGGATCGCAGGACACTTCTCTGTCTGAAACTCCTTGTGTGGCTACCCAACCCAGAAAAGATGGGCTCTCCACGAGGGAGCCAGCGCTAGCAGCCTGTGTATATTACTTTGCCATGACAAAACTGCAGTCAACACGACTTAAGGAAGGCAAGGCTTATTTGGGTCACAGTGTGAGGACACAGCCCGTTGTCCAGAGAAGGTGTGGCAACAGGAGCAGAAGGCTGGGGTCACACTGAACCCACAGCCAGAAAGCAGAGAGGGATGGGTAATGGTGCTCAGCTCTCTTTCTCCTTTTTTATTCATATCTGAGAACTGTACCACCATATTTAGACCGGGTCTTCCTCCACCAGTTAACCTAATCCATATAACTCCTCACAGACTTGCCCAGAGGCTTGCCTCATCAGTGACTCTAGATCCTGTCACATTACAATCTCTGTTAAGCACCGGACCCCCATACAACATGCTCTCTAGCTGCCTTCTCCCTATCTCTGCTGCTCCACTTGAGGCCCAGGGGCTTTCTCAGTAAACTACTTCCCTTCCCAGAAGATGGCTCTGCTCTGCCCCCTACTCCATCCTATCTGGAGAGGTGATATTTGACCTGCAAAGTACTGGGCTATGATGCAGTTCAGAGTGTAGCATCCTTGCCTGGCAAACATGAATCCCTGGGTTCATTTACAGCAACGCACACACTGGGCGTGGTGGAGCACAGGGTAGGCAGAGGCAAGAGAGTCAGAAGCACCTGGTGGCACATGCAGCAGGAAAGAATATGCTGGAACTGCTTCTGTTGTTTACTGAGCACCTACTCAGAACCAAGTTGTGTTAGCCACTGGTCAGCAAAAGAAGCAGATCATGTCCTTATGGAAAGGGCAATGGGACTCAGCACAGACAAAGCTTGTGTACAGCAAATCCCTCTCATGTCAATCTTCAAAACGTCTCAGTCTAATGTAGAATCTCTAAAATAAGAAGGAGGGGGAGGGGAGGGGGAGGAGTTGGTCTTGTAGAAGTTAAGAGTGAAACAGTACTCCTAAAATGGGGGAGAGTAAAAGGAAAAGAGGGTGTGGAAAAGTTAGTTAAACAGATACAATGTCACAATCTCATAGGAGGAATAAGATCTGGTATTTAATAGTATAAAAAAATTAACAGAAAAACTAGCCATAATGTTATTGTCCTAGTTAGCTTAACTGTCAACTTATTACTGTCTAGAGTCTCCAAAGAAGGAAGTCTCAGTTGCAGGGATTGCCCAGATGAGATTAGCCTGTGGACATGTCTATGGAGGATCATCTTGATTAACTAATGCAGAAGGGCCAGCCCACTTTGGGCGCCACCATTCCCTGGGCAGATGGTCCTGAGCTGTAGAAAAAGGCTAACTGAGCACAGGCCTGTGAATGAGCCAGCAAGCCAGCAGTCACTGATCCTCCGTGGCTTCTGCTTCAAGTTCCCATTTCTGTTCCTGCCCCAATTTCACTCAACAATGGACAATCAACCCTTTCCTCCCCTAAGCTGCTTTTGGTTGTAGTGTTTTATCGCAGCAAAAAAAAAAAAATAAGAAGAATGGAGATGTTAGATATGCTAACTACCTTGAATCAATCATTACTCAAATTATACACAAATCAAAACATCACATTGTACTCATAAATATGTACAAATATGTGTCAATCAAAGTTTTTAATTAATTGTGGGGGGTGTGGATGTAGCTTGCCTGGCATGCACAGAGCCCTGAGCTCAATAACCAGCACCATGTAAGCCAGGCACGGTGGTGCATGCCTCTCTAACCTTGAAGCTTGAAAGGCAGAGAATCAGAAGTTTAAGGTCATCCTTGGCTACACTGAGAGTTCAAGGCCAGTCTGAACTACATGATACTATGAACGAATGAATGAATGAATGAATGAATGAATGAATGAATGCTAAAAAATTAAAAATAAAAAGTGAATCATATCCTAGAATCTGTCACTGGAATAAAAAGCTTTCAGCAAGAGGGACAACTAGGAGAGAGAAAGTCGATCAGGGAGGGAGGAGAAAGCGAGGAGTGAGGATAATCAAATGCATGGCATGTGCATGTTATGATCTGCATGTGAAATGCCCCCTCAGACTCATGCATCTCAACACTTTGTCCTCAGCTGCTGGTGTTTTGAGAACATTTGGTGGGTGGAACTTAGAGGGAGGAAGTGAGCCTCTGAGGGTGAGCCTTGGCCTTTACAGTACAGGCCAGCTTCCTTTCTTCTCTCTCCATCTTGATCTGCTCAGATGAGAGGAGTATCAGCATCAATTCCCCTGACCCCAGCCACAAACTCCACACCATGCCCTGACTCCAGTTCATAGCGAACTGTGAACCAAAATACAGCCTTCCCAGGGCCAGAGAGAGGGTTCAGCAGGTAAAGGAGACTGGTGCTAAGTGTGATGGTCTGAGCTCCATCTCTGGACTCCACATGGTGGAAAGAGCTGATTCTTTCAAGTCATGCTTCAACCTCCACATGTGCGTCATGGCACACATGTGCATATGCGCACACACACACAATAAATAAATGTGGCAAAAAATAAAATAAAATAAATAACTCCTTCTTCCAGGTTACCCCTGCCAGACATTGTGTCATAATGAGAGAAGTGACTGATGCTGGAAATGTGAAATGTCAGAGTACACTGAACTAAGAGGAAAGGGGAAAAAATGATTCCCAGAAGCCAAATTGTTCATTAAGTACAGAAATAAGACCCATTTAAAGTGCAGCTGGAAACAGAAGGTAAGACCACATTACTCCCGAGAAGAACATGCCTGTGTCATGTGTTTGGAAGTGAGTGCTGTATTGCCCCTCGCAGACTTCCTATCTCAGCTCACACCTACTCTGGGGAAGTCCTCTCTACTCTGTCACCAGGCAGAGAGCCCTACCCCTCTGACTTCTCTAGAGTCTGACTTTGTCCCCAAGTTTTCAACCCCATCTGGTTCTTTATCTATGGATTTGTTCACTTGGGGCCACGAGGGTCAGGTGTGGATATGGCTTCACTCTATCACCAGGCCTTGACTGATTCATGCTAGACATTCCACAGCTGTCTGCTGAATGCGTGATCACAGCAGTGTAGGCTTTCTGATATACCAATGGCACGTCCTGGGCAGAGCAGCTGTCCTGCACCTTGTATATAGGTATGTGTATTCCCCTCACTTGACACTGAACAAGGCTACTGTGGTCAACCCCAAATTAAGGCAGAAGAAGAAGCTGAGGGTGAAAGAATTCTAGGTTTCTGCCTAGTTCCATCACCAGTGAGTTAGAGAAAGGATTGAAGCTAGATGGCCTGACTCCAAACTTAGTGTTTACAAGAGCACTTGATGGGTGGGATGAATAGATGGATGGATGGGTGGATGGATGGGTGGATGGATGGATGGATGGATGGATGGATGGATGGATGGATGGATGGGTGAATGGATGTGAATGGATGGATTGATGGATGGATGGGTGAATGGATGTGAATGGATGGATGGATGGATGGATGGATGGATGGATGGATGGATGGATGGATGAATAGATGGTGCATGGATGGATGGATGGGCTTCCTATTATATTCAGTAGATAGAACACCATTTAGGGAAAGGGGTGTTTGTCTCTATTTAAAGCAAAATTCCAGCCGGGCGGTGGTGGCGCACGCCTTTAATCCCAGCACTTGGGAGGCAGAGGCAGGCGGATTTCTGAGTTCGAGGCCAGCCTGGTCTACAAAGTGAGTTCCAGGACAGCCAAGGCTACACAGAGAAACCCTGTCTCGAAAAACCAAAAATAAATAAATAAATAAAAAATAAAAAATAAAGCAAAATCCCATGCTTTGCTCATAGTAGGTATTCAGCAAGGTTTTGCTGAACTAGATCTTATCTTAGTTGATACTTTGTCACGTGAACCTCCAGCTCCCCTTCCTGGATAGTCACAGTGCCTGCATAACAGGAACACACTGTTGGTGCCATTTGAAGATCTTATTGAGAACTTTGAACAGTAAGCAAACAGAAGCCAGGATAGCTCATGGTGCTGCCATCCATTTCTGAATCTGGTGAGTTTTTAATACATGTGGACAATGAGTTTGGAAGAACTGTAATGCAAAGCCAACCTAGTTAATTTAGCCTTCTCAATCCACCCAGTCCTGTCAGGAATTTATGTGCATTTTGCCCTCTCTGGAGGGTAGATGAAGTTTCTATCACCCAAGATGTTTGTGGGAAGAACCAGAAATGCTCTTAGTTATGAGTGAGCAAGTACCACCATCTCACTGGCTCAGAAGCAGCTGAACCACCATGGGTCCCTGAGAGGCGTCATACAAAGGGGAGGAGCAGCTCTGTAAATAGGGAAGCAGCGAGGAAAAAGCTGGCCCCAACTCTGCTTGAGACAATCTGTTTTCTGAACAGCACAGAGTCCTGTGTTCCAGGACCAGGAAGGCAAAACGTGGGCATATGCTATGCCTGGGCTAATCCATGGACCTCGGGGAAGAGCAAGCAATCCTGCTAGGCTGCCTAGCTCTAAAAATACCCAGCACATTCCCAACATGGCCACAAATGGTAAACTCTCAGTGGGCAGGCATTGTGCCAAACAAATGCTTAGCTGCACTGTCCAGAACGAGTCCTAAGATTGATGAAAGCGAGCAGATAGAACCCAGCTAGGACAGCGACTTTCACTTCCTATCCCTAAAAGATGGGTGCCACTTGAGGAGAATTGATGTGTTTAGATGTCACAATCAGAAAGAAGAGCAGGCACCTGCTGCTCCACAGCTGTGGACATCAGGGCAGAACCGTGTGGGAGCTGGGTTCCAGCAGCATCTACGTACACTCTAGAAACACCACTTGGTGACTGAGCTGTCCCAGGAGAAAAATTAACCTCACTGAGCCTCAATCTCCTTGTCTGTGTAAAACACAACTATCATGATTGACAGCACTGGCTTCTATGAAGATTTTAGATTTTGTTCTTGTTCAAATAGTCCTGTTCCCCTTCTGCAACATGGTAATCGGACAAAGAACTGAGCAAAAGCTCCAGGATTTGACAAAGTCAGAAAGCACACACTTAAAATCCAGAAAGTCCTCTTCACACAAACCATCAACCTACTTGGAAGGGGAAGAAATATTTTCAGCCTAGTTATTGGCCTCTACAAAACCCACAGCGAATGCCTAGCTTAATAGCAAAGTAAACATAGCCCCTCTAAAGTCAGGAAGAAGATACGACTTCTCATTCTTACTAACTTCATTCATTATTGTATAATAGTAAGAGGTCTGGTCAGTGCAATTTGATAAAAAAGACAGTAACTTAGTGTTACCCCATAGGAAAGGAGGTAGAAGTGTCTTCACTCGTGTATGACATAATCATGCACGTAGACGATCCACATATAGAATCCATAAAGTATCATTGGAAAAATGAACAACTTTAAGAAGCTTACAGGAGGCAAATCCCAAAAATAAAAATAAAATAAGCGGCATTTCTCACATTGGAAGTAAACTTTAGATGCATATATCATGTATGCACACATCAAAGCATCATGTAACATATTTTGATATTTTTATGGAAAAGTTTTTAAACATTTGGTATGGTGATGAGTACCTGTAATCCCAGCACTCAGGAAACTGAGGAAGGAAGATTGGGGGTTCAGGCCAGCCTGAACTATATAACAAAATCCGTTCTCAAAACTTAAATTAATTAACTACTTTAAAATAAAATTAATGAAGCTATTTTTATACAAAAAGAACAACCTTAAAATACTTAGACAAAAATTACTTGGAAACAAAGAAAATAAATGTTTATAGTCAAAGACTAGAAAGCATTGCTGAGAGAAATGAGAGAAAATCTAAATAAAAATAATGACATCTCATATTCATGGCTTGAAAACCCAGTGTAGGTACATATTATCCCCAATATACTCACTGTAGCCCTCGGCCAACTCTCAACAGATTGTCTATGCTCAAAATAGAGAAAAATGATTCTATCATTGACATGGAAAAACACAGAATGTGAAGTAGGCAGACTGAGTCTGAAGTTGGGGAGCAATTCTGAGTACTCATGCTAGCTTCTTTGAAGTTTACCTTGAAGTCAGAATGACCAGGAAGGCATGGCACAAGGTAACAACAAACATAAACATGGATGGAAGCCAAGCAAAGGGTTAGAACTAAAGTTGTGCGTTAATTGTAAATGACTTTTGACAGAGTTGTCAAATTCATTCTCCAGAATCCACTTTAAAGCCAGTTTGATGGCTTGTGATTCCAGAGCTGGGGCTGGAGACAGGCAGCCAGCCAAGATTTATTCGTGAGAGGTCCTGTCTCAAAAAACAAGATGGTAGCTCCAAATCTTCAGACGAAAGTACACAACTGTAGTAACTACAGAATCCAAGAGAGTACACCAGGGCCATTGCCAGGGTCAGAGGCTTAGGAGGCAACAGAGAGAGAACTAGCAGGGCACAAGCAATCTGATAAGGGAAATGGGAAAAGGAAGCACTTTGAGGAGGGGAAGTTCCTATAGATGAAGATGCCATGCACTTTAGAAACAGGGCCCCAAGGCCCCTTGATCTAGGACTGACCTGAATGCCCCTTCCACAAGGACTTACCCTTCATGGTACTACAAAGCACCATACAAGCTTCTAAAGGAGTGAGACAACCAAAACTTGTAACCAGCCATGCTGCCTCTCAACAGCACCAATGACCAGTATACCACAATAACCCTGAGAGGACAATAGTGGCACACATAACTTGACAGTAACCAACAGTTCGCTAATTGAACTTAAGATCTGCTCAACAAGAGGGGAAATGTGCTTGGTATTGGAAAGCCAGTTAACTAATCAGTGCTAAGTCAAGGTTATTGAAGGAGAATCTACAACCATTACTTTATTAAGCTAGCACAATCCCTAAAAACAATCTATAAACCTTTGTCCTTATACATGTGGATAAGTGTAGTTTTCACCACTTGTCAAGGAAATACGACTTTGTAACAAACAGAAAACTGCAACCAATCAAAATGCAGAGTTATGGAACCCAATCCCAGTGGATATATCTACAAACACTCCCATAACTGAGGCTCAAAGAACATTGCAGAAGATAGGACAGAAAGATTGTAAAAGCCAAAGACCAGGGAGTTTACTATGAGATTATATCTTTTAGTAATGTCAGGAGGTACACCCATAAAGTCTCACCAACATAAATGTCCAAACATAAGATAAACAAGGATGCCATCAATGGACATGACAATGGACCAGACAGGGAAAAGCCCATGAGGCTTCAATTCTACACAAAAACTATAGGTAACTGAGAAAAGCTGGGGATGAAACACAGTAACAGGTTGTCCAGTGCCAGATGGCCAGCCCTGAAAACAAGTGGGTAAATAACATTATATGGACTGAGCAGGTTATATTTAGGAATGTATATGTATACATATATGTATATATGCATACATATATGCATGCTGTAAAAATAAATCACAAAAGAGACCATGAGTTTGAAGGAGAGCAGGGAGGGGTGTTTGGGAGGGCTGGGATAGAGGAAGGGGAAGGAAGAAATGTTAGACAAAGATTGTAATTATGTTATAATCTCAAATAGTTTTAAATGTTAAAAAAAAAAGTGAAAAGCACCTAAGACATCCTAAGGTTGGCCTCTGGTCTTCACACACACACTTACACACATGTGCACCCACACAAACATGCACACACACAAACACACATACACATACATATAGAGAAAGAATTGTTTCACTAATGACTCTGGGGAAATTCTGTACTCATATGTGGAGAAGCAAACTATAAAACTTCTGAAAAAATAATTCAGAGAAATCGTCATGACCCTGAATTAGACAAAGATTCTTAGTCATGGCACTATTTGTTATTTTTATGAACCATAAAATGGGAAATGGATAAAGTGCTCATTAAAATTAAAAACGTTTACATCTCAGACACATTGTTAAGAAAATGAAAAAGCAAGCCACAGACTAGATGAAAATACTTGTAGACCATACATATGATAAGAGACTTATATACAGACCATCTAAAAACTCCTGAGCTGAGAGTGTAGCTCAGTGGCGGAGACCTGCTGACCCTGTGTGAGGCTCGAGATTCTGTCCCCTGTACTGCAATAAAACAGGATAAAATAAAGTGTTCTTACAAATCTATCATAAGACAAGAAACAACTCTATTAAAACATGGAAGCTCAGTGCTCATCTCAGAGGGGCAGCCCACAGGTCGTGGGAATGCACACGGCATTCTTCATCACTAAGGAAATGAACCCCAGGATATGGTGAAGGTCAGCTTCTCCCTGGAACAACTGCTGTAGAAAGACAGAAAACACAAGCTTGGGCAAGGAGACAGGGAAACTGGAATGTCTGCATGTTGCCGACGAGAGTGTGAAATGCTACGGATACTCTGGTAAATAATTCGTCCATTTCTTAAAAATGCAAACATGGACTCACTGTCTGACCTAGGGATTCTGCCCCTAGGTGTCTATACAAGAGAAATTAAAACCTTTGTCTGAATAGACTCATGCATAGATATTCATATGACTTTATGGCTAACAGAAGGCATAAACCACCCAAATACTAGCATAATCTACTTATATATTGTTATATCTCTATATATTATATACAGAAACATACATATCTATATATAGTTATATATCTATACACTAGACACACGTACACACACATATTTACACACATAGACACACGTACGCGCGCACACGCGCGCACACACACACACACACACACACACACACATTAGAACTTGGTTCTATCCCCAGTAACATAGGACAGTGCCCGGTAAGTTCTCTGTGTTCCAGGACGTCAGAAGGAGAATTAGAAATGACTTGGCCCTTTATCGTTATAAGAAGTCCTTACAGGCCCCTTACTATGTGTTCAAGAACCTCATGTGTCTGCTGACCTAACACTCACAGTGAGCTCTAAGTTCAGTTCTATCTCATCTCTTTCTACAGAAGAGGGAACTGAAGCACAGATAGCAGTAGAAGCTGGAATCCAATCCAAGCAGATAAATCTAGATCCTCACCTCTGGTACACAGAGGTGCTACGTCTCAAGAGGTAAGAAAAAGAAAAATAACTGTGATGCTACCTCCCACTCCTACCTGTGAGACCCACAGAAAAGACCCTGGAGCTTACAAGTCCCATATCTCGAACTGCAGGCAGGGTGGTGTGTCCCAATGGCAGGTAGTGGTGGGCTCAGTTGTTCTATCAGCCTGAAGTTCCCAGAGGAAACTAGGACTTATGCTCATGTAGTTCTGGGAGGAACAGCCCCTGTCCAAGCATCTTAACCCTCAGAGGCGTGTCTGGATGCCTGTGCTGCATTCTACTGAGCTGCTCCGCCTCTCTGGGCCACACTAAGTTCAACCCTGAGTAGTAGAGTGTTGGGCAAACATCTCTCTGAAAGCTCAGGGTCAGCCTCGCTGTTATACTTGTCTCCAGCCAGGAACCACAACCAAGTAACTGTTACAACTTGGGGATGCCAATCTTCTGGGAGAAGGGATGTACTTCTCTTCTTTTTTTTTTAATTATTGTACATGCATTGTAAAAACAATAGGTTTCATCACAAGATTTTCATAGCTATGTATTATATATGATACATATGTTGGCACATGGAGGATCTGCAGCTGTTGTCACGTTTTCTACAAGTTAGAGGTGGGCAGCAGTGGGGGGGGGACAGTGGTGGCTTATCAATCTGGGTAGATTTCCCAAATTGTACCCAGGTTGCCTGTACTTTGTCTCCTCAAGCTTCTTCAACCGGGCTGGAGTGAAGGCTCAATCAATAAAGTGCTTTGCTGCATAGGCATGAGGACCTGAGTTGGGATACTCGGTGCCCTTGTAAAAAGATAACTACAGTGGTGCATACTGTAATCACACATGCACACACATGCATGCACACAAAATGAAAGTAGACTTTGGTTTTATTTCATGTAGCATATTGATGCCCAGTTCCATCTATTTCCTTATAAATTACCTAGTTCCTATACAGCATAAATCAGCACAACTTCAATCCCCCAACACCTGTGCCATAAATCTCCCAAGGGTCAAAGTCCAGAAACAACCTCAAAGTGTATCTTTCCCCTATGTGTTCCAAGTCCCAACACTTTTGAGTGATGACCTTATTTCCCACCAGATACCCCATCCTTTTTATGCTTCCCTACCAGTGAGTACTGAGTTCATGGTCCCCAAAAGACCACCACTAACCATTTGAAAGTATCCTGTCTCTGTATCCACCTGGGGGAAAAAGAAATCATCTACAGAGTGAATTCCCAGGTGTCTATAGACAAAGCCTAGAGCTCTTCTCTTGTGAAGGATCGTCCCCCTGGGGCCAGCCATGATGATCTTTAAGTGGTACAATGGTAAAGAATTAAACAGCATCCAATCACATGGTCAGAGAGTTATTCCTCTTCAAGTTCTTGCAGCGTCAACCAGAAAGTTCCAAACCCCTAAACATCTTGCTAATCTCCCTTTTTCAGCTAGAGCTCAGGCCTGGGGCTTGAAGCCTCTAGCAGGAACTGAAGACAGAAGGGGAAATCCTATCTGGTCTCTTTTACATGTGTTTATTTTTGCACTTACTTTCTATTTGTGGGAAGTGATACTGATTTTCCATATCTGGTTCTGACGCCAAGTTGCTTCTCTAAAGTGTGTGTGCTTACATTAAAAGTATCTGACTCAAAGGAACACGCTGAGCAAGTAACTGCAGAGGTCCTTGAAGAAGCAAGAGGAGGGGAGAGGTTACCTTCCCTCTGGAATTGTCACTTCACCTGCATCGCTCTGAAGTACTGACATTGGGATCATCTTACAGCCCAGTGTGTGGGGCACTGAGTGGGGAAAAGAGCCACCATCTGGACAGGACCATCCCCAGTGGATGAGAAGCATAGGCTCTAAACCACAGGGACTGGAAAGTCACCCTAACCAAGCCTGCAGCCCTTGGCACATGCTGGTTTCTGCAAGCCAAAGGTACGCAGCAGTGGTGGGCAGTGATGGCCAATCAATGTGGACCTTCTCCCCAAACTGTACTAGGCTCCTCGTCCTTTGTCTCTTCAGCTTCCTTGCCAAGGTCTGGGGAGATGGCTCAGTCAATAAAGTGTGTTGCTGCACAAGTGTGAAGACCTGAGTTGGGATACCCAGCGCCCATGTGAAAAGGCTAAGTACAGTGGTGTACATCAGGAGACAGAGACAAGAGAATCCTTGAGGGCTCTCCAGCTAGCCTGTCTAGCCCAGTCAGCAAGTTCATATGCCCAGTGAGAGAGCTTAAGGAAGGAGATGATTTGGGGAAACAGAGAGCATTAACTTCTGCCCTCCCCATGAAGAAGCACATGCCAACACATGAAGAAAATTTGTAAAACTCCCTTACATAAAGTAATTCAGATCAAAGCAAGGAGATTATTAGCATTCCCCTGACCTTGTAAATCTAAACAATAATTTGTAGTTAATACTCTTGACCTTAGAGTATTAACAACCTACCTACTTTGAAAGAACTCCAGCAGGAAAGGTACTTAACTCTTATGCTTCGTGTTTTTAATCCCAAAAGAAATTTCTTTGAATGTTGCAGAACAGCTTCTGAATTTTATAAGACAAGACCATCCTCCATGATAAATACAAATAATCAGAGCTCAGAACTCAAGGCCCTGTCTCTTGCGCACCCAGACTCAGCGCTGAGGGAAACAACCCAGAAATGGTAACAGGAAGTATCCCTCCCTGCTCCATGTTTTCCCTTGCTCACCAATGGGCATCTGCCCTTTTCCAAAAGAGATACTGGAGCTGTTCTCTCTCTGGGAAGCACAGGCAGGGAATGATCTGTCAGACTACTCTCTGGTCTAGATGCCGCTAAGGTTTGGTTTCGTTTGCTTTGGTTTGCTTTGGTTTTGAGACAGGATCTCACTTAGCCCACAACAGCCTCAAGCAGGCTATGTAGCCAAGGATGAACTTCTACCTCCCCACCCCCATCTCCACAACCCTAGTATCACAGGCCTACACTACCACACCCAGTGTATGCAGTGCTGAGCTTTGTGCAAGCACTCTACAACCTGAGTTATGTCCATAAAGTCTTGATTTATTGGCTTGCTTACTGCAGCTGGGGCGAAAATGGAGGCAGCTAGTTGTGAGGCTGGTTCAAACACTTCATCTAGACGCCTGTAGGACTCTCCTCTCTCTACAGTTAGGAGAACGTGCTCTCCACAACCCTCAATGAAGGATGCTCAGCTTCATGACACAAAAGGAAAGATGCTAACCCTCATGATGCTAAAGGCAGGATGTTCCCCCTCATCTCAAGTACTATACTGAAATGTGCTCATTTATGGATATCTTGAGCACCTAATATGTATGAGGCACCATGCTGGGAACTGAGGATACAAGCTACAACCACTAGGACAGGCAGACAATTCACATCCTATGGAACTGTAGCTCTCACAAGGACAGGAGTCAAACAATCACAGAGGACAACAGAACTCCACATGTTGCAGCAAGCATTATTCATGTACTTGAAAAGAGGTTACTCAACAAGGAGTCACAGTGGGAAGAGGAAACAGTGCAGAAGGGCTGTGCTAGACAGCAGGTGCTTCGTGGAGAGTGAGGGGCAGGGAAGCACAAGACCAGCAGGCACAGGGGTCAGCAGGGATCAGCAGGGCAATGCTTCCAAGGCACAGAGACAAACCACTGATGCCTGAGGAACTACTCTGCTTCTTCTGGCCCGATTCTGTATCCCACAGGTATGTAGCCCCTCTCCAGTAATATCCTGAACTCCAAATCCACCACATCACCTACTCCCTGGACCATGCTGGTTTACCATGGGGAAAAGAGACACCAAAGGCTGCACTAGAGAGAGGCATGGTGGGTGCACACCAACAATCACAGTACCCAGGAGGCCAAGGTGGGGAGTTCAAGGCCAGCCTGAGGTATATATTAAGACCTATATGGTCAGAAGAAAGATGAAGACAAGGAAGAGAAAAAAGAGAGGAAAAAATAAAGAAGAGAAAGGGGTTAGGAGTAGGGAGAGGTGGGGAAGTAAGGAGAGGTATCAGAGAAGAGAAAGGGTAAGAGGATGAGAAAGAAAAAGGAGGAAGAGGGAGGAGGGGAGGAAGAAAAAGGAGGAAAAGGAGGAGGAGGTAAAAAGAGAAGGAGGAAGAAGGAGAAGGAAGAGGAAGAGGAGAAATAGGAGGAAGAAGGAGAGGAGGAAGGAGAAGGAAGATGAGAAGGAAGGAGAAGGAGGAGGAGGAAGAAGAAGAAGAAAGAGAAGCAGAAGCAGAAGCAGCCAGCATGACGAACCCAGGAAGTTAAGTGACTCAGAGATGTTCACTGTCTCAAAGGAATAAAAGCTCCAAAGAAAGCAAATTGTCTACTTAATTAAATTGGCTCAAATCACCAGGAAGCTTTCTGAGTAATAGCCAATGTTGGGGTTCTAAGAGAGATCACTGCCTGTTTGAGGCTAGAACCTCAGAGGTCTTTTAGGGGTGTGATATTACCATCTCTCCTCCCTCTCCTGGCCAGGACCTCTCAATCCTTTATTTTAGATATTAATTATAAACCTGGAACAAGAATTCCATCTCCCAAAATATCATTCCCAAGTCTTTCTACCCCAGCCCTACCTGGACCCATCCTGGGCCTCAGGCTAAAAGAAGCAGACAAACCTAAGAAAGACCTCTCACAGAAATCCCCTCTCCTACTGGAGAAGTCACTGCACTCTGGATGGGAGACATTATGGCTGTAACTTGAGGAGCATCATGGCTTATTTGGAAGAATACATTCAAAGTTTGATCTGGCCTCAATTTCCAGGACATCAAACCAGTTTCATGCAGGTAAAAAAAATCATCAAAAACTGACGATCTTAAAAATTAGTATGATGATTAATATTGACTGACAAGTTTCCAGGATCTAGAATAATCAGAGAAATGAGGCCTTGGGTACATCTGTGAACAACTTTCCAAATTGTATTAACTGAAGTAGAAGAAATGCCCTAAATGTGGGCAGCACCAGCCCATAGGTCCTGAACGAGAGAGAGAGAGAGAGAGAGAGAGAGAGAGAGAGAGAGAGAGAGAGAGAGAGAGAGAGAGAGAGAGCTGATCTCCAGCGCTCATCTCTCCCTGCTTCCTGACCGTGGGCACGATGTGACCAGTCACTTGGAGCTCCCAATGCATGACTTCCTTGTCCTGAAGTGCCCAACTGAGCCAGAACACACACTTCATTTGTTCCGTTGCTTTTGTCAGGCATACTGTCATCAAGACAGCAACTGGAGCAAGAGTGTAACAAGGTATAGCAGTGATAAGTATGACTTCAACACTGTGCTAAATATTTTTCACACAATCAGACCAGCCCACCAGCACAGACTCTCCAGATCTGTGCTGTTTTCCTTCTTCACTCAAGACTCAAAGACTTGGAGAGGTGAAGCAATCTGCCTAAAGCCACTCCTACAAGTCTCTCATTAGGTGATCAATACAGTGAATAGTGGTACAGTCAGAAAACGCACATATGGCAACTATGAACAGGAAAATCCATGTGGCTGAACTCCACCAAAGTCAGCTCAGCTGAGACACAAAGTCATGGTAAGACAGTAAAGTTCAAGAGCTGTAAGGAGCCTGTGTAGAGAGACACAATCCTGAACAGAGAGTAGGATATGGCACAGAGTATTTCTAGTCCAAATGAAGGTTCGCAAATGGATCTAAGCAAGCAATATACTTCTTTTTTGTGGTTCCAGAAGAGACTGTCTTCTCCCCATGTTCTCTCACAGCTCTGGGGAAGGTAGAAAAGTGGTCAGAGGGGAATACAGAAGAAAAGATCACGGAAGAAGAATAGAGCCCATACTTGGTATTTGTTTGTGGATTTGCTGATGAGTTTGTGTTCTCTGTGTTTCTGCTGAGAACCCAGCACTATGTGATGACCTAAATCTTTAGCTCTCAGTGTTAAAGAGTCAGCTTTTAGTCTGTTTTGCTTACTGATAAAACTCCCTCACCTCAGACAATAGTATGCACTTGGTAAGTATTTGTTAAACAAAACAAATTGCTGGGTTGCCTCTGAGTGATACAACACTTGCCTAGCTTCCAAGATCACTGGGGTTCAATCCCAAAACATCAAAAAGCAGCATATAATTGAATGATCACAGATATAAGCACTGAATAAAACTGAGAGGATAACTTTAAAAGAATTTTATCTGCAATGCCTAACAGATGGCCCTGAACATAATAGGAATCCAGCAAATGAATCAATGACTCAATGAAATAATTAAGCCAGGAATATGTAAGTTACAGTGACTTTTGCTACTGGCTTCTCCTTTAATTAGACTAAAAAGCATTTTTTACGTGAGAAGCTTGCATAAGTGTGTTTTTCCCGTGTTCCTTGTATATACACTTTCTTTTCCAATTACTTAGTTCTTCAGGTTACATATAAGACCATGCCAAGTCCCTACACTGAATCCTGATTCCCTAAAGAAAAATGGGGAGCTACAGCTAAAAATAAATGAATGTAATGTATCAGATTTCTGTATCCCCAGGAGCCCTAGGCATCTAAGGAGACTTAGAAGAAAACCAAAATTAAACAACTAACAACACAGTGTGTGGTGAACAAGAGGAGGGCGGTAGCTAAGTGTCACAGGAACACATAAGACAAGATACCTACAGACTTTGAATTGGTTAAATGTCCTATCATCATCAGGGTCAGTCTTGGTCTGGTGATGGGCCTGCAGATGTGGTTCCCAAGGAAGCTGGTTTCTTCTGAACCTTCCCAAGAAGGAATATGGGTGAAGCTAAAGGATTTGAATCCCTGGCCAACATCAGGCATCTTCTCCTAGCAGTGCTACCCGTGACATCTGACCTATGTTAATCTTGAAAACTCACAAGCTGGGCACTTAGCAAAACGACAAAAATCCTCCAAAAGTAATGATGAGCATGGAGACACAGGGAAATAGGAGGGAAAACCACACAACTGCATGAGTGTACCCTGGCCTGTAAGGTGTTTCGCTGGGCGTCCTGACCTAGCAGCAGTATTTAAAAGGCACAGATGGGGCTGTGTAGATGCTCCCTAGCATGGTGGCACATGCCTGCACTCCTGTCACCAGGAGGCAGAGATAGGAGTGTTCATAGAGCTTGCTGGCTAGTTCTAGGAAAAGAAAAAAAAATTATACATACACACACACACACACCCATCCATCCATCCAAATACAAACTAAAAGATCTTTCCACCCATTTATTTCCGTATTTCCATATGATGTTTACCATCTTGGTCAGTTCTGGTGGGATGTGTGCATACTCCATCCTACCCATGTGCCCAGATGCTTGCAGTGCCCACACACATTCACAAATATATATACACAGTTGTTAACACAGTGAGATGCAAGAGTTCAGCAGAGTAGATCAGCTTCCACTGAAGGAGACCCAGGGGCATGAATAATAGCATAAATCCCTGGAGACAAGTATCCACACAGCCCTGGAATCAACACTGCCAAGAACTGGCTCTAAATTTACAACAGGCCACTGCATGGAGGATAATCAGAGCATCCTGTGAGGTCTCTTTCACTCTATATTAGCACCCTAGAGCTCTTGAATAGCACCCAGGATCCTGCCAGGCTGGCCTAGCACAATGCCTTATCTGGAGTTTGCAAACTGGCACTGGGGGAAGGTAGACACACCCCGTGGAGGGGAAATGATATAATGCTCTATTCTCAAGATGTCTGAAGGTCCTGTACCTCCCTTAGACATCCAGGTAGGTTAGAAGATTCCTGGAAGGATAATAGGTAACTTTTTTGAGACAAGGAGATGCCAGCTCCAATATGGCCCAGCCTTTTAAGATTAGTTTTCTTGCCAAGTTTTAGGGTGCTAAAATTCACAGGCACAGGTTCGTAAATAACAAGAAGAGTCTCTATATTGAACATGGCCTCCTGTTACTCAGACTGGATTCAAACTGACTATGTAGCTGAGGATGGCTAATCATAATCTTCCTGCCTCTATTTGTCAAATTCATGTACAGTGTTGGGGATCAAACTCAATGCCCCATGTGTGTACAGAGGTTCTACCAACTGAGCTACATCCCCAGCCCAGAAGAGCTGACTTTAAGAATCTGATATCCAGTCACCCAGATGGAGGCAGTTTTATGTAGAGGTGCAGTTCATGGAAATGTCTGCTTTGGTGACATTGGCACCTTAATGCAGACAGCCAATGTTGGAGGGGCCATGGTGCCTGAAGGATTGCTCTGCTTACTGCGTGCAGACCACAGTCTAGATTCTTTGCATGTGTGTCTCACAGGAGCCTCCCAATAACCACATGAAAGGTATATACCAAATCAGATCATCTTAAAGAGGTAAACAGGTCTCGGCAACATTAAATCACTATCATGGTGGTAGAGCCAGAACTCAAGTCCCAGACCTGGGGATCGCAGTGCCTTATACTGTAAACCTAGGAAACAACCCATGGCTAAAGAGGGAATAGACCCTAGAGGAGAATCTACTATTTACATTTTCCTAAGCCAATATAGCTTCTAAGTTTATTCTAAATAGTTATTCCCACAGGTAAGCATAGCTCTTACTCCTTATCAAAGGAGCATTTTTTTGTACTCTGAAGCTACTACAGAAATCTACAACTGGTCAAAGTGTAAAGAAAACATGACTATGAGGTTTCTAGTCCCAACTGTTATATCTTCAACCCAAGACCGACACCTAAAGCTCAGAGAACATCACAGAAAGAGGGCAGGAAGATTTGAAGAGCCAGAGGACCAGGACATCTGCTGTGAGATAGTATCTTCTGTACGTAACAGGGAAGCTGCACCCATGCTATGTGAACAATATGACTGCCTAATAAAATTTGTATAATGACAACACCAATCAATATGCCAAGGTAGATGGGGAAATTTTACAAGACTCCCTCCATTTATGAAGGCAGTCAATAACTTCTGAGAGAAGAATTGTTTTTCTTCAGGGATGACTCCCTGATAGATTACCCAATCCCAATTGGTCATCTTTAAACATATGTGCATACAGATAACACTAAATGACTGAGATGAAGTGATAGATAGATAAATAGATAGATAGATAGATAGATAGATAGATAGATAGATAGATAGATAGATAGATAGACAGACAGATAATTTATTAATAGGTAGATAGATACGTTGATTTATACATATAAGAAACAGTAATAAGCATAAAAAAAGTAGAGGGAGGCAGCACAGACTCCAGGTGGCAGAGGAGGAAGGAAGGAAAACACTCCAGTTCCTGAACTCATTCATCGAAGAAGACCCTCTGCGTGTGAACAGCCACAGCAGTCTTCAGATGAAGGCAAAACAGTTCTTTTTTTTTTAATTTTCTAAGTTCTTTTATTTACATTCCAACTGATTTCCCGTTTCCCATTTCCTCCCTCCCCAAAAGTCCCATAAGCCCCCTTCCCTCCCTCTTTTCCCCATTCAACCTCCTCTCGCTTCTCTGTCCTGGTATTCCCCTACATCCAGTCTTTCCAGGACCAGGGGTCTCTCCTTCCATCTTCTTGGAAATCTATATATATATATATATACATATATATATCAGTTCTAACTGGCTTGGGTCAAGTATTTGTATATCAGAGGAACTGGTTAACACAGAGCTAAATCAAACAAAAATTGTTGGCTGAGCAAATAAAGTGGGAATATTCTTGCTTCGTTTCTTAAAAGAATTGCTTGACATAAGAGAGTCTGGGGGCTCTAAATAGGTTCCATTCCTAGCAATTTGAAAAGGAACTATGCTGAGGGACTAATAACAGAAATAAGGTTCATACACAAGCTGTTTATCATAGCATTGCTAATGTTGGTGAAAGTTTCCATCAAAATAACCCAGGCATCCAGCACTGGGCAAGTTGGTAAATGAACATCATTGCAACATCTCCTCACAGATTATTAAAACTTAGACTCAAGGCATGCACCCGTAACAACAACAGGCAGATGCTGGGACAATGGGATCATGGGTTTGAAATAAGAGTAGCTTGCCTACCCTTGTCTCCAAATAATAAGCAAAATAAAACATGACATTTACAGATAATGTGATAGTTAACAAAACACTCTTTGACTAAAGCCCAATTGTGGAGAGAAACCAATAGTCTAATATTTGTATATTATATGCCCACAGATATACATATACATGCTCCAGTGAGTGTGTGTGCATGCACACAGGCGCACAAATGCGCGCGCACACACAGACACACACGCACACAGTGAGAGAGAGAAGAAAATAGGAAATAAATGCAATTTATGTTTAATATGTATGACAGACAAACTGATCATCTTCGTTTCATCATATATTTCTAAATCTATGTGTATATTTCTCTTTGGGAATTAAACTAAACTAAAACAAAATGAATAAAACACGTATATTTCATTTCAAAAAACATCTCATGACCCTGAGACACAGCATCTTGAATAACATCTCTAATAGAAGAATGTGTTTGGTCCTTTGGGGATGTCACACAACAGAACTGCACCCCACAGTGCCCTGCTAATGCTGGGATTCTCTTGAGAAAGCATCACAGAGAAGCTACTCAAATCCTCAAAAAACATTAAGGAGGTTATTCTTATCTACCCAAGATGGTGTTTATATGCAAAAACCCAGAGAACTCTGGACTCAGGACCCAGGCTGAATGAAACTGAATCAAGCAAAGCAGAGAGCAGATGCTAGAAGCCGCCCACAGAGGAGTGGTAACCTTTGCAGGCTGACTCTGTAAACACAGGAGAAAGAGGGAAAAGGCTTATCAGCTGTGTCCCCAGAAGCCTCCAGGCCCAGCCTCACCCATCTCAGAAAGAACATGGCTAGTTTGCTTTGAGGCTGCTGAGAACACACTAAAAATAGAAGTGACTTCTGCAAATGACTGTGTGTGCATTGATTTCTCTGACAAGTATTTCCCAGGAAGACAAACAAAACCCAGACCCTGGACTCAGAAGAAGAAACACGGAGATCTAAGGACCAAGGGATTGAAGATAAAATGGCCTGAGGGAACAAAACCATCAGAAGGGAAAAGCCATGTTTCCTTGGATGGACCAAGTTGGGCCCTACAATATTAATCTTACATCCTGTTTGTGGAATTATCTTATGTACAAAAGTATGACTATTTACTTAAAATCCCAATTTGCAGTGTTTTTCTAAACGTTTGAAATGACAACACTCAGCCCACATTCTCTTAGAGCATGGTTCAGGTGACTGACCTCATCAGCACCCATTCATAATCCTTTTCTGGTCCATTTACATGTTTTTAGTTGGCGGCTCCTCTGCTGAAAGTATCCCCTCCCTTATTAAATGTGCTGTTTCCCATGTTCTATCAGAACTGCACGGAAAGCTTGAGCAACAGAGGCCTGAAACCTTAAGCAGGTCCCTTGAGTGCAGAAGCTGACATTGCATTAGCTCCCCTGGCTTTTTCATTGGTTTTGCTCGGTTACATTCTTCTTCCTTGGTTTCTTCGTGAGTTCGAGGTGCTAAACTCTCTTCTAATTTGTGGAGCACTTCTCAGGATCTTTCTTAAAGCTACCTATTTCACTCGTGTTTTACGTTTTTGTCCCTAGATTACAGGAGTCACACTTAAGAATGGATTCACGGGGTTTGGGGGGGACTCTCCCGCTGCTTGTTCTGCAAGTACAAGGACCTAAGTTTGATCATGAGAGCCCACATAAACTCTGGGCACGTTGGCACCTGTTATAGCCTCAGAATAGGAAAAGCAGAGACAGGAAAACTCCTGAGGCTCGATGGGCAGCCAATTCAACTGAATAGGCAAGTTCCATGCCAGTGAGAGGGCCTCAGAGAACAAAGTGTACCTGGAGAACAACACCTGAAGTCGGCTTCTGGATTCCAAAAGCACATATATGTGCACAGACACCTGCAGACACACCCATGCATGCAGCCCTGACACAGAGAGAAAGATACACACCAACAAAGGTCATGTAGAGACAACACTGCCCTTGTCTCCTGTCCCTCCTTGTAGAAGATGCCTGTAGTCTATTTTGACAAAGACAGCCAAGATCCTACTTTCAAGTGAATCCCCAGAACTTCATGCATCTTAAATCACTACCTGAAGTAGCAGGGCTCCTGGTGTATCAGAGACCTGAGTACCCATGGTAATTGCTCCTGGGTTTATGCTGAAGGTATTACAGAAGCCTCTGGCTGGCTTCAGCAAGCCCTCGGGCCTGACCCTCAGGCTGGTAATCCTTTTAAGCAAGGTAGGCACATAGTTTCTCAATTGTTTCATGTCTCTAATATGAAATAGTATTAATTGGAGGTTGAAAATATAAGACATAATTGCCTAGGACCCTTTTTTGTGTTAAATATGAATCTTGAAGAAAGCAGTGTAAAAGACTACAGGCTTATTTGAGCTCATAGTTTCCAAGAGCTTCAGCCCATGGTGTCAGGGAAGGCATGGCAGAGCAGTTCCATTCATGGTGGCAAAACTATGTGGCAGAGGCTGGTTATGTCATGGTGGAGCAGCAAAGTGAGACAGTAAGTGGGGCCAGGTATAACCTTGAGAAGCCCACTCTTAATGGCCAATTTCTATGAGACCCCATCCCCTAAAGGTTCTACACTCTCCAAAAGGGATGCCACCTTCTGGGGACCATGAGTCTGTGTGGTCAAAGCATGAAAGGGGTTTTTTTTAATTAAACTAATAAAATTTATTTCAAAATATACAACTCAGTATTGACATTTTTAAAGTCATCAAAATAATTTATGAAACTTAAAACGCCTCTTAAATATACATGATATCTTCTGAAGCTAAAAGTAATATGCACTCAGTTTTTAAAATCTATTTGGAGCATTAAACATGATAGAAGCAGAAAACTAATCTCTTATGAAGTCCTCTATGAAAGGAAATTGTGACAAGTTCCTGATTGCACAGAAACTACTCCATCTCCAAGGGAGAATACTCAGTGTAACTGTGGCTTCATAGAGTGAATTGGGTAGTGTTCCTTCTGTTTCTATTTTGTGGAATAGTTTGAAGAGTATTGGTATTAGATCTTCTTTGAAGGTCTGATAGAATTCTGCACTAAACCCATCTGGTCTTGGGCTTTTTTCTTCTTCTTCTTTTTTGGTTGGGAGACTTTTAATGACTGCTTCTATTTCTTTAGGATTTAGGGGACTGTTTAAATGGTTTATCCGATTCTAATTTAACTTTGTTATTTGGTATCTGTCTAGAAAATTGTCCATTTCATCCAGATTTTCCAGTTTTGTTGAATATAGGCATTTGTAATAGATCTGATGATTTTTTTGAATTTCCTAAGTTTTGATTGCTATATATGCCTTTTCATTTCTGATTTTGTTAATTTGGATGCTGTCTCTGTGCCTTCTGGTTAGTCTGGATAAGGGGTTAAGAACCAGCTCCTGGTTATGTTGATTCTTTGTATAGATTTTTTTTGTTTCTATTTGGTTGATTTCAGCCCTGAGTTTGATTATTTCCTACTTTCTACTCCTCTTGGGTGTATTTGCTTCTTTTTGTTCTAAAGCTTTCAGGTGTGCTGTCAAGCTGCTAGTGTATGCTCTCTCCAGTTTCTCTTTGGCGGCACTCAGAGCTATGAGTTTTCCTCTTAGCACTGCTTTCATTGTATGCCATAAGATTGGGTATGTTGTGCCTTCATTTTCATTAAATTCTAGAGTCTTTAATTTCTTTCTTTATTTCTTCCTTGACCAAGTTATCATGGAGTAGGACATTGTTCAGCTTCCATGTGTATGTGGTCTTTCTATTGTTTTTGTCCGTGGTAATCTGATAGGATGCATGGGATTATTTCAATCTTCTTATATCTGTTGAGGCCTGTTTTGTGGCTGATTATATGGTCAATTTTGGAGAAGGTACCATGAGGTGGTGAGAAGAAAGTAAATTCTTTTCTTTTAGGATGAAATGTTCAATAAATATTGGTCCATAATTTCTGTTAGTTTCAATGTGTCTCTGTTTAGTTTGTGTTCCCATGATCTGTCCATCTGTCCCATTGATGAGAGTGGGGTGTTGAAGTCTCCCACTATTATTGTGTGAGATGCAATGAGTGCTTTGAGCTTTAGTAAACTTTCTTTTACGAATGTTGGTGCCCTTGCATTTGGGGCATAGATGTTCAGAATTGAGAGTTCTTCTTGATAGATTTTTTTTCCTTCGATGATTATGAAGTGACCTTTATTATCCTTTTTATAACTTTTGGTTGAAAGTTGCTTTTATTAGATATTAGAATGGCTACTCCAGCTTGTTTCTTGGAACCATTTGCTTGGAAAATTATTTTCCAGCCCTTTACTCTGCAGTGCATTTCCTGTATGCAGCAGAAAGTTGGGTCCTGTTTATGTATCCAGTCTGTTTTTCTATGCCTTTTTATTGGGGAATTGAGTCCATTGATGTTAAGAGATATTAAGGAAAAGTGATAGTTGCTTCCTGTTGTTTTTTAAGTTATTTTTCTGTTTGTGTGGCTATCTTCATTTGGGTTTGTTGAAAGAAGATTACTTTCTTGCTTTTTCTAGGGTATACTTTCCCTCCTTGTGTTGGTGTTTTCCATCTATTATCCTTTGTAGGGCTGAGTTTGTGGAAAGATATTGTATAAATTTGTTTTTGTCATGGAATAGCTTGGTTTCTCCACCTATGATAATTGAGTGTTTTGCTGGGTATAGTAGCCTGGGCTGGCATTTGTGTTCTCTTGGGGTCTGCATGACATCTGCCCAGGATCTTCTAGCTTTCATAGTCTCTGGTGAGAAATCTGGTATAATTCTGATAGGTCTGCCTTTATATCTTACTTGACCTTTTCCCCTTACTGCTTTTAATATTCTTTCTTTGTTTTGTGCATTTGGTGTTTTGACTATTATGTAAAGGGAGGAATTTCTTTTCTGGTTCAATCTATTTGGAGTTCAGTAGGCTTCTTGTATGTTTATGGGCATCTTTTTAGGTTAGGGAAGTTTTTTTCTAAAATTTTGTTGAAGATATTTACTGGTCCTTTAAGTTAGGCATCTTCACTCTCTTTTATACCTATTATCCTTAGGTTTGGTCTTCTCATTGTGTCCTGGATTTCCTGGATGTTTTGGGTTAGGAGCTTTTGCATTTTGCATTTTTTGACTCTTGTGTCAATGTTTTTTATGGTATCATCTGCACCTGAGATTCTCTCTTCTATCACTTGTATTCTGTGGGTGATGCTTGCACCTATGACTCCTGATCTCTTTCCTAGGTTTTCTATTTCCAGGGTTGTTTCCCTTTGTGATCTCTTTATTGTTTCTGTTTCCATTTTTAGATGCATTGAACATGGTTTTGTTCAATTCCTTCACCCATTTGGTTGTGTTTTCCTTTAAGGGATTTTTGTGTTTCCTCTTTAAGGGCTTCTACCTATTTACCTGTGTTCTCCTGTATTTCTTTAAGGGAGTTATTTATGTCCTTCTTAAAGTCCTCTATCATCATCATGAGGTATGATTTTAAGTCGGTCTTGCTTTTCTGGAGTGTTGGGGTATCCAGGGCTCACTGTGGTGGGAGAACTGGATTCTGATAATGCCAAGTAGCCTTGGTTTCTGTTGCTTAAGTTTTGGTGCTTGCCTTTCACCATCTGGTTATCTCTAGTGTTAGCTGGTCTTGCCGTCTCTGACTGTGGCTAGTCCCTCATATAAGCCTGTGTGTCAGTACTCCTAGGAGACCAGTTCTCTCTGAGAGATATTTGGATGTGGAGAGCTGTGGCACAGGGTCAGCTCCAGGGTACAGATGGAAACCTGAAGGATCCTGTCCCTAGCTGTTCTTTGGTTCCTGTGTCCTGATAGCTCTACGTGAGTCCCTCTTGGGCCAGGAATTTGAATAGAAGTGGTGGTCTTACCAGGCTCACAGGCATGTCCGCCCACCTAGAGACCAACTCTCTCCTGGCAGTATTAGGGTATGGAGCACTGTGGCACAGGAGCAGCTCTGGGCACAGACAGAAACCAGAAACTGAGAAAGGTTTAATCAATGGAGAAGTATAAAGGGAGCCAGAGGGCTAGAGAAGACAGTTTAGTTGTGACATTTGGGGAAGGGTTGGTGAGATATAAAAGGAAAGGAAAAAAGTTATCTACAGTTATAGTTAGGGGACAGGTACCACTGAGGCAAGGTCTCAACCCCACCAGGGCTCTGACACTGTGGAACACACTTCCATGTCCTCCCACCCAGATACATGGAAGTTAGGACATTTCATACTAACTTTTGTCCCTCATGGCTGAAGGTAGCTCTAGAGAGCATTCATTTCCTGACACTTCTGGTCTGCATATACAAGAACAAAGTCTAATCTTATGACCACAGAATACCCTTATTCAAGGAGACAAGCATGCTTAAGGCAAGCAGCCATAGATACTATCAGAAATTATCCATCCAAGTCTCAGATTCCTCTTAGAACTGGCAAGAAGATTTGAGCAATGTACCAACAACAGAACTATAGGGAACATCTTCTAGTTCCCTGAAGTGGAATGGTGAGGGAGAGCACCACACTTAGTTCCTGCATAGTAAGATTCAGGACTAAAAATGGCATTGAGTATCCACTTCTCTCCTTCTTCTTGTTCTGCTGCCTTTCTGGAGGCTCCAGTTCCCGGATCTCATAGGGAGCAAGATGGCGCCTATGACTTTATCCCTTGTATCTTTTCAGATTCATTTTTAATAGGAAATACCAAGCCATTTACCCAAGGACTCTTATCTTTCGGGACACGTACTGAAAACTGTACAGATGAACCGATATGGCATTGGGAATTTGCTCCAAAGTAATCTGCTTTGGGTGGTGATGGAATAGAGAGTGTCCTTGAACTGATAAATGCTGATTCTGGAGAGTGGGCATACAGAAATTAGCTCTGTCTGTCATCTGTTGTACCAACACCTTTATCTTTGTGTGTATTAGAAATTTTTCATAACAAAAACTTGATGAGGAAAAAAATAATCCCTTTTACTCAAGTTTGATCTAAGCCCTTATTCTGTTCAGACCAGGTTTCCTAAGAAAAGGACATGCCTTCTTCTAGTATGCTCTTCTGTTTGGAGTCAGAGAAAGATAAGATCTTGGGGACTGGAAGAGACACAACATTGCAGATGCCTGGATTCCTGAATTACTGAAGACAGAAAGGTTGTTTGACAACCAGGATACCATTACATTTGCAGGAAGCCAGCACTGTGTTAAAGCACTTACGTTTGGGGCATATTTATTACAGCATCCAAGCTTACCCTAACACACTGTGAGCTGGTATCCATTTTGACCCATTCTGCACAGGCAAGTATCTAGACAGTTCTCACAAAAAGATTTTTCCAGCTTTACTTTATAAACTATTCTCATGCTCAGTGTTTCCCAGGAGCATATGGGTTCGTATGGGTCAGATACTGTGCCTTAGTCAAAGAAGCAAACAAAATATCACCATCGAAGAAGAAAAAAAGGTGCAAATGTGAAACCTATAATTCTAGCACTCAGAGGACTGACATAGGAGCTTCTGTTCAGACCAGGTTCAAAACCAACTTTGGCTACATAACAGGGAGAGCCTAGACAACACAATAAAACTGAGTCTCTTACACGATCCAATTCCTAATGTCTATTTTCAAAGTCCCACCTTTGAAGACAGGTTCTCAAACCCAACCAATACTGAGCACCAGAAAGCCTAGGGATTAGGAGCCTTTATCAGTGAAGCTCGGGCTCACATCACGGCGCTCGGAAATAACGTCCTCCTGAAGATTATTAAAGACATACTGCCATCGGGTCCTCCCAGGAAGTCTCTGCTTTGATTAGCTCATTCCTGGTGCTGATTTCCTAAAAAGATCTTTGTGTGTGTGTGTGTGTGTGTGTGTGTGTGTGTGTGTGTGTGTGCGCGCGCGCGCACAGACACTCGTGCATATATATAAATATATATTTAATTTAAAAGGCAAAACCTCAGGAAGCAGGGATTATGGACAGAGAGACCACATGATTGACATACTCAGATTCCCACACTCCTATTCTCCAACATGCTGAGAGATGTCAGCACAGATCAATTGAAGCTCATCTACTGTCTGGATTAGACCACCTACCTCCAATGCCCAGGTTTGTCACCAAAAATGTCTTGTTTTGTTTATCAGTTCACATCCTTCTTAATACTAGGAGAAGGTCTCATATTTTGTCGGCAAAGGCCTGTTTAGAGGTTCTCAGCCTCAGAAGCTATTCAGAAGAAAATAGGTGGACTTTCAAAAGGGCTCTGCTTGGATCGTCCCAAAGACAGTATCCTCTGGGCTGTCCAGCACAGCATCCAGCTCAGCTAGAACTGGCCCAGCAGGCTGCAGATCACTATGACCACAGAAGTGAGGATGCTCCAACCTCCCCGGGAGCACAAGGGAAGCAGCTCACCATTCATCCGCAGAATGCCAGCACAGGCTGAGCATCAGCCAACAGCAACGGCACATCTTGAATTCCAAGCCATTGTGCCAGAGCTCAAGTAGTCAGAAAGTTTCTTTTACTGTGCAGGAGCATGGGGTTTCTCAGCCATGATTCATACACCAAGGCATCCAGACAAGCTCAGAGAGGAAACTGATCTCCCTGAGACATCAGAACAAGCAGATGCTGACACCTCTATACCTCAGCACAGTACTGGTCTTGGCTCATTCTAAGTATGAAAAACTTCAAACAGAGGCTGGGAGATGGTTCCATGGGTAAATTACATATTGCACAAGCTCAGGCTCAGATCCATGGTAAAAGCCAGGTGTGACTGCACACGTCTGCTCACTAGCCAAAACGGAGTTTCCATTGCGTCAAAAGTGATTGAGGAAGACACTCAACCTTGGTGCCCAGCCCACACACAAGTAGGCATGCTCAGACACATATGTGAACACACACATACACATAAGATTCTTTTAATTTTTTAAAAATGTCTCAGGCTGGAGAAATCGCTCAGTGGTTAAGGGCACTGGCTGCTCTTCTAGAGGTCCTGAGTTCAATTCCCAGCAACCACATGGTGGTTTGCAACCATCTGTAATGGGATCTGATACCCTCTCCTGGTGTGTCTGAAGTCAGCAACAGTGTACTTATATACATAAATAAATAAATAAATCTTTTTAAAAAAAAACAAAACGTTTCACATCATGGAAACACCAGTAGATTATTCCTTTCGAGAAGAACCTACAAACAAAAGAGAGATGTGGTTTCATTAAAATGAATGATTGTCTTAAGGCTCCCGAATGTCTCTCACACAAAGGCTCTGTGTTGGGTTCTTTGAGTTCCGCTGGGCCTTTTTATTCCATGTCCTTCCTTCCTGAGCTCTACGGCTATGAAATTGATAAGCTATAGACAGACATAGTGTATTTCCCAGGATACACCTAAACTCGGAAGCTTGAGCAGTCAAATTACCTCCTAATATCTGGCCCTGTATCAGAATGTATTATGCACCTTCTGTAGGCAGAGCCAAAAGCCTTGGAGAAAACCTGGCACCATGTAAAAGATGCCCATTTTTAGTCTGGCTGTCCATTTTTGCGGTTTGGTGAAGCTGGGAGAGTTTAGATGCATGTAAAAAATTTCCTCAGGAACTCTTGGTAGAGAACCTCAGAGGAAGGGTACAGAACTGTAGCTACAAAGTGAGGGACCAGCAGCACGTTAGGATATTCAGAAAAAGCTATTTTCTCCCAAATTCCGTAATTGCCCGGAGCATGTGGTCTTCCTGAAGGTTATTAAGGACTGCTGCTGTCAGGTTCCTCCCAGGAAGATTCTGCTTTGATTAGCTCATTCCTGGTGCTTATTTCCTTGTGTGTGTGTGGGGGGGGTGTAATTTAATAATTGAATACCATATATATATGAGAGGTATTAAATGTTTTTAGCTTGGCAAGATGACAAGGTAGAAGAAAGCAGTATGAAGATGGGTTAGACCTTCCCAGGCCCCCTGCTGGAAGGTCGATGACAGAGACGCAGTGCAAAGTCAGCAGATCCTCCCGGAGAAAGGAGGTGACTCAGATGACATGGGGCATCAATCACCAGTCGTCCTTTGGACAGCAACATTACCACATACATCATCAGTGAAGCCCATGGAGACACGTTGGAGCCTGGTGGATGCTTCTAAGTGTAAAAGGTTACAAGATGGAAGCCTTTCCTTGTTTAAAGACATGAGTATCTAAGAAAGCATCCATGGGGAGGGACTGAAGGGAGGGGAGAGCTGAGTGACCGCCAGAGCCTGGGTCACATCAGAGCGGAGTGACCGCCAGAGCCTGGGTCACATCAGAACTGAGTGACCGTCCAGAACCTGGTTCACATCAGAGCGGAGTGACCGTCAGAGCCTGGGTCACATCAGAGCAGAGTGACCGCCAGAGCCTGGGTCACATCAGAGCTGAGTGACCGTCAGAGCCTGGGTCACATCAGAGCTGAGTGACCATCAGAACCTGGGTCACATCAGAGCAGAGTGACCGCCAGAGCCTGGGTCACATCAGAGTGGAGTGACCGCCAGAGCCTGGGTCACATCAGAGCTGAGTGACCGTCAGAACCTGGGTCACATCAGAGCTGAGTGACCATCAGAACCTGGGTCACATCAGAGCGGAGTGACCGCCAGAGCCTGGGTCACGTCAGAGCGGAGTGACCGCCAGAGCCTGGGTCACATCAGAGCGGAGTGACCGCCAGAGCCTGGGTCACATCAGAGCTGAGTGACCGTCAGAACCTGGGTCACATCAGAGCGGAGTGACCGCCAGAGCCTGGGTCACATCAGAGCGGAGTGACCGCCAGAGCCTGGGTCACATCAGAGCCTAGTGACCGTCAGAACCTGGGTCACATCAGAGCTGAGTGACCGCCAGAACCTGGGTCACATCAGAGCTGAGTGACCGCCAGAACCTGGGTCACATCAGAGCGGAGTAACCGTCAGAGCCTGGGTCACATACAGAGCTGGCAAGGCCAGCCTTTCCCATCAAAGGAGAAAAATCAAAGTTCTTCACCTGACACAATGAAATAAGGCCAGCCTCCTGGGATCAAAGGTCCCTTTTGTCCCCTTCACATTTATACTTGTGTCCATCCATTTTAGGCAGATGGAAGTCAAATGAAGTAGTCGTTTATCCAAGCCTTAAATTGTCATGCCACTGTCCTGGCTCTGTGGTCTCATGTCTACTGAGATGCTAGGACTGTCTGTCAGTAGTGTCCCATGGACCAGAGATACGGCTCAGCCAAAGTACAAGCAGGATCTGAGTCTCATCCTCAATGCTGGTAAAACACATATGTAATCCAGGACCAGGGAGGCAGAGACAGGTACCACCGAGGGTTCCCACCAGCCAGCATGGCCTAATTAGTAAGTCCAGGCTAGAGTGAAATACCCTGACCCAAAACACAGATATCACCTGAAGAACAATATCTAAGACTGTCTCTGACCTCTACACATATGCTCATACTTGAACACACACAATGAGCATACACACATACACAATTGTATCCTATGAGCTACAAAAATAGCCTTATTCTTTGACTCTATAGAAGCCAATAAATGAATTTGTCAGCACCCACCCCTTCAAGAAAACAAAGGCACTGCTCCTTGGCACCACCATTCATAAGGCCTGCTGAAGCCACATGCTGTTCCTGAGACCCCTTGGCCCTCAGTAAAGCAGCACTTATCTGGTCTGCAGAATTTCTGGAGCAGCTTTAAGAAGGCACCAGGCATCTGGTTCAAATGCAAATTCTGACTCAGTCACAGTCAATCCAAAGGACATTGCAGATGCCATTTTGTGGGCCACACGTTGAGCAGGTAGGATCTAAGGGAGCTTTGCTAAGCCAGGCAGTGTCTTCCTGGTGGCTGGGCCTGAAGCTCTGCATCCAGACCCGCTGAGCTCAGCCTGCATCCAGCCACCGCCACTTATCCCGTCTTCCTTCCCTGGGTCTGTGTTTTCTACCTCGTGAAGTGTGCCTCGTAATAACCATGCAGAGATGCTGGGAGAGTGAATTGAGGCTATGCCCAGGGCCTTCCACCACCGTGGGGCACACGGGCATGCAGGGCATGGGTACCGCTATGAGTTGCCACCCTCTCTCAGGGTCCTTACCCTTTTCTCAGCCATAGAATCTAGGGGAATCCTGGAGGCAGGAGAAGCAAAACTGCAGGTTTCCGACCTCATAGCAAATACCAGCTCAGGGTGGGTCTGTGTTTGCCTTTTAATGCAAGGCTTTGAAGCTTATGTCAATACCGTGTGTGTGTGTGTGTGTGTGTGTGTGTGTGTGTGTGTGTGTGTGTTCCAAAAGGCAAGCCACATACTGTAAGAAAAGAACACAAAACCAGGTCTGATAGCCAAAGCCTGTGATCCTTGCTGCTCAGGAGGCTGAGAAGCAAGAGGATAACAAGGTCTGCTTCAACTACAGAATGAGTTCAAGGCTAAGCCTAGTGAGATCCTTTCTCAGAGTAGACTGCCTAGAATTCACCAGTGAGGAGCTGGGGTCATGGCTAAGTGGTGCCAGCCCTATGTTCAATGCCATTTTAACAAAGTGAAAGTCTTTGAGGCAGGTGTCCCCGAGTGCAGCTTGATCTTGAGAGCATCCATCTTGTCTACCACGTGTAGAAAATAGCAACAACCATGAAGGGATACTCTAAGAGTCAAGGATAATGTCAGCTATGCAGTCAGTGCTTAACAATTGGTGGCTATTTTGTCTGTCATCAAAACCCCATCCTCCATGGGGGGTGGGGGAGGGAGAGAATGACTAGTGATTTCCTCTTGATAACTTGCCTCATCCTGGAGAAGGGGATGCTGTTTAATAGCCTGCAAAGAATACTAGCATGGAGGCAGAGTCGCTTGGTGCGATGGCAGGGGCTTTTCCAGTCTTTACATACGGCCAGGGTACTAACTTTAGGATAGAGGTAGCAAGAGACTTTAAATGCAGCTCAGCTGAGAGTGGCGCTGAGAGGTGGCAGGAGAGATAAAGTCATCAGGCTTTCCTGGAGAGGGGGTGAAGAGATGGCCCTCCATCCATTAGTCATTCGTTGGTGATACTGTTTTAATCTTGGTGCTTGTATGATGCATATTCCTGTATGTGTATGTATATGTGAGCCTCTCTCTCTCTCTCTCTCTCTCTCTCTCTCTCTCTCTCTCTCTCTCTCTCTCTCTCTCTTTCTCTCCCTCTCTCTCTCTCTCTCTCCCCATGTGTTTGTGTGTGTATGTGTGTGTGTGTGCACTTCTGTGTTTGAGTGTGGGTATGGGTGTGCCACAGTGCACCCATGGAAGTCATAGGACAACCCCAAGTTATAGTCTTCTCTTTCCACCTTTTATAAAGTCTCTTGTTCATGGCAGCATATGCCAGGCTAGCTGGCCCATGAGCTTCCTGGATTCTCTTATCTACAGGCCTCATCTCACCACAGGAGGCCAGGGATTACACACACACTGCCACAGTCATCTTCACAGGGAGTCTGAGGGTCTGAACTTAGGCATTTGCACTGGCAAGCACTCCGCCCGAGCAGCCATCCCCCAGCCATATCCATGATATGTTCAGGTTGGTCCCTGTGTCAACACCTACTTGATTCTCAACACGACAGAGCAGAGGTGCTGTCCTTGAGAAACATTCACCTCACAGAAGAAACAGATAAAAGTCAAAATATCCTGTGAAAGATGCAAAGGGGACCGGCAGGAAACCTCTTAAAATGAAGCTTAAACCAGGTCCTGGAGAAGAGAGGAAGTTGGTTGGGTGCAAAGCGGTGGAGAAAATAGTGCAGGAAAGAGAGAGAAAGCGCAAAGTCTGGGGTTGGGAAGAACATCGGGAGAACTGCAAGAGGAGAAAGAACAGAAAGCGGCTGGCCTGGCCCTTTTTTGAGTATGGCAGCTAATAGCTGGCTACTGGAGGGGCATTGCTTTCTTCAATGGTTTAACAGATATATGTTCGCTCCTGCTCAGGAAACAACTCCCCCACCTCACCCCCTCCCATGCACATGCAAGCAACAGGAATTAAAGTCAGCTATTTCAAACAAAAAAAGCATAAAAGGGAAACTTAGGAGAAGAAGAAAGGGTTCAGCAGAAGGGAAGGCAACAAGAGAGAGTATTGGGGTGTGTACGATCAAAACACAGAATATACATGTATGAAATCAGCAAAGAATTTTTAAGTGAGGAGGAGCCTCCTCGGCCATAGGAATCGTACTGGATTATATTCTAAAAGCCAGGAGATGCCATGAAGGTTTAAACTCATCGAGCTTGTATAACTGTTCACTATACACTGCCAAAAACCAAGTATCACTGTGGCCTGAAACTGTGGAGTCACAAAAGAAACCCTGGAGACCTCTGCTGCCTTCCAGACATGGGTGGGCCTTGGCTCTCGGCTCTGGGAACACAGTCCAGGGTGGAACTTTATTGCTGAAGGAAGATGAGAAACAAGGAGTGTTTAAATGCTGCTGGAGAGAGCACTACCACACCCGAAGACCCTCAGGAGAAGTCCAGGAAATCCTCCACTGTCAGCTCCTTACTCCTAAGGAGTAAGTAAACCTGACATGAATCTCCCCCTGCAGCCTCCTCAGATGCACAAATCCAAGACATGACAGTGCCGGCCGCAGTAAAGATTCTCCTCCAGCAAGTCTGAAAGCTGAAAGAAAAGTAGGGAGTTTAGGCATAATCCCCATGCCATGCCTGGCAGGGAGAAGCAGACAGGCAGAGCCTTCTGTCCCTGGTGTCTAGCTGAGCCCTGAGCCTGCCCCGAAGCTGAAGATGGATGGTTCAAAGTGCAGGACTTTCTTCCTACTAAGGAAAGACCGGGAAAAATCATTCATCCTGCAGAGAGCAAGGCAGGGAGGAAGCTGGGCCTGAGGATGCTTAAAGGCTTTCCAGGAACTCGGCTAAGAGAGAATATTGGGTCTGGGTTCAGGAGATGGTTCTTGCCTGGATGGCAGGAGGAAGCTGGCTTAGATTACCAAGGCTTATGCAAAATAGGCCATGTACTGTGGTGTGAATTTGAAATCCCAGGATCAGGAAGGCAGGGACAGATCTGGGGTCCATTTTGGCCAACCAGCCTAGCCTACTTGGTGAGCCCCAGGCCAGTGACAGATCTTGTCTTTCACAAAAGAAAGTGGTGCCAGAGGGGAAGTTCCAGCTGAACTCTAGCCTCCAAGTACACATTTACCCACGCATGCACATGTAAGGAGGAGGGAGGGGAGAGAGAGAGAGAGAGAGAGAGAGAGAGAGAGAGAGAGAGAGAGAGAGAGAGAGAGACAGAGAGACAGAGAGAGACAGAGAGAGACAGAGAGAGAGACAGAGAGAGAGAGAGACAGAGAGACAGAGAGAGACAGAGAGAGAGAGAGAGACAGAGAGAGAGAGAGAGACAGAGAGAGAGAGAGAGAGAGAGAGAGAGAGAGAGAGAGGAGAGAGAGAGAAGC
Organism: Tokudaia tokunoshimensis; assembly: GCA_036184795.1. NCBI lineage: Eukaryota > Metazoa > Chordata > Mammalia > Rodentia > Muridae > Tokudaia > Tokudaia tokunoshimensis. The sequence goes on from BTHU01000010.1 coordinate 100,545,567, forward strand.
CTTTTCAGCAAGTTCTCTCCAACCACCACTTGGAGTGCTCTGACATAGTGTCATCTGGAGAGATCAAGGGCCAGGGCTGGAGACACTGAAGACAAGGAAGGAGAGCACTGGTCTCTCCTCAGCACCCACACGCAGCTCCAGAACAAAGCAGAGGAGCTTTGGAGAAAGCATCTTCTCACTGCCTGCTTTCCATTTGTTTGCTTAGCCCAGGATGGCCCAGAATTCACCACGTTGGTGAGGAAGATAGCAGTGAACTCTTGACTCATCTGTCTCTACCTCCCAAGAGCTAGAACTACATCCCTGGCTTGCTTTTATTAATTATAAGAACAATACCGAATCCCCTTAGCAGTTCTGTATTCCCTGACCAATTTCATAATTTTACTTTGAAAATTTTGTACTTTATTAACAGGATTTAACATTTCCTTAGGCATGTATTAACCTTTGTGATCTTTATTCTCTAACTGCTTGTTAGTTGTCTTTGTCCTTTTGTGTGTGTGTGCGTGTCCTTTATATATTAAAGTGGGTGACCATTCATCAAAAATCACTCACTTTTGTTGGAGTTCCTATATTTATTTAGTTTTCAGGGCTGTGGATTGAACGTATTAGGCAAGCACTCTACCTCTGATTCCCAACCCCAACCCTCTCTTTGGTTTTTATTTTGAGACAAGGTCTTACTGAGTTGTCTAGGCTGGGCTCGAACTCATTCTATAGGTGAGGACAGATCTTGAATGTACAATCCTGCCTCATCCTTTTAAGTAGCTGAAATTACAAGCCTGAGCCTCTACCTCATCTTCTTTTAATTTCCTATATGCTATTTCTTGAACTGTCTGTAAGGATCACAAAGCCAGCCAGCCATCTGATTCAGTCCAGAATATCGTCTGCCTCTGAAATACAGTTTTGAGAACATCCTCAGTCACAGGCCCAAATGGCTTCAAATCCCCACTGCTGTCATCAAGGCCAGCCCATCCTGTGTGCAAGCTTAGTCTTTTCATGCTTCTGAAGAGACAGTGATCAGATTTGAGGAATTTCTGAGTCACACTCTAAAGACCTCTGATGCCACCAAAAACAGGATCATTTCTTCATAGGCTCACGGTGTCCTCAGGCACACAAAGCCACCCTTTGGTTCCACAGAACCCCCTTCTTTACTTAACTTCTTTTTTCTCTAGAAAGTTCCTGAGAGAAATAGGTGCCAAGAACCCCTCTACAAATCTCATTTCTTGTTTTCAAAAGCCAACTGCACTGGAACAAGGCAAGAGATGACTGGTGTACCTAATATCTGCTCAGTGTTGCTTATAGGTAAGTTTTGGTGGCACACAAGAAAACATAAGATCCTCACCCCAATAGGAGCTCCTGCCACCATAATGTTCTTTCCATTAAAACACCACCTCCCCTAACTATCCTCCATGCATGATTCAACTTCTAATTATATTTCCAACACCAACTTTATAATCATTCCTCTGAAAAGGCTTCACCAGAAGCCAGATCAGACCAGGTGCCCTCCATACCAGAAACTCTTGGCATCTCCTCTTGCATCATGACAGAATCATGGCATCCACGTACAATTTCCTATTTGTCTCCCATCTCCCCAGCCTTTGGAAAGCCTAAACTATGTATCAGCCAAAAGCTAGTATGTACCTTACAGATCACAAATCAATACTGTCTTCCCCCAGAGCTTATGGGAGGGGCAGTTCCAGAACAGTTAAGAAAGTTCAAGGATGCTCAAGTCTCTTCTGTGCAGTGCTGTTGGGTACAGCTTGAGCACAGCCACTTGTACACTTCAGACCATCTCTAGTCTGCTTGTAATACATAATTTGATGTGAGTGCTACGGAAATAACTGTTCTGTTGTGATGTCTCAGGAATAGTGAAAAGAGAAGGTGTCTATGTGTGTCTAACACAGCTCAACTCCTTTCCTCAGTATTTTCAGTCTTCTGGTTGTACCCAAGGATGCAGAACTTAAAGCTAGAAAGTGATGGCCATGTACTTATGGAATCAAGATATCTGGGCTGGGGGGGGGCAGGGGGTGATAACTCAGTGAGTAGAGTGTTTGCCTGACATGTGAACCTGAGCTGGATCCACCAGAATACACACAGTTTCCTAATGTACGTGTTGGTGGCATGAATGAGAATAGCCCATCACAAGCTCTCCAGTTAGTGGAACAATTTGGGAAGGTGTCCTTGTCAAGGGAAGTGTCTCACTAGGGGTGGGTTGGTTGGTCAAAAGCCCACACTGTTCCCAGTACACTCTCTCTGCATCATGATTGTCTCAACATGTAAGCTCTTAACTACTGCTCCAGTCTGCCTGCCACCATGCTACCCACCATAACAGTCACGACTCTGAAACTGTAAGCCAGTCCCAATTAAACTCTCTCTTTTATAAGTTTATTGGTCACAGTGTCTCCTCACAGATATATATATATATGATCATGGGCATGGGAGCATTAATATGTAATCCCAATGCTGTAGAGGCAGACAGGTGACTCTGGAACTCAGTGCTGATCCAGTCTTCCTATTTTCCAAGTTTCAGCCAGTGAGAAACTGTGTCTCAAAAACACAAGCTGCAACTCGTAGAAGGAACAGCAACCAAGGTTTCACCTCTGGTCTCTACATGTGCCTGAGTGTGCACACGCATGCACGTGTGTGTGCACACACACACACACATACCTGTACACACATAAACAGAGAAAGAGACAGACAGACAGACAGACAGACAGACAGACAGATAATTTGCGGTGTTAGAACCTAATAAACAGCTAGCCTTTTCTGCTAGCAGCAAAACTAATCTATTTAAGGTCTTGGGTTCAGCTCTTAGAGAGTAAACAATTGCCCCCAAGGCAGTTCCCCTGTTTGTCCTTGATTTCTCACTAAGCCTCAGGAATCTTGTTCCTGGATTAAAGTATTTTGTACATCTGGTCTAACACTGTGATTTAAAATGGGGCTTTAGCTTCTGGAAGACCTGGAGAAAGAGGTCAGCCATGCAAGCAGTCAACTTCAAAACCCAAAGTTACTGGTGTCCCATGATTGTTAAACCTCGAAGGCTCGGAAACCACCACCACACTGGAAATCTAAGTTTGTAACTTCTTGGACTCCATGTATCCCTTTGCTAGGTGATTTTAGCAAATAACCTTTTTAATTTTTTTTACTTTGTTTAATTTTATGTGTACGAGTGTTTTGCCCACCTATATATATGTATACCATGTGCAAGTGTGGTACCCATGGAGGCCAGAAGAGTACATCAGATCCCCTGGATCTGCAGTTACAGATGACTGTGAGCTCTATGTGGGTGCTAGGAACCGAATCAGGATCCTTTGGAAGAATAGCCAGTGCTCTTAACTGTGGAACCATCTCTCCAGCCCTGTAGATGTCCTTTTGCTGTAACAAGCCATTACTCTCCATAACTATGACTCTACCTGACTGTAGCCATCAGTGATTTCTGAATTCTCAGACTGTACCATTGTCCTAGAGAACCTTAAATTTGCCACTTGTGCCCAAAACAGGGGCAATGTGGTGGGTTTCTGTCCACTGGCATCAAACCTATATACCTAAGGATGTTATGAAGGAAGTGACCATAATGATAACCCATCTGGGACTGGGATATGACTCAGTCAACTGCCAGCTACAAAAGCATGAGAACCTGAGTTTGCATCCCTAACACCCAAAGCCAAGTCCAGTCATACACATAAGCTCAGCGATGGAGCAGGACGAGATAGGCAGATCCCTAGAGCTAATCACTCACTCAGCTGAGCGGTATCAGCGAGCTCCAGGGTCAGTGAGAGATCCTGTTCCAAACAAGGCAAAGAGTGATTGAAAAAGAAGACATCCAAGGTGGACTTCCGACCACCATGCACACGTGTGTGCATGTACATACACAAACATATACATACACAGCACTATACATACTAAAATAACAATAATCCATCTGGAAAGCAAAGGCCATATGGCTCATGGGACGTTCTACAGGATGTTTCATTCCCTAAATCTGAGCCTGGGATGCAGGTCCCATGCAGCCCTGTCCACCTAGGATGGAGATAGGCAGCCCTCTCCAGGGTAGAGAATGACTCATGGGTGCCTGGTTACTGCTCCCCCCACCCCAACAGATGACTGGGCAAAAATAGAAGAGAATCCCTCCTTTATAAATATCTCTACATGTTAAATGTCTCTAAAAAGTGCCATGTGCCAAGTCCGTCTGCTAAGAAGCAGACGTTGTGCAGATGCAGATTCCGGAGGAGCCGAGAAGTGAAGGGTTTGGATTCAACAAGAGGCAGGAGTTGCTTGGGAGCAAATGTGACTGGGGAGGCATGACCCAGCTCCAGAGTTCTAGAAAGCCTGCCTCCTGGCTGATCATACAGCACAGCCAGTGGCTCCATGAGGGTGGGGTGGGGAGGGGTTACCTGAAAAATGTGTCTTACTGAAGCTGCTTCAGTACATTTGTAAGAATGTATTTGTGTTTCGTGTGTGTGTGTGTGTGTGTGTGTGTGTGTGTGTGTGTGTGCGCATGTGCGTGTATGGTGTATGTAGTGTGTGTTCATATGTGCATAATGTGTATGTTTGTGTAGAGTGTGTATGCTTGCATGTATTATATATGTGTGTTTGTGTGTTAAGCGTGTTTATGTGTGTTGATGTGTTAGATGTGTTTGTGTATGTTTGTGTGTATGCTGTGTGTATTGTGTATGTGTGTTATAGTTGTGTTTTAGTCGCTGTTCTGCTGCTGTGAGGAGACATTATGACCAAGACAACTTATAAGAGGAAACATTTGCTTGTGGGCTTGCGTACAGTTTCAGAGGAGGAGTCCATGACCATCATGGTGGGCAGCAGGCAGTCAGGCATGGCACTGGAGAGTAGCTTGGAGCTTACATCCTGATCCACGGGCAGAGTGAGAGAGACTGAGCCTAAGGTGAGCTTATTAAACCTCAAAGTTCACCCCAATGACACCCCTCCTCCAACAGGCCACATCTCACAATCCTTCCCAAAACAGTTTCACTAACTGGAGGAACCAGGCATTCAGACATATGAACCTACAGAGGCCATTCTTATTCAAACCACTATAGTGTGTTTGTGTGTACATTGCATTGTGTTTATGTGTGTGTGTGCATGCGTATGTGTAAATGTTTGTCTACATGCGTGCATACGCATGTGTATTCATTCCATCGTCATACACTCATTTCTTTAACTTTCTTTAAATTAAGTTGGTGTGAAAACTAGGGTAAGGCACAGCATTTTCTTGCACATATAATCCTCATACTTTCCTGTCTCTCTCCCACTGGCCTCTCCTGTCCCCCTCCTCCCTTAGAGGTCCCGGTCACTCCTCTTCCTGCTATCATTTCACATACATTCCAATTTTGTCTCTTGCTCTTTCCCTTTACACATCTAGTCTTTCCCTGTCATAGTCTCTCTATTTTTATGACACGCACGTGCACACACATGTGAGAAAAAATGTGGCATTTTTCTTTCTGAGCTTGTTCTGGCTTGTTTCAGTGAACACTGTGATCTCCAGTTCCATTCATTTTCCCACAACTGTCAATATTTCCTCCTTCTTTACAGCTCTATGCACTCTAGGTCTTCACTAATGCACCTACTGCATTCACCCTTCTTAGAGTACAGGGATGAGGAAGACAAATCCCTTACTTTCAAAGAGTACACACTCTGCCATCGTGCAGATAAAATCATTAAAAAAATCATATTCAGACAGAGCTGTGGAAGGAGAGGAGCTAAGGGATGTGACCACAGTGGAGAGGCAGCAACTTGAATTTGGAGGATCTGTGGACTGTGGAGACGGCTCAGTGGTTACAACCATGCAAATCACAACGGTAAAGACCAGACCTTGGATCCCTGGAATCCACATAAATTCCCAGTAGGTATGACAGTCCAACTACAAACCCAGAAGTCGTCAAAGCCTGGGATTGCTGGAACAGAATGTCTATCTAGAACAGCCCTGTGGGTGAGCTCCGGGTTCAGTGAGAGATTCTGCCTCAGTAACTATACTGGAGAAAAACTGAGAAAACATCCTGATGCCCTTCTTGGACCTTCACATGTACACACATACACCACAGATATGTATACATGAAAAAATGCCTATCACAGGCAATAATGCTGGAGATGTAACTCAAAGAGCAGGATGATCCAGAGAAGGCAGTCCCAGACAGAAAGATAAATAACAAATGTTTTCTCTCCTCTGCAGAACCTACATTTAAAATTGCATGTGTTATGAACTCACAGAGGCTGTGACGGTATGCACAAGACCTGCACAAGGTCAGACCAAACAAACACAGCATGGAGAAATGGAAGTGAGCACCAACTCCCATCTCTAACCAAAAAGTCATTCACAAACAGTCCCTGCTGGGAGTGACACTGGGTACATCAACCATACTCACCTGCTGCAGCTGGTCACCACAAAACAGATTCCGCGTGCATGCGTGTGTGTGTGTGTGTGTGTGTGTGTGTGTGTGTGTGCGCGCGTGCGTGCGTGCGTGCGTGCGTGTGTGTGCGTGCGTGCGTGTGTGTGTGTGTGTGTGTGCGTGCGTGTGTGCGTGTGTGTGTGTGTGTGTGTGTGTTTGTATAGAAAGGTCGTGACACTATAGAAATGGTCAAGAGAAACCATAGGAAACAGAGAAGGTGACGGAATACACATAATAGCACAGCAGCAGAGTCAGGGAAGGAGCTGGGGCCTCAGAAGAGGGGACGCAGAAGAGGCCAATAGAGGAAAATGAATGACAAATACATATGATAACGTATATGTATGAAGATGCCTTAATTAAATCCATTACTTTGCATGTTAGCTTCAAATTAACTTTAAAATGAAGATGATGATAAAAGTTCCCAGGCAAAGGAAACAGGAAGTGGAAAGACCCTGAGCTGGCGTCCTGCGGGGAAGGAGAGAGTGGGAGGTGGGAAAAGGTCTAAAATAAGAACCAAAGATCATGTCAGGCCTCTCAGGTCCCAACAAGTAATGGATTTTACTTCTCAGTGAAATGGCAAGGAAGACTTTAATAAGGATTAATGCAGGTTGGAGCTGTGGTTTGTGGTGCTGTTCTTCTTAATCACTTGGGCAGCTGGACCACAACTGATGGCAAAACATAGAAGTGGAAGCAGAGACAGCGAGGGTGAGGTTGATGCTGCTCTTGCTGACAGTGGCTTTCAGGAGCAGTTGCATCAAAGATGGAGAAATGGCTCGTAGGTTTGTTGTAAAAGTAGAGTTAGCAGCACTTGCTGGGGCTTTGAATGGGGGGGAGGGAGGGGGAAGGAGGGGGAGAGAGAGGGAGTGAAAGAAAGATACAGGGACAGACACACACAGAGAGACAGACAGACAGACAGACAGACAGACAGACAGACAGACAGACAGAACCTGTATTAGTCCTAGGGAGTCAGACCTAATGGCCCAAGCCTATAACTCCAACTATTCTGGATGCTGAGGCAGGGGCATGGCAAGTATAAGGACAACCTGGGCTGCAGAGTAAATCCAAGATCAACCTGGGCAACTTAACAAGACCTTGTTAAGGGGTGGAGGTGTAGCCCACTTGGTAAAATCCATGAAGCCCTGGATATGATCCTCTTCATAAACGAGGGACCACCATACCTAGTTTATAAAGTACACCTGTAATCCCAGACCAAGGAACTAGGGGCAGTCGGATCAGAATTTCAAGTTATTCTCCAGTATATAGGAAGTTTGAGCCCTCTTAGAACCTGTGTCCAAAAAATTAAATAATTAATTTTAAAAAGTTTAAGAACTTGGGGTGTAACCCAATGACGGAGTGTAAGGCCCTGGGTTCAATCCTCAGTTTAGAAGAACTGATGAGTGTTAGGTTGTTGGATCTGTAGTTTGAAGAGGAAAGTAAAAAGCAGGGCCATTTACTAAGGGGAAAGGAAAGAGGAGACAAGGATTCGAAGGCAAGTTAAAGATAAAATGAGACTCAGAAAAGATAAGCTCAAGGTCACATGGCTGGGGAATGGTTGAGACAGTGTGAACGCTGGTGTCCCTAGGATGCCAGAGTTCAAATGGCAAAGCAAGCGACTCTGTGAAGCCATGCTCGGGAAGAGCTGGAGGAAGAATCAAATCAGCCAAGCAGGCAGTCTCAGAACCTGCCACACAGCTGATCTATTTCCAGCGCCCACTCTTGTGAAGGCTACTTGTAGAATCATAGAATTAATAGAATTTCTGAGCTGAACGGATCCTTAGGCTCAAAGGGGCACCTGCGCCTTTGCAAACATGATTCACAGAGCACCCCTGAGTAGGCAGATGGGTCAGGCGACTGAGTAGACCTTGCTTTGAATGGTGCTCTAGACCCAAACCAATCTTCCGAGCAACCTATTCACTTTCTCCCCGCTGTCAAAAAGGAACAGGACATTATATAAACCTTCCAAAATGCCAAAAGGAGGAATTCTATATTTAACTCCCCTCCCAGCATCCAAATATCACATGATGGAATGCTGAAACTCCGATTCAACAATATTGAGTAACAGGAATCTAACCCCAAGGGACTTTCTCTCCCCTCCTTTCTCCAGCTTCCCATCCCCAGCCACCCACTGCAAGCCTTCATTATGTAGGTTCAAGAGCCACGTTGCTCAGGCAATCCCCAGGAAAGCAAAGAGCTGGGGAGTCAATGGCATTATGCTAATACAGTCGCCATTAGCACAAGGGATTTTAGGACAAGCTGGGACTCCAGGCTAATCCTGGGTTCCTCCCCCAAGCCAGTGTTTCTAAACTGTGGGAATGAAGGTAGAAAGAAAGAAAAGGAGCAGATAGATAGATAAAAAACAACAACAAAAAAAATTAAATAAAAAACAATGTCCTAAGGCTTGGAAGGCAATGGAAACTCAGGTATGGTGCCTCCACAGCTGGGACTTCATTATAAAGGCGTCTAGAAAAAGTCAAGATTCCAAGATCTCAACTGGAAAGGAGGGAACATCAGGAGCCCATCGATAAGCAGGGAGGAAGGTGCCTGAACACTCTGATTGACCAGCTTGCAAGCTGCGGACGATCAGTAAATATTAAACACGGAGGCTGGTGGAGAGCTGGTTTTAATGAGGCCTGGAAACAACAGGCAGAGTGGGCTGTGTGGGTGAGGGCCATGGAGATGCTAAGCCACCTGCCTCATCCCTCCAAGTCCTGTGTCCATGCCTCTCCTTGGGGTGTGTTTGTTTACAAAAACGAAAACAAAGCAACTCAGGAGACACAGCTGGGGAGTCAAGGGACCTGAAGGAGCCACTCTCTGTGGTCCAGGTTATCACCCCAGGCTCAGCTTACTGTTCATTCGCTTTGGGTTTTGTGTGTTCAGAGTGTAGCCATAAATAAGAGAGATGGTGGGGATCCTAATACCCCAGAGAGGCTCTGGGCTTCTGAGAAACCTCAAACACACCGAGGCTGAAGTAGGAAACCACTGGGTGCTATAAGCCTACACAAGAGTGTCCATTTGGTGGAGGATCAAAGAAGACCTCATGAGCACATTCTGAACAGAAAAATAGATGCAAGATTGGTTCACCGGGATTCCAGAGCAGCCAGTCCTAGTGTATAAGTATCAGCCAAAGGTGCTATGAGATGGGAGGAAAAAGATGGACAGAACCAGAACTGTAGAGTACAAGAACAAACCATGAGGGCACGGCACTGGGGAGTGACCTCTTCTCACCCACTCTGGGTCAGTAAAGGAGATGCTGGTATAGATTAAGACACTGGTTCTCAACCTTTGGGCTGTGATCCCTTTGCAAGCTGAGGGGCTCTTTCACAGGGACCACCTAAGACCATCAGAAAACACAGATATTTACATTACAATTCATAACAGCAGAAAATTACAGTTACGACGTAGCAACAAAAATGATTTAATAGTTGGGGGTCAGCCGGCACAATGTGAGAAACTATTAAATAATAGCAGCAATAGGAAGGTTGAGAACCACCAGATTAAGACTGTATGGTTCAACTTCATCCTGGTTGAATATGTCTAATATGTGTCAAGCTAATATCCATAAGGAGGCACATCCCTAGAACCAGGGCCCGGTTGTAAAGCTCCATACAGCTGTGTTGGCCTGACAATGATGCTGGGGTGACCACGGCTTTTATGACTCAAGAAGGCCATAGTCAGGTCATTGTAAATCCATACAATGGGAACACAGCACAGGTAAAAGCTTGGAGGACCCACTCTTTACTTTGCTTGTGATACAGGCTTATGCCCCTACCAACCAGGGCTCTTCCTCACCCCAAATTGCTCTGCCTAGAGTTGCATAGCAGGAAGGAGACTCCACCATCATCAATATCAGCCTTGTCATGCCTATCATAGCTGCTGTGACCCCTACTATTATTTATCTCCTGAGCATTTTTTTAAATGTCTTCTTTGACAAGTTCATCCATAAATACAATCTGCCTTCAGTTCCTCCTTCACTGTCTCTTTTTCTATCCACTGCCCATGGATTAAAGACCACCCACCTGAGCATGAGCAACCTGCCAAGGACCACATACCAGAAACCACTAGCATCCCCTACTCCAGCAGCCTTCAACTGCTAACAACTCTCTAGCTGGAGCGGTGTTCTGGGAGCGTCTCCCCTATGTATACTAGAATTTTGACTGGCTTAATCTTGTGTATGTCTTGGGCATCCAGGCAGAGAGGTCACTGACTTACCCACCCTCTGACTCTAACAATCTCTTGCACACCACCTCTGCGATGTTCCCTGAGCCTTAAGTGAAGGGGTGTGCTATCCTGTCAGGGCTGTGCAGAGCCCTCCATATCACTCTTTTTTTTTTTAATCATTTTTTTATGTGCCAGGTACTACCCTCAGCATTTTGCCCAGGTAGAATACTTAACCACTACCATTGAAGCAGCATATCTCTAGAAGAAAGATGTTGTTCTACTCCCCGTTTAAAGGTGAAAGAGGTGGGATCCAGAGCAGTAAAATAACTTGTCCAAGAACATGATCAGTAAGAGTTACAGAGATGGACTTAAGCCAGCTGTGACTGGTTTCTGTATGGTTCAATAAAGCCCCAGTGCCATTAAGCAACAATGAGACCACTTCCCACTACCTCACCGCACATCATCTGCAAACCCCACACTGAGATACATCTGTCCATGGCTTTCTAAGCTACCTCTTTCCCTACACCCCTCCCCTGCTTCCTTTAAGACCTAGTCTAAAGCTATGAGAACCAGCTGCAACAAGCCACTTGAAATTTTAGTACCTTGGCTTCCATACCACCATGCTATAGGATTATAACACCTGCCTCATAGAAGAATACAGAAATAATTAAACAAGATAATGTATTGAGAGATTAGTATAAGACCTGACATTTAACAGGTTGTGTCAGTTACCTACAAACTTATGGCTCAAAACAAGTCACGTCTATTATTTTAGCATTAGTGAAGCAGGAAGACTCTGGCTGAGCCTTCATGGTTTCCTTGGACAGTCAGCCAGCCAAGCTCACTGTTCACAAGATCACTTCACCACAGAACCAGAGGACAGAGGACGGGATTCACCACTCTACAAAGACCCTCTCTTCCTGTTTTTTTACAATGTGTCCATTTCCATCTTTAGTAATTCCCAGTGGGATGACTTTAACATCACACTTCCATGAGCCATGATTCTGAAATATTCTCTTGAATGATTTGTGTATTCTCTACCATATTCCCTGCTCCCTCTAAGTACTCAATAACAGGACAGGGAGCATACTTCTAATAATCAAGTCAAGGAAATCTTGACTTTTCGAAGGGTCTCTGAATTTATTCAAGTCCTTCTACTTCCAATTCCAAGACCTGTTCTACTTTTTAGGCTTTTCTTAAGTTAGCACCCCATTTCTGGCTCCCAAAACTAATCAATTGTAGTTCATCAAAGAAACAGACAGGAGATGTTATGTTAAGAGACTCATAACAAAAAACTGTGTTTCCATGATTGTGGGGACAGATGAAGCTAATCTGAACTCCATAGTACATGCAAGAATTGCAGAGCATAAATCTTGATGTCTATCCCCAGGTAGAACCTCCTTTTCTTTCCTTTGTTCTGAAGGCCTTGCCATTATTTGGTGAGGCCTATCCACACTGTTACTACGATTTCCCAACTGGTCAACTGACTGTAAACTTTAATCATGTCAACAAAACACTTTCACAACCACAGCTGTTAGTGTCAAACTTAACAACTGGGAACTGTTGTCTAGTCAAACTGACCCTTGAAACTAATCATACATAGGTATTGCCATGCTATATCTGTAGTGCCCCTGCACCACTGTGTTTGTGTATGAGTGTGTGTATGTGAGTATATGTGCACATGTATGTGCATATATGGGGAGCCCAGAAGACAACCTTTGGTTGCACAGGTACCATCCACCTTGTCCTTTTGCTGCAGGGTCTCTTGCTGGCTTGGAACTCACCGAGCAGGTTACACTGGCTGGCTGGCCAGTATGCTCCAGGGATCCACCTATCTCAGTCTCTCCAGCAGTGGGATTTCTAGCACATGCTACCATGCCTGTCTTTTTTACATGAGTTCTGGGGATAAAACAGTGTCTTGTAAGACAAACACTTTACAAACTGAGCTATCTCTTTCCTCTCTCCCCATGCTTTTCTATATCACCTCCTCCCCATCCCAGGTCCTGATAAGGACATATAAGTCAAGTGATCAGATCCATAAGCAAATGAACTGGTCCCTCCCTCATCTGGATCACACAAACCTCCCTCCATTCTCCCATGCCATCTGAAGATTCCTGGGTGCCCCACCTTCACAGACCACACATCAAGTTGTACATTAGGAAGTTTATATTCTATATATTGGAACATAATACCCTACAGCATTCACCTGTAATTCTACCCCATCAACAAAGGAGAGCTAAAACAGTCAAGGACTAGGAGTAATTCTCTCTCCTGCCATTTCTTGCTACAAATGCAAGATAGAGTATCAACAGCAACTTCAAGGGTGACATTCATTTGCAACTAGATGCTAATAAAGCCAGTTCCTCTTCCATGAAAACCAGCTCTGGTAACTCAAAATGACCAATTTAGGAAGTAGGAGGCACTTGCCAGTCATAAGGAGTTGTACACCTGCTGTGCATGATGTCAGACAAGGTTAAACATGCTGCTTAAAAATTAATAAGCTATCGTCTTAAAAACAGAAACCATTGCAATATTTTGCTTCATCTATCCTGGTGATCTTTTCCTTCTCATTATTCTTCATAACTGGGATGAACTTATCTGTCAACAGAAATATCCTTCTTTAAATCAGTTCATTCACCCTTCATGTGATAATGATGATGACAGCAGCTACAATTTAGGTGTTGCCTACCTTGTGTTGGACATCTTTCTTTGTGAACTTCTTAATTCTATCAGTTCAACTCTTCCCATGAGCTATCCTCATGGTCAAAACTCACCTCCTTAATCTGCACAAATGCTACTTTTCTTCTTTTTCAATAAAAATCCCCTCATCATTAAGCCTGAGTGAGTCTGTGGGCCCTGCTGTAGTTTGATCTTGAATGTTCCCAACTGAGTGTAAACTGCTCTAATCATGAGTTCAGCTGAGAGCCACTGTTTGGGAGCTGGATATATATCTCAGTAGAGTGCTTGCTTGGAATGAACCAAGCCCTGGAAAAATACTACACAAACCTGCATGGTGGAATCCTGCACTTGGGAAGTAAAGGCAGGAGGATCAGAAGTTCAAGGGCACCTCAACTGCACAATCAGTTCAAGGACAGCCTGAGCTACATAAGAACAATCCCAATAACAATAAAAACAACTCACCATTACCCTTTCCAAACCTGAGCTATGCAGCCTTTTCCATAAACTCCCAGACATCAGACTCCCTCCCTGGGGAGAAAGCCTCTCGAGAAAACTCATAGACGGGATAGCTCTGAAATGGGCGTCAAGAAGCCGAGGTTCCAATATGAACCTGGGAACCCTTGGCATATAAACATGTCAATCGGACAGCCCCTGACGTGTAAACACGTCACTCGGACAGCCCCTGACGTGGAAACACGTCACTCGGACAGCCCCTGACGTGGAAACACGTCACTCGGACAGCCCCTGACGTGGAAACACGTCACTCGGACAGCCCCTGACGTGGAAACACGTCACTCGGACAGCCCCTGACGTGGAAACACGTCACTCGGACAGCCCCTGACGTGGAAACACGTCACTCGGACAGCCCCTGACGTGGAAACACGTCACTCGGACAGCCCCTGACGTGGAAACACGTCACTCGGACAGCCCCTGACGTGGAAACACGTCACTCGGACAGCCCCTGACGTGGAAACACGTCACTCGGACAGCCCCTGACGTGGAAACACGTCACTCGGACAGCCCCTGACGTGGAAACTGCCTTCATTTTTGTCATTATCAGGGTAGTTACAGCACTTTTCCCATATCAATGGTGGGAATGAAAGAATCTGTAGATAATTAATATTCATATTCTCATTGCTCTAACCAAAACACCTGAGAGGATAATTTAAAAATAGGAAGGACTAGGAGTTGAGGATTTAGGTCTGGGTTCCTCTGCTCAAAAAGTAAAAACAAAAAGATAAAATTAGAAAGGATTTGTTTTGGCTCATGGTTTCAGAGATATCAACAAGTCCATCATGATAGGGAAGACATGACAGAGTTAGGCAGTTCATATTATGACAGCCAAGAAGCAGATTAAAAGGAAGACACAGGAAGGAGCCAATGTAAGATATAACTACCTGGGAACATGTCCTTTTTCAACAAGGCCTGTCCCTAGCTTTTCAGCCCCTCCCAGCAGTACTGTCACATAAGGAGTCTATCAAAGGATTAGTGCATTCATTATCTAGCCTCATGATCTAATCAAAGAAACACCCTCACAGACACGCCCAAAGCTGTGCCTTACAAATCTCTAGGTGCTCCTCAATCCAATTAAGCCAGTGATCAAGATGAACCACTGGGGAGTTCTCTTCATCAAGTGGGACTTAGAGTCTCATGGGTCTTAATCAACAATAAAGACTTGGAAATCAGAGAGCTTTGGGTTGGAATTCAGTTCTAACTACTTACCAGCTATGATACATGGTGCACTGTGACTCAGTTCTATCTGCCTAGATTTTCCTACATATCAAATGTGATAAGGAAGGGATAACAACAGCATTCCAGAGTCACTTGAAGAATTAAATGAACTATTTAAAGTACACAGCATAGTTTTTGGCTTAATGTAGTGTCCACAGACAGAACCTGCACATACCATGATGTGCATGTGAGGGTCACAGGGTAGCCTGGGGTCAGTGAGGGTCAGAGGACAACCTTGGGGGTCAGTCCTTACCTTCTGTTTTGTTTGGTGCAAGTCTATTATTCTTCACCATTGTATATGCCAGGCTAGCTGGTCAGTTGGCTTCCCTGTGTCCTACTGACTCAATCTCCCATCTCACTGTAGGGGTGCCTGGGGTTGCCTGGTTTTATGTAGGATCCAGGGATCTATCTCAAGTCCTCATGCTTACACTTGAACAGCGAGCACTTTTACCCACTGTGCCATCTCCCAGCCTCTCACAATACCTTTTTAGTATTTGTTAACTGCTATCATCACCACAGTTGCCACTCTGTCCTTGCTACCAGAGTGCTTTCATTATAGAATTACTTGAGAGAAATTTGCTAAATGCTGGATGGATGGATGGATGGATGGATGGATGGATGGATGGAGGAAGGAAGGAAGAAATGCTGAGAGAATACTGTGAAGCCCTGATAGTCTCTGGGTTCTAGGATCCTTCTTCAATTGAGAAGATGTTCTCCATTGGAAAAACAAGAAAGCCTTGCAATTAAGTAAACTAAAAAATGACAAGGCAGGTCTGGCCCAATTGCCTAAGCCCAGCCATGCGTAAAACACTCAGAACACCTGGTGGAGACAGCAGGGACCCAGTCAAGTCAAAGTCATGAAACACATTGGCCTGCAGATCTGAAGCCCATAGAAGCTTCCTTCTCCCCAAGACCTGGATGCATGAACCAGACATCAGCCTGTCTCCCATGATGAGCCAGGTCTCCGGCTGTGAATAGAACACTGCCTTGTTCCATCTTGGTGATAGAAGGTGAGAGGTGAGCATCCCCTGACTCCACTGTACCCTCAGTGTGGGGAAACATAGGACAGTGGATGCTGTAGAAAGGCCTTGGGCAAGAGAGGCAGGTGAATGCAAATTTTGATCAAATGAAATCAATATGATTGGATCAGTCTGACTAAGTTGAAGGAGACAGCCATTTTTCTGCTCAAATAAGATGCTGTTATAGGAAATCCAAGCTGTATGTATCTCTGAGTTTTCAACAGAAATCCTAGATTCAACTGTTCGCATTAATATATCCTAACAGAGTGTATGTGGTGTGGTGCGTGTGTGTGTGTGTGCGTGTGCGTGTGCGTGTGCGTGTGCGTGTGCGTGTGTGTGTGTGTGTGTGTGTGTCCTCCTCGATCATTTTCCATGTTAGTTTTTGAGACAGGATCTCTCACTGAGCCCGGTACTCACCTATTGAGGAGATTGACTGCCAGGGAACCGTGAGCCAGAACTCCTCTCTTCTATGCATCCTCCATGTTGGGGGTAAAGGTCTGTTGTTGAGGGTACAGGGATGTATGTTGCGCTGCCACACTCAGAGTTTTATTTAGGTGCTAAAGACCTGCACTCTAGACTGATGCTCATACATCAGGCACTTAAACTGAGCCACTGACCAGCCTTGGCCTGGGTTTGTTGTTGTTTTCTTTTCTTTTCTTTTACTTATTTTTATTTATTTTTTTTAATGGTTTTAGGTTTTGGAATTAAAATGTGATTGCACTGTTTCCCCTCCCTTTCTTCCCTCCTATACTTCACACAGGTACACACACACACCTTTGCTAATTCTCAAATTCATGGCTTCTGTTTCTTTAATTGTTGTTTTATACACACACACACACACTCCTAAATATATAAATACAACCTTCTTGGCCCACATGTATATGTATGTATGTATGTATGTATGTGTAGATTTCAGAGGCATTTGGCATTGGATAACTAATGTGGGGTCTTTTCCCTCAGGAAGACCATTTCTCCTGCTTCCCACATTCCATAGCTGCCTAAAACTCTTTGTCTTCTGGAATGTTCAGGAAGCCAATGAATAAAAAGTATTCACTTCTTGTTCTCTAGTTTCAGAGATAATTACAGCATCTGTAACCCTGAAAATATACATATGGCCAGCCTGGTCAATTGGTTCTACTCCTTGGCTGGCTCAGTTATGGACTCCTAATCCAGAATCATCCTATCAGAATTTGTGCCAGGATTTTTTTTTATTTTTATTCATGGTTATTTGTGTGTTCATGTGTGTGTGTGTGTATGTGTGTGTGTGTGTGGTGTGTGTGTGTATGTGTGTGCATGTGTGAGTGTGCACATGTGTGCATGTGCCTCTGTGTGTGTGTGTGTGTGTGTGTGTGTGTGGAGCATGTGTGGTTGATTGTCAGAGGACTTTTCAGGACTTAGTTCTCTCCACGGGTTTTAAAAATCTAATCTGGGTTGCCAAACATGCCTGCGAGCACCCTTACCCACCGAGTCATCTCATTAGCCGCAATTTTGTATTTATATTTATTCAGTTAATCTGTGAGTGTATGAAATTTGAATGTGAAGGCACACGTGTGTCATGGAATGTATGTAGAGATCAGATGGCAGTTTTTTCAGGAGTCAGTTCTCTTCTTCCCACTCGACTTCCAGAGGTGGAACTCAAGTCATCAGGTTTGCTCGGTCAGCACTTTTACTTGCTGAGCCATCTTGCCAGACCTGTCCTGAGATTTTTAACAGTGCTACTGGAAGGAGACTGCACTCTACTTCAAAGTCACCAATCTGATAAAAAAAAAAATGAAGGTCAGGACATTGACGGACCCTGATCACGATGGGGGTGGAGGTGACGAGGTACCCCGTGAAAATGATGCCGATCAACTGAAGACAGATCCAGCCACTGCGGGAGACAACTCCTGACCCCAGTGACGTCACTTGCTGTGTCTGTCTTTGTGCAGCTGCCACTGGTTAGTGGTGACTGTCTTTGTGTCTTTTTATAATCAGATTCTGGCTGTATTAATGGTGCTCATTTGCAACATGGCGTATCACCTTCAAAGCACCTCTAGGAGTTAAATATGCCAAGGGCCTTTTCCCCATATTTTACAGATGAGATACCAGGGCTAGAGAGGAGCAGTGCTTTGTGGAAGGTCACACAGTTCTCAAACAGCAAGACAAGGACCATAAATCTGGTCTTATAACTCCAATTCAGCACCCTTTCTGCTACAGTATAACCTACAGGAAATATAGCCATTCCACTCTCTCCTTTCCCTCCTCTCCTTAGGAGAAAAGTCTAACTCTCCTCTAACACTCAACAGGAAGATATTACTGGGTATTTCTTCCTTTCCATAATAAACTAGGTTTAGTACTGAACAGGAAGCTTTCTCCATGATGGCTAGTTTTCATAGAAGTAGAAGGCACTGTGTAGGCTGCAGGGAGGTTAAGGGAGTCACCAACAGACTTACTCAGATTTCTGTGAACTACAACAATTACCTGCAAAGGAAGATAGTCCCGTGGATTCAATAGAGTCATGAATGTTGTGGAGGTAACCAACAACTTTCTTATTGGAACTAAGTCCTGTTTCACGAGAGGAAACAAATGTCTATAACACTGCAAATCTGTCAAGAACCCATAGTTAGGGAACTTTCAAACTCTAGAGGTTAACTTACTACTATTCTGTTAAATGAACTGCTCTAAAAATTCATATCTCTATACTCATAGATAAGGGCAGCCTCAGGCCTCATCAGAGCAGTTTCTCTGTACAAGGGATGGTAGTTACAGAGAAACTCATAACTGGTCAAAGTACAGAGAACACATGTTCATTGCTTTCTCAACCACAACCGAGTCATCTATACCAACTCCCTAAGGCTCACAGAGCATTATGGAAGAAGGGATGGAAAGATTGGAAGACCAGAGGTCAGGGAGAACCAGAGTAAAATGGCATCCTGTGGACACGATAGGAGTTCTGCACTCCTGCACTCACAGCATCTGATATTGCCTGCACAAGATCCAGCCAGCTGGCATTCTAACATGGAGGCGGAAGGGTTCACAAGTCCCTACCCCTAAGTGGGGAACCGTGAAGAGATGGTGGCCTCTAGAAGATGAAGGATCCATCTTCGTTAAGGGTATAACCCCTGATTGGTCAACCATGCTCTAGTAGATGCCACACACCCAGGAGGACATGAAAAGAATGAATTGCACTCAATAAGTTATATAAAAGAGCATGAAGCTGAAGGGATTTTAGAAGAATTAGAGGGAATAAATATGATCAAATACATTGTATAAAATTCTCAAAGAACTTACAAAAATATTTTTGAGACAAAGAGCTGAGGCGATGTCTCAGTTGGTAAAATGCCTGATATATATGCATGTGGCCTGATCTCAAGAACTTATATCTATGAACATGAGTTTTCCAGATTCCCTGTTGTCTGATTCCGTGTCTGCCATTCGATCTCTCAGCAAACCCCTTACGACATCTTACTGTTTCCCTTATTATTAACACGTAACATTTTAACATTTTAATTTTTTGAGATGTGGTCTCACTAAGTAGCCCTGGGTGGCCTAGAACTTAATGAGTTGACCAGCCTGAACTCACTAGCCGGCCTGCTTTTGCCTCCCGAGTACTGGGATTACAGGAACGCTCCACCATGACTGGCTGACCTAACTTTGTATGTCTCTTCTCTCAGGTTTCAACTACTCTGATATTTCCTTAACATCACATTGTATACCGGCTTTATCTCATTGTGCATCCATGTTTTTAATTTCTAAAAGCTCTTTTATTGTTGGTGTTTTCAAATGAGAAAAATATTGTGTTCTTATTTCATGGACGTGATATCTTATGTTCTTGAGATTTTAACAATATCCATTTTTATGTTATCTTCTGATCTATACACTGTGTTTCCAGTTTGCTTTCCCCTGCACAAAGCCAGGTGGTCCTGCTGGATATTTAACTGGAATGTCTTGGTGAGGCTAGTTCCATTTAAAAGCTTCATTGAAATGCTCATTGAATTCATTCAGTGGAGCTATAGGAAGGAAGGTGTGTCTGTTTCCAAATGCCCACCTCCCTGCATTCCACGGTATAAAAGGACCCAGCTCACAAGGAGGTGCTGGGAGGTTTACTGAGTCACAAGAAATGAAAGCCAAGACAGGAAGTTATGTAACCACTATGGAGAAGTCAGAACCTAGAGGCCAGTTAGCAGAAACAAGTAGATTCTTGCGTTCAAGGTTGGGAAAAGGGACCAACTGAACTTTGACTTAATTTCAGCCACCCAGGGAGAAGCCGAGCCAAGCCGGATGCCCAAACCCTCTCCTCTCACACCCAGCCTCTCACGGCTCTTGCTCCACTTGCTCTCATCCCCCTCGATCCTATTCCCACAAAAACTCCTCGGGTCTCGGCCCTTTTCCAATTAGGTACTTAATACAACTCAGATTCTTGTGCCACCACATAATAATTTACACAGAACACTTAATTAGCTTCTTAGATAAAAATAACATGTAATTTGTTTGGTAATTATATGTTTCCACAACTGCTGAAAGCGACTCATTACAGGAATTTGGTACACTGAGGATAGATTACCTTAATTCTATTTTCTGTTTACCCAATTACATCTGTCGGCCTCAATCGTATTGTAAATCCCATTGAGCTGATGGAGGTGACTGTATAGCTGTGGTTGTTTCAGATTTCATGCTTGGACTATGTGTCCCTGCTGTTTGCTGGAGGCATTGGCTAACTGTGGGAATGAGGAAAGCATGAATACCTTAAGACTCACCATGCCAAGTGAAGGAGGAAGTGTGTGAACTCCTTAACCTGGTGTTCCAACTTGGGTCAATTCAGTGGTGTGAAAGATTAAGTTCAGAGGGTATATGAATACAGTTTCCTTTTAAACTTTTAATTAGCCAATAGTAATTATATTGCATGAGGGAAAATACATATAAGTATCATATCCAAATCATTATTGCTGAAGCAAATCTTGATGTGTTAAGGAATAGCTGATGTTAATAAATTACTTAAGTGTGGTGATAAAATTGTGTTTATAATCAGCACATAGAGTCTGTACATTTGCAGATACTTACTGATGTTTTACAATAAATCATATAATCTCTGACATTCACACTGATGTAATTAGGAGGATAGGGAAAGTGTTAGCAAGAGGAAATTATTTTGTTGCTGTTTTTTGTTTTTGAGACACTGTCTCACTGTGTAGCCCTGGCTGTCCTGGGCTATGTAGATGTCCATATGTAGATCAAGATGGCCTCAGAGTCACAGAGATTGGTCTGCCTCTGCCTCCTGGGTGCTGGAATTAAAGGTGTGTGTCACACACTTGGCTTAGGAGAGAATACTTCTACGCTGGCTGGTGTGGTCTTGTGCAGACAAGCACAGCTGCTGTAAGATCATGAGAGCAGAGACCCTTTCATGTCCAGAAGACAGTGTTTCTCTCCAGTCTTCCCTGACCTCTGACTCTTACGATCTGTTCCCTGAGCCTTGAGTGAGGGGGTAATGCGGATGTAGCATTTATGGCTGAGCATGCCACAGACACACTTACTCTCTGCATTTTGGCCAGTCAAGGGTCTCTATTAACTGCACAAAAATATTGCTTCTCTGGTGAGGACTGAAAGCTACACTAATCTACAGGTACAGAAACGTGTATTTAGAAGACAGTTTGAAACTATGTCCATTTAGCAAAATGAGGGCAGTAAGTTCACCCCCAGTGCCTGCAGGTCTTTGACTATGGGTTCCTAGAAAGATTTGGAGTAGTAGGTATGGTGGAGTAGATCTTACTCCCAGTCAGAAAACAACTGCTCACCTCCCATGGTGTCACTGCCACCATGGTGTTCATGAACATAC
This sequence comes from Tokudaia tokunoshimensis, assembly GCA_036184795.1. Lineage (NCBI taxonomy): Eukaryota > Metazoa > Chordata > Mammalia > Rodentia > Muridae > Tokudaia > Tokudaia tokunoshimensis. The sequence continues at coordinate 100,567,358 of BTHU01000010.1, forward strand.
CAGTGAGAGAATACAAAGAAAACAGGACTGCTCCTATGTGGGCTGCTATGAATGGCAAAGGAGCAAAGAGATGCAGTTATCTCTTCAAAACCCTGATTCCAATTCTTTGGGCATGGACCCAGAACTGGGCTTGTTGAATCAGATGGTCTTTCTATTTCCAGAGGAAGTCCACACAGCAGCTGCACCATTCAGAGTCCCAGTGATAGGACACAAAAGCCCTAACTCCTTAACACCCTTGCCAACATGTGCTACATTTTTATATAATTTATTTTATTTCATGTGGTTTGTGTGTATGCTTATGTACTATCTGCATGCAGTGCCCATAGAGGCCAGAAGAGGGCATCAGATCTCCTAGAGCTGGAGTTAGAGATGGTGGTGAGCCACTATATGGGTGCTGGGAACTGAAGCCAGATCCTCTGGGAGAGCAGTCAGTGCTCTTCACCGCTGAGCCATCTCTGAAGTCCCATTTTAGTTTTTTGATAAGGACCATCCTAACAAATATGGGGTGACCCTCACAATCATCCTCTGCAAAACCTGGTAATACTGTTGACACCTGTGTGCTAGGAGAATTCTCTATGTGAGTTCTTTCTGGCCATTTTTAATTGGGCTATTTGTCTTCTGCCATTGAGTCCTAGCGTTTTCCTGATTTATTTTGAATAACAGCCCTTATCAGATATATGATTTGCAATTATTATCGCCCCTTACATGAAATGCCTTTTATTATATTGATTGCTTATTTTGCTGTGCTTCATTTTAGTCTAATTGACAAAAGCCAAATTGATACGTATGATATGGACACCGGAGATGGATAAAGAAAGAAAATATAGTATATTCTGAAGTGAAATGTGCAAGGATTTTTTTTTGCTGTTTTTGTTTAATTGATTAGTTAGTTAGTTTGCTTTTACTTATTTTGTAGCACTAAGAATGAACCCAGAACACAAATACCTGTTAAATAAGTGTTTAGTCACTCAGCTGGATTTCCCACTATTATGTGAACTTTTAAAAGGGAGATTGGAGTCTCATGTACTTGAAACTGGCTTCAAACTTGCCATGTAGCTGAGGATGACCTTGGACTTCTCGTCATCCTGCCTCTGCCTCCCAAGTGCTGAGTTCCCGGGTGTGTGCCACCATGCTCAGTTGTATGTGATGCCAAGGACTGAATCCTGAGGTTTGCTCAGGCAAGGCCAACTCTACCACATAATTCTGCTATTTGCAGCAGCATGAGTGAACCCAGGAGACTCTCTGCTAAGCAAAATACAGAAAGCACAGAAGACAAAAACTGCATGGTTTCATTTATACAAGACACCTAAGGCACCCCAAGCCTGCAGCAGCAGGGGTTACAAGGATGAGCTACAGCAGCTGCTTCCGGGCAGCAAGGATGCGGAAGTTCTGAAGGAGTGCTGGATCTCATTGTGTGCATAGCTGACATCAGGGTCTCTGCTGTTAAGAGTCTTGAAAACCCACAATAGGTGTTCCTACAAACCAGCATGAAGAGGCCCGAGGAAATGCTGGAAATGGTCAGGAATGCTCGCCTCAGTTATGGTGATGGAGTCAGAGGTGAGTGAATGTGCTCAAACTGTGTATGTCAAATATGTGTGGCTTTGCATACTAATTATATATCAACAATGCTGCTTCATACAAATAAACAGCGGTGGCATGGTGACATATACCTGCCATCTCTACTCTCCAGAGCCTAGGTTAGGGTGATGGTGAGTGTCAGGCCAGTCTAGGTTACATAATAAGAATCAGTCTCACAAAGTTTAAAATAAAATAATATGAAATATAAAACAGAAGATTGAACATGAGGTGAAGCTGGGTAATAGAATATGAAGAACCTTTATGTATTCCCCCTATGTGTTTGATAATTTCTATAATAACAGAGTAATTTTAAAATGAAGTCCATTTAAAGAGAAATTGGTTGAATAATAATGTAAGTTAAGGGTCAGTCAGTATGCTTTTCCTTACAGGATAAGTAGGGAGCATCATAGACTCTGCAAATCATACTGTCTCAGTGGCAACAGCTTGATCCAACTATTGCCCACAAAGGCATCAACTACATTCTCAAATGTGTACAATTCTGTCCCGATAAAACCTTATGTACTAAACCAGATCATGAGCCTTGGTTTGCCAGCCTTTGCAAAAAGTGCCACCCAGATACGACAAAAAATCAAGAAAATGATGTAATAAAAACATGTTCAGTGCTGGGGACCCCAAGGCTCCTCATCAGCTCTGACTTCCTTGGCAGACAGCCACAAGGCATGCCCAGTGCTGCCTAGAGGCAGGACTGGCAGAAGTCAGCAGCTGGTGGGTGCAGGAAGGGCTATCCACTTACTCATTAGTACAAGAATTCCATAGAACCCCCAGTGGGGGACTGTCTTAAGTGGTGTGGTTAGGGGAGAAGCAAGGTCACCTCTTCCTCACCATGTCAGCTCCCACTGAGATCTTGTCACCAGTGTAGGATAAAGACTCCCCACAGAGTGTGAATTGGCATGATTGTTTCACAGGAACAGTTATTAACATAATTCTTGCTCCAACTGGAAAAGACCCCTCAACTCTGAATCCCTAAAGGGAAGTGAAGGACAGGTGCTGAGCTGTCTTCCCAGACTCTCTGGGCAGCTCAAGTCTGAGAAGTTGAATCTACATTAATGATGAAAGCCTGAAAAAGTCCCATATATTCCTGGCTCTTGGGGACATTAGGCAACAGAAATATTCTCTGGTGAATGAAAGAGGTGGGAATGTGAGAGACATGTGCCCTGCCCCCATAGTCCAGAAACTGCAGAAATGACAGCTGAGCATGGCCATCACCCAGTTAAAAACCACAGGACCTTCTCACATGCAATGACAAACTCCTGCACCCCAACAAAGATCAAACCACTGAACTCCCCCGCTCTTCCCCACTGGGTTACCCAGGGGTGAGGCAGTTTTGATACCAGATTACCAAAGAAAAAGTTTTATGATCCATTTACTCAACACAATGGCTCCCAAGCACCTAAGAGAATACTACGCAAAGATGTTAATGACCAGAGAGGCAGAAAGAAGGTTTCATGAGAAGGTCATGCTGCTTCCGGGTGATTGCTGGGAACAGTGGAGCCCAGAAAACACTAGATAGTTTGGGGGAATTTTTTTAGTTGTCACAATCTAGTGAATAAAGGTGGTGGAGTAATGTGACCTAAGATGTGAGTGTGTCGAGACCTGCTACCGAATGACACGGGTTTTAATCACTGAAGCTGTGAAGGATAAGAGAGAAGTGAGTTCAGAAGACTAGAACCTGAGGTAAAGAAAGAAGGCCACTTTGAATTTGATATTGGTATATCAGCTTTTAAAACAGAGCCGTAAGCCATGAGGCGGTGGCAATCGACTTCACTCCTAGAATTTGGGAGGCAGAGGCAGGTGGATCTCTGAGTTTGAGGCCAGCCTGGACTACAGAGTGAGTTCCAGGACAGCCAGTAATACACAGAGCAACTCTGTCTCGAAACCCAGTCAACAACAAAACCAAGCTGTGGAGCGGAGCGCCTGCCTGGCGAGGGGAAAGCCGAGCTGTGGAGTGGAGCGCCTGCCTGGCGAGGGGAAAGCCTGGCTTGATCCTCAGCACCACCAATGAGGAAAGAGCAGCAAAGCTCATCGTTGGTCTCCAACGTGAAGCGCCACCTGCAGGCTCTTGTGTTTGAACGCTCGAGCCCGAGCCAGAGGCTCTGTTTTAGAAAGCTATCGTACCTTTGGGATGTAGGGCCAAGCTGGCTGAAATACAGAGCCACCTCTGGGCCTGGAGATTAGTTCGTCCCACTTCTAGCTGGAGTTCTCAACTTTCTAGTTGCCACCACGTGATCAACGACACACCTGCCCGCAAATTTACCCCCGCCCCATGTAGAAGTGTATTAAATTAAAACCTTTCTCTTTCACTGTTAACGTATCCTCTAATTTCTCGTACCCAGTCAATAAGTCCAGAACATTCTCCATTCCAAGAACATCCCAAATGTGATTCTCCTCACCATCTCCATAAGAACCTTCCAGTGCATATAGCTGGCCAATTCTGTCTCTGCCTAAAGTACCGTTATATCTTCCAAATCATCTTCTCTCTACTCCTTTCTGGAAACACAGCATGGACTATGGCATTATTTTTTTTTAACTGTAAGTAAAGTTCTGCCTCTGCTCAAACCCCTGGAATGTTTTCCTAGCACATGTAGAATAAGATCCAATGTCTTCCTTGGCCACAGGTCTTGTCCTGGCCCCACTACCCCTTCACCCCTCTCTCCCTCTCCCTCTACCCCTCCCCCTCCCTATTCCTACTTGACCTCCTGTGGACATCCTGCTCTTCCTACTGCTCCCCAAACCTGAGCAGCTCACCTCCCCTACCCACCCGGACTTCAAACCCGTATCATCATTATCATGGCCCCGCCCATCTTCCCCGGTCCTTCTATGGAGCTGCTTCACCCTCCCGCCCCAGGGTTGGCCTCTCACCTAGCTCTGCTTGGTACACATCACCACCTGAAAACATCCTACATTGTTCCTCACCGTGTCGTCTACAGTCCCACTCAGAAAACAAGTCTCCTGGGAGTAGAGACCTTCTGTGTTGCTGTACGTGGTACCTTGAGCCATCTTGGTCTTGCTCAGTAATTTCAGTTTTCAAAGATCATTTAACTCCACTAACTTAGAAGCTCCACCAAGGTCCGAGTTAAAGGCACCAAAGGTTAAACACCCATCTGTTTAACATCATTTACTGAATGAAATCTACCCTGGAGAAGTCAAGGCTGTTCCTCAGAGGAGATCAAAGTTCAGCTGAAACCTGAAAACTACATGAAGTAAGTGTGTGTTTACTTCCTTTGCTGTAAAGCAGGGGCCACCTCGAAAAATGCCTTAGCATGCTTTGGTCCATCTCCTAGTGACTGGCTGCCATCTTGGAAGATGTATTAAATATCCTTTTTCCTTCAAGAGCTCAGATACAAGATGCAAGTTGCATTTACAGGGCTTTTTAATTTTTAGCAGCACTCACCCTGCCAAAGCCCTAATTGGATTTCTGAGTAATTTAAGCTCCTCTAACTTGAATGGTTGCCTCCTCTTGCCCCTTCAGAGCTTTTTAATTTTATAAACTCTCCCTTTTCAACTCTATCCTCAAGAATGTGGACTTAAAAGCAAGGGAAGACTGGTGTTGCTCATCAGGTAGAGACTTTCTGGACAGAAGTAGCAAGATACACAACAGCAAAAAAAATAGTGTGTGGAGAGCAAATGTCCTCAGACAGTCTAGCAGAGTTCTGAGATGCCCTAGGACTTGGTTCAAATGCTAGAATAATTTTTCTAGGATGTGTTTTTTTTTCAAGTTTTACTTTATCTTCTTAATATTCTCTCTCTCTGTGTGTCTCTCTCTCTCTCTCTCTCTCTCTCTCTCTCTCTCTCTCTCTCTCTTTGTCTCTCTGTGTGTGTATGTATGTCTGTGTCTGTGTGTCTGTGTGTGTCTGTGTGCACACATGCGCGCGAGTGTGCATGTACACTGAGGCCAGAAAAAGGTGTCAGATGCCCTAGAACTGGAGTCACAGAGTTTTTGGACCACCGAGTGTGGGTTCTGGGAACTAAACACCAGTCCTCTGGAAAAGCAGCATATTCTCTTAACCGATGATCCAGCTCTCCAGCCCCTCTTAGGTTGTCTTATATACAGAAAAAAAATAGACATTTTATACCAAATCAAGGCTTGACCAGCTTCCACTTTAGTATCCTTGAGTCAAGCCAGACACAGCTCCAAGCTTCCTCTCACCATTGTCATGGTTAGTACAATGGCCGCAGCCAATCTTGGATTTGCTTGGTAATTTCAACTTTTCAAAAGTTCTTCAAATTCATTAACTCGAAGCTCCACCAAGATCCCTGAACTGAAGACATCAAAGCTTCATCAGATTTTCAACAAAACAACCCAGCCACAGAAAGGCCTCCAGCCTTCTCCACCAGACACCATGGCTTCTCCCAGGCCAGATGCAGTAATCCAAACAAGCAGGTAGATAAATGCTGAGGCTCTGGGTCCAGAACTTCCCCCCAAGCAAACACCGCACCAAAGAGACACTGTATCTGTCCTCCATCCTGAGAAGTCACAATACACTTAAGGTAAACCCATCTCAGATCCCTTCTCGCCCCACCAGAGACCACCAAGACAGCCAGTACAGTGTTGTTCTGTGGAAGAGAGGGCCATAGAATGGAAGAGAAAATTGAGACAAGTTGCTAGAACAAGACACCTGGCAAACCAAGAATGTGGCTCACACCATTCCCATACACCCCAAATTAGCATCCACATCAAGAAGAGTTGGGGTTAAAATGCAAACACCCCATGTTCCAACCACAATCATCCACATATGGTTCCCCATACGCACTCTGTACTCAGCCGCCCACATGCCTTTATTCATGCTGTTCTCTCCGGCTGTAGAAGCTCTGAGAAATTATTTGTTTTTGCCAAAGTTTAACATTTAACATGGATATAATTATCGTTCAACTCCATGGATGTCATGTGTCAATCTTTCTGCCTATCTCCACTATTAAAGACTCTATAGAGGGCTAAAGAGATAGATAGCTAAATGGGTGAGGTGTTTGTTATGCAATCGTGAGGACATAAGTTCAAATCCCTAGAGCCTATGTAAAGCCAGACACAGTACCTCAAATCTATAGGCCTTGCAGTCCTATAGGGAGATAAGAGGTGGAGGCAGGAGAATCCTCAGCAGCCCATGATCAAGCTGGGCTCTGACCTCTACGTGTGCTTCTTGGTACATGTGTGCCCATACACCACACACACACACACACACACACACACACACACACTGTACATGCCCAAGGGGGAATCTTTTCAAGCCTGTATGTCCATCAAGCTGTTCTTCCTCCCAGACTCTCACCTGCTTCATTCTACTTTAGCTCCTCTGCTCCTCCTCTGCTCCTCCTCGAGCTCCATCACCTTTCTTGGCTCGATAGTCAGCTCACAAAAGGCCTTACCAGAAAGCTCACTCTTCCCCCAGTCAAATCCACTTTACTTTCTTGACAAGAAAATAGTCCTGAAACTGTCATGCTTTTAAAAATGGTACATCCAGACTCTGGAATGTTCCCCAGCATTAAAAACAAATTAGCTATCAAACCATGCAAAGACATGAAGGGATCTTACATGTGTATCAGTAAAAGAAACTAACCTGAAAGGGCATTTTGTTACGGAAAAGGCAAAACTCTGGAGACAGTCTAAAGCTAGGCATTCACTGAGGTCAGGGAGGAGGAGGTACCAACAGGCAGCAGAGAGAGGATGTTGATGGTTATGCAAACACTCTCTGTGGCATTAGGATGAGTGGGGTCATTGTAAATGTGTCCAAACCTACAGAAGGTACAACACCAAAAAGGAATCTTCAGGAAAACTATGGACTTTGGGTGGGATGTCCTATCACTGTACACTCATCAATTTTGATGAATATAAAGTCCCTGCCATATTAGCAGAAGGACCTTTGTCAGCCCCCACCATGCACCCTAAAAACCACATGTGGCCATGCTTATCTGTAATCCCAGCCCTGGGGTGGCCAGCAGCCTAGGCTAACCAGTAAGCTTCAGGTTCAATGAGGGACCTTGTCTCCAAAAGAAAAGATGAGAAGCAACTAAAGAAGACACCTAATGCCAACCTGTGACTTATGCACATGCACATGCGCACGCACACACACACACACACACACACACACACACACACACACACACACATGAATGAATGAAAAAATAAAAGAGTTTTATTATCAAACAGATTTGAGGTGTTATTTTAAACACACTGTGCAGTATCAGACTCATCTGTGCCTTGACCAGATCACCACGCCCTGTAAATACCTGAGAGGTTCGTAGTCTGAGACACCCCCTGAGACTCTTTGGGGAGTTGGAACTCTTTTCTGCAGTAGAAGAGAACTGTCCAGAGTTGTCCTTGGGAGTGTGAGGCTAGCACACATGTCAAAGCCGGGAGAGGACTGAGTTGGGGTTAGATAGGTCTTCAAGAGTCAGATATCGAGGGAATGGATATGTGTGTGACCATGAGTTTACATTTTCTCTGAGGGCAGTGTAGTAGCTTGATAAGTTTTCAGTGGGAAATTTCACGACCATCCCCCATCATAGAAAATTAGTGTCCTTGCTGGTGTCCTTCCCAGCAGCAGTAATCGACAACTGATGACACGGGAGACCCCTGAGCTGTGGAGGATGCACTTCAGCAAATCCCTGGGCTCCTCTGAGCATTATCTTCCACACCCTTGAGAGATCCTCACTAATGGCAGCCAGTCGTCCCTACCTGTGGACTCTACATACATAGATTCAACCAACTGCCGGTCAAAATTATTGTGGGAAATCTATGTCTGTACTAAATATATATATAAACCTATTGTTATCCCCTAAACAGTACAGCGTAACAACTATTTATACATACCCTTTATGTTGTTTGGGTGTTGTATGTAAGTCATCTACAGAGAAATTAAAGCATGTGGGAGGCTTGCCTAGCTTACATGTACATGCTACAGAGTGTGTAAGGAATTAGCGTATCCCCAGACCCTCCATGGACAACAAAGGACCAGAGCTCCTTCAGAATCTGGTAGCATGGGCATCCTGGATGTGACTCTGGATCAAGATGTGAGCGCTTAGCTGCAGCTCCAACACCACCATGCCTGCTTGCTGCTATGTTCCCACCTAGCTCTGCAACCGTGAGCTCCAAATCACAGCTTTGTTTTATAAGTTAACTTGATCATGGTGTTTTGTCACAGCAATAGAGAAGTAACTAAAACTTCTAATGAGAAAGAGTATTGCAAGAGAATTAATCAAAGAGAGAAGACTACCGTCCCATGAGCTAGGTGCCCAGTGGAATAAAAAGCGAAAAGAAAAATCCAACTGGTATTTCCCATTCTTCAATGGCCCATCCACCATGAGCATGCTTCCCAAACCTAACCACACTACCACCTCACCATAGGCCCAAAAACAGATGACCTGGTTTTACCATAATTACCCAAGATATCTACAAAGCAAGGCCATGAACCCACTGGGGCACAGTCCATGCTAACCTTGAGAGGCTGTGATTGTGCATTACACAATTATTTCTATGCTTGTACAAGTGACCACATCGTACCTTCAGGCCAGAGACTGAAACAGAGCCCTTTGGTTCAACCAAAATGGGAACAGGAATTTCTTGGGAGTTCCAGCCCTAGAAACTGAAGAATTGAGATGGGAAACACGGTACCCAGACAAACAGAAAATCAACTCCCAGGAGAAAGGCCGATACACCAGGTACAGCAGGTAAAAGGATAGAAGAAGCAGTTTCTAGTTCCATATTTTAGGAAGGGATATTTTCAAAATGGGTCAGCCTCACCTTTCCATCTTCAATAGTTGGTTTTAATTATCAGCTAGACACCATCTAGAATCAGCTGGGAAGGAGTCTCAATGACAAACCATCTATATTGGGTTGACCTGTGCATGTGTCTGCATTATATTCATTGAGGTGAGAAGATCCATCCACAGTGTATGGCACCATTCCCAAAGAAAGGGATTCTCAATGTGTAAGACTGGAAAGGGCTGGACAGTAATGTGAGTGCATGTATTCACTGTAACTGCTCACGATTACTTAGAGAAGAGTTTCAATGTAAAACATCCTTGTTCACACAGGACTGTGTTACATCAGGGATTTTTTTTTCCAAAGTGTACTGTACTTCAGTATGCCTATGATAAACTGCCTGGTATCAGACTCTAAAAGTTGAACCAACACTGGCTACTGAGTCTGGTTGGCCTGATCTCTTTCTTGCCCTGGTGTTTGCAGAGACCCCCACAACTGCATAAGTCGACATGCATGTGCTTTGCATATGAGGTATAAGGGGGAAAGACTAGATAGAAACATAGCAAAGTGGTACCAACTCTCTGTAAATGGTGGGACTTGAACAGCATTTATCGTCTTTGTCCTCATCTGAACTTCACAATGTACCTACATTTGATTATTACATTAATGGGCTGTGAGGTTTTTCTTTTGTGTCCTGATTTGAAGGGATGGGTTGCTCTAGTGTATGTGCGTTTCTGAAATGGGGCCTTAATTCGTGATTCTCCTGCCTCCACCTCCAAAGTTCTAGTCCTGGACATTCAGGCAAGCACACCATGGCTGGTGCTGCCGTTTGAGCGTGATCACGTCTGACTGGGGAGGCAGTCCTGTGGTTGGACATTGATATTCACTTAGGATCTTAAGGCCTGCCTTCTAGCTCTGAAGAGAAAGAAGAATAAACAGTGCTTAGAGTTCTTATCATTGTGGGTACACTCTTGTTTATCTACAAATGAGACTGTGATGCCAGGGTCTGCTTTGATGCACTGTGCTGTGAGGGAGTGGAGAGGGCAGGTGAAGATGCAGATGGAATCAGAATGGCTGTGCCTGGACATGGGATGTGTCATTCTGCTCTCCGCTTCTGAAATGGGTTCGAAAATGTCCATGATTAAAAAACAAAGTATGTTTTAATATTGCTAAATAGGAAAGAAGGGAAGTGGGGTGAGAAAAAGAGGAAGAGGGGAAATAAGAGGGAAAAGGGAAGAGGAAGAAGAGGAGAGAAGGGAGGGAAGGAGAGAAGGAAAGAAAGAAGGGAGAAGGGGAAAAGTTAGCGCCAACTAACAAAAGCAAAACCAGTATCAGTTTACTAAACTGCCATTTCAACAACAAACTCTGGTCTTTCCAAGGCCATTTTTAAAGTCTACTGGGTCTCACCACATGCCTGGCCAACAACACGAGGACCCAGGAGATCAGTTGCCTTTGCAAATGGCTCTGGATTCAGCTAACACTGCATCCCCTGGCCCTACAGAAATCTCAGCTGACCCCTTCTCAGTCCTTGGACTCCAGACCTATAAGGCAGTGTGGACCGTAAATAACACTCCGTCTTCAGGCAGGGTGATCCTAGTCTGAAGAGAGAAGATAAAGTAGGAGTCACTCAGCCATTTGTAACAACAGAAAGCAGCCAAAAGCCCAGTGGTTTCAGTTGGAAGAAATGCCATCCTGAGGAAAACTTGAGAGCTATCAAATGTCACTCATGCCTGGCAGCCTTGGGAAGCTGGATACAGGGAGAGAAAGTCTCTGACTGAAACCGGCTTCCAGTATACCAGTCTTCTGCACATCCTTGGGTATAGCGGAAGGTGACCCTCAGGGGACAGCAGCCTGCTTGACATCAGTTCTCCAGTCTGACTCTAAGCACACTCAGAGATGTCTAGACTCAACAGCCCCTCCCTGCTCTGCCATGTCACTGTAGCCCGTGGGCTACACTGATGTGTTACATGATGCCGGGCTGGAGTTCTAAGTCTCCACCAACCAGGTTATGGGTTACACCAACACAAACGTTTCTCACATGTCCACAGAACATTTTCACCCAAAACGCAGTTTCAAAACTATGAAGTGGGCTGGAAAGATAGCTCAGCAGTTAAGGGCATTTACTACTTTAGCAGATGATCCAAGTTCAATTCCCAGTATCCACATAGGGGCCTGACAACTACCTGTAGCTTATAATTCTCTGCCCTCTTCTGGCATCAAAGGGTAGTACACACACAGGGTACACATATGTGCATGCAGGTGCCCACATATACACATTAAAATAAAAAGAACTCATTTACACTATAAGAAATTAAAATATTATTAATCCAGCAAATGCAGTAGTCACCACTTATCTGGGACACAGTCAAGTCATTTAAGAGATGCCTGAGACCATAAATAGCACTGAGCTTCGTATATATTAACAAGCCTTGAATATACCATGTGTTTTTTTTATATATGCATACCTAGGAAAAATTTAATATTTGCTTTAGGGACAGTAGGAGACTAGCAACACGAAATAAGATGGAGCACATGTCAATACTCTATAACAGAAACTGTATAAATTTGATTATCTCCTCATTCTCTCTCGCACACACACAAAACAGATGATCAGATGATGGCCACAATGAAAACAGAAGCTACAGAATAACTAACATGTGGGCACCACACACACACACACACACACACACACACAGAGGCACCAATGCAGTGGGGAAAATGGCTGGTTTCTAACCAGAAAATACAGAACAGGAGAGGGCAAGACTTCATCACGGCACTTGGGACAACACATGATATTAAACACATGTTGCTTATTTCTGGAATTCTCTGCTTATATTTCTCAAACCACAATTATCTAAATAATGGAAAGTGGGGAAGGGGAGACAGAAAGGTGAGTGAGGGACCCTGTGACTCAGTTCTCAGAAGCATGGGCATGGGAGGGTCTGGGAATCCCTGAAATCACACCTGATGTAGTTGCCTGCAGGAGATAAGAACACAGGTGCGGAGTCCAGGTGTCTTCCTCGGAGGATAAAGCGGTCCATAAATATGACCTATATCACTTCAGACTTATCTTAAACTCTGAATGATTGTGTGAACCAAGTACTTCCTGTCTCTTGTCAACTGGACACAGAGTTATCTATGACAGGCTGGGAAACCACAATGAAGAAAATGCCTCTGTAAGACTGGTCTAGAAGCAAGCTTGCAGGGCTTTTCCTTAATTAGTGGATGGAGTGGGAAGACCCAGATAGCTAGAGGTGGTACCACCCCTGAGCCTGGTCCTGGATGGCGTAAGAAGGCAGGCTGGGCCATGGGGAGCAAGCCAATAAACGGCGTCCTTCGGAGGTTGCCGCTTCAGTTCTGCCTCCAGGTTCCTCTGCCTTCAGTTCCTGCCCTGTCTTCCTGCATGGACTGCAGTCTGACAGCATGAATCAAATAGACTCTTTCCTCCTCAAGTTTGGTCCTGTGTTTCATCACAGCAATAGAAACCCCAACAGAGACGTGCACATGCCAGAGTAAGTTCATCTTGTTTTGGCAAAATAGGCTTTGTTAAGAGCCTTATGGAAGTAGCTGGAGAGAAGGCTTGGGGGTTAAGAGCATTTGCTCCTTTTACAGAGGACCCAAGTTCAGTTCCCAGTTCCCACGCTGGGTGGCTCAACACCTGCAACTCCAGCCACAGGAGATGCAACGCCCTCTTCTGGCCTCCATAGGCACTGCATGTACCCACATAGACATACGCAAAATTATTTTTCTTAATCTAAAAAAAAAAAATTCACAGGGCAGTGGTACCTTTAATCCCAGCACTTGGGAGGCAGAGGCAGGCAGATTTCTAAGTTTGAGACCAGTCTGGTCTACAGAGTGAGTTCCAGGGCAGCCAGGGCTACACAGAGAAACCCCGTCTCAATCAATCAATCAATCAATCAATCAATAAATAAATAAATATAAACAGATAGCAATAAACTGCACTCAAGTCAGGGCTGAGATTTTAGAGGAGCCCTTTATAATATATAAAGTTCAGAAAGAATTACAGGTGGAAATCGTAGCCATTCCAACTCATATTTTTCTTCTTCAAGCCAGTAACCAAGATAGATAAGGGAGATCTAGAAATATGTTATTTTTTAATGAATTAAACAGCTTCTTTCTCAATGTTGCATTGCAATTTATAGATTCAAATAAACAATTAAAACATATCCTAACTAAGCACGATGATACATGCCTATGATACATGCCCAGAATTTGGGAGCTAGAGTCACAGAATCAAGAGGTTATCCTTGGCTACAAGGTGATTTCAAGGCCAGCCTGGGTTACATGAGATTCTGTCAAAGAAAATGGAAGAGAGAGAGGAGGAGGAGAAACAGGAGGGATGGGGAGAGAGAAAGAGGAAGAGGAATGGGAAGAAAAAGAGAAAGAGGAAAGGAAAAAAACCATTTCCATTCTATGGGAAGGTATAAAATCTAAAGAAGAACTCATTCAGAAGGCAATTTCAGGTTGCTTTCTTTTCAGAGGTGGGGGAGGGGAGCTAGGCAGAATAGACAAAAACAGAATCCAACCAAGTAACAAGCAAATATTCCAAACACAGGGAATACAACTGGAAGAAGAAGGGGGTGGAGGGAAGAAGAGGAAGAGGAAAAGAAAGAGGAAGAAGAAGAAGAAGAAGAAGAAGAAGAAGAAGAAGAAGAAGAAGAAGAAGGAGGAGGAGGAGGAGGAGGAGGAGGAGGAGGAGGAGGAGGAGGAGGAGGAAAAGAAGTATTTGACAACTGGGAAAATCAGAATGGATCTATTCCTAGAATATAAGCATATACTATATTAAAAGATGAAAATATGAATACATATAAATAAGTGCTGATTAAGTGAAAGCAACTACAGTTAATAACCCAGAACACTGTTTCCACTGGTGAACACCGTGGGGGCCACCAACCTGCTTGTTGCCTTATTTATGTATGCAAGCCAGGGGGCCCGACACATACACAGGTCTCCACCTTTTCCAATTGCATATGGCCTTTGGGTGGGAAGATTTAAAGACCTTTGGGGTGTAATGTGGGAATACAGGCATCAGATTCTGCCCCATACCAGTCAAATCTAAATGGAGTTATTCACACAGTTGAAGAAGTGAATGTGTTGGATTTCATCCATATCCCAATCCCTAAAGCACCAGGGTGCTGGGATGTAAAAACAGATAAGAGTTCGAGATGTACAGAGTTTCAGAACAAGGGCAGGTGAGAGGCTCAGAAAATAAAGGTTCTTGTGCCAAGCCTCATGACCTGAACTCGCTCCCTGAGACCCACACAGCAGAGAGAGAGAAAGGGCTCCCATGAGTTGTCCTCTAACCTCCAGTGACATACTCCCACCTACGCATGTACACACACTACAAATAAATGAATATAATAAAAAAAATTAAGAACCCCAGAGGTGCCCCAGCCCTGACTTTTACCTTATTCCTGACAGTCACAGTTAGCTCAGCCTCATCCAGACAGGCTGGTTCACAGACAGCATAGGCTAACCTCTAACTCCCTATGCAGCCAAGCATGGCCTTAAACTTCTTATCTGCCTGCCTTTACCTTTCAAGTACTGGAATTATAGGTGTGTGCCATTACAAGTAGCTAGAGTTTATGCATTTTTAAAATATTGCATTGGTGAACAACATATCTAGGAGTCAAGTTCAGCACCATCCAGTGTTCATGGCCCTGGTGAGATTGAAAAGCCATCTTGCCCTTTCCAAAAACAGTGCAAATTCTTCTTAACCCCACGGAAGATGTTGAGCAAAAGCACCAGCTTTTGCTTACAGCTGAACAGGCTCCAGAGACTTAGTATTAAGTCTGGACCCCTTCATGGGTCTACAGTTAATAAAAAGGACAGCAAGAAAGATTTGTGAGCTCAGTAGGTGCTTGCTCAGGCTGCTGACCTAGGTTTGACCCCTGGGACCCACAAGTTCACCGGCTGTCTCTGACCATCAACGGGTGTGCTGTGGCCTGTCCATGCCCATGCACAGACACACAATAAATAGATAGATAAATGATAGATAGATGGATAGGTAGGTAGATAGATAGATAGATAGATAGATAGATAGATAGATAGATAGGTAGGTGGGTGGGTGGGTGGATGGATGGATGGATGGATGGATGGGTGGGTGGGTGGGTGGGTGGGTGGGTGGGTGGGTGGATAGGTAGGTAGATAGATAGATAGATAGATAGATAGATAGATAGATAGATAGGTAGGTAGGTAGGTGGATGGATGGATAGGTAGGTAGGTAGATAGATAGATAGATAGATAGATAGATAGATAGATAGATAGATAGATAGATAGATAGATAGATAGGTAGGTAGGTAGGTAGGTAGATAGATAGATAGATAGATAGATAGATAGATAGATAGATAGATAGATAGATAGATAGACTATTAAACAATTAATGTGTTGAATTTGCTGTAAGTAAAAATGAGGTAACCACCTACAAAAATTACAAAAAAAAATGTTAACTGTGAAGAGAATGACCTGTCATTGACTTGACTATATATTTCACTACATATATATATATATATATATATATATATATATATATATATATATCACATGTACACCTGAAATACAGAGTTTTTATCTATCAGTTATATATCAGTAAAGCTGAGAGGTAACCCTGCAGTATAGACTATGACATAAGTTCATAATTTTAATTTTTAAAAAGGGTTTGGATTTTAATTTCATCATCAGCATTTAATCATGAACGATAAGTAAACCAATATTTTTAAACTCTGTTGTCCATATTGGCAGTTGTCTGTGTTGATGCTAGTCCCCAAAACACACTGAGTTCGCAATCATGTACTTAGAAGGGAACTAAAATAAAAAAAAAAAAGAATACGAACAATAAACCTACATTCTAGCTGTGTGATTCTGAACAAAGCCTTCAGCCCTCTGGGTCTTTATTTGCCCATCTGAGCATAGAGGATCTTTATAGAGGATGTTTCTGGGGCTGCCAGGTTCCCCAGGTTCCCACTGAGTCATTAATCCCTGGCAGGGTTACATGAGAAATTCTATGCAACATTCTACACTGCAAGGCCCAATGCCCAGTGCAGACATAAGGTCCAAGTGGGGGAGTCATCTAGTGCGAAGGTCAAAGACATCATCTCCTCCTCCAGCCGCTTCTGTATCACTCACACTTCACTTCCGGTTTACTGCTGAAGGAACAGAAGGATGGTTCATTTTTCAGAGGGACCTCAAGCCAGCTTAGGTCTGCCAGCTTAGGTCCAGATGCAGATGATCTGAAAACATTAGACCCCTACTGACAAGCCTAAGCTCCTCCCATGCGCCCTAACTCTGCACCCCTTCCACAAGAGAACCAAAAGTTTAAAGAAAATTACCAGCAGCCAAGCTTACCTAATGACCTGAAGACGCACCTAACAGGCTTTACAATAAACAGCAAAGTGTAGGCAGAGCCCACAGGTACGGTACGGGGTTTTGTTGAGAAGGAACAGGGGCTTGTCGCCAAAGGCAACAATCAGCGCCCCAGCCATTCTTAGCTGGTATCTCAACTTGGCAACATCATGGATAAACTTCCTTTCCCTACTGAGTGCCCAGTGCTCTTACCATGAAGTGGGGAATCTTTGCTTCTCATACCAACATGAAGTTGACAGTGAGTCCTGAGAGGGCAGAGCTGGGTCCTGGCTGGCTTCCAGAGGAAGAGATGATCCACTCCATGCTGGACCCTTAGTTTTGTGAGAACTCAGTTCCAGTGTCTCACAGGAAATATCTTTAGAGCCTTGCATCACTTTTAATACCCCATTTGTAATTGCCAAAAATACACATTGGTGAAAAACTCAAGCACAAATGTAAACACCGTATGTTATATGTTAGGAATAGTTCCAGATGTACCAGGCACTGACCAGAAGCACTCTTCAGCCTTGACCTCATTCAACACTCAGAATCTTAAGACCCAGGTGCTAACATTGGTCCACTGTGGTAGTTTGTCCCCTACAGACTTGAGTTATTTGAACATCTGATCCCCAGTTGGTGGAGCTATTTGGAAAGGCTATGGAACCTTTAGGAGGCTGAGCCTAGCTGGAGGAAGTGGGTGATCTTTGACATTTTATAAACTGACCTAACTTAACTTTCTTCTCCCTCTCCCTCTCCCTCTCCCTCTCCCTCTCCCTCTCCCTCTCCCTCTCCCTCTCTGTCCTCTCCCTCTCCCTCTCCCTCTCCTTCTCCCTCTCCCTATCACTCTCTGTCCTCTCCCTCTCCCTCTCCCTCTCTCTCTCTCTCCCTCTCCCTCTCTCTCTCCCTCTCCCTCCTTCCCTCTGCTTCCTGTGTATGGATGAAAAAGTGATTGATTAGCCAGCTTCCTGCTACTGCCACAAGGAAAGCATGACTTGCGTGCCTCCCAGCCATGATGAATTTGGCCCCTATGGAATCATATGTGAAATAAGCCTTTTCTTCCACTAAATTGCTTTTTGTAATGGCATTTTTATCGCAGTGACAGGAAAGCAGCTGATATACCCATTTTACAGATGAAGACACATCTTTAATGGCCTCCACATTTGCCCAGCTATCAAGTGGTGAAGCCTGAATTTAAAGCCAGGTGGTCTAACTCAAGAACCAGCACTCTAACCACTGGATCATAGCATTCTCTAAAACATTAAGATAGACCTTCTTATGCCTGCAATATCACTATTCACATTTCAGTAAGCTTCTTGCCAGTGTTTCCTTGGAGGCAAAGAAAATTTCCAGCACCAGAAGGGGTCTTAGAGATGACATCAAACAGAGTCTTATTTTGCCAAAGGAAGGAAGGGAATTGAGAAAGATAAGGGGTTGTCCCAAGGCTACACAGGTATGTGGGGATGGAACTCAGGTCCTCTGACTCTTGGCTAGAGGTTCTCTGAGCTCCTCCAACTGAAGCTACTTAATAACAGTACCCAGAGGGCTGTATATAACAGGGCAGAAGGCCTGCACATAGCCAGGCAAATGTCTCTAGAGAATAACACTGGCTGTGGCATGACTACACATGAACCATGAAGGAGCAGCCCCTGGGGAGATGGCCTAGTGGATAAGAGCGCTTGCTGTGTAAGTGTGAGGACCTGAGTTCAAGTCCCCAGCACCTAAATAATAGTGCCTGTAACCCCAGCACTGGGAGTGGGCAGAGAGAGACCCAAGGCTTGATGAAGCCAGTCAAAAATGTGAGTTCCAGATTCAGCAAGAGAACTAGTCTCGAGAATACTGTGAGAAGGCGTCAGATAGGGCAGACCATCAGACAGTCTCCTCTGGCCTTTGCACATGAGTGGAGTCTCACATAAAAAAAGGGAAAACAGGAAGGAAGGAAGGAAGGAATTATTAACAGTATAGATATCTATTTTCCTCACAAGCATCAGAGGTTTTGATTCCCAAAGTCTTCAGAACCAACCTCAATACAAAAAGTAACAATAAGGGTGGGGCAGAGAGAGAGAGAGTGAGAGAGAGAGAAAAAGAGAGAAAGAGAGAGAGAGAGAGAGAGAGAGAGAGAGAGAGAGAGAGAGAGAGAGAGAGAGAGGAGAGCCTATCCTGTCAAAAGATGATAGGTGGAGAGAATGACTTATCTTCAGCAAACAGTTGCCATGGAGAAGTGGCAGTGTGACCAGGCCTTAGTTTTTTTTAAGCTATGATTTAAACTTTAAAGTGTTGGTAACTAATTGAAATTGGAAAGATAAAGGCTGTGGAGTCTGAGTGTAACAAAACACCCAGTCAATGGCCCTACGACAGCTCGACAGCTCACTCCTCTACATGATGACCTCCTTGCAAGATGAGTCAAGTAGATGCCAGTGACTCTCATCACAGATCCAAGATTCGCTCCTGCTCCTCCCCCTCCCTTTCCCTCCCTCTCTGCTCCTCCCCCTCCTTCTCTACTCCACCCCTTTCTCTTCCCTCCCTCTTTTCCCATTCACTCAGGCTGGAGCAGAGGTTTCCATCGGAGGCTACCAGAATGAAGACTGACACACTCCTCAAAGCATAGGACCCCAGCCCCGAAGGTCAAAGCCATTCCCAAGAAACCTGGAAACCATTTGAAGAGTTACTCATGCCTCCTGAGATGCTGCCTGCTGTTCCCCAGGGATTCATGTGGGAGGGAGTGGATGACTGCTGACTCGGCTTCTCCATGTGGCTAGAGAGAGGCTTCCCACCCTCCCCAGTTCCTGCGGATGCCACAGCAGCCGCTGAGTGGGCTCCTCTGACACTCAGATCTCCATGTCTGCCCTTTCCCTGAGCCTTAGGTGTTTAATGGGGACAGCCAATCACACACTCACATTCAACTCAAGAGCTGCCAGGTTGCAAGAGCAGCAACTGCCTACCACTGAGCTGTCACTTAGCATTCTTCCAAAGGGTTTCATGTACAAGCCCTAACTCATGCTAGTACCCAGGGTGGCTAGTAATTATCTCCTGTTAGAGAAAGAAACAGGGTTGGCACACATGTATGAAATCAGTCCACACTTAGGAAACAAAAGAGCCCTGAAGCATACTGTGACAGATTTGTCCATCTGGAAACTACAGCAAGCTGGGGCCAGGACCAATGACCTCATGCATTCAATCAATAAACACTTACCAAGTAACCAAGGTGAAGGACATTGTCCAGGTAGGTATACCCATGGCCCAACATGACTGTGTGTAGACATGGGGAATGGAAGGGCAGCTCAGCCAAGTACAGTCTGAACATTCTGCAGTCATTTAAAATCAAACTTAAGAATCCTGATCACTATAAGGAAAAATCCCAAGAATATATAATCAAGTTTTAAAAACATAAAAGCAGGTTAGGAAATAAAACTGGCTCAAAACCACAGGGAACATATTCAAGTCTCTTCCTTCTGCTGCCTCTAAGACACAAAATGTATACAGGTGTTTCCATTTTTTTTCATTTATACAGTATTGCTTAGGAAGGAAGAAAGACAAGAAATCAAAGATCAAAAAACAGAGGACTGGGTCATGGAAATGGCTCAGCCTGACATTAGCTCCCTCTCCCTGAACCACGTGAAAAGCCTGGTATGCACACTGGTAATCCCCAAACTCCCACAAGAAGATGGGAAGAAAGGAGACAGGAGGCAGGAGCATCATCTGAGCTCAAGGGCCACTGCTCTGCTGCCACCATAGGGTACGCACTGTGGCAGATGTCAGGTGGAAGGGGAAAACTGACTCCCAAAAAGTTGTCCTCTGCCTTCCACAAACATGCACATACACACCCAGCAGTCACGCACACACACACACACACACACACACACACACACAGACACATACACATACACACCCACTGCACACACACATACATATACACCCAGGAGTCTCTCACACACACCCCACAGTCACACACACACACACATACCCAGCAGTCACACAGTCACACATATATACACACAGTCACACGTACACAGACATAGTCACACATATAGGCACACACACAGTCACACATACACAGAGTCACACAGACACATACACACACAAACACAAAAATATTAGATAATGAAAAACCCAAGATACAGAGGAGTTCCTAAAAATGCATGAACTGAGATATTAGAGAGGGAACCAGGGTGCAGCTCAGTGCAAAACACAGGCCAAGCAAGCACTTCCTGGTTCTATTCCCAACCCCTGGAAAGGAAGCAAAGAAGAAAGGGAAGGGGAGAGGCAAGATTCACAGTTTCAAGGAGGAAGATCAAAGCCATGTGATCCGCAGGGAGATGGATCTGGCACAAACCATGTGAACACAGCTATCAACACTACAGGGTGAGAAGGCAGCAAGATTGTGCCACTACCCACGGACAAGGCTGGCCCCTCTGCACCATCCCCAGGAGCTGCATCCCAGGAGACCCCGGCCTGTGTGGAGGAGACATAAGGAAGTCACCAACGTAGATGGGTGCAGTCTACACTATAGGCCAAGAAGAGAAAGAAAAAACTTCCTGACTGAGCTGTTGATAGGAATCCTGGTTTAGACAGATAAGGAGATATTAACCCAGAATCTCGGAATACCCTTGACGCAATATGCATATCAATAGATATCCAAGAAGAAGGAAGGAGAGACCCCTGATCCTGGAAAGACTGGATATAGGGGAATGCCGAGACAGAGAAGTGAGAGGGGGTTGAATGGGGAAAAGAGGGAGGGAAGGGGTCTTATGGGACTTTCGGGGAGGGAGGAAAGGGGAAAGGGGAAATGATTTTGAATGTAAATATATATATATATGAAAGAAAGATGTTCCCTGTCCCCCAACAACTGGAGCGGGGTTGTCCCTGACTCTGTTGTCTGCCTGTGGATCCAATTCCCCAAACTGGGCTGCCCTGTCTGACCTCAGTGGGAGAGGAATCACCTATCCTGCAGTGACTTGGTGTAGCAGGGGGTGGGGGGTGTAGGGGTGGGAATGGCAGGGGAGGGGGTGGGGGTGGGGGTGGGGATGGCAGAGGGGGGGTACAAAGAAAAGGGGGAAAGAAACATGTATCCTGTGCTGAAGGTGCAGCTTGGTGGGAGAGCGCATGCTTAGCACCATAGGGCCCTGGCCTTCATTCCCAACACCACAGGTTCTAGTTACATATGTTTGTGCACACGTATACATGTATGCGACAAATAAAACCAAAGTAAAGAGAGCTATCAATGTAAGAGAGAGCAATGGCTGGGGGTAGGGGTTAGAGAAAGAAAAGTGATGTAATTCTATTTCAATTAAAAATAAAATTCATTTGCTCTGAAACAAGCTCACAAAGAAAATACAAAGTGTAGGGCGGCTTGGTTGAAAAAGCACAGCATAAAGTTGCGAATGTAGTGAAGAGAGGACAATTCAAGAGAGTGGGGAGAGGCAAGACGGGAGAAGAGGTGTCCAGCAGACAAGCCGAAGAAGTCTCCAGAACCAAAGGCACTCGAGTCTTCTGGTCAAAAATCTCAGATTATAGATCACAAAAACTGATGATGTTAAACTAGTAGAACTCAGAAATTATAACCCAATAAACTGTTCTTAGCAGAAACGTACCCACATCTCGTCACAGTTAATCCACTGATAAAATTTACAGTGAGCTTTTATTTTCTTCCTTAAACTTTAATGTACTTTGTAAGTGCTCTACAATGAAAGGACATTATTTTTATAGTGTCTATGGAGGAGAATTCATTATTTCAAAACACATATACACATAAACACTTTTTTTAACCTACCCTCAAAGACTTATATTCTAAGCGAAGGAGGTGGATAGCACACACAGAACAATACTCAAGGGTTCCTCTGGTCTCCACATGCAGCACACACATGCACACGTGTGCACACAGATACACACACACACACAAAATAAACATACAAGGGCTGAAGAGATGGCTCAGCAGTTAAGAACACCTGGCGCTCTTGCAGAGGAACCGAGTTCTATTCCCAGGATCCACATGGTGGCTCACAACCATCCATCACCCCAGTCCAAGAGGCATGCCTGTGGTGAACATTCATGCATGCTGGCAAAACACACATATAAAGTTAAATAAATAAGTCTTTTTTATTTTAAAATAAATAATTAAAAATAAGCATAACAAACAAAATCTACACAATGACTGGCATGGAGAGATGAAGTAGGTAAAATACGAACACAGCCTTTTCTGCTGGGAGCTGGAGAAGGAAGAATTCGAGGGTGGTGAGACGTCTAGGTCTAAGCAACTTTCTAGGTTTCCTGTGCAGCATGAGTCTGTTTCACTTGGACAAACTAAGATGCAATAAGAGCTTCATCTACACCAAGCTTAACGTTCCCCTCTAACTTAATGACATTACAAGCCTACCTACCCAATCAATGCCTCCACAGTAAATTAAATTAACACCTCAAACACCTGTCACTTGATACTACTGCATTTAGTGTGGTCTCAAACCTGTGGGTTGAGACCCTGAATGACCCTTTCACATTGAAAACCATAGATATTTACATTATGATCCATAACAGTAGCAAAACTACAGTTGTGCAGTAACAAAAATATAATTTTAGTGTTGGGGTCACCTCAGCATAAGGAGCCATATTAAAGGGTCACAGAGTTAGGTAGGTTAAGAACTACTGGTATAAACCTTGCTCAGGGATGAAGGAAACTGAGAGAAAGGTAAAAAGTGGTGTGTGCCTAGAGTCTTGACCGTGTGTGTGTGTGTGTGTGTGTGTGTGTGTGTGTGTGTGTGTGTGTGTGTGTATGCGTGTGCATGTGTGTTCCTTTTCTCTGATAATCAACTATTATCAAATTGTCAAATGAAAAGACCATAGGTGTGTTCAGGGGGACATTACCCAACAGGAGTCCCCTTATCGGGTCTTTTTAGTCTGTGGAGGCTGAGGCTTTCTGGTTATAATACTGTCAGCACATCTAAGTGAGGCAGTTTTAGACAACATCCCATGACTAGTTCCATAAAGCTAAATAAAGTCCACTGAACATTAAGCAGTAACACAAACAGGTGGTAAAGAGACACGCCATATGCATTCCTAGTGAAGGAATGGCTGCTTGCATCTCAGACAACTTCTTTCCTTTTTAAACACATCCAGGTTTCTCCAAATAACACCCTCCAAACCCACTCCTCCCCATACCACCTGCCCTTCCTCTACATGAGACCCAGTGGTGTCTCTGCCCACTTAAGTGATCTCCTCCCATCTTGACTCATTTCCCTCCATGTCCAATACAATCAGAGCTGTGGAAATCTCTCTGAGGCCAACTCTGGGAAGCCCCAGTTCGGTGAGAAACCAGGCCCTCTGATGTGCTGATATGCTTCTATCCTCTCTCCTTTCCTGCTGTCCGATCTCTCTCTGGTCTTGTCTTCTCTAGAAAGGTCCTTACACATCACCCTCTTGCCATTTCCTCGTCCTTTTCTTCATCTTAAGAGCACTCTTAAGAAG
Organism: Tokudaia tokunoshimensis; assembly: GCA_036184795.1. Classification (NCBI taxonomy): domain Eukaryota; kingdom Metazoa; phylum Chordata; class Mammalia; order Rodentia; family Muridae; genus Tokudaia; species Tokudaia tokunoshimensis. The sequence goes on from BTHU01000010.1 coordinate 100,591,470, forward strand.
ATATTATGACAGCTAGCTTGTCAGAGACCACTATTCTAGGGACCAAGGTTGCTTGGTAGTCAAGACCATAACATATCAAGGCGTGCTCACATTGGGGTCGGGTGAATCAAGAGAGACCCTTCCTGACATACTTATCACCTCATAGTCAGAAGAAAGATCCTACACTACACAATGCTCCCAATCTCAAACCATATTCCCAGGTCACCTGGGAGCAGAATTCTCTGATGACTCTCACTGTGCAGCCCTGGCTGGCCTGGAACTCGGAGATCTGTCTCCTGAATGCTGAGTCAAAGGTATACACATTTTCACCTATTTCTTTTTTTAACATTCCCTGCTGGACCTATTCATTTTATGTGTTGTTTCTATAGTTAAAACCTTTAGAATGGAAGGTCAATAACGATACTTAGATCTCACCATCCAATCCCTTTCCACTCTACTAAACAGGAGCCACCATTCTCCCCTTGGAGCCTCTTGAGAAGGGTGATCTCTTCTCAACTGTGTAAGCCCTCTAGGCTGATTCACTGTCTCCCCCAACCCCATGGCTTGGTACCTCATAAATAATAAAACTAATGTCTTGTTCCTTTTAAATAAGGAGTGATAATGTTAAAGTTTAGGTTTGATTTTCCTGGATCACAGCTTGAGACCAGACGAACAGGCATCTATTTTCATCACCTGCTGTGTGGTCTTGGCGAAGTCTCCTAACAGCCCTGTGCTTCGACCACTTTGTCTGAGAGTTTCAAGGTGTTCTAGTAATTCTAAGACTCTACACAGCTCTGACATGGCCAGATCACTGTAAGCAGAGTCCAGCTATCCGCTGCTTTCATTATACCAGAGATGGAGCCCTCCAAAACAGAGAGGGGACTATAACCTCCCATGAAGATCCTGCTAGACAAGGGCTATTTGGAATCAATATTCAGTCAGATATTGGATAAGCTGTGTGCTTTCGCTGCTTGTGCCACAGCCCAGGGGCCCCAGGAGGAGCTGCAGGGAGCACTGAGCAGAGCTGAAGCTCAGGTGATGAACAGCAGTGTTTTAAGACAGACAAAAGGAAACCGCTGTGACAAATATCCACCCATTCCTCCAGTTTTAGCCTGCTACCTAAGGAGCATTCTCCAAGTAGGTCTCCAGCTGCCAGCTACCCCCAGCCTTCTGAGGCTTCTGTGGGGTTGTGGCACACTAACTCAGTTAACTAACTGCTCCTAATATCTCTCTCTCTCTCTCTCTCTCTCTCTCTCTCTCTCTCTCTCTCTCTCTCTCTCTCTCTCTCATTTCTCCCTCACAACATTCTTCCCTCTCTTGACTTCAGCATAATTCCTAACAAGCTCTCCAAACATCCCACTCAGCCTTCAAACCTCTTCTCCAAACCAGTGCTCCAAAGAGCTGCTGTCCAAAGAAAGCCAAGAAAGTCAGACACATTTTCTCTCATTTCTGAAATTCAACTTCCATACCAAGGTCCATCTTCCAGAACTTTCCATTTGAAAATCTTTGGAAGCCTGTAGTGAAGTTGTCAGCCCACATAAGAGCTACAGAAGGAAACCTCCAGGCTCTCCAACGCTCTGGGCCTGGAGTTACTTCCCTGCACATACTCCTCCTTAGAGGCAGAGTTTCGCCCACATGCCTCTAGCCCTGGGATTCTCAGGCTCCCACCTCCACTCCTTAAGTCTAGGCCAGCACAAATCTGTCCCCTATTGTGTTTTTCTAAAAACCTCAATATCCATCCTTAGGTTTTGTTTGTTTGTTTGTTTGTTTGTTTTGGTAGTAGCAGGTGTAATCAGTTTACCAAAGAGAGAAAAATGGAGATTCTGGTAAACCTGACCTGTAGGAATATAGCCATATTAACCCAAGTGTTCCCACACTTGCCTTTGAGCTCCTTGAAAATATTCAAACATTCCATCACCACCCACTGGCCTACTGTTGTGTTTTTCTGTGCTCATCCTGGAACACCAAGGTACTTCTGAGTACCCCATCTTCAAAACCAAAAGCAAAGGATGTCACATCATGTCTGGGTCAGAGCAATTCTCAGAAAGATCAGAGGCCGCTTAACCTGCTTTCATATTGAGCAGATGCTTAGGGCACCCTAGGTGCCCCCCACCCCATGGTGGCCGCCATTTGTAGAACCACCCCTCCAGGACCCTGGCAGTCCATCTCCTCCTGGCCTTACCTTATCAGCCATGATCATAGATGCACCCCCATGAATGCCCAAGATGGGGATGAAAGTCTGGGAGGAGATAAAATCCAGCATCTGAGCTACAGCCTCTTGGTCCGTATCATCTCCAAACACCAGGCCATGGATGCGCGCCCCGGACATAAGGTCACACACATGCGTGATGAGGCTCTTAGGGTCAGTGCGGTTCATCAATAACGCCACCACGTTCACATCCAGAGGCAAGCCGGTTGCCTGCTCCGGGCCCCACAGATTTCGAAGTTCGCGTTCTGTCACGTCGTGGCTGTGACCCAGCAGCACCGCAATGTTCAGCGCTGGAGAACCCTTCTCCGCCGCCGCGTTCTGCGCCGGACCGCGCCAGACCAGAAGGGCCGGCAATACCAGCAAGGTCCAGTAGCCCAGTCTGCCCATGGTCGCCACTTAGGGTCCCTGTAAGGTGGAGGAGAGCAAGAGGCAGGTGGTGGTCAGTGAGGGGCCCAGGAGACTGGATAGACAGCTCCTGCACCCGCTCTGAGAGTCGAACGTGAAACCTGACCCCAGCACTGGCTGCTTTAGTCACTCATTGGAGTACTGATGCCATCCACAGTCTTCAACCCATGTCCATCTCCACGTATCGGTCCAATCTGAGCTAGTTCGCCATCCCTGTCCCCAAGCCCATCCTGGCATCCTCCTTCTTTCTCTCTTGTCTCCAGCTGCCTCCCTCGATCCCAGCTGGGTCCAAATTCCACACAAGATTCCCCAAATTTGACGCAGACCACAGCTCCTAGGCACCCAGAGAGCCATGAACCCCACCACCACCCACAAACAGAAGCCCAGACCAAGCCTTCTTTGCAACCCTCTCTCTCGGCAAGTGCATGGACCAAGTTATCGACCCCGCCCCCTGCTCACGCGCAGCGAACTCCGGACTAGCCCCAGCTTGAGAGGCGGCGCCTGCATACCGCAGCCTGAGTCTGTGGCGAGCCTTAGAGGGTTAACTGACCCCACCCCCTGGGAGATTGCCCAGTGCGCCACGGACCTCGCTCCTTTAGTGGCACCCACCGGCTGCAGATCCCGCGCCTCCCATGCAGGGATACAACAAGCGCTTGAAAGTGCAGATGCACTCTGTGACCCCGGACTCTCAGGTGTCTGGAAAAACTTGAGGCCCGACTCCCCACCACTACCTTGCTGGGAGAAGCCATGAGCCGCTCTATGGCAAGCCTCCCAAGACCCGCCCCCTACACACGGGTACACGCAAGCCACATACAATCTCTCACGCCGTATGAAATGCAGAATTCTGGAGAGTAGGAGCGCCGCCTCCCACCCCCACCCTAACACCCCACAAGTGGGCCAGAGCGTGGGAGCTGGCAAAAAATGTGCGGGGGTTGGGGGGCAGGCTCCCAAAAAGCTCTCAGATGGACGAGGAGTGTACATCCCCTCCCCAGCCTTTCCACTGCAGACCCTGGAGCTAAATCTTAGAAACACGTGGGCAGTGGGCTGCACACGCTAACAGGCACGAACGCTTTACTGCGCACATCTCCAGGCCGCGGTAGAGATGCCCACGGCCAGCTGGAGCCTTGAAACGTCCTCCGGCGGTGTGCACACAAGCACTGTGCCCGGTGCACAACAGTGCTTGCCTGAAAATGCCAGTACGGTCGTGCACGCGTGTACAAGCGCGCGCCCCTCGGCCCGGGTGTTGTTGCACCCGGGGGAAGTTGGGGCAAACTCCAGCCTTGGCATTTTAGGGTGAGCAAGGTGGAGTGCAGGGCCGCAGCGCCACCTGGTGCTCCTCCAACGCCTCGCCATTGGGCTCTCCCTCTCCAGCTTTATCTCGCTCGTTCTTTTCCCCCCATCTCCCTACTGAACCCTCTCCTCTCTCTTCACCGGTTGAGCCATATTCTCCCAGACCTGGGAAGCCCGTATCACCAACCAGGACTTACCTGTAGCCGGAGAAAGTGGAGGATGCAATGGGGCGTGCTGCGCGCACGAGCATCTCGGCCGCCTCAGCAGCAACCAGGTTTAGCGGGTTCCCGCATGCTGCGGCCCCCGCGCGCTCCCCTGGCTGTCCCGCGCTGTCCGCATCACCCCCACGGGGGGCGGCTATCCCAGCCGGAGGCTCTGCAGCAGGGCTCTAACCAGGGCGGAGGAGAGATGGAGAAGCAGGGTCAGCCCACCAGTGCGGGGGAAGGTGGGGGGAGGGATGCGGTCTGCAGTGCTCACAGCCCCCTTATGCACCCTGGGGGCTCAACCAGAGAGGGAGCTGGAGCTTGATGTCTACGACACCCTCGGTGCGGGTCTTCCGTTCCTGTGGCTGATAACCAGAGCTCCTCTCAGGGACGTACCGGAGAGTGGAAGCACCAGGTTGGCCACCCACGAGAAGCTTAGTGAGAACCTCCAACCTCACCCCCTACCACCACCTCAGCGCCGGCAACTGGGAGTTGTGCGACCAGGAGCTGCTGAGCCGGGGGGGGGGGGGCAGGAAAGGAGGGGGCGCTGGCTGAGTTTGCGACGAACGGAGAGGGGAAGGGGGGAGGGAAGGACGCGGGCTCCCGCGGTCCCGGATCCCCGAGGGAGGTGTGATCACTCCCACGTAGCGACCCTCTTGTGCGTCCTGCCGCCCCCTCCTATCCATACCTTCCCCCCACCAGCTTCTCACAGGGCCCTCCCAAGCTCGGCGTCCCGCGCCAGCACTCACCGCAGCCTCTCTCCACATAGTTCTCAGCAGTGGCCACCCCTGGTCATCTCCAGGGCTGATTGCTGCCGCCGCGACTCTCAGAGCTCATCCGGCCCCATGCTCAGGCACAGCACCCCAGGAGCCTCTCTCCTAGAGCCCTGCTCAGCTTTCTGCTCCACTCCGGACAGCGGCTGCCGGGTCCTCTGAGCGCGTCTGGACACCCTCTCCGCAGTCCTGCTCCTGCTTGGCGTGCGTGAGTGTGTGAGTGTGTGTGTGTGAGTGAGTGTGGGAGCGCGCGCGCGCGTGTGGCCGGGGATCCCCGCGATCCCTGGCCGAGAAGGGCGCGGGCGGAGGACCGCAGTTCCCTCCCGGCCCTTCTCTGCGGGGCCAGCTCCGCGCAGGGCGTTCGGTTCCTCACTTGGTCAGCGGGAGCCCAGGAGAGTGCCTGGCCACCGAGGTTCACAGCACTGAAGAAGCCAGGATCCTGGGGCGCGCTTCTGCTGCGGTCGCCTAGGAGGATAGAGGAAAGCAGAGGCACCCACCACACCAACTTAGGACTTGTTCTCAGCCAGCGAGACGCAACGCAGCAACCCCCGCGCAATCCGACGTTGTTTGGAGCTCTGGTCCGTCTGCAGACGCCCACCCCGGAGGCGGACCGAGGCAGACCCCCGCAGTCCCTAGGCGGCGACACGGAGCACGGCCACCCTCTTCTGGAGCGCACGGCGGCAGCGGGAACAAGGCCGAACTAGGTGTCTGGCTGGTGACTGGGGGAGCCTGCGGTGGCGCGCAACCTTGGTGCGGATACCACGCTCTCCGCCCGCTCCCGGGCGTCTGGTGCTGCTGAAGAATCAATTATTCAGATCTCTGCTACGGATTCCTCCTCCTCCAGTGCCTGGCGCTGGGTGCAGCAATCCCTGCTCCACGCAAGGCACGCCGACACGCACACACCCGCCCAGGACGCTTCTCTCAATGCCTCACCACCCTGGTATGGGAACCCACTCTGATGTCAGGGAGCCAGGAGCTTAAAAATCAAAAGCATATATACTCTCTCCACGCACAGATGCGCGTGCGCGCGCATACACACATACATACACAGACGCGCGCCCACAGACACACATACACACTTGCTGCTTTCTTCTCTAAGTTGTTCCAGACAAAACATAGCCCTGTGATTGCCACTTCTAAGTCACGAGAAGGGATAAGCCAAGAGCCTGGGGCTAACTGGATGTGAAAGCTGACTGGCTCGAATTCTAGCAGTTGGGCATGAGGCTCCTTGTGAGCTCTCTACATTTGACCTTTGTACAGTCCCAAACACCTGTCTCTGCCTTTCTTCCCTCCACTTGATGCCTAATGTCACCTGAATGTTTATGCCCCAAATCCATATGCTAAAATCCTAAATCCAAGGGGATGGTATTAAGAGTACTGGCCTTCACAGTGATTAAGTCATAAGAATAGAATTGCATCCCTATCTTTATAAAAGAAATCCCAAAGAGCTAGCTAGCCAACTAGCCAACTCCTAGGCTATAGCCAGAAGCTGCCACTAACAAACACAGAATCTGTTTCATGTTGTTCAGAGAAGCAACTGTGAAAAACTTCCTGAGATTCCTATACTGAGTAGCTTTTGTTATTTCAGGTTTACCAAACTCAGGCATCACCCTCCTCCTTTAATGACTGATAATCTAGAAAAGCAGGTGGGCAACAGAGGTAAAAATAAATAAATAAATAAATAAATAAATAAATAAATAGCCTATTTCTCTGGGTTATTTTGCAATAAAAAGACAATGGTCAAAGATTTAACAAAACCTGGCACATAGTAGGTGCTCAGGAAATATAAATGTGAGCTCTCTAAAGTAACCCATCCAAGGGGATCGGTATGGCTACAGAAAGGAACCCCTGGTCCTGGAGACCTGTGGGTTTATTGTGGAGCTGATGCTGTGTGTGAAATCCCTTGTGGTTTTACACAAAAGAAAACAAGGAGGCAGAGAGACTCTGGAAGGTAAAGGATGTGTGGAGGGTGCAATGTGACACAACAGAGGCACAGTCTGTCCATTTACTGAGGCTGTGGACTGAGCTGAGCTGAGCTGAGCTGAGCTGGGCTGGGCTGGGCCTCTCTCTTGTGTGGATATCATGCAGGACTCTGACCTGGGAACTCTGGGAAAGTTACACTGTCTTAGTTCAGATAAATGCACACCTGTGGCCCCAGCTACTGAGGAGGCCATACAGCCAAAGCACCGCAGTGAGGACCGCTATCTAGAAAACAAGCAAATGCCTGCAACATAAATCATAAAGAATGAACACAGTGCTGCCGCCACTGTGGGGACTGGGGTGGGAAGATCAAGTGCAGGGTTCCCACGGGCTGCAGAGTGAGTTCAAGGCCAGCATGGACAATTTAATGAGACCTTGGCTCGGAGGAAAACATGAAACCAAGGCTAAAGATGAGGCTCAGTAGCAGAAACTGTAATCTTGATTTCAAATGCCACGTAGTAGTTCTGTCCCTTCTGTTGGCTGCACACAAATGCAATTCACTAGTCACTGCCTTGTTCGCTAATGAAAACTGATGGCTCAGAGTCTCACACATCTCGCTTCAGGTGCCTGGAGAAAAAAAAGAAAAGCTTTTTTCTTTTCTTTTCTTTTTTTCTTTTTTCTTTCATTTTATATAAAAGTATATATATACTTTTAAAAAGATTTATTTATGGGGAGAGGGTGTCACATGCCATGGCATGTGGAGGTCACAGGGCAATTTTCATAAGTCCTTTGCTCCTCCCACGTCACTGAGGCAGCGTCTGTCTTGTACTGGGCTGCTGTGCATCAGCCTAGCTGGCAGTCGAGCTTCCAGGGCACACTCTTGTGTCTGCCTCCCATCTCACAGTAAAAGTGTTAATATTCCTGATTCATACCATCATGTCTGGATTTTTACATTGGTTCCAAGGACAGAGCTTGAGTTGTCAGGCTTGTGTGGTTGTATGGTTAGTAATTTTTCCCATGGGACCATGTCTTTGGTTCCTGTTTATTTGCAATGATTGGATTGCTAGCTTTCTGTACAAATAAACACATTTTGTGTCCAGTCTCCTATAGGCAGACAAGAGTTGTAGACTGTAGGGCTTTTAAAATTAGCATGCTGGGCTAGAGAGATGGCTCAGCCTCTTGCAGAAGACAGGGGTTCACTTCAGTCCCTGGTACCCATGGAAGGCAGCTCACAATCACATTTAAGGACACTCCAGAGAGTCTAATGCCCTCTTCTGGCCTCCTTGGGCATTGCACTCAGGAACACAAACCCACAACCAATATATACATAATTTAAAGTAAAAAATAATTTAAAAAATTTTTTTAAAAAATATTCATGCTTATGGCCACCTTATTCCATCAGAACCTCAAATGTGGGGCCAAGCACAGATATTTTTTGTTTTTGTTTTATTTTGTTTAGGTGTGTTTGGGTTTGAATTTGGTTTTTGAGATGGAGTTTCATGTATCCCCAGCGGGCCTAGAACTCACTGATATAATTGAGGATGCCCTTGAACTTCTGACCCTCCTAGTCACACCTCTCAAATGTTCTGATGACAGGTGTGAACCACCACATCTGGTTTATGTAAGGCTAGGGCTCAAACATGGGGCTCTGTGCAGTCTGGGCAGGTATTTGACCAACTGAGCTCCATCTCAACCATAGTTTTATTTAATGTGATTTTTTGCAGCCATGCAATCCTTACACATATAATGGAACACAGTAGGTTGTTGTAACACATGCTATTTCATGAGCTGATCAAATGAACTAACTAACATTCTCTTCCTAACACTTCTCCATGTTTGGAACCTTCAAGCTCCTGTCTTTCAGATCTTCATGAAGTACGTAACAGGTTATTTTGAACTACAGTAGCCCCCTCCATTTTATAGCTCCAGAATGTATTTTTCTACCCAAGCATGTCTGGATTCCCATTTACCCTCTTTCCCACTTCCTAACTAATCATGCCAAATTTTTGCCCTCTATGTATGGCAAAGAATATGCAGTCATTGTCTGCCATGTCTGGCTTATTTGATACAATAAAATGTCCTCCAGTCCCCTCCATTTGACTGCAAATGACCAAATTTTATCCTTCTTTGTGGCCAAATATTGCTCTGCCATGTATCTGTACCAGTCTCTTTTTGGCCACTGATGGACATCTGGGTTGATTCCACATCTTAGCAGCTGTGAACAGAGGTTTGGGAAATTGGACTTAAGTCTGGGATGATCCTGATGAACTTACATGTTCCTCTCTCATATATCAGTGCTGAGACTAGAACTGATTTTTATTTGTTAAAAACTAAAGGGCTGGTGTCTGACTTGTAAAAGGTTGAATTAAATACATGCTATCCCTTGTAAATAAAGGAAGATGACAATTATCCAAAGAAACAGTCTGTGTCTAAAGCCACAAAAGCTGACATTCCCTGGAGATGGGCGTCTCACCGGTGCAAGAGATGCCTTGGGTCAGGTACTGAAACTCCTCCACACACACTTGACACGGTTATGGACTCATGAGACCCTGACCCTGTGCTACACTGCAAGGCTAGCTTACTCCAAGCTTAAGAAGCCAAGTCAGATTCTGATGGAAGGAAGAGTTGTCAGAGGGGAGGTGATCTCAACTGAGAAAATGCCAAGATAAGGTCTGGCTGTGGGCCAGCCTGTAGGGCATTTTCTTAATTAGTGATTGATGGGGAAGGGCTAAGTCCATTGTGAGTAGGACCATGCCTGGGTTGGTGGTCCTGGGTTCTATAAGGAAGCAGGCTGAGCAAACCCTGAGGAGCAAGCCAGTAAGCAGCAGTCTCCACGGCCTCTGCATCGGCCCGGCCTCCAGGATCCTGCCCTGTTTTAGCTCCTGTCTTGACTTCCGTTGATGATGAACTGTGATATGGAGTCATAAGCCAAATAAACCCTTTCCTCCTGAGCTTGCTTTTGGTTATTTCATCACAGCGATAGCAGTGCTAACTAAGACAATGGGAGAAGGAAGAGATCAGGGTCAGAAAACAGAGAAAAGGAAAGGGAGAGACCTAGATCAGTACCATTCTTCAGCTGATCGTCCCAACTGGGTTTACCACAATTCACATTACTAAAGTCACTGAATTATCTAGTCTGGGCATAGGAACAAGTTGTTTTAATTGTTTTCAATCCTATTAATTTATCTTCAAACACCTCTCCACCAAAAAAAGACCCTACTGTCGCTATTTTGAGCTGATTAAAGGCCATTGTTAAAGACCAGGCACCTCATCATGTCTGTGAGGCAGAGCTAAAGTTAGCCACATATGGAATATACTTCTTTTTATGTCTCTACTCACAAGGGAAATTGATACAGGATTATAGCACTTGGAAATGGAGGGCACTGTTGATCTACCCTGCTTGATATGTCTGCTGTCTGAGAAACTGCTTGCCCACATTGCTTTAAGATGTACTCCTGAGCAAGTACCACCTAACACAGGAGGCCATGGCCAGAGGGCAGTGCCCACACATCTCGAGGAAGTGGGAACTACTTCAGCCACTACAGAAATCTATATGAAGGTTTCTCACAGAACAAATGATCTACATAGGTGCCAGATGAACCTCTCCTGGTATTTACTCAGAGGTCTCAAAGTCGATGTACCACGAGATACCTGCGCACCAGTGATCACTGCACAACAACTCACAGCAGCTAAGTCAGGGAACAATGCTAGGTACCCACGGGCACAGATGTGGATAGAGAAGGTTTCTTAGCTGCAAAGAAGAACCAACTTACGCCATTGACAGAAGAATGGATGTAACTGGAGATGGTCATATTGTGCAGAGTAAGTCCATGTCAGAAAGACAGTTATCATGTTTTCTCTCATATGCATGTAGGATGTGAAATTTGAAGCAAAACTATCAGAAGAAACAAAGAGGAGTGATGGATGGTAAGAAGGGGGAGGGGAGAGGAAATATACTTAACTTATATGGAAATTTCTTTATGTAACACAGTAACCATGTACAATGGAAAATTTTAAACAATGAATTCTTATGTAAAATGATATAAGTTCTGCAGTTTAAAAAGGTGTTTTTAAATATAAAGGTATGAAGAGAGAGAGAGAGAGAGAGAGAGACCTGATCATAGACACCTATTGTACTCCACTCTGAGAGCTGCTAACCACCTGCAGAGCTGCTCTTTCTCTGAGAGCATCTGGTTTGGAATAGCATCTTTATTTTGCATATGAGAACCCTTGGGCTCAAGCAGGATCAATCTGGTTTAAGAGTGGAGGGAAAACAAGTAAGGTCCAGAACTTTAGTATATAATTGCTGGGTAAAGTGTAGTGCCTTTGTAGGTTAGTAAGATTCCAAAGAAATGCAAAGCAGTGCTGAGGCTCCAGGTTAGAGCAAAGGCAGGTTATGGTCAGGGTGGCTGCACAGCCTGCATAGCCCACTAGTCAAGGCCTCCTCCAGCACTGCTCCTGGTGAGTGCCTCACCATTGCTCCCAGTTCTGGCCTCCAGGCTCTAACTCCCAGCGGTTCTGACACTGCCTCAGCCCCAGCCCTGGCCTTCTGATGTATTTCTTTACCTTGGGGTCAGATGACCAGTATGTCCTAGGGTTAGGAATAAGGCTCAGTGGTAAACCACTTGCCTAGCACATGTAAAGCCTTAGGTTCAACTCCCTGCAGTATTTAAAAAAGAAAAGAAAAGAAAAAGTCTCCAGCTTGTGCCAAGACAGACACCACTGGTTGACTCGTTAGCTGTTTGCCTCACAGTTCAGGCTGGACCTCACAACGTGCTCTGCCACGTGTTCTTTCCTCCCCATCACAAACAGACGCAGCCCCAGTTTGCCACTCTGAGCCTTGTTGAACATTCAAGGTTCCTGGTTTGAGCACTTACTTTACACTCTGTCATCAGCTTGGCCTTCTCCTCCTTAGATCTTGCTTTCCCCACTTGTAAGAGAAAGGTTGAGATTGCACAAAACGAGCTCAAAATTGCCCTTTTCTCTGGTCTTTAGGATTCTGTGACTGTTCTTGGAGAGCTAAAATCTGGGCTCCACCAAGATTCGGTTTTCTCATTCCATATTATCTTATCCCAAGAGCTCATGGCCCATCCCAGCGTGCCTTGACAGGGCAAGGCTCTTTACCCCAGCCCACTGCCACCGTTGGAATGAACACAGGGACAGATTTCTTTCTTCATTCTCTATGTGATGCAGCTTGGGGTCCCCTCTGATGTCAGATGGGAGCCTAGGGGACACCCAGACACCCTGTAGAGTAGAGGACTGGGAGTTGGAAGGCAGTGACCCCGAATGTCATCACTTTAGAAAGTTGGTGCCTTGTCGGTTCTCCACTCTACCCCCTCACAGGTACGGATCATCCAGGACAAGTAATGTTCATGCTCCCAGATGCTATGCTCAGAGAGAAGCAGGAAGCCATTCCATGAATAATGGCATGCTTCTTTAAGAAGCCTCCAGTGGACCAAGGGGATGTCTATGGGACTCTGAGTACACTGTCTAATACACAAGTGCATGGGCCAATAAGAGACAAAGGAGAGAAGTAACTTCTGTGAAGGAAGCCTTTGGGGCTGAAGAGATGACTCAGGCAGTAAGAGGCTTACAAATTTGAGTTCCTGACTTCAGCCCCCAGAACCTACTTTTAGAAGAAGAAGAAGAAGAAGAAGAAGAAGAAGAAGAAGAAGAAGAAGGAGGAGGAGGAGGAGGAGGAGGAGGAGGAGGAGGAGGAGGAGGAGGAGGAGGAGGCAGGGTGAGATGTAGTCCCCCAGCACTGTTGGGGCTGAGACATGCAGATTTGTGGGGCTCCCTAGGCAGCCAGCACAGATTAATCAAGCCATGGAGAGGCTCCATCTCAAAGTCTATCTTAGGTAGATGGTATCTGGAGAGTAGCCCAAGGTCCTCCGTCCACATACACATGCATGCGCGTGTACCTGTGCACACAGAGACATGTGCACACATTTACAGAAACTTAAACTGGGCCAGCAAATTAGCCCTGTAGATAAAAATACCTGTCATCAAGCCTGAGGACCTCAATTCTGACCCTAGAATCTACATGGTAGAAGGAGAAAACCAACACGCATCTGATTCCAACATTTAAGCCACAGCACACACGTGCACACATGCACAAACACACACACACACACACACAAATAAATAAATAAATAAATAAATAAAATTATTTCAAAATAAACTTGATTTTTAAAATGTGACTGTCAGCATTCTGCAATCTAACCTACCAAAATAGCAGCTGCTCATCCAATGACAAGGACACAGGGGGGTCACTTCAGAACCCATTTCAGCTGAGCCGCTACCACCAGCAAGCACCCCCACCATAATTACAGTGCAGCCTCTGCTGGGATCTGTCCCCTAATAGGGTTTACCTTCGTTGTATAGACTCCGGCCCTACCTGAGGCTCTCTGGCTCTGCCATGACTGGATCAGGACGGTTTGGTTCTGGTGTCAGATCTTAGCAGACCAGTTTCCAGGGGCCAGGGGTGTTCCGGAGTCTCATCAGTCACCCAGCAGAGGCAGCGAGAGACGACTCTCTGATTCATGGGTCTATGCAGAGGGAGAGGACTTTCTGGGGAAATGTCTGGATGCCAAGGACATAATCTTATTTTCTGGTGTGCAAGGTTGTCAGAGCATGCCACCTTGAAGCTTCAGGGGCCCTTGGGGATCATCGAAACCCTAAGGCCACTCTCTGACGTGAAGTCAGGAGCCGTGAAATGAGGTCACCCAGCTGCTAAGAGTAACACACAGCCTTCTGTTTGCATTGTCTTGTCAGAAGGCCACCCTGTCCCTGGCCAGGAGAACAGAATACTCCCTTGCATTTGAATTCCAGAAGATGGTGCCAAATAGAAAATAACTAAAAGTTTTTATTTGAGGGAGGGTACCCTGGATTCAGTGTCACTCTAACAAATACCAGGTGAAAGAACTTAAAAAGAAGAAGAAGAGGCCCAGGATGGAATCCCAGCATAGCGGAAGGAAGGGCAGAGACAGGCAGATTCCTGAAGCTTACCCAGGTTCCAGATTCAGTGGAAGACCTAGACTCAGAAAATAAATAAGAACAAAAACAAGATGAAGAAGAATATTTGAGTGACAAATCCAACATCGAAATCAAACTCTAATTTCTACATATTCATGTACATATGCACCTGCACATTCACACACATGTGCACATGCACACACACATGCACACATGTACATGCACAAAAAGGAAGAAAGATTTCCTTTGCTGCTTGTTTCAGAGGCTATAGCCCACGACTGGTTAGCTCTGCTGTTTGGGGCCATGAGGGGGCAAATACATCACAGTGGGATCATCTGGAGAAAACCGTTTACTTCTGGCAGCCATCAAACATTTAAAAGAAAACAGGAAGAAAAGCCATAGTCCCAGAATCCCATGCTCTCAGACAGTGAATGGAATGATCAACACACACACACACACACACACACACATACACACACACACACACACACACACATACACACACACACACACACACACACACACACGCACGCACAGACAGACAGACAGACAGACAGACAGCAAGTGCCAGGCATGATGGCAGAGTACTGTAATCCCAGCATGGTGGGAGGGAAGGACAGAGACAGGCAAATTCCTGTAGCTGGCCAGTCAGCCTAGCCTACCCAGGTTTCAGGTTCAGTGAGAGTCCTGGACTCAAAAAGGACTCAAGATCCCTTCAAGGTCAGCTCTAAATTCTTTTCATTAGGTTCCACCACCTCCTACTTGGACTACAGGGTAGGACCAATCCTTAAATATATGGGTCTCTTGGGAACATTCAAGAGCCAATCCTGGTGTATGCACCATAAATGGGTAGATAAGCTAGCATCACATGCCTTGGTCCCCCTGTTTGGAGCTTGGTGTTAGGAGTAAAGAGAGGCCAAAAGATGTGTCTTTCCATCAGAGAAGTAACCAAGAATATCAAGTACCCTCTTTAGATCTGTGTGGTAGCAAGCAAACCTGGTTATTAGTAAATAGTCGATTCCATCCCAAGGACTCCAGTCACAAGGGTCATGGCTGGGGTGTAGGTGTGGTTCATGGAGTATTGATTGGTTGGCTTGCTTGCTTGTTGGTTGGTTGGTTGTTGAGGTGGAGACTTATGTAGCCTAAGCTGGCTTCCTCCTTCTCCTGGGTGCTTAGAGTCAGGCATCCTCCACCAGACCCAGTTTGTGCATGCAGTGCTGGAGAACAAACCCAGGGCTTCCTGCATGTTAGACAAGGCTTCCTCTTCCAGCTGAGGTACACCCTGAACCCCAGAGATGGGATCTGAATCTACAGAGGTCTGCCTGCAAGTACCCAAAAACGGTACATTATCAGGCCTGTGTTGGTCATTACTTTGCCTCTTTAGATAGGTGATCTCTCTGAGGTTCATTTTCCTTCCCTGTGGATTGAAGAATGTCAAATTATAATTCCTGGTGTTCAAACTTGTCTTTAAGCAGCAGGGCCCCTTTCGGCAAGCCAACTCTCATTTATTAACACAGGAAGCAGCTAAAGTCGGCTGTTTGAGCTCAGGTTGGAGGTAGGATGACAGGAGTCTGATATTCCCACCTCCTTCCTCATCTTTTCTTCTTGTGCCGCAGCTCATGGTGTGACCCTAGAAAGTCTAATGAGCATATTTGGAACATATGGACCTGTCCTACCACTGGGGACCACAAAGACCAAGTGACTGAATAGAATTTTCCATCATCAAAAGAATGAACAGAGATTAGATTCCAGGAAAAGACCACTCACCAGATGTGAAAACCTAGGCTCTGACCTTGGCTCTGAAATGTGTTGACCTCATGACCCCAATTAAATCTCTCAGCCTCCCTGTGCCTCAGTTTTCTTATCTATAAAACACAGATAATGTTTCACCACTACTTTACATGCCAGGGTGGAACTAATCAGCTGACACAGTCTGCACAGATAGTTTAGCATAGTGCCCAGTCATGGTAAGTATGGAATGTGAGAAGGTTGTTAATATGCTTGTGTTTGCCCTATAGCCTTTTGGAGCTTAAAGGGGTTCCACGGAGACATTTCTGTCCCCCAGTGCTCTGACAGCTTTGCTAGGCCAAGTGATCTGGTGTGCACTCAGGAAGGTGTGACCGTGGGTGGAGGAGACAGCCATTGGACGATGTTGGCTCTTCAGTTCAGTGGGTCCCAGATGGTGCCCGTGGGGGTGCTGGCCTGTGGCACATTGGCAAGCCTCCTTTCCTTGCTCAGTTTACAGAGCCACACGGTGCTCAGAAGGCTGAGGCTGCAGCCTGTTCTCCCAAGGAGGCAGGCTGCCCTGCCAGGGCCTGTGGAAGACAGGCAAGGCCGATCCCAGGAACTTACCCTAGACCTCCAACTTCCAGAGGATGCCCAGGGGAGGCACTTATCCAGCCCCAAGCTTATGATGCTCCTGCAGTCTCTCTCTGAGAGGAAAGAGATGCCAAAGCCTGAGGGGTGCATGGGCTTGTCACCTCTGAGTCTGAGTGTGTCATAATCCTTCCTCTGAAACTGTGTGCTCTTGGAACACAGAACAGAGTCAAAAGGAAGCGACCCTTTCCCTGGTCAGTTTGTCCATCTGGACAAAGGAAGTTTTGATTAGTAATAGTCAACCCTCTCAATCCATCAGACTCATATCTGCAGACTGAACTCTTGGCAAAGAAAGAATATTTGAGGGGGGAAACTGAGTATTCTCACCACGTGCCGACTTCATTCTTGCCATCCTCCCCTCAGCAGGACTGCGTAACTGTTATTTACCCTGCATTGCACTCAGCATTGTAAGTTATCTACAGATGACTCAAAGTGTGTGGGAGAGTTGTGTAGTGTGGTCCACCATGCCATCTTGCATAAGGAAGAGTAACCTCAGAATTTGAAATCATGAGCATGTTGAACCAACCCTCCATAGATACCAAGGGACTACAGCATCCTCAGTGTTTGGTATTACAGGTATTACAGGTATCCCGTATCTGACTCCACTCCCACCATGGATACCAAGGGATGACTATATTGACTTCACAAAATCATCACGGGATTTGATAATTACATCCAGAAATTGGAATTGTGTGTGCTATGTAGAAAATAAATATTAGCCACTTCATGTGTTCCTGATACATTTGTATTTGCACATGTTATAAACCAGAGTTTGGACAATATAGGCTTTGGAATTTCCCATCCACGGTCAAATTTGGAATGTGGGAGGTAAAATGATAATTCAGTGGTAGTTCATTTGCCTAGCATGTGAAAGTCCATAGGTTAGATTTTTAGCACCATAACAACAACACCACACACACACAAACACAACCACACATACAATGAATATTTTCTACCTACCTGTATGGTCTTGAGCAAGTCAAGTTGCTTGGTGCATAGACCTTTTGTCTTCTCAGCTATCATGGGCATGTTGTTTGCAACTTAGCATAGTATTGCAAAGTGATTAGTTTAAGTTGGGCAGCACCTGCCACAGGTCACTTAATTGAGGCGATTGCTGTTGTTAATGAGCACTGGGATTATTGCCAAAGTCAACCAGGACTGAAGCAGGTGCTTACTGACTCTATTCAGTACACACTCCGGTACTTGATGCTCCCTTTCACCCAATTAAAATCCCTGGGTCTGCACTCTGAGAGTCCCGGTTCCTATAAAAAAGAACTCCATTTACACCAGGAAGTCACAAAATAAATTGTCACTGAGGCCCATGGTCGAATCCAAACGACATAAAGAATGTTTCTGGTCATTAGACAAAGCTGCTCAAGGATTTGGGTGCTACAGAGAAAGAAAGCAACTTGTAGCTTCAGCACCCTGGTGGGGACAACAGGCTGGGACTCCAAGTACACACCTCCTTTCTAGCTGAGCAAGGGCCAGTGAGTCTCCTGCCTTTCCCAAGCCTTAGTCTCTCCATCTGCAGCAATGGGTGTGTGTCATGCAAACAGAGTTCACTGAAGTGTATGGTGTATGTCAACCAGGGTTTTATAAGTAGTTCAACAAATAATAAGTAGTATTTGACTTCATGGTTTTCTTTGTTGGGTATGGGTTTTGTGGGCTCACTGCCATAGTTCTTTTGGTTTGTGTTTTTTGGTTTGGTCTTTAAAAGTGACAAGTGGCTTTCTTTGGATGTGTTCTCAATCTAAGTAAAACCATACCAGCTGCCTAGCACAATGATGTATGCCGCAAATACAGCCCTCAGGAGGGGAGATAGGAGAGTCATGAGTTCTAGTCTAGGCTGTATCCAGACTGTGTCTTAAAAACCAGATAGGGAGGGAGGGAGGGAGAAAAGATATATATGAAGTAAGAAATAGAATTGGGAGTTGAATCCTCCAGCAGTGTACTGGTGGGAAATCCTGTATATCAGAACAAAGCTTGAAGTTTTTGTTTGTTTGTTTGTTTGGTTGGTTGGTTGGTTGGTTGGTTTTGAGTCAGGGTTTTATCTAGCCCAAGTTGGTCTTAAACCAGCTATGTAGCCAAGGATGGCTTTGAACTTCTACTACTTCTGCTTCTACTTCCAAGTGCTGGGGTAATAGATACAAGCCATCTCACCTGATTCATACTATGCTGGGGATTGAACCCAGGGCCCCGTGTGTCCTAGATGGACATCCTACCTACTAAGCTGTGTCCCTAGGCTCCAAGCCTGGACTTTGGGTAGCAAACAATGTAACATTGTTCATTTCTCATTTTTAACAACTGTCTCTGATTCATATAAGTTGCTTCATTAGGGGTGAAAGGGTGAGGTGTCTATAGGAACTCTTTGTGCCTATTGTTCAATATTTCTATACATCTAAAACTACTCTTCAACTTTTTTTTAAAAAAGAACAAGGGCCAGAGAGATGGCTCTGTGAGCAAAAGTGTTTGTTCTGCGAGCCTGATGGCCTAGTTCATTCCCTGAAACCCACAACAGAAAGAAAGAATTGACTTCCCAAGGTTGTCCTCTGACTTCCATATGTGCACCATGGTCTCACACACATACACATACACACACACACACATACACACCACACACAGTAAATACAAATTTAAAGAAATAAACCAGTACTTAGGGGGTGGAGTCATGAAGACTGTATTTCAACATTCCCAGCTACATGATCAAGTCTGGACTACATGTATGTATGTATGAATGAATGATATAATATAGATAATATAATATGATATAATATAATATAATATATCTTGGCCTCCAGAACCAAGGCAAGGTCTTGGGTTATAATCTGTCCATGCCTCTGGGTTCTTCAGAGGATACTCAGCCTTCCTTGTTCCATCTTTTCAAAAGAAAAGAGCCAGCTTATCTGAAAGGGCCAAGACTCTAGATGATGATAAGGACATCCCAGTTCTCCACGTATGGAATATTTACCTATTTACCTATTGCCTGCATTCAATGAAAACTGAGAGCAAATGCACAGATTGGAATAGGCATCCCTATGTTGTGTTTGTGAACGTGGACACTCCAAGGAGTGTCAGGGTCTCCCTGGTAATTACCCAGAGTCCACTTGTGAATAAAGCTGGTGTTTGAGGGTGAGCTTCTGGTGTCCAGGCCAATGAGCCTCAGAGACACTGATCTGGAAGATGGTAGTGCTGGTTTTTGGCAAGTGAACCTGACCCTTTTGACTACAAAGAGGTCTACAAGAAGCTTCTGGTATTGCAATTCCCATCATGACTGGTAGAGGGCAGCATCCAAAACTCACTTAAAATAACAAACCAATGTGCCAGGCCTCAAGCAACAAAGATATTACAAACCTGGTTTTAAAGGTAAACTGGAAGAAGATTCAATTTAACAAACAAGACAACCAGAATTTCCTATATCTGGGAACAGTATGGTGTGGTGGACAGAGGTTTCATAAACAAGTCTCAATGAGCTCTGGCCTTCTTCTCTCTTTGGACAAGACAGGTAAGCTTTGAACCTTGGTTTCCTGCTCAGTGAAACAGAATTGTTAAAATTTATAAATTCCAAGCAATAATTGGCCTGGTTGAGGGAGAACTATAACTGTAGCTCTGACTACTGCAAGAAAATCGAGGGATCCCTTTACAAAGACTTCTGCAGTAATGACAACACCTCTTGAATGCTAACTGCACCAGGTACCCAGCTATGCATGTCATTTGCATTCCGCCACCCAGACCTCAGAAGAGTTCTGAGTTGTGTATAATTATTACCACCAAGAAGAATAAACCCAGAAATAGTAAATCACTTGCCAAAGTCACCCAAGAAACCAGCTGCATATCCAGCACAAAAGTCTATTTCCCAGCTGCTGGCCAGCTCCTCCACCTGCTCTGTTCCTGTGTCTTACAGACAGACAACACAGCAACTCTCAAAATCGAGACCCCAAAGAAGCTATAAAGGGAAAGACATTGAAATGCAGATTTTGGCTCAGTCTCTACAAACTCTGCCCAGGCAGTGGGTTCAGGAAATTTCTATTTAACAGACTGACCTTCCAAGGCTGTGGAAGGGGAGTGGCAGTGTCTCGCCCACTCACTATCCTGTCACTTGTCCCAGCAAGAGTTTAATCCCAGCATTCAGGAAAGCAGAGGTAGACTGAGCACTCAGGAAACAGAGAAACAGAGGAACAGAATGAGTTCCAGGACAGCCAGGACTGCACAGAGAAACCCTGTCTCAGAACAATGAAGAAGAAGAAGAAGAAGAAGAAGAAGAAGAAGAAGAAGAAGAAGAAGAAGAAGAAGAAGAAGAAGGAGAGAGAGAGAGAGAGAGAGAGAGAGAGAGAGAGAGAGAGAGAAGAGTTTATGAGTGTAGCCTAGGGAGGTGACTCACTGAGTAAGAGTGATTGCCAGGCAGATGAGAGCACTTGGGTTCAGGTCTCCAGTGCCCATGTTAAAAGCCAGGCATGGCCATACATGTCCCTGTCATGTTAGTATTGTTGGACTTGGGCAGAGACAGTGAGAAATGCTGTTTCAGAGGGAATAAAATGGAGAGAGACAGAACAGGATGCCCAACATTTCTCTCTGGGTCCTATGAGGATGCTCATGTGAATGTGCACATATAGAGCACACATAAGACTTTGAGATCATGAGCTCTTAAAATTGGGTGGGCCACTCACTCTGCCTGCCTCCCAGGAGGCCTTCCCCAACCTGGGAGACTCCAGGTTGAGTGTGTGAGATAGCCACACAGCAATCCTCCTGCCTGCTGGGACCCCAGCAAGCCCAACAGCCTTGATCTCTGACCCTCCTTATCAGAGGCAGAGACAGTCCCCAGGACAGTCAGAGACTACTGGATCATCCAACACCAGAGACATCCAGATGGTGAAAGGCAATCCCAAGAACATAATCAACAGAAGCCAGTACAATGTGGCACCATCAGAACCCAGTTCTACTACAGCAAGACCTGGATATCTTAACACACCTGAAAAGCAAGATTGTGACCTTAAATCCTATCTCATGAAGATGTTAGAGATCTTCAAAAAGGATATAAATAAATCCCTTAAAGAAATACAGAAAAACACAATCAAACATGTAGAAGCCCTTAAAGAGGAAACAAATGAATCCCTTAAAGAAATACAGGAAAATACAATCAAAAGGTGAAGGACATGAATAAAATGGTCCAAGGCCTAAAAATGGAAATAGAAACAATAAAGAAAACACAAATGAAGGCAACCCTGGAGATGAAAAACCTAGGAAAGAGATCAGGAATTACAGACACAAGCATCACCAACAGAATACAAGAGATGGAAGAGAGAACCTCAGGCATAGAAGATACCATAGAAGAAACTGATGCACCAGTCAAAGAAAACAGCAAAAGTAAAAAGGTTCTAACTCAAAACATCCAGGAAATTTGGGACACAATACAAAAACCAAACCTAAGAATAATAGGAATAGAAGAAAATGAAGATTCCCAGCTCAAAGGGCCAGAAATTATCTTCAACAAAATCATAGAAGAAAGCTTTCCTAACCTAAAGAAAGGGATGACTATAATTGTAAACGAAATTTACAGAATACCAAATATATTGGATCAAAAAAGAAAATCCTCCCACCACATAAACACTAAATTACAAAACAAAGAAAGAATATTAAAAGTTGTGAGAAAAAAACAGGCCAAGTAACATAGAAAGGCAGAAGTATCAGAATTACATCTGACTTCTCAACAGAGACTCTAAAAGTCAGAAGATCCTGGAAGGTCTTGCAGACCCTAAGAGATCACAGATACCAGTCCAGGCTACTGTACCCAGCAAAACTTTCAATCACCATAGATGTAGAAATAAAAATATTTTATGACAAAACCAGCCCTACAGAAATACTAGAAGGAAAACTCCAAATAAAGGAGAGTAACTATACCCAAAAAAACACAAGGAATTCTTCTCACAAACCCAAAAGAAGAGAATCACACATACACAGCACCAACAACAACATCAAAATAACAATCATTGGACATTAATCTCTCTCAATATCAACGGACTCAATTCACCAATAAAAAGACACAGGCTAACAGACTGGATATGTAAACAGGATCCATCATTGCGCTGCATACAAGAAACACACCTCAGCAACAAAGATAGACACTACCTTGGCAAAAAAAAAAGGTTTTCTAAGCAAACAGACCCATGAAACAAGCTAGAGTAGCCATTCTAATATCTAATAAAATAGACTTTCAAAAAGAAGTAATCATAAGAGATAGGGAAGGATGTTTCATACTGATCAAAGGAAAATCCAGCAACAAGACATCTCTATTCTGAACATTTAATGCCTCAAATACAAATGTACCCACATTCATAAAAGAAACTTCACTAAAGCTCAAATAACACATTGAACACCACACAATAATTCTAGGGAACTTCACCACCCTACTTCCACCAATACACAGGTTATCAAAACAGAAAATACACAGAGAAACAATAAAACTAACAGATGTTATGAACCAAATGGATCTAACAGATTAGATATCTTTCACCCCCCAAAAAGATTATACCTTGTTCTCAGCACCTCACTGAATGTTCTCCAAAATTTGCCATATAATTAGGCACAAAGCAAGCCTCAACAGATACAAGAAGATTGAAATAATATCTTGTATCTTATCAGGTCACCATGGACTAAGGCTGGACTTCAACAATTATCAGAAACAACGGAAGGCCCACATACTCATGGAAAATGAGCAACTCTCTACTCAACATTCACTTGATTAGGAAAGGAATAAAGAAAGAAATTAAAGACTTTCTATAATTCAATGAAAATGAAGGCACAACATACCCAAAGTTATGGGACACAATGAAAGCAGTGCTAAGAGGAAAATTCATAGCACTAAGTGCCTTCATAAAGAAATTGGAGAGATCTGGTCCTAGCAACTTAACAGCACACCTAAAAGCTCTAGAACAAAAAGAAGCAAGCACACCCAAGAGGAATAGAAAACAGGAAATAGGTAAACTCAGGGCTGAACTTAATCATTTAGAAACAAAGAGAAAGATACAAAGAATCAACAAAAACAAGAGCTCTTTTTTGTTTTGTTTTGAGAAAAACAGGATAAACAAACCCTTAGCCAAACTAACTAAAAGGCATAGAGACAGTATCCAAATTAAGAAAATCAGAAGAAACTAAGGAAATTTAAAAAAAAAATCCTTAGGTCTTACTTAAAAAGCCTATACTCCACAAATCTAAATGAAATGAATGATTTTCTAGACAGATACCACTTACCAAAGTTAAATTAAGATTGATCAGGTAAGCGATCTAAATAGTCCCATAACCCCTAAGGAAACAGAAGCAGTCATTAAAAGTCTTCCAAAAACAAATAAGCCCAAGGTCAGGTGGTTTAAGCACAGAAATCTAGCAGACTTTCAAAGAAGAGCTAATACCAATACTCCTCAAACTGTTCCACAAAACAGAAACAGAAGGAACACTACCTAATTCGTTCTATAAGGCCACAATCACCCTGATACCTAAACCACACAAAGACTCAACAAAGAGAATTTCAGACCAATTTTACTTATGAACTTCAATGCAAAAATACTTAATAAAATAGATGCTGTAAATGCAGCACCCCTTCATGTTAAAAGTCTTGGAGAGATCAGGGATTCAAGACCCATACCTAAACATAATAAAAGCAATATAGAGCAAGCCAATAGCCAACATCAAATTAAATGTAGAGAAACTTAAAGCACTCCCACTAAAATCAGGGACAAGACAAGGATGCCCACTCTCCCCCTATTTATTCAATATAGTACTTGGTGTTCTATCCAGAGAACCCAAAAATTTTACCAGAGAACTCCTACAATACAAATGATAAACAAGCAGAGAAAGAAATAAGGTAAGCAACACCCTTTACAACAACCACAGATAATATAAAATGTCTTAGTGTAACCAAAAATCTGTATGAAAAGAACTTCAAGTCTCTGAAGAAAGAAATTGAAGAAGATATAAGAAGGTGGAAAGATCTTCCATGCTCATGAATTGGTAGGATTAACATAGTAAAAAAAATGGCCATCTTCCCAAAAGCAATCTACAGATTCAATGCAATTCCCATCAAAATTAAGATACATTTTCTATAGACCTGGAAGGAGCCACTCTCAATTTCATATAGAAAAATAAAAAACCCAGGATAGCAAAAACAATTTTGAACAATAAAAGAACTTCTGGAAGTATCACCATCCCTGACCTCAAGCTGTATTACAGAGCAATAGCAGTGAAAACAGCATGGTGTTGGTACAGAAACAGAGAGGTTAAGCAATGGAATCAAATCAAAGACACAAAAATAAACCTACATACCTATGGACACTTGATTTTTGACAAAGAACCCAAAACTATACAGTGGAAAAAAGAAAGCATCTTCAACAAATGGTGCAGGTCAAACTGAATGTCTGCATGAATGAAAATAACATAAAACCTGGATACACTAAATCTCATAGAAGAAAAAGTGCCTTGAATGCATTGATACCAGAGACAATTTCCTGAACAGAATACCAATGACTCAGGCTCCCTCATGAAACTGAAAAACTTCTGTAAGGCAAAGGATATTGTCAATAAGACAAAACAGCAGCCTACAGATTGGGAAAAGATCTTCACTAACCCTACATCTGACAGAGGGCTTATCCAAAATATATAAAGAACTCAAGAAGTTAGGCTCCAACAAACCAAATAATCTAATTACAATACTGTGTTCAGAGCTTAACAGAGACTTCTCAGCAGAGGAATCTCTAATGACCAAGAAGCACTTAAAGAAATGTTCAACATCCTCAGTCATCAGAGAAATGCAAATGATATTCTACCTTACACCAGTCAGAGTGGATAAGACAAAAACTCAAGATGCTGGTGAGGATGTGGAGAAAGAGGAACACTCCTCCATTGCTGGTGGGATTGCAAGCTTGGACAACTACTTGGAAATAAATCTGGTGGTTTCTCAGAAAACTGGAAATAGTTCTACCTCCAGTCTGAACTATACTGCTCCTCGGCATAGACCCAAAAGGTGCTCCACCCCACAAGGACATGTGCTCCACTATATTCATAGCAGCTTTATCCATAGTAATCAGAGACTGGAAACAACCCAGATGTCCCTCAACTGAAAAATAGATACAGAAAATGTGGTTCATTTACACAATGGAATGCTATACAGCTACTAGAAACAAAGAGATCATGAATTTTGCTGGCAAATGTATGGAACTAGAAAATATCACCCTGAGTGAGGTGACCTAGATCCAAAGGTAAATGCATGGTACATACTGCTAAGTGGATATTAGCCATAAAGTACAGGATACTCATGCTGCACTCCACAGACCTAAAGAAGCTAAATGAGAAGGAAGGCACAAGTGAGGATGCTTGAATCTCACTTAGAAGAGGAGGCAGTGGGAGGGAGGGACCTGGGTGGGAGAGAGGATGGGAAGAGGAATGAGGGTGTTCAGGATCAGATGTGGAAAGAGACAGGGCCTGAGGGTCAGGAGAATGATGTGCCTAATCCTGCAGAGACTGGATGTGCCAGGGTGGGGGAGGCATAGTTCTTTCAATCAATGCAAATCTGTCTAGCCACTGAGGACAATGCAGTGTGATCATACCTTGTTATCACAGGACACTCATCCTTGGATCCCAGTCGTCAGGCTGGCAGGAAGGTCAAGCAAACTCAAGGGGCTTTCGCAGAGCAGAACTCTGATAGAATCCTCAACTGAAGAGCACTCTCTCTGTATCTGTTACTTTCCCCATGGCTATGACAAACGCCTGGCAGAAGCAGCTTAAGACAGGAAGCTCTGTTTTGGCTCATGGTTCAAGGGGATACAGTGCATCATGGAGGGGAAGACCATGGTGACCCGTCACATCCCATCCACAGGCAGGAAGTTGAGAGATGATTACTGGAGTTTCTCTTGCTTTCTCCTCTTTATTCAGTCTGGGACTCCAGACCATGCAATGGTGCACCCATGTTCAGAGTGTGTCTTCCCTCTCTGAGAACACCCTCACAGACAGGCCCAGAAGTTTGCCTTTTAGGTGATTCCAAGTTCCTCACATCAAGAGTCAAGATACACCCCGGCCATGTAAATGACTCATCTCCAGAGTAAGTTCTGGGGTTGGAAAGATAAATGGCTCTGGGATAGAGAACTGTGCTTGGGAACTGCAGTTCAGTTCCCAGCAGCCAAGTGAGGTCAACTCACAACCACCTGGAATTCCAGTTCTAGGGGATCAGACGTCTTCTGGGCTCCAAGGGCACCTGTGCACGTATGTACAGACACATGTTTAAAATACACAGAATTTTAAAATAAAGGAAAATATTTTATTAAAAATTAAAGGTTTCATAGGGAAGTGGTTGCTGTTTTCACACCACTGAGACTGGGTAGATGCTGTGTGCACTGCATTGTTTTGTTGTTTTGTTTTTCAAGACAGGGTTTCTCTGTGTAGCCTTGGTTCTCCTGGAGCTCGCTTTGTAAACCAGGCTGGCCTCAGACTCCAGAGCTCCGCTTGCCTCTGCCTCCCGAGTGCTGGGACTGAAGGCCTGGGCCACTGCCTGCTCACTGCCTGCATCAACACCAGGCACACAGCATTTCAAGAAGCCCCCGGAGCAGTACCACTAAGGGGGTCCCAGTGGGACTGTAGGACTGACTGTCCTTTGACCTCTTTGTAAACTTGGAGGAAAGATTAGTTTACTATCATTGGAGGACATCTCCCTGGAAGCTCTGTGCAGCCACAGTGGTGGCAAGACCTTGAAAGTCCCTAGACACAGCTCAATACTAGAGCACTCACCAGTCTGTCACAAGACCCTGTGCATATCAAAAAGTAAAAATTCTTTCCACAGATTTTTTATTGTTTTTATTGTGATAATATTGAAGATATGTGCATAAACCCAAATGGATCAAATTATATACATTAAACATGCACAGTTATGTCATGTACAATTATATATCGATAAAGCCAATTTTAAAAAAGAATGGGTGCGGTGGCCACACTTTTAATTCCAGCACTCAGGAGGTAGAAGCTAGGGGATCGATGTGGGTTTCAGGACAGTCTTGTCTACAGAGTTCCTGGACAGCCAGACAGCCAGGACTACACAGAGAAATCCTGTCTCAAAAAACCAAAAACAATCAAACAAAGGTTGAAAAAAACAAAAACAAAAGAAGAAGGAAAGGAAAAGGAGGAGGAGGAAGAGGAGGAGGAGGAGGAGGAAGCTTTTTCTCCCTCTTTAGGTTAATAAGTGAAACCCAGGGCTGAGGAGATTGCTCGGTCAGTAAAGGGCTTGCCTTGAGAGCACAAGGACCTGAATTCAACCCTAGAATGTGTGCAAAAACACCAAGCATGGTGGCACATGTTTATAATCCCAGCACTGAGGAGGTAAAGAGAGGAGGATCCAGGAGCACTGGGCAGACAGCCTGGGCTATGTACTTTCAGGCCAGTAAGGGACTCTGGCTTGAAAAGCAGAAAAAATGGGCAGGGTCTGAAGTTGCCCTCTGGCCTCCATATGCATGTGCACAAATGTTCACACGCATGCACACACACACACATCCAGAGTGAATCTCAGAGCATGTTTTGTGACCCCATATAGTCTCATCAACTCCATTCCCAGAATGTCTGTCCCCACTTTGAGATAAGCAAATCCAATTTTCCATCCATATTTGCAGAAGTTATTTGCTACCTAAGCAAGAAGCAGCCTAGCAAATTCTTGGGTAAATAACACAAGTCCAAGAACATAATTCCCAGGTCAATAGCCACAGTGCAGAAAACATCAGCCAGGCACTGTCCCAAGGTGTGTGGGCACTGTGGCTTTAGGAAGGGCAGGATACAAAGGTGGGATTGGGTAACCTTATCAAATCTAGGCATTCATGGGCTAGGTACCCTGAGCTTGATTCTTGACAGTGACTTATTACATGTGTTTTTTTCAGCAAGCTGATTAAAACTTTCTGAACTTCAATTTCCCACTGTGCAGGAGACTGAGAGCCTCTTGAAGTAAGACAGCCGGGCTGATGAGATGGTTCAGTGGGTAAAGGCATTTACTGCTAGCCTGATTGCCTGAGTTCCAGTCACACCACTGGATAGAAGAAGAGCTGCCCTTCAGCCTACACATAGGCTCAAGCACAAAAGTGTGTGTGTGTGTGTGTGTGTGTGCGCGCTTTTAAACAACTTTTAATTAA
Source organism: Tokudaia tokunoshimensis (assembly GCA_036184795.1). Lineage (NCBI taxonomy): Eukaryota > Metazoa > Chordata > Mammalia > Rodentia > Muridae > Tokudaia > Tokudaia tokunoshimensis. The sequence continues at coordinate 100,619,749 of BTHU01000010.1, forward strand.
TAAAGTAATAGCAACTTTGCACAGCAAACGCTAAGTATGGTTAATAAGCAGTAAATGTTGCTGGCCTTCACTGTATTTCTATTATTATACACTGCCTGGGTTATAAAAGAGGAAAGTTAGAGATGAGAAGGGCCTGGAGACGAAGAACCGTGAGTTCTGGACTGTCACTTGAGTTTTGCCACACACTTGCTTGGACACCTGAAGAACGTGCTTGATGATGTTTGTTGAACTTTTCAGCTGTTGGGGGACTCGGAGGCTTCCCTTCCTCCCTTCTTTGGATTGCTGAGGATTCTATTTACCTAGTCCACTAGAAGCATTTAGCAGAGGACTGCAGAAACAAGTTCCAAGAGAGCCTCTGCTGAGATAAGAGAAATAGCTGACTCGAAGAATCCAAACCTGGGGTTACACAGTCAAACCCAGTGTCCTAGTTAGGTTTCTGTGGCTGTGACAAAATCATGAAAAAAAAAAAAAGCAACTCGGTTAGGGAGAGATTCCTGTTTACAGGTTACAGGTTACAGTCCATAATCAAGGAAACCCAAGGCAGGAGTTTGAAGCAGAAACTGCAGAAGAACACTGCATATTGGCTTGCTCCCAGGCTCTCATTCAGATGGTCTTATGTAGCCCAGGTCCATCTGCCTAGAAATGCTACTGCCCACAGTGGGCTGGTCACTCCTGTATCAATTGGCAAACAAACAAACAAACAAAAATGCCCCACAGACATGTCTGAAGGAGGCTTGTGGAGTTTTGTTGTTGTTGTTTTGTTTTGTTTTTAAGATAGGGTCTTACTACATAGCCTTGGCTGGCCTAGAACTCACTATGGAGATGAAGCTGACCTCAAACTCACATAGACACTTCTGCCTCGATCTCTCTAGTTTTGGGATTAAAGGTATACATTCCCATAACCAGCTGATGGAGGCAACTCTTCAGTTGGGGGTTCCTCTTCTCAGATGCAGAGTTGATCACCAAAATGACCCATCACTCCATGGATCCAGCTTGATCTAAGAACAACTTGGACTCTTCTCCATTGTTTCTCTCTCCCTGCCTCCTTCTCTCCTTCCCTCCCTCCTTCTCTCCTTCTCTACCTCCTTTTCTCTCTCCCTTCCTCCTTCTCTCTCTCCCCTCCTCCTCCTCTCCTTCCCTCTCTTCCTCCTTCTCTGTCTCCCTCTCTCCCTCAGACCCTCTCTCCGTCCCTCCCTCCCTCTCTCCCTCACTCCTCCCCTCTGCAGTTGATACTGGCAGTCACCCTCATTCATTGAGCTGACTTCCTCCATAGTCAAAATGCTCATCCAATACAGTGTAGACTTAGACCTAAGGAGAGGTGAGGGAGAGTGACTGGCTTCCCTGCCTTCCCAAGTCCTGAGTTCCCAGTGCAGAAACTCATTGGCCCTGTATGGATCATTTGCCAACTCCTTGACCAACAAGGCCAAGTGGCTTTGGAGGAGGTCATGCTGGACCTTGGCAGCTCTCACCAGCTCACCAGGCCACACCTCTGAACTCAAAAATCTGGCAGGACAGCTTACAGAGCAGGTCACTTTCCTCCATGGTTTGTTTCAAAGAACACTCTTGCCCTCATATAATCTCATCAGGAGCTCACAATGGAAACAAAATTGATTGCCTTACATCTGGTGCAATATGGAAGGGCACGTGAGCCTGAGGATGCTGGGTGCATCGCATCAGGGGCTGAGTTTGACCTAATGGCGGCCATCTTAGGTGTTCTTACTGTTGTGACTTCATTTCTGTTGCTGCAATAAATTTCCATGACAAAAACCAACTGAGGGGAGAAAGGGTTCTTTTAAGGTCACAATTCAGGTTAAAGTCCATGATAGCTGGGAAGTCAAGGTATCATAGACTTAAAACAGCTGGACACATCACATCTACAATCAAGGGCAGTTCGAAAGGAATGCATGCCTGCCATATTCAGCTAGCTTTGTCATACAATCCAGGACCCAAAACCAAGGAATGGGGCTCCCCACTTTCAGCCTGGGTTTTCCCACATCAATAAAACAACCCCCCAAAGACACGCCCACAGGGCCAACCTGTTCAAGCCAATCTTCTCACTGAGACTCTCTCCCCAGGAGGTTCTAGACTGTGTCAGGTGAACAGCTAAAACGAGCCATCACATGGCAGGACTACTTCCCAGCTGATGCTTGACATGTCTTATGGTTGAGTCCCACACAGACTCATGTTTGAACACATGGTCTCTGGCTGGTGACACTGTTTGGAAGAGATTGTGGAATGTTTAGGAGGTGGAGCCTGATCACAGGAAGTGGTTTGGTGAAAGCAGGCCCACACACCTTCAATCCCACACTCTGTTTCCTGTTTAGCAAAGCTATAAGGAGATGAGAAGACCTAGCTTCGCACTGTGGCTACCAAGTAAGCTGCCTGTCAACATGCTTTACCCTCAACGAGAGACTATATATCTCCAAACCACAATCCAAAATAAGCCCTCCCCTGCCCCTTAAGTTTTTTGGTCATAGCAATACGTAACTAATACAGCATGTTAAGTGTTTTTGAAAAAGCCTACATACATTTCAACTTTGCTAGCTCTGCACATGACTTCTTTCCTCCTGCCTTCAATATGGGAGATCCTCCTGTCTTACTAAGAAGTACTTCTGTTTGCGATTCCCTGATAAAACATATTGGCAGAGGGGGCTGGAGAATTGGGTCAGTGGTTAAGAGCATCAACTACTCTTCCTAAGGACCTGGTTTCAATTCTCAGAACAAACATGGTGGCTCACAACTATCTCTAAGTCCAGATCCAGGGCATCTGACACTTTCTGGCCTCTGTTGGCACCTGGTACACACATGGTGCCTACCCATACACATAAAATAATATGTATGTATATACTTTGTATGTGCTGAATTATTCTGACTCTTTTTTTTCAGTCTCTACACCTTCTACCTTTGGATACACTTTATTTTTCCTAAAAGGTATGACCAGAAATACACAGTCTGCCTTGGACAGAGGCAAGTCAAGCTAAAAATTCAGGAAAGTGAGCACCTACCAAGGTCCATTACATTAATAAATGATGTATGTCCCTGGTTTTCCCCCGAAAGCCCATGAATGAAGACCCAAGAGTGTAATCACTGGGGAGTCTGTGTGTGCCCACCACATAGCTGCTGAAACATTCAAGCAAGGTTCCTTGCAGAGGGATTTCTGTAAGTGAAGTCTCCCTCCTATCCTGTAATAGCAAACTTGGGGACTCTCATACCCAGCCAGAGTACAGCACAAGCTCCTTGAGGATCCTTGTACCTGGCTGAGAATGACTGAATCAGAGGCAGGGGAAGCTTGAGATGGTCACGAGCTCGGCTGGATGTAACTGTTCACTGATGGTGTCCAGTCTCCCTTAGCTCTCTCCTCCTTGTAGGAACTCTACTCTGGCTTCACTGAGCATCACAGGAAGGCAGCCCCCCCCACTTCCTGTGCTGTTTACAGCATCTCTTTCCAATTCTTCATTAACAAATTATTTTATTTCTGTGCTTTGTTCCTATCATTGATTAAAAGAATATCTCTATCATTATTGTGAGAATTAAACAAGATAGTAAAGTACTCTTTAGAGTGTGATTATTACTTGGCCTATGCAGCTGAGAGAAGAACTAAAAACTCTAGGAGGGAGTTTCATTTTCTTTCTTTTGGAGCTTGGCTAATTTTTATAAGACAAGAGTCTGGTGCAGCTAAGCTACTGGTTTTGAAGTCCCCATATACTTAAAATGACCTTGAACTTCTGATCCTCCTGCCTCCCCTTCCCAAGTGCTTGGATTACATGCATAAGACACTATGTCTGGTGTTATGGGATGTTGAGGATCAAACCCAGAGCTTCAGGCATGCTAGCAAAGCGTTTCTCTTCTCTCTCTCTCTCTCTCTCTCTCTCTCTCTCTCTCTCTCTCTCTCTCTCTCTCTCTCTCTCAAAACTAAGCAGTACCCATACCCCAAGAGTTGTTTTTCATCAGATTTATTTTCACATTAGGAAAACGTATCTCATGTTTTAAAACAAAACTAATTTCATATTAGTAAAATGGTACTGCAACACATACCTACACTCTCAGCTCATACCCACACTCCATACTCACACTCCCAGCACATACCCACACTCTCAGCACATACCCACACTCCCAGCACATACCCACACTCCATACTCACACTCCCTGCACATACCCACACTCCATACCCACACTCCAGCACATACCCACACTCCCAGCACATACCCACACTCCCAGCACATAACCATACTCCCAGCACATACCCACACTCTCAGCACATACCCACACTCCCAGCACATACACACACTCCCAGTACATACCCACACTCCCAGTACATACCCACACTCCCAGCACATACCCACACTCCCAGCACATACCCACACTCCCAGCACATACCCACACTCCCAGCACATACACACACTCCCAGCACATACACACACTCCCAGCACATACACACACTCCCAGCACATACACACACTCCATACTCACACTCCCCGCACATACCCACACTCCATACCCATACTCCAGCACATACCCACACTCCCAGCACATACCCACACTCCCAGCACATAACCATACTCCCAGTACATACCCACACTCTCAGCACATACACACACTCCCAGCACATACACACACTCCCAGCACATACCCACACTCCCAGTACATACCCACACTCCCAGCACATACCCACACTCCCAGCACATACCCACACTCCCAGCACATACCCACACTCCCAGCACATACCCACACTCCCAGCACATACCCACACTCCCAGCACATACCCACACTCCCAGCACATACCCACACTCCATACCCACACTCCATACCCACACTCCCAGCACATACCCACACTCCATACCCACACTCCCAGCACATACCCACACTCCATACCCACACACTCCCAACACATACCCACACTCCCAGCACATACCCACACTCCATACACACACTCCCAGCACATACACACACTCCCAGCACATACCCACACTCCATACCCACACTCCATACCCACACTCCATACCCACACTCCCAGCTCCTCAGCAGTTTGGACAGGAGCATCACTTGAGCTCAGGAGTTCAAGGCCAGGTCAGGCTACATAGCAAAATACATCCCCCCCAAAAAAAAATGTCAAGAACAAAAAAGGGGTCAAAGACAGAAGATTAGAATATTCAGTGGAGCCACTGACGTTTCCCTACTAAAAACCTCAGCCAAGCATGGTGACTCACATGTGCAAGCCTAGTGCCCAGTAACTGAAGCTAAAAGATCCATCTCAAGACCAGCCTGGGCTACATGGTGAGTTCCAAGTCAACCCGAGCTGCATAGTTAGAAAACATCCTGAGGCCAGCAAAATGGCTCTGTGGGTAAAACTGCTTGCCACTGAGGCTGACAGTCCTAGACAATCCCAGGAATACACACCCCCAGGGTGTCTCACTGTGCAGCCCTGGCTGGCCTTAGAACTTACTATGTAGACCAGGCTGGCAAAATTCACAGAAATCCTCCTGCCTCTACCTCCTGTGTGCACCACCACACTCAGCCAGAAGTATCTCTTTTAGTCTTTGTACCCTGTGAATTTTTGACCTTTTGTTGCCTATCGTCTGTGTGCAGATGTGTGGGTTAGCGCTGGTGGCTGCGGGAATGCAGATGCAGGCACAGGCGCCTCAGTGTTGCCTGCTTGAAGGCCAGAGGACAGCTGTCTGGAGTTGGTTCTTCCCTTCCACGTTGTTTCTGAGGCAGCGTCTCTAATAATTCCTGCTCTGCTTTGCTTATAGAAGCCCCCATCCAATTCTCCTGTCTCTACCCTCCAGTCCCATTGTAGAGCTGGATCTGGGACTGCAGAGATAGTCACCATATTTGATTATCCTTTCACAAGTTCTAGGGAGTAAACTCTGGTCATCTGGACTTCTCAATGGGTGCTTTCATCCGTGAGCTATCCCGCTGTGCCCTGGTCTCAGTAGTTACTATATTACCATCCACAGGAAAAGAAGCTGATGCTCAGAGAAGTTAAGGGGTACGTGCAGGGGTCACACACAGCTGCAGGCAGCAGAGCCCAGGCACGTGCTCCACTGGGAAGCATAAACACAAGCAGAATTTCTATTTTCTCTCACTCATCAGTGGTCAGATGTCAGACAATGCTTCCCTAGGTCAGAGTCTCACGGCTAGGGGACCACTCAAGACAGCGTCCTCAGGCAAGAGCAGATGACAAGCTAGACCTCAGACTTCTCCTAAAGACTCTTTGTTAAGAAAAGAAGCTTCCCTGACAGACAGAAAAAGGTGGGGTGGGGTAATATACTATTGACATATTAATGACACCGGGAGCCTTTTAATATTCATCTTATTTATTCTTAGCCCAGACTGGCTGCACCAGAGCTAACAGTTTGTTGTTAATGAGATTGAGAACATTTTAAATCAACTTAATTGACATTTTTATGGTGTTCAGCAGGCTCTAGACACTGAATTTTCAGCTGGGAAGCTGCATAAGAACTAGGAGTTTGGATGGACCATGTAGACCCTGCACATAGAGTAAAATCACTGAGCAAGGCAGAGGTAAGCAGAGCTTCATGGGTCCCCTTGGAACTCGGACTTTGGTGCTATGGAGACTTTCTTTTTTCCAGTTTTTTTAACTTATTTATTTATACATGTGTATGGATGCCTGTGATGAATCCCCTGGGGCTAGAGTTACAGGTAGCTGTAGGCTGCCCAACCTAGATTCTGGGAACCAAACTGTGATCCCCTAAAAAAGCAGCAGGTGCTCTTAACAGCCAAGCCACCTCTCTAGCCCCATGGTATCCTTTTGGTCCTTACTCTGTTCCTATTACAGCTGCTATGGGGCTAGAATCTGAGCCTGAGACTGTACCACAGTGCCTCAGTTTCCCTGTCTATAAAATAAAGTTCCTTATTCCCAGGGTTGTCCTATGATGAGCTCAGATCTCCTCCTATGGTTCTGCAACTATTAACCCTGTTGTCATTAAAATGGATCATTTAAAGTCTCCATGTTTGATTTAACATCTAGAGAATGTCCTGGAGGTCTCCATCTGTGGAACTCAGCAATGGCCATGTGACTTGCTTTGACTATGAAAGGAACTGACACATGTCAGTTCTCAGACACATGTCCCTTCTCAGTCACTTGTCACTTCTCAGCCTATTCAACAGCCACACCAATGATTCTTCACAGCCCTCTCTTCTGGATGCCACAGGAAAGCAATTTTTTTCTTATAATGGTTGGTCCACCTGCCATATCCCAGAGTGACTGTGAAAAGGAGCAGAGCCACTGCCCGCCTTTAGTGGGGTGCAACTGGAGGAAGGGGTGACATCTGTAGGAGTGGAGGCTTTGTTACTCTAGCAGGAGACAACACTTCAAGCCTGCATAGTACCTCTTCTTAGAATGCACTCAGTCCAGTGGGGGAAACATTGTAAACAGATAAGGAGTGTCATAGCAGGAGAGAAAGAGGGCTGTGAATGATCCAAGGTCCATTCTCCAGCCAGCCCGGAAAGGCTGCATGAGAGAGGCTTCAAAGTTCTTCTTCATTTGAACTTGGAGAAAGGGTTACACCACAGAACACTGACAACATTTACTGACTGCTGACCCTGGTCTCATCTAGTCCTAAAAACAGCACTATGACATGGTGGTGATGGTGGTAGTGGTGGTGGTGGTGATAATGATGATGGTAATGATTGCAGTTTTGGTGGTAGTAGTGACAGGATATCTTTATAAAAGCTAGCTAAGAAGAAAGGCAAAAGCAAAGAAAGGGAAGAAGGTCAGGGGAGAACAGGAAGAAGGATGGGGAATTTAATCTGTAACTAATCGAGAGTAGCCCTTGCTATCTCATTCCCTAAGGACCAATCAGTTTAAAAGTCACACTGTTCTGTCAATCACATTGTTCCTAGTGGCTATAGCTCTAGTCTACCCCTGAAAGCTGTACAAAAACTGGCCAAACCGGCTGCCTGGGGATGACCCCAGCACGCTGGAATAATAAATTCCTCTTGCTTTTGCATTGATCCCTGGCTCCATGTGGTTCACTCAGAGGGTTCCTCAGTAGCTAAGGCTCGTCAGAGTCTTACACATCCTCTTTCAGACTTGCTCACAGCTCACAACTGGGAATCATCATTGTCAAGGCCAAAGTGTTCAAATCTAAACCTGTTTCTGGTCTCACATGAATCGTTTTTCATTAAATTAAAAAAGGAGCCCCGTTTTACATAATGTTGGCCTCACCTCAACCCGAGCACTTGCCAACCATTCAAATAGTAACCTTGTTAGTTTTTAAAACACTTTGTTCCAATGAATCCTTGATGACTTTCCTCCTCCCCTGCAGAGGAGAACCACATGGCTGAGAGTGGACTGCAAGGGGAAACCCTCCCACCTCCTCACTCTTCAGGGCAAATCAAATAGTCACTTCCAGGTTCTGAGTGCTTATTGTGTGGCTGACATAGTTCTGATTTTTCAACTATGGGCTATGACAGTTAACTTTGATTGTCAAGTTGATTGACTTGAGAATCTTGACTTGAATCTCAGAGATTAGGGAAGCTGTTTCTGGGGTGACTGACAGGGTCTTTTAGGGAGGAATAACTAAGGAGACCTTCCCTGAGGGTGTGTGGGTATGCCCCACTATTGGACCCAAGGGGTAGAAGAAAACTGCAACTCTCCCTCTCCCTCTCTTCCTCTCTCTCTTTCTCCCTCTCTTTCTCTCTCTGTCTCTGTCTCTCTCTCTCCCTCTCCCTCCCTCTCCCTCTCCCTCCCTCTCCCTCTCCCTCTCTCCCCTCTCTCCCCCTCCCTTTCCCTCTTCCACCTATCACCCTCTGCCACCCACCATGAAGAGCTAAAGCCTCTAATGTCTTGGGTAATACAAGTCTTTCCCTTCTTAATGGTTTGTGCTCTCAAGTCTGTGTTCAGTGTCAAAAAGTCTGACCAGGGCTGACAGAATTACCTTGTGCAGATTGTCAGCTCCATGTAATAACGTATACATAGTACCTATGGCCAGACAGTCCATGCGCATATCTAGACCCTGCCTCTTAGAAAGGTATAAAGTGTCATGAGGCTCCCTTTTCTCCCTCTCCAGCCCCAACAACACATTTTCTTTGAGACAAGATCTCACTCTGCTGGGCTTTAACTTGAGATCCCCCTGCCTCCACTCCTGAATGCTGAAATTACAGGCATGTGCCACTATGCCTGGCTCTATCTACTCTGTGAGCCTGACAATTTTAGATCACTCCTGTAGGTACAATCATGCAGAATTTGCCTTTTTGTGACTGGCTCATTTTTCTTTGTACGCTGTCCTCAAAACTTACCCATGTTGTATCATGAAGAGAATATCTTCTTTTTAAAAGTAGAATAGCATTCCCCTGCACTCTCTGCCATACTTTCTTTAGCCATTCAGCCCTCAGTCAACATTTAGGCTTTGTCTACCTTTTTTTTACCACTGGGAACAAACCTACAAGGAATACTAGCATAAAAATCTTCCTCTGAGGCCACAGCGCTCCATACCCAAATACTGTCGGGAGAGAGCTGGTATCCCAAGAGTGATGACTTATCTGTGAGCACAAGTAAGACCATGACTTCTGTTCAACTTCCTGGCCCAAGCAGGATCCACCCTGAGCCATCAGGACAGGAACTAAGGGAGAGTTGGGGACAGTATCTCTCTGGTTTCTGTCTGCACCCTGGAACTGAGCCTGTGCCACAACTGTCCATACCCAAATTCCTCCAAGGGAGAACTGGTCTCCCAGGAGTACTGAAACACAGGTTTGCAGGAGGGACAATCCACAGTCAGAGACAGCAAGACCAGCTAACACCAGAGATAACAAGTTGACAAGATGCAAGGGCAAGAACATAAGCAATAGAAACCAAGGCTACTTGGCATCATCAGAACCCAGTTCTCCTACCACAGTGAGCCCCGGATACCCCAACACACCAGAAAAGCAAGACTCTGATTTAAAATCACATCTCATGATGATAATAGAGGACTTAAGAAGTATATAAATAACTACCTTAAAGAAATACAAAAGAAGATAGGTAAACAGCTAGAAGCCCTTAAAGAGAAAACACAAAAATCCCTTAAAGAATTACAGGAAAGCAACCAAACTGGTGAAAGAATTGAACAAAACCATCCAGAATCTAAAAATGGATATAGAAACAACAAAGAAATCACAGAGGGAGACAACCCTGGAGATAGAAAACCTAGGAAAGAGATCAGAAGTCATAGATGCAAGCATCACCAACAGAATACAAGAGATAGAAGAGAGACTCTCAGGTGCAGACAATACCATAGAAAACATTGACACAACAATCAAAGAAAATACAAAATGCAAAAGCTCCTGAGCCAAAGCATCCAGGAAATCCAGGACACAATGAGAAGACCAAACCTAAGGATAATATGTATAGAAGAGAGTGAAGATTCCCAACTTAAAGGGCCAGTAAATATCTTCAACAAAATTATAGGAGAAAACTGCCCTAAACCTAAAGAGATGCCCATAAACATACAAGAAGCCTACTGAACTTTAAATAAATTGGACCAGAAAAGAAATTCCTCCTGTCACATAATAGTCAAAACACCAATTTTACTAAATAAAGAAAGAATATTAAAAGCAGTAAGGGAAAAAGGTAAAGTAACATATAAAGGCAGACCTATCAGAATTATAGCAGACTTCTCACCAGAGACTATGAAAGCTAGAAGATCCTGGGCAGATGTCATATAAACCCTAAGAGAATACAAATGCCAGCCCAGGCTACTATACCCAGCAAAACTCTCAATTACCATAGATGGAGAAACCAAGATATTCCATGACAAAAACAAACTTACACAATATCTTTCCACAAATCCAGCCCTACAAAGGATAATAGATGGAAAACTCCAACACAAAGAAGGAAAGTACACCCTAGAAAAAGCAAGAAAGTAATCTTCTTTCAGCAAATGCAAGAGAAGATAGCCACACAAACATAAAAATAGCATCAAAAATAACATGAAGCAACTATCACTATTCCTTAATATTTCTTAACATGAGTGGACTCAATTCCCCAATAAAAAGACATAGAATAAGAGACTGGATACATAAACAGGACCCAACATTTTGCTGCATACAGGAAATACACTTCAGTGTCAAAGAAAGACACTACCTCAGAGTAAAGGGTTGGAAAACAATTTTCCAAGCAAATGGTCCCAAGAAACAAGCTGGAGTAGCCATTCTAATATCAAATAAAATCAACTTTCAACCAAAAGTTTTCAGAAAGAATAAGGATGGACTCTTCATACTCATTAAAGGAAAAATCTACCAAAAAGAACTCTCAATTCTGAACATCTATGCTCCAAATGCAAGGGCACCCACACTCATTAAAGAAACTCTACTAAAGCTCAAAGCACACATTGCACCTCACACAATAATAGTGGGAGACCTCAACACCCCAATCTCAGCAATGGACATATTATGAAAACACAAACTAAACAGAGACACAGTGAAACTAACAGAAGTTATGGACCAAATGGATTTAACAGATATCTATAGAACATTTCATCCTAAAACAAAAGAATATATCTTCACAGCACCTCATGGTACCTTCTCCAAAATTGACCATTTAATCAGTCACAAAACATGCCTCAACAGATGCAAGAAGATTGAAATAATCCCCTACATCCTATCAGCTTACCACAGACTAAGGCTAGTCTTCAATAGCAACAAAAAAAAAAAAACAGAAAGCCCACACACACACATGAAAGCTGAACAGTGCCCTACTCAATGATAACCTGGAAAGGAAGAAATAAAGAAATTACAGACTTTTTAAAAACTAATGAAAATGAAGGCACAACATACCAAAACTTGTGGGATACAATGAAAGCAGTGCTAAGAGGAAAACTCATAGCTCTGAGTGCCCCCAAAGAGAAACTGGAGAGAGCATACACTAGCTGCTTAACAGCACACCTGAAAGTTCTAGAACAAAAAGAAGCAAATACACCCAAGAGTAGACAGCAGAAAATAATCAAACTCAGGGCTGAAATCAACCAAGCAGAAACAAAAAGAACTATACAAAGAATCAACCAAACCAGAAGTTGGTTATTTGAGAAAATCAACAAAATAGATGAACCCTTGGCCAGACTAACCAGAGGGCACAGAGACAGTATCCAAATTAACAAAATTAGAAATGAAAAGGGAGATATAACAACAGAAACTGAGGAAATTCAAAAAATCATCAGATCCGCCGGGCGGTGGTGGCGCACGCCTTTAATCCCAGTGCTTGGGAGGCAGAGGCAGGCGGATTTCTGAGTTCGAGGCTAGCCTGGTCTACAGAGTGAGTTCCAGGATAGCCAGGAACTCAGAGAAACCCTGCCTCGAAAAACCAAAAAAAAAAAAAAATCATCAGATCCTATTACAAAAGCCTATATTCAACAAAAATGGAAAATATGGATGAAATAGACAATTTTCTAGACAGATACCAAATACCAAAGTTAAATCAGGATCAGATAAACCATCAGATAAAACAGTCCCATAACCCCTAAAGAATAGAAGCATTCATTAAAAGTCTCCCAACCAAAAAAAGCCCAGGGTTTAGTGCAGAATTCTATCATACCTTCAAAAAAGATCTAATGCCAATACTCTTCAAACTATTCCACAAAATAGAAACAGAAGGAACACTACCCAACTCATTCTATGAAACCACAGTTACACTGCATATTCTCCCTTGGAGATGGAATGATTTCTGTCTAATCAGGAACTTTTCACAATTTCCTTTCATAGAGGACTTCATAAGAGATTTTTTTTCTACTTCTATCATGTTTAATGTTCCAAATAGATTTTAAAAACTGAAAAAAAAAAAACTTCCTCTGAGAGCTGTATTTGGCTCTTTTGAAATTTTTTTATTTATTGTTACTCTGAGTGTGTGAGAGGCGGGGATGTTGCAGGCATATCAGATATATCAGAGGACAACTTTAATGGATCGTTTCTCTCCTTCCATAGTGGGGTCCATGGCAGAGCTCCTCCTGTAGGTTCACAGCGATTGTGGTACTCACTCTGCTGCTCATCAGCCTTTGTTCTTTAGGACATGTACATGGCGGGGGATTGCTACAGCAGCTGGCCATTTATGACTAATTTTTGAGGAATCTCTACCCTGTTTTTGATAGCACATGTATCATTTTACAATCCTGCCAACAAAGCTCCAAGGTTTTTAATTCTCCCACATCCCACTGGTGACTGCTTCTTTTTCTCTTCTGGTTTTGTTGTTTTCCTTTTACTTTGTTTTGGTTTTCATTCTGTTTTTGTTTTTGAGAGAGAAACTCATTTGTCATCTAGGCTGGCCTCAAATTTATGATCCTCCTGCCTCAGTTTCCCAAAGTGGTGTTGATAGATGATAGACAGAGAGAGAGAGAGAGAGAGAGATAAATAGATGGGTTGATAGATACATGATCATGACACATATGGGTGGATAGATTGAGTGATTAACTGATAGATGACAGTTAGACAGTAGATGGATGGATTGATAGGCAGATAAACAATTATAAACAAATGATAGATATACGTGAATAGTTATACAGTCAGATAAACATAAAGATATACCTGCCATCATAACATATATGAAGTGATTCTAATGCTTTTGGTGATTAGTAATATTGACTAACTTATCAAATACTGTTAATTATTTAAATATTTTCTTTGATAAATATCTAGTCTAGTCCTTTATCCATTTTTAAAATCAGATTACTGGGGAGTTTATAATTTTTAAGTTGTAATGATTTTATAGATTATACATGTTATTGCCTTATCAAATGCAATCATTCCCTGGTGACCCTAGGAGATTCGTCTCAGTACCTCCCAAAGGTCCCCAAGTCTGCAGATGCTCAAGTGTCTTATGTAAAGTGACATGTTACCTGGGAACACGACTCAGTTGGTAGAGTACTTGTAGCCAGGACGAAGTACTGTATTTGATCCCCAGAATCTCTTAAACCAGGCACATCTATAATCCCAGCACTATGGAGGTGAAGGCAGGAAGATCAGAAGTTCAAGGCTGAGGCTAGCCTGAGTCACATGAGATATTATCAAGTAAATAAATGAATAAAATGATGTTATTTGCTTTTTATAATATGCTCATCTTTCCATACACTTTAATAATCTCTGGGTTACTTTTAATTCCTAACACAAAGCAAATGAAACATAAATAGTTGTATTGGTTATAGAATAGTTATAAAAATCCATATATGCTCAATTTTCAACCCAAGGTTTATTTATTGAGTTCACATTTATGGAACCAGAAAATATGAAGGATTGACGACATGCTCCACAAGTATTTTCTCTCATGATGCAGATTGCCTGGTCCTTTATGACAGCTTCTTTTCTGAATCTAATTCTCCATGTCTATGAGTTCCTTTAATTCTCACCCAAATTCATGGTGGCATGGAGATTCACATAGTGTAATGGTTAGTTTTTTGACAACTTGACACAAACTAGAGTCATCTGGGAAAGAGAAACCTCAATTGAGAAAATGTCTCCATCCCACTGGCCTATGGGCATACCTTGGCTAATGATTGGTGGGTGGGCGCTGGGGTGGGGGTGCAGCTCCACGTGGACTGTGCTGCCCCTGGCTAGATGGTCCTGGGTTCTATAAGAAAGCGGACAGAGAGAGCATGAGAAACAAGCCAGTGAGTAAGACTCCCCCACGGCATCTGCTTCAGTTCCTGCCTTGACTTCTCCAGGTGAACTGGATCAAGCTGTAGATGAAATAAACCCTTCCCTGTTGCTTTTGGTCATGGTGTTTATCACAGCAATAGAAAGCAAATGAGAACAGATGGGGAAACTGAGGTCTGGGGCTCTGCCTGCCCAGGGCTGCAGAACCTGCAGCAGGAGAGCCAGGACACACATTTGCAACTTCTGGAAAATTCCTGTCATTCTGGAGCGATGGCCATCCTTATCCCCTGCATACTGAGAGGTTCCTATAGAACAGATGTGCCTGGAGCATGTGCCCGTGTGCCTGAGGTGCTGAATCCACCCACCTCAGTCATTTCCACCATGCCCTCCCACCTTCTTCCTCCCCACGTTATTTCTTCTCTACAGCTAACTTGTATCCAAGACAGGAGACAGCAGGTGTCCCCTTTCTCTCCTCCAGAACATGATACAAATGAGCACTGCTCCTTTTCCTGTGAGTCTAGAGCAAAGCTCAGAATCAATCATTCTTTCTTTCCTCATTCCTTCCTTTCTTCTATCCTTTCTTCTTCATCCTTCTCCTCCTTTCGTCCCTTCTTTGAAATGCTGAGGACTAGATCTAGTGCCCGTCACATGCTGGGCAAGAGCTCTGCCACCCAGTTATATCCCCAGCCCTCTTTAAGTCTTTACTTTGATAGTGTCTCACTCGGTTATGCAGGCTAGTCTTGAACTCACTTCATAGCCCAAGCAGCCCTTAACTTGCAATCCTCCTGCCTCAACCTTCCTAGTAGCAAGAAAGACAGGCTGGTCTTTCAAGACAGCAGCTCTAGCTTCCTCTTACCTGATACAGTGCGCTAAGCAGATTCTGTCAATCAGGCATTGCCATATGGGATGAAATTCCCCGCCGTCCCCAAACTATGTGGTGAGGATTTCCAGAGTCTCCCTTGCATCTCTTGAATGGCATTAAAATGTCAATCACAACAGCAACAACCATCATTTGCCAAACGTGCTTCACGTTAGTGAAGTTCAATGGGGCGTTCCTTCCTTCATCTTATGACAGAATGTTATGTTTATCATAATCACCTCTCAGATGAGGAAAGGAATACACAGCTTGTTCCTAGGATGTGAGAAAGGCTGTGCTGCAGCTAGCAGTGGCTCCAAGTTAGAGCTTGGCAGGCAGGATGCACTGCTAAGCACTCCAGGCCATGTCAGCACTGCCCCACCTACACCCCAAGATCTCTTATGTCCATGCATCATTAGTACATGCATCAGTAAGTAGCAGCATCTCTGAAGGACTTGCAAAGAATGAAGAAGCTAACATACCACAGACCAGAGGGTAGATGGACAAGATAGACTACTGGTCCGGACGTTCAAGGGGAGGGGTGGGGGGAATCTGGTTTCTGACTCAGACTCAACTCTCTGAGCCTGCAGGAGGAACTGCCTCCCTGCCTCTCAGCCTCAGAGTCAAGCCATCCAAGATTATAATTATCCCACATACCCCACCCACGGCCCTGCTTGTCTTAGGAACCATGGCTCACAAGCCTTGGGGCTCCCAAAGCAAGGGGGTGGCTGGGGGCTGGGCAGAAATAGGGCCTCACAGAAATGGGGCCTCAGGAGTTCTCTTAGTCACAGAGCAGGAGAACTGAGGGGGAGCAGACTACAGTCATGGTGGAGTATGTGGTGGGGGGGAGGAGCCATGGGTTCAGGAATCTCCCTGGAAGCTCTTGACTTCTTGTAGGTGGGCAGTCTCATATGCATGTGTTGTAGAGCATCGGGGGACAGAGGGTCTGTCCCTGGGATACCATAAATAGTGGTGGGATCTTAGACTTTTGGATATTTCTCCTGGCCTCAGTTTCCCTACCCTGAAACCGACTACACTGAAGTTTGAGGCTGGAAGTAAGCTGGTGATGGGTCCAGGACACTGCCAGTGTGTTTCCTTCTAAGGAGTATGCTGGTTACACTTGGTTCAAATGGCTCTAATTCCTTTATCACTTTCACAATCTAGGGCTTATTAGAGTCTCTTGTGACCATAGCCTCTTCTTTGTCGCTGTGGTAAGATGGCTAACAATACTGCCTGGTGCATCGCTGAATCAGAGCACACACTTCAATATCAATAAAAGATCTAGGGGTGGGGCACATGGGTCAGTTGGCAGAGCACTTGCCGAGTACGCCTGATGCCTGGGTTCCATCCTCAGTACTGCATAAACCAGGCATGGGACCACACGCCTGTACGTCCAGAACTCAGAAAGTGGAAGCAGGAGGGTCAGAAGTTTAAAGCCATGCTTAGCCACATAGTGAGCTCAAGACCAGCCTGTACTGCATAGGACCCTACCTCAAAAAGAGAAGCGGAGGAGGGAAGGGAAAATAAGGGAAGGGAAAGGGAACAACCCATTTGACCCTTTTCCTGATCCCCCTGAAGACAGCACCCCATAAATGCTAGAAGCAATCTCGTGAGCTTTGCAATCCGATAACCTGAGTTCCAACCCTGCTGCCCACACCCCGTTTGGGGGGAAAACTCCACTGCTCTGGCTCCAGACTCCCTCATCTGTCTGGTGGGGATCGAGGTCACTCAGAGCACAGTAGTTACAACTGTTGGCTGCCATTTTCCAACACCTTAAATAGCTGACACCTCCTCCATATCAAGCAGGTCAGTAAGATGACCGAATACCAATCTTCTTTACTGAAACTACAAGAAGAAACTGGAGGCTTGAAGCCCAACTCTAGAAAATGGTGCAGCCTAGAACTCCCTTTTCTCAGAGAACTGTGTGTTAGGAGACCCTAGCACAGAGAGCAGCTATAAGAATCAACAAGATAAGGAGAGCACCTCACTTGGGTCCTACTTTCCAGAAAAAAAAAAAGACATCAGCTGCTGCTCTAGTAAAGAATTTTGGCCGGGTTAAAAGTTGGACAGGTACCTTAATAAGTAAAGAGCTAGCCTTGCAAACATGAGGACCAGAGTTTAATCCCCAATACCCACATAAAAGCTGGGTATGGTGGCAAATGCCTGTGAGGTTAGTGCTGGGCAGGTGGAAGCAGGGTCCTTGCAGCTCCCTGGACAGCCAATCGAGCTTAATTTATAAGCCCCAGGTCCGAGTGGGCTTATACATGCATAAATACACACACACACACACACACACACACACACACACACACGCACATAACTACACAGAGGCTGTTCAATTTTGGACCACCTAATGCAGTAAACAATCTAGCCTGCCCGGGGCTCCCAAACAGTGCGGGCTAATGAGCACAGGGTGAGATCAAGGGTGAGAAAGTGAGGGAAGGAGAAAGGTCCCCTGAGATCATTGTCTAGCCTGAAAGGAACCTGGTGGGTCGGGCTGCCAAGAATCTGTAGCTTCCCGAGCATTTCCCTCTGGCCGTGGGCAGCTGCTTTGCACTCCTTTTAGCCTCACAGAAGAGGAAGCAGGAAGAAAGTGAAGCAAGGCAGATTCACAGACGCGAAAGAAACACTTGTGAGCTCAGGGAAGCCATGAACTGCATGGTTAGTCTCTGCAGCTCCAATCACTCCCTTTATGAACCAACCCCTGACCACTCTCACTTCCCTTGGCCTTCCCACCTGGCTGCGGGTTTGTGCTGAGTCAGGAAACATCATAACCACGGTTCTTCCTCAGCACTCCTGTCCTTCCCCATTTCTCCCAGGATATTTCCCAGAACTATGGAATCTCATTTTGAGTCTCCACACCCAGGGCAGTTTGGGATTGCCCTAGTTTTGTCCTAGTCAACCTTCACTCATCAATGGGTAAGAGCCAGACTTCCCTCATGGGGCCAATAGGATCCTGTTCTGAAGCCTGTTCTAGTAGATCTTCATGGTCTCCAGAAGCAGGAAGAGCCAGTTGTCACACTTTTCAACACACCATCTATTGGGTTCCTTCTCATTTTGAGATCCACTCTACCTGCTGTACCTCGTACTAGGCCATGTACCTAGTGACACCCCCCCCCCATCTCAGTTCCTCACCCAGAATGTCTTTTTGGACCTTCCTCCCAGACACCTTGATCCTATCTCTCCTACTCTAGTAACAAAATCTGTGCAGTGGCCCATCCAGTTTCACGTCTCAATGAGACAAGATGTGTAGACCTGTACAGCCACTCAGTCACAAGAGGCTGGGTGCCCTACACGGCACCCACCCCCATTTTCATTGCTGTTATTATTGTAAAGTGCATGGGTTCAAGAAATTTCTACATTGACATTTTACATTTCTAGACAATAGTATGAGCCTTTATAGGAAAGCCCAGACTTGAGAACTAAGACACCTAGATTGCTTACTGATTTTTGTTTGTTTTGAGACACTTTCACATAGCCCCTGCTGACATCAACTCCATTTTGTAACCTAGAATAACCTGAATGTCTGATCCTCCTGCCTCCATCTCTTGAGTGCTAGGATTGCAGGCATGCACCGACTTACCTGTTCTATGCAGTGCTGGGATGCAGGGCTTTGGGTATGCCAGGCAAGCTCTCTGGCAACTGAGCTACATTCCCGGACCAAGATACCTAGAATGTAAATATTCCCCAAAGACTCAGTAAAGAAACAGTTCCATAAATAATACAATCACTCAGTGTGGTACTCCACAGCCGTTCAGTGTGGTGCTCCACAGCCATTCGGTGTGGTACTCACCATTCAATATGGTGATCTATAGCCATTCAGTGCGGTACTCTACAGTTATTCAATATGGTGATCTAAAGCCATTCAGTATGGTGATCTACAGCCATTCAATGTGGTACTCTACAGCCATTCAATATGGTGATCTACAGCCATTCAAGGTGGTAATGTACAGCAATTCAAGGTGGTACTTACAGCCATTTGCAACTTTAAGGATTTTTATTAAAATAATAATTCTTGTTTCTAAGACTATGCCACACACTGAGCTAAAAGCTTTTGTGTGCTTTTTATCTCACTTAATCCCCACAATAACCCTGTAATGTAGGTCCATGTACTGGCTTTATGAACATCAGTGTTATTTTTGAAATTCCCATTTTACAAACAAGAAAATTGAGTCTTCCAAAAGATTATCAATCAATGCTTATAATGTACTGATGAGGTAAAAGTGCATATGCGTGGTTTATCAGTATAACTCAACTGTGCATATGGAGGTGACCCTGAGGGAGGATGGCTGATCTCCATCATTAGCCTCTTTGAGCAAAGAGTCATCCATGTGTAGCTGGTCGGCCTAACTATGCAATCATCTCCAAAGGTGCTAGAACCATAGTCTATCCAAGATTGGATGGAATGTACTGATCCGTGATTTGTAACAGGCTGTTCATCATCCATCGTTGCCTGGAGATGCCTTGAGCCGACTGCACATGGTTTACTGGGAAAACATGGATAGATGGGCTGCACCTGGTTGTTTATGCCTACCTAGAATCCTAGGATATCAAAGCTTGGGTGCCAGGTGTGTAGGACACCTCTCTGGGCCAGGAGGAAGTTCCCTGGCTCATCTCTCAGCATGTCTCACCCAGGGACCACTGATGCTCTGATCCCAGAGTGGGGAGGGGGAAGGTCAGACTGGGGCATGTTCCTTCCACTTCTCGCACCCCTGAGTCATCTCCCTTCCTACTCTACACAAGCCTTCTGCCAGAGTCCACAGCCTTGCGATACAGAGTACAGAATGGGAAACAGAAAGGACAAGTCAACGGGAATACCACCTTCATTGAATAAATGTTTGTGTCTCACATATCAGGAACTTTCAGAGTGCTCTGTACCTCAGAAAGTTGACAGAGGCTATCCCCAGTCATGGGATGGTTATAGACCAGTGAGAGACATATCATTAAGAAATAAACATATAGGAGCTGGGGAAATAGCTCAGTCAGTAAAATTCCTTCCACACTAACATGAGAACCTGAGTTTGGATCCACAGTACGCCCATAAAATCTGAACATGGTGGCAAATTGCTCAAATCCCAGTTCTGGAAGGTGGGGACAAGAGGGCTCCCGGAGTCTGCTGGCCAGGAATTCTATACTTTATGGCAAACCTAAATTTAGTGAAACCTTGTTTTTTTAAAAAAAAATTAGCTAATTAATTAAATAAGATATTAAGGGTGATTGCTTAGGAGTTAAGAGCACCTGTTATTCTTACAAAAGATGCAAGTTCCATTCCCAGGACCCACATGGCAACTGTCTGGAACTTTAGTTCCAGGAGACTCTGGCACTGTCTTCTGGACTCTTGGCACCGTACACACACACACACACACACACACACACACACACACACACACACACACGCATGCACAAACATACATGCACACACTGCACACACAAATATATATGCAGGCTGTCCTAGTTAGGGCTTCTATTGCTGCAACAAAATATCATAACTAAAGCAACTAGGAGGGGAAAGGGTTTATTTGACTTATACTTCCACATCATAATTCATAACTGAAAGAAGTCAGGGGAGGAAGTCAAACAGGGCAGGAGCCTGGAGGCAGGAGCTGATGCAGAGGCCATGGAGGAGTGCTGTTTATTGGTTTAGCCTGCTTTCTTAGAACCTAGCACCAGCAGCTCAGGGGTGGTCCCACCCACAATGGGCTGGGTCCTCCCCCATCAATCACCAAGTAAGACAATGTCCTTTAGGCTTGCCTATAGCCCAATATGTTGGAGGTATTTTCTCAGTTGACTATAGCTGCCAAGTTGACTATCCAGCACACTTTGATCCCTTGTCCATTTGACACACAAACATTTCACTGTTAAGCCATAACCAATCCTCCCCTGTTCATTGCCAAGATCACATATTAATATGAATATAATACTAAATATTCCAAGTTTTAAAACACCCACAGTCTTTAAAAATTCAAACATTTAAGTTAAAAGCTCCTTTAGAAAATCCAGTCACTCAGCTGCTGGCTCCTATAAAATAAAAAATAAGTTAAATACCTCAAGAAAGGAAAAACATGACAGTCACAGTCAGATCAAAGCAAAACAACCAACTGTGGGTGAAAAAAAATTTAGTGTCCAAAGAGTGGGATTCACAGTGTCAAGCTTGGAACCTAGCTCCTCCAAGGAGCCTGGGTCACTTTTCCAGCTCCACCTGTTCATCCTCAAAGGAAGTCAAGACAGGAATTCAAGCTGGGCAGGAACCTGGAGCCAGGAACTGATGGAGTGCCATGCTTACTGGCTTGTTCCTCGTGGCTTGCTCATACTCTGCTTTCTTATAGAACCCAGGACCACCAGCCCAGAGGTGACCCCATCCACAATGGGCTGAGCCTACCCATATCAATCACTAATTAAGAAAATGCCAAGAGGGAGTGGCATTCTCTAATTGAAGCTGAGACTGCAGGATAATGGCCCAGAAGTCAACGGTAAGGGCTGTCTAGTCAGAGGAAGCGATGCTGCAAAGGTCCAGAGGGAGGAAAGGTCTGGCAAGTTAGGAGAATTGGGCAGAGGCTGGTGTGGCTGGAAGATGGCAGACATGGTGGAGAGGAGAGTGAGGGCTGGTGAGGTTGGGGCAGTGGGAGGGCATCATGCAAAGTCAGTTTGGATCTGACTCCAAGTGATTGGGATTTCCAAAAGCAGAGCCTGAGACAAGGATTTGGGTGTAGGTAGTCATTCGGGAGGTGATTTTGAGAAGAGATAACAAAGGAAAGGAAATGTGTTCGGGGGTTCATTATTGGGACCACCACAGTGGGGTGCTGTGCTAGGACTTCCCCAGAAATGTTCAGGAAGCTGCCTAGAACCTTCCACTCTGAGGAGGAAGCCACAGCACATCTGACTGCTTCTCCCTTTCCTAGTGACTCCCTGATTGGCTAACCTGCCATTTCTGGGCTTCACTTTTGCATAGGCTGATCAAGTTCAAGCTACATTCAAGAAAGATCCAAGGCACAAAAGCAGAAAGATGACAAACATGTTCTCGTAGTGACCACTGTAATAGAAAATTGAACCTCAGCTCAGAAGAGGGTTGCAAGGGTCAGACACCAACTGTGGTGGTTTGTATATGTTCGTCCCAGGGAGTGGCACTATTAGAAGGTGTGGCCTTGTTGGAGGAAGTGTGTCACTGTAGGGTTGGGCTTAGAGATCTTCCTCTTAGATGCCTGAAGATGCCCAGTCTGTTCCTGGCTTCCTTTGGATAAAGGTGTAGAACCCTCAGCTCCTCCTGCACCATGCCTGCCTGGATGTTGCCATGCTTCTGCCTTGATGACAATAGACTAAACCTGTGAACCTGTAAGCCAGCCCCAAGTAAATGTCTTTTATAAAACTTGCATTGGTCATTGGTGTCTGTTCACAGCAGTAAAACCCAAACTAATACAACAACTCTGGGGTGTAGAAAGCTCTGCTACCCGGGGGAGCCTCTGACAGTCTTCAGGTAAAACACGCCCATCTGATTGCAAGTTAGATGAAATCTGCAACTCATTACTACTCAAAGTGCAAAGAGTAAGCAACTGACGTTGCTGAGCCATAGATGGAACATCTATATAATACCCACCCCAAGGCCCAGAGAGAATCATGGGAGAGGAAGCAGGAAGAATATAAGAACTGGGGGTGGGACACTGTGAAAAGTTGTCTCTGGATACCACATGTGGCTGGCAGCTGCACTCATGAACCCATAGCAGCCATGTTGGCCTGAACAAGACCCGAGCAAGGTCAAGCCTGTCAAAGAGTCCAGCACGGATGGGGGAGGGGTTCCGGAGGCACACGCTATGTCGGGGCCTGACAGAGAAAGGTAGAGTCAGTTCTCTGAGTTGGTGCTATCTGCTAAGCTGTGCACACAGAGGGAATAAGACTTCCCACGCCCCAATACCAGGACCTAAGAACTCCCCAGCAAGGCTTCCCAGCACGTGGCTCAGGTGATCCATCTCAAACCCTAGCCAGCTTCCTAGGAGATCCTTCACCCATTAATTTAAGTTCATCCTAGAGATGAACCTTGGGTACCATCTAAGGATGAAGAATTTCCTCTGGCAGCACCACACAAGATGCATACAGGGAGCAGGCCAGAGGTGTGGACCAGGCACACTTTAGGGGGCCAGAAGGTTGTGTGATTACAGGGTCTCCATCCAGAAAGTATATTGAAAGGTTTTGTGGGGACAAAGACCCCTGTTTTTACACCTGAGTATGATCTGGGGTTTCTGTCCTAAACAGAGTTGAATCTGTTCTGGTGAGCTGTGTTAGAAGGGTTCTAAAGGATGTATCTAGAAAAACTGAATTGTGAAGTTATAGGTTCAGTGAGAGATCCTGTCTTAAAGCAAATATAGAAACACACTGGATATTAGTTTGTGGCTTCCCTACATGCGTGTGTGTATATGCGCACTCGCACACACAGAGCACACACGCACTGGACTATGACTTGGACTATGATCTGAAAGTGTAAGCTGAATAAGCCTTTCCTCCCTGTACTGACTGGTTTTGTGTGTCAACTTGACACCGGCTGGAGTTATCACAGAGAAAGGAGTTTCAGTCAGGGAAGTGCCTCCATGAGATCCAACTGTGGGGCATTTTCTCAATTAGTGATCAAGGGGGAGGACCCCTTGTGGGTGGTGCCATCCCTAGTCTGGTAGCCTTAGGTTCTATAAGAGAGCAGGTTGAGCAAGCCAGGGGAAGCAAGCAAGTAAGGAACGTCCCTCCTTGGCCTCTGCATCAGCTCCTGCTTCCTGACCTGCTTGAGTTCCAGTCCTGACTTCCTTTGGTGATGGACAGCAATGTGGAAGTGTAAGCTCAATAAACCCTTTCCTCCCCAACTTGCATCTTGGTCATGATATTTGTGCAGGAATAGAAACCCTGACTAAGACACTCCCCAAATTTCTTTTGGGGTCATGGAGTTTTTGTCACAGCAAAAGAAATCCTAGCTAAGTCAGGCTCCGGGTCCCTGTCCCCTCAGAGTTGAGGTCATAGGTTAGTGTTACCTTTTATACTGGTCTTGGGGATCTGAACTCAGATCCTCATGCTTACACAGTTTACAAACTGACCCTTCTCCCCCCCCACACACACACACACAGTCTCATTTATCCCAAGCTGGCCTCGAACTAATCATGTAATCAAGAATGAGCTTGAACTTCTGATCTTCCTGCTTCCATTTCCTGAGTACCTGGATTACAAATGTGTAGTATCGCACCTGATTGCCACTAATCTTATAGCTTTCGTGAGTCTCTTACCGTATACCACATCACCCTATGGCCCTATATATGGAACCTCAGGGCATCGCACTCCTTGGCAGAGGCCTCACCAACAGGAAGCAATGGAATGGGTACCCTACCAGCCCCTGCTCCCTACCCTGAGGCTGCAACAAGATGGCCTCATCCCTGTTTGTGTCCCTCTGGGTCACCTCTCACCTCTAGCCTAGAGGCAGCTCCTGAGAGCCCAGTGGCCCTGAGTCTTGACTTTCTACCCTGCAGGTGTTTGCCTTCTCCATATGCGTTGCTGAGCCACCCGGAAGGCTAATTATAAATGTCTGGTATTTATAGTGAGTTTCTCCACCCAAGGCTTCCAGCACCTCAGGGAACTATTTACAGACTCTTCCAGCACTTCGGGAAGAAAGGCAGAATCTCCCAGAGGAAACTGAGGTGAAGAGGCATGGCACATGGTGATGTCTCTGGAGGACTTCTCAGTTAAGGAGTTCATGCCTGGATTTGACCGGACAGCTGTCAGGGAGAGATACGGGAAAATAAAGTGCATACACCCACAAGCCTTTCACCTCTGACTCTGAGAGTCTCTGTAAAGTGGGTCTGGAGGGATAAACCTGGTTCTCTTGGGTCTATTTGCTTGGTTGGTTGGTTTTGGTTTTGGGGGGTTCTTTTGTTTCGTTTTGTTTTGTTTTGTTTTGTTGCAGGATATTGACAGGCAAGCAGTGATTGTGTTGCTGACCTAAGAAGGATCCTATTTCAACTAGAATGAACAAGATCAGGAAGTGTGGGTGGGGAACTTTGACAGTTGGTAAAATGCTTCCCTGAGTTCATTCCCCAGAACCCACGTTTAAATAAAAAGGGTTTAAATAAAAAAGCCAAGCGTGGTGACACACACGTATAATCCCAGCACTGGGGAGAAATGGAGGGGGTGGAGCAGAGACAGGCAGATTCCTGGGACTCCTCAGTGACAGGAGCTTGTACCTGGGGACTCACCACCTCACATCCCCACAGGAAGGAAGGAGAAGAGAAGATCAGGCTGGAGATGAGCCATAGAACAAATACCCTAAGACCCACATGCCCAGTGGCCCACTTTCTCCAGCTAGGCCCCCACATACTAGTGACTCCAGGGCTTCCCAGAGTTCACATAGCTGGAGACTAAGCCCAAGCATTCAAACATATGAGACTGTGAAATACACTTCACACTCAAAATATAACACGACCCTCATGTCCCCACCTATGTCCTGATACAACCTCCAGAACATAGAAGTAGGTTCTGTTTTCTAGAAAGGAGAATTAAGGTTTCAGGTAATTTACTATTGATTAAGGGGTGGTTTTCTGAGACTGGTGACCCAGGTTGGTCTCCTGCCTGAGAAGTACAAGTGTGTGAACCACCAGGCCTGGCTAATTGACAGATGTGAAAATAGGGAAATGACCCTGGATTATCTGTATGAGGTTAAGCTAATCAGAAAAGTCTTTAAAATCGAAAGAAGACATTAGAAGAGGTCAGTGTGAGGTGATGTAACTCAAACCACGACTGGGTTTGCTGATAAGGAAGGGAACAAAAACTAAGGACTGTAGGTAGCCTCTAGGAGCTAAATAAAGGGAGGGGGCCAAGGAAAATAGACTCCTGTAAAGTCTGTGGAAAAAAAGATGCAAAGTTTTTGTGGATGACCTTGGCCAGGGGGCTGAACAGTTGGTGGTGCAGGATGCATTGTTGACAATCTTGAGTGAGTTGTCATATTTCTTGTGGTTCACACACATCACAAAGATGGGGGCATCAGCAGAAGAGGCAGAGACGATGACCCTTTTGGCCCCACCCTTCAAGTGGGCCCCAGATTTTTCCATGGTGGTGAAGATGACAGTAGACTCCACAACATATTCAGCACGAGCATCACTCCATTTGATGTTAGCAGGATCTCGCTCCTGGAAGATGGGGATGGGCTTCCCGTTGATGACAAGCTTCCCATTCTCACCTTGACTGTGCCGTTGAATTTGCCATGGGTGGAGTCATCCTGGAACATGTAGACCATGTAGTTGAGGTCAATGAAGGGGTCGTTGATGGCAACAATCTCCACTTTGCCAGATACAGAGCAGAAGGCAGCCCTGGTAACCCAATACTGCCCAATATGGCCAAATCCATCCACACCCACCTTCACCATCTTGTCTACGGGACAAGGCTGGTGCTGCACAAGAAGATGTGGCTGTCTCTCGAACAGGGAGGAGCAAAGAGCCCCTACATTTGTTTCTTAAGCTCCTCTGATATTGGAAATTTGTTACACCTTCACCAGTGAAGCCCACACATGTCATGGGAAAGCATCTCGTCATTGTGAATTTTGCTACCATGGGCCTGTGATGGTTTGAGAAGTTCTGGGTCAGCATGACAAACATTTCCTTACACAGCATTCCATTGCTACTGACCTGCCTGACCTGGTAGTCTACACTGATCCAGCAGGAAGAAAACCCCAGGAATCCTCCTCAGCAAAGGGGGAGCTATTTTCTACTTAGCAGAGGAAGCTTTCAGCAAAGAACAGTTATGTCTAGACCCCTGTCTCCCCCCACCCCACCCCACCTCCGCCTCAGTCAAGGGAGATCTTTGCTCCTCTTCTCCTGGTGCCCTGACAGATTCAGTCCGTGTGCCTGCGTGCCTGCACCACACTGCATGGTGCCAGAATACCTCGGGTCCAAGAGCTGGCTAGGGACAGAACAGAGGGAAAGGGAAAGGCAGAGTCTTCCCTGGTCCATTGACAAAGAAGGCTGAGCTGGTCTGCAGCTGGGTTGGGGTCCTAGGAAGGAATGGGAGTGTTCCTGGGAAAGATGAACCCTTAGAAAATCATGAATGCCATGTCCTCTGCTCTGTTGCACACATGTGCACACACACATACACACTAGTGTCACCCAAGAAGCTTTTACAACTCATGATGTCCAGTCAGCTGCAATTAAGTCAGAGCATCTAGGCTGAGCAGAGGAAACAAGCTTTGTGAAGCTTCCCAGGCATTTCCAGACACTGCTCGTGATGAGATCCAAAGGGTCAGAGAACCCAGAACCTACGGCATCAGAATAATCCAAATGCCCACAGGGTGGAAGGAGCCACAGCTTTACTACAGACCTCCAGACTCGGATCTGCCTTTGAACAAGGTCCCCAAGAGACCCTCGGCACACTGTTTGAGACAGTGAAGCACGGAGAAGCTGAGACTGTCACTGATCGGGCTCTTTTGTGGTGGGACTACCTTGGTGGATTGGGGGCAAGGTATGTGGTAAAGATCACACCATGCAACAGATCTCACATGAAAGATGTATTAGGGACAGGTGAAAGGCTGCCTCAGAGCTAAATTCAAGGCTATCTTAGGTTAGATGACACCTCTCTTTAAATCACCAAAATATGTCACTCCTTTGCCTCCTTCTGACAGCTTCACTAGAATGACTGCATGTTTGGACCTTACACTTGCAAACTCCTGAGTGTGTGTGCACATGTGCGTGTGCATGTGCATGTGGGTGTGTGTGCATATTTAAGATTAAGACCTCAACAAGAGTTAACCCATCCTGGGTCAGGGAGATGCAAGCCTGACAACCTGCGTTCAGATCGAGGAATTCGGGTAGAAGCAGGAGGCAGTGGAATGTGCCTGTACATAGACAGATGGAGGCGGCAGGAAATGCCTCAGCTGCCTGGAGTATCCAGCACAACAGCACACCAGAGAGACCCTGCCTCAAAAACAGGGTGGAAGAGGAAGACCAAAACACAGACCTGTGATTCTACACATGCACTGTGGCATGAACGCACCTTCACACACAGACACATGCACACATATACACAAGAATAAACAAGTAAATGTATTTTTTAAATTAACCCATCCACTATACTTAAAAAATAACAGAGGTAGTCACCAAACCTGGACGTTATGGTGGATGCTGGGAAGTGCTTGCTGATGGAAGCCTGATATGGGTGTCTCCTGAGAGGCTCTGCCAGAGCCTGACAAATAGAGAGACAGAAGCTTGCAACCAACCATTAGACTGAAGTCGGGGGTCCCCAGTGGAGGAGTTGGAGAAGGAACTGAAAGAGCTGAGGGGGGTTGTAGCCCCATGGAGGGAGCAACAGTGTCAACTGGCCAGACCCCCCCCCAGAGCTCCCAGGGACTGGACCAACCAAAGAGTACCCTTGGCAAAGAATATGTGTCAGAGGATGGCCTTGTTAGACATCAGTGGGAGAAGAGGCCCTTGGGTCTGAGGGTGTTTGATGTCCCAGTGTAGGGGAATGCCAGGGTGGGAGGATGGAAGTGAGTGGGTGGGGGAGCACCCTCATAGGGGCAGGGGGAGGGGGATAGGGCTGGGAGCTCTGAAGGGGAGACCTGGAAAGGGGAAAACATTTGAAATATAAATAAAGAAAATATCCAATCCAAAAAATAATAATAATAACAGAGGGCTTGTTGGGTAAAGAACATGTGACCAACAAGGGGTGGGGACTGGGACAAGAAAGGATGATGAAGGATAAATAAGATGCAAATGCCTCGGGCTGGACCAAGGTCCCAGCACACATGCAGCAGAGAGCTGCTGAGGCCTTGTTCTCCCTCAATGGGAGAGGATGCATCCTGCAGAGACATGATACACCAGGGAAGGAGAATACCCAGAGGGGCTCCACCCTCTCAGAGCCAAAGGGGAGCAGGAAGGGACTCCGAGAGGGGGGACCAGGATGAGGGGTAGCACTTGGGATGTAAATAAATTAATTTTTAAAAAGATGGAAATATGTTATATATATTTATAAAATGTCATGATGAAACCCATTATTAAGTATAATCAATATGTGCTAATGAAAACATTTTTTAAATGATAGAGGGCCGGTAAGATGGCTCAGTGTGTAAAGGTGTTTGCTGCACAGGCTTAGCAACCTGAGTTCCAATGCCAGAACCCACGGAAAAGAGGAAAAAAAATGTCAGCGCCACAAAGTTGTGCTCTGACCCCCATACATGTGCTTTGGCATACACACACACACACACACACACACACACACACACACGTATACCATGTGCACACACAACAACAGTAATAATTTTAAAATAATAATAGAAGCATCAACAGGTCCAGGAGGAGGATTGCAGGAAGTAAGTCAGCCTTTAATCTGCTCCCTCCCTGCTGAAATCTGACAACAAGGGAAACCAGGAAAGCCAGAGCTTTAGCAGAGAAGCCAGCAATTGTGAGGATTTCAAACAGGAATAAGGAATTCTTCATTCCAAGGCTCTGTGCAGCAGGCCTTTCCGATGGAGGCAGGCAGGCTATACTTAGAAGGGATGCTTGGTGAGGAGCAGTCTGTTACTATAAATTCTTCTTCAAAAGTGAAGCATATGTGTGTGTGTGTGAGCGCACACACACACCCTATATATGCAAGAGAAACATCTGCACGTGACATCTAGCCTTTCCTGATTGGGAAAAATACAAAATCACTACTACTTTTTCCATTTCTGCTAATGTGGAGAATATGTAGGAAGCTATCTCATTTCCACAAGCTCATTCCAGTTGTGTCATCTAGAGTTCTGAGCACCCCGCATTCAGTCATCTGGCCAATCAAGACAGAAGCAGTTCCAGGCTTCCTGAGGCTGTCAACCCAGAGCCCGCTTCCCACAGTGTGAACCCGGGCCAGCAAATTCATCTTGTTTGGGTTTGAGTTTGTAAGCTTGCAGATTCTCTGAAGCAGGTGAGGTGGCACACACCTAGCATACCAGCACTCAGGAGGATGGAGTAGGAAGATTCATAGTTCAAGGCCAGGCCGGGATTTTACAAAGAGAGACCCTGTCTGCCAAAACAAGCACGATTCCTGAAGAGCAACATGCAAAAATGTTCTCTCTCTCTCTCTCTCTCTCTCTCTCTCTCTCTCTCTCTCTCTCTCACACACACACACACACACACACACACACACACACACACACAATAAACAAGATAACAATATCTATATCCAATCTGATCACTTTCCCCCACTGGCTGTGAGGGGCACAGTAAGGAAGCAGACAAGATGGCCACTCTACAATTGGAAGGAGGTGGTTTTTACTGTGGCTAAGAGAGCAGGGACATCCAGAGGCATCTGGAAGAGTGCAGAACTGAGAGAAAAAGAAACAGACTGGATATGGCTAGGGCTAGAGAAGCAGGGTATGGAAACTTATGTGGGTTATAAAGAAGCTGAGTTCCTGGGAGGGTGTGGCGTGGGGGTATCGGTGAACTGGAGCATACCCAGGAGGTGGGGGTAGAGGAAGAGGTGAGACGTGCCAGGATGCTAGTGTGTGTTTCAAAATGTATAACAAGTGCATGTGTACAGGGACTGAGGGAGCCTGGAGGCCAGCATGGGTTTTGATATGCAACCACTGATATATATCAATGCAGAGCCATATGTCCCTTCTGCCAGAGGCAAGAGAAATGACTCCTTTTGGTAGACAGCTCTTGTTTCACAAGTTCCTGAGGAATACTGGTTTCTAAGTTAGGGTTTCTATTGCTCTGAAGAGACACTGTGACCACAGCAACTATTACAAAGGAAACCATTTACTTGGGGCTGGCTTACAGTTCAGAGGCTCAGTCCATTATCATCATAGCAGGAAGCATGGCAGTGTGCAGGCAGACATGGTGCTGCATCTTGATCTGAAGGCAGCAGGAGACTGTGTGCCACACCAGGAATAGCTTGAGCATAGGAGCCCTCAAAGCCTGCCCCATAGTAACACACTTCCTCCAGCAAGGCCACACTTCCCAATAGTGCCACTCCTTATAGGCACTTGAATCTTTGGGTACCATACCTATCCAAATCATCACAGCTTGATTTTATCTAATTGTCAGAAATTATGCTATAGTACAGATTGAGCTCATTTCTGGGTGTATGCATTCCCTTCAGACCTAACACTCATGGTAGACCTTGGAAATTAGCAGCTGACTGCTACAGGGCTAAGGAAAGTCACAAGGCACAACACAACAGGTTCATGACTCCTGATTCACGCTGCCTTCACAGCCAGGGGCTCTCCCAAGACAAGACAAGTTTAAGTGGCAAAGAGTGAGAGGGTTTGGAGAAAAGGTTTGCCCGTCTTGGTACAAAAACCAAAGGCGTCAAAGTCTAACCGTGGCACTCAAGGCCGCTAACTGATGCATTGGTTCCAAGATCAGAAAGGTGACAGGTGGACCTGGAAGAATACATACATCCTCTCCTGTCACAACCTTGCTGAGTCCACGGGAGATGTCAGAGATCTGAATGCAGCAGGGAGATTAATCTCACCAACTTTGCCTTGAGTTTCATCTTTGGTGGGGGATTGGTATTAGCTTAAAAGTTAATTACGATCAAGAAACAAATCACAAAGCATTGCAAACAAATTAAGTTCTTAAAATAGGTGCATACCACTTGGAACAACAATTCATGAGCCTAAGGGTGCATGGGAATAATTGCGGAAGGTGAGCTAAAACTGTGTGATTTAAGTGAGGGCAAACTGCGGGATCAACCTGATAGGGAAGAGAGACGTGATTGACTTAGCATTTTGTAAACAGCAAGCTAAGTGGAATGATCTGGGAGGCAGCCCCCTGTGGAATGAGGGGGGTGGCCCCAGAGAATACAAGGCTCCCCAAAGATGTGAAAGCAGCTGGAGTTCAAAAAATCAGGGCAAAGGGAGGGGCTAGCCAGCCGAAAAAAAAATCTCATCAAAGCTAGCAGCAACCCACACCCCACCCCAAAAAAGGTTAATTCAAAGGTGTGCTTGGGAGGAAGTTTCCACTACAGAAAGCTGGAAATTAAGACCCACAACCTCATTGCACAAATGAAACCACCAAGCCCAGGAACAGTGGTGACTTCCCCAAAAGTCATGTAAGTGTCAAGGCCTAGGCTTGAACTCAGGTCTCCAGGCTCCTCGTGTAGCTGGGATTATAGACATACATGTGTACAAAGTCAAGTGCAGAACAGCAAGGCAGGAAGCTGATGTGGGACACTAGAACGCAGTATGTGCTCCATAAAGAAGTAAGCTGAGCTCCACTTGGATTTAGAAGTGTCTAGACACTATTCTAAATCAAACAGGCCAGGCTTTCGCAGCTGTGTGTGACCTTATTGAGCAATACAGCAATAGGGAATGGTGGAGAGCGTTAAAAACCAGAGAGGGATACAGATAGGCATGAGACAGCAGCCACCATCCCAGCCAGGAGGGAATATGGAACCATGGGAATATCTGAGACCGTCTCGGGCTGTTTATCAGGGACCTGAGCCCAGTTCTCTCTCTAAGTATTCCATTTCAGCCATTCTTAGAACCAACTTCTGGAGAATTCTCTATTTAAAGTCTGGCTTCTCCACTGGACCACATCCATGGGAGTAGAGATTATATCCTCTTCCTCAGTACTTAGGCTGGTTCAAGCACCCGGTAAATGTTCAGTAAATATTTTTGGTGAACTGATTAGAGAGAATCTGCCAGTGGGGAGGGGGGTGTTGCTAAGTTAGAAGACACGGTGCACTTGGAAGTCATAAGAGACTGTGCATGCCAACAAAATATGCCTACCGAGGGAAAAAATGAGCTGAGGCGGGAGGTGTGGGGAGATAGGAAGCTTGGATGGAGCTATCTGATACCCCCTCTTTATCCTATTCACTAGGCAGACCCCTCCAGTTCTCATTGGTACACACAACACTGAGCTAGGAAAGAAAGGAGACAGGGAGGGAGGGAGTATCCTGGGATAATCCTTGTAGCTGCCAATGAGAAGAAACCTTCAGATATGTCAAGAAGGCAAAAGATACTGGAAGAGTGGATAACTGTTGGCAACAGTGAATTGCACACAGCATTAAGTCTAGATCTGTGGGACCAGCAGCCCATCACCCTAGAGGAAGGAATCTAAACAAAATTCAAACAGGCTTGTTCTGGTTTCATTTCTGTTACTGTAATGAAATATCTTGACAAAAAACAACTTAGAGGTTAAGGTTTAATTATTCCAAAAACAACTTAGAGGTTAAGGTTTAATTATTCCACAATTCCAAGAAGTTACTTCAAGGAAGTTACAAATGCAGGAACTTGAGACAGATCATATCCACAGTCAAAACCAGAGGTATGAATGCATACATGCTTGCTGGCTTGCTTGCTTGCTTGCTTGCTTGCTTGCTTGCTTGCTTGTATTCAGCTGGATTTCTCCATCTTCGTATAAATTCAGGGCCGCCCCTCACTAGGCAATGGTGCCACCAGAGTGGGCTGCGTCTTCATCTTCCCGATTAGCTGACTTAGTTAAGATAATCCCTCACAGACATGCCACAGGCCAACCAATGAAGACAGTCCTTCATTGAGACTCTATGTCCAGATGATTCGAGATAATAAAAAGTTGATAAACATAGGTACCTATCACAGAGTCAGGAATGATGGGGCACACATGTAATCTCAACACTCAGGAAGCTGTTGTAGGAAGATCATGAGTTTCCAGGCCTGAGCTCTACGTAGGAAGAGCTTGTCTCAAAAATACTTTTTGAAGGTCTAATGAGGTTTAGATCCTAATGGCTTACTGAGTATTAGCTGGACTGTTGGGCTAATTAAACTGACAGAATGGCTTAGCAATGAGGGGACAGAGACACTGACCTCCTGCAGGTTGTATATTTCTCAGTCTGAACCATAGGCCAGGTCTATTAAGCAATAGATTTGTGTCTATTCCTAGTTCTAGAGGCTGGAAGTCCAAGATCAAGACCCAGCATGGTTGGGTCTGATGAGGACCTCTCTCCAGCTTTAGACATGGCTGCCTCTCATTGTGCCTTCACACAGCAGAGACGGCAAGCTCTCAAATTCCTCTACTTACAAAGACACTGATCCCATCTTGGGGACCCCACTCCTAAGAGCCCATCTAACTTTACTTATCTCCCAATCCCTATCTCCGGCCACAGTGGGAGTTGGTATTTCAAAATATGAATTGGTTAAGTCGATAAAAGAGGCACGGTCAGCAATTCCAAGGAAGGAAGACTTGGAATGGCGCCCACCGTGGTTATCATCACTGTTTCTTACCAAGCATTTTCTGCATTCTGTTTCACTAGACACGCGCTGGGGTCATGGTGCCTGATGGTTTTGTAATAGAGCTGAAGACCATTTGACCAGTTCTGCCCAGTGAATGTAAGCCAAGTGAACTGTGTTGATGCGGAGTATATAATAACTGAGAAAGACCAGGCATCGCTCTCATGACCTTCGTCTTTGTCCAGATTGTTTTGTCGTTGTTGCTTCTGCTTAACGCCCCCTCTTTGCCCTCCCTTAGCCCTCCATGTAGAGAGAAGCCTACTCTTTTCAAACTCCAAATATTTGAGAATCCCACTTTAATTTCCCCAAGGGTTTGGGCTCTGGGACACTAGAAGCAATCACTTACAGATGTTCTTTGGCTTTTGTCTATTGGAGGTGGTGAAGGATCAGACTCTGGGTCTTACACATGCCACACAAGCATGCTACCAATGAGCCATACCCTGGGCCCTAGTTTCTTAAACACTCACTTACTTACTGGAGGGACATGGTGTGTGTCTGTGTGTGTGTGTGTGTGTGTGTGTGTGTAGGTCCGAAGACAACTGACAGAAGTTGCTTCTCTCCTTCAACCATGTACGTTTCAGAGACCAAATCTGGGTTGTCAGGCTTAGCAAGTGCCTTTATCCACTGAGCCACCTCACTGTTTTCAACCCTCAATTTTGTTCCAAGTTGAGGTCTCAACCTTGTAATTCATCTTCCTTTACCTTCATGTGCCACCACACCTGGCTTCTGTTAAGTTTTACCCTGGCTCTTCTATCCCCCGAGGTTACACAGGCATCTGTTTGGGTTGGGATAGAGAAAGGATGAGGTGAGGGAGTAGGGGGAGCACAGCAGCTGATATCGTAAAAAGTGTTATTGACTTATCTTCAAATCACTGAGCCATTCCTTGGTTTTTCCTTGTTCTGTTAACTCTCCTATGAGCATTTTATTTTAAATATTATGTGCTTTAAATCCAAATTTTCTATTTGCTTTGTTCTTACTGTTGACATTTTGGCCAAGGTGTGTTATATTTTCGTTTATGGTAAGCATGCCTTCCTTTATAACACCTCAGTAAAAATAACTGCTCAAAAAAACCACTGCCTGTGCCAGCGAGACAGTTCAGTGGGCAAAGGGCTCGCTCCCAGCACAAGCCTGAGAAGCGGAGAGTGTGGGTTTCCTACAGGAATAGGTCACAGTTTGAGGAATGTTGGATTATATTCCAACTGTTGAGAATTTTATAGTATAGGTTTTTGTTATGGGGTTTTTGTTTTGTTTTGTTTTTTGTTTGTTTTGTTTTTTCAATATTCAATTTACTTTTGACTCTGTGTCCACAGGGAGAAGTGTACGTGCATAAGTGCAGGAGCTTGTGGAGGCCAGAAGAGGGTGTGTGGTGGCCTGAAGATGCGAGTCACCCAAAATGGATGCTGGAAACTGAACAACTGAACGTAGGTGCAAGAACAGGAAGCTTCTTAAGCTACCTAAGCTATCTCTCTAGTCCTATCCACCACCCATCTTTTAGGTAATTTAGTTTTTGATATTGTTTTTGTAGGAAATACGTTTGTCATCTGTGGAAAAGCCAGCCCCTTTCTTGGTCATTACCAAAAGGAAAAGTCTTTATTTATACTATGGAAAAGGTTTTTAGCTTTTTAAAAACTAAAAACAAATAAAGTAAAATAAACAAATTAAAAAGTGGGCCAGGGATGTAGATGAACTAGCAGAAGCTAGCGTAGCAGGCATGAAGTGTTGGTTCAATGCCCATCACCGGGCCGAGCGGGTGTGGTGTCGCCTGTGATTCCACCACTTGAGAGGCAGAGGCAAGAGGATCAGGAGTTCAATGACATTTTTAGCTCCATAGCAAATTCAAGGGCAGAGTAGATCCATGAAGCCCAGAGCTGGAGCAGAGCCTTGGTGGTTGAGCGCACTGCCTGCTCATGCACAGTTTAATTCTTAGCACACACAGTGACTCCCATTATCTGCAATTCCAGTCCCAGGAGACACAGAACCCTCTTCTGGCCTCTGTGAGCACCAGGTCTGTATATGTGTGGTGCACATGCAGACATACACAGGCAAAATACTCACACACAAAGAAAAATTAGTGTCACTTTAAAAAAAGCCTGTCTCAAGAAAAGCCTGATGTGCTAATCCATATATACCAGAGGGCCAGCCCGTGGCTGTGGAGACAGTACAGCTCTACTAATAAAAGCCCTCATTTTTCTCCTTGCATCAGACACCTGTGGCAACCTCACCTGGATGTAAATGAGTCAAAGACCCCACCCCACCTGCAGATATGGCCCTTAAATTTTCCCTTTATTAGAACAAAATCAGTTTTCAAAGAGAACCTTCTAGCATCGAGCTCTTCTTTACTATATGATTCCCCAGATAAAAATCACAGGGTTTTGTTAGTATTTGTTTTGAGACAGGCCTTCCTATATAGCCATGACTGGCCTGGAACTCACTATGTAGACAGGGAAAAAAAAATCACGCTTTTAACCTCGTTGGCAAAATCTTATAACCCATAAAGCAAATGGCCTAGAGTTTGCCCTTCAGTGACTTGGATGTTCCATAGAGGCAAACAAGACTTCCACTGTGCCATGCCCTCAAGCAATAAGATCATATCCTCTTTCCTCTTTACACAATTCTACCAAAGGCAGAACAAGGACCTGAGGCTGTGTTCAGTGGCAGAGTGTGTGTCTCAAAGGCTTGCCACCATCAGTTTAATTACCAGTTGAAAAGTAATGACCAAACTAAGACTTAGCCAGAAATTGCACAGCAAGACACAATGGGGTCTGTCAGGGAAAACAAGGATCACAGACATCCCCCAGTTCTTTGCTGGGTCACCTCCCAACGTTAGCTCTCTGTGTGTGTATGTGTGTGTCTTTCACACACGTGTGCAGACCAAAGGACAACTGTTTCATTCCTTAGGAGTCATCCACATCACTGGCCTGGAACTCATCAACTACAAGCTAGGTTACTTTCAACACCATTCTAACACTGAGATTATACAAATGCACCACCACACTCAGCTGTTATTATACAGTTACTGTTAGTTATTACTGTTATCATTTATTATTGTTATTATTATTGTGGGTCCTTACTCTTGCACAGCAAGCCCTATAGTGAGCTACCTCCTAAGGCCTTAGCATCAAGTTTAATGGGATTATACCATTGTGAGTTGATGAGCCTGTGTTAACCACACAGGGACTCTAAATTACCCTTCCTGGGGACAACTTGGAAACACCTTATTTAAATTGCTCAGACCCTCTTACCAAGGACTTTTACTACTAAGGAACACAGCCTGGGGGAGCAATCACAAAGCCACAGTTAGAGTTATGGGCAGAGAAGAATACTGCAGACCATTTGTAACAATGACAAATTGCAGGGAATTAAAATATACAGAAGAAAGGAACCATTAAATATAATGCAATACAGTTCTACCATAGACTATTAGTATGCAGCTGCTAAAATTCATATTCTGAGGGAACATTTAAGGATATAATGAAATACTGTTACATACAATGCTGAACTAAATTGTGTAGAAGTCAGGGCTTGTAAAATAAGATTGCCCATACAGGCATCTGTGTGTACATCTACACAGCTCTCCCTGTGTATATCTAAAAGAACATTAAAATATACAGAAATAGCACAATGGTTAAGAGTACTTGCTGCTCTTGTGAAAGACCCAAGTTCGATTTCCAGCACCCAAGTCAGGTGGCTCACAATCACTGGTAAATTCAGTCCAAAGGAGCCCAGTGCCCTCTTCTGGCCTCCTTGGGAATCTGAACTCATACATAAGCAGACTCACACACAGACACACACCCATAAACATAATTTAAGAAGAAAAAAAATAAAATCTTTAAAAGACTATGCAACAGAATATTATTTTATTCAAAATTGGTTATGTCTAAGGATATGATACACAGCTTTTAAATCTCTTTTCTCATCCTACTTTCTAAAACTAATGTTTTGCTCTTGGAAGTCCAGAAATTAATATTGAACTCACAAATGCCATCCAGAGAAATCCGAATGCCAAAGGGCAAAGACGATGATAATACAGCCCGTTCAAAGTTGGGATTTTATTCACAGATTGGCACCAGTTCGATACTTGGTAGCCACGTCTCAGCAAACCTCTGCTTCATGGCAGCCATCACACCTCCGCAGTTTGTAACAAAGGATGCAAACTCGCCTCTGTGCCTGTGAGCTGGTTGAGGCTGGTGCCTCGGGGCTGAGTTCATACCTTCCTCTGGGGTGGGCAGGGCAGGGTGGCCGAGGCGAAGCTGAGCTGGGTGTTCAGCTCTGGTCACCTTGCTTCAGCTCCTTGCCCTGTAAGTAGTGAACAAGTGGCCTCGTGGTGTTGAGGTGGACATGCTGGCATGCTGGCACGTGTTTAGCCCCACCACTTGAAAGGCAGGGGGATCTGTAGTTTGAGGTCAGCCAGGTCTATATTGTCCGTTCCTGGCCAGTCAGAGCTATAAATGAAACCCTGTCTCAAAAAACAAATAGAGAAAACCAGTTTAACACACATTCACATCTTTGTGGATACAGAAACAGAAAGCTCTGGACTCACATCAGAGAGGTCGGTGGGAGTTTCAAAGGCCCAGGGCCTGATTGCTATGTCAGTGAGCTAGGTCCCACAACCCAGCATTTCCACAAGCTCTCAAGACAGCACCACCGAGCAAAGGACCAAGCCTTTAAACACAGGAACCAGTACAGGGCATTTTGCATTTATACCATAACAATGTCCTTGGCCAGATATACCTACTAACCTTCTTGTAGCTGAAGTGAATAAGACAAAGAAATCCAAATCAAAGGCTATCTCTGCCTCTTTATGGAAGGAGCCATGTGATGGCTACTATCAATCATCAACTTGACATGATTGAGAATCACTTAGGGGATCACTGGAGGGACCCTGTGGGGAATTATCCTGACTGCAGTTCATGGAAGTGAGAAGGCACGCTGTCCCCTGTGGACGACACCATTCCCTGGGCTGTGAGGGAAGCACCAGCGTTCGCTGCTCTCTTCTGACTTACCATGTGAAGAGCTGCTCCAGCTCTAATGGCCTTCGTTTCCTTGCCATGGGAGACTGTATACCTTGAACTGTGAGCTTTTCAAACCTCAGGATATTTTTATCACAGCAACAGAAAAAAAAAAGAAGCTAGGAGAAGTTGCAAGAGAATCTAGAGAATCCGAGCAAGGTGAAGAATTGAGGGCATTCACATGATTTGCAAATGGTCTTCACCTTCCTTGAAAGACATTTGTATGGGGTGGAAGTCAGATACAGGACTTGGCAGGTGTTCCTGTATAGTTAGCCACAGAGTCCCCTCTCTACCTCCAACACTTTCCGGAGTGACAAGTTTCTCCATGACGGATCATTTTAGTTTATTTGTTGTTTGACTTGTTAGTTGGTTGCTTCTGGCTTTTCTGCATCAGTCAAACCATTAATTATCTTTGAGCTGCCTGTTAATTTGTTCCAACGACACAAAGAAAAATAACCATGTTCTGAAGCATGCTGTGCACAGACTGGGCACTGCGATACCCCAGGGATGCACTGTCCAAGTGGAAGCCTCTGAACATAGGCAGCAATTGAAGCTGAAATTCAAATTTATGTAACTGACCTTGAATTCCTAATCCTCCTGCCTTCACATTCAAGTGATTAAAGATGTGTGCCACCATGCCCAGTTTATACCAGATCCAGGGCTTCATGAACACTAGACAAGACGTCTACTAAATAAGATACATCCTCAGCCCAATATGTTTTTATTTTTAATTAAGTAAAATCTAAACTACAGTTCCTTGGATATATTATCGACACTCCAAGCACTTCGTAGCCACTAGAAGCTATCAGAAGTGACAACACAGGGCTGAGGACATGGTTCAGCCAAGCAAGCGTGATGGTCTGGGTTCCAATCCCAACACCTCCAAAAAACTGCCAATCATGGTATCACAAGCCTGCAATCTCAGCACTGAGAGGAAGCAGGAAGACCCCCGGGTCTCACTGGCTAGCTAATCTAGTGAGCTTCAGCCAACCAGAGACCCTGTCACAAAAGAGGTAGATGGCATCTCTGAAGACGACACCAACCAAAGGGTGTTCTCTAGCTTCTATATGTGAGTACAGCACACACACACACACACACACACACACACACACACACGCACACGCACACGCACACGCACACGCACACACACACACACACACAAGGTTCTGAGTTTGGGCCACACAGACATAGCACAGTCCCACCTCTGCAGAAAGCATTGTAAGGGTGCCTGCCAATGAGGCATTGCAGACCTAGAGCCCAAGGGGAAGGTGTGTCCTGGAACTTGGCCGTCAGCAAGCGACAGAGCAAGCTGGTGAACCCAGGCCTGGTATCCTGACTTCATCTCAGCTCCTTCTGGAGTGTTTCAGTCAACTTTCCAAGGGCAGTGGCTGTTTTCCATCCTTCAACCTAACATATGTAACTTTCATTTGTTTCTGCCGTCCACTCCCCGGGAGATCTTCACAAGAACTAATGGCTGGCTGACTGCCCAGCTCCTCCTATGGTGCCTTTCAGTCTCTGGCTAGCTCTTCCTCTTGGTGTCTTTGGAGTCTAGCCTAGCACTGTCTCCCAATGCTCCTCACCACACACCCTTGTCCTGGATGTGTCTGAGTTTGCCCCATGTATACTCCGTTTTTCTGTGTCCCTGGACATTAGAATTTTAAACATTCAATCCACAGAGCAAATCCACTATTGCCCCTTCTGTCTCTGACCAGCAAGGCTGGTTCAGCCTCCCTTTAGGAGATGCTCACCCTTGCCCAGATGCTCTCAGCCTCCCACCCACAGTGCTCTGGGGCCATCTTTATCTTCATCCTCTGCTTCTGTGTCCAGCTGCCTTCCCAGCCTGTGAACATCCTGAGGGCTAGACACGTTCTTTACTTTGTTTTATAGACGTGGTGGATCCAGGGGGCTCCCTAGCCAGCCAGTTTAGCCAGAACAGTGATGGCCAGGTTCATTGAGGGCAGCTGATTTTCAAGACCCTCCCTAATTCGTGGAGTCATTATCCTGCCTCTGAAGGACAGTCTGCCTACTTGTCCTGCAAATGGTAAAATAATAAGGTGGAGGGCAATAGGGGAAGACACCAACTTTGAGTTCTGGCCTCTGATGC
The DNA here is from genome assembly GCA_036184795.1 of Tokudaia tokunoshimensis. Lineage (NCBI taxonomy): Eukaryota > Metazoa > Chordata > Mammalia > Rodentia > Muridae > Tokudaia > Tokudaia tokunoshimensis. The sequence goes on from BTHU01000010.1 coordinate 100,661,496, forward strand.
ACAGTCACAGGCAACCACACCTACACAAATACGCTATACTACACACACTAAACTAGATTAAATTTTTAAAGTAAAATGTTCCACAATCTCCCAAAACAGTGCCACCATCTAGGAGCCAAGTATTCCCACACATGAACCTGTTCATTTTGCTCATCCACACCAGTGTGAGCAGCCCTGTGCATTAAATAATTACCCAGCAAGACGGCTCAGCGGGTACAGGCACTCGCCACCAAGCCTGACAACTTGCCTTCTGTCTCTGAACCCCACATGGTAAAAACAGAGAACCAATTCCCAAAGGTTGTTCTCTGGCCTCCACACGTGCATTTTTATGTGTGCACAGGGATGCATGTAAACACATACACTGACAGGGGAGCATCTTATCTGGAGTATTAGTAACACAGAGTGAGTAGCTGTCCCAAGGCAGGGAGTTTTAACTTTGATTTAATCCACACAATAACATGAGTGAAGCGCTATGCTTACCCTCACTGTCCCCCAGGGATGGCAGCTGAAGAGGCAGTGTATATGTGTATATATGTCTCTGTGTGTCTGTGTGTGTGTGTATGTGTGTATGTCTGTGTGTGCCTGTGTGTATATGTGTATGTCTGTGTGTGATGTGTGTGTGTATGTATTTGTGTCTGGCTGTGTGTGTGTCTGGGTGTATCTGGGTGTGTATGTGTCTATGTGTGTGTCTGTGTGTGTCTGTATGTCTGTATGTGTCTGTGTGTGTATATGTGTATGTGCGTGTGTGTCTGTATGTGTGTCTAGGTGTGTGCACATGTGCTGTTGTTTTATGCCTGTATATACATAGGCATGTACTTGTGGAGGCCAGAGGTTGGGGTCACTCTTCTTTTTCAATTGCTTTCCTCCTTTTTTTCTGAAATGGGACCTCTTCATTGAACCTGAAGCTTGGCCACATCAGTAGAGCTGGCTGACCAATAAGCTGTCTTGACTCCACTACCTTGAGGTTACAGACGCACACAGTCACACACAGCTGTTTGCTTGTGTACTGGGGTTCTGAACACAAGCCCTCATGCTTATACAAGTACTTTACCCACTGAGCCACCTCCCCAGACCTTGCAGCAGCTACTGCAGCTGCTGTTGCTGTTGTTGCTGCTGCTGCTGCTGCTGCTGTTGCTACTGTTGCTGCTGTTGTTGCTGATGTTGCTGTTGCTGTTGTTGTTGCTGATGTTGCTGCTGCTGTTGTTGTTGTTGCTGTTGCTGTTTCTGTTGTTGCTGTTGTTGCTGCCACTGTTGTTGCTGTTGCTGTTTCTGTTGTTGCTGTTGTTGCTGCTGCTGTTGTTGTTGTTGCTGTTTCTGTTGTTGCTGTTGTTGCTGCCGCTGTTGTTGCTGTTGCTGTTGCTGTTTCTGTTGTTGCCGTATGAGATAGGGTCTTACTAATGTAGTCCCCACTGGCCTCAAACTCACAGAACTCACTTGCCTCTGCCTCCAGAGTGTGGATTAAAGGTAAGTGCCACCATGCCCAGTCTTGTTCTGGGTTTCTGAGACAGAGTCTTTTGTAGCCCAGGCTAGCCTCAACTCACTATGTAGCCCAGGATGACCTTGAGCTTCTTCTGCCTCCACCTCCTGAACACTGAGATTACAAGCCAGCACCACCATGCCCAGGTTTCTGTGGTGCTGAGGATGGAGCACAGGGCTTTATGCAAGCTGGGCAAGCGCTCCACCAACTAAGCTACAGTCTCCACTCCATACTTCATATTTCCCTGTCTGTGAAATGGGAAGAACAATCCCAACTTCGTGGGGCTGCTGCAGATCCAACCTGATATGACTGCAACGGCTGGCAAGTGGTAGAAGACTCATTAACAGAGAGCGGCGGCTGCTGTTACTGTTGTTGTTGTGGTCACCATTATTATTCCTATCCATAGCGCTGGAGGCCCAGATTCTTTTCCACCCCATCCTAAGGAAATAAGAACTGAAGTTTTGTAGCTGATCCCAGTGCACCAGCTGGTGCTCAGAAACCAGTGGGATGCGGCTCCAGGCTTAGCATGCCAGCTTTCCCCTGCAGGAGGGGGTCGATGCTGCTGGAGGCCACAGCAGAGAAGGAGGGGCCTTGCTCAGCTTCCCACTGTTTGGTCACTGGCATGACCTGGAGTGGGTACTGGATCCCTAAGAGCTCCTCTATCCCAGAAGATGCGTTCTTCCCAGCTCCTCCACTAAGAAGTATGAATCCATCAGTGCCCCAGATCACACTACCCTCAGAGGCAGGCAGGGAAATGTAGCGCTGGCCAAGAGGAGAGCTGGGCCCTTTAAAGAGAAAAAGAATCTCTGTCTGCTGTCTGCGACTGCCTAGGTTTTGGAAGGTGCCAAGAAAAACAAGAGCCGAACTGGAGAGAATGTCCTAGAAAAGCTCCCAAAGGCAGAGGTCTGGATTGAGGAAGGTTGTGCTTGTGTTAGACCTTTCAAAGCCAAGGCTGGCCCAGCTTCAGGTCACTACTAATCACAATGATACTGAGTCCACCTCGTGTCAAGCACTAGGTGCTCAGCACCGCCCTAAAGTCTTGGCATCTGCCATCTTTACCCAATCACAGGAGAAGGGGACAAACATAAAGCAACACACATGCCTCTGCCACCACCACCAGTGTTATTGCTACAATTGTCACTGTCCTGATGTACGTATAACCTCCTGGAGCCATGGGAGAAACTAAGGAATGGTGGACAGGCTGCCTCATCCAAGATCACAAGGGAGGGGAAATAGACTGGTTAAAGACACAGAACTTGGCATCGGATTGCCAGTGTTTATCTGATTCCTCAAGAGATGGCCCGACTTGCTGGCTACACAAGCATCAGGTCCTGAGTTTGACCACCAGGACTGATGTGAAATAGCCAGATGTGGCAGCCTACATTACCAGAGACAGAACCAGGAAGATCATTAGGATATACTGTCCAGCCAGCCTAGCAGAATCAGCAAGTTTGGGTTCAGTGAGACACAGGGAATTCAGGGGTCGACAGAATGATTGCCTAACCAGGTGTGGTGGTGCATGCCTGCAATCTCAGCACTCTAAAGGTAGAGACAGGAGGATCAGAAGTTCAAGGTCAATCTTGATTGCATGGCAAGTTCTAAGCCAGCTTGGGCAACATCAGGTCCTGTCTCAGAAAGAAAAAAGGAAAGAAGGAGAGAAAGAAAAATCAATGCTAAAAAAACTCAGAGAAGTGATTAAGGAAGATGATACCCAGCAGAGACCTCTGGGCTCCAAACACCCAAAAACATACAAGCATGCAAATCAAAACCCCAGGGCATCTGTCTAGTCAGGGTGTACCAACCCAGTTTCTGTCTCTGAGTTTCTGTCTCCTCCCCCACAAAATGAAGAAATTGACCTGAATATAGACTTATGTGAGGATCTTTGCCTGATGATTACAAAGAGCTCTAGGGTTCAGAAAGAACAGGTTGGACCCTCTCTCCCCTTAAGGGAACAGGAATACACTTTCTATGGCTCTATTTCTATTTCCTTGGTTCTGTTATTAGTGCTCAAACAAGAAGGTATGTGGGCCTGGGGATGAGGGGGAGCAGGATGGCACATGGTAGAGAGGCCAGGCTGAAGAAACTGTGAGGAGGACACCCATGAGAGGCCTTGAACCCAGAACAGAAACATAGTAGAACCAGTGGCCAGTCTAGAGGGGAGGCAGTGATGGAGAGACAGCCAAGGCCTCTGCTGGCCAGAGGCTGCCCAGCCCAGCATCCTCCTCAGCTGATCATCTCAGGGAAGTGTAGCCTCTGCCCAAATGGAGGTCTTTGATCTGTGAAGCTGCACCCAGACTACTTGCCAAGAATGGGGTGTAGCTCGGGTAGTGGGGCACATGTGTGCTAGTACATGAGGCACCAAGCACACAAGACACACAAGGATGACCTCATCGGCCAGACAAACAGAAGACCCAAAGCAAACCCTGGACTCCGAGGTGAGCCTCAAGAAAGACCCCGCCCTATATGAGACCTGGGGATTCCAAACTGAGACAGAGAAAAGCAAGGGCCACCTTTCCACCAGACACTGACTGTCACCATCACTGTCATCTCAAGTTGGATCACAGATTGAAAAAACTTCTGAACCCCAATCCAAAGTGTGCGGCCCCCTGAAGTGGCCTCTTCTTCCCTCTGCCCCGCAGACACCTAGAAGGAAAGCAATCTTCTTGCTATTGACCAAGATGAACGGCCTGTCAGCAAACACACCCCTGAGAAGGGAAGGGAGAACCAGGCAAAAGCTGGATCCTGGCTTTCCGGCCTCGGAGGCAGAGGTGGTGCTGGCTGGGGGGAGGGAGAAGTCTTTTATACACAAAGCAGATGCACCATCAACTCCTAATCCCTGGGCACAGACATTCCGGGGGAAACGCTACTGACTTACCCACTCGTTCCTCTGAAAATAACTGCACACGCTACCTGCCAAGTTTCCGGAACAGAACAAGTGCTGAAGACTAGCGAACTGATGGAGAGAGGGAGTTCGGGGAGGCGGAAGGAAGCCTCCCTGCTCTGCCCAACAGCAAGCCCTGGAGGAGGAAAGGCAGGGCAGTGGACTGCATCACAGGGAGCCTTAGCAACATCAGCTTTGGCTGCCTCAGTTTGTTTAAGCAGCTGCCCCATCCCAGCTCAGCTGACCTCTCCTGGTACTGTTAGTATTCCCATTTATGCAGATGAGCAAATCGAGGCTCAAGTAGGCACAGACTCACAGAACAACCAAGGCTGAGGGTATGACTCGGTTGGCAGAGTGCTTGCCTGGCATACTTGAAGCCCTTGGTCCCATCCCTGCAATTCAAAGTCTAAATGTGGTGGCAGATGCCTGTAACCCCAGCACTTGGGAGGTAGAGGCAGGAGGATCAGAAGTTCAAGGTCTGATAAGGAGTTAGCTAGTGAGTCTAGTCTAGACTACAAGAGAACCCAGTTTCAAAGAAAAGAAGAAGAGGAAGATGAAGAGGAGAAGGGAAGTAGAACAGGAAGACAAGAAGGAGAGGGAGGAGGAGGAGGGAGAGGCAGAGGAGGAGGAAGAGCAATTTAAACTCAATAATGACAATCACGAATGACAGGGTTTGAAGTCAAGTGTGGCAGGCCAGATTCAGGTTTGGAAAGTAACAAACTGTATGATGAAGGAAAGGCAGTGGGAAGTGGGGTGTTGGATGCCATACAGGGGCCCAGGAAAGAGTAGTGTTAAGATCTGGCAATTTTCAATTGGGTTATTAAGTGACCAGCCAATACTTCTGTGCAGAAGAGTTGAACTCTTGCTGATCAAGTCCAGTCGCTGAGAGCCAACTGACCCAAGAGGGCTCTGACCTAATTAAATGGAATAATCCATGGATGAATTCATAGTCTGATGACATTATCAGAAAGTGTGGAAAACAGAAAGTGAGGCCTGGAAGTAGGTTTCCTGGGTTACAACCTTGAAGGGTGTAATTTGTCACTGACCTTTTCCTATCTGTCTGTCTGTCTCCTGTCCCTCATAAGAAAAGCTTCTTCAGTGCCACATACAACCCAGGAACGATGGAGCTAAGTGACCATGGACTGCAACCATGACAGAATAAATTCTTCTCCCCCTTTAGCTGATTTCCTCAGGTATTTTGTTAAGGAATTGAAAGTAGCTAACACAGGCCCCAAACAAAGATCTTCCCTATCTTCATGAAATATGGGTTTCTTTTCCACATCCCATTAAGCTCCCTGAGGCTACGAATCTAATAGAACAATTAACTTTGTATCAAGGACTTCATGTAGTCACAAAAGCTCCCTTAAAAGTTGGGAAATCTCAGTGTCACATGAGTTTCTAAAGACTGTGGGAGGCTGAGAAGCAGTACAGTCCCCGGAGAAGGGGAAAGATGGGGGCTGGAAGAGAGCCGTGAAAACATCTACCAGGAAGATCTAGACACATGTGACTCTCTGGAGTCTCAGTATGCACCACTGAGCCAGGCCAGCCCAAGGGTCAGCTCACCTCCACATGCCTCTAGCTCAAAACAAAACATCTTTTGAACCTCACGGTTTATGAAAGAACAAGAGGAAGTTGATATTTGGGGGACCACATAGTAGAGGCCAATCAGGAAACTCATTGGTGGGAAGGTCACGGAGACAAGGAGTCCACAGGAAGCAGGCTTCGGGGGAGGAAGCAGTCCCTACTGGACCCTAAGCCGGCCAAGTCCTAAGCATCTTTTGTTCATCATGCTGGGGTGGGAGCTAGATCTAGTGGGTGGATCCCTGGGATGGGGCTCATATTCTATAACGCATAGGACCCTCTGGAGTGACAAAGAATTATCTGACTCTGATGACAGTAGTGCCGTTGAATAACCCTGGATTACAGTCCAAAGGCATATAGGTTTTTTGTTTCTTTGGTTGTCTGTTTGTTCTTAGTGGGCTAAAGGGAACTCAGCAGATAATGGCACTTCTGCCAAGATTGAGGACCTGAGTTCAATCCCCGGAATCCACACCGTGAAAGAAGAGAACTGATTCTCATCCTCTGACATCTACATGTGCACGCACATGTGTGTATACACACACACACACACACTTTTTTAAAACTGCAATAGTGTAGAAGAATTAAAAAAGCAAAGTGAATGAATAGATAGATGGATAAACAGGTGAAGGAACTGGTGGGTGGGTGGGTAGGTGAATGGGTAAATGGGTAGACAGATGGATAGACAGTGTTGTGGCTAATTTTTTCAACTTGACACAACCCAGGGTCATTTGAGAAGAGAGAAACTTGATTGAGAAAGAGTCCCATCATATTGGCCTGTAGGGCATTTTCTTGATTAGGTATTGATGTGGGAGGGTCCAGCTCACCGTAGGCAGGTGGTTTTGGATAAAGCAGGCTGAGTGCCAGGCATGATGGCTCTCACCTTTAATCTCAGCACTTGGGAGGCAGAGGCCAGTGGATTTCTGTGTGTTTGAGGCCAGACTGGTCTACAAAGGGAGTTCCAAGACTGCCAGGACTGTTACGCAGAGAACTCCTATCTCAAAAAAAAAAAAAAGAGAAGGAGGGGGAGGGAGAGGAGAAGGAGGAAGGGGAGGAGGAGAAAAAGGAGAGGAGGGGGGGAAGAGGGAAGGAGAAGGGAAGGGGAGAGGGAAGGGGAAGAGGAGGGAGGAGAAGGCAGCTGAGCAAGCCATGGGGAGCAAGCTAGTAAGCAGAGCTCCTTTGTGGCCTTTGCTTCAGTTCCTGCCCTTGATTTCCTACCCTGACTTCCCCCAGTAATGGGGGGTCTCTGATGTGGAAGTTAAGCCAAATAAACCTTTTCTTCCTCAAATTGCTTTTGGTTATTGTGCTTTATCCGAGTAATAGAAACCCCAAGACAGATGGTTAGATAGGGTGAGTGAATGGATGGATGGGTGGGTGGATGATGGATGCCTGGATGGATGGATGGGTGGATGGATGGATGGATGGATGGTGGATGGATGATGGATGAATGGATGATGGATGGATGGATGGATGGGTGGGTGGATGGATGGTGGATGGATGGATGGATGGATGGATGGATGGATGGATGGTGGATGGATGATGGATGGATGGATGGATAGGTAGGTGGGTAGATGGGTGGATGGATGGATGATGGATGGATTGATGGATGGATGGATGATGGATGGATGGATGGATGGTGGATGGATGGATGGATGGGTGGGTGGATGGATGGTGGATGGATGGATGGATGGTGGATGGATGATGGATGGATGGATGGATAGGTAGGTGGGTAGATGGGTGGATGGATGGATGATGAATGGATTGATGGATGGATGGATAGATGGATGGTGGATGGATGGATGGATAGGTAGGTGGGTAGATGGGTGGATGGATGGATGATGGATGGATTGATGGATGGATGGATGATGGATGGATGGATGGTGGATGGATGGATGGTGGATGGATGGATGATGGATGGATGGATGGATGGTGGATGGATGGATGGATGGTAGATGGATGGATGATGGATGGATGATGGATGGATGGATGGATGGATCAATGGATCGATGGATGGATGGGTAGATGGGTGGATGGGTGGGTGGGTGGATGGACAAAAGAAAAATAACTATAAATAACTATAAATATAAATATACAGAGAGAAGAATAATAAGTATATGGAAAGGTGATGGGGAAATGATAATGGTGCTAATCTGTGGTAAAACCTGAGAGAGGGATGCACAGAGCACAGGGCATCTCAGACAGCAGCTTACACCCATGCCAGAGACACCGTCATCTTCCATTCCTCTGAGGACACCACTTCTCAGGCTTAGCCACTAGGCAGGATATTGAGCTGCATCCACCACACTGTAAGCTCATCTCGCTCTCCTATTAAGGAAGGTTGGGTAGGAGTGGGGGATGGGGGGATGGTGTATCCTTGAGAGGTACAGGACCAGTCAGGATGGTGACCCCTCAGGCTGGGTTGCAGTTTTTGCACACACACACACACACACACACACACACACCAGTGTTCAGCATGGTGCCTGGTGTGACTGTGATTCCATGACAATTAAGAGTTGTCCCAGAGTTTGGCTGGACACTGGGAGTCATGTCCATTGCAGCATCTCCAGTGACAAAAGAAGATGTGACTTGTCAGATGAAGAGTCCGCTATCTGTGATGACCACACTACTATGAGAACCAGGAAATGAGGTGGTGGCATTCGAGTTGCCTGGTGGATGGCTGACACCCAGATGGCGTCATTTTCATATTTCTGGGTCATCTTTCTCCCCACCTATTTAGCTTCACCCTTTTGTGCTCCAAAGTCAAGGAGTGTGTCCTCAGGTGCAAAGTTACTCAAATTCTGGAATGAGTTACTCCCAGCTTAGGGAGCATGGTGGAAGCTGATGCTTGAGAAGAGCACTCGGGCCACATGAAATTCAGCTCAGAAAGATGCCAACCTAAGTCAGACAGGTGTGTGAACACGTTCAGCACCTTATTTTTCTTCTAAGAACTCATTATTCTCTCTGGCCCAAATGGTGGCAGGTTTCCTTTCCCCAAGGGGACAGATTCAGAAACTGAAAGAGAAGGTGGGCAGAGGGGAGATGGCGGAGGAGAAGAAACGGCATGTAACTTCTGCTGCAGACGGTGAGGTAGGCACTGGGGAACCACCGCCATCATCTGCAGCCTCCTGCAAGGTTATCCAAAGCGGGCACAGGCTCGAAAGAGAAGCAATAAAAGTGACTCATCCTTACCCAGTGTGAGCCAACTGATCCGCCTGGGGCTCTGTGAAGCGTGTCCCCAGGTACAAAGTTACTCAGATTCTGCAATGAGTTTTGCCTGGATAAAGGGCATAAAAACCGTCTGCACCCATAGAGGCCAGCTGCTATGTGGAGCCATCAGCTGACAAGAGCCACCTTAACTGAGCCCAGGGCTGGAGACAGACAGGGTCATACCCTCTTAGAAACATCTGTCTTCCCATTCAGGACCCAGTTCTGTGGCTGCCTGGTTGTGTGACCTTGGGAGGGACAGCGCCTCTCTGGTCTTTACACCTCTGACTGATCACTAAGTACCCTCCATATTCTGAAATCCATGAAACAGCTACTGATACTGGCTTTGTTTTTGTTTGGTTTCATTTTTGAAACAAGAGCCCGTGAATCCTTGGCTAACTTCAAACTGACTATGGTCCTGAGGACGACCTTGATCTTATGATCCTCCTGCCTCAACCTCCTGAGTGTTAGGATCACAGGTCTGTGCCACCATGCCTCATGCAGTTTTGAAGCTCTAACCTGGGCTCCGTGTATACTAGGCAAGCATTCTAACACTGAGCTACATCTCCAGCCCTAACATAGAGTTAATAGAGTGTGGAAGCCCAGTAATGACAGCTGCAGGGGCCTAAATGCACTTGTCTAGGTTCAAATCACAACCCCCTCTGTTTCTCAGCTCTGTGAGTTCAGGCTTACCAAACCTCTCTGAGCCTCTGTTTCATTATGCTAAGAATCGTATAACCAGTGAGAAAGCGGGGCATCGTAACCCAAACCTCTGAGTATCCTTCTTGTTTGTTCCTTCTGCTCATGAATGGACCCAGAGCCTTATACCTGTCAGACAAATAACCAACTGGTGAGCGACAGTCCAACCCTGGCAGCCACCTTTGGACGGGATTCCCCATCAACCACGTGTATTAAGGCTGAAGATCTGTAATTGTTCTCTTTGGGGCAAATACAGGAACATCTATGAGCCACCCCTTTGCAAAGGTCCCTAGCCACCTGCTTTCCCTCTCTCCATACTCCGCATGTCTTCTTCCTGTCGTCTATTTCATGATCCAGAACTATGGAAGTGTTCCCTCAGAGTCCATCTCTCCTCCAGAATTAAGCTCTGTGATATCACAGACTTCTAACATGTGATGGGATCCTAGCACAAAGCCTGCCATACGGCAGTGCTCTATCAGAAGAACAAAGAGTAAATGAACACGGCTAGGGGCTGTGGCTGGCTCAACTGGTAGAATGCTTGTCTAGCACACAGGAAGCTGAGTTAGATCCCCAGTACCATGGTGCTGTACTCCCACAATACCAGCACTTTGCAGGTAGAAGCAGGAGGGTTGGGAGTTCAAGGACAGGCTGACCCAAAACTGAGACAAACAAAAATGACTGATTGAATGAGAGTTCTTTATACCCTCTCTTTGCAGAAGAAGCTGAAACTGGACGTGGTAGATGGTGTGCACTTTTAATTCCAGCACTTGCAATGCAGAGACAGGGGGATCTCTGAGTTTGAGGCCAGCGTAGTCTATACATCAAGCTCCAAGCCACCTAGGGCTACTAGTGGGATCCTGTTGTAAAGAGAAAGAAAACCAAGTCCTGTGGAATGGAGTTGAGCATCTGTCTGTGTGCTCCTAGGCAAGTGTTTACACCTTAATGGGACTGCTTCTGGCAATCCCCTCAGCCGGAGGCTGCTGCATCACCTGCCCCACATCAAGCTAGCCAGCCTTCAAGCAAGGAGGAAGGGCTCAGAGCCTCGCCCTTAGCTCAGATGTTTTTAGTACTTGATGATTGCTACGGTGGCGGGGGGGGGGGGGGTACAGTAGTCTGGGGGGGTGGCCTCTCTGGGTTGTCTATGCCTGAGGGGATGCCCATACACCTAAGTACAGGGGCAGTGTTAACTGGACTCAGTGGGACTTGGGAGGGTGTCTGGGGTTCTGGAAGGAGAGAAAGGGGGATGAATATGACCAAATATGTTGTATACAAGTAAGTAGTGTTCAAAGCTGGTAAATGAAAAATAATGAATGTTTCTTTGGAGAAAGCAGTAGGACTGAAAGGACATCTAGAGACCCCATGATGGCCCAGAGCCAGACTGGGCTACATGTGAACCCATGACTGAAAATAGCCACAAAGGAGTTAGGGCGTGTGCTTTGCATCTGACTGTCCTCTTAGACTGCAATGATGTCCTGACTTAGTGCAGTGACAGGCTGGGCCAAGTCTCCTGGTTGTAACCTGCCAATCATCTCATTCAGATGAGACTATAAAAACAACAAAGTTCTCCCAGTGTTATCTTATGACATCCCCCCGCCCCCCGTTTTCTCATCCTATCCATTTTCTCTTGCAAGCCAAAGGAAGGAGAGAGACTGATGCTGTAGCTGAATGGGTGGAGCGCATCCAGAACCCTAGGGTTCAATCCCCAGTGTCAGGCAAGTGGCCCAGGCCTGTAATCTCAGACTTCCAAGGTGGGGGGCAAGAGGACTGGAAGTTCAAATTCACCTTGAGCTACATTGTTAGTAAGAGGCCAGCCTGGGCTACACGAGATTCTGACCTCCAAATGAACAAATTAACAGACAAATAAATGAATGGAACCATAGTTGAGTCTCAGCAATTTCTCTACTGAAACCCCTCCCAGAGCCAGGTGTAGTGGGCCCACATGTGGAGCCCAGCACGGGAGCCAGCAGGGCTAAAGCCGGAGATTGAGTTCCAGGCCGGCGGGCGCTATATATTGAGACCCTGTCTCAAAACAAACAACAACGACGACGAAACCCACTCCGAGAAACCCATCGTCGAAACCCATTCCATGAAACCCACTCCGCGAAACCCACTCCTCAAAACCCACTCCTCAAAACCCACACCTCAAAACCCACTCCTCAAAACCCACTCCACGAAACCCACTCCGACAATCCTCAGTGCTCCTCCCCATGGTTTCTGAGCCCGGAGCAGCCCTGCTGAGCCGGGATTCCCTTGGCTCAGAAAACTCCAACCACACTGCTTTCTTTAAAATTAAATATTAATTTCAGCTATTAATTAAAGTAGTAAATGATTTAACACATTAAATTAAATAGTTTGATTTAAAAATGCCAAGCACACCCCTGCCTGAGCACTGCTGTCATCGTGCCCCTGTGTGGAAAATCTAGCTTTGTCTCCATCTGCCTATTGGGAGGAAGAAGCTGTCAGGTTTCTCCTCCAGGAGACCTTACCTGACCATTAGGGGACACTGTTACCAGGCTGGGGACTCACAAACCCACTGGGCACACCAGTAGACCACTACAGAGGCTTATCCTCACCTGCCTTGCCTGGTCATGCCTGGGGAGACTCATCCTCCTCGTGGACAATGACTGATTGCTGAGAGACTGGCCCCCTGGTGGGATGCCATCACACTCCAGAGCCCTGGTAACATCAGACTGGCCAACGATGGTTTTCTGAGGCCATCTTTGCCCAGGCCCTTCCCTTCCCTTCCTTTCCCTTCCCTTCCCTTCCCTTCCCTTCCCTTCCCTTCCCTTCCCTTCCCTTCCCTTCCCTTCCCTTCCCTTCCCTTCCCTTCCCTTCCCTTCCCCTCCCGGCCCAGGCCCTGCCCTTCCCTTCCCTACCCTGCCCAGCCCCTGCCCTTCCCTTCCCTGCCCAGGCCCTGCCCTGCCCTGCCCTGCCCTGCCCTGCCCTCCCTGACTCCTCCAGAAGGAATCCCCTCAGTGACTCCTCTACATGAGAATGGCCTCTTCAAACCCTGTGTGGTAGTGTCTTGCACCTATAATCCTAGCAGTAGGGACAGAGGTGGGAGACTCTAGAGCATTTGAGACCAGCCCGGGCCACCTCATCAGCTTTGCCTATAATACTACAGAGAACATGGACCAACTTCAACAGACCCACACTGCATAGTAGCACACTGTGCTAGGCCAGATCTCACACACCAATACGTGAGTGAATGTGGAGCTCAGGCAGGTACTCCCTGAAGAAACCAGCCCTGTGTCTTCCACCAGACCCCCAAGGCTCTGCTGGCCAAGTCATGGATTCGTATATTCATTCAATAGATGTTTCGTTCCAGCTGGGCACTGGTAGCACACAACCTTTAATCCCAGTATTGTGATATCAGAGTTCGAAGCCAGCCTGGTCTAAGAGTGAGTTCCAGGATAGTCAGGGCTACACTGAGAAACACTGTCTTGAAAACAAAGCAAGCAAACAAAGGCTAGTAGACATATCCTAAATACTTACTTTGGGCTTGTCAATACTAGTTACTTATAAGGAGATAGCTCATGAGCTGTGAATGGAATGTTAACCCAGAATGTGTGAGACCCTGAGTTTAATTGCATCGACAGAAAAAACTGCATGGGTCACAGTGTCCTGCCCCAAGGCTTCCCAGTCATGTCTAGTTCCTCCACTAACCCATCCACTCATCCATCCACCTGTCTGTCCATCCACCCATTGGTCCATCTCCCTCCTCATTCCCCACCCACCCATATACTCTCCCATCCATCCTACCCACAGATCCATATGCCCATCCATCCATCCATCCATCCATCCATCCATCCATCCATCCATCCATCCGTCCATCCGTCCATCTATCCGTCCATCCATCCATCCACTTACTCACCTATCCTCCTGTCAATCACTCACCTGTGAGGGAGCTATTGGATGAGCCTACCATGAGCCGAGCATGGTTCAAGGACTTAGGAGCACAGCAGTGACTTTGATAGTCATAGCCTTTGTCCCACACGGCATATATTTCAGTAAACGCTCTTCTCTTATGTACACGACAGGTCTGTATACTTCTGCCACACTGCTAAGCACTTTGTATGTCCTGAGTACAACTTTCACACACTGGGTAGTTGAGTCCTGAAGCTGTCAGACAATTTAACCAAACTACTCAGCTAGTCAGATCCTGACCAGCTCGCTTTTTTGTGTTTTGATATTGACAATTTTGTTGCTATTGTTGTTTGTTAGTTGGTTGGGGCAGTAGTGGGAATTGCATCCAAACTCTTGAGCATGCCAGGCAAGCACGCTACAGCCAAGCCACATCCCCCGCTAGAACCTACACACTCACTCATGCTGTCCAACATCCCTACTGACTGTCCAAAGAGACAAGAATCTGGTCAGGCACGGTGGTTCACACTCGAGACGAGTGGTTGGAGGGTGGCTGCCAGTGTGAGTCCGAGTTGTACAGCAAGACCCTGAGTCAAGACAAATGAAACAAGAAAAAAGGGAAGAAAAAAGAAACACAGAAAGGAATCAGATGGCAGGATAGCTCTGCACAGAACTAACACTGGACATTAAGAAGCTTGGGGTGTCACTTGGTCCAGCCCTCACAAGTCCCTGGGTTCAACCACCAGAGTGAGAGGAAATAAGAGAAATAAAACATCATTAAGAGAAAAATCTGTAAGTTATAGTATAGCCATGACTCTCAGAACTAGGTCCGGGGAAACGGAAGCCAAGATCGGAAATTCGCTTTTTCTGAGAAAACCAGGAAGAGATAGGGGAGGAGACCGACTTTAAGCATCCTCTAAAAGAGTAAGTAGAATTTACAACACAAAAGACAAATGAGGAGGAGCCCAACTGGGGACAAAAGTGAGCAGGAGCCCTGACAGTCTCTGGCAGATGGAGGTCCAGGGCCCCTTCCCAGGAGCTCTGAGGCCGAAGTTTCTCTTATGGCCACAAGGGGGCGCTAGAGTCCAGGCTGGGAACTGCAGAAAATGGTCCTGAATGACTTACAAGGCTGCTGTGACAGTAAGGGTTTATGAAGAGACAGGAAGGCCTGTATGTGCATGCGTGCATGTGTGCATAGATGCATGTGGGCAACAAAATAATTTTATGATTGCAATCACCACAGCATGAGGAGAGGTATTAAAGGGTCGCAGCCTTAGGAAGGTTGAGGACCACTGGTCTAGAGAGGTGAACCCATGTAAAATACACTGACTAAAGCGGCGCTTTCCAGCCTCGGAGCTGCTCAAATGTGCTCAAAAGTTTCATTTTAGCTAATTGTTTCTTGTTTTTCTAAGTTTTATTATATTTTATTCATTTATCTGGTAAGGGTGTAACACGTGTCATGGTGCACATGTGGAGGTCAGACAGTCTGTAGGAGTCAGTTCTTTTCCTCTGCCTTGTGGGTCCTTGGCGGCAAGCTGCCCTACTCCCTGAGCCAGGCTGACAGCCCCTGTTGTTTGGGGGCTTTATTGTTTGTTTGTTTGTTTGTTTGTTTGAGATATGGTCTTGTTTCTTAGCCTTTATTGTCCAGGGACTCACTATGTAAATCAAGAACTGATTCCACAAAGTTGTCCTCTAATCTCTACACTTACACAATGCCACACCCCACCTCTACACACACACATAACACACATCTCTCTCACAAACACACAGAGAAAAAAACAAAAAGTAAAAAAAAATCAGATTTAAAAAGCATTTTCAGAGCTACATGTAGTGGCTCACCCCTTTAATCCCAGCAGACACATTAAATAAATAGGCAGGTGGGTAGATTTTTAAAAATAGAAAATCTTTTAAAACTGGATAGGGTGGCCCACACTTGTAATACTAGTGTGAGGAGGTAGAGACGGGAAGACCCTGGGGCTTGCTGGACAGACAGTCTCACTAACACATCAGTAAGCTTCAGGTTCAATGAAAGACTGTCTCAAAAAAAAAAAAATAATAATAAAGTGGATGGGTCCTCAGTGACTTCCACACACATGAACACATATACACATAGCAAAAGGAAAATGAAAATTCATTCCTCGATCCTTCACAAATACAGGACTATGAACTTCAAACGTAAGCTCTCCACTGACCTTAAACTGAAAAGCAGGCATCTGCAACCATTTTGCAGAGCAGTGGACTGAGGCCAATGTCACAAACAAAGGACACAGTGGAAAATCTAAATGTCCTCTCTCCACTTCAAAGCTCCAGGATCAACTGCCTCACACACTGGAAGGCAGAATTACCAGAAAAGTCCCTCCGAAGTCTCCTTAGAGAAGGAGGCCAGGGTTGAAAGACAGATCTCAGAGGAACTGAAAATATTCTAAGTGTTATTAAATTGGAGGCCCTGCTTCCTGGGAACTGTGACTGACCACCCGCCTCGACTTGCTCTGTTTAGTTGGTTGCTATTGTTGTATCTGTGTTATGTTCACATGTGACGTCCACATGCTGGATGTCCTGCTCTGTGTATGTGTTATGTTCACATGTGACGTCCACATGCTGGATGTCCTGCTCTGTGTATGTGTTATGTTCACATGTGACGTCCACATGCTGGATGTCCTGCTCTGTGTATGTGTTATGTTCACATGTGACGTCCACATGCTGGATGTCCTGCTCTGTGTATGTGTTATGTTCACATGTGACGTCCACATGCTGGATGTCCTGCTCTGTGTATGTGTTATGTTCACATGTGACGTCCACATGCTGGATGTCCTGCTCTGTGTATGTGTTATGTTCACATGTGACGTCCACATGCTGGATGTCCTGCTCTGTGTATGTGTTATGTTCACATGTGACGTCCACATGCTGGATGTCCTGCTCTGTGTCTATGTGTTAGTGTTCACATGTGACGTTCACATGTTGGATGTCCTTCTCTGTGTCTATGTGTTAGTTAGTGTTCACATGTGATGTTCACATGTTGGATGTCCTTCTCTGTGTCTATGTGTTAGTTAGTGTTCACATGTGATGTTCACATGTTGGATGTCCTTCTCTGTGTCTATGTGTTAGTTAGTGTTCACATATGATGCTCACATATTGGATGTCCTGCTCTGTGTATATGTTATGTTCACATATGACATTCACATGCTGGATGTCCTGCTCTGTGTATGTGTTATGTTCACATGTGACGTCCACATGCTGGATGTCCTGCTCTGTGTATGTGTTATGTTCACATGTGACGTCCACATGCTGGATGTCCTGCTCTGTGTATGTGTTATGTTCACATGTGACGTCCACATGCTGGATGTCCTGCTCTGTGTATGTGTTATGTTCACATGTGACGTCCACATGCTGGATGTCCTGCTCTGTGTATGTGTTATGTTCACATGTGACGTTCACATGTTGGATGTCCTGCTCTGTGTCTATGTGTTAGTGTTCACATGTGATGTTCACATGTTGGATGTCCTTCTCTGTGTCTATGTGTTAGTTAGTGTTCACATGTGATGTTCACATGTTGGATGTCCTTCTCTGTGTCTATGTGTTAGTTAGTGTTCACATGTGATGTTCACATGTTGGATGTCCTTCTCTGTGTCTATGTGTTAGTTAGTGTTCACATATGATGCTCACATATTGGATGTCCTGCTCTGTGTATATGTTATGTTCACATATGACATTCACATGCTGGATGTCCTGCTCTGTGTATGTGTTATGTTCACATGTGACGTCCACATGCTGGATGTCCTGCTCTGTGTATGTGTTATGTTCACATGTGACGTCCACATGCTGGATGTCCTGCTCTGTGTATGTGTTATGTTCACATGTGACGTCCACATGCTGGATGTCCTGCTCTGTGTATGTGTTATGTTCACATGTGACGTCCACATGCTGGATGTCCTGCTCTGTGTATGTGTTATGTTCACATGTGACGTCCACATGCTGGATGTCCTGCTCTGTGTTTATGTGTTAGTGTTCACATGTGACGTCCACATGTTGGATGTCCTTCTCTGTGTCTATGTGTTAGTGTTCACATGTGACGTCCACATGTTGGATGTCCTGCTCTGTGTCTATGTGTTAGTGTTCACATGTGACGTTCACAATGTTGGATGTCCTGCTCTGTGTCTATGTGTTAGTGTTCACATGTGATGTTCACATGTTGGATGTCCTGCTCTGTGTCTATGTGTTAGTGTTCACATGTGATGTTCACATGTTGGATGTCCTGCTCTGTGTCTATGTGTTAGTGTTCACATGTGATGTTCACATGTTGGATGTCCTGCTCTGTGTCTATGTGTTAGTGTTCACATGTGATGTTCACATGTTGGATGTCCTGCTCTGTGTCTATGTGTTAGTGTTCACATGTGATGTTCACAATGTTGGATGTCCTGCTCTGTGTTTATGTGTTAGTGTTCACATGTGATGTTCACATGTTGGATGTCCTTCTCTGTGTCTATGTGTTAGTGTTCACATGTGATGTTCACATGTTGGATGTCCTGCTCTGTGTTTATGTGTTAGTGTTCACATGTGATGTTCACAATGTTGGATGTCCTGCTCTGTGTTTATGTGTTAGTGTTCACATGTGATGTTCACATGTTGGATGTCCTTCTCTGTGTCTATGTGTTAGTTAGTGTTCACATGTGATGTTCACATGTTGGATGTCCTTCTCTGTGTCTATGTGTTAGTTAGTGTTCACATGTAATGTTCACATGTTGGATGTCCTTCTCTGTGTCTATGTGTTAGTTAGTGTTCACATATGATGCTCACATATTGGATGTCCTGCTCTGTGTATATGTTATGTTCACATATGACATTCACATGCTGGATGTCCTGCTCTGTGTATGTGTTATGTTCACATGTGACGTCCACATGCTGGATGTCCTGCTCTGTGTATGTGTTATGTTCACATGTGACGTTCACATGTTGGATGTCCTGCTCTGTGTTTATGTGTTAGTGTTCACATGTGATGTTCACATGTTGGATGTCCTTCTCTGTGTCTATGTGTTAGTTAGTGTTCACATGTGATGTTCACAATGTTGGATGTCCTGCTCTGTGTCTATGTGTTATGTTCACATATGACATTCACATGCTGGATGTCCTGTTCTGTCTATGTGATATGTTCACATATGACATTCACATGCTGGATGTCCTGCTCTGTGTCTGTGTGTTAGTTAGTGTTCACATGTGACATTCACATGTTGGATGTCCTGCTCTGTGTATGTGTTATGTTCACATGTAACGGTCACATGCTGGATGTCCTGCCCTGTGTATGTGCTATATTCACATGTGATGTTCACATGCTGGATGTCCTGCACTGTATATGTGATATGTTCACATATGATGCTCACATATTGGATGTCCTGCTCTGTGTATATGTTATGTTCACATATGACATTCACATGCTGGATGTCCTGCTCTGTGTGTTAGTGTTCACATATGATGTTCACATGCTGGATGTCTTGCTCTGTGTATGTGTTAGTGTTCACATGTGACATTCACATTTTGGATGTCCTGCTCTGTGTCTATGTGTTAGTGTTCACATGTGACATTCACATGTTGGATGTCCTGCTCTGTGTATGTGTTATGTTCACATGTAATAGTCACATGTTGGATGTCCTGCCCTGTGTATGTGTTATATTCACATGTGATGTTCACATGCTGATGTCCTGCTCTGTATATGTGATATGTTCACATATGATGCTCACATATTAGATGTCCTGCTCTGTGTATGTGTTATGTTCACATATGATGCTCACATATTGGATGTCCTGCTCTGTGTATGTGTTATGTTCACATATGACGTTCACATGCTGGATGTCCTGCTTGGTCACTCTCTCCCTTATTTCCTCGACAGAGTTTCTCACTGAACCTGAAGCTAGTCTGGCAGCCAGAAAGTCCAATGGGCTCCTGTGCCTGTGCCCACAGAGGTGGAGTGCAGGGTATGCTGTCATGCCCAGCTTTTTACCTGGTTCTGAGAATTAGAACTCAGTTTCTCATGCTTGTTCAGCAAGCACTCTGAGCACTTAGCCATCTCCCTGCTCCCCTTAAGTCATATCTTGTTGAGATTTTGGTGAGTGTGTCACATGGAACAAACTTACTTCTCTGTCTTAAGTTCTACATAGCATGATTTCCTCTGCAAGAACAAGTAAGATATTTCTAATCAGAAAGCATGAATTCTCCCTTTCACTGGGGTGAGTAACTTGTAGCCTGAGCTGGTCTTAAGCAAATTCTTTAAGAGATCCAGAAACCCCCAAAGCCCCTAAAGTTGTCAAACACCTGTGGATCACCCTGTTGACTAATCAGGATCTCCAAGAACAGCTGACTACAATAAGTAAGATTAAACAACTTAGCAAATTCACTTTTCAAGCAAGTACAAGAACAATTTGTAGACAATCCCATTAGCAAATATCAGCTAAACTGATGGGCATTGATTTGTGCACATTCCATCTTTGTCTATGTGCTCATTGGGCACTGCCTGATGTGAGCCAAACATCAAATACCTTGTGCAGTCTTGGGTGCACCCAAGGACCCTAAAAAGCTCACATTGTTATTCCCATTTTATAGATGAGCTGTACCTAAGGTACAGTTCAATGGCCATCTTTTCTGAACCAAAAAGTGATAAACAACATTATACTGATAGAAGCAATGTCATAGGCTAAGCATGTAGCTCAGCAGGCAGAGTGCTTGCCTGTCATGCAATGACACAGGCTAAACATGTCTCTCAGATGGAAGAGTGCTTGCCAGTCATGCAAGAGGTCCTGGGTCTGAACTGAGCATGTATACATCTGTGATCCCAGCACTAGAAGTTGCCAGTAGGGAGATCAGGAGTTCGGTCATCCTCAATTACATAGGTAGTTCAAGATTAGCCTGAAATACATGGGACCTTGTCTCAAAAGAGGAAGGCCAGGATGGTGGCACATGCTTTAAATCTCAGCACTTGGGGGACAAAAACAGGCAGATCTCTGTGAATTCAAGCCCAGCCTGGTATACAAAGTGAGTTCTAGGCCAGAGAGGGTTACACAGTGAGAACCTCTCTCTGAGAAAGAGAAAGAGACAGAGACAGACATGGAAGGAGAGACAGAGGAAGAGAAAGAAAATCAATGGCATGGGACAGGTTTCATCCTATGGAAAATCTCAGAAAAAAAATCCAGAATATGTAAACTTCCCTAGTATCTTGGGCTGGAGAGATGGCTCAGCACTTAAGAGCATTGATTGCTCTTCCAGAGGACCTGGCTTCAATTCCCAGCACCAATATGGCGGCTCACAACCATATGCAACTTCAGTTCCAAAAGAACCAGTGCTGTCTGTGGTCACAAGATACACACATGAAACACAGACATACATGCAAGCAAAGCACTAATACAGATAAAGTAAAATAAGTGTCTTTAACTCCCTGATATTAAAGGGAGCTCACTTTCCAAAGGCAAGAAAACTAACATTTTGCACTCACTGGATCCTCTAAGCACATGCAGTTGCATGGTATCCGGTCTCCAGAGAGCTCATCGTTCCATTTTACATCCATCCAGTACATTCTTATAGCTCCCATGGTGGGGGGGTCATCTTGATTCTTCCCTTGATTGAGTCAAGAAGTGCCTAGGAGACTAATAAAGTTCATCTCCATATGTATCTGAGGACTTTTCCAGGGAGGATTGAGTAAGTGAGAGAGAGCTGCATGGGTGTGGGTGGCTCCATCCCATAGGTTGGGAAGTCCAGAGGGGACAAAAGGTAACAAAGGAGAAGGCACACTGTCTTTGAGTCTCCATTGCTGTGAAGAGACACCATGGCCAAGGCAACTCTTACAAAGGGCAACATTTACAGTTTCAGAGGCTCAGTTCATTAACACCAAGGTGGGAGCATGGAAATATCGAGGCAGGCATGGTGTGGGAGGAGCTGCAATACTTGCCTCGCTCTGCCATATGGATTCTCCCTCTGAAACTGTAAGTCCAGCCAAACTCCTTCTTCCTTACATTGCCTCTGAACATATCGTTTAATCACAGCAGCAAAACATAACTAATACATGATATGAATGAGATCTTATTTTATCCCTCCCTCCTTCTTTTCCTCTCTCTCTCTCTCTCTCTCTCTCTCTCTCTCTCTCTCTCCTTCCTGGCCACCATGATAGACTGAAATTTCTAAAATCACAGGCAAAATAAAACCTTCCTCCCTTAAGCTGCCCCTGGGTATTGAATCACAAGATCAAGAAACCTGACTAACATAGCTCCTACAGATCATCTGTTATTTAGGGAACTGGAGATCTACTGATGAGCTGAGAAGACAATATTATCCCAAAGTTTCATCTTTCCATAGGGACCAGGATCACCCAAACCTCCTGTAGCAACAACTGTCCCCACAGTCTCAATTCCTCAGTTCCTATGGTGGGCCCCTGTAGGGTGCCACTCTTCAGCTGAGCTCTGTGTATAAATTGCTCAAGGTCATACATATTAAGGCAAGGGATCCACCTCCACAGTGTCTGGGGGAGAGTCTTCTAATGAGATGAGTCATCAATCAAAATCATTAGAAAGTGGTCTTGAGGCAATGGCAGGTCACATGCTTGCCTTGCCATGCAACATTAGAACCTGTGTTTGGTGCTCAGAATCCACACAAAAAGTCAGCCATGTGGAATGGAGAGATGGCTCGGAGGTTAAGAGCATCCACTGCTTTACCAAAGGACCAGAGTTCAATTCCTACAGCCCTCATCAAGCGGCTCACCAACACAGGTAGCTCCAACTCCAAGGAATACACACACTTACACATAATTACAAATGATTTTTAAAACCAAACTGTAGCAGTATCTAATTAATGCTACTCAAATCAACCTGCCAGTGGCAGTGACAGTGGCAGTGACAGCTGCACTTTCCTCACTACTCGCCTCAGTGTTCTGGGTTCCCGAATGAAATACACACACACACACACACACACACACACACACACACACACAGCCTTTATAATTTTATATGCCTTTAACAGCTCAACTGCTGGACCACTTCCTAACCTCCTCGTGACTAATCCACCCCACTTCCTATATTCCCAAGTTATTTCTCACTAAATCCTGTAATCCATCCTGGCTGCTCCAGACCCAGTTGGGCACCCTCCCCCGCCCCCCGCCTGCCCCAGCCAAGATCCCCTGGCTCTCTGTCCTGTACCTCTCAGGCATGGTGTCTCTCCTCTCCTTCTCCAGGCATGGTGGATCTCCTTTCTTTTTCCTCCTTCCTCCTTCCTTTCTCTTCCCTCCTCCCTCCTTCCTCAGTCCCTTGCCCTGAGAATCCTAAAAGTCCCACCTCTGTCTCACTGCCCAGCCAGTGGCCGCCAGCAACTCTATTTACCAATCAAAACTAACTGGGGGCAGATCCCTCAGTGTCCGTGTGGACATGTAGATCCTCCTACAATTTGGGGGACATAATAACATAATACAAGCAGCATTAGAGCAAACTCCCAAAACTAGACACCATGGCACATACTTTTACTCTCAATGCCGGGGAAGTGGAGGCAGGGAGATCCCTGGGATTAACTGGCCAGCTAGCCTAGTCTAATTGATGAGCTGCAGGCCAATGAAAGACCTTGTCTCAGAAAACAAAACAAAAACAAAATGGATGGTTCATGAGAAATACACCTAGCACTGACCTCTGACCTCCACCTGTACTTGTACACAAGTATCTCACACATATACCTGAATGTTATGCACACATAGCCCCCTGACATCCACATACAAGTTCATACACACACACACACACACACACACACACACACACACACACTATGTACATAAAGGTGTCTATAACTTCATGAAATACATATAAAAGAATCATTTCTAAATCTCAACACATAAATTGGAGGTAAGAAGTTTTCTAAGTACTACTGTTGGTAAATTTTCTGCAAACTAAGACTTCTCAAATGTTACTACTAATAGGTTGTCTTAGTTAGGGTTTTACTGCTGTAAACAGACACCATGACCAAGTCAAGTCTTATAAAGGACAACATTTAATTAGAGCTGGTGTACAGGTTCAGAGGTTCAGTCCATTATCATCAAGGCAGCATCCAGGAAGGCATTTCGCAGGAGAAGATGAGAGTTCTACATCTTCACCTGAAGGCTGCTAGTGGAAGACTGACTTCCAGACAGCTAGGATGAGGGTCTTAAAGCCCACACCCACAGTGACACACCTATTCCAAAAAGGCCACACCTACAAATAGTGCCACTCCCTGGGCCAAGTATATTCAAACCATCACATTCCACTCCCTGGCTCCCATAGGCTTGTTCAAACACATGAGTCCATAGGGGCCACATCTAGCCATAGCATAATAGAAAAAGTACATCTCATCCAACCTCCAAAGTCCCCGTAGTCTATAGCAGTATCAACAATGTTAATAGTCCAAAATTCAAAGTCTCTTCTGAGATCCATTCAATCACTTAACTGTAACCCCCAAAGCAAGAGGGGAAACCAGGTGGGCAAACTCCAAACTCTGCATCTCCATGGCTGACATCAAAGGAGTTTTCAGATCTCCAACTCCTTTTTCATCTTTGTTGACTGCAACAAACTTCTTTTCCTGGGCTGGTTCCACTCCCTGTAGCAGCTTTCCTATGGCTCTGGAAGCTCTATAGCATCTAAGGCTTGGGGGTCTCCAAGGCAGCTTCAGTGTTACAGTGTTTCAATGTTTGGGATACACACAGGACCTTCTGGGCTCCTCCAAAGGGCTTGAGTCACATCTCCTGCTCTGCACTCTGTAGTACTCTAGGCTCTGGTTGACTCTACTCCATTGCTGCTGCTGTTCTTGGTGATCATCCTAGGGTACTGGCATCTCTAATACACTGGGGTCTTACACAGAAACTACACGTCACCAATAGCCTCTCATAGGCTCTCTTCATAGTGCCAAGCCTCAAATTCTCTGCATGACCCCTTCAGTCTTGGGACATCAACTGCAACTGAGGCTGCACCTTCACCAATGACCTTCCATGGCCACTCACAGTGCCAAGCCTCAGCTGCTCTTCATGATGCCTTTATGCCTTCAAAACCAGTACCACCCGGGTGACTCTTACACATTACCAAGTACAGCTGAAGCATGGAGTACAACCTTGGCTATCTCTGGAACACAGTTTCTTTGTGCTCTCAGAAAACACTTCCCAGAATATTTCACCTCAGTGATGCTGGTTTCTTCTTAATCACCCCTAACTTCTTAACTCCAGCTAACCAGCATCAATTGTCCCAGTAGTCCCTTCTATTTTTCACTCTAGAACCAGAGCCACATGGCCTACATTGCTATGTTCTGCTGCTTTCTGGAACTGGAACATGGCTCCCCTTATTTTATTACCAGCTTTCTATTTTCTGACTCCCTCACTGCCTCACTGGCTGTCTTGGAACTTGTTCTGTAGACTGACCTTGAACTCAGAGATCTGCATGGGGTTAAAGGCATGTACCACCATGCCTGAAGCTTTTCTTCACCTAGAACCTGCTTTGTCTCAGACTGGCCTTAAACTCAGAGATCTCTTTGGTTTTGTCTCCTAGAATTAAAAGTATCTACCACCATGTTTGGATCTAAACTTAGCTGGGTAGGATCTTGCCCCCTTATCCCTTAATCTGTTATCTCCTACAACAAAGTATTCAGTTCCATTTCACTTTCTGATGCACCTTTACTATTTAAACCATATATTTTATATTTTTTCTTTCTCAGCATGCTACACTTGTTTAAAATGCTCTTCATGAGACTTAACCAAAGAACAAAGTCTATGATGGACGTTTCTGAGACTTCCTTTGTCAATGCAATTAATCTGAGTTCCTTCACCTTAGCCTCAGGCAGACTCTTTAGACAAGGGCAAAAAGTAGCCACATTGTTCACCAAAATACCACAAAAACAGTATCTAGGCTAGATATTGAAATTCTCCACTGAAACCTCTTGGGCCAGGTTCGAAAAATTCAAATCACTCTCAGTTTCAACGTCTTTCATATTCCTACTAGGATAGCCCATTGAGCCCCATTTAAAGCATTCCACTGCTTTCCAAATCCAAAGTCCCCAAATTCACATTCTTCCAAACAAAAGCATGATTAGGATTTTCGCAGCAATACCCCACTCCTGGTACCAACCTCTGTCTTAGGGTTTTACTGCTGCCAACAGACACCATGACCAAGGCAAGTCTTATAAAAGACAACATTTAATTGGGGCAGGCTTACAGGTTCAGAGGTTCAGTTCACTATCATTAAGGCAGGAACATGGCAGCATCCAGTTAGGCATGGTGCAGGAGGAGCTGAGAGTTCTACACCTTCATCTGAAGGCTGCTAGTAGAAGACTGACTTCCAGGTAGCTACAAGGAGGGTCTTAAAGTTCACACCCACAGTGACACACCTATTCTAACAAGGCTACACCTCCAAATAGTGCCACTCCCTGGGCCAAGTATATTCAAACCATGACATAGGTAGATAAATACCATACCCCATGCTGCATGCACCTCACTGTTTTTGCAGCTAAACAGAATTGTTTCTGTAGTGCATTCTTTAACACAAGTACTTTCCTAACTGCAATAAATCTGGAACACTTCTCTCTGGTTCTTTTTCAATGTTCTAGAGCATAAAGATTGGACAAATAGTTTAACCAAGTTGAATCCTGGAGGGCCCACCCACTTCTTGGGCTTTGAACACCGTGTACATATGGCTGATTTCTTCATTCATGGTTCTCCCTCATTCCTCTCTGGTTCAGGCTGGGGCATCCCACGCCTGCTTAGTCTCTTCTTGGTGTTAGGTCACAGGCTTTGCAGTCTCTGAAAGCCTCAGGCACACCCCCAGATTGTCCAGTTTCTTGTATATTCCTTTGTACCAGCTTTTTGCATCTTCCTGCTTCCCTCATTAATAAGCCAAATGGAATTCTGGCACAATTATGGTGCCTTTGTATAAGAAGTATGCTTTATAACATTTTGAGAATTGCATTTGAACAATCATTATAAAAAATATGGTAATCCCCACCCTCTCCTGTATATTACATTTTGTTCTTTCCAGATGGCTTATGGGAAGAAAAGTTATAAAAGCCATGACTCACTGCTTCTCAACCAAAGTAAACCTGGAAGTGAGTGTTTCCACCGGACTCTGAAAGCCAGCATCGAGACACCAGTTCTGCATCTAAAACGCGTTCAGCAGAATAGACCTGACTGACCTAAGGTGCTTGGGGGAATGGGGAAGTCGTCATGGAGATATTTGTTTCAGTCTGTGTGATTAGAGGATAAACATGGGAAGATTCAGGTCCCAAACTGACTGCTCCCAGGAGGTGATGACTCACACCCATCATTGGGAATTCGTTGATCAATCCAAAACTAACTCTGAGCAATTAGGCAGCTCCATCTGACAGACCCAGCTCTTCTATAACAGGATGCAAGTTTGTGCCTTACATATGCTTTTCAATTCTGTTTGTAGGTTCAGTTTAGTGTTGGATTAAATACATGATTCACAAGTTAAACTTGACAAGGCAACTCTTTGAGCCAAGAAAGTTTTTGAAGGAAATACCACACACACACATGCCCCATGAAATTTATTTGAAATTTTTTGAAAGTGATAGAGAACTTTTTTTAAGCTACATTTCTTGGGGGCAGGGAGACATTTGTGATACAACACATACATAGAGGTCAGAAGACACCTTGCCTGAATCACATCCTCTTCCACTATGTGTATCCTGGGAACCGAACCCAAGTTATCAAGCTTGGCAACAAGCTTCCTTGCTTACTCATTAAGCCCTCTTACTGACCCAAGAACTTTTCTTTTCC
The DNA here is from genome assembly GCA_036184795.1 of Tokudaia tokunoshimensis. NCBI lineage: Eukaryota > Metazoa > Chordata > Mammalia > Rodentia > Muridae > Tokudaia > Tokudaia tokunoshimensis. The sequence continues at coordinate 100,688,964 of BTHU01000010.1, forward strand.
TTTTAAAGATAGAGTTTTATGAAGCCCAGACTGCTCTTGAGTTTGGTCATCTTGAAAACTGGTGGGGGGCGGGGGAGGGGGAAGAAGTTCCTTATCCTGGCATCTGGTTGAAGCTTTTTGCCAGCGGAGAATAAGGAATTCAGACACAACCACCACCGTTAGCAGCAGATGTTCCCTATGTAGAAACTGTACTTCTTTCACCTGAGTTGTTCAGATACAATATTAAAACAGCAGTGGTCTACACTTAAGGCTTGAGTGTACAAGACCAAGCATGGCTTTGTCCTTTCCCAGCTGTAAGCCTGAAACTTTCTAGGAATCTCACAAGAAGCCCCTGTGAACCTCCTGAGTCACGTAACTAACTGGCTGCAAGCTCCTCAGAACCACGGGCCACACTAGGCTCTAGTTTATCAAGGAGAGCCTCTGGAGCCACCAAAGCGTCTGTCCACTGTGAAGACTGGAGAAGCCCGGAGAAGCCCACACCCACGCCCGGCTTTCCAGCGGTCTTTCCCCCGGCTGCTCTGACAACCTTCTAACTTCAACCTGCACTCAAAACTCTTCCTGATAAATCCCAGCTTCGCTTCACTCTGGCTCATCCTGAAATGCTTTTCTGTGGCAAAGTCAAGGATCCCAGTTTCATCTGAGCAGAGATCTCTGGAGAGAACTCCTCAAGTGTCTGCAGGCAGCAGCACACAGCTGCCTCTCTCACCCCCACTGCCTCCGACATTGGATGGCAGGCGTGGCTCGCATGACTTCCCCAGGCAAAGAGAACTTTTCCCAGCTTTGCTTTATTTTATTTTATTTTATTTTTTAAGATTTATTTATTTATTATATGTAAGTACACTGTAGCTGTCTTTAGACACACCAGAAGAGGGAGTCAGATCTCGTTATGGATGGTTGTGAGCCACCATGTGGTTACTGGGATTTGAACTTAGGACCTTTGGAAGAGCAGTCGGTGCTCTTAACCACGGAGCCATCTCTCCAACCCCATTTTATTTTATTTTTCAGACAATCTCAAGCACACCGTGCTGGCCTCAGTCTCACTGTATAGCTGAGGATGACCTTGAGCTTTTGAGCTGTTGGCCTCCTCCTCCTGAATTCCAAGATTACATCCAGTTTACACAGCTTGAACCCAGGGGCTAGGAAGACACCTCAGTCGGTAAACCGCTTGCTTGTATTGCATCCACGAGTTCCACCACTGGAAGTCAGATGTGGGCACTCATGCTTATCATCTCAGCATTTGGGAGGCAGAAACAGGTGGAGACAGATGGATCTCTGGGGCTCAGGGGCCAGGCAGTCAAGTCTAGTCGATGAGTTCAGGCCACTGAGAGATGCTGTTTCAAAAACAAACAAAAAGTGAACCAAGCCTGAGGAATGATACCCAAAATTGTTCTTCACCCCCCATATGCACAAATAATCCTATGTGTGTGGACACAACCTACACACACACAGAGACAGACAGACAGACAGACAATTGAACTAATAGTGACAACATTTCATTTCAGGCTTTTCATCTAATAAATATTTCTTGAGCATCTGCCATGTGTTAGACAAGGTACTGACGCAAGAATATATACTGTGTACGTGTCCCCAAAGGCTCACAAGTCCTGTGCTGGCATTATTAAGAAGTGGTGGAGGGATATTCTGCTATACTCCATAGGATCAGTGTCTAGCTCAGTGGTCATCAGAGATGCTTCCTCCAGCAGCTGATGACAGCGGATGCAGAGACCCACAGCCAGACATTAGGTGCACCTCTGGGAACCCATAAAAGAGGGGGAGGAAGAACTCTAGGAGGCAGAGGGCTTGAGGACACCAGTCCAGCCCACAGAATCAGCTACACGGCTTGATGTGATCATAAAAAGAGAAAGAGGCATAAGAATGTTTTATGGGCGTGTGGGAAGGGGTACCTCAGTGGGCCCATGCCAAGGCATTCCTTCCCCCTGAGGGACCAGCCACAACTCTATTCTATAGTATAAAATAGTTTATTTAGGGCATGGGGAGGGGAGTTAAGAGGGTAGTAGAGGCAGAGAAAGGCAGAGAGAAGGAGAGAGTAGGGAAGTAGAGGCCAGCCATGACCACGTGGAGAGAGGGGGGAGGGGAAGGGGAAAGGGAAGATCCCAAGAGAGGGCAAGAGAGAAGCTAAGAGAGTGAGAGAATGAGAGAGAGAGGAGGGGCAAGAAGCCCCTTTTATAGTGAGCCAGGCCTACCTGACTGTTGCCAGGTAATTGTGGGGAAGAGCATACCTGGCTGTTGCCAGGCAACTGTAGGGTGGAGCCTTGACAGAATCCTAACAGGGCTCATAGAGGCTCACAGAGACTGGAGCAGCAATCAGGGAGCTAGGTCCTCTGCATACATGCTGTGGTTGTTTAGCTTGGGGTTTTTGTAGGACTCCTGACAGTGGAGGTGGGGCATCTCCAGCTATTTGTCAGTTAATAGGACAGACACTTTTCCTCTGACTGAGTTGCCTTGTCCACCCTTGACAATAAGGGTTTAAGCCTAATCATGTTGCATCTTGTTGTGCACGTTCTGTTGATATCCCTGGGAGACCTGCTCTTTTCTGAAAGAAAATGGAGGAACAGTGGATCTGGGGGTGTGGAGGGGCGCTAGGAGGAGGGAGGGAAGGAGGGAGGGAGGGAGGGAGGGAGGATGCAATCGGGATGGATTGTATGAGAGAAGACTAAAAGGGAAAAAAGAGGTGGCGGAGGGGCTGTAGGGATGGCTCACTAGTTGAGAGCACTGGCTGTTCTTCCAGAGAACCTGGGTTCAATTCCCAGCACTTATATGGCAGCTCTGTGACTTCAAGTCTCTGAAGAAAGAAATAGAAGAAGACCTCAGAAGATGGAAAAATCTGCCATGCTTATGGATTGGCAGGATTAATATAGTAAAAATGACCATCTTGTCAAAAGCAATCTACAGATTCAATGCAATCCCCATCAAAATCCCAACTCAATTCTTCATAGAGTTAGAAAGAGCAATTCAAAAATTCATCTGGAATAACAGAAAACCCAGGATGGCTAAAACTATTCTCAAGAGTAAAAGAACTTCTGGGGGAATCAGTATCCCGGACCTCAAGCTGTACTACAGAGCAATAGTGTTAAAAACTGCATGGTATTGGTATAGTGACAGGCATGTAGATCAATGGAACAGAACTGAAGACCCAGAAATGAATCCACACTCCTATGGTCACTTGATCTTTGACAAAGGAGCTAAAACCATCCAGTGGAAAAAAAGATAGCCTTTTCAACAAATGGTGCTGGTTCAACTGGAGGTCAACATGCAGAAGAATGCAAATTGATTCATTCTTATCTCCTTGCACTAAGCTCAATTCCAAGTGGATCAAGGACCTCCACATAAAACTAGACACACTGAAACTAATAGAAAGGAAACTAGGGAAGAACCTTGAACATATGGGCATAGGGGAGAAAGTCCTGAAAAGAACTCCAATAGCTTATGCTCTAAGATCAAGAATTGACAAATGGGACCTCATAAAATTACAAAGTTTCTGTAAGGCAAAGGACACTATCAAAAGGACAAAGCAGCAACCAACAAACTGGGAAATGATCTTAACCAACCCTACATCCGACAGAGGGCTAATATCCAATATATACAAAGAACTCAAGAAGTTAGACTCCAGAGAGCCAAACAACCCTATTAAAAAATGGGGTACAGAGATAAACAAAGAGTTCTCACCTAAAGAATATCTAATGGTTGAGAAGCACCTAAAGAAATGTTCAACATCTTTAGTCATTAGGGAAATGCAAATCAAAACAACCCTGAGATTCCATCTCACATCAGTCAGAATGGCTAAGATCAAAAACACAGGTGTTGGTGAGGGTGTGGAGACAGAGGAACACTCCTCCACTGCTGGTGGGATTGCAAGCTGGTACGACCACTCTGGAAAGCAGTCTGGTAGTTCCTCAGAAAACTGGGCATGACACTCCTAGAGGATCCAGCTATACCACTCCTGGGCATATACCCAGAGGCTTCCCCGGCATGCAATAAGGACACATGCTCCACTATGTTCATAGCAGTCTTATTTATAATAGCCAGAAGCTGGAAAGAACCCAGATTTCCCTCAAAGGAGGAATGGATTCAGAAGACGTGGTATATTTACACAATGGAAAACTACTCTGCAATTAAAAACAATGAATTCACGAAATTCCTAGGCAAATGGTCAGAACTGGAAAATATCATCCTTAGTGAGGTAACCCAATCACAAAAGAACACACATGTACAGTGACTGTAGTGTATGCAGTCACTAATAAGGAGATATTAACCCAGAATCTCGGAATACCCAAGACACAATTCACATATCAATAGATTTCCAAGAAGATGGAAGGAGAGACCCCTGGTCCTGGAAAGACTGGATAGACAGAGAAGCGAGAGGGGGCTTATGGGACTTTCGGGGAGGGAGGAAACAGGAAAGGGGAAATCATTTGGAATGTAAATAAAAAACTTAGAAAATAATAATAATAAAAAAAACTGAAAAAAAACTCTCTGTGACTCCATTTCCAGGGATCCAACAACCTCTTTTGGCCTACTCAGGCACCAGGTACACATATGGTACACAGATGTATATGCAGACAAAGCACCCATACACATAAAATAAAAATAACTTATAAAAGAGAGGTCATGGGACCTCAATAAAAGAGAGGTAGGGCCTTTGGAAGAAAGAGGTCCTGAGGGTATGCTCTCAAAAGTTCACTGAGACCCCAACCCTTCTCTTCTTTGCTTTCTAGCTATAATGAAACAAATAGGCACACCCAACCACAGACTCCCACCCTGACATGCTATGATGCCACAGCGCTGACCACCTGTGTGAGCCACAGTTAGCTTCTTATCTTGATAAGTTGTTCCCTTGGGTATTCATTACAGTAACATCAAGCTGAGGAACATGAGGTGCACTGCTCTCTCTCGCTCTCTCTCTCTCTCTCTCTCTCTTTCTCTCAGAAACTGGGCAGACATATTATGTATTTATGTTTATATGTAAATGTATGTATATGTGTGCATTTATTATACATGCATATGTATGTGTATGTCTATGTGTACATGCATGTGTGCATGTGTATGTGCATCTATGTGTGTATGTGTATGTTCACTCATTATGCCCCAGGAAGTACCAGCTTCTCAAGAGATCCATTAAAAGCCCTGCCCAGGACCCACAATACTTCAAATACTGTGTTACAATACTTCAAATCCCAGCATCCACATGGCAGCTAACAACTGTCTGTAACTCCAGAATCTGACACCCTAACACAGATATACAAGTAGGCAAAACACCAATGCACATTTAAAAAAAAAAAATACCTCACAGTAAGGTGCTATCTCAAAAACCACCACCACCAACAACAACAACAACAAGAAATACCCAACAGTTTGACAGGGTGAGGGCGTAGCAACAAGGCGCCCTGGCTTTTAGATGTTTCCTAGGAAGGAGCACATGACAGTAAGCATGCCTCTGTTGGTCAGGGTTCTCTAGAGGAAGAGAACGAATGTGTATTAAAAGGGGAGTTATCAGACTGGCTTATGCAATAGTGACTGGACAGTCCAACAGTGACTGTCTTGGTTGGAGAGCCAAGAACCTGGTGGTAGCCGAGTCCCTCAGGCCAGATGCCTCAGCAATGCCAGAACAGTGCTGCAGGCCTCAAGGACTCCTTCATGTTGTCACCAGGCCTCGGTTCATGTTGGAAGCTGGTTCTGGTGACATCACAGGATGATGGTGGCAGCATCGGGAGCAGCAGCAGCAGCGGCAGCAGCAGATGAACTTGCATGCACAACAGGAAGGCAAATGACAAAAGGCAAAAGCTTTTCTTTCCTGGTCCTTCTTTTATTTAGGCTGTCACTGAAGGTGCCACTCACGTTTAGAGAAGGTCCTCCCATCTGAGTTAAATGTATCAAGAAACCAGCAGGCTAGACACTCAGTAAGAGCCCTGCCTCAAGGGGGTCTACTGGAGGGTGGCAGGGCAGGACATTCAGCATCTTCAGGCATGCACACCTGCACCCACAGGTATGCACATACCTGAAAACTAAGATGTTTAAGGCTGGGTCTGCAGCTCAGAGATAGAGAGCTTGCCTGGTGTGCAAGAAGTCAGTCCCCTCCTGGTGTAGAAGAAAGAATCAACTGCCAAAGTGACAAGAGTCCAGTGACAGCTGTCTACACAGTGTATGGGACACTGAAGCTTTAATTCCTGGAACCACACCCGGAGAATGCACTGCAAAGAAAAAGAAGGCCTTGAAACATGAACGTCCCTCTTCTGTGAAGTATCAGATGGATGTTTCCCTTATAACAGTGAGTGAACTCAGACAATACAGAGAATATGGTTTAGAGTCAGAAACGGGGAAAAAATAGAATTGGAAAGGAGTTAGAGGAAGTTCTTCATAACCCAAGCTGAGGAAGGAAAGAGTAGCTGATTCGTTTGCCTGCTGAGATCCCGTTTTCTGTGTTTTAAATCACACCCAGGATATAAATGCACACACGTAGGTGTCATCCAGATAATGTATTACACAAAGGGAAAAACGAAACCGGAGGAGTCTCTGTGACATTGTAAACTCAAGTTGTCTCTGGTAGCCCAAGAGATCACTTCCTGTTTTATTTGTTTTGGTTTTGATATGATGATGATAGTCTTAACTAACCCTTGAACAAAGAGAGGCAATATAATCTAAAAATGGAAAGAGTCTAAGCACTTTTAAATTCCTGTTTTACCTCTAGCATCCAGGCTCGGATTAACTAACTCCAATGGAGAGAATCTATTCATGGGATAGTGAGATGAAGAGAAAAGTCACCAACGGTTTTACCCAGGGCTGGTAACACCGACCTGCCAGGCACGCCCTCAGGTGAAACAGTGCCATGGTTTTTTTGGGACCACCAACTGCTTTCTGACTAGATTTGAGGCCTTCTCTATGGGAAGGAATTCCTGCTTGCCACTATGAACCTTGGCTGCGAAGAATGTAGGTCCTTCAGGGCAACTGTGCCTGATGTTTTGCTAAGCGCTCACTCTAGCAAACTGCCTCCTAAATCTTTACATAGAGACCTATAGCTTAGCACTGAGCTCCGTCTTCATCTGAGAAGCTTTTGGGGGAAGTCTGGGGATGGGCAGTTGTCAATTCAGAGATCCATAATTGTTCAAGTGTTGGGAATAGGCAGCTGAGAGCGATCAACCTTAAATGGGCATCACCCCGGGGTGCCTGAGGGTGAACTGGAGTCGTCGCTGGCGTCCTTTGCAGAGATCCTCCTCTTCCAAGCTCTGCTCTGACATTTGGCTGTGGAACTGAGGAAGTCCTGGTGATCTGCAGATTAACAAGTCAGTGATGATTATAGCTTCCTTCTCATTTGCAATTAGCCTAGATGGAATATTCTGTTTGGTGTACATTTTATTCAATAATGCTGAACTGGCTTTGATAATGGGGAGGCACCCAAAAGAGTTCATTATAAACTGAATCATAATATTTTCATAACTGCCAAGCAGTTTCAGCTTTAGTCCTTTAGTGGTGAATGTCAAAGGATAGTTTTGAGTTTCTTTCTAATTTTCTTTACTTTGGTAGTATGTCTTGATATGTAGCCTAGGATAGTCTTGAGCATGAGACAATACTTCCTCTTTCCTCAATGTCAGGGTTACAGGTGCAAACACTGTACACCTACCTCCAATTTCTTTCAATGAAATATTGTTAGAATTATAACTATATTTTTGAAGGTCAAAAAAATAAATAAATAAATAAAACACAACCAACTGTATTGTCAGTCACAGGAGGAAGACCCAGCCAAACCCCAACACCAGTGCCCCAAGGAGCCTCACTGCCACTCAGGGACTGCCATTCAAATAAAGCCAGATCCTTAACAATGCCACAAAACAAAATGTCATAGCCCAGAAGTGGTGGCGCACACCTTTAATCCCAGCACTCTGAAGGCAGGTGGATCTCTGAGTCAAGGCCCACAAGTTCCAGGACGCCCAGGGCTACACAAAGAAACCCTGTCTCAAACAAACAAACAAACATAACTTCATAGTCAGAGATGGTGGTTCATGTTGGGTTTCAAACCCTATTAACCCTATTAATATACAGGCAATTCCACTGAGCAATCTTATGTTCTGGAGAGGCTTTGGATCCAGAGACAACTGACACAAGGCTATCACATAGAACTGCATAGTCTTTGGGTCTCTAGCATATGCTGGGAAAATGGTCACCAACAAGTGTAAATCCCAATCCTCAGATGCCCCTAGGGTATCTGCTGCAAAATTTATCCAAATTGTGCCTGCCCCAGACCTTGTGCCGCCCATAATACCTGATTTTCCTTTGTTCTGCAGCATGGCCTCAGTAGGTAGTCTAAATGGCCACCAGAGGGCACTCTAGACTTCAATATTCTTCCTGATCCTGGAAATTCCTACCAGACTACAGGCAATTGGTCTGAACTTCATTATTCCAGTTTTTTGGGAACCACGCCCCGTTCCTCTGCTCAATTGCCAATATTGTATAGTTCAAGTACTACTAGCAGGGATGATTGTGCCAGCAGATCCCCTTGTCTCCAAAGACTTGGATCCCAAAACTTCTATCTACTTGCACTCAACACACACATACCTGTGCCCACCATTAATGGCTGCTCGGACCAAGCCATAAATCTAACCACCCCTGAGATATGTATGAAGCATTTGTCTGCGACTTTGATTCCAAGTTCTAGAGACTAGTTCTGTAGCCTGCTGTGACCTACAAGTGGCACTGGCTCTCACAGCCTACCACGTGTACCCTGTGATTGGCTTTCTGCAGCCAGACTGCACTACGCTAAGCGTGCTCGCCGGCTCTCTTCCTTCATGGACTTGGATTTTATTACAACAGTCTTGGTGCCATTCTAAGGCCGGAAACTGGCACACCTGATTTCCAAATTCCCACTGCCACGGACAAATGATCCCAAAATATTTTATATCTAAACTCGCTCTGCCCTGAAGGCTCCACTTCTCTACTCGCAAATCTTTTAATCTCTAATTTCTTTTCAGTCTGCTCTCCACAAGAAAAGTTTTAAAAAAGTTTCAAACTGTGCTGTAAACCCTTATCTAAGGATTTTTAAGTTGCTCATTGGATATAGTTTAACCTGCAAAAAAAAATTGACTTTCAACTTATAACAAAAAGATTATCATTAAAAATCTATCTATACACAGATATCTGTATATGTGATTCAACTATTGTTTAAGGTATATGTGCATGTAAAATAGATGAAACTCATTAAAACATAGACAGACAGACAGACAGATCCACTGGGAAAACAAATGTTTTTAAATAGCAACCATTGTTGGGGTTCAGGAATCACCACACAGACCACACACACTAAGCTTAGTTAATCAAGAATAGTTTATTGAATGCAGACCCAAGACTGATCAATCAGGATCACAGAGGACTCGGGTCCACTGTTCAGATTGGCAAACTGTGATGCCAATCTGTTCTTAGGGCAGGTTTTTAATAGGAAAAACTAGGTTCAAAAGTTCAGAAGGAAGAAAGAGAACTTCAGACCAATTTCTCTTATGAACACTGATGCAAAAATAATAAAATACTCACAAACGGAATCCAGGAACACATCAAAAACATCATCCATCACAATCAAGTAGACTTCATCCCAGGGATTCAGGGATGGTTCAATATATGGAAATCCACCAGTGTAATCCACTACATAAACAAACTCAAAGAAAAAAACCACATGATCATCTCAATAGATGCTGAAAATACCTTCAACAAAATATCCCTCCATGTTAAAAGCATTAGAGAGATCAGGGACACAAGGCCCATACCTAAACACAATAAAGACAATGTACAGCAAGCCAATAGCCAACATCAAACTAAATGGAGAGAAATTTGAAGCAATTCCACTAAAATCAGGGACAAGACAAGGCTACCCACTCTCTCACTATTCAATATAGTGCTCAAAGTCCTATCCAGGCAATACAAAAGGAGGTCAAATTGGAAAGGAAGAAGTCTAAGTATTGCTATTTGGGAATGATATGATGCATAAGTGATACCAAAAGTTCTACCAGAGAACTCCTACCGCTGATAAAGACCTTCAGCAAAGTGACTGGATATAAAATTACCTCAGACAAATCAGTAGCCCTCCTTTATACAAATGATAAATGAGCTGAGAAAGAAATTAGGTAAATAACACCCTTCACAATAGCCACAAATAATATAAAATATCTTGGGGTAATTCTAACCAAACAAGTGAAAGACCTGTGTGACAAGAACTTCAAATCTCTGAAGAAAGAAATTAAGGAAGATATCAGAAAATGGAGAGATCTCCCAAGCTCATGGATAGGTAGGATTAACATAGTGAAAGTGGCCATCTTGCCAAAAGAAATCTACAGATTCAATAAAATTACCATCAAAATTCCAACACAATTTTTTACAGACCTTGAAAGAGAAATTCTCAACTTCATAGGGAAAAAAAAAACCCAAAAAATCCAGGATAGCCAAAACAACCCTGACCATTAAAAGAACTTCTGGAGGAATTATCATCCCTAACCTCAAGCTTTACTACAGAGCAATAGTAATAAAAACCGCATGGTATTGGTTCAGGCAAGTTGATCAATAGAATCAAATCAAAGACCCAAAAATAAACCCACACACCTACGGACACTTGATTTTTTTGTTACTGGGGACAGCATACAATGACAGGGACTGCCTGCAGTAGGCCGGGATGGAGACACCTCAGTAGCCCAAAGCAGCTCTTTGTAAAAAACAGTTGTTCCCATTTCTCCTAACCTTAGCCCTGGACAACAGCCGTATAGATTTCATTTGTGTGTAACTGTTTTTCCATTGACCTTGGTGTGCATAATTATTCTATTATATCTGACTTTCCTATTTCTTTCTCCTTCTGCTCTGGTGAATTCTGTGAAACTGGATATTCTTTGATTCTTAAACAATTAAAAATTGAGGTATGGGGCACAGCACAGCATAGCACAGTCCTAATGGTGCATGCTGTGTGCTCTCATCTTGGAAACAATGTAATAACTGTACAATGGTAGTTTTGGATTAATGTTTGACTTGCAAAGAAAGTTTGAAGAAATTATTAGAAAATGAAATAGAGCCAACATTGGGACAGGGAGAAAGGAAAAAGCTATTGAAGTTATGAAATAAGTTTTACACAACATTTGAGAGTGGATCCTGGATAAGCAAGTATGTAATATATAAAATTATATATTAGTAAAACTAAGTAAAAACACTGGAACTCTTAGGAGAGTCATTGTGTGCAATGTGCAGAAGCAGAAAGCTAGCAGAACTACTGAGTTAAGGGTTAATTTGATTCTTCTGGCCACTGCCTGGCAGCTTTGCCTATGTCACTTATCATTAGAGCTTCACAAGAAAATGCAAGTAGCTGACCTTGGAGGTCTGCACTCTGAAGTATAATAAGTCAAAAGTTAAAGTTTAAATAAGTTATTATTATTTTGGCCACAGGCCTGGGAATAGGGGGAGCTTGAAACTTTGGGGGAACAACTGTAATTCTTGATTCTTCGTGGGCTGTGGTTATTCTTTTGAATTTGATGTGGCAATGATTATACAATGTCTTTTTTTTTCTACCTGCTTTTGGAGTAACAATAAAAGCAAGAAAAAGGCAAGAGAGCAAGTGGGGAGAGAGTGAGGTGCACATGAGGTTGTGTGAGGTGAGCATAGAGTGAGAAAGAGAATGTGAGAAAGTGGGAGAAGAGAGAGTATGTGTGAGAGGGAGAGAGAGAATGAAATAACTGAAGGGAGAGTGTGAGCTGTGTGGAGAGTGAGTGGAGAGAGTGTATGTGTGAGTGAAAGGAGAGTGTATGTGGTGTGTGTGAGTTGTGTGTGAGGTGTGTGAAGAGTGTGTGTGTGAGTGCAAGGGGAAAGCACTGAGGTGTGTAGGAGTGTGGGAGTTTGAGAAAAGAAAAGCTCACAGAAGAAAAGCAGAGTGTGCAAGAGAATGCAGAGTGTATGCAGTCTCAAGCTGGGGGAGGGGGAAGAGAAAGAGACAGACAGACAGACACACAGACAGACAGACAGACACACAGACAGACACACAGACAGACACACAGACAGACAGACAGACAGACAGACAGACAGACAGACAGACAAAGGAACTTTAAGCCTTGAAAAATCGTCTGTCAGTTTGTACCTGAAAAGTAGTCTGTATCTGTTTATTATGTGCCTTCCAGATATCCCTGCTTCCAGTTGAGAACTCTGATCCTGTGTCAAGGCTGGACCCTGACATTTTATAAAGAACCCAAAATCATACAACGGGGGAAAAGCATCTTCAACAAATGGTGCTGGTCTAACTGCAGTGTACATGTAGAAGAACGCAAATAGATCCATATTTATCATCTTACACAGAGCTTAGTCCAAGTAGATCAAGGACCTCCACATAAAACAGGATATACTAAATCTCATTGATGAGAAAGTAGGAAATACCCTTGAATGCACTGGTACAGAAGACAGTTTCCCGAACAGAACACCAATGGCTCAGGCTCTAAGATCAACAATTGATAAATTGGACCTCATGAAACAGAAAACCTTCTGTAAAGGAAAGGACTCTGTCATTAGGACAAAACAGCAACCTATAGATTGGAAAAGGATCTTTACCAACCCTCCATCTGACAGAAGACTAATACACAAAATTTATAAAGAACTCAAGAACAACCCACATAGCCCAATCTATAAAATGGGGTACATAGATTAGCAGAGAATTCTCAACAGAGGAATCTTGATGGCTGAGAAGAATTTAAAGAAATGTTCAAAGTCCTTAGTCACCAGGGAAATGCAAATAAAAACAGCTCTGAGGTTCCATCTTACACCCATCAGAATGGCTAAGATCAAAAACTCACGAGATAGCAAGTGCTGGTGAGGATACGGAGCAAGGGGAACACCCCTCCATTGCTGTGGGAGTATAAACCTGTACAACTACTCTGGAAATCAATTTGGTGGTTTCTCAGAAAACTGGATATATTGACATTAAAACTCAGCTATACCACTCCTGGGCATATACCCAAAAGATGCTCTGCCTTCCCACAGAAACATGTGCTCTACTATGTTCATAGCAGCTTTGTTCATAATACTGAGAAACTGGAAACAACCTTGATGTTCCTCAACCGAAGAATGGATAAAGAAAATTTGGTTCATTTACACAGTGGAATACTATTCAGCTACTAAAAACAAAGACATCATGAATTTTGCAGGCAAAAGGATAGAACTTGGGAATATCGTCCTGAATGAGGTAACTCAGTCCCAAAAGGACATGCATGGTATGTACTCACTTATAAGTAGGTATTAGCCATAAAATACAGGATACCCATGCTATACTCCACAGACCCAAAGCAGCTAAACAAAATGAAGGTATGAGCAAGGATGCTTGAATGTCACTTAGAAGGAGGAACAAAATAGTCATGAGAGGCAGAGGGAAGGAGGGAACTGGCCGAGAGAGGGGTTGGGGAGAGGAATAGGGGGGATCAGGATCAGGTACCGGGAGAGACAGGAGAGATGGTCAGATGGCCATGAGAATGAATGGAAATCTGCAACTGATGGGGCTGGGGAGGTGGAGAGCATCCCTAGGATGAGCCAGAGATCTGGGATAAGGGAATCATTGGGGATATAGAACCTTCAGAGGCCACCTCCAGTGCAGCGATAGGGACACTAGCCCACCCACAAAACTTTCAACTCAAAATTTATCCTGTCTAAAAAAAAAAAGAAGGACAGAGCAGAGACTGAGGGAATGGCCAACCAATGACTGGACCAACCCTGAGACCCATCCCATGGGCAAGCACCAATCCCTAACACTATTAATGATATTCTGTTTTGCTTGCAGACAGAAGACTATCCTCTGAGAGGCTCCACCCAGCAGCTCACTTAGAGAGATGCATACACCCACAACCAAACAGAGGATGGAGCTTGGGGACTCTTGTGAAAGAGTAGGAGGAAGGATTGCAAGCACCTGAGGGGATCAGAACTCCACAGGAAGACTAACAGAGTCAGCTAACTGGACCCTTGGGGCTCTCAGAGTCTGAACCATGAACCAAATAACATACACAGGCTGGACCTAGACCTCCCCTCTCATATGTAGCAGATATGCCGACTGGTCTACATGTGGGTCCTGAACAACTAGAGTGGGGACTACCTAAAAGTTGTTGCCTATGGGATATGTTCTTCTAGTTGGGCTGCCTTATCTGGCCTCAGTGGGAGAGGATATGTCAAGCCTCCTCAAAGAGACTTGATATGCCAGGGTTGGGGGATACGCAGGAGATCCCCACCTGCTCAGAGGAGAAGGGGAGGGGGAATGGGCAGAGGATTGTGAAAGGGAGTGTCCAGGAAGGGCGCAATGAGCAGAATATAAAATGAATAACTGAAAATAAATAAATAAGAAGTTCAGAAATTGAGGGTTGGTACCATGAAGAGAGCCTATGAGAGGCTGTTGGTGAGTCCTAGCTGCAGCAGAAGACTCCAGTGAATTAGATATGTCAGTGCCATGGAATGATAACCAAGAATAGCAGTAGCAGTGGAGTAGATCAACCTGAGCTCAGAGTGCTATAGATAGCAGAGCTGGAGAAGTGACCCAAGCCCTTTGGAGGAGCCCAGAAGATCACGTGTAGATCCCAGACATTGGAACAAGAAGCTATAAAGTTGATGCTGCCTTGTATATCCCAAGATGTTAGAGATGTCAGAGCCATTGGGATACCTGCTGAGGAAAGCTGCTAACAGAGAGTGAAACCAGACCAGGAGAAAGAAGTTTGCTGCAGTTAACAAAGATGAAAAGGGAGTTGGAGATCTGAAAACTTCTTTGAGATCAGACATGAAGATTCACAGTTTGAAGTTTGTCCAGCTAGTTTCCTGTCTTGATTTGGGAATTACAGTTAAGTGACTGGATGGATCTCAGAAGAGACTTTGAACTTTGGACTTTTAACATCGTTGAGACTGCGCTAGACTATGGTGACGTTTTGTGGGACTGTGAAAGGCAGCCTGGTTTCTGGTTGAGCTAGGTTGGAAACTCCAGTGACCCAGCAGGGGATAACCCTGCCAGGAACAGTATGCATTTTGCCATGCCCCTGGACACCAGGCCCCTGACACAAGGCAACAGCTCTCCATAGGTCTGTGGCCATCAGTCACACAAGGGCAACTCCCCAAGCCCCTCCACAGGTAGAAGATGTGACCACAGATCACGTAGCCTCAAAACAGATCTCCATTTAATTGAGGTACCTAAGACCGGGTGACTTAGCCAATAAACTCCCCTTCCCAGACACTCCTCCCTGCAAAAGGTATTTAATCTCAGGACTGCCCTGAGAAAGTGGGGTACCATTTCACTCATTACAACTCTCTGCCATGAAAATAGATGCTTTAAAACCATGGACTGTTTCTTCTCATTGGGACCTGCCGTGGGGAACAATGGAGCAGGTCTTCCTCTAAAGAGCTGTGTCTAACCTCCCCTAGGAAGGCCTCTCAGTGCTTCCAGCCACGGTCACCACCAAGCCAACCCACCTCTGAGCAAGCCAAAGACAATTTCATCCCCATGGGAATCAGCTGGAGCACTCTCCTCCTGCCCTTTTCCCTTTGGCCCCTGGCTAGAGCCAGCCCTGTGGGCCTCCACTCAGTTATCAGCTCTTCCACACATCCAGATGCATCAGTGGTGCCCAAGAGTGAGAACCGGCCATCCTTGGCCTCCGCCGGTTCCCTGGGGACCTCAGATTGTGCTTCCCCACCCCTGGAGCAGATGCCCACCCAGCAGCTGTGTGGCGTGTGCGCAATCAAACTTCCCGTATCCACCTTGCCCTGGGCCGGACATGGGACCCCATGCTAACTCACATAGTGCCACTCACTGGGCCATGCATATTCAAACCACCACAGGCTGCTTATAACTGACCATAACTCCAGTTCCAAAGGAAGTGTCTTCTGGAATTGGGAGCTAAAATAGACTCTTCCTTTCTTTGGTTGCTTTTGTCAGGTGTTTTGTGACAGTGAAATGGGTAATTAATACAGCTGCTCCTTACTGCTTTGACAGAATACCTGGTGCAGTGAGACCAAGAGATGGCTGGTCACATCCTGCCAGCCAGGAAGCAGAGAGATGGGCCCAGAGTGAAGCTGCTCTAGAGCCCCCTAACACCCACCCCTAATATCCTGCATCCTCTAGGCTCACTCAACCCTTAAAAGTTCTACAACCCCCCAAAACACCACCAGCAACTGCATACCAAGGACAAGAGGCATTTCATATTCAAATCAGAGCAGACAGCCTGGGGATGTAGCCCGATGGGAGAGCTTGCTGAACAGAATTAAATAATACAGAAATAAAGTAACAACTAAGTGGCATGATAGCAGACAGTGGTGTTCAGGGCACGTGCATTTCTGCATTATAATGGTCCAAACGTGCTAGGTCACCTAAATGAAGAAGACAAAGTGACACGGTGACCTGGGCTGGCTCCTCTGAAGTTTCTCCAAAGAGTTTTAGCTGAAACAAAAAGAACAATTTTGCAGGTGTGCTAATATTGTTCTAAAGGGTGGCAGCTGCTATAAGACAGAAGAAAGGGACTCCCCTCCACCCAGAGCAATCAGCCAGGCCTTTGGCATAAGCATGACTTTTAATGTACATTTTAGAAAGATTAAAGGCAGCTGCTAAAAAGATGTCCTTAGTCACCCACTCAGGCCCAGATATTTTCTCTTTAAGATACAAAAGTTAAAAAAAAAAAAAAGTTAAAGGTATAAGTAAGTTTCAGTTGCTGTGGATAGCTTAAAAGGTGTTTAACAACAGAGAACTGATTGGGACAAGACCTTTTACAGAAACTAAAAGCTACTATCACGCTCTCTGATGATGAGACACGGTTAAACTTACAGGTACCCTGCACAATTTTCTGTCTCACCCTCTGTCAGAGGAAACTAACCTACCTCCCAGCCCCTACTCGCACCCAGGACTGGCCCAATGCCAAACACCTTGAATTGTTCAACTCCAGATTAAGCAATGCCCAAATGGCCCTAGTAAGAAAAGAGGAAATTGCAGTTGGTATTGCCTGGCTGGAGAGACAGCCACCCTGGTGCCCTGCCAGTCACCCTGGACTCCCCCTCTGATGCCTGTGGGAAAGCCTGAGGCCTCTGACTCTTTCAGAGGAACAAAAACTAATGCTAGGTACCAGCCTGTTAGTTTACCTGAGTTCAAACTTAGGTCAGGTTCTCTAAAATGGAGTCTGAACGTAAAAGATTTGGCCTCTCAAGAACAAAGTTAGGTGCCCTTTAAACAGCAGGGATGGAGGGATGGCTGAGCAGTTAAAAGTTCTGGCTGCTCTGCCAGAGGAACTAGGCCTGATTCCCAGCTCCCACATGGAGTCTCATTGCTGTCTGTAACTCCAGTACAGAGGGATCTAATGCCTTCTTCTGACCTCTGAAGATAATGCATATCTGTGGGACGCAGACAAACATTCAGGCAAAATACTTATGCACATAAATAAATTAAGTAAAAAAAAATAAAATAGATGCAGAGGTATTCTGAGATGGGATATGAGCAGGCCACCCACCAAGATCTCCAGCTAAATGATGTTTACAACATAACAGACACACCAGGCTCCTGAGACCCAGACTTATCCAAATTGTGATCATTCATTCATCCTGGCAGCCATGGTACAGCCATGGTGCAACTAGAGACATCCCAGAACTGCTACCAGCAACCTGAAGCCAGATCCTTGAAAAGAATTTCGTAATGAGCAATGTGAATCAGAGTTGGAGTTTATTGAGGCAAAATCTATGGTTGGGAGCTGGAGAGACGGTTCAGTGGTCAAGAGTACTGACTGCTCTTCCAGAGGTTCTGAGTTCAATTCCCCACAACCACATAGTGGTTCACAACCATCTATAATAGGATCCAATGCCATCTTCTGGTGTGTCTGAAGAGAGTAACAGTGTATTCACATACATAAAATAAATAAATAAATCTTTTAAAAAAAATCTATGGTCTTCAAAGATGCATCAATGGATAAACTGATAGCTATGTAAGTGTGAGAACCTGAGGTCAGATCCCCAATACTCATATAACACATCAGTACAAAAGTTTGCACCATGACCCCAGCACTGGGGTGGTGGAAACAGGCGGGTCCCTGGGATTGCTGCTATGAAGGAGAATTTCTGGAGAGAAACTACATCTGCAAAGACTGACTGGCTGATGTGGGGACACTGGAATGTTGCAGGTCCTGAGCCTAACTATCATTTATTTTGAACTATCTTTCCCGTCTAAATAGCCAAACATCCTGTGACTAACAGAAAAAGTCTAATTGGACATCCTTTTACAGAAAGAGTTAACTCAGAAACTTTGGAAAAGTCATAAAACACTGGCCCCTCCCAGAAGGGAGAGGCTAAATTACATTCCTCAGACCACAGGGTGGTTCCTGCAGGTAGGGAACGCCTAGAATCCATTGACCACCCACCTTATCCCCTAACAACCAATTAGTTTAAAGGTAACACTGTCCTGCCAATCACATTGTGCCTAATGGCGGCTGCCCTGAGAACTGTATAAAGGCCCGTGCAGCCTGGTGCAGAGGTCGTTCTCTCTCCACGTGCGGGGCGACCCCAGCATGCTGGATAATAAATAAAAATTCCTCTTGCTTTTTGCATCGATTCCTGTCTCCATGTGGTCCACTCAGGGAGTCTCTCCGGTAAGTTAAGGCTCTTCAGAGTCTTACATTTGGTGTGTTGGCTGGGAATCTGACCTCCTGTGGGGACATGCTGGAATAGTGAATCAGAGATCTCAAGCAGGTAATACCGCTCTGTCTGTCTCTCTCTCTCTCTCTCTCTCTCTCTCTCTCTCTCTGTGTGTGTGTGTGTGTGTGTGTGTTTCGCTGTTTGTCAAAGTCTGAGTCTGAGAGCCTGTCTGTCTGAACTTTCGGTTTTCTTGCAAGCATCTGGAAGGCTGGTGGCTAGGAGAGCCTGTGGTGTCTGGTGTGGTGAGCTCACTGGTAGATGTGCCAAAAGTCAAGACCTCAGGGGACTGGAGGACAGCTCCGGCACCGAGAGAGAGCCGGGAAAACTCTGCACCTTCTGGAAACGGCAAGACAGTACCAGTGGGAGCCGAGTTTTGCTATGATCTGGTTTATCTGGTTCCTGCTGCGGGCAGGGACACCTGGTATCTGTAACTGGGTCCTTCGAGGGTCGAACTGTGTGGTAATTGTTTTTCCCTGTGTTCATTAGTATCTTGTTCAGTATTCTTAGACCTAGAAGCCTGCCCGTGGCAGGGTCGAACTGTTTTGTTGGTATTTCATTCTGACCCGCCCGTAGGGACCTTTGACTTGCAGATGATCAAAACAAGCCTGAAAGATTCAACCAGGCAGCCCACTTCCAGCCGTGCAGGTGGTCCTGGCTGATCTTTCCTGCTCCACGTTCCTCCTGACCCCTCCACTCGCCTGTCATCCCCCCACTTCCCTGAGTCCTGCCGCTCCAGAGGCGGGGCGGGGTGGGGCTGCATGGGCGGGGCCAGAGGTGGGATCGGTAGGCGACCTGCCACCAACAGGTGCACTTCCACTGTGGCAGCGCTCAGCAACCGGCTCAGGACAGCGGGGAAGGTGGCGGGGGCGTTACTCGTGGCACCAAACCATGAGTGTTACAGCCCCCAGATACCCGTTGCTGCGCCCTCCCCCCGACTTCCCAGTTATCAGTTAATACATTCTGTGTGTGGTTTTTTTTCTGAGCATTCTTACTCAGGAATGCCCAGTGAGTAGAGAACAGAATTCGGCTTATCTTTGACTCCAGGCAGAAGCAGGAAGCTCTAAAGAGGTTGGTCAGGTAGTTCTCAGAATAGAGAGGGGGAGGAGTCACTGGAACCACAGGCAATATTTCTCATTGGCTAGATAAAAATGCCTAAACAGAGGCTCATACAGTATCTTAGCTTGTTCCGTTTGTTTTAAATTGTTTTGATTTTCATATTAGGTGTGATGTTGAGGCTTTATGGTTATATTATTACTCTGAGAGAGAGGTCAAAATGAAGGTTTTTCTGGTTACTGGCTTAAGGATGTCCTGATTTTAAAAAAAAGGTTTTGTCTTTATGTTTTTAAAAAGGGTAATTAGACTCTGGAGCTATTTGGATCAGAAATAAAAGAGGGAGACGTCCAGAGGACTGGATTCCAGAATATCAAACAGAAAATCTATCTTTATTATACTAAAATTTTGTTCTAAGATTTATATATTACAGAAAATACAGCCAGGTTGAGTCTCCTCGTCAAACATGCTGAACCAACCTGCTTGAACTCGTGAAGTCCATCCTGGACTTCAGTTAGATCCAGTCAAGACACAAAAATTAGAGACCAACCAACTCTCCCATTTTCCCTACCCTCTCTCTACCCCCTCATTAATATCTCAATGCCCATACTCAGCTTGAAGAAGTAACGAAGAGTCATCAACCCAGTTCCCTGGTATTTGGGGCTAGAGAGGGTTGTTATTATTAAGTTGTCTTTCTAGAGAATGTAAAAATGGTCAGATTTGAAACAGGGAGGAGATAGAATTGACTATATAGACATAATTTCATTTGGTAAAAATCCTTTTAACTGTAACTAAGTTCAAGTTATAAGTTCTTTTTTGGTACAGAATTCATTTTGATTCATAATCAAGGTTTTCATTGGTATAAATTTCTTCTGTTAATACTAAATATCTAAAAGTATAGGGCTTAGACCCAGTCCCTTTTTGCTGTTATTAATAGAGATCTGAGATGTTTAAGTCTGTGAGTTTAGGGTCAAATAAAAATATAAGGCTCTGAGATTATTGTTAGGTTGTTTTCTAGATTTTAATCAAAAACAGCTGAAAGTAGTTAACAGACAACAGTCCACATTACTTTATATAGATAGTTGGTTTTCAAAAATGTCAGAAATCCACAGAATGTGATGTTTAATGTTACTTATACACTTGTTGATGAGACTCGTCTGCTCCTGACAGCTTCAATTTTCTTGGATTCACAGAAGAAACTGAGCATCAATGGAGCTGCTTCTGTTGTGGTGAGACAGCCACGAGGCAAAAATGGCCTCCTTTCATCTACAGACAAATCAAAAAAGGACACACTATGCAGAATAGTCGACTGGTAATCTCTGCCAAGACAGAGTAATCAGCCCTTCAAAATTCTGCATTACCAAGGTCTGATCCTGGGCCAGAAGGCTGAAGACGACCATTGCTCCAGCGTTCTGAACTACAGGGCCTGTCCAGTGATCAGTGGTCTCTATAAATTGGCTAAGTTTTAAAAGCTATATTTTGTGCTTCTCACATTTTCAGGTAATATTAATCATTCTTGGATTTCTGACGGGGTTGAAGACTGTTAGTCTCATAGCCAGCCCAAGTTGTTTAACATTAAAAAAGCTGATATAGACTTAAATAGATGGTTTTCAGGTGACATACAATTTATAGCCAAGGCATGAGCCAGGTGTTAATTATTATAGTCTTTTAAGAAACAATAGTTAACAGAGGTTTTGTTTGATTAACAGAGGATGGACAGAATGTTAGGTCTATCTTATGCTTTATAATTTACAAAATGGCAATAATTGTGCTCAATTTATATTTAGAGAGAAAGTCTATAGAGAGATTTAGTGCAGGTTTCTGAGAAAATCCCAGACCTTGAGAAAAAGCCGCCAAGTGGCAAAGGTGTTAGCCCTGGGTGAAGACAGTGACGAGGGGAGATGGGGTTCTGACCACCTCCTCCAACCCAAGGTAACTCTGAGAGTAGAAGAGAAACCTACTCAGTTCTTGGTGGACAGAGGGACTCAACACTCGGTCCTCCAAGCCAATGGCCCCGTTTCCAAGAAAAAGATCTTGGGTCTAAGAAGTCACTGACACAAAAATGTATTCGTAGACTACCCAAAGAACAGTGGACCTAGAGATGAGATGGGTAGCCCATTCATTTAGGGTAGCCCCAGACTGTCCCTACTCTCTGTTAGAGTGAGACATACTCTCCAAAATGAGGGCCCAGATACACTTCCTGCCCAACAGGCCACAGCTAACTGGCCCCAAAGCAGAAACTGACCCCTGCCGAAAGTCGAAGCTACAGACAGGAGACGTTTCCTCCACAAAGGTCAGAAATGAGCAGGTGCTGCTGTGGTGGCTGGCACAAAAGTCATCTGAGCAGAACCTCTACCCCCTGTCACTCTATGCAGAAAATAGAGCTAATTGCCCTCACCAAGATCTTGGAACTTGGAGCCAGGAAAAAAAATTAACATCAATTCGGATAGCAGGTATGCCTCTACCACAGTCCACGTTCACAGGTATATATGCCAAGAGGACTGCTCACAACAGAGAACACAAAAAGGAATCTTGGACCTCTGAGATGCCTTAATGAAGCCGACTACTGTGAGCATTATTCACTGCCCAGGACATCAGAAGGAAAAAGACTCAGAGGACAACAACCAGGCATATCAAGTGGCTCCAGAAGTGGCTATGCAGGAGCCTATCCCAGTTCTAGGCCTGCAAGAGACACCCACTGTGAAATGGGACTAGACTAAGAGATGGCCTCATTTAGAACATTCTAAAGAAAAAAAAAGATTCAGATTGCTAGCTACCCTACCAACTATTACCAAGAAAGGACAATGGTGCATACAAGAAGGGAAAACTATACTCCCCAGAAAGTAAGCAAGAGACTTACTAGGCCAAATGCACAGATGGACTCATTTAGGGGATAAAAAGCTTGTCCAAGAGACCTAAAGTATATATTTATAAGACTCAGGTTTGGGGCCAGAGAGATAGTAAAACAGTGCAAAGAAGTGAATGCTTATGCAGCCAAGAGTTAACAAGACAAAAGACCTAGGAAAGAACAGCCTAAAATATATTAAGTGATTTTAGAAAAGTTAAGACAGGAAAATATGGTTACAAATACCTTCTAGTGTTTGTGGATACTTTCTCTGGTTGGGTTGAGGCTTTCCCCACCAAGCATGAAACAGCTACCATGATAGCTAAAGAAGATATAAAAAAAAATTTCCCGAGTTTCAGAGTGCCCAAGGTAAGTATTTCAAACAATGGTCCTGTTTTTGTCTCTAAGGTAAGTCAGGGATTGGCAAAGATATTAGAGACTAATTAAAAGCACTATTGGGTATACTGTCCCCAGAGCTCAGGGCAAGTAGACAAAATAAAACCATACAAGAGAACTTAACTAAATTGACCTTAGAGACCAGCTCAGGCTATATGGTGTCCCTCCCCTTGACTCTATTCTGAGCCCAAAACAGCCCCTGCCATTTTAACCTGACCCCTTTTGAGTTGCTCTTTGGTACTCCAACTCCTTTATTGTCCACTGGGCCCTCCCAGGAGGTATCCCACAACATGAGATTTTACCCCAAACTGTCTGCCTTAAATGCTCCAGGGATGCCAGAGACTCCTCACAGCTTCCAGACTGGTGACTGGATCTATGTAAGGAGATTTCAGGGGACAGTTGCTGGAACCCTGACAGATAGGACCCTTCCTGGCACTGCTAGCCACTCCCACAGGCCTCAAGGTGAAAGGTGTTGCAGCCTGGGTGCGTGCTTCCCATGTAAAACCTGCAGACGCCTCGCTCTCCAAAAACCCCACTGGACGGTTCAGAAGATAGACGGCCTACTCAAGCTCAAGATTACTCGACATTGATCATGACTGCCTGGTGGTGCCCTTGGATTCTGGTTCCTTCCCCCATCCTATGTGCCAGTTTGCCAAATCTGTTATGACACTCACTGTCTCCCTTCTGTTAGAGTTAGAGGCCAGGACAGCCACCAGGAATTCTAGTCATACAAAGAGAAAATTATGACAGTCTGAGGACAGCCATTAATTTAGATATAAAAAAATAAAAATAAATAAAAACTTCCATCAGTCACCTTCAAGAATCACTGACTTCATTATCAGAAGTAGTACTGCAGGATAGGAGGGCTATGTGCTGCCTTAGCTGAGGAATGTTGCTCTTATATAGACCATTCAGGGTTGTTAACCCTGTTAAGATCCCTAATTGTTCTCTAGCTATAGTTGACTTTTGGCCCCTACATTTTGAACTGCTTAGTCACTATTGTTAAGACACACGTAGGTACAGTAAAGCTAATGATCTTAAAGCAGAAATACAAAGAACTAGATACAGAAGATCAGGAGTATGAGCTATCAGAATACCAGCAATTGCTTCAGGATTGAAGCATGCACAAAGAAAAGGGGGGATGAAAGGGTTAACTCAAACTTTGGAAAGGTCATGAAACATTGGCCCCTCCCAGAAGGGAGAAGCTAAATTACATTCCTCAGACCACAGGGTGGTCCCTGCAGCTAGGGAAGGCCTAGAATCCATTGACCACCCACCTTATCCCCTAACAACCAATTAGTTTAAAGGTAACACTGTCCTGCCAATCACATTGTGCCTAATGGCAGCTACCTGAGGACTGTATAAAAGACCCATGCAGCCTGGTGCAGAGGTCATTCTCTCTCCATGTGCAGGGCGACCCCAGCATGTTGGAAATTAATAAAAATTCCTCTTGCTTTTTGCATCAATTTCCATTTCTATGTTGTGTTCACCCAGGGGGGGGTCTGTCTGGTAAGTTAAGGCTCTTCAGAGTCTTACATTACTAATTTAAAAACAACAACAATGAAACTTTTGGAATGTACTAACATAACAAAATCCTACTTTCAACAAATCAAAGGGCTAAAAATACCAGATAACATCTGAAGTCTATACCTTAGGTTCTCCACTTGGCTATAAGCTGCCTCTCTGTTGTCTCCACCAATATTTTGAAAAGAGTCCTGATTTCTGATTGTCTGTCTTTGTTCTGTTACTATAAAAGCTTCAAAAGGGCTGGAGAGATGGCTCAGGGCTTAAGAGCACTGACTGCTCTTCTGGAGGTCCTGAGTTCAAATACCATCAACCACATGGTGGCTCACAACCATCTGTAATGGGATCTGATGTCTTCTGGTATGTCTGAAGACAGCTACAGTGTACTCATACATTAAATAAATAAATCTTTTTTTTTTTTTTTAAAAAAAAAGCTTCAAAAAACTGCCTCTACATTGGACCGTGGACTTTGGAGTTACCTAAATCTGTGTTCCCAGACCAGGTCGCTGATTTTGATTGAAAAATAAACTCCCTCTTATCCCTAACAGCCAGCTCAAGAAAGTGTAAGATTTAAGCACAGGAAATAAGGTTCACCCCAGTGTGGCTCTCACAGTCAAACTGAAGTACCTCAGCAGTAGCCATCAGCTGGATGTTAATAGCTTTAATTTACATCTCAAAGTGATGCTAAGAAACTTCCCTCCCCTCCTTATAAGAGAGTAGGAAGGTGCTGGAGATGCCTTGGATAGGACTACCATCTGATAAGATAAAAACTTGAGTCGCCAGGGCTACAAAAAGCTGTTTAGATGAGACTCTGAGTGTAATGAGGTCTCTAGTGAACTACCTGGAAACTGAAGGTTTACTGGGTAGGAAAAAGGAGAAAGGTTAGATATGCCTAGACCTTAATCATGACTAGTTGCCCTTGCAATGCAAAAACACAGCACTAACCTCAAGGGGAATAAGAGATGGTTTACTCTGGAGCCAGTATGAGTGACCACAGCCTGGGAACACGCATTCAGATCACCTAGTTTCATAAAGTTTTCCTGAAAACACAAAACAAGACTCTATCACCCCCTCTGGCTTAATATATTCCAAAGGAAAGCTAATGGTCTCCTTGTACATTCTGATGTTTTACCTAATGATCACAAGTTTTTGATTAACACAAAGACAGAAGTGACTTCTAAAGGGTAAAAGGTAGCCCAAGGTAATTTAGCCCTGAACTTTGCAAATTCCAAACTCCCCATAATCGCTGAAGTTCTAATAAGATCATCAGCTTTAAAGAAGGCGTAGTTTTGTAAGAGTCCATCGGAAGGCCCCCACTCATTAAGGTCAGAGACCAGAATCGCTGCAATCTGCAAGAGGTTTATTGTTCCAACGTATGTTGGGGTTTCCCAGCACGCAGGTAAGAGGAGACCCCGAACTTACAAAGTATTCACTTTTTATAAACATTTTGGCGGGGAGTTCAGCAGTCACCTGAGTTGGACGACTGCCATTGGTTACCCTGAGCAACATTTAAAATTATTGGTCAACTGGAATGGGGAGGTTGTCTCCACCATTTGGCCCTGTCCTGTCCACCTTGTGGTATTTCCTGGCATTGTCTTTTTTTTTTTTTTGTCAAGTCACTTCCCTCTCTGTCCTCACTCTAGGCAGGGTAATTCTCTGTTTAGGCCATTTCCTTATCTGTCCTCCCCGAGGCAGTCCTGGGCAGAATGGAAAGTTCCAGTCCGGCTGTGAGCCCCCATCCTTGGTTGTGGGAAGCTGGCTTGCTGTGTCTGACAGGGTTCTCAGAGTTTAAGCTTTCTTTGGAGAATTTTTTTCATACTTTTAATATTCTTACTTGAAAATATCTCTGTATAAAAAAATATTATTTCTACATACTGCTTGATTGTTTGACTGACCAGTAACTTGTATGTCTTAATTTACAATAAGTTAGTAATTCTCATAAGAGTGGGATTTTATAATTTTATCTCTGTTAATATGTTAAACCCTAAAAGTTAAAGTTTTGAAATAAAGCTATTTTAGTATCAAAATAAGCTTTAAACCATAAAGACTGGGAATCTCATTTTCCAATCTTTTTATAGTGAGCTTTTATAAATTATTATAGTTTTTATATGACTCAGTTTCTCCAAATAGCTAAAACTTAAAGTTAGCAAAGATATGAGTGATTAGACATGTATCTTTTAATGAAAATAAATTAAAAAAATAACACAGGAAAGGGCATTACTGCTCCTAGGTATGGTGGAGGAGAAAGCGTATTATAGACACGTGGGAGACAGAGCCAGAAGCAGACACATCTGGGAGAGTCCAGAGTGACCATTATTAGCATACAGGAAATTGCATTAAGCTCCTCCCAGGTACTGAGCTCTGCTTATGTCATCTGCTGTGCCAGGTGAAGGCTGCTTATAAAGAGGCTGTCTGCTGCCAGCCACAGCTCTCTCTGTGTACCCATGTGTTCTCTCTCTTTCTCTCTCTCTCTGTTTGCAGCACTCTCTCACCTTTTCTGTCCTGCCCAATCTCTCTACATGCCTCTAGACCTCTTCTCCAGGCCCTCACCCCTCTCCCCTGCCCCAATAAACCCCCTTTATGCCAAATCTGCTGCATGACATAATTACTCAGGGACACACCTTGGCACAGGCCCACCAGGTACATATTATATTTTATAACAGTCATGACCCTGAACCATGTGGCGAGACAGAGAGGGGGAGGGAGAGAGGAGAACCAAGTACAGCAGCCCAAGGACCAAAAGAAAAGACAGAGAGAGTAGGTAACCAAAATGTCTGGATTGTATAGGAAGAGTAGCCCAGCTCCTGGGCTAGAAAGTTCAGGGTAGAGGGTGGGGTATACCAGCCATGCCCTGTAACAGGTAGGACACAAGTAGGGACTGAGAGATGCTGGGAGAGACTGGAAGCCCAGTCTGCTTTGATGTGTTAAATAGGTACCACTTGTCCCAGGTTTGAAATTCAACATCCAGGCCTTTTGTTGAAAATAAATGAATAAGAGTCAATGTGATTGCCTATGAAAACTTCCTGCTGACATTTGGGCATCATTGTTGGGGGCCTGAAATTTTAAATTTTGTGAGCTTGACTTAAGAATTTATACATCGATCATTATACAAAGGTAAGATTACCTGATTTAAGTTAACCTTTTAAAAAAAATTACAGCCTTTTCAAACCAACCCCCAAATGGTCTTACAAATTCTGAGAGTAAAATGTTTATATTTCAGCAAGAGCTTTAAAGATAGATACCCATGACCTTGAATAAGGGAACATTTTTGTAAACAACCAAGCAGGGTAGTTTAGGGAGTGAAATATCTGTAGTTACAATATGTATCTTGATTTTTTAAAGTTTTTTAAAAATACCATTAGATATAACAGCAGTAAAGTCAGAGGCTGTGGAGGAAACAAAATAAACATGCTTCTGTCTGAAGCAAGCAGGCCAAACCCCATCTCCAGAGCCATCTTTCCAGTGAAGTAAAGCAGTAATGTTTCAATATCATCAATACCCAAAAGACATTTGAGTCTCTGTAAGACTGAATCAAGTGATCTATACATCTATAATACTCAGTATGCATCTGCAGGTAGGGTTGACAACCTGAACATCCTAACAAGTAACTGCAAAGTCAAAATAAAAGCAAAAGTATTGCCGGGCAGTGGTGGCCCACACCTTTAATCCTAGCACTGGGGAGGCAGAGGCAGGCAGATTTCTGAGTTCAAGGCCACCCTGGTCTACAGAGTGAGTTCCAGGACAACCAGGGCTACACAGAGAAACCCTGTCTCAAAAAAAAAAAAAAAAAAAGCAAGAGTATCCAGGCTTGGTGGAGCAGAAACAAAGACATAAGAAGCACTAAGAACAAAAAGACCATTCTATCTCAGGGGAAGTAAACTTGGAGACCCACTAAACATAGTATTAATATTTAATTAATTAATCCCATCTCAGAATTGCTACCCAATTCAATGGCATATGTTCCCAAATGAAACACTCACACACACACACAGCCTTTATGTTTTAATATGCCTTAAGCAGCCCAATTGCTGGGACACTGCCTAGCCTCCGTGCTGCTAGAATCTACCTCCTGCTGGTAATTCCAAGTTACTACTTACTAATTTCTATGTTCCATGTTGGCAGCTCTAAACACAGTTGGGAAGCTCTCTGGGCCATGTTCTCCTGGCTCCTTCACTTGATGCCAATGCATTCCTGTCCTGCACTCTTTTAAGACATGGCATCTCTCCTCTCCTCCAGATTCTCCCTGCATAGCAGATCTCTCCTCCTCCTCCTCCTCCTCTTCCTTCCTCCTCCTCCTCCTCCTCCTCCTCCTCCTCCTCCTTCTCCTCCTCCAACCTTTTTCTCCTCCTGGTCCCAAGCCAGGAATTCTAAAATCCCATCTCTGTCTATCCTCCCCAGCTATTAGCTGTTGGCATCTTTATTCACTAATCAGAACCAACTACGGGAAGGTTCCCAGAAGCTATGTGCTGACCTTGTGCAAACAGTATTTGGGGGAACATAATTAGCATTCATAATACAAGTATCTACATGGGGTTTTTGTGGCACTCCTAACAATGGCAGCTGGTGAATATTTGATTCTTTTGCCTATTCTTGAGACTCTTTTTCCTCATATTGGGTTGCTTTGTCCAGCCTTGATATGAAGGCTTTTGTCTTACTATAACATTATTTTGTCTTGTTTGGTCATTGTTTCTTGGAGCCCTGCTCTTTTCTTAAGGGAAACCAAGGGGACTGGATCTGAGGTAGGGAGAGGTAAGGGGAAGCTAGGAGGAACAGAGGGAAAGTGTCTTAGTTAGGGTTTTACTGCTATGAACAAACACCATGACCAAGGAAACTCTTATAAGGACATTTAATTGGGGCTAGCTTACAGGTTCAGCATTTCCATC
The DNA here is from genome assembly GCA_036184795.1 of Tokudaia tokunoshimensis. NCBI lineage: Eukaryota > Metazoa > Chordata > Mammalia > Rodentia > Muridae > Tokudaia > Tokudaia tokunoshimensis. The sequence continues at coordinate 100,718,313 of BTHU01000010.1, forward strand.
CATTATTATCAAGGCAGGAACATGGCAGCATCCAGGCAGACCTGGAGAAAGAGGAATTGAGAGTTCTACATCTTCATCTGAAGGCTTCTAGCAGAATACTAACTTCCAGGCAGCTAGGATGAGGGTCTTAAAGCCCACACCCACAATGACATACCTACTCAAACAGTACCATGCCTGTTCCAAAAAAGTGGCCTACTCAGACAGGGCCACACCTTCTAATAGTGCCACTCCCTGGGATGAGCATATATAAACCATCACAGAAGGGAAACTGGTTGGCATGTATTGTGTGAGAGAAGAACCTATTTTCAATTAAAAAAAATAGATCAAGTTCTAATAAAAAAATAAGAAAGAATAATTTTCTCTTAAAGCCACACAATAGCTTCCTTGTTCTACATAGAGCAGGTCAAGTGTCCTTTCATAATGCAGAACTATTTCAGTTAATGAATATACCTGTTGATAAATTTGGGTCTATTTGATACAGGTACCTTTCCTAGTATATCAATAGGCACTATAGGTAGCCAATTTGTCCCTTATGCAAGGGAGTTTCCTTTTAACCTAACACTGCAGCCTTTTTTAGAAGATAAGAGGTGATGTACTCTCTTCTGTAAATACTTCATGTTAAAATTAGGACATTGTTGTCAGGTCCCAGGATGGATGGTGGCCCAGCCAAATCCAAGAAGATGGTGAGTGCGATGAAGCCAGCACAATGACATAGTTCCAGCAAAGCTGAGCCGGATGCTGCAATGGATGGCTTACTGACTCTAACTTTTAGTTTTGGTCTCTGGGTGTTGTATTCTTGTGGGGTTTTCTGTATTCTGGTTCATCTTGTGTCTTTTCTAGAGGAAATTATGTCTGAGTCTCTTTAGGATAGTCCCCTCTGCTTTCAGAGAAATAATCTTCTTCTGCCCTATTTGGAAGTCTTTCTTTTGCCCTGGAGATTGTGATGAGTGCAAAGATGCTAGACATTCTTTTATGAGGCCATGATTCCAGGATTTTCTTGGTGTATCTGCCACTAAGGAAACTCAGAAATAAAATAATCAGAACAGAATAAACTTAGAAGTAGCTGACATGCTCTGACTGGCCAGGAGAATTGGCAACAGATCAGAGGTCCCCTTCTAGTCACTCCCATTGAGGGACTGGTTGAATGTTGACCCCAATACGCCAGAAAATAAACCTCTTGGTTTTATATCGATCTGAGTCTTGGTGTCCCACTCAGGGGCGTCTCGAAGCAAGTACCACTGACAGAGGGTTAGGTCTTACAAAACAAGGCACAACCACAACAAAGCAGTATCAAACTCCAACTGTGCAAACAACTCAATGCTCAGTATCTGGGATTCATTCATACTCCTCTGGGCTTCTCGAAGGGCTGCAGGTCTCCTCTCTGGCCCTGCCCTCAGTAGCATACAGGGTCTGTCTTCTAGGATCCAGTCAACTTCATTTTATTATGGCTGGTGTTTCTGGTGAGTATCACACAGCACCAGCATTTCCAAAATTTCTGGAGTACCCATTTCCTCTAGTCTCTCTTTAGGAACTCCATCTCTGTCACGCAGTGGCAAGCCTCAACTGCTCTCCACAACCCCTTCATCCCTTTAAAACTGATACCTGGGGAATTCTTAGGTTGCAAAGTTTAGCTGCCTGTATGAGGGATATTCTTGTATGAATGCATAGAGGTATTGCTTTAATATCTTATTAATCAGACATTATTTTTAAACCCTACCTTTCATAAACCTTGTTTTTATTTATCATACATAAATCTATCTTAATCCAAAGAGTCTTGGAGATCTGTTGTGCTCCCATGATTGGCCCATGCCATGCTGTCAACTTTAATCAAGATGGTGGTAAAGTCATATGACATCTTTCCTATTCAACCCTAGCAAAGATGGCTGCCAGCCACATGGCTGCCTCCATCCTGAAGCAGCTAAGATGGCAGTGAGCCTCATGTTGATTATATCTCAAGAGAGTCATGATACATGGTTCCTTTAAGATCACCTATATATGGATTTTTAACTATTAAACTCCTGTGTTATAAAAAGTTTAAATTAACTTTTTTTATAGATTTTATACATATCCAGTAAACTTGTAAATCTTGAGGGACAGAAAGTTCACATAATACAAATTGTACAAATATTGAGATCAGGTTTACATCTTAGCAGAAGTTTTAGGCAATGAATAGAAACCAATAACTTTTTTAGCTGATTAGTTTTGCTCTTTTTTCCTGACACAGGACATAAAGGAAATATTTAAATACACAGGTTTGGGTCTAGAGAAGGGAGAGCTATAACCCAACTCTAGAGCTAGCTTTTCAGTAAAGTAGAACAGCATATAACAATCTTAATATTACCTCTTAGGATTTACCTAGCAACAGCCAGGTATGCCCCTCCCCACCATTACCTGGCAACATCCAGGTAGGTCTGACCCACTATAAAAGGGGATGCTTGCCCCTTCTCCCTCTCTTGCCGCTCTTACCTCTTATTCTCTTAGCCTCTCTCTTGCCCCCTCATGGGCTCTCCTCCTTTCCCCCCTTCCCCATGTGGTAATGGCGGTCTCTGCTTCTCTCCTCTCTCCTCTCTGCCTTTCTCTGCCTCTACTACCCCCTTAACACCCCTCCCCATGCCCTGAATAAACTCTATTCTATACTGTACCATTGTGTGTCTGGTCCCTCAGGGGGAAGGGATGCCTCGGCATGGGCCCGCTGAAGGACCCCCTTTCCCCACCTGCCATAGACTATTCTCACACCTATTTCTCTTTTTATGATTACAACATTATCCACACCCAAAATGACAGTTGAATACCTGCTAAACTGAATCTAGAAAGCTCAGATATAAATTCTGAGCCCTGCCATCAAAGCAGCCATGGTAGTGATGATGACTGGGGCTCAAAGTCCAGTCAGAAACAAACCATGCAGTGGTCACTGTCATTCATACACACAGCTGGGCATCAGTCATTTCCATCTCAACCCCCATGTTTGCAAGGAGACTTACAGACACACCAGAAAACACAAACACAGCCCTACACCCAAGCAGACAAAACCTTCCAAACAACCAGAATCAGATGGGTGGCTTCTCTTTTTTTGACCTGAAAGGAAGAGATTTGGGTCCTATCAAACCCCTCCATAGCCCAGAACAGAATCCCACAAAACAGAACCAGACTGACTTACCAAGAGGCCTCCATGGATGCTTGCTACTTCTCTCAGCACAGCAGTTGAACAGCATCTCCAACAGCCCATAAAACCAAAAGCATTCCCCAGAGCCTTAGAACATCTCAAGGTGTGCACCTCCTCAGGCAGCCCTTCAGTCCCAGAGTTCTGGAGTAAATGTCTGGCTTTAGAACTTGGGTGGGTGGTCTGACCTCACTGGGGCCTCCAGAAAATGTTAATCCCACCAGGTGAGAATAAGACCACTACCAAAATTTTTGAGGCAAGTTTGAAGCAAGCTTTATTAAATACTGGCCAGAACAAGAACAATGGACACTGGCCAGATTCAAACCTGGAGTTCCCAGAGAATGGCCACAGATTACATTAGTCAGGTACTTAAAAAGGCAAACCTCACAGAGCTAGAGTACATCCTGACTTCATCCAACAGAGGGCAAGTTTACATCCTGAGATACTGCCTACTTACCATACCTCCCGCCTACAAGTGACCAAGCGCATTCTGTAGAGTTGGGTCTGTAAACAAAAGTGAAAACACAGGGCTTGTTGTCAAACTCGAACAATAGCCTCCAGCAATCCAGGAAGTTATTTGTCCTTGGGCAAGTGAGACTTACAGTTTAGAGGCATTTTTGTTTTATAGATGTTCGAAGCGAGGAGTTTAAACTTAAAATATAATGTTAGTCCTCACAGGAGCAGAGCCTAGGAGAAGAACTTATAGGTAAGCACTCTCTAGGAAAGTACTCTAATGCTACTCACCCTCATTTTACTTTTTCTATGGAAACAGGGGCTCACTAAGTTGCCCAGGCTAGCCCTGATTTTATGATTCTCCTGCCTCAGCCTCCCAAATATCTGGACTTACAGGCCAGTGCCTCCATTTCTCTTCCATCTCCCTCTATTTATAGCTATTCCATGCTCTCTGACTCACAGACCATCTTACCTATCTCTCATGGTGTAAGCAAGAAATGAGTGCAAACTAACACAGTTTTACTAAATTATAGTGAGTGTTATGGCTATAAATTATGAATGCAAATTAACAATGAGAACAGCTAAATATCACACAGGGTTATATTTGCTTCTAGGCAAAAATTGCTTCAAAAAAAAAACTAATTTTCTCCACAAATGTGCATCCTTGCTAAATTTATCCCAGGAAAATAGCACTTGGCTAGAACAATACTCTCAAGATGAAATCAATAGCGGATTATAATCAGAATGTGTAATGCTCAGGAAATAATAGGTTGTAACATTTTTAATTTTTTAATGTAAATGTTACAGAGAGTCCACCAGAGAAGATTACTCAGACATTCTAGACCCATCTAAAGATTTTTTTTTTCCAGCTGGCAGATGCAACATTCAAGTATTCTGGACCCTAGTGTAACTCCGAGTGCTTAGGATAAGGGTTTGTTTAGTTGGTTGGTTGGTTGGTTGGTAGGTTGGTAGGTTGGTTGGTTGGTTGGTTAGTTGGTTGGTTGGTTGGTTGGTTGGTTGGTTGGTTGGTTCGTTAGTTTTGGAGATAGGGTCTCTTTATATAGCTCTGGCTGTCCTGGAACTCAGACTGTTGATAAGCCTGGCTCACGGAAATTTGCTGGCTTCTGTCTCCTAAGTGCTGGGATAAAGGGATGTGCTCTGCAAGGGTAAGGTTTGTTTTGTTTTATTTTCTTTTGTTTTGTTTTTTAAAGCAAAACACACATCTTGGCATCTTGCAAAGCCACTGAAGGAAGAGGTTTGGCACAAGCAAGTAGTTCAACAGAATCTAAGATAAGCAGTTAGCTGGGGTGGGGGAAGTTTGCACAAATAGGCAGCTTAATATAAACTAAGTTATCTGGGGCATCTTGACTTGGTTCCTAGAATAGGTGTATGTAGTTTTTTCCATGGGATTCACCATCAAGGAGGTGTCTCCTCACAGCAATAAGTAACTAAGACAACTGTGCCTGAGAAATAATGCCCAAGATTGATCTCTGGTCCCCAAGTATGCACACATATGTACATATACCCCAAAATCATCATCATCATCATCTCCAAACCTGAGGACAAATAATAACTCTGGCTTTGGTAGTCAACCTTCTGCCTTCTTTTTTTTTTCCCAAGATAGGGTTTTTCTGTCTAGCCCTGGCTGTCCTGGAATTCCCCCTATATACCAGGCTGGCCTTAAGCTCAGAGATCCACGTGCTTCTGCACATATGAGTCACCGTATCTCTGTGAAGTACATCTTCTTGTCATCAAAGCAACAGCAAGAATGATGAAGTTAATGCCATAGGACAAGGTTCATGTGTCCTACATTCATTCAGCTATTCTGTGGGAGAATCAGGATTAAAACTCAGAGTGAGCTGGCTTCAACATGCATGCAACAAGGCTCTGTTGCTCACATAGAAGCGACATCGTCTCACATGCATGAGGCACAGAGAAGAGGGGAGAGAAGGGAGAAAGATCTTTCTTACTTTCTTATTGATAGAGTGCCTCAATTGAAAAAAAAAAACAACAACAAACCAAAAACTAAAACAAAAGAAAAAGAGTCCTACAAAATTACAGCTGACCTTGCTCACTCATTATTGGTCAGCTACCACCCAGAGAAGACCCTGCTGAGACAGCCTGCTTCTCAAGATAGTATGCCTTGCTAGACTAAGCAGTTCCAAGGCCTCCATCATAGCACCTACTTCCTTATGTCCCAGCTCTTCACCTGCCCCAAGTCCCCATCAGCTTTTCCCCTGTAGAACCCTCCGACCCTGAGGAGAAAGTGCTGCCTTTGCTGTGTGTGATAATACACAGTTCATCTGGTGATGTCAGACACTGGTCTCTTTCCTGCCCTTTGTTTCTTTACAGCCAGGAATATAACACTTGTGCCCTGGGATTTTGTTTATTTTGGCTTTTGAGATAGGCTTCGGGCTTCAGCCCAAACTGGTCTGGAACTCCCTACATGCGCAAGCCTGGCCTCTAATTTATGACGACTGTAAAATATGTTGAATAATCATTTCTCCTATTAAACCCAATAAAACAAACTTTGTGCCCACTAACCCCTTCCTCTCTGCCGAGCATTTACACTTCCCCAAGCCTGTTTATTCAACTCCCAGATCCTTCTTTTAGAAGAGGTGTAATCTTCTCTGTAGATAAAGGTATGCCTGCTTCTTCCTGTGTCTTTCTTCCTCTTGTTTCGGTTTCCTTTGTTAGAAACAGAATGTCTGTCCAGCCAGATGTAAACATCTTACTACCCTGAAGAACTGCTAACCTTAATGTAACCATCCTACATTGATTAACTACTAACCTTAATTTGCCCTCTGTGGTCCTTTCTTCTTTCCTGACTCTGTTATTATTTTAAACCAGCTGATTGGCTGCAGATTATGAGGCTGGGCTTCAGCCAGGAGGAATAGCTAAGTCTCCCCCACCCTAGCCTGACCTGGTCCAGAAATAAGAGGTGACCAAACATCTCACCCCTTTGTTCTTCTGATCAGGTCTTGCCAAGACCTTCAAACAGAGCAGCTGTGTATCTCTTTGACACTTGACACTTTCCCCACATCTCTCTGAGACTACAGAGGGAGTTCCATAAGAACTAGCATCACAAAATAAGAAGACTCTGCAAAAGAAAACAATTAAAAATTGATTGGTAATCAGCCAGCACCAGTTGTCTCTCTTGAGCTTGGCCATTTGGAGGGAGGATCCATGGGTCATTGACCCACCCCGCTCAGTCAGTCAACAGGTTCTCCAACACAGGAGCAATGGTTGAAAAGGAGACAATTAGACAATACTGCAGTATGGCCTCAGTCAATTCTGAGACTGAAGGCAGGTTTATTTTTTCCCAGTCCGCTTTTATACCATTTTATTACATGCAAGTAATAAGGGCAAGCAGTACAATAAACACAAATAGTCAAGGAACAAGCAAGGCAAGGAGCAAAGTCCAGTGATCACTCCTGTGATCACTGTTTCCAAGGGCTTGTCAGGATGACCAAATATCTAAGCCTACTTCCTTGTCCAAGCCCAGAATCAGATTCTTGCCTAACGCCTATTTCTTTTGTTCCACCCTAAATTTAGATTCCTGCCTGAATTTACTTCCCTGTTCTAGTCTAAGATTAGATTCCTGCCTGAGCTTACTTCCTTGTCCTGGCCCAAAGTCATATTCCCGCCTGAAGCCCATTTCCTTGTCCTTGGCCAATGTCAGATTCCTGCCAAGCATCTCCCAAAGCTCCCCACAGGTCATTGGATCATTTGGTCACTGAGATCTACATGAGTGTGTATGAGACACTCTGAGACACTGAGCTGAGCTCTAAGCAGTAGGGCTGCTGGTTAAATTGTGGAGAATTTTCCCTTTACTTTAAGCCTTTTGTCTCCATTCTTAGTTTGTTTTTAAAACAAAATCTCAAGCAACCAAGTCAGGCCTCCAGCTGTCTATGGGGCCAAGGCTGACCTTGAACTCTAGATACTCCTGCCCCCACCTCCTGGAACAATAGGTGTGTATCAACATGCCCACCTAAATAATCAGTCTTTTCTTTTTAGCCCTTTTACCTTTCTGGGCACTGAACTTCAGATATTGTCTTAGTTACTTTTCTAATTGCTGTGATAAGACACCATGACCAAGGCAACTTCTAAAATAAAGTGTTAAGTTTGGACTTACTGTGTCAAAGGGTTAGAGTCCTTAGTGATAGAGTAAAGGAATGGTGACTGGAACAGCTAAGAGCTCACATCTGGATCCTCAAGCAGAAGGCAGAGAGCACACTAGGAATGCTGAGTCTTTTTTGACCTTAAAACCCACCCTAGTGACATCTTCCAACAAGGCCACTCCTCCCAATCCTTCCCAAACAGCTTCACCAACTAGGGATCAAGCATTCAAGCATATGAGCCTATAGAGGCCATTAGGATTCAAACTACCACAGGTGTCCTGAGTTTAGAGCACTCTGCTCTGAGATATATGGTCCTTTTTTTTTAATTCTATTTTTTTTAACATTGATTTATTGTATGAGTGTGCATATGTGCATGTGGCCACACCTGCCATGGAATGTGTAGTACTGTCAAAGGACAACTTCCTGGAGTCAATTCTCTCCTACTTTGCAGGTCTGCAGAATTAAACTCAGGTAAGAGATTATTAGGTCATTAGGCTTGGCAGAAAGTATCTTTAGCTGATGAGCCATCTCTCTGACCCTGTTCTTTTCATTTTATTTTATTTCTACTTTTTGGTTTTTCATAACAGGTTTTTTGTTTGGTTGGTTTTTTGTTTTTTTGTTTTGTTTTGTTTTGTTTTGGGTTTTTTTTTTTTTTTTTTTGAAGCCTTGGCTGTCCTGGGACTTACTCTGTAGAACAGGCTGGTCTCAAATTTATAAAGATCTACCTGTCTCTGCTTCCCTAGTGCTGTAATTAAAAGCTTTTTACTTTTATTTTAATTTTTAAAATAGTGATGGGGTTTTTTTTATGATTTATTTATTTTATGTATGTGAGTACACTATAGCTGTCTTCAGACACACCAAAAGAGGGCATCAGATCTCATTATAGGTGGTTGTGAGCCACCATGTGGTTGCTGGGAATTGAACTTAGGATCTCTGGGAGAACAGTCAGTGCTCTTAACCATTGAGTCATCTCTCTAGCCCTATTTTTAGTTTTTATTTATTTTATTTATTTTTTCAGGCAAGGTCTCATTATGTAACCCTGGCAGGCTTGGAACTCCCTACATAGGCTGGTCTTGAATTTAAGATATTTCTGCTTCCCAAGTGTTGGGATTAAAGGTATGTATGACCCTACCTAGCACAATATTTTGTTTGTTTGTATTGTATGAGTATTTTGTCTGCATATATGTCTATATACCTAGTGCATGTAGTGCCCTAGCAGATCAATAAGGAACATAAGATTCCTCCTTGAACTGGAGTTATAGATAGTGATTTGCAGCCATGTGCATGCTGGGAATTAAATCTGGGTTCTCTGCAAGAGCAACAATTACTCTTCATGGCTGAGCCATTTCTCCACTCCCTAAATATTAGTTTTTATTTAAGCATGTTTGTAGGTAAGAGGAACGAGGAACAACATATAAACATGTACTGTATATAGAGGAAGTATGAAAGTAGGTGGGCTGAAGGGTGTGCCATGAACCAGTGGAGAGGTGGGCGAAGAGACCATGACTTTCTTTCTTTCTGTTACTGTTTCTTCTCCTTTTCTATCAACTCAACATAATCCACAGAGTTGACAGAGGCAGTCTTACTTACCTAATATTTTAAATTGAAATGTGTGACTATAGAACCTTGTCAGGTTCTACACCAATTTACAATTCCCATTCACAGAATTCTGTTTCCAGGATCCTGAGTACATCCATCTATGACTGCATTTAAGTTTTGTGAGCAGGGCCTGCTTCCAATCAAGGTCACACATAGACAGTTTCCATGACACAGACTTCTCTCTAATAACCAAATGTTCACCTCCATGTCAATTTCTGCATTGTTAGTAAAGTGTCAGCACCAGCCAGGTGAAAGGTGTGTTACAGCTCTAAAGGGAAAGGTATCCTAGAAGTTGGGAACCAAGGAATATCACAAAGTCACAGAGTACAACAGACCTCATACAAGAGACTTACTGGGAAACACACAGGAAAGACACAAGTTAGAGTCATCACAGAGGAAGGAGCTTCAGTCGAAGAAATGCTTCCATGAGATCCAGCTGTAAAGCATTTTCTCAATTAGTGATCCATGTGGATGTCTTTGTTAGGGTTTTACTGCTATGAACAGACACCACGACCAAGGCTGCTCTTATTAGGACATTTAATTGGGGCTGGCTTACAGGTTCAGATGTTCAGTCCATTATCATCAAGATAGGAGCATGGCAGCATCCAGGCGGGCATAGTGCAGGAGGAACTGAGGGTTCTACATCTTCATCTGAAGTCGGCTAGTGGAAGACTGACTTCCAGGCAGCTAGGGTGAGGGTCTTATAGCCCACACCCACAGTGATACACCTACTCAAACAGGGCCACACCCCCTAATAGTTCCACTCCCTGGACCAAGCATATACAAACAAACCATCGCAGTGGGTGAAGCCATCCCTGGCCTAGTCATCCTGGGTTCTATAAGAAAACAGGCTGAGCAAATGAAGGGAAGCAAGCCAGCAAGCAGCACCTCTCCATGGCCTCTGCATCAGCTCCAGCTTTCAGGCTCCAGCCCTGCTTGACTTCCTGTCCTGACTTCCTCCAATGATGGACTATGATCTGAAAATGTAATCCAAATAAACCCTTTCCTCCCCAACTTATTTTTAAGGTCATGTTGTTTTGTCACAGTAATAGAAACCCTAACTAAAATAACTAGTACCACTATAGTGGGGTATTGCTGTGATAGACCTGACCATATATATTTTGGGGAGGATTGTAAAAGGACTTTGGAACTTTAGGTTAGAAAAGCCATTGAGTGGTGAGCCTCAGTGGAATGTTGTGTAGGAGCTTGGAAGATAAGAATGTTGAGAGCAGTGTAGAAGATGAAGGCCTGGCTTGTGAAATTTTAGAGGGAAGATTAAAGACTCTATCAGGTCCCAGCACTTGGGAGGCAGAGGCAGGCGGATTTCTGAGTTCGAAGCCAGCCTGGTCTACAGAGGGAGTTCCAGGACAGACAGGGCTACACAGAGAAACCCTGTCTCGAAAAACAACAAAAACAACAACAACAGCAACAAAAGACTCTATCAGGACCATTGCTATTTTGATTTAAGAGTCTGGTTCTTATTAACTGGGGCTAAAGAATCAGCTGTGATTAACCAGATACCAGAAACTTACTGGGACAATAGATGCTGCATAGCTAGAGCTAAGAAATTAGCAGTGATCAAGAAGAGACCAGCATCACTGAGGTGAAATCTTTTGGGAAGTGTTTTCTGACAGCACAGAAAAGCTGTGTTGCAGAGGTGGCCAAAGTTATACATTGTGCTGCAGCCAGACTTGGTAATGGGTAAGAGTCACCCAGGTGGTACCGGATTTGAAGGCATAAAGGGTTCAAGGAGAGCAGCTGAGGCTCAGCACTGTGAGAGGTCCTGAGAAGCCAGGAGAGGCCATCGGGAAAGGGGCAGCCTCAGTCCCAGTTGAAGGCCCAGAACTGAAGGGGTCATGCAAGGAAGTTGAGGCTTGGCACCATGAAGAGAGTATGAAAGGCTCTTGGTGGAAGTGCATTCCAGTTGCAGAAGACTCCATTGCTTTGGAGATGCCAGTACCATGGAATGATCACCAAGAGCACCACCACCAGCAGCCGCAGCAGCAGCAGCGGAGTGGTGTCATCCAGAGTTCTACAGAAGGCAGAGCTGGAGAAGTGACCCCAAGCCCTTTGGATGAGCCCAGAAGATCATGAGTGAATCCCAGACACTGAATATGGGTTATTTATAGGTTATTTATACTGTTGGAGTTTTGTTTTGCTTGGTTCAGATTGTGACTATGCCCAGGTTCTTCCCTCTTGAAGAAGGTATTTAATATAATTTTGATTTTTATAGGTGATCACAGATGACTTTTAAAAGAGACTTTATGTTTTTAGAGAGATTGGTTATTTTAAAGAGATTTAAATTTTAATGTATTTTAATTTGTAAAGACTGTGGGACTTTTAAAGTAATGTTTTTAATGTGAGATCTTGGGAATGCATAAAAAAGGAAGGGTTGTGGCCTAATAGTGATGTGTTTGTGTGTCAAGTTGACAAGGTTTCAGTTGCACTGGCTAGTTTTGTGGGTCAACTTGACACAAGTTAGAATAATCAGTGAGGAAGGAGCTTCAGACGAAGAACAGTGACTAAGACATGCATGTATGGGGCAGAGGATACACACATGTGCATGTGTGTGTACTGGAAGAATCCAGAAGAGATGTTGGATCCCTGGAGCCAGGGTCACAGGTGATTGAGAGCATTCTGACCTGGGTGCTGGGAATAGAACGCTAGGACTCCACAAGAGCTGGAAATGTTCTCACAGCTAAGCCTTCTTTCTAGTCGAGATTGTAGTTTTGTGAAGAGCATCCTGTTCAGGAGATGGACAGGCCAGTTTGGATTGACAGTAGCAAGTTTTTATGAGTTAATCTTTAGGGCACTTTAGGATGTCAGATCTCCACCCACAGTATAAGCAACAACTCAGATCTCATATTTTTGAATATCAATCAGATGAGAGTAGGTTCAAGGGAAATAAAGGATATTTTAAAAGGAAAGAAATTCATAGCCTTGCTTTACCAAGAGAAAATAGCTTTCCTTCAATGAGCTTAAACAAAGCCCTGTCATCTCTGACCACCTCTCTCTTTCAAACTCTTTGTTTTGTTTTTACGATCACTTTGTATGTGTGAATGTTATTACATGGGCTATTATTACATGGGAATTGATCTTAGGTCCTCATAACTGAGCAGCTAAGTTGTCTCTGTGGCCTCCTGTATTTTACAAAGAGCATGTGCTTTCTCCATCCTTTTCCCTGGCTTTTCTAATTCAAATGGATGCTTTCTTTCCCCTTTAAAAAGTAGTTTGTCTTTGGAGGGCAGGGAGAGGCAGCTGTTGATTTGAAGCTGATTGTGGGGGAAGATCCAACTTGGAGCTAATCCCCATCTACTTCCCTCACTCCAGGTCCACCAGGTCGGGGTTCAGGACAGTTCTCTTGCTCTCCTAGCAGATGAGGGAATTCAGGAACTCAAAAGCCTTCTGTTCAAAGAAATTATTATGCAACCAGAGCTACTCAGGACACCCTTACTTCTCAGAACCAAGCTAGGATCCTGCTTTGCACTATGCAGTTCCAGATAGTGTGTTGCCTTTAGCTCAGGCTGGCCTCTAGCTTATGGCAATCCTCCTGCCTCAGAGCAATGGGGTTACAGACATGCTCCACCATACCTGGCTTTTGTTATGCCTTCATGATCTTCTCCAGTTTATGTAATCTCTAACTCTTTCTTTAACAGCTGCAGCTCTTATCCTTTGGAGGCAATAGGGATTTAGGCAGTTAGGAACTGACATCCCCAAGGCCTGACAGTCTCAACAAACTCATGTTGTCGGTTGCAGTTGTCCCATGGGTCAAAGCCCCTCTGCTTCATAACCTCTGTGTGAGCTTAATCAGTCATGCCATGTGCTGGGGGAAGACAAGTCACCTTTTAGCACTCTTGAGGTAAAAGTCACAGCTCTGGTCTTAAAGGGAATAAGAGAGAGTTTTACTCTGGAGCATTTTGAGAAGCCATGGCTCAGGGACTCCTCAATTTCCATACTCAAAAGTGAAGTTTTATGAAATTTTTATAGTATACAGAACAAAGTCATAAATCAAGGCAAGTTTAAAATACATTGTAGGATACACGGGGAGGTAGGTATAACGAGATAGAGGAAACTTTTATTCAGGCTTCAGATGCTATCTGATATCATTATTAGCTTTTGAATTGGTAGAGACTAGCAGTCTGCTAAATTAATAGATTCCAAAAGGTTTCTATCTGTAAGTCACAAGATAATTAGTCACAACACAGAGATAGGCAAAAAGATTATCAACTTTGGAGGGCTGGAAGTAGCCTGAGACCTCTTGGGGTCTCCAAGACAATCTAGACTTCACACAATGCCTTTTCTAGGCCTCCATACAGAGAAGCCCCTGCCACATGCCTGGCCTTAGTGACTTTCCTTAGTTGAGGAAGGAGATTCCATAACCTCTTCCTTCTAGTCTTCTAAAGCTAGAACCATGTAACTGAAACTGCCAAGTTCTAGTGTTTGCTGAGACTGGCGTGTGGACCTCTCATTGAATCACATCTTCATTAACTTTCTGTTTTCAGTGATTTCCTCACTGCCTAAGCTTGGCTGTCATGGAACTTGCTCAGATCAGGCAAACCTTGAACTCAGAGATCTGCATAGCTCTGTCTTCTAATTGTAGGGATTAAAGGTGACTATCACCATGCTTAATCCTAAAATTTTTCCTTAATTCCTTTTCACAAGATGTAAGATAACTTTGTGGGATTTTGATCAGTGGTCAACACTCTCTTAATTTCATTTAATATCTTTAATCTGTTTATCTCCTTAAACACAGGAATTAGCTACATACTACCCCCTGGTTCTCCTTTAATCCTTGAACCATACATTTTGTATTTTTTCTTGCAGAACTTTCTTTGTTTCATCCAAATGCTTTTCATGAAAGTGAAACACAGGACAGTTTATACTAGAATATTTTGAGATTTTCTTTGCCAGTGCAATTAGTCTAAATATCTTCACTTTGGACTCAGGTATGTTCTTCTGATAAGGGCAAAAAGCACCCACATTCTTTACCAGAATATCACAATGATCTCTTCTCCTCTGAAACCTCTTGAGCCAGGTACCCACAGTTCATATCACCATCAGCTCCACTGTCTTATATGTTCTTACTAGAATGGCCCATTAAGAGTCACCTAAAGCTTCCCACTGCTTTTCTAATCCACAGTCCCAATGTCCATATTCCTTCAAACAGAAACATGGTCAAGTGTATCACAACAATACCCCAGTCCAACAGTACCTGGTACCAGCTTCTGTCTTAGTTTGGGTTTTATTGCTATGAAGAGATACCATAACAACTGCAACTCTTGTAAAGGAAAACATTTAATTGGAGCTGGCTTATTGGAGCTGGTTTACAGTTTCAGAGGGTTAGTCCATTATCATCACGGTGGGAAGCATGGCAGCATCCAGGCAGACATGGTGCTAGAGAAGGAGCTGAGGGTTCTACATCTTGATTCAAAGACTGTGATCCAAAGGGAACTATGTACCACACTGGATGCAGATAGAGCACACATGAGACCTCAAAGTCTGCCTACACAGTGACATACTTCTTTCAACAAGGCCATACCTCCTAATAGTGCCATTCCCTATGGGCCAAGCATTCAAATATCACATGAATCTATGGGGACCATACCTATTCAAACCAGCAGAGATGGTATCTGTATTCTAGTATGTTGTGGGCTTCCTGTCTGAGGTGAGTATGTAAGACTCTGATGAGTCTTAGCTTACTGGAAACCCCCCTGAGCGAACAATGCAAAGCTGGGGATTGATGCAAAAGCAAGAGGAATTTATTGTTCCAGCATGCTGGGGTTGTCATCCTGCACCTAAAGGAGAGGCGGCAATCTTGGGTGGCCTGTTTGGCAAGTTTTTATACAGTTTCCAGGGGGCAGAATAGAGCATCAGCAATTAGGCACAATATTATTGGCAGAACAGTGCACACCTTTAAACTAATTGGTCTTTAGGGAATGAGGTAGTAGGAGCCTAATTACCCTCTTCCTTCTGACCTACGTGCTCTCTGACCATTCTTTTCCAGGAGGGGAGGGGTGCCTGGTGGAATTTTCCAATGACTCTGAGCTGACCTCTTTATTCTCCCCTTTTCTTAGTGCATGCTTCAATTCTGAAGCTATAGCTGGTATTCTGATAGTTCATATTCCTGGTCTTCTGTATCTAGTTCTTTGTATCTCTGCTTTAGGATCATTAGCTCTACTGAAACAAAAGTGACCAAGTAGTTCAAAATGCAGGGGCCAAAAGTCAACAATAGCAGGAGAAAAATTAGGGGTCCTAACAGGATGGATATGAGGGTCATTAACCAAGGGGAGGAGTTAAACCAAAGCTTGAACCAGCCCTGACTCTGTTCTCTCTCTCTCTCTCTCTCCCTCTCTCTCTCTCTCTCTATCTATCTATCTCTATCTCTCTCTCCTGCTTGGCTAACCCTTCCCTCACCTTGGCCATTGAATCTTTAACAACCCCAGAATGGTCTATATAAAAGCAACACTCTTCAGCTAAGGCAGCACATAGCCCTCCTTGCTAGAGGAAAAAGTTAAGTCTAATCCCTTCCTATTTTATAGTACTACTTCTGATAATAAAATCAGTGTTTCTTTAACGTGAAAGTTTCTATTCTCTCTATATCTAAATCAATGGCTGCCCTCAGACTGTAAGACCAAAGTGGAGGGCCTGGTGGCTGCCCCAGCCACTCCCAACCCCAACAGAGGGGAGACAGTGAGTGCTGTAGCAGGTTTTCTGGGCAGGCACATAGGATGGGGGAAGAAACCAGAATCCAAATACCACCAGGAAGTCATGATCAAGGTCGAGTAATCTTGAGCTTGACCAGATTGTCCATCTTCTGTACCATCCAGCAGGGGTCTCTGGGGAATGGGGCATCTGCAGGTTTCACATGGGAAGTTTGTACCCAGGCTGCAATACTATCCACCTTGAGGGCTGTGGGAGTGCTTAGCAGTGCCAGGAAGGGTCCCTTCCACCAGGGTTCCACCAACTGTGCCCAATGCCTCCTTACATAGATCCAGTCACCAGTCTGGAGGCGGTGAGGGGGTCTCTGGCATCCCTGAAGCATTTAAGGCAGTCAGTTTGGGTTGAATCTCATGTTGTATTGACTGAAGGGCTTGGAGCCTCAAGAAGAGCTTCCTATCAGTGAGTTAAGATACCTCCAGGGAGGGCCCAGTGGACACCAAGGGAGTTGGGGTACCAAACAGGATCTCAAAAGGGAGTCAGGTTAAAATGGTAGAGGGTGTTCCAGGCTTGGAACATGGCCAAGGGGAGGAGCACCACCCTGTCTGAGCCAGTTTCCAAGGACAATTTAGTCAAGGTCTCTTTTAAGGTTCTATTTATTCTCTCTACCTGCCCTCAGCTCTGAGGATGGCACTCACAACGGAACTTCCAATTAGTTCCCAATGTCTCTGCCAATCCCTGACTTACCTTAGAGACAAAAGCAGGACCGTTGTTTGATCCAATTACCTTGGGCACTCTGAACCTCTGGAAAATTTTCTCTACTATCTTAATTACCATGGTAGCTGTCTCCTGCTTGGTGGGGAAAGCCTCAATCCAACCAGAGAAAGTATCTACAAACACTAGAAGGTATTTGTAACCATATTTTCCTGGCTTAACTTCTATAAAATCAACCTACCAATATACTCTAGGTTCTGTTCTCCCCTATGTCTGTTGCCCTGTTTACTCTTGGCAACATAAGTATGAAATCAATGTTCTACTATCTGTCTGGCCCAAAACCTGAGGTCTATTATATACTTTAGGTTTCTTAACTGCTTGGACAAGCTTTTTATCCCCTAAATGAGTCCATCTGTGCATTTGGCCTAGTAAGTCTTTTGCTTGCTCTCTTGGGAGTATAGTTTTTCCTTCTTGTGTACACCACTGCCCTTCCTTCTCTAGGTAGCAGTTGATAGGGTGGCTAGCAATCTGAGTCCTTTCTTCTTCAGTACATTCCAAGTGAGGCCATCCCTTAGTCCAGTCCCATTTCCCAGCAGTGTCTCTTGCAGGCCCATAACCAGGATAGGCTCCTGCATAGCCACTTTCTGGAGCCATTTGATTTGCCTGGTTATTGCCTTGGTCCACTGAGTCTCTTCCCTTCTGATGGCAATGAATAATACAGTTGCCAGCTTCATCAGAGCATCCAAGAGATCCAAGATTTCCTGCTTATTTATATTCCCTCTGATGTGAACAGTCCTCTCTCTTAGTATATAGCCTCATGGATATGGGCTGTGGCAAAGGCAGACCTGCTATCTGTGTAGATGTTGATCTTTTGCCTACCCTCGGGTCCAAGGCTTTGGTCAGAGCTATCAGCTCTGCCTTTTGGGCTGACATTTCCGGACATGGCTGTTCAGCCCAGACCACCATCCACAATGGTGGCCCCCACCTTGTGTTGTCCCTCCACCAGGTAGCTGCTGCCATCAGTGAACCAGGTCACCTTGGCATCAGGGAGCAACCAATCTGACAGGTTCTATGCCCATCCGTGGTCCTCAGCTAGAATCTGCTGGCAATCATGAGCTGGCAGGTCGAGGTTGGGGTCGGGTAACAGAGTGGCCGGGTTGATGGCCATTGATGACATAAAGGTTCCCTGATCTGAATTTAGCAACAGAGTCTGATAATGACTCATGTGGGCCTTGGTCAGCCATCAATCCAGGGGCTGGCAAACAATGTTCTCCAAGGCATGAGGAACTGTCATAGTCAGGTTCTGTCCCCAAGACAATTTATCAGCATCTTTAACTAAAACCGCCACTGTTGCCACTATCCGTAGGCCAGCAGGCCAGCAGGGACAGGGTCTAATCTCTTTGACAGATAGGTAACTGGGCACTTCCAGGGGCCCAGCTGCTGAGTAAGCACCCCATTGGCTATCCCCCTGTTCTCAACCACATAATGGTGGAAAGGTCTACTGGCATCAGGCAATCCTAGAGCAGGGACCTCGAGCAGAGCCTGCTTAATCATGTCAAAAGCCTGTTGCTATTCTTCCTCCCAATAGAAGGGCTGTCCATTTTTAGTCAGGAGTAGAGGGGGGCAGCCAATTAAGCAAACCCTGGGATTCAGAGCTGGCAGAACCCAGCATTGCCCAGGAATTCCTGTACCTGCTTGGGGCTCTGCAGAGGAGGGATGGGCAGGACGGTCTCCTTTCAAGAGTTGGAGAGCCAGCGCCAGACGTCTTTCGGCAGGTAGCCCAAATAACTTAATTTTCTCTGGCAGATTTGGGCCTTCTTGGCTGAGGCTCTGTATCCCAATCCTCCCAGCTCCTCCAAGAGGCATTTAGTCCCCTCTAGACAGTCCTCCTTTGTCTTGGGTCCTAGGTTTCTTCACAGACAGGAGGGAGTATTCCAAGCCAACTGGCACTTCTGCAGGATCACTTGTTCTAAGAGCCTGGTAATGTGGGGCCTGATTCTGTCCCGGGCCTACCTTGACATCAGATATTGACACACAGACACCAGGGAGGCTTGGGCTCTGAGCTCCACATGGATAGGGGGCTGTTTGGTGGTCCTTTCCATCCCTGTCATCTTAGCCCAGGCCTGGGCAAAGGCCTCAAGTCACAAGTCTAGGTCCTGGAGTGCCTTGTCCTAGGTCTCAAACAACTTGTATTCATCCTCTAGCCTGAGAATCAGGAACTAAATCCCTCAACAGCTTATCCTGTAGTCCCTCTAGCCTCGGAAGCTTTTTCCTGATATCTCTGCTAGCCTGGTCTATAAAAGCCATAGTCACAGTAGCTTTCTTTGTGCTCCTTGCTGCTGGGGTCATAGGGTGTATACTGACAGAATGTCTCCGTGAGTCACTCTAGAAAGGCAGCATGCAACTCATCTGATCCCTATCTAACCTCACATACTTGGTCAAATTTGTGGGTTGTCGTGTGGCCCCTTGAGACCTGCCAATGGATGCTCCTTACCTTCTGCCATATTAAAGTCCTAGTCATGTTTAGTCAGAGGATGACAGCCTAGTCAATCAAGGACAAGTTTTCTCCTCTAGTAGTTAACTAAGATATTTAACAGGGTAGATTCAGTCTGTGCAGTATCTAAAAATGTCATCAGTCCAAGTCCAAGAACACAGAATGAGATAGCCAACACCAACAAACACAGAGAAAGGCAGTCAAAACACAGCTTGCCCCATTCCACAGGTGCAGTTACAGATAGTTTGTCTTTTCCACAGACACAGAACAGAGTTGCTCAGCTGGCTCTGGCCACACTGAGACAAACCAGGTGCCCCTGCCAGTACAGCAGGAGCCAGATAAACCAGGTTATAGCGAGACTCGACTCCCACCAATATTGTTTTGCTGTTTCCAAAAGAGGCAGAGTCCTCTTGGCTCCCTCCAGGGGGGCCTGAAGTGTCCTCCAGGCTCCCTGTGGTCAAGACAATTTAGCACGTCTGCTCACTGCACTTGACTGCACCAGGCACCATAGGCTCTCCGAGTCCCGAAACACTTGCAATCAAACCAAAGGTTCAAACAGACTTACAAACTCTGACTTTGACAAACAGCAAGATAGACAAGAAACCGTGGTACTAATTTGAGCCCTCCAATTCATGACTCTCCAGTGTGTCGCCACAGGGGGTTGACTTCCCTGCCCATGCACCAAATGTAAGCCTCCCCCCTCCCCCAGTGAACAACTTGGAGTCAGGGATCAATGCAAAAGCAAGAGGAATTTATTGTTCCAGCACACTGGGGTCGTCCTGCACCTGAAAGAGAGGCAGCAGCCCATTTGGCGAGTTTTTATCCAGTTTCCAGGGGAAATAGAGCATCAGCAAGATGAAAGACACACACTTGTAAGACCACATTTTAGGATGAGATTGAAGCCAGGAAACCTCAAGTCAGATCAAGTCTTGACTGGTTCTGTTTAGATAAGCATATCCTTCATCCTCTATTTAAACTTTAATCTCATTTAAGGATCCTGAAGCTGAACATGGGCTGTTCACTGGGTCTCTCTATCCCTTTTGCCAATGTGGCCACACTGAATCAATCTCTGTTTGCTGCTTTCCCCTTTAATTTGACTCTTTTAATTGGTTTATTCAGTACAAGAAATTATTGTAACAGGCCCCATACCTTAGCACAACTAAGGCATGGTAGAGGCACCATTCTGACCTTAAAACTCAACAGATAGGCTCCAACACCTACCAAAATCAGAACAAAAGCCTAATCTGTGAAAGCCTTAGTCCACTGTTCTAGGACCTAGGAAAGTCTGTAAATGTACTACTTTTGCTTTTTGGCTTCTGTAGTTTTGCTTCTTGCTAACTGCTCTTGCTAACTAAATTGTGTCAACCAGGATGGTAGTTTTTGTGCATAACACACGCATACACACACACCCACACACACAGACATACACACACAGACACACACACACACACACACACACACAGACACACACACACACACAGACATACACGCCAAAATGCTGAGGGCTCCATGTACAACTTTTCCTCTCAGCGGCCAGTCAGCAATACAGACTTTCTGTTCTGCTTTAATTGTGTCTCTGTGTGTTCTCTGGTGGACTTAACTCACAACAGTATTAAATGTGAGTCTTTTTCTATCAAATACTATAAGACTTGTATTTAGGAATATGGTAGTTTAAATAGGTTTGGCCCCCATAGATTACTGTGTTTTAATGTTTGCCCACAGAGAGATGCACTATTATTAGGTACAGCCTTGCTGAAGGAAGCATGTCACTGTTGATCTGGGCTTTGAGGTCTCATATATGCTCAAGCTACACCCAGTGTGGTACATAATCTCTTTGTGCTGCTATCGGATCCAGATGTGGATTTCTCAGTTCCTTCATCTCCATGCCTACCTGTACTCCGCCATGTTTGTTCACCATGCGGATAATGAACTCTGAAATCATAAGCCAGCCTCAATTAAATGTTCTCTATAAGAGTTGCCATGGTCATGGTATCTCTTTATAGCAATGAAACCCTAAATAAGGCAAAGATAAAACAAATGTTTTTATCTCCCCCAACTTATAAGACTTTTATGCAAATATTTATTTAAATCCCCCCATTCCTGACAAAAACCTGTGTTTACACAAATATCTACTATGACATTCCAGAAATTTGATGACCTAGAGCAGTGATCCCCTCCTCTTCTCCCTTCATTTCCTGTGTATCCATTCTTTTCAGACCAGCCAATCCAATAATACTGTGAGGTTAAACTCCAGCTAATGGGGAAAGGACAGTCACCCCTTGAGTTAGAATAGAAACTAAAAGGAGAAAGAGAAATAAAAAGGAAAGTAAATGACCACTCGAAGGCATCAAGGGGGAGAAAGTTTATCGTAGATAAACAGAAGAACGTAGCCGGAGGCAGACACAGCTCGGAGAGTCCAGAGTGGTCATGACTCTGAGCCTTGTGAAGAGATGGGGGAGGGGAAAGGAGAGGGAAGAGAGGGGAACCAGGTACAGCAGTCAAGAGGGCAGAGATACAAAAAGGGCATGTAACCAAAATGGCTGGATTACATAAGAAAAGAGCCCCTGGGAGAAGGACAGCCCAGCCCCTGGGCTAGGGAATTGTCTTAGAGGGCAGGATAAGTCAGCCATACCCTGTAACAAATAGGAGCTGAGGGATGCTGGGAGAACCCAGCCGCCGGGTCTGCTTTGGTCAAATAGCCGCCTCTGTTTCTTTTTTTGTCCTAAGGTTTGAAACCAAGCACACATCTATCTCTGTTTGCTCTTTCTTTTTTTTATTACAGGGGAGAGCGCGAACGCAGTCCCCCACTACCACAAATTATGCAATCGAGTTTCCCGCATTTGGGGAAATCGCAGGGGTCAGCACATCCGGAGTGCAATGGATCAGCCTCGCCCTGGGAAAACCACCTTCGTGATCATGGTATCTCCCTGCCAGGTAAGTATCTGTTTGCTCTTTCAAGCACAGTCTCGATCCAGAATTGTTTTCTCTGTACAGGCACTTCAACTGAAGTCACAGTCTCTTTCTCTGAGACCCCAAACTTACTTTTAACATTGAGAAAAGGTGGCTAGACTTGGCTTGGGGCACAAGAAGTTGTGACTGAGAAGTAATGGCTGTGGCTCCAGCGACCTCTCCCCTTCTTTGTTCCAAGAATTATCTGGACAACATGTGAAGGAATTCAGTCTTTGTAATTGCCTTAGTTAAAGATATCCTAAGGGCCTTTTTAGCCCCACACCCTCTTTACAGCTTCCCGCTCCTGTCTGGAGTTAAGGATAGACCTAATTCCATTCTCAACCCACAGGACATTTTTGAGTAAGAATCCTCACAGACTGTATTAACTGATAACCACATGACCTCCGGAAAATTCCAGGCAGATCTAAAGATCAATAGATGTTAGCCAATGGGTTTAAACTGCAACTTGACTGATGTAACCTGTGCCTCTGAAAAGTATAAAAACTGCCCGTAATGTCCCTTCAGGGTCGCCTCTCCTTCATGGGCAGGAAGACCACGACTAGTCAGCTCTTTAAACCTCTTGCATTTTGCATCAATTGCTGCCTCCATGTCTCTTCTACAGTGACGCCAAAGTTCAATAACATAAGTCCTAGGATTACAAACTTTAAAGATGCTAGGACACTAAAATACCAAAGCATTGCCACTTATTTTTAGCTTTAGTCTGACTGTTCCTGTTTGTGCAACCCTGACTGCTTGAGTGTACATTCAAGCTATCCAGGTTCCTGGCATGTGTCACCGATCAGCTAAAACTCAAGAAACTACACTTTAATAACTGTTGTATGGGATAGGTTCGCCAGTACCTCTTGACCCTTAACAAACTGCCACCATGCCTAGCCCCTACCACTGATGTATGCCCCTAGGTGTAAAGGTCCATGATTCACTGAAGAATGATACCCCAGACTCATATAGTATGTAAAAGCAAAGAGTTTTTTATTCTGCCAAAGTCCAGCATCATGGGGTTTCCCATTCCAAGATGGAGATGCCCAAGTGAGCTAGCAGACCTGATTTAAAGCACATTAGGGGAATTCCATGGAGGGGTAGGTGACCTCTATCCTTGGCTCTATCTCTAGGGACATTCTAGAACCATTGCTGGGCAAGTCTGGGAATTGTTGCTGAGGAAGTCTGGAAATGGCTGCTGATGGTCCTTGCCTCAGGTCAGGTGGCAGGGTAGCTTCTGAGGCCTGAACTTGCCTGGCTTGCCCAGTTCTTGGAAACAGAGATTAAGGCCTCAATTTGAAGCCTGTCATGGAGTCAGCCTGTTTCATTCCCCCCTTCGGTTTTGGGCTATATCAAATCCTTGAGATGTTTCTATAGGCTGGTATTGTCATTTGAGAATCATCAATTGAAGGGTGGAAATCTATTCCTTAACAAACCTAACTAAAGCATTGATTATGCAGGGATCACAAGGCAAGGCTAACATCAATAGGATAAGAGGAGGACCGGTCAAAGCACAGTCAAGGGTGGTCAGCCAAGGAGACCAGTTGAAGAGGAATTCATACCAACCCTGAGGCTGTTCTCTTTCTATTCTTCTCTCGTGGAGTCTCTTTCTGACTAAGGCCATGGATTCTTTGACCATCCCTGAGTGGTCAACATAGAAACAATGTTCCTCACTTAAGGCTGCACAGAGTCCTCCTTGCTGGAGGAACAGCCAGTTTGGGCCTCCTCTGTCCTGTAAGACTCCTTCTGCCAGGGAGGATAGGGAATCCTGCAGGGCCTTGATGGACTTTTCCATCTCCTATATACCTGCATCTATTGCCATCTATAGGGCCTTGTAACTTTTATCTTAGAGTATTAGGGCTGAGGTGTAGCCATCCAGCAGCCATGGATGAACTGGATTTACCTGAAATGGGGGCTGGAAATGAAAAGGAAGGGGGGTGAGAGAAAGATGAGGGCGAGAGAAGGATGAGGTCAAGACAAAGTTCTGATCAAGGCTCCAAGTTTAATATTCAGCACTGCATTTAAATAGGGAGAGCCCACAGACCCATCCTTTGTTTCAGCTGGATTATGTTGTAAAGCAAGCTCAGCGGGCAGTCTATTCTTCTAAGTTCCTGTAGGAAGTTGCAAGTGCAAGCAAGGCTAATGACTCCACCTAGGTAATTAAGCCCATTGTGGCAAGCACTCAAGGTCTGTTCAGCCTGCTCAAGGCTGGGGAAGGGCACACTGAGGCCCCTACACTAGCATCTATGACCAACCTTATGCCAAGAAGAAAATGTAGTAACACAGCCACCCTTTTAACCTGATTGTTTAGAGGTGCTAGATAGTTGAAGATATTCTCCCCAGAGTAATAAGTCACTCTGGGTACAAGCTGTACTAGAACATAAAAATCCTCAGTCGCATTTAAAAGCATGGAGTAAGCCCCGAGGTACAAGTCTACCAAGCATTCTCTGGGGGTGGCATGTATCCCGCAACAGTAGGGGTTACAGTGCAGTTGAGAGGTGGGAATAGGCTGGGGATACCTTATTTCCAATGCAGAGTCCCTGTCTGGTAACCAACAGTTCTGTGTTAAGTACAGGATGAGAGGAGTTAAGAACTGGTGTCCAGTCAACCTTCTTGCCAGCCACTGTGAACTTGATGACAAGGTTGTTGCATCACCCCCTGGGTACCGAGATACTGAGGAGGCTCCCAGTTTATCCACTGTTGCAGCATTAAATTGGGAGTGGTATATCCATGTCCTGATCCCATCTATCTTAAGAACTGTAGGTGTAGTTAGGATCATGGTGTGAGGTCCTTTCCAGTGAGGTCTCAAAGTCTTGTGGTTATATCTCTTAATACAGACCTCATCACCTGGTTCAAAGCAATGGGGGGTTAGGGAGAGGAGCAGATTCATAAACCTAGCAGATAGCAGGCCAAAGTTGCTTCTCAACCCTATGGAGGGTTTCTAAGGTTCTTAAAAACTTACGGTGGTCATATTCAGCTAAGATATCAGATTGGATGCTAGGCAGCATGGGAGGAGGCCTCCCATATAGGATCTCAAAGGGGGTGAAACCTAAAATATAGGGCATGTTCCTAGCCCTGTATAAGGCATAAAGTAGGAGGGATGCCCAGTTACCAACAATTTCAAGGGTTAATTTGGTCAAGGCCTCCTTCAGGGTCTGATTCATCCTCTCTACTTGCCCTAAACTCTGGGGTCTGTATGTACAATGTTATTTTCAATTGGTCCCCAGAACCTGTGCTAGAGATTGAGTTACCTGAGAGATAAATGCTGGTGCATCATCAGACTCAAGCAAGGTAGGCAAACCATACCTGGGCATGATATCTTCCAGAAGCTTCTTTGCCACTACGTTGGCAGTCTCCTTCTTTGTAGGATAGGATTCTACTCATCCAGAAATGGTATTTATCAAAACTAGCAAATACGTATACCCATATGTTCCTGGTTTCATTTCTATATAATCTATTTCCCAATTAGCCCCTGGCCATTGACCCCTGATTCTGGTTCCTGGAATGGGTCCTTGATTGGGGCCTGAGGAGTTCACAGTCTGGCAGGCGGCACAGTCTGAGATTACCTGATCAACCAAGTGTCCTAAGTCAAATACTTTGTACCTTACCTCTCACAGCAATTCCTACAGATTTTGGTGACCAGGTATGAAGCTTGATGAATCTGATGTATAAGTTGTTCAGCAAATTCCTTAGGTAGGATGGTGCAGTCTTTAGAGGTTAGAAACCATCTATCTCTTCTACAGATTCCTTGGCATTCCACATGATCTCATCTGTCTTTAGCAGTACATTCAGGGATGGCTGGGAGTGCAGGGGGTGGCAAATCTACCAGGATGTTGGCAGTGGAAGCTTGGCTTTCAGCTTTATCAGTTAGCCTGTTCCCTTGGGCAATTTCTGATGTCCCTTTCTGATGCCCAGGTCAATGAATTATGGCCACTTGGAAAGGAAGTCATAATGCCTCCAATAAAGCAAGTAATCCTTCCTTTGTTTGGATGGTTTTTCTGTCAGAAGTCAATAATCCCCTCTCTTGGACCCAAGCACATGAGCTGTAGCAAAGGCATATCTGGGGTCAGTGTAGGTGTTAATTATGGCCACTTTTGCCAGTTTTAAGGCCTGGGTTAGAACCTTTAGTTCAGCTTTCTGGGCTGAATTTCCCAGCAGCAAAGCAATATCCTGAGCACGGGATTAGCAGACCACTTACTTGGACCCATCTGCCCCAAGGACTTATCTTTAATGAAGCCCTTCATGTAAACCTCAGTGAATAGAGAACCCAGCATCCTAACCCAACTCTCTAACAGTATGTGGATGGCCTCATGGTGAGAGCAGAAACCAAACAAGAATGCCTAGAGGAGATGCAGGACTTCTTGGAAGCCCTGGGAAATTTGAGCTATTGAGCCTCTGCTAAGAAGGCCCAAGTCTGCCAAACACAGGTAACCAATCTAGGTTACATTAAAAGAAGGTCAGAGGCAGCTCTCTGAGGACATGAAGAAAACTGCCCTGTGTCTCCTGACATCCAAGTCTCCCTGTCAGGTAAGAGAATTCTTAGGATCTGTTGGATTCTACAAAATATGGACACCAGGCTTTGCAGAAATATGAGGCCACCAAAGGGCCTCCCGGAAGTTTTGTCTGAATAAAGGGACATCAGAAAGCCCTCAATGTCTAAAAAAAAAGCCTTAATTTCTGCACCAGCTTTGAGGTTTCCAGATGTGACTAAGTCCTTCCATCTCTTCATAGACAGGAGATCTGCGATAGCAAAAGGGATATTGCCTCAGACTCTCATGCTCTGGGGCCAACCAGTAGCCTACCTGTGAAAGAAATTAGACCCAGTTGCCAGAGGCTGCTCTCTGCCCCCTGTTTATACATCATCACTGTCTGGTTAAGGATACTGACAAACTGTCACAAGGCCAAAGCTTCACACTATCAAAGGGGTACTCAAACAGTACCCCACCCAGTCACCAATACCAGAATGACTCATTACCAGTCCCTCCTCTTAAATCCTTCTAAGATAATCTTTTAGGTTCCAACTACCCTGAATCCCACTACCCTCCTACCAGACCCAGAACTTGACAGGCCACTGCATGACTGCTCTGATATTTTGGCCCATATCTACAGAACCAGACCAGACCTTCAGGATACCCCCTTGATGGATGCTGAGATGATATGGTTCACCAATGGCAGCAGTTTCATCCAAAAAGGACACAGACAGACAAGCAGCAGATTATCAGAGACTAAGACTATATGGGCTAAACCCCCGCCACGGGAGACATCAGCATAGAAGGCTGAATTAATAGCCTTAACAAAGGCCCTAGAACTAGGAAAGGGCAAGAGACTGAATATATATACAGACAGTCTATATGCATTTACCATAGTCCATGTACTTGAAGCCATCTACAGAAAGAGGGGCCTTTTGACACCTGAAGAAAAGATTATTAAAAACAAAGAAGTGATTGTCACCTTTCTACAAGCATTAAAGGTCCCAAAAATTTGACTAATACCCATTGCCCCCCAACATCAGAAGGGAAAAAAATCCAATCTCTATGGAAAATAACAGGCTTGATTTGGTATCTCTCATGCTGAAAAAGATTTGTCGTTCCTCCCACATGGGTATCCAAAGGATGCAAGACCTGATCAGGAGTGTACATATCAGGATTAGATGCCAACTTAAAGATAGCTGAGATTGCCATCATTCTGACCATGCCTACTGTCTTACTCAGGGTTTCTATTCCTACACAAACATCATGACCAAGAAGCAAGTTGGGGAGGAAAGGGTTTATTCAACTTACACTTCAACACTGTTGTTGGTTACCAAAGCAAGTCAGGACTGGAACTCAAGCAGGTCAGGAAGCAGGAGCTGATGCAGAGGCCATGGAGGGACGTTCCTTACTGGCTTGCTTCCCCTGGCTTGCTCAGCCTGCTCTCTTATAGAACCCAAGACTACCAGCCCAGGGATGGCACCACCCACAAGGGGCCCTCCCCCCTTGATCACTAATTGAGAAAATGCCCCACAGCTGGATCTCATAGAGTCATTTCCCCAACTGAAGCTCCTTTCTCTGTGATAACTCCAGCCTGTGTCAAGTTGACACACAAAACAAGCCAGTACACCTACCACGCTAAAGCTGGACATGATTGCAGTGTGGACCCACCACATACATGCTCAAATCACAGACCCGCTTGCAGTTGTAACCTGGGGACTGCAGGTCTATGAAAAACAATGGCATGGAAAAGACTCTGGAGGATTGTTTATGATCCAAATATATATCCAGGTGCCCCATACAGTTCTGGGCCCTTACCCTATACTAACACCACCTCCTCCGGCCCCACTGCCAACTCAGCCTCAGGACTCCTTACCCAAGCCCCAGGGACACTATGAGAACTGTTTGATGACAACCCTGACCCCTATGAAATATGATGGTCCAGTCCTTTCAGGTCACCAATGCATACAGGTCTAAATTAACTGAGTCATGCTGGTTATGTTATGAGATAATGCTGCCCTATTCTGAAGACATAGCCCTAATTGGGAACTTCACTGAGACTGAGGACCCTAATGAGTGCAGGTGGCAACAAAGAGGGGCCAGACTAACCTTACAATTAATAGAATGTCAGGGCACTTGTGTAGGGACAGTTCCTGAGATCTATGGCCACCTCTGTAATCAAACTTAAAAGATAAAGAATTCTGTGTATTTGTTCAGCTATTGCCTAGGATCATCTACCATAATGATGACCAAGTCCTATACTTCCTGGATGGAACATCAATCTTGGCCCCTGCTAGAGTCAAGAGAGAACTGATCTCAGCCCTGACACTAGCTGTTCTCATGGGATTAGATATAGCTGATACTGAAACCAGGATAACCTCCCTGGCATTGTAAAACAAACATTATGATGGTCTAAGTCAGGCCATAGACACTGATACAGAAATGTGGGCCTATGGGTGCGAGAGTTCTAGCTTAGGGGAAAGGGGGTGAGCAGGCAGAGAAGTCGCTTCTGCCACTGCTGGTTTCACCTCAAGTCTTCACTGTGCTACTGTCTTGGATACCCACATTGCCCTGCGCTGAGTCAGGTCTGGTGGCCCAAGGAAAGGCGGCCTAGCCAGAGAGGATTGCAGCAGAGTTGCTGATAGTGTTTCAGGGGAGACCTCTTCCCTCATGTTACAGCTCTTATGACCGAAGCTCTCAGACAAAAGAGTTTTTCTCGAATACCTTTTATTCCCTGGATAGGATTTATATACAGTTTTGGGGGTGATTCAGGGTTTGACAGCAGGTACTTCTCATTGGATTGGACTGAGAGCTTGGGGAAACCTTATTTACAAGTGGGAAGGCTTGATGCTGCTCCTAAGTGACTGATAACCACACACTTCTCCTTCAGGGGGCTGTGGGGGCTGTAACTGTGACTGCAGGGACTGTAACTGTGACAGGGGCCAGGGAGCCCAGGGGGTGTGACCAAACTCCTTCTTCCCATGTAGGAGGAAGCCCTGCCTACTAGGTCACCAGGGTTCAAGATCGGTACTCAACGTGGTCCCAGACTACCTGTGCACAGCTCACCTCCTAACACAGAAAGATTAGAAAAAGGTACCTCCCACCTTCAAGATTGTTCAGGCTCATGCTAATCAAAACAACCCGGAGATTCCACCTCACACCAGTCAGAATGGCTAAGACCAAAAACTCAGGAGACAGCAGGTGCTGGTGAGGATGTGGAGAAAGAGGAACACTCCTCCACTGCTGGTGAGATTGCAAGCCGGTACAACCACTCTGGAAATCAGTTTGGTGGTTCCTCAGAAAACTGGGTAATAATACTACCAGAGGATCCTGCTATACCACTCCCCGGCATATACCCAGAGGATTCTCCAGCATATAATAAGGACACATGCTCCACTATGTTCATAGCAGCCCTATTTATAATAGCCAGAAGTTGGAAATAACCTAGATGTCCCTCAACAGAGGAATTGATACAGAAAATGTGGTATGTTTACACAATGGAATACTACTCAACTGTTAAAAACAATGAATTCATGAAATTCTTAGGTAAATGAGTAGAACTGGAAAATATTATCCTGAGTGAGGTAACCCAATCACAAAAGAACACACATGGTATGTACTCACTGATAAGTGGATATTAGTCCAGAAGCTTGGAATACCCAAGATACAATTCACAGATCAAATGAAGCTCAAGAAGAAGGAACAACAAAGTATGGATACTCTGGTCCTTCTTAGAAGGGGGAAAAAATACCCAGAGAAGGAGATACAGAGACAAAGTGTGGAGCAAAGTCTGAAGGAAAGACCATCCAGAGACTGCCCCACCTAGGGATCCATTCCATATAAAGTTACAAAACCTACATACTATTATGGATGCCCACAAGTGCTTGCTGACCAAAGTTGATATAGCTGTCACCTGGGAGGCTCTGCTAGTGTATGACAAATACAGAGGTGGACACTCTCAGCCAGCCATTGAACTGAGCACAAGGTCCCCAATGGAGGAGTTAGAGAAAGGATCCAAGGAGCTAAAGGGGTTTGCAGCACCATAGGAGGAACAACAAGATGAGCCACCCAGTACCACCAGAGCTCCCAGGGACTAAACCATCAGCCAAAGAGTACACATGGAATTACCCATGGCTCCAGATGCATAGACAACAGAGGATGATCTTGTTGGACATCAAAGGGAGGAGAGGCCCTTGGTCCTGGTAAGGCTCTATGCTGCAGTATAGGGGAATACCAGGAAAGGGAAGAAGGAGTGGGTTGATTGGGGAACAGAGGGAGAGGAGATGGGTTATGGGATTTTTGGGGAGAAACCAGGAAAGGGGACAACATCTGAAATGTAAATAAAGAATATATCTAAAAAGAAAAAAAAGAAACCATATAGACAGGGAGTTACTGAAATGAGTCCTTATAGACTGGGATAATGATGCTGAAGTACAGCTCTTCACAGTTAATGACTTCTGGCAGGGGCAAGAGGAACAGCTCAGTTTTCTTTAAGGGGCTGGCCACTGGGAGTTTGGCCATGCTCCGGTGAATATATGGGCAACACAAATTAGACTTGGTGGGATTTGAGGGTTGCAGTATGAGGGTGAGAATACAAACCTGGGAGGAATGGGAAGCCAGTATGAATGGGATGCATTGTATGAAATTCCCAAATAATAAAAATATGTTGAGAAAAATAAAAAAGATTGTTTAGGCTCCCTGACAGAAGTGCTACGCCAAAAGATAAGGGGTCAAGATCTCCTGTTCATATAACAAGAAGGACTATATGCAGCCCTCAAAGAAGAATGCTGTTTCTATGTTGGCTATTCAGGGGAAGTCAGAGAATCAATGGCCAAAGTTAGGGAGTGCCTAGTGAAAAGGAAAAGAGATTTGAATCATGGTTCAACAGCTCCCATGGCTGACCACCCTGATATCCACCCTACTGGGCCCTCTGCTCATTTTCCTTCTGCTCCTCACCTTTGACCCCTGCATTCTAAACAGATTTGTCCAGCTCATAAAAGAAAGACTTGAGACTATTCAGCTTATGGTCATTAGGAGTCACTATCAGTCCCTCCAAAACCTAGACAACAAAGCCTACAAGCTCTAGGAAGTCCCATGATTGGGACTTCTAATTAACAGAGAAAGGGGGGAATGAGAGACCAGACCAACTTCATCTTGGGTTCAGGCTTCATCTTAGTGAATCTGAAATAAGGTTGAACTCAAGTTAATCAACAAGCCTGCACCTAGCACTATTCTCCAGGTCACTCCCTAACAAGCCTTCACTAGTCTCCAGGTTACTCCCTAACAAGTCTGCACCTAGCACTAGTCTCCAGGTCACTCCCTAACAAGCCTACACCCAGTACTAGTCTCCAGGCTACTCCCTAACAAGCCTTCACTAGTCTCCAGGTTACTCCCTAACAAGTCTGCACCTAGCACTAGTCTCCAGGTCACTCCCTAACAAGCCTACACCCAGCACTAGTCTCCAGGCTACTCCCTAACAAGCCTTCACTAGTCTCCAGGTTACTCCCTAACAAGTCTGCACCTAGCACTAGTCTCCAGGTCACTCCCTAACAAGCCTACACCCAGCACTAGTCTCCAGGCTACTCCCTAACAAGCCTTCACTAGTCTCCAGGTTACTCCCTAACAAGTCTGCACCTAGTCTCCAGGTCATTCCCTAACAACCACCAACCAGGCAGAAAGCAGAAGTTATAGTTGTATCTAAAGATATTTACTTGTGAAAGTTTATGGATTAGTTCCCAGCACCAGCCAATCATTTTAAATGGCAACGAATCCCCAACACCCCCCATCAGATGTGTGCTGAACTGGAAACCCCCTTGCTTGTTTGCTTGCCTCTGCTCGGGGCTTCACACTCCTGTCCTGCTGCATCAGTGACAATGCTGTGGCCCAAGCTTTAGCTTGAATGAAGACCCTAGTGTGATTGTATTGGAATCATCTCCTTGGTCATTTGGTGTTCACGAAACAGGTACAACATTCTCAGGAGAGATCCATGGCGCTAGAACTGCCATCTCAATATAGGTTTCCAGATCCAAGAACTTGATTTTCATGCCCCTGGGAACAAAGAGGAACTCATTTAGGGACTCCTTGCTGTGGGAGGGGAGGTTACCCAAGGGTAAACTAACAAGAAAAGGGAAAATGGAGGAAAGTATGTTAGACTTAGTCTTGGGCTTAGTAGGGGACTTCTGTGGTTCATTAGGCCACAGCCATATGCCCATGCAGCATCTCCAGTAGAGGAAGGCCATTTGGGGAGGTGCCAGTCCTTGGTTCTGTCTCCTGGATGGTCAGTCTTTATTTGGAGATGCCAAGTGAACTGAAAGGAAGACAGAATGTACCTCCCTATCCAGACAAGCCACACAAAGGAGTAAGATGAAAGCCTCCATGCTTTTGGTATGTGGCCTACAAACTATTTTTGTGACATTTTGGTAAAGACTATGACTGCTTTTTGCCATTGTCCAAAGAGTCTGCCTGAGGCTAAGGTGAAAAGATTTAGATTAATTACTTTGGCAAAGGAAGTCTCAAAACAGCCTGATATAAATTTTGTTGTATAGTTACTAAATTTCACTCTTATGAAAAGAGTTTTAATGAAAAGTAGAAAATTTAGAAAGAAAAAATACAAAAATGTACGTTTTAAGTATTGAAGGAGCACTAAGATGTAGAATGGAGCTAAATATTATATTCAAGGAGGTAAACAAATTAAGGAAGTGGGTGACCTTGGGGCAAGCTCCCACCCAACTAAGCTAATTGTTTATGCATTTGTATAGATCTATCTATCTATCTATCTATCTATTTGTGATTTTTGTTTTTGTTTTGTTTTGTTTTTTTTTTTTGAGACAGGGTTTCTCTGAGTAGCCCGGGGTTTCCCTGGAACTTACTCTATAAACTAGACTGGCCTCAGCCCCTGAATTCTGGGCTACAGTCCTGATTGATCAGTCTCAGGGTGTGCATTCAATAAACCATCCCTGTCTGACTGAGATTGGCATATGTGTGGTTTTTGGGCAAATCTTGTACCCCAACAAAAATCATGAAAAACAAAACCAAATCCATGGTTGCACAATTAAAGCAAGACATATTTAGGGTGCATCTGGGACTGGCCAGCTGCTGTCTGAGCTTAAGTCAAGTTTTGAGAGAGCAGCCCCTGATGAACTCTTGAAGTACTTTTATGGGAGAAGTAAAGACTTCACAGGGACAAGTTGGTTGTTCCACATTGGTAGAAAGATACATGAAAGGGAAGGAACAAGGTAATGTTATATGTATCATGTGAACAGGGTTGGTCTTAGGGTTTTATTGCTATGAAAAGATACCTTGACCACAGTAATTACAATAAAGGAAAACATTTAATTGAGCCTGGCTTATAGATTTAATCTATTATTGGCATAGCAAAAAGCATGGCAGCATGCAGGAAGACATAGTGCTGGAGATGTAACACAGAATTCTACATCTGGATGCGGCAGGAAGAAAAGAGTGAGCCACTGAGTCTGACTTGAGTTCTGGGACCTCAAAGCCCACCTACAGTGACATTCTTCCTCCAAAAAGGCCACACGTCCTAATAGTGGCACTTCCTTTTTTTTTTTTTTTTTTTTTTTTCTTTTTCAAGACAGGGTTTCTCTGTGTGGCCCTGGCTGTCCTGGAACTCACTTTGTAAACCAGGCTGGCCTTGAACTCAGAAATCCTCCTGCCTCTGCCTCCCAAGTGCTGGGATTACCACCACATCCATTTACCATAATTGATTTTGTATGAGTCCTTGAGGATTAACACCATTATGTGATACAATAAGAAATTGAGGACATTCAGGACAAGTCTTTACAATTTGAAGTGCACATTCTCTCAAAATACCAGATTGTTGTCTTAAGCTATTACTATTTTGATGATGTAAAGAATGAAATTGTTTGGTTAATTGTTCCTGTGTAAGGCCTATAATCTGTCTGGTGTACAAATCTGCTGTGGCATTGCCCTCACTAAGGGGTCCAGGCGATCCAACATGAGCTCTTAAATGTCCTATAAAGTAAGGAACAGTATGTTCTCTTAAATTAAGTTATATTTGCATAAATAATTGCAAAATTTGAGAATTAGCAGTATCTAAAAAGAACAGTTTCAAGCAATTATAAACCATAAGCTATCAACATTTCAAAAATAGAGACTACAGCATATATTTAAATTATTCTTGCTGAAACAGCAAGGGGAAACTCAAGAGAATGAACATGCTATCCAATTACATATGCTGCTTTTCCATTAGATAAGCTGTGTGTAAATATAATAAGTGCATTCTCTATGCGCTGCATTCATAAATTTACAGGAAATACACAAGCATGCATAGAGGCAAATTGTAACAACTTGTCTTTTGAATAATGATGATCAATTTTGCCTGAAAAGTTTGCATATGCAATAGGCCAAATATCGGTATTCTGCAATAACCAATTTAATTGCTGTTTTGAGTAAGGAATAAATATTTCATCAGGTTCTTTCCCAAAATACTTTCATGATTCTAACCTACAATTCTGTATTAACACAGCAACAGCTTCATAATAGGGTGTTAAACTTTCTTTGGAGATGAAGAAAGATGAATCGACATTATCCTTTTGCCAAAGAACTTCTGTGAGTGCATGAGAAGTAGCAAGAATGCAAACAGCCAACAATTGATAATAGTCTATATAATATATCTGTTGTTGACTAATAGCTTCCTCTACTTTCTGCAAAGCTATTCCCTCAGTTAATTGTCCAGGGGAATTAGGATTTGCTCCCTCCTTGAGAATAAAACAGACACTTAAGTTCTCCTGTGGTAAGCTTAAGGTGAGGTCTTAGCCAACTAATATCTCCATCAGCTTTTTAAAATCATTTATCGTAAATAAATTATCTTTTCTTATTTGAATTTTCTGTGTCACAAATTGTTTAGGATATAATTGTTGCTCCAA
Organism: Tokudaia tokunoshimensis; assembly: GCA_036184795.1. Taxonomy (NCBI): domain Eukaryota; kingdom Metazoa; phylum Chordata; class Mammalia; order Rodentia; family Muridae; genus Tokudaia; species Tokudaia tokunoshimensis. The sequence continues at coordinate 100,753,832 of BTHU01000010.1, forward strand.
ATATTGAAAGGTTATTGCCTTTGAATTTTTCTGGAGCAACAACTAATACCCACAATTTTAAAGCTTGTGTATAAGAGCAAATGCTTGTAGTAAAATCCCTTCAGAAGGATCAGTTAATAAAATACCATCCATAGAATGAATATTATATACAGAAGGATTCAAAGTCCTAACCTCTTCTATTGAAGCAGCAACAAATTTTTGACATAATGTAGAGCTATTAGTATTCCTCGAGCCAAAACTTTCCAATGAAATTGCTTCATGGGCTTTTTAAAATTACAGTCAGGCACACTAAATGCAAGCCTTTTACAATCATCAGAATGTAAAGGAATAGTATAAAATCAATCTTTCAAATCTATAATAATTTTATACATAGTTTTTGGAATGGCACATGGAGTAGGTAAGCCAGGTTGTAATGACCCATAAGTTCCATAGTTTCATTAGCCTTTCATAAATCTTGCAATAATCTCCACTTGCCTAATTTTTTGTAATTACAAATATAAGTGAGTTGCATGGAGAATTAAAATCTTGAGCTTGTGATTGAATTGTAAACTCTCAATGTTCCATTAACTCTATATATAATTCACTATAATTTTTAAAAGTTTCTTTTGCAATATCAGAGCATAACCATAAGTTTGTAAGGCAAAACCAATTTTTAACAGTGTAAACAATCTATTCTCCCTAAAATCAATACCAAGTTCATTACTTTCACATTAAAAAATGTGGCTGCCAGTTCTTATATATGAATGCATGATGATGCAGCTGTTAATAACTCATTAAAGAGACATTGTTTTAAACCCTATATTTTATAAGTCTGGTTTCTAGGACAAGAATTACATAAAATATTATCCCAATTTAGAGGTGTCTTTAGAGACCTGTTTCCCTAGGTTGGACTATACTATGTGTTGTTGTCTAGAATGACTCCAACCCTAAGTTACCAATTTTAAGCTACATTTCTGTTACCAATGTTACAAATTCTTAACCATACCCAAAAACTTACAAGTCAATAATCTATAACCAAGACATGTAGAGCATATTTATGCATTTACAACTAGTCAGAAAAAAAATGAAGTGGTTACACACATTTATTTATTTAAACTAGACAAAATTTTCTTACTTTTTTCTAGCTGTAATTTCATGGGAGACATACCTTGTCACCTGCTGAACCCAATAAGCACAGTCACAGGGATTTTTCTAAGGAAAACAGCCATCGTCTTCTTATCCAGAGAAGCCTAGAAGTCGTTGGCCACCTTAAGTGTTGCTTCTACAGACAGTCAGCCCCTGCCAGGTCTTCTCCACCTGTGCTAGACTCCTAGCTACAGGTTACAGGTGCAGGGAGGGACTCTTTTCTTTTCTTTTCTTTTTTTTTTTTTGAAATGAGTTAAAGCTAAATCAAGGGGTGAATGACCAGCCGATAAAGTTTTAACCATTTTTTTTCCTTCTCAACATGAAACACAGAGCAACAATCAAACAATAAAATGAAAACACAGACATAAACTGACAGACATGAGCAGATTGGTGCGCCAAGGACAGACAATATACAAAGAGGGAAGAGAAGTAGATATGCCACCAAAGGGACCCAGATATTCTACCTAATGGATATCTCCTCCTGTCCCTAGGAGATCTCTGGAACAGCTTTCTTTATTTTCCTTCTCTTTCACCAAAGCACCCCAGACAGAGAAGAGAACTGCTGTTTTGAAACTAACTCTCTCTCTCTCTCTCTCTCTCTCTCTCTCTCTCTCTCTCTCTCTCTCTCGTCCAGGGTCTAAACTATCTCTAGTCAGTGTCCAAAGACTTAAAGAATCTATGAGAATTATCTTTGTTCTGCTAGATTTTAGCATAACTCTAAACACATACACTAAAAGCATTCTACCATTGCCTTGTCCCATTTTACAGGGTTTATTCACTGCTGGCCCAAATTTTCAATTGCATGCACAACCTTTTCTACAGTATCGTTCACTATATCCCTCATACTTGAGCTCAAGGTAAAGGCACCATCTGACCAAGTCAGCTCAGTCATCCAAACAGGGTCTCAAGGGAGGGAATGAGGATTGAAAAGAAAAAGACAATTAGACAACATTATAACTTGACTCCAACCAGTGCTGAGGCTGAAGTGAATTTGTTCATTCTAGGTACATACAAAGAATATGGTCAGTCCTAAGGCATAAACAAAGTAGTTAAGGAACAAGAAAAGAATAAACAAAGGTCCTGCAATTACTGTATTCAGGATCTTAACAAGACCCATCAAGATACAAAGAACACATTCCTCAGCTATATTCATCTTGAGCCTACTTCCTTGTCTTAGTCCAATGTCAAATTCTTGCCAAATTTCTAGAAGCAGCCCCAAGAGCTCTTCACAGAGGTCTACTTGCCTTTGCCTCCCAAGGGTTGGGATTAAAGGCACAGACCACAACAACCTAGCTGGGACTTATTCTTTAACTAGGATTTAACGAAAACAGGAACTTCTTAATTACAAATAAATACCTTACCTTGTAAGATCTTACATAGGACACATAGGAACTTATTTTTAACTGTTTTTCTTACTGAAAACAGAACCTTTAACCTGCAAGGCTTATCATTCCTGTCTTGGCCTCACAAAATGATCAACATTGTTAGAAAAGTGGCAGAATACAAAACAACTTATGAAAAATAAAAAAAGAAACAAATAAAAATAGTTATTCTATACCCCAACAACAAACACTCTAAGAAATGCACACATTCCTATTCACAACAGCCTCAAACAAAAAATAGCCAGGACTGTAGTGGTTTGAATATGCTTCACCCATGGCAAATGGCACTATTAGAAGGCGTGGCTTTATTGGAGAAGGTGTGGCCTTGTTGGAGGAAGCATGTCAATGTGGAGGTGGGTTTTGAGGTCCTATATTCAAGCTCTGCCCAGTGTGGAAGAGAGAGCCTCCTCCTGGCTGTCTGCAGAAGTCTCCTCCTGGCAGCCTTCAGATCAAGATCAGCCCTTTTTCTAGCACCATGTCTGCCTGGATACTGCCATGCCTCCTGCCATGATGATAATGGACTGATCCTCTGGAACTGTAAGCCAGCCCCAATTAAACATTGTCCTTATAAGAATTGCCGTGGTCATGGTGTCTCTTGACAGCAATGGAAATTCTAAGACAAGGATTATACCTAATTAAGGAAATGGAAAACCTCTACACTTAAAACTTCAAGTTTCTAAATAAATAGTGTTGGAAACCAGGTTGACAGAAGGATTTCTCAGAGGCCACGATGAAAGGACAAAGAGAACAACAATTCTGTGTCCTTGCCAGGGGCAGAATTGCCAAGGTCCAGACAAGGCTGCAGCAAAGATATTGAAAGAGTTAAGGTTTCTGTGATCCTAACTTTTCCCCCAGAAGAATCTGAAGTCATCAATGCTAAGGTCACTGGGAGCTCTGTCTATGACACACTTGAGATACCCTGTGTTTCTTTTGTGTGCCATTGTTTGCTTAGCTTCCTTCTGTCCTCCTCTGATTGTGTGATGGCTTTCTGATGACTCTGTCCCATTTTCCCCCTGAGAACAGTACATAAGTTACTGTATTTCTCAATAAACTTGCTTGCAAGAACCTCCAGTTTGTGCAAGATCTCCTGCTGTCAAGCTTCCTTATCTTCTTTTTTGTTTCTTATTCCCTGGTCCTTTCTCTTGTGAACTTGTTACTGAAAAAGAACCTACTGGTCCAGGTCAAAGAGGCTGAGAAAGACACCAGAAAATGGGAAGCTATCCCATGCTCATGGACTGGTAGAATTAATGGTGTGAAAAATGACGATTCTACCAAAAGCTATTTGCAGATTTGTTGCAGTCACAGAAATAGAAAGAACATCATAAAATTCACTTGGAACTACAAAGAACATCAGGTAAGCAAATCAACCCTTGAGGGAAAAAAAATCCAAAATGCTAGAGGGATTACCATCACTGTTCCAGAATTCGAGATGTAGTATGAAAGTTGGAAAGGTGGCACACATCTTTAATCCCAGCACTTGCGTTCAGGAGACAGAAGTGGAACTGTGTACGTTTGAGGCCAGTCTGGTCTACATAGTGTCTTCCAGGGCAACCAGGCTACATAAAGACCCCATCTCCCCAAAATAAATAAATTAGTTAATTAATGACATAGCCATAGTAATAAAAACAGTATAGTGCTGTCACAAAAGCAGATGTGTAGACAACATGGCGGCTGAGGCTACGTGGGGTGGCCCCTGTCACCACTATGAAGAGTGCGGCAGGTGCTGGGGTTGCCTCAAAGTTTGGTCACTGGCTTATGTTCGCAAGTGAGGACTTCCACAACACCCACTATGAGCTGCTGGGTGTCCCCTCCACGGCCACGCAGGCACAGATCAAAGTGGCGTACTACTGGCAGAGCTTCCTCTACCATCTGGATCGAAATCCCGGGAGCACGGAGGCTGCCGAGCACTTTACATGCATCTCCAAAGCTTATCTGGTCTTGGGCAGTACCATCCTTTATCGCAAGTATGACTGAGGTTTGCTCGGCGACCGGGACCTGCGTGAACGTGGTGTCAAGCCCTCTAAGACATCCGTGGCCGATCCCACTCCTCCTAGCCTTCCTCCCTACACCCCTCAGGCTCACAGTGGCTCTCAGGCTTCTCCTGGCGACCTTCACACTATGTTCGATTTTGACGCCATCTACCAGGCACACTTCAGAGAACAGCTTTCTACCTGAGATGTTGCTTTCTTTGTCGTCCTTTTCCTTATCTTCGTCTTTGTTGGCTTTCGTATTTAATCAGAGAAAAGGAGGGAAAGGGATCCAGCCCACGAAACCTGCCTTTCTAGACCTTTGAACTATTATTGTTCTACGATTGTCTTCCTCTAGTAGTGTTCTCTTGATCCTCCTGACACCCTCCAGCCTGGCCAGTGATCAACATATCCCTCTTCTTTGGTCCAGAAAAAGACGCTTTTCAGTGACCAAGAAAGAGGCCCCAGGATAAAGATAACTGTGAAAACTAGAAATTTAAGTGCTTTCTAGAATACCCTGGGTGCCTGTTCATTTCTAGAAGTTACCTTCCAGATGCCAACTCCCAGAACATTTGCTGCGGTTTTATCCGGAAGCCCTGAGCAAGATTTGCCCTGTCCCCTGCCACATGTCTGTATAATAGGTGGTGCTTCCCCTGTAACCTCTGAACCATGCAATACCACTGGTTATCCGATGCCAAAAAGATTTAATTCTTGGGGACTCAAGTGAAATTTGTTTCTCTGTGTTATCCCCAAGCCGCAGGTGAGACTTGATCAACAATCCGGGAGGAGCTGGGGATGTAGCTCAGTGAGCAAATGCTAGCAGCAAAAGGTACTGGGCTTAGGCTCCAGCTATATTCTGTTTATGTGAAAACATACATCCTGCAAGCACAAGGTTACATTCTGTTTTGCACACAAATGTCTCACAGGTGTCCTGGTTATCTCCAATAAAAACAAGCTTTTGTTTACAGAAGCAGAAACGGCAGTTAACCTTCTGACTTATGATCTTGCATAAACAAGAGTTGCATAAATAAGACCAGATAATTACTTTTTTAAAAAATTAACTTTTGGAGGTCCAATTCTGCTTGGTAGTTCTCTTAAGCACAGTAACTTTTAAACTTTTAAACATAAACTTAGCGATCAACATAATGTTAGCCATCACAAAAGCACCTCCAAACAATGTTTCTGGGCAAACTGGGTATCTATATGTAGTATAATTAAATTAGATCCATATCTATCACTTCGAATAAAAACTAACTCCAAATGGATCAAAAACTTCACTGTGAAGCCCCTTAACCTGAAACCGCTAGAATAAAAAAGGATCTAGGTAGGCAAGGACTTTTCCAAATAATATTCCATTTGCCCAGGCATTAAGGGCAAAGATAGTCAAGTTGAACCTCATACACCGAAAAAGCTTCTGCAGATCTAAGGAAGCAATAGAGTGAAGAAGATGCCCAGAGACTAGGAGAGAATCTTTGTCTGCTACACATCTGTTAGAGAATTAATGACTAGAATATGTTGCCTGTAATTTTAAAACCATGCTTCCTCCTTTGATGGGGACCAAGGTCCATGCTTCCAGCTTAGCTCCGGATCACCGGCACATTGGGAAAATTGGAAGCTGTTGTCTGCAGACCTCTTCCTCCTAACCACCTTCCCCAAACCATCATCAACCTCCCTGTCTTCTTTCTTTCTCCTGCCCACCTTAGCTCCACAGAAGAAAAATACTAGACCGCTTTATTATTTTAAAACTTACCAGATAACACAATTGCTGGGAACAATAATCTCTAACCCTAAACTTATCAGCTATCCTATATCAGCCATCCATTCAAAAAATGGGCTGTCTGAGTGGAGATTTCTGTTGCTGCTTTAGAGACCCTGACCAGAGCAGCTTGTACAGGAAAGAGCTTGTTACATTTTTCACTTCCAAGTAAGTCTATATCATTGAGGGAAGTTAAGACAGGAAGAAGGGAAAACAGAAACCTAGAGACTGGATCTGTAGCAGAGGCCATGGAGAAGTGCTGTTAACTGACATGCTCCTCATGGTTTGCTCAGTGTGCTTTATTCTATAACTTAAGATCACCTGCCCAGGGGTTGACACCACCCGCAGTGGGCACTTTCACACCAATTGCAACCAAGAAAATGCCCCACAGTCTTGCCTACAGGCCAGTCTGATGGAAGCATTTTCCTAACTGAAGTTTCCACTTCCTACATAACTCTAGCTTGTGTCATTGACAAAATACTAACCAGAACAGAGTTCTCAAAAGAAGAAATAAGGTAGATAAATATGGTTCATGCCTTTATTCTACCACTCCAGGCAGGTAGATTTTGAGGACAGCCTGATCTACATAGTGAGTTCAAGGCCAGCCCGGGCTACATAGAGATACTGTCTCAAAAAACAGGCTAAAAAAATTTCAAAAATGTTCATTATCCTTAGCAATTATGAAAATGCAAATCAAAACAACTTTGGATTTCAACCAACCCCAATCAGAATAACTAAGACCAACAACCCCTGCTATACCTACAACAGATCTGTTTTCTGGTCCACTGGGCAAACACAAACAATTGGTGAGTTTTCTCTCTCTCTAACTCGGCTTAAATGCTTCTCTGAGTCTGACCATTTCCTTGGATAAGATTTCGTTTTTCCAGCATGGTTTCTTGCCCTCTTGGCTTCTCTTGAAAATCCTGGTATGAGGTAAACTGTATCTGCTTGTGCTTTTAGTACTGGCCCCTGTCCAGTGGAGGATGATTTACTAGACAGCTTGTGCCTTCTTGGTTTAGTCTCTCCGGGGTCTCTGGGGTGCCTCAGACCCAGCCTGGGACTACACTCCTCATCCATGGGAACAGTATCCTCACAGCCTCTACATCTAGTTTCTATACTTATCGAACCTGGCTTCAAAATACTGCCCAAGCGATCAGGGGAACATGAAAACAACCTGTCATTATTCCTTTTTCCTTGCTCCAAGCCCTATTTCTTTCTGTCTGGACTCCCTCCCCACACTGCAGAAATGTTTTGCCTGTAAGTGTGCAATGACTGGAAGTTGGAGCTAGATAAGAGCAAAAATTGCAGTGCACACACCACACACACTACCTGCACCTCAGCATCTGTTCTCAAAACAACTCTGGAGGTGTGTGCGGATCATTTGTCTGTGAATTTGATTTCTAACTCTAGAGTCTGATTCTTTAGCCTTCTGTATCTTCCATATCCCTCTGGCTTTCAGAGCCTGCCCATGTGGACCATGTGCCCTTCCTGTCTCCTGGCTTTCTGCAATCAGCCTGTGCTAAGCTAAGCGAGTGGAGCTATCTATCTATCTATCTCTATCTATCTATCTATCTATCTATCTATCTGTCTATCTATCTATCTATCTATCTATCTATCTATCTATCTATCTATCTACCTATCTATCTCTATCTATCTATCCTATGTGTCTATCTATCCATCTATTTCCTATCTATCTAATCTGTCTGTCTGTCTGTCTCTTCCTCCATAGACTCAGATTTTATTACAACAACTTGGCTTCACTCAAAACCCTTGACAACAAGTGAAACAACCACCTCTCCTAGGACTTGGTCAGCACCCTAATTTCCTTAGGGTCCCCAAAGATGTTGACGCCCCTAGACAGCAGGAAGTAGTCTAAAGATCGCAATGCCCTCATTCCTGGCTCACTACTCCTTTCTAGTTCTTCATTTTTAATTAAACAAAAAGGGAGGAATTTTAGTGTACAGGCAATTCCACTGGCCTGTTCTCAGGAACCTAGCAACTGCTTACATCATCATCTGCCGCTATCACTTGCCACTACCACAGGATTACAGGAGTGCGGCAGACAGAAAGGACAACCAGAAACCCCAGCCCCCACTCTGTGTTCCCTCTCTCTGTTCCCTGCAACTATCTCCCCCTACCCCCCATGTGTGCCCTCTCTCTGCCCTCATGACTCTCTCATTGCTCCCCATCTCTCTGTCTGTCTGTCTGTCTGTCTGTCTGTCTGACTGTCTAAATGTCTACTTATCTGCCTCTATCCCTTCCCCACTCTTCTCCCTTCCCCCAATAAACCTCTTTTATACCATATCTGTTGCATTGTATAATTTCTCAGGTGTACTTCTTGGCTCAGGCTGCCAAGACACCCCCTCGTGACATTATATTTCATAACAGGGATCCCATGGCAACCCAAAGTATAGATACCATCAAAGTTTGACTTGGTGAACCCATGAGTTTCATTGGGGTTACTTGCAGGAGTATGGGTGAGGGTCTGATTACCTATAGGAGCAGAAAAGACTCAAAGACAGCTGTATCACCAAGGCCCACCACAGCACAATAACACCTGACAAAAGCTTGGAAATCTGCACAGCCTACAAGAGGCCCAACAGGTTGGAGAGTGTACTTTCCAATGAATCTAGTCTGAACCTTTCCAGGCAGCTTGGCTAATTTGTTTCTTCCAGGCTGTCCTCAGAGGTGTCTTTGCAGTTTGCTTTCCTTTATCTGGTAGAGATTCTCCACTTCTATTGCATGGAGGGAGGAACTAGAGAATCTGATCAGTTTCAGGGACTTCCTGAAGTTGTTTTGGGTGGTTTACCTCCTAGTTTAAAGAACATTCCCTACATGATGGAATGTTTTACTCTTGGAGGAAATTTTTTCCCAACACATTTAAATATCGTCCAGCTGATGAAAGGATGATGAAACTGTGGTGTGTATATACTTAGCTGTAAAGGAAAATAAGATCTGCAACTACATGGAACTAGAAAATATTACATTGAGTGAGTAGGAACCAGGGCCAAGAGAAAACGCCCTACTCCTGGCTCCTCCCCTGTGACTCAGCTTTGGCATGCTGTACTTTTTCTCCTAGTTCACTACCAATGATCCAAGAACCCTATAAAAGCTTCTCTTTCTGCCCAGCCCTCTTGCTGTCTCTCCTCCTGTTCAGAGGTAGCTGCACTCTATGTTTCTCCCAAGTAAATCTCTAAGTGAAGTTTGTTGCATGGTGTGACTTTGTGGTGTTCCTTGGCTCCTGATTGCTAAGATACCTTTGTGTTCAAAAAACCTTTATAGTAACCCTAATGCAGAAAGACAAATGATAAATGTTCTGTCCTCTCATCTGTGATTCCCAACGCTGCATCTTCAGATGTGAGTACACAATGTAGATCAATGCTGAAACCAGGAAGAGCAAGACACAGGATATGAAGAGGGAAATGGAACAAATGGGGGTGGGTGGGTGGGGCTGTCATCATGCTTGGGGTTGGGGAGGTTAATACAGATGGAGAGAAGGGAAGGGGGCCAAGTAACATGAAGGATGCTTGAAAAAGCCTTAAGGAATCATATGGTTTATATTTGCCAAACATTACATGTAGTGCAAGAGAGTGACGAGTGTGTGTGTGTGTGTGTGTGTGTGTGTGTGTGTGTGTGTGTGTGTTGCAGAGTTTGATACCATCAGGAAAAGAGCCTCCAAACTAAACAAAAACTTAAAAGATTAAAAAAAGTTTATTTTTAGCAACGCTGCAGTAACTGTCTCCCTTCCAATCTAAGAGCTGTTACAAAAGGGAAAGACAAGGGCGGGATATTTAAAGGCATAGACCACAACTGTCTGGACTGCACTCTAGGGTATTATAATGTTTTGCTGTTCGTTTTTCTGAACAAACAGTGGTTAAATTTCTACTCCTACCCAGCTGTGATGTCTATGAAGCCCAATAATGACCAGGATTGCAAGATATCTCTAAATGTGCAGTAGTGGACGCCTGTCTTGGCAACAACCAACAACTAAGTTCAGGACAGACCAGCCTTTCCATTTGAGAGAGAGTGCAGTAAAAACCACTGAACTAAACCACTCTCTGAGTAGAAAGAAAAGTTTATTTGTGTAATCAAACTGCTGGGCTATCTTTAGGAGACAAAGAACACTAGGCAGTGGGGAAAAGCTTGTCAGTTTTAAGGGGACAGTTAGCACCAGGAGAAGAAGTACAGGCCAGAAAACCTTGGAGTTAGTGCAGACTGAGTTAATCATGAACTAGATGCCCTTGCCCAAGATAGATGACCATTGGGGTGGATGTAGTAATAGGTTTGGCATGCAGTCCAACACCCAGCATAGTCACCAGCTAGCTAATAAAGACTTTCTATTGTCTTAGATCTGTATATGAGAAATGTAGGGGGAAAATGCGAAAGGAAAAACACCCTGATGTTGACTTGACCTCAGGCACAAGGGCCAAGAAACAAAATCCTACCAAATCTCTGAGCTTGACCCAAGCTCAGGACTTGAAATCCCACCAATCCTCACCCTGGAAATTACCCACCAAGAAATCCTGGAACCATGAGACAAAGAAACATGAGCATAACTCTAATTCACCAGAAGCAGATCGTCCTCTAATTCAGACAATGAAAGACGACAAGCTGTCCAAGAGAATGAAGGTTGTCATATCAGGGTGAGGTCTTGTGGGCTTTGAAAGCAGAAACGGCTATCAGAATGGAGTTCAGTGGAAAACTTACTGACTTAGGTTCCAGCCCTCTGTCTCACCTAAGGAGCATTTGTGCTTTGAGTCATGGTTTCAGGTAGCACCATCTGTGCTATCAGGTACCACTGAGTGTGGGAAGCTTCTATGTCAGATGGAGATAATTTTACCCTTTAATAGGGACCAGTTTATCTGTAGACAACATGGTGTGAGTCAGAGAAAACACGGCTGACACTGGACACAGGAGCTATAACTTAGCACAAAGTGCCTGACATCACATGTCCGTACAGCCCCCAAAGCAACAGTGACTTAATCTACTGTAACTATCATTGACAGAATGCCACTTTTACATGGGTTCTGTATAAATATGGGTTTGAGGTCAGAAACCATTGCCGGATTCTTTAGCAGCTTTGTCGATCTGAGTTCCTGGATTTAGTTACCGGCATGGCTTTGACATGCGATTTTGCTTTTTGAGGCAGGGTCTTATGTCGCCCAGGCTGACTTGGCATTTGCTATGCGCGGCCAAGAGTGAACTTGAACTTTCTTTTTTCTTTTACCTCTCAAATGCTGGGATTATGAACAAGAACCACTATGGCACATGACGTTATTTTTTTTTATCTCCTTTCATGTCTGCAACCTTTTTATCTGCAGAAAATTCACAACTAGTAAACATTTTGAGTCTTGGGGGTGGAGAGCGCCATTCCTGTTATACTCGAGAGGTGACCCTTCTGTCCTGCACAATAGTATGTGGCAGTTTCTGGATCCCAAGCTTCTAAGGCATTAACGGTTTTAACGGTCATCCTGGGAAGGCTCGCAAGCACAAGGCACCAAGACTCAGCCCCAGATGTCTCCTTACCCGGAAGCTAGGGCTACGGACTTTGCTTGACGTAATTCGCGCCTGCGTACTAATGCGCTCCCTAGCCACGAGGGAGGCCTTACCGGATTTCCGGTGGTCGCCATTCTTTTAACTGCCAAGCCGGCGTCGTGTTCTGTTGTGTGGTTCGGAGCTCCCGCTGTGCAGGACTCATAGGTGGGTCGGTGTGTGGCGTTGCGGCCTGGGCTTGTGATAACCACCTCAGCTTTGGGGCTCAAGGCCTTTGCCTCACTGCTAAAGAAACCCTTTCAGGTTTTTTTGTTTTTGTTTTTTCTAGGAAACCTGGCAGAGTCAGGCGCTCCGCCCTGCCCTTCCAAGCTATTCTAATCTACTGGTTTAGACTCACCGGGAGGAGGTAAGAGGAACCCTGATATGGCAATTAGTTGTTTTTAAAAAGCCCAGCAATTTCCTTTTAGGTAGTCCCCTCCCACCCCTCCTTTCCTCGGCCCCTTTGTTTCCCTTACAAACATTTCCAATGATTTCGTCCTCTTGATCCACTTCTACTTTATGTAGAGGAGAAAAGACCCTTTCGTCTCTACTTCTGCAACGCTAAAATTATAATTCCTACCACAGCCGGTTTATACAGTGCTGGGATTGAACCTACAGGACTCGGACTTCCTGTACCTCCCGAGCTACATCCTCAGCCCTGCAGCCCATTTGAATTGATTTTACGGAAGGGACTAGTGATTCCAGTGTCCTCCAAATCGTGTTAAAGCCTAACTAGTTGCCAATACCAGTTTTGAGAGATGTGACACAGGAGGACGGATACTCTGAGTGATTACCATGCCTATGGAAATCAAGCAGGAGTCTGAACCAAAGTAAAACAGAAGATGAAGGCAGAGATGACAACTTTTAATACTTTTTGATACACAGTAGAATCACTCCAATGGCTGATAAACAAGCAAACAGTCGTTGTAGTTGGTCAAATAAAATATTAAGGAACACATTTGGAGAACTGCTGAGGCTTGCAGGATAAGCTTATCTAAGCCACAGAGGCATGGGAGAGATGGAGGGTCAGATCTGGTTGTTCAGTACACAGGGCTGGAAGTTCCCTATCAGACCCATATGCTTGGTGGTCTGATGACACATCAGTGGTACCATCACCATGGCAGACTTTTTAAAAGGGGTCCAGTTAAGGGTGTTAAGGCTTTCACTTGGTACGTTTGGGGCCTTTTAAGACGGTTTTGTGATGTCCTTGTGCCTCATATACTGTTGTCTTTTTTATAGTTTATCATTTTGAGCCTTGTGGTTGGTGGTATCTCTGTGTTAAAAGGAGATGCCTCTGAGGTTATTCTCTGATGGCACACCAGGCAAGGGGCAGGCTGGAAGTCTCTATTTTATACAAAGGGAAACAGGAGGATCCATAGTTAAAGGCATCTTTCGTACGTAGAGAATTTGAGGTCATGCCAGCTACATGAGACCATCTCACAAGCAATTTAAACAATAACAGTGCTACAATGACTAGATTTATGTTGGTTTCAAAATACACCCATAAGCCAGGCATGGTAGCATGTGCCTTTAATCCCAACTATCAATTGGAAGGCAAAAGATAAGTAGATCTCTGAGATCAATGAAAGGTGAAATTTAATTCCATTCTTCCTGTTTGAGTATAAGAGAGAAAAATCTCAAACTGTCCAGCCTGACCTTGAACCACTTACTGACCCTCTCACCTTTAACTGCCAAGGGTTATGATTACATATAAATATATCAAGCTAAGCTATTAATTCCACTTAATTTAATCTTACTAGTTTTTTGCCCCATGTCAAGGCTTATATCCTGACCTATAGTCCCTGTTCTTACTGACTTTCTAAATGCTGGAATTTAGACCTGTTCTATTGCTGTGAAGAGATCCATGACCAAGGCAATTGGTATAAAAATGGGGGGTTGCATATATTTTCAGAAGCTTAGTTCATTATCATCATGACCAGGAGCACAGCGGGATGTAGGAAGGTGCTAGAAGAGTAACTAAGAGCTACAACCTCATCTGTCAGCAGAGACATACAGTGGGTCTGGTGTGGGCTTAGAATATTCAAAGCTCACCTACAGTGACACACTTCCTTCAATGAGCCCACCCCTCCTAATCTTTTTCAAAATAGTACCGCTCCCTGGTGACTAACCATTCAAATATATGAGGCTGTGGATTTGGGTGGGGTGAATTCTTAGTGAAACCACCACAGATGGCACATTAGGGGAGTCTGTTCAGTATATCAGTCCCTCTTTTCCAGAGGAAAAAGCTAGGAAATGAATATTAAATCTCAAAGATAAAGTAGATCATGATTTAAATGTGGGAAAAGTTATTAAGGCAAAGTTGCCTTTGTGATAAAGGAGAATTTCAGCACCTCTGTCTCCTTTAATTTTTGTTTTTACTTTTATTTTAATGTCTGTGAGTACTTGCATGTATGTACATGCACTGTTTGTGCCTCATCCCACAGAGGTTATAAGATGGTGCTAGATCCCTTGGAACTGGAGTTACTGATGTTTGGGTGCTATGAACTGAACTTGGGTCTTCTGGAAGAACAAGTACTGTCTCTATTTTTCAACCATCTTTTATACCATCAAATTATTATTTTGGTAACAAAGGAAAATTGATCTCCTTTTTTTTTCTCCACCCCCCCCCCGCCAAGACAGGTTCTAACTTTATAGCCTTCACTGGCAAGATGGCTAGAATCTTGCTATGTAGATAGACCAGGGTGGCCTTGAACTCAGTAGAGATCCTCCTGCCTCCTAAATACAGATATTAATGGCATACATATACTACCATGCCTGACTCATCTTTTTGTTTTGTAGCATACTTGAATTATTCAAATAAAATTGAATCATTGCATTATCAAAATTAGGTGGTATGCTTGTTTGATGTATTTTAAAACTAATTTTGGTATAGTAAAGTAAAAAAAAAAAGTGATCATTTCAGCCCTCAAATTTAAATACTGGCAGAAAAATTAAACACACACATGCAGGTAATGCTCTTTGAGAAAGAATTTAAAATGTCATAAGAGTAAGGCTATAAAATTCTTTAACCTACACAGCATAGGACATATTTCTTAGGTTACTCTTAGAATATATTCCTGCCAATTTCTTGATACCTGAAGAAAATTACTTAGTACAACCCTTTTTCTGATTAATCAAAATCTTTGCCTGACTGAATTGAGAAGCTTCTTTTCCCTCCACACTCCCTGTGTTTTTGTTTGACTGGGTCTCATAGCACAGGATAACCTTGAGGACCCTATGTTCATTTATTGGATGGATTCTTAGTGGAGTTTTTGTGTATAACCACCATTTCTGGATCAACCGTTGTGGGTGCTTCACTTGCTTGTTCTTTTGATTGCCTCTTTGTCTTGCTTTTAATGACTAGAAGTTTTTGCCAATCTCTTTTTATTCAGTGTGTGCCTGTCTGACTTGGTTCTTCACCATGGCTTCTCACAAGACCTTCAGGATCAAACGATTCCTGGCCAAGAAACAAAAGCAAAATCGTCCCATTCCACAGTGGATTCAGATGAAAACTGGCAATAAAATCATGTACAACTCCAAGCGGAGACATTGGAGACGAACCAAATTGGGTCTATAAGGAACCACACATACTTATGCTGTTTGAAGGTTACCGTTAACTTAGTGTCTCAAGTTTACAACATTACCGTTGTCTGGACAGCTGAGTGTGTTTATTGTAAGCTTTCTTTCTGTGCTCCTGTGGGTTCATACAGTAGTTCAGTAATAAATATGTGAAACATTTCATTTAGAAGAAAATTGCTTGTGTGTTACAACTTATTTTGTGGTTCAGGAACATCTGCATAATAGACAAGTATTCTATCAGTGAGCTATATCCTGGATCTTGTTTGGATAGTTTGGGGTTGAGACATATCTAGACTGCCCTCAAACTCATGATCCTCCTTCCTCAGCCTTGTCAAGACTCATTTTCTCTATCATTTCACATCACTATTGAAATTAGATTATTTCTTTTTCAGTCAATAATTGCTCTCTGGTTCTTAATCCATATCTTATTTAACAAATGTTTAGAAGTGGCTATTGCCTCAGGAGACAGAGGCAGGTGGATCTCAGTGAGTTTGAGGATAGCCTGGCCTACAAAGCTAGTTCCAGGACATGGCTATAATGAGATTGTTTTCAAAATAAGTGACATCAAATCTCTTGGCACATTTCTGACTTCTCTGTAAATGATTCTGGTGCTCTTTAATCCCTTAGTGATTTTTGCAATTTTTGTGAGAGCCAAAGCTGTTTTAAGTTTTAACTGTGCCTAAGGGATCCACAAAGCAGGGAGGTAGCAGTTAAGCATCAGGCTTAACTAATAACCTTGAGGCCAGGGACACATTGTATAGAAATGTATGGCTGGTATCTTAGGGTTTCTATTCCTGCACAAACATCATGACCAAGAAGCAAGTTGGTTGGGGAGGAAAGGGTTTATTCAATAGCTTACACTTCTACGCTGCTTTTCATCACCAAAGGAAGTCAGGACTCAAGCGGGTCAGGAAGCAGAAGCTGATGCAGAGGCCATGAAGGGATGTGTGGCATGCTTCCCCTGACTTGCTCAGCTTGCTTTCCTATAGAACCCAAGACTACCAGCCCAAGAATGGTACCACCCACAAAGGGCCCTCCCCCTTGATCATATATTGAGAAAATGCATTATAGCTGGATCCCATAGAGGCATTTCTTCAAGGGAGGCTTCTTTCTCTGTAATAACTCCAGCTTGTGTCAACTTGACACACACAACCAGCCAGTACAATTGACCCCTTGTCAACTTTACATACACAGTACTATTAATCCTCAACCCTTATTTTCTTATTCATCCCCAAGGTCTAAATAACTTTAAGAATTCCACAGTCTTTACATATTAAAATTTCAATCCCTTTTAAATATCCAATATCTTTTAAATTTCAAACTTTTTTTTTTTTTTTTTTTTTTTTGGTTTTTCGAGACAGGGTTTCTCTGTGTAGCCTTGGCTGTCCTGGAACTCACTTTGTAGACCAGGCTGGCCTCGAACTCGGAAATCCTCCTGCCTCTGCCTCCCAAGTGCTGGGATTAAAGGCGTGCGCCACCACCGCCCGGCTCAAACTTTTTAAAATTAAAAATTTCTTAACTGTGGGCTCTACAAAATTACTTTCTTCCTTCAGGAGGGAAAAATATCAGGGCACAGTCACAATCAAAAGCAAAATCAAACTCCAACCGTCCAATGTCTGGGATCCTCCAAGGGCTTGGGTCACTACTACTCCAGCCTTGCC
The DNA here is from genome assembly GCA_036184795.1 of Tokudaia tokunoshimensis. Taxonomy (NCBI): domain Eukaryota; kingdom Metazoa; phylum Chordata; class Mammalia; order Rodentia; family Muridae; genus Tokudaia; species Tokudaia tokunoshimensis. The sequence continues at coordinate 100,770,834 of BTHU01000010.1, forward strand.
CTTTGTAGCACACACCTTGTCTTCTAGGTTCCAGCTGCCTGTACTCCACTCATGCTGCTGTTCTTAGTGGTCATCTCATGGTACTGGCATCTCCAAAGCACTGCAACTAGACTTCACCAATAGCCTCTCATATCTCTCTTCATGGTGCCAAGCCTCAAATAGTTTCCATAATCCTTTCAGTCCTGAGCTATCAATTGCAACTGAGGCTGTACCTTCACCAATGGCCTTCCATGGCCTCTCAGTGCCGAGCCTAAGCTGCTCTTCATGACCCCTTCATGCCTTCAAAACCAGTACCACCTGGGTGACTCTTATATATTACCAGGTAAAGCTGCAGCACAAGCTACAACCTTGGCTATCTCTGGAACACAGCTTCTTTGTGCTCTCAGAAAACACTTCTCAGAAGATTTCACTTTAATGATGCTGGTCTCTTCTTAATCACTAATTTCTTAGCTCTAGCTAACCAGCATCAATCATCCAAGTAATGCAAAGCTTTCACTTTAGTAATTCTGGTATCTTGATTCTTCAGTCACAACTGATTCTTCAGCCATAGCTAACCAAAACCACAGGATCTTCACAATCAAAATAGCAATAGCCCTGGTAAGAGTCTTTGAGTCTGAAACAAGCCAGGGCTCCATCTTCTGCACTGTTCTCAACATTATCTTCTAAGCTCCTACAGAACATCTCACAGAGCAATTAACATCCAAAAAGCTCTTCTAATCCAAAGTTGCAAAATCCTTCTACAATCCTCCCCAAAACATGGTCAGGTTTGTCACAGGAATATCCCACTCCTAGTACCAATTTGTCTTACGGTTTCTATTCCTGCACAAACATCATGACCAAGAAGCAAGTTGAAGAGGAAAGGGTTTTATTCAATAGCTTACACTTCCACACTGCTGTTCATCACCAAAGAAAATCAGAACTGGTACTCAAGCAGGTCATAATACAGTAGCTGATGCAGAGGTCACGGAGGGATGTTTCTTACTGGCTTGCTTCCCCTGACTTGCCCAGCTTGCTTTCCTATAGAATACAAGACTCCCAGCCCAAGAATGGCACCACCCACAATGGGCCCTCCCCTCCTCCATCACTAATTGAGAAAATGCCTTACATCTGGATCTCATGGAGGCATTTCCTCTAGGGAGGCTCCTTTCTCTGTGATAACTCCAGCTTGTGTCAAGTTGACACACAAAACCAGCCAGTACAGCTGGTGTTTGTTACCAGTGACCAGTTTACACAAGATAATTTTAGCACTTAGTTTTTCTAAAGAATGCTTTGACAACCCGATGTATCCATAGTTCAGTGACCTAGTATGCTACAAAACCCCAAGACCCCTCTGCCATGTGGACAGTGCCTCTTCTCCCATTGAGTGACTGCAGCTCTTCAGTTCTGATGGAAGGATTCAGCTTTTGGAGATGTTCGTTTGCTTTCCTTTATTTCCAAGTTGCCTCCATCAATTCTGATCTAACATTTATGAAGAAGCATGCTGTGTTTTAACAAAACTTCATTTGCCAAAAGGTGCATGGAAATCCTTAATAACCTTTTTTGCCTTCCTATCAGTGCTTTCTAAACTATGTCCTTTGGTGTAAATACACTTACCAAGCATTTCATAACAAACACTTCTAATAGTTACTATCTACTTGATAAAGTGTTAAGAGCTTTTTCCAAAAAGATGTAAACAACAGTCTATTCATTCCACTCAGGGCACCAACAATGAAAACAAATACCTTCATCCAGGTATACCTTAGTGTTTTAGTCAGGGTTCTCTAGAGTCACAGAATATACGGGTAGTCTCTATATAGTTAGGGAATTTGTTGATGACTTACAGTCTGTAGTCCAACTCCCCAACAATGGTCAGCAGCAGCTGTGGATGGCAGTCCAAGGATCTAACAGTTGCTTAGTCCCATGAGGCAAGCAGGCAGGTAAGGAAGAGATTAGTGAGTCTTCTTCCAATGTCCTTATATAGGTCTCCAGCAGAGGGTGTGGCCCAGATTAAAGGCGTGTGCCATCTCGCCTTTAACCCCAGATGACCTTGAACTCGGCGATCTCCTTGTCTTAATCTTCTGGAATTCATAGCCACTATGCTTCAAGATCTCCATGCCAAGAACCAGGTCAGAAACTTGTATCTCTGAGCCTCCAGATTAGGATCATAGGTGAGCCTTCCAATTCTTGATTGTAGTTCATTCCAGATATAGTCAAGTTGACAACCAGGAATAGCCACTACACTTAGTGAACCAATTAGTTCCATTGGAGTTATTTCAGAAGTACATGTGACTTTTGGGCATCTACACTACTAAAGAAAAACAACTCTCCCAGCAACTGCTAACTGTTAAAAGATCCTTAGAGTGGAGTAGGGCCCTGTAAGCTCTCCCTGCTCCTACCCCCGGCCCGAAACTGTTAACTGCCATATCTCTTCAGGGAAGGGAGGGGCCTCATGAGTCCCTCTTCCCTAGCAACTGTTAACTGTATCTTTGTGGAGGAGTATGGCCTTATGAATTTGTCCCGACTAAATGATGTAATGTTAGCAGACCTGAGCTTGTACAGATTTTCTTCAGGGCAACAGCCACATCATACCTGAAGGACAGTATACAATAAAGTAAAAAACATTATGCATTACACTACATTCCAGAGATCCATTATGGCAAGATAGTAAATAAAGGCTTGTATTTCCAGATTTACCTGGATTTATCTAGGGCAAGGGTTCAGATCATTCCTATCCCTCGATCTTCAATAGTCCTAACATGACAGTTCCAGAGAGTATTAGTGAGATAGCTCAGTGAGTAAAGGCACTTACTTGAAAAACCTGGTGACCTGAATTTGATCTGTAGAATTTATAGCACAAAATGATCCTCTGACCTCAGAATGTGTATCATGAAACATATACCCACCCCTTCCTACCACCACACAAAAAACCATAAACAGAACCAATAGGACATATTTATATACACTAGTATAGTAAGTACTACAAGTACATATATGAAGAGATTTACAAATAATTAGCTCTGTTAATTTAAAATGTTGAAAAAAATCTACAGATTCAAACAAATCGATGCTGTGAGCCAGGCATAGGGGTGCACATCTTTATTCCCAGTACTTGGGAGGCAGAAAAAGACAGATCTCTAAGTTCAAGGCCAACCTGGGCTACACAGTTCCAGTATAGCCTGAGTTAGTGAGCTAATGGATCGCCTGAGTTACATAGTGAGACCCTGATTTTAAAATAAAATCAAAGTAAAACAAAACAAAATAAAACCCAAAAATGGATGCTGTGGTCTTTTGAATTTTGTATGGCAGCCAAGCAAACTGGAAAATCAGCAGAGTGTGGAGGCAGAAGTCCTGGGAATCTGGCGAGTCTGTTTCTGTTATTAAGGCCTTTAGTTAATTAGTTGAGGCTCACCCACATTATTGAGGATTATCTCCTTGAATCAGAAGAAATGGATAACCAGATAGTAAGTCTACATAGTACTAATTGATACTAATATCTGGAAACCATAATCTTGTTAACATAAAATAACCATAATGATCATACTTTATGCTATCATTTAATATATTATTCACACAGGCCATTGTAAGCCAGGAACATAAAATTAATCATAATACTCATACTTTGTCTTAGTCATTGTTCTATCCTGTAGGCTTATATTTTTCAAAACCTTACTTTAATAATTTAATGTACTTAAATGCTTTAACCTCCCTTCTAGCCCACCACCCACCAAAGGTAGTAGAAAGGAAAGGTTAATAGAGCAACAAAGGATGTGGACCTCTTTAGAATAAGGTTTTTTGGTTTTTGGTTTTTGGGGTTTTTTTGGTAGGAAATATAATCTGTGTTGTCAGGATATCAGCAGTTCAGTTCATGACATTTAGCAGCAATAGCTTGATCCACTCATAAACACCATTCATGAATCAGCAACGATAGTTTGATCAAGAAGAAACTCCAAGGCTCTGCAGATCAGCCCGAGTCCATGGAAACTGCAAGAAGCTGCTGAAATATCATGAGAAGTTCTTTGATGCAGTTCCCTCTACAAAGTCACAACAAATGATGAGCAGTCAGAAGTGACAAGGCAAACCAATACCATACAGCGTCATCCACTGTCTGCTGGGTTATATTTATACCCTTTCCAAACATCATGTGTTCTCTCAAGTATCTGCTCTAGCAAAACATCACATGCCCCTTTTCTAGGCTGCTGCTTCCAAAAAACTACCATGTGTCTGTTCTCAGCAAAACATCCTCCTACGTGTCTACTTCAGCAAAAACATCCTCTCATAAGACAGCTTCCAGAAAAACATCACTTGACATAACTGAGTCTCAAAAAAAAAAGATCCACTTCATAGAAGAAAGAACTCTAGGCAGCCCAATCGTGGCAGACATGGTTCTGGAAGGTCTTGCCCTTCTCCCTCGTTCCTTCTTCCTTGCTAAAATCCCTTAGATTGCATTCCTAACACAAGCCGCCAAGGACATACCTTATTTGGCCAATTCCTCCTCCTGAGGCTGACTACTAAGGTCTAGCTATGAAAGTACTGAAATCCAGCAATCAAAAGCCCCCTTTGTCTCACCTAAATAACATGCCTAACTAAAATTAAACACCTCATCCTAACATGGGGTTTCACCCTTTACCTATATAAAACACCATTTGCCTATGGGCTACATCTGTCTTCTCTCTATCCAGAGGCAGTCTTTTTGTTGCCTTTCCCACACCCCTCCCCAGGATAGCTATCCCTTCCCCCCTCCCTCATCCTCTATTCCCTGTCATTGTCTCTTAAACCCTGTCTTTTGTCTCTCTGGGGACAATCTCCTTTGTGCTGAGAACTTGGTCTTGGAGTGTCTTGAGCTAATACCAATCCCTTCAGACACCATGACCAAGGCAACTCTTATAAAAGGAAGCTTTTTTTGTTTTGTTTCTTGAGACAGGGTTTCTATGTGTAATAGCCCTGGCTGCCCTGGGCCTGCTTTGTAGTTTTACCTCCTGATCCACAGGTACACAGAGAACCTGAGTCTGGCATGGGCTTTTGAAGCCCCAAAGTGTACCTCCAGTGACACACTTCCTTGAACAAGGTCACACCTCCTAATCTTTTTAATACTATCAAAGAGTTCTACTCTCTGGTGACTAAGCATTCAATTAAATGAGCCCATGAGGGCCATTCTTATTTAAACCACCACACTTATTCGTGTTATATCATTTAATGTTGAACTCATTATAGACTGTAAGCCAGTAACATATGTTGGGAATTGAACTCAGGTCCTCTGGAAAGGCAATAGAACTTTTATTGGGAATCAGTTATATAGGGGATATTGGAAATAGCTTTTCTTTTTTCTTTCTTTCTTTCTTTTTCTTTTTTTTTTTTTTGAGTTTTCGTGAAGGTCTGTTTTCTTAGAAGGACTCTCAACTTTTAATGTTTTATTTTGCAGGGAGGTACCTAGTAATTCTATTCTATCTGAAACTATTTTGATTTGCTTAACTTCTGTTTGATAAGCTTCTCAACAGAATGGAATATTTCAATCTTGGAAGAAACTGTTACACAACAGCAGGGCAGCAGATCTTAAGGGCATATTCTTCAACAAGAAGACATTTTTTTTAAAAAAAATTTATTTATTTAGTGTATGTGAGTAGACTGTAGCGGTCTTCATGCACTCCAGAAGAGGGCATCAGATCTCATTACAGATGATTGTGAGCCACCATGTGGTTGCTGGGATTTGAACTCAGGACCCCTGGGAGAGCAGGTAGTGCTCTTAACCGCTGGCTTTTTTCTCCCAGTCAGTCAATTTCTTGTCTGTTCCACAGAACAAACTGAGCTAATTTAGCTGCATCTCCATTATACCCTGAAGACTGACTTAGGGAAGCCTTGGGATCTCTTTGTCCCTCTTTCCACTGTGTCCATATTAAATAATTCTTTTTCTGCTTTTCTATATATATTTGACTCCTATATATATTAGTTGGTTTATTGAAGATGAATTGTAAATTTGGTGTGTAGTGCGCACACACACACACACACACACACACACATATTACTGTGTCCATATTAAATAATTCTTTTTCTGCTTTTCTATATATATTTGGCTTCTATATATATTAGTTGGCTTATTGAAGATGAATTGTAAATTTGGTGTGTAGCACACACACACACACACACACACACACACACAATTATCCTTAAGCCCTAGATAGCAAGACCATATTTTTTAAAAAATTTTTTATAAATGTGTGAGTGACCCTCCATGAATTTATTTGTATCAAATGTATGCAAGTTTCCTCAGAAGTCAGAGGGTTTTGGATCTCCTGGTATTGGAATTATAGGCATTTGTGAATTACCTGATGTGGAGTGCTAGAAACTGAATTCTCTGCATGAGGACAAGTGTTCTAAACCACTGAATCATCTCTTCTGCCCACAGGGTCACTCAACATAGAAAACTTTAAGCGACTAACATCCGACAATTCAGTAATAAGGATTGTCTTAGTTAGTATTTTACTGCAGTGAATAGACACAATGACCAATGCAAGTCTTATAAAGGACAACATTCAATTAGGGCTGGTTTACAAGCTCAGAGGTTCAGTCCATTATCAAGACAGCAGTATGGCAGCATTCAGGCAGGTATGGTGCAGGCAGAACTAAGGGTTCTATATCTTCATCTAAAGGCTGCTAGAAGAATACTGGTTTCCAGGCAGCTAGGAGGAGGGTCTTAAAGCCCACACCCACAGTGACACACCTACTCCAACAGGGCTATACCTTCTAATAGTGCCACTTCCTGGGCCAAGTATATACAAATCATCACATTCTACTCTCTAGCCCCCATAGGCTTATTCAAACATATGAGTCTATGGGGGGCCATATCTAAACATAGCCAAATGCAAAATATATTTAGTCCAACTTCAAAGGTCCCCATAGTCTATAGCAGTTTCAACAATGTTAAAAGTCAAAAGTCTCTTCTGAGATTCATCTGATTGCTTAACTCTAATCCCCAAAGCAGGACAGGAAACCAGCTGGGCAAACTCCAAACTCTGCATCTCCATGTCTGAGGTCAAAACAGGTTTTTAGATCTCCACTCCTTTTTCATCTTTGTTGACTGCCACAAACTTCTTTCTCTTGGGCTGGTCCCACTCCCTGTTAGCAGCTTTCCTCAGCAGATATCCCACGGCTCTGGCATCTCTAACATCTAGGGGTCTTCTTATTTCAGCGTCTGGAATTCACACATGATCTTCTGGGCTCCTCCAAAGGGCTTGAGACACATCTCCAGCTCTGCCCTCTGTAGAACTCTAGGCTCTGGTTCACTCCACTCCATTGCTGCTACTGTTCTTAGCAGTCATCTCATGGTACTGGCATCTCCAAAACACTGCAACTAGACTTCACAAATAGCCTCTCATAGGCTCTCTTCATGGTGCCAAACCTCAATCCCTTTGCATGACCCCTTCAGTCCTGAGCCATCAATTGCACCTTAAACACTGGCTTCAGCTCCATTTACTTCCTGGTGCCCCTTTAATACCATATATTTTATATTTTTTCTTTCTAAGCTTGCTATACTTGTTCAAAATGCTCTTAAACTTAACCAGAAAACAAAGTGTCTGCTGGACTTTTTTGAGATTTCCTTTGTCAGTGTAATTAATATAAATCTCTTTACCTTAGCCTCAGCTAGACTCTTCATACAAGGGCAAAAAGCAGCCACATTCTTCACCACAATCACACAAAAATAGTCTCTAGACCACATATTGAAATTCTCCACTGAACCCTCTTGGACCAGGTCTGTACAGTTCAAATCAATCTCAGTAGCAAAGTCTTCCGTATTCCTACTAGGATGGCCCATTAAGCCTAACTTAAAGCATTCTGCTGCTTTCCAAATTTAAAGTCCCCAAATCCACATTCTTCCAAACAAAAGCATGGTCAGGCCTATCACAGCAATACCACAGTCTCTGGCACTAACTTCTGTTTTAGGATTTTACTGCTGTGAACGGACACCATGACCAAGTCAAGTCTTATAAAGGACAACATTTAATTGGGGCTGGCTTACAGGTTCAGAGGTTCAGTCCATTATCATCCAGGCAGGCATGGTGTAGGAAAAGCTGAGAAGGTGAGAGTTCTACATCTTCATCTGAAAGCTGCTAGCAGCTAGAAGGAGGGTCTTAAAGTCCACACCCACTCCAACAGGGCCACACCTTCTAATAGTGCCACTCTCTGGGCTGAGCATATACAAACCATCACAAGGCTACATGTTAGTGTAATGTGATTTTTATCCATTTTTTTTTTTTTGGTTTTTCGAGACAGGGTTTCTCTGTGTTGCCTTGGCTGTCCTGGAACTCACTTTGTAGACCAGGCTGGCCTCGAACTCAGAAATCCTCCTGCCTCTGCCTCCCAAGTGCTGGGATTAAAGGCGTGCGCCACCACCGCCCGGCTATCCATTTATTTTAAGATTGGTGGTCCTGGTGTTTACTCAGGCTGGCCTTTAAAACCACCATCAGCTATTCCCTGCATCCTGCTTGCTGGGATTGAAGTGGACCATCTAGGCATGGTATGAAATAACGAACTTTCCCATACTGCCCTGCAGTGGACTGTGTGTGAAATAAGACTGTGACAACAAATTGATTCCTCCAGTACTTCAGCAATTCAGCTTAGCTAGTCAAGGACATTTTGCAAACAGCTCCCATTTGGCTGTGAGACTTTCTGTCTCCAGAGCACATCTGGCTATAGTGATGAGAAATACTGTTCTTCGTGGTTCCTCAGTTCCTTCTCTGAACCTAGTTATGGATATAAAGGCTCCACAGAATGTCAGTGAAGGCTCCCTCAAGCAGCAGAGTTTTGAGTCTACCGTAGTATCTGGAATTCACAGGTCACTGGCCAATCGCCATCCCGGGTTCCAAGCCAGCCGAATTGTCACAGTTGGAATCTACAACCCTTTTCCTCCGGGGCTTGCTTCTGTGGGGAAGATTTCATTAGTAATAATTTCCCAAACACCATCGCAATCTTCGCGCCACGCCTCCCTCACCTGCTAGCCTCACGGGCCACGCTGAGCGCCGGCCCTGAAGCTCCGGGTCAGGCTACTAAGGCGCGCTTTCAGTCCCTCAGCGCGCTTTTCCCTCAGCCGCGCTGCTCCCCGCCCACCGCCACTGTGATTGGCTGAGTTCTCTAACTTTCGCGCTGTCATTGGCTGATAAGCGGCCTGGGGGCAGAGGGAGGGAGATTTAGTCTGGCTCCAGCCCAACCGGGGGTCATTTTGTCTGGGGTCTCAGCTCTGGCTGAGGGCGGCTGAAGACGGCTGAGGACGGCTGAGGAGCGACGCCGCTCCAGGTACGTTGCGGGCGGCCGGCCGGCGGTGGCTCCGACACGGAGGCGGTTGGCGGAGCCTCCGGCCGGGCTCATGGCGGCGCTCGGCCCTCGGAGACCGGATGAGGTGTGCACCCAGGTGCCCGGCCGGACTTGGAGGGACCTGGCCCTATGGAGTGCAGGGGTAGCCGAGGGCGGGAAGCCGGAAGTATCCGCCGGCCGCCGCCTGAGGCAGAGTGACCGGGTGGGGGCGGGGAACTGGCTTTTGCTGTTTGCTGCGCCCTCTCCCGGGTACCACAAGTGAACTGATGAGGTGCAGCCTATTCCCAATGTCGTGTCAGGTGATCAGGTAAAGTGATGGGGTCGTTTACCTCTGGAAAGAAAAACAACGCAGCTTTGCCGTCTTGATTTGTGTTAGGCGGACGGACAGCAGAGGGAGAGTAGCACGTTTGGACCAATTTGCTAATAAAACCTGGCACCTGGAGCTTGCTAGGCGGTGCCATGGAGTAGTACCTGAAGAAAGACACCCTCCTCCACCCCATCAAGTCGGAATTAGTCAAATTCTGTGGAACTTTTATTCATCTCCGCAGGGCTTCCCCAGGCGGGGGAGCAGCCGGACCTGCAATTTGTTTGAACAGTTTAAAGGCTAAGAGGAACTCCAAGACAGCCGTGGGTGTTGGCAGGGAGCAAGCAAGCATTGTTTACAGAAGCAGTCAGACAGCAGTCATGCTGTCAGGCAATTCGAATAGCCTTATGGTCACAGACACATGCTGGTCTACGAGACCACTAACCAGTTTACCCAAGATAATTTTAGCAAAGTTTTTCTTAATACATTCACTAGGTGTTGTAACTATAGTTCAGTAGCCCACTACAATGGGACATAGTGAATTGATGCTGAACTCCTTCCAGGTAGAGGTTTATTTTTATGGTGCCTAAAAACAGAAGAAAAAGGTAGCAATTTCTTATTCTCATCTTTTTTCCAATTTTGGCAAACAAGTTAAAGAATGTTTCTCAACAAAGGAAACAACAATGGTCTCTCTGTTTAAAAAACTGACTTCCATCAGGCACTATTTAAATCCCAGCACTTCGAAAGCAGAGACAATCATCAAATGTGAAATGCAATGAGATGAAAGATTAATTGCGTGCACTGAATTTGAATTTTGTGACTGTTGCCTTTTATCTTTGTTTATCCCTCAATGTTTTTTGGAAAAGATGAATCTAACCTTAAGTTAGTCTCCCTAACTTAGTACGGATCTAGATAGCTATATTCTAAGATTAACTCTTACCTCAACAGAAATACATAAGCAGTACATTTTAAAAATATATTTAACAACTAGTGCAATTTAGGTAACTCTTGGATATTTTGGCTTACTTTATTGACCCTGTACTTGATGTCAGTCTTCAATTCCATTATATTTCCTTGCTACTTAATATTTTGAATCTTGGTAAAGTTAATAATCCCTTCATCTCTGCATGCATTTATACCATAGTTCTCTGATGTGTACATAATAATAAAAGTATTGTGTTTGTGTGGGCATGTAAATGTCCCTGTTCATGTGTGGAGGTCAGAGTACAACTGTTGAGATTTGCTGCTTCTGAATTCTAGGGATCAGGCTTGCATGGCAAGGTCTTTTATATTCTGAGTTCTTACTTTCTGAGAATTAAACCAGGACCTATTCTATAACACACATAACAATAGAATTGGATAGGGTTTTTTCATCTTTATAAATATAGGTAAGCCATTTTGTACTTATGCAGTATCTAAAGAGAAAACCATGAATTTAAGGAGCTAAGGGTTATAGATCCAGCTACTCAGTAGGGTAAACCAGTAGGATCATAATTGAAAGGTATACCTGAATACTACAGAGTTTGTTCAAGGTCAACTTGGACATGATAGTAAGGACTTGTCTCAAAATAGTAAAAGCTGAGGATATAGCTTAGTGGTAGGGTAAATGCCTAGCATAAATGAGGCTGTGTATTCATCCCATACACAAACACTCCCACCTAATTAAAGAGAGAGAGAGAGAAATGATCAGATATGATTTTAAGTTTTGACTGTGAGTAATTACAGGTGTGAGTGAGGTTTGTGGTTTTTAAATCTAGTCATCAGCTGAATAGAGCACTCAATTCTAAATGTAATTTCCACTAATATACCTCTGAGGCAGTACTGTGTTTAGTACTGCTGTGAAAAAGCTTGACAGAGCAATGGTAAAAGTTACTGAGGACTGTTCTAGTACTCCATTTCTTTTTGGAAATCATCCAAAGGTAGAAAAAAAATTTTTTTTATGTTTTAATTGTGGGCCCTGTGTTGTGTGTCACTCTTTTAATCCTAGCAGTTGGGAGATAGAGGCAGATCTCTTGAGTTCCTGGCAGGCCTAGTCTACATATCAAGTTCCAGGCCAGCTGGGGATATATAATGAGACCCTTTCTTAAAAAGAAAAGAAAACAACCAAACCCCAATGCCCCATGAGTGGTGACTCATGCCTGTAAAACCAGGGCTTAATAGGTAGTTGTAGCAGGTCTGCTGCAAGTTCTAGGGTAGTCTGGCATACATGAAATCTTGTCTCAAAATAGAAGATACAGGAACAAAACAAATGAGTTCCTCCATGTTACTCAGAAATAGCTACTCTCCTGCCTCTTTCCTGAGTGTTGATTGCAGATTAGCTATTCTTTGGAGGGGTACAGTCTTATATATACACCCCAAACTCTTTATTAGGAAAGTTATAGATGTGAAACCTACAGGTATGTGAAGGGCCAACTGTATGAGAAATGAAAAGATACTGCTGAAATTATAACTAAAGAAATGTGAATGGTGATGTGCTTAAAATTACAGATTTATTGGCCAGATGTAATAACATTCATCTTTAGTCACAACACCTAAGGTAGAGGATGTCAGATCTCTGAATTCAAGGCCATCCTGTATTGCAGGATTTTTGATCATGCTGTGAACCCTGAGATTGTGTTATTTATTGAAAAAAGCAAAACAAAAAACTATTACTGGTTGTGCTGTGTTTCAGCCTTTAGCACACACTTTAATCTCTCTTACTAGAATACAGACACGTCTTTAGTACAGACTTTTAATCCCAAACAATAAAGGTAAACTTAGCTTGTAGAAGGAAACAGCCATGTTTGGAAGTGATGTCTAATTGAGTGGCAGACAAAGTGATGAGTCAGAGAAAGATTTGACAGAATGAGTCAGATACAGGATGTGCCCAACTCTGATAAGAACCAGGAAAAAAGAAAGAGAAAAGAGGCAGTTTTACCAGGATAGTTTTACAGAGGCAGGTTGAAGAACAAGCTAGACACAGGTGAAGACAGAAGGTTAGAGCAGATTGCCAGTGTTAGTTTGAGGCCAAGCAGAGCAAAAAGTCTGAGGCATCTGAAGAAAATACAGTATCTTTTTAAGCTTTTATGTTTTGCTAACTTTTTTGTTTGTTTGTTTTTGGTTTTTTAAGACAGGGTTTCTGTGTAGCCCTGGCTGTCCTGGAACTCTATAGACCAGGCTGGTCTCGAACTCAGAAATTCGCCTGCCTCTGCCTCCCAAGTTAACGGCATGCACCACCACTGCCGGCACAATTAGGTTTTCTATGTACAGTAATCAAATATCCTGTAACAGGAGGAAACCAACTACCCCAAGTTGTCCTATGACTTCTAGGTGTACTCAGGGCATGATACTCTTACACTTTTTCCTGGCATTGGTGCACACACTAAATGAATAAATAAGTAAATTCAGTTTTAGGTGCTGACTTGGTGGTTAAGAGTACTCTTGTAGATCTGGATTTGGTTCCCAGTACCTACATGGTATTTTATAACCCCCTGTTGTCCCAAGGGATCAACTCCAGTTCAGTGAATCTCATGATCTGGTCTCATCTGACCTTTACTGGCACTATGCACTGGATTTTCTTTTGCTCTCAGGGTATCCATGCACTGTTTTTACACTGGTCTGGACTGGAAAGAATGAAGCTTAGCCAGGAGGGTGTGTTAGCAGGATCTCAGTCCTGAGTAGGGGAGATAGAGCCATCTCTAGAGACAGTTTTCAGTGAGACAGCTCTCTTTATTGGTGGTGCTCAAGGGCTGTATCTTGAGGGTGAGTGTTGGCTGGGACTGAGATACTGAGAATGCATCATTTGCATGAAGAGGTATTCTGGGTGTTTGCTGGACATATCCTTATAGGAATAGAGGAAGTTCAACCTGTAATTTGGCCATTAGGCTAAATGACTACCTAAAGTGTGGCAGAAGTGGGGATTGTAAGGCTTATGTATGGTGGGACATGCAGGCCCAGAGCAAGGAGGAAACAGTCCTACTCCTGCTAGTCTCAGGATGAGATTTTCAGGGTTTGGACATGTCTTGATCTCACTCTTGCTCCCAACTGGCTCCCCAAGTCACACAGCTTTCCGACTTCACAGTGTACATATATACACTCAGATATACACACATATTTACAATTTAAATTTAGAATTTAAATATTGTAATATAAAAATTAAAATAGGTACACAAATCTGGAATCTTGGCATTTCACTTTATTGATAGCTAGAAGTTCATGGATAGCACAGTGGAGAAAATTAATCTCATTGAACCATATATGTACATTTACCACATAATAATATGACAAAATCTTTCCTGGGGAGACAAAGCACTCAGGTCTACTCAACCCAGATAGGGAACCCATGACAGACCAAAGTATGGATACCACCGAAGTCCAATTTTGTTTATTGGGAACCAATGAGTTTTATTGGGGTTACTTACAGGAATATGGGCTCAAGGTTACTTATAGTAGTAGAAATGACTCAAAGATGGCTGAATCACCAAAGTCCACTCCAACATGGATGACAGATCACACAGCTGGGAACCTGGAACACTGCACATCCTGTAAGCAGCTCAATGGGTCTACCAATGCAGTTTGTGTGTGTGTGTGTGTGTGTGTGAGAGAGAGAGAGAGAGAGACCTTGACTGTCCTGGAAAACTCTGAATACTAGGCTAACCTTGAATGGACACACAGAGATCCATCTGCCTCTGCCTTCTGAGTGCTGAGATTAAAGTCGTGCACTGCCACCCCCACCTGGCTTACCAATTGCCTTTAAAAGGAGAGAGCTTAATTTGAATACTGTTGAAGAGGTTCCATGCCCGAAAACAACCTGCTAGGAAAATATTTCCTCAGATTGTGGCACCAAAGAATACTGAGGCCACTACAGATTTGATACAAAAGGGCGAGGCTACATTCCAAAGTGGCAACAGAATGTGACATGTTGCTCACAGGCTACTGGTTTTGCAGGTATGGAAGATGTAAGAGTCTTGTGGCAAGGTTATTGAAAGTAACTTGTTTGGTTTTATTTGTTTTACAGTAACTCACAATTAAGAGATTGCCTTGAGCTGGGCATGGTAGTATAGCACAGGCAGGTAGATCTCTGAGTTCAAGACCAGTCTGGTCAGGGCTGCATAGTAAGACTCTGGCTCAAACAAACAAGCAAAAGATCAATTGGCTCTAGTATCAGAAGAAATTAGGACTTTTGAAGAGTGGACTGTTAAAGTCTATGGGATTTTTAACTACATTCTGCATTATGAAATGACCATATATCTATGGGGCAGGGAATGAATGTTGTTGTTTGAAATGTGAAATGTCCCTTATAGCAGTGATTCTCAACCTTCCTAACTCTGTTCCTTTAACACAGTTCCTCATATTGTAGTGACCCCCCCCAGCCATAAATCTATTTTCCTCATTACTTCATAATTGTAATTTTTGCTACTGTTTTGTATCATAATGAATCTGTGGTTAGGTAACCCCTGCCTCCACCCATAGATTGAGAATCATTTGCCTTATGAACTCATGTAAATACTTGGCCCCCACCCACTGGCTCTGTTTTGGAGGGTAGCAAATCTTTTAGCAGATAGTCTTGTAGGATTAACCAGAGTCTCTGGGAATGAACCTTGAGGTTTATAGCCCAACTCAACTTCTGTCTGCTCTGTGTTTTCTAAATGTAGGCCAGTGTGACCAGCTATTTTATCCTCCTACCTCCATGACCTCTTCTTCACAATCTGCTGCATCCCCTGAAACTGTAAGCCAAAATAGCCCTATCCTCTTTTAAATTGTTTCTTGTCAGGTCTTGACTACAGCCACAAAAAAGTAACTAATTCAGACTCATCACTAAGTAAGGCAAGAATGAAGGGGTACCAGACCCACAAATGGTGCACAAACATACATTTATTTAGGCAAAACACTCAAAAGTAAAAATTAAACATACATTTATTTAGACAAAACACTCAAAAGTAAAAAGTAAAAAATTTTTTAAAATCCAAAGAAATAACTACAATTGTGTGCTATGCTGTTACATGAAATAGAAACATTCCCAAAGAGACACGAATTACTAAAACTGACTGATAAAGGAAAACTTGCATAGGGCTCTAACAATAGATAAGATTGAGTTAGGAAGGCCCCAAGTCAAATTATTTCATTGAAATTTTTTACTATATCTTTTTCTTTTTTTTAAAAGGGACTGATTATATATGAGGTAATTAAGTTGTGTAAACTTTGGGTCAGTTTGGTATGTAATATTTATTTGCAAGGTGTCTCAGTTAACTCTGTGTTTTGGATAGCCCTGGCACTATTTGTAATTTGATGCTAATTCGGTTCTCCTGGGAAGGACTGTGAACAAGGAATAAGTCAGCACTCAGGTGATTTCCTGTAAACCTTCTTCCACCTTAATTTGTAAAATAAAGGTTAGAACCAGGGATTGGGCAGATGAAGGGAAGGTGGAGCTGAAAGTTGGGAGAGAGAAGGAGGGAGGAAGGGAGAGAGAGAGAGAGAGAGAAGGTAGAAGGAAAGTGGCACGTGGCCTGGATAAACCCTCATAGATGGGGAAAATGCAGTGTAGTAGTAGATCCGCCCAATCTAGGTACACAGCTTGTATTCATATTAATTGAGTTGAGTTTTCATTGCCGGGGCATATTTGGGTTGGAGATTTACTGCAGCGCGCGCGCACACACACACTTACTTCTCTCTCTCTCTCTCGGGCAGTTTCTACTCCTTTTGTGAAGCTTTCCTTGGCAGATAGCTCATGGCCTTGACACCTTAATATCCTGGAGTCTCCAGTACAAATCAAGGTTCCCTTTTAGAGCTTCACAAAATGGCCTGTTAAGACCTGCATGTAGGGACTCATTTGCCAAATGACTGGCTTCAGTGATTAGCAGCAAAGGAAGATTCTCAACCTCCCAATCCCTCATCTTCTGTTTCCTTCGTGATTCTAAATACAGAACCACATGACCAAAACTGCTAAGTTCAGCTGTCTGCTTGAGATGAATCATTGCTGTACATAATCTTTGTGTTTGTTGTTTCTTTTTAGGAGCAAAAAAACCTCTCAGGACTTCCTTTTACAAGTTGCTGTGTGGGGTCTTGCCCTGAAGAGGTCACACTCCCTTTATTCCATTTCACAGCAGGTCTTAATCTCTTTCAACATAAATCTTGGCTCCAAAATTGAATTCCCTGACACTCTTTTTGATTCACATAGTACATTTTATATTTCTTTTTTTATTCAAACAGTACATTTTTAAATTTCTTCTTGCCTGGCTTGTACCTTTTCATTATAAACCTGCCTAAGAGTAATGACAAATAACCACTCAATAGTTATTATTAGGCTGTCTTGAAATTTCCTCTGCCAAGGAAACTAGAGCTTTTTTTTTTTTTTTTGGTTTTTCGAGACAGGGTTTCTCTGTGTAGCCTTGGCTGTCCTGGAACTCACTTTGTAGACCAGGCTGGCCTCGAACTCAGAAATCCGCCTGCCTCTGCCTCCCAAGTGCTGGGATTAAAGGCGTGCGCCACCACCGCCCGGCTTGAAACTAGAGCTTTTTAATTTGGCCTCAGGAAGAGTCTTAGGCCATGGACCAAAAGCAGCTACATTCTTTGCCAAAGTATCATAAACATAGTTTCTGGCCCAGTTGCTAATATTTTTCCCCTCAGAAGCCTCATCATATGAACCTCCAGTAGTCCACATTGCTCTCAGCACTACTATCTTCCTACTAGGATAGTCTGTTAAGCCCCATTTACAGCATTTACTTGAATTCCTAGTCCAAAGTCCTCCAAAGAGCAGCATGATCATGCCTATATCATCAATACCCCACTCTTGATAACAACTTTTTTTAGATTTCTATTGCTATGATAAGACACCATAACCAAGGCAATTTATAAAAGTCTTTATTTGGCGCTTATAGTTACAGAGGCTTGAGTTGATGATCACTGGGGAGCATGGGAGCATGTAAGCATGCACTGGAAGAGGCAGAGAGAACTAATTTGGAATGTCTTGGACTTTTGAAATCTCAAAGCCTATCTCCAGTGATACTCCTCCTCCAATAAGGCTACCCAATCTATCCAAAACTTCCATCAACTGGGGACCAAGTATTCAAACATGAGCCTAGGGGGGGCATTCTTATTCAAACCAAATTGGTGTTTTTGCTGGTGGTTCACATTTGTAACCCCAGTACTAGAGAAAGGAGATAGGATCCCAGAATTCTCTCAGCCATTCTAGCCTGTTAGTTTCTCCTATAGCTAAGATGCCTGTCAGTCTGTGTGGTTCCTCATTTTACCCTGCTGCTAGGGTGTGGAAACACCACTGAGCCACTAGGCTGTGTTTACCCTGCCCGGCAGCAGTAGGGTTCTGGGCTTTAGGGAAGTGCCGATACACTGCTCAGGGGGTGGGAAAACACAGCCTAAGATGTGGGAGGCTGGGTGCCTGGGCCTGTGATGAAGAGCCTGGGCCAGGGGCTCCCAAACTCCTGGACATCCAAACATCCAAATCTAGGAAAGGAATTGGACCCCCAGGTGAGGACAAGCCTGGGGCTGGGGGAATAGGGACTCTGGATTAGCTCATTGGCTATTGTCCTTAGCTTTGCAGCAGTTTTCTAGGAGTGCAGAGGGGCCGTCTGTGGGAGGCTTGGATGGCTCAGCTCTGGAGACCAAGGCCTTCTCCATTCTCCCCATGGCAGTTCTTGATGAAAGAGACAGTCCTTGATTTCAAACTGTTTATTAATTGTTCATGGTGGAAAATGGGTGCATACTACCTCCTCAGGGTGAACCAGAGATTAAATACCTTTTACGGGAAGGAATGTCCGGGAAGGGAAGCTTATTGGCTAAACCTTCAGGGCCTCTAGATATCTCATTAACATGGAGAACTCTGTTCTGGGCTATGTGACCAAAGGTCACATTTCCTATGTGGGAAGTATGGTACTAGTTGCAGGCCAGGAATCTAGTAGGTAGCAAGGAGCTGCCTACTGTCTCAGGTGGGTGCCTGGATGCTTCAGATTCTGAACCAGCTCAATCTTACCAAGTTTCCTGGCATGGTCCACTGTCCCACAAATCTGGTGTCACCATGTCTACCTGTTCTGTGCCTGAGGTTTCTTACCTACTGGAGTGCTAGGTTAGACAAGTACACTTTTTCTTACTTTATTCTCTATCAACTTACTCCATGTACTTGATTTTTAGTGATTATATGGAAGTACTTTTTTTTTTTTAATATTTTATGTATGTGAGTACACTGTTGCTGTCTTCAGACACACCAGAAGAGGGCATTGGATCCCATTACAGATGCTTGTGAGCCACCATGTGGTTGCTGGGAATTGAACTCAGGACCTCTGGAAGAGCAGTCAGTGCTCTTAACTGCTCAGCCAGTTCTTTAACCCCAATGGACACACTTTTATTGTTGCATTTATTTGTGCCTTAGAGCTTTCTACAGGAATAAGATTTGCCCATTTCAAAGAGATGACTATGTAGTCTGACTTTCTTCCAAAAACTTTTATCCTATGACTCATCTAATGTTTTGCTATTGGTTTTAAGATAAGGTATAGGGTAAGGATTAAAGTATGTTTCCCCCCCTTATACCTGTGTAGTAAGCCTGAATCATGTATTAATACTGGTATTAGTCTTTTTCTCCTTTGTCCAGATGACACTTCTGAAACAAGTTTCATGGTTGTATGTGAGGTTTTTTTCTGGCTTTGGTCCTGTCCTATTGGTACCACTGTCTTCATTATAGTATGACCTAATTATAATCTTAGATCTAATTATTTCTGTATAGAATATAACTTCCAAATAGAAATAACTATGGAGAGATAGTTTCAGTATTATTTTAATATTGTAATAACTATTTCACTGGGAAAATGCATCTAAATCTTGTTTTTTTGAGACAAAGTATCATATTATATATACCTTAAATTCTAGGATATGAAATATGGAAAGTCCAGACAGAAAAAGACAGAAGGTTTTAAAGGCCAAGAAAACAATGCCTACAAGTTGCCGGAAGCAGTTGGAAATCCTGAACAAGTCAAAGAATGTTGAAGCTCCAAAAACAACAGTTGGAACTAATATTCCAAATGGTAATCAGAGTTTAAATCCTGGGCTTATTAGCTAGCAAGTGTACTCCTTCTGAACATGTTGATTCCTCATTTAACTCTTTGAAAATTCAATATTTTTACAGAAAAGTATACCATTTTCTCAGAATTCAATTAAATAGAAGTTGTTTTAGAAACAAGATCAGGAAACACTGATGAACAGGTTGTGTGTCCTTACACACAGCCAAGGACAGCTACCGACTCCTCCAGCACAAGAGACAGCAGAGCAGCAGAGCATGTCCGAAACTCATTTCAGACAGTAGTTGAATGTATCAAGATCCTTTTCTAGACATGAAGAGAATTATAACTTTATACTAAAAAGTTAGTGGCCGTCTGTTAAATTGAGGGCTGTAACTCAATACTTTGGATAACAAGAGAATCAACAAAATAGTTTCCAGTTTTAAAGCTACTTCAGAGTCATGATAAAAGTAAAAGTTATATTTTAAGTTCAGACTCTTGAGAAAGCACCTAACTTGGTGAATTCTGCTCTAGTAATTGTGCTGGTGGAACCATTTTGGAAACTGAAGAATGTAGTGGGATCTGTTACTGTGGCATTTTAAATTGTGAACATATGCATATTCAAAGTGGCAGTTCTTAGTTGGCCTTGATAGGAGTAACAGTAAGTGTATGCCTCTGCGTCCTTTGGAGAAATTCAAATAGTCACTCTCCTTAGGGGGCTTTTAAAGTCTCAAACATACAAAAAAGGGTACATATAGATAGGACAAAAAGTAAATGGTGGCTGTGTTTTCAAACTGTTTTGCTTATGAACTGTTCTTGACTCCAAGATGGAAAGATGTTGTTAAAGGAAAAATTTATGGCTAGTCACTGTAATTATTGACTTTATTTCCATTGCTAGAGTGGGCAACAGGCAGGGCCAGATATGGTTGAAAAGAGCTCTTTTTGGAATCCGGGTTATATGTACCTCAGTTGACAGAGTGCTTGTTTATTGTATATGAAACTTTGGGTTCAGTTCCCAGCACCACATAAATTGGACATTGTGGCGCATGCCTGTAATCCAGAGCACTAAAGATGTAGAGACAGAAGGATCAGAAGTTTAAGGTCATCCTCGACTACATAGCAAATTTGAGGCCAGACTGGGCTACATGAAACAACAACAAACCTTCCTATCATGTGGGCAGGTTAAAATTATAGCCAAAGAAAAAGAAATGAGATACAGAGGAGAAGCAACCTGATTGGTTAGTGTGTATTTAATCATTCAATCACCTTTGAGTCTTGAAACACCTTATTTCCATATAAGTAGGTTATACAAGCTAAAGAACTAACTTAGTGATTAAAAGCACTGGCTGCTCTTGTGGAGGATGCAGGTTTGATTCCCAGCACTCTGATGATGACTCACAACCATTTATAACTGTAGTTCCAGGGCATCTAATGCCCTTTTCAGGTGCTTTTCGGGCACACACATGATACACTGCTGATACATACATTCAGTACCCCTTCCCCAAAAAGTCAGCTATAGTCTGTTTACACATCAAGTTAAATTATGATTTACCACATAGAGAAAGACACTAAAACCAAACTACAAGTACCTATGCAGGCAGCTTTAGGGCAAACTTGATTCAATTTAGTGATATCCACTATATCTAAAGGAAAGTGAAATGTTACTCCAAAAAACTTATTAATCACTTTTTTCATGAATGTATAGAAAGTCTCAAAAGGTAGTTTATGGCAGGTGGTTCATTTTAACTTGGTCTCTTGTTATTTTAAGATTTTGTTTATTAGATCATAGGTTTTTGTTAGCATTTATTAATTGTACATAACAGGTTTCACTGACATGTATGTATAAAAATATGTACATAAAATATTTTGATCATATTTGCTCCCATCCTTATTACCATCTCTACTCCTTGTGTTGATGATTCCCTTACTCTTCAGACTGAGAATATAGCTTAATGGTAGATCTCTTATCTACCCTGACTCTGATTTCTAACACAGCAAAAGAGGAAGAGGGTTGAAAATAAATAATCTCTCTTATACCTTCATGGGTGTTTGTTGTGATCCAATGAGTTTAATTAGTGTTGCTTACAGGAACATGGGTATATTACTAGTGTATACACTACTAAATTAAATAACTCCCCTCCCCTGCAAACATTAACTGCCAATAGCTCCTTGGGAGCTTTGTAAGTCCCCCTGGGGAACAGGTACATTAAGTTGTTGATGAATCTATTTCTTTCCATAGAATTGATTTATAGATCATGTACCAAATAAGAGATAATAGATGCCATTAATTCATATGTGTCTGTCTATGTATCTGCCCAACTACAAAGAGTTACCAGGAGAGAAACCAAGTAATTAAAAAAGGAAGTTCTGGAGTTATAAAATAACAAATTTTGTTAGAAGTAGGATATTTATGTTGGTTGACTAAAATGCTGATTTGGGCCAGCAAGATGGATCAGCAGATAGAGGCTCATTCAAAGCCTGGTGACCTGAGTTTAATTTCAGGAACCCACATAAAGGTGGAAGGAAAGAACTGACTTCACAAAGATGTCCTCCAACCTCCACTCTTAATGTGATGGCATGTTCACAAACATATATTGTGTACTATGTACACACTATATAGAATCTTTTTTTTATGTTTAGAGTATAGAATAATTATTTTTAATAAGATAATTTAAATTGCTGAATAACTTCATCAAAGTAATGGATTCCTTAAGTGCCTATATATAGAAAGCTTTAAATTATACAGTTCATTTAGGGTTGTGTTTTGGCGATTTGTTTGTTTTGTTTTTTGATATTGGTTATATATTTGGCAGGATTTTTTTTTTCCCCTCATGTGTTTTGGTGAGACAGGACCTCATTATACAGCTAGTCTTGCCTTGATTCTTGATCCCCTTACTATCTCCCAAATGTTGTAATTTGAACTGTGTGCCACCTTGTCCAGTAGATATCCCATAAAACAAGACTGAAATGGTTTATATCTGAGACCAGAATCCTACCAAAGATTTCTTTGTTAAAGAACATTTTTATGGAAAAATTTTTATGTAGTTCCTTTTTTTTTGGTAAAGTCTCACTATGTATCACTGTCTAGCCCTGAACCCACAGAGAGATCTTCCTGCCTTTACCTCTTGAGTGCTGGGATTAAAATGATGCACCACAATGCCCAGCTAAAGTATTAATTTAAAAAAATTTTAAGTACTGCTGTTATCACATTTTAGTTTTTTCACTTGATAATTTTCCCTAAATTATTTATTTCCTTCTTAGGAAGGAATCTTTTTATCTATAATCTTTTTCTCTCTTCAAGGCCATAATCAGAAGATGTTTTCAGAAAACAAAGAAAATGTTAAGGTCATGAAAACTTCAGAGCAAATTAATGAAAATGCTTGTGAGGCTCTGGAAAGGCATACAGCACTGCTAGAACAGGTAATGTTTGGAACTTATGGTTAGTAAAAAATGTTGAAAGGGCTAGAGAGATAGCAGAAGTTAAGAGCACTTGCTACTTTTGCAGAGGACCTGAGATCAGTTCCCAGCACCCATATCTGGTGGTTCATAACGTGTACCTCAACACACACACACACCCCCACACATACCCCTCTCATGTAATATCTTAGGGTTATTGTTGTGATAAAACACCATGACCAAAGCAGCATGAGAAGGAAAGAATTTATTTTGCTTATACTTCAGTATCAAAGTAAGTCACTGGGGAAAGTAGTCAGGGCAGGGACCAGGAGCTGATGCAGAGACATTCTCAATTGTGGTTCCCTCCTCAGATGATTCTAGCTGACATAAAACTAGCTAGGACATAATTCAGACAAAACCCATAAGAGATAAATGATTTACATTACCAATATATTTCTATTTTCAGGAATGATTCTAGTCCAAGTAACCTACTGAATTGCATATCTGTAAATGTCTTGTAGAAAAAGATGGAGTTTTTTTTTGTTTGTTTGTTTGTTTTTTTGATTTTTTGAGACACGGTTTCTCTGTCTAGCTCTGGCTGTCCTGGAACTCATTCCATAGACCAGGCTGGCCTCGAACTCAGAAATCCGCCTGCCTCTGCCTCCCAAGTGCTGGGATTAAAGGTGCGCGCCACCACTGCCCGGCGAGTTTTTATTTAATAGGCTGCCAAATGTGTAAGTCAAACATGGATGACCTTGAGCTTTACTTACAGTCCAGCATTTTGTATTGGTCATGGGGTTTTGATCTGTAGCAATAGCTCTTTATTGATTGCCCTTACAATTGTTTATTATTTCGTAGACTCAGACAACCTTCTAGTCCATTTTGGAGGTTTGATACATTCAAGTTATATACCTCCTCTTCCAAACTAACCTAGGTAAACTGCCTTTTAACACTGTTAAGTAAACTTCTTGTTTTCATTTTTGCCCAATTATGTGTTTCTATGTGACCTGTCTGATCAACTATGAAATATAACTTCAGGCTAGGCATAGTGGTCCATTCCTTTAATCCTCCACACTCGAGAGAGGCAGAGGTAGGCATCTCTCTGAATTTGAGGCCAGACATATCTCTTGAGTGGCCTCTGGGACAGCCAGGCAGGGTTATACAAAGAAACCCTGTCTCAAAGAAATAAAACAACAAAAAGCTCAGGGTGGGTGAGTGGGTATAATCTTCAATTCTGTATTCTGGTTCTGTTTTGATGAGGGAGTTTGATTGTTATTTGTGTGATTAATGTATATTATTGAAAACAGTAGTCAACTGGAACTATATGAATTGAAGTCAACATTTTGAAGATGAATTTAATTTTTAGCATGTTTATATGCTAAATATTACATTGCTGTGCAAAATTTAATATCAATTTTTATAGAACTTACTGGTATAGTAATGTATA
Source organism: Tokudaia tokunoshimensis (assembly GCA_036184795.1). Taxonomy (NCBI): domain Eukaryota; kingdom Metazoa; phylum Chordata; class Mammalia; order Rodentia; family Muridae; genus Tokudaia; species Tokudaia tokunoshimensis. The sequence goes on from BTHU01000010.1 coordinate 100,795,246, forward strand.
GTAATTTTTCATTATAAAACATCAGGAAAGAGTAAAGCAACTTTTAAGCAGTGCTAGGTATGGTACACACCTTTAGTCTAGCACCTGCGATGCAAAGGTAGATGGATCTCTTTGAGGTTGAGGCGAGTCTGGTCTACTATATACTAACTGGATCTACATAGTGAAAAAGTCTTCTCAAAAAAGTAGGAGTGAACTGGAGAGACAGCTCAGAAGTTAAGAACACTGACTTTTCCTCTAGAGGTCTCTCAAGTTCCAGCACTCACATGCCACCTCATGATTATCCCTTAGCTCCTGCTCCAGGGGAATCTGATGCCCTCTTCTGGCCTCTGTAATGTAGCACATGCATACATGCACACAAAACATAAAAATAAAAAGTAGTAAGTGAAATTGTTTTAAAATTGAAACTTGTATAAAACATACTAGTTTTGGCTTTTATATAAATTCTAGGTTAAACAATGGATTCGACAGGAAATCTGCATGATAAACTGTAATTTATTTGATAAAAAACTGAATGAATTGAATGAACGCATTGGGAAGACCCAGTGCAGGAGTAAGCATGAAGCAATAGCTGATGAACTCTTTGTAAGTGTCTCATTTCATTTTCTTCCTTTTAATATGTGTAGAATGTGGTTATATGCTGTATGTTGGGAAAGGGAGGCAATAAAATAGTAGTTCTCAACCTTCGTAATCCTGCAGCCCTCATATTGTGGTGACCCCCCAACCATAAAATTACTTTTGTTGCTGCCTCATAATTGTAATTTTTTTACTGTTATAATGTCGTGACCCACAGATTGAGAACCACTGCAATAAAAGAAGCCCAAATAATTTAAGATTTGAGAAATAGTCTTAGTTCTAATAGGCATTCTGTATTCATTGAGGGTTATCTGTGGTATGTAGGCATTTTCTTTCCATTCTAATATGTGCCTTATTAGAACTTACATAATTTATTTTAAGATCTTTCAAACTCCCTGCCTTTTTTTAAAAAAGATTTCTAGGATTTTTGGTCTGACATTTTTGACTAACATCAATTTTATTGCAGACAAATTAAGTTTCCTGTTTTGTTTTTTGAGGTTGGACCTGGCTATATGTAGTCTAGGATAACTTTGAACTCTATATCGTACTGCTTTAGTTCCCTTAATTTTGGAATTGCAACCATGTACCATCAGAACCAGCCCCTTCCATTCTTAACTATCTTATGTAGCCGATTGTCACTTATCAGTTTTCTACATTTTGGGTTCTATGTCTATACTTACTATACTGGCTGGTTTTGTTTGTCAACTTGACACAAGCTGGAGTTATCACAGAAAGGAGTTTCATTTGAGGAAATGCCTCCATGAGATCCAACTCTAAGGCTTTTTTTTCAATTAGAGATCAAGGGGGGAGTGCCCATTTTGGGTGGTGCCATCCCTGGGCTGGTAGTCTTGGATTCTGTAGGAAAGCAAGCTGAGCAAGGCAGAGGAAGCAAGCCAGTAAGAAACATCCCTCCATGGCCTCTGCATCAACTTCTGTTTCCTGACCTGCTTGAGTTCCAGTTCTGACCTCCTTTGGTATTGAACAGCAATTTGGAAGTGTAAGCTGAATAAACCCTTTCCTCCCCAACTTGCTTCTTGGTCATGATGTTTGTACAGGAAATAGAAACCCTGATTAAGACGCTTACTAACTGCAGACATATTTTTCCTTTTAATGTAATGGAGTCTCATTACCATAGTCCCAACTACCCCACCATCCTGGAATTCACTATGTAGATTATGCTGGCCTCTCATTCACAGAGACCTGCCTGTCACTGCCTCCTTAATATAGAGATTAAAGGCATGCACCAATATAAACAGACTGAAAATATTCAGGGAAAAAGCGTTTGTATTGAACATATACCATCTTTTTTGTCTGGTCAGTATTCCCTAAACAATACAGTGTAACAACTCTGTAGTAACAGTAACATTCCTGTTGTATTAGACACTGTAAGTAAAGATAATTTACACTGCACAAGAGAATGTGTATATGGTTTTAACATCTGCAGATTTTTGTATCTATAGGACCTGGAACTATTCCTCCATGGATAGCAAGTGATGATGACCGTGTAAGAATTTATCACTCGGGCTGGTGATATAGCTAAGTTGTAGTGCTAGCATAGCTAGTAGTAAGTCCTGAGTTTGATCCCCAACAAACATAAACAGGGTATGCTGATGTACAACTCCATTACCCAGAGATAGAGGCAGGAAAACTAGGAATTCAAAGACATCTTTGGCTACATAGGGATCACACCCTATCAAGGCCACCCTGAAATACATGAGACCATACCTACAAATAATTTATAAATAAATGCATTTAAAGAGTAAAGATGCTAAATAAATAAATGCATTTTAAGAGTAAAGAGGATGGGAGAATAGAAGGCATTCCCTGCTGGGGATCCTTGGGGTGTAGAATCATGAAAAGTAATGAAGTAAAAGAAGACCTTTTCATTTATTTATGTAGATGCTTTGCATTTCATAAGACTACTTGGTCAAGTAGTTGTTTTCATTCTTTTGTAGTATTTGGTACTATGTTTGGTATTCACTTAGTTTTCCTTCTTCTAGGTAAAAATAAGAAGACTTCAAAAACGTATCAAAACAGTATTATCATCTCAAAAAAATTGTTTGGAAACAAACACATTACCCAATAATACAGTCTGTAAGGTTCGTATAAACACATAGTTTGCTTGGCTTATTGGATCATAAGATGTGAATATACTTCCAAATGAGGACAGAAAACTTGGACACAATGTTGGCTTCTTGCTTTTTAAACTTAAATGTGGAAAAAAAAATACAGAAGTGATACTGAAGGAGGGACTGTATAACGAAAAGGAGCCAGGACTTGATGCTCTGGGAAATTCTCAGCATATCCAGAACACAAATCTAAAATTAGGTTTGTGGACAGAAAAACACCTCTGGGGGACAAGTATATGTAAGGCCACTACCTTTTGCAAGTCCTTGGAAGAACCAAAAGGTCATGGTTTTTGCTACTTATTCCCTTTATAGTCACTCTATTTAGGTTAGTATGTGCATCATGGCTTCCTCTGAGCTGTAGTTTCAATGACAACTTCTTTTATGGCCTTTGTGTGCTCTTCTCCTTGACTTCATTCTTTGGGCTCCATATAGTCACCTGCGATCATCATGCAAGTGCTGCCTCAGTCCTCACCGCTGTTAGCCTGTGTTCACCATCACAGAGTGGATTGGCCTGCTGGCTCTCTGGTGTGGTGCTGAGTGCTGCTGCTGCTGCTGCTTCAGTAGTCTATGCCCTTTTACTGACCTATGTGTGGGAAGATGCCAATATTGCTTTTGAAGTAGATAAGGTTGGCTGCTTATCTCAGGAGGCGTTCTGGGGGTTGCTCCATTGTTGGGCTATGCTTGCTATTGTTGCTGAAGCCAGTTACATTTCCTCTGCCCCAAGTTTTGACCCAGCTGCCACTATGGTTTATGAAATGGAACATTTGATTCTTCTGATATTAGGGCTGGGTCAGCACCACTATTGTGTATTAGAAAGGAGGGATGGATAGATGTCCGCCATCCTTATAATCTAGTATGGATGTATAGAAAGTACTTATTGTGGTCATGAGGTGTGTATCTAGTTTCCTTTCTTCATTAAACTTTTCAGCTGCTTAATGCTTACCCATTGAATTATTTACAAGGCTGTAAAGTTGTAGTTAGAGTAGAGGAAGAAAATGGATCCTTGTTACCTTATCCCGGAAGTGAAAGGACATCAGTGACCTAATTTGCCTCCCAATGCTGCTTGGTCATGTTCATATATAACATCAGTTTATTTAGTATAATAGCACTTCAGGGTTCTGCCTACATGTGTCTACTGTAGTGTTAATGCCACCCCCTAGAGAGGGCCATGCTCGTTCTCAGCTGAGGCATGGAGTCAACTTGAACTTCAAGGCTTAAATATAATAACAATTGGAAGTTAAAAATCACCCTTTTTATTTTAGTTTTAAAAACTTAAGACTACTAGAAATAAGATGTATAAGTATCTCAGTATTTGCTGTTTTTGAAGTCTAGGTTTGTAATGTCATTGTTAATTTCTTGACTCATTTTGGCAGAGAAATCACCTTTATGGTCATCAGCCATTGAATTACATACCATTTACTATTTTAACATATATATTCAAGACTCTTCCATGTGAAATTTTACCTTCCACTCACCTGCTTTTTCCTTGTCCATTTAACAGGTTACAGATTCAGAGGTTGTGAATTCGAATGTAACCCAAAAGTCAGTTAAAGGTCGAAGTAAAAAAATGCCTTCTATAAACCATACCCCTTTAAACGCTTCAGAAAAAGCAAGTAGAAAAATTAATTTGCCATCAGCTTGTGTTGCGTTTGCTTCTGAAAGGTAGGGTTTCTATAAAAATACATAAAAGTTATTTATGTATATGTTTATAGTTACATTAGTTAATTATAAAATAGCTTAAAACGTCACATTCACATCAACAATCTGAAGGAATTCAGTTGATTCTCTGACCTTCTGTTTTGTTTTAATCACAATTTGGTGTTGAACTGGTCAGGTGATGGGTCATTGTGCTGCTTCCTACCTTTGTCTCAGTGATTAATGGGTCACGTTTGGTTCCCTCCATTTTGAAAGTATTATGATAACATCCATATGGAATACACTTAATTATCTAGTTATATCATAAAGCACTGGTCTAGCCTGATTACTGGTCAAGAAGAGTGTTCTTAGAAGCAAAGAAGCATGCTTAGTGGTTTTGACTTAGACCAATGCTGTTCTAAGGGGAACATATTGATAAAGTCTTTTGCTTTTATTTCTTTGAGACAGGGTCTATGTTACCCTGGCTCGTCTGGTATTTGGAACTTACTATATAGTTTTGACTTTTCTAGGGCTACCCTTGTAATCCCATGTTACTTAGTCCTGCATTTTCATTTATTTTTATTATTTTTTAATTTTGTGTGTGTGTGTGTATGTATGTAATTAAGTGCACATAAACGCAGTCACTGAAGTGTGACAAAAAGGAAAGCCACTGCTGCTGATAGAAGTGAGGAAGCCAAAGATCCACAGTACTGGCATGTCATAGCAAATATGTTCACGTGACAATGGGTCCTGTCTAACACAGATACTCACTTATGTTGTATACTGAAACAACCTGAAGTTTATGTAGCTGTTTCAGACAGTTAAGCATCCTTTACAAAGTGTGACAAACATGCAACTTGGCCATGATGACTTTTGTGTTTCATCATTTTTTTTATATGTTTGTTTCTTTTTTGTGTTTGTTTTGAGACGGTGCTCTTTATTGATTGACTAGCTTGAAACTAGCTTTGTAAATCAGGTTGGCTTCACACTCAAAAATCGTCTTACCTCTGCCCCTGGAGTACTGAAATTAAAGGCATGTGCCATTATACTTTGCCTCAGAAGGTGAGTTTTACAAAACATTTAAGGAAAAAAATGCAAACATTAAGTAAACTCTTGCCAAAAAATATGGAAAGATGCTTATTCAATTCATTTTATGAGACATGAACCTTTACACTAAAATCAGTGTTAAAAATATTATATATGAAGAATTACCCACAATAGATTCATGAATCCTAAAGAAAATAGAACAGTCTATAAAAGTTGATTGTATCATTGTGGTACTGGTCAAACTGAGATCCATTTTACAGAGTTGGCTCTCTGATCTCTCTCTATATATACACACCATGGCACGCACATGCATACACTCACATGTACTTGCACAATGATAATAAGGTTTAGGGCTAGAGATATGGCTCAACCGGTAAGAACATTTGCTCTTTTTTTTTTACACACACACATATATATATATATATAATGTACATACGTATATATACATATATACACATTACAATATATTTCTTCTACACATCAGAATAGGGCATCAGATTCCATTACAGATGGTTGTAAGCCACTATATGGCTTCTGGGACTTGAACTCAGGACCTCTGGAAGAGCAATCAGTGCTCCTAACCGCTGAGCCATCTCTCCAGCCCCAGAACATTTGTTATTCTTTCAGAGAATCTGAATTCAGTTTCCAGCACCCACATTGCATCTTAGAACCATCTGCAATTCCAATTTCAGGGGATGTAGCACCCTCTTCTGGCATTCAAAGTACCAAACACACATAGTACATATTCATACATGTGGTAGAACACATGTTAAAAATAAACTTTTAAAAATAAAAATAATAAAGCTTTAAAACTACTATTTTTAAATTCAGTTCTCTTTCAGTTCATCCCTTCCTCACATCTTGCTAGGGGCAGAACCAAGGGCCTAGAGTATGCTAGCCAAGTACTCTACTATTGAATTAAATATTTACAAAATAAATCCCAGTAGTGGGTTTGCTTCCTGCCTCATTACCTGGTTTAGGTTCTGAATGAAAGACACACACTCAGACTTTATATTTTAATATGCTTTAAGCAGCTCAATAGCTGGGCCACTGCCTAACCTCCACTCAGTTAATCCCAAGTTATTACTTAATAATTCCATGTTCTATCTTGGCTGCTTTGGTTCCAAAGGGCTGCCTAACTAGGCTGTACTCTCCTAACTCCTTCATATGGCAGCCATGCCTCTGTCCTGTACTCTTCTCAGGGATGGTGTTCTCTACACTCTCCTGGCATGGTGGATCTCTCTCTTCTTCCTCCCTGTTCCAAACCTGGGAATCCTAAACCCCACCTATGTCTCTTCTCCCCAACTATTGGCTACTGGCATCTTTATTTACCAATCAGAATTAACTGGGGCAGGTAACATGTGGACTCTCTCATGCAAACAATTTTGGGGGCCCAATTAACAGACTACAAGCAGCATTAGGCCAAACCCACTACATTTCCCCGTTTTGTCCAGTTAAAAAGGCTCTTTTCTTTCAAATAAAGAGAAGCCTGCCTTCTCCCAGCAGGAGCTGTTAGCATCTGTGGCTTAAGCTCTCACAGCAGCCCAGAACCTGAGAGAGCATCCTATGGAATTACTAGCCAGCTGCCCATGTCCCTGGGTCAGCCTGGATTTGTCCTAGCCTTAAGCCACAAACCCCAGAGCCATGCATGCCAAACTAGCATGAACTCTTATCCTAGTTCCAACCTTCTTGGCTTGAGGAGGAATCACATAGCTTGGCTCAGCTTAGCTGAGAAACCCAATTCTCCTCTTAAAGGGAAGGCATGTGTATTCCATTTGGGAATCTCCAAAACTGTGTTCTTTTCAGACATGTTAGACACCATCTGTTGAATTAAATATTTAAAAAATAAATCCTGGTGACAGGTTTGCTACCCACCTCAATGGTTTAGGTTCCCGAATGAAACACACATACTGAGCCTTTATATTTTAATATGCCTTAAGCAACTCAATAGATGGGCCACTGCCTAGCCATGTCGTTAATCCCCAGTTATTATTCTATGTTCTATCTTGGCTGCTCTGGAGTACCCAATTGGGTCATGCTTTCCTGACTCCTTCATATGGTAGCCATGCCTCTCTGTCCTACACTCTTCTTGGTCATCATGTCTCTCCGCTCCTCCATACTCTTTGAGCATGTCGGATCTCCTCCTTCCTGTCTCAAGCCCAATAATCCTAAACCCCACCTAAGTCTCTTCTCCCCAGCTATTGACTGCTGGCATCTTTATATACCAATCAGAATTAACTGGGTTTTTTTTCTTTCTTTCTTTTTTTTTTTTTTTTTGAGACAGGGTTTCTCTGTGTAGCCTTGGCTGTCCTGGAACTCACTCTGTAGACCAGGCTGGCCTCGAACTCAGAAATCCAGAAATCCGCCTGCCTCTGCCTCCCAAGTGCTGGGATTAAAGATGTGCGCCACCACTGCCCGGCCAGAATTAACTGTGAGCAGTGTCTTATGTGCAGACTCCCTTCATGCAAACAATTTTGGGGACCCAGTTAATAATACAAATACAAGCAACATTAGGCCAAACCCACTACATTCTACCATTTAGCTACATCTCCAGCCCTATACAATTTATACATGTTTTACAGACAAGGAAACAAAAGCACACTAATAATTGGCAAGTCAAAATTGAAATCAAGATTTAGTCTCTGGAACCAATGTTCTTATTTACCATATGATAACATTTCCTGGAGAAATTAATTTTATACACATTATCATAATGATGGGAAAAATGGTGGCATGCAGGTAGACATAGTGTTGGAGAAGTAGCTGAGAGTTCTAAATCCAGATGGAAAGGCAGCATGAAGTGAGAGTGAGCCACTATGCCTGGCTTGAGCTTCTGAAACCTCAAAACCCACCCCTTAGTGACATACTTCCTCCAACAAGGCCATACCCTCAATAATGCCATTCCCTATGAGTTTATGGGGATCATTTTCATTCAGATCATGACAGCATGCCTGCTCACACTTGTAAAGAACTAAGATGACAACTTTCAGAACTTTTTTTGTTTAATCATTTGGGTCTCGGGATATATCTTAGGTTGTCAGGCCTTTTACCTTTTGATCATTTCACTGGCCCAAGGTACATATTATTAATTGTATTCTAGCAAAATGTAATAAGAATATTGAATTTTCACTAAATAAACCATTGAGAAATACCAGGGGTTGCTGAGCATGGGACTACATACACACCTGCAATGCTAGTAGTGAGGAAATGGAGGCAGAAAAGAGGAATCACAGCTACATAGCAAGTCCAAGCAAGCCAGCCCGGGCTACTTTGTCTATCAGAGATGGAAACATCAGTGATGCCTTACCTACCTTATGCCTTGTGTACCAATCACTATTGCCACTATTACTTAACCACTGGTAGTATTCCAGCACCATGAATCGCATTTGCTTGTTTCTTGAATTTGTATACATGGGATCATACTCATGAATAATTTATCTCTTGATAATTTTTTTAAAAGATTTATGTATTTTATGTATTCACCATTGCTCTCTTCAAACACACCAGAAGAGGCATCAGATCCCATTACAGATGGTTATGAGCCACCATGTGGTTGCTAGGAGTTGAACTCAGGGCCTCCGGAAGATCAGTCAGTGCTCTTAACTGCTGAGCCATCTCTCCAGCCCTATCTTGATTCTTTTACTCAACACTGTGGTGCAAAATCCATAGACACTGTTGCTTAACTGCAGTAGTTTATCCATTGTTGCTGAATTATGTCTTTGTATCAATAGACCATGATAAATCTATTTAGTCCACAGAAATGTGGGTTGGTTGCAGGTTGAAGAAAATATTTGGATATATGAAGAATAATAAAGACTTCGAGTTAGACAAGTATGGGTAAATATAAAGTATTTTTTGGTTTTATATCTAATGCACATGGGAAACTTTTTTTTTTTTAAAGACAAGGTTTCACTGTATAGCTGGTTGGGCTGGGATTTGTTGTATAGACTATGCTGGCCTTGGAAGTTATCTGCTGCACCACCATGTCTGGCCTGAAAAAGCCTATTGGAATTTGAAACAGTACTGTTTTCAGTACTATCAGTGAACAAAAAATATGTAAACCCTAATTAGACCACAAGTATTGCCAAATTATAGGAAACCTAAATAAATGATGGAATATGTCACATTTGTGATTTAGAAAGCTGATTATTGTTATGACATTGCTTTACACTTAATTGTTATATATGTTTAATGTAATCTCAAGAACCCATGGCAGATATTTTGTTGAATGTAGCAAACTGATTAAACTTATGGAAATAAAAAGACATAAATGATAAATAATGCTCTAAAACAGAAGCAAGGTTGGTAGACTCACTTCATTCAGAACCTACTGGAACAGTAGTAATTAAGACAGTGTTTGCATGGAGAAGCATGTAGATCAATGTGCAAGTTAATGTGACCCATGGAGTCCCTTGATTTGAAGAAAGATACCATGGTGATTTATAAAGAAAATATTTTTTTTTTAAAAATGTTCCTTGGGATAGCTAAAAGGGAAAAGTGTCATTCTTAGCTACATAATGAGACTAATTGGACTATATAAGGCTGGCTCAAAAGAGTAAAATTAATAATACTTAAGCTCATTTTGGGTTTTGGGTTTTTTTGTTGTTGGTTTGTTTGTTTGTTTTTGTTGTTGTTGTTGTTGTTTGAGACATGATTTCTCTGTGTAGCCCTGATTGTCCTGGAACTCACTCTGAAGACCAGGCTGGCGTTGACCTCAGATATCCAGCTGTCTCTGCCTCCTGCACCACCACGCCTGACCCTCAACTCTTTATATATAGAACTTGAATCAAAGTGAATCCTGAATATAAATACTAAAACTATGACATCTCATTAGATGGATCTCAGGTGATGATCAGCCTTGGCAATAAGCACCTTTACTTGCTGAGTTTACCTAAACAACTGTGTGAAGACATAACATTAAAAATTTAACAAAGCCCATGTACTATCAATTCATTTATATGATCCATGGACTTTGTTAAATATTTAATGTTATATCCTTACATAGTTGTTCAGGTAAATCAGGTAGGGCTGGCCCTACAACTCAGCAAGTAAAGGTGCTTATTGCCAAGGCTGATCACCTGAGATCCATATGATCTCCACAGAGAGAATTGATTCTCACATGTTGTCCTAAACTCAAAGATAAATAAATTTGGTAAATAGCATAATTAAATAAAAAATTAGAGGAGTTCTGACCATTAACTGTAGATTTAAGCCTGCTAATGCTTTTTTTTTCTTTTTAACCATTTTAGTAACACTGATGATGTTATGTTGATTTCTGTGGAAAATCCTAATTTGACAACTTCAATTACATCAGATCCAACAGGTATCTTAATATAATTAGAATATGACCTACCAAATTAGAAAGCTTAAAAATAATGAACAATGGCTTTTAAAAAGATTTTTATTTTCATTTATGTGTATGTCTGTTTGTCTTATGTGTGTGGATGTCTTGAGAGGCCAGAGAGGACATTGATTCCTCTGGAGCAGGAGTTGTAGGCATTTATGATCCACCTTATGTGGGTGCTAGGAACTGAACTCTGAATCCTCTAGAAAATCAGCAAGTGCCCTTAACCTCTGAGTCATCTCTCTACCTTTTAATAAGGTATAAAATTGTCAACTCAAAAATCTTTTAGTTTAGATCTGTGATTACAGACTTTAAGACCTAATTAAAAATCAATGATTCATGAATAAAATTGACTTTTTTTATTCTTGTATGTATCAACTTGAGGCCTTTTGCTTCATTACTGTGTTGATCTAATGATTTACATCTTCATCTAATGATTAGATAACTTTTATGTATATCTGTTTTTGTCTTTTGTTGTTGGTAGTGGTAATTTATGTGTCTCATTTAACAACCTATTTTAGATTAAAAGTTTGTTCTTTAGTAACTATTTTGAATTTTTTTAATTTCTTTTGGTTTTAGAGTTTGTGTCTCTTTGTTTAAAAACCTTTTTAAATGACATAGGTTACCTTTATAGAATTCTGCTTAAAATATATCTGCATGTTATATGTGTAACATTTCATTCACAAGATATAAAAACTCTGTAGGTAAGGAAGCACTGAATTTCTGATCTTTCTGCTTCTACTTTCCAGGTGCTGGGGTTATAAGCATGTGCCATCACACCTCATTTTGTAGAAAACTTTCTAGCTTTCCTAACTTTAAATTGGCCATATTGCTTGCCCACCATTTCTTACTGTTATGTTTTATTGTGTTGGAATGTTTATATCTTTTCTTTTAAAGATTTATTTATTTATGATATATAAGTATACTGTACTTTATGTCTTAATATCAGTATGCTCCCCTACCCCACATATAAAACTATCTCAACAGCTTGTAAATTAAAGAGCTCCAAAGAAAAGGGGAAATGCACATTCTAGGAAGGTGCTCCTCAAGCACTCTACTTAAAGATACTGTGACTAGCAAAGTGTCACAGTTGCAGGTGCTAAAATAGTTTCAGCCTTTGAAAAACAAGAGCTACTAGAAAAGAGGTTTTAATTCCACGTCAGATTTTTAAACTAGTTTATCAGTTTTAGGAAATAAGTTTAGTTATTATATAGTGAATTAGTAGTATCCCTATCTATTTGTGTTTTGGTATCTTGTATTGCAAAGACCATGTTTAATAATAAATTTAGTTGGATGTATTCATTTTTTTTTATTATTCTTTTCTTCCAGAAACTAGAAAAAGTACATCAAGAAATATCAGCAACTCACCTAATAGCATGATTAAAGTTGGGGTAAGTGAGAATTGCTGTCTCTGAGTATTTCATCTGAATGTTCATGCTGTGGGAACTGCAGTGTTGTGTGCATGTTGTACGAAATGAGTTTTGTTATCCACTTTTCATCTGGGCGCACTGAAAGTGTCCAGTGAATTGTCTCATCACCGCCCCCTTCAGTGACATAAGCTAATATAGGACTAGTTTGCATATTCAGATTCTAGGCCAACTTGCACACTGAAAAACAAGCAGCTACATAGATTTCAGAAATACACACATTTACCAGTTCATTGAGATTCTTAACCATATTTTCAGACACTTCAGTATTTTATCAGTGTCTCTCATGTTGGGACTATCTTGGACCCACCAATAATATAAATAATGACACAGAGGCTTTTTAATATTTTAAAGTTTAGGCCTTTTCCTGGGCAGACTTCCCAACTACTCTAGCCCGACTAATACTGGCACTGTGTTCTACCACATGGCCAGGTCTACCTATTTGTTCCATCAGTTCACTTCTCTGTCCCCGGGAGTATCCCTGGTGAATCTCCTGTGTCTGTTTCTTTTCCTACTATCCTTCTCTTTATCCAGAAGTTCCACTACCTACTTCTTGCCCCAGCTATTGGCCTTCAGATCTTTATTAGAGCCAAACAGATACATTTCTAGATTGCCTTAGGCAGGTGAGGAAGAATGAATATTTGCAAAATAAGATACTGGTGATGGGTCATAGAAATAACAATAGCAGATTCTTATCAGTATTTAGCTCTCTGCTAGTACAGAAATAACAGTTGAATATACAGAGACACCATTACACAATAAACCCCAACAAGTTAGAGAACATTGAGAATCCAGATTCTAACGCCAGGTGGAGCTCAGGTTGACTCAGCAGTGACAAGCATGAATGTGAGCAAGGCCAAGATTCAGTTTTAGCACTGAAAAATAAAAATGTGTTTTCATATTTTCAAAAACATTTTTCTGCTGTTAAACTTAATTCTTTTTACAAAACCTTTTCAGCCTGTAGAGAAGAAATTTGATTTTGTTATTGACTTGACAAGAGAAGGCCTGTCCAACTACAGCATAGGTAAAGGATGCTTTTACATCTTTCTAAGAAAATGTATGTGAGTTTATGTGACTGTACGAGAAATTACAGAATTGTTCTGTCATTGCCAGGCTACCTCTTTAAAGGCATACATACCATCTACCCCCTTCCCTAAGCCCTGGCGACCATTAATCTGCTTCTTTGCTATAATTAGATCATTTCAGTGTGATTATGGACTATCTATCATGAGATTGGCTTTTTTGTGGTTCTTTGGCAGGTTATTCATGATATTCATGTTGTCCTGTATTAATAACGTATTCCTTTTTATGGTCAAGTAATACCAGGTATGGATATCATAATCTTTTTATCTATTCACCCTTTAAAGGGTACCTAGGTTGTTGGAATACTAGGAGTCTCTTCTCCCCATGTCACACATTTTTTTTTTTTCACCATAACAACAGTGCCAGAGAGGATGTGCCCAGAGTCTGGAATAGAGGAATGTTATTCATATATCATATGAAAATGAAGAATTGTGACAACAGTTTCCTGTGCCTCCAATTTGATACAGTTTTCTGGGACTGGAAGTCAATCATATAGTCTCATTCTGAGTACTGAGAAGACTAATCCACACAGCCAAGAAATTCAGTCAACTTCAAGCAGAATCAGAACTGAGAATATCAACTCACATGCTCATTTTCTTAAAAACCAGCAAAAAATTACGTGTTAGCATTGAACCAACACAGAAATGATTAGCATGGTCTCTGTACAAGGATAGCATACAAATACATGCATGATGTTTCCATACTTTAAATAAAAAAAATGAAATAAAATAAAAATAAAATAAAACGATGCAATCAAAGTAGAAACAAAGGCTTCACAGATTTGTCATCTAGAGCCATGTAAGCCAAAAGAAAATTGAATGGTATCATTAAAAGGCAGGAGGAGGGGGATCACCTCCATCATGAATGAGACTATCTGGATCAAGGAGTTCATGACAACCATCTACTTCAGAGCAACAAATGTCCTTCACTATAGAAAGACAACAGGACTGAAAACAGAAGAGTAGCCAAAATATACAAAGCCACACCAAATGTTATCTTTGTATTTATTTTTATTCAGAACTCATTTTGGAGGCCATAAGACTATTGGCTTCAGTATGGCTTATGATTCTTTATGCAAAGACAAACCCATATATAGATTTTTAAAGACATGGCCTATATGAGGGAGAAAAAAGACCTCAGAAAAACAGCAAAAGGAATATAAGATCTGAATGAAAGGCCAACACTGGCAAAGATGTTTCAGTGACGTGATCTGTCATGGTGACACAGTGTCTCAGAAGAATGTTGCCAAGTAGAGAGATAAAGACCACTCAGCACAACCATCCAATTTGAGAGTCTATATTAAGCCAGCCAGGACTTCCTGTAGAGAAACTATTCTCATGGAACAGCCTCACATACATTTTACAGGGAGCTTTTAGAGGCAAAAAACATAAACTACATCCTGGTTGGTAGTTGCAGGTGTAAAGCAAGCAAGCAGTTTCACAGAATCCAAAAACTTGCAGTAGGCTGGGGCATTTTGGTCCTGAGTTTCTAGAACAGAGTTGGGCACTTTCCCACAGGACTTTGCATGGTGGGTGTAGAAAAAGAAGGGGGACAGTTTCAGGTTAAATCAAAGATGGCTTCAACTGAGACAATGGAGGAACCTCTGCCCCGACACAGAGATGACTATGACTTATAAAATTTTCAAGAAAAAAGTATCAACCTCAAATTCTTTATCTAGTTAATATTTTGCAAGAATGAATCAGTAATGGTGGGACACCTGTGATTCCAGCAATTGAGAGTTGGAGACAGGAGGTTTAAGAGTTAAGGCCAATCTGGGCAATGTGAGACCCTGTCTCAAAAACAGAAATATAAGCAATATTAAGGCTTTTTCAGATAAGCAAAATTGGTTGCCAGCAGATCTTCACTGTCAGAAATAAAGGTAGGGGTGTGTGTGTGTGTGTGTGTGTGTGTGTGTGTGTGCGCGCGCGTGCGTGCGTGAGCATATGCACTTGTTAATACTATGGAAGCTAGAAGTTTATGTCAGGGAGTTTTTAAGACAGTCTCACTACATCTGGAGCTCACCATTTTAGCTAGACTTGTTCAGCAAGCCCTATAGATCTACCCATCTTCACATCCCCAATTCTGGAGTTACGGATAGTTGTGCCCAGCTTTCATGTGGGTGCTAGCAGGTTCTCATGCTTACATAGCAAACACGTTAGCCACTAAACCATCACCCTGGCCCTAAAGGAAGTTCATTAAAGGAAATAGATAACTGAAAAGTGTTAATCAGATTGTGGTACAGTAAGGATGGATATGATAACACTTCAAATAGAAGAATAATAAACCTGTTATGGCAATAAAATGAAGTTTTCAAGATAATCAAGACACTCTACAACAAAACAAAACTGAATCCAAAGCAGGAAGACAATTACTTCAATATAAATAAGGAAATAAGGGAGCAAACGAGATGTCCTAAGTAGTGTTATCATTAGGGAAAGTAAAGCCATAATGAGATATAGGGCACATCCAATAGAATAGCCAAAATGAACTGAAGGTTGAATGATTGGTGAGGGGATGTCACAACTTGGAATTCTTTGTAACTAAGAATGGCCAATTTAGTTCAGTAGTTTCTTAAAATATTACAGTTTCGTTGTATGACTAGCCTTGTCAGTTCCATATATTTATCCAAGAGAAATGAAAACCCACACCTAAACAGACTTGATTTGATAATCTCATTTAAGTACCTAATCTGGCCCTTAACTTGGAGTTTCACCTCAGTTTTCCAAATGCTGGGATTATAGTAGCTACTTACAATAAAAACAAATTCTCGTAACAGCTTTATAATAGGTCAAAACTACAAACAGCTCTATACTTCACCAACTTATGAATATATGTGTGTGTGTATACACATATATTCCTGAATGAATAGAATGTATGTATATATTCCTTATCTATATCTTATCAAAAGATTAAAAGTTTATATATGTAGCCTATGTATAATTTCACACACCATCATAATCCTGTATTTGAAATTCTCAGAAAGACAATTTTTTTTTCAGTGCTAGCTATTGATCTCTTCTCCATGTATAGTATTTCAATTCTCTGTCACTGAGATACAATTAATCCGTGTGTGTGTCTGTGTGTGTGTGTGTACTGTAGCTTTAGCTGTCCTAGAACTCACTCCATAGACCAGACTTGCCTCAAACCCACAGACTGCCTCCCAAGTGCTAGGATTAAAGACTTGTGCTACCCCTGCCCAGCTTATATATAAATTTAGTGACAATAAACCATTGATTTTTGTGGGATCAGAAGTGAGATATATTGAAAGGAATACCGAAGAACTTCTGTTAATAAACTGGACATAAAATTGCATGCCCTTAATTCTAGTACTTAGGAAGTAGAGCAACAGGAGTTCAAGGCCAGCCTGAGCAAAAAACCTTGTCTCAAAAAAAACAAGCACAGACAATAGAAAGAACTTTGATGTGGATAGATAACAGTATTCTATATCTTGTTTTGGTGGTGGTTTCAGGTTTCAAAAGTATCTTCTTGGGTATAAATTGCATCTCTGAGTGAATCATTTCAAAAACACAACATTAAAAAAGTTGAAACTAGAGGCCACAGTTTTCATCAGTTTAATGAGAACCTTGAAGTAACAGTTCTGACTGCTGTTGCTTTGGGAACACAAAACAGCAATGCCACTGTTGCTTATCTCGTGTGTGTGTGTGTGTGTGTGTGTGTGTGTGTGTGTGTGTGAGTGAGAGAGAGAGAGAGAGAGAGAGAGAGAGAGAGAGAGAGAGAACTGGAAAGTATTTCTTACAGCATTGTCATCATGAATGATAACAATACCACCAGTTGGCAGAAATCCTTTGTCTCTTACCACCACAAAGTTGAGTTTTTCTAGGCCTGTGTTGCTTTGTCCAGGGCTTGTTGATTATTATTTTGAAATAAGTAGTGTTATTCCTGTGAAATTGTGTTTCTTAGGATTTTTTTAATTAAACTATTAACAGTTGTTTTATCACTTTATATGATGTTGAAGACTTTGATCTTGGCAAACCCAGCTTTGATTAATTAAAGCATCATTAAAAACCTACACACACTCTCAAAATTAAGATAAAAAAGTCATTACCTCTTCTAAGACAGTTTCTTAATACCTGTAAAATAGTTGGCCATGGTGGCATGCATATTTAATCCCAATACTTAGGAGACGGAAGCAGGTGCATATCTGAGTTCTAAGGCAGCCAGAGCTACATAGTGAGACTTTGTCTCAAATACAAACACATTCTCCTCTCCTTCCCTCCCTCTCTCCTTCCTTCTCTCCCTCTCTCCCCCACCCCTGTAAAAAATAACTGACAAATGTAAAATATTAGTAATCTTTATATATCAGAAGTAAAGTACAAGCAAATCATTGTGGGATTACAGTGAGGATGGGGGAGGTCATCAAGCTAGACAGACCTCACATGGTGATTACTGATTTAGCCCTTGTCTTTATAGTGTTATCCTCCCCCTGTCCTCTACCTAGCTGTTTAAAATGGCCCACAAACCTTGCTACATCTTTCTCTCTGTTCCACTAAAGCTTCTCCATCCTCCCCACCTGTTTTTCTTCCTTTCCTGTTATATCTGTTTTTCCTTTCCTCTCCCCTTTTCCACAATCAACTTCTTATATCTTATTCTCTCCTTGTGAACACATGCCTCAGGAGAGAGTTGCACCAGCTTGTGGGATTTTCATTTGGGGATTTTTGTTTAAATTCTTTTTTTTTTTTTTTTTGGTTTTTCGAGACAGGGTTTCTCTGTGTAGCGCTGGTTGTACTGGAACTCACTGTAGACCAGGCTGACCTTGAACTCAGAAATCCACCTGCCTCTACCTCCCAAGTGCTGGGATTAAAAGCGTGCGCCACCACTGCCTGGCTTTGTTTAAATTCTTATGCTGTGTGTGTTACAGTGTTATATGTGTTTGTAAGTAGCTTTGTGTTATAGACCTTATTGATCTAACAGAACAGTCTACCTCTTTTGTCACTTACTGTGTGGACCCCTTTCCTACATGTAAATACCTAATTCCTAGTTGCATGATGAAGAATTTATTCTTAGAGGGAATTTTTATCACCTTAATGGAAAAATTTTATGTATTTCCTATCAAAAGTGTATATTCATATGAATTTTGTACTTGTAACTGTATCTACTACCCAAGGTGTACAACTGCTTAAATACTGGGGAATTTGTTCCAGGTAAATTTTACTTATTTATTTCCATTTTCTTGTAGTGCTGGGGCCTCCTCACTAATGGTCAACAAATGCTTACTCACTGAGAAACATCCCCAGCTCTAAATTATACTGTCTTGTTCACAGAAACCCCATCATTCACCCTGAAGTCAACTTCGAAAGCCGTTTTAAGATCAAAAGAAATAATCCCAGTGACAGAAAATGGAAATGAGGTACTAACTTGAAATGCTGAGTAACGGATGTTCACTCCAGCAGAGTGGGGTTTATCTGTTTTACTCTGGAAACATCTGAGCCACGTTTCGGCTTAGGAAATACCCGAAATGGCTTTTCATAAAGTGTTCTTGTGAATCCACTTATATAATAAAAAGAATTCAATTACAACTTTCAAAAGCTACAGAAATGAAAACAAATACAGTTTTCATTTATTTTAGGAATAATAACCATTGTTGATGAGGTTATTGGAGAAATTACTGCAGTATTTGGAAACACAATGTTGAAATGAGACGGTTTGTTCTCTAGAATGCCTGAGACATCCTTCTTTATGGTTTAATAATATTCCACAGTGTAGAAATCATTCTTCTAGCAGCTTGGAATGTGGCTCAGAGGTAGAACATTTACCCAGCATGTGCAAGGTACTCTGTCCAGTTCCTTGGATCACTCAAAACAAATCAACCACAAAAGAACCTTCTGTTTTGAAAATATTTGATCTAGAGGCCAGGAGATGACTCAGTCATTAAGGTGCACTGCAAACAGGAAGACCTGAGTTTGATCCTATAACCCATGTTTAAAAATGAGATAAGCCAAACTAGGTGTGGTGCTCACCTGTAATCCCAGAGTTGGGAAGACAGATCACAAGTGGATCACAGGAGTTTACTCTTGAGCCAGACTAGCTTAACGCAGTGAGACCCAGGACCCAGGGAGAGTTCCTGTCTGAGGAAAGAAATGGGAATGGCTCCTGAGGAATGTAGCATGCAAGCTTGTCCTCTAACCTCTCTACATGTGTAGAAATACTGATAGATGTACCCACAGTCTCGCAAACATACACACACACACACACACACACACACACACACACACACACAAAACATGAGGCTAGCCTCATTTTTTTTTAAAAAAACTTTTTATTGCTTTGTTGAAGGTTTGAAGAATTAAAAGTAGATTTGTAGGCCTGAACTTGACCACTTTTGTCTATACTCACCAAATGATCTCAGTGACCTTTCTTACAAATGTGTTTGTAGGGTTTTGGTTCATTTGAACACCTTCCACCTCTCCCAGAGCCACCAGCACCACTCCCTGAGATGGCAGACAAAATCCAAGACACACTTCCTCCCCAAAAGCCTGAGCTGAAAGTGAAGCGAGTGCTGAGGCCCACAAGCATTGCCCTGACATGGAACATTCCCACGGTCAACCCCAAGTGTGCTCCTGTAGAGAGTTACCACCTCTTCCTGTACTATGAGAACTCTAATCATTTGACTTGGAAGAAAATTGCAGAAATTAAAGCTTTACCACTCCCGATGGCTTGCACCTTATCTCAAATTTTAGCTTCTACCAAGTATTATTTTGCTGTCCAATCAAAAGACATTTTTGGGAGATATGGACCATTTTGTAATATCAAATCTATTCCGGGGTTTTCTGAAAACCTTACCTAAAAGTCCTCAGTAATTTTATGTTGTATACATGTCATGTTTTCATATTTGAATGTTTTGTTTACAGTGTTTCTCTAACTGTACATTGTAATATCCCATGTTGCAGTTTGTGAAGCCTTTGTTTGGGGACAGTCTTACATGTATTGTAATCATCTTAGAATTTTGTGTGTTTCTAGTTTGCATTTACTATATACTTATCTGTGTTTTCATATATACCCTATCATGGACCCATGTTGCCACTGTATGTTCCTATGGTGGCTATGGGATTGCTGCTTTGTCCAAAGCCCTCAGGTACAAGCAACCACCTTTCCCATTCTTAACAATCAGCTATAAGCAAAACCAACCACTTGCCAGAGGTAGGTCACCCATGGATGCATCTCTGCTGCATCTAGTATATAGAAATTCTTTCCTGTTGTTTTCAGTCTAAAGCAGGCTATTGATTTTTGTTTTTGTTTGGCTGGCAATCATTTGAGAGATATAGATCAGGACATGCCTCTAATGCCAGAACTTGTGGAGGCAAAGGCAATGCCAGCTTGATCTATATAGACAGTTCCAATCCAGCCAGAGCTACATAAGAACAGGCTTTTTCAAAAATGAAAATGGTTTTGTTAGACTTTGTGTACTACAAACATGAAAATGCACAGTGCTTCACTACAAACATGAAAATGCACAGTGCTTCACTACAAACATGAAAATGCACAGTGCTTCATATAAAAAATGTCATTCAACCTGCTATTTCAGCCATGGAGTTAATCTCTTAGACTGGAGGCTTTAATTTGCTGATTTCTAATTTCTCTAAATACCTCCCTTTGCCAATTTCCTGGCTTCTATCAGAACTCAGAGAACATAACACTAAGGTTCTAATAGAAGAGCCCTATGCATACCTTGCACTGAAGTGAAGGACAGGCAGTTCAGGAGAGACTTGAGATGCCCTAAGTCACCTCCCAAAAGAAACAGACTAGATAGCTAGTTACTGGAATTTTAAAAAGCAAAACTGCAGCATGGTTTTCAAGTGAGGTACTTTTCTGGTATACAGTGGAAGTTCTGAGATATGATCAGGAAACAGTTTTCTTTGGTATTTGAGATAACTCCCATCTTCAAAAATAAAGCTGTTTCTTTATGAAACATGAGTGAATCAGGTGTGGTGGTGTATACAAATCTTAGTTCTTGGGAGGCTGATGCAGAAGGATTGTGATTCAAGGGCAGCCTGGTCTGTAAAGCTTGTGAAAGAAGCAGTTTGGGACTAGAATGGTGGTGCATACCTTTAATCCCAAAACTTAGGAGGCAGAGCCAGGTAGAGGCTAGCCTGGTCTACATAGCAAGTTCCAGGGCAGCCAAGGCCACATATCAATTACCTGTCTCAAAGAACTAAAAGGGGAAACTTTCTAGATGTGGTCACCTGCCTGTTTTCAGGCTTTTTCCTATGGTGTTTTCAGGTATGTTCCTATGGTGGCTATGGGTGGCTATAGTGGATTGCAAGACTTGAGGTAACTGTGTATATCAGTAGTATATCTGAAAAGCTGACAGGATCACAGGATGCCCAGAGGAAGACTACCATCTGACCTTTTAGCTAAACATTGCTGTTTTTTGTCCTTTCAAAGAACATTTCTCCCACACAGCACAGAAAACTAATACTCCATAAAAGTTGCTTGTACTTGTAGATGAAACGAAAATGCTTTTTCCTTCAGACTTGCCAAAAAGCCAACACTGAGAATGTTGAGTAATGGCAACTGGTGGCTCAGAATCCCAGACCCAGGCCTGTACAATAGCCAATAGAAGAAAATGGCATATTGCAACCTCCTATGTAGCTTTAGATTTGTGATGGTTTATAAAAATTACATTTTGACACATCTTTTTTTAGATGAGGAAATTACACCAGAATTCATAGAAGTCATAGTCACTAACCTCACAAAAATTCAAGATTCAATGCCAAGGGCCTGGTTCTTAGGTTCACAACCTGTATGCCATACTGATAGGAATGGATGGATGGATGGATGGATGGATGGATGGATGGAAGGAAGGAACAAGATTTGCACATCATCTTTTCTGCATTAGGGTCCCATGTTAAAAACCCAGCTACAGAAGCTGAAGTAACAATGCAAGTCTAATATATGCTGAGTTCTGTAGAATAGTAGCTCTCAACCTGTGGGTTTCACCCCCTTTGGGGGTCAAAAGACCTTTCACAGGGGTCACCTAAGACTATTGGAAGGAAAAATAAAGATGGCAGCCACCACTGGCCCCTACAATGGAACTCCAAGGAGTCTGAGGAACCATGAAGGCTCTGAAGGGTTATGCAGCAGTGAGAATGAGTCTGCAGGCTCACAATAGCACTGAACTAACTAAGTGGAGTGACGCTAGTCTTCTAGGAAGATGCTTTTAAAAAGTAGTCTCATGAAATCTGAAAGAAAGGATGGAACAGAGCCACACATGGCAGAGAATGACAAATGTATACCTTTCCTAGTTTCTCAAGGCAGGGAGGTATGTGGCAGCCAGGAGCTCTCCTTGAACCTGCCCCTGGATGCCATGCCTAACTGCAATATCACCCTGACTCTGGGCAACAGCAGGGTATCGGAGACAAGTCTCAGCAGTGGTGTAGTATTTATGGTGTTTCAGAGACCTTGAACTAGACCAACAACTTGGAATGAATATTTGCATGTAAAGCTGCATAAAACCATACTGTGTGATACGCTGTGGTTTCCAATCCCACTACAACAAATGACTATGCAATAGAGAGGTGGGAAGGATTGAGAAACAGAGCATAAGTGTACAGTGAAGACGGGCAGAACTAGAAATGTGACAGCAGTGACAGGTGTGAAAGAAGGCTACAGTGGGGTGGGGGTGTCCTTGCTAAGTCAGGCCACCAGGTTGGTGTGCAGCAGCTTGGAGCTTATGTAAACTCAGCCACTGAATACATTGCCCAGTCATACAATTGTCCTGGTTCTGAGCAACAACAGGATGTCCAAGATGAAGAATGGTTTTGTTTTCTGGATTGAATCTCCTAGAAAGACCTCCATGGACTCTGTCCCAAGAAGCCATGTTGGTATCCATAGTCCACTGCCCAGGCCATCTCAAGGCCCAAGGTTCATGTGGATGTCCGTGGTCCTACAGTAGCTGGGGTCTGTGTTGATGTCTCTGACCTTTGCCTGCTGCCTGAAGCCATGTTGGTGTCAGTGGGTTGATGTCCACTGGTTCCAAGTTGATGTCCTTGGTTTCAGCTGCTGTCAAGAGCCGTGATGGTGGTACTTTTACTGGGTACCATGTTGATGTCTTTGGTTTGCTGCCAAGGGTGTTTGTGCCAGTGCTGCAGCAGAAAGCCATGTTGATGTCTATGTCTGAGTGACACTGAAGACCATATGGATGTCTGTAGTCCACATTGTCACCAAAAACCATGTGAAAGTTCATGATTCATGCTCCTGCTGACTGTAAAGGACAAGGATACTACTTTTGCATTGGCTTCAATTATGCAAACTCACAGTTGTTTACATTGGTTTCAATGTCTGCAGACTCACAGCTGAGAAAGAGGGACATAGAAGGCTTCTGTGAAGCCGGGCGGTGGTGGCGCACGCCTTTAATCCCAGCACTTGGGAGGCAGAGACAGGAGGATTTCTGAGTTCGAGGCTAGCCTGGTCTACAAAGTGAGTTCCAGGACAGCCAAGGCTACACAGAGAAACCCTGTCTCGAAAAACCAAAAAAAAAAAAAAAAAAAAAGAAGGCTTTTGTGACAACCCCTATCCCCCTCCCTGCAAAAAAAATTAAAAGCCTAAACAGAAAGTTATCAAAGAGAACTCTTAAAAATTGTGATAAGGATGCTGAAGTATATTCCACAATTAATGGCTTCTGGCAGGTGTGTTGGTGGGAAAGAACTCATTTTTCTTTAAGGAGCTGCCCACCATGCTTCAGTGAATATGTGGGCAACACAAATTGGATTCCTCCTCTCTCTCTTTCTCCTGTTTTCTTGCACAAGGATTGAGGGGTACCTGGGAGGACTGGGAAGTAAAGATTCATGATGTGAAATTCCCAAATAATAAAAATATTATGTAAAGACCATCAGAAAACATTTACATTATGATTCATAACAGTAGCAAGATTACAGTTATGAAGTAGCAACAAAAATAATTTTATGGCTGAGGATCACCACATCATGAGGAACTGTATTAAAGGATCACAGCATTTGGAAGGTTGAGAACCACATTGCTCAACAGAACTGATTGAATGTGGGTAGCAAAAGGATTTATTAGATTGGCTTACTTGGCACAGACTAGGTAACACAACAGCCATGGAGAAACTGGTGCAGTTCTAGTGGTGCCTGGTGGGTTTTCCTGTAATCTTAGTATTTGGGAGGTTGTGACAGGATGATTCTGTTCCTGTGTTATATAGGCTGAGTCTCAGCCTATTTTTTAGTTCTGTAGCCTCAATTCACTCCCGCTGCGTGAGGGAATCTCAAGATGACTACTGCTGTGGGGAACTGTCTGGGACAGTGGGTTGCCAGGCTACCCTTGGAAAGTACTAAATCAATTAAAACCAGTCAAACACCTATTCATCTTTCTGTGTCTCCTTTTTCTCTGTTAAACCAGCTGGGGTTTGGGGGGATTTTTGTTTATTTGGTTGGTTGAGTTTTGTTTTGGTTTTTGTTGGGGGGGGGTGTTTTGAGCCTAGCTTTCTTCCCTTCTGTCTTGCCTTCTTCCTTTCTCTTTTCTTAAATTAACAGGTTCTACCAAATGAGACTTGGAACATTGATTGGATACACAGTTGCTATATTAAGTTCTAACTTATGCTGTCCCAGCCTCCATTTTAGATGTGGTTTGAATTTCTCATACCAGAAGCAGACTATAGTCACCCTTGATGAGGATATGGATCTCCACTTACTCATAGTGCCTCAGTATGGTCTATTTGTCCAAGATACAACTGGATTGATGGTTCCTACACCTGTGTGAACTGTGTAGATGCTCGTGGCAGTCACGGTCTTTGGGTATGACCTATAGAGCTTGAAAGCTACCTGTCAGAACCCCTTCAGGGAACCTGCTTAGGTAACATGAAGGCTTTAGTCCCTCTGAATGTACATTCTCTTGCCACCCACTGGATGAGTACCCTGCTGTCTCCTGACTTCCCATCAAGTCCTATAATTACCCTTCTTCTCTCATAGACCTGTGAGTAATAAAATGCTTCTGTTTCGTGTGCTTTGATGTACTGCCTCCTCTGGTCCACAGTTGAACCTAATTTGCCCTAATCAAAGCATGGTTCTCTTGGTAAGAAACTGGTTGTGGTACAGAGCAACAAGGGTATTTGCCCACCTACACAAGTTTCCTGTTAAAGGGACATCTGGACACTTGTTCATCTTCCAGTTGCCATAACAAAACACCTTTGATAGCCTTAAAAAGGATTGATTTGGATGTTTCAGCCTATAGTCTGTTGTATGGTTGCTTTTTTGGCCTGTACTCAAATGTGATGGAAGAGGAGGCCAGGGTCCTAGTATCCTCTTCAAGAGCATGCCCCAATAATTTTCCTTCTTTCTATCTAGGCCCTACCTCATCAAGATTGCACCATATCCCAATAGCATCATCAGCTGAGGACCAAGCCTTCAACACAGGGTCCTTTGGAGGCTATTCCAGATCCAGAGTGCAACAGATAGAGACCGAGCCCTCCTCCAAGAGAAAGAAGTTTCCTGTGAAAGGTATACCACAAAGTTCTATGACTGTCACCCCTTGGCCCCTTCAGGCCAGGACTGGAGTTTATAGCCTTTCCAGGGAGATTTCAAGAGTGGATTAGAGGAGAGTGACAGTGGGGTGATCTGTCAAGGAAAAGTAGGCCCTTACTTTACTAGTAGTGATAGTTTGAAGCAAAGGTGGGGTGCAGGAATTTTAAGGGGGTAGGAATGCCTCGTTTCCTATTAACAGTGTACTGGTACAAGGAGGCCACAAGAGCTGGCCATCTGTATAGAGAAGTAGTATTGTTTCTTTGTTCAAGACCCGGTTTCTTTGTGTAGCTTTGGCTGTCCTGAAACTTGCTCTGCAGGCCAGAGCCCTCTGCCTCTTGAGTGCTGGGATTAAAGTGGGAACTGCAGACAAAGCCCTGCAAGTCTTTTAACAAGCCCACTGCACAGTCTGTGGAAGTGGCATTACTTTAGCAGTTCATGAGGTTCAGAACCTCATGGCATTTGTTCCTATAGAACCCCACACCTCTAGCAGAGCAGAGCAAACGCTGTCCCCAATGCTCGTCTCTTATTCCTGAGATGAGGCAAGATCTTAATTCTGATGAAATCTTGAGTCACCTCATAAGTTTAATTGACATTTAATTGCATGTCTTTATGGAATACAGTGTGATGATTTGATATATGTATGCAGTGTGCATCAGTAAATATGGCAGCTAGTCAGCACCACCATCTCCTTAAACATTGATAAAAATATACAAGAAAATGCCATAAACTCCAGTCACCCTATTGTAGTGTACACTAGAACACATTGTTCCTGACTGTTTTCCTACCTCTTACTGCTTCTATGAGATCCATGTGTTTTAGTTTCCACATATGATTGAGAACTTTTAGTATTTACTCTCTAGATTGGCTTATTGGTAGGTTAATTACTTAATTAATCTGGAGATGGATCTCATTATATAACTGGCTGTCCTTGAACTTTCAAAGTTCCACCTATCCTGCCTAGCAAGTGCTGGGATTAAAAGAATCTGTTTCTACACTCAGATCCCTAGACTAATCTTAATGTTAATTGTCAAGAAAACAAGTATCTTAGATGTGGGAAGGAGTTTTAACTTTAGGTATTCCTAGTAATTGGGTGACTGATTGATTGATCAGTTGGCTGATGTATTTAGCAGTATTGGTGATTGAACCTAGGGTTTTGCACGATCCAGGCAAATATTCTCGCACTGCTCTCTATTCTTGGCCCTTGGGTTTCATTCACAATGCACCTAGAATAAGTGACCACCTTTCTAAATGTGTTTCCTCAGTAATGAGAATACTTCATCAGACCTCCAAAGTCTCTTAGTTCAGATCCCTCAAAGTCCCAAAGCACCTGTGTCGGGATAAGCTGAGCATTCTGGGATCTTCGAGGAATCTAGCTGGCTGATGCTGATAGATTCTCTCTATCAGCATAAAATGAATCTCTCTGATAGATTCATCAAGTGCCATTTCTGGTGACTGCTGACATGGACAGACTCATCTGTAACATGTTATTTGGTATTTTCTCTGAGCATTATTCCTTTTTGTTTGTTTGCTTATTTTTCTCCTCCCTTCTGGAATTCTGCTTGGCTAACAGTACTTTCTTTTTTCTTATTTTTGTTTGTTTGTTTATTTTTAGTGACATTCCTCAAATATCAAATTGTATTTTACGTTTGTCATGGAGTTACTGAAAATACAAAGGGAAAAAGATTAACATAATAAAATCCTTTGTGTCTGACAAAAAACAAAAACAGCCTTAGAAAAGGAGAGAATACATGCAAGACAACTTTCTGTAACAGGAAGAGCCTGGATCAAAGCTGATCCACACGTATGCCTAGCCTTCCATGTGTGTAGGTCAGAGGACAACCCTCGGGAGTCAGTTTTCTTGAGGTAGACCTCTGCTTGATTGTTTTGTACTTTTTCTGTTAAGCCATCCTGTTGACCCTTGAGATCTTTAGAGGGAGAATTAAATTGTTGGAAGTAAAGATGAACCTGGAAGGAAATTGTGCTGAAAAACAACATTTTAAGAGCATTTCAGAGTAGAACCAGGGAAGCTCAAGATTCAGGAATGATGCACAGCCCAGCCGTGTGAATTTTTGACCTGTGTCTGGGAGTGGGGGGTTAAGTCTTGAGGTTTGGTTTAGGGATAAGTTTGGCAAGGCCAAAGACTTTGCAAAAGCCACAAACTTAGTTGCAAGTATTCCAAGGAAACCTTTTATCTCAGCATTAAGTGTTTCATAATTCATGAAGCCATTTTATTAAAACTATAACTGCCAAGAACAAGCTTTGCAGCTGGAATCCTAGCAGTTCATCCAGTACAGCCAGGTGTCTAGGTGGCTTTTCTGAACCTGTCACTTCCTTCCCTTGTAACTGCTGGGGTCTCCTCTGTCTTCTTTCTTTGCTTTAAAAGTTCCATACAACCCAAGCCTTTGGGGAGCACTTAGTCTGTTGCAATTTCCAAGACCAAAATACATTTCCTTCTCTTGCAGCTTCCAAGCTTGAATAATCAATATCAGATAAACTGCAGTATTATGACTTTCCCTCACTCACTCCAACGAGTCTCAAGGTTAAAGAGGCAGTTCACTTAGTAGAGTGCTTGCCTAGTGTTCCCAAGACCCAGGGTTTACTCATCAGCACTGCATAAAATGAGTGTGGAATTCCAGCACACTGGAGGTGGAAGCAGGAAGGTCAGAAATCCAAGAACATGTGCCCATTCCCTCCTCTTATCTCTCCCACAAATTTCAACTCATGCCAGCCTTATTTCTTCTAAATCCCAGAGATCCCTCAGTCCTCTACCGGCCACAAAATCACTACTTTATGAAACTGTGACATTGTTTTAATCACAATATTGTTTCCAACAGTCCGAGAAAGGAAAAGCTAATTATGATTGTCTTGGTTACTGCTCTATTGCTGTGGAGAGACACCATGACCAAGACAATTCTTACTTTAAAAAGCATTTAACTGGGGGCTTGCCTACAGTTGTAAAGGGTTAGTCCACGATCATCATGACAGAAAGACAGGCACAGCACTGGAACAGTAGCTGAGCGCTTTACATGACCCATGGGCAGAAGGCAGAGAGGGGAGGGACACTGGGCCTGGCATGGGCTTTTGTTAATGGACACATTTTCAATAAGACTGCACCTCCTAATTGTTCTCACAGTCCACTCCCTGGTGATTAAGCATGCAAATAGCCTGCGATGGGCATTTTCATTCAGACCAGCACCTGTGTTTCCATATGTATATGAGATCATTAGTGTCTGCAGCTGTGACTTCAGCTCCAGTAGCTACAGATTACCCTACACATTACCTTGCACTAACCGGCTCTAGTCTAAGACAGAGTAGAAGAAGTTGATCCTTTCTTTCAGTGTTAGAACAGTCAAAACAGATTGTAAAAGCTATGTTTGCTGAGAAGTATTGACATTGGGGAGCATGGATGGCATCTCTGCCTTCATCCTGTCTGTCTCCTATATATTGACTGAAAGCAGAGAGATAAGTTGTTCTAAACAGTTGCTTTGAATTCCAGAAAAAGAAAATCTTCAAAGAGAAAACACCCCTAGAAGAGGAGGAGAAGCAGGCTGCAGCAGGGTACAGAAGTTAGATCTCACAAGAACTAGACCAAGCCCCTCAAGCAGTGACAACAGCAAAGGTTTCATCAACACCTTTCAGGGTCAAAACCGGACCTTACCTTGATCAGGGTTGTTTAACTATGTATGTCCATGTCAAAGCCTTTAAAAGAAGACCACTTAATAATTAAATATGCTACAGTGATTCTAGTACAATGAATGTCCTGTATAGCTATAACTAGAAATGGGTAGAGTTGTGTGTCTAAACTGAAATATACAAAAGTTGAAGAGTTAAGGCATCTGAATTGGATATGTGCAAAGTGATCAATCAGTAGGTGCTCTTTCAATGATTAGTTATTTGGGACAGTGCCTGGTATACACAGACCAGCCTTAACTCACTGTATACTCAAGATAGCCTTGAACCTTGATCCTCTTGCCTCAATTTTTCAGTGCTGGGATTACAGTTATATGCTACTATACCAAGCAAATAAATGCCTTATTAGAATTCTCTTTTCTAAACTTTGCATCACATATAACTCTGAACATGTGAATTGTCCAGTACAAATTTTTATTTTCCTGTGGTCTATGTACCATCCTGATGGAACCATCATCAGCCAGCCTGATAGCTCAACTAGCTCAGATCTGCCTGCCATCTATTGGCATTGACTTATTGCATGTTTTGTTGTGTAGCTAAGGAACACTTGACAACAAGAATCAAATCTGGGCAGCTTGTGCTGTTCCTTGTACTTGGGGATTTGAACATTAAAATGTCATTGACAAATTATGTCTTCCTTTAACCTGAAACAAGAATGTAAATGCATGGCTGGGAGACCTAGCCTAATGCTCCCAATCATAATCATTTTCTTCAAGTGCTGAATGCAATGGAAATAAATGGTTTTTCTGCTGCTGAGGTTTCTGCAAGACTAGCCATGACTGTCTGAAGTCTTTGTCCTCTAAAGTTTCGATCCTTATTTTACAATTAAATTCATGAAAAATTGGCTTGAATGGCTATTTTTCAAACTAGCTCTTTAAATAAATGTTCTCGTGGTGTTTTATGAAAAACTTCCTGACTGTTGACTACTGACATTCTGCAGAAGTACACTTCCTAACAAATGTAATCTGAACAGGATTTAAAATTTTATATTTAATATGTATGAATGTTTGTCTTTGTGCATACCTGGTGCCTACGAGTAGGGCGGAGGGTGACAGATCTAGAACTCCAGTCACAGATGGCTGTGAGCCACCGTGTGTATGCTGGGAACCAAACTCAGGTCCTCTGGAAGAGCAGAACAAGCACTGAACTGCAGGCGGAAAAGAGGGGCCTAATCTCCGTCTCCCAATGTCCTTATGTAGGTCTCCAGCAGAGGGTGTGGCCCAGATTAAAGATGTGTGTCTCCATGCCTGGATCTGGGACTTGCATTGTCCCTGATGACTTTGAAGTTAGAGATCTTCCTATCTTAATATTCTGGGATTCAAAGCCAATATTCCTCAAGATCTCCATGCCAAGATCCAGGTCAGAAACTTGTAGTTTTCTACAAGTTTATTTTTCTCCCAGCCCCCAGATTTGGATCACACAGGTGAGCCTTCCAATTCTGGATTGTAGTTCATTCCAGATATAGTCAAAATGACAACCAGGAAGAGCCACTACATGCCCTCATCCCCCATGCCTCCATGCCCCCATTCTCCTATGCTCTCATGCCCCATGCTTCCATGCCCTCATGCCTCCTTGTCCCCATGCCTTCATGCCTTCATTTTGAGTCTGTAGATCATTTGAAGACACAAAGGTACGTAAGGTCATAGTTTTAAACCTGTGGTCATCTTGGATTCTGGGATGTACATAACATTGCAGAATGACCCCCCCCCCACCAGATCAGTCTCTTAGCCATGAGGGGGGACAGCACCCTGGAACAGGAATAACATCCTCTACCCCAGATATCTCATCCCTCCAAGCAGTACAGACTTCTTCAGACTCTTGCAGGCCAGGATCTGGAAGGACAGTCAGGAAGGGCTCATCTTGACCTGGACAATTCTGTACATCTCTTACCCCTCTATTTAAACCTAGAGCTTATGTCAGTACCTAGAAGATAATTTGGGGTCATTAGAGTATGTTATCTGCATTGCTTCCCACTGTGGCTACATGGATTAACTTCCCCTCTGCTTTTCCCCAATAGTTTTATTGGCATGTTGGGATGGGTGGTAAGACTAGCCTGTTGTAGTTGCCAGTCCTGTGGCTTTTGCCCTAAAACTAGTTACACTGCCACTGTAGGAACCACATGTGGCAGTGATGATTTAAGACCATGGAACATTTTACTTCATATTTAAAATTACATGGGTCATTTTAAACTTGTAGCCCAAATTCCCAACCCTGTTTCCCATCTTTAACAAGAAGCAGGTTTTTTTCAGAACATAGATCCTGGAATAGCCATATATTGGATTGGCATCCTGGATGCCAACTTCCCTCTAAGCTAGCCAACTTCATATTTGAAAAGAAACGCTCTGACCACCAAAAGACCTTCCTGGATGGCGTTAACCAGCCTACCTGTCTTAGAAGGAACTGACTGTATTTCTGGCTCTAAGGAACACATGAAAGATCATTCTATCCACAATCTCCCATCTTTGGAGAGTCAGGTGTTAAAACTTGTATTGAATATAGAGGATTAAATAAGGCAGAGTGGGCAATCCTGATCTGGGCAATTTCTCTCCAGTGCTTTTCTTTGAAAGTCTTCCCAGATCTACAACCTTGACCTCCTGCTGCCTGTTACCTGCATCTTCTTTTCAAATGCATTGTTTTTCCTGTACATTTATTCATGTGATATAACAATTTAGATTCCCATTCGAAAGATAAGGGGAAAGACTGGGGAGAAAGGTCGGTGTCTGGTCACATTGCAGGACACAGTAGACAATGAGGAGCTGGGCCATCTCTGAAAAAGCAGCATTTAGACAACTTCTTAAATAAAATGCAGGGGTGTGGGGCCAAGTAGAAAGAACGTGTGGGAAGGAGTCTGAGTGAAGCCCCCCAGGAGCTGAGAGAGACCCCAGCACAATGAACACTTGCTGTCAAGGCTGAGAACATGGAGTATTCCCTTTATGTATAGATAGATATTCATGCTCAGAGGGCAATGACCCAGCCTCAGGACTGGATGCCGATGGCCTTGGGCAGGGGGTTCATTCCTTTCCCCAAATAAAACTTTATAGTAAAGATCTTGCCTACCTTCCCACCTCCTGCTATAACCCTATCAGTTGTATCTCTCAGAGTCCACCCAATGATCGTAACTTCAAATTGCAGCAGAATCCTAAATATAACTGGCCTAAATAACATGAGCTGGCCCAGAACTATGGCAAACACCTTTGGTCCCAGCCCTCAGGAGGCAGAGACAAGGTGGGATTCTGTGAGTTCAATGTCAGCCAGTCAGGGCTGCATAGAGAGACCTAGAAAGAAAAAGGAAAGAACCCTAACTTTCTATTTTCATGTCAGTGGTATTGGGGAGACTCATCAGATGCTGTAGGTGGCGCTGTGGAGCTGGTTTCTGTTTCAGCCTACACCAGGATCTGGGCTAAATCATAATATCATCCATCTTTGGACAATTCGTACTTACATCTATCTTTGGACAATTTATACTTACCTTACTCGTGAGCAAATAAAATGTACCATCATCCAGGGACACTGGCAAATCTTGTTCACAGCCTGGTCTTTACCGTAGCAAGCACAGAGGCATTTATGGCAGTTTAGTAGGACCAAAGGTCCAGTCTTCTGCTCTCTCTGAATCTGACTTGGTAAATTTATAGGCACAGTTACTCCTCTGGGCAATGCAGAGTCCAGACCTGGGTGAGTTGGATTATAGTCCCAGACAAAGGATAGATTAGCAGCTAGAGTGAGAGAATTAGATTTTAAGTGATTTTTATATTGATGGGTTGACTGATTTTGTGTGCATGTGTATGAGTGTGAAGTATTTGGGCACCACTCGGAAGTCCACAGACACCATGCAGGACTCAATTCTTCCCACTTTGTGAGTCCCAGGGATCAAACACAGGTTACCTGTCTTGGCAGCAGACACCTTCAGCCAGTGAGCCCTCTTGCCAGTCTGAGCTGAAAGAATTATGACATGCTAAAGACCACACACACACACACACACACACACACACACACACAAATCTCTCCAGGCAACCTAAGCTATATTACCACCCATTTGTTAAATTTTCATATATATATGTGAATATATATATATTCATATTCATTCATTCATTAAAGGATTATGGGATATCTTTTGCCAGACACTGCTGTAGACACTGATGTGGAGAACAACACTGGGTAGAAATTCTTTATCTAAGAGAACAATTCTAGCACATGACCACCAGGTGGCAGAAGTGTCTTATTTCTGCAGCTAAGGGAGCACATCTCAGCTGAAGTCTCTATCCAGCCTTATTCTTCCCTGGGTCTCCAAGTAGATCTCCATTGTTTTGCCCTTTGCAGCCCGAATCTCACCAAGAATGATCTTGCTATAGCTTTTCTGCCTTGGTCTTCCTGACTGCAGCCTCCCTTAAGGAACTCCACCACCTCCACCCAGAAATGAGTTCTCAGGGCTGGTGGGTTTTAACTTCAGGCCATACTATGTCCTTGCCTTTTCATGAAATCTTTACCTGAATGGCATTAAGACTCTGCCAGTTCACTGGAGAGCCAGCATACGTGAGAGGGTATCTGACGCCACTGAGGCTGTGGAAGCTAGTCTGCTGTCTGTGAGAGCGAGGAAGGCTTTCCCTGTGGACAGTCACCCAGAGATGACAACATGAACCATTCTATTGGGAAAGAACAATCTTGGCAGCAGAGGACAAAGATTCAGGAAGGCAATTTCTTTTTGTAAAAAGAGTGTGCCAGAACCCAAACACTGATAGCAAGCAGGACCAAGATGGCCTCTGTTTTTATCCCTGACATAGGTGAAGATCACCTCATTCATCCCACAATGGGGACTCCACAGCCTGACATGCTTGGCAGAGGGGAAGAGTGGGAGAGCACTTGTTGGGTTAACTATCTGAGAGAAAAAGTCTCTCTCAACTTCTCTTTACATTTTTAAAATATACCCTTACTTAGATATTACTTAGATAACTCTACCATTATGGAACTGGGTCAACGACCAGTCTGGCTTTTCCAGGTATAGCAGTCAGGATACTCCTCCAATGGGCCTATCTAAAAGACCACCAAGAGTATGCTGGTAGTTTCATCTGTGTAATAGCCAGGTGTGAAGAAGAAAGGACGTCCTGGACTGGTACCTGAAAGAGATCTGAGGGAGAAGTGTGTACACTGAGTCCTGTCTTCTTAAGGGATGCGAGGGAGATGTTCATATTCTATGGGTCCTGTTCCTTTAAAGAAGCTTGACTAATCCAGTTTTGAAGAGTGCAGGTAGCAGATAAAGAGAAGCAGCAGGTGCCCCGCAGGACATCAGCAAATTGATGTTTACAACAGTCACAGACCTGAGCTAGGGAAGCCCTTCTTGTATGACAGACGCCACAAGGAAACCTATAGAACCAACTAACCTCAGCCCATAGTGCCCCACTGAGACTGAACCAGCACCCAGAAAGCATGCAGGGGACGGTCCTAGGCCTCTACACATATATGATGGATGCAGGAGATGGTCCTGGCCCCTACACATATGTGACGGATGCAGGGGACAGTCCTAGCCCCCCCCCCCCCCACATATGTGAAGGATGTGCAGCTTTGCCTTGGTGAGACACACCCAGGTTGCAGTCTCTTCCGGGTCTCCAATTCCATGATCTCACCAGGCAAAGTGAAAAACAGAAAGGAAAATGAAGAGGGTCAGGAGGTGTGACCATAAACTTGTGGTGCAGGAAGTTCTCGGTGGTACCAGCAAGGTTTACAGGGAACACCATTTTGGTTAATGTCGTCATGTGGTGCATTAACCAAGATAGCAGTGAAGACACATCATTATCACTGCCATCTTGATGATGTCACCTAACCCAGATGGTGACCAAGTGACAGAGCCAGCTCTACCTTGACGGGGTTACCCTGCCAAGATGGTGACAAAACAATATGGCTACTTTTGGAGCTCAGCTCCAAGATAAAATGAGCCCATCCCCCATCAGGGCAGAGGAGCTATGGAGACAGGAGACAGCAGATGTGGTCTAGGCATGTGGGCTACAAAAAGGCTAAGAAATAGAGGAAGGAGAAAGTGGCCTTGGTGCCATTTTGTCCCACCCAAGAATAACGTGGGCTGAGACCAGATGGATTGGCAAATATCGAATGGGATCTGGGAGCCTCGGGGCTATCCAGGGGAGTTACCTCCCTTAACTTGGGGAGTCTGTTTCATTAGATCACCCCCTAAATTATTTCCCATTCTGGCATCACGAGAATTAAACTATCAGAGGTTCAACTTTTCACACTATGATGACCTACTGTACCAGAAGGAATGGGATGTGTAACTCACTCTTTTATGGTGATCCCAGGCTGCCCATATTTGCTCTTAGGCCAAGACCTCCTAACCAAAATGGGGCCACAGATCAGTTTTGGCCCTGAGGGAGTACAGGTACTGAACAAAAAAGGCCCTATACATGTCCTGACTGGCATTAGACAAATATAAACTGTCTTACCTTCTCCAGACATTAATAAGGACCCATATCTAGACAGATTATGGGAAGAAACCCCAGGGGTATGGGCTGAGAAAAGTCCCATGGAGCTGACTAGACATCGTGCCCCAATCCTGGTGCAACTAAAGGTCAATGCCAGCCTGACCAGAATCCACCAATAGTTCATGCCTAGGGAGGTAAGATTAGGAATAGTGCCACACATGACTGAGAGCAGGGGGTACTGGGTCCTTGCCAATCAGCTTGGAACACACCCCTTTGCCAGCAAGAAAACCCTACTCCAATGGCTACTAGCCCGTGCAAGACTTAAGGGAAGTCACCAAAAGGGTAGAAGATATTCATCTCATGGTGCCCTTACACCCTACTGAGCAGTCTGCCTCCCAAACAAGTCTATATTGTATTGAATCTTAAGGATGCCTTCTTTAGTTTGCCACTAGCCCCAGCTAGTCATCCATTGTTCCGAGTGGAGTGACCTAGAGAGCATATTCAATGGGCAGTTAACATGGACCAGGCTGCCACAAGGATACAAGGACTCGCCTACCATCTTTGATGAAGCATTGCATGAAGACCTGGGTGAGTAGAGGCAAGCCCACCCCCAGATAACTCTCTTTCAGTATACTGATGCAGTATATGGTAGCTGCCCCAGATGAAGATACTTGCCATTTGGCAACGGGTGCTTTTGCTAAGTCAGAAAGCTAGACCAGATGGAATATGGAGGGTTTGTAAAAAAATAAAAGGAGCACAGCTCAGCCAAAATGAGGTACCATACCTCGGGTTCATACTCGGGGGGTGGGGGCAACATCTGCTGGCCAGGCTAGAAAAGAAACAATTCCCAACATTCCCAAGACCTGGCATTAGATTCGTGAGTCCCTGGGATCATCAGGATTCTGCAGACTGGGTACCAGGATTCACAGAGATTGCAAAGCCTCTATGAGGCCACTAGGGGGGCAGGAGAGTACCTTAAACTGGACTTCAAAGGTGGACAACGCTTTTCACAAGCTCAGGAAGTGCTTGAGGCCCCAGCACTTGCCCTGCCAGACATATATGAGCCTTTCCACTTGAATGTAACAAAGGCATAGCCAAAGGGGTATAGACTCAGACCCTGGGTCCTTGGAAGAGGCAAGTGGTCTAAGAAATTGGACTCTGTTGCACAGGGGTGGCCAGCTTGCCCCCATATTGTGGCAGCTGCTGCTTTACTGGTCAAGGATGCAGATAAGATCACCATGGGACAAGAACCATTATAACCACTCCTCATGCCATCAAGGGGGTACTCAAAAACCTACCAGACCACTGGATATCTAACGCCCAGTTGGTGCATTATCAATCCCTGGTCCTGAACCTGCCCCTCATTAAATACTGCCACACACACACACACCCCTTAAATCCGGCTACTTTGCTCCCGAACCCATACCTGTCCCCAAACAAGAGTCAACATTAATCTCTTGGCTTCCATAGCACTTGTCTGTCACATCTGCTTTTGGGAAACAAAATTCTGCCTTGCTATGTGGTAAATGACAATTTTGGGATTTTGGTGTCTTGAAAAATACAGAACTCTGTTTCTGCTTTAGTCCCGGGTGTGGGGTGTGGCGCTGCTTCAGACTGTCCACAGCAGCTGACTAGGATTTGCCTCCGGCTCTGGCAGGGCAGATTTTGTCAGCTGTAGCCAGTTTCTGTGATTGTGCAGTGTTTGGAATTCTGGAGACTTTTCAGAGGGTATATAAATGCTATGGCCCGAGAGGCAATGAGGGTTACTGGTTGGTTGTTGGTTGCTGTTGGTCACCATTTGCTAAGCAAAGAAGAAAAAGAAACTAGATATCCTTACAGGGAAGATTAAGCACCCTGAAAAGAACTTGATGCCCTTAATCAGCAGGAAGTAGTCTAGTGATGACATCATCCCCTTTCCCCTCTATCCTTTTTTCTCTCTTATCTAGTGTTAGGGGCTTGAAAGGCTGGAAGAACAGGGGAGGAGAAGGGTGAAAGAGAGAAGAGCCCACAAAGTAGACAAAATGCCAGCCACCAACAACCCCACCTGGATGGGTTTACTGATACTGTTCCTGGGGAGGGGAGTGGTTGTGTGTAGTGAGTCTATATTTGGGCATAGTAGGTCCACATTCAGACTATCCACATCCAGCTTTAGTTCATAGGGAGCATTCTAGAAGGTCAACCCATTTGCTCGGGTCTACCAGGCCCACAGGCTTTAGCAGAGGATAGTAAGGGACCTGCATCCAGGACCACGAACAAACACCACAATACAAACATTATCCAAATTCTTTAAACAGAGACCCAAAATGATTTTAATGCAAATGACAAACATGGGTTAGTCTGTCTCTGTTATAAGCCCCACCCCCTGAATTACAGTACTTTATAAAAATGTAAGATA
This sequence comes from Tokudaia tokunoshimensis, assembly GCA_036184795.1. Lineage (NCBI taxonomy): Eukaryota > Metazoa > Chordata > Mammalia > Rodentia > Muridae > Tokudaia > Tokudaia tokunoshimensis. The sequence continues at coordinate 100,833,491 of BTHU01000010.1, forward strand.
TGCAAACTAAAGTTCCTTTAAATACAGTGACAGGTTTGGTCCTAATACTTGTTTCTTGGATAACGCAGCTGACTCTGCTGTTGTTGATAAAGTGATAAGCACCAATCGAGAGTTGATCCTACCTAGGAGAAGGTGGATCGCTCTCTCTCGTGCCCTCACCTCTTCTTAGCATCCCAAATGCAGGGCACAGAGCAGGAGAGGCTCTTCTCGTGTCACAGGCACTGAATGCTGGCCACAGTGGCAAGCAGAAACAACCCACGGGGCTATTCCCATCGCATTGGATGAGGACACTTCTGTAACCCTGGAGGTTTCTGAGGTGGGAATTTGTACTGGCTCAGGTCAGGCTTTTGTGCCTCAGGTTCTAAGGTGGTCTGTCTGTTTCCATCATGATCATCAGAACAGTTTTTAAACAACTATTACAGAAAAGTCCCCAAGGGGAAGGTATAAGGACACTTTAGATTAGCCTCCTTCCTCAAAAGACATGGAGTGAACTCTGCTATCTAGCCAACAGTGAGCTGTAGAAAGTTTACTAAGGCAATTTGTCCTGTCGCTGCTCCATGCCACCTTGGCAGTCCCTCTAAGAGAAGGAAGGAAAGGAGGATAGAAGAGAGGGAGGGAGGGAGAGAAGTCAGTTTGTACTGAGGAGGTGTCAATGATGGCCCTAAAGCCACTCAGTCCCAACATCCCTGGCTCCACTGGGGCTGAGCTAGTGGCAAATACCCCCTCCCCTCAAGCAGCTCACATGTGAATGTGTTTAAACAACACAAATATACATACCCTGTCCCAGAGTCACCTCTCCAACTCAAAAATGGAAAAGGGTGTCAGAGGGAGAAGGCTGCTATCATAGAGCTCCTGAGTGTCAGGTGTGGGCATCACTCCTCCAGGACTACTGACAACCTCCCCATGGCCTCAGGTCTCAGGGCACACTTCGAAATGGCTGGATTTTCCTTCAAGGACCATCTTAAGAGCCATGGCTCTGGGAATCCTTCCCTGTCTCCCTATACAGGATGTTCTACAGAAGTATTCTCTGGTGAAACCTTGTAGGCACTACCCAATGAAGAGAAACCCTGTAGGCGCTACCCAATGAATGGCAGTGGACCAAGGGACCTCTGTTCAGAGCAATCGAGATCCATCAAGGCACTTAAAAGACACAGAAAGTGGGCTCTCTCTCATCATGGAGGTTTTGAGTCCCTGCTGTTCCATCATGGTTGGTCGTTTCTCTAATTGGTTTCTGGCGTGTGCTCTTCACTAGACTGAGTCTCGTGAGGGATAGTTTTGAAAGGGTATCCCTTGCACCCGACACGTGACAAGAACCATTCATGTTGAATGATGGATGGGTGCATGAATGAATGGAAGCCAGATCTTCCAAGGCTCCAGAAACAGGGGCCTAATGGAAGCATCCACATTAGAAAGAAGGGCAGGAAGAAAAGGAGAGACCTTCCCATGTAGGTCAGGGAGGAGAGTGACTGCCCAGCCCACCTTCCAGGTATAGGCTTATGGCCTGGGAGTGGGGCACAAGTGTCCCAGATGTAAGCATCTGTGGAAGAGACAGCAAGAGCTGGTAGAGGCTGAGATGTGACTGGCAGTGGGGTCATCTCATTGTGATGAGCCTGGTAACATTTACAGGGTAGCTCTGCTCCCCCCCCACCCCTGTTCTAGGGTTCTGACCTCCAGTCTTAGTGCATGTAACCATATTGCAGGTAGCTCATCAGAAATTCAGACACCCAGGCCCACCCTTTTGATAAAGGATTCTGAGGGTCTTGGAAGTAGACTTGTGAATAGACATGTAATAGATGCCCTATGAATTACCTATGGACACTCAATGCCTAAACATGACATCTGGGTCAAGGGTCACTATCCTTAAGGCAAACAAACATGAGCAAACATCAACAAACTATCGTGGTGACCTAACTCACAGCAGGGGGGTTGGGAAACTCTGGGTCCCTAACAGACAAACCAGGGCCAGTCTTTGCCCACTTCTTACATGAACTTAGGTTTACTATCTGAGCATAGATGACCCACGTTTGGGCCCTCATCATCTCAACTGTCACTGTCGGAGTGGAGAGGGCAGGAAAGAGGGGCAAGGCGGACCCCTACAAAGAGTCTGCTCCCAAAGACTGGCGTTCCTCACCTTTGGCCACACCCACACCACAGAGCACCCCACCCCACCCCTGTGAGAAGCATCCTATGGATCTTGTTGGGCCTTGCTAAGACTTTTGGTAGGCAGGCATTCTGAATGCCTGCCTTCATGGTTTGGTCTGTGACCCCAAGAATGCAGAAACTCCTCTGTCTATCTTTCCTCCCTCCTCCTCCTCCTCCTCTTCTTCTTCTTCTTGTTTTTTATAAAAGCTTTTAAAGGAAACAATATGTTTGCTAGAAAAAAAAACACAAAAACTGATTATATACAAAATGGCTATGTGACCATGGATGCCACACTGGGAGAGTGGCCAGGCTTCTGACACTTATTTGCGCTTCCTCAGAATCATGTACATGAGGCCACTGATGAATGTGAAGGCAAAGGCCACCCAGGCCAGGATGAAAGAGTAGCCATAGCTGCCTTCTTGCAGTAGGTAATAGAGTTTGGAGTTCTCTTTGTGAAGGTCTTGGCGCCGGTCTGTATAGATGGAAGCCCCAATCATGACACACAGGCCTGTCAGGAACAAAGACAGGGTTCAGAAATACTGCAGACCATGCTATAATCTGGACCTAGCCTAACGCTTATTAATGGCTTCCCATCATCTTAGGATACAGACCTCAAGTCCCTTCCCTGGCTTACGAGAGCCCATTTGGTCTGCCCTCCTCCTTCTGGCCCTCAGAGCTCTGCTGGTTCATCCCAGCACTTCTGCCTGCCTTACTGTTCCTTCCACTCCATACCCAGATAACACATGGTACCCCAGTTCAGGCTTCACACTTTGGGGACACCCTCCCTTTCCCCTTAAACCCAAACTCCTCCATACTGAGTGTGTGGCCAGCTTCTCCCTTTCTGGGTGTTCCCCAACTTCCCTCCTCCAGAGATTTTAGTGGGGTACCGTGCAGAGGCACTCCACAAGCTACGGGCAAAGAGCTTCATTTGCAGGAAGGAGTCTGTCACCTGGTCTGTTCTGAGTTAACCGTAAATCTACATGCTATCCAACGTGGTGACTGAGAAGGAACGCAAGACTGCATAGCCTTGGTGTGTGCAAGAGAGAGGAGGAGGAGGAAAGGCGGGTCTCAGAGATTAGAGTTACCTGGCCAGAAGACCACACCTAAACTTGGAATTGATCTATGGTTTGCTCTGGTTTTCCACTAGAGGGAGCCCAAGAAAAGGATGAGGAGCAGGCTTTGCTCTGGCAGACTGTCCCCTATTGAATAATGTATGCTCTAAACAGTCACTTCCCGGGTGTGTGTGTGTGTAGGCAGTACAGGCTGTCTCATGTGTGTACAGGCAGCACAGGCTATCTCATGTGTGTACAGGCAGTACACATTGCTTCCAGGTTCACTTACAGGACATGAGCTGGATGATAGCTGTCAGGACGAACCTCTCTCCCTGCTTGAGGCGGAAGAGCTGGAGCAGAAAGATGAGGAAGGAGATGCAGGAGAGGATGGTGGAGAGGATCATGGTAGCCTGCACCGCCTGCATTACAGAGTAACCTGTGGGCAGAAGATGAAGGCTTCACACAGAGGGTCATATGACTGTGCAGCCAAGCGTGCTCATCCAACCACTGGGCATTGTGACATGGGGTTGTCATCTATAAACTTCACACTGAGATCTGCACAACCAAGGTAAGCTCGTCTTAAGTGACTCCACAGCATCATGCTGGGCCCTATTCCTAGTCTTTGGGCTCTGTGGGCCACAGACTGGAAACACTTGGCTGGTGTGAGCGCTGGTGCCGCCTGGCAGTCTGCCAGCCTACCTTCCTCTTCTCCAGCTAGGCAGTTGGCCAAATGGAGCCAGAACCAAGACTGTGGCTTCTCCCTGCTCTGGATGGCAGCTCATGCCTATTTGGCTCGGGAAAAGGAGACTTTTAAAAGAGCAACAGTCAGGGCTCAACCTTTTTAGTTTTCCTGAAGGCTGGGAGTGAGGCAGCGTTGTTAACAGCAATGGATCTTACCACACACCAGGGACCCCACAGAAAACACCTGGTCCTGCTTCCTATTTCCTTAAGCAAACAAACAAACCCCCCAGCAGGATCACATCACCTGACCCCAGCCCTCAGAGTCCAAGATCAGGGGTAAATAAGCTAGCAGGAGGAGGGAGGGATCTCTGGGTAGGAATTGAGGGGAATGGGCGGAGGACCTTGTGGGGTGTTAGGAATGTCCTCTGCTTCACTTCTGCTATCAGTGGTGGCTCGCTAGGATCATAAACAGTTGTTAAAACTCACTGCACTGAGGAGCCCTTAAGAAGTATGCATTTCCATGTTTGTAAATGATAGCTATATTCTTAAAAATTTTACCAGACCTCCCTGAGACAAAATGAACCGGAACACCAGGCACTAAGAACACTTCTAAAGTCTCCTAGGGCATTTCAAAGTGGGCCAAGGTTGTGACCCGTGGCTTTGAACATTACTTATTAAAATTTCCAAGGAGCCACCTAGGATGACTTATTTAAAAGTGCAGACTCCTCACTCAGCCTCCATTACTCCAGGACTGGTGCCAAGATAATATAATTTTAGCGAGGACCCCAGGTGAGTCATATCCTGTGACGAAGCAAATGTAGAAACTGGCTTTGTGAGGACCAATGGCTGTGCTTTTAGAACAGGTCCCTTGGCAACAAGTTGCAGAGTATGCGGCTGGTGTCCATGATGTCCGTGTGGGTGAAGTCCAGCAAGGGTACCAAAAGCAGAAAGTCAGTCAGGGGGAGGGCTGTGACCTCACTGTGGTTTCGGGGTTCCTGGAGGCCTCAGGAATGGGCTCACTGGCAGGGTTTTAGCACCTTATAATACCTGCTAAGACAGCCAGGCCTCCATAGCAGCAGCCTCTGTATTCTTGGACTCAACGACTATTTTTGAGGTGTGTCAGTTGAAGGAAGAACTCAGAAAGTTCCAGAAATCAAAATCTGAATTTGTCATGCACCATCCCGGATCACACAATGAAACGACATGCAGAGATTGTATTTGGTGTTGTAAGTCTTCTAGAAACTGGTACAGACACGAGGCAGCATGCGTGGTTCTCACCCTTTCACATCCTTGGAGGTCCCTGTGGGGTTTCAGGACTAGTCCCTGCACAGCTACAGGAGCTACAACTGCATTTGGGTTGCTTAAATTTTGGTTTTGTTTAGCACAATAAAAGCGGTGGGGAGAGGGTGGGCCGGAGAGAGCTCACTGGCTAAGGCGTCCGCCATCATGCTGGGCAGCCTGAGTCCGAGCCGCAGAGAACTGACTCCCACAGGTTTCTCTGGTGTCCACGTGTGCCACGGCCTCTGATGAATGAGGGAGTCAGTGGGGTCAGACTTTACTGAGAGTCTCTGGTTTTTAGTTTAGCTTTTCCTCCTGTTTTCACCAGATCACCACTGATGATACAGTACGGCTCAGAAACATTTACATAGGAAATAAATTTACATGTGGAAGAAGTCAGAGCTGGCACAATTATTTTTTTCCAGGAAAGAGCCAGGCAATAAATTACTTCAGGCTTCTGGTCAATTATTATTATCATTATTATTTCTTCTTCTTCTTCTTCTTCTTCTTCTTCTTCTTCATTTTGAGGATTTTGTTCTTTTTACAACTCTTTTAAAATGTCAAAAGCATTCTTAGCTCATGGGCTATACCAAAGCAGGTCTTGGGCTGCATTTAGCTGGTAGTTCACTGATCCCTGATTTAAAGAGCTGTAATACAGAAATTCCCCCAGGAAGGCGTGGAACACCAGGAGCCCAAGAACTCTGCTTCTGGACTCAGCCAGCTGTCCTGACTGGTCCAGTTTACCACCATAGCTGACTGTGCCTGGGGCTCAGTCGGCATAACATACAGGGACAGAGAGCAAACAGATAGGCCTGGATCTGCTGAGATGGCCTGATCTGACTGGGTCTGCTCTGAGTCTCAGTAGGGAGGGGAGATAGGGATGTTGAGGTCACAGCCCCCCACACTCACCTTGAAACACCTCAGGACTGCTCAGGTCATTGATTTCCGTACAGTTTGTGCTGTTGGTGCATACTCTCCAGAGGTCAGCTGAGAAGCCATCTCCTACCCACCAGGCCTGCAAAAGAATGGAAGCTGCTGGTTAAGGATGCGGATCCTGGGTTCTGCTGGTCCAAGGAGTAACCGTGAGCCCTCCTCAGGACTCACTGCTTCTCAAGGGCAGACCTCAAGTGAGTCCCCTGGGGACTGTGTTCAAATGCATTTGTGAGTCAAGAGGCCTCAGGCCGGTTCTGGGTCTCTACTGAGTCCCATGGGATGCCAGGCTACAGGTCTTCAGAAAGATCTGCAGTGACTCGTGTTCTCAGGACGCATGAGAGAAATATACTGAAGGTCAATGGAGGCCAGTTCTACCAGAATGGCAGGGGACCGTGGAGAAGAAAGGGTGACATCAAGGGGCCAGGAGATCTGACAGGCGGATAAGAAAACGTGGCACATGGACACATAAGAAAAAAAATTAAATCAACGTTTAGAGGAGAGTGGGTGAGCAACACAAGGCTTGGGGAGACAAACACCCGAGTTTCTCTTACATGATGAACTGGATTCAGGGCTGTGTATGTGTGTGTATTTATGTGTGCGTGGTTATAGCCATGAGACTGGGACCAGATCAGAACCCAGAAGAGGTGGGAAATAGAATGTAACTGAATTCACATGATGGGCAGAGGCAGGGGGCTGTGAAAGGAGAAAGACCCAGCTGGAGGGGAGAAGGGGAAGGAAGGGCAGAGGGAGGGAGGGAGAACCATGAAAACAAAATCTAACATCACACAGATATGAAGATGCCACGATTAACCCCACTGCTCTGTAAACCTAAAAATTAATTTCAAACAAGTTTCCCCGGGCTGGTGAGATGGCTGAGGAATGAAGAAAGGTCCTCCTGAGCCTAATGACCTGGATTTGATCCCAGAATCTACGTGGGGGAAGGAAGGAACCTACTCCAGAAAGTTGTCCTCTGGCCTCCACACATGTGCCATGGCTCGTGCCCCCACAAAGGAATAAAAAATAAATAAATGCTTAAATGTTAAAGTATTCAAACAACAAAGAATTAAAATGAAATCTAAAAGCGGAGCATCCTGAGACCAGTGGAGACTCCCTCTGCCTCAGCCCAGCACCTTCGCTTTCCCTTGCAGCGGCCTCTCCTTTCCCTGCCTTAAGGCCGGGCGCCTCCTGCACACCCACTGGGCCCACAGGCCTCCATGGGGCAGCGTGATTTCAAGATGTACCATCTCACAGACTGCCTCGCAGCTGCCTCACGGCTGTCACACTTCCACCCGTCCTCTCAGTGTCAGGCTAATAGACACACCTGGGTTTGGGAGCACATTCCTGCCCCAGGGCCTGTCCAGCCCTTCCACTAAGCCTGGGACCCTGCTGGAATCCCAAAGGACCCGATTCAGGAAACAAACAAAAACAAAAATTCCAGAACAAAATTGAATACCTTTCCTTGGCAGCTCCAAACACTTCAAGCCAGCCTGTCTACGTGACCACAGCCTGGGCCACTCAGCAGCTCAGCACAACCCTCCAAAAGGCAAATTGTGTTCATATCCCTTGACAGAGTCTAGAACCAGGAGCCTTGGGGATGGTTCAAGTCCTGGCTCTACCTCCTACTACAGTGTAGCAAGGGCCAGGACTGACTGGGGGTTCAATTCCTTCTCTGGGAACCATCAGAGGCAGGTCACTACCTCCCATACAACCCAAGATGATGCACACAAGTAGGCTGAATGCTGCCAAGGGGTTGTCAGACGTACAGGTGTAATGATTAATGTTGCCACTGTTACAATTACGTGGAGTGGATATGTGGGCAGCACTGGGCCGTATGCACAGTGCACATTAACTCCTAGGATGTATGACCATGGCTGTCCACTTGGTTAGACAAGGAGATGTCTAGGAGAGTCTAAACACACTTCTATGTGTCTGTGAGGGTTTCCAAAGAGGGCTGACACAGAAGAGAGAGAGAAGAAAATAAGGCCTGCTCTGAATGTGGGCAGAGCTACCTACCCAGTGAGCTGGTGGCCAGGATTGGAGGAAGCTGAAGGAAGACTGTGTGTGTGTGTGTGTGTGTATCTGTCTATCTGTGTGCATCTACCCTTTTTTTCCTTTGCTGACATGGGAATGTGGTGTCTTTGGCCATCCATCCATCATGGACTGAACACCAACAGCTCTCCAGGAGTCCTCCCAGCTTCAGTGCCATACTGGGGCTGCTGAGGCATCCAGCCTTGTGGTCTAAGCAACTATTGTCCTTAACCTTTCCAGTGTGAGACAGCCTCTGTTGGCCCACTCAGCTCATGTCAGCCAATCTAAATGTTACACACATACCAGAGAGACACACAAACACCAGACATAGACACATACACATGACACATATACATACCACACAAATACACATGCATATATAGTTATCATACACATACAGACACCACAAATACACACACACACATAGCTATCAGACAATATCACACACACCACACACACATCACACAAACATACACACATTATCAGACAATATACCACAGACACACACATACACCACACACACACACACACACACACACACACACACACACACACACTCACTCCTAGAGATCCCCAACTGATTTGGCCTTCAGAGCAATTTTCTTCCCTTTAACAGTCTCTGCAGTTTGAAATGATGAGATGAAGCCCAGCCTTTGGGTCAGGACCAGGTCTCTGTTAGAAGCATCACTTCCTGCCTGGGGCCTAAGAAGGTATCAAATACTCTCTTGCTATTATAATAATACAGCTGCCAGCTGGACTCTAAAGGAACAAGTTACATGTGAGAGGTCTGTGGAGAGTTTAGAAAGTTCCACTCATGAGATCTACTGAGAGTCCCTGAGTAAGCTCTTAGCACAGTGGTCTGGCTAGTAACATGGGTGCCTGGCTAGTAAGAAGAAGTAAGGGAATTGGGAGGAGATGACCTGGGTAGGTTATACAGACTGATTTTGCTCCCTGTAGGACAGCTGTCAACATCTGGAGAAAACATTCCTTCAACTCTGAGTGGAAGCAAGACTGACACCCAGTGACAAAGGCCAAGGATGTTGCTAGGCCATTTGCAAGGCATAAGATGGCTTTCACATGAATTACCACACTGCTGGCTATTGTGAATACAACAGCAATAAGCATGTGTGTGAGCATCTCTGTGGTAGGATACAGGGCCTTTGGGAATACTCCCTCCTGGATGTGTAGTATAGCTGGGCTTGAGGGAGTTCTATTTTTAATTATTTAAAAAATAATCAAGACATGCAGTATTAGGTTTCACTCTGGCACCATCAAAGTAAATCTGTGCTCCTTGCTCCTCCTGCTCTTCTCTTTCCTCTTCCTGGCCTGCCCTTGACCATCCCTACACCATAACCTCCCCTCTGCATCTACCTCACACTTGTCCTAGCATCCTCCCCTCCTACCCCATTGCACTGCTAATCCTTGGGAGATCTTGTTTGTTTTCTTTAACTACTTTGACTACTTCATGCATATATGGATGCCCTCTCCTCCCTCTCAGCCCTCCTCTTCCCTCCCCACAGAGCCCCCTCTTCTTTCCAACAAGTTCCTTTGTACTTTCAGGTCTTCCTGGTAGTTGTGTGACCCACTGAGTTTAATTGGGCATGTCTGCATGAGTGTGGGTGGGGTTATTCACTGGAATGAAGGCAACTTACCAGTGGCTACACCACTGAGCAGAATGTTGTCATTTGTTTTCCTGATAGAGTCATTCTGACAAGGGTGAGGTGGAATCTCATAGGAGTTTTAATTTGCATTACCCTGATGGCTAAGGATGTTGAATATTTTTAAAAATATTTATTTGCTACATGTACTTATTTTGAGAACTGTATGTTCAATTTCTTGGTCCATTTATATTCTCTCTCTCTCTCTCTCTCTCTCTCTCTCTCTCTCTCTCTCTCTCTCTCTCTCTCTGTGTGTGTGTGTGTGTGTGTGTGTGTGTGTGTGTGTAGACTCAGAACCACAGGAGAGCTGAATTCACCCTCGTGTGTGAATGTGAGTATGTGTCTGTGAGCACATGTGTACACATGAGTGTGTATGTGTATGTGTGTGTGTGTTTAAAAGTTTTGCAGTTCTTTATGTATTTTAGATATTAGCTCCTTGACTGAAGTATAACAGGCAAAGCTTTGGAGAACTTATATTGTATTCTAACTTACAAAGTAAAATAGGAGCTGGAGAGATGGTTCAGAGATGGTTCAGCCAAGAGCACTGCTCTTGTAGAGGACCCAAGTTCAACTTCCAGAACCCACATGGTGGCTCACATCCATCTGTAACTCCAGTTCCAGAGCATCAAGATCCTTTTCAGACCTCTTTGGGCACCAAGCAAGCACAGGTGGTGTACACAAAAGCACACAGGGAAAATATCCATACTCATAAAATAAAGTAAATAAATTTAAAGAATAAAATAAAACAGAAGAGTTTTCTAACTCCGCATGACAATGGTGTGGAGACTGAGAACTGGAGGAGAGTTGCGCTCACCTTCGGGGGCTTCTGGGAGCCGAGCATCCCCTCAACTACCCTGTTTTACAGGACCTCATGCACAGGATGCCCAGGATGAGACGCCTCAGAGAGAGGACACCCTGGACCACACCTTGCTCCCTGTTTGCTCCCTGACTCTTTGGTGGCTGACAGGAACAGGAACTTACATTGTCAATGGTAGAAATGAACAAGAGTGCTGTGGACACGATGTGGAAGACGATGATGAAGGCAAGAATCACCAACATGTTCACAGGGCAGTGAAGGCCAAAGGGGCAGCGGGAAGTCCAGAGAGGGATGAGGAGACAGAGACGGCAAGAGACAAATCCAAACCTGTCAACAAGACAAAACTCGAATCAACAACTTTTAACAGTATCTCAGAAAATGTATGACAGCTCTTTTCATCATTCTGCTTGGAGCCTTCACCATACCAAGGTCTGGAGGGCTCGGCAGTGCTCGATCTAGGTGGAGCAGAAGCAGTGAAGATCAATTCAAATCTCTCTCTAATTCAGAGCTGAGACCTGTTGAGTTCTTGCTTTGCATGCAGGAGGCCAAGGATTTGATTCCCCACCACTGCATAAGCATGGGGCACATGCCTGTAATCCCAGCATTTGGGAAGTGGAGGAGGAAGGATTATAATTCCAAGTCCTTAGCAACATGGTGAGTCCAAGAAGCCAGCCTGAGTTACACAAGGCCCTGTCTCAAAAGCAACAGAGCCCAGACACATGGATCCACAAGTACTTGTCACACCAACAATGGAAAACTGATGACCTGAGTTTAATCCCTGGACCCTACTTCCAGGCAGAGGGAGAAAATGGACTCCACAAAGTTGTCCTCTGATTGCAACATGTGTGTGGTGGCATGCATGCACACATAATCATACATCATATGTGCACATATATACATTTTTTGGTGCTTTTTGTTTTTTGTTCTTTGAGACAGGGGCTCACTATGTAGTCCTGGCTGGCCTAGGACTCACTGTAGACCAGGCTAACCTGGAACTCACAGAGATCCACCTGCCTCTGCCTCCCAAGTGCTGGAATTAAAGGTATGTGCCACAGAGTTCAGCTTACATATACATTTGAGCAATGTTGGCTCCTGAAATATTCATACGATGTACGGTAGACAGACTTGATCTCATTTTTCTCTCTGGTCCCACAGGAAGACTACACTTCCCAGAATCTCTTAGGGTGGGCACGTAGGGTGGGCCAGTACAGTGAGGTGATACTGAAGCCTCATACCTTGGACTGAGATTATGATTGACAAGACTGGATATTCAGCCCCTGAGATTTCCGGTAATTTTTTTTAAAACTCTGATAGAGGAAAATCTGAATAATACAGAACAGGAAGCAACTGTGAAGTGAAGTCAAAGCCCTATACCACACTCAGGAAAGAAATGCCTACTCAATGGTATGGAAGGCACTCAATGTGTGGGCAAAGAAGCAAAGAGAACTGGATGCCTGTGGTCAGCTCTTTGTGCATCCAAGGACCAAGGAATGGTGCCACCCAATGTGGATGTGTCTTCCCACCTCAAGTAACCTAGAGAAGATAATCTCCACAGGCATGACCAGAGATCTGTCTTCCCAGTGATTCTAGATCTCATCAGGTTGATAGCTAAAACTTATCACACCCATGATTCAGTGCAGGCTGTTTCCTTAGCAGGAATGCTACCTAAGGAATGTGGCTTCAGTACACCCCACCAGCAGATACAGAGTGTCCGTCTGTCCCGCAGTTGGTAGGGCTAGCTGGTCAGCTGGTCATGGTCTGTCACATTCACTTGCTTTTCTTTTGTAATCACTAAGCACTCTGGGGCTGGAGGTCTAGCTCAGTGACAGAGGGCTGACCTAGATGTACCAGATGCTGTGTGTGTGTGTGTGTGTGTGTGTGTCAGAGACAGAGAGACAGACAGAGAGAAAGAGACAGAAAGAAAACCGGAGAGAGATAAGAAAAGGAAACATTCCCAGAGCCATCTGTAGGCTGGGAGCCGCACAAGCAGGACAGCCTGAGTCTAGATCCACATGAAAAGTGGACAGGACACAGTGTGCCTGTTAACCCTCGCCCCACCCCACACAGTGGGGAAGAGACAGCCAGAGCCTGGGGGCTCGGCTAGCCAGTCTAGCCAAAATGCCTAACTCCAGGTTCATGAGAAATCCTGTCTTGGAAAACAAGGTGGAGACTGATGGGTAAGACAACTAATATTGACCTCTGGCCATACATGCGTGCACAAGGACCAGTGAGGGGTCCACACAGAGACATGCACACACACAAGTGAGGGGGTCCACACACAGGCATGCACACACCAGTCAGGAGTCCGCACACAGACATGCACACACACCAGTCAGGGGTCCACACACAGACATGCACACACCAGTCAGGGGTCCACACACAGACATGCACACACCAGTCAGGGGTCCACACACAGATGGGAGGGGGGAGAGGAGGGAGGTATTGAGCACTGTGAACACACACCAGTGAGGGGGGTCCACACACAGACATGCACACAGGCATAACACACACAGGGATAGATTTGCTATTACATGCATAACATTTTCAGGGAAAGATGCTTTATTGTGGTAAAATATGAATAAAATAAAACTTGCCCCTTGTGGCATTATGTTCAAACACTATCTCTATTACTGTTCCCCAGTTCTAGAGCAACCTGTCACCCTAATATGAAATGGGTACTCACTATGTCATCGTTCCTCCCCAATCCAACCCTAAGTCTCTGGACTGGTCTATGTGGACACGCGACAATGGAATGGAACAGTTTGTGATCTTTTGTGTACGGCTTCTCCACTCAGCTTTGTTACTTCCTACCTTATAACACGATCACAGAGACATCCAAACAAAGTAAGGGCCTAGCTTTTATGTAACTCAATAGTTTGAGTGCCCACAGGTATGAAATGGAATTGTCCAAGGCTGAACATTTCTGTACCAACTCTCCTGCAGCCTTCTCTGATGGACATGCCCTGGACACAGGCCCTACCCCCTCTGCCAGTTCTCTCTCCCCGACATGCTTCCCGTTCCTCCATTATTCCCTCTAGAACTGACTGAGGCTTGTGGGCTCACACAGGGGCTAGTCTCTGAGACTAGAGATCATCACATGGCCCAGATGTAAAGCCACAGAAGACATTCAGGGACGTCCAGGCAGCCATTCCCGAAGCAGCTGGCTCACCAACTCAGAGATTCCTCCAGTCTCCACTACAGGACAAGTTCCCCTTTGTTGAGGCTGCATTACACTCAGTGCCACCACACACTGCCTCCAAATAACTGCGCTCCTGACCTTCCAATAAAAGCTCGCCAGCCAGGCCAAATGTCACAACACTGCTATCTGCAGAAAGTCCTGGTCACCGGGACAAATCTCCAAGACTGTAATGGTGTTCTTCAGAGTCCTGCTCATACAACACAAACATGCACACGTACAAGACTGAAAAATCCTAAAAACGAATGGAAGTTTTAACTGCTTTTCAAAAGTATGGTATTTGGACAAAACCTGATTTCATCATTTTTGGTGTGTATTTGTGGGAGGGCACATGTATCATACAATGCATGTAAAAATCAGAGAATTTTGGGAGTTGGTTCTCTTCTTCAGCTGTGGGTTTAGCATGCGTCGTCAGGTCATCAGGCTGGCAGCCAGCCTTTGACTCAGTGGGCCATCCTGCCATCCCAAGGCCTGACTTTGGATGTGCACCAGCATGACATTAGCTAACACTAACTCCTCACGTAGTGTGGAAGAGCCCATCCTAACTTTTCTGAATACCCCATGGAAAAAGCCATAGCTGGCTGTCAACCTTGTCTCCACTTCCCCCTCCCCATTCCCACCCCACGCTGCTAGTATCTAGAATTTAATAGCATCTTTTAAGCCGGGCAGTGGTGGCGCACGCCTTTAATCCCAGCACTTGGGAGGCAGAGGCAGAGGCAGGTGGATTTCTGAGTTCGAGGCCAGCCTGGTCTACAGAGTGAGTTCCAGGACAGCCAGGGATATACAGAGTAAACCCTGTCTCGAAAAACTAAAAAAAAAAAAGATAAAAAATAAAAAATTAATAGCATCTTTTAGATGTATTTTTTTTAAAGATTCTTTCTTTCTCATAATACCATTTATAGTTGTGATACACAGCATCCTATCAAACAAAACCGCTCAAGTTTTAAAGCAATTAATTGGAGAAAATTACTATGTTAAATAAGCTTTGTGTTCAGGTAGATGTGGGAGGACCCGGACCTCAAAACTGGCTTTGGTGGCACAGATAGTGAGTCTGAGGCCAGCCTGGGCTACAGGAAGGCCTGTCCCAGAAAAGAAAAGGGAGAGCGGGGAGGGAAAAAGAGATGAGAGAGGAAACAAGAGGGAAGGGACAGGAGGGGAGGGGTAGAGGAGGAAAAGGAAGAAGGGAAGAGGAGGGAAAGGGAGGGGAGGGAGGAGGGGAGGAAAGGAGAGGAGAGGGAAGGGGAGGGAAGGGGAAAGGGCCAGAGGAGGGAGGTGTTGAACACTGTGATTACAGCTCCTGACTGGTTTTCACTTGAATTCTGGGGATCTGAACTCTGGTCCTCTTGCTTGCAAGGCAAGCACTTTACTAGTGAGCTGTCTCCTCGGCCCCTTATTAACTTCCTTTTAAAATACTTACTACATCTGTTTATTTTACATGTGACCCTGGGCATGGGCCCGCCACAGCATGCTTGCGGCAATCAGAAGCTAATTGCGGGGAGCCGGTTCTCTCCATAGTCTGAACCCGCTGAGCCATCTTGTCAGCCTGTTAACTGCCTTGTTTATTTAGTGCGTTGGGGTGCCCTAGGCTGGTCAGGGACAACTTTCAGGAGTGGTTCTCTCCCTCCACTGGGCTGAGGTAGCTCTGCCTCCTTTCTGCTGTACTCAAGGTTCCCCCCCTTATACACAACACCCCTCCCCTCTCCTATCACCTAAGTGTCTCTGTGCAGCTAACTGTCATCTCTATCTGGTCATCATGCAAATATTTTGCAGTCTTTTTTCTCCAAGAATGCCACCCCATCTCTCTTTGTCTCTGTTCCTTCTATTTTCTACGCTTCATTATATGTTCTTCCTACATGTTTTTTTTTTTTTAATAACACAGGCCTTGGCTGCACAGCCCTCCCTCAATATAACTCTACCCCTCGCAGAGGGCATTCCTTCTCTCTCTGTTCCTCTCCTGGCTCTGTCCTCCCCAGACTCTTCCCATGTGCAGCCTCGGCAGCTGCGGCTGCCCCAGGCCGAGCCATCCACACACGGCATTCTTCAGGGAAGACCAGCAAATTCTGCTGTGGGCAGCTAGAACGTCAAGACCTGTAGGAACTAGAACATATTCCAGGAGATAGGTGCCCAGAGGATCCATTCCACATGAAGGGTGGAGTTGTGTTTACACAGCATGTCTAGGTGTCAAGCCTCATGAAACTAGCTGAGCAAGGGCTCATTAGTCCCATTTAACAGATGACAAACTGAGGCTTCTGAAGGCTTCAGAGCAAGACCCAACCCTTGATCCTTCTCTGTGTTTCTCTGTCCTTCTCTCTCCCGCTCCTTCACAGATTCAGAGACCAAGGAAAACACGGAAGGGCTCACTGGCCTCCCATGACACCACCCTCACCTTACCAGTATTGTGGAGTACTGTTAGCAAGGTGCTGTTGATAGGAAGGACTCAGGACTGGCCTTCAGGCAGCCCAGGGTCCCCTTCTGTCCTTCTTTCAGATAATCCCCAAGGCAGGAGCCCAGGACCTCAACTTTTGCCAAGAGGAAGTGGCTTTGGCACAGGCCACATCCGTGTAGAAAAGCCAAGAGCCTAGGGAGGATCTACTGTTTGGGATGGCTGTTCTGTTCCTCCTGCTCCTTTCTACCACACCTCCCTATAACTGACACCAAGGCCTGGGCTAGGACAATTCCCAGAACAGACAGAAGAGCAGGCTGGAGGTGTGGGGCCTTCCAAGGCAGGCCTAAGTTAGTTGATGAGATCTGGGCAGTCCTCTAGTCCAAACCCCTCCACCCACAGTCTTGCTCCATGGGTACTGGCCTAGCACTGGGAAGGGAGAGCCAGGGAAATGCTGGGCCATACCGACTGAGGAAATTTGGTACCCACCCTGAGCTGGTGCCTTCTCCCCAGGCGCCTAGAGCCCAGGCCTCTCTCACTCCCTTAGCCTGCCAGCCAAAGTGGCTCTGGCCTCTGTTTTCAGGAAGACAGAGCCCAATGCAGCCTCCTGGGCTGGCATCTGGACACCAATCAGAAGGGAATATCGAGGCTTCTGGGATGCCTTGGGGACAGTGGAAGCCCACGGGCTCTGGACTGTCCAGCTTCATGTTCAGGCTTCACTCTGGGGCTCTGGGCTAAAAGCCAGCACTTGGCTCTGTCCGGAAATGGCCAGAGGCGGGACACTGGAATTTGGTGGAGTCCCAGTGCAGAAGCCATAGAGATTGAATGGCTTATCTGCACCCCTGAGGTCTTCCAGCCCAGTGGCATAATAACCATGGCATCAGCAATAAGGGTAGCCAATGTGCACTGTCCGAGTATACCAGACTCTCCCAAAGGAGCCTTTACTCACGAAATGAACACTGACTGAGCACCTGCTGTATACCAGGTACCCAGTGGCATGCGAGTACCTGAATACTGCGGGCTCTGTGCATCCTAGGAGCTTTTAGGCCCCGGAAGTCCAAGGGCATATAAATGAACAGATGTGGCTTGCCAGTGTGTGTAGTGGTATGGTAGGCCCTGGATGGCATAAATAACACCCAAGCTTGGTCTCCAAGGTGAGCACCAGAGAATGCCCCAAGATGCTGAGATGTACCTATGCAAGGGGAACATGTGCCCCACAGGAGCTAAACCTCTGCTGGCAGCAGCTTAACAGACCTGAGGTAGGGCAACCATGGGGGAAAAGCGCCAGGCCCAGATAAACTCACTGACTAATTCAGCCAAACATTGAAAGGGGGATAACCCCAGTTCCAGCAAGCTAAACAGAGGTCAACGACCATCCCTACCACTGCTCAGTTTGTAAGGCCAATATGGCTGGACAACATTACAAGAATGGCCAGCCCTGAAAACATATAAGACTAAAATCGCATGGACTGGACAGGTTGTATTTAGGAGTAAATATGTGTGCGTGTGTGTGTGTGTGTGTGTGTGTGTGTGTGTGTGTGTATGTATGTGTGTGTATATATAACAATTAATGAAAAAAGAAGCCATGAATTTGAAGGAGAGCCAAGAGAGGTATACAGGAGGGTTTAGAGGGAGAAAAGAGGACAGAAAAATATTGTAATTCAATTAAATTTCAAAAAAAAAGAAAGAAAAAGAAAAAAAGAGACAAACCAGAGTCCCTCATGTGCATGCAGGAAAAGATTAACAGTTTCAGCAAATTAGAGCGTGTATATATGTGTGTGTGTGTGTGTGTGTGTGTGTGTGTGTGTGTGTGTGTGTGTGTGTACGTGTACGTGTGTGTGTGTGTGTGTGTGTGTGTGTGTAGGTGGAAGGACAACTTTTGGGAATGAGTTCTCTCTTTCCATTGTGTGAGGCCTGAGATTCAAACTCAGGTTGTCAGGCTTGGTGGCAAGCACCTTTACCCACTATGTCATCTTGATGTTCCATGCTGCGGGATCTCTAGGAGGCCGGCCTGGCTAGAAGTAAGTAAGGAGGGGTCGGTCTTTGAACATGAGAGCCTGAGCCCTGGTTCCTTCATACTGTCTGCCTCTCAGTCCACTAAGACTGAGGAGCCCGGGCCACATACTCCTACTGCCATGCCCTTCCTTTCACCACAGGCTGAACTCCCTCTGACATCATAAGTCAAACAGAGCTTTCTCCCTTTCAGTTGTTCCTGTCAGGAATGTAAAAGTAACAGCCGTGCAGGATCCATCCCACCACAGAACCCTGGCTGACCTTGCTACTTGTTTTATCTACAAAAGGTGGCAGAAAGGAAGCTGCCCAGATCCTGACTGACAGCTTTAAGAGGTGCATATGTCCCACTCCTAGTCCTCTATCCTGAGGGCCTGGACAAGGCCAGAATGGCTGGCTGGAGTATGTAAGGCCACACAGTTCACATACAGGCTATTCTGGAAAAGACATCCCTACTCTAGCTGAACCACAACTTTTCTCTCCTTCCCAGAGCCCAACTGAACACAGCCCAGAGTGCCCACCTGGGGAATCATAAACCAAAGCCGAGCTTTCTATTGAAGCCGTGACCTCCTAGGAAGATTTGTATGCAGCAAGAGCTGACTGGTACCCGGAGATAACACTGCTTTATTACAGTCCGACTTCCTCAAGGACAGAAAGCACTTCGCATCTCCCCCAGTTGCAAGGCTGCTCAGCAAGGACTTGGTAAGCTTATGTGGAGGTTCTAGCAGGGGGCACAGCTTCTCTAAACCCCTGAGTGTGGAGCCCTCCTCTATCACAGAAAAATACCATCAACAATCCAGGATGACAAGTATCACAGCCAGATGACCTCACACACAATACTTGTTGAATGTTGAATAATTACTGTTATTCCACCAGTGACTGCTTCCTGCCCCATACAATGACAGTGCTCACCCCTGGTTGTCATTGTCCAAGGGGCCCCCTGTAATTAACACTATCCAGTAAAGCCAGCAGGCATTCCACAGAGGGTGCTTAGAAGGAGTTTCTATGGGTAAGGAGGGTTCCAGATTCAGGGTGCTCCCAGTCCATGCCCTCACTAGCAATATTCGTTTCATTGTAGAGCACTTCGTATTAGTGACTCGGAAGTAATCCCAGATGAATTCCTTTTAACAGCCACTTCCTCTTTCATAAGGGACAAGAGCTGTTACTTCTGCAGATGGATTTTGCAGGCAGCTCTAGGAAACCAGGTATCCATCTGATTAACTAGTAAGTCAATAGAGGAAGGAGCCATAAATCAGTCCAGGAAATCAGTCACTGGTGGAATAACAGTAATTATTCAACATTCCTGCAAAAGGGGGTACAGACACAGGCTAGACTGGGGATGTGGTTTCGGTGGTACAGCACTTGCCTAGCACGTACAATGCTCTGGGTTTGATCCCCAACACCACATAAGACTGGATATACATAGTGGCATATGTCCGAGAACCCAATACTTGGAAAGTTGAGGCAAGAGGATCAAGAATTCAGTGAGTGTCATTCTTGACTATATAGCAGGATTGACACCAGCCAAGGTTTATCAAAGACTTGTCTAAAATAATAATAATAATAATAATAATAATAAAGACAGCAACAGACTGGAGCTGGGTGGACTAGATGGTTCTATTGTATAACTATTGTGCTTTGGTTTCCCCATTCAAAAACAGTGTGGGTGACATGGATATACCCACCTATGGGGCTGCTGGGAGATAGTTAGATGGAAGTGATTTTACCAGACCTGGTTTACGGCAGATGCTATGGGCCAGTGGTCATCACTAGTCAGGAAGTAGACCCTTGTGAGCAGAGGTACCCAAAACAAGGCCACACCTATGGTAAAGATCCTACGGGGCTAACAGATAGAACACCTTGATTATAGAAAGTTGGAATGTGGCCAGTCCAGATTACCTTGCTTTATCTTTAATCCTCCTGACAGCAATTCATGGGTGTTAGACCCGACATCTTGTGACTGTCAGATGAATCCTTTTGGAACATTCAAGCTTACCAGAGCAGCAGCCACCAACCACAGGAGCCGAGAAGTCAGTCATGTGACCTCTTGCAGAGATCACCTCCAGTACCCACCTACCTGCCACCCTCACCAGTGTATCTGAAAAATGCCTTGATTTGTGACCTCCTGTTGTTCTGTGACTACGAAGAGCTCATGTAACTGCTTCCACTGGAACATGTCATTCAGGGCAACTAGAGCTTGGGCCACTGCTCTCATTCACTTTGGACCCAGAGCTGAGTTTTGCATAAACTCCTTGGAATCCCCTCTCCCATCTGTCTTTCCCCACTGCCAATTTTCTTTGCCCAGAACCCTTGCAGGGCAGGAGAGTAAACCACCTGGGCTGTTTTTAGGGGGAGGAGAAGCAGGCAGTTGTCATGGGACAACAGGGATGTTTAGGGATTACCGTAGCAGGCCCACATGGACATCTGCCCGCAGGGCATGCTGTTCCTAATGTCCGAGTTCAGTTGGAATGATCAGCCAGACACTTGTTCACTTTTGAAGTCTGCAGCTTTATAAGAGGAAGCCTTCAAAAGCGCGCTGGGAGAGTCACATGGAAGCAAGACTACCTATGGGCATCCTGCTCCAATCCCTCACTGCTGAAGGCCCAAGTGCCAGGCCAGCTAGTTCTCTGATAAAACAGGATGCCATGTGTGGATGGTAAGTTTTCAAATGTGTTAGTGCAAAGCCAAGATTTCCTCTCAAAGGGCCAGAGGGGAATTGAAGAAGGATTTTGCTTTATTTAATGCTATGTGCCTGCTCCCATTAAAGTGTTGGGGGTGAGGGTGGTAAGATGGCTCGGCGGGTAAAGACACTTGCTCCATGTCTGATCATTCTAGTTCAATCCTCAGAACCCACATAGGAGAAAGAAAACTCACTCTTACAAGCTGTTCTCTGACCTTCACTCATGTGCTTTGGCAAACCTGTGCCCAGCCACTTCCGTACAGGCATAAGTAAATGTAATCAAAAACAAATAAGAAGCCAGTGGGAACTCCATTTCTGCTGTTAAATTTGTGGTAACGAGGACTGAATTGCCTGCACACTGAGCAAACACCCTACCACTGAACCATACCTCCAGCTTCCCTGACCTCCACTTTAAAAAGTAAGTTCTGAGATAGTCTTGAACAAGACTAGTGTTTCTCCCACCTCAGCCTCCTGAGTAGGAGAATTTCAGACCAGAGCTACCAGGTCCAGTGGAAGTATGTCATGGGTCAGTTTATCTGGCTGTTGCTGGGAAGGTAATTGGGATAAGATCCAGATTAGATCCTGTAGGCTTTGGAGCAAACAGATAGTCTTTACAGATGTGAATAAGTATTGTCTGATCAGAAAAAGGCCTGAGCAGCTCAAAAGGCTGATCTCCAAAGAATCAGGGAATCTGCAAGCAGAGATGGCATGTACATGGCCTGAAGACTGAGTTTGATCCCTTTTATCCGCAAGATGGAGGAGAAAACTGACTCCGGAAGGTTGTCCACTGACCATCTTTAAGAATTTTTATCACATTAATTATTGTGTATGGGTGTGCAAGTGCCACACAGCGCACATGTGGAGGTCAGAGGTCAACTGTATGGGGTCTGCTCTCTCCTTATGTGGGTTCCAGTGATTGAACTGAGGTTGCCAGGCTTGCTTAGCAGGTGTCTTGGCCCATTGGGCAATCCCACTGGTCCTCAAGTAATAATATTTTAAGGACCAGTTGCCTTATATTGTGAATTGAGGTTGAACTTAGAATATGCATACAATTTACAAACAGTTTATGCTTTTGTATACTATATATAAAAAGAAATTGAGGGCAGGAGAGTTGGCTCAGTGGTGAAGAGCACTGACTGCTCTCCCAAGGGTCCTGAGTTCAATTTCCAGCAACCACATGGTGGCTCACAACCATCGGTAATGAGATCTGATGCCCTCTTCTGTTGTGTCTGAAGACTGCTACAGTGTACTTACATATAATTAATAAATAAATCTTTAAAAAAAAAAAAGAAATTGACACAGTGTTCTTTTGAGACTCAGGAAGGAATGCTGCCTTCTGGGAGATTTTTTTTTCTCACTGCGGCAAATAGAATTTCAAGCCTTCCCATGCCAGGCCGGTCCTTGCCTGCTGCCCCCATGCATCTACAGCTTTATTCTTGCTGTCTCACGACATTATCCAGGCTTATCATGAATTTTCTCTGTAGCCCGACTGGCCTTGAACCCCAAGCAGCTGGAATTCCAAGCTCAGCTTGGCTTGGTTCCTTTCTAATACCAAGACCCTTCTGGTGCACACCACACCATTAACACTGCCAAGGAAGAAGAGTTCTTTATCCTGTTGTCATCTCCTTTATCTCCAACCAGCCCTGTCACTAAGCATTCTGGGGCAGGTAAGCATCGGCTAAGCTAAGTGGGCCTGGGCTCCTCAGCAGACCGAGGGACCGGAGGCAGCAGTATGCCAGTCCCTGAGTGGCAGCAAAGACTGGGCACCATCGGTCGGCCTGAGACCCCTCTGGAAGCGAGGGAAGCACGGTGGCCTTGCTGAAGACCCGCCTTTGCCAAGCCTGCAGGGCTTCCAAAGGATAAGCATTAACACAGGTTTGTCCAACCGAGACTCAGTGCCCGGGCCTTACTTCTGTGTGCCTCAGCCATCTGTGGAGGGGACAGGGGTGACAGCACAGCTTCCCAGTGGCTAGATGGCGGGGAATCTGAGCTACTATCATTCCATGCTTTCAGCAGCTAGGAAGACAGGCCCTCAGCCAGTGAGGATCAGGGTAGACACCACAAATGTCAAACGCATCCCTGCACCACTTACTGCTCACATTTCCCTCTGAAACACATTAAGTTTACTTGTCATGTGTTCCTTTTTTTTCTCTCCCCAGCAGAAGAATCTTACATAGCCCAGGCTGGCCTTGAACTAGCTATATACCTCAGAAATCCCTTGAACTAATTAATCATCCTGCTTTCACCCCCAAGTGAGGAGTTACAGGTGTACCCCTTACACATGCCAGTGTTGCAGCATTTAAGAAACACTTCAGAGTAAATATGACATGTCACTTTTGTTTGTTCTTGAACATTTCTTGTTTACCACAGAAAACATCTCTAGGTGGCTCAGGCATTTGGACCTCACCCTGCTGTGTCCATGATTAAGCTCCTGGCTTGGAAGAGTGACTTCCTGTCTCCAGGATATAAACAGGTGTCACTTGGCCTGCTGTGACCCCAGCAGAGACAAGTGTGTGTATGGGGTAGGGGGTGGCAACAGCCCGATCCTGGCTGTCATTTCTGGTATCTTCCATGCCCTGCCTTGTTCTCATCTTCTCTCTCTCATACTTGCATCCTGCAGCTTCCAACTGTTCACCCAGCTCACAGAACCTACCTTCTGAGACTCCTGCCCAGGGGCCCAAGAAGGCTGGAATACCTGTGCTGGCTGGTGGGGTACAACCATGAACTCTGAGGACATAGACGCAAGGTCCCTGCGCTGACCATCTCTAGCCACTCTTTCTTTGTTTTTTGTTTGTTTGTTTATTTGGGTTTTTGTTGTTGTTTTGGTTTGGTTTGGTTTTTGAAGACAGGGTTTCTCTGTATAGCCCTGGCTGTCCTGGAACTCACTCTGTAGACCAGGCTGGCCTTGAACTCAGAAACCCGCCTGCCTCTGCCTCCCGAGTGCTGGGATTAAAGGTGTGCGCCACCACTGCCGGATCTCTAGACACTCTTAACACAATGTCACTGACCAGGAAGTGACCAGGAAGGAAGTGTGCCTTAAGGAATGCACTCCTCTGAAAGCATGGAACACACTACTCACAGCCGGGAAGGGAAGGAAAACTAACCACAGTAGAAACAATGTTAAAAGCGGATCAAGAGCTGGAACCTGCTGCTCCCGCTCGCCTTTAACCCCAGCACTCAGGAGGCAGAGGCAGGTGGACCCTAGAGTTCAAGGTCAGCCTGGTCTACAGAGTGAGTTCCAGGACAGCCAGGACTGCACAGAGAAACCCTGTCTCCAAACAAAAACACCCAAACAAACTGAGAGTTGGATCCTGCAGAGACCTTAGGGTCTGGGGATGTGGCTCAGTGGTAGACTGCTTGCCTACTTAGCATATCCCAGGTATGGTGGTATATGCCTGTAATCTTACTGCTCCGGAGGTGAAGACGGGAAGATAACCAGTCTTCCCACTACACTGGAATGTGAGGTCAGTCTGCTCTCCAGCTGAATTGCAGGATACCACAGGCTACAGGATACCCTAAGAGGAGCCCATAATCTCAGCTCTGGAGGCAGAGGCAGGAGACTGTCAGTTCAAAGCCAGCTTGGGCAATTTAGATCCAGTGTCAACTTTTTAAAAAGAAGAAAGAGGGCTGGAGTGTAGTTCAGAGACAGAGCTCTTGTCTAGCATTGAGGAGCGCTGGGTTCAATCCACAGTACCACCAAAAAGAGTCAGAGAAACTAAGAAAAGCCCAGTGACCAGAGCACAAAGGTGGCCAAGGGGTGAATGTCAATGGAAACTGATGAGCTCGGGAAGGAGGCATTCTGTGAAAAACCACCTGTGAATTGCCGCACCCTCCCAAGGGGCTGATGTCACTCCCGCCAGTGGGAACTGGGAATTGCATTTTATCACAGCTCCCTGGGTGGTTTCTGATGGGCAGCCAGCCAAAGACTGTGGAGCCCATACCATGCAAAGCCTCATTTCTCTCTCTCTCTCTCTCTCTCTCTCTCTCTCTCTCTCTCTCTGTGTGTGTGTGTGTGTGTGTTTGGGGTGGTGGTGGTGGGACTTTATTTTAGGAGCAATCGAAACCACTGAAGTCTCTCAGGAGGGTGGGTGAGAGCCACCTGCTAGCTTTGCCTCTGTCTGATCCTTCTGGGCAAGTATGGAAGGTAGATCTCAGGGCCAGGGCGGATGTGGGGACAATCCACCTGTGCCTACTGTGAAGATAAGACAAAGGAGAGAGAGGAATCAAAAGTTTGGACAGTCTATCAATGAGAAAGATGATGTGGTCTAGGCCAAGATGGTGGCCCTGGTAAGCGAGAGGAGGAGGGGTCAGAAATAGGGCCTGCAGGAAGAAGTGAAAGGCGGGTCCTGGCAGCCGTAGCAAGTTGGTCATGCTGCTAGTGGGTTCACTAAGGGCTAGGAGACTCAGCATCCTTTAGGTACATGGGTCCATGGTCACCCACTGGACTTTAGGACACATTCTACAGTGATAAAAGGTTTCCCTGCCGCCTCTGGACTTTAAAGAGCATACCATCTCATGACATTAACTATATTCAGACTCTTGTAAATGAGGGTCTGGGAGATGTCTCAGTTGGTAAAGTGGTTGTCTTGCGTAGGATGACCTGGGTTCAATCCCCAGAATTGGTTTTTAAAAAAGGATTTGAATACTGGTGCATGCTTATAATCCAGTGTTGGGGAGGCTCACTGGCCATCCAGCCAGTCTACTGGGAAGGTTCCTAACTAGTGAGAGACCCTGCCTCAAAAACCAAGGTGGATGACGCCTGAGGGGCAACAGCAGAGGTTGTCTTTTGGCCTTACACACACACACACACACACACACACACACACTTTCACAGTGTGCACTAAGAAGCAAAGGAGAGAGGTGACATGTCATCTTGTCATAGAGAGCCTTGGAGGATTGTGATCACCTATATTTGACATCTAGGATGCCCATTAGGATTTCTAGACCAAAAGAACATTCTGAACCCAAAAGACCAGATTATTTCAAGAGGAAAAAGCATATGTTGAGTTTTGACAGGAAGAATCAAAGGGGGATCGGTGTGTCTGATGGCGCCGGGGAAGCCCAGCAGCAGATCCTAACTTGCAAGCTGTGCGATTGGAGCAGGTTCCTTAACAGGTCCATTCATGAGAACAGAGATAATAACAGTTTCTACCTTTAAATATGTGCAGGGAGGTTCCACACGTGGCCAGCAAACTGCTCTAAAGGCAGTAATGGTAATTACTGTCATTACTGCTGATAACACTGCTAAGTAGGGGCCATTTTCTCCTGCTCTAAATAATGTCAAGCTAATGCTTAGTGTGAGACTCAGGTCTTCACCCATCTGCTCGAGACCTCTGCCAGGCCCTGGACACCCAGTCCTGATGCTGCCACCTGCGTGGATGACTGGCACAAGCGTACTCGAATACGGCTAGTATTCGTCCACAGTAGCCAGAACAGAACTTATCTTACTGGGCATCCATCACGTGCCATTCCACAGAGATGCCCACAGGCCTGGATGACAGCTCATCTCATCATCTTGTTCCCGGATGACTGTGACCGCCTGTGGTCCAGCTGAGGCCCCAGAGCCATGAGCACCCTGTGTGACTCCCATCTTTGTACCTGTGAAACCCCACTGCTCCCCCAGTGCAGTAAGGACCAACTCAGATTCAGACACAGATTCCCTGCTGCAGATGAGACAGGAAGCCCTTCGCTCATTCAGGCTATATCCGTTCCTTGGTCTCCCTTTCCTCAGTGGCTAATCTAGATGATGCTTGCTTCTGAGCTTTGTTCCTTAAATAAGCAATTCATATGAGGGCACAGAGCATGCAATGGGAGTTTTACTTTTATATAAATAGTACATGCTTTGATATACAGCTTTTTTGGTTATTGTTCTTCATGTGTGTATGTGTATGGTGAGCATGGGCACACATGTGCTGCGGCACATATGTGGACATCAGAGGTCAACTTCCAAGGACTGTTTACCCAATCAGCCATTGTACTGTTCCTCGCATAATGTTTTGATCATGTGTGTAAGTGTTTATGTGTATGCTTATGTACATGTGAGGTCAGGAGATCTCAATACACTTTACTTCTTTCCTTCCTCTTCCCCCTCCCTTCCTCCCTCCCTTCCTTTCTTTTCTTTTGAGACAGAGTCCCTCACTAGTCTGGTCTCGGCAATAGACTAGGTTGGCCAACCAGCAAGCCCCAGGGGTCCACCATCTCTGTTGCCCACACTAGAAAGGCAAGCACATTCAATTTTCTTTGTTTGTTTGCTGTTCTTGTTTTTAATGTGAGTCTTGGGAGTCAAACTCGAGTCTTTTTGTTTTTGTTTTCTGATGGAGCTCTCTCCACATCACAATAATTTTATTTAAAAAATTCAATAATGCACTGGGCAACAGACACACCTTTAGTCCCAGCAATCAGGAGGCAGAAGCAGGCAAATCTCTGTGAGTTCGAGGCCAGCCTGGTTTACAGAGTGAGTTTCAGGACAGCCAAAGCTATACAGAGAGATGCTGTCTCTGAAAACCAAACCAAAACAAAACAAAAACAAACAACAACAACAACAAAACCAAACCAAAGATCAGTAATGCAGCCTTGTGGTGGAGTGCCGTTCCCCCATGAGTTGTCTTGACAGCCTGAACGTGTTCTTCTTAATGCCATAAAATATTCTGTAAAATGTCTGAAGGATATTGTAGTAACTGTCCCCAGAAGCATGGCTACCAGGAGAATACTAAATATGTCCAGCCCTGTAGGCTTAAGCACATCACATTACAAGCTTCTCTGGAATGGACAGGTACACCTTGACTCAGCACCCCTGACTAGATGATGGTCACCTTGGAAGACGGGTGACCTGCCAGACTGCTCATAGAAGGCAGCTGCTTGATAACATTCACATGGTAGCAGGAGAGAACCAACTTCTAAAAGTTTTCCTCTGCTACATGCACATGACATGTATGTGACTTCACACACACACACACACACAAATAGCAGTAGTAGTAGTAGTAGTAACAATAATGCATCATTTAAAGTATCAAAATACATTATATGTATGTATGAAATTCTCATAAAACTATTTAAAATGTTATACTAAATATGTGTGAAATGTGTCCATTCCAGTCCCCACTAGACAAAGACCTTCTGAAAAGCATCCACAGAGCACTAAGATTTTGGCCAAACTTGAAGATCATCTGTACTTATTAACTGACTTTTAAAAGTGTCTAGAGTTTTAAAAAACATCAACTTTCCTCTGACACTATGCAGCATCTGTGAAGCTATAGATTCATGTGCTTATGATTTTTTTCAGATGCCAACTAAGGAGAATATATAATTAGTCTTTCTTCTTTCTATGTCAGGCCATAGACCTTTTATTTTAAAATCATCCTGGGCACCAACAGAAATGCATAACACCTAGAGGAAAATCATCTCATGCCACATTTACTCAGTGCAATGTGTAAAAATACCTTTCATTTTAAAGAAAGATAAGGTGACTAGATGGGTTGGTGACAGCACATCAAGAGGAAATGTTGAGGGCCAGCAAGATGGCTCAGTGGGTAAAGGGGTTTGCCACCAAGCCAAGCCCAGAGGCCTGAGTCCAACTCCCAGGAGCCACGGGGTGGAAGGAGAGAACCAACCTCCACACACGTGTGCCATGAGATGTGTACATGCCACACATACATATACATACAAGATAAGTGTAATAACATTTTTAAAATGGAAGGAAAATCTTACACGAGGAGTCTGTTACATGTAGGAGCAGTTTGTAATAAGGTCTAAGCTGTCCATCATAACCATGATTTTGCATCCCAGATTTCTGAGAATGGTATTAGTACCAAACACCACACTGGTGACCCCCTCACTCAGCTCTAGACCCTAAGTCTTAGGAAGCTTCTAGAAAATGGTGCAGTTGATCCTGGCAAGAAAGGAGCAGCTACCTAGAGCCGCAGTCCCCATGGAACAGAAGCCTGGCTGCCCAAGGAAGGTGCCGGACGGGAGCTCAGTTCCAAATCCGACAAGAACTCACTAAGCGAAGGCAGTATTTCAGCCGGGAAGAGGAAGGACCATCTACTTGGTCTCTTTCCAGCCTCCCGCCTCCCTACATCCTGCCCCAAGATGAGCCAGTTTCTCGAGAGCACAACAGCCGAGACTGAAAATCCCCAGATGCTCTAAGGAAAGTGACCCGGTCCTTGAGTGTTTCCCCTAACCATCCTCCACTGGAATACTAGACAAATGACTTAGGTCACAAGAGTCCCTCATGGCATGAGGCTGTCCCACTGACCCCTTCCTCGTCACTGAACTCCTCGGCTGGGGTCTATGTCCAGAGAGAAGCCTAGGTCTGCCACCAACTCATACCATGTGACTCCCTGTCAAAAATGGAGCTTTCTAAATTCTTTAAGTCCTGAAATTCTTCACTATTTTGCCCACCCCAGTGAATGCAGAGAGTGTTCCCCCTTTGCAGGCATCTGTCCCCAGGTTGGCTAACCTGGAGGAGTCCAAGTGTCTCCAGAATCCAGAGGTATCAGTCCCAGCCACCAGCCTTACTTGGGGTGTCAGGTTACCGCTCTGGCTGGGTGGCAGCCCTGCTTCTGATATTTTTAGAGCTCTCCTGGGCCTGGCCCTAACAAGAGTCAGATGTGCTCAATCCCTGATTCTGACAAAGGCTGTCGACATCCCACCTAAATCGTGGTCTTAGGGCAACGCCTTCAGGGAACAAGACAACACTTGGCTAGTGATGGGCTGAGGCAGGGGTACCTTCTCTTCTCATCCTCTCGCAAGGGACCCCGTCTTTCCCCAGGCTCAGACTCTGGTTCCTTGTAGCACAGAGAAGCACGCATTCCTGCTCCAGCCTCTCTCTGCCAGCCTTCCCTTTACTCTTCCAAAAGCATCTGCTCCCCAGTCCCAGAACAGGGACCGACGCCCACCTTTGGGCTCCAGTTGAGCTACCCATGGCTTTTGAAGGAGCTGCACCACCTTTCGCTTTTGAAACCTGTGTCAGAGCTCCCACCTGAAGACAGACATGGGCAGCAGTCACACATCATCACAACATGCAAATATACGATTAGCTGTCCCCCGGGAGGTGGCTGGACTCCTGACTCCTGGTCAGCCTCGAGGTCCCAAGCCATTCTATGTACCCTGGCAAGGTATTTATATAGTTCCTGTGGTGTCCCTTGGAGTAGGTTCACTGTGACAAAAAAACTGCCTTCCATTGCACCTTACTGATGAGCAGGGGGTCTCTGGGAAGAGGGAAGGAGACCACAGGCGGTAGAGTGGCAGTATGTACCTGAGCATAAACAAGAAACACTGGCAACTGGCCCTCCCTGTGGTTAGTGCCTATGGTGAAGATAAAACAAAGGAGGGAAAGGGATCTAGATGTCATTACCTGTAAGGAGGGTGTGTGTGTGTGGGTGTGCGAGTGTGTGTATGTGTGTGAGTGTGTGTGTGTATGCGTATGTGTGAGTGTGTGTGAGTGCGTGTGTGTGAGTGTGTGCATGCGTGCGTGTGTGTGCGTGAGTGTGTGTGTGTGTGTGTGTTTGGGGGCTGCTAAATAGATATGCTCTGTATTTACAATTAAATTCTCCCTTGGGGCAGAGTGAGCTTGAGAGGGGGCCTCCCTTGTTGGTGGGGCGGCACCTCCCCACCCTGCCCTGCCCTGTCCTGCCCTCCCCCTCCCTACTGGCTCCCTCCCCAACTTCCCACACAAACACCCTTGCCCAGATTGCAGGCCAACCTCAGCTTCTGCATTTGAGGGACAGAGAAGGCTCCAGGCTGTGTGACCGGCTCTCTCTGACTCTCCATTCTTGTGGGGGTGGAGGCGGTAAAGATCCAAAACCCCTTGGAGGAACAACAGGTTCTGCACCTTCTGACAACCCCGGTGCCTCCCTAGGCTGTGGGCCGGGTATCTATCTGCCCAATAATACCTTGAAGGGGACCCACACCTCTTCAAAGGTCTCTCTCCCATTTCCCGTAGCCCACTGAGGTGTCTCCTGGTGGGAATGAGCAGGGACACAGGGAACACAGGGAGAAGGTGTAGCACAACAGCCTTGAGTAGCTAACTCTGTCAGGTCTCTAGGCCAGGCTTCCCGGCCTTCAACAGGTGGGTGTGCTGTGGCGGCTCTCTGGGAGGAGGGGAGGAGGAGGCATGCAGAGCCCAATGGCCTTCCACATCTTCCCTTGGGTCTCCCCCTTAACCTGCATGGATGCATCCTATGGAACCTCCGACCTTATTTGAAAGTGACATTCCAGGGGGAGGTGGGCAGCCTCCATGCCTAAGCTTCGGGATTTCTCTCTGATTCAAAATGCTCAAGCAGAGGGAGGTGGCTAGAGGTGTCTCTGTGCCTCTCACTGTGGTAAGATACACATAGCATTTATGCTGCAAACCGTTTGTAATTCTACAAGCACACGGCCTGAAATGAACCAGCAACGTTGAGTAACACCCACCACTATCTATACTCAAAACTTTCCATCATCCACAATTAAATCTGTACCTCTTAAACAGTTCAAAATCCCAGCTATCTCCATCATCTGGCAACGATCACCACCCACTAGATTGCCTTTGAACTTGAAGGTTCTAGGTGCCTCATACTAGTTGGGGCCCCTCCTGAACTGAGCCTAGAAGCTTCAGTCCTTCTCCAAGCTTGGCATGCACACTCAATTATACCTCCTTTTCCCGTGGAATCATGGTGCCATCCCTCCTTCCCTTTAAAGCCCACAGATCTGCCACAGTAGTCAAGAGCAGGCAGGGGGCCATCCTTGGAGCTTACCCCCCAGGCTGAAACACCATTAAGAGTCCAAGGAAGCTGCCCTTCGCCGCTGTGGGGCGCCACGGAGCCCAGCCCCGGAGGAGCGCGCGGCCCTCAGGGACCCGCGGACCAGGTCCTGTCTGATTGGTACTGCTGGGGAATCAGACGCTGAGTACCACAGGCGACAAGTGGGTTACTCTGAACTTCCAGAGCTTTGGGCCAGCAGTGGCGGGGAGGGGATCCGCCCTGACTCTTCCCTAAACTTTTCCCGCCCTCTTGGACGCAAAAGGCGGCGAATGCTACCCAGGGGTGGCACGGTGGCCTTGGTGGGCACCAAAGGGAAGGTCTGCGCCCCAGAAATTTGGAGAAGGAGCAGCGGGGCTGCCGCACGGACCGCACCCCAACCCCTCCCTGTAAACCACGGATCTCCTGGCCTGTCCCGATTCCTAAAGAGGGCAGACCGCTCCCCTGTCATCCCGGAACCCCGACGTCACCGCAGTCCCTGGACGCGCCCCCAACTCACCGATCGCGGGCGTCTGGACACAGTGGCGGGCTGCGCGTGGGGCGAGGCGCCGGCTGTTTTGAAGCTCCGGGCTGGGACTGCGCGGCGTCCTCCGCCCTCGGGGCCGCCAAGCCTCCTCCCCGCCGCCCTTTCCCGAGCCCGCCTCCCTGCCCATGATGTCAGGAGCTGCCGATTCAGGGGGCGGGACCACGGGAGGCCGCCTAGGACCCCCCTTCCCCTGCCGGGCGGACCAGCGGCACTCTGCAAAGTTCAAGGGAGCTGGGAGTCTTCTGCTGGGAGCATCGCTGTCTTTCTCATTTCTATCATCCCTCTTCTCTTGACTGCAGGGTCAGGACCCTGAGATTCCCCCTTCTTTCCTAGCAGCTCTCTCTCTCTCTCTCTCTCTCTCTCTCTCTCTCTCTCTCTCTCTCTCTCCCCCCCCCAATTTAGCTGGTTGTTAATCTTTCCTGCCTCAGTTTCCTTTGATAGAAACGGAAGGCATAGTGGGTCCTTGCCCTGAGGCCTAAAGGCCACACTTACAGGGTGCCTCCTGGAGAGGCTGAGTAGATAAGAGCCAAGCCATAACTGAAAAACCAGAGTTCTTTCCCTGAGGTGAGACCACCATCGGGACCGGTCTTAAGATTCCTTCAAGCCTGGCCAGGCCTGTAACCCTAACTACTGAGAAGTCTGAGGTAGAGGCTCCAAATTGTGGTCTCAATTGGACATTGTATTCTTGCTTTCTCTTTTTCTTTTCTTAAGCATTTTTAATATCTCTCCTCCCTCTCTCTCTCTCTCTCTCTCTCTCTCTCTCTCTCTCTCTCACTCTCTCTCTCTCTCTCTGTGTGTGTGTGTGCACACGTGCGTGTGTGCACTTTGCAGAGCTGATTGTCTCCTTTGCTATGCTTCTGTGGATCACCAGGCTTGCACAGCAAGTGCCTTCACCTGTTGGAGCTGTCTTGCCGCGTCACTTATTTCTATTTTCAGTATTTTTATGACATTTATTTATTTACTTAATCGCTTGTGTGTATAGATAGCACACATGGAGATCAGAGAGAACCTTCCACCCTATAGATCCTGGGGACAGAACTCAGGTCCTCACATCTAGTGGCAAGTGCCCTTATTGTCCTCTGCCCCTGTTGCTGTGATAAACACCAGGTCCAAAGACAACTTAGAGAAGAAAGGAAGAACTCCAGGGAAGCTCATCACTGAGGAAAGCAGAGCTCAGGTGGGAACCTGGAGGCAAGAAGTAGTGTAAACTGTGGAGGAAGGCTGATTGCTAGACCAACATATAGTCCAGGCCCCTGGACCTGGGAAGGACCCACGGATGGCTTGCCCACAATGGCGATCAGGAAAACACACCACCAACATGCCCACAGACCAGTCCGATGGAGGCAATTGTTCAATCTCTGTTTCCTCTTCCCAGGTGTCTCTGGGTTTGTGTCAAGGTGACAGCTGAGCTAACTGTGACAACCATCTTGCCAGCCTCTGATTTATTTTATTTATTTACTTACTATTTTTTGAGACAAGGTCTCTAATGTGAACCAGGCTGCCCTTAAACTCTCAACCCTACAAGTGCTAGGGTAACAGGTCCACACGGCAAGTACCAGTCCCAAGCTGGACTGCTGCGTCTCTGTGTTCACGGGCGTCATTTGAGAATCCAGTTGCTGATCTCCCTAGAGAGAAGCTCTCACTGGGTCTAAGCTAGAAATGCCTTGGGGGACATGACACTCCTAAATCCGAAGGGTCACTTACCCCAGGCCTCCAGCTGGTGAAACTGGTCTAGGATCTCACTTGCATGGTCAAGGCAAATGAAGACTCATTCCCCAAGCAAGAGTCATTGCACAAGGGACAGGAGACATTACTTTGAGCCTGTCTGTATCATGGTCATCTGGAAAACAAAAAAACCCAAAGGCTTTGCAAGAAGGGAGAGTTCCAGTGGCTACTATTATTTACTAATAACCACTAGCCACGTGTCAAATACCTTACCAACCTTAGCTTATTCTCGTTGTTGCTATTGAGGCAAGGTTTCATGTACCTAAGCTGGCCTCCAAGTTGTTACTAAATAACCACGGATGACCTTGAACTTCTGATCCCCCTGCCTTTACCCCAAAGTGCACAAAAGGCAGGTATGTACCCCACTCTCAGTTTTTGTGCTGCTGGGAATGGAATCCAGGGTGTCAGAATATTAGTCAAGTTTCTTGCTTGACAAAAATTAGCTGTAATGTAATACAACAGCCCTGAAAAAGACAGCCACTTTTTATCGGCAAAGAAGCTGAGACTCTAAAGCTATGAAAGGACCCTGAGCAAAAAATGGCAACATGGAGTTAGACCCAGGCAGACTGCATCAACCCCTCTATATTCTTTCTCTGCCAAATAACACACCCTGTTTATTTGAATATATTTATTTGAAAGGAAGCCCCGTGTTGCAAACAGGAAGCCAGTGCCATCTTCCAAAAATAGAAGACAAACTTACAAATATAAACACCACCAAAATAAAAGTGTTAGCAAACTGAAGCCAGGCGGTGTTGACTGAAGGGGCTACAAGCCCAGAGATTAAGGTCTATGGCAAAGATCAATGGAAGCAGTGACCATAGGCTGGCCTAGAGAAGAGCGCTATCAGAGCTCAGGCAAGAATGTCTCAATGGACCAAGACCTCGCCCCAAGTGAGTTGGGTGTTGGGTGTTGGGTGTTGCCTCCTCCTGTATCTTTCCCAGGGCCTCCTGCGGATGGGTGTGCCCTGAATTGGGAAGAACAGGACTGAAGAAAGGAATGGGCGGGTTGAGCCTCTCCCTTTTCCAGACCCTCTGAGGAGCCTCAACCACCTGTTCCCTTCCCGCGCTTGCTGGTCAGTTTCCTTCCAGCGGAGGCAGAAGCCTGCTCTGCATACGCAGCACGCTTACTCCTGGCATCTCAATAACTAACTTGAGACCCCAACATGGTGTGTGTGTGGGGGGCGGGGGGAGTGTGTTCCATGTGTTCTCACTCCCAAAACTTTGATGAAGTAGTAGTGCACAAGTCTCTCTAGCTGACCTAGGTGGGCGGGGCACATTCTCTCACGAGTTGGAGCTGGGGATGGACCACGTGATTTACTTCAGCCAATGAGTAATTACCAAGGCACTTGAGAAAGTTAGAAGCCTTTGGGCTTCTGTTACATTTTTGCCATTTGAAATCACTAAAATAGCATTGTGGTACCCAAGCGGCCCCAGATTGATGAAAGCTCCTTGGATCAGAGCTACGCCGGGTAAATTGTAGGATTTCCCGGGTAAATTGTAGGATTTCCGCCCTGAGGCCCCAGAGCTGCAACAAGGTGGGTGAATACTGTATGCCACTGTGACTTCTTGGCTATTTGTCAAGAGCTAATTAATAACAGGATCATCTTGGAGACAGGGCATCTGAAGACATGGAAAGCCATGGAGAAAGCCTGTATGAGAAGTCAGCTTAGGACTGGGGAAGGAGATAGAGTCTATAGACATAGCTCAGCGGTTAAGGACATTTCATCCACAATTATGAGGATTGGAGTTTAGGTCTCAGCACCCATGTAACAAATTGAGTATCCCTGGAAGCACCTATAACTGCTGCTCAGATGGGAACAGAAACAGGAGGATTGTTGGGAGTGCTCACTTCTTTTTGTTTTGTTTTGTTTTTTCGCGACAGGGTTTCTCTCTGTAGCTCTGGCTGTCTTGGAACTCACTCTGTAGACCAGACTGGCCTCACTTCTAATCTAGCAAAAGTCCCATGCTCAGGGACAGACCTTGCCGCAAAGGAATAGGTGAAGAGTGACAGAGGGGGCCTTCTGACCCCTCTTCTGGCCTTCATAGGTGCATGTGCACATACATAGAATGATACACACACACACACACACACACACACACACACACACATCACATCACATCACATATTTTCTTCTTAAAGAGACAAGTTGGGCTTGATGGTTCATGCCTTACATCCCAGCCCTCAAAAGGCAAAAGTAGACATATCTCCATGACTTTGAGTCCAGTCTGATCTACATAACATGTTCCAAGTCAGACAGGGCTAGATGTATTAAGACCCTCTCTCAAAAGAGAGAAAGAGAGAGCTAGAGATGCACTCTCAACACGTGTCCTTCAGAGTCCCTTCAGTTTCTTATCAATGTTTCTGTCGGCTCCTCTTTGTTCCCCAAAGGAGTGCACAGAGTTAGGTTAGCCTGGGGCAAATCTGGTCACAGACTTAAGCAGCCTGTGTTTGTTACTTGTCTGTGGCTATGACAATATCCGACAAAACAACTTAAAGAAGGAAGGGGTTATTTTGGTTCCCAGTGTGAGGGTACAGTCCATTATGGGGGGGGGGGCATGGCAACAGGAGTGTGCAGTGGCTGGTCACACTGGGAGGTGCTGCCTACAATCAAGGGTGGGTTTTCCCACCTCAGTTAATTCAATTTAGAAAGCCTCGGGCAGACATGCCCAGATGCTTGTATCCTAGACGATTCTAGATGGGTAATTGATAGGAACCAACACACACACACACACACACAGCCTAGCAGAGTAAGTCTTGAAGGCAGCATAGAGTCTTGTCCAAAAAGATGGAGATTTTAAAGCAATTGTGATTTAGGTTCACAGTGCCATTAGAGACCAACCAAAGTTGAGTGTGGTGCAAGCATCATGGTTGGGGAGTCGAGTCCTCACAGATGCCATGGGGTTCATTGACTTCCATCGGAGGACCGTTTCTTTGGAGAAGAGTTTGGTGTCTAGGCTGCTGTGCTGACCTCTAATACCTGAGGAGCCTGGTACTCATCATCTGTTGTCCCCAGCAGCAGACTGGATATGATGACTTACTTCTTTCTAGTGACTATACTAAATGTAACCTGTGTCACTTGACTAAGTCGTGAAACACTGCAACATCTGTCTCACTGGCCAGCTTTCTCTGTTGCCTTCTAGGCTTGCGTCCTTCTGTACGGTGAGCTGGCTCATTAATGATCCCATTTGGTAAAGACTTGCTTCGGCCAACACCTAAGCAAGAACTGAAAACTTAAACTTGACACCCACACCACACCCCTTTTTGGTTTGTTTTTCAAGACAGGATTTCTCTGTGTGGCCCTGACTGTCCTAGAACTCGCTGTAGACCAGGCTTGCCTCAAACTCACAGAGATCCTCCTGCCTCTGCCTCTGGAGTGCTCGGACTAAAAGTGTGTGCCACCACCACCCAGCCTCTCACTGGACGTGGTCCAGCAGGTGCACTTTAGATTCCTGTCAGTTTCTTGTCAATGTTTCTGTCGGCTCTTCTTTGTTCTCAGAAGGAATGCACAGAGTTAGCTAAGCCTGGAACAAATCTGATCACAGATCTGCCTGCCCTGTAAAGGACCACAATGCCCCAACATCATGTGAGCTTTGAAGTGAATCCTCCCCCAGAAGAAACTCCAGAGAAGACCCCAGGTGTGGCCAGCCTATGTTCGAGAAACTGAGGTAGAGGGGTTAGCTAAGCCCTGCTCACAACCAACATCCACTCAGACTGTGAAATAAACGAACACGTGCTGCCTGGGGCTGCTAAGTTGAGGGACCATTTGTTACACAGCAGTAGATAACTGACACACAAAGAATGGAGGAAACTTTGGATCACTCAGATCTGAAGGCTGAGTTCCAGTCATTGCCTTTGCCCCCATTAGCATAAGTAAGATCTCGCATCCCAATCACAGTGGCTTACAAGTGTCCACACCTCTTACATGTGTCATGAGTCCATCATGGATTGAAGGGGACGCATGATCCTTGTCATCTTTATTCCGGAACAAAGGCTGGTTATGTCCATTACTTTTCTGTCTGCTGTAACGAGGCATCTTACAGAGCAACTTAAGGGAGGCGGGGTTTATTTGGCTCGCAGCTTGAGGCCAGAGTCCACTGTGGCTGCCAGTCGCCCTGCACCCACAGTCATGACTGAGAGAAATAATGCTGGCACTCAGTTCTCTTTTTCAAACTCTGTAGTCATTCATGGGACAGTGCCACCTTCTTTAAGGTGACTCTTCCCACTTCAATTAACTCAATCCAGAAAGTTCCTCACAGGCCTCCCCAGAGGTTTGTCTGCAGATGATTCTAGATGCTGTCAAGTTGACAGCTGATATCAATTGTTACCTGATGGAGCCATCTCCCTTTGCAAGCAGCTCAGTCTCAGCGAAGAGAGCAGGACTGGGCTGAGGAGCCACCTTCTGCAGACTGACATTTCCTCAGTCACACTGCACAGATCTGCTAGCTGTGGCACTGTGGCAGTTAGCTTCATTTAACATTAGCTTTCTGTGCTTCCGGTTACAGGAACAGAACAAAGGCCTTCCAAGTTTCCTATGCAATTCCAGTTCTTGGCTACTTTCTCAGAGATGGAGAAGGGTCCTCAGATGAAGAATTCAGAGAAAAGTCTGGAGTGTGATTGACACTTAGGTGGAGACAGGTGGATCAGAAATTTGAAGTTACCTTTGTCTATGTAGTAAGCCTGAGGTTAGCCTGGGCTACATGAGATGCTGCTTCAAAACACCATAAAACACTAAGGTCCAGTCTTCTCAGTGTGGTTCATCTAGCGGCCCATTGGCACCTAAAAGACCAGCAGGCAGGACCACAGGCCCTTCCATAGACTCAATACCACTGTGCTCTGTTGTCTTGAGACCCTTTCCTCTTTATCACCTTTCTCCACCATCTATGAGGGGCAGGTTGCAGACAGTGGCTTCCAGCAGAGACTAGAAGATACAGGCCCTTCTGGCTTCAAGCTGTGAGCTCTGGGTCTCATGGATTCTGCCTGTGAGTTGGGCATGGGGCCGCACCTGCAAGAGCTGATTTTTCTACCTATAATGGAATGGCAGAAATACCTATAACCCATCTCCATGAACCTTCCTGGGGTAAGGGAACTGATCCAGTAGACAAGCTGCCACCCTTCCACTCTGGCCCCATTCCACATGCCCATTACAGAGCTCTGTGCCAGGAGATCCTGAAGAAAATGCCTTCGCGCAACCCCTTCAGGACACAGCACCCAGAATCGTCAGGACTTTGCTTTTTGTGTGCTTGATTTTGCTGTTGTTGTTGTTGTTTGTTTTGTTTTGTTTAAATAGGGACTCATGTAGCCCAGGCTGGCCTCTAACTCCCTAAATAACCGAGGTTGATGTTGAATAACCAAGGTTGATCATCTTTCGTCTACCCACTGAGTGCTGGGGTTGCAGGTGTTTGCCATTGCTCCCCGAGTCTGCAGTGCTCATTATGGAGCCAGGGTCTTGTGCATGCTAGGAAAGCACTGTTCCAATCATCAGCACGTCAAGAACCATGTTGGGATGTCTTCACTCCAGATCTGGCAGTGGAGGAGAGCCTTCATGGTTATGGGGTGACTATCAAGGTGTGGTTCTGACTGGATGTCTTGTGATATTTCTTTCCCATAAAGTTCAGAAATCGAACCAGAAAGATCAATGCTATGCTATCATCTGCTAGCTTATGATGAAGAGGTTTGATAATTTTCAAAGACAATGATCTCAGAATTTCCCGTCCCCTGGATCCATAGCCTCAGAGCATGCTGCCTTGGGCAGGCTTGTGTATCTAAAGCTACAGCAACAAATGCAGGATGCATGTTTACAGTGATATGCAAAGGTGTAACTAGGGCTTCCCCACTGCCATTCCATGTGCCCAAAATGCATGTTGCTTTAGCTCTGGCCCCCACATTTATCAGGATTTTTGGCACCACAGGGCCAGAGCTCAGCTCTCCAGTTTCAAGTTTTCTGAAGTAGAGAAGAGGATAGCAGGGATCACGAAGGGGCCTGGGATCCATCCTCTGCCCCAACCATCTGAAGACCAGGGTGGCTAAGAGAAGAGAGCCCCAGTGTGACAGAGCAGAGAACGGTGTGGTACTGGAAGGTCCAGAAAAAGAGTGGGGGGAAGCTGTAGGGTGGGGCTCAGTAGTAGAGTCTTTATCTAGCACAAAGCCCTGGGTTTGAGTCCTGCATCCTGTAAGCTGTGTGTGGTGGTCTATGCCTGTAATCTTAGGGCATGAAGATGGAGGCAGGAGGACCAGAAATCCATGAACATTTTAAGCTACATAGTTAGTTTGTATCCAGTCTAGGATCTGGGATACATGAGACCCTGTCCAAAAAAAAAAAAAAATCCTTGTCACTAACATTTCAGAGGTGGACAGTTATCATCTAGACATCTTTGGTACCATCATGAATGTACTTCCTTCAGCATCCTGGTGAGAGCTGTGAGAGCATCCTGGTGTTCTCTAAATATTTCTAATTCTTCAAAACAAAATCCTTTCCTTCTTCCTTCTGTCAAACAACGTCTCCAAGAAACAATATCCCCCCCCCCCGCAGTCATTCAGCAAACTTATATTTACTGTGACTCTTCCTCAGTCTGACATGGTGGCCCTAGGGATGTAGCCGTGAATAATGTGTCCCCCCCCCCCATTTCTTATGGAGTCCAGTAACCGATGCTGGAAAGTTCCATTTGCTACCCTTTTTCTTGCTACATGTGTTTTCTTTCCAAGATCACCAAAGAGCTTTGTGTGAACATCCTCTCTTAGGCTGTCAGACCATGGAAATCCCCCTCAAAGGACTGACATCAGGATCCTAGTGGGCAAATCTAACTTCAAGATCCTGACTCGTGATCCAAATGAAGCTCTGGGTATGGGCAGAATGCTGGTGAGTTTTTTCTTGTCAACTTGACACAAACTAGAGTCATTTGAGAAGCGGGGATCTCAATTGAAGGATTCACAATCAGATTGGCCTGGGAGCGTATCTATGAGAGATTGTCTTACTGATGATTTATACGGGCAGGTCAGCCCATGTAGTTGCCCTAGGAAGGTGGGTCTGAGATTTATAAGACAGCTCACTGAACATGAGCTGGAAAGCTCGGTAAGCAGCCTGTCCCTATTCTTCCAGCCTCCTGCTCCTACCCTGAGTTCCCACGCTGACTTCCCTTAACAATGGTCTGTGACCTGGAAGTGTAAACCAAAATAACCCTTTGCACCAGCTGCTTTTATCACAGCATTTATAAATCTAACTAAAACAGGCCAGAAGGGAAGCCTCTCTCTTTTAACAGGAGTCACCCTCTCGACCCAGTCAAGAGTTCAAAGGTCACAGCTTTTCAGGGCTGAATGAGACCCATACTGTCTCAGTGAAGCTATTCCCATGCTTCTAGGCAGACAGCTACTGGAACCCTTATGGCAAAATAAACCCTTGATCTGCAAAACCTTATACCCAGGCAGCCTGGTGCTCCATTCCTAGAAGGGAATGGAATACTTCTGTTTATAATCTGTGTCTCTTCCCCAACCCCACTCAGAGGTTAGACATCCAGGATTATGTAGCCTTGGTCTCCAGACTCAGGTTTCTCTCTCCAGCAACAAATACATACAGTATGCCCATTCAAAAGACTTTTCTTCCATAACAGTTGTATTCCTCCATTTTTCACAACTGTAACAAAATGCCTGAGGTTGGAAAACATATACTTTTTTTTAAATATTTATTTATTTAATGTATATGAGTACATTGTAGCTGTCTGCAGACACACCAGAAGAGGGTATTAGATCTCATTA
Organism: Tokudaia tokunoshimensis; assembly: GCA_036184795.1. NCBI lineage: Eukaryota > Metazoa > Chordata > Mammalia > Rodentia > Muridae > Tokudaia > Tokudaia tokunoshimensis. Next base: position 100,875,088 of record BTHU01000010.1, read on the forward strand.
CAGATGGCTGTGAGCCACCATGTGGTTGCTGGGATTTGAACTCAGGACCTCTGGATGAGCAGTCACTGCTCTTAACCGCTGAGCCATCTCTCCAGGCCCTCTCCCCGTTTTTTAAGGTTTATTTTTCTTGATGTTCCAGCAACAACATTTTTACTCATGACGTTATGAAATATCTGAGGTTGAGTAATGTCTAAGTTTGGGTTCTATTGCTGTGAAGAGACACCATGACTGCAGCAACTCTTACATAGGACAGCATTTCCTTGGGGCTGGCTTACAGTCTCAGAAGTGAGTCCATTATCATCATGGTGGGAAGCATGGCGCTGTGCAGGTGCTAGAAGGAGCTGACAGTCTTACATCTTGATCCAGAGGCAGCAGAAGGATACTGTCTTTCAACGTTGAGTGTCGGATATATTATATGCTTGAGCATATAATATCCAAAGCCCATCGCCACAATGACATACTTCCTTCAACAAGGCCACACCTTCCAATTCCCTATGGGCCTATAGGAGTCAATGACATTCAAACCACACAGGTAACTTGGTGAAGAGGTGTATTTTTAGCTCACAGTTCTGGAAGCTCATGTAGGTAGCAGCTCAGCTCTGGTGAAGTCTTCTAGGATGATGGCATTACAATGTGGGAGCCTGCGCAAGAGGGCAAGACTTGTAGAGAAAAGGAGGCTGACAAAAGGATAGGATCCAGCAAGAGGGGAGGGGCCAGGAAGAGGGGAGGAGCCAGCAAGAGGGGAGGGGCCAGGAAGATGGGAGGAGCCAGCAAGAGGGGAGGGGCCAGAAAGGGAGGGGGCAGTAAGAGGGGAGGAGCCAGCAAGAGGGGAGAAGCCAGGCGTGTTCCCAGTCAGAGCTCCCAGGAGAAAAAAACTAACTTCTGCCAAGGGTAGAGTCCCAGACACATTCCCTAAGCCCTGCCTCTTAAAGGTCCCACCAACTTCTCACAATGCCACACTGGGGTTAGAACATGTAATGCTTTTTCCCTTGAGGGGACAGACCACATCTGAACTGTGAAATCATGGCAATACTGTTCACAGCCTGTAAATACCTATATGATGTTTTACAGGCACACATACATACTCACACACATAGACACATAAATACACACATATACTCACACACTCACACATATATACACATTCACATACACACTAGCACACACACTCTCTCTCTCTCTCACACACACACACACACACACACTTTCATGTGTATTATCTTCACTCTCCAACAAAAATGCACTTCTGGAGAACAGAGGCCTTCTTTATCTTTCACTCCTTAGTCACCAATCTGATGCATAGTGAGCATCAAGATCCCATTCATCTTTGGGTCGAAGAATGATGGATGGATGGGTGGATGGACAGATGGGTGGTTGATAGGTGGATTTCAAGTTCTTGGGAACATGTGGTTGTTTTTAAATATGTCTTCATGTTCTCCGACACTCATCCTCTGGAGAGGCATGCCATCAGTTGCCATCCACTCCATCAATAGAATATGATGGTTGCGACCCTGTGGCTCTCCAGGACTGAATCACAGGAGGTAATGCAGGCTGCCCTGGTTCTCTGGAGGGCTGCTTACTGGGCACCTACATTCTGGCATCCAGACAAGTCTGGGACTCAGCAAGGGCCCGTCTCCTGCTCATAGCTGGACTCTTCATTGGATAGCAGGTGTGTGTGTGTGTGTGTGTGTGTAAGTATCCAGGGAAACTGATGGTAGTCACCCCAGAGGTAATGAATTGTAATCCCTCAGCCACAGGACAGGAGACTAAAAAGGAACCCTGCAGTCTATGGGACTGCATTAAGGGAAATTCACTCCATGTGTTAGCTGCTCATCTCACTGCTCCAGCAAAATACCTGACAAACACAACTTAAGGAGGAGAAGGTTTGTTTGGGCTGGCAGTGTGAGGGATTGTCCGTCCTGACAGGGAAGCCATGGTCACAGGACCTTGAGGCAGCCGGTCATGTGACCACAGAAGAGTGCTGGGGCTCAGCTAGTTTCTCCTTTTTATTCAGTCCACAATCCCATCACACAGAATGGTGCCAACCAGATTTAGGGTGAGCCTTCCCACCCTAATTAACTAATCTGGACAATCCCTCACAGACATGCAAAAGTTTTTTCCTAAATGATTCTAGATCCTGCCAGATCGAGAATCGATATTAACTGTCAATCCCCAGCCCCACAAGATATCAGGAAGGGTTTCCTCAAGTACATTGGGTGGGAAGTTAGATCTAACATTCGAATGGTAAGTGGGAGTTAGCTCAGTAGACAAGACTCTGTGGGTGCAAAGACCTGTGGGAAGGGGTGTGATAGAGGTCAGAGAGGGCAAAACCAAAATGGGGCTAGAGAGATAGATGATCAAGAAAAAGGAAGGTGGGCAGCTTGTGCCAGATGTGATGGATTCCAGATGTCTTGTATTTCCACTGGACTGCTATGCAGAGAAGGCAAGGGAGGAATCACATCTGGTTCCCTGGACACTTCCACACACGCACACACACCTGCCATCCAATGAAGGGTCCAGCTCTGAAGGCAGGAGAGGGACCCTTGTCTGAGTCCCGGGCCTGCCTTGGTACCAGAAGGTAGGTACCCAGTAAGCAGTCCTCCAGTAACCCAGAATATGTGATCCATTCACACTTACCTTAGCTTACTTTAGGTTTGGTTTGGTTGGTTTGTTTAGGTTAGGTTTAAATCAGAGTATCAGCAGATTCCAAGCTGGCCTCCTACTCATGATGTAGCTGATGATAACACTGAACTTCTGATCCTGCTGTCTCCACCTCCCAAATTCTGAGGTTATAGAAAACACCACCATACCAGGTTTCTGTGGTGCTAGGAATTGAACCTAGAGCCTCCTGCATAGAAAGTAAACATTGTACCAGTCAAGGTAAGTCCCTAGCCTCCATTCACACTTTGGAATGATTCTGGGTCTGGGAGAAGAATAACCCAAAGAGACTCAAAGTTTCCAATGATGGGATGTCTAGAGAAAAATCATATTATTTACAGGGGGTCAGATGCAATGAACACTTCTCTGGGACCAAATGTGAAGGCATGGCTCTCATGGGTATGTCTGAAGGGGTAGGATCCTTTTGGATGCAGGTCTGGAGCCCACTGGCTCGGCTGGGGCTCTACGGATGGAGTCTCTGGACAACTGTATATTAAGGTGTGCTTGGCAAGAGCATCCAGGGTGCAAGGTGTGTCCCTTCAAAACCGGATCACATGAGAAACCCCTGTATTCACTCCTCCTACCTAGATTCCAAAGGGAAGCTTAAGGCAGCTCATGCTCAGAAACACTGACACGACAGGTTGGACACGAAGAACACGAACTGAATGGGAGAGCAGGAGGCGGAGACGTAAGCTATATACACCTGGCTCCTGAGTCATCGGCTACAAACGCTCCGCTGTCTCCAAGGACGCTGGTGACACTTCCGAGAGTCTGGGCAGAGCTCAGGGGTCTGGATGTCTAACAGCTCTCCCCTTTGCAAAGAGAAATTGTAATGTTGTGGTGAATGGAATGAGTGTGTGTATAAGCGTGTGCATGCGTGCATGTGTGCATGTGGTATAAGCCCATGTGTGCGGTCATATGTGAACAAGTGTGCATGTGAAGGCCAGAGATGAACATCTGGTGTCTCCCTCAGTCCCTCTCCACCTTATGTCTTGAAACAGGGTCTCTCCCTGAACCTGAGCTCGCTGACTGAGCATAAGGCTAGAAAGCAGCCCAGGGGTGCTCCTGTCTCTCCTTACCCCTAGCACCAGGATTACAGGCATGTGCCACCCCCTGACTTTTTCTGGGGTGCTGGCTCATGTATTCACTCCTCCTATCTGGATTTCAAAGGGAAGCTTAAGGCAGATCCAAACTCCAATTCTTAAGCTTGCAGACCAAGCACTTTACCCACCGAGCCATCTTCCCAACCCCTAGGAACCACATTTCGAGAAATCTTGCTTTAGTCCTTCAGTCAAATATGGGCACAGCAATTGAGCATCAAAAGTGACATGGGCGGGGGCAGGGTTAACACTGGAGCTAGAATTCTGTGCAGAGAGGGTTTCTTAGAGGAAGAGAGGTCACTGCACATTCCCACAGAGGTGGGTCACAGGGGAGGAGGAGCATCGTCTGCTCAATCCAGCCACCTTTAACTTCAGTTGAATTTCATGGCTGCTGTATGTGTCTGGAAGGGAGGGAGGGAAGGAAGGAGGAAGGGAGAGGGGAGGAGGGTGGGAGGGAGGAACAGAGAGACAGAGAGATAGACAGAGACTGTGGATGGCTGTGTAAAGTCGTGAGCCTGGCACAGGGATGAAGATGAGCTGCTGAGAGGAACCCAGACTTCCCAGCCCAGAAAACAGCTCGTTTTCCTCCAGGAGAGGTTCTGAATGCACATAGTGGGACCATCTTTGTCAGCTCCTGGAGCCAGACAAACTGGAGCATGCGGGAACAGGACAGCTCTGGAAGGTTGTCGGGCTTTGTGACCTGCAGCCCTGATTGCACTTGGCTCCACTTGGGTTTCAGTGGCCCACCTTTCATTCTGGAAATCCCAAACCTTCTCCTTAGCTGAGAAGGGAGAGAGGAGGTGGAGAGATGGATAGCCAGCGAAGAGAAACTTGACCCAGGTTACAGCCACATGTCCTGTGAAGGTGTGGTTCACAGTGGGGACAGCAGCTTCCCACACCCGTTACGTTGAATCAGAACCTGCATTTTAATAAGATCGTCTGGTGACCAGCATGCATGTGAGAGCTTGAGAAGTGCTGCAAATATTCTCCAGCCATTGTCCAGTTACAGCTTCTTATGATCTCAGCAAGTGTGTACGGGTGCCTGCAGAGGCCAGAAGAGTGACAGACACCTGAAGGGGGAGTTACAGGCTGTTGTAAGCTAACTGATGTGTGTGCTGGTCCCTGGACTAGAACTCAGGTCATCAGGCTTGGCAACAAGTGCCTTTATTTGCTGAGCCATCTTACCAAGTTGTTGTTGTGAGTTTGTTGTTGTTGTTGGTGGTGGTGTTGCTTGCTTGCTTTGAGAGAACGTCTCTGACACCAGTAGACTACCTTGACAAACTCAAGGAGCCTCCTGTCTCTGCCTCCTCAGAGCTGGCAATACGAGCACATGCTCCCGCACCCAGCCATTTTATAAGGGCTTTGCAGGCAGAGCCATCCCCTCAGCCCTGTACTGTTCGATTTTTAATCCCCTGCCCCAGTACTGGGCAGAAACAGCTGAAGGGAGCAAAGACTCATTTAGGTTCATAGTTTGAGAGGTGTTTCGGTCCCTCATGGGTGGAGAGGGCATGATTGAGTTCACAGCAGAGGAAGTGTGTGATGGAGACTCCTCATAAGCATTAAAGTCGACAGTGGTCGGAACTCAGAGATTCTAACCCTCTGAGATGGCCCATCCTAGTGACCTACTCCCAATGGGCCCCACTTCTTAGAGGCTCCAGACTGGAAACCAAGTATGAGCCTGTGGGGGACCCTCCATACTCACACAATAACACAGGGCACAGCAGGGACTAAGGCACCTGTCACATCTTCTCTGGACCCAGAGGGAATCAACCCCATCTCTGCTTACTTCAAATTCCCCTGCCCAGAGTGGCAAGGAATTGGGCAGAGGTGATACTCAGTTCTGAGAGAAGGCAGTGAGGCTGGAAGGGTGGCAGGGAGAGATTCATCTGGGTAAGACCGAGAGCAGGAGTGGTCAACAGCTCATCCCGCACACCAAACAATCGCTAAAGTCAGGCCTCAGTAGTTACCATGTTTTACAACCAGCACATGGAGCCCCCGGGCACCCTAGGCCCAAGGAATAGGATAAATATTTACACGGAGGGAAGAAGTTCAGAGAGGGAAAGGGCTTCGCTTGCTCAAGGCTTCAGGGCAGGGGCTGTGTGAGAGGCAAGCACTTTAGTGCTCTTGGCATACTCTGGCAGTGTGTGGGATTTTCTCTGAAGGACCCACCGCCTCAGCTCAGAAGCCGGCTGGCCAGCAGCCTCCATTCAGAATTGCAGCTCATTGTTCAGCTCGGGCTGTGTTTACTTTTCCGATTTCCTCCCATTCAGGTGGACTCCTGTGCGGAACCATGAGTTTTACATCGGGGTTGGAGGTGCAGCTCTGTGGTAAGGCACAGGCAAGACTCAGCACCTTCTCTGTAAAGAACAGAGAACGTCCAGTAAAGTGTGTGTGGTTGCTTTGTTGTTTTTGTTTGTTTGTTTCTCATTAAAAACCTAAGCTGGGCTGGAGAGGTGGCTCTGTGGTAAGAGCCCTGCTGCTCTTATGGCTGGGTTACCAGCACCTACTTAGGGTGGCTCCCAGCTACCTATAACTCCAGTTCCAGGGGTTGGTGCCCCTCTCTGACATCTGGGGGCAGTGCACACAATACAAGTGTGTGAGATACAAGTACACACACACACACATACACACACACACCTAAAAACAAACAAAATAAAATCTTTTTTTTAATGATATTAAAAAGGGGCTGCTTTGCTTTGGTTCTCCTTGGTTCTCCTTGGTTCAGGGTAGTATTTTGAGACTTCACCTTATGTAGTCCAGGCTGGCCTTGAAGTATCTCAGGATGACCTTGCATCCTGATTGTTTTGCCTTCATCTCCCCAGTGCTGGGATTTTTGTTTACACTTGACTACCTTGTTTTGTTTGTTTGTTTTGTTTTGAGACAAGGTCTGGCTGTGTATCCCAGGTTGGCTTTGAATTTACTACTTAGCTCAGGCTGGCTTTGAACTCTCAGCCTCCTCGATATGGGGATTACAGAGGGAGCTTTGTTTTGTTGATGAAGTAAAACCAAGAATAAGCTCATTTTTTTCCTGTAAAGGGCCAGAGAGCAAAAACCTTGCTTGGGAAGAGGCACAGCTGCAGCCACAAGCAAGCTATGAAGGGGTGAGGTGGTTATGGTCTAATAAAACTCCAGGGCCTGAGAGGAGTTTATCTGGTAGTGTCACAGGTTCAGTCCTCAGCGCTGCATAAAGCAGTGGTGGTACACGTCGGACAGTTCTGTGTCTTAGTCCTTCCTCTATCGCTGTGGCACCATCACAAGGCATCTTATGAAAGGAAGCATTTAACTGGAGTTACAGTCCCAGAGAGTTAGGATCCATGTGGAGCAAACTCCTGGCAGCAGGAAGAGCTGAGAACTCACACATCTTGATCTTCGAGCAGGAGGCAGAGAGCACACTGGGAATGGTTCAAGTCATTTGAAACCTGCCTGATTCCAGATCAGAGAGAGATCCAGAGCAGCCAATCAGAGAGAGAGAGAGAGAGAGACAGAGACAGACAGAGACAAAGAGATCCCCCAGAGCAGCTGGTAGTCCAACCAGTCAGAGAGAGACCTGGGTTCAGCTGAGACCTCATCTCAATCAACAGAATGGAAAGTGATTAGGAAGACCTCTGAAGTGAACCTCTGGCCTCCGGACATATGAGCGCACACATACACATGCACCCGTGCATGCATGCACACACACACACACACACACACACACACACACACGGGTTCAAACACGTGCACATGAGTCCTCCACACAGAAGCGTAGACAGCGACCTTGAAGATGGTACTGAGATGGTCGTATTCAAGAGTCCTCTTCTAAAAACTTTACAAGATTCAAGGCGAAAACCACAGAGGAATGAGCATGGAACCATGGGGCCTCTTCCCATGGAGAGAGCTTCTGTTGACCCTGTCCTTCTGCAGAGGTCGGGGGGGGGGTGTCTAATGATCTCCAAGGGGATGTTAGGGCTTTCTTTAATTCCCACTTCCCCTCTTTCAGGGTGTGTCTCATTGTGGACCATCTAATATAACCAAGGCTGAGTGGAAGGGTCATTAGAAGACATAGGGAACTCAGGAGGCCCCTGAGCTCAAACGTCCTTCTCATACTGTACCCCTCCTCCCCCTTTACGCTTTACAAAGAATGTTCCTTTGGCTTTTCCAGCTATTGGCGGTTCTGTTGGCTGCTCAGCAGCCATTACTACCTTAGTCAGAAGCATTCTCATGGCTCGACTTATTTATTTTGAGACAGGATCTCACTGTGTAGCCCTGGCTGGCCCAGAACACTATGTAGATGAGGCTGGCCTGAAGCTCACAGACATTCACCTGCCTGTTTTCCAGGCGCTGGGATTAGCAGCATGAGCCACCTCACCTGGCCTGCTAAGGCTGTTCTCAATCAGGCTTTAAATTAACATAGCAGACCTTTGTTCATTCATCTAGAGAAGACTGGCCCACCTGCGCTTTCCCCTTTCTCTTTCTTTTTTTCTTTTCTTATTTTACTAAGCTCCTTCCCCTCATAAGAAAGTTTGAACACCTACTAGATACTAAGTACCTACAGTCCAGGTTCCTACATCCCCACCTCCAAAAACCCCCTAACCCATCCTCCCTCCCCCTGCTCACCAATCCACCCACTCTTGCTTCCCTGTCCTGGCATTCCCCTACACTGGGGCATCAAGCCTTCTCAGGACCAAGGGCCTCTCCTCCCTTTGATGTCTAACAAGGCCATCCTCTGCTACATATGTAGCTGGAGCCATGGGTCCCTCCATGTGTACTCTTTGGTTGGTGGTTTAGTCCCTGGGAGCTCTGGGGGTACTGGGTGGTTCATATTGTTGTTCCTCCTATGGGGCTGCAAACCCCTTCAGCTCCTTGGGTCCTTTCTCTAGCTCCTGCTCCCCACATTCCTAATGACTATACCCAGCTCTAACCGCCTGCTTGGGAGTCTCTCCTTATCGGCCTCCAGGTCCATCTCTTGACCAAGCTTCTGCCCATCCAGCCAGGTATACTGACCTCACCCTCTACCCAGAAGACAACACTGTTGGGAAATCCTCGAGGAGTGGCCTTGTCCTGGCACCTCCTCAGGGCTTGGAAGGATGCCAGGGCTCTGTGGGGGCCCCGGAGTGGGGGATCTCAATCCCAGAGTCAACACTGACAAGAACTAGAGACAGGGCAGGAGGCAGTGTCAGCATTGAGGGCCCCCATCTGCAGAGTGTGACTGTCACAGCTCACTGACTTCTACTCTCAGCAGCCACACCCTACACTCACCCAACCAGTCAGGCCACACCGCCCACAAGGCAGCCTGATCCATTTGGATGGGCCCAAGGCATGACCCAGCTTGTCTGATACCTAGGCCGGTTGCCACTCCCTTCCCACCTCCTCCCCAGGCCTCCAGGTTCAGAACTGCAAAGAAGGGCACATTTGTCCGCTCATGGGGGGAGGCACTCCTGCAAGTTCCATTCATTGGGGTGCTCTGTGCACCTCAGAAAGACAGAATCACAGGCTCCATTCTGAAAGTACTGTGCAGGACAAAGTATGGTAGATCAGGGACTTCCCTGGCTCAGAACTGGGGGAGTCACCCCAGAGCCCAAGCACACTTGCCATGAGGGGCCTCAGTGACCTGTCTCAGAAGGAAGGCAGATCCTTGGGCCTGTCTCTCCACTGCAGAAACAATGAGCTCCCTCGCTGTGACTGACACAAACTCTATTGAAAGATTCTCTGCACACTCTGCCATCCCCTCAGTCACTCACTTATACAAACGCCCTGCCCTCATATCAGTCAAATGCCAGGAACTCTGCCCATCCCTAGGAGGCAACAGAAGGCAAAGCTCTCACAGAAGGACGCTCAGGGGCCTATGTCTGTGTTGGGCAATTTTTTGTCAACTTGACAAAGCTAAAGTCATCTGACAGGAGGGAACGTCAACTGAGGAACTGCCTCTATAAGATGGAGCTGTAGGCAAGCCTGTAGGGCATTTTCTCTATTAGTGATCGATGGGGGAGGGTCCCGCCCAATATGGATGGTGCCATCCCTGGGCTGGTGGTCCTGAGTTCTATAAGGAAGCAGGCTGAACCATGAGAAGCAAGCCAGTAAGCAGCACCCTCCACGGGCTCTGCATCAGCTCCTGCCTCTGGGTTCCTGTCCTGACGTCCTTTGATGATGAACAGTGATACAGAAGCTTAAGCCAAAGAAACCTTTTCCTCCCCGGGTTACTTTGGTCATGGAGTTTCACCACAGCATAGTAACACTAACTAGGACAGTGTCAGTCAACACAGCCGGTGAAATGGCTCAGTGGCTAAACGATCTTGCTGCCAAGCCTGGTGCCCTGACCCACATGGTGGGAAGAGAGAACTGAGTCCTACAAATTGACCTCTGACCTTCCCATAGGCTATGATATACACACCCACAACACACACAAAAAAAGATTTTTTTTTTGAGACAGGATCTAACTATGTAGACTAGACTGACTTAGAGTTCACAGAAATCCTCCTGCCTCCCTCTCCTGTGTGTGTGTGTCACCACACCCAGCCAGGCAACAAATTTTTAAATCATTCAACAAAATAGGCTAAGCTGACTTAATGAAATGCAGCCAAAGCTCATGGTTGTCCTGATCTACAGGAGCGGGGCGTTCTAGGACACCTGCAATCTGCCACTTCGAGAAGCAACCGCAGGACAGGACTTCTGTCTGCTCCAACGGGTCACAGCAGCATGTGCAAATGTCCTGAGGTAAGAAATGTTCTGTGGGATAAAACAAAACCTGAGAATGGCAGAAAGGGCTAGTAACAGGGAGGAAGGAGAAATAGCTTGGAGGGAACACCCTACACAGTCAGACAGCACAGTGGGCTCCCAGACCTGCCAGCTACAGTGCCTTGCAGACCTCGGGTGAGGTGGGGGCAGGGAGCAGGGAGGTGAGGGTGGGGAGCAGGGGGTAGGGTAGGGAGCAGGGGTGGGGGTAGGGAGCAGGGAGGTGGGGGTGGGGATCAGGGAGGTGGGGGTGGGGAGCAGGGAGGTGGGGGTAGGGAGCAGGGGAGTGGGGGTAGGGAGCAGGGGAGTGGGGGTGAGGAGCAGCCCTGGTGTCAGAGCCCACTCTTAGCCATCACCCCTCCTCAACCCCATAAACTTCTGGGACATTTGTTGATGTCATTCATTTGTCCTCGGGGAGAATCACAGCCCCATCCTGTTACACTATGACACAGGAAACTGAGACAGGCTGAGGGGTACTTTGTCTCTCCCCAGCCTCACTGCCCTCATGTGGGTGTGGTCACAATTTCATGAAACATCCTTTATCTTCTCTTCCCACTCAGCTAAGCAGTGAGCCTAAGACCCTGCTTTCCCCACACAGGGAGCTGTGGATGGAATGTGTGCCCTTGCACGGGTGGTTTAACCTCTCTGTGCCTTCATTTGTTCACCTGTAAAATGGGAATACTCCTAACTAGCTCACAATTAGGTCCACAGTCACGAAGCATTTAGAATAGAATAGAAGCATTTAGAAGCAATTAGAATTATCACATATCACGTTCAGAACAGTGATACATAATTTTGAAACCCCTGCAGAGCATTTCTGTTGTTAAAGTGGTCTGTCCATTTCATTCATTCATTCATTCATTCATTCATTCATTCATTCAACAAACACTACTAAGCTCAGCCAGACTCAGATGAGGAAAGACCTGGGGTACACAGGGAGCATGAAAGCGAGATAACCTAAGTGGCAGAGCACTGCTCACTGGCCAGCTGTAGCTCCAGAGCTCCTCAAATCTGTTCTGGGCAGATAACCGCAGCCCAATTTGCCCCACCCGGAACTCCAGGCCAAGACCATCATCGGACTCCGGGCTCCGCCAGCCCTGCCAGAGCCTTGCCTCAACCCCATGGACTGGCCTCTGTCCCACCTCCGGGGAGGACCCAGGACAGAAATCCGGCCCTGCCCACCTGGCTGTGACCTGACAACCCCTGTGAAGGGGAAGTTGTTTGTTTGGAAGGAAACTGTGCAGAGTGAGCGTCACATGGGCTGTGCTGGGGGCACTATGCCTGGTCCTGGCATGAGATGCTAGGGCACTTCAGGGGCCACACAGGTCTGCTTTCTGCCACAGAGACATTCGGGAACTGGCTGCTTCCCTCCTTGGTCTGGAGGGGCTTCGGGGTGAGTGTGGGCACAAACCCTCAGTGTGCTAGACTGCACCAGACCCCTTATAAGGAGGAGAGCATGGCCAGATAACCCTAGAACCTCGGCCGTATCAGGGTGACGGTGGTGGTGGAGATGAAACCCATCAACAGCAGGCAGGTCCCCCAGCTGGAGAGTCTGCCTGTCTAGCCAAAATGTCCAGACCTCAAACAAATAAGGTGAAGTGATTGAGGAGGCATCCTACTGTCAATCTCTGGCTACCACTCATATTCACATAGGTAAGGGCACCTGCATGCGTGTGCATGTGCACCAACACACACACACACAGAGACACACACACACACCCCTCATGCAGCTCAGACTGGCCTTGAACTCACTCAATAACTAAGGATTGCCTTGAACAACTTTTTATCCTCCAGTCTCCTTCTCTCAAGTGGTCGGATTACCGGTGTGTGCATAACTACCCTCCTCCTCCTCCTCCTCCTCCTCCTTCTCCTCCTCCTCTTCCTCCTTTTTCTTTTTTTCACCATGTATGGTAGCCCAGGCTAGCTTCAAGTCCACAGCAATCCCCATGCCTCAGTCTTCCATATGCTAGAATTACAAGCATGCATCACCATGCCTGGCCTCCTCCTGGTACTTTCTAGTCCCCAATCTACAAGAGTTGGGAATTTAAACTCTCTGGCTGCATACTGGTAGCACTTGGGTTGGGAGATGTTGAAAGACTAAATCATCTGCTGAAGTGTTACCTCTGGCCACTTCCATCAGGCCCTGGGGAGAAGAGCTGGGTCAGGACCTTAGAAACATCTCCCCACCCCCATCCCGCCATGGTCCTGATGACTGCCATGGTCCTGCCTGACTACTTTAGGAAGTTCCCAGTCTCACAGTTGTCAGTCTCCTGGATGGCTCTATGATAAACCCTGCCCAGGCCCCACCCTCCAGGCCCCTGGGTTTCTAAGGCTTGCTGCTGCATTTTCCTGAAGCATCCCAAGGGTGACCACAGAAGACAAGCTCCCATACTCCAGTCTCCTAGGGGTGCAAATAGAGAAACTGAGACCCAGAAAAAAAAGGGGATAATTTTGTTGAGGGTCTTGTGGTCAGGAACTGGAGGTTCAAAGTTCAAAGTTATGATCTCAGATTCCCAGGCTAGCTCAGCCCTGATGGGGAGGTGTTAGAGCAGTGTGAACATGGGGGCATATTAGCTGCTAGTTGCAGAGGCGTAAGAAGATGCTCTACACGCACCCCCACTGACACCCAGTATAATCCCTGGAACGGGTGGAGCTCGCAGGTGGGGAGAAGGTGCCACTCTAGAGCAGAATGTTTTAGCAGAAGGCAGAGAGCAGGAACCGGAGGTAAGGCTAGAGAGGAAGATGGTTGGGGATGGCTACATATAGACAGGAAAAATAAGTTGAGAGATGTGTGGAACCAGGCCTGGGAATGGGCCTCAGTAGGCCGTGCTGGCCTAGCATGCACAGAGCCCTGGATTCCATCCCTAGCACTGTAGAAACTGCATGAGGCACGCGTTTGTGAACCCTGCACTCTGGAAGTAGAGGTGGGAGACTCAGAAGTTCAAGGCCATCCTTGGTTAGCTCACCCATTGAGAGCTCAAGGGCAGCCTGGACTGTATCAGCCACTGCCTTAAAAACAGACATGCGAGCTGTGATACAGAGGAGCACATACGCTGTTCGCCCTCTCTTCTCTCTCCCTCTTCCTTTTCCCCTTCTCTCTTTCTTTGCTTTACCTCTTCCTTGGTGCTGGAGATTGAGCCTAGGGCCTTACATACCCTAGGCCAGAGCTCTTCTGGGTCTTCTCCTCCTTTGTTTTTTTAACTTTGGGAGGGGTATAGGCTTAGATTTTTCAAAAGTTACTTTAATTATGGTTCTAAATGTGTCTGCCTCCTTTCTAGTCTACCATCCCTGAGGTAGTGGAAAGGAAAGGTTAATAGGAAACTGGGGTTGTGGACCTGTTTAAAAATAGTTCTTGGGGTTGGGCAGTGGTGACGCGCACCTTTAATCCCAGCACTTGGGAGGCAGAGGCAGGGGGATTTCTGAGTTCGAGGCCAGCCTGGTCTACAGAGTGAATTCCAGGACAGCCAGGGCTACACAGAGAAACCCTGTCTCAACAACAACAACAACAACAACAAAATAGGTTTTTGGGGCAGTTCAGCAGTCCAGTTCACTTGGCAATCGCAGCTCATGAATCAGCAACAGCAGTTGGAGTCAGAGGAAAGCACAAGTCTCTGACAATGAGCCCAAGTTCTCCCTCAGAAGCAGCAAGAAGCCGCTGGAATGTCACGAGACGTTCTGTGGTGAGTTACGGCAACGATCACCAAGGCAGAACAAGGCGATCCAAAGCCAGAGCCTCCTTCCACTGTCTATGGGACGTATTTATATTCTTTGTAAACATCACGAGTCCTCTCATGGGCCTGCTTCAGCAAGACATCCTTTTACCTGTCTGTCCCAGCAAATTATATGACAAAACTGTGTTTCCAAGGAAATCAGAAATTTCCACTTCAGAGAGGTCTCGATATGATGCTTGCCCAGGCCTTGAGTCCCTTCTGTAGTCCGGGTGAGCACAGACCTTCCGATCTTTCTGTCTTAGTTGAGGCTAGAGACCTGAGCCACACACAGCCCTGCTTCAGCGCAGTCAGTTCCTGCCACATGTTGAGGGAGTAGAGGAAACCATTTCCACAAAAATCAGTGATGCTGCGAAGTTCACAGCTAGATTTCGCCATCCCAGTATATACATGCAATTCAAAATATAGGATAAAATGTGAACTATTTTATGTATCAATTGAGTGAATACATTTGGGACTCGGGGGAGGTAACGTCTTCTCTGGCTAGTGTAGAGAAGAAATGAAAGACAGGCAGGCTCAGCAGAACACGAGGGGTTAGGCATGGGGACTGTGTAATGCTGAGTAATACTGCATAATATTACTGAGGCTGAGGTAAGAGAACTGAGGGCTGGACGCTAGCCTGGGCTACATATGTGACCATGCACATAGAGAAGAAGGAAGGGAGAAGGGGAGGGAGGGAGGGAGGGAGGAAGGGAGGGAAGGAGGGAGAATATGAGAATGGAGAAGGACTCTATGAAGATGGCAGGTCCACAAGAGAAGGAATTCTAGAGGGTTCTAGGAACAGAGAGAGGCTCTCACTGAGAGCGAGTGAGGAAGCAGGTCCTTAATCAGTAACTGTAGTGGATGGGGACTCTTTCAGTGGTCAGATGATTTGGTTTTTTAACAGTGGAAATTGAGCCCAGGGTTTTTCATGTGCGGACCCAGCCCCTCTATTTTTTTAACTTTTTCTTTAGAGTCCCATTAAGTTGTTCAGTCTGGCTTTGAATTTATGTTGCAGTCCTGGCAAGTCTTGAACTTGCCATCCTCCCACTTCCCAGAGTGAGGGTTGATGAGCCTATGCCATCAGTCTAGGCGCTGGGCAGGCATGAGGAACCTGTGTCACCAGTCTAGGCTCTAATGACCGAGTTTGGAAGCAGATTCTGCCCCCGTATCCAAGGGATAAGAGGGCAGCCCAGCGATGCCCTGAGGAGCCGTATGAGAGAAGAGCTGAAGCCACCCAGGCACAGTACTCAGACTTGAGGCCTGCAGGGTTGTGAGGTAACAGCAATGTTGTAGAATGCTGCTGTCTGCAGGGACTTGTTAGGCAGGCATCTGTGCGCTTATAATAGCTGAAGATGGCTGTGAGGTCCTGACCCTCAAACCTCAAAACCAAAGTCTTCATCTATACAGAGAAGTTGAAAATCCCCCAAAACAAAAACAAAAAACAAAAAAGCTGAAGTCTGGTGACCCTTGAATGACCATTGGAAAACAGATACTTACATTACAATTCATAACAGTAGCAAAGTTACAGTTATGAAGTAGCAACAAGGCTGTCATTCACACTTTGATGACAATGGTCTCAGCGACCTGTCACCACACACACACACACACACACACACACACACGCACAACCAAGTGATACAGTCTACTGCCCCTGGGACTTCAGTTCAGCCAAACCCCTCTACTTGAACTGCCTCTGTCTGGAGCTGGAGTTAGGCCTGCACTTCCCCTCAGCTGTCCTACGCCTTTGTAGTTCAGCTCTGTGAGCCTCCAGCAGCTCAACTGGGCTCATTACTATCTTTAACTCTTCAGTGACTCTTTCTGAGTTTTGATTAGATTTTTTTTTCTTTTTAAAGACAGGCTCTTGTATAGTCCAGGCTGACCTCAAACACAATTTAAATCAAAGGATAACCTTGAATTTATGATCTTTTTGCCTCCACTTCCCAGGCACTGGGATTACAGGTGTGTGCTACTACACCCAGTTTACTATGCACCGCTAGGGATGGAACCCAGAGTGTCATGCACACTAGGCAAGCACTTTACCAGTGAGTCACAGCCTGAGTCCTGCAGTGACACTCTCACCTGCAGGGGCTGTCTGTCTCGGCCTTAGTTCAATCCTTTCTACGACTGTGGAAAGACACAGATCTGTCTGTTGGCAGCGCGGAGCACTCTGGGTAGGGTCACTGGAAAGGAGACACTTAGTTCTCTTCTGGAACAGCCCCTCTGTGTACCAGTCCAGGATCCGTGACTTCACTGAAGCATGCTTGGGATTCCCAGGACTTCAATAGTGACACACCCAGACCATGACCCTAGGGGAAGCTCTGGCTAAGTCCCCAGTGCTTGTCAAGGTCTGGGAGACAAAAAGAGGCAAGGCCAGTGGCCGGGACTCTTACAGCTCTGGAAACAGCTTCCTGTTGGAAAGTTCCATAGTGCAGTTTGATAGACCATTTGTAGGGAAGGGCTAGAGACCATCTGTCTGTGTTTAATGAAGTAGTCTGTCTTCACGAAGTAGTACTTCCCTACTAGGTAGCCGCAATCTTAGCGCCTACACCATCATTGCAACATTTAATCCCAATCAAGGTTACTTACTACAACAGCCAATCCCAACAAAGGTGCCCACTACCACAGCCAACCACAATCAAAGACTCTCCCTTCCCCTCCCTCTACTCTTCCCTTTTCCCTTTTCTTTCTTGGAGCCAGAATTTTACTGGCCTGGAACTCACAATCCCTCTGCCTCTGCCTCCTAAGTGCTGGGAAGACAGGCACGAGCCTCCATACCCAGCTGCCATGAAGGTTCCGAAGCCTTTGTTCTCTGGGTCTGCTTGGCTGTCAGCAAAGAACAACGAAGAGATAGACAAAGTCACAGATGGGTGCATGAGTGTTGGCTGCTACACGGCCCAGCTGCCTGCCCACAGGCCAACTGTTGGAGCAGAGATTGCAGGGGGCACCAGGACAAAGGCTGTGCCCCTGATCGTAAAGTGCCAAAGCTGGGAATCAGGAACGGGAGAGCCCGTGGAGCACAAAGTCATTGAGGAAGGCAGGTAGACCTTAAGACCTGCCCTGTACCCGGGCCCTGGGCCTCCTCTTGCTCAGGATCACCTCTCTGGGGGAGGGGAAATTTGCTTGACTCAAGGCCACACCTGTCACCACCATGCCACTTTGGCCTACTCTTCTCTGGAGATGTTTGTCTTGTTCGTGGTACAGATTCCAGCCCGAGAGGAATGCACTCTAAGAGCAAGAGGCAGCGTCAAGGGCCCCAAGTCTGTGGACCCAGCCTGGGGACAGCTGGCCTCAGAAGGCCAGGCATGAAGTGATGACAGGGGTGGGGTGGTGATACTGTCCCAGCCCAGCATTCAAGAGATAACAGCTCAGGTTGCTTGGCTCTACCCCTCCCAGGTCCCAAGGAGCCCAAAAGGAAGGGATCGGAGAGTGGGGGTGGGGCAGGGAGGGCAAAAGAACTTCTACTTCTTAAAGAGTGGGCCCACCCAGTGCCACCCAGTGCCTGAGCCTAGAATTCTGGAATGCCTCAGGCCCAAGTCTTTCTCACAGTAGGGTGTCCCACACACAGTAGGCACTGTATTAGCTGAGGACAGGTACAGTCTCCTGCAGGTTCTGGTTAGACTCCCACACCGCCCACTCCCCAGCCTCATCTCAGGCTTACATTGTTACCATTCCTCCAGGTTTGGAATGCGTCTGTTTGCAGGCACTGTCAACTGGTTTGAGGACAGCCAGATCCGGAGCTCTGCTGGGGTCTCGTAAGAACACAGGGCTTATCCAGAGGAACAGATCACACACAGACCTGCCAGCCTTTCGGTGTCTGCCAGGAGAGAACCCCAATCCAGGCCTGCACCTCTTTGCCTGGTTTTGCAGCCCCCATCTCACTCTCCAAGGGCCCCTACCTTCTTCCAGTCTCTCCTTAGGCTGCAGGGCATCTTGGCTTTGCATGAAGGTGATGTGTTTGGTCTCTCCACTGTTTCGGGCTGTGCTGCCTTTGGTGGAGTCACAAAACCTCTCTGTGCTTTTGTTTCCTGTAGATCAGAAATTCAGGAGCATGTCCCATACTGTAGCCACTCATCTTGCGAGCATCTTTCTGTCTCTGAGTTTTCCCTGGGAGACTAATGTGACCTTGTACTTGCTAATGTAGGACTCAGTTTCTCAGACCAACTGCTCATGCTGTCTTGTCCTTTGGTGAACATGGTAGGAGAGGCAGCTCTTTGGTAACAGTGACTGCTGAGCTCACATGTCTGCAGGGACAGTGGTGTGTATTCTATCCCCAAAGAATAGCCAGTGTCATTTCTAGCTAACTCCCATGTGTGTCCTTGTCTCCACACCTCAGATTCAGGGGTGTGTGTGTGTGTCTGTGTGTGGCTATGTGTGTGGGTGTATAGTTGTGAGTGTACATCCACATGCTTGTGTCAATGTAAAGAACAACAGCAGTCTGGAGAGATAGCTCAGTGGGTAGTGATCACTGTGCAAGCACGAGGACCTAAGTTTGCATCCATATGAAAAGTGGTGTATAGTGATACACAACTGTAATCTCTGCACCGAGAGGTAGAGACAGGAGCCTCTGGGCTCCGAGCCAATCAGTGAGCTCCAGGTTCAGTGAGAGACCTGTTTCAAAAATAAAAAATATATAAAAAAAATTAAAATGGAAGCATGGAGAAATCACTTGCTGTTCTTGTAGAGAAGTTGAATTCAGTTTCCAGCGCCCACATGGTGGCTCACAACCATCTATAGCTCCAGTTTTAAGGGATCCAATACTCTCTTCTGGTCTCCCTAGACACAGGCATGCACATCGTATACATATGTGGTGGTTTCAATGAGAATGGCTCCCATAGGCTTATATGTTTAAAAACTGGGTCCCCAGGTGGTAGAATTGTTTGGGAAGATTTAGGAGGTGTGACCTCATTGGGAAGTGTGTGACTGAGGGCAGGCTTTGAGGTTTCAAAAGTCCACACCAGTCTCTCTCTCTCTCTCTCTCTCTCTCTCTCTCTCTCTGTGTGTGTGTGTGTATCTCTCTCTGTCTCCCTCTCTCCCTCTCTCTCTCTCCTGCCTACAAATCAAGAAGGAACTCTCAGCTACTTCTCCAACACCCTGCCTGCCTGCCACCATGCTCCCAGACATCACAATAACAACCCTGTGAAGCCGTAAACAAGTCTCAATTAAATGTTTTCTTCATAAACTTGGTTATGGTTTCTCTTCAAAGCAATAGAACAATGACTAAGACAACATGCATACACACAGACACTCACACACATAAATTCTTCATTAAAAGTAAAATGTAATAAAGGAAGACACACAGTGTCATCTTCTTGCCTCCACAGATGCATGTCTGAGCAAACATCCACATATCAACATGTGTGCACATGCACATAAACACATCTAGAGTATATAGATACTACGTGCATCTCTCTGTGTATATGTGTGTATTTGTGGATATATCAGACAGCAAAGAGATCAACCAGGGCTGGCTGAGAGGTAGTAAGGAAAACCACAGCTGCACCTTGGCAGCTGTCTGCCGGCGGTCAGAATGCCCCTTCGTGGTTAAACACCCTTGAGGCTGCAAACTAGTTGTCCCCACCATGTTAGAAATTAAGGTGCCAAGACATTCGCCCACACACGTGCTCTAGGGAATGGTCTGTAGCCCAAAGGCCCCGGCTTCGGCTTCATTACAGTATCGTTTACTTTGCGTTTTTTGACCCTCCTAGCGAGTTTCCTAGAGGATCATGGGAAGAAATACTCTTAAAGGGTGATCCAGTCCACCATGATTTGGGAGGGAAAGAGACACTTTACCTCATGAATATGCCGCCCACCTAATAAATATTCATAAAAATCTTTCTAATCCGTAGACTCACAACACAGAACCCACCCCGCCGCCCCATCCTGGCACAGCCCACTCTAGTCTCTCCGGACTCCTTAAACTTAAACTGTCTGTGTCTCTGGACTGAATTCTTTTGTGGGAAGAGACAACACCAGCACTGGTTTGGTCAGCAATCATTTAGGAGAAACTTCTTACAGTAGCTGAGCCTCTTTCCTTTCTTTTAATTTTCTTTTTGCCTCACACACACTAGGCAAGCACGCTAGCACTGGCTCGTAGCCCCAACCCCTGTTCCCTTCTTAATAAGCGATGGCTAAAGACAATGTAGGTGTTGTCGTTCTAACCTGGACTCTGTGCGAAGGAAGATGAGTCACCTGTCCCTTCCTCCCATGCTGTGTGTCACTTCAAGGCAACCAGGATTGGAGTTAGGAAATTTTCCACAGGGCAAAGGAACAAATGAGATGTCCCTAGGAAGAAAGTGACATCACAAATGTCACTTTATATTTTCTAATAGTCACAGCAAATAAGCAAATGGGTAAGCTTTCTTCAATCCCTGCACCTGGGAGCCTAAGGCTGGAGGATCAAGGATTTAAAAGGCCAGTCTGAGCTACACAGCAAGTTCAATCTATGTACCAAGATTCGGAATTAATTTTAATATGTTTTCTACAACTCATTATATCCTATGTGTTATCATTATAGCAAGTGAAATACAGAAATATTTTCCTTTTTATCTGAAGAATAACACTTGAAAGCCTGGTATTTATTTGGCACTCAGAGTCCATGGCAATTCCAAATGAAGAGTGGCTGAGTGTCCCATATTGGACAGCCAAGCCTTCTTCGTCAGGGCCAAAAGCTTTCCAAACTAACTGGGACATACCCAGCTGCTTGACGGAGGTTGGGTGTCAAGAAGACCAGGATCCTCTGAAACAAAGCTCTCTAGACATAAACGAGTCTAACTTAAAAACCTAGTTGCCACCCTTTTGTACCCTGTCCCCTCATTCATGAGATGGGGTCATTCCAATACCCCCGGGGATATATTGTTTGTTTTTGAAATCATGTGAATCTTAAATTTTAGAAGTATTAAATGTAGACTCAGAAAGGAGTTGAACAAAAATAAGCCTTCAGAATAATTGCTGTTAGGAGAGAGACCCTCACAGCTCGAGGGAGGGGGATGAGGATCAGGAGGGGGAGCCCATCATGTTCAAGGGGGCATGATGGGATTGGAAGGGAACGTGAGCCTTCCCCCGATAAGACGCTGCACTTAGAGAGACAGCTGCCATGCACAGCAAGATGGGATTGGGGCAGGTAAAGGAAAGGGTCTCCATGTCCCTGGACAGTGGGCTCTCTGACATGTTCTCAGGAGACAGTGAGAAGTTCCACAGCTGTGACTCAGCCTGCCTTAGCCAAGGGCACAGAGGCAGGTACCAGGAAGGACCATGACCAAGTGCAGTTGCAAGGGAGAAGAACCAGGCTTGCTTTTCCCTGGAGCCTAACTCTTCTAGCCTGTACCTATCCTTTTGTTGTTCTAGGGACAAACTGCAGAGGGCTGTGACCTCATTTTTCCCAGGCTGCCACATGTGGTTCCTTAGTGGCAGGTTCCCTGCTCTTAATGTGAAAAAGTGGAGCTGGAAAGATAGCTTAGTACTCTTACAGAAGACTTGAGCCATTCTCAGAACCCGCTGTAGGTGGCTCTCAACTGTTGTAACTCCACCTCCAGGGAGCTAACACACACACACACACACACACACACACACACACACACACACCACACTATTAAAGATAAAATTTAAAAATACTAAGAAAGTGAAGAAATTCAATATACTTGTACACCTTATGGTAGGTCACAAGAGTGGCTGGGATCAGAGACAACCCTGTGAAGTCTTCACTTCTACCTAGGCATGGTGGCTCACAACTGCAATCTTGCCACTCAGGAGGGTTTCAAGTTTGAGGCTAGCCTAGGCTACATAGCAAGATATTGTCTCAAAAACAAAACAATGAGTCTTTCAGTTCTCTTCTGTACTTAGGGGCCAAATCCTGTACCCAGATGCCAGCTCCTCCCCTGGTAGCTTTATCTGGTGACCCATGGTGATGATCTCGGGAGAATAACACAGAACAATACCGTGGGTGTGGCCCTGTGAGTCCTGCTCCACCGCTCTCAGAGTTTGAGATTGGATCTCCAGCTCACACACCCAATGCAACTCCTCTGCAATTCCGTGTATTTTGTCCAGTGACAGACAAGCTAGTTCATTTCTTTTGGTGCCTATGAATTCACACAGTCACAGTAAGACCGTGAACATTTCTACAAAGTTTCACAAACCAACCCTTTGTGTTGCAGGGGAATTCTGAAGTGCTGGGGTGAGCTGGGGCCCACTGGGCTTTTAGGAGGAATGAATGTTAATTTCTCCTTTCAATACCAAGCCCAGCCCAAGCCATTTCATTCAACTTTTTGTGATAGCAGGAGACAGGTTTCACTCAGGCCTGCAGCTGCAGGAAGAGGGTCCTTCCTTAAAGCTGCTAGAACAGAAGCCCAGATGTGTGAGCCTTGGCTGAACCCTCCAGAGAAAGGTGCATCTCTGGCTAGCCTGGAGCTCATGGGCAATCCTCCTGCCTCAGCTTCCCAAATGCTGGGATTACAGATATGAACCATCGGGCCCAGCTTCAAGATTCTGAAATTGGGTGCATTTGGTCAGATTTGGTTGTGGTCAATAGGAATTGTGGACACGACCTGGGCCTTGAACTCTTAAATTAGCATCACCTGCAAGAATACCTTGGTTATTCTGAGTGTCCAAAGACAAATATCACGTTTCCCAAAATGTGGTTCCGGAGGCAACTAATCTGTATGCCACAGTGCATTTGACTCCAGGGAAAGAATCCCAGAAAGGAGAGAATACCTCTGGGACACAGACTCCTGGCCCTCAGGGAAGATGCCTGGCCTTGGACCCTCTGAAGAAAGGGCCCAAGAAGCTGCACATTATCTAGTTCCCACGTGACAGTCAGACACAATGACACTTGGCACAAACATAGATTTTCTGCATGGAATTTACTGCGTGACCGTGGGTGGCTCCTTTCTGGGAATTAGTGTCCATGTAGGTTTAACAAATCTGTTAGAATCCATTTCTACAGGGCTTTCTAATCGTATTCACCCCTTCTTTTCTTCTTTAACATTCATTCATTCATTCATTCATTCATTCAGTGTGTGTGCATATGCTACAGAACACTGTGGAGGTCAGAGTGCAGCCTGTGAAGTTGGTTCTCTCCTTCCACCATGAAGGCCACAAAGGTCAAACTCAGGTCATCAAGCTTGTTACCCACCCAGTCAGCTCAGCAGCCTATCTAACCCTACTTCCTATGTCTATGTCTACAGAGCAAGTTTCCTTCATGCCTGTGAGCCCCCGCCCCATGGTGTGTATCCAGCAGCATATAACTACAGCAGCCAGAGATGAGACATCTGTTTCCCTGGACAGGTACTGCCTTAGGGAGACATAAGGATGTGGGAGACACAAGGCATATGTGTATAATATACATTAATTTGTATGTGTGTGTCTGTGCATGTGAGTTCAGATGACCAGAGAGGCCAGAAGAAGTCATCAGATCCTCAGGAGCCTCAGTTATAAATGGTCGTGAGCTGCCGCAAGTGGGTGCTGGAAACAAAACTGGTCCTCTGAATGAACAACACGCAAGGTAACCATAACTCCAGCCTCACCTCTCCAACTCTTATGATGTGAAGGTCTCAAATCCGACGGAAATATCATCTTCAGGCTACAGGGAGATTTCCTTTACCTGAGTTCAGACCACCAGCACCTACTTTTAAAAGCATACATGATTACATATACCTATAATCCCAGCACTGGTGGGTGGGGAAGGGGGGCGGATTCCTGGGGCTCACTAGTCAGCCAGCCTAGCTGAAACAACAAGTTCAGAGAGAGACCCTGCGTCACAAAGATAAAGTGAAGAGTGATTGAGGACAACACCTAACACTGACCTCTGACTTCTACATGCCTGTGCATACCATCACAGACATGTAAACACTTTATACAAATTAAAAGCTCACAGAGTACCTGGTGAAGGTTAACCCATTCTCCGCTACCGTTGTTTGCCCAGGCAGCTTAGAGTGGACCATTCCCTATCATAAGATGTCTTCAGTGTGGTCACTGTGGAGTCTCCCCGGGCCCCTCCTCCCTCTGCAGGCTCATTCAGGGCACGGCATCCTGCTCTTGGTGTGGTCAGGATGCAGCCTTCCTGAAACTATGCTCCCAACCATGCGGGCTCCAGACCACATTTGCCCTAGCAATTGTTCAAAGCTAAGAGTTGGGAGGCCAAAGCGGTCAGGGTCTCTCTGAACAATAGGTGGGGGGAGGGGCAGGCTTACCAGAGAAAGAAGAAGAATGGGTCTGTGGGTGAGTTGGAGGTATGGCGGAGACTGAGAGCAAGCTGGCTAGACATGGCCTGCCAGTGGCCCACACTCCCATAGGTCAGCTCTCCTCCCAGTAAAATTCTAGGGCTCTTTTTACCCACATTCCCCCACTCGCTTGGATGAAAGACACCCCTGGCCTTCCTGGATGCCTCTGCCAAAACTGCTCCTTTCCCTAGCTTCAGATTCATAGTACCTGGACCTACCTTCTAGAGAAACATTCTCTTCCCCAGCTATCTAGCCTGTGCCTGCTATTCCCTCTGCATGGAACCCTTTTGCTCATCCTGGGACTGGGGTGATAACTCAGTTGGAAAAGTACTTGTCAAATATAAGGACTTTGGTCAGATTCCCGGGCCTGGTGATCTAGAGCATCTCCTCCTCAAAGATCAGGTAATATTGTATCTATCTAAAAAAAAGTAGCCGGGCAGCGGTGGTGCACACCTTTAATCCCAGCACTTGGGAGGCAGAGGCAGGTGGCTTTCTGAGTTCAAGGCCAGCCTGGTCTACAGAGTGAGTTCCAGGACACAGAGAAACCCTGTCTCGAAAACAAACAAACAAACATAAAAAAGTAGCTCAGCAGACCTGGGGTACAATCCTGCTTCCGGGGCCCCAGGGACCCTTGCCCAGGTTGTGTTGTTCTGCCGAAGGGGGGAGGTGGGACAAAGGAAGCGTGCCAGCAGCGTGGGGACACTGTTTATAGACAGAGATGGCTCCCGCGGACCAGTGTTGTCTTGTGGTGATCCTGCCAGGGGTCTCCAGAACGGACTCCTGTCAAAGATCCAAGGCCAAGCCCTGGGCCAGTAGGGAACATCCTAACAAGGCAGAGTGTCCAACTGTGGGCCAAATGTAGCCCACAGAAAGCTGGAGAGCAGACTGGGGCATACCCTGCCCTTGGCATGCCAAAGCACTAGGTGGGCATTGTGAGTCCCCCTCCCATACCCTGAGTCCTCCTGGGGAGTGGAGAATGAATCAATGAGGAGCCAGTGGATAAGTTCAGAACTCCAACACTGTTTTTCGGTACACAGGTTCAGTTCACAGCACCTACATGGTGACTCATAACCACGTGTAACTCCAGTTCCAGGGTATCTGACACCCTTTTTTGGCCTCCTCAGGTACCAGGCACACACATGATGCACATACGCACATACACACATACGTAACAAATAAAACCACCAAGTAAAATGAGACATATAGGTCAGGCCCTGTCTCAAAGTGCTAAAATCCAAGGGATGGAAATGAGACTCAGTTGGTAGAGAGCTTGCCTAGCACACACCACAAAGCCCTGTATCTTATCCTCAGATCACTGTGACCCAGCACAGCGGGGCACACCTATAATCTCAGCATTCAGAAGGCAGGCAGGAAAATCAGAAATTCAAGGCTGGGCCAGTGGGAAGGATCAGCTGTAAAGGCACTTGCTGCCAAGCATGACAATCTGAATGTGATTCGTGGGACATGCATAGTGGAAGAGGACAAGGGTCTCCTGCAAGTTGTCCTCAGACCTTCAAGTGTGCATGAACAGACATCACACACACACACACACACACACACACACACACACACACACACACGTAAATAAGTAAGTAAAGAGGTACATGTAAAACATAGAAAAAGTTCATTGGAACAGGGGAGATGACTCAGTGGTTAAGAACTTTGGTGCTATTTTTTTAAACGTGTGTGAAAGTTTTAACTGCATGTATGTCTATATACCACATGTGTGCAGTACACACAGAGGCCAGAAGAGGGCATCACCCTGGGAATGGAGTCTCACATGGTTGTGAGATACAATGTGGATTCTGGGAATCGAGCCTGGGTGCCTTGGAAGTTCAATCAGTACTCTAATCACTTAGCCATCTCTCCAGCCTCACATCTACTGTTCTTGCAGAAGACACAGGTTCAGTTCACAGCACCTACATGGTGGCTCATAACCACTTGTAGCTCCAGATCCAGGGTATCTGACACCCTTTTTTGGCCTCCTCAGGTACCAGGCACACACATGATACACATTCATAATGTAGGCCAAACCCTCATATACTTAAAATAAACCTTAATAAAAGATGAGACTTTCTGGGTCTAATACATACGAAGTTTGCGGCCATCCCAGGAATCATGAGACTTGCTCAGTTTCCAAGCTCACCTGAGTGCAAGTCTGGCACGTCGCCCTGTAAAATGTGGCTGAGGGCAGTCCAAGCTCACAGAACCCTGAGCACTGTGGAAATGAATGGCTGCAGTGAGCAGACAGTATTGGCAACCAGTGTGGTACTCTGGCAACACTGAGGGCAAGCCCAGCAGCAGGAGAACCACACCTGCTAAGTGCTGCCGCTGCCCGCTTTCCATTGGTCTTGGAGTGCATTTTTCAGGACCTCCGCAGAGCAGAATGGACTGAGAATGTCTGCACTCAGGGACCTGCTCCAGGGAGCCAGAGAGGATATGTTTGGACTTGCCCATATTCCTCTCCACCCCCTACAGCCACCTCAAATCACCCACTTGACCAGCACCCTGCTTCCAGGGGGTGGGGCTGGCAGAGCGTCAGCTTTCCCTGCTCTCAATTTGTTTGTGAGGCCTGGCAACATCCAGGGGATGTAGCTCACACTTGTCCCTCCCCACCATGCCCTAAAGGTCACTACCCAGGGATCCTTGCCCTCTGGGGCATGCTCACAGTGGTCACAGAGATGTGCGGGGAGGTGCCTGGCATGGGCATTTGTGCAAGGGAGTAGCCTCAGGGTGCTCAGAAGCCCAGGCCTGTGGGCGTCAGGCAAACAACCCTTCAGTGTCCAGCACAGCCCACCCAGCCCTTCTGTCCCATGGGGATGGAGCCTAACTGTAACTCTGGGGTAATAGGGGCAAGGACTTCATGGCCATCACACCCTCCTCCTACCCTAACCCTCTTTTATAAACCCACCCACCCACACCCTAGGATGAGGAACCCTGGTGGCTCCACATGCCTGAGTGTAGGATGGGTGGCTTTCGATGGATGGCAAAGACACTATCCTCCCATTCAGTCAGGGCACCGGGAAACCCTTGGTCCTTCCCTCCCTCTCTGTCCATTCCTGACCCCTGCATAGTAAGCTTCAGGCAGGCAGGCAGGCTAGCAGCCAAGTTCAAGATGCAAGAAGGCAAGCAGCACTCTCGTGGGTGTCAAGAGCGAGGAGAGCTGGGTTTGAGGCCTTGGTTCCCTCTGTTGCCCCCTCCCCTTGCTCATGCCCTCTATAGCAGAAGAGCCTCTGCAGCCCCACTCCTGTCCTCCAGGGCATTTACAATGTTTGCAGAAGTCTAGTTTTCAAGAAGTGCTGCTGAGGAGAGATGAGCTGATTGAAACCCATACCAGACTGGTAGGAGCAGGAGCAGCACATACCTGGAGCAGCTGGGGGAGGGGAGGGGGACAGGTGGGAGCCTGTGCAGGACTACTGTCTGCTGCACTAATGTATACTGCGTGACGGGATGTTGGAAGTGTCCATCAATGTTGTGGTCACTATGGAGATGAGAGGGGTTCACTCTACTCTCTGTCCCCTGAGTGTAAGTAGTTTCTCAGCCTCCACAGAATTGGGGGACATATGCTTTTCCAGAGGAGGAGGCCCATTTGGCTTCAATACCACCTCAGGAGAGCCACCAGCTTCCCTTTTAGTTTGAGCCTTAGCTTGGGTTTTATTCATGCCCTGGTCCCTCTCCCAGCTCCAATTCTGAGAGACTCCCTCCTCTCCATCCTCCATTCTTGTGGGATGCTTGTCACATGTGGGCAAAGTAATAAATCTGCCTGGAACTACTGTAAAATTACCTGGTACATGACGCCACTTACCCCTGGACATCTATTCATCTAACAAGAATGTTCTGGACTGTATGGCTATAAGGCCAGCATATGGAACTTGAGGCAGGAGGATTGCTACAAGTCCAAGGCCATCCTGGACTGTATAGTGGGTTCAAGTTTTGCCTGAATTACAGAATGAGTCCAGGACAGCCCAGGCCAGTTTGGGCAAAGGATGAGACGCGTCTCATTTTCCCCCTCCAGATCCTCACCATATACCAGAAATTGGTACAGGAGGTAAGGTTCCAAAGTGAAAGAAAAAAATGTCCCAGTCTCAAGGCACTCGGAGGCCAGGTTAACCACACCTAGGCTCCGTCTTGGAGTTCTTAGCTCTACAGATGGGGAAGGCTCAGGAAATTTGCTAGGAACTAAGCAGGCAGCCGTGGACAGGACCAGAGAGAGACGTGGAGAGAGAAGCCTGCACAGAGGGTGTCATGACCAAGGAAAGCCCAGAGGGACTGGAGCTGGAGGAGCAAGCCAGATTTAAAGGCCTGTGAGTCCTGCATGAAAGGCTGCTATGATTGCTGTGTGCAAGGTCTTACACTGGGCAGACACAAGCTTTGAACCTCAGGCTCCTTGCCAGGTGTGGGCCTCATTCCCAACTCCCTCCTACTGCGCTGGGGCCCAGGCAGTTAGGAGGGGAATTTGGAGACAGGCTTGAGTCTGCCCGGCTTCAATATCCAGGAAGCTCCATCGTGCCTGTGACTCCTGCCTGCTGGGCAGCTGAGTTTCCCCTCACTCCTAGAGGTCAGTGGGAACCTGTTATCAATGCCATGGAGAGATGCCAGTACCTTCTTGCCCCTAGAAGGCAGGATCAGAACCCCACCCACCCTCTGCCCACCTCCTCCTAATCAGGTGTTGTCTACCAAGATGCTGACAGAGAGCACGAAGGGCACCGAGAACAGAAGAGCAGCAGGCTCTCTACCCAGCTGCAGCCAGGATCCCCACCCCCACCCCTCACGCACCCTGCAGCTCCCCTCCTCCTGGAGGAATCCATGCCCGTGCCTATGGGGCTGGGTTTGGTTGACACGGAGCTGGCAAGTGCTCACATCTACTCGAGGACATGTCAGGGAGCGGTGCAGGGGCCCAGTGGGAGAGGGTTAGTATGTACTTAACTTGTGTACAGAGAGGAGTGCTAGAGGCTTAGCTACTGATGTCATTCTTTACTGTTTGTTTAAGCTGGTGTGTGTGTGTGTGTGTGTGTGTGTGTGTGTGTGTGTGTGTCAGAATGAACTGTTTTGATGGTCAGAGGATTTTGGGGTGTATCTTCTCCTTCCTTCTTTATGTGGGTTCCAGGGGTTGAATTTAGCTCACCAGATTTGTTTGGTCTTTATCTGTGAAGTCATTTCACTGGCCCAAAATGAACTATTTAAAAATGTGCCATTGGGCAGTATCTACAAGGTCATGTGAGCCTCACCTCTAGTAAACAGCAAACCACACTTATCACCCAAATAAGAGCCCATGCCTGTGCCTGTTGGGCAGCTGCTACGTCTACCTCCTGCAGAACCCTAAGAGTCAAATGGCGGCTGGCCCGGCCAAAGCGTTTGCTATACAAGCCTGAGGACATGAGTTCAATTCCCAAAGCCCATGTAAAGGAAGAGGAACCAGCTCTACAGACTTGCCCTCTGGTGTTCACACCCATGGCACAGTGCCCCCCACCATTAGTAAATAAAAATAAACACTTACAAACAAACTGGGTGAAGCTGCCCCGAGGGACAGCAGGGTATATTGTGTGAACGAGATATCTAACCTCCCTGCTTGGTCATGCCAGGCGTGTCCCTCCGTGTTCGTAAGGACAACCCCAAATGTGGAAAAGAGACAACTACCACCCAAGAAAGTCATTTTTTCTCACCCATATTCTCAGCTACAGGTTTCCTTCATTGGATAGCACCAAACCTGGGCTCAGCACAGCAGCTGTGGCACCCCTGTTAGGACACACGTGCCACCAGCTGTGCGGTGCTGAAGGGACGGGGCAGCGGTCCCTCACATGCCCATCTCAGTTGTCCAGGCTCTGTCTGCATGGGTGCCCCCACCCCAGGCTTGCCCTCGGTGAAGTGCCAAGAATGCTAAGTAGTCCTGCTGGGTGGGGAGGAGGGAGAACTAGCCATATCTCAGGGACACAGAGAATTCCATCCATGGGCACGTCCGAGGTCACAGGATACCAGAGAAGGTGAGCCAGAGCCTGGAAGCCCAGCCCCCATCCCATATCAGACCAGGAATGTTCTGTATGTCTTCAGGGGAGGAGTGGACAGACGAGTCGGTAGCAGCCCTTAGGAATTTCGATTGTCTTCTGACCCCCTCCACCCAGCCTGCATGAGGGGGGCATTTGTCTAGAGCACTTTCAGACCCACAGGAGCAAACAGCTGAGACTTTGTGTGATGGTGACGCACTGACATTTCAGGGCCAGGCTAAGCGACGTGGGCACTTTACTCTCTAAGCCTGTACCCCAAGCAGCTGGGAAGGGGGGAGGATATTTGGAGTACCCAAGGGGAGTCAGGGCCAGTTCATCCTCACTGTGTCGCAGTGGGCAAGTGTCCTCACTTCTCTGTGCCTCTGTTTTCTCAACTGTAACATGAGGTGGGCAATACCCATTTCATGGGGTGGGTGTGGGGTTACCTCACCATCTGGCCCTTATCGCCTTTCATGGTTAAGGCCTCCAGAGGATGGAGAAACACTCTCTCAGGTCAGCCGGCGGATAGGGCTATGGTGTCCTGCTCCTTCACACAGCCTGTGGGGCTCACCTTTGCCAGTGTCCTTGCAAACAATAGCTTTCTTTTATTTGGGGAGCTGAGTCCGGTCATTCTGGACTTGAGTATCTGGGTCGAAATCTTATCTCTCTCACTTATTTACTGTGAGTATAGGTGAGTTCCTTGCTGTCTCTGCACTTTAATCTGTGTAGTTTTGTTTCTTAGTCACATTTATCTGTCTATGTGTGTGTACCAGAGTGCACGTGTGTGGTAGACAGAGCACATCTGCTACCACGTGGGTTCAGGTATTGAACTTGGGTCAACAGACTTGGCAGCAAGCACCTCTGCCACTTTAACCAGCTTGCCAACCTTCATTTTTTTTCTGCTTTACCAAGTTTTATCAATGTTCACTGACTCTATCAATGCCCATGGCACTACTGAGATCTCAGCTGTTTCTCAAGAATCCATGACTCCAAGACGAATACAAGCTCCTTCTATCTGCGAAAACTCTACCCACTGGCTTTTCCTTCTCACAGTTTAAGAGTGGTAAGAACTGGTTTTTCTTTGAGACAGCTTCTTCAGCTGGCTGTATGAGATACTGAAATTCTGCCCTATTAATCTGTCTTTGGCCATTGTCTTCATCAGTCTTGCATGTGGCAGGTCAAATGACACCTGTCATGTACACCGTTCCACATAGGTGCACCTTGTAAGATTGCTGGAGGCCACCTCAAGCTTGGCTCACCTTTCTCTTCACACCCATCAACCCAGTGAGAGAGGAAGGGCATTCGTCTACATGGGCAATGGGAGAGAGAGTGGCATAGTGGTCAAGTTCAGGGAAGACAAGAAGAGTGGTCCAGAGGGACTTCTGACAGACTGATCCTGTGCAGGGTATGAGACAGAGCCACAGACAGAGTGACAAGGCTGTGGTAAGTCATTAGTTACTGCTGTGATAGCTTGAGTCTGAAGTGTCCCCTCCAGACACACATTTTGAATGCTTGGATCCCCAATTGGTGGCGATACCTTGAGAGGCTCTAGAACTGTGGGAGGTGGCAGCTGGTTGGCAGAAGTACGTTTTTAGGATGAGTCCTTCTAATTTGGCTGCCTCTCTATTCCCAGGTCCACCGTGCTGTGAACAGTGGCTCCCTGTGCCTGTGTGGCTCCCACTGCCACAGACAGTGGCACTCTGCCATCTCTTCCCTGACGTGACAGACATTAAATGCCTTGAGTCATCTCCAGTGATTTTAGTCACAATTGTGTACAAGTAAACCGATGCCCAGCGCACAGGAGGGGCCTTTGGCTCAGTGATCAGACATGAAGGCAGAGTTCACACTGGGTCTGGTGAGGCCTTCCTGAAGCAGAGCAGGCCGAAGGAGAGCATTGTGGAGTTCCACATCTGACATTTCTCCTTGACTCAGCCATTAGTGGCAGAAAAGCCAAATATTTGGGAGGTGTGTGTGTGTGTGTGTGTGTGTGTGTGTGTGTGTGTGTGTGTGCAAAGAGAGAAGCCCAGGGCTGTGAAATAGCTCAGCAGGTGAAGTCGCTTGCTGTCCAGTTTGGCTGTTCCTGAGTTCCATCTCCAGATCATGCATGGTAGCAGGACAGAGCTGGCTTGCTGTGGCACGAGCCTCCACGACACACACAAAGAAAAAAAAAGTAATTACAAAATGTTTTTATAAAAGAGCCACTGGATCCCCCAGCTGAACAAAGCTGCTTTCCTGGGGTGCTCAGGAGGAAGGCCTGTAAGGACAGAGCCATCCCATTTGGAGTCTCACACAGATAAACATTGATTGTGAACGGGTCACACAGGAAAGCATGGGGCCACAGGAAAACTGACCAAGTCTGTTCTCCATTTCAAATCCTGAGGCTACCATTTAAGTCCCTTCTTTAAGAACAAAAAAAGTGGCACCAGGCAGGTGGGGTTGTTGCACAGCCCTCCTGCCAGGAGAGAGCTGCTCTCCCAGGAGCACTATCACTCCCAGGCTCAGAGGCGAGCTTTCCACTTTCTCTCCAGAAACTGTCCTGAGTGGGACCAGCTAGGAGTGCACGGGGCATGGGAACAATGAAGCAGCTGGGACAGGATACTTTCAGTCTCCATCTGCACCCAGGAGCTGGGGCTACTCCACACCCATCTGTACACAGGCCCCACCAGAAGAGAGCTGATCTTCCAGGAGTGCTGACACAGGCTTACAGACCCACAGGAGGGACAAGTTCCAGCCAGAGACAGCAAGAACAACTAACACCAGAGATAACCAGATGGCGAAAGGCAAGTGCAAGAACTTTACCAACAGAAAACAAGGCTACTTGGCATCATCAGAACCCAGTTCTCCCACCAGAGCAAGTCCTGGATACCCCAACACACAGGAAAGTCAAGATCTGGATTTAAAATTTCATCTTATGATGCTGATAGATGACTTTTAAAAGGACATAAATAACTCCCTTAAAGAAATACAGGAGAACACAGGTAAACAGCTAGAAGCCCTTAAAGAGGAAACACAAAAAATTCCTTAAAGAATTACAGGAAAACACAACCAATCAGGTGAAGGAATTGAACAAAACCATCCAGGATCTAAAAATGAAAATCAAACCAGAGAACTCCTAAACCCGATAAACAACTTCAGCAAAGTGGCTGTATATAATATTAGCTCAAACAAATCAGTGGCCTCATTTTCAATCCACATTTTCCAGTTGTGTTGAGTATAGGTTTTTGTAGTAGGATCTGATGATTTTGTTTTGGATTTTCTCAATTTCTGTTGTTATATCTCCCTTTTCATTTCTGATTTTGTTAATTTGGGTACTGTCTCTGTGCCCTCTGGTTAGTCTGGCTAAGGGTTTATCAATTTTGTTGATTTTCTCAAAGAACCAGCCCCCAGTTTGGTTGATTCTTTGTATAGTTCTTTTTGTTTCTACTTAGTTGATTTCAGCCCTGAGTTTGATTATTTCCTGCCGTCTACTCCTCTTGGGTGTATTTGCTCCTTTTTGTTCTAGAGTTTTCAGGTGTGCTGTTAAGCTGCTAGTGTATGCTCTCTCCAGTTTCTTTTTGGAGGCACTCAGAGCTATGAGTTTTCTTCTTAGCACTGCTTTCATTGTGTCCCATAAGTTTGGTTATATTGTAGCTTCATACCACTCCTGAGCTTATACCCAGAAGATGCTCCAACATGTAATGAGGACACATGCTTCACTATGTTCATAGCAGTCTTATTTATAATAGCCAGAAACTGGAAAGAACTCAGATGTCCCTCAACATATGAATGGATACAGAAAATGTGGTACATTTACACAGTGGAATAGTACTCAGTTATTAAAAACAATGAATTCACGAAATTCTTAGGCAAATGGATGGAACTAGAAAATATCATCCTAAACTGGGCAGTGGTGGCACACGCCTTTAATCCCAGCACTTGGGAGGCAGAGGCAGGCGGATTTCTGTTCGAGGCCAGCCTGGTCTACAGAGTGAGTTCCAGGTCAGCCAGGACTGCACAGAGAAACCCTGCCTCGAAAAAAACCAAAAAAAAAAAAAAAAAAAGAAAATATCATCCTGAGTGAGGTAACCCAATCAAAAAAGAACACACATAGTATGCACTCACTGATAAGTGAATATTAGCCGAGAAGCTCAGAATACCCAAGATATAATTCACAGACCACATCAAGCTCAAGAAGAAGGAAGACCAAAGTGTGGATACTTTGGTCCTTCTTAAAAGGGGAAACAAAATACCCATAGGAGGAAATACAGAGACAAAGTTTGGAGCAGAGACTGAAGGAAAGACCATCCAGAGACTGCCCCACCTGGGGATCCATCCCATAAACAGTTACCAAACCCAGACACTGTTGTGAATGCCAACAAATGCTTACTGACAGGAGCCTGATATAGCTGTCTCCTGAGAGGCTTTCCCTGTTCATAACAAATACAGAGGCCGATGCTCACAGTCAACTACTGGACTGAGCACAGGGCCCCCAATGGAGGAGCTAAAGAACGGTCCCAAGGAGCTGAAGAGGTTTGCAGACCCATAGGAGGAACAACAATATGAACCAACCAGTACCCCCAGAGCTCCCATGGACTAAACCACCAACCAAAGAGTACACATGGAGGGACCAATGGCTCCAGCTCCATATGTAGCAGAGGATGGCTTTGTTGGACACCAATGAGAGGAGAGGCCCTTGGTCTTGTGAAGGCTAGTTGCCCCAGTGTAGGGGAATGCCAGGACAGGGAAGAGGGAGTCGGTAGGTTAGTGAGCAAGGGGAGGGGGATGGGATAGGGGGTTTTCAGAGGGGAAACGAGAAAAAGGAAAACATTTGAAATGTAAATAATGAAAATATCTAATAAAAAATAAATGTATAGCCGGGCGGTGGTGGCGCACGCCTTTAATCCTAGCACTTGGGAGGCAGAGGCAGGCGGATTTCTGAGTTCAAGGCCAGCCTGGTCTACAGAGCGAGTTCCAGGACAGCCAGGGCTATACAGAGAAACCCTGTCTCGAAAAACAAAAAAAAAAATGTATAAAAAATAAGTAAAAAAGGGAAAAATTAAATTAAATTAAAATTAAAAAAGGTTTATTTTATATATATGAGTGTTTTACCTGCATGCATGTATGTGAGCACGTGAATTCCTGGTGCTCATGTGTTCAGAACTGGGGATCAGTTCCCCTAAAACTGGAGCTATAAATTGTTGTGAATCACCACATGGGTGTTAGGAATCAATCCCAGGTCCCCTGGTGAAAAAAGTACCCTTAACTGCCAAGCCATCTCTCCAGTCCCTTAAAGTGCTTTCTTGTCTCCGCTCCTAGAGCTTTGACTTTCCAGAGGGACCAGGCTATTTCTATATCTTCTCCATGCACTCTCTCTGAGACAGAATATCATAGAAACCAGGCTGGTGTCAGACTCCATTGGTAGCTGATGACTTTGAACTCTGACCACTCTGCTTTTACCTCCAGAGTGCTGGGAGTAAAAACACACTCCATCATACCAGGTCACTTGTGGGTTTTTTGTGTGTATATTTGTGCTTGCATGGATTCATGTACACCACATGTCCTCAGAGGCAGGAGAGGAGGACACCAACTCCCTTGGAGCTGGAGTTTACAGACGCTTGAGTCTGGATGTGGGTTCAGGGAGTCAAACCCCTGTACTCTTCAAGAGTAGTATGCTCTCCTAACAGGTGAACCATCTCTTTAGACCCACCACGTCCAGTTCTATGCAGTGCTGGAGGATGGACTCCAGAGCTTCATGCATGCTAGGCAAGCCCTCACCAAGTCAACCTTATCCCCAGACCCAAGGAGTTCAGAGTTCTTACCAAATCCCAGCAAGAAGGACTTATGCAATGTCAGTAGTGACATCTTTGAAGAAGGACAAGAGGGGATCAGGGATCAGTAAGACGTGGGGAGGACTGTGTCAAATGCAATACTACCAACTCTGTATCATCCATACCAAAGAATATGGGTGGGAGATAACATATACGCTCTTTTCTTCCCCCTGAAGCACAGCTGTATAGCCCTGGAAAACCAGGAATTTGCTACATGAACCAGGCTGACACAGAAACCTGCCTACCTCTGCCTCCTGAGTATATGGGCCACCACAATCAGTTCCATTAAAAATAAAAAGCCAAATGTGTATATATATGCATATAAATGCGGCCTTCAATATTCAAATGCCAACAAGGGATGTGATGGGTTATGAAAAGCCTGCTCAGTCACCATACCATGAGCTTCACTTTTCTCTCTCCAAGATCTCCTAGAGTTCTAACACCAGTTCTGGTCTTCGGGGAAATGCTCGCTCTCTCTCTCTCTCTCTCTCTCTCTCTCTCTCTCTCTCTCACACACACACACACACACACACACACACACACACACACACTCCTTAGAGACTGGTGTTTCTTGGAGCCTGCTAGCAGGACAGCATCCCTCCTGAGCCAACTTGGAAAGTGGGTCAGCTGGGAATTCCTCTATAACCTCTCAGGCTGTTCTTGAGCCTGGAATGAGGCCAGCGTGGGGGCTGTCTAGATTTTCTGCCATGGGCCCTGTCTGTCTGCTGCAGAATCACTACCCTGTTTAACTGTGGTTAGCAGTATGCTGACTTCTGAGAATCATGGTGTGTGTGTGTGTGTGTGTGTGTGTGTGTGTGTGTGTGTGTGTGGTGTGTAGAGATAGAGAGAGAGTCAGCCTTATTGGGGTATCATGCTGCCTGACAGGAACTTGACATTGACAAAGGACAAGGGCTTCAAGCAGGAATCTGACATTAGGGCCTAATAGAGAAGTAGGTTAAGGCAGGAATTTTAATCTTAGGGTGGAACAAAAGAAGCAGGCTTCATGCAAGATTTTGGGCTTGGACAAGGAAGTAGGCTCAGGTATTTTGGTCATTCTTACACATCCTTGGAAACAACTGTCACTGAAGTAATCGTAGGACTTTGCTTATTGCCTTGACAATTTTGTGTTTACTGTCTTGCTTGTTCCTCATTGTACTACTATTGATCTTGATACCTGCATGTAATTAAATTGGTATAAAAGTGGATTGGAAATTATTAAACCTGCCTTCAGTCTCAGAATTGACTGGGGTCATGCTACAATGTTGTCTAATTGTCTCTTTCTTTTTAATCCTCCCTCCTGCTCTGGAGAATCTGTTGACTGACTGAGCAGGCTTGGTCATGTGTGCATGTGTGTGTACATGTGTGTGCACACACTCGTGTGCACACGTCATCTGGACCTTCTGCTGTATTTGGCAGGTGGGTCTGGGTTCACTCTTCTCACCCTCAATACAACCACACATCTCACCCTCAGGTGTTAGTGCCTACCAAATGCAGGATGGAGTCAGTCCTATACATTTGTATACATTGATGTAGGCTCTTGCTCTTGGTTGAATGAAGTGCTTATGACACACCACTGTGTGTAGGGACTGAGATCCAGAGATGACTGAAGTCTCAGGTACCCTGATTCCTTCTGCTTGTTTTTTTTCCAAGTTTATCCAAAACCTCCTAAACATCGGTTTCTCAAAATCATCTCGCACAGGCATGCATGCTGGCGTTTCTACTCTGTCACCCACAAAACAGTGGCTCTCAACCTTCCTAACACCTCTACCCTCTAATACAGCTCCTCATACTCTGGTGACCCCCAACCACAAAATTATTTCTGTTGCTACTTCATAACTGTATTTTTGCTACTGTTATGAGTTGTAATGTAAATATTTTTGGAGATAAATGTTTGCCAAAAGGGTCTCCAACCCACGGGTTGGGAACCACTGCACTAAAGGGTTCTTTAGAGCAACAGTCTATAGGACACAGCATCAAATTGGAACTCAAGGCATAAAATAAACACATGTCCACACTGCTATGCTAAATTTCAGAAAGAATTCATTAGGAGAGCCAAATCCATCTGAAGCTCTCCTCAGATGGATTGTAAGTGTATGCAAAAGCTGAGGCTAGCCAGATGGCCCAAAGGGTAAAAGCACTTGCTAGGCAAATCTGGTGACCTGAGTTCTCTCTCTAGGACTCACAAAGGGTAGAAGGAGAAAATGGCTTACAAAGTCACCCTCTATCCTACACACACACACACACACACACACACCAGCATTTGGGAGGCAGAGACTGGATCAACAAAGTTTGAGTCTAGCAAGGGCCAGATACCAAGATCCCTATATCTCAAAGAACAAAACAATAAAAATTAAAAAAATAAATAAAGATGAGTGATGCATTTTAACCCATTGTGATGTGAATTCTGGACCAGAAAGAGGAAGCAGACAGAAAAAAATGGTGGGATCTAATGAACTCTGGGGTTTAGTTGACAGACATGTGTGGATATTAATCTCTTAGTTTTGGCAAATTCTCTCTAACATGTATGATGCCAGTAATCTGAGAGTTGCGTGTAGTGATACAGTCTTTAGTCTCAGCATCTGGGAGGCAGAGACAGAAGAATCTGTCAGTTCAAGATTTGCCCAGGCTACACAATGAGATTCTGTCTCAAGAAAAAGAAAATTCAGGTACACTGGGTGAACAGTCCCATGAGGATTTATGGACAGTTGTGATACACCATGTGGATGTTGAGAATCAAACTTCAATCCTCTATATGGACAATAAACGCTAAGAGACTTTCTTTGTTGCCCAGAACGGCTTACTCCAGGCTAGCTGGCCCATGAGCTTCCTGGCGATCCTGTTTCTGACTCCCTTCTAGCTGTAGGAGGGCTGGTTATAAAGATGTCCATCTCCTCATCTAACGTTTTAACATGGGTCCTGGCTATGAAGTTCGCAG
Source organism: Tokudaia tokunoshimensis (assembly GCA_036184795.1). Taxonomy (NCBI): domain Eukaryota; kingdom Metazoa; phylum Chordata; class Mammalia; order Rodentia; family Muridae; genus Tokudaia; species Tokudaia tokunoshimensis. Next base: position 100,914,204 of record BTHU01000010.1, read on the forward strand.
AGTCAGCAAAGACTTATCAGCTGAGCCATTGCGCTAGCCCATAGATCTGAAACGACTGGAAAATGAACCCGGTGTCTTTTAAGGATGCTAGACAAGTCACCACAGAGTCAGAATCCCAGCTCATATTCTGAATTCTTAAATAGTGAGGAGAGGAAAGATAAGAAAACAGAGGAGAGGAGAGAGAGGTGAAAGGAAGCTTCCAGTGTACCTGGGGTGCCCCAGGTACCAGGCTCTATCCTTGTGGAATCCTGTCCTACCTCCCACCTTGCTTCCCCCCCTCCTCCCCCCCCCCCCCCGCTGGAACTAGCTCAGAGAGCTTTGATTTACTTCGGTTCTGTATCTTCACATTTTTCCTGAAGACAGAAAGGGGAGAAAAAGACTCTTTTATTTTCTTTTCAGTCTTTTCCAGCGTTATGCGTGCCATTTAACACACCGGTGCAAAGCAGGAGTCATGGCAGGAACTGGACACAGGATGGGAACAGAGAGCCAAGCTGCCATAAGGGGCGGAACCCCCGCAAGAGGCCCCGCCCCCGCAAGAGACTCCGCCCCCGCAAGGGGCCCCACCTCCGCAAGAGACCCCGCCCCCGCAAGAGGCGGGGCCTCTACAAAGCGCTGAGCCGCTGCAGGAGGAGGATCCACCGCCAGGGCCAGAGCTGACACGCGGGGCGTGACTGGCGTAAGGGCCTGAGCCGATGCTGGAGCAGGTGTAGCCTGTCAGGCGGGGCGTGCTGGGGAAGGATTTGCGCATGCGCATGCATTTGTCCTTGTCAATAAACAAGGTGTTGGCTTTGATGGCCAGCTCGTGCTCCAGCCGGGACTTGGTCATCACCAGCAGCTGCAAGGTGTCTTGCGTCTCCCGAAGCCTCAGCTTGAGCGTCTGTAGAGTGTCATCTATAGTGAAGACCTCATTCACGAGCCTGGGGCGGGACAAAGAGAAACCTCCATGACTCACAGCACAGCCACCCGCTGTATGGCTGGTAAAGTGCCTGGGGGTGGCCACTGCAGTGCAGTCCCCAGCCCTAGAGGGGAGCACAGGTGGATGAACACCTCTGGGAGGGTCACAAAGGCTGACAAAGCACGAAGGAGGAGACAGATGGTACAGACAGCAGAATCTGTCAATAAGCTAACTACCGGCTTGCCCCCAGGGCCAGCAGTCCCAGCCCTGCTTCTCTAAGCTGAACTGAAGAAGGCTGTTCACACCAAGCCACGGCCCAGAAGAGGGAAAGACAAACTGTGGCACAGTCACTCTGTGAAAAACTATTCAGCCATAACCCAAAGGAGTGACTTATTCTGTTCTGTTTGTCTCTGAGATGGTGTCTCTGTGCTGGCCATGGTGACATTGCCTCCAGCTCCAGTGCTCCAGCTGCCCTGTCCAAGCCACTCAGCACACCTGGCCTGCCTATTATGTGACTTGTTTTGTCTTGCCTTCGCCCTTTCTGGTCTTGTCGTTTCCCCACCCCATCCCATTTTCTCCTTCCCTTTCCCTTCTTTGCCCCACACAGTCCAGAGCAACCTCAATTCTCTATATAGCCAAGGTGAGCAACTAGAACCCCTTGTTCTCCTTCCTACACATCCCAAGGGCTGAGACCATAGGCATGAGTCCTGCTCTGTCAGGTTCACTTTAAATGAGCTTTGGCCGCTCTGCAGGTAACACAGGAACCAGCCTCATTGACATATGAGATCAGGTTACCGTGACTTTTGCTCAGGTCTCTTTCATCAGGAGCACACATCCATGCAAACTGTCTTAGTCCCTCGTGACTCATAGGTTCAGTCCTCAGAGAATGATGGCTCCCAACCAATGGAAGCCACAGGGTCTGGAAGAGAGCCCCTCCCAGCAACCCACAGTCATTGGCCAACTGCCTCAGAGGGACTAAGAATGCACCACAGTGGAAAGATCCCTGGAGTGGAGTGTGTATCTCAGAGACAAGGGGGAGGTGAATCTGAGGCCAGTCCCCATATTGTCTCACACCTTACCCTGCCTCTGCAGAATTTCCAAAAAATCCTGGAAGATCTCTGATGGGGAACTTTGTAGTAGAGGAAAAAGAAAAAAAAGGATGAGAATAAGCAGGTCATGTGGGGACCACGAAGGAAAAGTTGTACCACAGCAGTGCCAAGAGGGACTCTGAACTGGCCGTGCTGTCTGCAAATGAGAAACCCGGGAGCTACATGAAATGTGCCTTCTTGGTTCAGAAACTGATCTTTTAAAAAGCCCTGTTCATTCAATCCATAGTCTATCTTTTAAATTAAATCTTAAAAACTTTTAAAGGACAAAGTCTTATGTAGACTAGGCTGGCCTCAAACTCTGTATAGCCAAGGATTACCCTGAACCTCCTCTACCTGCTCTGTGCTTCTGTGCAGTTTCTGAGGTGCTAGGAACCAACTCCGTCCCTTATTCACACTAGGCGAGCACCTTACCAATAGAGCTACATCTCCATCCCCAATCAATTTAAGTGAAATCTAAGAGGATGAGGATGTGGGTGGTTGGTAGAGTGTTTGCCTCGCAGGTGTAGGGCCCTGTGCTTGATCCTCAGTTCTCCACGAAAAGAAAAGGAAGCAGTGAAGCAAGCAGGAAACAAAGAAAAAGAGGCCAAGAATAGAAAGATGGTGACAAAGTGAGGATTGTGGCAGCCTTTAGACGCCAGAGAGAGGCAGAACCCATCCCTGCCCTATGTGTCTGAGCCCCCTTGCTGGGGACGCATAAGTTTTCCATCCCTCTCCTGAAGCAAGCCCACTTAGCCAGCAGGGTAGGCAGGATCTAGCCAGCCAGGAATGACTTGGGCTGTTTGCATGGAGAGAGGTAGGAGGCGAACAGGGATGTAAGTAGGCACCTCTTCTTCCATCAGATCCTGTGGTGAGAGATGCTGAAGAAATGGAGGGGCCAGGACTGTGTTCTATCCCTACTGCTAAGGTCTCCTTGGCCTTTCAGAGGAAGCAGGAGGGCTTCCTGAGCAGAGGTGTGGTGTTGAGGGATGGGGAAGCTCTAGAGAGAGACAGGGTGTAACCCCGAGCTCCAGACCTCCAATCCAGCTCACAGCTGAGCTCTGGGACTGGGTGACCTGGGTTATGCAGGGTTTGGTTCTCAGATGCAGCGCTCCTACTGTGACTGTCCAGGCAGGGCTGAAAATATTCTGGAGAGACACTGTTCCTCATGTTGGCTACCACACAATTGAAACTATACTTCCCAAGAAATTGAAGTTCTTTCCCATCCCCGCCCCCAGGGGTCTCATGATAGAAAGGAAAGGGCTGAAGACAGCAGTCTTATTAGACTTATTAGTCTATTAGAACTTGGGGAAGTCTCCTTCCCCAAGTTCTAATAATCTATCAGACCACCTTGCAGGAGAGACAGAAGCTCAGGTAATGATGGGTGAGACCACACCATGAGACCAGGGCTGCTGTGCAGTCCTCTTGTCCTTTAGACCTAAAGCTCATGTGAGGACCTGAGGATGCACTGGGGAGTGCTGGAACTGAACCTCTCTATGAATCCCTTTCCCCAATGTGGCCACAATGCATAAATCTCCTGCCCATGCTTTTCAGTTGCTTACCTAATTGGCCTGTTAAGGACGAGTAGACAAACCTAGATTGGTACAACTGCCAGGAAGAGTCCAGGCTCTGATTCCTACAACTCCAGTAATGTAACAGTGGAGCCTCCGAGGCCCACCCTTCTCTTCCTGGACCCCAGTAGTCTTCTCCCACCCCAACTCACCTGAACTGTGGCACATCCCTGCAGAGCTCCACGTTGGGCCTTCGGGTCCTGCATGCTAGCCTGGTCTGGGCCACCTTCAGTGGGCATTCCTTGGCTACAATAGCCCTCTCCAGCAACATGATGGTGTTCTCTGCCTGGAAGATCTCCTGCAGTATCTGTGGGAACGAGGAGACTGTCACAGCCTGCTAGAAGTTTCTTATCTCCTCCTCATGGGGAAGGCAGGGAACTGAAGCCACCTCAGGGGTCTCTAGTCTAGCCTTTCTCCAACTATGAACACCTGTGGGACAGGGAGTGTGATTTGAGTGACCTTTGGAAACTGCTACCACTCCTGCTTGTCACCATGACACTAACTGCTGTGGTTGGGTCAGCATCAAGACTAATTTTGGGTTTTGAAATTCTGCTCGAGGAAACCAATCATTGTTTAGTGGGAAGAAAGGGGAAAGAAAAAGGAAAAAGAAAAGAAAAGGAAGAAAGGAGAGAAGGAAGTGAGAAAAGGTGTGTGAGTGTCTGTTTGGTTTTGTATACATGTCTATGTGTGGTGAGTGTGTGTATGTCTGTGTGTGAGTGTCTCTGTATGTGAGTGTCTGTGTGTGTGGTTGTGTGTGTGAGCTGTGTATCTGGTTGTGTGTGAGTGTGTGTGGTGTGTGTGAGTGTGTGAATGTGTATATGTGTATGTATATGAGTGTTTGAGTGTGTGCATGTGGTTGCGTGAGTGTGTGTGTGGGTTGTGGTTGTGTGTGTGTTGGAGGATGTTCTCTAACATCTATTCATAGAAATTACTTTCCCAATATAATGCTGCCATTGTTCTATGGAAATGTGAATCACAGCAGAGGCAGGAGGGAGCTGTACTGGCTGGTTTTGTGTGTCAACTTGACACAGGCTGGAGTTATCACAGAGAAAGGAGCTTCATTAGGGGAAGTGCCTCCATGAGATCCAGTTGTGGGGCATTTTCTCAATTAGTGATCAAGTGGGGAGGGCCCCTTGTGGGTTGTACCATCTCTGGGCTGTCTTGGGTTCTATAAGAGAGCAGGCTGAGCAAGCCAGGGGAAGCAAGCCAGTAAGAAACATCCCTCCATGGCCTCTGCATCAGCTCCTGTTTCCTGACCTGCTTGAGTTCCAGTCCTGACCTCCTTTAGAGATGAACAGCAGCATGGAAGTGTAAGCTCAATAAACCCTTTCCTTCCCAACTTGCTTCTTGGTCATGATGTTTGTGAAGGAATAGAAACCCTAACTAAGACAGGAGCCTACAGGGATGAGAAGTGTTCCATGTCTTGATGTGGGTAGAGGTTTCAGAGGTGTGAAACTGGAAAAATCTGGTTAAAATTCATTGGGCTGTATGTACTTTTTTTTTTAATCAGACTGTTATACATCAGTAGAGGAGCAGATGAAAGACTGGGCTGTAGCTCAGTGGCGGAGTGAGAAAATGACAGAAAGGTCACACAGGAACAGATGAGTGACAAGCTAACATTTATCCTGGAGACATGGGAGTCATCATGTGTCTTTCTATGCTCTTATGTGTTTGAAATTTTCCATAATAAAAAATAAAAGAACTGGAAAGGTATGTGCAAAGCCATCCCCAGTAACAGCACACTGTTGTAACCCAAGCACTCAGGAGATGGAGGCAGGAGATCAGAAGTTCAAGGACATCCTTAACTACAAAGTAAATTTGAGACTGGCCTGGGCTACATGAGTCCTTGTCTTAAAAAGTAATGCACAAATAAAAATAATATAACAAGTATGTCAGTAAAGAATAGGCACACTAGGCTGATCTACTGAAGGGACCTGGCCTTGCCCCTGGTCATCCCTAACCTTGCCTAGGGTTGAGAGATAGTAGTACCTGGAATCTCCACACTGGTAGCAATAACCACTCTCCACCCTCAGGCATGCAGCAGCCTGGGTCTGAGAACTGTTCTCTCCTGTGAGAAGGCTCTTTGTAGATGGTTGTACTGATACCCACTCCAGCCCTGGAATTACCCAGTACCAAAGATGCACATGTTCTATTCCTGCCCAGTCTAAAAGTAATGCTCTCCATAATGGCTTTATTGCCAGAATCTTCAATTATCCATCACCACAAAGATTTCAGTTTCATATAGTCCGAGATTCAAGAATGTTTGAAGAAAAAAACATACCACTAGACTCAACCATGACATTGTTTGACCCTGTTTGATCCAGTTTTACTGTAAATAGATGTTGGCTTTGTGTGCCACCAAGTTGAAATTAGACTCAACTCACAAAAGGCCTGTTTATTATTCCTACTCTGCCAGTCTAGTGAGTGAGGAGCAGAAAAGCCGGAGAAATCATTAGTAAAATACTGCTGGGAACATCCCGTCACCCAGACTAGGGGGACTAGAAGGACAGAGAAGACCAAGGGTAGGGTCAACTTCATCAGAAGAGTGATCAGCTAAACCACAGGACACCTGGTTACATCTGAATTCCAGAGTGACTGAGTGCCACCACTCTCCAAAGTGTATGTATGTATATGTATATGTGGATAGATAGATAGATAGATAGATAGATAGATAGATAGATAGATAGATAGATAGGGAAATCCTCATTTGGTGATGGCGGAACATTTGGAAATAGAATAGGTCATGATGTGGGGACCATTCCATCATGCAAGAAACGAGAAATCAACAGTTTTCTAATCCAGGGGTCTCTCTGATACTGGAGCCTTCCAGCCTCCCAAGCCTGACTTTCGTTGTTTGGGTGTGATTTTGTTTGTTTGTTTGTCTGTTTTCTTTGAAATAGTCTCACTGTGTACCCTGGGCTAGCTTGGAGCCCATACATAGCCCTTGGTTCCAGCCTCCAAAAATCTGGGAATACAAGCATGTGCCACTGTACCTAAGTCAAACCCACTGTTTGTAAAGTATCCGGTCTATGCTATTTATAACAGCCCAAACAATCCAAGACATGCCTCAGTTATGGCATAGCACACGCTGAGACTAAACAACGACAGAACCTGATGTCCAGGTATAATAGGGTGTCCTGTGTTTGCGTTTGCTAAATTCAAGGAGCCCACCCAGTACATGGACTAAATGAATGACCGTGGGTCTCAAAGTCTAGACTTGCTGCAGAGATGCCCTCTTCTCTATTTTTAGTATAATATAGCCAAGGTAGACCTCTGGTTCATGAACCATCTCCATTGCCTCTGGAATGCTGGACGCAGGTATATGCATGCTGCCGTGCAGGTCTTCCTTACTGATTCTTTGTTTTGTTTTGTTTTTAAAGACAGCCTCACTATATATAGCCCAGGCTTCCCTCAAACTCAAGACAATCTTCCTGCCCCAGCCTTCAGAGAGCTGGATACCTGGCCCATAAACTGTCACTTCTAAATAAATTATTAAAGATTGAGGTGACTCTATTTATAAACTGAGGTGCACAGTGGTTCGCTGTGCAGGTGGGTATGGTAAAGTGGCCAGAGTGAGTGAACCTGAGACTCTTTTTCATGTGTACATAAATAAGGCAGGGATGGAGCTGGATGGACTTGGATCTGTGGTGACACAGGGACAAGAGGGTGAGGACAGGAGAGTGTGTGGAATCGCTTTCCTCCTGTTCCCTTCTGTCCTTCCCCAGGCTCCAGGCTGGAGCTGCTTATTCCGTCACACTCCTCTTCCCCTCCTTGCCACACATCTTGATCAGACTTGTCTGTGGGGTTTCCAGAACCTTCTGCTATGGCCCACTGATGATTCACACCCACGGCACATCTGCCCCGGCCCAGGTGGGTGTTCCTGCTGCCAAAAAAAATGTTCCTTCCCCACAGGCTCTTATCTAGCCTGTCAGAGCCAGGGTTGTCTCCATCTAAAAGGAGACTAAAAGCCCCACAAGTTCCACTGAGATACAACCTCTGGAAGCTCTGGAAGCCCTGAAAGCCCGTGTGTCTCCAGAATTCCCAGAGGGAGATCCGGTCTCTGAAAGACTGTGGATCGTGATCGTGATAGGCTGCAGGACAAACAACAGTGTGCGCTGGCCTGGGCCTTCCTGAGCCATCAGGGCCATCACCCTGAGCAAGAGAACATCCTGGATAGGCCTTCCTGGTGAGTAAAGTGCTTCTGTCAGGCTTGTGTCACAGCACAGAGAAAGATAACAAAGGACAGCAGCGCAGTCCCCTGTGAGATTACTAACCCAAGCCTGCAGATATCATGTGGGTTTGTAATGGCACATTAGATGAAGAGCCACACAGCAATAATCAAAACCAGTGTCCAGGAACGCAGAGCATGCTGCTAGTGGTACCACAGAGCGTGTCAAGATGGGAGCTAGGAACTTCACATGAACAATGTGTGCCAAGAGCCCACACAAAAGATAAACTTATCCTCTTCATCAGGACCAAAGGGGGGGAAAAAACCAGAATGCACCCAGTCCTAAGAGTTTCTTTCAGTTGGGTGTTGTGGCACGTTTCTGTCATCCCGGCATTCCAGAGGTAGAAGTGAGAGAATAGGAGTTCAAGGTTATCCTCAGTGAGGCTAACCTGGGTCACATGAGACCCTGACTCAAAACTGATTGATTAATTAATTAATTAAATGGCTTGGCAGGTAAAAGCACTTGCCACTGTGCCTGATGATGGCTTCAGTTCTAGCCCCAAGACCCTCACGGTGGACAGAGGGAACTCGCTTCTCTGCGTCCTCTGATCTCTACACATGTACCATCCCATGCACGTACGAATACACGCAAAATAAAATACATGTAAATGAAAGTTTCCCTTTAAAAAGAATCTGCAGTTCAAGGGGGAAAATGCTATCTAAACAGTAAAAGTCAATGTTCCAGAGATTCTTTGGCTCTGCCCCACTAAGGTTCTGACTCTGTGGGTGGGAGACTTCTCAGAGTCCTTGGTGACTCGGTCACAGAAACCCATTTGACTTAGAAGTACAGAACCACAGTGTGTGTGTGTGTGTGTGTGTGTGTGTGTGTGTGTGTGTGTGTGTGTGTGTGAGTGACAGAGAAGTAGGTAAACTGAGAAGAAGGGGCTGAGTTAATTGCTTCGTTGCAGGCAGGGATGTGGAGCTAAGCCCAGGTTGCCTGTCCCAGCCAGTAGTCCCAAGCAGGTTAGTTTGTTTCATATCTGTGCATGAGAACCCATAGGCGCGTCCCCCAAGGGAACTGGCCCCACCCCAGGCTTCCTAGCTTCTGGGAGAAATGTACAGATGATTGTGAAACTGGACCTCAAGCCCCAGCCCCAGAGTTGTGCTCTTTCTCCTGTGGCTCAGACTCTCCAGGCACTGGGGGCAGGAAGCAGGGAAGCCAGCAGGCCTCTAGAGAGGAGAGCCTGGGCAGTGGGCACTGCTCCTGAATGCAGAGCCTCAAGTTCCAAGTTCTTACTAAACGTATGTAACATGTGTACATGTACCCACAAACACTCTACCTCCCTTGAAGCTACCCCGGCCTGTTTCCAGAGCTGTGATATTCCCACATCTATATCAAATGCAGCAGGTTGCAGGGCACAGTGGTGCACATCTGCAATCCAGAGGATTCCAAGTTCAGGATCTGACTGGACAGGGCTCTGAAAGCTGTTCTCCACAAGAACAAAGAAAACTAAAGCAGGCATTTATCATTTATCCAAAGAGCCTTTACAGGAGCCGTCCCCTGTGCTTAAGGGACGCCTTCTCAGATGCAGGCAGGGTCCCTTCATCCACCTCCTCAGACTGTGGCCAATATGCCTGGGCAGCTGCGGTTGTACCTCATTAAACAATGCTTCAGAACTTTAGCCAATGTGTGAGTCCCTTTCTTTGAGACACAGACATGTCAAGGCTTTACTCAGGTTCAGTCACTCAGAGCAGAGGTGGATGCCCTCTGGAGAGAACGGTTCCCTCTCCAGACTAACACATATGCGCGCGCGCACACGCACACACACACACACACACACACACACACACACACACACACACACACACACAGAGGGCTGCCCGGCATCTTGGCCCAGGCTCTGAGGGGTTCCCCTGGAATGTTCATCTTTCTGTTCCCACAGAGCTAGGGAAACAGGCTCCAGGGCACAGTTTGGCTCATCCCAGAGGCTGGGCGGAACCTCTGGGGATTGGGCCCAGGGGGTCACCCCATGGGAGGAGTTTTGGCACACTGGACCAGGCAGCTGCCAAGCTTTCCCTGCCCTGGCTGGGAGTGGCAATTCGGTTGGGAAAGGGTGGCATGGGAGAGAGAATTCCTTCTTCACTCCTCTGCATCCCCATAAGGCAGGGTTGCCTGCCACTCAAAATAAGGAGCCCTGGCAGTGTGTATCTGAAGCCTCCCCAGTGCTGTGCATCAGAGGACCGATCACTCCATCTCCCGAAAACTGCACAGTGTTGGAGTCACACACACTTCACAGCTCAGCTACTGTTCTTATTTGCTGTGTGACCTTGTGAGTTTCCTAGCCTCTCCGAGCCTAATGCAATCTGTACTCCACATCTGCAGAACCCTTCCTAGTTGCCAGATGTGTTTTCTTTCATTTGCTGGATTGGCAAAATTACAACAATCCACTAAGGTGTTGCTATGAGGACTGAATAAGATGGTTAATTCTTTTTTTTTCTTTCAGTTTTTAAAATCCATTTGGAACATTAAATATGGTAGAAGTAAAAAAAAAAAACAAAAACCAAAAAAACTCTTATGAAGTCTTCTATGAAAGGAAATTGTGAAAAGTTCCTGATTAGACAGAAACTGTCTCCAAGGGAGAATATGAAGTATAACTATGGCTTCAGAGAATGAATTGGGTAGTGTTCCTTCTCTTTCTATTTTGTGGAATAGTTTGAAGAGTATTGGCCTTAGATCTTTTTTGAAGGTATGATAGAATTCTGCACTAAACCCTGGGCTTTTTTTGGTTGGGAGACTTTTAATGACTGCTTCTATTCTTTAGGGGTTATGGGACTGTTTTATCTGATGGTTTACCTGATCCTGATTTAACTTTGCTATTTGATATCTGTCTAGAAAATTGTCCATTTCATTCAGATTTTCCAGTTTTGTTCAGTATAGGCTTTTGGATGATTTTTTTGGATTTCCTCAGTTTCTATTGTTATATCTCCCTTTTCATTTCTGATTTTGTTAATTTTGTTGTTTTGGATACTGATTCTGTGTTCTCTGGTTAGTCTGGCTAAGTGTTTATCTATCTTGTTGATTTTCTCAAAGAACCAGCTCCTGGTTTGGTTGATTCTTTGTGTAGTTCTTTTTTGTTTCTACTTGGTTGATTTCAGCCCTGAGTTTGATTATTTCCTGCCGTCTACTCCTCTTGGGTGTATTTGCTTCTTTTTGTTCTAGAGCTTTCAGGTGTGCTGTTAAGCTGCTAGTGTATGCTCTCTCCAGTTTCTTTTTGGAGGCACTCAGAGCTATGAGTTTTCTTCTTAGCACTGCTTTCATTGTGTCCCATAAGTTTGGGTATGCTGTGTCTTCATTTTCATTAAATTCTAAAAAGTCTTTAATTTCTTTCTTTATTTCTTCCTTGACGAAGTTATCATTGAGTAGGACGTTGTGGGGTTTCTATATTTATGTGGGCTTTCTGCTGGTTTTTGTTGCTATTGAAGCCTTCGTCTGTGGTGATCTGATAGGATGCATGGGATTATTTCAATCTTCTTGAATCTGTTGAGGCCTGTTTTATGATAGGTCAATTTTGGAGAAGGTACCACGAGGTGCTAAGAAGATGGTATATTCTTTTATTTTAGGATGAAATGTTCTATAGATATCTGTTAAATCCAGTTGGTTCATAACTTCTGTTAGACTTACTGTTTCTCTGTTTAGTTTCTCTGTCTATGATCTGTCCATTGATGAGAGTGGGATGTTGGAGTCTCCCATTATTATTGTGTGAGGTGCAATGTGTGCTTTGAGCTTTAGTAAAGTTTCTTTTATGAATGCCCTTGCATTTGGAGCATAGATGTTCAGAATTGAGAGTTCTTTTTGGTAGATTTTTCCTTTGATGAGTATGAAGTGTCCTTCCTTGTCCTTTTTGATAACTTTTGCTTGAAAGTTGCTTTTATTTGATATTAGAATAGCTACTCCAGCTTGTTTCTTGGGACCATTTGCTTGGAAAACTGTTTTCCAGCCCTTTACTCTGAGGTAGTGTCTGTCTTTGACATTGTGGTGCATTTCCTGTATGCAGGAAAATGCTGGGTCCTGTTTATGTATCCAGTCTGTTAGTCTATGTCTTTTATATTGGGGAATGGAGTCCATTGATGTTGAGATATTAAGGAATAGTGATTGTTGCTTCATGATATTTTTGATGTTATTTTTATGTTTGTGTGGCTATCTTCCTTTGGGTTTGTTGAAAGAAGATTACTTTCTTGCCTTTTCTAGGGTGTAGTTTCTCTCCTTGTGTTGGAGTTTCCCATCTATTATCCTTTGTAGGGCTGGATTTGTGGAAAGATATTGTGTAAATTTGGTTTTGTCATGGAATATCTTGGTTTCTCCACCTACGGTAATTGAGAGTTTTGCTGGGTATAGTATCCTAGGCTGGCATTTGTGTTCCCTTACGGTCTGTATGAGATCTGCCCAGGATCTTCTGGCTTTTATAGTCTCTGGTGAGAAGTCTGGTGTAATTCTGATAAGTCTGCCTTTATATGTTACTTGTCCTTTTTCCCTTACTGCTTTTAATATTCTTTCTTTGTTTTGTGCATTTGGTGTTTTGACTATTATGTGACAAGAGGAATTTCTTTTCTAGTCCAATCTATTTGGAGTTCTGTAGGCTTCTTGTATGTTCATGGGCATCTCTTTCTTTAGGTTAGGGAAGTTTTCCTCTATAATTTTGTTGAAGATATTTACTGGCCCTTTAAGTTAGGAATCTTCACTCTCTTCTATACCTATTATCCTTAGGTTTGGTCTTCTCATTGTGTCCTAGATTTCCTGGATGTTTTGGGTTAGGAACTTTTTGCATTTTGCATTTTCTTTGACTGTTGTGTCAATGTTTTCTATGGTATCTTCTGAACCTGAGATTCTCTCTTCAATCTCTTGTATTCTGTTGGTGATGCTTGCATCTATGACTTGTGATCTCTTTGCTAGGTTTTCTATCTCCAGGGTTGTCTCCCTTTGTGATTTCTTTATTGTTTCTATTTCCATTTTTAGATATGGAGAGCTGTGGCATAGGGTCAGCCCTGGGGTGCAGACAGAAACCAGAAGGATCCTGTCCCCAGCTGTTCCTTGGTTCCTGTGTCCTGATGACTCTGGAAGGGTTCCTCTTGGGCCAGGAATTTGAGCAGAAGTGGTGGTTTTACCTGTGCTCACAGGTGTGTCAGAACTCCTGGGAGATTAGTTTTCTCCTGATAGTATTTGGGTATGGAGCCCTGTGGCACAGGATCAGCTCTGGGTGCAGACGGAAACCAGAAAATCCTGTCCCAGGCTGCTCCTCGGTTCCTGTGTCCTGAGGACTCCGGGCAGATCCCTCTGGGCAGAAGTGGTGATCTTACCTGTGCTCACAGGCGTGTCAGCACTCCTTAGACATCTACTGTCTCCTGGCTGTATTTGGATATGGAGTGTTGTGGCGAGATGGTTAATTCTTACATTGATGATTAACTCTTACATTGGTGGCTCTGGATGGTCCAGAGAGCTGGTGAAGATGTTATAGGATATGTCTGTGAGTAAATGCTCAAGAGTTCCATCAGGATTGATGGTCTCAGTGGGCATGCCCAGTGTGAGTGACTCTCATCTCATCCATGGCAACCCAAATTGCATCAAAGTACAGAGAAAGGGCAGCTTCTTTCTCCTGAGCTCTGAGTCACACACCTGCCTTCCCCACAACTTCTTGCTTTGAGACTCAAGTGGGGATTGTTACTGGTGGCACAAGCCTACTTGCTTGCTTGTAGGAGAATAAGATATGATTGACTCTGAGCTAAATGTCAAGTGACCATGGGACTGAGGACCGTGAGTTCAAGTTGCATGGTGGAAATGTGACTTTTCATAGTCACAGGAAACCTCCCTGTAGGTTGCAGGTAGGTTTGATGACTGCCTGAGGACCACCCTGGCCGTAGGGCCAGTAGAAGCTAGAGGAATGCTTGACTGGACCATTCCAAAGGTTCCACTTGCTGACTACGGGATGTCAGGTCAGACAAGAGGGGATTAAAGATAGTCCAAGATCATTTGTCTCTGGGTCTGCAACTTTACAATCACAAAGCTCTAATCAGTCATTAGTCTGTAAGAATCCTAACACTGTGTTCTGGGAACTCCATCTTGGGGACAAGCTAACCACAAGTGTTCCCTGGTATCTTCTCTTTTCTTCTCCCTCTTTCCTTTTAAATTTTATACGGGGACTGGGGCAGCACTGGTGTGAAGCACAGCATAAATCAACAGGGAGGTCAGAAGATAACTTCTGGAAGTCAGTTTTCTCCTCCCATCGTGAGATCTCAAAATTTAACTCAGCCTGTAGGGTTTATCCAGCGAGTGATTTTACCCACTGAATCATCTCTCTGGTTTTTCTTTTTTGAGATAGCATCTCAACTCTGTAGCCTAGGTTTGCCTAGAACTCAGGGTGATCTTCCTGCCTCAGTCTTCCAAGTACCGATGCATACTGTATGCATCACCATATCTGCTATACTTTATAAGTCTTCAAGTCGACCTCTTCCAGATGACTCAACTTGGCGTTTGTAGTATGAGGGTTGCCAGACTATGTGGAGATGGGTGTGGCTGTGTTGTAATAAAACTTTACTTATACAGCCAGATAGGGGCCAGAATTTAGCCCTAGGCCTATTAGTTTGTAACTCACTACAAACCATCACAAACCGAGTCATGACCCCTCAGTGCTACAAAGCTGCTACTCCTCAGGCTTCTGGGATTCAAAGAACAGCTACTCTAGAGCCGTGGTTTTTCAACCTAATTCTAAGACCCTTTAATACAGTGCCTCAAACTGTGGTGACCCCTGTCCATAAAATTATTTTTGTTGCTACTTCATAACTACAATTTTGCTACTGTTATGAATCATAATGTAACTATTTTTGGAGATAAAGGTTTGCAAAGAGGTCATGACCCACAGGGTGAGAGCCATTGCTTTAGCACCTTGCTCCTCAAAATATGGGTCAGCAACCATTGACGTCTGAGAACTTGCTGGAAAGAGAGACGGTCTTGTTCTAGTCTAAACCTGGTGTCTGGCTCTACTAACAAGGCTCTCAGGCGATTTTCCTGCATGTTCAAGGGCAATAACCGGGGCTGGTGTGTGGTTTGAGGCCAGTCTCTGGTTAAGTTTGCAAGACAAAGGGACATGGCTGGGAACAGGAGGACTCACAGTATCGTGGTAAGGACAAAGGTAAGAAAAGTCAGAGGACATCTGACAAGTGAATCTGGGAAGGGAGCAAGGTGGGACTGGGATCGGTACAACTGCAGCTTGCCTACCCAGCAAAATCCAAATGAACCTTCTAGAAGCAAGGCCTTGGAGCCGACAAACTGTCCCTAAACAGGCACCACCTCTGCTGTGTGTGCTCTCTGGCAAATCCTGAACTTCTCCCAGCCTCAGTTTCTCCACCTTTACCTTGGTCACAGTGATAAGGCTAAGGAGTCTCTGCTTTCTTCCCATTCCCAGCAGAAAGAACCACTCGGTGCCCCCCAATAGGTCTCCTGTCAGCCAGCGGCTGGAATTCAGTGGCAGACAGTGCTAGCAGAGCATGTTCCAGGTTCCATCATGGCACTGAGGACACTGACCAGCACTGCACAGTGCGGAAGGCAGTAATCCTCACAGCCCCAGACAAAGGAGTTCACTGGGTAGAGAAGCGGGCTGCTCTTTCTAGCTGGAACCCAGACCAGGGCGATGACTTTGGGGGGTGGGGGTGAGGGACGTGTGGCAGAGCTGCCTGCCTCATAAAGCTCCCTGCCTGCATCTTGTCTTGTGACAGCAGAACAAGCCTCTGAGGCCAGGAACTGAGGTTTAATGTGGACAGAGGAGTGGATTTAGCTCCAGCTGGCAGTCAACCTCCTCCAGCTTTGTGCAACCTTGCAAATATATTGTTTTCTGATTTGCACAAACCCAGGGGTTTCCAAGGAGATGCCTGCCGTGATCCAAACAGATTCTCCAGCTTCAGAAAGGGGCAAAATGCCTGGAATACTGGGGCAGGAGGGTCAGTAGTGGGATGTTTTTCAATTTCACCCAAGCCCAGGAGCAAAAAGTGGAGAGAGAAGGGTTTGGGAACCCTTCCAGGAACTCAGGACATAGAAGATCCTGTACCAGGGTCTTCCTATTGAGCTCTTAAAAGTGGGCACTGAGGGGTGAGGGAAGGAGGTTGCTAGGTGGGTAGGAGCACTTGATGCATAAGAACAAGGACCTGAGTTTAAATCCTCAAGGCCCACAGGAAAACCTGGGGTGGTCCTGTGCCCCTTTGACCCCGTGCTGAGAGGAGCAGAGACGGGAGGATCTCTGTGACTTTCTGGCTGTCATCCCAGTACTACAAACAGAGAGACCCTGTCTCAGGGGAAATAGTGGGAATGATAGGGAAGAATGCCCTCAGCAGTTGTGACAAGACAAACGTCTCCAAACTTTGACAGACAGATCAGGAGTAAATTTGGGTTGTAAATGATTACTCAGATAAACAAATACCAAGCAAGCCATGAGCATAGCAATGCAAGCCACGAGCATAGCAATCCCCGAGGAGCACAGATGTCAGTGGTTAACAGACAGCCTTCAGCAGGGGTCCTGAAATCCCTGCTAGACTTTGGGAATGATTTTGGTGCGGACCTACAGGATGGTTTAGCAGGTAAAGGTGCTTTCAGCCAAGCCTGAGGACCTGCATGGTGAAGAAGAGAATGGACTCCCACAAGTTTTTCTCCGACTTCCACAAATGAGCTATGGTGCCTCCTTCAACAAATCAAGGTAAAAAAGAAACCAAAATTGAGTGGGGCACTTTAAATTCTTGGAAATCCACTATCTGAAGGCTTCAAAGCATTTCCTCAACACATTTTTCTTTTCTCTCATCTCTCTCCTTTCTCCGTCTCATCTATCTATCTATCTATCTATCTATCTATCTATCTATCTATCTATCTATCTATCTATCATCTATCTCATTCTATCTCTCCAGGGTTTCACATGCCCCAAGATGGTCTCAAACTCATTAAACATAGCAGAGAATAACTTTAAATTTCTGATCCTCCCAAGTGCTAGGATTACAGGTATGGACTCCTCCCCACACACAAACACACACACACACACACACACACACACACATATTGCCTAAGTTTTCTCTGGTACTGGAGACCAAACCCAGGGTTTCATGCACACCAGGCATGCCCTCTACCAATTGAGCTACATCCCTGGGAATTTTTTAAGAGGACTATAGCTGGTCATACCTGACCGACTGTGGTAGTTTTGAAGGACAGTGGCCTCCTTAGGCTTGTATTTGAATGTTTGGTTCCCAGTTGGTAGACTATTTAGGAAGGGGTAGGTGTGGCCTTGTTGGGAGAGGTGTGCCCCCTGGGGGTGGGCTTTGAGGTTCCAAAAGCCCCCGCCACCCCCCCACCTCCAACTTGTGGATCAGGATGTAGGCTATTAGCTATGCTCACGCCTGCCTGCCTGCTTGCCTCCCGCCGTGCTCCCCACCATGATGATCAGGGGCTGACCTGACCCTCTGAAACTGTGAGGAGTCCTTAGTTAAATGCTTTCTCTCACAAGTCACCTTTATTATGATGTTTCTTCACAGCAATAGGAAAGTAGCTAAGACACTAACTCAGAGAGGCCCCTGGAGGCAGAGCTGATCATCATCACTTCTTCAACACAATGTTGAGAGGACACATGCTCATGTCACCTGCCTGTCACCTGTCTTCTAAGTCTTCTCCTGC
The DNA here is from genome assembly GCA_036184795.1 of Tokudaia tokunoshimensis. NCBI lineage: Eukaryota > Metazoa > Chordata > Mammalia > Rodentia > Muridae > Tokudaia > Tokudaia tokunoshimensis. The sequence continues at coordinate 100,931,623 of BTHU01000010.1, forward strand.
CGAATCTCCTATTCCATATAGCTGTTAAGATTATTCATTTCCTCTCACTGTCCTCCCTTCCTCCTCCTCTTCCTCCTCCACCTCCTCCTTGGCATATAAATGTACATGTGGTGTGTGCTAACACATGTGAGTGCTTATTCATATATGTGTGGGGCATGTGGGTGTGTGGATGCATGTGGTGGCCTGAAGTTGATGCCAGATGCCTTCCTTAATTGCTCTCCACTTTTTACTAAGGCAGGGTCTGTCACAGAAGCCAGAGTTCTCCAGTTTTAGCTAGTCTACAGCCATCTTACTTTGGAGATCCTGTCTCTGCTTCCCAAGTGGACTGCAGGTGGGCCATATGCCTGTCAAGCTGTTCTGTGGTGCCGAAGAGCTGAGCCCTGATCTTCATGCTTGCACAGCGCTTATCCACAGAGCCAACTCCTTGATCCTTTTCTTATGGACCAGGATCCTGAAGTTCACATAAACTGATCTCCAAAATTCCCTCGACTGGATCCAAATTGAGTCACTCTACTTGTCCACACACAAATTTGCCATTCTACGTTTTTTTTTTTAACTTTGTGTGCATAGGTGTTTTGCCTGAATTTAGGCACCACACGTATGCAGTGCCTGAAGGGGCCAGAAGATGCTGTGACCATCCTAAGACTAGAGTTACAAGTGTTTGTGAACCACCAATGTGGGTGCTGGGACTTGAACCCAAGTTCTCTGGAAGAGCAGCCCATGCTCTGAACTGTGGAGCCATCTCTCTGGCCATTCCTACAATGTTTAGGGCTAAGACTCTTTCATCTAATACTCAGTGTGTGCGCAGGGCCAGGCAGGGCCAGGCTAGCAGCTCTGCCTCCCAGGACTTGGCCAGATTTAGAAGCCAGCCGTCCGTAGCTTGGTCTTTCACCCCAGGGCTGGGAGGGATCTGGCTACTTGAAAAGCATAAAAAACGTTTCCCATCCACAGAAAGCTCACTGTCAAACAGAGGCCAGCAGCTAGAGCTGGGACCTTGGCTCCCCACTGGCTGTCAACTCTGACTCTTCACTGCCCTGCCCAGGTCCCAAGCAAAGAGCTAGCTTTGATGAAGCTAATGACCATTTGAAAGTCAAAATGCCGAGAACTTCAGCAGAAAAGAAAACCTTGTAGGGTTTAAGACTCACAGCCTTCTATGGTCTAGTTAAACTCTTTCCATGACAAGTAATTTTCTCCATCCCTTCTCCTCCCGCCCCACTCTCCCTCTTTTCTTTCCTCTCTTCACTCTTCTTTTCTTTTTCTTTTTTTCTTTTTTTGATAAGGTTTCACATATCCCAGGCTTGCCTCAAAGCCACTATAAAACTGAGGAAGACCTCAGGAAGTTCTGGTCCTCCATCTCCATCTCCTGAGTGCAGACCTGCGCCAGGTACCCGGGCCCAGTTTGTACAGTGCTGCTGAGTGAACCTGAATGCCATGCACGGTGGGCAGGCATCCTGCCAACTGAGCTACAGTCCCCAGTCCTCCCTCAGGTTTCTGAAGACTCTAACGAAGCGCAACACTTTCTCTTTGCTGTACAGTTACCTACTCAAGGCTTTGAGGCCCTCCAAACTAGTGGCCAATGAATCAGTGGACTCTAGGGTTTGAAATGCAAAGGGTATTTCACCTCTCAGGAGGTGTGAAGCCTAGCAACAAGCCAGACAAAACAGGCAAGTGGTCCTCTCTGTTGGGGTGGAGATAGAGTTTGTCAGGGTATGAGCCAGTGTAAGATTGCGTTTAGTGGTGGAGTGCATCCAGAGTAGGAGATAGAAGCAGCCAGAGTGATTCTGAAGTTTGCAAGTAAGCACGTAGAAGTTGAAGCCCCAGGAAACCCCTGGAATTATCTGGAAGTTAGAGCTACTAAATTGAGGTGGGGAAGACTCTCATGGAATAAGCAAGAGATTGAAAGTCCTGGAGATAGGGGTTCAGCCCGTTAAGAAGAGGCCTCTATGAAATCCATGTCCAGGCCTGGGGTGACTCAATAGGTAAAGTGCCTGCCCACAAGCATGAGGACCTGAGTTCGGATCCCCAGCACCCAATAAATGACTGTAGTTCTAGTTATGGGAAATGAGAGACAAGCCCTAGAGCTTGCTAGCTACCCAGTGTAGCTGAATAGGTGAGCTCCAGGTTTGATTAGAGGTCCTATCTCAAAATGTAAGGCAGAGAGTGATGGAGGAGGAAGATACCTGACATTGACCTCTGGCTTACACATGCACCTGTATATACATCTATGCGCGTGCGCGCGCGCGCGCACACACACTTATACTTCACATACTCACTAACATACACTTACACTTCACACACACACACACACCGCACACACCACACACACCACACAAACATGCACATAGAAAAAAAGACATCCAAGTGCAGGTGTGGGCACGCAGCTGGGTGTGGGACCAGAGCAAGGCTTGCTGGAGAAGGTATGACTCAGTAGTCAGGGCTGATTATGGCTGTGGAAAACAATCACCTGAGGGATGGGGGGAGAAAGATGTAAATACAGTGCTTACATTGAAATTCTCAAAACTAAATAAAGGAAAAAGAAGAGAAACACACAAGCCTGCCTGTGGTGCATGCCCAGAAGTCTAGCATATGGGAATCTAAGGGAGGAAGATGATAGTTTGAGGCCAGCCTGGGCTATATTGCAAGTTCTAGGCAGTCTAGGCGATACGATGTATCTCAAAGAGGAAAAAAATCATTTATCATTTCCCTGGCCATCACACACCTCAGTGATGGTCACACCTATTTGTCTCCTGTCTGTTCCGTGTCCCTTGACCATAGGCAATCCACAGCATTGTCGCCTTTGAGAGCCAGTAGAGAACCAGCCTGACTGAGGCTGAGCTTCTGGCATGTCTGGCTCACCTTGGTGCCAGTCTCCTGATGCCACATCCCTGACCACAGCAAGAGGGAAGTGATAAGGACTGTAACAGGTTACCCAGCGGCCAAACCCCACAGGGGGCGTTTCACATCCCTGCACAAATCTGGCTATGTCTATGTAACAGGAAAGCCTGGCTTGGCCCCCCTCAAGGAAGAGAGAGAAAGTAAGGTGAAGCGAGGGAAGGAGAGCTGCTTGCCCAGATGTTCATCCAGGCCAACACACAAGGCTTTTGATCGTCCCAGCGAGATCATGTAGCATCGGCAGCTGGGACTCCAGTGCAAGAAGAGCTCATAAGGAACGCCCCAGGCCCAGGCCCCGCCCACTGGCTCAGCCGGACCAGAACACAGGGAACACACAGTGCGCAGGTCTGTACTGACAGCGTAGACTCACTTCTCCCACCTCGTTTACTCCTCCACTTCTGCCTTACTGTGTACAAGTTATAGCAGGATTAGCTGGATCTTTCTCTAAATCCATTCGCTTTATTTTATATGTCATTGTTAGACTATTTTTTGTTTGGGGTTTTTATTATATTTTTAATTGCATTTACTTGTGTGTATGTGTTTTGCGCACACGGGGGTCGGGGATAACAAGTGCACGTGCCACAACCAGCTCATGTGGAGACCAGAAAGCAGCTTCAAGGATCAGTTCTCTTTTTTTCCCCACCATATGTGTCCTGGAAAAAGAACTCCAGTCAGCAGGTTGGATGGCCATTACCCACTGGCCATCTCCTTACCCTTAGTGTTTTGGTTTTTTTTGTGGGCTTAATGTTGTTGTTGTTGTTGCTGTTGTTGTTGTTTCGAAAAAGGATCTCTCACTCTCTAAGCCAAGAGCTAACAGCAATCCTCCTGCCTCTGCCTCCCATGCACTGGGGTTACAGGTGTGAGTCTCCACACCAGGCTCAACTTAGTTTAGAAACAAAAGGAGCGCTTGTTTTAAGTGGAAGCTTTCTATCACTATCATTGGTGTCAATCAAACAGCATTGCTGTATGCAGAAAGAACATTAACAATGCAAAAAATAAGAAAGAGGCAAACGTGTTGTGTTGAGACTCTAGCCAGGCGCTGTGGTCATCTGCACCCGAGGAAGTCTGCTAACGGATGGAAGGCACCATGTTCAGGGATACTAATTCAGCTCAGGGATACTAATGGTCCTGTAGCAGAACACATCAAATGCCACCTTGCCTGCCGGGGCCTGCCTCTAACACCTTTAGAATAAACATTTTCTAGAGCTCCTCAATTTGGCTACATGTGCCTGCCAGTCAGTGACCCTTTGGATCCTGTCTCTGCTGTTCTAGTATTGGAACTGCAGGCTCACACTGTAGAGTCTGTCTCTTTATGTGAGTGCGGGAGACTGAATTCAGGCCTTCACTTGTAAGACAAGTACTTTACCAACTGAGCTATCCCTGGCCCCCTCGCCCCCTTCTCCCTTCCCATACCACCCTTTGTCTGGCTTTGTTGTAAACATCCCTGTCTGACTGCTGCATCCACAGAGACCCCTTTCTGACTGCTGCATCCACGGAGGCCCCCTTCTGACTGTTGCATCCACGGAGGCCCCCTTCTGACTGTTGCGTCCACGGAGGCCCCCTTCTGACTGCTGCATCCACGGAGGCCCCCTTCTGACTGTTGCGTCCACGGAGGCCCCCTTCTGACTGTTGCGTCCACGGAGGCCCCCTTCTGACTGTTGCGTCCACGGAGGCCCCCTTCTGACTGCTGCGTCCACGGAGGCCCCCTTCTGACTGCTGCGTCCACGGAGGCCCCCTTCTGACTCACTCACTGCTGCTTCCCTCATTACAGTCTTGCAATTATTTTTGAGAAACTCATTTTGTCTGCACACCTGGGCGGATGTGAGCTGAGATTCGAGCGGGCGTAAACTGCTCCAGCAACTTCCATCAAAATCTACCTGTCTGCAACCCACTACATCACAGACATAGAGGTATATAGCAAAAGGGCTGCTTTCACAGGGATTCAGGTCTAGTTCCCCCAACTTTCCCATACCCTGCAAGAAGATCAACACCCCTAAGTTGTTCTGTGTAAATTCCACACCTACCACTGCTCTCAAACTGACTGTTAGCTGCATGTAGATGGGCAGCGTGTTTGGGAGGCCCCTCCCTTTATTCCTAGTGCCCACCAGAGCTTCCTGTAGCCAGAATGTGGTCTATATTTGCGATGAGCAGGGGAAATCACGTCTGTGCAGGAAGGATACCCTGGAGGTGTGAACTGGCATGTTGTACCCTAGTTACAGAGTAAATAGAGGGCATTTGTCTTGGAAGAAGAGGGTGTAGTGGGCAGAATGGGGCAATCCTCTAACTCAGAAAGCACCCATCCCTCTACAGGGGGACATCATGTTACAGAAAGCCTTTGAAAGCCAAAGGGTGCTGCTGTGGCAGAGAGGATGTGCTGGTCAAACTCAGCTACAAACTCCAACAGAGAAGAAGGTGCCAGGAGCCACAGCAGTGCCCTGGAAGCCATGTCAACAGCCAAAAATTCCAGTTTCCATCGATGACCAAGGAAGCCCTCATCCCCTGGGAAGCTCACAGCCCTCTCTTGGATCTGACAAGCCTCAGCCCACAGAGAGATTGGGCTGTTTCAGCGCCCTAGATGCTCCACCTGCTTACCTTAGCCAGCTGTGTCTGCAGCTTGTTCTTCACATCTGTCTCCTCAGAGATGCGAGCGTTGAAGGCTAGGTTGGTGTTCGTGAACTGCCTCCACATCTGGTCCGACAAGGTCTCAAACAGGTGCTCTGCCTCCTCCCGCAGCCGGATGGAGTTGGCCCGCATGTTCTGAGCATGTCTGATGTTGTCATTGCTGAACTTGGCCCAGGTTTCAGGAATGGAGACCCTGCAAACGTACAAGGGCAAGCAGAAGTCAGGTGGGGAACTGGGGAAGCTGCTGACAAGTCTTGGGGACCTCTTCATTCAGGTGATCCTTAACCTTGGCACATGGTTCTTCCACGTTGCTGCACACCCAAGGCTAAACCCGACCTCCCCGCTTTCCCTTTCAGGAGCCCCCAGCACTGCCTCGATGAGCACAAACGGCCCTGTTGAGGACAGCGGCCCTAACCCATCCCTCTTTTTCAGTCACAGATGCAGTCAGAAGGGCTCGGTGACTTTCAATAAGGCACTCACTCGGGAGTGGGTGGGAAAGTGGTGGTCCTTCAAGTAGCTCTGCCTTCCACCTCCAAAACCATAACCAGGCTGCGAAGCCCAGGGTGGCTCCAGTGCCCTAACTCAGTGCGGAGCCTGTGGCTATGCGCCTAACTAACCTGTTTACTCAACAAGAAGAGCTTTAGCTGGCAGCTGTTGTGCTTTGCTTTGCTTTGTTTTGTTTGTTTGTTTTTGCAGTACAGGAACAGCCTGGAGCATCACACAGGCTGGGCAAGCACAGTGCTGCTGAGCACACACACACACACACACACACACACACACGGACACACACACACACGCACGCACACGCGCACACACACGCACGCGCACGCGCACACGCGCACACACACACACACGCACACACGCACACGCACGCACGCACACGCACGCACGCACACGCGCACGCGCACACGCGCACACACACACACACACGCACGCACACGCGCACACACACGCACGCGCACACGCGCGCACACACACACACACACACACACACACACACGCACACACACACGCACACACACGCACGCACGCACACACACGCGCACGCGCACACGCGCACACACACACACACACACACACACACACACACACGCGCGGACACACACACACACCCTGCCCTAATCATTATATTTTGAAGGTCCACCAGGGCCACGCTTTCTTCTAAGCTCCAGCAACAAAGCCGTGAGTAAGAATGACAGCGCCCAGGTCCCTGAGGCAGCTCATATCCAGAGGAGGAAAGTGCAGTAAAGACAGCCACCGTTCACACACTCCTGTGTGTGCCTAGAAGGAATTCAAAAGCTGGTGAAGGTGACGCTGAGTCAGGTCTGCATTTCCGCTGTTGAATTCAACTGAGATACGAAAACACCACATGGGGACTTCCAGAAATAATCAATTTATATGTTTTATTTTATCTATTTCAACACTTTATAATGGCATTATGCTTATTTACTTATTTAGTGTGGGTGCGTGGGTGTGGAGTCAGAGGACGGCCTGCAGAGTTCCCTCCTCCCACAGTTGGGTCCTGGGGATCGCACTCAGGGCATCCGGCTTGCTAGCCCCTTAAGCCATCTCGATGGCCCAATTCATAAATTTCAAATATCTTCCTCTACGATATGTTGCTGTGATCATTCTGTTTATTAGGGAAATTGTTAACCTTTCTTTGAACCAATCCTTATCATAAGTTTTTATATATGTATTAAAAAAGATGTTGTAGTGGTACACACCTGGAATCCTAGGAGGTGGGAGAACCATGAGTTGTCCCAAAAAGACCAAAATAAAAAACAGAACAAGAACCTAAAATATTGCAGTGTTTGGTCTCCCCACATTTCCACTCATGGGGAGAGTGTGTATAAGAATCTAACCTATGAATCATCAAGGGCTATCCTGGGAAACCTTGTCTCAAAAAAAAAAAAACCCAACCAAGCAACCTAACAGCACCCCCCCCACCCCGCCGAGTGTATGCTAAGACAGTTCGCTCCCACAATGTGAGATGTTACCATTGTCAGTGGATCTGATGCCCCCGCCTTCCCCTGGAGCACGCAGCTGTGAGATCCCCAGAGATAACTGCCCACTCCATGGGGGAAGCCACCAAAGACGGCTTGTCTCCCCATATGCTGTGTGCCTCAGTAGCAGAATGTACTTCCCTGGATCCCAAGTCTTCTAAAGACAGAAGGGCGGGCAGGCTTTGATGAAGAGGCAATGAGTTACCACTGGCAAAACACACAGGCGTGTCGTCCACTGTGGACACAAAGCGTGGCTCTGCCAGCTGCTGTGTGAGGTTAGCTCAGCCTTTCATCTCTCTGTGAACTGGTTTCACAAAATGGGAATAATTATAGTGCCTATGCCCAGGATGAATTTCCTATCATAGACCCAGACACACTGTAAGTACTTGTCAAGTGATTATCAATTCATAAGATGTTGTGTGTCAAGCTTTCAACACAGCAAATGTCACCATCACCATCTCCATCTCTGTCAGCACTAGGAGCACTGTGGTTATCACCGCTGTCATCATCATCATCATCATGACCGGTGCCAGCATTGTGGCTCCTAACCCAGGCTGCTGAGAACTGCACTGGACAGAGGCATTGCAATCCATTCCGTCAGTCACTAGACCTCCTCTTTACTCTGCCTCAAACCTGCAGAGTCCTGAGTTAGCAAACCCAGGAGCAAACGTGGCCACAAAAGGCAACTCATTTGAGTCAGTCACTTGAGTCACTTGAGGGCTAAAGCAGTCTCTCCTAGCAGACAAGGCCAGGTTTAGGGGGGCATTCACAGGTAGAGGACCCCCTTGGTCTCCCTATGCAGACAGGCAGCTGTGGCTACAGGAGCAGAGCCTGGAGCCCTGCCCCACTAGTCCAGGGCCTCGGCTTTGTTGGAAAGGGGAGGATGTTCCCAGGAAGTGACACCAACCAGAAATCAGAGAAAGGCAACTTACCACTTGGGTAAAATCTAAAAGATGACTCTAGGCTTGGTCAACAGAGCCTAGCCAGGGGCTTCTTCCTTTCCTCTCCTTTGTCTCTCTTCCTTCCCTCCCTCTCTTCCATCCATTCCTTCATTCTTTCATTTCATAAATGCCTATGTGTATCTATATAATAAATAAATGCCTACTGTGTATCTATATAATGCCCAGTACAATTCTATTTGCTAGAAATAAAAAATAGAGAGTGTGAGATAGACCAAAGATAGACCACACCATCTTGCTTCTACCCAGAGCATCTCTCTCCAGCCCTCTTCTCCTCAGACTGCAGTCTGTGGATAAGGAAAGTGTGTCATAGTCTATGACCCTCCATGATATAGTGGCATGCCCTCCATAATGTGCAGCATATTCAAGAGGCTCACGGCCGTCAGGGAGAGGAAATGGTGGTGCACAGGCAGCACCCAGCCAGTGTCGGCTGTTCTATCAAACACTGAGCTCTGTGCTCCCCACATCCTATATTCGTCTTTTCTCCTCACAGTGACCCAGGGAAGTAGGCACTATTTTGCCCCCATGGTGTTGAAACATAAATAGCCCAAGAGTTTAACTTGCCTTAACTTACCCACAGTGTGCACATGGAGGCTGGGACATAGCAAGCCCTGTCAGACTGGCTGCAGAATTGGTGTGTGTGTGGTCTCTCTCTCTCTCTCTCTCTCTCTCTCTCTCTCTCTCTCTCTCTGTGTGTGTGTGTGTGTGTGTGTGTGTGTGTGTGTGTACGTCAAGAACTGAGCCTTATTCTCAGTTCCCAAAATTCTACTCTCTCCCCGACAAATCACAGTGCTGGTAGACACTACTGAATGGAATTTCTGCTTCTATTGGTGGCAGTCATTATGTTTTATACTTTGGTATAACTAGCAATGGGGTTATTCCCAGTATACCCTGGCACTGTGGCAGTGGCCCCAAGACGCTCTGCTAAGCCAACCACATGATTTTGTATCTTGGAGGCGGTGGAAGAAGGATGTAAAGATGGTACTGCGAATGTGTACCCAGTGCCTCCCACCCAAGGTCACACAGGCAGGTGCAGAGCCAGGGTTGCAGGGCGAGAACAGAGACTCCCAGAACACAGATCAGTAGCTCCAACTGCTTGGCTCCCAATGGCTTTCAGAACCTTCCCCTACAGACTTCCACTTGGCTCTGGTGCTCCCCTACAGATTTCCGGTGAACCCTTAACCTGCTGGTCCAACAGAGATCCCGCCCCTTGCAGCAGAGGGTCCCATTGACTAGCACACAATACTCTTTATCCCTCTTTCCCTTTACTCTCGCTGTACCTGGGCCAGAGATAAGGAGAGAGAGCTTGGTACTCACGTTCCGTCGAACTTCTCCACACCGTGGAAGAAGCTAATGGAGTCAGATGTGTTTCTTAGGTTAAAACAACTCTCGTCGATATACTGTGCTGAGCTCTTGTCCTCAATATCACATTCTAGGGCGTGTTGAGCATCCCGATTATCTCTGCAGGGAGAAGCAATGCGTACTCACCCTGCATCCTCCACCAATGGTCATCATCACGCAGCCCAGGCTGCAAGCCCAATCCTCAGCCTCCCTTCCAGGAAAGTGCTCTGTGCATGCCCAGGGCCTTCTCAGCTCTATTTCCACCTGGTGTCAACAACTTGCACCCAGAGCCACTAGCGCTTGCCCCAGGACAAACTCACCTGTTACCAGGAAAACAGAAACGAGCCAGGCCAACAACATGGCTCTGGAGGTAAAAAAGCTTGCTACTCATGCTTGATGACTTGCGTTGGACCCCTGATATTACAGTGTAAGGAGAGAACTGACTCCTGAGAGTTGTCCTCTGGTCTCCAAATCTTTCTCTCCTCTCTCTCTCTCCTCTCTCTCTCTCTCTCTCTCTCTCTCTCTCTCTCTCTCTCTCTCTCTCTCACACACACACACACACACACACACACACACACAAAATGCAAATTGAAAAAAAAAGAGGATGGGCCAGCATTTACTATAAAAGGTCAAGTAGTCAATATCTCAGGCTCTAAGTAACACAGCATCTCAGTGGCAGTCACTCAACCAGTTGCAGAGACTATGTTGGTGTGTGGCATGCCCCTCTCCTACCCCCCACAATGAAGAACTCTCAGCAGAGGATGGGAGTTCAGTTTCCAGTACCCACATGGTAGATCACAACCATCTGTAACCTCCATTCCATGAGATCTGACCTCTCCAGATACCAGATACACATCTATTAGACATATGTACTTGGAGGCAAACACTCATACACAAAAAATAAATAAATAAAAATAAAAATAAGGCTTTTAAAAATCCCTATATTGCTGGGCAGTGGTGGCATACACCTTTAATCCCAATACTTGGTAGGCAGAGGCAGGAGTTCAAGGACAGCCTGGTCTAGAGTAAGTTCCAGGACAGCCAGGGCTACCCAGAGAAATCTGGTCTCAAACAAACAAACAGAAAATAAACAACAACAACAAATTTATATTTATAAGATCAGATGGCAGGCCAGATTTAGAAGATCCCAACCATCTTTAGACAAAGTCTGTCTGGAGTCATGTCCATCATAAACGAGTCACAGCAAAATGAAAGGTTATCTGAACAGAAGGGTTAAAGTATAGATAAAGCCCACTCACTGCCTTCAAGTTGCTCAGATTTATATAAACAAATACAGCAAACATAAATATAATGACCATAGTAAAGGGAAACATGGGGGCTTTAAGAAGACAGGGAGTAATACAGTGGAGGGAACTATTAAAGCCGCCAGAGAGAGGTATGTGGGAGGACTTCCCGGGGTTGAGCTGGTGTCTGAGCTAGGTGCTCATATCAAGTAGAAATACGCACTCTGGACAAAGCTGACTGAGAATTCCAAGCTAACATAGAAGCAGAAAAGCTGGAAGTAGCCAGCCTTTCGGGGACCAGCGAGCAGCGCAGAGTCAGGAACTGGATGGGGTGAGGGGCTGGGTGAAATCAGAGGTGGGGCCTGGGTAGAGGCAGGGACTGAATAGGGTCAGGGAGTGGTGCCCAGAGTCAGAGACTGGGTGGGGTGAGGGTTGGTGGAGTCGGCGCTGGGTAGGAGGAGAGGAGAGGAGGGGTGGGGCAAGGACTAGTTCAGGCTCCTGGAATCAGAGCTAAGAAGCTTGGCCAAGGCAAACCATCTTCATGATTCTCACCAAATACCAAATGACATTTAAAATCAGCATGAATGAATTCTGAAAAGGGAATTCAGAATCTGGTCTTTAAAGGAAAACAGTAACTATTGGCTATTAATAGAAGTTTGTTTCAGACCTAAATGTACCAAGTAGACAGTAATTCCTAGCCAGGATCTAGTGACTCTAGAAGCTTCTAAACCTGAACCTCTTCCTGGTTTTGTTTTTGTTTTTTCTCTTGGTTGAAGGTGAGTTCTTGTTAATAATAGGCAGGGTCTTGAAGTGGTAAGGCAATTACTTCACTTAATAAGGGTTCATCCAGGCACTGGTGATGGCCTTCCCTTCAGCCCCTCCCCTCTCCTCCCTCCCTTTCTTCCCCCTCTCCCTGTGTCTCTATCTCTCTTTCATCTTAATCTTTGGCTCTTCTGGTTTCTCCATTTAGAACCTTCTGTGTCTTCCTTTCTCCTTTGCCTCCCCCCTTCTCCTTCTCTCCCCCTCTCCTGTGGCTATGGTTGCTATTGAAAGGTGTCTAATCACTCAGACGAAAGGAAATGGAAGTCCCCAACGGATACCCGGGAAACGCTGTCAGGACACCCCACCAGGACCCACCCAGGGGCCACATTAGGTCAGGATAAAGAAATCAGGCTGTGTCTTGGCTGATGAACTGGGCTGTAGCGAAAGCCAGAAGACAGTTGGGAATGCGAGTGCGGCTGGCGCTACTGCTGCATGCGAGGCGAGGAGGAGGAGGACGACGAGGAGGATGAGGATGAGGACGAGGAGGAGAGGCCTCTGTGCCCCCTTTTTGGCATCCTCTCACCCTGCCCCTCAGCCCACTAGGAAGGGCCCAAGCTTGGCTCCTCCCCAGTCAAGAGGAATCTTTTCTGTTCTTTGTGGATGCGTGTACCATGAGAATGCCCTGCTTCCTCGATTTAAGACTCAGTCCTGGCCCAGAAAACCGTGAGCCCCGAGTCAGCCTTGCAGACTCCCAGCAAGCTAAGTCTGAGCATTCCCACACTACAGACCACCCTGCTGGCCACATCAGGAAGGGCAGCCCCTGCCTTGTCCTCTGAGACAAGAGTCAGCAAACAAGAAAAGCCAGCAGAGCAGCGTGCCGGGCCTAGGAGAGGTAAACGCCAAGCTGGGTGCCACAGGGAGGAGAAGCGGCTCCTGGGAGCCGAGGGGCCCAGGGGCTCAGCTAGGGGCCCCAAGCCCAGCAAAGCACAGGCCTCCCTTTAATTACGCGAGGGGCCCCAGGCTTGGCATGATACCACTTTACATCATGGTCTAAGAACAGAAGCTGGTGCCTTTTGAAGACTCCCTGCGCAAGCGTCCATCCGCACCCTTCTGGAGATGTCCACCAGCGCCCTTCCCAACTTCAGACCTGGCCTGGGGAAGCCATAGCTGGTGGTAAACATCTAGCAGCACACCATGAATCTCAACCCAGAGACAAGTTTCCCAGGAACCTGGGAACCCACAAACAATCCTGAAGGAGAAGGCTCCTTACCGAATCTGGAAATCAATTCGTTTAGCTAATTTTCTCATCTGATCTTGGCAACATTTTAGTAAATCTACTTCCTGAAATGAAAAAAAAAGTCAGAAAGAGCTGACCCAGGTGGAAGTTCACAGGTCAGAGCTGTGGGATTATTTTATTTCAATCTTGTTATTTTAAAAATGTCCATATGAATAGCACCATGATAATAGTAAAGCACACGTATTTATTTTTGTTCACTTATGCAGGACCTCATGTAGTCCAGGCTATCCTCAAATTTACTATGTAGCTGAAGATGACCTTGAACCCCTGATCCTCCTGCTTCTACCTTCTGAGCACTGGAATTACAGACAGGTAATGTCTTGTGGAAGTTCACAGGTCAGAGCCCTCCTGCAGGAACCCATGCAGGGAAACTCCAGAGTGGGAATCCCAGGACCGTGGAAGCTAAGAAAGGATGGTAGAGGCCTCAAGATTAGCATCCTCCTGCCTCAGCCTCCCTAGTGCTGGGATTGTAGGCATGTTCCGCCATACCTAGGTTCCTTTTTTTTCTTCTCTTGCTCCTTTCTCCTTTCTTCCTTCCCCCCTCTTCCCTCCTTCCCTTCCTTGTTTCTTCCTCCCACCCCTCTCTCTCCTCTCTCTCTCTCCTCCTCCTCCTCCTCCTCCTCCTCCTCCTTCTTCTTCTTCTCTCTCTCTCTCTCTCTCTCCCTGAACTGAACTCAGGGCCTAATATGAGCTAGGCAGGCAATTCTACCACTGAGCTATCCCCCACACCCTCTTTTATTTTGAACAAGAGCATACTGATTTACCCAGACTGTCCTTGAACTCATTTTATAGCCCATGTAGGCCTTGGCTTAGTGATCCTCTGGCCTCAATCCCCTGTGTAGCTGGTATTACAGGCATGAGAAACTATATTTGGCTTCTTTTATGTACTTAAAAATTAAAATAAAACTTAGCAACCACCTATGTGCAGAGTGATCACAGATTATTTTATCGTTAAACTATGTGCCTAAAGTGGTTTATAGTGTATAGTATATGCTTAATAAAAACTATCTTTAGGATCAGGAATAGTGTTTGCTAAGCATACATGAAGCCTTTGGTTGGATTCCCAGCACTGTATAAACTGGATGTCATAGTGTATGTCTGTAATTCCAGTGCTCAGAAGGTAGAAGCAGGAGGATCAGGGGTTCAAGGTCATCTTCAGCTACATAGTAAATTTGAGGATAGCCAGGACTACATGAGGTCCTGCATAAGTGAACAAAAATAAATACGTGTGCTTTACTATTATCATGGTGCTATTCGTATGGACATTTTTAAAATAACAAGATTGAAATAAAATAATCCCATTCTGGTTTGGTTTTTCCCCATTCCTACACGGGACTTCAGGGCTCCACTCATGTTCTCTGAACCCTAACTCCATGGGGCATCCTATCTCCAGACAGGCCCCCCAGAACCTTGTCATCAGCCAGCTGTACTCTCTCCCACTTCCAGGTAGAACCTTACCCGAATCAGGTTTTTCTCCACGCTGTCATGCACCAGGTCAATCCCGATCCTTTTCTCCCGATTGTACAGACACTCCTGGGCCACCTATTAGAAAAATGGGAAAGAGGGCGTCCTTAGGAGGCCTTGGTAGAGCCTGAGTGTAGGTGACATACAGCCTATGCCTCATGGGCTCTGTTCTGTGAGAAACCCGGTGTTCCATGGGCCTCGTCACTGGGCTTTTGTGCCAGGGGCACTGACAGCCCCTGTATTCAAGGCAGGACAAGGACATGTCCTAAGAAGCAGAATAGTTGGGAGGGAACCAGTGATGGTTCACCTTGAATCACCTTGATAGGGCTTAGAAACACCTAGAAACCAGGCATCATGTTAGATGCCTTTGATCCCAATACCCAGAAGAGAGGAACAGGTGGATTTCTATGAGTTCCTGGTCAGCTATACATAGTGTGTTCCAGAACAGTCAGAGCTACATAGTGAACCTTGTCTAAAAAGAAAAGAGAAAGAAACAAAGATAGACAGACAGATGGATGATAAATAGAAGATAGATAGACAGATACATACATACATACATACATACATACATGGATAGATACATAAATAGATGGATCTAAGAGATCACCAAAGCACACCTCTGGGTGTGTCCATGAAGATGATTCCAGAGGTGATTAGCTCAGGAGGACTCAGACTTCATCAATGGATTAAGGTCAGAGGTCAGGTCTAGGGGAAAGTAGGTCACAGGAGTATATCTCACAAGCCCTGGTCTCTTCCTGAGTTTTCTCTTTGCTTCTTATCTTCCGGGAAGTGAACAGCCTCTGTCATGCATTCCCATGGCCATGATATCTGGGCCAACGGATTCTGGACAAAATGCTCTGACACTGTGAGCTGTCATCAACAGGCATTGATCACAGGGTCACACCCCTCCTACACTCTCCTAAGCTTTCCCAAACTATGATGACAATAAAGCCAAACTCTGCTGTCACTTCAGATGTGACAATGCCAGTGGCTGTCCTATTTCTAGGGTTCAAACTCAGGCTCAGCAACCTCTTACTGTGTGCACTTGGACATGCTGGGTAACCTCTCAGGCATCCTGTGTCTTCAGAATATGTGGCCTTGGGATTGGTGCATTATCTCACCAATAAGGTTTGTTAGCAGACCATGTCCACCGACAAGCGTCAAACCCTCGTGCAGAGTCCTGCCTGTGTTGGAACATCTTCATTGTCAGCTCCATCCATTTCCTGAGCTGGGGTCTCAGGCTGAATACAAAGGAGGGAACAAGCCAAGCACCAGCATCCATCTCTCTCTGCTTCCTGACTGTGGACACAATGTGACCAGTTGTCTCACACTCCTGCCACCATGATGGACTGACTGCTCCCTCAAACTACAAGTCAAAATAAACCCTATCTCTCAGCTACTCTTGCAAGGAATTTTGTCATGGAATGAGAAAAGTAATTTGCCAATGGTCGCTGTTTGTGTTTCAATGACAAAGCTCACCCTGCCCCATCAGTTCATATATTTGCAGGCTTACTCCCCAGGTGGTGAACTGTTTAGGAAAGATTAGGAGGTGTGGCCTTGCTGGAGGAGGTGTGGCCTTGCTAGAGGAGGTGTGGCCTTATTGCAGAGTCCCTGGAAGTGGGTTTCAAAAGCCCACACACCAGGCTGACTCCCTCTCTGCTGCCTGCAGATCAGGATGTAAAGCTCTCAGCTACTGCTCTAGCCGGCACCATGCCTGTCTGCTTCCCACCATGATGATCATGGGTTAACCCCCTAAAATTGTAAGCAAGCTCCCAACCAAACTCTTTTGTAAGAGTTTCCTTGGTTAGGGTGTTTCTACACAGCAGTAGAACAGTAAGAAAGACAGTCCCTATGACTGCCTGTGTATATCTTTCTTTGGTGCTATTCAAGTAGAAGGCGAGCTCCAGAAGGGAGCAGGGCCCTGTGAGATCATGACAATATTGATTGCCACAGTCCCTAGCCTTCGATCCAGCTGTCTTGGGGACCTGAGCACAAAAGAAGGCAGGAAATTGAGCTGTTTGGTTGCAGATGTTCTTATAGGGATGAGGAACCGTGATCATCCACCAGCCTGCCTGTGACATCATAAAGGCCTGCCTGTGACATCATAAAGGCCTGCCTGTGACATCATAAAGGCCAACAGGCTTAAGAAGTGAGCAGAAGCCCAAGCACAGAGCAGCTCAAAGAGGAGCAGGGTCCAGTGACTTGTTGCCTAGGAGCTTCAGAGGCCCTCCTCTGAGGTCGGCTTGACTGAGGTATGGGAGTGAAGCCCTGTGAGTGCGCAGACAGCCCTGTCACAATGCATCCTGCCTTCCAAAGAGCAAAGAGAACACACCTAAAGAAATTCAAGACAGTTCAGTGAGCTAAGGCACTTACTGCCAAGCCTAATGACTCAAGATTGATCCTCCACATACATATTGTGGTGCACATGCATGTGTGAATACACACACACACACACACACACACTACAAAATAAATTTTAATAAGGGATGCAATGAAAATAAGAGTACTCAGTGGGTGGTCAGGAAGGAAAAGACAGGTGGTGACTAGTTACAGGATATTTGAACTGGTTTTTAGTTAGGGTGTGGCTCAGCCCTTAGCACTTGAGAAGGTAAAGTTAGTTTGTAGAAGGAAGCACCCATGTTTGAAAGTGATATCTAATTGAGTGGCAGACAAAGTGACTAATCAGAGAAAGATTTGACAGAATAGGATCTGCCCAACTCTCACCAGAAGGGCGAGGAAAGGGAAGCTGCTCAGGGAGAGACGACGGTACAGGAGAAGAGGGCAGCACAGGCTGCAGTAGAGTTCATGGAGAGCAGCGCGGTGGAGTCGGGAGGGAGGGTAGAGCAGCAGAGAGGGAGGAGGAGGAGGCAGGGTTACTGGAGAGTTTACAGAGACTGAAGAGAGAGCAAGCTAGACACAAGGACAGAGCGAGCAAGAGAAGGAGAAGGAACCAGAAGATTAGAAAAGATTGCTGGAGTCAGTTTGAGGCCAAGCAGAACAATTCAGAGGCCGAGAGAAAAGCCGGATCGAATCAGTCGGCTTGGAGGGGAGTTCGAGTCAGCACGGCTGAGTTAAACCAGCCGGCTAGAGTTCAGAAAGAAGAAGAAAGGGGGCGCGTATTCGGCAGCAAGTCTCAGAGGATGAAAACATTCGAGGCCCAGGTTAGCAGACAGAGACAGTAAACCTCAGAGAGGACAATTATATCAGGCAAACAAAAGTTACTTTTAGGACTGGAGAGATGAGTAAGCAGTTAAGAGCACTGACTGCTCTTCCAGAGGTCCTGAGTTCAATTCCCAGCAACCATATGGTAGCTCACAACCATTTGTAATGGGATCCAATGCCCTCTTCTGCTGTGTCTGAAGACTGCAACATTGTACTCATATACATACATAATTTTTTTCTTTAAAAAGTTCCTTTTATTGTGACATGAAACATGAGACAGAAAGGCAAAAACAGTAGGAATGATGATGTTCCTACAATGCAAAGGCCCTGAGGTGAGAGAAACAAGAAGAAAGCCACTGGAACTGGAGTGGGGAAAGGAAGACCGGGACCTTAATACTAGTTATGGAGGAAGGAAATTCAGGAGTTAAGATGGGTCTGGGGATATGGCTGCATATAAGTACAACATAAACCTAGTGTACTGGTGAGTGTCTGTAATCCCAACACTTGAGAGGCGAAGGCCAGAGAAGCAAGAGCTGAAGATCATCCTGAGGCCAGCCTAGGCTACATGAAACAGCATCCTAGACCCCACCCCCGCCCCAAGAAGATGTCAAATTTAAGCAACCAGTAGGAGAAGGATGCAATCTAGTTTGATGCCTTCCTTTGGCTACTGAGGATAAGGAGCCTGATAAAGAGAGGATGGTTACGCCTGTTGCTAAGCAGCGTCTGGACCGTGGTAGCCCAGGAGATAGGAGATAGAACTCAGGTGTGTCTGGGTCCCGAGTCATCTGTGCACATCTGGACTGTGGTAGCCGAGGAGACAGGAGGAGATAGAACTCAGGTGTGTTTGGTGCCCGAGTCACCTGTCCACAGGCAGAGCCGGGCTTCCATCAAGCTGAGGGAATGAAAAGAGAGGGGGAAAGAAATCAAGACTTCCCATGATACTGTATCTCTACCCAAGCAGGGAGGTGGGGGGAAGGGAAGGGCAGAGCTCTCCCCAGATGGATTTGGGAGTTCCAGAGTGATAAGACCCTATGCCATGACCTTTCCTGTCAATGTCCCAACACTGGTGTAGACACAGCTGTCAGTTGTATCAGGCTTTTACAGGCAGCCGCCGTCCCCAGCTGACACCCCCCACACCCCCATCCTCCCTTCCCTCCACCTCCACCCCACCCCCACCCCTGTGCTCCTGTGAGACCCAGAACTAATTCCCACAGCAGGAGGCACACGGCCACGTTCCTCCCCAGCACCTTCTCCAGGGCACAGAGAAAAATTCTCTTACCCAGCCAGACTCCTGCAGCCAGGAGGCTCCTGTGAGCTCTGGTAAACAGGCTAAAAAAGGGGAAATGGGATTCTAGAGATACAGCTATTCCCTGCTAGTATGAGATAGAGTTGACAATTTGTCTTTTGTCCTAACCTCACTTCCTGCCTCAAATAACACTATCCCAAAGCTCTCTGCAAGCAGGAGCTTGTCACTAGAAATAGGATCCCTCCTTTTAGCATTAGGACAAGAGCTGCCTGCTGTGGGTGACAGAGAGGAAGAGGGAGGAGAGGGAAGCAGAGAGGGAAGGAAGAGTCACAGGCATGAAGTTGAGTCTGCATTTGTCTCTGGAATCCTCATCATCACAGAAAAGCTGTTTGGCTAAGCCACAGCTGCTCAGCATGCATTACACACCACCCAGAGACATCTCAACACGAACAGCCAGGAGCCTGGGCGGTCAAGGAAGAGTCAGGAATGTCCACATGGAAATGGGTCTTCACTTACTCAGAAGTGTCCACTGATTCCTGTAACCACTGAGGAAAGCTGGATGGAGGTACACATGCATGTATGCACATATCTACACATGCACACGTGTACACACACATGCACATATATACACACACATGTGGACACACATGCACTCACACTCCAAAAAATAAAACCCGAAAATGGAGCTAACATGTGGCCGCTATACCACACTTGGTATGTATTTGAAGAACTAAGTTAGCATCCCATAGAAATACCTGCATTTCTGTGTTTATAGCTGCATTATTTACAGCCACTAAGAAATGGAACCAGTCTAGATAAAGAAAATGTGGAATATTCCACAGTGGGATTTATTCAACCTAAATAAAAATGCAATTCTGACATGTGTAGGAAAGTAAATGGAACTGGAAATCATGCTAAGTGAGATAAGTCAGACTCAGAGAGACAAATAGATGTTCTCTGTTCTATGCTAGATCTGCAGCTGTGTGTGTGCGGGCATGTGTGTGAGCGGGCATGTGTGTGTGCGGGCATGTGTGTGTGCGATCTGTATTTCTATGTGCTGAGACTTGAGCTAAGATCTAAAAGGGGACCATGAGAGTCCAAGAGGAAATCTTAGAGATGGGAAACAAAAGGCAATGATATATTTGATAGCTGAATGGGGAGGACCATCAGGGAGAGAAGGAAGTCAGATAGAGGGGGATGAGGCATGGAAGAGGTACAAGAGGACTGGTGTGGTGGTTTAGGGTTAGGAAGTGTGTCTTTGTTGGAGGAGGTAGGTAGGTCACCAGGGGTGGGGGTGAGGGGGCTTTGAGGTTTCAAAAGCCTATATGAGGCCCAGTGTTATTCTCTCTGTCTCTGCCTATGATCAGGATGTAAAGCTCTCAGCTACTGCTCCAGTGCTATGCCTGTCTGCTTCCCCCTTGATGATCATGGACTCACCCTCTAACTGTAAGCAAGCCCCAAATAAGAGTCCCTTAATCACAATGTCTCTCCACAGCAATAGAACATTAAGTAACTAAGACTACTAGGGACCTTACACAGGTGTGTGTCCTAGGATTTCCATTAATATGAAGAGACATGACTAAGGCTACTCTTATAAAGGAAAACATTTAATTGGGGCTGGTTTACAGTTTCAGAGGTCTGTCCATTATCAGTATGGCAGCATCCAGGCAGACATGGTACTGAGAGTTCTACATCTTCATTGAAAAAAAGCCAGAAGCAGACTGTCTTCCAGGCAGCTAGGAGGAGGGTCTCAAAGTCCACCCCCACAGTGACACACTTCCTTCAACAAGGTCAGCTCCTAATAGTGCCACTCCCTGGGCCAAGTGAATTCAAACCACCACAATGTGTGTGCGTGCACATATTTGAGTGCTGGGTACCACACTCCAATTTAGGCTGGGAGTGTATCCGAAAGCATTGGCCAGACAACAATCAGTACATAGGTCGAAAAGGATGCAAACAGACAGCAGAGCAAAGAGCAGGCCAGGACCACTCCTGCACATGTCAGTGAGGAGACAGAGAGGTTCTCTGCCCTGGTGGACATGGAAGACTAGAGGCTGGGGAGACAGTGTAGTCATGAGGTTGATGTGCAAGCCAGAGGAGCTGAGTTTCAAGCAGTCAGGCACAGAAGCACATACTATAATCTCAGTTCCACGGAGGCAAAGATAATGATACCCAAAGGAAGTAAGTGAGCTCCTAGTTCGGAGAGACTCTGTCTCAGAAAATAAGCTGGAGAGTAGCTGAAGAAGACACCTGATATCTACCTCTTGTATCCATGTGTTGTACACACGGCTATATATATGTGCATGTACACAAATAAACACACAAAGTCAACTTTGGTATCTATTAGAAGATGTTATCTCCAACATCCTAATGACCACAGTGTGTGTGCACACACTTGCATTAGCAGGTACACAGTGTCTTGATGGGACCTGTATGTGATGACTGCTATTAACTGTCAACTTGACTGGCTCTGAGATCAACTGAGAGGCTCTGGGAAGGTGTATGAGAATATTTCCTAAGAGGGGGAACCCTCTCCCATGGTGGGCAGCAGCCATACATGAAAAGGGTTTCAAGATAATCAGTGCAGCTTTTGCCCGCCTGCCTTCATTCCTTGCCAGTGTGATCATCTACTCTGTTGCAGCTGCTATTGCTCCTTTCTTCAGCCTGCCAACATGGACTGAAAGCCTGCAACTCTTAGGTCCCCCCCTGAGCCTCCATCACCAGACTGGGATGCTGAGGCAACCAGACTACTGCACGGAGTAGCTACCGGGTTCTCAGTCCCTTCAGACGGCCATCATTTCACTACTCAGTATGAGTAGTGTAGACCAATCCAATAAATCCCCCTGTGGTCTATATGTTTTACTGCCTCTGCTCCACTAGAGAACCCTTACTACACCTAAAAGGAGAAAAGAAATTGATCCAGTCTGAAAACTCGCATCTGATTGAGGCTATTCTGAGTTGACTGAGATGATGATGATGATGATGATTATTAAATTTATTTTTTATTATGTGTGCATGAATAGTTTGCTTGTTTCCATGTCTATATGCTACAAGCATGCAGTGCCCTAGGAGGGCTAGAAGAGTGTTTCCGAGCCCGTGAAATTAGAGTTGCAGGCCAATATGAGCTGCTGCCCTGTAGGTGTTAGGAACTCGAACCCAGGTCCTCTGCAAGAACAACTGCTCTCAGCCCTGAGCCATCTCTCTCCAGGATCCATTCATTTTCACCTTAAAAATCCGACCATGAAAGACAACGCAATCCAACCCACCTGCAAGGTGCCTGGCCACCTTGTCTCAGTAACAGCAGGTGCCTGCCTTGCTGTCTCCTTCCCCCACTCACCTGCAGTGGACAGTTCACCTCCTCAGCGGCGCACTCCAAGCGCCTCTTGAGGGTGTCCATGCTGCTGTTCTCCATCAGAAGCCTGTCCAGCTCATAGCACAACTCGGACTTCCAGAAGCCTATGTCGGATAGCCTCTGGCTCAGGTTCCGGGAGGTTCCCTCCTGCATCTGGTGTATCAGCTGGTCCTTATCCTGCATGATCCGCAGGGAGTCGCCTGTCAGCCGGCTGGCCCAGAGCCGCGAGGCCTCTGCACCCCTGATCTGCAGATCATTGGAGCGGTCCCAGTCCCGTGGGTTGTAGCGACAGAAGAGCGCTGAGCGGAGCGAGGGCAGGATGGTGGGAGGCCACCGGCTGCCTGAGCATTCCTCCGGGCATGTCTGGGTGGTGGCGATCTTGTAGAAGACGCTTGGTCTCCACGCGTTCAGGTAGCGGTATCCGGGCAGGTGAAAGGGTTGGTAGCACTCCTGTACCACAGGGTCCTGCCCAGCAGGGGGCAGCGCCAGCAAGCCACAGCCTTTCTTGGGGCCACAATAACTCGCTGTCTGAGTGGTTCCAAGAAATTCCATCTTTCCCCATCAGCCCCACGCGGGCAAAACTTTGCCCAAGGGGCCAGGGCATCCCAGGAGCTAGGAGCTGAGGGGCCTCTGTGACTCAGTGCTGCTGTCATAAAGCGCGGGTTAGGGTCTTTGTGCTAGGTCCTGGTTCTCCAGGTGGTTGAAGCCCCTATGATCCAAATTAAACGCAGTTAGCAAAGAGAAGTGTGTTTCGGGCCTGAAGGGCCTGGTGGCTATGAGCATATAGTGCCCTACCAAAGGAGTTGAGTTCCTAGCAACCACGTCACTATCGCCTGTAATTCTAGCTCAAGGAGATCTAATTCCTCTGTCTTCCACAGGAACCCACGCACACTGACAAACACAAATACACATAATCAAAAAGAAAAGAAGGCTTTTTTTTTTTGAGACAGGGTTTTCTCTGCGTAGCCCTGGCTGTCCTGGCTGGAGCTTGCTTTGTAGACCAGGCTGGCCTCGAATTCTTAGAATCCTCTGGCTCAGCCTTCTGAGTACCAGGATTAAAAGCTTGCACCACCACTCTGGCTTCTGCTGCCGCTTCTCTTCCTCCTCCTTCTTCTTTTTTTGTCTTTTTTTTTTTAAGTGAGTGGAGTTTTTCAGCCCCACAGGTTTGGGATTGAAAGAAATGGCAGATGTCTGTCATTCTGGAACAAAATCTGCCTTTCTAGAGCTTAACCAGTCTGAGGAGGGAGCAAATCTAATGTGGTCCATGGCTCGAGCCCCGTGGGGTTAGCTGTGCCAACATTATCTGTGTTTGTTTCTTTAGTCCCAAGGTAATATCCAGATGGCTCAATCATGCCTGCAGTCCCAGGGCTTGGGAGATGGAGTTAGGAAGGTGGGGGCTAGAAGGCCATCCTCAGCTATCTGGGTTATTGTTTTGTTTTGTGACAAGGCTCCAGGTACCCAGGCTGGCTTCGTACTTGATATGTGGCTGAGAAGAACATTGAACTTCTGAGTCTCCTTTTCGGCTCTCCTAAATGCTGAGATTATAGGCCTTGCCGTGGCACAGTTTGTGTCCTGGGCTTCACACATGCTAGGTAAGCAATCTATCAGCTAAATCCCAAGCCCTTGGCTCATGAGTCTGAGGATATCCTAGGCTGCATGTGACTGAGTCAAAACACCAAATATTCTAAAATGGCTCATACATGGCACAGAGTAGTATTCACGCCGGCAGGAAGAATGTGGTGTGGTGGTACTGGACTGAGCGGGAGCAGCTAGATCACAAGCCTAAATGTGGAGTGATTGCAATGGAGAGCCAGGACACTCTGGGCAGGTAAAACGGGGTGACAGAGACAAGCAAGGAAAATGGCCTCCTCATCAGTCTTCCTGGAACAACAAATGGGAGAAGGTGAGAAGCTGGAGATGGAATGGGGTGATTGAAGTGCTCTGTGTCGTGGTTTGAATGGGTTTGGCCCCCATAGACTCATGTGTTTGAATTAGTGACCTACAGGGAGTGACACTATTAGGAGATGTGTCCTTGTTAGAATAGGTATGGCCTTGGTCGAGGAAGTGTGTCAGTGTGGGAGTGGGCTTTGAGGGCTCCTAGTGCTCAAGCTCCACCCAGTGAGGAGGAGACAGTCTCTCCTGGTTGTCTTCAGATCAAGACTCTCCTTCTCCAGCACGAAGTCGGCCTGCACACCATCATGCTTCCTGCCATGGTGATAATAGACTGAATCTCTGAAACTGTAAGCCAGCCCCCATTAAATGTTGTCCCAAGAGTTGTCTTGGTCATGGTGTTTCTTCACAGCACTGGAAACCCGAACTAAGACACTCTGTATCTTTGATTATAGAGGAGATTGTACAGCAATTCATATTTGTTAAACCCCATAGAACATTTTAGTAAAACTGAATGAATCAGGGTCAGTGAGATGGTGAAACTTGCCACCAAGTCTGATAACCCAAGTTCAGTTCCCAGGACCCACATGATGGAAAGAGGAAAACAAATTCTGCAAGCTGTCCTCTAACATCTGCGCAAGTTTTATGGTACATATAAGCATCCCCCTACACACACACACACACACACACACACACACACACACACACACACCTTAGTTAGGGTTTTACTGTTGTGAACAGACACCATGACCAAGGCAACTCTTATAAGGACAACATTTAATTGGGGTTGGCTTACAGATTCAGAGGTTCAGTCCAGTATCATCAAGGCAGGAGCATTGCAGCATCCAGGCAGGCATGGTGCAGGCAGAGCTGAGAGTTCTACATCTTCATCTGAAGCAGAATACTGGCTTCTAGGCAGCCATGATGAGGGTCTTTAAAGCCCACACCCACAGTGACACACCTACACTAACAAGACCACACCTTCTAGTGCAATTCCCTGGGTCGATCATATATAAAACATCACAATGTGTGTGTATATGTGTGTGTGTATATGTGTGTGTGTGTACTTTTAAATTTTTAAGTGAATTGTTCATAAATTGTACTTCGATGTGCTTGAATTTTAAAATATGGAGGGAAGACTTTGAGCTTTAAGAAGTTGACACCATACTTGTTTTTCTTTATAATTAAACCTCCAGCACCCTACACAGTACCAAACATCTAGAACATTCTCTGGGATGCGTTTAATTCTATTTTATGACAATTTTGTCGCACTGAGAAACTCCTTCCACTCTTACTGAGTGTAACAACAGCACGGTGCTGAGTGGGAAGAGCACTGCTGTGCTGGGCCTTGCCCTCTTTGGGAACGGGGACGAGAAACCTGGCTCTCTGTGGCTCTGGTTAACAGAGCTTCCAAAATACCCGAGACTGTTAATGGATCAACAAAAGGTTTACTTTGGCTCATAGTTCTGTAGCTTCCAGTCTGTAATTAAGTAGCCCCTGCTTTGGGCCCCTGACAAGCTGTGTGCCCTGAGAAGGCCACACATCATGGCCAGAGTGTGGTAGAGGAATAGTTCTATACCATAAACAGGGAATCGAAGAGAGGAAAGAGGAGGCAGGAGCCTGTAACCTAACCTTCTTCAAGTACAACCCCTCCTTCATCCCTAAATACCTTTCGTCAGGCTCTACCATCTTTAAAAGTGACACCCTTGGGACCAAGCCTTCAACATAGGCTTTCAGGGGACATTCAACGTTTGAGGCTTAAGGGTGACTTTCTCCCCAGTTCCCTATAAGGAGTGCAGATGAGAAATGACATTTATTAGCCACATGGGGTGGAGTGCCATTTTACATATTCCAATATGTCCTTTCCATGGGATGGGGTAAGAAAAGCAGTAGGCTCCGGCCCACTCTGGTCTGCAGACTTACAGCATGGTGTCCTCTCAGTGTGATGTCACTGATGAGAAGTGTCTTGCAAGAGCGAGTGGCCCAAAAAATGTCCTACAAAGACTCTGTACACTTGGGTATCGAGTGACAGCAGGCCTCGGAGGACATTGGGGCACAGAGACAGCAGAGACACATGGCAGCCTCAACAATGCAGCTGGGGCAGATCCCAGAAGTATGGCTGATGACCCAGACAGAGGTCTGTCGCCCTGGGCTGCCACGGTTAGCTAATGTTGGTGTGGAGGTGTTTCCGGGGACCTGGGCAGAATGGGAAATGATGGAGCAAAGGCTGCAGCTCAACTTTGCTGCACCTTTCCCGGAAGCACCGAGTAGATGATATGAAATCAAAGCAGAGAGGGAAGGATGGCAGCCACAGCCAATGAGGACACAGGAGAGGCTGTGCGCTAGAGGGAGGAGATGTTCACACACAGAGAGCACAGTTGTTTTCAAAATTCAAAAGGAAGGAATAAAATTCCTACCCACTAAACTGAGTCCATTTCCTGATTACTTTAGTGATAGACAGGAAAGCATCTCCACCTGCTGGCTGATTCTAGAATTAAACCATATGCGTGTGTTTGTGGATGCTGATGGAGTCTGCAGGTGTGTCACAGTGCATGCCTGGAAGTCAAAGACCAACCTGCTGGAGTCGGTTCTCTCCTCCCACTCGGGTGCTGCATTTGAATTCTCGTTCTCCAGCTTGATGGCCAGGGCCTTTACCTGCTGGGCCATCCTACCCAGCAGCTCCCTTTCCTTCCTTTAAATCTCTCTCTCTCTCTCTCTCTCTCTCTCTCTCTCTCTCTCTCTCTCTCTGTAACAACATGGTTGCCCCCTGAATCCTTGAATTAGTAGCTGAAATTACAGGCACAAGTAACCACACACCAGATCTCATCTTTCTTCTCTTTTGTTTTCTTTTTTAAAAAATCTATATGTTTTTATTTTATGAGTCTGTCTGTCTGTGTACCACATGCATTTCTGGTACCCTTGGAAACCAGAAGAGGGTGTTGGGTGTGTGACCCCTTGAAACTGGGGTCACAGATGGTTGTGAGCTGCCACACAGGTGCTGGGACTTGAACTTGGGTCCTCTTCAGAGGCAGCCAGTGCTCTTGGCTGTTGAGCCATCTCTCCAGCCCCACGGTGAGCAAGCCCTAACCAGACCTGTCAACTGAGCCAGCAGCCCTAGCTGAACCAGAGCAAGCCCTAACCGGACCTGTCAGCTGAGCCAGCAGCCCTAGCTGAACCACAGCAAGCCCTAACCAGACCTGTCAGCTGAACCAGCAGCTGACTCTTCTTTTTTTCTGCCTCGGCTTCTAGCCTTGCTTGATTCCGACATTTGCAGTGTGACTGATGTAGCTTTCCTGACATTGGCCTCAGTTTCCCCTCTGTAAATAAAAGTACAGGACTTGATCTCCTCAGCTTTCACTATAATCCTAAATTTACTTAACTACAAAGGTGTGGGTCCCTTGCTTCTTGCAAGCTCTAGCTTCATGTCTTTTTTTTAATTTTTAAAATAACCAAAACTATAAATAAAAATTGTACTTATTTAACGTCCAGGGCACACATATACCATAGTGAGTGACTTGTAGCTCTCTTCTTCTACCATGTATGTCCTAGGTCATCAAGCTAGGTGGCAAGCGCCTCAACCTATTGAACTATCTTGCCAATGCCTACATTTGATGACTCCCAGCTGACTTCTAAAACAAGAAGTTTTATCCTCCCCACTTTGCAGATGAGAAGACTGAGGCTTAGATACAAGAAGTAGTTTATATTAACCGTTCAAAGAGTTGGGGGTCAGTCTTGCACACATGTCTGACACCAGACATGAGCCTGCAACCCTGAATAATCTGCTCTCATTCTCTTCCCCCAGAAGTCTTTGATGCCACCGCTCCAAACCCACAGCTGGGGCGGGGCTAATGCAACACAAGGTAAAAACTAAAAGTCCCAACAGTCTAAACTGATAAGGTATTGAGTTCAAGAAACAATGAAAGCTAAATACTAAAAAAAAAAGAAAATCATTAAAATTAATTTAAATATAAAAATAAAGTCCTTAAAAACTTTTAATTAAAATATATTTTCTATTTGGGGTGGAGGGAAGCACAAGACACACTACATCTGGATTCCATATAATTTTGCTTTGCGTATCAGCATACAAATGGCAGGTTTTTTTTCAATAATTATAGTTTTGTATGTCCTCTTTAGGAAAGGTCAAAATAAAACAGACTTTTAAAAAGAGACTAAAAATTAAATACTAGATTAGAGACCAAAAAATAGAGGCTAAAAAAATCTTTAAATCAAAACTTAAAAACTCAAAATATCCAATCTAAAATTTACAGTAGCATTAAAAAACATATTTCTAGACAAAGGTTCCACAAGGGCTTTAAAAATTAAAATGGCAGACCATAAAGATACAACATATTAAATTAAAAGGCCAAATACTGCTATTAATGCTAACTTAAAACAATGACAAACAATAAATTATGTTTCATTTTATTAAATTCCAAAAATTGAGAGATTTAAACATGTTAATACATCATACAATAAACACACGTTCAAAATTCCAATGGACTTCTGCCTTCAGTTTTGAGGGGGATGATTCTAACATTCTAACAGTACCCATTCCACTTCAAAGATGATGATAAGCATCGATTACCTCCATGTGGAGTTGCTTCAGTTGTGGCAAGTTAGCCACTAGGCAAGAAATGCCCTACCTTTATCTTCAGTCAAAATGCTGTCTAAAAAGGACAGACACAGGATACTCAATAGCTAAGCTCTGTCAATACAAGCTAAGCTAGCCTTTCATAATTCCTGATTCACTTAAAGCCTGCCAGATGTTCTGGGCCAGAAGACTGAAGATAGATGCTTCAATATTATATGAAATATTAGAGACTGTCCAGTGGTAAGCTATATCTGTCATTTTAATGATTTTTTAATGCTTTGTCTATGTGCTTCCTACATACTCAATATTTATTCCTTCTCAAATCTCTGATGTTAAAGACTAGATAGTTATATTCTTACAATTAAACTTAAGTTATTTAGGATTTAAGAAGATGATTTTAGGATCTTGCATAGGCTGGTTACACAAGAGTTCAGCCACTGAGCTACATCTTAGTTTCACCATTAACTTTCTTTGTCTTGTCTCTTCTCTTCTCTTCTCTTCTCTTCTCTTCTCTTCTCTTCTCTTCTCTTCTCTTCTCTCTTCTCTCCTCTCCTCTCTTCTTTTTCTTTCCCTTCCATCCTTTCTTTTCTCCCTTCCTTTCCTCTTTTCTTTTCTTTTCTTTTCTTTTCTTTTCTTTTTTGAGACAGGATCTTCTTATTACCCTTGACTGGCCTGGAACTCCCTGTGCAGATCAGGCTGGCTTCAAACTCATAAAGATCCACCTGCCTGTGCTTTCAAGTGCTGGGATTAAAGGTGTGTGACCCCATAAGTTTAATTATCTTAAACACCAGTTTCTTCATCCAAAAACAGCAGCAATGGCACACATTAGGAAATTCACATGAAAACACACATTCATCAGCCAGCAAATCAATGGCCAATAAAATGTTGGCAATGGTAGAGATAGGTTATTGATTAAAATGCTTTTTTGTAGGCTTACTTAAAAGATGGACCATGCCTGATACTGGAAACTTAACCAACTACCCAGTGCTAGTGAAGTCATGGATCTTGGATGAGAACCTACAACTATGTTACTAAATCACCACAATCCTTGACAACAATGTAAACATTTGTTCTTAAACTCACAGATAATGTAGTTCTCATCCTTGATCAAGGAAACTCTTTGGCACAGATAGAGACAATTACAAAACCAGCCAAATTCAGAGTTGTGGAGCCTGGTCCACTAGATACATCTACAAGGCATTCCTGAACCTATGACTCAGGGGACACTGCAGAAGTGAAGGTAGAAGGATTGTAAGGGCCAAAGGATCAGGGAGTTTGCTGTGAGGTTGTTCAGTCGGAAAGGGTTTTCTGATGGAAGGGTATCCTAGCAATCAGAAACCAAGGACCACCACAAGGTCACACCATGCAACAAACCTCACACAGAGATTTATTGAGGAGAAACACAGAATGTGGCTGCCTCCAAATGGGAACAGAGATAGCAGCAGGGTGGGTAAAAAGGCTGGGCTTTG
The DNA here is from genome assembly GCA_036184795.1 of Tokudaia tokunoshimensis. NCBI lineage: Eukaryota > Metazoa > Chordata > Mammalia > Rodentia > Muridae > Tokudaia > Tokudaia tokunoshimensis. Next base: position 100,961,917 of record BTHU01000010.1, read on the forward strand.
AAGGACTTTTGGAGCATGTGTGGTGAGCTGGTGAAAGAGCACAGCGTGGATGGAAGCCATGGGGTGGGGATTTCCAAGTCCCAGGGTTGCAGACAGGCCTGGAGAAGGAATGGCCTTGATAGTCAATCAAGAACCACCCATGTTCCTGAACCATGTGCTCCTCCAACCCTACCCCACCTCAGTCATCATCACTGAAGCCAACATGACATGTCATCAATAAAAGCCATCTCCTCCAAAGCTGCCACTGTTGCATATTTTCTGTGTCTATGTTCCATAAAGTTGGCATGATTGCAATCTGCTTGCTCTCTCTCTCTCTCTCTCTCTCTCTCTCTCTCTCTCTTCCTCTCCCCTCTCCCTCTCTCCATCCCTGCTCAGATATGGCCTTTCATGTCCCCCCCTTCCCCATTAATCTTTTGCATGAGATCTGTTGTGTACTTTGATTTTTGCAGCACGACTTGGCCCCATTCACCAGTACCACCCTTTCACTGCAAAACCCTTTCAGGTCTGTTATCCCACAATGCCTCCTCCTAATGTCAGAATCTACATTCCTAAAGTTTCACCGACATGATAGCCTACACAAGAGCTGAACAAGGATGAGGCCAATACACATGACAAAGTGGGCGGGGCACTCGACCTTACCCAAATAACTACCTTCTACAGGAATGCTGAGAAAGGGAGTGTAGTCTTCCCCAGGAAAGAGCACACCAATGGATTGTCCAAACCCTAGTGGAAATATACGTGTAAGTATTTTTATACAGAGTGAACAGTTTGTGTGTGTGTGTGTGTTTAAATGTAATATGTAGCATATGTAATAATGTTGTGGGGTATTCATCAGAGAAGACTGTTCAGACATGGGTTTAAGCCAATAGGAAGATTTTGCTATTCAGGATCCCAGTGTAGCATTAAGCCTTTCTTGGAATGAGCTTTTAGGCACAAAAACCATGTTCCGGGTTGGCCTACTTCAGTTAACCAGAATCAGTACTACAGAAGCTAAAAAGCAAGGTAAGTACATTTAGAGACTTTCCTAGAACCATGAACTTTGATGGATTAGGTCTCTGTTTTCATTCTGGCAGGTGCTGCTATCCATGTGCTGAGTTTTATGGCCTGAATGGCACTTCCATCATGGAGTCAGTTCTGCTAAGGTCTGGAGCCCTGTTACAATAACAATGAAAGAACAGTCCATGAATTTGATAAACAGCAAGGAGAGGTATATGGGAAAGTTTGGGGGGAGGAAGAGGAAGGGAGAAATGATGTACTTCTAATCTCAAAAATAAATCAAAAATGTTTAGAGCCGTAATGAAAACAGTAACAACCACCACCACCATCTTGTGCCAAAGTTACATGCAGCCATGCTCCCATGGCTGTGTCATGGACAGGATGTCTTCAAGGTGTCTAAACACTGCTCCATAGACACAGACAGGCTTTCAGGAGAAATGGTAGCAAGGACAGTTGGGACCTGGAGAAGAGAGAGAAAGCTAGGAAAAGCTCCCAGTGGAGTGGGTTTGAAGAGGCTTCACCGAACAAATCTGAGGGGAAAGCAACAAAACACAAAACAAAGTATTATTCTAAATAGCATAGCATTTTTAAGAATGTTAGGGGTGGGGGCTGTTTTGTTTTTTAAGCCCAGGAGCCAGGAGTGGTGGTGGTGCACCATTGTAATCCCAGCAGCTGAATCCCAGGAGGAGCAAATGAGACCTTACACTGCTGGGGATTGATCTATGGCTTTTCACTTGCTAGACAGGTACTCTACCACTGAGCCACACCCTTTATAAACCTCTTAGCCAAAACATGGCAAGAAAATCCTTAATTCAAGATCAGCTTGGGCAGAAGAGAGGAGAGGAGAAGAGAGAAGAGTGGGAGGAAGTGTTTTGTCGGTTGTTCTGCTGGGGACTAAATATAGGATCTCATGCATTATAGATCAAGCACTCTGCCAACTGGGGCCACAGTCCCAGCCTGTAACAGAATCTAGGGTAGGGCAGATTATTTGAAATGTTGTAATATTTGAAATATTGACATAGTCGGCACTTTTACTAGTAGTACTACATCAACACTGTGGCCATGGAGAATAACGTTCTTTGACGAGAAAAGCCATACTTTAAAAAAACAGAACCAAAAAAACATATTACTGTGCATTTGTGTAAGAGGCCATCCTCGCTTTCCCTATGAGTTCTGGGATTTGAACGCAGGCTGGCTCAAAAGCGCCTTTAATCGTTAGAGCCAGTTTATCTGCTCAGATGCCATAAATTTCGAGTCTCCTTCAGTTTTAGCGGGAACAGACATAGGAGTCCCACCCACTGCACACACGGTTTTGCGCGTGCGCAGTCCTGGTCTGGCGAGACAGTTCTCGCGGCCGGAGGGTCAGATTGGACCTGTGAGGCGGAAGCACGCCCCTGAGGTTCCGGCGAGCGCAGCCCCGGCAGGAGCGACAGCATGGAGGAGGCGCCCCACGGTGAGCTAGCGTAGGACGCGTGGGTGGTATCGCTGGGACCGAGCCGCTTTGACTGTGCCCTTGTCTCCGTGCAGGCTGCCCCGGAGCCGACAGCGACCAGGCGGGCAGAGGAGCCTCGTGCCAGGGATGCCCCAACCAGAAGCTGTGCGCATCCGGCGCTGGCGCCGCACCGGACCCGGGTGAGGAAGCGGAGGGCAGATCAGGAAGTGGAAGGGGCGGGACTTGGGTGAATGGCAGCGGCTAGTGGGCATTCTAATTGGTTGAGGGGGGTTGGCATAGAAGGTGGAACTTGAGTTTGAGGGAGGTTTTAAAAGTCAAATAGCGGAAAAACTGTGGTGGGAATGGAGGTTTAGTCTGATCTGTGATATACAGAGAATCGAAAGGGGCATTAAAATCAGCGTGGCGACACAGGCTTGTTCCCCCGGAACTCTAGGGGCAGAAGCAGGAGGATGGCTGCAAGTTAAAAGCCAGCCTAGGATACAGGATGAGACCCTATGTGAATGAATGAATGAACGAACGAACATTAGGTTGAGTATGTTGGCACATGCTTGTAATCTCAGCATTTAAGAGGCCAGCCGGGGCTTAGACGAGACCCTGTCTATATATATATTTTAAAAATCAGTAAAAAAAGACCTCAAAGAAGGATAGAATAGAAAAAAGTGATGTGGGGCAGGTACAGGGCTTGAGTGATAACCACTGACCTCAGTATACACAAGGCCAAGCACAGAGGGGAGAATGGAAAAAATTCTGAGGTCTTTAAGGCCTGAGTCCTGGCACATGCCCATCACAGGTCACAGAGGCTCTGTCTGCGGCAGAGAAGAATCCCTTCTGTTAAGGAGACTATCTTTCAGCAGACATGAATGTTCATTATCTCAGTGGAGAGACAGATGGGAGACTGAGATCAGGAAGCAGAAGCAGACACATTAAACCTGCCAGGGATGAGCACTGTGAAGGGCGACCTCCAGGGTGAGGAGGACGGAAAGCCTATCTGGAAGGGGCTTGGGGAACAGGAAGCTAGGAGAAGGCTCTTCAGAGAGAGGCAGGGTTTGGTTGCTGGGTCTCCTGCAAACTGACCTTGAGCACGAATGCCCCCATCATGAAGAATAGTCACTCCACAGTGTAGTTTGTAAAGATTCGAAATAAGACGTGACATTGGAAACCCAGCATGTTGCTGGGATGGATACTTCTGAGAGCTTGTGGGTTTCTCATCCTCAGCCCTGGGGACGTTTGAAGCTGATCCCTTTTTACTGGGGCTATCCTGTGCTTAAGACACTTAGCATCCATCATCTAAGATGCCAGCGCTAGTCCCTCCTTGTGACATCCAAAGAATTTCTGCAGATGTTAACAGATGCCTCCTGGGTTGTAAAGCTTTACTCTCTACACAGTTCTGTTTAGGAGCTGGGCTTTGAACACTGGACTCTCCTTGGAACTCATGTTCTAGTAGACAAGGTAGTGCATAAATAAGATAGTCTTTTCAGGCTGGTAGTTACCATATTTTCTTCCTAGCATTTATTATTATTTTGCTGAAGTGGTATCTCACAAAGACCCTTAGGAACAGCTTAAAGAGTGGATTCTTCGCAGCACTTTGGAAGAGAGACAGGTAGGACTGAGGCGGGGACATCATCACCTCCTCTACTCCTTTGCAGCCGTGGAGGAAATCAGAGAGAAGATGAAGACGGTGAGACACAGGATCTTGGTGCTGTCAGGGAAAGGCGGCGTTGGGAAAAGCACATTCAGTGCCCACCTCGCCCACGGCTTGGCGGAGGATGGAGACATACAGGTGGGAGCCTGGGCTAAACTGGGAGATGCTCCTTGTATCAGAGGGGCTGCTGATGACTTTAGAGAGTGATTCTTGGACTCCAGGAAACCAGCCTCTCTGATTGTCTTGACCCTATAGAGAATGAGGAGCTGCCTGGCCATTGGTTGAGGTATTTCACTGAGTTCTCTAACCAAGATAGTAGTGTGCCTCTTCACATTCTGGTTGTTATATAGCACAGGGGCCTTTTACGCCTCCCCCTCATAAAGCTCTTTCTGTTGTCTTGAAGTTCAAATCCTGCAGCTATAGCTTGGTCCATCTCCTGTGAGCTAAGAATGATGTTTACATAATCAGTCACTTCTCTAGTCAGACAAACACCTATACATTATTATTGTTTTTGTCCATAAAGCAGAAGACTTTCTGTTTGCCTCTTACAGAAATGACCCTTGTGCTAGGTCCTTCATCTCTACAGTACAGACAAGCATGAAATTGGAGTCACCTCACCAGGCTATTTGACACATGCTTGTAATCCCAGCATTTCAGAGCAGGAGACTTTTGAACTCAAGGCCAGCCATGGCTACAAAGTGAGACCCTGTCTCAAATCAGACAAACTAGCTCAGATTCGCTGTAAGGGTGTGGTAATCAAGCGTAGCACAGGTTCCTATCCCAGCTCTGTCCACATCACTGCTGATGCCCGGGCTGGCTGCCAGGCTCTCTCTCTCTCTTTCTCTGCCTCCATTTTCTCATCTATAAAATGGGGCTCAGAGGCCTGGGTGAGAGGCAGCGGTTCCCATGCAAGCACAGTGCCTACCACACAGTCCGTGTCCCGGGAGTGCCCCTGGCAGCCATCTTCAGGATGATTGCTTTTAGAGTTGTATTGCAGCCTGCCCAGCCCACAGCACAGGGCAGGTTATGTGTGTTTATCTGTTCATTGTTCTGTTAGGGGACAATTCTCTCGTCACTAGAGGGTTAAATTTGCATCAGTACAGTCCAACCTTTTTTATTGCAGTTAGCATTTTTTACAAGGGCTAGGGCTGGAGCACTATGGTGGAGCTTTGTCTAACAAGTACAAGGTCCCTGCTTCATCCCCAGAAGCAGCTCCTGCCCTTCCCCCACTAACAACAACAACTGATGTATGTTTTGTCCAGAATAAGCTTTGGCTCTAGATCTGTTACGAATATTCTTTTTTTTTTTTTTTTTTTTTGGTTTTTCGAGACAGGGTTTCTCTGTGTAGCCCTGGCTGTCCTGGAACTCACTTTGTAGACCAGGCTGGCCTCGAACTCAGAAATCCTCCTGCCTCTGCCTCCCAAGTGCTGGGATTAAAGGCGTGCGCCACCACCGCCCGGCTAGGAATATTCTTAACCGTGTAACAACAGGCGCTGCTGTGACCTGGCATGGGGAGCTGCTCACATGCCTGTCTTCATACAAGAGTGTCTTGCCATGCGCTCGTCAAGACCTTTCAGTATATAGTCCAGTGGAGACAGGACCTGACAAGCTGTATTTCTTTATGCAGTTATGGTTGTTAAAAAAGATGAAGAGCTGGCTGAGCTGGCTCACCCCTGCAGTCTTGGTTGGTGCTCAAGAGGATTGCCAAGAGTCCCAGGCCAGCCTGGGTTACAGAGTGAGTCTGTCTCAAAAATGAAAGCAGCTTGTAGGCAAGCCCGCATTCTCTGGGCTGTCTGCAGTGCGCAGTGTAGATGCAGTGAACACTGAATTTGGCTTATTGAGGGTCAGTAGCACAATATCTCCAGCCCTCAGGCTGCCTTCTGTGTCCAGCAGACACCTGGCACTCAGTCTGCTCCTAGATGATGTCTGTCATCCTGTGTGGAAAGGGCCTCAGGTAAAGACAGCAGAAGCGGTGTTGAGCCCTGACACACATGCACACACACACTCGCTCCTAGGCAGAGAAAGGGAGATATGTAAATGAAGGAGGACCTATGAGGATGAGTGTCAGTCAGCATGCTGGCTTCCACTGCATGGGTCTAACTCCTGGGAAGGATGACCTTGGGCTCCATGGGCCGCAGGCGAGCAGCACCAGTATGGCCGCTTCTGTTGAGGAAACACCTGAGACCTTTGTCTGGGTTTGTAGGGGCCCCAGCTGGAGGTGCCTGAACCCTCAAGCTCTCATCTTACAGTTCAGAAGCTCAGATAGACAAGACTGAGGGAGAAGCCACCAGGTGAAGTGGCTGTTTGAAAGGCACAGAGTCAAAACTAAGACCTTTAGGGAAGAAACTTGACATTTTAAAGGGGGACAGAGTTGAGAGCCCCACAGCACCCCACACCAGTTTACTATGAGAAGGACTCCTAGCCATCAGCAGCTGAGGTCCTGGGGACACATAGGTCCAGGCTTGGTTCTCAGCAGGCACCCACTGTCCTGACCTAGGCAGAAGAGAGAAGCAATTGGTTGTTGGGGTGGTGAGTCAGACACAGTCTGCCCATAGAGAGCACCTCAGGAAGATCCTGGGCACAGATGAGAGTCCGTCTGCGTATTGTATCCCGCTGTTACTTGGCTCGATTCCTTCTTTGGCTTGTGGGAAGAGTCATTCCTCAAAAGGAACTGATAGGAAGGTGGCTGGAGTCCTGCTGGGCTGCAGAGATGCTCCCACATACAGACCTAGGTCCCCGCCTCAGGTGGCAGATGTCCCTCTGCTGCACTTTTGGGCTAGGCCAGCAGAGGACGCAGGAGGCAAACAGGATGTTAGTGAAGAAATCCCCTGTGTCCCTCTCAGTCACAGGCACTGCAGTCAGCCAGCATGTAGAGGAAGTAGGACTGAAGAGGGAAGACAGAGAGCATGGGGCAAGTTCCAAAGTTCCCCAGAGGTTCTGCACTCCAGATCCCACTACGTTCTCACAGTGAATGGCTGCCCTTCACACAGGCAGTGCACACTGCTGCAGGCCTTGATTGGCGAGTTGGTGGAAGTCTTCTGAGACTACCTAAGTCCCCACAAGAACTTCCCAGATTCCTTTCATGTTTTTAAGGATTGTTTTTGTTTATGTGTCTGTGTGTCTGTGTGAATGCCATGTGTATGCAGGTGCCTGATAGGCCAGGTATCAGATGCCCTGGAGCTGCAGTTATAGGGAGTTAAGAAGCAAGTTGGGGAGGAAAGGGTTTATTCAGCTTACACTTCCACACAGCTGTTCATCACCAAAGGAAGTCAGGACTGGAACTCAAGCAGGTCAGGAAGCGGGAGCTGATGCAGAGGCCATAGAGATGTTTCTTACTGGCTTGCTTCCCCTGGCTTGCTCAGCTTGCTTCTTGGTTATGATGTTTGTGCAGGGATAGAAACCCTGACAAAGACAAATTGGTACCAGGAATGGGGTATTCCTGTGACAACCTGACCATGTTTTGGGGAGGACTGTGGAAGGACTTTGGAACTTTGGGCTAGAAGATCCATTTGGTGTTAAGAGCTCTGTGGAATGTTGTGTAGGAGCTTGGAAGATAATGTTGAGAACAGTGCAGAAGATGGAGGCCTGGCTTGTGAAATGGGAAGATTAAAGACTCTTATCAGGGCCATTGCTATTTTGATTGTGAAGATTCTGTGGTTTTGGTTAGCTGGGGCTGAAGAACCAGCTGTGATTAACAAGATACCAGAACCACTAAAGCAAACCTTTGTGTTACTGGGACTATTGATGCTGGCTAGCTGGAGCTAAGAAATTAGCAGTGATTAAGAAGAGACCAGCATCACTGAGGTGAAATCTTCTGGGAAGTGTTTTCTGAGAGTACAGAGGCTGTGTTCCTGAGATAGCTAAGGTTATACCTTGTGCTGTGACTGGACTTGGTACTGTGTAAGAGTCACCCAGGTGGTACTGGTTTTGAAGACATGAAGGGGTCATGGAGAGCAGCTGAGGCTCGGCACTGTGAGAGGCCATGGAAGGCCATTGGTGAAGGTGAAACCTCAGTTAAAATTGATGGCCCAGAACTGAAGGGGTCATGCAAAGGAGTTGAAGCTTGGCACCATAAAGAGATCCTATGAGAGGCTATTGGTGAAGCCTAGTTGTAGTGGAAGACAGCAGTGTTTTGGAGATGCCAGTGCCATGAGATGACCACCAAGAACAGCCGCAGCAGTGGAGTACAGGCAGCTGGAGCCTAGAAGACAAGCTGTGTGCTACAAAGGGCAGAGCTGGAGAAGTGACCCAAGCCCTTGGAGGAGCCTAGAAGATCATGAGTTGGATCCCAAACATTGGACAGTTGGAGTTTGATTTTGCTGTTGCTTGTGACTGTACCCTGATATTTTTCCCTCTTGAAGGAAGAAAGTATCTTAGTGGAACCCACAATTAAGAAACTTTTAGCCCGGCAGTGGTGGCGCACACCTTTAATCCCAGCACTTGGGAGGCAGAGGCAGGCAGATTTCTGAGTTCGAAGCCTATCTGGTCTATAGAGTGAGTTCCAGGACAGCTAGGGCTACACAGAGAAACCATCTCGAAAAACCAAAAAAAAAAAAAAAAGAAACTTTTAATTGTAAAAGGACTTGGGATTTTAAAAGAGATTGAATATTTAAAGGGATTGAAATTTCAATATGTAAGAATTTGTAAAGACTGGGGCTTTTAAAGTTATTTAGATCTTGGGGATGAATAAGAAAGTAAGGATTGAGACTTAATGGTGATGAGTTTGTGTGTCAAGTTGACAAGGAGTCTATCGTACTAGCTGGTTTTGTGTGTCAACTTGACACAAGCTGGAGTTATCACAGAGAAAGGAGCCTCCCTTGAGGAAGTGCCTCCATGAGATCCAGCTGTAAGGCAGTTTCTCAGTTAGTGATCAAGGGGGGAGGGCCCCTTGTAGGTGGTGCCATCCCTGGGCTGGTATTCTTGGACTCTATAAGAGAGCAGGCTGAGCAAGGCAGGGGAAGCAAGCCAGTAAGGAACATCCCTCCATGGCCTCTGCATCAGCTCCTGCTTCCTGACCTGTTTGAGTTCCAGTCCTGACTTCCTTTGGTGATAAACAGCAATGTGGAAGTGTAAGCTGAATAAACCCTTTCCTCCCCAACTTGCTTCTTGGTCATGATGTTTGTGCAGGAATAGACACCCTGACAGGCAGCCAGCAAATGCTCTTTCTTCTGAGACATTCTCCTCATCTTCTAGGTTTTTTTTTGTTTGCTTGTTTGTTTTGTTTTGTTTTGTTTTGTTTTTTAGAAAAAAATATATGAGGGCAGGAAAGATGGCTCAGTGGTTAAGAATACTGACTGCCCTTTTAAGAGGACCTAGGTTCGATTCTCAACATCTATATGGCAATTCACAACTATAACTCCAGTTCCTTTTATGGCCTACATGAGCATCAGGCATGTGTGAGGTGCACAGACATGCACACAGACAACACACCTGTATGCATAAAATTAAAAAGGTGTGTGTGTAGGGGCAGATATGTGCTCAAGTGCAGTTCCTGTGGTGGCCAGAAGGGGACACCAGATCCCCTGAAACGAGTTACAAAGGGTCTTGAGCCACCCAACACGGGTGCTGTGAATCCATTTCAGGCTCTCTTTAAGAGAAATGTGTTCTCTTACTATCCGAGCCTTCTGGCCAGCATCTCCTTTCTTATTTAAAGGCTGTTTTGAAAGCTCATTGTCAGCTTGGTCCCAGGAATATGGGGCTTGCCTTGAGGTCAGCCATGACTTCTTCCCAGGCCTCCTATGTAGGCCTGACTGGTGGAAAGAGTACTGGCACTGGAGATGTTGACTTTTGTCCCATCTCTGTTCCTTGCTTATTGAACAAGTCCCTGGGCCTCTCTGAACCTCAATTCCATCTTCTGTGATGCAGAACTCATGGTACACTCCTAGGCTGAGTGAACTAAATCTCTTCAGTGGCCTGATGTACGATCACCCTGTTCCACACCGGGGGCTGTGTGCCTCCCTGTCGCCCTAGGAGTTCCTGGAAGGTCCATGCTGCATCTTTCCCCTGAGAAAGTGGAAGCTCAACCATTTGTCTTCATGTGTTGTCCACGCCCCATCCCACTGTGCACAGCTCGAATGTCCAGCAGTCAGTGATGGCACCACTTGTCTTTTCTCATTCCCAGGTCGCTCTTCTGGACGTCGATATCTGTGGGCCATCGATTCCCAAGATCATGGGCTTAGAAGGCGAGCAGGTAATAGCTGATGGAGAATCTGACTGGTTCTCCTTGGGCAAGCACATACAGTAGCCCCTCTGTCTCCTTTCTCAATGGCTGTGGACTTAGGGGTTCAGGATTAGATATAAAGTACATCCACATACGTGAGAAGCATTGGGGTTTTTTTGTTTTGTTTTGTTTTGTTGGGTTTTTTTGTTTTTTGAACCTTTTATGGGTGGGAGAGGGAAACAGCAAGCGGAATGCAGAAGTGAGAGGCGGAAATTCAACTCTGAGCAGTTACTCGGGGCCAGGGTTAGCTTGGGTCTACACTGGAAGCAAGGGAGTCTTTCAGAGCTGTTGTCTCTGCTAGGGAACTGAGTCCCTGACTGTGGCACTGCTGAGTGACACAGCATCAGGACAGTGGGGTTGTCTGCTACTGGCTTCATCCTGGAAGGACCTCTGGTGGTGGCAGAATCAGGGCTGGGCTCAGACACCACGGGCAATGCTATCTCTTTCACTCCGGGTCCTCTTCTAGGCATGCATTGTCGAGCAAGGCCGATGATCCTCACCGGAAAGAACGAGGACAGGAGGCCAAGGCAGGAGATGAGCTAGCCTAAGCAAATAGGAAGTTCACCCAGGCACTGCCAGAGCCTGGGGTGTGCATATGAGGATGCTAGCATGCATAGTGGTACCCATGCTGAAGTAAAAAAGCAGGAATATGAGCAGTCGGCGAGCCTTTGCACAACACACATGCCAACATGGGTGTACTTAGTACAGTTGTCTTATGAAGTAGAAATTTAGCCAGGCATGATGGCGTAAGCTATAGTCCCAGCTACTTGGAAGGGTGAGTCAAGAGGATCACGTAGTTTTGGGGGTAGGGGCCTGTCTGGAAAACTGAAAGAGGAGAAGGCCCAGTCTGATGTGTAGACGGAAGTTGCTTAAGTTTTAATTTCGTAATAAACAGAACAGGGCCCAGCCCTGGGGGTCCAGGCTCAGAAGTAGCTCGGTGGGGCTTCTGGTGACTCTGGGCCCTTGCCCCTAAGGTAGCATTCTGGAGTCAGGGCTCAGGACACAGACTGGGACAGGTTTGTTTGGTTGGTAGACAAGCTCTCACCGGGTAGCCCTGGATGGCCTTCGATTCACAGAGATTCACTTGCCACAGCTCCAGAGTGTTGGGATTAAAGGTGTGCAACACCACGCCCAGCCCAAGGGCAGCTTTAAAGTTTTATTTTAATCTGTAAAGGTATTTTCCCTGCATGTGTGTCTGCAAATCATGTACTCACAGTGTCTGAAGAGTCCCAAAGAGTGCGTCAGATCCCCAGGACCTGGAATTACAGTCAGATGTGAGCAACTACCATACAAGTGCTGGGAGCTGAAGCCAAGTCCTTTGAGCACTGGGTAGCCAGTGCCTTTAGCGGCTGGCCCGCCTCTGCTCCAGTGCCTTTAGCGGCTGGCCCGCCTCTGCTCCAGTGCCTTTAGCGGCTGGCCCGCCTCTGCTCCTGTGCCAGTGCCTTTAGCGGCTGGCTCGCCTCACATGCTTGCATTTTCTCAGCAGCTGGCAGGCAGCACTCTCCTCCTTACATACCTCAGAGTTGTGCCTGCGCTTGAATAATTTTGGTTCCTTGGCAAGGGCAGGGATAGAGTGTTTGTATCAAATAAGGTCTTCATTTCTCAACCCTCCCTTAAGAACTGGGTGGCCAGCAGGTAGAAGTGCTTGCTGCCAAGCCTGATGACCTACCTGTGTTCTGGGATCCTCATGGTGGAAGGGGAGTCCTGAAGGTTGTCCTCTGACCTCTATGTATACAGCCATGAAACATACTGGCACACAACACTGCTAAATAAAAGTAATTAAGGGACTTTTTAATTGACTGGTGAAGTGCAGGGCAGTGAATCACATTGTGTGACACCATCCTCCACGGGTACTTTGTCAGTGACAAGAATGGCTGTCCTGTTCCCACAGGTTCACCAGAGTGGCTCCGGCTGGTCTCCAGTGGTGAGTAAGCTGTGCTGCGGCGGAGGCAGTGTGTGGGGGTTAGTTGTGTTTGACGGGCTGTTGGAAGCAGGGGATGAACGATGACTAAGACTGTTTTCCAGACCAAGGATGAGTAGGCCTTGTCTGTAAACAGGGCTCGTAGACCTGTGCTGTTGGGTTCCATAGCTCCAAAGTGGTACTGTGACCACAGTGTGCCCCAGTCAAACCTCACCTAAAAAGACTGGGTTTCGGGGTCTCTGCTGATCCGATTAGGACACCTGAGGAAACTATTTCAGCATCATTGACTTGTTGCTGAGACACAGGCAACACATGGCCTCCTGTAGATCCCACTATGGCCACCTGTTTTTCAAAAATGTTTTGAGACTGCAAAGAGCAAGCGTAGGTGTGAGGCACATGGTACCTTTATCCTGATTTTTTATTTTTTATTATAATTATTATTATTATTAAATTTCATGGGAAGCACCTTTGTAGTTTTGTGTAGAGTGTTGTGCCCTTGTCCCCTGTAAGGAAACATGTTTCTCCCCATTATTCCCATTCCTGCTGCAGTACGTGGAGGACAACCTGGGGGTGATGTCTGTGGGCTTCCTGCTCAGCAGCCTGGATGATGCTGTCATATGGAGGGGACCAAAGAAAAATGGTTTGTCACTGTTCCCCAGCTCTGATTCCTGGTTCTGCCTACATCCAGGATGTTGGGGAGGCTGCGGGCGCCTGCTGGGCTTTGTGGTGTGTTAGTGCCGTCATTTTGATCCTGGGGTGGAGCCTAGGACCTCGTGCCTACTAATGCTCTCACCTGGAGCTATACCCTGGCCTGTAGTATGTTCTGTTTCAGCATCCAGCCTCCCTGATAAAGAAAACTATGAGAAATACAAGGTTTCAGTGTAGACATTTTATTACCTACTGTGAGCTTTTCTACTCTTGAGACTTGCAGGATCCCAAAGTGATCTGTAGTGTGATCACATGGCTGGTTTGTGTCAAGGAGGGAAATGTGGAGTGAAAACCCCTTTCTAGGGAAACATACGATGATGCAGACAGCACGGCTGGGCAAGCACCTTCTCACAATTGATACTTCAGCCACATGACTGTTGGAACAACATGTCTGTGCCACACATAATGACAGTAGCACCCCTGACTTCATCATGGCCATCCAACATGTCTACAGATCTCACCTCCTGCCCCCTGGGGACAGCAGTGTCACTGCGTTGAGGTTGAGAATGTAGGCCAAATGCTCATGCATAATGAAAGATGATGCCAGAAAGAAGGCACACACTCAGCCTTGCCCACTTCCAGGTATGATCAAGCAATTCCTCCGTGATGTAGACTGGGGAGATGTGGACTACCTCATCATAGACACCCCACCCGGCACGTCCGATGAACACCTCTCGGTGGTCCAGTATCTGGCCGCGGCACACATTGATGGGGCGGTGATCCTCACCACCCCTCAGGTGAGTGAGCACTCTGATGACTGTACAGCATCTCCTGGACCATACATGCCTTTCAGTACCCTTCGGCTGAGGGATAACTGCTCTGTGAACTTTGCCAGGAGGTGGCCCTCCAGGATGTCCGGAAAGAGATCAGCTTCTGCCACAAGGTAAAGCTGCCCATCATCGGTGTGGTAGAGAACATGAGTGGTTTCATCTGCCCCAAGTGCAAGGTGAGGCTCCCCAGGGCAGGCCTGAGCACACCCTCGTCATAGTGGGGAAATGGCAGGAATGGTTCTCTAGGGACGGTGTCTGCTTTCCCTGCGGGGTTGGGAAGGGAGGGTCTCCATCAAGCCCTCTACTACTGCCTGGGTGAAGATGCTTCAGACTTTCACAGCCAAACAGCACTGTTTCAAAATGTCTAAAAACTAGTGTATCCTGAGATGCAGAAGCAAACTAAAGCCTCCTCCCCTTTCTGCCTCACAGAAAGAGTCTCAGATCTTCCCTCCCACGACCGGGGGTGCAGAGGCCATGTGCCAGGACCTGAAGATCCCTCTTCTGGGCAAAGTGCCACTGGATCCACACATAGGTGAGTGTGAACACGGCAGCTCTGAGGGGCCTATGCAGCGTACACGGCCATCTTAGCAGCTTGGGGCCTTGTCTGCAGGACTAGCAGTGGTGGCTCAGAGCTCCTTAGACCCACAGAGCTCTTTAGAAGTTGCAGCCACAGGAGAGAACAGTGAGGCCTGGGGCAGGCACCTCAGATCCTCCCTGAAATTCCAGCTATGTGTCCCTAGGACCACAGGGCCCCTTGGTCACTAGTGCCGAGACAGCTCACTCTGCTTCTGTGCTGGGTTTGACATACTACTGGGGGCCATGCTGGGGGCCCTAGGATCCTGGCAGTTCTGCTCTGAATGGTCTTCAGAACTGAGGAAGGGGTGTGCAGCTAGCTCTATCCCAGGCTCATCCAGGTATTGGTTTGCTTGTGAGGAGACGGGCTCTACTGTCTGGTAGATTCCACTTTCCCCACAGTAAGAGCTGAGCTTGCTTGAGAGGCAGCAGCCTGTGACGGAGCAGAAGTGGAGCAGTGCCAGGTGCCTGCCTCTCAGAGGAGAGGGCCTGAGGCAGATTGGTTCCTCTGCAGGTGACTATGTACCCAAATGTGGGAGCCTCCCTTTTCCTGTCAGGGAAGAAGGGACTGAGGCGTTTGAACAGGGCTTTGGGTAACAACATGGGGACCAGGTCTTGAGAGAGGTTCACAGGCAAAGTTGTGTCTCCCCTTGGTTACATATGGTCCTTAGGATGGTGAAGGTGTGTGCGCGCGCATGTGCATGCATGTGTGTGAGTGTCTGTGCAGCTGGGAAGGACCATAAAGATGACATGATAGAGGAGGAGGCAGAGGTCAGGGTGTGTGCACCCAGGGTGCTGCTCACCCAAGAGGCAGTGTGTATTCCACATTTACATGTGTGTTTCCTCAGAGATGCAGAAGCTCGCCCCCGTCTGCATTACCTTTCTTAGTCCTTGAGGTTTTGACACACTCCCTGTCTGTTGAGAGCCCTAACTGAGTCCCCTTCCTGTATTCTCATTTTCCTGGGATGCGGGTTAGTGGATCTCATGCAGACTCCTGGGCCCACTCAGCAGAGCAGACAGTTCTTTGGGCCTATTTGCCACATGCTACCCAACTGACTTGTGGCCACAGCCAAGCAGCATCGTTGCTGAGGAAGGGACACACCTGGGGCCTTTGTTGTGTCTCTCCACCTTTGCTGTCCTTGAGTGGGGAGCCCCAGGCAGCCACACTGTAGCAGGCACACAAGAGCAAGGATTTTACAAGGGTTTCCTTTCCTTTCCTCTGTCTCTTTAAGGCAAGAGCTGTGACAAAGGCCAGTCTTTTTTTGTTGAAGTCCCAGATTCTCCAGCCACAGCGGCCTACAAAAGTATAATTCAGAGTAAGTACTTGAAACATCGCCTGCAGGAAGTTGCCTAGAGGAGTGAAGTGTTCAGAAGCAGTAGGGTTAATCTGCCACCTTGAGCTGGAGACAGCAGGGGTGCTGGGGACCCCATAACCAGCGTAGCTCCCCAGCCCAGGAGGCCGTGAGACTTCTCCCCTCATGTGTCTACATTATGAGCTAACCTCTTAGTTTGAGAAATGGGGGCGGGTGAAGTTCATAGCTCAGGAAATACTTGCCATTAAGTATTCCATTAAGTATTGGTCCATTATTATTCCAGTAAAACTGACTGGAATCCTAACTGGTAAGCCAAAGCAAGCTATGGGCAAAGGTGTTGGGTAAGAACTCACCCCTCAACTTGTCTTTTAGGGATCCAAGACTTTTGTAATTCTCGTCAGTCATATGATGAGAACCTTATCAGTCCCTGAAGTGGAACTGGGCTAAGTGCCACCTGCTAACCACAGAGCTGGCAGGCCATGTGTCCAGCCACACCTGGTCAGTGGGGGACAGGTGGACCCGCAGCCACCAGATGCTGACAGGATTTGAAGTTGCTCATTAGGACACTATAATCACCTGTCTGCCTATTTCCTCAAGATTAAAGGTACCAGCGCTCTGCATCCAGGTACCATTCGTCGGAAATAAAAATGTCTCCTTGAACCTGTCCCTTAGGGCCTGCTTTCTGAAATCCAAGGGACTAGGAACTTTGAGTCACAGGACTCCCAGGAACTGTGTCTGCCTCAGGCAATAAGCCTAGGGAGAGCCAGAGGGAGGATTGTGGCCCCCTCAGGAGGGAGAATATCACCAGCCTCTGACCTCACTGGGGTCTCCAGTTCTGGGAGGTCTCCAGTCATGCTGGGATCAATGTGAGTGCTTTGGCTGGAGGCCATCAGAACCCCTGGCAAAGCTTGTAAGTCACCCATGAGGTGATGGGTACCTTCAAGACATCTGGTAATTCCCAGGGTCCCAGGCAAACCATTACCTGGCACTTCTGAGAGACAAATATGATTGTCCCCATGGTCTGGGACTAAGACATAGGACAGAGAGCTGCTGAGGGAAGTCATTCCAGATTCCCACTGCACTGTGGCATGACACTTGGAAGGTGGGCAGCCCCTTCCCCTCTCCACCCCTTCCCCTTTACACGTGAACTCTTGGGAGTGTGCTGGGGTCCCTGTGGGGCAGATGCAACCTGTCCAAAGCTTGATGGATTCCGAGCAGGCCCTAGACATCGGGGTTCTAGCTTGGACTTGCTCCAGGTCAACTTGGAGGACTGAGGAGAGCCCACCTAGACCTGAGGGAGAGGTCAGGAGCCTCTGGCCTGCACCTACTGCTTACCTAGTGCTGGTGGATGTCAAGCCCTTCCAGCCTGGCCTTCTCAAAGTCACCTGGGGAATCCTGCAAGGCAAGCGGAGCCATGACTGTCCCAACAAAGAGCAGGCTCACTGGGGAGACCCACAGCCACAAGTAGCATCATTCGGAGCACCATACAGTCAAAAAGACTCCCCCATCCCTCACTGCTGACAGCTTGACAGTTGGCAATTATTGAGACAATTATTCAAGAAATTTTTCCTGGCTTCAAAACAAAAACAAGGCTTTGTCATTCTTTCCTTAATTCTGTAGTCTGTCTGTGTGTGTGTGTTCATTCATGTGTGCGCATGTATATGTGCAGGCATGTGCATCCCATGATGCAACTTTTGGGGCCTTATTTCTCTCTTTCCACCTTGTTTTTGAGGCAGGATCTCTCATCTGTCCATGAACTTCTCTTTCTACCTTCTCATCCAGAATGCTGTGATTATAGATACTTGCCACCATATCTGGCTTGTATGGATTCTTGGGGTAGAATTTAGGTTGTCAGGTTTACACATCCAGTGCTTTTATCCACTGAGCCCTCTCCCTGGCCAATTATATGTTTTGCTTTAATTATTTGATTTTATGTGTGTGCTGCTGGAATGAATGTATATATGTATATATAAAACATGTGATGCCTGTAGAAGTCAGAAAAGAGTGTCAGAATCCTCTGGAACTGGAGTTACAGATAGATGGCTGAGCCGCTGTATGGGTGCTGGGAAACAGATCTGGGTCCTCTGCAGGAGCAACAAGTTTTCTTAACTTTAACCCCAGTCTTAAATATCACTTAAAACTAAGTCAGACACTGCATTGATAGGAACTGTCAGTTTGTTACAGACAGGATGGTGGGTGCCAGGAGCTAGGAACAAATGGGGAGCTAGTGTCTAAAGGACCATGCTCTTGTTGGAAGTGACAAGGTTCTGGAGCTAGTGGAGCTAGACTATATGGCATCTGTGCAAGGCTGTCCCTAGAACTAATTGACCTATTGTGGGTTTGTTTGTTTGTTTGTTTTAACTTGTTTATTAAAACAGAGTCTCACTAAGTAGCCCGGGCTGGGCTGTAACTCATTATGTAGACCAGGCTGGCCTTAACCTCAGAGATCCACCTGCCCCTGCCTCCAGAGTACTGATATCAAAGGTGTATACCACTACACCCAGCAGGAACTGTACATCAGAAATAGTCAACATGATGGATTTTACATTTATACACAGTAAAAAACAATGGTGAGCTGGAGTTAGGAAGACAGTTAAAAACTGCAGCTGCCTGTAGATGCCCTTCTCTGAGCACGTGGAAGGAAGGCTCCAGGGAGGGACTCGTCACTCACCGTCTGAAACCCCGTTTGGGACAGAAAGCTGGCTGCAACTGTGCTCATATCACTGTCGCCCCCCATTTTACAGAGGATGTAGCCGTAGAGGTTCGCAGCTTGGAGGGAAATGCCAGCAATCACGAGAGCCTGCATCGGGCAAAGCAGAGGGAAGTCTGCTGAGGGTGCACACTCACAGGGAAGGGCTGGTGTGGCTACTCTGTCCCAAGTGAACACTCACGGACACTTTAGCAACCAAAAGGCTGTGACCACCATGGTTCATGTAAAGGAGGCAAGCAGAGAAACGGAAACTGCCCAGAGTCATGGAGCTGGTGCTGCTGGATGAGAGAAACCAAAGGTGCCCGTTTGCCATCTAGATGCAGAAACCAAAGGCACCCGTTTGCCATGCCAGTATTGCTGCCGCCGTGCCCTGTGTTCTGTATCCTCCTTGAATGGATAGCCCTCCCAGAGAAATGGGCACTGTCAGCCTTCCTACCCAAGAAAGGCTGGCAGCGAACAACAGGACTGCATGTTTTAATAAAAACCCCTTCCTGGAGGCTGAAGATGCAGCTCAGTGGGAACACTTGGCCTTGCTTGCACAAGCACAAGGCCCTTGGGTTCCCTCCCTAGCACTTCAGAAAAACATAATTTCATATCAACACAATTCATCCGTATCCACTAAGGAATGAAACAGAATGTACCATGGAATATTATTTAACCCTACAAAGAAAGTGTAGTTTGGGTGGGCCTGAACATGTGCTAAGTGAAAGAAGCCACTTAGAAAAGAACAAATACTGCGTGATTCCATTTATGTAACATGCTGGCATAGGCAAGTCTACCTAGGAAGGTGAGTTCCAGCAGCCAGGGAAATGGCATAGAGCACGATACCTACAGAGTACAGATTTTCTTTGAGGTGGTGAAAATAATTTTTAAATGGGCTGGAGAGTTCTCCCAGTAGCTAAGAGAACTTGCTGTTCTAGAGAGGACTTGAGTTTGGTGCCCAACACTTCTGTCAGCAGCTGACAACTGCCTGTAGTTCCAGCTCCAGGGGCGCTCAGGCCCTCTCTGCCCTCTGAGGATACCTGTACTTGCTGCACATACAACACAGATACCCACATAATGGTAATAAAATCTGCTGGTTTTTTTTTTTAATTCTGAGATTGTGATATAACTGCACAAGACTGACAGAAGCCACAGAGTAAACCCCTCACGTGCTGAATGTATCATGAGGCTATCTCCATCAAGCTGTTAGAGCTTCTAGCCCCTGGTTTGTCAGAGCAGCAGGCGGGTCAGGGAGCATCTTACCAGCCACTTGAGCTTCAAGGAGAACAAGGTACTGAAGAAGAACACAATCCAGATCACTGGGCAGATGATGAGACCAAGCCAGAAGATGCGTGCCTCTGCCTCAGTGGCAGCCATGTGGTTTGCAGAGACCTGTTGGGGACAGCCACTGTAGCTTTTGTTCATTTGTTTCTCTACATGACATCACTGGCTGTCCTGAAGCTGGCTTTGTACACCAGGCTGGCCTCAAACAGAGATCCACCTATCTCTGCCTCCCAAGTGCAGATATTAAAGGCGTGCACCACCACCACCCAACTGGCACACACACACAACTTGGGAACTTGTGTAAACTTCACACAGCCTTTCCCCAGTCCTTATTAGTTTGTCTTGTTACAGGGCGTACCTTTCTGGCTTCAAATATCCAGTGACTTTTCCCATCCTCATCTATCTGGTTCCACCATCGAAGACCCACCATGAGTCTTCCAGTTACATTCTGAGGAAAGTGGGCAAAAGGACACACAAGGAACAAAATGACTGATTGTTTC
Organism: Tokudaia tokunoshimensis; assembly: GCA_036184795.1. Taxonomy (NCBI): domain Eukaryota; kingdom Metazoa; phylum Chordata; class Mammalia; order Rodentia; family Muridae; genus Tokudaia; species Tokudaia tokunoshimensis. Next base: position 100,981,989 of record BTHU01000010.1, read on the forward strand.
TGTAATGGTCTTCCTATGTAGCCCAGGGTAGCCTTGAACTCTCAAGCCCCCTACCTCGGCCTCTTGAGTGGTGAGTATTAGGTTTGTGCCAGTGCACACAGTGAATGTTTGTGGTAAACGCCCACAGAAAGCACTAAGACAAGGGTGTTGAGCTGAAGGATGGCAGTGGGTGACGATGGTTCTGCCGAGCCTGAAGATCTGAGTTCAATCCCTGTGACCACATGGGGAGAGAATTGGCTTCTACAAATGTCCTCAGACCACAAGTGCATTACAGCACAGGTGTGTGTGCACACACACGGAAGAAAGGGGTAAAAGAAGGTTGGACTGTAATTGTTTGTGGAGTGAACTTTGCAAGCTTCTCATCTCTAAGCTTGCTTTTGTTTTCAGTTTTTCTTTTTCTTTTTTGTTTGTTAGTTTGTTTTGCTTTGTTGTGTTGTTTTTGAGACCGAGTCTCATTTGGTTGTCCTAGAAGTTGCTATGTAGACCAGGCTGGTCTCAAACTCAAGAGATCCACCTGTTTCTGCCCACCTACTCCCATCCCCCCACCCTGAGTGCTGGTTTAAAGATGTGTGGTACCAGACCAGGCCCTACTCACTTTGAAAAGTGAGATTCTAGCCAGGTATGGTGGTACATGCCTTGAATCTCATTCCTCAGGAGGCAAAGACAGACAGATCTCTGTGATTCGGAGTTCAACCTGGGTTACATAGTGAGACACACGTTCACATTATATGTCTATATATGTCCATATGTATCATGAAAATTGTACAAAGTCCAAAGCCATATGGGTTCATCACTCTCATGGTACACTTGCACCTATGACAACTGATTCTGGAAGCCACTTACTGAAGCACTTTTGCCCTTTAATCGTAAGTGGCATGGGCCCAGTAGTCCTTAAAATGTAAACATTTTGTGTGGAGGGGAGCACTCATGTGCCATAGCACGCTGGAGGAGGACAAAGGACGACTTGGGAGCGTCGGCTCTCCTTACACAGAGCAGGTTCTGAGGATCTTGCTCTGATCCAAGCTTGACAGCAGCAGTCCTCACCCTGTTGCCCACACCCCTCAGTGTTCTTAAATAGGTAGCAACAACTTAAACCACAACACCCCTGAATCCCACATGCACAGATGACATCGCCACCTGGGAGCAAAGGCTAAGTGTCCCTAGAGGGAACCTTACCTTCACAGACCAGAAGTCAAAGGACAGGAGGAGGAGCACGGTGACAAAGCAGCCCACAAAGCTCCTGCTGAACCAGTCACAGCACACATAAGCGATGATGGCGCTCACTCGGAAGAACAGGTGGAAGAAGGTAGCCAGGGGATGCCTATGGAGAACCTGGAACTCAGACCCAAGAAAAGGGGGTGCCTATGGAGAACCTGGAACTCAGACCCAAGAAAAGGGGGTGCCTATGGAGAACCTGGAACTCAGACCCAAGAAAAGGGGGTGCCTATGGAGAACCTGGAACTCAGACCCAAGAAAAGGGGGTGCCTATGGAGAACCTGGAACTCAGACCCAAGAAAAGGGGGTGCCTATGAAGAACCTGGAACTCAGACCCAAGAAAAGGGGGTGCCTATGGAGAACCTGGAACTCAGACCCAAGAAAAGGGGGTGCCTATGAAGAACCTGGAACTCAGACCCAAGAATGGGGGGTGCCTATGGAGAACCTGGAACTCAGACCCAAGAAAAGGGGGTGCCTGTGGAGAACCTGGAACTCAGACCCGAGAAAAGGGGGTGCCTATGGAGAACCTGGAACTCAGACCCGAGAAAAGGGGGTGCCTATGAAGAACCTGGAACTCAGACCCGAGAAAAGGGGGTGCCTATGGAGAACCTGGAACTCAGACCCAAGAATGGGGGGGTGCCTAGGGAGAATCCACAACTCAGACTCAAAAACAAGGTCATTAAACTCACTTGGGCATCACCAGTGGGGCCTTCTTCCCTGGTGGTTCATCTCAAAGCTCAGGCCACAGTACTGTGCACATACAGTACACTCCTCAAAGTCTCATGCATCCCAGGCTGGCCTCAGACATAACATGTGCTTCTCGTCCCTCCACATGTTAGATCACAGATATGTATAACTACGCTTGGTCTATATGGCACTGGGAATCAAACTCAGAGCTCCCTACACCTGACCTATATCACAGCCCCTGAAATGTGTTATGACATTTGTTGTTTTCTCCCTCGAAGAACCCAGGACTTTCCCCTAATCTGACTCCAAACACCAAACATCATTTGCCCTCTTTGAACCAAGGTCACTTCTGAAGTGAAGTGAGACCAGGATTTCTTGCCTTCCCCCCCAGTGGTGACAACAATCAGTTCCCTAAAGGTAAAGTTTGGGTCATTCCATAAGCACAGATGTAGCTCACAGGGTAGAGCTCTCAGCTCACAGGGCGAGGCATAAGGCTCACTCCCAGAGAGTGGAGAGAATGGCGCCGTGAATGGGATCTGGTTCATGCTGACTGCTTGGCCGTGAGTGGTAATGAGATGCTGGAGTTTGCTAAAAATACACCGTTCCTGTACATTTTGCCTTCGGATGCCAGCCTGCCTAGAGAAGAGCCTGGGGCACAGGGAGCCCCCAGCCTGCAGCAGCTGCATCTTAATGAATAAGACTGTTAAAAAAAAAAAGCACTGCCAAGCCGTCTAGAACAGATAGCAATGACTGCAGGGGACACATGGATGGCAGTGGGTGACACTGAGAGGACCTGGCTTCTTGAAGGTCAAGAACACTTGCTGCTCCTCCAAAGGCCCAGAGTGCTATTCCCAGCACCCATGTCTGGCAGTTCACACCACCTGTAGCTCCAGCTACCAGGGGTGGGAGGTGGGGGAATCCAATACCTTTTTCTGGCCTCCAAGGGCACTGGACTCATATGTGCATGCGCACAAGTGCACTCTGTCTCTCTCCCACTCACACACCCACCCACCACCCAGATAATATATCTTTTGAAAATGGTAGGGAGAAGGGGGTGATGAAAAAGACTACCACAGATCTGTGGGGGCTGGGGGGCAGGCTGCTCACCCTAGGAATGCAGCCGGAGCAAACAGAAGGCACCTGTAATGCCTGGCTCATGCCTGGCTCACAGTGGGATGTGCAATGATGTCAGAACTGCATCACCTATGCCTCACGTTCTGCAAGGAGGAGAGACTGTTGCTTAGGACCAGATATTTGCCAGAATGTTGTCCTCCGCTCTTCAGGTGAAGGCTTATTCTGTTCCCAGAAGGTGTCCCTACCATTTCAAGTTAGACATGATCATATATATCACTTCAAAACTTCCTAGAATGTTCCAGAAGAAAAGTCTCATAGTCTTTTACCTTGAACCTTGTTAGTGATTTTTATTTTCAGCTAGCTGTATCAACACAGTTTTGCCCTTTACCCAGGTAATACTAGAGATAAACTCATCTTGGGCATTCTTCCAGGGTAAAGTCACATCCAAGATATTTTAAATAGAGCTGGAAAGAAGTATCAGTGGAGAACTTCCCATGCAAGCAAAAGTACTGGAATTTAGATCCCTAGATGTCCATAGAAAGGGTGGATGTGGTGGCTTACTTCTAATCCTAGCCCTCAAAAGGCTGAGACAGGATCCTCTGGTCAATCTAGCTAGCCAGATCAGCCATAATGACCAGCCCTGAGTTCAATGGGCGACCCTGTCTCAGAAAGTAGAGGGTGACTGAGGAAGACAGCTGACATCAACCTCAGACCTCTCCATGCACGTGCATATGCACAAACCTGCACACATTTCCCCATACAAGTGAATACAGTACACAAACACATACTCATGAAAAAAAAAGTTTTAGCTTAATATACTTGTTGTGTTAAATGCAATGATTGAGTCTATTAAGATCATTAGGAAGGGGCGGTAGAGATGACTCAGTGGTTAAGAGCACAAGCTGCTCTCCCGGAGGACCTGGGTTTCATTCCCAGTATCTGCATGGCAGCTCACAAACCTCCCCTGTTCCAGGGGGATTCAGTGCCCCTCTAGTTCCTTCAGGTACTGTGTGTATGTGGTGCACAGTCATACATGCAGGCAAAACACCTGTACACGTAAAATAGAGTAAAAATTTTTTAATCTCTGGGAACTCACGTGTGGAGGGCTGAGCACAGCTCTGTCCTTCCACCGTGGGCTCTGGGGTCAAAACTCAGGTTGTCAGGCTTATGCTTTGACTCCGGAGTCCTCTGCCCAAGCCTGCTTCTGTCATTCTTAGTGGAAGGGGTCTTGATTATTATTATTATTCAAGCAGAATCTGATACAGGTCAAAATGTGTCTCAAGTGCAGCTTTGTGCAGTCTGCTTTCTCCGTTTCTCCAGCCCTTCACTCAGTTTACCTCTGGAGCTGACCCAGCCTGTCAATGCCAGGTTAACACTAAGGTGGCCTGAGAGTAGCTTCTAAGCTTTGAAGGCTGTGGCCTTCAAAGGACCCACACACAAATAAAGTTGCTCAGGGCAGCAGGCTTCCGGCTCTGTCCCTTGAGAGGCAATGGCAGGGTGACTTTGAGCTGCCTCGAAGTCAGCCTTCTGGCTCCTAATTCTCATCATAGCCCCATTGCCTTTCTGATGCTGTACAACGCAAGGCCTCAGCTTCACTGAGTAACAGGACTTGATATATGAGGGTAAGTCCCCGAGTTGGATTCCGTAGAATCCAAGTAAAGCAGGGACACATAGCAGGGACATCTGAGGTCCAGTCATTCTGATGGAGAAAGGGGCCCCAGACACACAGGAGTCCCAAGAAGCCCTTGGCCCTGCTTAGACTAGCCGGTATAGAGGGGAAATGACAGATTCTCAAAATAGGATGGGCGCTGCACACCAGCACCAAGGCTGCTCTGCGACCACACAGCGCTCTGATGGAGGAGCACTTATCACACATGAGTGAGCACACGTGGAAGGTCTTATTCTTCCCCTGTATAAAACAGATACAGTGTTCCTATCCAGGGTCCTGAAGAAATGGTATGGTGGGAGTGTATATGGTATTCTGTAACACACACTGCTCTGTCTTTGAGAACAGCTGTTACCTCACGCCAGTGTCACTCAAACTTGTCCCACAACCAAGGAGCCACAATGAAATTCCCCTCTGACCACAACTTTCTGTGTCATGCTGTGGGAGGGGGGCATTTTGAGGGAATATTCCAGGACTCTCATCCTGTGGGGGTCCCTCCTCAGGTTCCACACAGTCTTTCCTACTCAAGATCTAACCCTCCTCAAAAATGTCAGTGAGGAAAGGGACAAACCCCTGAGAGGGTTTGTTCAAGTTTCCTTTATTCACAAGCCTGTTTTTACAGTTACAGGCCTCGGAGTGGACACCCGTTGTCATCCTCAGGGAGCAGGGGCCCAGGTAGGTTCTCAACATGAAGCATGTGTAGGCCTCACTGGAGGTTTTATCTTGTGCCTGCTAGAGGAATGCACAGGCTGCAGTACAGCCAGGCAGTAGGATGTCAGTCACACCAAAGAAATGTACTGTGCAGTCACCGGGAGACAGGAGGCGTTTAAAACACACGCTGCTGTGTGGAGTCAGCTGTGTGAGGTGGCCGCATCAGCTAATCACAAAGTGGCAATGCTCTGGAAGAGACAAAGCTACAGAGATGGCAAAAAGGCCACTCTGCCAGGGGCTCTGAGAGGTGAGGAGGGGACACAGGACATGGGGGACTATGAGTCATCAAAGCTATTCTTTGCAATACTCTAATGGAGGGTACAAGTCACCACAGATCTATCAACTCTTACAGAATGTGTGACTGGAAGAGAGAAAGAAGCCCTATGCAAAGGCTGGCCTTTGGTTAGTAAGGTATTGGTTCCGCAGCTGTAACAAGTGTGCCAGAATCCTGGCATGGAATCCCAGGGGGAATGGCAGGAACTGCATCTTCTGCTCCTTTTTTTTCTGAGACAGTTTTGTGTATCCCATCCTGGCTTCCATTCACTGTGTAGCCAAGGATAGCTTTGAGCTTCACTATGTAGCCAAGGATAGCCTTGAGCTTCTGGCCCTCCTATCTTCTCATCCTGTGTTTTGAGATGCAAGTACCCACCCTTATTCCCGGGTTATGGTGTGCTGGGGGTCAAACCCAGGGCTTTGCACATGCTCGGTAAGCATTGGACCAACTGAGCCTCACACCCAGCCCTCTTAGTTTTCCTGTAAACCTAAAGCCAGTCTAAAGAATAGGGGCCCGGGTTATATAGCGAGGGGGTGGGCGTGACTGGGTGGGGCTCTGTGCGTACACAGAGTAGCCAGTAAATCCTGCTGAGCAGCAGTCTGAACACTGCTCAGAGCAGTCAAGAAGGTGGCCTGTAGGGAAGGCACCTAGGCCATGTCCAGCTGGTTCAGGAGCCCCTTCTCAGCAACTCTCACCAAGAGGGAAGGGCCACTGCTCTACCTGCAGCAGGAATCTGACACGGATCTTTAAAACTGTCCTTTAGCCGGGCAGTGGTGGCGCACGCCTTTAATCCCAGTAGTTGGGAGGCAGAGGCCGTCAGATTTCTGAGTTCAAGGCCAGCCTGGTCTACAGAGTGAGTTCCAGGACAGGCAAGGCTATACAGAGAAACCCTGTCTCAAAAAACAAACAAACACCCTGTCCTTTAGCTCTTGAGATGGCTCAGGTAAAGGTGCTTGCTGCTAAGTCTGACGACCTGAGTTCTGCCCTAAACCCCACACAGTAGAAGGTGAACCAACTCTTGCAAGTTGTCTTTAGACCTCACATGTGTGCATATTCCCTTGTACATATTAAGGGAGGGAGGGAGGGCTCCTCTTCATTTGCTTACTTTCAAAATTGCACTCAAGATTTATGCTAAGTTGTGTGTGTGTGTGTGTGTGTGTGTGTGTGCGCGCGCGCGTGTGTGTCTGTGTACGTGTGCATGCAGGTGTGTATGCAGATGTGTGTGCCAAAGTCAATGTCAAGTTCCTTCTTCAATCACTCGCTACCTTCTTTTTTACTATTTTAAAAATAATTTTAAAGTATAATAAAAATTTAAAATATTTATTTATTTATTTATTTATAGACAAGTTCTTACTATATAACCTGGCCTGGAATTGGTGAAACCTCTGCTTCCTGAGTGCTGGGACTAAAGGTGATTGCCACCAGGCTCAGCCTCTCCCTTGGTTTGGAAGCTGGAACTGGCAGTTTGGGCTAAGCTGGCTGGTGAGCCATTCAGTCCACCTGTCTCTGGGCCTCAGCGCTGGGTTCCAGGCGTGTGCCATCATGCCCATCTTCTCCAAGAGAGCAGGGATCAGAACTCAGAAACTCATGCTTGCACCGCAATCCTTTTCTCCCCTGAGCCATCTCCTCTGCCCTAGTAGGTTTCTAAACAAGGGCTTACTCTGTAACACAAGCTGGCTTAGAACCTGTAATCCACTTGACTTACTCTCCAAGTGAAAACCAGAACACATAGTGTTCACTGAAGAAGTGTGTGTGTGTGTCTGTGTGTGTACATGCGAGCATGTGTTTGTAGGTCTTATATCAACTTCTGATGTTGTTCCTGAAAAATCCATCCACCTTGTTTCCAGAAATAAAGCCTCTCCCTGGCCTAGAACTCACACACTGGGCCAAGCTGGTTGGCCAACAAGCCCCATCCTACGTCCACTGCACTGGAAGTAGACTTCACCGGTAATGCCTAGCTTTTACCCCCACCCCCACCTCCTACCCCAGAGCTGCACTGGGGGTTCTAAGACTGGCTCTGATATGAATTCCACACCAAACATCCTATTTTAGTTTCTGTTAGCCCAGAGGCATTCTGGAATGTTCTGTTCTTTAGTGTGGCCCTGGTACAAGTGAGGGGGAAATTGGTCCCTGGCATAATCCCACCTCGACCCTTTCTAGACCTGTGTTTCCCTCTTTCATCTTGTCCAGTCACCATGGATCTCGTGTGACTTAAAACACCGTCCGGCTAAGGTGAGTCTGCACAATAGGCCATGTCCACATGGAGGCAAATGTGAGGCCACATGCTGGAGCAGAAGTGAAACTAACCCTGGCTCTCCTTGCCAAGCCATGACTATGGTGACTTCTTGAGGCCTACCTTCCAGAAGGAGACAGTGATCTCAGACCATGCTGACCCCTTGCCTGCATCTCTCTCTCTTCCTTTAGTTAAACCCAAAGCATCTGTCAATACCTTGAAGACAGACTTGGGGTCCAAGACCCACCTATCTGGTCCTCTTCCCTAAGTGGCCACACTTCTCTCTTTCTTCTCTTAGTTGGCATGTGGGCACAGGTGGCCCCATTCAGCGGCCGAGACTGCTGGGTCTCATTATCTTCCTTTCTTGGTCACCTTACTGCTAACAGTAGCCTTTGAGAAGATGGCAAGAATCTCTCTCAATCAGCCAAGAAGCAAGGGCTGAGGGACAAGACTGTCCAGTCACACTGACAAAGACCTAGCAAGTAGGTGGCAGCTTCCTGCTTTCTGTCCTGTGTAGATTTGAATGAAACAGTAGAACAAGAAAGACCACAGGAAGCTAGTCTGGATTATTCAAAGAGACACAAGTGCCTTCCAGGGCAGACCAATTCACAGGGTGGTATCCTGGTGCCTCGGTGGCCTGTATGTGGTTTAAAAAACACGCACACACACCTAAAAAATCCCCAATTGGGTAGTTGGTCATTGCAGCTGGATACCAGAGGAAAATTCCAGAACTCAACTCCTTTTTTTCTGGGTTTACCAGTTCCTCTTTAAAAGGGGAGGAGATTTGATGGGGTGGTGACATCGCTGTGTGGCACAAATGTCAGCCTCCCAAAGATAGTGAAACAGTAACAGTGAGAGTCCAGATGCTCAAGCCTATCCTGGAGGAGATACTGTATAGGTGTGTATATGCATGCTGGTGTGTGTACGTGTGTGTGTATATGGGTGTGTGCGTATATGTGTGTGTATATGTGTGTTGTGTGTATGTGTGCATGTGTGTATGAATGTGTGTGTATGTGTGCATGTGCGTGTATATGTGTATGTATGTGTGAGTGTATGTGTGTGTATATGTGTGTATGTATGTGCATGTGTGTGTATGTGTGTACATGTGTATATGTGTGTGTGTGTGTGTTCAGAGACAGCGGATGACCTCAGGTGCCACTCTCCAGAAGCCATGCACCTAAATTTTGTGAGACAAGGTCTTTCTCTCTGGGACCTGGGACCCACAAAGGAAGCTGGCTGGCTGTTCCATGAGCCTCAAGAACCCATCTCTCTCCTGAGTGCTGGGTTTATACATGTGTGCTGTATACGTGAGCACCAGCATGCCCAGGATTTTCAGTGGGTTCTGGGGACTGAGCCTAGTGGCTACACTTACAAGGCAAGCAGACAGTAATTGGAGTGCTCTCTCTGGTCCTAAGCTCAGTCTTTTCTCCATCTGCTCACTCCTCCTGGCCTTCTGGGATCCCACTGTGATTGAGATATCTGTGCCACCTCAGCTTGTCACCAACACCCCTCCTCTATTTCATTTCCAATATCAACTCAGGGCCAAGAATAAAGCAGGGGTATTGGGGGGACAGAAGGCACCTACATCTGAGGAAGCAGAACACTCTCACCCTCCAGGAGCCTGGGGGCTGTGCCTGCTCAGGACATGCCACCAAGGCTCCCACGACTCATTCTTTTCTAGAATAATCCAGGCACGATGCCATCTTCATCATAACAGAGGGCAGCATGGCCTCCTGCTCTTGTCAGAGCCTGGATGGTCCGATGCTGGGGCGTCAGGATGCTGGAGTAGGTGCTGCTTGGCAATCCCTCACAGCTCCCACTCAAGTCTGCACAGCCGAGGTTTGTGTGTGGAAGTGACGCACAGGAGGAGACTTCCCTCTGGCCACCCCACATTTCTCCCCTTGTTTCTGTTCTTTATTTTTTCTTAGAGACTGACCAATCTTAGAGGCTGGTTGGCTTGGTATCAAACAGAGGGAGGCTTGTGAGGATGACTTGGCCCTGTTTGCTCAATCCAGGCTGGACCTGAATGCTGGTCCTTACCTCTCAGCCCAGGCTGGACCTGAATGCAGGTCCTTACCTCTTTAGCCCAGGCTGGACCTGAATGTAGGTCCTTACCTCTCAGCCCAGGCTGGACCTGAATGCAGGTCCTTACCTCTCAGCCAAGGCAGAACCTGAATGTAGGTCCTTACCTCTCAGCCCAGACTCCAAGGACTCCACCTGGTACTAACACAATCTGAGTCAGGTCTGATCTGCTCTCCGATGCCACTGGACCCTTAGTGCCATATTTTAGCCAAGACTCTGGAGTTTTCTAAAAGCACAGAGGTTCCTGAGGGCTGGGGTAGGAACACTGGGGACCGTTCTCTGAGTACAGTCTGGAAACATGAGAGAATTCCTGGAGATGGTGGTGGTGTCCACACAAAATTAGTGAAGTTATTACCGTAGAACTGTACACATGAAAGAAATTAAAATAAGCAGCCAGGGCATTCAGCAGGAAAGGGCCTGCTGTCAAGTCGGACAATCTGTATTCAATCTCTGAGCTCCACACAGCAGAAGGAAAGAACCAACTTTTCATTCTTATCTTTTCAGCATGCCACAGCATATGTAGAGGTCAGAGGATAACTTTCGAGAGTTGTCCTTCCAACGTGTGGGCCCCAGGGATTTAACTCAGGTTTTCAGGCTTAGTATCAGGATCTTTAACCTACTAAGCCAGATCTCTCACCAGCCCAACAAATATCATTTTTAAAACATCTTTAATAAGAGGAAATGGTTAAGATGGTCAATTTAATCACAATGGAAACATGAATTAAAATCAACGAAGTACCTTTGCATAAGTGCCCGTGTCCACCCTCAACTGTAAACAGACATGTTCAGGCGTGAGGACCCAGCCTCAGTTCAGACCCCCAGGATCCAAACAAAAGCTGAGCATGTGGTATGCACCTGGAATTGCAGCGCTAGGGAAATGGAAGCAGGGGCATCTCTCGGGTTGGTGGCCAGCCAGCCTAACTCAGCCAACAGCTCCAGGTTCACTGAAAGACCCTATCTCACAAAATAAGGTGTAGGGTGATTACCCACTTCTGACCTAATGTCCATGTCAAACCTCCATGTGAATATTTCTTCCACCACCATCCCACCACCCCAAACTTACACAAATAGTTAAGGGGGGAAAGCCCTGCTAATACACTGAACGTGTAAAGACTTTTAAGATCATTATCGTCTAAGCAATATAGCCTAACACCTGCGTAGGGACCACTGTCGTTGTATTGGATTTTGCAAGTCCTCTTGATGTGGTTAATGTCGCATGGGCAGATGTTCATAAGTTGCATGTCAAAACTATGCCATTTTATATGTGGGTATGACCATCCTCAGATTTTGCCCCAGATTTTGACTCCAAGAGAAGTCCTGGAGCCAGGTCTCTCAGGTGCTGAAGGACAACTATCCAGTTATGTGGACAAGCCTTGAAAGCACTATGTCGAGGAAAAGGAGCTAGACAAAAGAGGTCACACGTGATGGTCTAATGTCTGTGAGCTATCCAGAATGGGCAGGTGACACTAATGGTCATTGGTGTCAGTGGCTGCCATGGGTTATAAAGGAAGGAGACTCAGAGTCTCTGTGGGGAGGTTTCCCCCAGGGTGATGAAAATATTCTGGAATTAGTGGGGAAGAGTGCATGGCACTGTGCATGTACTCAGTACTGCTAAAAGGAGGGAGGGAGGGAGAGAGGGAGAGGGGACAGGAGGACGAGCCCTGATGTTATTGACCCTCCTTCTGGAAGAAGGCAGTGGAATGGGCAGCCATGAGATGTCCTCAGCACAGGCTCAGACCCCAAACTTGGCAATCGCTCTGGTTCAAGTCCCAGCTCCTCCCCTGAAGACTTGTGTAATCTTGGACAGGTGAATGAACCTGTGTGCCAGTCTCCTAGCTGTGAAATGGGATGAATGAGTTGCCGCGATGCACATCTCCGTCCAACCACAGTGTGTAGGAGGTGCGCTCCGGGGAGCAGTGGAGGGTGTGTAGGTGTAGCTACAGCAATGCCACCTTTATGGAAATGCTGGGACAATCACAGGACACACTAAAGGGCCTAGTTACTGCTGGGTGGGCAGTGACCAGGGGTAACGATATATTGGTTCTGGGGAGCAATGGCTCCGCATCTTCCCTTCGTTGAGCTCAGGGCTTCTCCAGGTAGAGATGGCCAGGGTCAGAGACACAGTTCCACCATACTGCCTCAGCAGCTGGAGGAGCTCTGAAATTCTGACCCTCCTGTCTCTGTTTCCCAAGTTCGTGTATGATAGCCATGATGGGAATGAACCAAGGTAAAGGGTTTTTAAAGTCCCCCCCCACCCCGCCTTTGCATCTGGTAAAGGAATGTGTTCCCACCTACTTATTCTTTAAGCATGGCATTGTTGTTTTAGCATACATTACACATGTGTATGTGTGTGTATAAGTATGTATAGGTGTGTGTGTAGATGTGTGTAGGTGTGTGTGTGTGTGTATGTATGTATATGTGTGTATGTGTATGTTTGTACAGGTGTGTGTGTAGTTGTATATAGGTGTGTGTATGCATATGTGTGTATGTATGTATGTATGTATGTATGTGTGTATAGGTGTTTGTGCATGTATGTAGGTGTGTATGTGTGTAGGCCAGAGGTCAACATCTGGAGTCTGCTTCACTTTTGTACCTTGTTTTTGAGACAAGGTTACTCACTAAACCTGAAACATTCTATTCTAGCTAGACTAGCTGTCAAGGGAGTCTCTGGGATCCTCCTGTCTTTCCCCTCCCACACCCACTCCCTACACCTTCCTACAATACCCCTCTTCCTGCCTAGCACTGAGGTCACAGAAGTAGGCCACCATGACTGGCTTTTATGTCAGTGCTGAGCATCCGAACTCAAGTCCACTGAGTCTACCCACTGAGCTGTCCCCAACCCTCTTAACATAATTTGAATTGTTTCTATATAGAAGGAAGACTATCTTGTTTAGGCAACTTTCACAATAAATTTTGTTAACTGTGTTGTAATTCCTGGGTCTCAACTGGTGAGATGCTTCAGCTAGACTCTGGGTGAAGGACTCCCAGCATTTCCTTCAGCACAGACATCATTCAACCTGCAGCACTTAACTCGAATCCAAAGAAAATATATGAAGAGAAAACCATGGCTCTTTCTTTTTTAAAAGATTTATTTATTTATTATATGTGAGTACACTGTAGCTGTCTTCAGACACTCCAGAAGAGGGCGTCAGATCTTGTTACGGATGGTCGTGAGCCGCCATGTGGTGCTGGGATTTGAACTCAGGACCTTCAGAAGAATAGTCTGTGCTCTGAGCCATCTCTCTAGCCCGTGGCTCTTTTCATAGACAAGACTGCTAAGGGAACATGAGCTACCTAGACTCAATGCAGAAGAACAGTTGTGTCACCAGGTGACCTACCCCACCTGGGTAGGGGTGGGGTAGACCACAGTGCTAAATCTGCTGGCCAGTTCCACACCAGGTAGGCTTTCCAGTCTGCTGAGAAGCTTCTGCCCTTTCTGGTTCATTGACAGATGGTGCCATAGGCCAGCAGCTACCTGAAGCTGGAGGCACAATGGCCCAATGGGGCAGCCATAAACATTGCAGAGGTCTCTAAGCTTCCCAGAGCATCAGGCTTAACCAAAAAGCCATTGCTAACAGTGAGTGCGTGCATGGCTTCTGAATTTCCAGGAAGAGGTAGACAAGGATCTGATGAGGCTGAGCATTTGGGATATCCTAGAGAACAGAGGCCTGCTACACTGTGAGAGTCGCCTCATGGAGACAGAGGCACGTTTGCTCGCATCGGTGGGCCTAGGCGGCCGAGGAGATAAGGGAGCTTGCTGTCAAGCCTGACTACCTGAGTTCAATCCCTGGACCCTCGAGGTGGGAACAGAGAACTGACTGCCACTAGTTGTTATCTGACCTGTGTAAGCCAGCTGTGGCATCTGTGTGCTGCATCAACCAACCAATCAAAAACTAAATTAAAGATGGAATCATTTCTCTGCCCGTGAGTTCACAGGGCATATTTTAAAACCAGTCACTGATCACCCGTGTTTGTATTTCCTCCATGTAGCATAGCTTCCAGGAATGAAATGTCTGACGGAGATTAGGTTACTTTCACATCGATGTTACCACAGTACACAACAGAGACCCATTGAGGAAAGGGTTATTTTGGCTCATGGTTTCCCAGGTTTTCAGTTCATCTTGGTGGACAGGGCAAGGGTGGTAAGGGTAGAGACTGTTCATGGCCGACCAGAAGAGTTGGTAATCCACCTCATGACCTCTGCAAAAAGTTAATAAACTGCTGCCATCTCGCCAGCCAGAGTCCAGCCATTTCAGTGTTTCTAGAATCAGACTGTTTCCTTGAAGGTTACAAGTCTTCTGAATCATATTCCCAAATTAAAGGGGGGCTAGAGCTGGGCTCCCTGTGCAGGGAGACCTCAGAGACAAAGGCCATCTCTGGGCAGAGCAGCCATGCAGATTACACAGTGAGTGAGTACACAGCCCCAGACCTGAGAGGATATGTAAAGATTTGTAATCCACTTCCTCTCTTGAAAGAATCGTGGGTCCTTTGAGTGGCAAAGATAATTAAGAGTCCAAATCTGGGAGGCTGAGGCAGGGGAATTGTGAGTTCCAGACCAACCTGGGTGACATAGCAAGATTTGTTTTCACTGGAATTGCAGGTAAACTGGAGTGAAGGAACGAGTGGACCATCTGTGGTTGAGTCTGGGTTCAAGAATGGAAGCACTCTTCTAGAGACACAACGTGGAGCAGGGTGTCTGCCAGGCAACATTGCCAGAACTGACTCCCAATGAACAAAAGCTAAAAAGAACCTGTGGATACAGATTGAGATTAGGTAATGCCTAGGGTTCTAGCCCTGAGTTTTGCTTCTAGAAGAATTTCCTGTTCTTAACCTATAGTAAAGAACTTTGGGATGATGGAGCACGGTAAGAATGTCTGTTAGCTATTTTTGCCGTTCTTTTGTTGATATATGGATTGATCCATTTACTTTGAAACAGGGTCTCACGTAGCTCAGACTAACCTTGAACTCCCTACATAGGGGAGGATGACCCTGAACTTCTGATCCTCTTGCCTCTACCTCCAATGTGTAGGGACCACAGGAGTGTACCTGTATGCCTGGCCTCACAGTGCTATTCTTAAAAATGCACTTTCAAAATCCCTTTATGGGGCCAAAGAGACGGCTCATCAGCAAGAGGACTTGCTGCTCTCCAGGGGACCTGGGTTCACGTCCCAGCACACACCCGGCAGCTTGCACAGTCTGGAACTCCAGGCCCAGGGAATCTGATCCCCTCCTTACCTCCACGAGCACTAGGCACATACGTGTTAAGCATGTATGCACAGCCAAAATGCTTTACAAGTATTTTTTTAACGTCTAAAAGAAAATCTTTTAAAAAGATATTTTAAATCTTTTTATGCATACTGATCTAAGGAATTATCTTTCAAGTTAACATATCCAGCGGTCATAATGTACAGTTCCTTTGTTTGGAGTTTCACTGAACATTAAAATGTCCCACCATCCTGAAATAGTACATTTTGT
The DNA here is from genome assembly GCA_036184795.1 of Tokudaia tokunoshimensis. Lineage (NCBI taxonomy): Eukaryota > Metazoa > Chordata > Mammalia > Rodentia > Muridae > Tokudaia > Tokudaia tokunoshimensis. The sequence goes on from BTHU01000010.1 coordinate 100,997,406, forward strand.
ACGCAGTGTCTAGGTGTATTTTTGTTTGCAGGCTAATTTGGCATTCAAAGTAACCACAGACAGGCCAGCAATGAGCTGTAATAGTGCCTGCAGATAAGCCTGATGACCTGAGTCTAGCCCCTGGGACCTACATAATGGAAGGAGAGACTCCTATAAGTTGTTCTCAGACCTCTACAAACGCATGGCATGTGACACCCACCTCAACACACGCACATACATACACACTTTTTAAAAATGCAAAACAATCACTGACACTAATTTGACCTTATTTAAATTGCTCAAAGACACAGAATTAATTTTATAATAAAAATTTTTCTCAATTGATCTTTAATACTTTCAGAACAACCACTAAATAAATTGAGCTTTAAACAATAGCCCATTGATTGGGTGTCTACTGTTTGCTAGGCTTATGCTGGGCCAGAGTACACCAAACAAAACGGAGTGCTGTTCCTTCTACTGTGGGCCACATGCGTGCCACTGGGAGGTTTCTACATAACGTGGACGGGGTCATTTTAGTAAATGTAGGGACCTAAGATGTGGACACAGCTTCTGACCAATGAGCCATGGTCAGACAGCAGGCTGTAAGGAAGCTGGATTCCAACCAGAAGTTCCTAAATTTGTCTTCACTAAGACAATATCAGCAGCATCCATGGCTGGCATGTATGACTGAGCTTTGTACCAACATTTCAACATCTACCCCTCCCAATCTAAAACAAAGCCCCATGGACCCTGACCCATGCTCATCCCTTATCTCCAAGCACTTTGCAGACATGGGGGTCAGGGTTCAGTGCAGTTACCCTCCAGTGGCCTTACTGCTGACACAGCTCGTACAGTCAAGTTCATGCGAACAAGCATACACATGTAAGGGGAAGTGGGGCTGTTAGAAATGTGAGGAGTTAATTTCAAAATAAGTAATGATGTGCATGATCAAAGAGAACTGAAATCTCACTAGTTCCCTCATTTTGAGGCTATTTTCCTTGGTGTTCTGGAACCTTCCTTAAAATTAAACAACCCATTCTTGATGGGACTTGCTTATGTCTAACTTTTTTTGTTTGTTTAATTGACTTTTGTTTTGTTCTGTTGTTTTGTTTGGTTTGGTTTGGTTTTCTGAGGGGGTTGATAGGGTCTTTAGCTGAGGCTAACTTCAAACTTGCAAACTTGCTCTGTTGCCCAGATTGGCCTCGGACTCACAGAGATCCCTCTACCTCCAACTCCCAAGTGCTGGGATGAAAGGTGCGCTCCACAATGCCAGCTTTTAGATTTTTTTTTTATTTGTGTGTCTTCTTTCTATATTTTTCAAAATCGATTTTAGAGAGCCAGAGATAATGTCTTGCTCTCCAAAGGAACATGGGAGTCTTGGTGAGGGTCCTCATCAACTGAATGAACAGACATTTAGGATTAATAAGACAATCAAAATTATTATTTTCCTGTTACCCTGGAGCAAGGTATGTGAGTCAGAGGGGGTTATCTATCAAATGGAGGTGTGTTTATATTGTTTGCCACCAAGCCACCCCAAGCAGTGGTACCCACTCTCCTGGTCTTCTTGTTCCTACCTCCAGCTTTCTTCCCTCAGATCAATGTCACACATAGAAGTAACAAAATGGCTCCCAGCTCCCTTAAATAGCAGCTGTCATACATCCAGAGCCAGACTCTAGAGAGAAGCTGGGCAGCACGAAGGAGCGGTTCAAGGGGATCAGGAATACAAAGCCATTTCTGGCTAACTTGAGAACTGAGGTCAATCCAGAAACTGGCCAAAAACAAAAACAAACAAAACAACAACAACAAAAACCGGACCAACCAACTAAAGAACAAGACTCCTGAACTCCCAGTAAAGAAAGTTCTAAATTCTAGCTCTCAGATTGCTGATTTTGTCTACAGGGGACATGTACGGTATCTGAAGACATGTTTTGGTTTCCACCAAGTAATGATTTAGATGCTCCTGGTGCCCAGTGGGCAGAGGGCAGGGATGACCTGCAGTGCATAAGTCACCCCACCACAGACAGCGATACGGCAGTGCATACCTGTAATCTCACTGGAAAGGTAGAAATCAGAGGGTCAGGAATTCAACGTCATCCTTGGCTGCCATGAGAGCTCCAGGCCATGCCCCCCCAATAATAGCAGGGGCAATTGCAGAGTATCTCTGCTTATACACAGAACATAGACGTCTTCCCCAGGGAATAAAGGTAGGTGTTCTTAATCCAGTGTCCCCCAGCCAAGCTCATCTCCATGTGCCCCCCTACAAAGTGTAATAATGTAACATAAAACATGGGCTTGAGAGCTGGTCAAGTTCAGGTGCTTGAACTTAAACACTGTTGTGATATTGGTCAACCCACTCAACTCTCTGCCTCAGTTTCCTTAACCTTGATCCTATAATAGAATAGTCCCCATACCACAGGCTGACCAATCAGAGGCAATGAATCTTCATACATAGGCCACACAGTGGTGCCTGTGTGTGGGAAGTACTGGAAAACCTGAGCCTGGTTTCTGGGCATTGTGCTTGTCTTCACTCTGAAAGTGGCCAAGACCATCCAAGCCTCACCGTGAGAACAGTTTCTGTATGCAACATGGGAATCTCAGCCTTCTGTGGATAGTTTTCATTCCATGCAATGCATGCCTGCATATCTGCAACCCACTGACATGTGACTTTCTGCTGTGTCTGAGAGCAGAGGTGCAAGCTCGCAATTTCATATTCATGAGATGGGTTTCCTAGCATGCACAAAACCCTGGGACTGATCCCAACACAACATAAACTGGGAGTGGTGGCACACACCCGTAATGCCAGCACTCAAGAGGTAGAGGACAAGAGGATTAGAATTTCAATGTCATTATTGACTACATAGTAAGTTAAGGCCAGCCTGGGCTACATAAAAAGTAATCACATTGGGCTGGAGAGATGACTCGGGGGTTAAATCACTGATTGCTCTTGCAGAGGACCTGGGTTTGATTCCCAGCACCCACGTGGCTGCTCACAATGATCTGTAACTCAAGAGGAGCTGGGTTGGGTCTCCTGGTGGTGCTTGACCTCTGCCCTGTGTTCTTCCAGAAGCTCAGGAGCTCAACTTTACTCTAAAGCACATACATGCCTCCACCGGCATCCATGGCTAGAATCGTGGGGTGTAGGTACTTGACTAGGGGGATGTTGAATTGAGGTCTACTGTAGTTCCCTGACCAGAAGCTCAGGACCCCATGCATTCCTGAAGGTGGCTAAAACATGGTCTGCTACACAATCCAGCTGAGTTACCACAGCGCTCTGAGATTTCACTTCTAGGTGAGTACCTCCAAGAACTGAAACATACACCACATCCCCAAACATGGACACAAATCCTCACAGTGACATTAGTAATGAGAACTGAAAAGCAAAAATAAGTAAAGAACTTATGAATGGGTAAGCAAAATGTGGTACACCCATATACTTGTATTTGGTCATACAGATGTAGCTAAACACCCAGATAAGACACAAACTTGGAATCCATGTTATAAGTTGCAAACGTAAGGACCCTAGTTCAACTGCAAGCAACCATGTAAAAATCAGGGGTGGTAATTCCTGGTAGTAATCAGTATAGACACATGGACAGGCAGATCTCTGGGGCTTACTTGCCAGCTAGCCTAGGCTAAGATGCAGGTCCCAGTGGGAGATCTGTCTCAAAAAACAAGGTGGATAGATCCCAAGGAATGAGAGCTAAGGTTGACTTCTGACCTCCACACACATGTGTACATATATCTGAGCACACATTCTCTCCGTATCTCTGTCTCTCTCTCTCTCACACACACACATACACACACACACACACACACACACACACACAGGTCACACACTGTATAATTTCATATGTTAATTTACTGGGATACAGGGTGCCTGGCTGGACAGCAAAACACTCTTTGTGGTTATGTCTCCAAGTTTCCAGAAAACATTGGAATTTGAATGGGGAGACCAAGAAAAGGAGCTCCTCCCCCGAAGCAGGTAGGGCTGAGACTTCTACCAGGGCTTCCAAGCGTAGTGGGTGGAAGAGAGCTTCCCTCACAGGCCGAGCTGGGACACTAATCTCCTTCACCCTCAGACATAAATGCACCCAGTCCTAGATCTTGGACACAGACTGAGCTGTTGGGGATTGGTTCTAATGCTTTGAATTAATTCAGCCCCACAAATCAGGTGTCTGTTTGTCCAAATGCTAAAGGCCCTTGTCCCTAATTGTTTTTTTATTGATCAATAAAAAGCCAATGGCCGATTGCTGGGCAGGTAGACTGAGGCAGGACCTTTAAATTTGCATGGGCTAGGAACTGGGAGAAAGAAAAGGAAGAGATTGATGTGTCTCGGAGGGAGACTGATTAGATTTAGAGCCACAGAAGAAAATTCATCCAAAATGTAGGTGGAAAGGGAAAGGAGCCTTATGGGAGGGGCTACCCAGCAGGTAACAGGGCAGCAAAGATAAAATGTAGATTGAGAAGGTGTTAAGCTACAAGTACTGGGAGAAATGTATGCTAGCTGGGTGGAGGATTAGAACTGCCCAGCCTTTGAGCTAGTCAAGGCATATTTTACATTAACTGGTGTGTGTGTGTGTGTGTGTGTGTGTGTGTTTCATTCAAGAATCCAGATGGCTCTTGGGTGAGTGTATGTGTGTGACCAGAGGGAGCACAAAATTGTTTAGGCAAACTCCCGCATAGAGCGGGAGAGTCCTAGTTCAGACTGAGCCTCACGTTACTGGCCTCAGCTCTCCAAGACTGGGACCGGGGCTCACTGACTTGAGGGAGCTCCAGCTTGCTATGGATCCTGGGATTTCCCAGGTCCTGGAGTCCCAACACTAGGCAGGAAAGCCAGAAATCCAATGTTCTCCTGGGCTACATGGGAGCTTGAGGCCAGCCTGGGCTACATGACACCCTACCTCAAAAATTAAAACATAAACAACAAAAAAACAACCCTCAAACAAACAAAAAGCCCTATAGAAAATGCCGAGTTAGCAAGGGTGTGGAGTGTTGGAAGCTTCCTACATCTGTCTGTCTGTCTGTAAAATGTTTGGCTGCTCTGGGAAACGATTTATGAGTTCCTCAAAACACGAAAAGAGAACTTCATCCAGCCCACAGCCCCGCTGCTGGGAATGTATGTAAGAGAACTGGAGGCAGGGTCTCAAAGGAGGGGTACACAAACCCATTTTCAGGGTAGTATTTAGTCCCCAGGCACAAGAGATGGAAGCCAACTGGCTGTCCATATGTGAATGTGGCAGACTCACCAAATGAGCTAATATTCAGCCTTAAAAGAGGAGAACATTTGGACAGAGGCAGAGGCAGGCAGATCTCTGTGAGTTCGAGGCCAGCCTGGTCTACAGAGCGAGTTCCAGGACAGCCAGCGCCACCCAGAGAAACCCTGTCTTGAAAAACCAATATTAATTAATTAATTTTAAAAATAGAAAAAGAAAAAGAGCATTATAGTCAGTAAAAGAAGCTGCTGGGATGGCCAAGTGCTTTGACTCTGCCTTCCTGAAGTGGAGACAGGAAGTAGAAAGGCGGTTAGCAGGTGGTTAGCAAGAATGGAGAACCATTTAATGGGCATGGAGTTTCACTTTTGCAGAATTAAAAAGTTCTGATTTACAGTGAAGCAAACTTACCCAACACTACTGCCCTGCATATTGGGGATGACAGAGTTCAGACATGTTGCCTCTTTTAAAACTTACAGTAAAATAAAATAAGAAGCAGACTGGGTGTGGTGGCTCTGTGATCTCCACACTCAGAGGCTGAGACCCAAAGACAGGTCAAGGTCAGCCAGGGCTACATATGGACCCTGCCTCAAGAGAATAACTAAAAAGAAAAAGAAATGCAAAGCTACCTGGGAAACACACACACTCACACAGTTATCCCCCCCACACCCTCACACACACAAATTCACACATACACTGACACACACTCATGCACATATACACACACACACACTCACACTGACACACTCAATTTACATATACCCACCCTCACATACCTTCATACAAACACTGGCCACTCACACACTCCTTGATATATACACTGACACACACAACTCAGATACACACACTCTTACATACTCTCATACAAACACACACTCATACACACACCCTCACATACACACCCTCACACACACTGATGCACACAACTTACATACACTCACACAAACACACTCTCACACCCTCCCATGCACACACAAGAAGGAAGGCATGTGTTCTTCAACTATGCTCTGGAATTACACTGGTGTCCAAGGAACCCTAGCCACTTGATGTACCTCCCTAACCTGAAAATAGGGACAATAGTGACAGGACCCATGCCAAGCACCCAGTAGCTGAAGAGTTACTGAGTGAGCTCCTTAGCAGCTCACATCAAGGCTAAGCAGGTCCAAACCTCTGCATGTTAAAGATAGGCCAGTGGAGGCAAGGCATGGGGAGTGACCTGTCCACAATCCCAAAGCCACTGAGCGATAACAGAAGGGCACCCTGGCTGTAGTCCTTTCTATGATAACATCTGACTTCAAAGTCAACATGCAATCAACATGGGATTAGGAACTTCCTACTGCAAACTGCAAAGTAAAGAAGAAAGTTTCAGCCGGGCGGTGGTGGAACACGCCTTTAATCCCAGCACTTGGGAGGCAGAGGTAGGCGGATTTCTGAGTTTGAGGCCAGCCTGGTCTACAGAATGAGTTCCAGGACAGCCAGGGCTACACAGAGAAACCCTGTCTTGAAAAAAACCAAAAAAAAAAAAAAGAAGAAGAAGAAGAAAGTTTCAAACACTAGTCTTCATGCTATACTGCTGATTCAAAGCTTTGGGGGACCTTGGTCTCCTGATAACTGAATTCAATTCTGATTATGTGTCACATATTTCATAGAGTGACCTATGTGAAAAATAAGAGTTTTCAAAGGTTCCCCCAAAGCCCACCCAGACACCTCAGTTAAAAATTCCCTTGAATGCTTACCTAAGTCCTTAGTTCAAGCTCTATGTGACAAGTTTTATGTCAACTTGACACAAGCTGGAGTCATTTGGGAAGCAGACTCAACCGGGAAAATGTTTCCATAAGACTGACCTATAGGCAAGCTTGTAGTGCATTTTGTTGATTGATGATTGATGTGTGTGTGTTGGGGAGGGGGTGGAACTCACTGGGGATGGTACCAGGTGGTCTTGGATGTAATAAGGATGCAGGCTGAGCATGCCATGGAGAGTAAGCCAGTAAGTAGCACCCTCCATGCTCTCTGCTTCAGCTCCTGCCCTGAGTTCCCTCAGTGATGAAGTGTGACCTGAGAGTTTAAACCAAACACGCCCTTTTCCTCCCAAGTTGCTCTTGGTCACAGTGTTTTATCACAGCAAAAGAAACTCCAACTAAGTAAGACATTCTAGAACCGCATAGCCTTGTGTGGTGGCTCCCGCCTGTAACCTCCGCACTTGGGAAGAAAAGGCGGAAGGATCAGAACCCCAAGGTCGTCCTTGGCTATATAGTGGGTTTAAGACTACCCTGGGCTACATAAGACCCTCTCCTAAATAAATAAATAAATAAATAAATAAATAAATAAAATCCTCTTTATGCCAGGTGTGCAGGTGACATCTATAATCATAGTACTTGGGAGGTGGAGATAAGAGGATCCTGCAGTTGGGTTATATAGTGAGATCCTATCTCAACAAACCACACAAAACCAAAAGAACATAAAGAGCTAATTCTCCACAATGCTGAGTGCACTCATTCACAGGATTGCCTATGCATCAGATCCCTTGTGAATCCCATTAAGTTCCTAGGCAGGCTGATGAATCATCACTGGCACATCAGAGAATTCTGGGATTAGCAGCTCTCAGATTGTAGAGCAGTTGCCCCCAGACCTGTGGTAAATGTAATTCCTCCAGCTCCCAGGCGCTCCTCCCAGCTGCCCACTGAAACTGGCTACTAAAATATTCCATGACAGCCCTTGAGGCACATTCCAAGTTCAGTGTCTTTGCTATACAAGTTTTTTCTTTAATTGTGGGCTACTAGACCAAGAAGCCAGAGCATTATCCTTGACTACTTCTCCCCTACCACACACTTGCGCGCGCGCACGCGCACACGCGCACACACACACACACACACATATGCGCACACGTGCGTGAGTGTGTGTGTATGTGTGTGAGTCAGAGGCAGGCAAAAAGAGGGCCTTGAGACAAGGTCTCTCACTGAACCTGGACCTCACTTCATTTTGTCCCTTCCCCCTTGGCTAAGCTACTGACCAGAACCCCCCAGTAATCTTTCTGTGTCCAGCGTCAAAGCACACACAGCCACATTCAACTTTTTATGTGAGTTCTGGGGATCCTCATGCTTGACCCAGGTCCTCATGCAAGTGCTCTTTCCCACTAATCCATCTCTTCAGTTCCCTCTCCATCCTCCAGACCTTAACTACCATACAGTGAAGGTAGATTATACCTCCCAGGTATCCTGGGCCACCCTCCCAGCTTCTGCTTTCTTCTGCCCCTAAACCAGTTTATGATGGGTAATCTCAACAGAATTACCTGGGACACAGAACTCTCAACATGCCCAGTGTGAGTTACTTTGAGTAATCTGATGGAAGTAGGAAGAGCCACCCACTGTGGGCAGCGCCATTCCCTAGGCTGTGATCCTAGATCCTATAAAAACGGGAAATGGAGCTGAGCTCAAGCATTCCACTACACTTCCTGATTAGAGACACACTGTGACCAGCTGCACCAAGCTCCTGCCATGGTGACCCCCACAATGTGAAGCACTTGGCTGCTGAAGTGTGAGCCAATCTAAACCTTCTTCCTTAAGCCGCTTCCCTTTCTAAGTTGTCAGGCAGCATCTTATCACAGTCACAGGAAAGACACTGCCTTCATCCTGCAGTCCTGACCCTAACACTGCTACAGCCAAATCCTTCCACTGAAAAATAGCTCTTGCACGTGGGTGTTTAAATTTACATAAAAATTAAACAGAACCAAATTCTATAACTCTAGCCACAGTGCAATGCTCAACAGCCACAGGTAGATAATGGTGGCTTTATATCTGATGAACACATTTGGGCTCGTTGATTTTAACTGTCAACTTGATACAACCTAGAATCACTTAAGAAGAGTCTTAATGTGGACTTATTCAGATCAAGTTAGAGGGATTGCTTTGATTATTACCTAAGAGAGGAGGAAGACCCAGTCCACTGTGGGTGGCACCATTCTCTAGGCAGGAGTTCCTGAACAGCATGAGGAGGAGAAAGTCAGCTGAAGTCAAGCTAGCAAGGGTTGCACAGGGCCTAACCTTTACATGGCAGAAGTGTCCTTACATACTAGTCTGGGCAACTCCATAGGCAGGGGCTGGTCCTCTATCCTACATAGCCCCAGCCACCAACCTAGGGTCAGGCTTACAGGTGATATTTACCAGGCCGTAAACATGTAATTATTTAGACGCTCTATAAACTCCTTTACTTAGGATTCCAATTACTACAGCATGAAGGATGAATAATGAGCTTCAAGTATCTAGGTCCCAATCCCTGGGACCTGTGGATGTTATATTATACGGTAAAAGGGATCTTCATTTAGTAAAGGATCTGAGAGAGATAGATAGTGACAGAGAGACTGACAGAAGCAGACAGGCAGAGACAGAGAGGCTCATGTAGTGTAAGCTAGTCCTGAACTCATGGAGTATTTGAGGATGACCGGGGACTTCTGATCTCCCTGTCTCCACCTCCTTAGTGCTGAGGTCACAGCTGTGTGCTACTAGGCCCAGTTCATTTAGTGCTAGGAATGGATTAGAACCCAGGACTTCATGCGTGCTGGGCAAGCACTCTACCAACTGAGCTACACCCAGGCCTCACATAGTACAGGATCCTGAGGTGCAAATTACCCAAGGCTGCTGAGTAGGGTTGAGATATTGTCACAAATGCCCTTAATATTGAGAGGCACAGACGCGCATGTGCACGCACACACCACCATGCCTCGTTTATGCTGTAGTTAGGGTGGAACCCAGCAGTCTGTTCGTGCTAGGCAGTAACTCCACCAACTGAACTACATGAAGCCAGAGTGTTTATGACAATTTATTATAATGACCATGGGGAGCTAATGTACTTATTCCGTTCTTAGAGACTGTGGTATTTGGGTCAGATGATGTAATGAAAGTGTAAGATAAAAGGAATATAGCTGAAAGGTAGCGCTTTTGCCTATCATGCACAAGACCCTCTGTTCCATTCCCAGTACCAGAAGTAAAGGGAAGGCACTAGGTACCAGGCCTCTAAGTATGCTAGAGATGAGCAGGATGGACAAGTGGGTATGGCTGAGTTGTGACTATTTTCTAGAAGGATCAGGGGTTTAGACCACTGACAAGCATGCTTCCGAATCACTTCTCCATCTTGGTCCTGCTGCCTTCCGGTGCTGATGGTGCTAAGCAGGTTTGTCAAGTAGGTATGTGATCTGACCAAGGATAAATCTGGCTTCCTCTGGCTTCCTCGAGCATTGAGCACTTTCGCAGCTACCCTACTGCATACTGACTCTTCCCCTATACCGATATCTGACCTTCCAACAAAGGTGCAGAACTTTTGCACTTACTGTTCCTTTAGCTGCAGTTTTCTTCCTCCAGAGCCTCCTATGACTGCCTGCTTCTCAGCATCCAGTCTCAGCTTAAAAGTCACCGCCTCAATGCCCCAGCGCCTCAATGCCCCAGCGTAGTGGAATGCCAGGTCAGGAAAGTGGGGGGGAAGGGTTGGTAAGCAAGGGGAGGAGAGATGGGATAGGGGATTTTCGAAGGGGTAACGAGGAAAGGGAATACCATTTGAAATGTAAATAAAGCAAATATCTAATAAAATAAAAAATAAAAATAACTTGCCATAAAAAAGTCACTGCCTTAAAGACACCCCCTGCCCCCTAGCCCTGTGCTAAGCATGAGAACATCCCTTGGATCTTACCTCACCATGCTAGTTTCTTTCTAACCCTCTTAACATTTTTGCTTAGTAGGAGTTAGTGGCCCCGCCCCCAAGCTCTAGGCTCCAAGGGGGCGGCGTCTGTATAACTCATGCACACAGTAGTTGCTCCGTGTATTTCGAATGAATGAGTTGGCGAATGAATTAATTTGCAGCTTGGGACCAATAAGTCAACATACCTGATCTTGGCCTTCCTAAAGGCCAGCTCCTCTTCATTGCCGAAGTCCAGGGACACATCCACAGTATCATCCACTAGGCCCTGGGGAACACCAGGAACAGATACATGTCAGGTCATCCCGAAGCGCACAGGCGGCCTTCAGGTGTGAGCGCCCTTTCTTCCTGGATATGTCTCTGTGATCCTCCTAGCATTATTCCCTTAGTACCCTGACTTTCCCACCCTCCTTACTACTAAGGGCCCAGTTTAGTCTTAGGCTCCAAGTCCAGTGCATCTACTTCCCTGAGGCTCTTTTCCATTATTATCCTCCCAATGCAGCATCCCTGAAGCCCTACCTGCTTCATCGTCCTGGGTACCACTTGACCCTATAACACAGGCTCTAGCTCCACCCTTCAAGGCCCAAGGTTTATGATGCGCAGCAGGCAGCCAGCTTGAGAGATGCTCGGAGCCTTGGCTCCGAAGCTCAGCACAGGTTGTCTGTGGGGGGAGGGGCTCTGCGCAGTGCGCAGTCGCGGGCTGGGGTGGAGCTAGAGAGGATACCCGGGGATGCTGGAGCGTCCTTCCGCTAAACAGTGGGAGCAGGGTTCAACACGCAGGGTACAGGACCCAGGACAGAGAGGGATGGTGGCAGGTGTGTGTGTGTGTGTGTGTGTGTGTGTGTGTGTGTGTGTGTGTGTGTGTGTGTGTGTGGTGGAGATACTAGCAGGGTTGAAAGCTTGAATGTACGTTAGTATACAGAAGCTGAGCGCTCAGGTTGGAAGCAGAGTTTGCTAGCTCTATAAAAAGCAAATTCTTCTGTGCCAGACATAGTAGTGCAAGCCTGTGACCCGGACTCCTGGAAATCTGAAGCAGAAGATTGCCCAGCTGCATAGAAAACAAACAAACAAACAGGTGTGAGCAGGATCTAGTTGCTTGGCTTGGAAACTGCAGTGTTGATGTAGAAATGGGCACACTGAGAAGAATAGCTCTAGCCTTGTGAAGGACTTACTGGCCTTCTCCTGGCCCAGAACAGAGCCACAGTATCTCCCCTATGGCCCCTGCCATTTCCCAATTCCCACCCCACTGTCTACACAATCTTCCTTAGCCCCCATATCCCTGCCCTGCTATCCTGGGACAGGGTTGAGTGACAAGAAGCCAAGGCTGCTGGTCTTGCTACCAGGTTCGCCTTTTTCCCTGCCCAACAGCAGAGGCTAGCCTGACACCTGGTGACCCCCTCAGGGGATACTGGGTCACAAGCTTCAGGGCAGTTCCTTCCCTGCTGGCCCCGGCCTATGATCCTATGGCCATGCCAGAGCTGCCAGCTGCACCCTCCACTCTTTAGGCCACAGAGATGCTGTCTGGGGGAAGGGTGGAGGGGACTCCTTCTACAACAGAAGACCATCTCGGGCCAAGACTTTTGAAGTATTTTTCAAACTCTGACATGGCCATGTTGACTTATAATCACAGTACTTAGGAAGGCTGAGGCAGGAGGGTCACAAATTTTAGGCTAGTCTGAAATACAAAACAAGTTCAAGGCCAGCCTGGGAAAATTAGCAAGATCCTATCTCAAAAGGTTTATTTTAAAAATGAGGTAGGATAGGGGTGGAGTGGGAGTGTATGCATAAGCACGTGATTTTCGTGAGTGCTGGAATGTTTACCTTGCATACAAGAAGCTCTTGATTCAAGCCCCAGTGACACACACACAACACACGTCTGTGTGTTTGTATGCATATGTATATATTTCCAAACCCAGCATCATTTCTAGTAACTTCTAAAACCTCTGCTGCTCAGCTGATGAGATGGTTCAATAAAATCAGCCCAGCAGATTGCCAGAGCTCCCAGGGGTCAGACCCAGGGCCTTCTCTCCAGCTTCCCACCTGGCAGTGTTAGAGGAAGGGCCTGAGAGTCCGCTGGGACGGAGTCCAGCTCCATTACCTTGGCAGCAGAGAACTCAGTTCAAGACCTCAATTATCCCTTAGGCATCAGGACCTAAGACCACCAATGCAGATTTTCTGGAAAGTGCTATGGGCTCTTCACAACCCATTGCTGGCTCCAGGCCCAGATAGGATACTGAGAAACCACAGTCACCAGAAGTGTCCTAGGAAGAGTGTCCACAGTGGAGGCCAGGTGGAGGTGAGAGAAATGCACCCACTGTGGTGCATTTAGGGGCTTTTCCTTTGACTCGAAAGACTAGCAGCTGCTGGTGTCTGTTGAGTTGGGGCAAGGGGCTGGAAAAACCCCCTAGGAAACCCCATCAGGGCTAACTGACATTCTCAGGGTGGGAAACCTCAGGAGTGACCACTGCATCTGCCACGAAGGTCACCATATGAATGTGAGGTTACCCTGTTCTCACCTCCCCTGGGCTGTCCACACAGGGCAGAGGACAGGAGGGCAAAGGACAAGAACTGTGCAGGGAGTTTTATCATCACCTTGAAGCCGGCTCCAGCCACATTGTAGGTGGGGTTTTAGGTCTGAAGCCAGGGTAGAATCTGGCAACATCAATAAGCTAGACTCAGCTGCCTCTCCCCGTAGACCCACAGACAGGATGGTTGAGCATGCAAAGCCGAAGAGATTTAATCAACACAGTGGGGAGAAGCAGGTGAAGGGGCCCAGTGACCCTGAGTTCATCTTCAGGGTAGAGGAAAACCTAAGTTAGGAGCCAGAGGTACCCGATTAAACAGTCCTGGCTGGGTTGTGGCCCTGTCCCTCACTGTTCGTTCAGCTTGTGCCAGCTGGACTGAAACACTGTTAATCTCTTAACGCTGATGTCAACAGGGAGACTAACCTATATATTCCAAGGTGAAGCCTCACCATCGTAGACTAACTTCATCTGCACTTGGTCGACCTGAGAAGTCTGCTGTTCTGGAGTCCTGGTGACGGCAGATTTAGCATACCGTCTAATTTCTCTTCAGTCTTGAGGGGGATGAAGGGAGACAGACAGGCCTTCATAATTTCCATGTCTGGGCAGAATGAGACAGGAGTCTGAAACAAACACAGGGAGACAAATAAAACGAAGGAAGAGATGCCAGGCTTTCCTCTGCTTTTAGCGAGGAGCTGCCTGCGACTGAGTCACTTGTTACTAGGTAGGTTTGAGGATTCTATTCCAGGTCTTTGGAGACTCCAGGGAGGCATTTGGGAAATTACTTTTCATAAGGGAAATACTAGGAGTATTTGGAATATAAGGAATACTTAGAGCAGAGACTTGTGGGAAACACCAACCTCTTCTTCCGTGCTTTCTGCACCTCCACCTATGTGGGGGCAGGAAGCAGAGCCTCGGGGCTCAGTCTTCTCTCTGGTCCTGTAGCTGAGTCTTGGACCCCTAACAGCCCTTGGAGGGTCTCCAGGTTTGTGCAGCCACTGGGCTCTGGAGACTCTTGAAGCTCAATGTCTGCTTGTCAACAGGCCTGGATGGAATATCTGTGCAGGAGATACCATCTGTCTGGCCTCAGGGCCTACATCTATAAAATGGGACCACACTTCCCCATCCAGGATTGCAAGGACTAGACACTGTATATAAAGAGCCCTTCTCAGTGTAGAGGCTTAGAGAGCTATTCCCTGGTGACGGTGATTTAATCGTCTTAACAGAGGAGCTGGGATCTGAGGAACCCTTGTGAGCCCTATGTCTAACCTTCCATGAGGTGTCTGTCTCTGCAGCAGAACCAGTGGGTGATGCACTTTAGAGGCATGAATTTAAGAAGTGTAAGTTAGATTTTGTTTGTTTGTTTTGAGATGTAGTCTCCTGGATTCCAGGCTGACTTCAAACCCATTCTGTAGCTGAGAGTAGCTTTCTACCTGATCCTCCCAGCTCTGCAACTGCCGCACTAGGATCACAGTTGTGAGTCACCATGTCTGATTTTATGTGGACCTAAAGCCTGGCCCTACAAATAGCAGAGGACCACCAGGTTGTAAACTAAACCTCTCCCAGCATTTCAGGGGGAAGGTCTCCTTTGTTTGAAGAGATAAGCCTGTGTGTCTGCAGGAGTCTGCCCTCCTGGAGCCTGTGCAAATTCTGCCTCCTCTGCAATGCTCTTTCCTCCTGTCCTTTCTCAATTTAAAATTTTATCCAAGGTCTTGGTGTCTTATGTAGCCAAGGCTGGCATCACACTTTTGGTTTTGGTTTGGATAACCATGAACTTCTGATCCTCCTGGCCTGCCTCGCGGAAGCAGATCACCCGGATTGTAAGTGTGTGACACACACTTGGTTATTAATTTAGTTGTGGTTTTATTTCTGTTTTGTTTTGAAACAGAGTCCCATGTAGCCCAGGCTAACCTTGAACTCAAACCTACGAATGGCCTTGAATTTCCAACACTCCTAAGCTCTGATATGTGTACTACCAACCCTGGTTTATGCTGTGCTGGGGAGAAACCTGTGATTTGTATATTTTGGACAGGCACTCTACCAACTGGGCTATATCCCCAGCTTCCTGAATTTTCCTTTCTTGTTCTGTTTTATCTTGTTGTAATCTCACTTAAGTTCTCTCTATAGCCGAGGCTAACCACACATTTGTCATTTCCCTGGCTCCATCTCTTAAATGCTGGGATTAAAGTGTGTATCACCCAATGCTTAATTCCAACGTCAGTTTAGTGAAGGTAAAACCCCCGAGCAAAACTAATCCTTTGTAAGGCCTGGATTCCTTGCTTTCTTTTTTTTTAATTTTTTATTATTATTTTTATTTTCTATATTCTTTATTTACATTCCAAATGATTTCCCCTTTCCCGGTTCCCCCCCTCCCCAAAGTCCCATAAGCCCCCTTCCCTCCCCCTGTTCCCCATTTGCCTAAGAATTTCATGAATTAATTGTTTTTAATTGCTGAGTAGCATTCCATTGTGTAAATATACATGGAAAATATCTCTGATAAAATTGAAGAAATATATAGAAAAACACGTTAAAACTGACTATTTCATGAAAAATTATACAGATAAGATGGTAGGCATAAAAATATTCCTAAATTGATTGAAAGTAGAAGTAAAAACATTTTCTGATAAAATTGAAGATTTACATGGAAAATATCTCTGATAAAATTGAAGAAATTTATACAGATAAATTGGTAGGAATTAAAATATTCCTAAGTTGATTGTCCAAATTTACACAATATCTTTCCACAAATCCAGCCCTACAAAGGATAATAGATGAAAAACGTCAACAAGGAGGGAAACTACACCCTAGAAAAAAGCAAGAAAGTAATCTTTTTCCAACAAACCCAAAAGAAAGTAACCACACAAACATAAAAAAGAACATCAAAAATAACAGGAAGCAACAATCACTATTCCTTAATATCTTATAATGTCAATAGACTCAATTCCCCAACAAAAAACATCGTCTAACAGAGATGTTTTTCATGTGGATCTTCGATTTTATCAGAAAATGTTTGTGATTCCTCTTTCAATTTAGTAATGCTTTTTGTGTCTACCATTTTGACTGTATTATTTTCCATGATAATCTTTAATTTTAACATTTTTTCTGTGTATTTCTTCGATTTTGTCGGAAGTGTTTTTCATGTAGATCTTCGGTTTCGTGGGGGGGGGTTGTAGTTCCACTTTCAATCAATTTAGGAATGTTTTTGTGCCTACCATTTTGTCGGTATAATTGTCCATGATAATCTTCAATTTTAACGTTTTTCTGTATTTTTCTTCAATTTTGTCAGAAGTATTTTCCATATGGATCTTCAGTTTTATCAGACAATAATTTTACTTTCAATCAACTTAGGAACATTTTTATACCTTCCATTTTATCTGTATAATTTTCCATGTAATAGTTTTAACATGTTTTTCTATATATTTCTTGAATTTTTTCAGAAATATTTTCCTTGTAGATCTTCAATTTTATCAGAAAATGTTTATAATTTCACTTTCAATCAACTTAGAAATATTTTTATGCCTACCATTTTATCTGTATAATTTTCCATGATAATCTTCAATTTTACTGTTTTTCCATATATTTTTTTTCAATTTTGTCAGAAATATTTTCCATGTAAATCTTCAATTTTATCAGTAAATGTTTATAATTTCACTTTCAATCAACTTAGAAATATTTTTATGCCTACCATTTTATCTGTATAAAATTTTCCATGATAATCTTCAATTTTACTGTTTTTCCATATATATTTTTTTTTCAATTTTGTCAGAAATATTTTCCATGTAAATCTTCAATTTTATCAGAAAATGCTTATAATTCTACTTTCAATCAACTTAGGATTCCTTGCTTTTAATTGGTAAGATGCAACCCTACCTGGAGACAAATCAAAGAGCCATTCCAGGTGCCAAAAGGACGATGGGGCCAGTGGGATCTTGAGGAGTGTTGCCATGGGAACGGAGTGCTCAGGGTAAGCAGCTACTATAGCTGCCTTCATCTGGTCGAAGCTCCTGTTCAGGGCCCTTTACTGTCTGATCTCTGTCCAGCCTACCTCTAACTTGGTCTTGACCTTCAGGGCCCCATGGCCTTTACTGTGAGGAGCGAGCACCTGTGTGTAGGCTAAATCCCTCTCTAGGGTTAGGATCTAAATTCCAGCTGGACTTGTTTCTGTTCTAGCAGTTTCAGTGATCGATAATCCTCTTGTCTGAACTTTCACCTCCCCACACTCTTACCTAGAACTTACCTCTTGAACAGTGGCTCATAATCTGTGCGTCGAGACCCCTTTGGGGTTCAAACCATCATTGGAAAATGCAGATATTCACATCACAATTTATAACAGTAGCACAACTGCAAATATGAAGTAGCAACAAAATAATTTCATAGTTGGGGGTCACCACCGCAAGAGGAGCTAGCTGTATTAGAGGTTCACAGCATTAGGAAGGTTGAGAGCCTCTGCTCCAGAAGAATGAATGTAACTTTTGACCAATGATGGAAGCTTCCAGAGCATTCTGGGCACTGGGTGCTGTGTGATTAGTGAGGAAAAGGCTCACAGCCCAGTGAAGTATGCCCATTAGTGTTTCTGCCCAGCCTAGAGAGCATGCTGCTGTAGAACCAGGGAGCAAGGAGAGGAGGCCTGAAGCAGCGGAGGCTGGGCTAGCCTGGGCTGGGCAGCCCAGATCTGGGGACTTTTTCAAGATTGCTGTTATTATTTGGAAGAAGTTCAAAGGCCCTGGCCAGCAGACAACAGGGCTATGCTGTACTTGACAAAAAGAGCTGGCAGGACTCAGAGCCAGCAGACAAGAGTCACCACTTACGGGAAATGTACCCACTGACAAGAAAGGGCAGCGGGCTGTTGGCCAGGCCCTGGCACCTATCCAAACTCGAAGAGGAAGCCTCCTGAGCCACACCAGCTCTCCCTGGGCAGCGTGACAGAGCTCCATGGAATGCGCCCTGCCCATTTTCACCAAACACAAACAATACAGAAGCACTACTGTTGGCTGCTGAAGAAAGCCGCCACTCCAGCTTGTTTAAGTTTGAAGCTAGGTTTGCCTCTTATCAACTGGGATATCTCTGGCGAGACACTAATCCATCTGGACCTCAGGCTCATCACAAAATGGTGCTGGAAGCAGTGGTTTTGGGTCTTTTGCCTTCTGCTCCTGGCTCTTTTTGTCACAGAATGTAGAGAAGAGGTCTCTACCAAAAGTGACTTGTGCTGTTGACAGTCCAAAGCCACGTCTGACCTTCAGGTATGTTTGAACTGAACTAGAAAGTCTAAAGCATCCAATTAATAACTCAACAAGTGGAAATTCTGGCCAAGGTCACTCAGATGTCACCAGGGTGAGAATCCCACTCATGATTTCTCTTCAGGACTGGAACTTGAACCTGTCCTGCAGAGGGAGTGTCTCAAACCACAGACCTTTGTCTCCTAGTTCCAGAGGCTGGAAGTCCGAGGTCAAAGTGTCAGTGGAGCCTGCTCCCTGTTAGCCTGACCCAGCCCTTAGTCTTCAATGGCCTTGTCTCCAAACAGGAGCACATCTTAGGGCACTTCAGCATACAAATAGGAAGGTATTGGTTACTTGTATGTCACTGTGACCAATAATTCCACAGAAACATGTCCAGAGAGGGAAGATTTATTTTGGTTCATATGTGTTAGTGGGTTTAATCCAGGGTCACTTGATCCCATGCATTTGGCAACAGGAACATAGGCCAGATCTACAGAAGGATGGCCACAGACCTGTTATTTTGCCAATCATCATGATTCACAGCAAGTTGAGGAGAAAGGGTTCATCTGACCTACATTTCTAAGTCTAGCCCATCGTTGAGAGATTCAGGGAGGAAACTCGAGCTAGAACTGAAGCAGAGACCATGGAGGAATGCTGCTTGCTGACTCTCTCACTGGTGGCCAGGAGGTGAAAATAGAAATTTGGTTCAGTCTGGCTTCATCAACCTGGATCAAGACATAGGGGAATCTGATATCAGATGGTTTATTCCCAACAAATTCAAGCACAGTAGGATTTGGAAAAAGGTTTCCCAGTATAACACAATCCCCAGTAAACACAAAAGTAGAATTACACCCAAACTTGACTTGGGATACATGTTGTTTCCTCCAAGAAGATGGGTTCTAGAGATAGGCTGCCTGTGCTAGCTTAAGGGCCTAGGGAAGACTCTGGCCTGATCTCAGACATACAAATAGAGGTCATTTGGTCTATTAGCCATCTCCATCCTGGTTTTGGAAGCTTTGGGAGCCCCTGACTAGAAGGGTCGTTTAGGTCATTAGCTACCTCGGGTCCTGGTCCTAATTATAGGAGCTTGATATGGCCTGGAAATCATAGCTACTTATTGCTACCACTAGCAGCACCACAGCCGTAGGGGACAAAAGAGTTTTTTATTGGTGGCTCCACAATTATCCCACTCTCTGGAATCAGTTGCTGCATGAGAAATTGCTTTCTCTCTCCTCAGCTGTCTCTCACTCCCAGTCACACAGCAATAAAAACAATAGTGTCCTGGGTCCTGGGTCAGAGGAGTCATGTTACACAAACCAGGCCACTCTAGAGAAAGGAAAGAAGTGACATTAATGACTGGGAGAGAGCAGGGTCTTCCTGGCAAACAATAACACAGTGTCACCAGCTTAGGGCTCATGGTAAGCTGAGCCCTCCTACAGCAGGCATCCGTCAAGATAATGTCTTACAGACCCTCCACAAGCCATTCTGTTCTGGGAAACTCCCAATTGAGACTCACTCTTCCAAGGTTGTGTCAAACTGACAAAATGAACTGGTCCAGATGAAGAGGTGTTTCCAGGGTGGTGAGATCAGAGCCCTGGGGACAAGGCAAGGACAGGGAAAGAAAAACAAAAACAAAAACAAAACAAAAACAAAACGACAGACAGACAGACAGACGACAGGAGAGAAGTTGAGCAGGCTCAAAGGTCAGTAAACAGCATGAAACACCGTCAGACTTTGAAAAGGACTTCCAGAAAACAGGGAAATGCCTGACTGGAGAAAAATCACAGCTTTTTGCTTGATGATGGGAAGATGGTACTTCATCCCTGATAGGACTGTGGCTTGTAAAGTGACCCAGCATGCTTTTTGTTCTCGACAAAATTCCCCAGGGATCACACTGAAGCCAGAACATCTTACCTACTCCAAATGAACACTAGTCCCAGTGTTGTGTGCTTGCCTCTTCAGGGTGTCTGGGAGAGGTTTAAGTGTGCGCTGATAACCTGCTATGGAAGCACAGGTCACATGAGGCGGAAGCAGTGCTCACGTTCGGCTGTTTTCCTGGGGGCTAAGCTCTCCCAGAGTTCCTTTCTTCCACAGACACTGCTGTAAAATGGGAAATTTAAGAGCGAGCTGACCAAAAGTGAATATACACATTTGGAAAAAATTTGTACTGGTGAGAGAAGACTTGCTATACTTTGCTCTAAGTATGAAGGTTATTTCATTTTTACGGTATTGGGGAAATGTGCTCTTAAAGACAGGGTCTAATGTAACCCAGGCTAGCATCCATCTCCCTATGCAGCTGACTTAGGCCTCACTCTTTATCCCCCGCCTCCACTTCCCAAGCACCAGGATTGCGAGTGTCCACTACCTCTATACGCCACATGAAGTGCATTTAAGTCAAATTGCAAGAGACACTTGACAGGCTTTCCAGATTTTTCCCTACCGATATGCTATTAAGTTTCTCCAGATCTCGGTCACTGTTTGGATCCAGCTGGCTGACACTTGAGGTGACTTTCTTTCGCCTTAAAGATTTTTTCTTTGTGTCAAGAGTCGGATGTGCAATATTATGAAAATGTTTCTCAAAGTCTAGAGACTGGAACTTTTCCTGGACCTCACAGCTGGGATAATAATAGACCCTGAGGTCATCAAAGACTACTATCCTGGTCAGACATGGTGGCACACCCTACAGTCCCCAGTATTTGGGAGGCAGAGGCAGGAGGTTCTCAGTAAATTTGAGGTTAGCCTGGTCTACACCGTAAGTTTGTTCAACTTGCCTTTAAGAGAACATTGTCACAAACAGCCTTACCTGCCTTGGGTTTTCCATGTAATCAACTTTTACTACCTAGCTAATGCATAGCTGTAACTTTAAGTTATGGACTCCTCCATGCTCCTGACCCAGGTTAATGCTTGTGTGTGTGTATGTGTATGTATGTATGTATGTATGTATGTATGTATGTATGTGTGCATGTTATGATAATCATTTCCTAAAATCAGTAAATACAGGCTGAAAGCAGTCTTATAAAATGAACATCTGCCGTAAATGTTGAACACAACATACAGATATCACCTGACAAACAATGATGTTTGTAACACTGCTCGCTATGTGGGTCAGTTGCAGTCAGTGACTTAATCCCTTGTAAAATTCTGCTTAAGGTTTCTGTAAAGTATCCCTCACTCCTTCCTCATGTGATACTTTCTGTGTTGTGCAATAAGAACAGAGCAAAGCCCTTTGTTAGGGACAGACACATTCAGACAGACGCACAAGAACATAGTACACCTTCAGGCAGGCACAGATTCAGACTCATACAACAGACAGACAAGAGGACAGAAGACACAGGGACACTGAAGCAGAGAGTTCTAATCTGGGCTCACTCTTGGTTCAGTGACCCTGAGGGGAGGGCTTTGATTTCTTTTGTTCATGAGACATCCATGCATCATTGTGGACTAGAGTTTACTAATGTGCTCAAACCAACTGTAGGGGACCTTCAATCTCTGCTCTTCAGGTTATTTTGAGGTACAGAATATATTATTGAAAACAGTATATTGAGATTTATTGAAAATGAGCACTTATTCTCCCTAACTCTATGTTGACACCTATCAACCAATATCTCTTATTCTGTCCTCCCACTGGCTTTCCTTACCTCCATTATCACATATTTTTACACTTCACTTGTTTATGCATTTTTCTATTTATTCTTTGCATGTGAATCATGTGGCACTCAGAGAACAACTTTTGAAAGTTGCTTCCTTCTTTTCATCATGTGGAGCCTGGGTCCTCAGACTTGGCAATGAGCACCTTTACCTGCTGAGCCCTGTCACCACACGAGTTACACATTTTGTTGTAGCTGACAAGACTTTGTTTGTTTGTTTGAGATAGGGTCTCCCATAGCTCAGGTTGTCCTCAAGATGATATATAACTGAAGATTTCCTCTAACTTCTTTTTAAAATAAATAATATTTTAATTAATTCTTTGATAACTTAATAAATGTACACAATGTATTTTTGATAGTATCTACCCTCTCTTTCCCTAACTCTTCCCAGACCCACTCCTCCCTCTCACCCCTCCCAACTTCATGCTATCTATTTATTTATTTATACCCCACAAAGTCCAGTTTGTATTGCTATGCATTCACGGGGTTGTGGGGTCATCCACTGGAGCTTGGTCAACCTACCAGGGACCATACCCTTAAAGAAAACTGACTCTATGTCCCCTAGAAACGATCACTAGCTCCTCAGCTAGGGAATTTTTAAATTGAAAATAGATTCTCACTTACAGTACATTCTAACCAGTTTCCCTGCCCTCCACTCTTCTCGGCTTCCCTCAGCACCTCTCCTCTCCCCTAGATCCACTACCCCTCAATGTCCCTTAAGAAAAGAGCAGGACTCCAAGAGAAAACCACAAAATACAACAAAAGAAAATATAAGAAGACAGGGCATAAACTAGTCAAGGCAACCCAATAGGAAGAAAAGAATCCCAAGAGTAGTTGAGTCAGAGACACACCCACTCCCACTGTTATGAGTCCTTCAAAAAAAAAAAAAACCCAAGCTAACAGTCATAGCATATATGCAGAGGACCTGGTTCAGACCCATGCAGGCTTCATGATTTCCTCTTCAGTGCCTGTGGGCCCATGTGAACCCTGTTTAGTTGATTCACTGGGCCATGTTCCTCTGGTGTCTTCCATCACCCCTGATACCTACAATCTTTCCTCCCCCTCTTCCATGGGGTTCCCTGAGGTCTGAGGGGAAGGACCCAATGGAGACCTCTGTGTAATGTCTGGCTGTGGGTCTCTATATCTAGTCACATCCCCTGTCAGAGGAAACTTCTGATGATGACTGGACAGGGCATCAATCTATGAGTATAGCACAACAGCATTAGCAATCATTTCATTGACTTTTTTTTCTTGCCAGTCATGTTTGGTTCTACCCTAGGTTTCTGGGCTATCCAGCCTCTGGCTTCTGGTCATCCAGGCAGTATCTGGCATGAGATTCCCTTCCCGATATGGGCCTCAAGTTAAACCAGACAGTGGCTGGCCACTCTCACAAGTTCTGTGCCGGCATTCCCTAGCACATCTTTCAGGAAGAACAGATCATAAATGGAGGGTTTTGTGGCTAGGTTGATGTCCAGGTTTCTCTTTTCGGTAGTTCTCAGAGTACCTTCCCCCACAAAAGACTAGAACATAGGGTTGAAGGCTCATATGCAGACACCAGTTTGACCTCTCTACATTTGATGAGCTCTGTAGATGTTGTCTTCAGTGATGGGGCCCCACTGTCAGTTTTTGGAAAGAAATTCTCTGTCCTAGAATCAATCTGGGTTGTTTAGGGATCTCTACAGGACCCCTTAGCTAACAACTCAACCAAATGCCACCCATCCCACCACCTGAAGCCTTGCCTGCCTACAGAAGATGGCCAGCCAACTCAGACTCTGTATCCCCCACTACTGGGAGTCCTCAGTAGAATCACCCTCATAGACTCCAGGAAGTTTCCGCTGTACTAGGTTTCCACAGTGCCCCCCCAAATTCTCCCCAATTCCAGCCATCTCTCCCCATACTCCCTCCCTTTATCCTCTTTCACCTGATCCCTCTTGCTTTCGTTTCCCTCTGCCTCCAGTTCACTCACAAAATCTACTTCCTCTTCCCAGAGAGATTTATGTGCCACGCTCCCCCCGGAGCCCTCCTTTTGACCTAACCCCTCTGGGTTCGTGGATTTTAGCTTATTAACAGCTAGTAAGGGAATACATAGCATATTTGTTTATCTGGGTCTGGGTTCCCTCACTCAGGATGATTTTTCTAGTTTCATCCATTTGCCTGCAAATTTTGTGATATCTTTTTTTAAAATAGTTGAGTGATACTCCATTGTGTAAATGTACCACATTTTCTTCATCCACTCTTTAGTTGAAGGACATCTAGATTGTTTCCAGTTTCTGGATATCATGAATAAAGCCGCAGTGGGCATAGTTGAGCAAGTGTCCTTGTGGTAAGATGGAATGTCCTTTATGTATATGTACAAGAATGGTATAGCTGGGTCTAGAGGTAGATCAATTCCTAATTTTCTGAGGAACTGTCATATTGGTTTCCATAGTGTTCCTACAAGTTTGCACTCCATCCATTCATGAGTGGAGAAGTGTTCCCCTTACTCCACATCCTCACCAGCACAAGCTGACACTTGTTACTGATCTTAGCCATTCTCAGAGGTCTAAGATGGAATTTGAAAATAGTTTTGATTTGCATTTCCCTGATGGCTAAGGGAGTTGAACATTTCTTTAGGTGTCTCTCAGCCAGTTGAGATTCTTCTTTTAAAATTTTTCTATTTAGACCTATATCCCATTTTAAAATTAAATTTTTTTTTAAAATATCTAGTTTCTTGCGTACTTTATACATTTTGGAAATTAGACCTCTATGTGGAGTTAGTAAAACTTTTTCTCATTCTGTTTGCTGCCCCTCTGACCAATTGATGGTTACCTTTGCCTTACAGAAGCTTTTCAGTTTCATAAGGTCTCATTTATTAATTGTTGATTTTAGTGTCTAAACTATAGGTTCAGGAAGTTGTCCCCTGTGCCAATGTGTTCAAGGCTGTCCCCACTTTCTCTTCTCTCAGGCTCATTATGTCCAGTTTATTTTGAGGTCTTTGATCCACCTGGACTTGAGTTTTGTGCAGGGTGATAAGTATGGATCTGTCTGGAATATTTAGGATCACTTATGTATACTATCGTATCATCTGCAAATAAAAATACTTTACTTCTTTTTTCCAGTTTGTATCCCCTTGATCCCCTTCAGTTGTCTTAATGCTCTAGCTAAAACTTCAAGTACTAGTGAATAGATATGGAGAGAATGGAATTTAGTGGAATTGCTTTGAGTTTCTGTCCATTTAATATAACATGGGCTATAGACTTGCTGCAAATTGCCTTTATTATGTATAGGTATGTGCCTTGTATCCATAATTTCTCCAGGACTATTTTTTAAAGGAGTGTTTGATTTTGTCAAAGGCATTTTTTTTTTGGCATCTAATGAGATAGCCATGTGGGGGTTTTGTTTGTTTGTTTTTTCAGTTTATTTATATGGTGGATTACATTTACTGATTTTCATATGATCAGTCATTCCTGCATCTCTGGGATGAAGCCTACTTGATCTTGGTGGGTGATATTTTCAGTGTGTTCTTGGATTCAGTTTGTAAGTATTTTATTGAGTATTTTTATATCTACATTCATAAGAGAAATTGGTCTGTGATTCTCTTTCTTTGTTGAGACTTTATGTGGTTTGGGTATCAGGGTAACTGTGGCCTCATAAAATGAATTGGGTAATTTTTTTTCTGTTTCTATTTTTGTGGAATAACTTGAGGAGTATTGGGGGATAGTTTATAGCAGCCCTGGGGGGACCCTGAAGACTGGGTCTGGGGAAAAAGAAAGAGTGGAGAAGGCCCAGGACCTGCTTACCTGGTTTGTGGCAGGCATGGCCTGTGGTTGAACTGGGGGCTGGAACACAGTATGAGGCAGGAAGAGAGGGGGTTATCTATGGGATCCACAGGAGGCATGGGCGAGGGAGAAAGCAAGGTGCAGCTGCTGTTCTGTTCTAACACTAGGACCAACAGTGAGGATGGTGTGGAGAAACAGAGAGGGGATTTTTGACCTTTGTTTGTTTGTTTGTTTGTTTGCTTGCTTATTTGTTTGTTTTTGAGACAGGGTAGCCTGGAACTTGTGATATAGACCAGGCTGGCCTTGAACTCACAGAGACCTACCTGCTCCTACCTCTGAATTACTGAAATTAAAGATGTGCCCCACAATGCCCAGCTGCTGGGGATTATAGGCACGCATCACTATTCCCAGTTTAAGTCGGTGCTAGGGATCAAATTTGGCTTTTCTATATGCTAAGCAAATATGCTACTAATTGAGTTACATCTTTAACCCAGAACTTCATTCAAATTTTTATAACTGAGTAATGTTCCATTAAGTGTATGTGGTATTTGTAAATGTGTGGTGTATGTAAATGTGCATGTGTTTGTATATACCACATTTTCTTCATTCATTCATTTATTGATGGACACCTTGGTTTATTTATCTTAGCTGAACAGTCCTACTTTCTTTTTTAAAAATTTTGCACGTATGCATATTCATATGTATGTGGGTACATATGTATTCATGCAAATGTGAATGCACATGTATGAACATGCATCCTGAGCCCAGAGTTGGTGTCAGGTCTACTCTTCCATCACCCTCCACCTTATGTTTTGAGGAAGGATCTCTCTTGCCCCCGGAGCTTACTGATTTGGCTATTCTAACCAGTTAGCTTACTCCAGGGATTCCCTATCTCTGCCTCCTCTATGCCGGGATTCAAGACAGACTGTTGTACCCATTCTGTATTAATAAAGATTCTGGGAACTTGATCTCACCCTTACAGCACAAATGCTTCTCTACCAAGCATCTCCCCAGCCCTGAGTCCTATTTTTCAGAGGATGGAGACCATGGGTCTCAGTGGCTTCCTGTACGCATCTTCCACAAGGTGTCACATCTCAGAGGCTGGACTCTGCAACTCTCAGATGGGAATGCTGTCAGTCCACCCTTACTGAAAGCTTAGCTCAGAGCATGGCAGACAGCAGGTCCTTGATAAGCTAATCCATTTATCTTTGATCTCTGTGATTGCCCCTGAGGCTTAGGGGTGTATTTAGGGAAGAGACAAGGCTGGGCAGGGCACATTGAGATTTGGGTCCAAACTTTGATCTTACCATAGGAAACCCAGGCATCTGCAGTTACATAACTTTCTCAGAATCCAGATCAGCCTTGCTTCAGTGCAAAAGTTGAGTGAATACCGTGATGCCAGCCAGAGAGACTCAGTAGCTTTATTGCCTGCTCCCAAGGTCCTCATCCAGATGGTCATCCAAGCCCCAGGGCTAGGTATGCACTTCCAGGTACCTCAAAGATGAGTTTTCATTTCTCAGAGTCATCTCCAAACCATGGTAAACCAGGATTCTTCATTTTAATTCATTTGGGAAAACCCCAACCACATAATGAGACTTGGAGAGAAGCCCCACCCTGAACCTGATAGGTTCAGGCATGGCCACTTCTAAATGCCACATCCAGGAAGCCGGCCCTCCCAGCTGTACTCTGGGGACTTCCATTCATGGGAGCCTGGCAGGCACCAAGTGTCCCTTAGAAGTGTGTGAGACAGGACTTGACAGTCCATGCAGGAAGTTGCAGGGCACAGAAGGGAAGGAGAGGAGTGAAGGAAACTCATGCTTCTTCCCCAGCTGCCCATTCTTCCTCCAGTTCACACCTGAGGTGAAGTGGCTCCGGTAGCAAGTGGCACAAAGGCTGTGTACTGCCAACATCCTTGAATACCCACTCTCCAGGACTCAGACCTGGACTCTCTGCCATCTAGCTCCAGCCTAGCTGTGTGACTCTGAAGTGTCCCCCACAGGCTCAAGTGTTATTCCCAGCTGCTGATGCTATCTTAGGAAGCAATGGAATCTTTAGGAAGCAGGAATCCCCTAGTAGGATCAGGTAACTGTGAGCCCCTGAAGGTTATACCTGCCCCACTTCCTGTCTCACTTTCTGCTTCATGATCTACCATGAAGTGAACAACCTCCTTCATACATTCACATTGCTGGGAGTTGAGTTTCTCTGCATTTTCCCACCATGATGGACTGAACCGCTCTAAAACTGAGTCAGAATAAATTCTTCCTCCCTTTAAGTTGTTGCCATCAGATATGTTGTCATAGCAACACAAAACTAACCAATACAATTCCCCTACCTGATCAACTCCAGTCACAATCTATTCTTATCAGTTGTCCTTGGGACTTTCCAAGCCTTGTCCCTGCCTATAGACTTTCCCTGGTGTGCCAGTCACATGCCCTGAAGGCTCATTCATACCCTTCAGATGGTAGCTATGTTGTCATTTCATGTTGGTGCCGTTCCAGGACTTCTTAGCACTCAAGACTCTCATGTCCACAGGGTCTTATATTCGGATGCCACCAGGCCCAGCGGCAGTGTCCAGAGGGACCAGTGTACTATGGACCCAGGAGCTTTCCACCAATTCCCAACTCCTAGGAGCCAGTGTTCACATTTTGGGTCCCCTTAACTCACAGCAGGTGGGGAACACTCTGAGGTTCATGTTCTACATCCTCCCAGAGGTTCTTGGAAACTGTGTTCCCACCACTGACATGCTCAATGGTGTGTTCCAGTGCCTCCTTCCTTGTCCCACATCCTTCTCCCTTCCAGAGCTTCCCATGATCGTCTTCCCACAACCTAGTCAAATACTTGACTTTTCCAGTGAGTTGTTTCTTCTTCTTCTTCTTCTTCTTCTTCTTCTTCTTCTTCTTCTTCTTCTTCTTCTTCTTCTTCTTCTTCTTCTTCTCCTTCTCCTTCTTCTCTTCCTCCTCCTCTTCTTCTTCTTTCCCACATCATCAATAGTTATTGAATATTTACAGTATACTAGGCACAAGACAACACGCAGAAAACATTGTCCTTGTTCTTGTTACATTCTAAAAGAAAAAAATACATCTCTTTAAAAATGACATTTATGTTTGGTGTTTTCTGTAAAGTACTGAAGAAATACTTGGTAGGATGTGAGCTTTTGGTATGACTTAGCTCCATTATTATTTGCAGAAAGGAACAGAATAGATTTTAAAGGGAAGCAGTGATGGACCATTCAGGACAAGATGGATATATCCAGGGAGATAAACAGAAGCTCAACTGAGGAGTGTAACTGCCATCAAACGGGTTACCTGGAAGGAAAACTGGGGATGAAATAGAACGGGCTCGAGAGAGAAATGAGGAGCCAAGACAAGTTTTCTGATCAAGACTCAAAGTTTAATGTGGGTCCCCAAATATATAGGCAGGGGGAGGGGACCCTTCCCCCAAAGGCTGGAAACTGTCCACAGAACCGGTTCGGTTGCTCAGCAGTTGGCTAGAGCCTCTCAGGAAACTGCAGGTCCTTGAAGAACAATGGGCTAGAGTTCCACCCTAGGTGGGAAGTAGTGGCTAGCATCCATCGAGGTCTGAAATTCTTGCTCAAAGGCTGGGGGGAGGGCACAATTCCTCCCTTTTATTAGTTTTAAGATGAGAAGGTAACAACCAAGTGGACAGTCATCTGTCAAAGGACAGTGGGCATTAACCAGGGAGGAGAGCATTGACCTGGTCCTCCTAAATACTTTAAGGCATCTTTTGGGGAGGAGAGGTTCTAGGCTTCCTTGTTGGTTGTTAGTCTAAGGAATTCCTTTAAACACCAACCTCTATGCAACCAAGTTTGCTTCACAGGGGACTCAGAGGCAGAAAACATGGTCCTACCCTTGCAGTGCTTTGCCTTGCACCTCCCACTGGTGCCCTTGCCCGCTCATAAACAGACACACACAAATCTGAGTTCTATGTAGCTCCTATAGGAAGTCCACTTACAGTGGGCTCATCAAGACCGTGGTCTGCCAAGTTGAATCAATGATAATATACTTGTATAGGTTTTGATGCCAGGGAGTCACTTTGTTGTCAAACACCCTGCAAGTGTCTTTGAACTTTTTCCTGATTATAGTGACTATTCATTGTAAACTTTAGAAGTAACACAAATCCATTGGTATTTAGCATGGCATTTGAGATGACTTCTTACTTTTAAACTCTGGACCTGCTCTCCAATAATTTGAATGGTATCATAAAGAGCGTCAGTCTGTTGCTCCAAACACCTATCTAAATCTTCTTGAATACTCAGAACATTAGTAAAATTTTTTGCTAAATGATTAACAAAATTGGCTGTCTTAACTTCTTGTGTCAAGGCAGTTGCAGAGGCAGTGGTGCTAGCTATCAAGGTAATTAAAGTTGCTATACCAGCTGTTGTGATCATAAAAAGAGAAAGAGGTTTTAGAGAATGTGGTATATGGCGGTGTAGGGGAAGGGGGCCCGTGCTGAGGCATCCCTTCCCCCAAGGAACCAGACACACACCAGCATAGGATAGAGTAAAGTTTATTCAGGGCAGAGGATGAGAGTTAATGGGGTAGTGGAGGCAGAGAAAGGCAGAGAAAGGGAGAGAGTACAGAAGCGGAGGCTGGCCATGACCACGTGGAGAGAGGGGGGAGGGGAGGAGAACCCAAGGGGGGCAAGAGAGAGACAAGAAGCAAGAGCAGCAAGAGAGAGAGGGGATAAGAGAGGAGTAAGAGAGAGAAGAGGGGCTGAGCAGCCCTTTTTATAGTAGGCCAGGCCTACCTGGCTGTTGCCAGGTAATGGTGGAGAGAGGCATACCTGGCTGTTGCCAGGTAATTGTGGGGTGGAGCTTAGACAGAACCCTAACACCAGCAATAATCAAGCCCACTACCCTCTTGCTTCTACTTAAAACCTGACTCACTTCCTCCAGTACCTTCAAGCTTCTTTCAAAATACCAAAGTCCTGTAATATTCATAGGCAATAAAACGAAAGCTAGTTGATAGACCACCATAACAGACATGCCAGTTTTCAATACAGGTGAGCCTGGGTGGAGACAACCAGTCTGCTTAACATACAAGGTCAGAAGTTAGAAGCAAAACAGGATTAACTTGTCTTTGGATGGCCCAAGGTATCCAATTCAGTTGCAAATTAGCAGCTATCAGACACAAAGGCTAGCCTCTGGGGTGTGGGAGGTAGCTTTGAGAATCGACAGAGAATCTGTTACTTCTCAGAAAGAGTGGAGACTATATTCTAAATTAACTCAGCTGGCTGATGAAGATTATTAGCCATCTTCATAATTGGAATCTCCAATATTGGATTTATTTCTAGACCAGTTCATGATTGAGTCAGAATAACTGATCACATTAAAGGAAAGAGAAGATTCATTATAACTCCTCCTTTAGATTAATTTTTCTAAGTCAGTTTTAACAGTCTCCATGTTCTCTGTCCCAGAAGGTCTAAAAGCTTGAAGCAAGGCAGTTTATCTAATCTGGGACATAGGTAAGTAAATGTGGGTCAAGAACATACACCCAATACAGCTTTCCTGTCACTATTGTCAGGGCACTCAGCAAGCCCACAGTTGGCATTATCTTCAGCATGCCACACCAATCACTCTGGCAGCTAGCATGCTTCTGCAGCATTCTATGAGAAAAAACACAAACATGCCTTCTTCCCCATATTAAATACCTGATCAGGATCATGCCATATGCCAATAAGTGGATCCTTCCATCTCACCTAGGCATGAGTATGCCTAGTTGTAGGATGCTACAGACACTTAGCAAGAAGTTCCTTGACATCCAAATTTTAAAATTTTCTTAAAAATATAAAAGCATGATTTAGATAATATGCACGGGGGGGATATAATTTCCCCCTTTTTGTTCTTTAAGAAGATATTGTTTTAAAGTTCCACAATACCTCGTCCTTGAGAATTATAAAGAATTAAATTGTTGTTAAATTGTTGTCAAAACATCTCAAATGTTTGATGACTGTAATAAATAGCCAGTTCCATTATCTGTTTAATCTAAGTTGGAACACCAAGCATAGACAATAATGTAGGCAATGACTATGCAAGCATAGACAATAAACATAGCATTTTTAGTTGCTTTTCCTGTTAGAGCAGTTGCAACTAGAAAGCCTGAAAATGTATCATTAGTCACATGCACATATTTTAATTTTCTAAAATCAAAAATATGAGTACCATTCATTTGTAATAATTGATTAATTCCTCTAGAATTAACACCATTATGTGGTACAGGTAGAACTTGAAGACACCGAGAACAAGCCTTTACAATTTGATATGCACATTTTCTAAAAATATAAAATTTATTCTCAAGCCATTACTATTTTGATAATGTAAAGAATATGATTGTATGGTCAATTGTTCTTATATAAGGCCTATAGTCTGCCTGGGATACAAATCTCTTGTGACCTTGCCTTAAGGGTTATTGTCCAGGCAATCTAGGATAAGTTCTTTTTTAAAGATTTATTAATTTATTATATTTAAGAATACTGTAGCTGTCTTCAGACACAGCTGGACTGTAGGAAAGAGGATGAGGGGAGGATGTGGGGTGCAAGCAGAGGAAGTGGGTACCTTAGGCCCTGAGCAGAGTCAGATCCAGAGCTCAAACAAGGTCGACAAGTTGGAAAAGTTGGTGACAAGATGGTAAAGAAGAAGAGATTCTGTGTACCTGACATGGACACGGAGGGCAGGAATCCCCAGCGGGCTGTGAGAACATCCAGGGAATCCTTAAGACCAACAGCGATTTGCAAGCACTGAACTTAACAGTCAATGCTGCCCAGAGTCACCATGAATCCAAAACGTTGTGGTTTCCTAAGTTAGCGAACTCGGCTTACTAAAATTTTAAATGGAACACATTGCCTTTTGCCAACCAAGCTTTCCCCCCTCACCTAGAAAAATAAAAGTCCATTTCAAGTTTTGAGAAGGAGCAAGAAGGGGAAGAATGTGGGACTTGGTTGGGAATGGTGTTACATTAGCCTTATTTTCTGTTGTTGTTATGATAAAGTTTGAAATCAAAAATTGATAAAAGCCCATTAGCTGCCAAGGGAATGAAGAGACAACTTCCTCTAGAGAAGTCTAAAAAACAAAAGACTAATCTACATGGAAATCTGTAGAGGAATGTAGTTGAAAACTCCAATCATAAAACTTTTATTCCACTTACGTGTAGAAGTACGCTTAATACACATGTTCTTAACTATCATGTTGGGATTCTTCATAAAGATTTCATGAGACATTAAAACAAAGCTATCTGCCATCTCAAGTTATTTTCCTGTTAATTATTAATACAGCACATACATATTAGGCAAGTGTCAAAAAAAGGAAAAAAAAATCACAAAAGAACATAATTTTTAAAAAAAGGCTAAATACATTGGATTTTGTTTGCCACTGTGCTTGATACGCATAGAGCCGGGAACACTAAGCAACTCATTTTTACTGCATCTTTACTTTTGCATTTATTCTTAGATTGCTAAAACATTTAAATACAAATAAAATTGTAACAAAAATAATGAAAACAAACAGCAGGCCTGATGGTGGCGCACATCTTTAATCCCAGCTCTGGGACGCAGAGGCAGGTGGATCT
This sequence comes from Tokudaia tokunoshimensis, assembly GCA_036184795.1. Lineage (NCBI taxonomy): Eukaryota > Metazoa > Chordata > Mammalia > Rodentia > Muridae > Tokudaia > Tokudaia tokunoshimensis. Next base: position 101,031,006 of record BTHU01000010.1, read on the forward strand.
CTGTGAGTTTGAGGCCAGCCTGATTTACAAAATGAACTCCAGGACAGCCAGGACTACAAAGACATAAACAAACAAAGAAACAAGGAAGGAAACATACATGCATATATGCATACATGTATACATGTAAAAATAATAAAATGAAACGGAAACAAGCAGTAGGGACTTTATAAGTAATGGCATGTAAACTGTTTCTGCCAAAGTAAGTTGAGCCATAGCTTTGTCTAGGGACCACTTCTGGAACTGTGGTCGAGGATGTGTGCACACACACACACACACACACACACACACACACACATGCACACACACACACACACACACACACACACACACACACATGCACGCACACATACACACACACACACACATACACACACACCTACATACACACACATACACATACACACATATGCACACACATACACAAATATGCACACACACATACACATACACACATACACACACATATGCCCACACATACACATATATGCACACACACATACACATACACACACACATACACATACACACATACACACACATACACATATACATACACACACACACACACACACACACACACACACACGATGCCCATGTGCATCCACAGGATGTTTGTTTATATGACAGTCTCACATCACGCTCCAAACTTTAACTTGTCAAAATAACTACGCAGTTACCCCATTTATTCCCCGCCAGCACACACCAATATGTAGTCAGTTTTCTTTGCTTAGACATGCAAACAGTTTTAACACTGGCCCTCCTGAAACCACAATGTACCAAAAGTAGTATGCCAGACGTGTAAGTCACATAAAAATTCCACATCCAATACTGGCCACCTCAGGATGAAAATAAGTATCTTCCTAAACTTAAGTGGCTCTACTCCCCTAATATTAAAACAAAACAAAAACCACACAAAAATATAAACTAAAACAGAAGTAACATAAACTGTCATGCATGATAACAGAAGATCTGTCTGCGGGACAGTGTGAATGACAAATGATCTACTGTGTAAACTTTAGAATGAGGCATAGGATGAAAGGCTGGTTAGGTGCCCCACACCCACCTGCTTCTGCTTGTCTCCCTGGGTATCTGATGTCCACAATATCAAGTTGTCTCTCAGTAACTGTAGGATTAGTGTGTTGTCTTTGTGCAACTCTTCACTCAACGTCTCAAGTTCAGCAATGGCTCCATTAAAAGTTGTTTTTGCAGGAGAGCAGCCCTTTCCCTGGAGAGTTCAGAAATCTCATAACAGAACACAGACAGTAAGGGCCAGACACAGCCTGACAGGGTGTGTTGGTGGCATTTCCTTTTTGCTGATTTCAAATGCTTCTTGGTATGCTGACTGTGACTGGTCCACAATTCCTTTCTTGTCTTCTCCGGCAGCAACCTCGGCCAAGTAATGGTAGTCGTCGCTCTCCGTTTTCAAATAGAAGACTTTGCTTTCTGCTCGAAAAGTATTGAGGATTGAGAGCTTTTCTAAAAGAGACAGTACATCGCTGCGGATGTCTCAGCGCGGTCTCAGTGGTCTCTGTTCTCAAGTCATCAGCTGCTTTGGCTGCACCAGGCTTCTTTTGTTGGATGCTTGAGCTGACCCTCTAAGATAACTTACCGGCTCCTACAGCATTTTTATAAGCAACAGAGAGAAGATTCCTCTCCTCCTTAGAAAACTCCAGCTCCTTGCTCTGTCACAGACTTCGTGCAGGCCACCATGTCATCATAATGTCTGTCTGTCTGTACCAGATCACTTTTATCCATAACAATAAACACCACATGGGCCACCAGTGGCAGTGGCAGTGAGACTGAGACTGTCCCTGATCTTCCACAAATGATCTCAACAGGGCACATCTTTAGGGGTCTGCCCTGCCCACCCAATCTGTACCAGGTTGAACTGTGGTCCTTAAACATTACACATCCACATGTCAAACACAGCATAATGTGGGTTTACCTTGAAAAAGGAACTTTGCAGATCTATGTGCTTACAGATGTGCATGCCTTGTGGCCTGAAGCTGTGTGTTTGCTAGGGCACTATGAAATTGGTTCAATGCATTTATAGATCTCTGTTGCAATGTCAAACGCCCTCCTGGCTGCACATGGTGGTACATACTTGTGACCCCAGCACCTAGGAGGTAGAGGCAAGAGGATTGGAAGGTCAAGGCCATAACTTTTTAATTACCATTTTATATCTAGGGCAGGACACTGGGTGGTTTTTACTGTGGGGCTACTGCTTGAAGCATTCCCATTCAAGGATCTTCATTCTCTTTTCAGAAGAGTGTTAAGACAGGGTCTCAGATAGCCCAGGATTGCCTTGAACTCATTATGTAGCTCAGCCTGTCCTTAAACTCCTGATCCACCATGATCCCACATTAGTGTGTGTGTGTGTGTGTGTGTGTGTGTGTGTGTGTGTGTGTGTGTGTTCTCTCTGGCTGCTTACATACTCAAGTATATGAACATATAAATACATACCCAATGAAGCTCACAATCCTGCTGGTGGAGGCTCCTGGCTGCTGTCCCAGCACTGGGAAGACTGAAGTAGTTCAAGCCCAGCCTTGGGTATACATGAATACTTTGTCTCAAGGGGAGAAATGAAAACAAACCAGGACACACCAGCCCCCAGAAACTCCTGTGGATGTCTGTTCCCCCTCTCCATAGCCATCTCCGTTCCAGGAAGACCATAGTCCTACCTACCAACAGCATAGGCTCATTTTTCTGCTAGAAGTTGAGTGTCTCCCAAACCCACCCCACCAACCACAGCTGACTCTGCAGCCTCTCCAGTACTGGGTTCCATCCGCAGTGGGGGCTCAGAGAATGCCTGCCACAGCTTCAGGTGTGAACCCTACTTCCTGCTGCTTCTCAGGTTCTCTCCAAGTTGCACAGCAGGACTGGACTAATCAAAAGGAAGCCAAACAATTCCTGGTCTTCCAGAATTTTTCCCTGTCTCTCTGCCCTGTATGGGGAGGCAGGAAGGTCAAGGGCACACAGCTGCCTTAAAGGAGTCACACTGTGAACAGGAGCAAGGAGCTATTGAGGAGCCCTGGGGCTTGAGTTTCTTGAGCCTTTCCACCTGCTGGGGCTTTCAGAGGCGGTCAAGCAGGAAAGAAGTATTTTCAGCTCTGGCTTTGAGTTCCTATTCTCAGTTTGAAATCGAAAGCTAGAACTCTGATCTAGGCAGTAACTTTCCTCTAGGTATTCAGGCCAGGAGCCACAGAGAGACTACAGTCACACAACTCTGAAGACTGCCAGGCCTGCCCAGGGGAGGAATCCTAATGACTTACTTATAGAGCCTGAGGCATAACTGCCTCTCTCAGGACTGTTGTAGGACACATGGGGGGCATGGATCAGCTTCCTTGCCCTACAGAGGGATCTTTCCTTTTCCCCAAAATCGTCCCCACATGCTGTCTGCAATGGAGCGTGACTAGTGGACATGCCCATGCCCATCATCCAGAGGGGACTAGTGGGTGGAGGAGAGTGTACAACAATACTTCCTTCTGGCACTCCCATCAAAGAGGATGGACGACTGATAGTAGAAACTGATACCTATTCATTAATGACTGTTATCTGGGAAGGGGTTAGCATGTCTGGTTCAGCTCCTTTGAAGTCAATGGCTGAGCCAGAACTGGTGACCCATGTCTATAATCCAGGCTATTCATGAGACTGAGGAAGGAGTGTGATAGTCAGGGCTCTCTAGAGGAACAGAATCTATAGAATGGGTTTCTCTCTATCACATATATATATATATATATATATATATATATATATATATATACACACATACATATATATGTATATATATATACACATACACATATACACATATACTCATAAGTATATATGAGACATGGACTGGATATATACATATCCCTGATATATATAACCCTGGTATAATGTATGTATGTGTCTGTGTCTGTCTGTCTGTCTGTCTCTCTGTGTGTATCCCTGAGACTGGAGTTACATATGAGCCTCCATGTGGGTTCTGGGAACTGAATACAGGTCCTCTGTATTCTTGAGTCACCGGTCTTGACTCCCGAGCCACCTCTCCAACTCCTGCAGTTTTTATGATGACTCAGTTGCACACCTAGAGGATGACAGCATGTTAGTGTCAAATGTCAAGTTGTCCACCTAGATTTGTTAATCACCAGATACCTAAAGAGGAAGAGAGAGGTACATGTGTTTAGGACAGGAGGTAACAGTTCAAGCTGAAACAAGATGAGCATCTGATGCCATGTGGCCTTGTAGTGACAGTTTTGGGGTTTTGGTTTCTTTAAAAAACACAAAAATATTATAAGAATATGTTTTCTTTCGATCCCAGGTGTGGGATATGGGGCTGTTTCAGATTGTCTGGAGCAGCTGACTGAGATTTGCCTCATGCTCTAGCAAGGGCGTGATTTTGCCAGCACCAGGTAGTTTCTGCAATTTTGTGATGTTTGGCATTTTGGGGGGACTTTTCAGAGTGTATATAAATAACAGGGTGGGTTGTTGGTTGGCTGTTGGTTGAAGTTTTTTGAGTAGTCTTGGGCAAAGAAGAAACAAGAACAGGAAATTAGATATCTTGATGACAAAGATCAGAGGTACCCAAGGAACTGGACACCTTTAATCAGCAGGAAGTAATCTAACTATAAGGTGGCCCCCTTAAGGTCTGGGGAAGTGGAGTGGAGTAGAAGAAGAGTGGAAGAAAGAAGAACCCACAAAGTACAAAGGCTGGGCACCTGGCCTCTCACAGGACCTGGGTCTCAGTGAGTTCTGACTGCATCCCAGAGAGATGCTCTCAGAACCTGGAGGCAAATGTTTGAGTGGTAGATTCATGTCTCAGTGGGAGAGAAAGGACTAGAATGTCAAGACTTTTCAACTTCTCAATGTTAGTGTGCACATATGTGTTCAAGCATGTGGAGTGTACACATATGTGTCCAAGCATGTGGAGGCCCAAAGACAACTTTGATTGTTGCTTATTCTTTAGGAGTCCTTTATCTTTTAAAAGCAAGTATTACTTACTTATTTGTCTTTCCCCCCCTCTGTCTTTTTCTCTGTCTCTGTCTCTCTGTCTCTGTCTCTGTGACTCTGTCTCTCTTTGTCTTTCTCTCTCTCAACCTCTTGCTCTGTGTGTGTGTGTGTATGTGTGTATGTGTGTCTGTCTGTCTGCATGTTTGAGTTGCCCTCATAAGTGCAGAAGTCAGAAGACTACTTTTCAGAAGTTGTTCCTTGCCCTCCACTATGTAGGTCCCAGGGATTGAACTAAGTTCAATCACATTCTATAACAAGCACCTTTATGTGCTGAGCCATTTTGCTGCCCAACAGCTTCCTTTTGAGATGCGGTCTCTCATGGGCCTGGCATTTGTCAAGTTGACTAGCTTGGCAGGCCATCGAGGCCCAGGTATCTTCCTGTCTCCACCTCCGCGGTCAGTGACATAATAAGCCTATGTCACCACACCAGGCTTTTTCACATGAGTTCTGGGGTTTGAACCTAGCTCCTTCTGCTTATCAGGCAAGCACTTTACTCACTGAGCCATCTCACCAACCCTTAGGGAAGATTTGCATGCAAAAAATTTTTTTTTGCAAAAAACAATTATAACAATATTGAGATTGTTCAGGTGGAACATGAGGGCATAGCCAGAAGTTTGTAGAGCAGTGGTTCTCAACCTTCCTAATGCTATAACCCTTTAATACAGTTTCTCATGTTGTGGTGACATCACATAATAGCAATAATGTTTATTGCTACCTCGTAACCACAATGGAAAATTTCTTTTTTTTTATTGAAAATAAAGTTATTTTCATGTGATATATTCTGGTCATGCTTTCCCCTCCCTTGTCTCCTCCCAGATCCTTTCTACCTTTTCACCCTTTCAACTCCATACCTTCTTTCTCTCTTAAAAAAAAAAACAGGCAAATAAAAAAGACAAGCATACAAGGTTAAAACAAAATGAACACACATAAACAAAAAATAAACTAAGAAAGAGCAGAAGACATATAGACACATGCATAGACACACACAGAGACATAGACACACACACATGCATAGACACAGACACACACACAGACACCCACATAGACACACACACATGCATAGACACAGACACACACTCATATACAGACACACACCACACACACATACACACACGCATAGACATAGACACACAAACGGGGCGGGGGGGGCTTCACTACCTACATTTTCACCCCCCCACCCCCCCACCCCCCATCTAACCTGGAAGAGCCGCCTACCCTCTCAATGATTGGTTTCCTTGAAGTCTTTATTCATTAGAAGGGTCACATGAAGTCACCTGAATAGGTGATTCACTCCTCTTCATCCCAGCAGCCCCTCTCGGGGAAGCAGAATTAGCATCAAAATACAAACAGCACCAGGGCTATCCAAAATACACACACACACACACACACACACAAATACACACACACACACCACACACAAACACACACACACACACACACAGAGTTTACTTATGTTGACCATGTTTTCCCGGGCATGGGGCCTGCCCTTAATTGTGTTTGTATACCCAGTAAAATACTCTTAGAGAAACTAACTTTTCCATCATAGGCAGTTGTTAGAGATAGCTTTGGATTAGGGATGAGAGCTTACGTCTCCTTCCCCCATCTCAGTGCTAAGACCCGTCTGGTTTGGACCTGCATAGGCCCTGTGCTGCTGCCACCGTCTGTGAGCTCATATGTGCATCAGTTCTGTTGGGCCTGGAAGGCACGGTTTCCTTGGAGTCCTCCATCCTCTTCGGCTCCACCTCCTCATCTGCATAGTTCCCTGAGCTCTGAGGGGAAGGATTTGACTGAGACGTACATTTTAGAACTGAGTGTTCCAAGGTCTTTCACTATCTGCACAATGTCCAGTTGTTGAGTCTCTGCATTTGTTCCCATCTACTAAAGAGGGAAGTTTCTCTGATGATGGTTGAGCAAGGTACTGATATATGAGTACAGCAGAATATCATTAGGAATTGTTTTATTGCTATATTCCTTTAGCAGAACAGTAGTATTTAGTTTTCCCCTAGACCATGGTTTATCTAGTCTCAGGTTCCTGGCCACCGAATCAGTGTGAGGCTTGGGCTCCATCCCATGCAGTGCCTTAAATCCGATCAGAGAGTGGTTGATTACTCCTACAACATTAGTGCTGCTATTGCACCAGCGTATCATGCAGGAAGGTCACCATTTCAGATAAAAGGGTTTGTGGCCTAACTGATGTTCACATTTCTTTCTTGTTAGTGTGCAGAATACCTTACCTGAACACTAGTCAGTGTGGGTAAAGGCTCTAGGTAGGCACCAACCAGACTTCTCCGTGTTCAATGAGATATGTAGGCGTTGTCTTCAACAAGGGAGCCTTCCTGTCAGTTTATAGACAGCTACCAGTAAGCAGAGTTGTCTGGGGATTCACTTGGAAGATTTCTAAGGATAAAAATGTATTTCAGTTGATTGCCCAGTACTCTGGGTGGTAACTTAACGGCTTTGGGATGGGACTGCTAGATCCTACCAAATAACAATACAGATGTCGGTCACTGGTGTGGGACACACTGCACTAGATAACCCTTCATTCACCTCTCTGAAGTCGAAATCAAACAGAACTGGCCATCTTATTCCTGATCTGACCACCTCAGTTCCAGGAGTCTGGAGTATGAAGTCAGGTCAGGAGACACTCAGGCTGACTTCAATACGGGGCTGGATTGAGACCCTCTAGCTTTTTTTCTACACACCATTTCCCTAGAGGTTCCCCTACAGTGACTCACAAGTAATTAGCACAGGCTGGCAGCAGGCAGCAAAGCTTCCCAGATCCCCTTCATGTGTAGACATCAGTCCAATTTAAGTCTTTGTAGTTTCCCATGTCTAGGCCATATGCTACCTTGTTGTAAACAACATCTTTGCACATCAAGGATACTTATCAGCATCCCTTGCCTCACCTGCTGGAGCCTGCCCTTGCCTCACCTGCTGGAGCCTGCTTACTCTCAGTGGTATTAACTGGTAATGTCTCCAGACAGCTTCAGTGTACCCCAGGATGCAGTCACTGCGATTGATCCACTATTCTAGCAAAGCACTTGCTTAGTACACACGAAACCCTGGCTTCTATTTCCAGTGCTACATAAACCAGATATGATGAATAACCCCTGTAATCCCAGCATTTGGGAGACAAGGAAGAAGAGTGTTTGAATTTGAGGCCAGCATAGGCTACACAGTGAGTTCTGGGCCAGCCTGGGTCACTGTGTCTCGAAACAAAAACAAAAACAACAAAAACTCCTGTTTCCTGGAAACAGGAACTGAAGGATTGAGTAGAGTTTCATGGTGTCATGAATTTGAATGCAGCTGTGTGTATTCTCAGGGCTGTGGTGATGAGAATGTGCATGACACACAATGACAGACACATGTGTAGATACATGTGCTCACCGTTCTGGAAATGAAGACGTCAGTAAGACTATGATCCCTTCACCCTACAAATCCTGCAAAGGAGAACCTTCCGTGGTCTCTAAAGTTGCTGGGGCCTACAATCTGTTCCTTGGTGTATAGACACAGGACTCCCAACTTGGTCTCTGCCTTCACATGGCCTTCTTTTCTGTCCCCACTTGTCTGTGTCCTAAACCTCTCTTACTTTTAGAACAGCTGTCACTGGAGTTAGAGCCTAATGAGCTTTCCGGATGCTTAACTGAATCTACACAATTTAGTTGGGTGTGGTGACTATAGTCCCAGGACACTGGCTGCTGATGCAGGACTATGGGAATTCAAATCTAGTTACATAGCAAGACCCCATCAAGCAATCAAGCAAGCAATTGACCAATCACACAACAGTTTGATTTTCCTGTCAAAATCACACTTGTTTCTCCCAAAAGCAAATTTGCAGGCTCTCGCACTGTTTGTTCATTGAAAAACTGCTGTCAACAAATAAAGCCAGTACCTAGCTGAGCTTCACGGATCTCCTGCTATGCTCAGATTTGGAGAAGCAGATGAATGTGCTTATTTGGAAAGAAGAACTTACCCTGTGGTTTCTCCATCTTGGGAGGAAGTTCTGTGAAAAATAAAAAAAAAAATTTTATGAAATACTTTTTCCCAAAATATTTGGGATACTTAGAATTACCCCCTATCCGATACCCCAGTGGTGCCACATTGGGAGCTGAGTCAGTCTGAGCAAGCAGCTGGCCCTCGCCCACTGGTCTTCCTCTGAGGTTCTGTAGATGACCATCAGATATGTTTATCCTCAATCTCTCCAGACACGGAAGCTTCAGATATGCCCAAATTGAGTGTCTATTGAATATACAATGCTTACCTATGGGAAACTTGGCCAACAGGCTCCCAAGAGGACACAAAGACCAGTGAGTGGGCCAACTCAAGGCCCCACCCTGGTGCTGAGTACACAGTGGGTGGGTGACTCTGGATGAACCAGTTCAGGGCCAGAAACGGATGTAAGCGACAAGGCGGGATGGTGGTCCATGCTAAGTCAGACTCCAGAAACTCAGAACATGCTATCCAGGAGGGCATGCACAAAGTGTGATCACCACCCTTTCCCTAAATGGTTTTCAATTTTAGAGACACTTACACTTTAACATATACATATCTTTGCATCTTATATATACACATAACAAGCTGCATTCTGGGTAAAATGGGCCTCGAAAAATAAGCTCACCTCTTTTCTATTAGTACCCACTCCAGTAACGGCAAAGAGAAGGGACAAAGGGAAGATAAGAAGTTCAAGGTGATATCATTGCTTGGCCCATCCCCTCTTCCGAGGAATATATTTTTCCTGTTGCTTCTTTCCCTGAGTGAACTCCTTACTGCTTACTTTACCCTTGTCATTCTTGTGAAGTCTTCTCTTTCAGATGCATAAGAGCTGAGATGCATCTGGAGTTACACCAGAGGAAGCTGAAGACTTCCCTGTCCTAAGACCTCCTTAGGGTAGAAGGAAGGGGAGAAGGTTCTGGATTTGCAAGGGTGAATGCTGGGTTAAATTGTTTGTTTTATTTTGAGACAGGGTCTTCATGTAGCCCAGGATAACCCTAAACTCACTAAGGTGACCTTGAATTTCTGATACAGCCATGAGCACCACACCCTGGTTAGCACAGTCACTCAGATGGTAGCTTTTGCCACTGCTTGCTGGGGGATCAGGAGCGATGAATTTGTCATTAGAACTCTCAGTTCTTCCTGGCAAATGCCTGGAAATGCCTGTGGCACACTGTGGGGCAGCAATGTGAAAATGCCTACAGGAACATGCCTCTGGAAGCTGTGGTGGCTTGAGGGTCATCCTCACTGTGGGTGAGGCTGAGACCTCAGGACTCTGGACTCATCCAGGAGGTGAATGCCCTTGAAATAGCAGATTTTGAATTCACAAAGATGGAACTAGAGAGGAGGTGTGGGAAGGAGGACATGCCGAAGTCCAAAGCAATTTCTGCTTGCTGCAAACAGCTGTGCAGACTGCTCCATCTTAACCAATCGCAGCCGTGCATAAACGGAGCTCTGCACTTGGGAGAGGCTGAAGCAGGAGGGTGGTGAGCTTAAGGCCAGCTTGTATGGTGATCCCTGGCTCAAAAACTAAACACCCTCGTCCTGTGCCTTGAGATCCTCATTGGTGAAAGTAGATGTCACAGTAGGCTTGGAGACCATGAGGTTTTGAAGCAATTCGCCATGTTTCCTTGGTATCCCTCACTTTACCTCTGTGTAGAACTTAGCTGCCATATAAAAGGGTGAAAGTTACCTGGATATCTTTGATGAAAACCATGTAAACAAAGCTACTTCTGATCAAAAGAACAGAATCTGAGTTCTACCTCCTGCCTGAATGGAGACCTGACCTGAGCTGCCTAAAACATCCTGTATAGTGTCCTCGTTCAGCTGGGCTTGTCTGTCACCTACCTAGAAGCCCACCTGCCCCAGAAACCCAAGTACTCCAAGACTGGATAAGTGAAGGGAGGACTAATAATCCCCCGATAAGACAATATATTCTTCCTTCCCAGAAGTGCCTCCCTGGGGCAGCCACCCGCATAGCTTCCATCACGCAGCCCTTCGAAGTACTAACGTTTCCTTTTCCTTTGGATACTGCAGTAGCTACTTTTCTAACTCTGTGATAAGACAACGTGCCCATTTTCTTTATAAAAGAAAATGTTTAAGTGTGCCGTGATGGTGGAGCAACGACATGGCAGCAGGAACGCTGAGAACTCACACCTCAAGCTGCAAACAGGAAGCAGAGAGCCCACTGTCTTTAGAAACCTCAAAACCTGCCCCTCCTCCAACAAGGCCACACCTCTCAGTCCTTCTCAAACCATCTAACTAACTGGGGACTAAGCATTCAAACATTTGAGCCTGTAGGGATCATTCTCATTCAAACCACAGAGCTACTTACTGAGGCCTGGGCACTAAGACTCTGTGCCTTCTCCCTCTTCTCTGAAGCTCACCTCACTCCCGTCCTCTGCCTCCAGCGCGGGCTTCCCTTTCTCCTCTTCCCTACTCTGGGCCATTGCTGAGACTTTCAGCTCTCCTGCTCTGTTATTTTTCTCTCGAATGCTAACCAAACTTTTCTCAGGCTTCTTTCTATTTCTAACTCGTTTTCTTATCAAGACTAACAACCCATGAAAGAGAAAACCTATTTTCCCAGTATCAAAAAAAAAAATTAATAAGATTTACTGTGGGCTTGGAGGTGGGGCTCAGTTGGTGGAATGCTTGAAGCTGTAGATTTGATCCCCAGCTCTGAACAGAGCCAGGCACAAGCTTGTAATCCTAACACTTAGGAGGTGGAGATGGGAGGAACTGAGCTTCAAGGTCATCCTCATTTGCACAGTGAATTCAAGGCCAGTGTGGAATATACTAGAGGAAAAATTTCACCCCATTGTAAGCTTACAATGTATGTAATGTGGCACCCAACAGTGGTAGATTACCACAGAGGTCAGGACCCAAAGGAGCACATCCTGTCTGTGGGGATGCATGACGTCTGCTTGTCTCAAACTCAGGGTTAGCTTTAGTGCTGTTGAAGAAACTCAAAGCAATAGAGTTGATGTTAAAAATAATTTACTAATAGATTTTCTTAGGAGTCACTGTACCACACAAAGTAGAATTTGACTAATATAACACTGCCTCCAAAGTCCCCAAAGATAAGTAGCTTGCTGGCCAGGCCTGTTAGAGATAAGCAAAAGGTGCAATGCTAGGCTCTCTAAGGCCAACCAGACATTAGATCCATCCCCAAAGAACACGTCTCTAACAGCCAGCACAAAGCTACAACCGACATTAAATCCTGCTCCACCTTTAAGTCCCTTGCCCCACCCCCACTGCTCAGCTGTGATCAGGGAAAAGCCAGGTGGGCAAGATGAACCTGGGTAACCACTGTTCAAGAAGAACAACGCTGGTGTAGTTAAAATGATTATGTCGATATGCGGTATGCTTTCTGTGTCAATCTCAAACCTACCCAAGTGGCCAGACTTGTAGTCTCCTGTTTCAGTTAAAATTGCTCTAAGTGTAACCTGGGGTGAGGACCTACAGAGATTTAAGACTGACAGCTTATGTAGGGTACATAAACCTACGCGTATGTAAGTTAATAAAATCTTCTATGCAAGGCTGTCTCTTCCTTGGTCATTAGCCACAGCCTGCTGTGCACCCCTCTCCTCTTTCTTTTCCAATAAAGTCTTTCCTTTTCCTTAATTAACCTCTAAGTGCTGAGTTCTCACTCACTGGGAAGGGCTGTCTCTATTAGAGAAGGGGAAGGAAACCACATTGCCTGGGAATCTGCTGTCACGCGCAGCTTGTCATTGTGGTTTGTGTCTGGAATCCACACTGCTTATATAGGCAAAGAAAGCCTCATAAGCATCACTTAAAGATGGTGGGAGTTGGAGATAAGTATCCAAGTGTGGACTGAAGTGGTGTCAGTTACTCTCTGACGTCTTGATGGCGCTAACATGTACAGTCTCAGGAAACCAGAGACTGAAGCAGAAGAATAGTTTAAGGTCAGCCTGGGTTTTATAATGAGATTCTCTCCAAAAAACAAAGTCAAGGATGGTGACTGTAATTCCACTTTTAATTCCAGCACTTGGGAGAGTGAGGCAGGAGAATTATAACAAGTTCAAAGTCAAACTGGTTTACTCTGCCTCAAAAAATAAAAAGAAAGATACAAAGAAAGAGAGAAAGGAAAAATGCACTTCAGATTAATTCAGTAGAGAGAAATAGCCAAGGATGACCTTGAACTCCTGATCCTCCTACCCCATTCCTGGTGCTGTGACCATTCCTGGGTTATAGAGTACTGAGATCAAACCCACAGCTTCACAAATGCTAGCAAATGCTCTATCAACCAAACCATAGCCCCAGCGAGGTTCATTAACTAAAGATATGAGAGTCATATTAAAATGTCTAGGGTAGGTGTAACAACACATTCCTGAAACTATGATGTGATGTCATATGACATGGCATGACATAATATAATATGATGTGATGTGATGTAATATGACATGGCATGGTATGATATAATATAATATGATGTGATATGACATGGCATGGCATAATAAAATGTGATGTGATGTGATATGACATGGTGTGATATAATATGATGTGATGTGAAGTGACATGACATGACATGACATGACATGGTGTGACATGAGATGACATGAAATGACATGTGAGGTAGCTCCCAGAGAATGACATTCATACACATTCAACACAACATTTATCTCTCTAGATCAAGAAATAAAGGAACATACTAAGGGAAGGAAAAAGTGCCCTCTGACCTGGAAGCATTGACCTTCTCTTACAAAATCCAAACTAGCTGTTTTGATTGTTTAATCAAGGCCCCATTAACATTCTTGAGCTGACAGTCTCTGGGAGCTGGGTGTCAAGCACTCTCATTGAGCTTCCTGGTCGGCTTTTAATTATTGTCTTAGAGGCCACTTGTGCATGGTTCTGGTCTCCTGTATTCCCCTACCTCAAAGGACACTTAACTTAGCCTGTTTGGTTTACCTCCAGTTGGAAATCTTCAAGAGACTTAAGCTTTAGTTTTAACTTACAATTCTGCATGGACAAGGATTTTGTCTTCTGTTTACCTGTACTTTCTTCCCTGCCCATAGCCAGTACATTTGAGTTGGACACTAAATAAATTAATAAATATGCCAATGCCTACTATGTACTGAGTCTTGGGGACATGATCGTGTGTGTGTGTGTGAGTGTGTGTGTGTGTCTGTGTGTGTATCATGTCTCTTTGTGTGTCTCTGTGTATAAGTCTGTGTGTGTATCATGTCTCTCTGTGTGTGTCTATGTGTGCCTGTGTGTGATAGAGGCAGAGGGCATGTGTATGTGTGTGGTGTATACAGGTGTGTGTACCTATGCACACACATGAAAGCTGTAAGGAACACTGGTGTCCTACTCTGTCACTCTCAACCTTACTCCTATGAGACAGGGTTTCCCGCTGAACTTGGAGCTAGGCTGGTGGCCAGCAAGCCCCAGTGACCCTCCTGTGTCCACCTAACAGCCCGGGCTGTAGATATATGCAATCACATCACACCTTTTACATGGGTTCTGGAACTTGTACTCAGGTCCTTGTGTGTGTCCAACAAGCACTCTTATATCTTTCTGCCCCTTGTTATTAAACAGTCAACACCATTTCTCTGATGCAGATACTGAGGCCCAGAGGTGTTCAAAGCCAAACTTGTTCATAATAAGTCAGGGATTAACTCCATATTCATAAACAGAGTCCAGTAGCAGAGGCCTGTTACTTCACATCTTAGGAAGGTGGGCAGGTGGAAAGTTCAAGGTCTCCCTTGTTTGCAGAATGAATTCTAGACCAGTCTGGACAACTAAGAGAAAGTCTGTCTCAAAACAGAAAATAAACATAGAACAGGGATTTGAGTCTCACGGTGTCGGAGGGGAAGTAGCTGCTAACAGGTCTAGGCATCCGGTTCTATCTTCATTACCATAAGCAAGAAAAGAAAGGGAACTGGGGAAAGAACTCAATTTTACAATTAGTGCTTGCCTTGCTAGTGTGAACACCTGAGTTTGTTCTCCAGCATCAACATAAAGAATCCCAGTGCTGGAGAGGTAGAGACAGGCAGATCCCTGGGCTGAACCCCCAAGCCAGTGAGAACTCTTGTTTTAGAAAACCAGAGCACCTTTCGGAGGCAGAGGCAGGTGGATTTCTGAGTTCGAAGCCAGCCTGGTCTACAGAGTGAGTTCCAGGACAGCCAGGACTACACAGAGAAACCCTATCTTGGAAAAAAAGAACAGAACAGAACAGAACAGAAAAGAAAAGAAGAAAAAAGAAAACCAGAGCTGACATGGACCGAGGAAGACATTCAAAGCTAACTTTTGGCCTACACACACACACACACACACACACACACACACACACATACAGAGAGAGAGAGAGAGAGAAGGAACCTCACAGATGGTAGGAACAAAGCATCTCTCTCTCCCTCCTCATCATATCTACTTTTTGGTGTGAGGAAGTATACCACTGTAGTCCACTTACAGTAGTTTACAGTTGCAACAAGATTCCAGTGTGTTGTAGGATCCATACTGGGGCTGAGGGAAAACAGTTCCCTGTCTGTGGTGAACACTTACACCCTTGTGTCATGTAAGAGCTTCCAGGATGCAAATACCAACACAAAATTGGGGTAGCAGAGGCCTTCAGGCATGATGCCTCTAAAGGATAGTGGGGTGGGGGGCAGACTCCAGGAGAGCAGGTAGGTCTGATATAGGAAATAAAAAGAAAGAAGGGGGTTTCTATAGGAAAAGCTTTCGGCTGGGTTGACCACGCAGAGTGCTACACTGTTTAGACACATCCAGATCTGTGTTGTGGTATGTGTCACCGTCCAAAGCTGGGTGGGAAGCGCCGGGTGTCTACTTACAAGCTGAGTGCACCTGCAGGAGGCTGGAGGCTGCCACTATGGTGGCTTCTCTCCAAGGGACCAGTAAGTCACATCTCAGAGGCCATGTTTGAAAATGTGTGCATGTGTGTGTACTTGTTCCCATGTACACGGGTAAAGGCCACAGATCAACTTCAGCTATCAGTCTTCAGGTGCCTTACGGTATCTGAATTTTTACCTGGAGCTCACAGAGTTGGTTAGGTTAGCCAGCCAGCACGTTCTAGAGATTTATCTCTCTCTGCCTCGACAGTGCTGTGATCAACAGTGTGTGTCACTATACTGAGATTTTGTTTATTTGTTTGTTTGTTTGTTTGTTTTGGCATGAATTCTGAAAGTCCAACTCAGGCCCCCTGAGTTTGCTTGAAAAGCAAACATTTTCCACCTGAGCCATCTCCCCAGGCCCAGATAACCTTGATATTCACAAAGGACTTGAAGTCTAGCAGGCCTTGGTATCCATGTTCTGCATGAAACCCAGCACTTGTGCACTGTGCGAGCTTTCGTAGGTTACTTGACGTCTCTGAGCTACAGGCTCCTGTAATTCCCAGATTGCTTTCCTATGTCTTGGCTTCTTGTAGAGAAAATGGATCAGCAAGCTCTGTGTCTCCAGACTTGAATCACACACGTTCTCATGCCCACACACTCAAATACACACATTCTCAAAAACACACTCACACACTTACATCCTCACTCATTTACACACTCACACACGTGCTCACATTCACACTCACACACATATACTCACACATACACTTTCACATATATACTCACACACGTACATTTGCATACATATACTCACACACACAATCACAATCACACATACTACACTCTCTCACAGAACACTTGCACACATACATACTCTCTCTCACACACACACATTTGCATAAACACACACTCTCACATACATACTCACATACACACTCATACACTTATACATACACACACACACTTATACTTGTACACTCACATACACACACTCTCCCATACCTACTCACACACACTTGCATATACACACTCACAATACTCTTGCTCTCTCTCTCTCGCTCTCTCTCTCTCTCTCTCTCACACACACACACACACACACACACACACACACACACGTGGTAACAAGTGGCTCCCATACTTGCATGTGTAGGGGATCTAGAGGACACACACTGATACTTTATAACTTTGAGTCTTGTCTTTCTTATATGTCAGTGAAAGTAGGACTACAACAAGGTCCCTACTATGTTAGAGGTTACCTCATAGAGGAATGTGGGTCCAGAGGCCACTGGAGGGCTTGTGGAGGGGTCAGTGTTGACCATAATGGGGTTTGGAGTTAGGGAGACCGTGGCCATCAAGAAGGCAGAAGAGATAATGTAGAGGTAGTGTGATTGGTAAGGCCATGGGGCTAATGGAAATGACAAAGGCGGTGGGGCAGATGACAGAGGGGGGCAGCAGGAGAAAATATGGTGCCCAGAAGATGAGATCGGTGGCTGGGGGAGATAGGGTGCAGATGGTGGAAGGGGCAGGGGATGACTGGCTAACAATGGCAGTGGGGGAGAAGCAGATGGTGGTGATGGAGATAGAGGGGTATAAGGCAGAAGAAGGGGAAGTGGTCATGGCCATGGTGTACTGGTGATGGAGGGAGTGGTGGTGACAGTTACTGTGGCGGCTGTGGTGATGATGATGGTGGAATGGGGTGGTAAGATTGACTGACCCCGCATCGGAGTTCTGTCTCCTGAATACCACACCTGCCTTCGTTCGAGCATGCTCACAGATCATGCTATCTTCCTGGGCACTGCCAGTCCATTCCTGCCCACTCTTCCTGGATCTCTTCAGTTATGAGCCAGGAGTGCATTCCACGTGCCATGGGGGAAGGTTCAAGGAGCACAGGCGGCAGCACATATCCCTAGAGAGTGGCCAATGTGACTCACTGAGCAGGTAGCAAGGTCTGACCCGTGGGCAGACATGCCGCAGCCACAGGGACTTGCCCAGCCATGCCTGCAGACCTGGAGAGCTGGCTTCCTGGCCATTCAGAAGGAAGCGGCCACCCTGGAGAAGGCTAAGTTCCTGTCACTCTGCTCTACAAACCCACAGCGGGACCGGGTTCTGTGACTACAAGTTTCCGTGCGGGGTCTTGATGGATGTCATCCTTGAATCAGTGTAGGGATGACAGGTCCACAGAGGGAAAGTCTCCAATCCCCTCATCTTCTCTCTGGGGAGTCATCTGGGCTTTTCAACATCTTTGAGCTCCAAGCCACATCAGGAGGTAGAGATGGACAATTGACTCTCATTGGACAGCCCCAGCCCTGAAAGCTACAGCATGAGTGTGTGGTGACCACATTGTGCAGCACTGGAGTGCCCCTCAGCATCACTTGATTCCCTAGACACCAAGTTCCTCCTCCCTAAGTCTCCTACCACCACCATCATCATCACCACCACCATCATCATCATCACTGCCACCCCCACCACCATCACCACCATTACTGTCACCATCGTCATCATCACCACCACCAGCAGCAGCAGCACCACAACCACCATTTTGGGTTTCCCAGTATAGAAAGGTAATTTTAAACAAATATTTATTTTTTATTTATGTGTATGTGTGTATCTGTGGGTTTGTGCATGTGAATGAAGGTGTCTGTAGAGGTCAGAAGAAGGTGTCAGATCCCCAGGAGCTAGAGTCACAGACAGCAGTGTGAGCTGCATGTCCAGTGTAGATGCTGAGAACCAAACTCAGGTCTTCCTCAAGAGCAGTACACGCTGGTAACTGCTGAGCCGGCTCTCCAAGCCCTGGAAAGCCGTTTTAATAAATCAGGACAAATATCAGCAGTTTTACCAGACTCAACCGACTAGTACAGCTTTGGACATTTAAGAAGCTATACACAGTCATGTAACTAGTCCTACAGTCTCAACTCAAGTGAAATGAGCATTCCATCCTATCCTAGGCCATTCCCTTTGGAATGATTTCCACGTGGAGTGTACTATTTCATGTGCGGCTATGAAAACCTTCCCCTTATCTGGGCACTTCGACAGTTTGACTGTTATGGGTCTGCGTTGGTTGCCTTTTTGTTGCAATCATAAAACACTAGACAAAAGCAATTTAAGGAAGGATGGGTCTCATATGGCTCAGAGTTTGAGGGTACTGTCCATCATGGTGGGGAAAGCAGGGCAGCAGGGCTAGAGACAGCAGTCCCTATTGCATTCTGGGGGAGGGAAAGGAAGGGGGAGGGGGAGGGAGGAAGAGGGGGAGGGGAGGTGGAAGAGGAGAGAGAGAGGGGAAGGGGAGGAGGAGGGAGGGGGGCAGAGAGAGAGGGGGAGGTAGAGGGAGAAAACAGTGGCAGGGGAAGGAGAGGGGAGGGGGAGAAGGGAGGAGAGGAGAGGGGGAGGGGAAGGGAGAAGGAGGGAGATGGAGAGAGTGGGAGAAGGAGAGGAAGAGAAGAGTGGGAGGAGAGGGAGGAGAGGGAGAGGGAGGGAGAGGAAGAGAGGAAAGAGGAGAGAGAAGAAGGAGAAGAGGAAAGAAGGGGAGAGGAGAGAGAAGAGGAGAAGGGAGGGGAGGGGAGGGGAGGGGAGGAGAGGAGAGGAGAGGAGAGGAGAGGAGAGGAGAGGAGAGAGGAGGGAAGGAGGGGGAGGGGAGGGGAGGGGAGGGGAGGGGAGGGAGATTGGTGTTCAGTTACCTTTCTTGTTTATTCAGTCCAGACTCCTGACCCATGCGATGGGGCTACCCACATTGAGGATGGATCTTCCCACCTCAGTTAAGCCTCTCCGGAAACATTTTGACTGACTTTCTGGGATGCCACTCTGCAATATACACATGGATCTGCCTGCCAGATGTCTGAGAAGTTTATCTAAAAAATTAGGGGCCACTCATGTTACCATTCCCTGTGTCCACCCCACTTCCCAGGCACTTTTTTGTAAGACAGTGTCCCAGGCACATTGAGTAGCTCAGGCTAGCCTTCATTATCCCGTATCCTTCTCCCAACTATTGGGATTACAGATGTGAGCCACCATGCTGGCTCCTGCTCCCCACCTCCTTTAAATATTACTCTTTTTGAGGCAGAATCTTGTGTAGCTCAGGGTAGGCTTGAAGTCACTGGGTAGCCAAAGATGACCTTGAACTCCCAAACTTCCTGCCTCTGCCTCCAGTGTGTCTGAACTATGGGCTTGCACCATACCCAGTTTATGTGGTGCTGGGGATTGAACCTAAGGCATAGCAGATGCAAAGCCATCACTTCCCCAAGTGAGCTACAATTTGCTTTTTTGTTTTTACAGAGCAACTAACCTGTAATAATCTGTCCATCTATGATAGCTTTTCTACCCTTCAGAGGGCTTCATCTCTATCTAAAATAAAATAACATTTAAAAGCAGAAAGGAAAGCAGAAATTCCCTTACTCTTATTGCTGTCCGAGTCACCCTGAGCCCGTTTCCGTTCATCAGGCACCCTGGCCTGCAGGCGAATGAGGAAACATTCCTAAGAAGGAAAAGGCTACACTCACAGCAGAGGTTCCTTCAGCCTGGGTCTCACTTCGTGTTTTGGATGCTGCAAGGCTGGATGAGAGGTGACTCCAGGCAGCTGGCCTGCCTCAGAGCAGTGCCATGAACCACTTCCAGGCCATCCTGGCCCAGGTACAGGCACTGCTCTCCAGTCAAAAGCCCAGGCAGGTGCAGGCTCTCCTGGACAGCCTGCTGGAAGAAGAGCTGCTCTCACGGGAATACCACTGTGCCCTTCTCCATGAGCCCGATGGTGATGCTCTTGCCCGGAAGATTTCCCTGACCCTGCTGGAGAAAGGGGACTTAGACTTGACTTTCTTGAGCTGGGTCTGCAACAGCCTGCAGGCTCCCACAGTAGAGAGGGGCACCAGCTACAGGGACCATGAAGGTAAGCTTTGAGTCAAGGCAATGATGTGTGGTCAGCCCTTAGGAGTCCTTTCTCTGAAAGGAAAATCTGTGTAAAGGATACAGGGTGAACTTTTGGAAAACCTGGGTGGCTGGGTGCTGCAGGCATACAGCATGCTTCACACACTTGTTAGAGTGTCCTCAGGGCACACTGCTGCCAACCTGCTTAGTTCATGTCTCAGCTCCATCAACCATGGACTCCAAGGTGGATAGTGGACAGGAGAACTCCTGCTTCCAACAGACACCATCTATTGGGGAGACAGGAAGAGATACGATTAGTCACTTTGTGTCAAAAATAGAGAAACTGTGTCTGGGAACATAGCACAGTTGGGAAGGTGCTTGTCCTGGATCCCAGAGGGCTGGGTTTGATCCTAGCATTGCTGAAATGGGAAGTAGAAGCTCAAATTCATAAACTTGGGACTTAGGAGACGGGATCAGGAGAATTACAAATTCGAGCACATCCTTGTCTGTATAGTGACAACAGCTGGGGCTACATGAAACCCTGTCTCAAGAAATAATGTAGAGAAAGGGGGAGTCATGGAGATGAGGGGCTAAAGAGCTGGGGGTCAGAGGGTAGTGAGTGTGTGTGTGTGTGTGTGTGTGTGTGTGTGTGTGTGTGAGAGAGAGAGAGAGAGAGAGAGAGAGAGCGCCCAACAAGGGGATAGAGAAAAAGAAAACCAGAGGTGCCCAGCTGTACCAAGAAGTAAGGAGAGAGGAAATATAAGAGAACCAGAAGGCAAGAGACAAAAGAGGCAGAGATGTGGAGAAATAGACCCAGGCCACAAGGAGAGAGAATGAATGTCTTAATTTTTTTATTACATTTATTTCTTTGTGAGGGAGTTATAGCATTGTGTGGAGGGACAGTTTGTGGGAGTTGCTTCTCTCCTTCCATGTGGGTTCAAGGCTTGAACTCAAGTGGTCAGCATCTTTACCCACTGGGTCACCTCACCTGTCCCAGTGGCTTGGTTTGAAGGGTAGGTACTACTGCTGGCAATTGAATGTGTCGTCTTGTTCACTCTGTTGGGTGCTGAGTATGGAAGCCAGGGCTTTGTGTGTGCCAAGCCTGTGCTCCACCACTGAGCTCCATCCTGGCCTGCTTCTGCTTAAGTCAGGAGAGAAGCCAGGACTGACTGTCTCTACTTCTATCCCTCATTCCTCCAGCATACCTGGCTTCCTCCTCAGGAACAAAGAGATGCTCTCTGAAGTCAGAGGTTGTTCTGTCTTCCATGTGTGCTGTTCTGGTATTGGTATTGTGGTCATAGATTTCAGCCCTACTGGTCCCTTCAATTTGGAAATACAAGTTACTCCCTGCAATTTGTACTTCTAGAGTCTAGGGCTCTCTCTCTGTCTCTGTCTCTGTCTGTATCTGTCTCTCTGTGCTCTGTGTCTGTGTCTCTTTGTCTCTGTCTCTCTGTCTCTCTCTCTCTCTCTGTCTCTCTCTCTCTGTCTCTCTCTCTCTCTCTCTCTCTCTCTCTCTCTCTCTCTCTCTCTCTCACACACACACACACACACACACACACACACACACACACTCCAGCACCCCCTGCCTGGCTCTCCCACCCATCCCAGCTCTTTGAATACACATATCCCTCATCTAATGCACAAAGCAGAGACTGGCTAGATGTCTCAGGGTAGGAAGTGGCAGAGACCAGTTTGGAAGGCACACAAGCTGTGCTCTCCAATCTGGCTGGATAGTATTGATGACCGTGTACTAGACAATGCTGGACTCATCCATAATTCTGCTAAGACATATGCATTAATTACATCATTGGGTTGGCTGCTCCTATATACAAATTCTCAGGTTGGTGGTATCTTTTCTCTCCTGAATACAGCTTGTATTCTCTCCCTCTTAACATGGACACAATGGGGAACCTTTAATCCCTCTCATCTCTCTGGATTTCCATCAGGGTGCAAGCAGCCAGTGTGCTTCTACTGGGACAACCGTACACCTGGGGAAGCAGTGAGACTCTTCCTCTTCATCCAGACACCCACCAGGGGAAGCTTCCTCCCTTAGCTGCGACCTGCACCCCAGCCCCTGTATCCTCTCTTTGTTCTGAGTACACTGCTGCTTCCTTTTTTAATATTACTCCCCAAGGGAGGAAATATTCCATTTCCTCCCTTGGGGTGTAATATTTTGTTTTGGATATCACGTGACTTCAGAAAGTGGAAGTAGCTTCAGGGTGTGATCATCTGGGGCTGAGAGATAGAGGAGCATAATGTCTGTGCTCCCTCTTCCTGCCCTCCAGCCAGCTCTGCCTCAGACTGGGGCTTGACTCCTACACACACACATACACATACACACACACACACACACACACACCCCAAGCCTTTGTCTAGACTGGCATTTTTTTCAGCATCTATATAATTTATTTGTGTGTGTGTTGTATGTTGTTTATTGTTTTTGAAGAAGCTCCATACAGACACAAGGTTATGTTTTAATCATGATATGTCTCATATGTCCAATATGTAGATTCAGTATGTTATACAAAGTACCAATAAAAGAAGTAGATTGGACTATGACAGTGGTGTACAAAATACTGTATAGGCACATCAGCAAATTACCAACTTATATGAACATAAAACTATGAACATGTATTTGATGTATCATTTTAAATTTTCACCTGAACATTTTGACTTGTACGTGTTTTGCTTTAGTCAAATTCCCTAGGGGGAATTTTCTTGGTCAAGAAAATAAAAATTGCAGGCAGTTAATTGTTACGGCTAGGCATGGTGTTACTCCTGGTGCACCTGCCTTTGAAGGTTTCTGTTATGGCTGTATCTTCTTTAAACAGTTTTGTGTTCATACAAGTTGGTAACTTACAGAGACTGCTCTGCTCTACACAAAGCAGTCTGTGTGCACATAGTGCCGTATGACTCAAGTGAGTCTGGAGTTCATGGTCCCATCCCGAGAGAACTCTATGGTCTCAATAATAAATCAAAGCAGATGCCCAGACCGAAGTCAAGAAGCTAGAGATGACAGCCCCTGCAAGGGTAGTCACAGGCCAGGGAAGGGAGATCTAGGAAGGGTCCTGATGATGAACTAACTGTAAAATGGAGGCAATAACAGTCAAAGTCACTGTTATGTGGGTTTGGGGACAGCATCCCATGTGAGACATAAGCATTCTCAGTCATATGAGGCTGCTTCTGACTCAGAGACATCAAGGCTGGTGTCTTAGGTGACCATGGTCATGTGTGAACAGGAGAGGGTAGCTCCAGCCTCAGCTTTTGTCCATGAGCTAGGTCTTTTGATCTCCTTTCTCTGGGCTGCAGGACATCCCTTCCAGGCTCCTGATTCCAGACTGTTTTTGCTTGCACTCTACTCCACTCTGACTACTGTAATACTACACTCTGTTTTGGTGCCTCTGGAATTTCCTCATGTGGGTTTTCATTCTCTAAACCACAGCATAAAGGCTCCCTCTTGGGATGCCGTCTGATTTATTGGAAAGGGACATTCCCACCAGCTTCCTTCCTCATTTGGAGGTTAGGATGAGGGAACTGCAGATCCTGGCTTCCGCCCTCCTCCAGACTCCTCCCTCTCCCAGGTGTCTATCCCAGCTCCTGCCCTGCTCCTAGCCTCCTGGAAGTGGGTAGGATTCAGAGAGGACTCAGCTCAGTCTGCCTCCCAGCAGTTAGCCTGTGGTCCTTTCACTCCCAGGAGCCCCAAAAGGAGAAGTGCTTGTACTGGAAAGTTGGCACTTCCCAGATAATTTCCCCAGCCAGTCTGCTATGTATCCGCTTACCCCAGAACATAGCACCTGACCCAGCCAGGGACTACTTCTGATTCTGTTGCTATTGCTTTGAGTGGCTCACCTGGCATCATATTTATTGTCCACATTTCCTTCTAGTCACTTCCTGTGTCCCTCCAGGACACCTTCCTCAGCCCCCCCCCTCACCTACTCCAATCTATTGTTCCACTAATCCATTTACGACCCATATTGCTTTGCCCAATTCATTAGTGTTTCTATTTGTCTATTCTCTCATCTGTGTATATTTATATAGCAACTTAGCTACCTACCTTCCCAACAGTGCATTAATGTATATTCCCCTCCACTTAGAGGTTACATTCTCACCTACTACCTATATCCTATCTAGTCACTTACCCTTCATTTTTATCTCTTTTTTAATCTCCTTCTCCTCAGTCACTATTTAGCTCCCATGGGAATTATGTGCTTACTACCCACCACAATGCAAGGCGCTTACAGCATCTTTATCTCCTTGGGACTCAAGTTAGCCTCAATCATCAAAACACCAACTGCCATCCATTCTTTGAGACAATTCCAGAATCATGTGTGTGTGTGTGTCCTGTGGTGGCGGGGGTGCATACATGTACATGTTTGTACATCTGTACATTTGGGGAGGCATACGTGCATGCACATGTGTATGCCTGTATATAGAGACCATCATTGATGTCTTCTTCAATCTCGTTTTACCTTTTGAGACAGAGATCTTCACTAGACTTGGAGCTTATTGACTGTTCAAGACTAAGGCCAGCAAGCACCAGAGATCTTCCAGCTTTAGATCACAGGCGCAGGGCACCATGCCAATTTTAACATGCTGTGATCTGAGCTCAAATCCTCATGTTTGCACAGCAAACACTTAGCCAATGGTGTATCTTCCCAGTTTCCCAAATAGGTGCTTTAAGGAAGGGAATGCCCAGCATTAGCTTGACCTTCCTTCCCACTCCTCATCTCCGTTCACCTTATCCTAGGGCAATAATTTGCGAAGTTATTCTGTATCCTTCCTTATATTTCCCCATCTCCACTGGCCTCAGATAGGTCCATAGCTCTACATCTCCAGTGCCATCCTTCTGGGTGCGGATAAGCAGCATGTGGTACTTGCTGAATATATATGGCACCTATGACTGTCCTGCTCAGAAATCATCTGTACGAACATGAGAATGCTTCTACTTAATTCTTGTGGAAATGGGTTTAGGGGTTTCAGAAAAGATGTGGGGAGACCAGGTAACAGCACAGGTAAGAGATGCTGTTGCCAGTCAAGTGTATTCAGTCTGAACCCCTAAAGCACAGACCCTTCTCAGTGATGCAAGTCTAGGGTAGTTGGGGCTGTCAGAACTGGCTACCAGTAAAAACAAGAAGGAATATCCATGTGTCTCAGAAGAGCAGAGCAGCAGACACCAGCATGTCTCGGTGGCACACTGTCATGAGGACGGGACTGGGGCATCGTGTGATTTCTATTACTAACTGTGTTTTCTCATCAAACAACGACTGTTTCAAGTTGACTCCTAGCATTTCTCGTTTGTCTGTCTACTTCCTTCTTGGGACTTTTGTAAGCATGGTGATGACTTTAAACTGTCACCATACAGACAGTCACTACACACATTTTACACACAGGGAAACAAAGGCTCCAATGGGCCGATGTACCTGCCAGGAGCAGCCAAACCACCCTTTGTCTCCCAGGCTGGCCTCCAGAATTCATCCACTTTACTGCCAACCACACAGTCTTTTTCTGTAGACCACCCACACTAGCATTTACTTGACACGTTTCCCCAAACCACTCCCATGTGTAACTCATTTTCAAAGAAGAAAGTTTTCTTTCCTGCCACAAGGAGGGGAAAGTGCCCAAATATCAGTGTTGCTGGTTAGTTTTCAAGACAGGGACTTAGGTAGTCAGGCTGGTCTCCAATTCTCTACAGCATTGAGGATGACCTTAAGGTTTTGATTTTATTGACTCCACATCCTACACTTTGGGATTACAGGTATGCATGACCACATCCCGTTTGTGTGGTGCTGGGAATTAAACCCAGGGCAAGGACTCTACCAACCAAGCTACAGCCCCAGCCCTAGCCCCAGCACTTGGGGTATTTTTTTTGTTTGTTTTTTGTTTTTTTCTTTTTAAAGATTTATTTATTATATGTAAGTACACTGTAGCTGTCTTCAGACACTCCAGAAGAGAGCGTCAGATCTTGTTACAGATGGTTGTGACCCACCATGTGGTTGCTGGGATTTGAACTCAGGACCTTTGGAAGAGCAGTTAGTGCTCTTAACCGCTGAGCCATATCTCCAGCCCCCAGCACTTGGTTTTTAAAGATATAATAGAGCTATGTTATTTGATTCAAGCCAGATACTGCTTCCCGATGTGTTAGAGAGGCGTTAAAAAACAGATTAGCAGCCGGGCAGTGGTGGCGCATGCCTTTAATCCCAGCACTTGGGAGGCAGAGGCAGGCAGATTTCTGAGTTCGAGGCCAGCCTGGTCTGCAGAGTGAGTTCCAGGACAGCCAGGGCTACACAGAGAAACCCTGTCTCGAAAAAACAAAAAACAAACAAACAAACAAACAAAAAAACCAGATTAGCTCCAGGATGGGCAGGGTGGAGAGGTATTCACTGTCTCCCTGAGAGAGTCAATGTTGCTTATCACCACAACCCTGAACTAGTCAGCTCTCACGTTACCGAGTTAAGAGTCAACACTCCGGGTGAAACTCGGGTTTTAGTTCATTAGGTTGGAATAAAAGACTATGGTACATCCAGAGAAAACCAAAGCAGTTTGCTGTGAACAGAAGCTGGAGCTCACCATGTCCCTAGCAGCTCTTTGTTATCTTGGGGGTATGCATTGGAGTCTGACGCAGGCCCTGTGCTGTAGAATATTGTGTGTCCATTGCAATTATCATTTCAGTGACTTAGCTGAGGTGCAGCTTCTGTGGTCACCCAATTTGGCCCACAAGAAGGAACTGAAATTAACATAAGAAGCTGTGGTGGCTAAGGGAGCATGGGCAAATTAGAGGGTGTCCAAATACAGGATATGAGCTGTACTGCTGTGGAGAATTTTCAGTTGGTCCCTTGCTTGCTTTCTTTACATGCTAGCTGGTCTTGGTAGGCTCTGGGCTCCTAACTGGTATAGAGAGGTGTGAGGGATGAGGCTGCCTGCTTCCCGCCTGGGCATCTGAGGACCTTCTTGGAGACTGCCGGCACACCAGCAGGGGCAGCTGAACCACAGACATTACTGCATCGGTCTAGTCTCTACATCATGCGCTGCCTGGTTCCTGGCCCTTCTGGGTCTTACCTGCCGGAGTTGCAAGGTAAAGGGTGGGCTAGAGACAACAGTTAAGACTAGAGCTTTCATAAGCACACTGAGGTCTTGGGTGGTTCCAGCATTCATTCCTAACAGAGGTTGTATCTGCACTCAGGGGGCCTCTGCATGCTTGGCAAACTCTCTACCCTCGAGCTACATCTCAAGCCTACGTCCGTTTTTGGTTAAACTGAGGTGCACCTCTATAGGTGTACCTCCATCCCATCCCTGGGAAGTTTGAATATCTAGTAAGCAAAGAGTCTCTGGCAGATTCTACTCTCTCTAGTCTCCAAGTGGTTTTTGAGAATGGGTACAGGTGGTGTTTGGTGTGGCACCTGCTTTGAAGACAGCATGGTGGCCTTACCGCCTAGCTACACTCTTGGCTGCATCTGTGTTGCGCCTTTGAACCACCACTCTTAGTTTCAGTTTTCCTCAGTTACCACACCATGGGCTCAGGGGAATGTCTGTGCAGTAGGGTAATGGTGAGAATCAAGGGTTCAACAGCATCTGGTACCATGAAGTAAACACTGTCATCAGAGGTCCCCAGTGTAATGTTGGTTAAAAGGGGTGGGATCTCTTTTCTCAGACTATCCTGAAATGCCACCTAAATCAAGGTGACAAGTGTCCCAGCTCACCCCCATGGCCATGCAGCTGGAGGTTTTATTTTGGAGGGGGGGGTGTCAGAGGCAAACTTGACTCAGTCCCTCAGCTGCAG
Source organism: Tokudaia tokunoshimensis (assembly GCA_036184795.1). NCBI lineage: Eukaryota > Metazoa > Chordata > Mammalia > Rodentia > Muridae > Tokudaia > Tokudaia tokunoshimensis. The sequence continues at coordinate 101,059,434 of BTHU01000010.1, forward strand.
ATGAGGAAATCTGGGCTTAAGAAAGGAAGTGACCTCTCCAAGGATGCATGTCCTGCGAAAGCAGGAGAGCTAAGAGCTTTGCTAGTGGGATCTCAGGTCTAAATGCCTGGAGGGGCAGCTTGCCTTTGTGTGTGTGTGTGTGTGTGTGTGTGTGTGTGTGTGTGTGTGTGTGTGTGGTTGGGCTGAGACAGAGTGAAATAGAGGACCACCAGGGGTGTAGATGAGGTGACTTGCAAATCACACACCTGCCTTGGAATTCACCTCTACTGGCTCAAATCTGCAGTCCTCTCCTCCTGGGCAGGGACTGGTCTAAGTGAGATCTGCCTGGAGGGAGGGGTCCTCTGGGAACACTCAGTCCAAGCAAACTTGGGTTGCATGTGGATGCTTCTAAGAAAGCACGTGGTAGATATCACTTTTCGGGTGAGGGGAGAGGTTCCTACTTAGCTCTGCCTTTGGCCCAAGGCTGAAGGTGTAGATAGAAAGTGAAAGGGGTAAAAAGCGCCACAGATACTCCCTATTTGTGAGGTAGCTGCCAGGAGACTGCCTGCCCCAAGCACTTAGGAGTCACGGAGCTGGCGTCAGGGAGACTACTTGCAGCCAGCAGGAGTGCAGGCACAGCCAGGTAGGTGTCTCCAAGATCCCCTTTGCAGCCGCTAAAGTTGGGCTGGGAATCTGAGGCTCTGAGGCTGGCAACTATTTGCCAGAGGTCAGACAGCAGGGCCTGAAAAAGTTGGATGGGTGTGCAGGAGGTAGAGAGGCTTCCTGGATCCTGGACAGACTGTATGCAGGACCTGGGAGCAGGCAGCTAGGAGCCAGAACCCCAAGGCTATGCGCAGAGCTAGTAGTGAAGGTAGGTAGCAGGATAACCTTGCAGGAGTGTCCCCTGCTGTTCTGGGACTCAGGCTGTGGGAGACACACGCGCAGGGGAGGGGGTGTTGCGGGGGTGGGACGGCAGGCGTGCACTCAGTAAGTCCCTAACATCTACAGAGAGCGGAGGGACCTTGGACCAGGGGCAGCCCTTCACTGGACCTTCATTTGCATGTTGGGACAGACCACCTCTGACTCTGGAGTCTGGGTACAGGGTCCTTCTTGTGAGGACTTGGCACAGAGACAGCACAGGGTGCACTTCTTTGACCATCTAGGGGGAAAGGTGGAGGCATCTGCCTTACTTTGTCACATCCTTTAAGGAAAGTTGTTGAGTGCTGAAAGCAGGTGGGTAGAGTTCTGCTGGGGACCCAGGCAGTGAGAACTGTAGCCACCATGCCTAGCTTTGACCAGTACCCTAACCATGTACGCCTCTCCTACAGAGTCCTACAGCTTTCTCCACTCCAGGCGTCACGCACCTATACCCCTACAGTGTGGCCCTCTTCCTATCAATTTGTGGAGTTCCTCACTTAACTCCGTGTTTCCAAATAAAACAAATACAACTTCTCAGGTAGATTAAGAAAATAGGGTTTTCCTCCTCTGTAGCCTGGTGTAGCCAAAGAGCGTCCCCTTCCGGCTACAAAACCTGCTTTCCTGGAGGCTCGAATGTGAGTGAAGAAGAGCCCCCAGAGATGACTGAACAGGAGGTTCCAGTAGCCTAAGCTTTGGAAATCTTCTGGGAGGCCGCTGGTGACAGGTCCCAGGGCTACAGGGTCCTCAGACCCACTCAAGGTCCCTAGCTCTGCCCAGGTCCTCTTCTCCAGTTCCAGGCTCCTCCCCCCATGTCTCCTGGCAGGCCTTGAGTGCCAAATCCTGCTTCCCTCCTCCTCATGTTCCCTGGGTGCAGAGCCGGGAGGGGGTGGGGACAGGACACATGACCATGACACCTGAGTTAAACCACCTCTCCCCGGGGATTCTCATTAATTTCAAGGAGAGGCACCAATGCATATCACCTCTTTACTATCTATGCCATCTGTGGAAACTGAGTCCAGAGAAGCGATCTCCGTTATGTTTTCTAAGACATGTTAATATATTCACATATGTTAATCTACTTTATACATATTATCAAGTAATATACAATAATTTTATACACACATAACCTATAATGGCATGTATTATAACACTTATTGATTAATATGTTTATGTTTGATTTTGTTTTGCCAAAGGCCATATAGCAAGCTGTTGAGCTTAGTCAGGTTTTGAACCCAGATCTCCAGAGAACCCTGTCTGCTGCCTGGGCAGCTGATGTGAATTTCCATAAATGCTGGTGGGTTCTGAGCAGGCTGTACTTGGGCAGTCTGGGGGACAGAGATTTTTACTTTGCCTTGCCTTGCTGGCAGGCGGCATCATTGTTTCCTCGCCTTGAAAGGCGAGGAAAGTGTTTTCATAAAATCATGGTGCAAATATTCAGCATACATTTACTATTGAGCAAGTTCGTGGTGTTCTAGAACCATAGCTACCTCTCTTTCTAGAACTTTCTACCCTCCAAGATGGAAACTCTGGATACTGAAGCAGTAACTCCCTGTCTCCTGGTTCCTGGTGATTCCCTCTCTGCCACCTAGTTCCCTGGTTTCCTGGTTCTGACAGCTCTAAGTGTTTTGTAAGTGCACTTGTTCAGTGTCTGGCCTCTTGTGTCTGCTTTCCTCTGTTAGCACAACTCAGGGTTCATCCCTGCTGCACCCCCAGTCTGAACAAAATGGCAGAGAATATTCTAACAGGTAGGCCATGTGTTGTGTGCCCAGGCAGTGTTGGTGGGGACTCAGCTTGTGTCAGTCTGTGAACTATTTCTTGTTTTGTTTTTTGTTATGTTTGTAGTTGTTTGGGTTATAATTTTTGAGACCTTGGGGTATCAGGTACTCTGTAACCCAATCTGGCAATCTCCTGCCTCTGCCTCACCAAGGTGCGAACATTACAAGTGTGCACCACCACACCTGCAGCAGCCTGCGGAAAAGACTGTACTGTTGCTACCTTTAAATATTGATGTCAAATGTTTGGCTACTTGCTTTTGATTTTTAAAAAGCTATTTCTAAGAAGAAGAGGAAGAAGAAGGAGGAGGAGAAGAGAAAAGAAAAAAGCTATTTCTTTCTTTTGAACCACAAATGGCTTCACGTTCAGTACCCTCTTCTACCTCCATCTCTAGAGTGCTGGGTTACAGGTGTGAGCCACTATGCCCAGCTAGATTTCTTTCATGTATTTGTTTTTACACTTGCTAATTTGTTTGGTTGTGTAGGGTGGGGGGGACTAAAACCATGGCTGCTTGTGCAGGACACAGGACGTCCTGTGGGAGTCAATTCTCTCCTTCCAGGGTGTGGGTCCTGGAGATCCCCTTTACTGGCTGAGTCATCTCTACCATCCAAGTAGCTTTCTTGTAAAATAAGTGTATTTGAGCCACACACAGTTGCAACTCCAGCACAGGAGGCTCATTGAGACCCTTATTTAAACAAACAAATAAAGGACCCTCCCCCCCCCCCAGCCTGGTGTAGTGGCTCGACTTTAATCCCAGGTTAATCGCCTACATCCCAAATATTTCTGTTTCTTCAAAATGTTAGTATTCAGAAGATACTAAAGTGACTTAATTAGGTCTTGTGACAACAACAGAACAGGTAGGCTGGATGATAGAGTGAGAGGAAAGAAAGATGAAGCTGTGGAGAAACCCAGGGAGGGACAGGCCACTACATGGAGTCAACGGCCAAAGAAGCCTGCTGAGAAACTTTTAAAAAGGAGCCCAGAAGAATGGGAGAAGTGTCCGATCTGCCTCTGAGGTTTCCAGCGGAGGGGAAGTCTGGGAAACAGGACAGAATGTGGGAAAGCTTGCAGAATCAAGACTGTGGGAGGAGCCAGGCAAGCTAAGTACTGGAGGCTGCTTGTCAAAAGGATAGATTTGACCTTGGAAATAAAAATCTCCCTTTTAAAAATTTAATTAGTTTTAATTATGCGTAGGTGTGTGTCCATGTGGGCATAAGCATGTGACTGTAGGTGACTGCAGAGGTCAGAGGCATTTGATGCCCTGGAACTCAAGTTTCAGAGAGCTGTGAGTGATCTGACGTGGGTGCTGGGATGCAAACTTGTGCCCTCTGCAAGGGGAGCAAGCGCCTGTAACCACTGAGCCATCTCTTCAGCCCCAGCCTCACTTGTTATTCAGCATCAGCAGGGACCAAGTATGAGGTGAGGAGCATAGTGAGGGACACTGGGTTTTAAATGTGAATGGCTGCCAGGTACAGTCAGTGAGCTATCACCAACACTTGAGAGGCTGAAGCAAGGGGATAAAGTCCCAGGCCAGCCTGGGCTGCACAGGGAGACCCTATCTCAGAAGCAAAATGAAAAGTATCCCCCAAGGAAGCCAAACACAAACACCCAGGCCTGGGGACTTAGCTCAGTGATACAACTCTTGCCTGGTATACACACAGGACTCTAGTTTCCCTACCCCCACCACAAGGGAAGGGGTGGGGATTTAGTAATTGTTGTGTTTTATAAAAAAAGAAAAGGAAGACAGGGATATGTTTGGTAGAGGCATGGTATGGTGAAGTGGAGGGGGTGTCTCTATGGCCCCATGCTGACTCATCCCTTCCCCCTGAGGTACCAGCCACAGATGGATGTAGTATAGAATAGAGTTTATTTAGGGCATGGGGAGGGGAGTTGAGGGAGTAAAGGCAGAGAAAGAGGAGAGAGAGAGAGAGAGAGAGAGAGAGAGAGAGAGAGAGAGAGAGAGAGAGAGAGAGAGAGAATAGAGGAATAGAGGCCGGCCGTGAACATGGGGAGGGGAATGGGGAGAGAGGAGAGAGTAAGAGTAAGAGAGAGAGAGGAGCCAGCAAACAGCCCCTGTTATTGGGAGTCAGGCACACCTGGCTGTTGTCAGGTAACTGTGGGGTGGGGCCTAGAAGAAATGCTAACAGTAATTACACCCTGAGATGGAGAGATACATTATAAATGACAGGAAAACAATGCCAAATTCCCTGGCACCAGGTATGTCAGGGCACGCCTCTAATCTGGCACTTGGTAGGCTGAGGCAGGAGGATGGCTGTGAATTCTGGACCAGACTGGCCTAGACCATAGCCTGACCCTGTCTTTTAAAACAAAAACAGTCAAATAACAAAATTCACAAAACGTGAAGATCCCGGGCTCAGCTGCCGACCCTGTGCTAGGCAAGGTGCATGCATGATCCCTGCCCTTGGGTATTTGTGCTAGGCCAAGGCTGAGACAGCCGAGTTGACACAGAATGCACTGCATGCCGAATTCTCAGCACAAAGGAGACAAGCAGTGGGGTGGGGGCTCCCTCTGGATTGGGCAAAGACAGCAGCAAGTGTCTCTGCAGAAGCAGTTTTTAAGGAGGAAAAGGGGGAGGTCTGTTAGCTAAGTCTTGATTGGATATATTTGTCTGTGTAGTCAAATAATGTACTTTGGTTGCTGGACTTTGGCGGTCAGCCTCAGGAATGAGTTAGGTATAAGGAAGTGGCCAAATAAGGGAATGGACTTTGGTGGCCCTCTTTAGGAATGTTCTAATGGTTCAACAAGGAAGAAGGAATTGGGGAGGGCAAGACCTGCCGGCGCCATGTTAGCCATGCTAAAGCCCGTCACTGACAGACATCCTTGGCTCTCCACCACAAGCTCCCTGAAAGCAGGGCCACTCCTAGTTCACATGAGGCTTGGGACTGGAGCTTTGACCCCTCCTTTGCTAGACTGCAGCCACCCTCTTCTCTGGGCTCAGCATCTGGCTTGGGTTTCTTTCTAAGAAAAATATGCTGCACTTTTTTCCAAGCCATTGACCAACCGCCTCAGGAGTGTTTAGACTTGTTGGGCTGCCTGGAGCTGGGAAGGGGCTCTTGTTAAGGAAAGGCACTGATGCTTCTGCTGCATGCACCTTTCCTTCTGTCCTAGACCCCAGATATCTGCCATGTACCATGTACCTGTGAAGACTGCATTTGTCCCATCTGTAGACCAAGATCTTCCAAGTTGTGGCTCAGTGGGTGTTCCCATTCAGGGCTCAGAGCCCAGGTGGAGGAGGCTTAGCTATAGTAGCTACAATGGTATCTTTTGTGGGATTCCATATGATTTACAGGTCATATTCAGAAAAAAATTTTTTTAGAATTATCAGAGGGGAGGTTGTCATGGAGCACAGCACTGATCTGGAGATGTCCATATCAAGGCTGTCTGGGCTCAGAGGGGGCAGAGGCAGACCCGGACAGAGAGAGGGCTCAGCAGCAGTGAGGTCACCATGCAGATCATAGCTAATTCCCAAGGAGCCTTATCGCTGACTCTCAGCAATGTCTCACATTAAAGTGAGAAGACAACAAGACCTTTGTGCCCTGTGTGGGCCTCTGCTTGGGTCAGCCACCCCTGGTGTCACAGTTGGGTGGAGCTAAGTTAACCTTAAAGTCTGAACGCTGGGAAGATGAAGTGTGGGACTGGACACCTGTCAGGGGCCTTCCTGGTGCATCCTAGTGTGACAAAGGGTGTCATGTGGTAAGGTGGAGTCAGCGCACTGCTCAGAGAGGTTCCTCTTCTGGGAAACCTGCTAACCCAGCTCGAAGGTCCCACCTTAGTGGCCTCTTCCAACCTTACTTTCTCCACCTCTGAGGGCCAGCAAGCTAAGGTTAGGTGACCGGCACATGAATTCTGAAAGACATCATCTGGAGACGTGGTGTGGCTTTGGTTATTCCAAGGAAGAACTATTGGGAACCACATGCTGCTGGTCGACGCATACAGTGTCCTATAGGGTGGATCTGGATGGTATTCCAGCATCCACACAGGCTGCCTGTACCGAGTCAGAGCACCCTGGGCTGTGTTTGAGCTGCTGTGTGAAATAGTTGTTGGTGTTTGTGTGTTTATTTACTATCTATCTATCTATCTATCTATCTATCTATCTATCTATCTATCTATCTATCTAATCTATCTATCTATTCTATCTGTCTGTCTGTCTATCTATTCTGTCTCTCTTCTCTTTTCCTTCTTCCCTCTTCCTTTTTCTTTCTCCTTTTCTTTTTTCTCCTTTCTCTTTCCCTTTTTTCTCCCTCCTTTCTTTTTTCTTGTTTGCTTTTCTTTCCTTTTTTAAAACGTGTGCTTGCACATGTGGCAGAGATCAACTTTGAGTATCATCCCTCAGGAGCCATCTACCTTCAGTTTTGAGATAGTGTCTCTTACCGGAATCTTGGTCTCACTGATAAGGCTAGGTAGCTGACCAGTATTCTCCAGGGACCGTCTATCTCTGTCTCCCTGGGCTGCAACTTAGGTTCTTAACACCATGCCCTTGTTGTTGTTGTTGCTGCTGCTGCTGCTATTCTCTCTCTCTCTCTCTCTCTCTCTCTCTCTCTCTCTCTCTCTCTCTCTCTCTGTGTGTGTGTGTGTGTGTGTGTGTGTGTGTCTGTGTCTGTGTCTGTGTGTATACATGTGAATGCAGAATTGAGAGTAGCATACATATATCTTATTATTTTAGCAAGGTCTGTCACTGAGTCTGGAGGTCATTAATTAGCTATACTGACCAACCCGGTGAGTTCTGGGAATCTGCCTATACCCTTACCCAAGTACTATGAATAAGACACACGACCTTGTTTTTTACATGGGTCCTGGGGATCCAAACACAGGCCTTAGCTCTTACAAAGCATGTTACTGACTGAGCCATCTTACTAGCCTTGGTCTTCTTTAGATTGTTTGTTTGCTTGCTTATTTATTTTTTAACATATTTTTAGGGATGCAGCAATATTTAACAGAAGCTGCAGAGTTTGTTTTTATTTTTCCCTCATTTACTATGTCCATTAATGTGTAGTCTTCTCAGCTGCTGCCTTTCAGTCTGCAATAACACCTCATTATCATTTGAAATTCAAAGTCTAAAGTTTGGGCTCAGCCTTGGTAGGACTCATCCCATATGTTTGGACAAGTTGTAGTGATGTGTGTCTATAATGGCAGTATCTTCCGAGTGTTTTCACTGCCTTGTAAACTGCAGCTCTACACTGGTTTATTCCTGTCTCTGCCAGCCTCTGGCAGCCATCAGTCCCCTTTTGCTTTCCCTGAATGATGTGAAGTTGAAATTATATCAGTGAGGTTGGTGTCTTTTGTGCAGAGGAGTTGTGGGGAGTAGTTCTGTTTGCTTTTGTCTTGCAGTTCTAGGGACAGAACTCAGGGTCTCCCTTAGGTTGAGGGACTGCTCTATATACCCAGACCCTGTTTTTACTTTGTGTTACACAGCCCGACTGGCCTTGAATCTCAGTCTTCCTGCTGCCACTCAGAGCCAATATTACAGGATTCTTCCACCAGGCTTGAATCTCAGTTTGTTTGCTATTGCTTTGTGCATTTGAGACAGGGTCTCACTACAAGGCCTAGGTTGCCCTCAAATTCATGATCCTCCTGTCCCAGGTTCTTGAGCAGCTGGAATTGCAGACCTGTATGACCACACCCAGCTACAACTGTGTCTTTAGACTGCCATGTGAAGCCCCTCTTAGGGAAAAAGAGGTTCTGAGCTCCTCCATGCCCTTTCGGTCAGCAACCTTTTCTCATTTACTAAAGGATCTGGAATTCTTGTAAAATGTCACTTGAAAGCCACTGTCCTACTACAACTCTCTTATTTAACAGATGACAGCCCTAGGAAATGGAGACAGGAAGGGGCTTTCCCCAGAGTCATACACCCTGCCAGAGCAGAGTGACTTCTTGTATTAATCCTGTGATACTGGACTGTTGTGAATGTAGCTGCCCCCGTGTCTGGACTTCTGCTCCACCTCCACCATGGAAAAGCCCTGTGGCTTGCTGCCAGAGACCAAAGCCAAATCTATTTCCATTTTTTCTAACTACTGTGTCTTCCCATAGACTGGCTAGCTGCTCTGAGCCCAGGGGAGCTAGGGAGCTGGGACAGAAATACCAAGATGTTTTAGGGTATTGTGACACAGAGAACAAGCTTGGTAACAGACTGAGGACAGCCATAAGGTGATTGCATCTCAAATTCCTTAATTACCTTCCTCTAATGAGCTGGGCTAGGAGCCCAGCATCACACAGCTGCAGTCCTGGTGTTCCCTGTGCCATCCTTGTGTCCTCGGGCTAGCCCCCTTCCAGCTTCAAGTATCACACTCCTACTGCCCCGTCCGAGTGACCCTATCTCCTGAGTCATCTCCTGAAGCAGGCTAAGCCAGAAGGACCTCAGAAAGCCTTTCTGTGCAAGAGGTGGAAACCAGGAGCTGAAGAAGTCATAACCATGAGAAGTACTGGCCAGGAAAGGACAGTCAGGAACTGGAGCCATTGCATAGAAATTGTAATGGTCACATACACAAACATTGTGTGCACACATTCGAATACACTCATTAGCTTGGGAAACAAAACCACTAATAATGTGGATCTGATTCAAGGCCCGGTTTTGAAGCCATACTTCAACCTGCCATTCATAGCGGCAACCTGAGGGCAAACAAAAGCAGTATTTCCAGATGTTCCTGATGTGAAGCTTCTCATACACAGGCCTTCCAATCTTCCTGCTTTCAAAGGAAATGCACAGACCTCCCATTGTCTTCCATATTCCCAAGTCCCTCAGCACTGCTCTTTTCGTGGTGTGTGTGTGTGTGTGTGTGTGTGTGCTCTCGCGCATGAGCACACACTGGGGATAGAACCAACGATCTCTCACATGCTAGGCAAGATCACTACCATTGAGCTACACTCCAGTCCAGTCTCTCAATATTGCTTACACTCCTCAGTTCCCTTCTGTCTCTTGTGATCACCTGAAGCCCCTGAAGGAAGTGAAAGTCTTCACTGAGACTAGCAGTTTCTGCCAGCCTCCTCTGTGCATGTTCCTGAGCTGCCCACTCTGAGGTGACACACAGCCTGAGAGTCACTTCCTCCTTTGTCTATGGCATTTGCCTCCTGCTGCCCAGGCCTAAGTCTTCATCTCCTTCCATGAGCTGTTAGGCCAGGAACTCCCTCCCCACTGTTGTATTTTATAAAAAAGAAAGAGCCAAGGATATGTTTGATACAGCCAGGTATGGTGAGGTGGGAGGGAGGGGTGCCTCTATGGGCCTATGCTGAGGCATCCCTTCCCCCTGAGGTAGCAGCCACATGACAGATATAGTATAGAATAGAGTTTATTTAGGGCATGAGAAAGGGAGTTGGGAAGTGAGTAGAGACAGACAGAGAGAGAGAGAGAGAGAGAGAGAGAGAGAGAGAGAGAGAGAGAGAGAGAGAGAAGAGGAGGCTGGCCAGGAACACATGGAGGGAGGGGTGATGAGGAGAGGGTAGAGAGGGAGAAAGGGTTCAGGGAGAGAAGGGGCAGAGAGTAAGAGAGTAAGGAGCAAGGAGGGGGTGAACAGTTCCTTTTATAGTGAGTCAGGCATGCCTGGCTGCTGCCAGGTAACTGTGGGGCAGAGCCTAGAAGGAATGCTAGCCCCCACCCCAGCTTTGACAACATACGGGTGTCATTTAAAACAAACTCTCCTGGGTCTGGAGAGATGTCTCGGGTGTTGACGTCGCTTGTTGCTCTTCCAGAGGACCAGAGTTCAGTTCCCGGCATCCACACCAAGCTGCTCACAACTGCCTGAAACTCCAGCTACACACCCTCTTCTGACTTCACTCACAGACACAAACACATACACATAAAATATCATCTTCATATGCTGAAACACAGCAGCAACTACCAGCACCTGCCGACACTTTGACTTTTATGCTGTCATTGTGGACTTCCTGGAACCTTTAAATCTTGAGTTCACTGAGCACTTCAGCTCACAGCATGATCATTAACCCAGTCAAAACAAAAGTTACCCCACAAAACCCAAACCCTCTACTGTAGTGCGGAGTAAGACTAATGGGACTACAGGACTAATGGTGGAAAGCACCAGAGATGTCTTCTCAAATGGGTGTGGGAGCCTTGGGGAAGGGCACTTTGCAGAGGGCCTTCTAAAACACTGCCCATTCACCAGAAAGTCCCCCTCCCGCAACATGCACAGACTTTTTCCTCAGAAGAGGAAACTGTCTTGTCACCTGAGTCTTCATTTCTCAAATGTTTTCAGCGGAGGATGTGGCCCCGCTTACCCTAATCTGGTTCTTCATCTGGGAGACAGGAACATAATTACCTAAGGGAAGCCCAAGGGTGACACTGTAAAGCTTGACATCCAATTCCAGGAACTCGGGCTGTCTGGGAGCTCTGACTAGACCCTGTCCCTGTGTGTAGGGAGAGCCTGGTGTGTGCTGAAGGCTTGGGGTGGAGCACTGTGGTAGCTATTTATCTCACTACTGTGAGGAAGTACTTGACCAAACAGCTTAAGGAAGCATTGATTTTGGCTCACAGTGTGAAAGTCCAGGCCATTGTGTAAGGAAGGCCTGGTGACAGAGGTGTGAGGCAGTTGTCACAAGGCATCTACTCTTGGGAAGCAGAGAGAGATGAATGCTGGCACTTAGCTCAGGATGGATCTTCCCACCTCAATCAACGCAATCTAGAAACTCCCTCATAGGCATGGCTACAAGGTGGGGAAGTTCAGTGGACAGGGTCATGCTTATCCACATATGGCTTGAGCCCCATGGGCTCGGGCCGCTAAAGAGGAGGCTTCTTCACACCGAGGTGAGCGGGCTCATCTCTGCCTCCCATCCCTTTTGGAACCACTGGCAGTGGAGAAGGTCTGTTTGAGAGACTTGTGAATCAATTCCAAAGCAAGTGGAAATATAGGAAGCACAGCCCTGGAGGCCTTGGGAGATCCCAAGTCAAGACCGGAGGAGATCTGGGCATGAGTGGATGTGGGTGCATTCTGGTGAGAAGATCCAGTCTGGGAGCGAAGAGACCCTTCTCTGGAATCTCCCCGGCATGATGAGCTTTCTTTGACTGGAGGCTTCCATGTGGCTGTCATATGGCACAGAGACACCCTTGACCTTTCACAGTTCCACAGGAACTTCCTCTCCCCATTCTCCAGAAAACTGATACTTAAAAAGAATAAGTCACTTGCCTAAGGCCTCAGAGAAGGGACTCAAACTCCTCTCTAGTGCCTGGAGTCCCGTTGTTTATATTCTTGGACTCCTCCCACCCCCAGCCCTCAGCAGCAGTGGAAGTTCATCCTCTGCCTTTGCCTACCATCCAATGACATATCTGAGTGTATCTCTCCTCCCAGGCCATAGTCTGTGTGCCACCATGGACCTGGGGTCTACAGAGGGCAGCTACCTGGAGCTCCTTAACAGTGATGTCGACCCCCTACACCTCTACCACCTCTATGACCAGATGGACCTGGCTGGGGAGGAGATCGAACTCAACTCAGGTGGGCCTTCTTCCCTGGGGCCTCTCCTGGCCTTCTCAGTCCTTCTGCTGGCGCGAGACAGTAAAGCACTGACTGCCCGTCAGAACCATGGACAGCTCCTGCCCCTTGCTAATTGCGCTGACCCTCTACTGGAGACTATTACCCTCCTCTCCCACTACCCCTCCTCCCAGACACTGGGCTTCATCCTGTGGGCTTCCCCCTTGCAGAGCCTGACACGGACACCATCAACTGCGACCAGTTCAGCAAGCTGTTGCAGGACATGGAAATGGATGAAGAGACCCGGGAGGCCTATGCCAACATCGGTAAGGAGGCGGCGGAGGCCAGAGAAAGGACTGAGAAGAATTCTCTTTCACTAATCTTACTAGGTCCTTCCCGCCAAAATCACAGCTAGGGTCAGCAACTAGGACTGGAAGGGGAAGGAAGGGGACTTGGCGGAGGAGGAAGGGGAGGAGGGGGAGGAGGAGGGGAAGAGGAAGAGGAGGCAGGGAGGAGTAGGAGGATGGGGAGGAGAGAGGGGGAGGAAAAGGAAGGGGAGGAGGGGGAAGGGGGAAGGGGAGGAGAAAGAAAAGGAGGAGGGGGAGGAGAGGAGAAGGGGGAGGAGGAGGAAGATGAGAAGGGGGAGGAGGAAGAAAAGGAGGAGGGGAGGAGGGGAGGAGAGGAGAAGGGGAAGGAGGAGGAAGATGAGGAGGAGGAGAAGGAAGAAAAAGAGAAGAAGGGGGAAGAGGGGGAGGAGGAGGAGGAGAAGGAGAAGGAAGAAGGGAAAGACTAAAGGGATGCAGGCCCCTTCCCTGATAGCTACCAAGCCAACTGTGTCCCTTTACAGTACTTCCCTTACTTTCTTTCTGTTTCTTTATGCTTTTTGCTTGTTAGGTTTGTTTTATTTTGTTTTTGAGACAAGGTTTTTTTGTAGCTCAGGCTGTCCTATGGATCCCAGGCCAGTCTCAAACTCATGGCAATGCTCCAGCCTTCCAAGTGTGAGATCACAGGCATGCACCACATCCAGATCTACACTTCCATTTCCATTTCTTCTGCTCCTCTTTTCCACAAAGCCCACACCACATACCCTTATCCAGCACCTAAGCCAATGAGCTGCCATTGCAGCAGCCGACACTGGCAACATGTTAGTTGCTATACCTCTAAGACCACGCTGACGCCTTGGGGGCAGCTGATGAAGTCTGTGATGTGAGGAGAGAGATGAAGTGGCCTCGGGGCTGAATCAGATGGCAGATCTGAAATCCCATGCCAAGGCTTCCACACTTCCAAGCCCTGACTTAAACACCAAAAAGAAGTGCCAGAAATGGAGCAGTTTGATAAGGCATGTCCAGTCTTAAGAAGAGATTCAGGGCTAGCAGAGTAGCTTCATGGGGTAACAGCATTTGCTACCAAGCCTGATCAACTGAATTTAAGCCCTAGGAATCAGGAGGTGGAAAGATAGAACAGACTCCTGCCAGTTGTCCTATGATTTCTACACACATTCCATAGCACAGTACAAGGGAGTGTATACACTCACACAAACACACTCACACATACATGAGTACACATATACACACTCACTCACATTCATATTCAAATACACACACACACTCATAGATATGAGACACACTCATACACATGAATACATACACACACATGAGTACACACACACTCATACTCACATACACATACACAGTTATAACACTCACATATGAGTACACACACTCACACAGACATACACACTCACATACTCATATACACGAGTACACACACAGTCACACATGAATATATATACTCACACACACATGAGTACACAAACACACATATACTCACACTCACACATACACACATGACTACACTCACATACACATGAGTACACACACACTCACATACATGAGTATATACACACATGAGTATATACACAAATATGAGTATATACACACACATACACACATGACTACACACGCATGACTACACACACTCACACAGACACAGATACACACACACAAGTACACACACAGACACATAAATACACTCACACACACATGAGTACACACACACACACACACACAAGCACACACTGATACATGGTGATTTCCAGGCCATGCAAATGTCTTTCCACTAACTCCAAATCATGTATCTCTTCATTTAATTTACCATCATGTATGGGTGCCTACTGGTGTCTAATGCTTTAAACATACTTCTAACGTTTCTGTCCACCTCTGGAGAGCACTCACTATTTGTTCTCTTCATTCAGATGAGGAAACAGGAGCCAGAAACATTAAGTAAACAGCCCAAGGCTGTCCAGCAAAGGGAGCTAGTGGAGAATAAAGACAGGATTTGAACTCAACCCAATGGCAGACATTTTCATGGACACATATTTTACTCATCTAATAAGACAGAAAGCATGTGAAAAGCAATGTTTGTTTGTTCATTCATTCAAAGTATACTCAGTAACCTTTATAGAGACCCTACTGTGCACCAGCCCAGAAGGTCCTTGGCCTGAGTATAGACACACAGCAAGATTTCAGGGGACCCTTCGTTTGGGTTTGGTTTTTGGTTTTAAGACAGGATCTCTCTACATAGCCCTGGCTGTCTTGGAACTTTGTAGAACAGGCTGGCCTCGAACTAAGAGATCTGCCTGCCTCTGGGTGGCACCACCACCGCCCTCCTGGGGAACCTTTGTGACTGACTGTGTGCTTCCTCCTCTGGCAGCGGAACTGGATCAGTACGTGTTCCAGGATACCCAGTTGGAGGGTCTGAGCAAGGACCTCTTCAGTAAGTAGGGGAAACTGATCTAGGCTCAGTCTTAATTCCCTTCCTGACCTGAAGAAATGGCTGATAGCCACGCCTCCTCACGGCGGCTTTACCCGGATTCTGTGATTGTGATGTGGGTCTCTGGTGTTTCTCCAAAGTAGAGCACATTGGAGCAGAGGAAGGCTTTGGTGAGAACATAGAGACCCCTGTAGAAGCAGGACAGAAGCCTCAGAAGAGACGTGAGTGAGCCCCTCCCTGACCCAGCCTGTCCTTTCTCAGATCCAGTCCTTCCTTCCTTCTGTCTGCAGCCTGCTGTATCCCAGTCGTCTCTCCACCACATCCCCATGCCATAGCTCCTTAGGGAGGGAAGCACACAGCTCTAGAGCCTTGCAGGGTCTATGTGGGATGCTTTGATTCCCGTTCCTCAATGGCTGAGCCCTGCTTCTCTTTGAGTCTCTAAGGAATATGACTCCTTCCTCCTTAGTCTGTCCTCTTTGGGTGGCCATCGGTGCTTTCCTAGGCAGCTTAGGCATTCCTGCCTTGCTGACCCTCTAGTTGTCATAAGATGCGTCTGAGAGGCCTGTGTGGCCTGTCCATCTCCTCTTTTGGCTCATCACAGAGGGATGCAGCTTTGGCCACTGTTCCTGAAATGCTTTGCTCTCACCCTTCCCACGGCTGGATCCTTCAAGCAAGCCATTAGCTCACTTTGTCCAGGAAGCCCTCGCTGACCACACATCCACATAAAGTCACTGTCTTATTTAGACTTATTTCTCTCTTTTTTTAAATGTATTTATTTTATATCTGTGGATGCTTTGCTTGCATGTGTGTCTGTGTACCATGTGAGTGGTGCCTGCAGAGGCCAGAAGAGAGCAACAGATCCCCAGAGACAAGAGTTACAGGTTGTTGTGAGCCATCATGTGGGTCCTGAGAATTGAACTCAGGTCTTGTGGGAGAGCAGATGGTGCTCTGAACCACTGAGCCATCTCTCCTGTCCTGTGTGTGTGTGTGTGTGTGTGTCTCCCAGGCCTTTTGCATGCCAAGCGAACATTCTACATTAAACTACATCCCCAAGCCCTGTATACTTATTTGCTGGTGATCATGGGAATCTGGCATGTGCTTTATACATCTAAAGTCCTAAGAATAGACAATGGCAGAATTTGCATCTACTCTCCTGGCCTTAGCATCTCTCCCTGAAGGCAGTTTGTGTCTACCACTCTGTTTGAGCCTTGTTGGAATACTTCACTCACTTGTTCTGCCCCCCACACACACACTCAATAGACGTGAGCACACACATATCAACATACATATGAACACATACTTACACATACACATAATGCATAGACATGTGTATATATGCATGTACACACATATGCACACACTATTTCCCTCTGCCCTCCCTCTGCCATGTGTGGGAGGGCATTTCTAGACTGCTGCTGCAGAACATAAGGGTCTGTCTGCAGATTCCTCCCTTCGTCTTCTACTCTCTTCCTTCTTCCCTTCCTCCCTTTTGCAGGTTTCTTTCTTTCTATGTTGTATGTATGGGCACACACATACTATGGTGAGTATGTAAATGTCAGACAACTTCTGGGCTTAGTTCTCTTCCACCTTCATGGTTCTGGAGGTTGGCCTTCTCCCTTCTCTCTCTCTTCCCTTCTTCCCTTTCTTCTTTCCTTCCTTGCACCTAGCCCCCATGCCTCCTTCCCTTCCTCCCTCTACACTGAGCTAAGGCAAGAGTCCTCTGTGAGAAAACCCCTCACTTGGATTTCACGGTTGTTATTGGGATCTATTTGCCTTGAGATGCTCCACCCATCAGTGTATTCCTTGGTCCATCTACCTATCTCCTTTGGGTGCCTTGCCAGTAGATTACAGCCTATGATTCCCTTTGCTGCATGCCCCTCCCCAGCATCCTGGCTCTTTCACATCTGACTCAAACTGCATCCTTGGGTAGCTGCCCCAGTTGACTTCATGAGCCTCTTGCTGAGGGACATGGTTTTCATCATTGACCTTTCAAGATAATCTCTGCTTCCCACTATTGTCTGCAAGTGGACCTGTGCGTGCAAAGGTATAGGATCCACAGAGGAAGTATTAAGGCTCTCTGGAAGGCAGGCTATGGGGATGACCTGAGCAGAGCCCAGGGCAGTTGGCTCCAGTAGTTTTGTAGCTCTAGCCTTACCTGATCTGTGACTCTGCCTCTCCCTTACTCTTACCTACCTGCCAAGATGCTTTATAGCTAAGACTTGGGCTCTAGCACTGGAACTGGCCAGCACCCCGAGGTGTAGGGGAGAAGTGGGACACAGTTTTCCAATTCCTCAGGCAAGGTCACAGAGTCTGCTGGGACCCAAGAAATCTCCATGGCTGGGGGCATCCCATCCCAGGGCCACTGATCTCAGGGTTCTCTTTGCAGGCTTTCCAGAAGAGCATGCTATGGACTCAAAGCACAGGAAACTAGGTGAGATGGGCAGGTGGTTCCGAGGGTCCCATTTAGGGGAGCACAGCCCCCCCTCAAATGCAGCACAAGCCAGAGTTGGAGTAGTTCAGAGGTAGAGTGTGTGACTACTGTGATTGAGGCCCTGGTTGAATTCTAGCATCATGGGAAAAGGAGGAAAGGAGAGAGGAAGGAAGGGGGAAGAGAGAAGAGAGGCTGAAACATCCCCACCGAGGGAATTCTACTGCTGTCCCTGCCTTCTTGTAGCCCCTCCATGTCTATGTCAGGCACACAGCTAGGTGCTAGGGACACCGCTGTAGGCAAGACAGGCTCAGCTGCTGCTTCTGGAGAAATCAGTGCCCTCCAAGAGGAAGTTGGTCCTTCACCTCACATCACTAAATTGAAGTACAAAGATGGGTGCTGTGGACAATCCCTCTCACTGCCTCTGTTTCCTGAAGTGCCCACATCTAGGACCTCACTGAACTATTTGGATCTCCCCACTGGACACATCCAGATCTTCACCACTCTGCCCCAGGGACTCTGGCAAATCTCAGAGGCTGGCACAGGGCTCTCCAGTGTCCTAATCTACCACGGTGAGTATGGGAGCCCAGCATCGAAACAGACTGCCTCTGCTTCCCCCTAACTCCTGACCTTTGTTCTCTCCCTAGTCATAAATCCTCTCTCCCCAAACCTTTCTCTATCTTTGTTTCTCCACTCTCCACCCCCCCCAAAAAGTACGGGAGCGTCTCTAAGGTGGTCTGCCTATGTAACCAGTCTTGTAGTCTTCTCTGTGTTGTTATTTCCTCTCTCTTTAGTTTTTCTTCATTAAAAATATTTTTATTTTATTAGTGTTTGTGCACGTACACATTAGAGTGCATGGCTGCAAACTTTGAAGAAGCCAGAGGCGACAGATCTCTCTGGAGTGGGAGATACAGGCTGTTGTGAGCAGCCTGACGTGGATGCTGGGAGTCAAATCAGGACCACTGGGAAAGTCACTGTGCCATCTCTCCAGCCCTTAAAACAAAGCAAAACAAGCAAACAAAAAACCTCATTTTTATTTTTAAACTCTGACATTCATAATACTCATTCAGCCAAACAATAAGAGACTGGGGACTTGACTGCCTCCTTCCCTCTTTCCAGTGTGCTGGGATGAGGTTTGCTGTGTATCTGTGCACAGCTCTCACTAATTTGCCTTGTTTTGTGATTGGTTAAATGTTGATCCACCATAGAGAGGCTGCCAATAAGCCCTGGGAAGGCATGGCTGGGCTTTAAGGGATGAGGTGGGGGGTGCTTCAAGTCCATAGCCTCCTTAGACAAGGGCTTCCCAGAAGTAAGGGGCAACTTCTAAGATGCAGGGAAATGAGTGCTGACCATACTGTGGAGGTGCCAGGGACCAGCTGCTGCAAGCGCCCTGTGAGCTTATTGTGTCCACGTCACATGGGGATAGGATGCAACTCAGACTTCCCTCCCCAGTTTAACCCTGGATGCCTTCAATGGAAGGTTCTTTCTCTCCCCAAACTCAGCAAGCGCTCACCCCGAGAGCAATAAGAGATCATTTATTCCAAAGTCAGATGTGAGTGACCACAGCTAGGAACACAGAGTCAGGGTGCCTCAAGTGCCATATTCCAACATGGAAACAGCTAAGTGAATGTTTTATAGTAACAGAACAAAGAGTTGTAAGTCAAGGTATCTTGCAAATACATTGGTGCAAACCTCAGCGTTCCAGCAAAGATGGGAGCCTCAGCTAGCATCCATACCTGCTGTCTGACAGCGTTCTTAGCCTTTGGGTTGGTAGAATAGCATCTGGTACATCCCAAAAAGGATGTTTACCTGAAGTCTTAAGAATGCTATTTTAAACACAGAGGTGAGCAATTAATTTTTGTGGGTTGGGTGCTAAAGATGCCCCACGACAATTTGACTCTGAATCTGCAGCCTTCCAGCTCTCCACAGGCACAGAAGTCCTAACTAGTCAGTCAGCATTTAACACAGATGTAGTGCTCTCTCCACCCCAGGAGGAAGTCAGTCCACACTCTACCGTCTGATTGAAGCAGAGATGACCCCAGAGCATTTCTGGATGTGTTCCTAATGGTTATATCCCCCTTATCTTTGGTATAGGTGAGATACCCCAGGTCAATCAAGTTCTCCCTTCAAGCAGCCCCACGGTCCCCAGTCTCCCCCAGTCCCCAGACCGGCCTGGCTCCACCAGCCCCTTTGCACCATCTGCAGCTGACCTGCCCAGCATGCCCGAACCTGCGCTGACCGCCCGTGTAAATGAGACAGGTGAGGCCTGGGTCCCTGAAAGAGGCACTGGAAGCAGGCCTTGGGGAAGGTTATTTCTCAATCAGAGCTGCCTGGGGGAGATGGGCAAGTCAGTCCATGACTGACTGATCACAAGGGAGGGTGTGTGAGGACTAGAGCAGAGAGTGTGACTGAGGGACGGATGACAGCTGGAGCACATACGTCTATCCAAGCAGAACCACAAGCCACACGCCTCCTGTTGATCCTTAGAGTATGAAAGCAGACCCTTCTGAAATTGGAAGCCCAAGCTTTACTTACATAGCATGTTTTTAAATGTTTCTTTTCTTTGTTTGGAGACAGGGTCTTGCTATATAGCCCTAACTGACCTGAAATTCAATATATGCCTGTTAGATCGACTGTAAAATTACAGAAATTCTATATAACCCCCTGAGAACTAGGATTATACATATTGCAATGTCTGGCTTACCATAATCTTTAAAGCATTAACTTAAAAAAAATTTTAAACTGGAGATATGAGATACAGTCTTGGGCAGCCTTCTTGCACCCTGGTCTTGGAGCTCAGGCATTTGGTCCTGCCATCAGCATGCCCTACCACTGGGAGGAGTCCACGGGCACTCCCCAGACTCTAATTCAATACTTACTTCTCCATCCTCAGAGGTCACAACATCCCCCTCCCCATGCCAAGAGGGTCCTGAGTTTTCCATCAAGCTTCCAAAATGGCCAGGTGAGTGACAGTAGGCCCTCTGTCCTGGAGACCTGACATGAAAGTTCAAAAGCACGTCATTCATTCAGTTCCTGGTCAGTCCCTTGTCGTGGGCTCACTTGCTCAGTTGATTTCCCCATCATTTAATGTCTCTTCTGCCATTGGAGCTAAGTACCCGGGCCATAAGTCCCTTCCCCCGGGAGGCAGGCACTGTGGGAAGTGGCCTTGCATTTGTGAGGGAGACAGTGGAAAGGGAAAGCCAGCGTGCAGATGAAGGGGTTAAGTGTGGAGCCACAGAACAATGAGAACCTTAGCTGTCAGAGAATAGCTAAGCCCCCGGGTGCCCCTTCCTTCTGGAGTGCAGCCCTAGCCTTTGCATTGCAGCTTCCCCAGTCCCAGGGTCACATCCATTTCACAGATGAACCAGCCTGAGGCACAGCAGGACACACAGGTGCTCACTGCACACAAATGGAGGAGCCCAAAACTCAGACATATGGACTCCCAAGTCTCAGCCTTTTGGGTTTTTGGTTGGTTGGTTGGTTTTTGTTTTTTGTTGTTGCTGTTGACACTGTTTGCTTGTTTGTTTTGAGACAGACTCTCACTATTTGGCTCACACCCTTGAACTGACTCTTTAACTCAGGCTGGCCTCAAACTCACATCCCTATTGTCTCAGCCTCTTGAGTACTAAGATTATAGGTATGCAACACTGTGCCCACTGCCTTCATCCTCCCTCCCTCCTTCCCTCCCTCCCTCCTTCCCTCCCTCCCTCCTTCCTTCCTTCCTTTATTTATTCCTTTCTTCTGTTTTCTTTCTTTCTAACTTGCTAATGTAGCTGAGGAAAACTTTGAGTTTCTGATTTTCCTGCCTCTACCTCCCAAATTTTGGGATTACAGAAATGTACCACCACATTCCTGGTTATGAAACCCAGGGTGACATACACACTAGGCAAGCACTCGTCAACAGCTACAACCTCACCAGCCCCACTGTCTTAAAGGCTTTAAATCATGTTTGTTTAGTGTGTGTGTGTGTTCCAGGTTTCACATATGAAAGGAAATGTGATATATTTCTTTCTGAGTCTGGTTCATCTCACTTAACATGTTGAATCCACAAATAACCAACTCCCCTCCCAAACCCCATGGGGATGAGTGGCCCAGCCTAGTGAGTAACTGAAGGGTTAAGGCAGGTCACAGGGGGCTGGGAAGCAGTTTGGTGACAGATCTTGTGTCCTGTGTTTTATCCACAGTAAACATCCTCCACTCCTCTGGGAGAGCAGGAGGGTGTGGCTGAATGAGTGAGCTGGCAACGGGCAGCTGTGAGCAGTAGATAGAAAAGCTAGTGAGGGGGGCCGCTCTGGCCACCTCAGGTTCCCCAACCCCTTACTCTGCTAACACACTCTGACTCACCCTGGCTTTTGTAGAGTCTGTGGAGCGGTTCCAGCGCTCCCTACAGGACAAGTACAAGACAGTGCCTGAGAGCCCAAGTGGTCCTCCGGTGGCCATGGAACTGGTGCGGGCCAGGCTGGAAAGAGGAAGCAACAAGAGTCAGGAAAGGGAGCTGGCCACGCCGGACTGGACAGAGCGCCAGCTAGCCCATGGTGGTCTGGCGGAAGTACTTCAGATTGCCGGTGACTGCAGGCGACCACGAGAGACACAGGTGGTCGCCGTGCTGGGCAAGGCTGGTCAGGGCAAGAGCCACTGGGCCAGGACAGTGAGTCACACCTGGGCATGTGGCCAGTTGCCACAATATGACTTTGTCTTCTATGTTCCCTGTCATTGCTTGGATCGTCCTGGGGACACCTACCACCTGCGGGATCTGCTCTGTCCCCCAAGCCTGCAGCCACTGGCCATGGATGACGAGGTCTTCGATTATATCTCAAGGCAGCCGGACCGTGTTCTGCTCATTCTAGATGCTTTTGAGGAGCTAGAGGCCCAAGACGGCCTCCTGCATGGGCCCTGTGGACCTCTGTCTCCAGAGCCCTGCTCCCTCCGGGGACTGCTGGCTGGGATCTTCCAGCGGAAGCTGCTGCAAGGCTGCACCCTGCTCCTCACAGCCCGGCCCCGGGGCCGCCTGGCTCAGAGCCTGAGCAAGGCAGATGCCATCTTTGAGGTGTCCAGCTTCTCTACTAAGCAGGCCCAGACTTACATGAGGCACTACTTTGAGAACTCAGGGACAGCAGGGAACCAGCACAAGGCCCTGGACCTCCTGGAGAGCCAGCCTTTTCTCCTCATCCACAGCCACAGCCCTGTTCTGTGCAATGCTATGTGCCAGCTCTCTAAAGCGCTGCTGGAACAGGGCACAGAGGCCCAGCTACCTTGTACACTTACAGGACTCTATGTCGGCCTGCTAGGTCCTGCAGCTCAGAACAGTCCTCCCGGAGCCTTAGTTGAGCTGGGCAAGCTGGCCTGGGAGCTGGGACGAAGACACCAAAGCACCTTGCAAGAGACCCAGTTTCCATCAGTGGAAGTGAAAACCTGGGCAGTGACCCAAGGCTTGATGCAGCAGACTCTGGGGACTGCTCAGGTCCAACTGGCCTTCTCCAGTTTTCTGCTACAGTGTTTCCTGGGTGCTATGTGGCTGGCACAGTGCAATGAAATCAAAGACAAGGAGCTGCCGCAGTACCTGGCCTTGACCCCAAGGAAGAAGAGACCCTATGACAACTGGCTGGAGGGTGTACCCCGCTTTCTGGCTGGACTGCTTTTCCAGCCTCGAGCCCACTGCCTGGGAGTTCTGGTGGAGCCTGCAGTGGCTGCCGTGGCAGATAGGAAACGGAAGGTTCTTACCAGGTACCTGAAGCGCCTGAAGCTGGGGACACTTCGGGCCGGGAGGTTGCTGGAGCTGCTACACTGTGCCCACGAAACACAGGAACCTGGTATTTGGGAGCACGTCGCACAGCAGCTCCCTGGGCACCTCTCCTTCCCGGGCACCCGGCTCACACCCCCAGATGTATATGTGCTGGGCAAGGCCTTGGAGACAGCCAGCCGGGACTTCTCCTTGGACCTTCGTCAGACTGGCATTGAGCCCTCTGGACTAGGAAACCTCGTGGGACTCAGTTGTGTCACCCATTTCAGGTATGGGCAGGGTACAGGGCAGGCATGAACCATAACTCTGGGGACCCCTATTCTATGGGTACAGCATTAGATGGTACAGAATAGTCCCCTCCAATTATAAGATGACAATACTGAGGGTCCGAGAAAGGTAACCATGGCCACTAGCCATGCAGCCTGGGGGTGGGGGGGAGTGTCATTCTTCTAGCCAGTCTTTGAATACCTACTGGGTGCCAGGCACTGGAACACATCTAGAATCTCAGCCTAGCCTGAATTCAGATTGGTTTTGTCCTTCAGTCACCAGCATGTGCCACCATTTTCTCAGGCGCAGAGACACAGCCCTCCTTAGCTTCTCTGCCTCTGGTCTCTGCTCTTTGAATTCAGGAAGCAGAGCAATCTTCCCAGAATGTGAATCTGGTCAGGTTCCAGTGCTGCCTGCGGACCTGCAAGGACTCCCTGTGCCTCTCAGGGTGGGGGGTCTAAGTTCCTTTATTCAGCTCACTCAACTCCATTTTGCAGTATGCTTGAGCACAAGGTAATCTCCAGAACAATTCCTCCCACATTCCTGATAAACCGTTTTACTCAAGTTAGAAGGCCTGCCACAGCTCTGCCCAGAAGCTTCAGCACTGAGCTTCCTGGCAGCCAGAGAAAAAGTGTCCCTTTTCAACAAAAGTGAACCAGCAAGGACTGATGTGGTCTTAGAAGGAGGAGATCAAGCTAAGAAAGGAATCTCAGGAGGTGGGAGGTCCCACCTGCCCTTGTGATTTCGCCTTCCAGCTGTGCCTGGGTCTGAGGCCTTCCCTCCACAGGGCCTCCTTGAGTGACACAATGGCATTATGGGAGTCCCTTCAGCAGCAGGGAGAAGCCCAGTTACTTCAGGCGGCAGAGGAGAAGTTCACCATTGAGCCATTTAAGGTCAAATCCCCAAAGGATGTGGAAGACCTGGACAGCCTCGTGCAGACCCAGAGGTGAGGGGGCAAAGGGTCAGAGGTAGGTCCAGGCTGTGTAGGCAAGCTACATGTGTCACATGCATGTCCTAGCAGCAGAGCTGCCCAGTAGCCTGACTTGGGCCTCCACTGCAGTCCCACCCAGGCAGGGACCCCATTTTTCCCTTTGCCCATTCTAAGCCTGACACCTTGTACCAGGCCCTTCTCAGCTGAAGGCATGGGCATGTCACCTGCTGGGGGCTAACAAGAAGACCTTCTGCATCTACTAACTGGTGGGACCCGCCTAGGCCCCCAGACAGCCACAGACCCAGTGCCAGCACCATTTTAACCATAACAGAGCCAAGGTGCAGAGGACAGGTTGCAAGGACAAGGACACCATTGGTTAAGGCCTAAGTGCTGCTGAGTGCTTTCTCCCAAGTCTCTATGAGTCAGACACAGATAGAACCCTGAGATATTCATATTCTCTCTCTCTCTCTCTCTCTCTCTCTCTCTCTCTCTCTCTCTCTCTCTCTCTCTCTCTCTCTCTCTCTCTCACACACACACACACACACACACACCACAGGCTATGCAAGTACTCTAACACCAGGCTACATACCCAGTCCTTTTAATTTTTTTATTTAGAGACAAGGTCTTACTAAGTTGTTCAGGCTGACCTTGAATTGGATATGTAGTTGAAGCTGACCTCCAATTTATGATCCTCCTGCCTCATCCTTTCAAAATGCTAGTAATGTAGGCCTATGCCACTCTGCTTGGCCCTAAGGATGGTCTTTTTAAAACTATTTTATTTTTAATTATGCGTGTGTGCCTGCATACCTGTGTAGTCCAGAAGAGTGCATCTGATCCCTGAGAGCTGGAGTTACAGGCAGTTATGAGTCAAACTGGTTCTCTGCAAGAGCACTATGAACTTAACTACTGAGCTATCTCTTCAGTCCCCAGAGATTGTTCTTTTCAGTTTAGGATCAACAATAACTGCCAGGGAAGGCAATCCTGGGGGCAGGATGTGGGCACTGGGACACACCAGTAAGGCTACACCTACTTACCTAAGCCCTTTCTCTACAGGCTGAGAAACCCCTCAGAGGATGCAGCGAAGGATCTCCCTGCCATCCGGGACCTTAGGAAGCTAGAGTTTGCGTAAGTGAAGGGGGAAATTACCTCAGTATACCAAAGTTGTTTCTGCCATCTTCACTGATCTTGGGGCAGAGACTCAGAGAGCTGAGAGGGAGGGGAGAGCTTGGACTCCTGCCCTCTCACTTAACCACTGTGAAAGCAGCCCCTCCCCTCCCCCCCGCTGAGTTCGACTTGTTCGGTATAAGTGCAGGGGACACTCAGAACAGCAGAGAACTGGCCATTTACGGGACAATGCACATGCATCCGCGCACACACTCACACTGCACACATTCACACTCATACATATAACACACACACATATGCATACACACGTGACTTATACACACATATGGCACATACATCCACATGTACACACTCAGACACATATGCACATGCATATATACACTCTCACACATGTACCACATACACATACATGCACAAGCACAGGAGCTCATGCCTGTTCACTCATCACAAAGCTCTTTGAGGAGCAGAGGCTGCTGTCCATGATGAACTTATTCCAGCAAGTTCCTTTGCAGTGTGGGCTGGTGGAGCTTCCTGGAAGAGGTGACAAGAAGCTTCCACAGAAGCTTGAGAAATTGGGAATGAGACCACAGGGCTGGAGAGGAAGCCTTGAAGGAATGCATATGGAGTCAAGAGCCCAGTGTGTCCCAGACTGTGGCCTCGCACAGAAGGGTGCTCTTTCCCTGCTGAGCTAGAACTGCACCCTGCTCCTGTTTCTGGGCTGGTCACTCCCCTGGTCACATGTAGTCCTCCAGGGAAATACATATCTGTAGCTTAGCCACAGCATTCTGAACTCGGGTGTCCTGACCACAGGCTAGCCTTGGTCCAGCTTGGCTGCTGAGTAGACTGACTAGGGCTTCTGGTTATGTGCATGCTCAGACCCCATCTGCCTCTTACTTGCTTCCCTGGGTATCCCCTCAGTTAGAAGGACCCTTCTTGAGAAATTTGAGAGTGTAGCTCGGTGGGCTGGGGCCAGCTTGCCTAGGACTGGTCTGGTCGGTCACTGAGGGTCTTGCACGCTTAGGATCCACTCCATCCCAGCAACCTGGGACAACTGGTCTCCCACCCTGTGTAGCCAGGCCTGGGAGCCACTGTCCTGGGCAGTGCCATCAGGGAAGCAAGTCCTAGAGAGCGGAGGGTACCTAGGCCATGACAGGGGAGCTGCACTCCAGTACATGGGCCCTGAAGAGCCCCAAGAGTTATATTTAAGTCTGGCTGCCTGAACGATTTTTCCCCAGTGCTGAGGGTTGAGCCCAGAACCTTGTACATACCTGTCAAGCACTCTACCACTGAGGTACATCCCTATCTATTTATTTGCTTATTTGTTTATATTTCAGGCTGGCTTCAAACTTGCTATATAAACCAAGCCAAGCTATATAACCTTGAACTTCTAATCTTCCTGCCTCTACCTCCCAAATGCTAGGTTTAAAGGCACACTCTACCATGCCAAGCGTGTAAGGGGTAGAACCCAGGGCTTCGTGCATGCTAGGCAGACACACTCAGCAATTCAGCTACATTCCAGCCCATATATATATATATATATATGTATGTATGTATGTATATTGAAGGGGGGTTTTAATATTTAGTCTAGCCTTGAACTTTTGCTCTCCTTGCCTCAGCCCTGCCAAGTACCTACCCAGGATTGCCTGCCTGCTCTATCACCCAGCTCTAACATAGTGCTCCAACTGTAAAACACTTCACTTGATATCCTAGACAGTCGGGGAGAAGGCCATCTTGACGTCAGCTCTCATTTACAAACGGGCATAGTGAGACCAGAGATGAAGTGGTTTCTTCAGCCTTATAAACACCAGGTTAGTTTGCCAGGCTGACTAGCACTCTTGTCAATGTTTGGTCCTATTAGAGATGAGATTACTCCAGTCAGGAAAACCTTGTCTCAAAGCAAAGAGAGCCACCCACAAGATCCTCAGGGCATTTTACATCAAATAACATGAGAAGAGTTGTCCTGAAAGACAGTCATTGGACAGATTTGGAAACTGAGGCTTGGTGATGTTAGTGATTTGCCTGCAGTCCCAGCTGGTCATACACTCGCTGTCAGCTTCCCTGCACCCCCCACAGATAACCAAGTTTCTCTTGTTTTCAACAGGACATAAGATACCAAATATGTACAGAGATAAAAATATTGCTGAAAAGAGGAAATGTCTGAAGACAGCCTCAGGGTGTTTTCTGGCTTTGAATTATTTTCAGCTTAAAAAAGTCCCTCCCTGGTGATCGGAACTGCACTCTGGGTAACAGAGGCTGCCGAGTGGAACACGCTAGAACCAAGCGGACAGCCACCTACACACTGGAAGCCCTGAGACAGTTCTGAGGAAGAAAGGAAGGAAACAAAGGGCTATTTTAGGGTGTCTACTATAGCCAACCCCATGTTCCCCACCCCTGAAGGCCTCTTTGACTGTCTGATCTACTTAAAAACTCCCACATGAGACCGGGCAGTGGTGGTGCACACCTTTAATCCCAGCACTTGGGAGGCAGAGGCAGGTGGATTTCTGAGTTTGAGGCCAGCCTGGTCTACAGAGTGAGTTCCAGGACAGCCAGGGTTACACAGAGAAACCCTGTCTCGAGAAACCAAAAAAAAAAAAGCAAAAAACAAAACCTCCCACATGTGTGGAGGTGGAGGAGGATGCATGTCCCTAGCACTCACAAAGCCCTGGTTCGATCCCCAGCACTACCTACCCTGGGTAAGGGGACACATGTCTGCGGTCCCAGCATCTAGCAGTAGAGGCAGGAGAACCAGTTCAAAGTCATCTTACACTGCAGGTTGGAGGCCTAGGCTAGAAAGCTTCCCTATGCTCCTTCTTCTGGCTCTCTCCTAAAACAAGACTGAGCCCCAGGCCTCTGCGTGGCAGTGCCTCTACCCTGAATGCTCTTCTTCACACAGCAGGTCTCCCTGCCCCTGCCCCCCCTCCCCCACTTGCTTTCCTCTGTTCTTTTTTTTTTTTCTTATTTATTTGGATATATGTATGTGCATGTGTGCTGTGCTGTGGAGGTCTGAGGTCAATTTGCAAGAGTTGGTTCTTTCTACCATGCTGGTCTCAGAGACAAAATTCAGGTCCCCAGGTTGGGTGCAGTCGCCTTGACAGCACTGACCTTGTGTCTCAGTGTTCTGAGGCCTTTCCTGAACTCCCCCATGGTGGGTTTGTCTGCAGCACTTCTTATCTCTCATAAGCAGTGACTGGATGGAAAGGTTCCTGGGTGATCCAGAATGGGACGGGGCCCTGTCTTGGGCCCCCCGACTTTCCCCACACTGACAGAGTCCCTGCAGCACCTAGAGTGAGCCTCCTGGACAGCAGGTCCAGACCATGGACCAAGTTCTTTGATCATCTCAATGCTAGCTCTATGCAAGTGCTATCCCAGCATTGGGGGAGAGACGAGGTTTTCCCAGTGTACAGAATTAGTGAGTTGCAGGTTCAGAGGCCTCTGCATGTATGCACATAAACACACACACACACACACACACACACACACACACACACACACATACACACATACACACACACAGAGGGAGAGGGGGTGAGAGGGAGGGAAGGGGAGGAGGGGGAGAGGGAGGGAGGGGGAGGAGAGAGAATAGATATTTTTAAAAATACAAGGGCAGGCAATCTGGTGTGACCCTGGGAATAGACCTTGGCTGGTGTGGGGACCTCCTCACCAGGCAAGGGTGAGCATGTGTGGACATCCGCAGCAATGAGGACAGGCTTGCTGCTGGAAGCAAAAAGTGAGGTGGGAGTCTCCCAGCAGGCCTCTCGGTGGTCCTGAGCAGTGGCCATGGGAGCCCAGCTGGTAGGGATAAGAAGCTGGGGAGTTAGGGAAGGAGCCTCAGACTGTTCTTCCTATTTGCTCTCCACTGGCTGTTTCGGTGTCTGACCTCTGCCGTTGATTGCTTCCTAGGTTGGGCCCTGTCTTGGGCCCGCAGACTTTCCCTGCACTGGCAAGGATCCTTCCAGCCTTCTCTTCCCTGAAGCACCTGGAGTGAGTTACAGACCCTGAGACCCTCTACCCTGTACCCTGACAAGCCCAGACTTTGTCCCCAGGGCACATGGGGAGTCTTTCTCCATTTTCCTTTTCCCTCCCATCTCTTCCTTAGTTGGGAAACTGTGTGGGAGTCAGATGACCCAACCATGGGGACTTATGACCCCTAATACAGGGAAGGGACAGACAATGGGACTCCCCACATTTAAATAAAAAAGTTTGGAGTTTTGCAAGCTTTGAAATTCCTTTTACCACACAGCCCCCTTCACTTCTCTTAGCAACCAAAAGGGGCAGACAGGTGGGAGCAGGGATCTGCTCAGTAGTTGAGGTTCCAAGAGGTTAGGGGGGCTGGCCAGCTCAGCAGGCTCCTACAAAGTCAAGCCTAAGTTCTAGTGTGACCAGCTGAATGGCGCCCCCAGGTGGTTCAGGCCAGCTTCCATAAGTCCAGAGAGGAGGTCATTGCACTAGAGAGGACCAGGGCTGGAGGATGCTGACCCAGGGTCACAAGGTAAATGGCTGCCATCTGATCCTACCTGCAGCCTGGACTCACTTAGTGAGAACAAGATCGGAGACAAGGGTGTGTCAAAGCTGTCAGCCACCTTCCCTCAGCTGAAGGCCCTGGAGACGCTCAAGTAAGTACACTGGGCCTGCCTCCTCCCTGCTTCCGGTACAGAACATTTCTCTAGCCGACCCTCCATCCTGTCATCTACCCATCTCTCCATCATTCACTCTTTCCATTCTAGATCATACGCTCTCCCATTCAGTCACTGCACATCCATTCTGTGTTCTTCCAAATGTATGTACAGTCCAGGGGACCACCTCAGGAACACTGACCACCTCTTTAAGACATGGTCTCTCTCTGGCTTGGAACTTACCGGTTATGCCAGGTTACCCAGCCAGTGAGCCCCAGAGCTCCACAGGTCTCCACCTTACCAGTGTTGGGAGTACAAGCATGCCCAACACGCCTGGCTTTCTGTGTGGGTCCTGGGGATTGAACTCAAGACTGTGAGACAAGCACTCTACCGAGTGATCTCTCCAGACCTCGTTTATTGGTTTGATGAACAAAGACTTAAAGAAGTCTTGCTATCCTGGGCAATAGTGGAGACCCGAAAGATCCTGATCCCAGACCTCAGGCCTCTTCACATACAATAAACCAGAAGCAAACAAATAAATAAACCATAATTATAAATCAGTAAGCTGGGTGAGCTGAGACAGTGGGATAACCACAAGTTTAAGGATAGCCTGTGAATCCGTATCAGAAACAAATGGTGGGGGAGGGGCTGGCAGGGCGGCTCAGACAGGGAAGGTGGTGGCTGCTGAGCTTAACAATTTGAGTTCTGTCCTCAGGACCTACATGGCAGAAGGAGAGACCCAACCAACTCATGAACATTGTCCTCTGACCTACACACACACTAAAAAAGAGAAAGAGAAGAAAGTATCAAAAGAAAATACACTGTAATAAAAGTTTAATACATGAAAACTGTCCTGAGGTGTTGGAAGAGAAGGGACAGCTTGGGACTTAGCAGTGAAACATTGTGTGGTGGAGTTGTCTTGAGCTGTTCTGTGCTTTGGGAAGTTAAGGGAGATCGGGTGTGTGTGCGGGAGACGGGCATGATACACCTGTGATCCCAGCACTGGAGAGACTGGGGCAGGAGGATCTTTGAGTTCAAGGATAGCCTAGGCTACATGACACCTTGTCTCAGAACAAAAAATGTAAAAGGGGCCAATAAGATCCTTAGAGGGTGAAGGCTCTTGCCGCACACGCCGGGACATGTGAGTTTGGTCCCCAGAACTCATGTAAAACTGTGTCAATGCAGGACACTGCTCTCCTCCTAAAAGTGGTTCAGAGTTTATTTGGGAGCCATTTTGAGTGATCATGGCTCAGAAACACAGACCTAGGTGACCTCAGACTCAATGTTCCAACATGGAGGCAATTCCATGAAGTTTTATAGTTGTACAGAACAAAGACAGTCATAAATCAGGCAACTTTAAAATACATTGGCAGGGCCAGGCAGTGGTGGTGCATGTCTTTAATGACAGCACTTGGGAAGTAGGGGCAGGCAGATCTCTGTGAGTTCGAGGACAGCCTGGTCTACAGAGTGAGTTTCAGGACAGCCAGGGCTACACAGAGAAACTCTGTCTCAAAAAACAAAACAAATAACATGAGAGAAGCAGGTCCATGAAGTAGGGGAAGCTTTTCTACAGGCCCAGGATGTCAGCTGATGACAGGCTTAGCTTTTGGATTAGTGGAAACTAGTAGTTAGCTAAGTTAATAGATTCCAGCCACAGGATGTCAGTTCTGACACAGAGGAGGGCAAGGACTGGCTGTTCTCAGGCCTCTTCTGACCTCTCCACAATCTGCCAATTAGTCTCTGCAGACGCAGTCTTCCCAGGAATTCTAATTCACACCATAATGATGATGATGATGATGATAATAATAATAATAATAACTATTATTATTATTTTCAGCGATGGTAAAGCACTTATTTAGCACACACAAGGCCCTGGGTTCAATTCCCACAACAAAACAAACAAACAAAATATTAAAAAAAAAATCTGTCAACCCTCCATGTTATAAACAAGAAGAAATAAAATAAAATAAAATAAGAAGCCTGAAAATATCCCAAGGATTCGTGTATAAATTTCCTTGATGTACAGTATAGGCGTCTCTGTAATTTACAATGGTCTAGGTACACCACAAGAGAGATTTCCCTCCTTCTCCTCTCTCCTTCTGACCTTTCTTTTTTTTCATTAATTTGTTTATTTACTTTACATCCCGATCACAGCCTCCCCTCCTCTCAGTCCTCCCTCATACAGCTCCTCCCTCTATCCCCCCTTCCTTTCTATTCCTGGACACATAAACATTTATTAAGTACCTACTATGTGTAGAAATGGAAAATTTCCCCTACGGGAAAGGGCACTATCAAATTAGACAGCAGGTGGAGGAGGGGAGCTCTTTCTCTGCCATCCCCCTCTCACCCCCCCCCAACCTACTCTCTCTGTAACAAAACCTTCCTATTTGTGAGTGTTTTCTGTAGGTCTAGCCTCTGTTTCCTGTAGGTCCATCCTCATTACCCATGCCCCTTCCCAAGGCTGGCTCTCACAGTTGTGTGACTACAGGCCCCCTATGAGGTAGTGCATTTCCAGCCAGTGGGAAAGGGAGAGCCTTCCACTTGAGTCATGAACCTTTTCCTCCCTGTGTCTCCCTAGTTTGTCCCAAAACAGCATCACTGATGTGGGTGCCTGCAAGCTTGCAGAGGCTCTGCCGGCCCTAGCCAAGTCCCTCCTAAGACTGAGGTGAGTGAGGTACCCCGCTGAATGGACTGGGGAGATGCGGATGGGGTGGGGTTGGGGGGAGGTAGGGGTGAGCGTGTGTGTGTGTGGGTGGGTGGAGGATCTCCTTTTGCTGGCTGCAAGGTCTTTGTGGAACATCACCACAGCCTTGGGGCAAGTCTCTTACTAGTTCCAAGCCTCTATTTCTTCATCTGTAAAATGTGAACCACACCAATGGATCATGTGCCATACACCAGCGCTGTTCCTAGTGAGGAGTAGATGGTTACCCCTTATGGGAGGAAGAGCCCACTGGAGGGCCCTGGGAGGCCTGCCGTGCTGGCTTCTGAGCCGTCCACCACCATTCCAGCCAGTATTCACACTGCCACCTTCTGGAAGACCTTGGTGTAGCATCTCCAACTCCTAAATTCCTTTCAGCAAGTCTTTGGTACTAGGGGACTGAGACGGGAAGTGAATCTGGACCAGAGCCCCAGTCACTCAACTCAGCACTAGCAGTTCTTGACTAACCAGATAGGAAAGGATTTCATTCCCCAAGTCACGTCAGGAAAGGTGTCTTCTATCCACCTCTACTGAGCCAGCTACTCCTATATCCTTACAACCGAGGTCCTCTTTGTGCAATGAATGAGTTGTGTCCTGCACAATTCATGATGTATGTACTTGGTACCCACAAAAGGTTGTGCTAAGTGCACAGGATTCCCTAACATGGGTGTCTTGGGGGGGCTGGGGGTTGGAGGTCAGGAAAGTCTAGGCCTGTGGGCCAGGATGGCATACTAACTACTGCTGTTGCTGAGACCAGTTACCAAACAAAGACACCTTAAGGAAGGAAGGAGGGGTTCCTTGGGCTCACACTGTGAGGTACAGCCCATGATGGTGGGAGGGCATGCGGCGGGAATGGGAAGGCAACTGGTCCCATCTCGGCTGTAGCCAGGAAGCAGAGAGCAGTGAGTGCTGGCGCTCAGCTTGCTTTCTCCTGTTAAAATTTTTAAAAATTGTGTGTGTGTGTGTGTTTTGTCTGCACATACACCTATATGGCAAACGCATACACAGTACCTGCAGCAACCAGAAGATGATAGTAGGTCCCTGGGACTGGACTTATAAATGGCTTATGGCTATCTCATAATATTGAATACATTCATTCCAACTTCAAAATCCCCAGTTTCCTGGTTTTCTTCTTCCCATGGCCAACACAACTCACCTTCTGTGGTATCTCATATGGCCCTCAGCAATTTCTGTCACACTGTGAGACCTGACTGACCACAGCATAAACCAAGAACCCACCTGCTCTCCCTACAAGTGACTCTCCTACCCATTCTACAAATGAGCAAGAGAGTGGGTAGGAAAGAGGAGATAGAAAGAGGCATGTCTTGCTTTGGGGTGAGAAGACCACTCTTCCCCTCCCCTCCCCTCCCTCCCCTTTTCCTTCTATCCCCTTTTCCCCTTCCCCCATCTTTCCCCTCTCTCCCCTTCTCCTTTTCTCCTCTCTTTTCTCTCTCTTTCCTCCTTCCCATCTCCCCCTCTCTCTTCCCCTCTCCTTCTCCCCTTCTTCCTCTCTCCCTCCCTCCCTCCCTCCCTCTCTCCCTCCCTTCCTCTCTTCGCGCGCGCGCGTGCGTGCGTGTGTGTGTGTGTGTGTGTGTGTGTGTGTGTGTGTGTGTGTGTGTGTTTTACTGAGTGTGGAGCCTAGAGTTGCTTCATATATTCATATATACCAGACAAACATTCTACTAGCAAGCTACAACCCCAGCCTTCTTAACTTTCTATTTTTGAGGGGCTGTGGAAATGGCTCCACAGTTAAGAACACTGGCTGCTCTTGCAGAGAACCTGGATTCCATTTCTAACACCCACATGGTGGCTCACAACCATCTATCTGTAAACTCCAGTCCCAGGGGAAATCCAATGCCCTCTTCTGGCTTCCACAGGCACTACACCTATATGAAGCACAGTTGTACACCAAGGGGGAAAAAAACACCCATACACACATATAATAAAAAAAAAAAAATTTTAAAAAGGTCTAATTTGAGACAGGGTCTCATGTATCCTAGACTGGCCTGAATTTGTAATCTCTCTGCCTCAGTTTGCTAAGTAGCCAGAATTACAGGCATGAGCCACCAAGCCCAGTGTACAACTTACTGCCCATGTATCTTGAACTCGCTGTGGAAATATAAATAAGTGGCCTCAACAATCTGGGCCTCAATTAGTCCATCTGTAAAATGGGACAGTAGGGCCTGCCTGGGGATGTCACTCAGTTGTGAGAGTGCTTACCTAGCATGTATGAGGCCCTGGGTTCATTCCATCCCTAGCACTGCATAAACTTGATGTGGTACATTGTAATCCTAGTACTCAGGAGATTAGAGGCAGGAGAATTGGAAGTTAAAGGTCATCTTTGACTGCATACCAAGTTCCAGGCCAGTATGGGGATACATGGGACCTTGTCTTTAAACAGGTAGATAGATAGATAGATAGATAGATAGATAGATAGATAGATAGATAGATAGATAGATAGATGATAGACAAATAGGTAGGATGGATGATAGACAGATAATAGATGATTGATAGATGACAGATGATAGATGATAGATAGATGATAGATAGATAGATAGATAGATAGATAGATAGATAGATAGATAGATAGGAGCAGTAATCTCAGTTGAGAGTGACTATCACCCGGCCTGAACTGGCCCAGCACCCCAAAGCCTCTTCCTTCCTCTGTTGCCGGCAGCTTGTACAATAACTGCATCTGTGACAAAGGAGCCAAGAGCCTGGCACAAGTACTTCCGGACATGGTGTCCCTGCGGGTGATGGAGTGAGTGCAGGGACTGGGTGGTATTTGGGGAGGCAGAGGATCTCCCATTCGAATCGTGAGAAGGGTTGAGGTGGGAGTTGCCACGCCTCAGGGTGGGTCTCTCTCTTCAGTGTCCAGTTCAACAAGTTCACGGCTGCCGGTGCCCAGCAGCTGGCCTCCAGCCTTCAGAAGTGCCCTCAAGTGGAAACACTGGCGTAAGTCCCATTGCCCCCAGGGCTGAGTATGTGAGTGTCTCTAGAAGTCAAATGCCACCCCTGCCAACCAGTACCTGATCCTGGGATGTCAAGCCATTTGCCTGCTGGTCTCAGGGCTGAGGATTGTAATATCTGCAGACAAAACTTGTTATGTTAGTTGAGATATAGTAAAACATTTTTTGTTGGGGGTGGGGTCTCGTGAAGATGACTGTCTCCCAAGTGCTGGAATTATAAGCATGAACTGCCACATCCAATTTCATGTGGCAATGGGGACCAAAGTCAGGACTTAGTGTGTGCTAGGCAAGCAGGCTACCACCTGAACCACGTCCCCACCCTAAACTTTTAGGACAATGTTGCCACACAAAACACTCAATGGATATTTCATCAGGATGAATCATATGAAATTGCCTAATCTAGTCATTCTTAGAACATAAAAAAATAGCAAATTCATCTTTTGTTTGTTTTTGAACCAGAATTGCACTTGAACTCCTGATCCCCCTGCCTCAACCTCCTAAGGGTGGGTCCAATAGATGCATGTGCTGTACCCAACTTTAAACTTATTCTTTTTATTAATTGGATATTTTCTTTATTTACATTTCAAATGCTATCCCCTTTCCTGGTCCCTCCCCCTTCCCAAAACCCCTTATCCCATACCCCTCGACCTACTTCTGAGGGTGTTCCCCTTTTTAAGAGGGACTGAAGCACTCACACATTGGTCTTCCTTCTCGAGTTTCATGTGGTCTGTGAATTGTATCTTGGGTATTCAGAGCTTTGGGCTAATATCCACTTATCAGTAAGTGCATACCATGTGTGTTCTTTTGTGATTAGGTTACGTCACTCAGAATGATGTTTTCTAGTTCCATCCGTTTGCCTAAGAATTTCATGAACTCATCATTTTTAATACCTGAGTAGTACTCCATTGAGTAAATGTACCACATTTTCTGTATCCATTCCTCCGTTTAAGGACATCTGGGTCCTTCCACCTTCTGGCTATTACAAATAAGACTACTATGAACATAGCAGAACATGTGTCCTTGTTATATGTTGGAGAATCTTTTGGGTATAAGCCCAGGAGTGGTATAGCTGGGTCCTTAGGTAATACTTTGTCCAATTTTCTGAGGAACCACCAGAGTGATTTTCAGAGTGGTTGTACCAGCTTGCAATTCCACCAGCAATGGAGGAGTGTTCCTCTTTCTCCACATGCTCACCAGCATCTGCTGTCACCTGAGTTTTTCATCTTAGCCATTCTGACTGGTGTGAGGTGAAATCTCAGGGTTGCTTTGATTTGCATTTCCCTGATTACTAAGGATGTTGAACATTTTTTTTTAGGTGCTTCTCGGCCATTCAATATTCCTCAGTTGAAAATTCTTTGTTTAGCTCTGTACCACATTTTTTAATAGGGTTATTTGATTCTCTGGAGTCTAACTCTTTGAGTTCTTTGTGTATATTGGATATTAGCCCTCTATTGAATGTAGGATTGGTAAAGCTCTTTTCCCAATCTGTTGCCATTTTGTTCTATTGACAGTGTCCTTTGCCTTACAGAAGCTTTGCAATTTTATGAGGTCCCATTTGTTGATTCTTGATCTTAGAGCATAAGCCATTGGTGTTCTGTTCAGGAATTTTCCCCTGTGCCCCTGTGCCCCTGTGCCCTGTGCCCCTGTGCCCCTGTGCCCTGTGCCCTGTGCCCTGTGCCCCTGTGCCCTGTGCCCCTGTGCCCCTGTGCCCCTGTGCCCCTGTGCCCTGTGCCCCTGTGCTTGAGACTCTTCCCCACTTTATTTTCTATTAGTTTCAGTGTATCTGGTTTTATGTGGAGATCCTTGATCCACTTGGACTTGAGCTTTGTACAGGAGATAAGAATGGATAAGCATTCTTCTATATGCTGACCACCAGTTGAACCAGCACCATTTGTTAAAAATGCTATCTTTTTTCCACTGGATGGTTTTAGCTCCTTTGTCAAAGATCAAGTGACCGTAGGTGTGTGGGTTCATTTCTGGGTCTTCAATTCTATTCCATTGATCTTCCTGCCTGACTCTGTACCAGTACCAGGCAGGTTTTTATTTAATCACTGTTGCTCTTATTCTGATTAAGCTGCAGTGATGTTTGATGTCCGGCACCTTCTGCTCTTCAGATGGCTTTGATTTGCACGGTTGTGCCCGCCTTCTCAGATAGGTGGTGGCATCTCTAGATTCCTTTCTGGTTGTGATCATAATACCTGACAGAAGCAAAAGAAAGAGGGGGAAGGCCAGGGGTGCCCATAGTCATAGGGGTGCAGTCTATTGTGCCTGGTTGCAGCTGCTCTCAAGCTGGCAGGGAGCAGTTAGCTCCCGGAACTGGCCAGGCTATTACCTTCAAAGAACCATCCACAATGACCTACTTCTGCCAGCCAGGCCCCGCCTCATAAAGATGCCACAGCCTTCAAACTAGTGCCCCAGTCTGGGGAGAATGCATTCAAAACATGAGCCTGTAGAGGATGGACCAAACTGAAACCATAAAAGGATCCGCCTTACAGTGAACGAGAGTATGGCAGAGTAGATGTTTTCAAGGTCACACAGCAAACTGGGACTGAAAGGGGGGCTCCTAACATTCTCTTCTCCCCATGCTGGCCTGTACCCTGCCAGATGGGATGTGGTTAAGGCTCTAGACAGAGTGGGAGGTAGGGCTTGTGAGCAACTTGTCCTTGGGTGTCCTGCTACATTAGCTCTAACCTGGCCCTGGGGTCCCATGTCCCCTCTGCAGAATGTGGACACCCACTGTCCCCTTTGGGGTTCAGGAACACCTGCAGCAGCTGGACGCCCGAATCAGCCTGAGATGACCCTGTTGTGTTCTGGACAAGGTAACCGTGTTGGACTCCCGGAGCAAGACTGGCAGGGACATCCGGGTCATTGTCCTTGTGAAGGGGTGACTAAGGGCATCGAGCAAGGCTGGTTGGGTGTCCTGGATCCATGTGTCATCCGGAGCTATCCTGTCTCCAAATTGGCAGGTGTTCTTCAGACTGGGGGGACTTGGGCCAAGGAACCTTCCTGAGGTCAGACTTAAAGACCAGGGAAAAACAGGCCGAGCCAACTCCCTACAATCCCCATCCTCGGCATTAGGACGTCCTTCCTTTGAAGCTTTATGTCTTTCTTGCTGCTGCTTCATCTTCATAGGAAATTAATACATTTCCTGCCAGCAACATGAAGACAACTGTCCCCTCACCTTGTATCTGTCCACTCTCTCCCATGGCCTATGTTGTAGTCGTCCTCCAGTCCCTTCTTCAGTCCCCCACATTGTGACAGCCCCTACTTTTCTGTCAAGGCTGCTTCTCTGGAAGCTCACCGAGTCACCTGTCTCTCCTGATCTCCCACAGCATGTACTCTGGGACACTGACCACGCTGGACCTTGAACTGGGCACTATAGACTCAGCTCTTCTGTGGGCCATATCCGCTAAGAGTCAGCATCCTGTCACGTTGCCCCTGAAGGCTCAGAGTTGGGCCCTGCCTACAGGAGGAATGGACACAGGTCTTGCTCCTCTGCAGGCTCCAAGACCAGCCCCAGGCTCTTACAGCGCCAGGTATGAAGACAGCTCCATTCTGTGGCTGTGAGCGCTGGCAGACAGACCTGGGGCTGCTTTCCATGGGTTCACCCAGGAGGCCGAAGGCCTTCTCCTCAACATTCCAGGACAGAGCGAGGGACTGAAGCATCCAAGTGCCTGCTTGTTCAGGCCAGGGCCAGCCTGGTGAGAAAGCATGTCTTCCCACTGCTCCCAACAAGGCCTCCTAGTGGCTCTGAAGACACTAAGGGCAATACTGGCCTGCAGATCTCTAGATGTGACAGCCTAGATGTGAGCCTATGGTAGCTCTTTCAACTTGTGACACTGTTTCCATAAACTTTAGGTCAAAGCTGAGTCAGGCCTGGCCCAGACCCTGGATGTGAACCAAGAACCAGGGAATGGTCCACTTCAGGGCTGCTGCAGTGGGGGCTTCTTCTGGCCTCTCCCTCACAGTCACTATACTTTAAATGCACCAGCTACGTTCTCTGAAGCTCTGGAGCTTGGTTTATCCCACAAGTCCCATCTGGGAACACCTTCTGCCCCAACTTAAAACAACCTACACTCTGAAGGCCAGGCAGGCTCAGCAGTGCCCACCAACCCAGAAGTCAGACTGGAATCATCTTGAGTGTGTGTCTAGCATGTGACACAGGTTGCTGGCTGGGAGCCCTGAGTCCTGAATGGGACAGCTGGCTGGGGCTTGCCCTCCTTGTAGCATGACAGCTGTGTTATATGGGGACTACCCAGAGAGGAGAAAGTGAGGAGACGCAGGCCATCAGAGACAGTCTGTAGAGTGTTCAGAACAGGCCTCAAGGCCACACAATATTGTTTCTACAACACTCTGCACACGCCCATGTGTATACTATTCAACCCATCACTGCTGAGATCCTGTCTTCACTGCAAAGATTTTCATAGCTTCCAAAGATGCAGTGAAAACTGAACCTGAGGACTGAAGCAGGGACCACCGTATGAAGTGGAGTGTTCTCTCCTACTGCCCTGCTGCACCCCGGGAGCAGTTCTGTATAGCCAAGTTGGCTGGCCTTGGCTGCAGCTAGCCCAAAGGGCTTGGTAGCACCAGTGCAGCCGTTCCCGTTTTCTTAGGGACACCACCTTTGAGCTCAGGCTTGATTGATCCCTCCATGGGGATAGTGACAGCTTGCTTTCTTGTCCTGGCAGAGGGAGCTGTCTGTGTGTGGCTCTATCATGCCAGCCCTGACGCCAGCAGGACTGGTGCATCCCTGGAAGTGGGAACTGGGCTAGAGGGCCTGGGGTCAGGGGTGGTCTGTATGGCTGTTGGGGGCAATTTGTGAAGGGACAGGTCCAGCTGTAGCTCAGGCTGACATTGTGAACTGTTAGGGCTTCAAGCTCAGGGTGGCCCATGGAAGTCCCATTTGTGTGGCCACAGGGGACAGCACTGAAGTACTCTCCAAGGCATCTGCTGTACCTGTCAGGAAGGAAGGCAGATCTATACCACTGCCTTTGGTCTGTCTGGAAATGCCAAAAAATGTCTCTCATTACTCTATGTTGACAGCTGCCATCTTTTAATGAGTTGTTCATTAAAAGTAAGGCACTCACTATAGTGCTGGGGACATAGTAAATGTTCAACATATCTCACTGGTTCTTGATCCTGTATGCTGGGAAGCATCTCAGGCCCTTTGGCTTCAATGGACTGCACAACACCAACTCGGCTGAGCTGCCTGGTTTCATGCTCCATTTTGACATATATGCAAGGCAAGTTTCTTCCATGCCTTAGCTTCCTTATCTATAAAATGGGCAGAGTCACAGCATCTTCTCTCTTGGGTTATGTAAAAGCTCAATGTGAAAACAATATTAATAAAATGGATCAGCAAAATGGTTGAGGGGGTAAAGCAAGCCTAGTGACCTGAGCTTGATCCCCAGGACCACACTATGGAAGGGAGAACTAACCAGCACAAGTTCTCCTCTGAAAGTTTCTGTGCACTGTGTATGCACTGGAGCTACAGGTGGTTGTGAGCCTCTGTGTTGGTGCTGGGAACAGAACTCAGGTCCCCTCCAAAGGCAGTCAAGTACTCTTAATCACTGAGCCATTTCTCTAGCCCATTAAAAAAAAATTAAGAGTTGAAACCAATGCCTGGTACAGGGGTTCTGATGGCCTCTTGTTGACTCCATGGGCACTGTGTGGACTTGGTGCACATACACACACAGGCAAAACACACATACATATAAATAAATCTTGAAAAACACAAAGGTCATGTGTAGTGACATACACATTTAACCCCAGCCCTTGGAAAGCAGAGGTAGGTAGATCTCTGTGAATTCAAGGCCAGCCTGGTCTATGTTACACAGGGAGGCCCTGTCTTAACAAATGAAAACCGAGCACACAGCTCAATGCAGGAGCTCTCACCCTTTGTCTCGCTCCTGCCTCTGCCTAGAACATTCCTTCCAAGACTCTATGCAACTGACTTCCTGTAGAACTCTGCAGGACGAACCTTCCTGCAGATCTGTCTCTCTTGTCCCTCTGTGCCCCACTTTCCAACCAAGCCTCAATATTTTCTTTCTCGAACTCTTGTTGTCTGGTTGTGTAGGATGTGAGCTCTAGAAAAGCAAGGGATTTGTCTTCTCTGATCATCCCTGGGCTCTCTACATCCATTCAGGAGCCTTGTCCATAGTAGGTGCACGGTAAATGTGAGGACAGCTAATCCTCAGCACAGCCTTATGTCAGGCATTCTGTAACGTGCACTGAGGACACCCATGAACAAGATGCTCTGGGTTCCTGTGCTGGAAATCTTGCATCTTAGCAAATTTAAGATGCCTCCCAGACAGAGCTGCCGGGTGTGACTGGCCACGCACTACACGAAGGCTCCTGGGCAGTGGACACATGAGGGCTGCACCAGAGTGGGGCCTGGAGTAGAAGAGCAGCAATTTAAAGAACCTTTTGGTAATAAGCATGGTGCCATATCAGGGGGTAGGTAAGTTTCGGGTCCCATGTTAGAAAGCTGGCATTCATGGGGAAGGAATCAACATATTGGCTTTGCTGTGACCCCTGTGAAGGATCTCTGTGGGTACGGGCATGGCATGCTAGAATAGATTACCAGGCCCCAGTTGGGATGCATAAAATTCTGGGGGAATTGGCAGGCCACCCATGCAGTATACTTTCAATCTAAGCCTCTTCTCAGGCCTTGACTTTCCTCCAGGCCTTATCCAAGGGAGGATGTCTCTCTTTCTGTTATGTGTGGCTGTCCTTGGAGCTAAAAAACCCTGCCATCTTGGAAAATTCAGTTGCACAAAATCCAAAATTCCCTGTTGCAAAAAGCTCATCCCACCATGGAGGTGAGGAGGGCTCCTCCCATGTGTACCCAACCACTCACATCTGTTGTATGCAACGCTGCC
The DNA here is from genome assembly GCA_036184795.1 of Tokudaia tokunoshimensis. Taxonomy (NCBI): domain Eukaryota; kingdom Metazoa; phylum Chordata; class Mammalia; order Rodentia; family Muridae; genus Tokudaia; species Tokudaia tokunoshimensis. Next base: position 101,101,962 of record BTHU01000010.1, read on the forward strand.
CTAATTGCACATGACTTTGGGGCGGGGCTACCACTATATTCTAAACCAGGTTAGACTAGAGGAGAGGGCTCTGTATTTTGTGGGTTTTGGAGACAGGATCCAATGTAGCCCGGGCTGGCCCCTAATTGGACACATAGTTGAGGATGACCTTGAACTTCTGATCTTCCTGCTTTCACCTTTGAACTTCTGATTCTTTTGTCTCTGCCTCTGGAATGCTGGGATATAGACATATACCACTGTGCCTGTTTTATGTGATGCTGAGGCCCAGGGCTTTGTGCAAGCCAGGAAAGCATTCTATCAAATGAATTATATTCCCAGCCTCTTCCCCATTCTTTAAGGCAAGGTGTCACTATATAACCCTGTCTGGCTTGGAACTCACTTTTAAGAGCTGGTTAGATGTGTGGGGCAAGGTTAGAGATCTGTCTGCCTCTGCTTCCTGAGTGCTGCGATTGAATGTGTGCCACCATACCCACTCTCTCCCTCCTTATCAATGGAGGTGTATCCGAGGCTCCATGTGTGGGATAGCACACAGTCACCTCTATGAGACTCAGACCCAAGTTCCCCAGGATCCCCTAGCTTTTCGCCATAACTTGGGCTTTCAGAAGATGAGAGAAGACAGCCTTTCTAGAGTGAGTTCCCTAGTCTCTGACTGCATCTCCAGCAAACTGTCAACCATGATGCCCCATCTCCAAAATTCACACACACACACACACACACCAGCAAACAGACAAAGCAAAGGAGATTGGAGTTGCTTACATTTTTTTAATGAAATAAGTCAGCCTCTAAGTATTGCTTTTATAGGTTTATGGAAATCAAGGATCTACACCATTCACACTATGCACACCACTCACACTTCCAAAAATAGATTTCTAGCCAGAGACAGAACAGCATGGCCTTCCCCAGTGCAGTATCTCAGTCCTGACAACCTGGAGAGGTTAAACCCTGCCTGGGCCCTGGCATAGCCCTCTTCAGAGTGACTCCCTGAAACTATGATCAACAGTCTTGGGTCTGAAGTCTTCCCAGCTTAAGGTCAACCGGCATCAGACGGTGCTGACGGAAGTGGCCTGAGTATGAGTCAATTTGCCACTTCAGCTCTCCATGTCCTTCCCAGAGGTTGAGTGGGGGAGGCAGGTGCAGCTGGGGGTGAAGTGCAGAGAGGTGACATGTGGTTGGGTTCCGGTAAACATCCATCACAAAGGTGGCGAGTTGCAAGCCAGATCCAGGACGGTGGAGAGCCAGGTGGCAGGCAAGGCCTTCGGAGGGCCTGGCAGCTCCCTATCCTGGCGCTGAGTCCTCACTTCTCCTGGCAGACGCCTGGGTTGGGGCAGGAACCCGGTTGTTGGCACGAGCAGGCCTAACCAAGAAGACAAAGGGCAGTGATCAACAGGGCCAAGGCACCTCTGGCCGGGGCTGTCTCCCTGCAGCTCGGGTGGGGTGAGGAAGCCTTGCTCTCATCCTTAGGTTCTAGACTGTCCAGAGCCCCATGCTCAGGCTGGGAAAGCGTTTCCTCTACCTACCTACCTACCTACCTATCTTCCTTTTAAAAATAATTTAATTTTTTAAAAAAAAATTATCTTTTAAAAAAATTATTTTTATTTTATGTGCATTGGTGTTTTGTCTGAATGTATGTTTTGTCAGATCTTGCAGTTACAGATGTAAGCTGCCCTGTGGGTGCTGGGAATTAATCCAGGTGCACTGGAAGAGTTAGTGCTCTTAACTGCCAAGCCATCTCTCCAGCCCCTTAAGAATAATTTTTAGTTCTTTGACAAGTTCTTACATGTATATAATGTAGCAGGACATTTTTTCCTTATTTCTTTTATATTGTCTTTCCTTTCCTCTCTCCTCTTGCTTTCCACTTTAACATCTCTTTTTATGGTGACTGAGTGGGACTGGGGTTGCCTGCATGAACATGGTTGAGGAATTATTTGCAGGAACACAGGAAACGGACTAGCAGCTACACACCGCTGAAGAAAAATGACTCACACTTGGCCAGCAGCCATTCACATACTAACCACCAATAGCACCTTAGCTAGCACAAGGTCTGCTTGGGTCTCCTCTCCCACCCTATTGCCTATCATCTCCTGCTGGGTTTTGTTTTTGAGACAGGGTCTCATGTAGATAGCCCAGGATAGCCTTCAACTTCTGATTCTTTTGCCTCCACCTCACAAGTGCTGGGACCTTATGCACTGCTGGAAATGGAACTCGGAACTCAGGGTTGGGTGGAATACATGCTGAGCAAGTATTCTACCAACTGAGCTACAGCCCTAGCTCCCGAGGGTGCTTGTTTCCAGTTCCTATTAATGAATTTGCTTCACTTCTATGATTCTGGAGAACCATGGTAATTTTCCATGGTAAAGGAAGGCTGGCCAGGTGTTCAAGGATCAGAGAAGGATCTCAGCCATAAGGGAGATCAAGTGGGGGCAGCTGAGTAAGCTCTACGGCAGTGCCTTGAATCTCACCGGGAAAGCATTGTGCTTACAGGAAGGTAGCCAGTCAACTTCGTGTCCCCACTTGACTCTTCTTCCCATGACACAGCATCGCCCTATGTCAGTCCTGGCCCTATGTCAGGTTGTCTCCTCCAGTCCCCTCAATCCCATCTTTAGCTGTCATCAGCATCTCTGTAGCAGTGGGGTACCCAGGTCCCCCTCCTTTTAGCCTGTCTCAGACTCTTCCCTCTACAAACACCCCTGAGCATCCTGTGGAATGATCTCGGTGAAACACGCAGTGTGCCCTGTTGAATGACATTCGGGGGGTGCGGGGGGGGGGGACGATCCTCGGCATCACAGATTTAGCAGTAGCTCTGGCCCCCAACCAGCAAAAGCTGGTAGCACCTCCAGCCAATCGTGGCTGCTAAAACCGTTCAACCTATTTCCAAGAGTCACTAAGCAGGCATGGCCACTTCCACCAGGAACTGTGCCTCTTCACACTTTACAGGCTGCAAAGCTGAGGCGTAGAGAAGCGAGTTATCTGCAGTTGTACAAGTAGTGTAGACAGAGCTGGCACTGCACTGGTAACAAATGGGGACAATCACAATCAGGGGTGCCACTGCACCCGGTGCTCTTGTCATGCAACATCTGCCTACCTTCCCCAGCCCTGGGTACCCTGATCCTGAGACATTTGTCCTGTTTCCAGAGAATGACAGGCCCCCAGTTATAAGAACGAGAGAGTTAATGACTTCCACAGCAAGCTGCTTCCCACCAGTGACTGCCAGGAAGGTAGTGTGCCAATATCCCAGCCCCATCACTGGTACCTGGGTGACATTAAAGCATCCCATTCTGGCTCCTAGGGCGTCTGAGCAGGACTGGGCCCCAGAGTATAGTGGTAGTCTGCTCAGTGCCCACCTGGTCTATCTTGCTGGGCTCACTTCTCACTCTCCACATGGAGTTCCTGAGATCTCCTCCCAAATAAACCCAAGGCTCATGGGTATCTTCACCCTCCTTACCAGCCCATGAGTTGATGATGTTATGTCTGTTGGACAGATAAAGACATCAAGGCCCAGAAAGCATAAGATACTCACTGAAAGATGCTCAGCTCAGAAGTACTGAAATCTGCCTAGCTGTGGTGTCCTGGCCCTGTGTTTCCAACACTAGGAAGTTAAGGTCAGAAAATGGCAGGTTAGAGACCAGCCTGCGCTACAGGGTAAGATTGAGTTTGAGGCCAGGCTGGACCATGTAGTATGAGCCTGTTTCCACATACAGAACAAGTGCTATGTACCACCAGTTCCTGTCCCCATTTTGCACGCCAATGTTTTACATGCTGGGCCCCAAGCTAGAAGACAGGGGCCAGGCACTGTGCCAAGTTGTGAGCAACTTTAACTTGAAGCAACCCTCCCAAAAAAGGGACCTGGTGTGAGCACCACTGGGGATCCACACAGGGCTGTGCTGCACAGGAAGGGCACCCCACAGGGAGACTAGGCATAGCTGTCTCCTGTAGTTCTGAACATGGTGGGGCTTTGGAGCTATATGCTGAAACTTCTCCCATCCTCTACCAGACTTAGCTGCTGAAGGCCAACTGGGAATACACTCTACCACGTCAGGAACCTTCTCTCGTTCCCACTGATCCGCCCCCCCCCCCCACACACAGGCTCTCCACCCTTCTGTCCCCTCCCACCTGCCCAGAGAACCTGTGGGAAACGGGCTGTAGCTACATTGGAGCTTCCAGAAAGGCTTTCTGAGACTCTTGTCCCATCACACCAGAGCCTACCTGTGGCTGCTCTTCCTTCCAGTGAACCTTGGGGAGACAGGGTAGTCCTGAAAGCCTTCATGTTCAGAAGCCTACAGCATAATAATTTACTGAGATTCCCCCTTCAGGGTGCCTCCTGCAGGGATGTCCAGCCAGGGATAGGGATGGGATCAGAACCACAGAGGTGGCCCCACTTCCTGCCAGTCCCTGTGACTACACTAGAGTCCTAGCAGCTGCTGGTCTGACTGAGCCTTTTGTCCCAGGAGCCCTGTCCCGGCGCCCACACCTTGACCTAGGTTTCAGTAGGTGCTGCTGACTTCCAGTTCATTTGCTGAGTGTTACTGATAGCCACTGATGCCAGGTGCCTGTGCACTCAAGTTCCTCTCCTTTAAAGTTTTTTTTTCCTCTTAAAAGCCCCTTTAAGGACTGAAGAGATAGTTCAATGGGACCCAGGTTTTGTTCCCAGCACCCACATGGTGGTTTAGAATTACCTATAATTCTATATTACCTATAACTCCAGTTCCAGAAAATCCAATGCCCTCGTCTGACCGCCATGGTCCCCTACATGCACGTAGACTCACATAGAATGCATAAAATAAATGATTTTTTTTAAAAAAAAGTTGATTTAAAGAAAACAATTATATAAAAAAGAATTCAAGGGCCATCAGTGTGGCTTAGCTGATTTAGGTCCTTGTTACCAAGCCTGACTTCCTTAGTTCGATCCCAGGATCCACATGGTAGAAGAAAAAAAAAAACAACTTTTACAAGTTTCTCTCTGACATCTACATGTGCACCATGGCATACCCATGCCCACCCCTGCATACATGAATAAATGTAAAAAAGAAAAAGAGAGAGAGAGAGAAAGAGAGAGAGAGAGAGAGAGAGAGAGAGAGAGAGAGAGAGAGAGAGAGAGAAGGAAAGAAAGAAAGAAGGTGAAGGTGATCAGTAGAAAGCAGAAACCAGCCTCCTCAGGGAATGGACTTACTGCTTCTCTTATATACAGCCTTCTAGAAACCCAAGGCACACCCTACTTTCTCTACATACCCAAAATGCATGGCTTGCCCAGCTCTGCAGACATCTGGGATCTCTGTGCTAGAGGCAGACTGTGTAGCAGGAGGCCACCTGGCTCGAGGCCAAGGACAATCTGGTCACTTCCCTGTTAGCTGCAAGAGGAGAGAAGCTTCCTATCTCCACACAGGACGGGGCAGTCCTGGCTGGGAGCTGGCGTCTGGGCCTGGACTCCACCCCCAGGCTGGCTGTGTGTGCTCATTTCTATGGGCCATCTAGTGTGTCTGCAGCTGTCCACAATGCCCTGCATTTGCCTGCCTAGGAGTTCCTGACGCTGTCACACACCACCTGGACATTACTCATTCAGACAGGCTGAGGACCCCCTATCGAATACCTGGACCAGAGATTTTGGCTTCTACGATATTGGAGTTCAGTAATGAAATGCCTGGAGGAACTGAAGCAAGTCTAAAACAGATCTCATCTGCCTGCCAGGGCGTAACTATGGAGGTCCAAGGACAGTTTTCATGAGACTGGTTTCCTTCTCCCGGGATGCCCTGGGACTCTTACTCAGGCCATTAGGCTTGGCAATTGCTTTTACCTGCTGAGCCATCTCACAAGCCCCAACAATGTAGTTTTCTGCAACTTTTTTTTCCCCCTTCTATAGCCCAGGCTGGACTAGAGCTCTGATGCTTCTGCCTCAGCCTCCCTAGTGCTGAAATCAGAGGTACTAGCCACTTCACCTGGCCCAATTCAAGAGTATTTTTATTATTGTTTTGATTTAGGGTCTTGCTACAACTATTAGCTGGCCTCAAATTCATGATCATCTTGCCTCTGTCATAACTATGAAAAAAATAACCCATCACTTGTAATTTTAAAAAGGTAATGCCAAGGAGACAGTGAAGAGGACACCTATAGTCAGAGAAAGGAAAAAGCAGGAAGGTCAAAGCACCATGAGCCTGACTCCCCTGGTACCTCCCAGGGTTTCCTCCAACCTAGCACCTCACTTCAGAAACGCTGGGCATCTAAAGTGAATCACTGAACTGCCCCAAGCCTCAGTTTCCCTCTGTACCTCATGAAGTCTACTAAGTGACCATCCAAAGGTGATTCGGGGAACCTCTGTGGGAGAGGCACCCAGTTCTAACCTCTCAGCCAAGCTCCCTTCCAGGCAGGAAGCCTGGGAAAGAGGACTTCCTTTAGAGATGCGGAATGACAGCTGCAAGTGCATCTCAGCTGACTCTCAGTGGGTACCAAGCATCTCCAACCCCAGTCTGCTTCACAGGCAGTCCACAGTGATGCTCTCTTCTGGTTACTGGCCATAGAAGAGCAAGGAACCCCAATAAAGGGGGGAGTTCCTGGGGCAGGGGTCCCCTGGTCTAACATATCACACGGTGCTGTACGCATCATTAACAAGTCACCTACATGTCACTCACCAACCCAATCAATCACTGTAAGCCCCTAGGCATGTTCCATTATTCCCAATTTACAGATAAGGAAACTGAGGCTTGGGGGAGGTGGTGCCACTTATCCAAAGTGTTGGTAGAACTGGGGTTTAAACCCCAAGTGTGTGTGACTACAAAAACTTTAGGAAACAATTTCAGGGGTCACATGGGCTGGCTGGAGCAATCACACATCCACACCAAACATACAGATTGCTCTGCTGCTCTTGGTCAGGGCTTACTAATTCTCAAGAGAAAGTTTTAGGTTGGTGCTGGGACCTTTCATCTAGTAGTACTAGCTCCGCACACAAAGCAGGTCCTAGCCCTTGCCATGAGCTGGCTTCTTCTCGTAGTGACATAGCATTCATTTGAAGGTGCACCTCAGTAATAGGGTATGTATTTAGGATGTGTGAGACAGTGGGCTGGATCCTCAGAAATACCTAAAAAAATCAGTAAAATATAGTCCAGAGGGCCTGGGGCTAAAGTTCAGTTGGCCAAGTGCTTTCCTAGTGTTCACGAAGCGCTGGTTTCCATCCCCCTACACTGGCACTGTGGTACACATCTACACTTGTAAGCAGGTGCAGTGACCCAGGATGACAGCCAAGCATCTGGGAGGTAGAAGCTGCAAGAGAGGAGGCCCAAAGCCCTGAGTGGCCAGACAGGACCAAACAAAATCCACTGAGAAAGTAGACTTTTTTGTTGCTGCTGTTCTTTAGTTTGTTTGGATTTGTTGTTGTTGTTGCTGTTTGGTTGGTTGGTTTTTCAAGACAGGGTTTCTCTGTGTAGCCCTGGCTTACCTGGAACTCAATTTGTACACCAGCCTGGCCTTGAATTCAGAGATCCTGTCTCTGCCTCCCGAATGCTGAGGTTAAAGGTGTGTGCAACTTTTTTTTTTTAACCAAGAAAGCACCAAAATTCCAAAAGGAAAAGCATTATTCACCTTAAACTCTAAAAGGAAAAGCAATGACTCAGCAGTGGAGAGACCTGGCTCATATCACCAAAGCTAATGGGGCCAGCATGGTACAGGGGACGAGTGGCTTTCAGAATTCTGTAATGAGGACACACTCTCTTCCTGCCTAGATCACATCACCTGAATGGAATCCCGAGCTCAGATGGACACCTGACAACCTCAGGCAGAGACAGCTCACAAATGCCACATCAGCCTCTTGCACATTGCCAATGTCACACCAAGACATAGACAGGCTGAACAGTTGGTCCAGAATAAAGAAAGCAGTGACCTCAAATCTTGCACTTTTATCATTAAAGGACATTCCTGGGACAGATAAAAAGATGTGAATAAAGCCATACAGCAGAGTGCTCCTAGGTCCTGTTCCTGTCCAGTTGCTGATTTCAGCCAGCTGTGGTGGCACCCAACTGTAATCCAGTGCTTGGGAGACAGAGCAGGAGGATCAGGAAGGAGTTCTAGGCTAGTCTTGGTTATAGAAGACCTCATCTCAAAAAACAATGACATCTTGCTGGCTTTGACAAGGACACTGCAGATGCCAAGTAGATCCTTCTTTTAGGAAAATACAGACCAAAATATTCAGTAACAGAGGAACATCATGTCTGTGATGCAGTCTAGAATGGTTTAGAACATGACCGTCCACGTGGGTGTGCGTGTGTGTGTTCACGTGCATGCACAGGTATACGCAGAGGAGAATGAGTTTGCACTTAGCAAATGAGCAGAAATGTTGGCTGGCAAGCAGGCTTTGCTGAAGGGAGCACAGGAGTTCTTTATACTCTTCTTGTAACTTTGCTGAAAGTGTGGAATTCTAAAATTTTTCTAAAAGATCTTTTGGAGGAATTCAGGATAAAAGGAGCAAGCATGTAGATGAGACGGGCCTGGAGAAGCCATGACTGGTTGGAAGGCTCTTCTGCTCCCCGGTGGCCATGTGCTGTGCAGGAGACACAGCCATCTTATTTGGCTTTGGCCTCTGGGACACTCACTTTCTAGTCTTCAGTTTCTTTACTTGGAATGCTGAGTTAACTCAGCAGTCAAGAGGCAGGAACAAGAAGATTCTGAATTTGAGGCCAGTCGAAGCCACACAGTGAGGTCCTATCTCAAAAATAAAAAGTCTGTGTCTTTCAATGTGATCTTGATTTCCCAAATGCAGCTAGTGTTCTCAGAAGTTCCAGGATGAAGGCAGCAGTAATATCTGACAAAAGCCCTCCTATTTTTCATTCAGATAAACAGATACCAGGGCTGGGAGGAGAGTGGAATATGAAGGCCCCACTTTTCTATCTGGAATCTGCTAATTCAGAGCCAAGGACATGAGGCCATTGGCATCTCAGCTGGCCTGGAGACCTTTTCTTCCCAAAGGATGGCCAGTACTATTGAAACACTGTGTTAGGGGCCCTTCTACGTGTCTCTCGAGTGAGAGCAGGGCATGCACACGCTCCCCACACCTCTAGACCCTTTAGCCTTAGCCTCCTTCCTGTTGTTCTGCATCTTTCCTCACTCTGATCCAGGTCCACAGGCTACCAGTAGGTCTCCCACAACTGGGATTTGAATATATGGCTGTCCCCATAGAAGTAGTGGGCATACCAGTTGGGCAGTATCATGCTCTGTTGGGGATTCTGTTGAAGGTACAGGCTATAGTCTGACAAGGAAGGCTGAGAAAGTAGTCATGGTCCTCAGGTGAGCCATCTGAGGCCTGAGAGTAAGCCAGATCAAGGAATCGTTCACCCTTATTCCACAGCCACGCTGTACCAGGTCACACAGACTCTGGTGGCATCATCCCCATTCCCAGGCCAGAGACTGTGCCTCTTCTACAGCACCTCATATGCCAAGGGAGGTCCAGTAGGCACCCGCCACCTGTTGTAAGACTCTAAAGTAATTAACCAGGCTAAGGTGCATCTCTAACCTAGCAGATGGGAACCCCCACCTCAACTCTGACACACACACACACACACACACACACACACACACACACACACACACACAAACACAAGGCTCCTAGGCCATGCACCCAGTCCTCTCCCCCAGCAAGCAAGACGTTCCATCCCCTACTCCCCCGGCCACAATAAACACTCTATAGAAACTGCAGAGGCTACTTCCCAGAGCTCTAGAACCAGTGCCCCGGGGACTACGGGCATGAGAAAAAGTCTCTAGAGCCCAGATAGGCAGGAAGACATAGGTAGAGGGGTGTGTGTGTGTGTGTGTGTGTGTGTGTGTGTGTGTGTATGCACACCAATAGGCATGTTCTCTTAGTCTCTGGTCCTTTTGTTAGTCATGAGCCACGAATATTAATGCATAAGGCAGGTGAGGGCAGAGGGCAGATGATTCCAGACTGTACCTACCTGTCTATAACAGTGGTTGATGTTCATGGACCAATTACCACGCAGGGAGGTCCAATTCTTTGTCCCTCCTGCATCCTCTGGGCCTTTCTGGCCCTGGGACCAAAGTCTTGTAGCTTGGACAGTGTGTGGGTTTCATTAGTCTCCAGCCCTTGGTGAGGGACTTTCTACACCCCTTATCTTCCCTACCCCAGGATCAGCCAAGAGTGTCCCAAAGGAATGAACACTTCTTGGTGTCTCTGCTCACATAGCATTTGTTGCACAGCATGTCAAAGCATTTGGGCTCTGGTTTTGAGCTTAGAATATGCCAGTGTTTTCAGAAACATTCTGCAGAAATGTTTCTGTTGATATGGTAAGAAGATAAAATAAGACATTTTCACCAAATTATACTGCCTGAGAGTCTACTTGGCTCAAAGACAGAGATGCAACTTGGGATCACAGGGACCGAGCCTGGACTCTGAGAGAAAAAGGAGGGTCAAAGCTTGTTGAACCTGTGAGAACATTCCGAAGGCCTAGAAGCAGGACTGGTCTGCGGTCTCTACTCAGGTTCTGAATGGGTCTCAGGGTGCCTATCTCTGTTAGGTGTTCTCAGTGTGGTCTTGTCCAGTCACCTGTCACCTCTGGCTGGACAACTAACAACATTCTCACCTACACTTGCCCATTCTGCTCATGCCCTGCCGGGGACCACCACTGGATACTAACTGTTCTTGGCTATGCTCATCTATGGCCCACCACTGACCTCTTTTACAAATCATATCTCCAGCCTCCCTTTGGCTGCTGAATGAGCCATGCCTTTCCTGGTTCGAGGTAAGGGTACTAACAATTCCCTCTCCCCAGACTGCTTTGCTCCAGAGGTCTCTGTCTGGCTCCTTCTATCAATTCTGACCTCAGCTCCTATTTGCCATCCCTTCAGAGAGGCCTTCTCCCACTCTCTAGTTGAAGCAGGCTATGCCTAATTCTCCTCTCGTGATCACTTCATACAGAGCATCTGCCAGAGGCCAGTTGCTGTACACACAGTAGCAAGTGCAGCAACACAGCCTCTGAACTTCTCCTCACTATGCTTCTAGGTGCCCACTTGTGTGCCTCCTAGAAGGTCTGCATGCCAGGTTCTATCTGCCTTTGTTCACCGAGTACTCAACAAATAGGTATTTGTTCAATGAAAGAACTGATGCCAGGCTGGCAGGAATGCAGAGCAGCTGGTGCATGCCCTGCCTTGAACTTGGCACCTGTGTGGATACCACTAAACTTACTAAAGAGTTCTTCAAAGATATCATGCCTTGTCCCCAAGTATTTCCCGCTTACCATGCATTATTTCTACAACAGACAGACTATGTGTTCCCAAATCCCACTGTTGAAAGCCTGTGATGGTGTTAGGGGTGATTAGGTCACAATGGTGGAGTCCTCTAGTGGGATCAGTGCCCTTTGGGAGACCATGAGGATGAAATGCTTGCTGTTTGAGCCATGGTATTCTGGCATAGTACCCCATACTAAGATGCCCACTTATGGCAATGTTGGCAATCAGGTAACATAGGAGAGGAGGGCAAATGCCTCCTTGGAGTAACATTAGTATCTGTTATCTAAAAGGAGACCCTGCCCACCAGCTCCATATGCCTCTTCATTGTCACTCGGGCTCTATGACCTGCCAAATCCCAGCATTTCCCAGCTACAGAGCTAGGCCTGCCCCATGACACCTCACTGAACCCAAGTTGTGCTTGCCTGGCACAAACGTTCTCTCATATAGGCCAGCTGTCCCCTTTTCCTTGTTGGGAGACTTCAGCCAGTCTTACTCCTCCTTGGATTCACATTATCCTTCTCTAACATATAACAGAGCTTCTTGGCAGAAGCCCAAAGGCAGGTCTTCAGTGAGACCAACCTGCGGTTCCTTCTGCTGACCCTAGGGTCCTGAGAGGCCTTGCAAATCCTGCAGACAAAGCCAGCACCAGCTCGGAACTGCCTGCCTGCTCCAGAGTAGCAGCCTAAGAAACTGATGGCCTCTGCGGAGCTGAGCAGTGGTACCAGCAACCCAGGATCTCTGAAACCTGACTCCAAACACAGCAGCAGAAACACTGCCAAAGGGAAGTGCGGCATTGTTTGCTGACGGTTTTCATTCTCACAGGCTTGGCCTGAAGCCCCTGAGTTTAACTGGTCCCTCAAGAGGCCACAGAACAAAAGTGACCAGTGCCTCTTATGACACCAGTCTATCCCTTCAGGACAAGTAAGCATTCCCCAAAACCCCAAGGTCACCAACAAGACAGGCTGACTTGGGGGAGGAGCTGACAGCTCTACCTCAAAAGGTTTGGGTACAAAGCTTTTACAGAAGCCATGGGGTAAATTACTCCAAGTGTTCATTTCCTTGGGGGAAATCTCTCCAAACACTACTATCCCTAGCACCTGAGTTAGATCCAGAGGAGTGGCCAGAGAAATCAGAAGCTTAGAGGAAGGATGTTAGCCCTGAGGACACCACCTTCTCCCTCCCCGAAATACACCCCCATCTCAAGGGCACTTACAGGCCTCTTCCTGGGGTCTCATCCCTGTCCAGATGGTGCCCCCAAACCAGTGGCAGCGGCATGATATGGGCGGCTGGTCCAGGCCAAGAGTTGCGGATGGTGGAAGGCAAGTAGGGAACAGTAATCAAGACCTTATTCCAAATATCCATCGAAGACGTCGAGCTCTGAGTCAGCATCGTAAAGGCCAGAGCCAGGGTCTGAAAGTACGCCAAGGTCCACCAGCGCCTGGTCCAAGTCCTCGGGCAGGAAGACGAGGCCCACATTGAGAACGATGTATTCCATGAGGAAGGCGTAGTAAAGGATCAGCACATTGACGAAGAACAGGCCCACGTAGAACATAGAGGGCAGCAGCGGTGGCTGCACGTAGGAGACCAGGGGGCCCAGAGCGTCCAGGTGGGCTGCGACCCGGGCGCCGGGCATGCAGGGGCCGGCGATGGGGGCGGCGACCGGGCGATCCCAGCGACCTCAGCCGCTGCGGCGCCCGGGCGGCCGGCGAGGGGGCAACTCGGCCATCCAGGGGGCGCCCCGGGGCTCAGTGGCGGCAGCGCTGGGCCCCGGGTGGCCTCCAAAACGCTTCTTGGCACCCCCCCCAGATGCTCAGGGCCGTGTCACAGAGCCCCGGGATCCGAATGCTGGCCACAAGGGCCGCTCGCCCCTCTGGGCTCCCCTAAAAGTGGCCAGCGACTCGCTTAGTGCGCCGCGCTCGCGCGCCCCCGCTGCAGCTCAGAGTTGAGGCTGGGTCCCCGCTGCTGTCTCTCCCAGGCGCTCCTCAGGTACCTTCGGCACCCCCGCAGGCTCACTGCCCATCGCTGCGGCCACCGCGTCGCCCTGCTGCTTCCCAGCACCGCCTACCCAGAGGCTCTTCGTTCATTGGCCAGTCGCATGCTCGCCCGCGTTCATTGGCTAGCTCAATGCTCCACGTTTATTCGCTTGAGCTATCCGGGGGCGGGTACTCTTTTACTCCGCCCCATGGGAAGTGTTCCAGTCTCAAAGTTGCTTCTCTGCAGTTGGCACTCCCTAGACTCCGCATCTAGAACTTAAGTATGGTGCGTCACCCTTTTGGAACTTAGTTTCCCCCCTTTTAAATGATGCCAGGTGGAAAAAGAATGCCAGCAATTCAATTGAAAATCTTAAATATTCCCAAAGCGCTTTTGTTTTGTTTTGTTTTTCTCTTTCACGGTATGGTAAGAAAACCTTTGACAGCAGCATTATAGGGTTCCATTGCACCCGGATGGAGAGCACCAGAAGCAGGTCAAATCTTCTGCCAATACGGTTGCTTATTGTTTCTTATTACTTTGCAGTCGATGTTTAAAACAATACCAATAATGCTAAGTAAATATCTGCTCGGATTTCTCTGTTCACAGACCATCCCTGTGCTCTGATAGGAGGATGGGTTTGCTAAAGGTGCCTTCCATCGGGGTTTAAACAGTTAGGGATCAAAACCAAGGTCTTGTGTGTGCAAGACGTAGCTCTACATCTGAGCTACATTCTCAGCTTTTGGAAAAAAAAAAAAACCCAAACCCTGAAAAACCAGGGTCTCACTATGAAGCCTCTGGCTGGCTTAAAATTGGCTATAGACCAGGCTGTCCCAGAACTTGTAGAGTTCCACTGCCTCTGTGTCCTGAGTGCTGGTTTGAAGGTCTATCCTCAACTCTTAAAAAGGCCTTTAATCTAAGGTCACACTTAGCTTTATAGGAGCTGGACAAGGCAATGTAGTATATTCCCTTTTCACAGATGAGGAAAACAAATCCCAGAGAAATGGAGTCTCAAAGCTGCCAAGTCTGTGTAATTTTCTTTGGAGGTCAGACCTGTTCTTGTTCTTTCATGACTTTTACATAGGAAACCATTGGCCTGATGCCGGCCTCCATTTCTCTAATTCTTGGAAGCAATGCAAACCATCATTTACTCACTCTATCAATATTCATCTAAAAACGTGCTATGTGCAAATCTTGTCCTGGGCCCTGGAGAGAACATTGGTCCATGACTCAATTCTGTTCTTAGGACAGTCAGTGGGCTGCCACAGGGGTTAAATAGCTATGAGATGTAAAAATGACTAAATGAGAGGGTGTGGGGCACAAAGTCATGCTTTCCACAGTGGTTCCAACTTCCAATCCAGGAAGGAAATCCAGGTGTCTGTAACCTCACGTGGAGATCTTTCTTACTGAATTAGTTGGGAAATAGCATGAATTTTGGATGAGGACCGGAGGAAACCTCTGAAAGCACATTGTGGTTAGTTTTACATTTGTGTTTACATTGCTGCTTGCATTTTTACAAAAATGTTTTAAGACTAAAGTGCAAAACGAAAAGGTTGTAAGGACAAATAAGAATGTTACTGATGGGTTTTGTTGGCAGAAGCAAATAAGGGTACCTGGGCCTGCCTCTGTCACATGTCAAGTGCCTGACTTCTCTGTGACTCAGTTTCCTGGGTTGTAAAAGAAGGTTAATAACAGCATCTACTTCATAGGGTGGTGAGAATTAAATAATAAATCGCTTAGGGTAGTGACAAATGATATGTACTACTCAATGTTTTTATTTTTATTTAATTCTTATTATTGCGATATTGAAGGTTAAATCCATAACACATAAGTCACATTCCTGTCCTTTAAAATTTTTAGAGTTAGGCCCATCAAAATGGCTCAGCTGTTAAGCAAAGATGCTGCTAAGACTGAAGATCTGACTTCAGTTCTCAGAACCCAAATGGTGGAAGTCGAGAACCTACTTTCCGAAGTTGTACTGACTCTATAAGTGCGTACACACACACACACACACACACACACACGCACACACACACACACACTATTTTTTAAGAGAACTAACCATCGCCAAATTGCCAAGAGTGGGCTCCAGTTTTAGCTGGGGTTTCAAGACACACTCTTCTTTTTCTAATCATAAAGATAACAATCAATAAGGTCAGATAGTCTTACTTCAATTTCAGCAAACCGGTCCCGCCCACCCTGACCGTGCCCCACCTCTTTCCTTCCTCTTGTCCCGCCTCTTCTCGATGGTCGCACGAGTCATGCCGGTCCTTGTAGTCCGTTCGCAGAGTCCTGTCGTCAAGAGCCTCTCTCGAGAACTTCATTTTCCAGAGTTCCTCGCGACGGCGGCCGTAAAGCGCGGCGGTCGAACGGCCGGTTCCGGCTGAATGTCAGTGCGGGGCTGTGGGCCGGGGAGCAAGGTGCTTGGCAGTCTCTCCACCGCCCCCGCCGCCGCCGCTGGACTTGAGATGTCGCCGCGGACGCCGGGCCGCTGGGCAGATCGGACATGAGACCGTGAGGCGGGCGTCGGGGCTGGTCTGCGGACATGTTTGGCCGCTCACGGAGCTGGGTGGGCGGGGGCCACGGCAAGTCCTCCCGCAACATCCACTCCTTGGACCACCTGAAGTGAGTGTGCGGGGCGCGCGGCGGGAAGGCCGCGGGGTCGGGCGCGGACGGCCAGACCCGGTCGCCCAGACGCGGGCTTAGCTTGCTGGGCGTGTAGGTGCGAGGAGGACAGGGGTGCCGTGGGAGGGTAGGATGTTGGTTATCCGCAAGGCTTTGGAGTCAGGGCACCTGGCTTCGAACCCTGACCCTGTCGCTTCTGGCCCTGTGACCTTGGACAAGTCGCGTGATTTTTTTTCAGTCTCCAGACACCTAACCTGAAAAGTAAGGGCGTCGCTGAGTTTTCGGTTTGTGGGCTGAAATCGCCTTGATAGGGGACGGATAGTGGCCACTGGGCTTCTTGGAGTGGTACTTCTTGGACTGCGTAGTTAGGAGGCCATTGGCCCAGGTATCGGCAAGATCTGGATTCAAATTTAGTTAACAGTATGCATTTAGGCTTCAGTTTTCTTCGCTGTAAAACGGACAGAGTGACAGTACTACTTTTTGTAGTTATTTTTAGGATTGGTTGGATAAGAGAATGAACAAAACGCACAGAACATGTACAAGGGCTCTAAAAAGAACAGTGATTAAAAGAACACAAGTGTTTTCAGAAGGAAATCTGGAGGGATAGTCAGCGGTAGCACTTCGAGAGAGGACAGGAGGCTTCCAGAACCCTGGGGAAGCAGGAGAGTACACAGAAGAGGCTAGCTTTGGAGTTAGACCTGTGTTCAAATCCTGACTCAGCCACTATTTATGACCGTGTAGCTTTGGTCATATTTTATCTCTCTGTCCTTCCAGTTTGCCATCACCAGCTGGGAACTATGAACTGTACAAGAATTGGGTGATGTTGAGCATGCAAAGTGATTGATCCAGGATTGCTATACAGCAGAGTGGCTAGCAGTAGTCGAGTAGTCGAGCCCACTCTAGTTCCTTTCTGTCTCTAAGTTCCATTTATTATACCCCTGCTGTCTTCTGTGGCTCTGCTTATTTTCATTTCCTTTCTAGCTTTTGTTAAAATGACACTTCCAAGACAGGAGAAGCTGCTTTGTTTCTTTGCCGTTGTATTTCCAGAGGATTGGAGGGGATGGCAAAGAGAGCGTAGTAGATGACAGAGACCTTAGAGAAAGGAGAGGCTCCAGGGAGAGAACTGGACGTGGATGTGCCAAGGGGGTGAAGAAGGCAGTTTTCAGAGGGGACCCCAGAAGCTTTTATGGGGATGGGAGGATGGTGGGGTAACAACAGAAAGGAAGACAGGGGTCCCTAGAAAGGATTGACAGGTTAAAAATTAGATGGAGCTTCCCCTATGATGTTGGGGTGTAGAATGGCTTCTATCATGGAGTAAGGATTTAGTAGATGTTTGTAAATCTCCAAGTGTGGAGAGCTGGATGGTTTGGGGGTGGAGAGGAAAGAGGTAGAGGGCAAGAATAGGGGTTGGTAGCAATTCAGAAATCTTAACTGAGATGGCAGATGGCCCAGAAAGGGAGTGGGGAGTGGGGTGTGGATAAGTGGCTGAAGGATTTGAAGAATGTGTGGGCGGATTTGGCTGTGAAGGGGAGGGTGATTGTCCTGAGAGGCTGGGCCTCCTACCAGCCTAAGCACCTGCTGGCTCTCACTTAACTTGGGTTCATAGCCCCTTTAAATTCCCATTATTGTGTTACTTTGCCTTGTTAAGGATTTCCTGTTTGTCATCCCAAATCTATGAGTTTGATTGTGTCCTATATAGATAGACTTAGGGACTAAGATTCAGGTAGCTTAAGGCAAGTCTCAACTCTAGTTTTTTGTTATAATGTCTTTCTAGATAAAACTCAGTTTGAGGAAACTTTTGACTGGGCTGCGTGTGATGGCCAATGAGACATCTTTGCTGGTCAACAAGTGGACACCCAGTAATATAAGGGGCCTCAGGCTTCTTCCTGATATCCTGGGAATGTCTCTGGTTTATTGTCGAGGTCCTAGGAAAAGGAGCTTGCCCGACTTAATTCAGGCTGATCTGTTTAATCCCTTTCACAGCTTCGGGAACCTGGGTATTGATTGGCACAGGACTTAGAAGATCCAAGGTGACTTGGAAAAGGGTGCTGCAGACATCCAGTGCCTACCTCAGTGCTTGTGCTACCCTTCATCTGCATTCTGAGTACAAACTCCTGGGGGAGTCTGCTCGCTGCTGCTAGGAGACCACAGTGGAGTCAGGACTCTTCAGTGTGTCAAATACAGGGACTGTAGTAGTCCCAGGGCTCTGTAGAATCCCTTTATGGAAGCTTTCTGGAGGAGGCAATACTATATCAGAGATCCCCCACATGCGGAAGTGTCGTCATATGGCACAGGCACATTCGGGGGACTATAGTCAGGTTTGTGGCCGATCCAGGTGGGAGCTCATAGCTATGGGAAGCAAGGCTATGAGAAGAAAGAGGCTTTATCGGACTTGTAGGGTAATGAACACTTAATCTGGGGTGGGGGTTTAGGGAGCCTGAGCCTGAGAAATCCCCTCCACTCTTACCCATCCCTGCCACCCTACTAACCTGAAAATAACAACTCATCTCTTAGATCCTACAGGTCTGCATCTGTAGGGGTTTGCTCACTAGGAGCAGTCCTGCGCCTGTGTATAGGATGCCTGCTCACCAGCCCAGATCTGGGGTGGGGGTTGGGGGACAGAACATGGGGTTTTCAGTGCTGAGACCAGGAAAGTCTTAAGTAAACCAGAACAGATCACCTTCCTAGTTATGAAGTAACAGTCCCAAATCCTTTAAAACAAAACTAAGCCAAAGAACTCATGCTCTTGCTATAGCCCAGGTTGGTCTAGAATTCGTGCTCCCCCTGCCTTAGTCTCTCTAGATCAGGGAGATTCCAGGATGCATCACCTTGTTGGCCTCCAATACATTCTTGTCCCGATGTTGCAGTCTTGGTGAAATAAGAGGTTAAGATTTTAAGAAAATTGAGAGTAGGGTTCTTTAGTTATTGGTTTTATATTTCTTTCTGCAGGGTCACAGAGGTGTAAGGGGGAACGAGTCAGTCTTTCTCTGCTCCTGAGTGCTGGGATTACAGACATGCAGCATTGTGCCCAACCCCTGTTTATAAAGCATTCTTTCCTTCACAGCACGTCCATCTTACAAACTAGAAAGAAACTTTGCTGTTACACAGGGTTTTACTTTTGCTAAATAGTGAAAAGCTATACTTGAGTTATTTACCTGCCAAGTTTGGTCAGTCATTTAGTTGGGGACAGATGGAACAGTCAGGTTGTTATTCATGACACATCATTGGTGGTTTACTGCCCGGACTAGTGACAAGGCTGTGACATTAACTGACAAATGTCTACCCTAAGCAGAAACTTTACTTATAAAGTCCTTTGATTGTTACTGAAATGTCATTTGGAAAGGGGGACCATCTATAGAGCCTTGGTTGTTATGTCGTTGTCTCAATTCCAGTCACTTGATGGTGTCAAGATTCTTGGTCCAAGTGACAGACCCTGCTAATTGCCTTATGAGTTAGTGGGGTCTATTGAATAGCTCTTGTGACTGAATGGTGTGTTCTAAATACACCATAGCGGAGAGCAGGTGCTTAGTTAGATGAAGCTGCCTCCTCTCTTCTAGTCTCCTCAGCAGATTCTAGGCACCACTGTGTCAGCTTAGCCGTGCACATGGGAATGAAGCTCCTTTTCTCTTTAAAGCTTGTATTACTCTCACCCATGCTGTGTCGTCCTACTCAGTCCTCTTTACAGGATGGCAAGAGTTCCAGAAGGTCCCTTTCAATTCGGTGCTCAGGCCATCTGAACTAAAGTCCAGAATTCATGTTGTTCTCATTGTTCAAGCCTTGCTCACTGGCTTTGCTTACTCCCAGAGGTTGCGGATCTCAGTTGCCAGGTCAGCAGGCATCCTATATAAAGGCTAAATTCTTGTAGGTCTCAAAGTAATTTCAGACTCTGCCCCTACCATTGAGCCTGGGAGCACAGGCGCAGGTCTGCTCCTAGTGAGCAAACCCCTACAGATGCAGACCTGTAGGATCTAAGAGATGAGTAGTTATTTTCAGGTTAGTAGGGTGGCAGGGATAGGTAAGAGTGGAGGGAATTTCTCAGGCTCAGGAGGCTGCCTTGAGAGAGAGTCCTGAAAGGTTGGGTGAATAGCTCATGCTGTCAGAGCTCCAGTTGCTCAGTGAGGTCTAGGACCTTAAGTACCAAGGCCAGATCCCACTGGGCCTTATGAACTACACTAGAGAACTGAGACTTTATGCTGCAAAGAGTATAAGGGCCCTTTATTATCAAGGAAGGTAAAGAGTTGGAGAGGGTAAAGGAGGGCCAACGTGGAAGGGAGCAACCACTTCTCACAGCAGCCATGCCTGGTGAGTTACTGTGGCACCTATTGGAATCCAAGCTTGTTGCTGTGATGGCCCTTCTCTCAATCTGCAGTGTGTATCTACATGCCATCTCTCTGTATGTGCCATCTGTCTGCACTCTTGTTCTCTCCACTTCAGCTTTCCCCTCCTTTTCTTCCCATCCATCCAAATACCTAGTTCTACCCTTAAATTACTGCTACTTTTATGCAAAGTGCTGCAAGGTTTTAGCCAGTGAGAGTCTCATGCTTTTATGTATTGTCTAATCCTTTCTGGGGGTGGATTAGCTAATAGATCTTGCAGATTCTACAAGCTTCATTCTGGTCTTGAATTAGATTTCCAGGGAACTGACCAGGTTTCCACAGACTTGTCCTTTTTCCTAAGATGGTGTCTTAGTTTATATACATCTCCTTGACTTTCCTCATGTGCACATATGCTTCATGAAGGCAGGGATCTGAGGTTTGTTCAGCTGGTAATTGTCCAGTACATGTGTAAAGCCAGACACATAGTAAGTGGTCAGCAAATACAAGTCACAAGGTGAACCAAAGGGGTACTCCTGGCCGTTCTTTTCTAACAGGGCCTGTGCAAGAGCTGTGGCTTTTTCTAGGGCAAATGGCCCTTCCTACACCCCTGCCTTGTATCCTAGACTCAGTCCCACTCTCTGGCCTGATTTAATGTCTTTGGGGTGATTCACCAGAAGCATACTGTTAACACATTCCTCTAACCCTCCAGGCTGATCCACCAGTACCACCTGGTTCTGTTGTCCAGAATACTGGTCACCGATCAGATGAGTTCAGGGCCCAGAATGGAACTTACTGAGGCCTGTCTTGAGGATTTCAGCTGCTGAGTAGACCAAACAGACACAGTGTCCTCGACTTCTTTCTCATATCCATGGCCTTATGATCTGGAGATGAATGTGATTTGGGGATGAATTCCCAGCTCTGTCAGGCTATGTATACCACCTTCTCCCAGTCCAGCTGTGGACAAATTTCTAGGTTTTTCCAGTGGGAACTTCCCAGAGGCATGCAGAGTACAAGTCATCAGACTCACAACCAGCCTCAGAAACTGCCTACTAGAGAGAGCTTGGGTCTTGGGTCTTGAGCTTCTTTCTCTAAGATGAACATAAGACTGATTGTCAACACAGGCTTTTGTTAAATGCTGTGGTTTGACTTGTGAAATAAAACTCTTGGGTAAGCAAGGGCTGGGGAGGAGGTGGATTTGTTTGCATCTGTAGTCCTTGGTGATGAACCTCTGGCGCACTGGTTACATGCTCGAAGAAGGCTGTAGGTTTTCAGGCTAGGCATTGCAAGCTTGCCAATGTGTAGGAGTCTGATACTAAGATTCCACATATGCTGAGTTCTTTGGGGCATTGATGATCTTCCTTACCATCGATCAGATACTATCTTCATGCTTGTTTTGTTTTTTTTATTGCTGAATATCTTTCCTCTTTGGCAATTGCATACATGTATGCCATGCATCTTGAATATATTCACTCCTTAGTTCCTCCTCCCACATCCTCTCCTCTCCAACACATGCCCTCCCACCTTGGTGTTCTTTCCTTTCCTTTGTAACCTACTGAAGCCAGTTTGTACTGCCTGCTGGAATTGACCAATCTTGTGGGTTAGTCTGGTGCAGGTGACCAGAAGAGCATTTCGTAGTATCTCCATCCTCCAGGATGTTCCAACTTGAGCATTGGAGGGAATTCATGGCACACGGGGGTTTTTGTTTTTTGGTTTTTGTTTATTTGTTTGTTTTTTTGTTTTTCAAGACAGGGTTTCTCTGTGTAGCCCTGGTTGTCCTGGAACTCACTTTGTAGACCAGGCTGGCCTCGAACTCAGAAATCCGCCTGCCTCTGCCTCCCAAGTGCTGGGATTAAAGGCGTGCACCACCACCGCCCGGCTTGTTTTTGTTTTTGCTTGTTTTTTCTGTATTTGGTTTCCTGTTGTGCCCTCATAAGTCTATGCAAATATATTGCTTATAAAAATATTGTTTCTATTTACTTTATTGATTGGGGTTTTATTTTTCTTGTTTTTGTTTTTTGTTTTGGTTTTGCTTTGTTTTGTTTTTTGATAGGGCCTTGTGTCCAGGCTGACCTCAAACTTGCTATGTAGCTGAGGATGGCCTTGAATCTGATCTTCCCATATTCATTTCCCAAGTGCTGGGACTGCAGGTGTGCAGCATGGCTGTTTTATGTTTCATGCTGAAACAGAGCTGAAGGCTTTGTGCATAGTAGGCAGATACCCTGCCAACTGAGCTACAGACCTAGCCATTGCTTACATTTTTCTATAGTAGACTGGGATCCAATTGCCTGGTTTTGATCATGGCTCCAACCATGTGGTGTGTGCTCCTCTCTCAGCTCCCCAGAGGACCAACTCCAGAGTTGGGGACAGAGCTTGCAATAGTAAACATACTTGTCTTTTGAATGATAAGATTCAAATGTATATACAGTTCAGTGGAAAAACATCACTGTAGTGCTTGTTATCTTTATGAGAGTGATCTTTATTGGCTGTAGTTAAAGCACAAAGTTTGGTTTGGTCTTCTGAAACTGATATAGATAGGGCTCAGCTTGCATATGAAGTCGTTGCAACTTCCATGTTCATCTAAGAGTAGAGAATCTTAATGCTCCTGGAAGGTGCAAGAGATATTGCTATGGGCATTCTTTTTATTAAATATTCATTAGTAGCAAACATGTTTTTATTTCAGTGTCAAATGGAGGAAATGGCACAAAATAGACTTACCATAAACCCCAACTATGTAAGTAGAAGAAAATTCAAAGTAGTAATCAGCTCTGGGCAGCAGAGCAACTGACAATCTCCTCTTTTCTTTTCTTATTGTCAGAGTTTTCAGTCTTTCTAATATGCATATTACATTTTGAAATAGGAAGTTATTAAGCTTAGCATCTCTAAAGTACTTTAATGACCTTTTCTCTCAAAGCTCAGGAATGAGAGATCCAGCCAGCTTCCCTGGTACTCACAGGTAAATATATTTTGAGGGTCTCTTCCTAAAACATTACCCAAAGCAGAGTGCTAGGCCCTGCAGAGACAAAAAGATGGGCAAGGTCCAAGTGTCACCATCACAGAGCTTTAGCACTTGAAATCCAGTGGGCATGTCTGTGTATCCACAGCAGACTTTGGAATGTGGACATGCTGAACAGTACTATATACACAGTGCCAAGAAACTTCTGGAGCTCAGCTGTGTGGCTCAGTGGCGGGGTGTGTGAAGGATATGTGTAACATCCTGAGTATGATTGAGGACAAGAGAGAAGTGGGGGGAGGAGGAAGGAGACACAACTACCTGGGTGTGACTCTAATAAAAGACATGTGAGGCAACATTCAACTGTTGTGAAGATGTCAGCTCATCTATCTAAACCTAACTAGGATTTAGGGCAGTGCTAAGGGGAATCCTAGCAGTATTTTTGTGTAAACTGGAGCTGTTTTAAATTTTTTGTGGGAATGAGAAAGTTAAAAATGACCAATATAATAGTGACAGAATGGAAGCCAAGAAGTTGGAGGGCTGCAGTGCCACATAACACAATTTATCATGAAGCTGCAATGTTAGAGAACATAGGATTGACACTGGGTAGACAAATTGATCAGGAGAGTTAGGGCAACCGCAGAGACGCACATATGTGGTCGCCCAACTAATGAGAAAGGTGGCAGAGAAATGAAGGCCTCGTAAGTGGCAGTGGGCCAGCCAGGTTATGCATTAGTGTGGTCTGGTACCTGATACTACCAAGAAAACAGGACCCTTTATAACTTAATGTAAGCAAGAATCTCTATAGATCCTTATGACGAGAGCTCTCTGGAGGTCGGCAGTATGGCTCAGTGGGTTAGGTGCTTACTGCCTAGCCTCATGACCTGTGTTTGAACCTTGGGACTCACATGGTGGAAAGAGAGAATCAACTCCCTGAATTTGTCCTCTTGAGTTCTACACATGTTATGGCATATGTGCACTCGTGTACGTGCACACAAAAACACAATAAATAAACAAACAAACAAACAAACAAGCAAGCAAGCAAAATAATGTTTCAGTGTGTTCTCGGAAGGAAAGATTGGTAAGTCTGACTAATAAAATGAAAAGGGCTGGTGAGGTAGCTCCGTGGGTACAGGTTCTTGCAAGCCTGATGACCTGAATTCAATCCCTAAACCCAGTGTGGAAGGAGAGAACTGATCTTGCAAGTTATCCTCTGACTTCCACATGTGTATTATGATATATGTATGCTTGCCCCCAATCCCCATACTACACACATGCGAGCGCACACACACACACTAATAGTAATAATAAAACAATTTTAAAGGCTATTATAAAGACAAGGAAAAGGGAGGCCAGTATAGAGAGAAAGCGTATCCCTATATGAATGAGCATTTACCACATAAGCATGGTCATGTCAAGGACCCCAGTGCTCAAACCAATAGAAAGGGCAAGTCTTTTTCTGGGTCAAGCTTAGGAGAATGGCAAGGCTAGAGTTCAGATGTTGACAGTGTGTGCAGAAAGTATACATTTACTATAGCCCTCTGCTCCCAGATAACTGTAACCTGAGACTGCTGCCCTACAGAGATCCTCTACCAAGATTAGCTAATCTGCTTCCTCATTCAGCTCTATGATGCCTGGTTGCTGGTGTGACTCCAGCATGCCCTGGCAACCTAATCCTGACTTTGCTGTGCATACATCTGTTGTTTCTTCATTCCTGGTTGCTCTAGTAAAGTCAGTCTCAAATCTGTGGTCACAGCACCACAGTTGGGGAAAACAAGCTAGAATATTTATGATCCAGTAAAGGATTTATATAGAGAATAGATAAAGCAAAGGATTTATATATAAGATAAAGAATTCTATTAATAAGTAAAAGTCACCAAGAGTAATAAAGTGGACAAAAGTTTTGCAATTGACCCTTCCCTAAAGGGGAAATGCAAATTTTCCATCACCGTGTGAGATAAGGCACCATTTAACCTTGGTCTTCCTGAGGTAAAACTCCGAAAAGACACCATGAAAGCCTACAGAACTACACCACCAAAAAAGGCTGGGGACAAGTATTGGAGATGCTGTGAGCTCACGGGGACTCTGAGCGTGTCTCCTAGCCATGGGGCTGGCAAGGACTGGGTGCCCCTAAGCCCCTTGTGTTGCCTTGGCCTGTGCAGTGCTAACACTGGGTACCTCCTGTGGTTGGGTGATTCGAAGAGTCTGAGAGTCTTGTGACGCCTTCATTTGGTGCCAGGCTCATGGGAACTCTTAACATCTTCTGACTAACCTGTTCTTCATCTCTGAAAAGGCCTTCTAATAGGATGTTTTTCTTTTTCTTTTTGCTTTCTTTTGAGATTATACTTTAATTACAAAATTTCACCCTTCCCTTTCCTTCCTCCACGTCCTTCCATATCCTCCTTCCCTTCAAATCCATGGCCTCTTTTCACTAGTTGTTATTGCATGCATATATGTAGATGCATGTGTATTACTAAATATAATGTGTTCAGTCTATGTAATGTTACTTGTATGTATGTTTTCAGGGCTGTTTAACAGGAGACAACTGCCAAAGTGTGCTCTCCTCTGGAGGGAAGTTATCGTTCCTGCTTCTGGCTTTCCTTAGTTGCCTGCAGTTCTTTGTGCAGGCTTGAAGCCTTGTGGGCTTTTCTCCATCCGGTCATTCGTGCTATCCTTGTTCAGAATGTGTTTGGTCAGTCATGTTGGTGAGACTTTATGGGTGTAGCTTCATGTTGTTAGGAGACAGTTTCACAGCAAACACCCTGGTCCTCTTGGCTCTTATGTTCTTCCCACCCCATCTTCTGCAATGTTCACTGAGCCTTAGGTGTAGGAGTGTTTTGTTGATGTGTCTGTTAGGACTGGGCTTTACAATTCTGCATTTTTTGATTGGTTGCGACTTTCTGTAGTGGTCTCCTCTGTTGCAAAGAGACATATCCTTGATGAGGGCTGTAAACTGCATTTTTCTGTGGTTATAAGAACAAATGTCTATAGATTGTTGTTAGGGATTATGCTGGTTTAATAAATCAGTGGCTGTAGATTCTCCAATAATCATGGCTTCACTAGCATTGACTAGTTAGCTAGGTTTCCAGCACCAAGCATGCTCTCCCTCTTGTTGAGCAGTTTTTGAGTCCAATTGGAGAGCTGTTGGTTACCACCAAGGTATGTGTGCTGCGACTGTTCCCTAGGGTTATTATGGCATGCTGGCTGTTGATATGGTCCATAGGCGTCAAAGCTGGTAGGCCTGTCAGTTGCCTCCCTCCCTCCTTTGCCTTCTGATACTGTGAAAGCTAGTTCTCGGGGAGAGGTTGTCCAGGCCAGTTCCAGCTGGGGGTTTGGACCCTGCTTCTGAAGTGCATGGTGTCTTCAGCAATAGGAACTTACCTTCCACTCTGGGGTGTAACCAAGGGCAACAGCAATAGGCTGTGTGTTGTGTTTTGGGAGTCTCTTAGACAATCCTGGCCAACAACTCAAAAGAGGGCTTTACATGTCTGGAATTGGAGTTTTTACTAAGTGATCATTGGCTCATTGGGTGTGCACCGCCAGCCCAGATGAGAAAAGTTCCCTAGTAGGACTTTTGGAAGCAATTACTTAATGAAGGAAGCCATCCTAATAACAAGTAGCACTTTAGTGCCCCCTCCCCCCATCTCCTCCTCCTTCCTTCTTAGACAGGGCAGGGTCTCATTATATAACCCTGGCTGGTTATATAACCTGGAACTCACCTGCCTCTGCCTCCTGAATGTTGGGATTTCTTTTAAATTTTTGAGAGGATCACCACATACTCTACTGCCTCTCCAGAAATGACCCACAAGCTCCACTTCCTGCTCTAAGTTCCTTGGACCTTTCCCACCTCAGTTTTTCCTTCAAGGTCCTTTTTTTCTGACTGTTTGGGACCAGCCTGATATCACCTTCTAAAATCTGTGGAATTGTACAGTCTAATAGGGATGTTCATAACAACCCCATCATGATGACCATAGTAGAACAGCAGCAGCTAAGACTACTTGTGTGTGGTGCACCATGTGTGCCAGGCACCACACTTAGTTGTTCCTAACACCATATTTAATCAAGCAACCCTGTGAAAAGTCCTCTGTGTTTACTACTGTGGTTACTTGTATGTTCAGACAGAGAGACAGAGAGGTAAGTGAAATGCCAGTCCCAGAACACAGTTAGGAGGTGCCAGGGCCAGGGTCAAACCCAAGACTGTTGGATTCCAAGGCCTGATGAGCTCTTTTATTGTTGTTGTTGTTTTGGTTTGGTTTGGTTTTTGGTTGGTTGGTTTGCTTGGTTTTTTGTTTGTTTTTTTGAGACAGGATTTCTCTGTGTGACCCTGGCTATCCTGGAACTTATTATGTAGACCAGGCTGTCCTAGAACTCACAGAGACCACCTGCCTTTGCTTCCCAAGTGCTGGGAATAAAGGCATGTGCTACCACTGCCTGTCCTGACAAGTTCTTATCCTAGCTCTGTACTGTTTCTTGAACTGTTACTTGTATAGTATACTCCAGTGTGTATTAGTAGAGGCTGTTCTCTGTTTCATTCAGCGTTTATATAGCACTTGTTATGTACCAGATATTCTAGAGTGTATCGGAGTCACCACGATCATTTAGATGATTTTCCTGACCTGGAGGTTCCAGTCTAGTCAGAGAGAGACACCATGGAGAACACAGTGCTCTGTAAAGTACTTACTACTTCCCAAGAGGGGACAACCAGGTCCTTATGGGAGTTGGAAGATTGGAGTGAAAAAGCCTTCTCCAAAGAAAGCTTCATGGAGAGAATCTTGAAAATGAGCAGCAGTAGCTGACTGACAAGGCAGAAGGGCAGTCTATTCAGACAGCCCACTCAGTTGAGGGCAGACCCTCAGAGTAGATGAACTCACTCATGTTGCTGCTTCCCAGTGAGCCGGGAGTGATGCCAGCGTGTGTGTGCTATCCTCCTGCACATGTGCGTCCTATCTCCAGAGTGGGAAGACTGCCTCTTCCTGACCCGCACTGTCAGCATTCCCTTGTCCCTGGGAGAGTGCCCCTTATCCTGTGGACTGTGTGAAGAGGTAATTGATGGCCGCATTGGGAGTGGTGCAGCAGCTGTCAGATTTTAAGAGAGAGGGCTGGAGATATAGCTCTGTTGCAGAGCATAGGTGTAGCATGTGAGAGGCCCTGGGTTTGATCCTCAATAATGCACGCATATGCACATGCACACACCATTTTAACCCATCCAGCCAATAGCCTAATTCAGTGAGGTTGCATGGGAGCTGCACAGGGAACAGCTTCAACAGGTAAAACAGATGCAGGAGGCCTGTGAACCACAGTTTAGGAAAGCATTCTTTGAGTTTCTTGTAGGGTAGGCACTAGAATCACCGTGGACACATAGCTTTGTAATGAAGTTCCTACAATTTGTTCCAGGGTGGTTCAAGTGCTGAGTTACTTCATTGTAGAGGAAAGTGGGCCTTGTGTCCTCACATGCAGCACTGTGGGAAGACCTAGGTACCAAGGTTGGGTGATTTATCTTTTTAGAGGGCCTTACCTTATTGCATGCTAAAAATTGCATTTCAGACTGGCCATGACTGCCAAGATGAGCAGATTACAAGTTCTAGGTTTACCTGGACTAGAGAGTCAGTTCAAAGCCAGTTGGGTCAAATTACTGAGACCCTGTCTCGAAATAAAATATAATAATGAAAAATGGGAGGTGAATATTGGATGGAGCTTGGAGACTCGAGACTCTTAGAGAAGCATTGGAGGAAGGGTTGAAGGCCCCGAAGGGGATAGGAACTCCACAGGAAGACCAACAGAGTCAACTAACCTGGACCCCTGGAGAGTTCTAAGAGACTGAACAACCAACAAAGGACATTCACGGGCTGGACCGACTCCCTGCATATATGTAGCTGATATGCAGCTTTGTCTTCATGTGGGTCTGAACAACTAGAGCAAGAGCTGTTCCTAAAGCTGTTGCCTGTCTGTGGAATCTGTTTTCCTAACTTGGCTGTCTTGTCTGGCCTCAGTGGGAAAAGAAGCACCTAGCCCTTCAGAGACTTGACATGCCAGGGCTCGGGGATACTTAGAGGGAGCCTTCACTCTCAGAGGGGAAGGGAGATGGGAGGAGGGACAGATCAGGATATAAAGTGAATAAAAAATAAATAAATAAAATAGAGTCAAACTACCCTTTGTTGATTAAGCTCATATGCATTGTTGTAAAAGAGGCTTTTACAGGTAAAATAAAAATATCTTCCTGTAAAAATGATGATAGACTGATATATAATGTTATTTTATTCTTTGTAATTCATGACTTACCAAACAGTAAAATATGTCTTGCAGCATCGAAAAATAAATAAAAAGAAAAATAAAGAAGAATGGGAGGTGATGTTGTAGCTTTGTAGCATGAATTTGCAGCACAGTAAGAGCAGCGTAGAACACTGAACACTTGAGCCTGTCTCTAAAATGTAGACAGAGCTGGGAGCAGCTAGGTCTAATTATCCCACCTCCAAGGCTCTACCTCTTTGTCCCCTGCTTTTCTGGACTGTAGGGAACAGTCCCTCTACTCTTCCTCTCCCAGCCTCTGACAGATGTCTTGCGCCAACTCCTTTTGATCCAACTTTTCCTTCCCAATTAAGCCCGTGGCCCTGACAGGTGAAGTCTCTTGGACTTGAGCTTCTCTAGCCATTTCACTATAGATTTCACAGATGAGATTGTTCACTTGGGCAGGAGTCACTCGTTCTGTCCTACATCGAGTTTTGGTGTCCATGGTGTGCTGCACTGGAGGGAATTGTAGGTATTCTGAAAGCAGTGTTTAGTGTCCCAGGCTCTGGCTAAGGGATGTCTGACCCTGATCTCTGACACTCTCACCAGCTTTGCTCTGAGCCCTACATCAGGTACCTGGCGCCGACTACTGTTTCTTGGCATCCATCGCTGATGACTGAGACAAGCCACGCTTGTTCTTCCTTTAGTTTCACTGAATCGGAATCCTCATGTGTGCTTTGGGAGCCTCCGGTTTTGCCATCCCTGTAATTTGTTTGCATCCTGAAGTTTCTGGGTGCTGGTTTCAAGGGCTTGGCAGTGCTCTTGCCTGAATTTGGGCATGCAATGCTTCAGAGCTCCTTCTGCCATTTTTTTGGGTGGGGGGTGACTTCTCTCTCCATCTGAATGGGAAACTGTGTTAACATAAACTTAACCACTGCTGTGCTGTGAGTGTTGCCAGTGACCCTTGGGCCTGACTTTCATGTCAGTTTGAGTAAGCTCTTATTTCTCCCTTTTTTTCTAGGTACCTGTACCATATTTTAACAAAAAACACCACTGTCACAGAACAGAACCGGAACCTGCTTGTGGAGACCATCCGTTCCATCACTGAGATCTTGATTTGGGGAGATCAAAATGACAGCTCTGTGTTTGAGTACGACTTGCAGCGCTTTGTTTCCTGGTTCTCCCACTTTCTTTGGGTATCTTCCCAAGTGCACACTATGAGTCATTCCTGATGACGTCAGGAACTGATGCTAATTCCATCTTGCCTGAGTATCTGTATCAAATGTCCTTGAGAGAATGTTGAGGTGCAAGCCAGCAAGGGAAAAGCTATGGAAATGAGTCTCTCTAGAAAAGCTGAAGATGTTGTGGGTAACATTCCAAATTGTGCCCCATCATCTACTCCAGGGCAAGAGGAGTGTCCTGGATAGTTAGGTCCTGCCCTGAGAGAGTTGCTGAAGGCCAGCATTTAGTGTGTTTATTCTAGTTTATTTATTGCTTTGCATATGTGTACATGTGATATCTATGCATGTTAGAACATATGCAGGCATATATGTAGGTGGGTATATATGCATGTGTGCACACATATGCATTTTCATGGAGATCAGAGGTTGATATCAAGTATCTTCCTCCACCACTCTCCACTTTATTTACTAGAATTAAGGTCTCTTGCTGAACCCAGGGCTTGTTAATTCAGTCTGGACCAGCGGTTCTCAACCCTTGTCATGACCCTTTCACAGAGAATGCCTAAGACCATTGGAAAACACAGCTGTTTACATTATGGTTCATAACAGTAGCAAAGTTACAGTTATGAAGTAGCAACAAAAATAACAATGTAATTGGGAGTCACCACAACATGAGAAACCTGTATTAAAGGATTGTAGTGTTAGGAAGATTGAGAACCAGTGATGTCGACTAACTGGCCATCATGTCCTCAGGATCCCCGTCTCTGCTTCCTGAGAGCTTGAATTATAGGCAGGCTGCCATATCCACCCAGCTTTTTTATGGATTCTGGGGATCTGAATTCATGCTTCTGAGGCTAACACTTTATCCACTGAGCCATCTCCCTAGCCTCTAGTATGTTTACTGAGGACCAGCAGCAGTGCTGAGCTTTGAGAGTACAATCTACCAAATTTGCCCCCTTGGTTTCCCCATGTGTAGCTGGTAAATGGTGAAGGAGCCTCTCATACCCAGAGTCTACCAAGCCGGAAAAATCCAAAATTCTTGCCATACAAGTGTGAATTCAAATCCCCAGAACCTATATAAAAGCTATGTATGGCAACACACATTTGTAATCCCTGTGCTTGTATAGTGAGATAGGAAGCAGAAACAGGAAAATCCCTGAAAGGTGGAAGACAGGTCAGGTAGCTTGTATATGCAGCAACAATGACACCTGTCTCATACAAGGTAGAAGGTGAACACAAACATGCAAAGCCTTCCTCCGACTTCTATGCACTTGACATGGTGTATATATGTCCCAACACTGTACACACTAAGATAACAAACATCTACCTTGAGAGCTTTACACTAGATGACTAAGTCACCCTACAGCAAAATCCAGGCACAGATATTTGATAGCTTCTTCCACTGGCCACCCAGTGGTATTGAATGTGTTCATGATTCAGGAAAGCTGCTGCTTTTTATAGCCTAAAGTGGAGGCAGACAAAATAGGTCAGGTGCCTGAAATGCTCTGGGGTCAGCTGGAGCAGTGTGTGTAGGCAGGCAAGCTCCTGGAGTCAGAGCAAGAAAAGAACTGACGGTTTTTTAAGGTCATATTTTATCATGTACATTTTATTATTCACTTTATGGGTTCAAACAAAATTATGTGGCAGTGAGTGTCAGGCAGCTGGTCCCTATGGAACTGACAGGTGAGAAGAGAGGACCACCCAGAACCGAGCCAACCAGCAGACTTACCAGAAGACTTACAAACTTCTCAGGAAGTCTCAGTCTCTCTCTCTCTCTCTCTCTCTCTCTCTCTCTCTCTCTCTCTCTCTCTCTCTCTCTCTCCCTCTCTCTCCCTCTCTCTCTTTTTCCCTTGCCTTGCCTTGCCTTGAAGACTTATAAACTTCTCCCTCCCCTTGCCTTGCCTTGAAGACTTACAAACTTCTCAGGAAGTCTCAGTCTCTCTCTTTCTCTCTCTCTCTCTCTCTCTCTCTCTCTCTCTCTCTCTCTCTCTCTCTCTCTCTCTCTCTCTCTCTTTCTCTCTCTCTCTCTCTCTCTCTCTCTCTCTTTCTCTCTCTCTCTCCCTCTCTCTCTCTCCCTTCCTCCCTCCCTCCCTCTCTCTCTCTCTTTTTCCCTTGCCTTGCCTTGCCTTGCCTTCCCTTGCCTGCCTTCCCTCCCTCCCTCCCTTCCTTCCTTCTTTCCTTCCTTCCCAGAGACAGAGTTTCCTATATTCCAGGCTAGCTTTGAATTCACAATGTAGCTAGAAGGATGACCTTGAACTTCTGGTTTTCCTGCCTCTGCCCAAGTGCTGGGATTACAGATACCTGCTTCCACACTTGCCTTATGTTCTGCTGGGCAAGCACTCTGCCCACTGATCTGTATCCCAACCTTTAGTTATTCCAAACTGATCCTGTTCAAATACACTAAGCAAATACATAGAAACAACATCTTTCTTAAAGGAAGGTCCTATTTTTAACACACACACACAGAACTGAGGTGTATACCTGGCCAATGCTCCTGGCTGTATGTCATTCCAGCACAAGAAAGCAGAAGCAGATCTGGGGACTGTAGGGTGCCTCTACCACATCGGTGTCTTCACCTTTTTTCAAGTTCTTTGCCCAGAGATCTGGAAGCTGCACACTTGACAGCAGAAGTGAAATGCTCTGCTGTCACTCAGCATCCTCTGGCCCTGCAGGGAAGCTCAGTTCTTGCGTTTTCCTAACTTTGAATATGGGAGCACAAGGGAAATAGATTTTGTGGGGAAGCTAAGGATTCAGGTTGTGTATGTGCTGGGGAACGATGCTTGTAGTGCACAGACTCTGTGTGGTCACTTGGCAGGAAGAGAACATCCCCATTCTGTCAGAATCTAGTTCACTATTTCCTGTAAGTAGCACTGACCTGGTCTGCTTAGACAAGAAGAGAAAGAGTCAGAGTACATGTGTTGTTCTCAGTTGCAGATGGGGTCATGGGCACTGAGACTATCGAGGCAGGCTTCACAGTCTAGTCTGGCCACTGGTGGTCTTCATAGGGTGAGCCTACACGTAGTAGCTGTGAGCGTATCACCCACTGACCCTTTCTTGTTCTTTCCCCAGCTTCTTCCTGGAGAAGAACATGTTTGTTTTCTTCTTGAACATTCTGCGGCAGAAGTCAGGCCGCTATGTGTGTGTCCAGCTGCTACAGACCTTGAACATTCTCTTTGAGAACATCAGCCACGAGACCTCACTCTGTAAGGACACTCCTTGCCATTTGCCTGTGTACTGCTCAGTGTCAGGTGGTTTCTGACACAGTGTCTGTGTCCCACCCATTTTATTCTGCCCAGGTTTTACCCCAATAGCCTTAGCCCCTTGGACAGTAGAAGTGTGTTTGCCCACTATTCAGGAAGATGGATATCCAATTTGAAGCTGAGGTCAGGGCTGGTTTCTGGTAGGGATTTCTTCTTACTTTATAGACAGCTGCTATTCGAGTCCGTTTTCTTACTGTAACAAATTCGCTGAGACTTAAGTAAATTAAAAATATTTTTTATTTCTTATGTGCATGGGTGTTTTGCCTGCACATATATCTATGTTCCATGTGAGTGCCTAATGCCTGCTGAGGCCAGAAGAGGGCATTGGATCTCCTGGAACTGGATCTACAGATGGTTAGGAGCCACCATGTTGGTGCTGAGAATCAAGCCCAGGTCCTCTAGAAGAGCAGCTGATTCTCTTAATCACCAGATCATCTCTTCAGCTCTGAGAAACTGGGTCATTTAAAGAAATGAGCTTTATTTTGGCTTAAGATTTTAAAGGTCAAGAAGTTCAAAATCAGGTATTCACACCTTGTGAGAGCCTTCTGCTGCTTCAACTCACAGCCACAAAGTCTGTGAAAGAGGCCATATGCTAGAGTCTGTATAAACTTGCTCATTGCCGTACACTTGCTCATTAAGCACATGGAGACCTGGTGTTTTAAATCTGTGAGCTCTATAGTGAAGGTTATCCCCATTGCAGAGCTTCAAGTGTTTCTTTAAAATGTTTTATTGCGTTTACTTATTTGCGTGCATATATATATGCACGTGAGTGTGTGCTCAAGCTCATACTATGGAGTACATGTGGAAGTGAGTGGTAACTGTTGTCCTTCTGTCTGTGGGTCTCAGTCTTGGTGGCAAGAACATTTACTTTCTGAGCCATCTTTCCAGCCCACAGGAACTTGCTCTTAAGGTAACTAACTAGTAGAGAGCCAGGAGAGGAAAAATTCTCAGTGAGAAAGACATTAACCCATTCATGACAGCTTCACTCCATCACCTAAATACCGCTCCCTAAGCCTTACTTCCTAACGTGGCCTCATTACAGGAATAGAGGTTATGGCACATGGAACTTGGGGACACATTAGACTGTAGCTACCTTCTCAGAGCCCTGCCTGTGAGAGAATGAAGTCAAAGAGCTCAGCCTCTGGTCTCCCTGACCCTATAGGGTCACTAATTCCATCAGGGGTGGACCCTGACCCTGCAGACTCATTTAACCTTAATTACTCCTGAAAGCCCGTCATCACATGCAGTCACACTGGGATTGACATGTGCAGCTTTGGAAGATGTTGAGGGTAGTTCAGTGTGGTAGAGTTCTATGAAGGACTACCAGAGGCTTTCCTGCTGATTGGCTCACCAGCGGAGGGAGGCCACTGCATTCCCTCTGCATGGTTCAAGTTTAAAGATCTATGGCTGAGAAGTGCACAGGCCAGCACTTCTCAGAGCAATGGAGAAGGCCAGAGAGGTCTGAGCCTCCACCCGTCTGCTTCAGTTTTGTTGCCCAACAAGCAAGAGTTTAACTCAGTTTAACCCTCAGTAAGCCCCGGTTTGTTCTTCTGGGAGGCAGGGGCTACTGAGGCTCTCATTATAACTCCAAGAAAGTTTGAGTCATGGACCCAAAGTAACCAGTCCAACAAATCCAGAGTAGAGAAGAGATTTTGGCACAGAAGAATAAGCTCGGTGGTCCTCCGTGTGGTGCTGGTATTTTCTGGAGCTGCTCTTAGTTGTCATAGTCCATCCAAGTAGAGGGAGGCTGCTAAGCATCCTGCAGTACCCACGGCAGACCTTCAGCAGCACATTACCTAGACCAGGCCCTTATCCATGCTGCGACTGAGCCAGCCTGATGTCGTTCTGTGCTAGCTTACTTACTCCAAATGCAGCACAGCCCAGGTCCTGCTCTCGAAGGCAAGAGAAAAATGGTGGAGCTCCCAGAGCAAAGGCAGGTAGTGAGTTCTTGGAACAAGTCAAGTTGCTGGGTGGTGACCTTAGCAGTGGCCACTAGGTGGTGCTGCAGCCACAGAGCCCTCCTCCTTCCCCTGACTGCAGTCTGGCAGATGGAGCTAATTCATATCTCCCTTCATGGTTTCCCTTGTTATCAGCTTCTGTTTCGCTGGATGTGTAACAAGTTTGGTTTCTGATCTCTGAGGGAAAGATCCAGATCTGAGGTGCAGGCTCAGGGCTCAAGAGGAACTGAACACCAAACACCCAGGGATGTTCTGAGACCATTGGGACAATTCCAGAGTCTTGAGTATTAATGTGGGGTCCCTGGAGTTTTTTCTTGGTGACCCTTTTGAAATCCATCTAGGGCTAGGATTAACAGTAAATCCTTTGAAAGTCTTAGCTTCTTAGTGAAATATCTTGATGATCTGATGTGAATCCTTTGAGGTGGCCTCTGCCGTGCAGCTGACATGTTCATCACCTTCCAGAACCTCCTGTCTGAGAATTTCAGACCTCTAGGTCGGGGCCATTAGCTGTCATCACCAGTCACCAATCTGTAATGGAGAACTTAGCTGCCTCACAAGGCTAAGGTCTTGTGACCTTTAGCCAGCCTCCCCCCTTCCTCCACACACAGCCCCTGATGACCCTTTCTGCCCTCTGCATTGGTGTTAACTATTTCAGATTCTATATGAAAGTGATCTGACATGTGCATGTCTCTAAAAGGAGGTGGGAGCAGTGTGGGAGCTTGCCTGAGAAGCCCAACAGACACACACCTCTGGCTTTCAGGACAGTTTATAAAAACAGCTTTTGAGGCAGTGTTCTCTTTGTGGTCCATTTTGGCCTCAGACTCTCCGTCCTCCCGCCTCAGCTTGCAAAGTACTGGGATTAAAGGCATGTGCCACAACACTCGACTCTGCTTCAGCCTCTGAGTGCCACCATCACAGTTATATGTAGGCCACTATGCCTCGCTGCTTTTATTTTTATTTTTCAATTTTAGTGGGGGAGTCATTATAAAACAGCAGAACGTAATGACAAAGGTGCACTCAGGCGCCTGTAACCTCCCACCCTGCACCCAGCCATGCAGGCCCTCCAACTCACTCTGCTCCCACCAGCATCTCACCTCTGTCGTTCCTGTATGTGACTCGGCCTGGTCAGCATTGTTATTAAATGAACCTGACTGTGGGCATCTAGGTGCTTTCCAGGTTTTCACTATTACACTATTACAGGGAGGCATTGCCCAGGCGCCACTGTTAGCCTGTTTGTTTGGTGACCTAACTAACAGAGGCCCAAGAGACTGATATTACTTACTGACTCCCAGGTTTATTATAACAGAATACCACAGAATGCCAACCACGGTGAGGGGGTAGTAGAAAAATCCCAGCCATACAATGGGCTCCTTTACTGATCCCTAACCCCCCACAGAACCTTGTAGAGGACTTAGAAAAGTCCCTGTGGGGAGCAGATGAACCTTGTGGCTGTCCCAGGTGTAGAATGTAACCAGAGTTTCTTCACATACCTGAAGCTGCTAGCTTTTGTGTCATTTGTGGCCCAGAAGCCACTGGCCTATAAATACAGAGCTCACTGAGATGTCCTGATTCCCTTCTCCTATTCCCACTGCCAGATCACAAGTGTTCCGGTTATCAGAAGCACCTAAGCTTTATGTTACATGGTAAATTATAGGTGGACAAATAAGTTGGGGACAGTTTTAAAAATGCACTAGATAGCAGCCAAGAGGGGGAGGTAGTGTGGCTATAACAACACTCAGATGCAGTGATGAGTGAGAGGCCAGACACTGACACCCTCATCCTGTTTGACGCCTCTGTGTAAAGCTCACAAGCAGGTGCTCATGTCTATAGTGATGGGGTTGGAGTGGTTCCCTGCCTTGAGAGAACATGCTTACAGGGCAGGGGTACGAACAAGCTTCCCGAGGGACTGCAAACATCCCGGGCCTTAACTGAGTGGGGCCTACAATGCATACATCTGTATATATGTCCCTTAAGCAGACACCTCAAGAGGCTCACATGCTTATGTGTTAAATGTGTATGTACAGGAACTTGAGATTATATACAGTTCCATTTCCACATATAGCAAGCTTGAGGTTATATACAGTTCCATTTCCACATATAGCAAGCTTGAGGTTATATACAGTTCCATTTCCACATATAGCACTTGTGACTGTGACTCATTTAACAATGTGTTCAAGATTTTTAGGGCCCCACCCACCCTCCTGGCCTCTCTTGGAGCTGCCTCAGGTATCAGAGGCATGAGGCTCTGGCTGCAGTCTGGCTGCATTGTTGTTCAGTGTGTTGATCACTAGGGTTCATTTGACTGATCTTGCTGGCTAGGTTAGTGGTGTTAACACCTTCCCTCCCTTGGGTGTATTCCTTTATAAGGTGTATGCTCTGTTGACAATGCCAACCTCCCTGACAGAGTTCCAGGACGTGAGTAGTGCTGTTCCCCTTAGAACCAGGTTAAGTGTGTGGGGTGGGGTGGGGTGGGGGGGTGGAGAAGAGATGGTTCAGCGGTTAAGAGCACTGACTGCACTTCTAGAGGTCCTGAGTTCAATTCCCAGCAACCACATGGTGGCTCACAACCACCATGTGAAATGTGTAATGGGATCTGATGCCCTCTTCTGGTGTGTCTGAAGACAGCTACAGTGTAGTCATCATATGTATCAAATAAATAAATAAAATCTTAAAAAAAAAAAAGAATCAGGTAAGTGTTGGGGAATTAGGACCTGAGGTGGTTAACCTGGTGCTGGACATACATGGAGGCGCAGGGATTCTTAGGAGATGTCAGTAGATAGAGACTGGAGACACCTGCAGCCCTTTCTGGCATTCAGACATGACGATGTCTTCTGATGGCCATGTGGGCTAGCAATGAACAGAAAACTGCTTGAGTCTGTCTTGGCCACAGGCTCCTCCCGGGAAGGGCCTGTGTGCTTGCTGGTGGTCCTGCATAATGTGTGGTTAAGCTGCCCTTTGTGCTCAAGGGCAAAAATGCTCAATGCTGGCATTTCCTTTAGCACGAGCTCACCTGTTCCACTTTGTGTTCTTTCTCCTAGATTATTTGCTGTCTAATAACTATGTAAATTCGATCATTGTCCATAAATTTGACTTTTCCGACGAGGAGATCATGGCGTATTACATATCGTTCCTGAAAACACTTTCATTAAAGCTCAACAACCACACTGTCCATTTCTTTTACAATGAGGTGAGTGGCGACCAGCAGGTGTGTGCTGTCAAGCTAATCCAAGCGTGGAGGCCTTTGCTCTACAAAGCACTTTCCGGAGCACAGACTTTGGCATACTTAAATATAATTTTTTGTTTTTAAGTTTGTGGTGCGTGTGTTGTGCGCATGCACGGAGGCATGGTGCAAGTATGTCCATGTGTATTCTGGGTTTGTGGAGGCCAAGCAAGGGCTATAAAATTGTTACTTTGTCCTCTCTGTTTGGTTCCTTTGGATCTCTTCCTGGACCAGGAGCTCATTAGTGTCTTTCAGGTAAACTGGCAGCCAACAAGCCTCAATGACCTCCTGCCTCTGCTTGCCTCCATGGTGGGGTTAGAGGCCTACAGGGCCATGTCGGGCTTGGTAGCTGTGTGCTGGGGCTCTGGTCCTCACGACTGTTTAGGAGGTGTTCTCAACTGCTGAACCCCACAAACTGTTTTCATTTTTCTTTTTTCTTTTCCTTTTGAGTTTTGAGACAGGGTTTCTCTGTGTAACTTTTGTTGTCTAGGCACTCACTCTGTAGACCAGGCTGGCCTCAAACTCACAGAAAACTACCTGCCTCTGCTCCTGAGTGCTGGGACTAAAGGTGTGCACCACCATACCTGGCACATACTTTTTCCTTTAATTGAACAAATCGCCTTTCTATTTTAATGTAAACAGCTTACTTGGCAGGGAGGAAACTATCCAGAGGTTACCTTGTTAGAAACAGCAGAAATTCCATTTAGGCACAGCTTTCCTGCTCCTTGAAGTGTGTCAAGAGAACTTCCAGGCCTCTCTGAGCCCCCTCCTTTGAGAAATAATGTGAAACTATATACCTGGTTATGGGCTTCAGGATTCACTAAATGAGATTATATCTTCAGAGTTGTGTGACGTGATCATCTCGCTGTCCTTGAGGGGTTAGGTCCCTCACATTCCTTGGGAGAGCTATTAACAACTTACATAAAGTAATTGAGAATAAGGTCAGTTTAGCTCATATACTTGGAAGTACAAATGTATTGTGCCTCATTGGTGTACAGCCTCACTGGATCAAGAGCCCAGGAGTTTCCAACTTCCTGCTCAGTAGCTGCAACTGGCATCTGTTCAAGGCTTGTTTCCATGTGGTCATGTGACTGCTGTAGCTCCAGACACCACTCAGTCACGTACTGTTGTCAGAATTTCTGATACCATTTCCTTTCTTGTATCCCTTTTGAGAAAACTTTCTCAGAAAAGTCCAAGAAGTCTCCCTCAGACTTTTCCCTGTGTCTCACTGATTAGAGTTGCACCATAGTCTTCGCAGTGTGTCTGGACTTCAGGCTTGGCTTACTATAGCTATTTTACACAGGGCCCCAAGAAACTGATGTCCTCTGAAGGCTGGAATGTGGCTGGAGGGTCTACTTCACTGTCCTGGTGGTTAGCTGAAGCTGGCTGTGCATGGGAGACCACAGCTTTTTCAGGGGCATCTTCCCAGGGTGAACCAACATCCTCACACCAGCAGACCACAGCAAGCAGTGCTGCTGTCCATGCCAGCCTCATGTGTCTCACATGTACACGCACACACTCTCACACACAGTGCTGCTGTTCATGCCAACCTCATGTCTCACACACACACACACACACACACACACACACACACACACACACACACACTGCTGCTGCTGTTGCTGTCCATGCCAGCCTCATGTCACCTACTTACTTCTAGCATATTTTTTGGTCACATAGGCATAAACTGCCTCTGTGGGCGGGTCCATCGTAAGTGTGACACAGGTGGTGAACATGTTTGGGGACCACCTTGGAAGC
Source organism: Tokudaia tokunoshimensis (assembly GCA_036184795.1). Classification (NCBI taxonomy): domain Eukaryota; kingdom Metazoa; phylum Chordata; class Mammalia; order Rodentia; family Muridae; genus Tokudaia; species Tokudaia tokunoshimensis. Next base: position 101,142,640 of record BTHU01000010.1, read on the forward strand.
TAAATGTCATACAGCCAGCCGCATGTTGTTTGTGTGGCAGGTATCACCTGAGTGGTTGTCCCACCTGCTCAAAGCCTGGTTTTGAAGTCAGACCACAATCCCAAACTTTTCTGAGTTTGGACAAAAACCATCCATCAACTCTCATTGCTATGGCAACAGTCTGAACCTTGATTTTCAAGATTCATTAGTTGCTCTCAGGAGGAAATGCTAGCCAAGAGCCAAAAACATGAATGCACTTGAGAAAATAACATGATAGAATCCTGTCCCTGGCACATACTAGGTGCTTGGTAAACATGTCCAGGGAACAGCTTTCACCCAAAGGCTCTCCCATGTAGAAGAAAACCCAGACCAGCGTACGGGCCAGAGTATTCTTTGATGAGGTGTCCTCTGAGTCATAGTGGGAGGGCAGAGGTCTGGGAGAGCTGGACATCCCAGAAACCTTGTGGGTTTCTTGTTTTTCTGTGTGTGTTTGTCTGAACCGGGTTAGTAGTTCCCACTTTTTAGATTTCATACTTGATTGCCAGTCCTCAAAATGGAATTGCCCTTATAATGGCCCTGTTGTTATTTTGAGTCTCGTGCTCCATTCCAGGAAGGGCTGGCCTAGAGGGTCTCTACCATCCTGCCTCTCCTGAGCCACTTGCAGACTGGGTTCCTGACCACAGGAGGGCAGCAAAGTACACTGCCAGGCCATTTTTGCTCAGTCCTCTCATGCTAAAGGCAGTGGGTCTTGTTCTGAACCATTTAATTGGTTCTCTTTGTCCCCTTTTAACAGCAGGAGACTCCCAAGACCCTTTGCCTCCCTGATAATGCTACACTTTTAGTGTTTCCAAATGGGGAAATGATATAACAGCCAAGAGATGCTGAGCTTAGTCCAACTTGGTTTTTAATCAAGCAGGTCTGACATAATTAACTAGCAGTATTCTTCATGCACTATAGGTGCCAAAGGCTGGGCTGAGCACTGGACTAGAAGTGACCACATTCATCCTAGAGGCCAGAAAGCGTGCGCTAGTACCCCAGTTTTATAGATGAAGAAATGGGCTCATAAATACCTCCTCACATAGCTGAACATGTAGGCCAGGTCAGACATTCTGTGGACATTTTCTCTTCCCTGGCTTCCTCAACTCCCATCATGGTGACATCTGGTTTGTTTTGCTTTGTTTTTGTTCTGTTTTATCACAGTCTGATACATTTCAGAAAGGTTTGAGAGCAGGTCTGACTTGTGTATCTGTAACTTTTGGGACCATTTTCTGTTTTAGCACACCAATGACTTTGCCCTGTACACAGAAGCCATCAAGTTCTTCAATCATCCCGAAAGCATGGTTCGAATTGCTGTAAGAACTATCACCTTGAATGTCTATAAAGGTGAGTTTCCTCGTGCACTTGGGCCTCAGGTGGTAAGCCAAGTGCCGGCTCCCAAGCTCACGAGCACAGCTCCAAGTTGCCTAGTGTGACCCATGGCTGCTTGTCTGACAGCAGCTGGCAGGCGTATCACTGTTCCTGGTGGAAATCTTTGTGCTGTATGCTCTAGTCTTGCTCCCTGCTACTGCCTCATGTTACTCTATCCCAAGAAGTCTTTGAGGGATTTGGAGTGGCCATAGGCTAATTAGATAAAGCAAAACTATCTTGAAAATTTTAGCTTTAAATTTTTGTGTTTTGGCTTATAAAACACACTGTTACAGCTATTTGTTTTATATTTTATCTTTAAATATGCGTGAGAACATTTCACATCACAAGCAGCAGGAGGCAGTATTGTATTCCCAGCTAGCCACCAAGGCCAGTGTTAGCAGATGTGTCCATCCTTCCTCCTCTCAGATGTACTTAATGCTCCATACTGTGTCCAGTAGAGAGTCTTTCCACAAGGCCTGCCCGTGCTGGCATGCAGGCTGCCTGCCTGCAAGGTTTTGGAGCTGGAACTGGTTCTCTTAAGACAATTCCTAAAGACTGATTAATTTCCTTGTGGTAACCACAGTGAAGCTGGGCTTCTAGTTTCTTGGCCATTCAAGGGCTTTGACTTTCATGAGTCAAGGTGGTATTACTTGAGATGTAATACCAGTTGGGGGTCAGGGAAGGTCACCTTAAATTTAATTTAAGAGCCTTTCTCAGAGCCTAATTGGGTCCAGCCAGAGATCGCAAACTGAGAGTCTGTAGACACAAGCCAGCTCTCAAACACATTTTAGTTGGCTCAGATGGTCTTGGAAAAAAAATATACAGAACATCCAGGAAATACCTTGTCTTTAAAGAAAAAAAGTGTGTGTGTGTGTGTGTGTGTGTGTGTGTGTGTGTGCGCGCGCGCGCGCGCATTTGCTTTAAAATTAAAAAATTTGGAGATTTTTACACTGTTCATTTCTGACTTGAAGATGTGCATTTGAGTATTCTGGGCCCACACCCCCATGGGGAATTAAGTGGTCAAAGGCTAAGAAGCAACTGCTCCTTTCTGGGTTAGGTTCCAACCCCCTAATTTGTCCTCCCAGCCTTCAGACATGGTTCACTGTGCAGCCATTGACCTGGCAGACTTCTGAGTTTGCGACCTTGTTCATGCACAGTTGGTTCCACTGCTCTATGCTCTGATTTCTCTATGCTCTCTTCTAACTGTGTCTTTTGGTTTAGATGCTTCCTGCCTAGGCTCTGTCCTTCTGGCCGCTGTCTCACCTTCCCAGTTCCTAACCCTGTTAACTGTTGTCTGTTTTTGCCTTTCCTCCAATGCCGATTCCTGTTCCTTATTCCAGTGTCATGTAAGTTATTAACCTGGTTTTCCTCTTTCTGAGCTTGCCTTACAAGTAAATGCAGGAGACTTGGTTTGAGAGTGCTATGTTCTCAGTGTAGTTAGACCTTGCCCTTGCTGATGTACAGCCTCTCCAGTGCACTGAGTGTCCCTCCCTCAGTTATAACAGTAACAACTAAGTGTGTTAGTTGAGAGAATAGCACCAGCATGGCTTTGTGTGATAACTAAGATAAATATTTCCAAATATTTTCAGGAAAGACAGAGTCTCAGATGGTAGCAAGGTTTTTCATGGTGGCTTTTGGTTTGTTTGGGTGTTTTGTTTTGTGTTTTTAAACTGTCCTTAAGTTATTTTGGTGGCTTACTGTGTCTCCTTTTGTGCATCCTCTCAGTGGATAACCAGGCCATGCTGCACTACATCCGAGACAAAACCGCTGTCCCATACTTCTCCAATTTGGTCTGGTTCATTGGGAGCCACGTGATCGAACTTGACAACTGTGTACAGACGGATGAGGAGTAAGTAATGTTCCAGCTATCTCATTGGAGAACAGGGTGCTAAGGATGTGTTTCCACCAAGCAAAGGTCGAGAGGAGAGCAGCACTTGTTCTACACAGGCAGCCAGGACTCCAGGCTGCAGAAGGCTCTGCTCGCTTGTTTGGGATGGTGGGAAGTTGGAATTTTCCCTTGTGCTTCCATAGGGCACTGGGGCAGCACTGCCTCCAGCTGGGGCTGTACGGCTGCTAATCAGAAAATGAGGGTGTGTGAATCATAAAAATGGAGAGCTGAGTAGTACATGGTTGACTTGCTAAAGCACTTGCCTTACAAACCTGAGGACCTGAGTCCTATCCCTGGAAGCTATATGGAAGTGCAGGGTCCAGTGACTGAAAAGGCAAGTCCCTTGAGCTCTCTGGCTAGCTGGCCTACTTGGTGAGTCCCAGACCAGTGAGATACCCTATCTTACACAAAAGATAGATGGCGCACACAAGCACCACACACTAGCATGCACATACGCTGTACCCTCTTTCCACACAAAATGGCCAAAATGGGATCTGTCTCTGCAGTGAAATAGTACTTAGCCATGACTGGTCTGAAGTGCTGACACATGCTCTGATATGGATAAACCTCTAAAACATCACCTGAGTGAAGGGAGCGGACACAAGCGCCTCACAGCCCGGGATATCACTAAATGCCCAGAAGGAGCAAATCTAAAGACAGCATAGACTAGTGGTTTCCTAGGGCTGGGGTACAGGATGAGGGGATGTGGCTGGGGGTAGGGTCAGAAAGCTGCTGCTGCTGCTGAGTACACGGCTTTTGACAGACATGATTAAAAATGTTACAAATCAGATGTGATGAGCATACATGGGGCCTCGTAGAGAGCACTTGCTGAGACCTTAAGTTCAACTGCTAGCACTCCAAGGGCAAAAAAAAAAACCCAAAAATGTAAGAAACCCATTAAATTATGTACATGAAATGAATGACTTTTATTTATCAGTGAATCATATCTCAAGAAAACCTTTAAAACACAGTTTAAGATGGTGGTAGTGACCGTGTCCTCAGAGTGAGGACTTGAAGTTCCACAGGGGCTTTTTCTGACTTGATACTGTTGACCTTCTGAACTGGGCACTTTGTTGCTTCAGTCCTATCTTCGTTTTGCAGAATGTTGAGCGGCCTGCATGGCCTGCCTCTTGTATTCCATGGCTAATAGCACCTCTCCAAGTCAGGACAACTGAAAATGCCTCCTGACATTACTTTACCATCAGCTGAGAACAAGGCTTCAAGGGCAGACTTTGCCTAGCCTTGTGAAAAGCACACTGAGATGGGGTCAGGACACTGGAGGGATCCAAAAGGACGTCTCCTGGACAAGGGGAGCCAGGCAGCACTGGGAAAGAAGTGAGGCTAGGGAAATGGTGGGGTCGGGCTGACTGGACCTTCTGGAAAATAAGAACCATGTGGATCACAGCCTTCATGGAAGGAAGTGAACTCAAAGTCTTCTGTAGAGCTCTGCAGTGACCAGTTATGATAATGTCAGCCTAGTTACCGAGTAAATACTGGGGGACGGTGAGGGGCAGAGTTCTGTGGCGAGGGGAGTCCAGTGAGCAGCATCTACAAAGGTTTGGCTGCAGAGTGGGAGCAGTGTAGGTTCCACCGAAGGCAAGGGGCTATCTGCACAGAGGTCCAGTGATTAAGGCTGCCTCAGCGGGGCCTCCCAGATCCTCAAGGCCTGTGGGTTCCAGGCCAACAGCCTGGGCAACTTGGTAAGACTGTCTCAAAGTAAAGTAAAAAGAGGGTTAGGGGTGGAGCTCTGTTGTATAATATGTGCCAAACCCACTTGAGGCTCTAGACTTAGTCCCCAGTTTCATGCACACAATTTTTTCTCTGGATTGGAGTAGCTCGATCGGATATAACAGATGCTGTTAAACGCATCAGAGCACTTCAGTAAAGTTTTTCTGAAGGAAACATTAAAAAGTAAGGTATATTAAAAGTCTACTAAAGCCTATTTTTTGATGGTATCTTAAAGGAACAGTATGGAACATTGTGTGTGTGTGTATGTGTGTGTCAGTGTGTGTGTGTGTGTGTGTGTGTGTGTGTGTTTCATGGGTCTCTGGTAAAGTGAGTTCATAGACTCTCATTATATTTGGGTTTTGCAAAGCGGATTTCTGATCAGTATCTTATAAAGGTGTGGAATAATGGTACCAAATTAGGGGAAAGCAAATCTGAACCTATTTCCTGCCTGATACATATTACTTCTAGAAGGATCTTAAACACATTTTAGATTGTCTGAGGGGAGTAAAACATGAAAACCCAGCTGTCAAGTGATAGGTTCCAAGTGTCAATAGTGGGTGTTGATTAGTGGTAGCCCCATTGCAGCACTCTCTTTGCTCTGGCTTTTCCAAGCCTCCTGTCTTCTGAAATGGCCATCTATAACTTTGGTAGCAGTAATCCTGATGCAAGTACAGTGCTCTGCTCCCTAGCTGATTGCTCTTTGCCCACTTTCTGCTTTCGACGTAGTGAACTCTGTTTCTGACTGCTTTGACTCTGTCCTTTGACTGCACCCTGGAAACAGGCAACATGTTTGTTGCTTGCTGCAAGGTCACAGATGCCTCCAGCAAGGACTTGAGGAAGAGTGTGTCTTTGTTCTGTGTCTCTGCCATGTGGGAGGCAGAACTTTGGAGTAAGGCCTTCTTCATGATTCCTAACCTCTGGAGTACTTGGCTTGCTGAGATTTCTGGCTCTGTCAGTACTGGTCATATGGGAGCTGGGGAATCTTACCATGTTGGCCGGTGACTAGACTACCGTTGTGTAATGGCCTCCCACAGAGGCTTCACTGTTTTTCTTTGCTTAGCTTACCCTGACTTGTTCAGAGCTGCAGTTGTAGGGTGCCTGTACCAAGGCCATCAGGGGGAAAGACCCCCCCCAAGAGTTCTGAAACGTTTTTCAGTGGTCCTGTGTATTATTCTTTCATCTATCTTCCTGTCAGGGGCAGTGTGGATAATCAAGAGATTATCTACACTAGCTTGCCTAGTGTAGATTATCTACACTAGCTTACACTAGCTTGGATGCTGTAATGAATGTGTTTCCACATGGGTTTTCTGTTTATGCTGAAGGCCCCAAGCCTTGGCCTCTGGACTGAGAGGAACATTTCTCTCGCAGGCACCGGAATCGGGGGAAACTGAGTGACCTGGTGGCTGAGCACCTGGACCACCTGCACTATCTCAACGACATCCTGATCATCAACTGCGAGTTCCTTAATGATGTGCTCACGGACCACCTACTCAACAGGCTTTTTCTGCCGCTCTATGTGTACTCCCTAGAGAACCCCGACAAGGTGAGCCTCCTGTGTGTGTCTTCCAAGGGACAATGCTGCCTCTGGCTGGATCAGCCTCTGGGAGTGAGGGTGGAAGTAGCAAAGCTTCACACCCTAGGGAAAGGCCTTTCAAAGCCCACTGGCCTTTTGTTCTTGATGAGAAGGTGACCAAGAAATGTAATATTCCTGGTGTCAGAGAGAAGTGAGAGACCCTAGAACTCAGCCTCTGTGCTCCTGTACATCCTTCTCTGGATGTGCTGTCCCCATAGCTTTCTCTGGTGCTCATTTGAGCTAATTCTCAGAGAATTACCAGTCAGCATCAGAACTTTCCTATGAAATGCATAGGAAGTGCTGGAGCATGCTTAGCGAAAGGTCTCCTGATGACATACAAGCTGTCAGCTTGAGTCCTCCATGGGGGAGGGGATGGTAGCTTCCTGGGAGACCATCTCATTTCAGGGAGTTCACCTAGCTGAGCAGGTTGGGTTAGGACAGGTCATCTATATGAGTAACCTGTCTCTAAGTAATGCCATGAGTGTCTGGTTCTGGGATCCCTAGGAGAAAAGCTGCTTCAGCAAGAGAGGCCTTAGTTGTTCCTTCAGAGTTAAAGTTAGAGGAAGATAGGGCAAAGGAACACAGATGTATCCAACAGAAGCTGTCTCCCTGCAAGGCACCTCGTTAGATGTGTCCCAAAGGCATGGTGTCTTCTTTTTGGACCTAGAACATAGCCATTCTTCCAACTAATAAGTAAATACAACAAAAGGAAGTCACCGCTCCAGCTCACACTGGAGCAGCTCTGGAGAGTATCACTGAGACCTAGGATTAGAGTCACTTCTGCCTTTGTCCTTGGACAAGGCACAAAACCCAGGGCCTAAAGGTCCCTCCCTCACAGGACTGCTTTGACATGGGCCATCTTGAAGCTGAGGGCAAGCCACAGTTTGTTTTGTTTTTGTTTTGTTTCATTTTTGAGGCCAGAGGGCCCCAAGTCCTAGCTTCCCCACGTAATGAAGGCCTCTTCTTGAAAGAGGTCAAGGGCCTATCTTCTGGGGCCCTCCGTGCCCAGCTGGAAACGAGCATTGCTGTGACCTTGGAAGTAAGCACATCCATTGGATCAGTCACCAAGACAGGACTGTAGTGCAGGGTTCTTAGGAAAGGCTGGCCTCAGAGCAGGCTTCTGACTAGCCCAGTGGGGAAGGGGATACACTTCCTGTCTGAACTGAGGACTTGTGGTCTTCTGCGTTCTGTTTGCCTTTTATAACCAGAGCCACCTCTGTCTCCTCTGTCCTTCACTAGGGAGGAGAACGGCCAAAAATCAGCCTGCCTGTGTCCCTCTATCTTCTCTCCCAGGTATGTTCGTTCTGCGTCCCATACAAATGCAGTCATGTACTGTGTCCAGATGCTTATATAGTTCTGTGGCCCCTGTCTTGAAATAAAGTCCAACACAAGGGAAACTGCTGCTTTCCATACACCAAGTAGGGTTTAGGGTTTTCCATACACCAGAAAGGATGGAGACTGAAGGGCAATGAGGCCTGGCATCCATACTGTTGATTTCTAGGTGACGCTTCCCGACAGCTGGCTCCTGCTCATGCTCTCTCCATTCCTGGAGATGCGGGCTTGTGCGGCCTTTGTTCACAATGCTTAGAAATGAGAGAAATGTGCTCCAAGTGCTGGGTGACTCTACATTCAGAGCTGTGGTCTGTGTGCAAAGGGGCTGCGGTGGTTCTGGTTCCAGATCACCTTCTAAGGGATATTAGAGCAGCCACAGCCTGAGACTTGAGTCTCCAGCCAGTTAGTTGCCTGCCTCCCTCCTTAAACAACTGTTTCCTCCTTCACATCTTGTAACTATGTAATATTTATAAGAATGGGAAAAACTCCATGGTGACCCAGTTACATAACTTGGAAATATTTAGAAATATTTTTATTACTAGCAGTCCAGATTCGTGGGCCACTTCACCCGGCTGTCAGGTAGCCAGATGATTTCTGAGAGCTCTGTTTCCATGCCTGCCATGGTAGCAGGGTTGATTCCTTCTAGTGAGATTCCCTTCCACTAGGATCCCCTGCTGTTTCACATTTGGGGTGATGCTGGCTCCTGCTGGCCTGAGAAGAGGTTCAGTTACCCTCTTCCCACAGTGGGGAGGTTGATTAGATCCAGACATAGCCTGACCACTTCTTGCATCCTGGGGCCTCATTCTAGATACTGTTTGCTCAGAATTCTGTCTGAGGCCTGTTCTCTCTCAAGCCCCTCTACTGTCTCAGCACAGGACAGCTTCTCCTGGTGGCCCTTTGTGCCCATTACAAACTTGTTACAAACCTGCCAGCATTCTCTCTTCTTTAGAGAAGGACAGGTGGCCCAGGCACCTTATCTCTTTCAATATGTCTCAAACCACATAACTTTAATTCATTGTTCCTTAGTTTCATAACCCTTAAAAAGAGCTCTTCTAAATTAAAAATCTTGGGTTAGCCGAATGTCTCAGCAGGTAAAAGTCTTGAGGACAAGTCTGATGAACCAAGTTTGATACCTAAAACCTACATGGTGGAAGGTAAGAACCTTCTGCCTATGTCTGTTCTCTGATGTCCACATGCTTATGGTGGTATTCACATGCCCACATACATGCACACAAAATTAAATAAATAAATGTAAAACAAAAATTAAGTTAAAAATCTTGAGCCCTAGCTGGGTGTAGTGCTCCTGTCTTTAATTCCAGTACTCATGAGGCAGGTGCAGGAAAATTTTGTGAATTCATGGCCAGCCTGATCTACATATGAGTTCCAGGCCAGTTGGGACTACATAATATCAAAGAGAGAGAGAGAGAGAGAGAGAGAGAGAGAGAGAGAGAGAGAGAGAGAGAGAGAGAGAGAGAGACAGAGACAGAGACACAGACAGACAGAGAGAGACAGAGACAGAGAAAGACAGACAGACAGAGACAGACAGACAGACATCTTGAGGCCTTCCTCTGTTACACTGTCATTCAGTTTAATTATAATGTAGCCTGCATGTGTGAAAACTTGCACATGTGTGAAGTCTAGTTTAAATGCTGTGCCCTTAAAGCATCTACATCCCTCTAAATTGACACATGCTTACAAATATCTTCAGCACAGCCATCATGAGAACTCACATCAGCAGCACCAATTGAGTGTGATAGGTGATGGCATCCCCTAAAAGTAAGCTGCCTCTCATCTCAAGAACATAGTGCAAATGGCCTGGCCTAGGCACACATCCATGTCTCTCCTGTAGGGATCCCTCCCACCATGCTCCTGGTTTAGAACCAGGAAAATGAGCACTGCATGCAATCACCTACAAGAATCTGTTTACCTGCAGGGATCCATCTGTTTGCAGAGATAGTCCACAGGCAAGGGTCAGTACACAAGCAGAGAGATCCATCCACAGTCAGGAGTCCAACCATAGGCAGTGATCTGTCCATGGACAGGGGCCAGTCCATAGGTAGATCCTGTCTGCTAAGATTTGTACACCTGCCTGGGATCTAGGTATATGATGGATATACCACACACTGTACTATGTCTATTGACATCCATTGCCTTTACATTTTTAAAATTTATTATTTATGTGTGTGTGTGTGTGTGTGTGTGTATGAAGTAGGAGTTAGCAGATGTAGAGATCAGAGGACAACTTTGTATAGTCAATTCTTGCCTACTGTGGATTGTGGGTATTGAACTCAGGTTGTCAGACATGTTGGCTGAGCTGTCGCACTGCCCACCTTTACATTTTTAAAACACACTAGTGGTGTTGACAGGTCAGTTCTTAACACCCTGATTCCTAAAGCCACTCTTCTGAACATGAGGCAGAAAGGTGGGTGACAACCGGGGCTTTCTGCTCTACATCCCAGCCTGACTGGACCTACCTCTGACTCTGGTGGCTCCCACCTGCAGCACTGCTGTGACCCCAGTATGGTAAAACCCATAGCAGGGTTTGGGGCAATTCTAGTGTTGGAATCTCAGCATCACTGCCCCTTCTCCAGTCCTTGATGATCTTCTTTATAATGGAACCTGACGTGCCACAGGAAGGAGCGTGCTGGCTGGGCTGTCCTTCCCACAGTGCTCCACTTGAGCAGTGATGATGCAGATGCACTCCCAAGGAAGAACAGCTAGCCAAACAGGCAGCAGGATAGAGAAGAGACCTTTCAGAGTTGAGGGGCAGCCTTCCTATACAGATTTCTCCTTGATGGGATGGGAATTTGGGATCGGGGAGGAGGAGACTGGAGGACTGAGCACCTCAATGCTTATCCCATTTCCCCTTTCACCAGGTCTTTCTCATTATACATCATGCCCCGCTGGTGAACTCTCTGGCTGAAGTCATTTTGAATGGTGATCTGTCTGAGACATACACAAAACCTGCACAGGATGTTCCCAGAAGTTCTGTAAGTCGCTCTAGGACTGTGTCAACATTTTGATAAGGAGCAGTATTTGCTTTGTTAATTCATATTTCTCTGAAGTAAAAAAAGAAAACAAACAAAAAACATTTTTATTATACATTAATGAAGATGTGTAAGGAGGTCTGGGATACAGGGAACCTAGCCAGAGTCTTTAGATGTGCACCTGGGGAAATCTGGAGTCTAGCATAAACAGTGGATTTGATCAATTGGATATTGCTGAATGGATTGTATAACCCTTGTTCCTTAGATGTTATGCTTACAAGACACTGTTTCTGAGATAGAATGAGAGTTGAGAGAACAACCTGTCTAAGGCACATATATCCACAGAGGTTGGGTAGTGATCATTAGTGAATGTTGCTGGTCCAGTGTGAGAACAGTAGGGTCTGCCAACATAGCAATCTGGACAGTTTTTTCTTGTGCACAGCTGCCCCACTCAGCCTGAAGTCATTCTGGTGACTATGGATGCCATATTCTCAAGTCATTTTTTGTTTCCATAGAAGTGGAAGTTCTTGGCTTTCAGGTTAATTACTAAATATTATGAACTAGGCATATCTAGCCATGTTGGATTCTGTGGAGCTTAGAGTTACACTTTGCACACTAAGGAAGGGAGACACCTGGGGCCAGGACTGTGACTTCCTGGAGCCTCTCCTGCTCATCCCAGGACTTTGATGTCATCCCTCCTGCTATTGTGCTCAGGTGTCCTGAGTCCCATGTTGCCTTGGGACTTTCCCAATGTGCTCTTCCCCGCCCCCCCCCATCCCCTCAACTTAACTGTGTCCTTACCACACCCACCGTTAGAAAGGCCCTCACACCTGGCTCGTCAGAGATCTCATGCTTCTGAGTTCCTTTCATGTCTGCAATTGCATAGGCTGTGACATGAGTCCCTGCAGGCATCTAAGAGAAACAGGGAGTATCTCATATCAATACTGTTTCATGAGGTCTAGTCTTTATTATTGGTGCTCTGGCAGGAGGGCCACATGAATAAGTAGGAAATGATAGAACCTGTGCTGTCATACCTGCATGCATGAGTGCAGTGTGAGCTGTAGATGGAAGGCTTTTGTGTGTGCACACATGTGCAGGAGCCTGTGGAGGCCAGAAGAGGGTGTTGGATCCCACAGAGCTGGAGGTACAGGTGGTTGTAAGCCACCCACCATAAGTGCTGGGAACTGAACCCTGGTCCTCTGCAAGAGCATCAAGTGTTCCTAATTGCTGAGCCATCTCTCCAGACCTTTCTGTAACTTCTTAAGTAGCTTTTGCTGAACAGATGCAGTAATGTACTACCAACTCAGCACAGGCAGCAGAGCCCAGTCAGTGGTCTAGCCTCTACTAGCTGGATAGCCTAGACAAGTTGTTTTATCCTACTTGGAAATCAAGGAAAGTAAGTAGGTTGCAGGGGCTGTCAGTAAGCATAGACAGAAAATAGATCCCAAGTGCTAGGCAAGTGCCTAGCAGATTGCAGCCTGACCCTCAGGCCTGCCTGGTGTGTTCTTCAAAGTGATCAGAAGAAAGTCTTCTAACATGCCAGCATTGAAATGTAGAGTGTCACTTATGAGTAGAGTTTTGGAGGCAATGTGATCTGTTATGCATATTTATGCAGAAAGCCTCTCAGAGGCTGCCCTTAGGAGACATGTGTTTGTTGTTTATTTTGCCTTGTCCCCACTTCACCTGCTGCTAATTGACACTTCATTTATATTAATAACAGTTTAAAATGTTTTAGGTCCTTTTGAACTCTTGTTTGATACCATTTTCAAGCCCCAGTGTAGTTGCCCAGGCTCTTCCCAGAATGTCTTCCTTGAGCAGTGCTGAAGTCAGACTTGGGGTTGGAAGATTTGAGCCCAGAGGTCTTTGGGGAACTGGTTTTCACAGGTGGCAAAAACTCACACACATAGTGTGAGCACATTAAAATATACATGCACATGTATGTCGAGGCCAGAGGTTGATGTCATATGTCTTCCTCAATTGCTTCTTACTTGATTTTCTTTGAGACAAGTCTCTCACTGAACTTAGAGTTCACTGATTCAGCTAGATTGGCTGATTAGTGGGCTCTAAGGAAGTGTCTTTCTCTGCCACTGCCTTCCCAGCACTGGGAATACAGATACACAATGATGCCTGTTTCTATTGTAGTGCTGAGGACTCAAATTTAAGTTCTTGTGCTTGCACGGCAAACATGTTACTGACTGATCCATCTCCCAGCCTCTTATCAAGTGTTTAAATGCATAATGCATTATTGTTGCCAGCAGGCCAGTGTTTCATGGATCTCTTAAACTGACTCATTGTACAGACCGGCGTGCTCTCCATGTGCCCCAGAGTCACCCACCGAACTGAAACTGTATTCCTCTTGAGCCCTTCCTGCTTCCCTGTCCCTGCAGGCAGTGCCCCACCCACTGCTTCTATGAGTTTGATGATTTTAGATATCTCATGTAAAGAAGTAGGATCATGTAAGGTATTTCTTTTCTATTATTGGTTTACTACATGTAGAATGATGTCCGCAAGGTTTACCCATTTTGCTATTGCCAAATTTCTTTACATTGTAAAGGCTGAATAGTGTATTATATGTCTATACCCACTTTCTTTTTTAATTTTGTGTTTCTTCTTGGCATATATTGATTATACATAACAGATTCATTATGGCATTTTCAGACATGCATATGAAGTATTTATCATATTCAATCCCGTTACACTCTCTTGTCCCATCTCATGCCTGATGATCTTCTTCTCTTTCCCTACTAGTTCCCCTTCTGCTTTCATTTCCTTTTTTATTTTTCCTAATTACCGGGGAATTTGAGTAGAGCTCTATACAGGAGCATGTGGGTCTCTCCGCCCCTGTGGATCATCAACCCGTGCAATCCACAAGGGCAAAGGGAGGGAGCAGAGATGATGGGGTGGGGATCCGGAAGCCCTGTGAGTGCATACAGTGAATGACCACACTGGGTCCAGCTCTCAGGGGGCAGATCAACATTACTTAGGGTGATTGGAGGTTTATAAAGTTTTGGGGGACTGAGGGTAGGGACATCCAGGATTGGCAAAGGTCACTGGCTTGGGGCTTAGGGTATCTGGAATGCCTCATTAGCATGGGGAAACATTTTAGGAATCTCAGGTGCTGACTGAACAGGTTTTGTCAAAACCTGTAACTAAACCTGATCCTGTAACCAAACTAAGGCTACCTTACATTCCTCAGAGATTGGGTTTTGAATTTCCCAGACAAGGTTAGAGAAGACGACCCACTAATGAAGAGAGTCTCCCATATTGTGCTGAGCCCAGAGGCTCTCTGGTCATGGTGGACTTCATCACTAATTAGCAGTGTTCCCACAGGAGCATGGCACCTTACCAGTAGCTACACCACTAAAGAAAATATTTCTCTCTTTCCCAGAAATTGTTACTGCCAATAAGTCCTTACAGGACAGAGCAGAGCCTGCACCTCTCTTCCCAACTACCATTAACTGTCAATATGTCATCAGGAGGGGTGTGGCCTTGTAAGTCCCCTGACTTTATGACTCAGCATTGGTGGGTCAGATCTTATGCACGTCACCATAGCAATTATGAACTCATGACTGCAGCAGCCCTGTCATGCTTGGGACAGTTTTCCACAGCACACCACTCCATCCTCTAGCTCTTTTCCCACCTTCTCCATGATGCTCCTTGAACTTTGAAGGAGGAGGATGTAAATGTCCCAGTATGACTAAGCATTCAGCAATCATTTACTTCATCTGCTAGCGTGCAGACTTCTAAAGGACATTTTTAGTGAGGTAATTGTAGATTTGCATGCAGCTATAAGAAATAACACAGAGATTGTCCCTGGTTTTATCCCATGTTGGTGTTTACAGAACTACAGTACCTGACCACAAGTAGGACATGACAGACAGGCTGTGGTTTGCAGCTTAAGCAAAAGCACAGAGCAGATGGTAACTGGCCACCTCTCAGATGACTCTCAGGAGGTCTGTCCTTTTTCCCCATGGTCTCCTCTTGGGGCAGAGGTCCAGCCTCCACCCTGAGAGACAAATCTGCTGGTTGCATGAGTGGCTGAACTGAAGGAGCTGGTACAAGAGAGGCTGGTTTCTCTGTAGGTGAGAGATCAAAGCCCTGCCTTCTGATGCCTGTAGGTGGAAATCCTAGACTAGCTGCCAAGGTAACTGCCATTTATGAATTGTCTAACAATAGTCCTGTGCAAGTTGCCTTCCTTCCCTGTGAGTGAGAATAGTCTCCTATTATTTCCTGCCTGGCTCGGATGTGGTTGATCAAACTTGTTTTAAACTTCTTGGTCTTTTTTACCCTACTTTCTCCTTCCTGTAATTTGTAGATAAGTTACTGGTATTGCTTCATTTTTTTACCAGCAGACCTCTCACAAACCCAAACCAAAATTGGAGAGAAGCAGAGGGGAGACAGAATTATTCTGAAGGGCTATAATTTAGGGTTAAATTTAACAAGATCAGAATAGGCAGATAAATGTCTAATTGAAATTCCTGTGTGCATTACCATCATATGGCTCCTGCTGCAGACTAACTCTCTCTGGGATTCTAGTGCAGAGCAAATCGTTCCTTTCAGACAATACGTGCTCTTTTACTTATTTTTTATATTGCTGTGAAGAGACAGAATGACTAAGACAGCTTATGAAAGAAAGCATTTAATTGGAAGCTTGCTTACAGTTTCAGATCATGGTGGGGAGGAGCATGGCCACAGGCAGGCATGGCCTTCCTTGGAACAGGAGCGGAGAGGTCACATCTTATCTACAAATTGGAGGCAGAAAGAGTGAGGCTGGGCCTGGTGTGGGCTTTGAAGCACAGTGCACACCCCCCAGTAGCACACCTCCAACAAGACCACACCAGCTAATTCTTCCTAAATCATTCAACTGGGAACTAAACATTCAAAACTATAAGACAGTGGGACCATTCTCATTCAGACTACCACACATACCCAAGAATAGCAACTCATGTAGTAGCCCCTTCTAATGTTTGCAAAGTAAATGTGGGTTGAAACTGGGGATGTGCTTCATTATCTGTAGGTGTTCCCTGCCACCCAAAGACAGAGTTCAGGCTGATGTTTAACTTACCATATCCCATGGGGTAGTTGGTCTTAGGTTTATTGTCTTTCTGCTTTACCTCATGAGTGCTGGGATTACAGGTGTGTGTGTAGAACATTTAAAGAAGAAATCTTTTTTTTTTAGAATAGAACTGCGTTTTTATTATTATTTTGAGCCAACGTGTATGCAGCCCACTTTAGCCTCCAAGTCAACGATCCTCCTCAGCACCAGAGCATTGAGGCAACCAACAAGGGTCATCACACCAGGCTAGACTTCCTATTTTTTCAGTTCTGTGAAGGGCGGGTAACACAGCATTCACCTTGCTTAAATACAGACATTTTGGCTCCTAGCTTTTTCGAATCCCAGGCGGTATTTTTACCTTTTCACATAAGTGGAAAGTGGATGAACTTGTTTGCAGACTGTCGACAGGAGGCAGTGCAAAGACTGTGCACACACTCACAGACACACAGATAGACACAGGCAGACGCATACACGGCTGCAGCCCAGAAGCCCCGCCACAGCCTTCAGCCTCTTAGGAAGACTCAAAGAAGAAATCTTTTCCCATCTTTTTCAATGGCACAATTTCCTCAGAATTTGCATCCCTTCTCCATGCAGCCCATGGTTTCACTGGCTTCCTACCCTTTTGAGCAGAGACCTCTGCTGTCACAGGGCTTGCTAGATAGGTTCAAAGATACTCAGTGCTGGAATAAATGAATGAGGCAGCAAGGACAGGGACAGCAGTCATGGGGCACTTGTGACTTGGTTGTGAAGTCTCTCAGAGCATGCTGTTTCTTGTGCTGTTCACATGCTACCTTATGCATCTGGTACCTGCAGTGGTGCCTCAAGTCGTAGGTGTCCCAGGTTGAGTTAGTCTGCATCTCCAGGCTTCAGTCTCATTGCTCTATAGCTAGAATAGCAAACATGGCCCTGTAACGAGGGCTCCTTGCTATGTGTAGTGTTTGTTCTTAGGTCTAGCACCAGTTGGTGCAGGAATGTTAGGTGAGGCTGTACAGTAACCTCATCCCTTGTATGGGGCCTACCTCCATGGGTTGGCATGCTGTTATTGGAACGGAAGCATATTCAGCAGGTGCCTGGGGAAGCACTTCAGAAGCCCAAGTGGCCAAATTATATAAGGATAAGGTAAGGGACCCTAGAAACTTCTATTTTTCTGTGATAAGATGTAACCACCTAGGATGCAATAGGGCTGATGAGGCTCTCAGTTGGAGGTGGTGTCACATTCTCTACTGAATGGGGACTTTCCCTGCTCTGCACTGGGCCATTTGTTTGTTTTTTGTTTTTTCTAGACAGGGTTTCTCTGCATAGTCCTGGCTGTCCTGGAACTTGCTCTGTAGACCAGGCTGGCCTCGAACTCAGAAATCCGCCTGCCTCTGCCTCCCAAGTGCTGGGATTAAAGGCATGCGCCACCACTGCCCTGCTTTTTCCCATTCTTTATCTCTCCAGTTTCACCCCCCTTCAGTAGATAGGAGAGAAAGAAGGATAGAGGTGAGGGAGAGAGACAGGGACCCTCAAATCTTATTTCTATCTTGTTTCTTCTTTGAGCACTACTGACAAACCATCACCAACCCCGCCTCTCAGGGTCCTAGCATTTATATACTCTCTGAAAACTTATCAGAATCCCAAATGCCACACAATTGCAGAAACTGTCTGCAGCTGGCAAAACCACACCTCTGCTAGAGCACAGGACAAATCATAGTCAGCTGCTGCAAAGCAGCCCCATATCCCACACCTAGGATTAAAATGGAAGCATATTCTGATAATATTTCTGTGTTGTTGTTTTTTTTTTTGAGACAGGGTTTCTCTGTGTAGCCTTGGCTGTCCTGGAACTCACTTTGTAGACCAGGCTGGCCTCGAACTCAGAAATCCTCCTGCCTCTGCCTCCCAAGTGCTGGGATTAAAGGTGTGCGCCGCCACCGCCCGGCTGTTTTTTTTAAGAAACCAAAATTTCAGAATTCTCACTACAGCTCCCAGGGAAGGAATCAGATACCTCATCTGTAACAAGCCACAGAAATCTTCTTTGTCAGTACTAGAATTCTTAAACAAAGAAACTTTCTTGCTTTTATTTGGGTGTTTTACCTGTGGGACCATGGACAACCACTGGTGAGGGGGTCACTGTGTCCTTCCTAGAAACACCAGCCCTTCTGGGCACTCTACACACCTGGTGGTTGTGGTGGCAGAGAGGCATCATTTACTCCTCATGCCTGAGGGAAGTGTAGCTCTCCTGGGAGGTGGATTGAACCAGTTTCTAGAGCATTCTGATGGATATGATCAGCAGATCCTAACAGACCTGACTGCTGACCACTTGCTGGGTTCTCAACACCTCAACCTGGAAGGCCTTCCTTTTAGCCTGCAAACAAATTTTGAAATGTCACTGATGAAGAGATGTTCTTAATGATCTACAGTTCCTTGCTTTCAGCTTTGGATAAGAGAATTTATTGAATATATATCAAACAGAATCAAAAGAATCAATAGCAAGTAGTAGATAGAGAAGGATAGATAGATGGCAAACAGCACCCAGTCAGGGACTGTGTACAACATTCAGCACAGACCACTGGAGTAGCTTAATCATGAGAGCAAACAAAAGCAACATCAAATTGAGGACTTACAGTACTCTGCAGAAATGGACTGGTGTGGCCTCATTGAGGTGCCAGCAGTGGTTTCCCAGTGAGAGTTCTAGGTGGGGCAGGCATCCCCTCAGGTGAAGCTTCCAAGTAAAAGAGAAATAACAGCAGATAGTTATCTAATTGGGAGTTTACAGTTATCCATCAGAAGTGTCTGGGAAGGCTTGCTGAAACAGACTAGAGTTTCCAGTTGAGACTTCCAGGAGCACTCATGAAGGAGCCCTAGCTTCCTGTTTCTTCATTAGACATTTTTATATCATGGGATAAGCAACAGTAACCATAGTTGGATATAGTTGACTTTCTTAGCTGTTTTCAAGGGCATGGTATTCTTACTCTTGGGCTGTTTATTGTCCTTCCCTATCCCTGATACAGAGAAAAGAGGCCAGCTCATCCCAGACAAGAGGTTTTGGAGGACACTTGAAATAAGCATTCTAGAGTCTGGGTCAGGAGAGCCCTCCACACTCCCAGAGCTTGTTTTCATCAGACTTAAACCTTGTGTAACAATTGACCAACATAATGTAGAAGGAAAAGGTCACATTAAACAACTGCATTTCCTAGCCTACAGTCTCACTTGTAGATGCTGAGGCAGGAGGATAAAGAGTTCAAGGTCTGACTGGGCTGCAGAGTGAGATCTTGTCTCAAAATAAAAAGCGAAGAGGACAGGAGAGGTAAGCTTTATTTTCTCAAGCTATTGAGAGTCATGACTGAGTTCATGACTTGGACTCGCTCTACTGCAAGCAGGGCCCAGCTGCTGAGCATGGACCGCTAGTGGCTCATGATGCTTAATCCTCACTTTGAGCATTTACTGAGTGCTTACACATTATAGGCAGCTGCTGAGCTGGCCTTGGGGAACCCAGAATGAATAAGACACGTGTCCCCATCCTAACTCTCTGGGATGGGGGTCAGACAGTGAATGAACACACACCCGTAGATATAACACCTTTGTCTAAAGGACCGGAGACAGCTTCAGGAGTTGACGTGGGGAAGACCTCCTAAAGGAGGTAGCCTTGGGCCTGCAAACTTAGGTCAGGGAACGGAGTCTTCGAGGAACTGGTGGCTAGGGACAAGGGAGGCTGGGTTGTGGAGCTGGCAGAGGGGCTGTTTTTAGCTTCATAAAAGTTCTAGAGGTTGAATGTTTGTCCCGTTGGGATTGCTAGTGTTGAGCCTGAACCCGGTACAATTTTTACCCTGGATCTTTCATATGATGTGATCCTCATGTCCAGGTGGATGAGATGTAAGAACACAGTGTCCTGAACTGACAAAAGTAATGACTAGCACTGTCCGAGAGTTCCTGATGCTTCCTTGGAGAATGATGGGTAAAGCACCATCCCTAAAGAAATGCCAGTCAGCTGCTTAGCATGTCATTCTTTAATGAGGGATGTCAGATCTTTCCTTGGATTGATTGAAGAGGCTGGTTTGAAATTCATTAATCCTATAGACATTTATTTGCTTTTGTTTGAATGCCAGAAACAGTTGCTGGAAGGGTGCTAGAGTGAGGCTGGGAATGGGAAGGAGAGGATGGGCTCAGGTGGAGAGAGCAAGAGACGATGCTGGTTCCCTGTAGCCCTGACCACAGGTCCTGGGCTGCTTCCCAGAAAGTACTATCATGATGTCATATGCTGCCTGTCTGAGAGCCCAGGTGCTAAGCATGGACCCTTGAGTCTCAGAGCTCTTCAAGTCCTCTCTGGTTC
Source organism: Tokudaia tokunoshimensis (assembly GCA_036184795.1). Classification (NCBI taxonomy): domain Eukaryota; kingdom Metazoa; phylum Chordata; class Mammalia; order Rodentia; family Muridae; genus Tokudaia; species Tokudaia tokunoshimensis. The sequence goes on from BTHU01000010.1 coordinate 101,162,899, forward strand.
CAGGGGAGTGATGTTTCATCAAGTTAAATCCTTGCACCTTTAGTGCTGCACCCCTGTTGTTAACAGACAGAGCCCGCATTAAACAAGTCACACATTCTGGGAGTATCTCTGGGTTTGGGTTCAGTAGTTCATGCTGCTCGACTTCTTGGCGTGGCACATGTGTGCCCATCATCACCCCAGTGTTTATGCCATGTAATGTTTGCACCTTCCTTTGGAGTGAGAATAGTCTTGCCACGACCTGTGGAGAGTCAGGTATTGTGGTACCTTTGGCTATAGTAGGTGTAAACCAGGCCACTGTGGGGGCACCTGTGAGCTTTAGTCTCTGTATATATTAGATCCAAATGCAAAATAAGGACTAGAATGTTGTTAACCCAATGATCAGACACTTGTGTGGTGTGTATGAGACCCTAAGTTCAATCCCAGCTCTACTAAAACAAAACTCATAAGCTTCTAGTTTACATAGTACTTGCTTTTCCTGCTGGCCAGATATATACTTTACTTATGCTATTTATTGGCTTGTAGACCAGGTCTCTCCAAGTAGCCTACACCGCCTTGAACTAGTCCTCCTACCTCAGCCTCCCACGTGCTGGGATTATAAGTATGCATACCACACAGAGATTATGGCTCAGTCTCTCAATGCTTCTAGAGGCTGGCTTGTTGGGTAGCACAGCAAGTGCTATGGAAAGGAGCAGAGGTCTGGTGGATACTGGATTCCACTCTGGCTCTACCTGTTAGTGTGAGGTGGCTAGAGGCAAGCTCCTGCACAAATGTACAAGATCCTCCCAGCAGTGTGGGGCTCTCAGTGCTCTCTAGCATTAGGGGAAAAGTACTCTCAGGAAAGACTGACAGAGATGGCTGTCTCCTGTACTTCTCAGCATCCCTCAGGGAGAAGCTGATAGGATGGCCCTTGGGATGATGTGGAAGTTGATGTAGGGGGAGAGTGGTAAGCAGTAGCCACAGCTTGGCACTTAACCAGGGAGGTGGATCTGCACATGTGGTTCCCTCCTGGCTTTGAGTTCTAGATCCTGTCTATCCTGGCCTGAAGTGGGGAGAGGGGTTGCAGGTCGGTCAAGAGCTCAGTAAGTGTATTGCCTATTGAACCATGTCACAAGTCTGGATGTCAGTCTTTGTCATCTACATGAATTCCCACTGTAGCCATGGGCTGACCAGATTTTCATGACCCTTCCTCATCCTTGGGCCTTCTTTACAAGTTTCCAGCTATTGCTAGATGATTATATATTTAGAGACATAAATTTCCCCATTCTCTGCCCCCTGCCCCCACCCAATACCTGGCTATACAGATTTCCTTGGAAAATTCTTAAATTTTTTTTTCTCTGTAGAGACAGGGACTGATCATGTAATTCTGACAGGCTTGGAACTCACTATGTAAACCAGGCTAGCCTTGAACTAATAGAGATAGATCTCTCTGCCTCTGCCTTCTGAGTGCTGGGATTAAAGGTGTGCACCATTACACCCATCTAAATTCATCTTTAAAAAATTTTTTTTTGTTTTGTTTTTGGGAATTTTCCATAGTGAGCCCCACTCCCCCACCCCCTTGCATTAATTCCGGCAGTTGATTTTCTTCTCTGTTTCTTTTGTGGCTGGGAAGCGGAGGGAGACTGCTGCACTGTGTGTGTGAACTATTCATTATTCTAAAGGAGCTTCCCTCTGCTTGCCATACATCCTTTCTCTCTTTCTTCCTTCCCCTCTCCCATGGTGAGCTAGCCAAGAGTGCTCATGTAGCTACTGGGCAAGAGTTCTACCACTGAACTACAGGTCCAAATCTGAAGGAACTATATATCCTTTAATTTGGTTATAGAAGGCCAGAACTTCTCTGCATGCATTTCAGGCAAAAAGATGAAGCAGTTGTACTGGCCTTCAGACTGCTGGCAGCCCTAGGCCCTTCTGTTCCTTTCCTTTCTTCTGCCAGTTGTTGTGAATATTAAAGCTACTTTGAGTTTAGGGAAGACTTGTCACAGCCCTCCATGTGGATCTCTGTCCTTAACTTCTAGCACACAAGTGTTTGGTGTATATTCGGTTTCATTGTCTGCACCGATGTCTGGTAGCCCTCTAATTGTGTGGCATACTCTAAAACTCACTGCAAATAGGTAGTGATGGGTGGAAGCAAGGCGAGTCACCGTGGGATCATCCCCAAGAGAGTGCAAGCCCAGAGCTGCACCTGATTGCAATGCATCCTACTTGGGCCCTGATGGATGTCGTCTGTCAAGCGATATATGCCCAGAATGCCCAATCTCCAACTCTGCAATGTATTATCTTGGTTTCCTGGATAGTAGAATCATATTTCAATTTATCTGTCCTTTTTGTGGTTGAATAATCCAAAATGGGCAAATAAAAATAAATGTTTGGATTTGGATGCTAATTTAGCTCTCAAATGGGTTTTGTTTCAGACATTATTGAAATTAATTTGTTTTCCTTGAGCACATTCCACTTATTGGCAAGGTACAGTGTCCCTGCCCCTCCAGAATATACTTGGTGGCTCTTGGGATAAATTTGTAAGATAAATAATCTATACCAAGATAATGGAAAAGTTTATTTTAAATCTTCCTTTAAATGACAAATTGATGTCTGAACATTTAGAGTCTGGAAAGATAAACACTTCAATCAAAATCCTGACCCAGACAAATCCATTTTCTTTTGTCTTTTCTCATTTTTTAGATGAATTTGTTTGCATGGATATACTACTTTTTCCCTCTGAGATAGAATCTTGTTCTGCCCAGGCTGACTTTAAGTTGCTTTGTCCAAGTGATTTTTATGCCTCAGTCTCCCCAGGTGTGTACCCCATGTGCTCAGCACCATGAATGTGCCCATTCCTCTGCCTTTTCTGAGAAAGGGTCTCTGTGTATACCAGACTGGCCTTGAACTTGGACTGTGGCTGAGAATAACTTGAACTTCTGGTCCTTCTGCCTCTATCCCTCAAGTGCTGGCATTACTACATGTGCTACCATCTCCAGATTTTATTTATATTTTTATATTTATGTATGTATATATGCATATATATACATATATGTGTATATATACATATATATATATGTATATATACACATACATATATATTTAAGAACTCTAAATGTTAAGCTGAGGTTGCTTCCAAGTAGGGCATTGCTGTTTGTTGAAGCACTGGGGCTTTGGTGCTGACAGAGTGCCTGCAGTTCCACAGCCTAGGCAGTTGAACAAATTCAACCCTTCAAGCCTCCGTTTTCTTACCTGTAGAATGAATTCATAATTTTTGCACAGTATGGTTATGAGGAATTTATGGGAGTATAGGACATGAGCACTGGTGACTGGGGCCTTTCTTGTTCTCGGATACCTCTGCCTTCCCTAGAGAAAACATTTTGGCTTTGGCTCATTACTGACTGTCTTAGCTAGGGTTTCATTGCTGTGAAGAGACACCATGACCAAGGCAACTCTTAAAAAGGACAACTTTAATGGGGCTGGCTTACAGGTTCAGAGGTTCAGTCCAGTATCATCATGGTAGGAAGCATGGCAGCATGCAGGCAGACATGGTGCTGGAGGAGCTAAGAGTTCTACATCTTGACCCGAAGGCAGCCAGAAGGAGACTGGCTTCCACAAGGAGGCTCTCATTCCACACTGGGCAAAGCCATAACATCAGAGTCCTCAAAGCCCACCTACACAGTAACACACTTCCTCCAACAAGGCCACACCTCCTAATAGTGCCACTTCCCATGGTCCAAGCAAATTCAAACCACCACACTGACTCTTAGTAAGTTCCCCTACAAGGAGTGCTGGCACATGACCACATCTGGGCCCTTTGCCCTTTCTGTCTGTTACTTGCTTCTGTAATAACAAGGCATGCTGCTATTGTGGTTCCTTAGCCATGTAGTATTTTACTGACTGTAAGTAAAAGTTAATAAGATGACCATAATGATACAAGCCTGCAATCCTATTGCCTAGGCAGCAGAGGCAGAAAGATCTCTTACATACCAAGTTTGGTTCATTTGAAACCTGTCTCAATTCCATTCCCTCAAAAACTGTTAATAGCAATACCAGTTTACTGTCGCCACCAACTCAGGAGTAGTGTTAGTTGTTTTAGAAGTAACTTGCTAAGGCAGGACCTCTGACAGCTCGTGGCATCCATTCTAGCATCCTGATTCATTCACTGCTTTTCTTGGACTCACAATAGGCCAAGCCCAGCATCCGGTGCTTCATTAAGCCCACTGAGACACTCGAGCGGTCCCTTGAGATGAACAAGCACAAGGGCAAGAAGCGGATGCAAAAGAGACCCAACTACAAAAACGTTGGGGAGGAGGAGGACGAGGAGAGAGGGTCTGCTGAAGATGCTCAGGAAGACGCTGAGAAGACTAAAGGTACAGAGGGTGGTTCAAAAAGCATGAAGACAAGTGGGGAGCGTGAAGGTGAGTGTACCCAGGAATGAACGGCCCCTTCGCCCACGCCAGCCCCTGCAGCCAGCGAGGCTTTGTGTTCTGTCTTTCTCCTGCTCCTCCTGTGTCCCCTGGGTGCTTCTGCTCATCTCAGCACCCACCAGTGTACCTCATTCTGGACAGCCCAGCCATTCAGAGGCAGTGTGGGCTGTGTCATAGCAGATGCAGTGCAAGTCCCCCTTATGTGACCTGGAGTAAGGTTTCCTATCCATAAAAAGCTAGTCACACATCATTGCCACTGTATAATGCATTACAGAATTAAATCACACAGTCACCTGGCCACCTCATAACAGCTCCAGGCCCTTAGGAAATGTGGTGGCACCTGCTGCTGCCACTGCTGCTGCTATTGTCACCACCACCATTCACCATTATGGCTGCTGTTCTTATTCCTGCTAACTTGGGGATAGGATTTGTGTTCAGTACACTGTGGGAAGGAAATGGGGCCCAGGTTTGGTAAGACAATATGTCTTTGATAGCTGACGGATTTTTGCAGTCACTTGATTAAATACAGCCTCCCTCCAGGTTCTGTAGCTGGGTTTTACAGATCCCATCTGTTCAGAGTGAGGCACAATTGTGTGGTGTGTATGTGCTCAGTAAACAGAAACCTGCCTTCTCCTCTCACCCTGGCAGGATTATCCACCTTCATCACCTCTCCCTGTCTTGTGTAGATGCTAAAACCCTCTGGAGAATATTTGGTCTGGGGTTCAAAACACTTCAAGTAGTCAGTTGCTTGTATCAGAGACCAGGCTCTTTCTACTCAGAGCCTCTAGCTGAAGCCCTAGGACTTGGGTGGTGGTGTTAATGGGACTCTGCTTGTTGGTGCTGGGGTCAGAGTTTACTGGCTGGGAGGAACATCCCATACCTCCTTGGACAAATGCAACTTCTTTGGAGCATCCCAGCTAAGACTAGTCCAGCCTTATAGGCCCTGAGCTAAGCACTGCAGTCCTAAGTGACTGACACAGTCATGCAGAGCTTTGCACTAAACACAGATTAGAGCACCGGTCCTTAACCTTCCTAATGCTGCAACCCTTTAATACAGTTCCTCATTCGGTGGTGACCCCCAACCATAAAATTATTGTCATTGCTACTTCAAAACTGTAATTGTGCTACTTGTTATGAATCCTAATGTAAATAACTGTGTGTCTGTGACCCCTGTGAAAGGATCATTTGACCCCCAAAGGGGTCATAACCCACAGGTTGAAAACTGCTGGACTAGAGGCTTGTTTGCTTTTGAGAGCTGTGCACAGGTCTACCTGCACATACCCTGACATCCCATCCTGTTGGCCCCTGGAATGACCATCCTGGCAATTGTCAGTGAACACCACAATCACATATCAGTGAGTCTAGCCAAAATGTCTCCTGGTGGCCTACTCTTCCTAAGGCTGAGATCTCTATCCTGCTTTTAAATAAAAGCATATACATTGTGCTTTTTGGTTTACTTGGTATATTAAATTCATTTGAAGCCGGGAAGCCTTTGCTTATAAGTATTAGTTTGGCAGTAAGGTTAAGGGACAAACATGAGGTAAGTCACACTTGCTTATTTTCAGTTATGTTAAGGATTTCACTAGATGGGAAGAAGGTCTAGCCATGGTGCAGTGGCATGGGGCAGGATGGGTAGATGGATGTATGTATCTTGTTTTGCACAATGTGTTCTAGTCAAGTCATCTTTGAAAGATGTTTCTGCCTTTGTTCCAGGCCTTGAGAGATGCTTTTCAGGCAGCCACAGCTGTGACTAACAATGGTCTAGGCAGGGCAGGCTTGGCTCCAGACCCTAACCTAATTGTCAGACAGATGACTCAGTCCCAGCACAAAGGGCCATAGGCCAGCTTATTGAGGCTGCTGTATCACACGATGCTGGGCTTGGAGCGTGGCTTCTGGTCCTGAGACCTGCTCCCGCACAGGAGAGACACTGTTACCCTCCTCCCAACATGGGTTTCCTAAGCTACACAGACAGCTCATGCCAAACAGGACCCCAGGGTTTCTCCAGAGGCTAGCTTAAGCAGCTGACATAGACTTTATAGCTCAGCCAGGTGTGGCTCCCAGTGACCCCTGTGGCCATTTTGCTGCCTTTGTAATTTCTCAAACACACTAATCATTCCAAAGCATGATGGGTTGTCATCTTCCCACTCATCTCACCATAAATACATAAGCATCCACAGGCCTTGCAAGTCTACTTACATTCTAAAGCTTTCCAAAATATATATGTCATCTTTTAGACTTAGATTTTTAAAGGTGCTGTTAGGGAATGTTTTCTCCTCATCCTGCATTTGTGTTTTGGCAGAAGTGACAGCTGCGAAATCCTGACCCTTGGTGTCGGTTCCCTTGTTCTTATTGCAAACCAGGATTTGTTCCTATAGAGTTATGCAGGGACCCATTGCCAAGTGTGGGTCATGGGACAACAGCGGCTTTTTCCTAAGCTCTGATGAGAGTGCTGGGTGCTGGGTCCCAGCTTTCCCCTTCTCCCTGCTGTGCTGAGGTGGCTGGGTGCTTGCTCTTCCTCCTGTCACTCCTCCTCCAAGCTCCTTTTATTGAGCCTGCTTTAAGGGAGTGATTAACAGTGTGCTCCTGACAGACACAGGTGCCTCCTAATTAAGAGGTGTTGGCATCCTGCCTCCGCCCCATGTCTGCTGCCCCAGTTCTGGTGACAAAGAAGTCTCCACATAGAAAGATTAGGGTAAAACAAAAGAATAAAAAGGGCATCTCAAGAAGAACAGTTTGATGTGAATGTAAAATGATTGGGATTTTGTTTTGTTTTGTTCTGTTTTTATAAAGTAGCACCCAGAATTCATACTTCCTTTATGTTTAAGTCCAGACATATGAAATGAATGTGTGTTTCTGACCCATCTTCACCCGTCTCCAACTTACAAAGAAATTTGCTGTCCTTCAGTTCTCAAGTCCTGGGTGACTTGTTCTAAGGCCACAAGATTACAGCCTCCAATTTCTGCAGAAATGGACTGTTACAAGAAAGACAAAGGATGCCATTGCCCTCAGCTGAAGAAGCTCTGCCCGAGAAAATCAGACAACCCCACACAAGCTTGTTTCTTAGCTGGCCCTTATTTGAAGGGACATCCATCTGCTTTTGGACTTGCTTAGAGCAGTAACTTGATAATCAGACCTGGCAGAGAGATGGAGTAACCCTATCACCTCTTAGGAACAGCAGGGCTGGGCTGCTAGTTTTGCCTAAGGAACAGCTAGGAATTGGTTGGCTAACCCAACCTTCCCAGCTCTCTTCTGGAATCCCACAGGGGCCTGTAGTAGTAGCAGAAGGCAAGACTGACAGCCTAGTCAGTTGGATCGAAGGGTCCCGGGACCTCGCTCCTCAGCTTTGTCCTTTAAAAGTCTCTGCAGGAGTGACTGGAACCTGGCCTCATTCTTGACTTTCTTTGGGATATTGAAGCATGAGTCCTAGTTTTGTCTTGAGCCACATTGTAGTTCTGGGTAAGTTGAAACTCTACATCACACCATGTTGTAATATTCTGCTTGTGACACATTAGCAGCCCAGATCAAGATGGAGGGCGGAGGCATAGAGGTACACTCTGGGCCTATACCGTCAACAGTTTCTCTAGACCTTTCTTCTTTTCTCTGTTTCTGGTATGTATCCATGTTCATGTCAGTGCATATAGACCACAACACACATGTTGAGAATGTTGAGATCAGAGGACAAGGTTAGTGTCTGTCCTCACCCTCCACTTTGTGAGACGACAGGCTTTTGTGCTTTGCTGCTGTGTGTACTAGGCAGGCTGGCTTGCTGGGGATTCTCCTGTCTCTGCCTTATTTCATGATGGGAGCATGGGGATTGCAGAATATGCTATTGCATGTGGCTTTACATGCACTTTGAAGTGTGCGAGCCAGCAGTGTTTTAAGGGTGCCTGTCTTGTATATCTATCACTATCTCCAGAATTCTTTGTATCTTGCAAAACTGAGGGAATCAAACTCTGGTCCTCACACTTGCATGACAACTGTTTAACCCATGAGCCATCTCCCCAGCCCAGAAGGGCTCATTTCTGAGTGTAAGCATGTGGACCAGTGAGAAAGAGATTTGGTAGCTTCCCTCCCCTCCCCCCATTATGTAGTGGGGAGATTTTTTTTTACCTGTGCCTTTCATACAGACTTAACAAGAGAAGTATAGAGGTCAGTGAGGGCAAGTCCTCTAAAAGACATATGCCCAGAAAACTGCTGTGTTCAGGAGAGGTACCAATAAGCAAAGGAGAAGACATACACCTGCCAGCCCCTGCTATTGCCCTGGCCAATTTCACCCTGAAACACTGTTTCAGAGTTAGCCAATCATAGCCCTCTGTGGTTACCTAGGTAACCAGCAGCATGTCTTTTCCCCTTCCCTTGACCTTCCTGTGAAGGCCTGCCTTTCTCCTTCCCTCTCCATTGTCTGTCTGTTTGTGGTTTCTAGAGTAGAGAATCCAGATTGAAGAAATCCTTGAATTGTAAAGTCAAAGACTGCTGGGATGTGGTGCCTGCTGTTTCCCCAAAGAGCTCTTCATCTACCAGAGATGGCTCCTCCTAGTTGAGTCAGGGAGTTAGTGTTGTCAGAGGCTGAGGGAGCTCCAGGATATGGCCAGAGTTGTCACATCAAGAAATCAATGTCTTTGTGTCCTGACCTTCACAGTTCTCGCAGTACTGTCATCACTTACATGGTGCCTAGGAGAAGAAGATGTCCATGCCTACTTTTGGTTCCTTCCTGTCTGTCTGTCTGTCTGTCTGTCTGTCGGTCTGTCTTTTCTCTTCCTACTTCCTCCTCTTCCTCCTCCTCCTCTTCATTTGTTTCTTTTTTATTATAGTAAGATTATGACAAATGAAGCCTCACTACTTTGAGGTACTTAGGGGTCCATCTTCTATGTCCATCACCATCATCTCCAGAACTCTTTGCAACCTGCAGAACTGAGACTCTACCTGATAAACAACTCCAATCTCCCTGCCCCCCTGCCCACTGCAGCTGTCATCCTCTGCCTGTCATCATGGCACTGCTACTCTTCTGTACAGATCCATGTAAGATTCCACAGGAGCTGAGAACATAGCCCAGGCAGTGACAGGCTTGCTGAGCTTAACCTCCCTGTATTTTATTTTATTTTATTTTTTTATTTTATAAAATGATATACTTGTAACTCCATCATCACGGAGGCAGAGGCAGAGCCCAGCCTTTTGCAAGTTCAAGGGCAGTGAGAGACTCTGTCACCAGAGAAAGAGAGAGAGAGAGACAGGCAGAGAGAGAGAGAGGGAGGGAGGGAGGGAGGGAGGGAGAGAGAGAGAGAGAGAACGAAAGGAAAGAGCACCTGAAGACCAACACTCAGGGTTGTCCTCTGGTGCATGCACTTGTGTCTATGAAACTGCTTTACCAGAGACCCAGGAAACACACACACACACACACACACACACACACACACACACACACACACACACACACAGGATAGTTACTTCTCTATCACTGTGATAAAGTACCATGAAGGCCTTATGTTTATGGTTCCAGAAGGTTAAGAGTCCCTGAGGGTCTCACATCGTGATCCACAGTAAGAGGCAGAAAGAGCTAACATTTGAAATCTCAAAGCCCAGCCCCAATGATAGACTTCCTCCAAAAGGCCACTTCATCTAAACCTACCCAAACAGCCAAACTAGGAAGATTTAACCTACCTTTTGTAAGTGTGGGAAGATTTCATCATAAATTCAAATAAAAGTAATAAATACCTGAAATGAAGAGATAAAGATAAAATAATGAATATGGATTAAAGCAGAATACCTCACAGAGCCACATTATGAAGTAGGAATGAGACTGGAAAATCCTGCTGAACCCTTGTTTAGATAGGCCACCCCAACTGTGAGCATTCAGCTGTGTGTTCAAATTTAGTGTCATGGGCAAGGCAGAAAAATAACTGCTGGGTTGTCTCTGCACCCAGATCTGCAGTAGATTTCATGCATAGTTACAACTTCCCAGAATGGAATAAAGCTAGAAGAAGAAAGATACAAGCTGGGCAGCGGTGGTGCACGCCTTTAATCCCAGCACTTGGGAGGCAGAAGCAGGAAGATTTCTGAGTTTGAGGCTATCCTGGTCTACAGAGTGAGTTCCAGGACAGCCAGAACTATACAGAGAAACCCTGTCTCAAAAAAAAAAGAAAAAGAAAAAAAGAAAAAGAAAGAGACAACAGTTTTTGAAGATGATTCTCCTGAATGGCAGGAGTAGGTCAGTCAGCATCCCAGTTTTTATGACACTTCTAAGGTAAAGGCTAGATTTATTTCAGAAGTCATTGTGTCAAACAATCAGACAAAGTGTGTCTTTTCCTTTGGCCCAGAGTTCTTTTTTCTGTTTAGTGTCTTCATTGGCAGCTGCCTTCTCTGTACAGTCGGGGATTTCTGGAAGCAGTTTCCTGCAGATGGACTCTGCCGCTCTTCTCTTGTCAGTGGCAATACCTGTCTTATCTCTCCACCAAATAAATCTTGGTTATTGTCCTGTTGTACTTTAGTGCAGTCTTTACCCCAAATACAGACAAATGGACCACTTGTAACCCTCCTCGGAGCTTTTCTTACCTTGTAGTAAGCTTTACAGCTTCATTGCACTTGAAGTGCCCCCAGCATGTGACCTCGTGTTCCAGAGAGATGGCGAGGTAGACATACACTCTTGTTTACAGCTGTGCCAGCACTGTTTCTAAAGGAGGCCTGAGAGATCAGCAGGCAGAGTCCCAGCATTTGGGGATCTCTCACAGGGCCCCCAGTGTCAGGTGATGGCTGTCAGTGTCGGAGACGGTAGCAGTAGCTGTGCGGAGCTGACCTTGCATGCAAGGCCTGGGGACCTCTCAGGCGCTTACTGAGTTTCCTTTTAAATGCACATTAATAGATCTCCTTATTCATCGTGTATATCTTTACAGAGGTTTTGCCTTTAACACTGGTTTTGAGTTTATAGTAGTAATTTTTCAGATGTGTTACTTAAAAATAATTTCAAATTTAAAAAAAGTCATGAAACAAAAATAGTATAAAGACTACGCATTTGCCCTTTACCTAGTTTCCTATTTTGCTCTTTTCTACCGTTTGCATTTTTATTTGTATTCTCCCCACCCACCCCTTCCTCCCACTCTCTTGCCCAATACACACAAACAAACACACACATGCACACACACACATGCACACATGCATGCACAGTTGTTGGAAGGATAAGTCACAGCTCTTATCCTTTTCCTCCTAGGGCTTCTGTGGTTTTTTGCTAAGAATGAGGTGTCCTTAAGCCCGTCACCATCAATTCATAGCTCTTTTGTTGGCAGATTTTTCAGCTATTTTATTGGATTCTTATATCTACTCCCTTCCAACCCTTATTCCATCCTAATCCCTTCCAACCCCCCAACAGTAGGTAGGAGAGAAAGAAGGCTAGAGAGAAAAGGGGAGCGTAGAACTCTTTAGACTACTTCCTGCTGATTTAGGGGTGTTAGGTTTCTAGGGGCAAGTCCAGTCTTGTCTGCAGAATGTCCAGAAACCCAGCATTCCAGCAAATACAACAGCAGGGACAAGCAGCAGCTGCCCCAGGCCCTCCGGGCTCTCCCATTTATACCCTCTCTAGAATCCCAGAGCTGCAGCTGGCAAAAATCACAGCCCTCCTAGAGTATAAGACAATCATAGATACTGGCTGTGGACAAACTGAAGGAGCCCCATAGCCCACAACTAGGATTAAAGCAAAAACATGTTCACATAGCATAACTGAGTTCTTAAAGAAATCAAAATGCGGGCTGCAGAGGTGGCTCAGTGGTTAAGAGCACTGACTGCTCTACCGAAGGTCCTGAGCTCAAATCCCAGCAACCACATGGTTGCTCACAACCACCTGTAATGAGATCGGATGCCCTCCTCTGGGGTGTCTAAAGACAGCTACAGTGTTCTTATTTATAATAATAATTAAATCTTTTTGGTTTTTTTTTAAAAAAAAAGAAACCAAAATGCTCATCTTTCACTCTTTCCCATCTGTGTTCCTGTTACCTCTGTTGGCCTAAATAAAATATCCTTTATTGCACATTCTAAATATGTACTTCCTTTTTTTTTTGAGACAGAATTTTGCAGGTGTAGCCCAAGATGGCTGCAAACTCTTGGTCTTCCTTCACGAGTCTCCTGTATTGACGCTGTGATGATGGGCTCCCTTTATCATGTTGAAGTTTTTAAAGAATGCAGATCTGCTTCGACCTCTAGTGACTTAAGTGGTCCTCATTTGGTCTCTGGCGGCTTAAGGGTCTGCCTTCTTGACTGATATAGATTAGGTGATACCATGTCCTTTTAAGGGCATCACATTAGTCTTTCTTTCCCCAGTGGTACTTATCTTGCTCACTTGATTAAGAGCTGGCCTGCATCTCTACTGTAGAATTACAAGTTCTGCACAGCCCCTGGGCAGACACTTGTAGGCCATGTACCTCTCAGTGTTCCCCTGGAGGGAGCACTTGTTGCTAGTTCTCGCCTGATCCAGTGTTTACCGTGATCATTACAAAGCTATGGCTTTCTGGCAGCAGGCTGCTATCATTCCACTGTAATAAAATTCTGTCTTCCCAGCCAGTGATTTATCTCTTATCAGCATGGATTCCATTTTTTAATGGCTTATATTCCATTATTATATTTAATTACTCTGGTGGTACTCAAATTGTCCCAGAGTTGACCCTTGGGAATCCTTCAAGCTGGCTGTGGTGTGTTAAATAAGTCCCTGTTGTCTTTTAGATCAGTCTGTAACATAAGAACATACTTACTCCATGTACATCTCACGTCTCAGCCCATCCCTGATGTTTGTTCTCTGAAAAGTAGCAGATAGTTTTATGACTTGGATCCGGACCCTGGGTGGTCTTATTCTTCCGAGATGGCTTTTCTTTTTTGTCTTTTCAGTGGGCAGAGCTAGGACTATATGCATCCTTATTTTTATATGCACACATATCCACACGTACAAATTTGTATACAAATATGTATACACGTTTTAAAGAGTGTAAAGTTTGTACCGACTCTCAGTCCCAGCCTATTTGCACATTTCTTGGCTTCCTTGTTATGTTTTGTCTACAGTGAACCCCTCTGTCTTCTCTCCAACACAATTATTCTCTGAGGCTGTAACAAGGCCAGAACAGCTTCAGAGTCGCATCGCTCAATTATGTTGTGTTCTGTAAATAATCAGTGAGCATTTGTTTGCAATACTTCTCCATCTGCCACCCTACCCAGTATTTCATGTGTCCACAACCTGGGGTGTCTGGACAGCTGCTCATCCGGATGCTTCTTGGGTTGGCCCACTCCTATTTCCTCCTTCAGGGTAGGTGTGGCATTCACTTCAAATACATTTTGACATTTCCCTTTTTTGTTCAGTTTAGTGTTCTTGTTGATACTATTCATATATATGTTTTACAATTTAATAAATGTGTACCATGTATCCTGATCACATCCAATCCAAGCGCACATACACAGAATTTCCTTTTTTAAAATACATAGTCTTAACACTGAAGACTACACAGAAAAGTCCTTTGCTTCCATATGCCTTCTCTCCCTCCTTATCTCTTAACCTTCTTGCTGAATTATCTTCTCTTCCTTCTCCCCTCCATGTGTGTTGTAAAAATAAGCAGATTTAGCCAAGTGTGGTGGCGCATACCTTCAATCCCAACACACATGGAGGAGGCTGAAGCAGGGTGAGCTCAGCCAGTCTGGACTACATAGTGAACCTCTGTCTCAAAAAAAAAAAGCAAAGCCAAATTTTTAATTTTTTTTTGTCCTTTTTGCTTACAAGGCAGTGTGATAGATGCACTCTTGACACTTTTCTCTGTTGTTAACATTCCAGAAGGATAAAACTCCATTGCCATCACAGTGGGGATATTTTAGAGCAGGCAGGCATGGCGGCAGGAACAGCTAAGAGTTCATATTTTAAACCCAAGCAGCAATCAGAGAGTGAACTAGGAGTGGCACCTGGCTTATTAAACCTCAAAGCCTGTCCCCATTAAGGCCATCCTACCTAGTCCCACCCAAACAGTGCCACCAACTGAGGGCTAAGGATTCAAATGCCTGAGACCATGGAGGAACAGTTAATACTCAACCCCACACAAGTTCTGTACAGCCTCAGTACCTAGTAAAAACTACCCACCTCCAAGGACCTTATCAGGTTAAATGAAGGCTCAACAGTTTTTAAATGAGCCCGTTAGTACTGGGAAGCTAGTTCAGCAGATAAAGGTGTTTGTTGCATAAGCCTGAGGTCTTGAGTTCAAATCCTCAATAGTCAAGCAAAAAGTCAGGTGTGCTTTTGCAAATGCCTGTAATTCTACTGCTGTGGGGGCACAGACAGGAGGATTGATAGAGCTCATTGGTTGCCTTATAATAAGAGACTGTCAGTAAGTCAGTATGAGACGGTGACAGAGCATGACACCCAGTATCCTCCTCTTCACTCTGCACATGCTCACAGGAACATGCCCTCCCCCATACACACAATTTACATTTTTTAAAAATGCTAATCCCTTAAACATGCCATTCTCGTTTATTTTTTCCTTTTTTTATTTTTTTATTTATTTTCTATATTTTTTTTATTTACATTCCCAATGGTTTCCCCTTTCCCGATTCCTCCCTCTCCGAAAGTCCCATAAACCCTCTTCCCTCCCCCTGTCCCCCATCCAACCCCCTCTCGCTTCTCTGTCCTGGTATTCCCCTACATCCAGTCTTTCCAGGACCGGGGTCTCTCCTTCCATCTTCTTGGAAATCAATTAATATGTGAATTTTGTCTTGGGTATTCCAAGCTTCTGGGTTAATATCCCCTTATCAGAGACTGCATACCATGTGTGTTCTTTTGTGATTGGGTTACCTCACTAAGGATGATATTTTTCCAGTTCTGACCATTTGCCTAAGAATTTCAAGAATTCATTGTTTTTAATTGCAGAGTAGTATTCCATTTTGCAAATATACCACATCTTCTGTATCCATTCCTCTGTTGAGGGACATCTGGGTTCTTTCCAGCTTCTGGCTATTATAAATAAGGCTGCTATGAACATAGTGGAACATGTGTTCTTATTGCATGCCGGGGAAGCCTCTGGGTATATGCCCAGGAGTGGTATAGCAGGATCCTCTGGGAGTGTAATGCCCAGTATTCTGAGGAACCGCCAGACACCTTTCCAGAGTGGTTGTACCAGTTTGCAATCCCACCAGCAGTGGAGAAGTGTTCCTCTTTCTCCACATCCTCGCCAACAACTGCTGTCTCCTGTGTTTTTGATCTTAGCCATTCTGACTGGTGTGAGGTAAAATCTCAGGGTTGTTTTGATTTGCATTTCCCTAATGACTAAGGATGTTGAGCATTTCTTTTTTTTTTTATTTTTTATATTTTTATTTACATTCAAAATCATTTCCCCTTTCCCGTTTCTTCCCTCCCTGAAAGTTCCATAAGCCCCCTTCCCTCCCTCTTTTTTCCATTCAACCCCCTCTCGCTTCTCTGTCTCGGCATTCCCCTACATCCAGTCTTTCCAGGACCAGGGGTCTCTCCTTCCATCTTCTTGGAAATCTATTGATATGTGAATTGTGTCTAGGGTATTCCAAGATTCTGGGTTAATATCCCCTTATCAGTGACTGCATACTATGTGTGTTCTTTTGTGATTGGGTTACCTCACTAAGGATGATATTTTCCAGTTCTGACCATTTGCCTAGGAATTTCGTGAATTCATTGTTTTTAATTGCAGAGTAGTATTCCATTGTGTAAATATACCACATCTTCTGAATCCATTCCTCCGTTGAGGGACATCTGGGTTCTTTCCAGCTTCTGGCTATTATAAATAAGGCTGCTATGAACATAGTGGAGCATGTGTCCTTATTGCATGCAGGTAAAGCCTCTGGGTATATGCCCAGGAGTGATATAGCCGGATCCTCCGGGAGTGTCATGCCCAGTTTTCTGAGGAACCGCCAGACTGCTTTCCAGAGTGGTTGTACCAGCTTGCAATCCCACCAGCAGTGGAGGAGTGTTCCTCTTTCTCCACATCCTTGCCAACAACTGCTGTCTCCTGTGTTTTTGATCTTAGCCATTCTGACTGGTGTGAGATGGAATCTCAGGGTTGTTTTGATTTGCATTTCCCTAATGACTAAGGATGATGAACATCTCTTTAGGTGCTTCTCAGCCATTCGATATTCTTCAGGTGAGAACTTTGTTTAGCTCTGTATTCCATGTTTTAATAGGGTTATTTGGCTCTCTGGAGTCTAACTTCTTGAGTTCTTTGTATATATTGGATATTAGCCCTCTGTCGGATGTAGGGTTGGTAAAGATCTTTTCCCAGTTTGTTGGCTGCCACTTTGTCCTTTTGACAGTGTCCTTTGCCTTCAGAAACTTTGTAATTTTATGAGGTCCCATTTGTCAATTCTTGATCTTGAACCATAAGCTATTGGTGTTCTGTTCAGGAAATTTTCCCCTGTGCCCATATGTTCAGGGTTCTTCCCTAGTTTTTTTTCTATTAGTTTCAGTGTGTCTGGTTTTATGTGGAGGTCCTTGATCCACTTGGAATTGAGCTTAGTACAAGGAGATAAGAATGGATCGATTTGTATTCTTCTGCATGCTGACCTCCGGTTGAACCAGCACCATATGTTGA
This sequence comes from Tokudaia tokunoshimensis, assembly GCA_036184795.1. Taxonomy (NCBI): domain Eukaryota; kingdom Metazoa; phylum Chordata; class Mammalia; order Rodentia; family Muridae; genus Tokudaia; species Tokudaia tokunoshimensis. Next base: position 101,179,868 of record BTHU01000010.1, read on the forward strand.
AAAGGCTATCTTATTTTCCACTAGATGGTTTTAGCTCCTTTGTCAAAGATCAAGTGACCATAGGAGTGTGAATTCATTTCTGGGTTTTCAATTCTGTTCCATTGATCTACATGTCTGTCACTGTACCAATACCATGCAGTTTTTAGCACTATTGCTCTGTAGTACAGCTTGAGGTCCGGGATACTGATTCTCCCAGAAGTTCTTTTACTCTTGAGAATAGTTTTAGCTATCCTGAGTTTTCTGTTATTCCAGATGAATTTTTGAATTACTCTTTCTAACTCTATGAAGAATTGAGTTGGGATTTTGATGGGGATTGCATTGAATCTGTATATTGCTTTTGGCAAGATGGTCATTTTTGCTATATTAATCCTGCCAATCGATGAGCATGGAAGATTTTTCCATCTTCTGAGGTCTTCTTCAATTTCTTTCTTCAGAGACTTGAAGTTCTTGTCATATAGATCTTTCACTTGTTTGGTTAGAGTCACACCAAGATACTTTTTATTGTTTGTGGCTATCATGAAGGGTATCATTTCTCTTATTTCTTTTTCAGCCTGCTTATACTTTGAGAATAGGAAGGCTACTGACTTGCTTGAATTGATTTTATATCCAGTCACTTTGCTGAAGTTGCTTATCAGCGGTAGGAGTTCTCTGGTGGAGTTCTTTGGGTTGTTTAAGTATACTATCATATCATCTGCAAATAGTGATAGTTTGACTTCTTCCTTTCCAATTTGTATCCCTTTGACCTCCTTTTGTTGTCTAATTGCTCTAGCTAGAACTTCAAGTACTATATTGAAAAGATATGGTCCCTGATTTTAGGGGGATTGCTTCAAGTTTCTCTTCATTTAGATTGATGTTGGCTACCAGTTTGCTGTAAATTGCTTTTACTATGTTTAGATATGGGCCTCGAATTCCTGATCTTTCCAAGACTTTTAGCATGAAAGGATGCTGAATTTTGTCAAATGCTTTCTCGGCATTTATTGAGATGACCATGTGGTTTTTTTTCTTTGAGATTTTTTATGTAATGGATTACATTGATGGACTTCCTTATATTGAACCATCCCTGCATCCCTGGGATGAAGCCTACTTGATCGTGGTGAATGATCGTTTTGATATGTTCTTAGATTCGGTTGGCAAGAATCTTATTGAGTATTTTTGCATCAATATAAGAGAAATTGGTCTGAGATTCTCTTTCTTTGTTGGATCTTTGCGTGATTTTGGTATCAGCGCAATTGTGGCTTCATAGAACGAGTTGGGTAGTGTTCCTTCTGTTTCTATTTTGTGGAATAGTTTGAAGAGTATTGGTGTTAGGTCTTCTTTGAAGGTCTGATAGAATTCTGCAGTAAAACCATCTGGACCTGTGCTTTTGTTGGTTGGAAGACTTCCAATGACCACTCCTGTTTCTTTAGGGATTATAGGATGGTTTAGATGGTCTATTTGATCCTGATTTAATTTTGGTATTTGGTATCTGTCTAGGAAATTGTCCATTTTCTCCAGATTTTCTAGTTGTGTTGAAAACAGGCTTTTTGTAGTAGGATCTGATGATTTTTTGAATTTCCTCAGTTTCTGTTGTTATATCTCCCTTTTCATTTCTGATTTTGTTAATTTGGATACTGTCCCTGTGCCCTCTGGCTAGTCTGGCTAAGGGCTTATCTATCTTGTTGATTTTCTCAAAGAACCAACTCCTAGTTTTGTTGATTCTTTGTATGGTTTTATTTGTTTCTACTTGATTGATTTCAGCCCTGAGTTTGATGATTTCCTGCCTTCTACTCCTCTTGGATGTATTTGCTTCTTTTTGTTCCAGGGCTTTCAGGTGTGCCACTAAGCTACTAGTGTATGCTGTCTCCTGTTTCTTTTTGGCGGCACTCAGGGCTATGAATTTTCCTCTTAGCACCGCTTTCATTGTGTCCCATAAATTAGGGTATGTTGTGCCTTCATTTTCATTACATTTTAAAAAGTCTTTGATTTCTTTCTTTATTTTTTCCTTGACCAAGGTATCATTTGAGTAGAGCATTGTTCAGCTTCCACGTGTATGTGGGCTTTCTGTTGTTTTTGTTGCTATTGAAGACCACCCTTATTCCATAGTGATCTGATAGGAGGCATGGAATTAGTTCGATTTTCTTATATCTGTTGAGGTCTGTTTTGTGACTAATTATATGGTCGATTTTGGAGAAGGTATATTATTTTGCTTTAGGATGAAATGTTCTATATATGTTTGTTAGATTCATTTGTTCCAAGGCTTCAATTAGTTTCAGTATGTCCCTGTTTAGTTTCTGCTTTCCTGATCGGTCCATTTCAGAGAGTGGGGTGTTGAAGTCACCCACTATTATTGTGTGAGGTGCAATGTGTGCTTTGAGCTTTAGTAAAGTTTCTTTTACGAATGAGGGTGCCCTTATGGGCTTCCATCTGTTGACCCATATTCTCCTGCATTTCTTTAAGTGATTTTTGTGTTTCCTTTCTAAGGGCATCTACCCGTTGATTCATGTTCGCCTGTATTTCTTTAAGCAACTTTTGTGTTGCCTCCTTATGGACATCCATCTGTTGACCCATATTCTCCTGCATTTCTTTAAGCGATTTTTGTGTTTCCTTTGTAAGGGCATCTACCCGTTGATTCATGTTCTTCTGTATTTCTTTATGAGATTTATTTATGTCCTTCTTGAAATCCCCTAATAGCATCATGAGAAGTGATTTTAAATCCAGATCTTGCCTTTCCGGTGTGATGGGGTATCCAGAACTTGCTGCTGTTGGAGAGTTGGGTGTTTTGATTATTGATTATGGTGCCATATTGCCTTGATTTCTGTTAGTAACATTCTTATGTTTGCCTTTTGCCATCTGGTTATCTCTGGTGTTAGTTGGTCCTGCTGTCACTGGCTGGTGCTTGGACCTCCTGTGAGCCTGCAAGGCTATTTCTGCCACAACCACCTCCCCCCCAGATGACTGGGTTTCCCCTGGCACCGATTGCTGAGGGGCTGCCCTGCTCCTGAGTGTCTTTGTAGCCCTGGTGTGCCTTTTCCCAAGTGATGTTATACTTGGGAAATCCCTGCGTACCTGGAGACTCAGTGTAGTCTATCACAGGAGCAAAGGTGGCTGAGTGGAAGCTGTTTTGCTCCCTCCCGTCGCGGGTCACTCTGCAGGGCAGATGTCCCACAGCAGAGCTGGTACATATATGACCACAGAATTGCCCAGCTCTTGGGTGCCGGGAGCACGCCAGCCGGTTGTGTCCCAGGTGATGTTATGCTTGGTTATCCCTGCACCTGGAGGTCCCAACTGCTCTGTTGCCAGATCAAAGATGGCGGAGGCTGCTGCACTCCTTCCAGGCGCGGGTCACTCTGCAGGGCAGATGTTCCACAGCAGAGCTGGCGCCCAGATGACCACAGAGCTGCCCCACTCTTGGGCGCAGATGGAAGCCTAGCAGGCTGTGTCCCAAGCGATGTTATTCTTGGGAAATCCCTGCGTACCTGGAGACTCAATGTAGTCTATCCCCAGAGCAGAGGTGGCTGAGGGGAGGCTCCCATTCTCATTTAAACAGAAGCTGATGGGTCTGGGGGTCACTCAAAGTATAATTGAGGTTCAGATGGAGCCCTTGAGTTGCCATTAGAAGAGTCTCTGGCCACTTGTTAGCTCCTGGGTCACTGGAGCATCCTGCTTGGTCCATTGGTGGAAGCTGGCCACCCTGGAATGAGCACAGCATCATCAAGAACAGGTCAGCATGGGGCTGGGAAGTGGCACAAGACTACCATAGACACTCTGGTATGGTGGAAAGAGGGATTCACAGGAAAGGTCACAGGCTCTTCAAGAGCTGTGACAGACTGGGAAGAGCCTCTCCCCAAAGCCACTTCTCTCCATTTCAAAAGGGACAGGGAGCTGGTGGAGCCCAGGTAAGAACTTTCACTGTAAAACTTAGCTGGATAAAATTGTTTACAAGAAGACGAAGACTTATCCTGACTGTGAAAGAACTGGTCTACACTCACCTAGGAAATCAGCTGAATCTGGGGAAGCTCAGTAGGATTGGCTGAGCAGCTTCGAGCATAGGGTGACACAGCCAGGACTTAAAAGGTGCTAGGATCACCTATGCTGGCTTCTATGCCACAGTGGGAGCCAGGCTACCTTCTGCTGCATGTTCTGTCTGCATAGAGAACTATTGCACTTCTGGGTGACTCTTTCTCAGAGTTGGTGGCCAAATTTAGAACAAACAAGCAGATTTCAGGTATTGTGATGATGTTGTTGTCGTCATCTAGAATTCCAGGAAGGGGCTCTGTAGTACCCGAGTGACCATGTGGACAGACAATTGGTATTTACCCACTTTGACCTGGAGCAACCCTATACTTAACTGTCTACCATGTTGGCATGCCTTGGAAAGCCCCTTTGATGGCTAAGGGTGTGGCTCAGTGGCAGAGTTCTTGCCCAATATGCACAAGGTCCTGGGTTCTATCTCCAGCATTGCAAAAAGCAAAAGTTATTGAGCCACTTGAAAAATTGCCTAACTAGCAGTGAACTAGATTGTCTCGAATTCTTCTCTTGCTCCAGAATCCTAATGGTGTCCAGGGACAGGAAAAAACCGAAAAAGGGACTACTGTGATATAGTGGCTTGTCCATTACACTCAGCACTGGAACCTTGGAGAGTCCTGGGAAACATTGTTCCCTGTGTGAGCCAAGCAGGGTGGGGCTCTGCCAGGGAAGTGAGCTCACAGCATGCGCAACTTGGGCCTGGGATCCCCAGGCAGAAGTCAGAAACCAGAGCCAAGGGGAAGCCAGTGTCATAGCTTGGGAGACTTCAAATATCTTTGGTGACATTCTTTATCAGTAATCATAATGAAACACAAACAAAATAAAAGCCTGCACCTCCCAAGAAGAAACACATGGATTGTGATTATACTTATTCTCATTGCCATGTTAAGTCATATACAGTATAAAGCAAACAAAATAAAGACTTTAAGGGTAAGAAAGAGACCGGCCTAGCAAATGGTCTTGTGCCTCACTCTGGGGAAACCTGAGATGACTAGGAAGGAGTTAGGTGTTGAAGAGAACTGTAGAACAAAGAAAGAAAAAATGGTGCCTAATACAGGGTTGGTGTCATCTCCCTGTGCAACCATGACTGAGGACTGTGTGTTCTGTTGTCCCCTTAGTAGGAACTGATGCACTTGTTTGTTTTTTAAATTTAGCCTCATTGTACAAAAGAATTGGTTCTTTATACAGCTAGAAGTGCCTGGCAGTGCCTATAAGATGCATATAAAACAGTCCAGAGAGAACACTTGTCCACATACCTCTTGAAATTTACTTTTGGTGGTGGTGTCCTCCCTGTGGGAGACTTTCAGCTAGCATTTGGCTTCAGACTAAGTGGGGAGGGCAGGGAACCCAGAATAAACCTCCAGAGGTATTGGTCCTAAGGGAATATGTGTGGGATTGCCTCTGTGCCAGGGGAGAGCCCAGAAAGAATGTGTATGTGTGCTGGGGAGGGGAGGGTGGCATGGGGGCAGTCAGACATCTCCCATGAGAGAACTTTGTGAACATATTAGGCTCTCGAACACCCCATCCCATACCACAGCTGCTATAACCCATTGCTGGTCCTGTCTGCACCCAAACTTCCCATATTGTACTGGACCTAGGGAGTGATCCATTCACATATTCAAGAGGTACACTGGGTGCTGGGAAGGCAGCTAAGCTTGTGAAGCCCATACCAGTAGAGGCTAAGCCAAGAGCAAGTGGGTAAAACAGCAGAATGCCAAGGCTGGTGGTCAGAGGTGCTACAGAGTGCAACAGAAACAAGGTCACAGTAAGAGAGGAGCTCTGAAGAATTCCAAATAATTTATACCCAAAGTGCTGGGAGGTGGAGCTCAAAGGGCTTTGCACCTACCATGACTGAGGCCCCAGATAGGAGCCCCTGCACTACAAACAGTGATAGCAGTAGCATCAGCAACACTTTCCATGAAGACTTTGTTCTACATAATGTGACACAGAAGGAAGAGGGGAGTAGCTTGACCCTGGAGACACCTGATAGTAGCATGACCAGTAGAGAATTGACACCCGTCTTAAGGTCATGTTGCCAGTGTGTTTGCTGGCTATGATGTCACAAGAAGGATATTTCCCGTCTGTGGTCTTCCTCTTCAAATCAGCCTCAGCCTAATGACTGGAGGGAAAAATCAGACAAACTCCATTCCAGGGATTTTCAAAATTTCTGGCCAGGACCCCATACACTGCCAAGTTCCTCCAAATCCAGGAAAATCCTGAAAACCTCTCAGGGCCCAGAAGAGTCTCCACACAGTGGTTTGATCTCATGAGATCCGAGAACCAGAAAGGACAAGAGAAGGGAAAGGGGAAGAGGTGAAACCTGGACACAGTGTGCAGTCTAGTTGGTACTCACTAAAAAGAGCTAAGGGAAGGACAGGTGAGGATACTGACCAAGGCATCTCCAAGGAGGTGACATTTAGCTGAGCATTGGAAGATGTAACCGAGTAACACCCATGTCTGAGAAAGTGTGGGTCATTTGACAGCCAGCAAACAATACGCCTAGCATGGCCTGAGTGGGGATCCAGCAAGGCAGAGAAGGCCAGGGTGTGAGATCAGAGGCAGACAGGCCAGGCGTAGGAGGAGGAGTAAGGCCATGGTCTACGCCCTTTGGATTTCATCCTGAGTGTGAGGAGAAGGCTCAGGGAGCTTGGAACAAAAGAGGGACATGAGCTTGTTTCTACTTACTACCCCTTGGGACAGTTCTTCAGTTGGTGTGGGGAACAGATAAGGATAAGAGCACGTGGAGCCAGCTAAGGGACCAGCACACACCATGGAGACCTCAGGGGAAGGGAACCTGCTTGAGAATGGCCTCGGCACATGGCAAAGGCTTTTAATGGGGACACCAGGAAGTGCAGGATTGCTCTTGACTTCCAGGTGTTTCTGCTCAGATGCTTAGATGTTTGTGAAAATAAAGTATATTCCGCAATTTCAGTCAGTTGCTGTAAGTTGCTCTTTCAGAGTTGGGAAAAACAAAATGAGGTCCCTAACTTGTGTCTACCTTTCAGAGGTTGTAAATAGAAAGGTTGAAACACGGGCGGTGGTGGCGCACGCCTTTAATCCCAGCACTTGGGAGGCAGAGGCAGGTGGATTTCTGAGTTTGAGGCCAGCCTGGTCTACAAAGTGAGTTCCAGGACAGCCAGGGCTACACAGAGAACCCTGTCTCGAAAAACCAAAAAAAAAAAAAAAGAAAGGTTGAAACATGGCCTCTGTCCTGCCAGAGCTGTTTCTAAAGTTAGAGAGCTTCAGAGCAGTCCAGTGAATTAGGCAAGGACAACCTAGCCTCCTGTTCCATCTCCCGAGCTGCCTCCAACTCTTTGGAAAGGGAATGTGATAATGACTGAGTTAAGTGTCTTAAGTCAGGAAATAAAATAGGGAACTTCCTTGGGTTTGTCCAAGTCGGGGCCCGTGTCTTGGTGTTGCTCAGATGGATGAACAAAGAGGTCTGACCTGGACAGTTTTTCCCACATGTTGCTGGTGTCCACTCCACTGTCGAGGCTTGCTTAGCATGTCTGGGAGCTTTACACATGCTTGATCTACAGCTTAAGTCTCTGTGACTGATGCTGGCTGGGCTCACCTGTCTCCATGTTTGCTTCCAGAGATTGAGATGGTGATCATGAAGCTTGGCAAGCTCTCAGAGGTGGCCGTAGCTGGGACAGCAGTGCAGGAGCAGAACACCACCGATGAGGAGAAGAGCGCTGCCACCACTGCAGAGAACGTACAGTGGAGTAGGTGAGCTGCGAGGCACTGAGGGAGCCCCTGGACAGCCCCTCAGCCGTGAGAAAGGGGAAACACCTAGTCATGGCTTTCTCCTGCCCACTATTTGTTCCCTCTGCTTCAGCCTCCTGCCACCCAGAGACACAAGCTCTTGGAGTACGTAAGGGAAGAACTGGCCTTAGTCACATCCTCATACCCTTTATCTTGGACAAGTATCTCTTACTGACTTTTTCAGGACCACTTGTCCCTAGCTCACTCCTGTCTTGTTTTGTTTCTCCCTTTTGTATCTAGTACCAAACCCCAGCATCTTTTCCACATCACAATCCCGTTAGTAAGCAGATGCTTAGTGGCTTCATAATACTTCATCTCACACATAAAAGATAGCTCACCCATAGCCCTCCCTTGTTTTGTGCTTGGTCATCCGTACTATTTCCAAGTGCAAATGTAATCCAAATTGTAACTAGCTAGCTTACAAGAAATGTTTTATACTCTAGTCTCAAATTTGCCATAATTATTGCTAGAAGCTCATAGAACCCAAATGTACACATGTCTAAATGGAGGAGCTACCTCCTGGGCAGCAGAGGACATGGACCCCTTAAGGGCACTCTCCCCTTACGGTTTTCCTTTTAAGTTTTGTATATCCCGTGTTTATTTGAAACATGACAAATACATTTTTACTGCTTATTTCCTTACATTTTTCAGCTTACTATTTTGTGTTGATGTATTATGCAGCTAGGGAGGGACTCAGACTGAGGAGCTAGGAGTGTTACTCAGCAGCAGAGCATTTGCCCCGCCATGCTCAAGGCCCCAAACGCCATCTCCAGATGCCCCATCAAAGCCTGAAATATCCAAGATGATATGGAAGATTCTGCAGCAAATGGTCTCCTTTGAACAGTTCATACTGCTAACTCCCACATGTCCTTCCAGTTGTGAAATACAACCTTGATCAGTCTCTGGAGTATTTGACTTTCTTGACCTCAGCCTGGCGTCCAGTGGGGCGGTCTCAGATGGGAGCACAGCCTTTCGTCCCCAGGCCTGCCCTGTGCTGTTCTGTTTTCCGTTACTGAAGTCTTGCCAGGCTAAGCCCTATCCTGGGAAGGGCAGCATTTGGGATGTATATTTTCCAGGTTATGGCCACTTTTTATATCTTACCCACAGAGCACAGAAGGTGAGAGACCTTGCTATCAATTCGTCTAGTAAAAGAATATTGGCCCAAGAAATTGCTGAACCAGGGCACAGGCAAAATGCAATCACAGAAAAATATCCTTGAAACATTAAGTATAGTAATCAAGTGCAGTATGTGACCCTATGCTAAGGCCTTCCAGTCAGCCTCTTGGGCTGGAATGCTTCTGTGCAGTTGAGGAGGTAGGCAGTTAGGGGACTCACCAGAGGGTTTGTAGCAGTCTGACTCTAGCTGTACCTTCAAACATATTCATGTTTCTGACGCTGCCTTGCCCAGTGATTTAGGTCTGTTATACTGGTCCTGTTTTTATCTTTATTCCTTCCATCCTTTCTTTAAAGTAATGACACATGCCTGTGCTGTCTGCAAGATGACATGGAGTATGAAAGAGCAGGGACTTTGTACCTACCATCTCCAGAAGCACCAGGTGAATGACTGTCAAGTGACTGAGTCATCTATCCTTGGTCAAACATCACCACTGCCACCACCACCCCCAACCCCCCGCCAAACAGCAGCTTTCCAAGGTCAGAGCCCATCTCATTTGTATGGCTGTGTTCCCAGTGCCTGATTCTGGACCAGACACATACTGCATTCACCACAAACTAGTGGCCTTAGACCTGTGAGAAGCAAAGATAGCCGATATTGTCAGGTGAGAGAGGGAAATACACACCGTGCCAGAGGCTTAAGAGCTTTCCTCTTTTCCAGACCCTTCCTGGATATGGTGTACCATGCCCTAGACAGCCCTGATGATGACTATCACGCCCTCTTCGTGCTCTGCCTCCTGTACGCCATGTCTCATAATAAAGGTACGTGTGCTCCTTACCTGCCTCGTGTATGTGACACAGTGCTGTGCTCTGTAGCATCCTTCCCTTACTGATGCGGAGGGAGGGAGGAAGGGAGGGCACTGTGGGAAGGAGGTTCCTTCCTGACCTCTGAGGCTGACTCCTACAGTGCTTTGCTTTAGCCTCATTACAATTTCTCAGGTGTTTTCTGCAGACTGAAGCCACAGGCATTGGTGACTCAGGCATAGTGAGGAAAATAAAAGTGTGGTTGTCTAACCCAGTGAGGCCAGCTTCCCCACTGTGGCTTTCTACAGACCCTCTCTGCTTTACAATTAACCTAACCAACGACCACTTTCCTGACATCAGAGACAAACCAGTCAAATTGGAGCCTTGGGTTTGCTATTTATAATACTTGATGTTCTTGCCATGGGTTCAGTGCTAAAATAGGCCTGTGTGGAAGCGTAGGTTTCCTTTCTGAAGAGAGCTGTGGTTCTCCAGTTTCCCTTGTTCAGGCTGTGTGGCCAGGCCTCAGTTCCAATAGACCTGACAGTTTACTGGCATGTACCAGTGCCTCCCTCAGTGCCCAATGCTGGAAGCTGATTCTGGTGCTGGCCCATCTAGTTCCCCACAGCCAAGTTTGGAGACTTTCCTCAAGAATATTCACAAGAACTGGAGTTGGCATAGATTGACACACAGCGTCAAGTAACATTCCAGGAGGTTTACAGTAAACTTGTTGGGAGGAGAGAGCAGTGATGCTCACTAAGACAGACTATGGCTGGAGCAGAACTGAATGTTTTTATTTATTCCTCAATTATTAGTCTTGAAAATTAAATCAGTTGGCAGCACAAGAACATCTAATGGCAAATGCCTCCCCTCTGCTGTGTCCCCAACCTTTCTGTTCAAGGCAACTTCTTGGTCAGTTTCTCACATGCCCTCTATGAACCTCAGTTAAGAGGACGACCAACTGCACCGTAGCACCAGTGGTGTCTGTGTGACCTGCTGCTGGACCTGCTCTTCTCTTGTCATCAGGGTTGACACAGTATTTGACATCTGTGTTGAAAGCCTGCTGGGTATCAGGAAGATACCTTGTTCTGCATCTTCTTAGTTAATAGCACTAGGGTCAGGGGTTACTGTTTTGTAGTTCACCCTCCATAGCCCCCCTTACGGTGAAGCTGCTTTTTCCTGTTGTTTGCTGTTTAGGAACCTTTACCTTCCCCCTTTACCTCCACCCTCTGCCCCTGTTCCATGGAGCATCTAGACAGTGCCTGCTTTTCCACCTTGATTCCATTTCAAGGACTCCCTTCTCAGACCGTTAGCTGCAGGGTTTCCACACTCAGGTCCATCAACAGAAATCTGGTAGAAATAAACTTGAGGCAACCCTCATCCATGGTCTGTGGCCAAGCAATAGAAACTGCTTCTCCATGGAGGTAGAAAGGAGAAGCCTTGGGGCACCTCACAGGAGCCCAGAGACTGATGGAAGAACCAGGGAAAGACTGAAAAGGACTGCTAGAGACCTCAGCAGTGAGTACTGATGAACCTTCCTACAAAGACTCTGATGTGGTCCCAGTAAATCCCAAGATAGCTGCAGCTTGGTGAAGTGACTACCTGTAGAATACTTAATGTCGGCTGGGATGGGATCATAGTGCACTCAGTCCTGGGCTAGGCCCTGTGTCTGAGACTCTCCTTCAGAAACGCAGTAGCTGCCATAGTGCTGACAAGGCACCTGTTCCCAGAGAGCCTTGCCTTTTTTTTTTATTGCATATTTTCTTAATTTACATTTCAAATGTCCCTTTTCCCTCTCCTGGAAACCCCCTATCCCATCCTCCCTCCCCTGCTTCTAAGAGGGTGTTCTTCCACCCACCCACTCCTGCCTCTCTGCCCTCTATTCCCCTACACTGGGGCATCTATCGATCCTTCATAGGACCAAGGACCTCTCCTTCCACTGATGCCTGACAAGGCCATCCTCTGCTACATAGGCAGCCAGAGCCATGTGTACTCCTTGGTTGGTGGCTTAGTCCCTAGGAGCTCTAGGGGTCTGGTTGGTTGATATTGTTGTTCTTCCTGTGAGGTTGCAAACCCCTTCAGCTCCTTCAGTCCTTTCTCTAACTCCTCCATTGGGGACCCCTTGCTCAGTCCAATGGTTGGTTGCAAGCATCTGCCTCTGTATTTGTAAGGCTCTGGCAGGGCTTCTCAGGAGACAGCCATATCAGGCTCCTATCAGCAAGCATTTCTTGGCATCCCCAGTAGTGTTGGAGTTTGGTGACTGTATCTGGGATGAATCCCCAGGTGGGACAGTCTCTGGATGGCCTTTCCTTTAGTCTCTGCTCTACACTTTGTCTCTTTATTTGCTCCCATGAGTATTTTGTTCCCTTTCTAAAAAGAACCGAAGCACACATCCTTTGGTCTTCCTTCTTCTTGAGCTTCGTGTGCTCTGTGAATTGTATCTTGGGTTTTCCGAGCTTCTGAGCTAATATCAACTTATCAGTCAATGTGTACCATGTGTGTTCTTTGTGATTGGGTTACCTCGCTCAGGATAATATTTTCTAGTCCTATCTATTTGCCTAAGAATTTCATGAACTCATTGTTTTTAATAGCTGAGTAGTATTCCATTGTGTAAATGTACCACATTTTCTGTATCCATCCCTCTGTTGAAGGACATCTAGGTTCTTTCCAGCATCTGGCTATTATAAATAAGGCTGCTATGAACACAGTGGAGCATGTGTCTTTATTACATGTTGGAATATCTTCTGGGTATATGCTCAGGAGTAGTACAGCAGGGTCCTCAGGTAGTACTATGTCTAATTTTCTGAGGAACTGCCAAACTGATTTCCAGAGTGGTTGTACCAGCTTGCAATCCCACCAATAATGGAGGAGTGTTCTTCTTTCTCCATATCCTCTCCAGCCTCTACTGTCCCCTGAGTTTTTCATCTTAGCCATTCTGACTGGTATGAGGTGGAATCTCAGGGTTGTTTTGATTTGCATTTCCCTGAAGTCTAAGGATGTTGAACATTTCTTTAGGTGCTTCAGAGCCATTCGAGTTTCCTCAGTTGAGAATTCCCTGTTTAGCTCTGTACCCCATTTTTTAATGGGTTTATTTGGTTCTCTGGAGTCTAACTTCTTGAGTTCTTTGTATATATTGGATATTAGCCCTCTATCAGATGTAGAATTGGCAAAGATCTTTTCCCAATCTTTTGGTTGCCATTTTGTCCTGTTGAGTGTCCTTTTTCTTACAGAAGCTTTGCAATTTTATGAGGTCCCATTTGTCAATTCTTGATCTTAGAGCATAAACTATTGGTGTTCTGTTCAGGAACTTTCCCCCTGTGCCCATGTGTTCGAGGCTCTTCCCTACTTTCTCCTCTATAAATTTCAGTGTATCTGGTTTTATGTAGAGGTCCTTGATTCACTTGGACTTGAGCTTTGTACAAGGAGATAACACTGGGTCAATTTTCATTTTTCTACATGCTGACCACCAGTTGAACCAGCACCATTTGTTGAAAATCCTGCCTTTTTTCCACTGGATGGTTTTTGCTCCTTTGTCAAATATCAAGTGACCATATGTGTGTGGCTTGATTTCTGAGTCTTCAATTCTATTCCATTGATCTACCTGCCTGTACCAATACCACACAGTTTTTAATCACTATTGCTCTGTAATAGAGCTTGATGTCAGAAATGGTGATCCCCTCTCCCCCCGAAGTTCTTTTATTGTTGAGATAGCATTTGCTATCCTGGGTTTTCTGTTATTCCAAATGAATTTGCAGATTGCTCTTTCTAACTCTATGAATAATTGATTTGGAATTTTGCTAGGATTACATTGAACCTGTAGATTGCTTTCGAAAAGAGGGCCATTTTTACTATATTAATCCTGCCAATCCATGAGCATGGGAGATTGTTCCATCTTCTGAGATCTTCTTCAATTTCTTTCTTCAGAGACTTGAAGTTCTTGTCATACAGATCTTTTACTTGCTTGGTTAGAGTCACACCAAGGTATTTTATATTATTTGTGACTGTTGTGAAGGGTGTTGTTTCCCTAATTTCATCCTCCACCTGTTTATCTTTTGAGTTTTATTTTGTTTTGTTTTGTTTTTTATACAAGATCTCACTATGTAGCCCTGACTGGCCTAGAACTTACAGAGATCCATCTGCCTCTGCCCACCAAACTGCTGGGATTAGAGCGCCACACCATCCTATCTAGCCTTGTTTATCCTTTGAGTATAGAAGGCTACCAATTTGTTTGAGTTAATTTTATATCCGGCCACTTTGCTAAAGTTGTTTATCAGCTTTAGGAGTTCTCAGGTGGAATTTTTGGGGTCACATAAGTATAGTATCATATCTTCTGCAAATGGTGATATTTTCACTTCTTCCTTTCCAATTTATATCCCTTTGACCTCCTTTTGTTGCCTCATTGCTCTAGCTAGAATTTCAAGTACTATTTGAATAGATAGGGAGAGAGTGGGCAGCCTTGTCTAGTCCCAGATTTTAGTGTCTCTCCATTTAGTTTGATGTTGGCTACTGGTTTGCTGTATATTGCTTTTACTATGTTTAGGTATGGGCCTTGAATTCCTGATCTTTCCAAGACTTTTAACACGAATTTTGTCAAATGCTTTTTCAACATCTATTGAAATGATCATGTGGTTTTTTCCTTTGAGTTTGTTTATGTAGTGAATTATGTTGATGGATTTCCATATATTGAACCATCCCTGTATCCTACTTGATCATGGCAAATGATCATTTTGATGTGTTCTTGGATTCAGTTGGCAAGAATCTTTTTTTATTTTCTATATTTTTTTATTGAATATAATCTTCATTTACATTTCAAGTGGTAAAATCTTTCCCAGTTTCCCCCCTCCCCAAAACCTCTCAACCCCTCCTCCCACTCCCTGCCTCCAAGTATATGCCCCGCCACCCAACCCACTCCCACCTCCCCTCCCCCTCAATTTCCCCTTGTTGGGGCATCTATTTAGCCTTCACCTGACCAAGGACCACTCCTCCCACTGATGCCCGACAAGGCGTTCCTCTGACACATTTTTGGCTGGAACCATGTATACCCCTTGGTTGCTGGTTTAGTCCCTGGGAGTCCTGGGGCATCTAGGTGGTCAACATCGTTGTTCTTCCCGTGGGGCTGTAAACCCCTTCAGCTCCTCCAGACTGCCCTCCAACTCCTCCATTGGGGACCCCACTCCCAGACCAATGGTTGGCTACTAGCATCTGCCTCTGTATGTATAAGGCTCTGGCAGGGCCCCTCCAAAGACAACCATGGCATGCTCCTTTTGATATGCGCTTCTTGTCATCCATAGTAGTGTTGGGGTTTGGTGACTGTTTATAGGATGAATCCCCAGGTAGGGCAGTCTCTGGGTGGCCTTTACTTCAGTTCCTGCTCCACACTTTGCCTCCATTATTGCTGTAAGTGTATTGTTCCCTTTCTCAGAGGAACCCAAGCACCCCCACTTCAATCCTCCACCTTCTTGAGCTTCCTGTGGTCTGTGAATTGTAACGTGTTTATTTTGAGCTTTTGGGCTAGCATCCACTTATCAGTGAGTGCAAACCATGTGCATTCTTTTGAGATTGGGTTACCTCGCTCAGGATGACACTTTCTAGTTCCATCCATTTCCCTAAGAATTTCATGAATTCATTGTTTTTAATAGCTGAATAGTACTCCATTGTTTGTATATACCACAGTTTCTGTATCTATTTCTCAGTTGAAGGACATCTGGGTTCTTTCAAGCTTCTGGCTATTATGAATAAGGCAGCTATGAACATAGTGGAGCATGTGTCCTTATTACATGTAGGAGCATCTTCTGGGTATATACCCAGGAGTGGTATAGCTGGGTCCTGAGGTAGTACTATGTCTAATTTTCTGAGGAATCGGGTTGGCAAGAATTTTATTGAGTATTTTTGCATCAATGTTGATAAAGGAAGTTGGTCTGAAGTTCTCTTTCGTTGTTTGGTCTTTGTGTGGTCTAGATATAAGCATAATTGTGGCCTCATTAGAATGAATTGGGTAGTGTTCCTTCTGTTTCTATTTTGTGGAATAGTTTGAAAGATATTGGGATTAGATCTTCTTTGAAGGTCTGATAGAATTTTCCACTAAACCTATCTGATCCTGGGCTTTTTTTGATCGGGAGACTTTTAATGACTTCTACTTCTTTAGGGGTTATGGAACTGCTTAGATGGTTTATCTGATCCTGTTTTAACTTTGGCACCTGGTTTCTGTCTAAAAAATTGTCCATTTCATTCCAGATTTTCCAATTTTGTTGAGTATAGGCTTTTGTAGCAGGATCTGATGATTTTTTAATTTCCACAGTTTCCGTTGTTATATCTCCCTTTTCATTTCTGATTTTGTTAGTTTGGATACTGTCTCTGTGCCTTCTAGTTAGTCTGGCTAATGGTTTATCTATCTTGTTGTTTTTCTCAAAGAACCAGCTCCTGGTTTGGTTGACTCTTTGTATAGTTCTTTTTGTTCCTATTTGGTTGATTTCAGCCCTGAGTTTGATTATTTCCTGCTGTCTACTCCTCTCGGGTGTATTTGCTTCTTTTTGTTCTAGAGCTTTCAGGTGTGCTGTCAAGCTGCTAGTGTATGCTCTCTCCAGTTTCTTTTTGGAGGCACTTACAGCTATGAGTTTTTCTCTTACCACTGCTTTTATTGTGTCCCATAAGTTTTGGTGTGATGTGTCTTCATTTTCATTAAATTCTAAAATGTCTTTAATTTCTTTCTTTATTTCTTCCTTGACCAAATTATCATTGAGTAGATCATTGTTCAGCCTCCATGTGTATGTGGGCTTTCCATTGTTTTTGTTGGTATTTAAGATCAGCCTTAGTCCATGATGATCTGATAGGATGCATGGGATTATTTTAGTCTTCTTGTATCTGTTGAGGCCTGTTTTGTGACAGGTCAGTTTTGGAGAAGGTACCATGAGGTGCTGAGAAGAAGGTATATTGTTTTGTTTTAGGATGAAATGTTCTGTAGATATCTGTTAAATCCATTTGGTTCATAACTTCTGTTAGTTTCACTGTGTCTCTGTTTAGTTTGTGTTTCCATAATATGTCCGTTGCTGAGATTGGGGTATTGAGGTCTCCTACTATTATTGTGTGAGGTGCAATGTGTGCTTTGAGCTTTAGTAAAGTTTTTTTTTTTTTTTTTTTATGAATGTGGGTACCCTTGGATTTGGAGCATAGATGTTCAGAATTGAGAGTTCATCTTGGTAGATTTTTACTTTGACCAGTATGAAGTGTCCTTCCTTACCTTTTTGATAAATTTTGTTTGAAAGTTGCTTTTATTCAATATTAGAATGGCTACTCCAGCTTGTTTCTTGGGACAATTTGCTTGGAAAATTGTTTTCCAACATTTTACTCTGAGGTAGTGTCTGTCTTTGTCACTTAAGTGCATTTCCTGTATGCAGGAAAATGCTGGGTCTTGTTTATGTATCCAGTGTGTTAGTCTATGTCTTTTTATTGGGGAATTGAGTCTATTGATGTTAAGAGATATTAAGGAAAAGTGATTATTACTTTTTGTTATTTTTGTTGTTAGAGGTGGAATTATGTATGTGTCTCTATCTTCTTTTGGGTTTGTTGAAGGATTACTTTCTTGCTTTTTTTAGGGTGTCATCCCCCCCCCCTTGTGTTGTTGTTTTCCATCTATTATCCCTTGTAGGGCTGGATTTGTGGAGAGATATTGTTTAAATCTGTTTTTATCATGGAATATCTTGGTTTATCCATCTATGGTAATTGAGAGTTTTGCTGGGTATAGTAGTCTGGACTGGCATTTGTGTTCTCTTAGGGTCTGTATGACATCTTCCCAGGATCTTCTCGCTTTCATAGTCTCTGACCAGAAGTCTGGTGTAATTCTGATAGGTCTGCCTTTATATGTTACTTGGCCTTTTTCTCTTACTGCTTTTAATATTCTTTCTTTGTTTAGTGCAATTGGTGTTTTGATTATTATGTGATAGGAGGAATTTCTGTTCTGGTCCAGTCTATTTGGAGTTCTCTAGACTTCTTGTATGTTCATGGGCATCTCTTTCTTTAGGTTAGGGAAGTTTTCCTCTATAATTTTGTTGAAGATATTTTCTGGCCCTTTAAGTTGGGAATCTTCGCTCTCTTTTATACCTATTATCCTTAGGTTTGGTCTTTTCATTGTGTCCTGGATTTCCTGGATGTTTTGGGTTAGGATCTTTTTGCATTTTGCATTTTCTTTCTTTGACTGTTGTGTGAATGTTTTCTATGGTATCTTCTGCACCTGAGATTCTCTCTTCTATCTCTTGTATTCTGTTAGTGATGCTTGCATCTATGACTCCTGATCTCTTTCCTAGGTTTTCCAACTCCAGTGTTGTCCCCCTTTGTGATTTCTTTATTGTTTCTATTTCCATTTTTAGATCCTGGATAATTTTGTTCATTTCCTTCATCTGTTTGATTGTGTTTTCCTATAATTCTTCAAGGGATTTTTGTGTTTCCTCTTTAAGGGTTTCTACCTGTTTACATGTGTTCTCCTTATTTCTTTAAGGGAGTTATTTATGTCCTTCTTAAAGTCCTCTGTCATCATCATGAGATGTGTTTTTAAATCAGAATCTTGCTTTTATGGTGTGATGGTATATCCAGATGCTATGGTAGGAGAATTGGGTTCTGATGATGCCAAATAACCTTGGTTTCTGTTGCTTATTATCTTACCCTTGCCTCCTGCCATCTGGTTATCTCTAGTGCTACCTGCCCTCGATATATCTGACTGGAGCCTGTCCTTCCTTTGATCCTGATCATGTTAGAACTCCTCATAGCCTTGCTGTCTCTGTGATTCTGTGATGCTGGGATCCTGGGTGTGTCAGAGCTCCTGGGAGTCAAGTTGCCTCTGGGGCCCTGAGATCCTGGTGGGACCAAGCTCCTGGGATCCTGGGATCCTGACTGAGATCCTGAGCGTGTTAGAGCACCTGGGAGTGGAGCTTCCTCTGGGTGTTGTGGAATTAGCTTTGGGAGTTCACAGGAGCCTCGCCTTCTTATATAGTTGTGCTCTCTGTTGCTGCTCTCCTACTTCAAGTCACCACCTACTGAGTGTGCTTTTCTTTCAGTGTTTCACTCAGAAATCACCTTCTATAAAGCTATTTCCAGTTCTCCCAAGTAACTCTGGGCTAATTCTACCTGCTGTGAAATTTTATGGACATTGCTGGATTTTTTAAGTTTTTTTAAGGTTGTTTTGTTTTTTTGAGGCAAGATCTCATGCATCCCAGGCTAATTTGGGATTCATTCTATAGCTAAAGATGACCTGAACACCTTATTCTCCTGCCTCCCAGTGCTCCGATTCTATAACCACCATTCCTGGATGAGACAGTGCCACAGCCTCGTCTGTTTAGTAAATGCTCTGCCAACTGAGGTAGAGCTGCAATCCCCACTGTAGGGTTTGTATCTGTGTTAATAAGTGATGCTGATCTGTAGATTTCTTGAAGTTCTCTTATCTGGATGTACTGCAGTCATGCACCTTATTTTTTGAAAAATCTATTATTGTTACTGCGTGGTGCTGGTGCACACCTTTAATCCCAGCATTCAAGAGGCAAAGGCAGGTCTACAGAGTGAGTTCCAGGACAGCCCAGGCCACACAGAGAAACCTTGTTCAAAAAACAAGGGGGAAAACTAGCATCATTTCTTCGGAGCCATCTGAACAAGGTATTCACCCCCTTTTTTATTGATTGATTAATTAATTAAAATTTTTACATTCTGACCACAGTTTCCCCCTCCTCCTCTCCAAGTCCTAGCCCCTACTCCTACCCCCAATTCACTACTCCTCTGTTTCTTTTCAGAAAATGCAGGCCTTCTGTGAATATAAAGTAGTCCTGACATTTCAAATTGCAATAAGACTAGGCACTGACTCCCCTATCCAACCCAGTAAGAGGAAAGGGTCCTAAAAGCAGGCAACAGAGTCAGAGATAGCCCTGCTCCCACTGTTAGGAATCCCACAGGAAGACCAAGCTACACAACTATAACATATCCAGAGAGCCTAGGTCAGTCCCATGGAGGCTCCCTGGTTAGTGGTTCGGTCTCTGTGAGCTCCTGTTGGCCCAGGTTAGTTGATTCTGTGGGTTTTCTTGTGTCCTTGACCTCTCTGACTCCGACAATCCCTCCTCCCCCTCTTCTGCTTAATTCCCTGAGCTCTACCTAATGCTTGGCTGTGGGTCTCTGCATCTGTTTCCATCAGTTGCTGGGTAAATCCTCTCTGATGATAATTGGACTAGACTCCAATCTACGAGTATAGCAGACGATCACTAGGAATTATTTCATTGACTTTTCTTTGTCTCTTTTGTTTGTTTGTTTTGCCAGTCATGTTTGGTTCTATCTTAGGTCTCTGAACTCTCCAGCCTCTGACTCCTGGTCATCCAGGCAGTGTCAGGGGTGAGCTTCCTCTTGTGACTTGGGTTTCAAGCTGGACCAGTTGTTGGCTGGCCACCACACACACACACACACACACAATTTCTGGGCCACCTTTACCCCAGCACTTGCAGTTCCTTGGGGCAATTTTGACCTTCGTCATCAAGATAGCTCCAACCAACAAAAGGAGGAGCAGCAGTAACCACAGCCCCTCTTGGGACTCTAGCATTTTTATACCCTCTCATGAGTCTCCGTAATTCCAAACATCACACATTTGCAGAGATCATCAGGCATGCATGTGGTACACATACATGCATGCATACAGGCAAAACATTCATATATGTAAAGTAAAATAAGTAAATTCCAGAAAAATTTGAAGAAGTTCTCCAACAGTTTCCTCAGGGTGTTACTTAAGCTAACATGTGTACTAAGCAGTGCACTTAGCCTGGAGTTGACTTGTGTGTGCAGATTCTAAGCAGACCCTTAGCATCCCTGTAGTTGGGAAGCCGCACAGGAGGTGAGAGCCTGCCTACAGGAATCAGGGATGACTTCTGGACTATTCTTGGACCATGCGTTTGAGGAAGAAGAGTCCAAAACGAAAGCTGGCAAAGGGCAGAGCCACAGGGTGCACAGAGCCGGAACACATCTGCCAGGGGTCACATATACACTAGGGTAGGAAGGCAGCATGTTTCAAGCCAGGTGCTTCAAGAAACCAGCAGGCTGGAGTCACCCTAGGAGGAAGCACAGTGGCCAAGAGCTCTGTTCTTGTAAGCCATGGTGGTTATAGAGCCAGTTGAGCCAGGAAGTTTCATTCCTACTCTGCATCCCTAAGGATGAATTCTAGTCCAGCCAGAGCCATAAGAAATGTGGACAGTGTAAGGACTGGTGAAATCTAGCACATGCTCCATGCAAGGCACTGCTGAATGAACTGGGACGAGTCTGACCAGTCACATCTAAGTGAACAAGAAGAGAAATCAAGGCGATGGGAAAGGGAAGCAGGAAATGAGAGGTCAGAGCAAGGAGTGGTGGAGGTAGAACCGGGTACCAGCCAAGGCAGCCAGGGAAGGCTTCTCCAATGGACAGGATAACTTAGAACAGAGCCGGAAGAGTGCCACCAAGTTAGCTCTGAAAGGATGAAGCAGACTGCTCCATGCAAGGCCCTGCAGTAGGGAAGTACAGACATGTTCTAGGAACAGTAAGTAAGCCTAGTGAGACTGGCCAGGGAGGCATGTAAAAAGATTCAGGTTTATGCCAAGTATAGTAGGAAAACCCTAGAGAACTTAGAAGCAGGAAAATGCCCTCAGAGAGGCTGGAAAGATGGCTTGGCACTTAAGAGCACTGACTGCTCTTCCAGAGGACCCAGGTTCGATTCCTAGCACCCACATGGTGGCTTACAGCCATCAGTTAACTATGCATGTGGTGCACAGACAGTTATATGCAGGCAAGATCCATGTAATAATATAGAAGATAGGAAAAAAAGAAGAGAATATCCTCAGATGCAAGTTTCCAGAGGAGCCTCCAGCTCTTGGATTTTGAAGAGTCGGGGAGTGAGCTGCTGGAGAGAAGCTGAGCAGCTCATGAGGAGGCAGTGGAGACAGTGTGGGCTGTGGGAGTGGAGCAGGGAGGTCTGCGACAGACCTGGGAATCAGAGCAGGTTGTGCCAATAGGCTGGACATCAGAATGGAGTGTGGAGGGCGAAGGTCCAGCAAGGAGATGAGTCAGTGGGGACCCTACAATTGCAAATGAGACAGGAGAGACAGCTGAGGACCAGCCTTCCTTTTGATGTGGATGGGAACAATCTGGGTGCTGACTGAATTCCTGATTCCTGTTTCTCTGTGACAAATAGTGATTAGCACTAGTAATATTGGGTCATTTAAACAGGCAAATTAAAGAAAATGCAAAAGCTTGTTTGACGCCCAGAGACCCTGACACCCTGGAAGCTGCTGATGGAGGGGCCACTGCACAGGGTGTGCCAGCCTGGGCACTGGGTACAGGGGCTGCCTTGGGTGATTTGGAATGGTGACTGTTTGGCTGGCTGGCTTTCTGGTTAGCTACATTTGATACCAGCTTCTCTTTTCCTTGTCCTTTCCCTTGAAGCAGGCCCCAGATAAGATATTCTCCTCTTAGTAGATATTTTCCCCCTTAGAAGACAGTTTCAGCCTGAAAGCCTTGTTAATAGAAACCAAATGTGAGCTCAAGCCTTCCCGTAAATCTTAATAGATGAGACACTGCCCTGAAATGAAGGGCCCACAGTGGGAAGGGTTGCCTGACAGAGGAAAGTGGTGGCATGATTCAGCCAGGCCACATAATAAATTTTGGTTAGTATCTGTAATAGAAAACGCAGCCGTCATCCTTGGTTAAGTCTGAGTGGAGACTGTGTGTTGGGCAGCCCTGTAGTCCTAGCCTCTCCATTTCACTCCCTGTCCTGCCCCGCCCCCACTGTTAACTCAGGAGGCACTTTGGGCTTTGGGATTTGTTTTGTTTTGCTAAGAAGTTCCTGGAACACCACCAAGAGGTATGGAAAAGCTGAAAAGTGGGTGACAGGATTGTGAGGATGAGAGCTGGCAGACACCACTTTGCAGATTGCAGCTGACACAAGCTCAGAATGGGAAGTACATTAGAAACTGACTGAACAGTTTAGAAACCTCAGAACAGTTGTCTAAAGTTGTGCTGCCAGTACCTATGAGACTTGAGCTAGGAGAACCTGAGTTTACAAGCAGCAGACAACTGACTGGACATGTTCTCCTGCTCACATCTACTCCTCGTTCAGGTCTCTATTGTCCAACTTTTCCAAAGGTGTCTTCCACCCTTGACCTGCGTGTGTAGTGCAGCTAAGAAGAATCTAGAAGTCAGAGCTGACAGGGAAGCTTGTCGATAGCTGCAGTGTGGAGCCATGCCTTTCCTTTCTCTTCAGGGCTCTCTGATTAGTTAATTGAAAGTGACATGTCTCTATGCCCACCTCCATCCTGACCATTGGCAGGAAAGGAATGAGGAAGCGCATGGCCTGCTGAGAGGCAGATCTCAGTGGGCCTGCGCTGCATAGAAGGTATCTGGGGCACTTAAGACTTGAGCAAACAGGACAAAATCGTAGCCCAGAGGCTTATCTCAGATAGAGGGAATGACTGGCAAAGAAGCTGTAGTTCATTGGCCACAGAGCCTGCCTTTCTGTGACTGAAAACCGAACTGCATGTGTGGATCACACCTGTGTGCCATCTCACATTTTACATACATGCCCTGTCATGTTGTGACATTGACAGGAATAGTGAAAGTGAAGGATTGGCTTTGGGTCATGTTTTAGAAGGGTTGCAGTCCATTGTGGCTAGAGCATGAGGCAGGTTATCCTATCGTATCCTCAGTCAGGAAGCAGAGCACTTGAAGTGGGCCATCCCTCCTCTCCTAAACTTCTGTGGAAACGCCCTCCCAGACATTCCAAATCTAGTCAAGTGGACTGCAAAAGTGAACCATCATGGACCTTATTTCTTCGGCACCATCAGACAGTATTTTGATTCAGTCGGGTAGTTAAAAATCCCAAGTCAAATGCTTCTCTACACACTGGCTTCCCAAGACTATTCATAATGATGATGCACTGCTTGTCACGGGAAACAAAACCAAATCCAGGCCTTCTGTCTCCTGGCCTGTGGTTGAATTGTCCTCAACTAACCAACCAACCGCTCAGGATCTTGTTTCCACAGCTGCTTGTATGATAACCTTTCTTCTGTTCAGTTGTCATATTGTAGTACTTTTTTGTTTCTTTGATTATTATTGATTTGTTTTTGTTTTACTTGTTTGTTTTTGGTTTACTTTGGCTTATTTTGTTTATTGTGGGCCAGAATTGATTTCAAATAATTAGTTACCTAAAGTCTGGCAAGACGGCTCATCAAGCAAAGGTGCTTGCTGCCAAGCTTAACAACCCATATTTGATCCCTAGGACCCACGTGGTAGAGAAAAAGAGCCAACTTTCATAGGTTGTCCTCTGGCCACTATACTTACGCCACCATAGTAGATATAATTAAAATCTTTAAATAATAAAATGAGTTAATTCGGTGAGTAGGTGGCACATATCTGTAATTCCTACCATTTTCAGGAAGGTGGAAAGTTGTTGGTCAGTCTGAGGCTACATGCAAGACCTTTTTCAAAAATAAAAAAGCTACCTCCGTTAAGATCTAATCCAGTGGCCTTTGAGTTGAGAATAGTATGACACACATACTTTAGGCAGGTAGAGGGAAGAATGGATGAGCAGGATCTCATAATATAGGCAGAAAGGCAGAAAATGGAGTTGACTCTGGGCTTTTTGCTCAGACCTCTGAGGCCTTAGCAGGCTTCTTCTTTGAGCTCACTTCATGAAGACTATTTTATTCATCTCTTTCCTGTGCTAGGGTGGAACCAGGGCCTTGCAGGCACTAGGAAGAACATTCACAAGAAATGTGAATTTCCTTTCCTCTAGAAAATACTGTCTGACTATAGAACTTGAGCTTTTTGATTGGTTAGTTGTTTGGAGTCAGGTTTTGGCACATGATGAGACCTTCTTGAGAGATACTTGATTGGTGTTCAAGGGCTCTAGCTGCTTTCAGGGTTGTGGCCATGTGTGGTATTGAGTATTTCTGCACAGACCTTGAGAACTGGGGCCCAGGTAGAGAGATGGATTCAAAGGAACAGAGGAGGTCTTAGAGGCTGCAGGAGAGGCAGCAAGGCACCTGACACTGAAGGAACTTAGTGGTAAGAACCAAGGTCTTAAGAGGTTTTAGTGTTGCCAGAGCAGAAACCAAAGTAGAACCTACTCTGCTGTCGTTCCCTGGGGCCTGTGCTATGCATCCAGGGCTTGGAGTAGAACCAGGCATGGAACTTAACTTGAGTGGCCAGGGAGATGAAAACTAGCTCCCCAGAGCTGGCCAGGGCACAGCGAAGGTGAAGGCTGCGACTTCGTCCCACCAACCGCCTGTCAGGCCCTACCTCAACCCTCCCTGCTGTGTGTGGACTATAAATCTATTCCCGTTCTAGCTCCCAAATAATTGACACAAATATCTTTTAAGTTTTTTTGACGAGCTGCAAGCCTAGGTTGAACAGGTTCTGAGCTATTCTAATCCTCTCAACTATCGTACTTCTCAGCCACGTGCTCCTTTACCTTCAGTCTGAGTCTGTTCGGGCTTGCTTTGCTCTGGATGTCCTCGTGGGGAATCTCTTGGTGACCTGCTCTTCACGCTCATCAGGACTCCCCCTGGGACCTCTCCATATTGTCACCTCTCTTCTTCCTTCCTTCCTTTCTACCTGGGACCCCTGACTTAGATAGAAAGTGCTGCCCTATTATATTATATTCTCTGCCCAGCCATAGGCTGGTCAGCTCTTTACTAACCAGAGATAATTGGGGCACATTCTTTGCACAACATTGATACGGGAGATGTTCAATAATCATGAGACCACCCCCCAACAGCTGTGCCTCAGCATTTACCTTCAGAAACATGGAGCTGCCAACCTTTAAGAGCTTCACCAGAAAAATTCCTTCTTTTGCCTCCTGCAGCCTGGCTTTCACTTTTCTTTAGTTGGATTTTCTTCTACTTCTTAGTCTTCCCTTTTACAACACACACCAAATAGAAGCATATTAGCCAGGTTGCAACTACAAATTAAGAGAGGGCAGTGACTGACTACCCAGTGACAACAGTCCCAGGGGGATAGTTACTGTAATCAAGACCCTGTCTGCATGGGCCATGGGACTAGAGTTCTAAAGGCTGTATCGAGACCAAACTGCCTCTCACTCTCTGCAGCCAGCGAGACAGCCAACCTGGGGCACTAGGAGCTTTTGGAGAGGTGGTGACTGTTGCTGAGCCCTGGAATGCACACCCCTTGAATGTAGCTTTCATAGTGGGCTTCCCGTGTGGTGGTGCCACCACCCCTCCCTAACTGGATCTCAGCCACCTTTGGAGTCATCTCCAAAGAGAAATGAGAAAGCACAGAATCACTCTGAGCCTTGATTCCCTCACCAAAGGCCGTGTGGCCCAGAGTGAAGGGTTTGGAGCTCTAGGAGCCTGGCAGATGGTCAAGAAAGAGCAAAATGGAAGTCTAAGGAAGGCTAGAGCAGTCCTAAGAAGGGACCTTCCTATGAAAATCCAAGCCCTGGTTCCTGCTGGCCTACATTTTAGGGGAATCTACCCCTGGGCCTGTCACTGTCCTCTAATGGAGAAGTTGATGGCGTAGTGAAACTGTGGGTGTGCTAGGGAGAGAGATGTTGCCCAGAGCCACAGAGCAGCAGTCCTGCCCTGTGTCCACCCCTCACAATGGAAGGAAAGAGAGATATGGGGACAAGATTGACACCTCTGGGGGAGTGAAGGCCAAAAAGATTGGGTTGTGATTTTTGCCCTAGGAACCACAGTTCTTCCAAGTCAGACACCTGGCATCAAGATGCAGGATCCACAAGTTCAGCCTCAAAGCTGTACTGGGGGTGTGAGAGAGAGAGAGCCCTACACAGCACCAGCCCTCAGGCCAGTTCTTCCTCTCCACATCATTTCAACAAAGCAGAATACTGCTTTACGGCACCAGCACTGTGCACAAAGCAGGTTTCTCTGGGAACCCAGCAGTGCCGCCCCCACTGTCTTACCAAGGTTCTAGATGAAACACCACCTGGTACTCAAGAGTTCTGAGAAGCGTCACCTCCCCCAACTAGAATAATAGGAAAAGCTATGCTTCAGGCATAAACAGTCCAGAGGGGTCAAGCACTATGTTTATTTCTACAAGTATTTCTCGAGCACAATGTCAGAGGAGAGGACAGGAGTTTGCAGAGTCCTGTCCCGAGCCCTGATCATTGTGGCAGCACTGGCGGGTCTTCCTGACATCCCAACTCCTGGCACCTCTTCAGGAAAAATATTATCATGACCTGTGATTACTGACTTGCACATCCCCTTTCCTTATCCACCCTCCACCCCACCCTTTCTTTTGTCTTTTATTACATACTATTTGTTTCCCCTAGGGGGGAATATTTCTTTGTGTCTTGGTGATAGATACACTTTATGAGTTTTACTTTTTGTACACCTGCCTAGGCTAAAGGTTTGATTCAGCCTCTCTTTGCTGATCTCCTGCTCAGGAGCAGGACTGGCCACTGCCCCACTCAGCTCAGAACCTGCCGCTAACACTGAGTTCTTTGCTCTCATCAGGGAGAGCTTAAGGCTATGATTGTTGGGGCCTCGTGTGTCTCCGCTCTGTCCCTTGGTCTATGTCTGCATGCAGTAGAAAGGGCTGCCCTTACATGCACAGACTTGGTAGAGAATGGCAATGAGCTGCTCCGATGAAAGCTGTTCCACTTCTACCTCTGCCTCATCTGTCAGAGGTGCCACCATTGGCTCCAGGGCTATCCTCCTCACTGCTAAGTGCCCAACAGCCCTTGTTTCCAATAGAGACAGAGTAGGCCTTGGGCCACAGTGAGTTCACTCAACAGTCATTGGCTAAAATGTGAGAACACTGTTCCATATGGCTTTCAGAGTTACTGTTAATTTTCACACCAAGTTGATGTCCTATTCACAAATAGCAATAGCAAATAAATGTTTTGTATAATTGTGTGTGTGTGTGTGTGTGTGCTCATGTGGGCTTAGTGTGTGTGTGTGTGCACATGTGTGTATTCATGTGGGTTTAGGGGGGTATGTGTGTGGGGGGGGGTTCATTAGGTATGAGTGCATATGCATGTGTTTGGAGGCTAGAAGCAAACTTTGGGTGTTCCATAGTTTTCATCCCCCTTGCTTTTTATGATGAGGTCTCTCACTGGCCTAGAGCTCACTGATTGGACTAAGCTGTTTGGCCAGTGAGCCGGGATCTTCTCAGTGCTAGAATTATAGTATATGCCGCATACTATACATGGCATCCGGGGATTGAACTCGGGACCTGATTCTTGAGCAGCATGAATATCACCAGCGGCGGCATCTCCCCACCCTCAGAAAATGTATGTTGTGATATATCTATGCACATTCAGTGTGCACAGAACCCAGACAGAAGCTAAACCTAGGCAGTGGCCAGGCCTGAAGTCACTGAGATGGCTGCTGCAGACTTCACCTCCAAAGAGCCTTTAGGAAGAAGACTCCTACTGGAGCTTTGCCAAGGGCCGTTTTTCTTCTTTCTCCATTCCAGGCATGGACTCTGAAAAACTCAAACGAATCCAGCTCCCAGTGCCAAGTGAGGCTGAGAAAACCACCTACAATCATCTGCTGGCCGAGAGACTCATCAGGATCATGAACAATGCTGCCCAACCAGGTAGCCCTATCTTGGGTTATGCGAGGGAACAGTTTCCAATCCAGGCACATAAGCCATAGGTTCTAGATCCACTCTTTTTGAGAAGCTGGAGAACTCTCAGCCCTTCCTTTCCCCTAGGCACCAACACCTGCCTTCTGTTGCAGGCAGGATTCAGTCTCTGGAGCTATGAACACCCTCAGGTGTAATCACACCTCTCTTCTCCCTCTATACCAGCCTTTCTTTTCTACTTTCATCATGGCTGGGACCCTCCTCTCTGGGGAGTCTGAAGCCATATTGTGGGGATGAACTAGGCTAGGACTCTGAGAGAATCAACAGGTGTGAAGGTCTGGGGAGGACACACTCACTCTTGTGCCCATTGTCTCCAATGGTTTGGCCCAGCACCCATCTGTATCCAGCCACTAAGGCAATGAGAGCAGTGGGGTGAAGCTGTGGACCTAGGCTTTCCCAGCTGGAGTAAGGATGATTTTTACTCCAGGAGATCTGTGACTATGACTAGAGACATTTTAAACTGAATGACTAAGAATGTTCCTGGCCTAGTGCTAAACACCTCAAGTTGCCCAGGACCTCTGTAGCCCAGAGTTATCTGACTTGAAATGTCAACAGTTGCGTGATAGCTCTGCAAAGACAAGAGAAAGATCACTAAAAATGAGTAAATGCATGGGAGATAATCTGAAGAGAAGTATGGTTAGAGCAGCCTCATGTGGTAAGCCTGGACCAGGTCAACTGCAGTTGGTCAAACACTGTGTGTGTTGCTATGCTAGCAAATGGGAGAGGGACCTGGAGAACCAGATCATTGGCCTCAGGGGACAGTAGATATCATAACAGCCATGGAATAGATGCTTCCTGATTACATCCTATATACCAGCCAAGAGCCTCAGCTGTTGGTCTTCAAAGTCACAGAAGCTATATATAGACTGTGGAGATGGGGGGGGTCTTGTGCTTGGAGAAAAGGCCAGGACAAGGCCAGCATTGGAGACCCACATGCATGGTCAATAAAGGCCTAGATGAAGAGAGGGATGTCATTGATTGAGCCCTTGATACACTGCCTATAACTAGAAGTGACAAAGAAGAGACACCCTAGGACCCTGAGCCAGGAGAAAAAGGATATAGGGTATGACTGGAGACATTGGATATTCGTTGGGTCAGTTATTGCTGAGAAATTCATTTAAAGGGGGCAGAGCCTTTTCCTGGGACTGGGGTCAGGGGTGAGTTTTGGGGGTCAGGGGAAACAGTTGGAGCCACATAGGTCAGGGCATTGAGGGAACTGTGCTGTGGTCAAAGATAGGATCAACTCTGGCTGGAACTTGTAAAGGCAGGAACTTGATGGCCAGCAGAGGGAGTAGAACTTCTCTGGAAAGGCACTTAACCTCTGAGTGGAGAGGGATGGAAGGTCTGGAGTGGGTGGGTGGGGCTGCAGAAGTAAGCAAAGACTGAGTTTCCCTGGGCTTTTAGAATGCTAAACAAGACCGGTTTGCCCGGATATAGCTTTGGCATTTGTAAGCACAAAATTTTCTGTTTCAACCCCACCTATGGGGTGGGGCATTAGTGGGCTGGTGTGTGGGGTGTGTCCCTGGAGTGCCCCTGCTTGGGCCTCAGTATTCTAGACATCAGGGACAAAGCCCAAAGACTCTCTGCTCCCTCATTCTCCTGCTATACTTACACCTTTCCTTAGAAATAAAGTGCAAAGGGCTGGAGAGATGGCTCAGTGGTTAAGAGTACTGACTGCTCTCTCTTCCAGAGGGCCTGAGTTCAGTTCCCAGCAGCCACATGGTGGCTCACAACCATCTGTAATGGGATCCAATGCCTTCTTCTGGTGTGTCTGAAGAGAGTGACAGTGTACTCACATACATAAAATAAATAATTTAAGGAAGGAAGGAAAGGAAAGGAAAGGAAAGAAAGAAAGAAAGAAAGAAAGAAAGAAAGAAAGAAAGAAAGAAAGAAAGAAAGAAAGAAAGAAAGAAAGAAAAAGCGAGCAAAGACCCATACGACAGTTTGCTTAATAGTAGTTGGCTTTAGGTTAGGCAATGGGTATCTTCCCTAGGAGGAAAGAAATGGCCTCCAGTAGCAAGTAGTTACCTTTCCAATCCAGAAAGTAGCAGAGTCCCAAAAGCATTATTAAGCCAGTGCCCATTCCACCCCTCTCTGCCCTAATAGATTTCATAAGTCAGCCATTGTGTTTGTGCTTGCTTATCAGTTTCTGCTTATATAGTTTAAGCTAGTCTGGGTTGGCTTTCTGTTAACTGTGACCAAATTGTGATGAGCTTCATGCTGTACTAGCCAGCACCCAGGCCTGGAGCGGGTGCTGTGTAAACCCCCAGGAGGAAATCTCTACAGACACCCAGCGTGCTCAGCCCCGTGGGAAGGAGTTTGGAGCGCCTTTCTGGACACCTTCCAAAGACTGGTGATGTCAGCAAGGGCGGGGGTGGCTAGTGCTGGCTGTCAGGTGCACTCATTCAGGCCCCACGGCACCAGGAGAGCCTGTGCTCTTCTGCCATACTGTAACTGAGCCTCACTCGCTCTTCTGGGCCCCCTTGCCTGTTGTCATCTGATCAGGAACAAGGGTGGAAACACCTAGGGCTCACAAGCCTAGGTGCTGAATGAAAAATAAAATAAGAGGAGGAGCTGACGACTCCTAAGAGTGCAGACCGGTACTGTAAAGGTAAGGGAGCAGTAGGCAGAGGGGAGAGGCCAGGCTGGACATGACCAGCAGACTGAAGTGGACCATGAAAACAGAGAGCAAGAGAGAGAGCAAGAAAGGTGGCCTGGGCAAGAGACTAGTGTAGCCAAAGTGGCTGAGTTATATAGGAATCAGACTGGGAAAAGGGAAATGGAACCCAGCCCTTGAGAATAAGAAGTTGAGGGTAGTGAGTGGAATAAGAAGTGCTGAGTAACCCTTGTCCAAAGTTTCAGACTTAGCAGGTGAGAGGGCCCAAGTCACATGACCCACAGTGGGTCTTACAGAACATGCTGGTCAATATCCACACCTGGAAGGAGGGAAACATGCTGGACAGTCATGGCTGCAGCACAGCCTCCCGCCTTCGCCCACCTTCCCTTGCTCACACCTGACAGAGAGACTTAACGGGAGCATTGACCCATAGCTTCCTGGGAAGGGGATTGAGATGTGTTTGTTCTCGCCCCCATATCCATCCCCACACCCATCCCCAAAGTGCCTATCAGGTGGTGGTTAACCTCAAAGAAGGAAAACAAGAGCCTTATGTTTGGGGTGCACACTGAGCTTTGGGGGTACTGGGCTGATTCTGATGTGCTCTGCAGATGGCAGGATCCGGTTAGCTACACTGGAGCTGAGCTGCTTGCTCCTGAAGCAACAAGTATTGACCAGCTCTGGCTGTGTCATCAAGGATGTGCACCTGGCCTGTCTGGAGGTGAGACCATACCTTCCCCTACCCTTCCTGTACTGTCGTCCCTCAGCTGAGATCAGTCATGAGGCTCCTGGCAATGCCTGTTCTTGACATCCCTAGCCTAGCTCAGAGAAGCTAGGCCTGAGATACCTGTGACCCCACCCCGACCACGCCCAAGGTCCTTCTGAAGCCCACTTGTCCAGAGGTACCTCCCTCCATCCAGACCACTGGAAGAGTCCCAAATGCTTGCATTGTAGTGGCTTATTTTGGGGTAATCTGCTTCTGGATGAGCCCTGGAGTTTTCAAATGTTCCTTTTGTATGACAAAGCTTTTATACATGTAGAAACATATATCTACCTAGTGTGGGGGGGGCTCACCATATTATATCATTTCTCATTATTTTGTTCCCTGTCATGATTTTTAGAAAATGTAGGAAGTGCAGAGGTAAAAAAGAAGAACTGAGAGTTGACCCTTGAGTGTATCTGTTCTGATCCACTCTCCCCGCCCCCCACACACACACACTAGTGAAAGAATTTTGTGTTTTATTAAGGAGGATACATTATAGCTATATTCCATAACTGACTCCCCTTTTTAACTGGGTCACCCATCGTTTCTCTCAGATCTGCTTCCCTCACACCTTCCTTCTTCTTCAACAGGGTGCAAGAGAAGAGAGTGTCCACCTTGTACGTCATTTCTATAAGGTATTTGGCAGCACAGGCGGACAGTAGCACGGGGTATCTCTCATGGAGTATAGGGTGGTAGGGTCTAGTCTTGTGCAGTGGCATGAGGGTAGATATAGGCACACAGGTTTAAGTATGTGCATCTTGTGGTATGCATGTAGAGGTTAGAGGAACCTGGAGGAGCTGGTATACTCCTTCCATTGTGGAATATGGGGATCATTGTGGAATATGGGTCATCATATTTGCACCGAAAGTGAGCTTACCTGCTGAGCCATTTTGTTGGCCCTTCGAGTACTTTTTCACACTTGTGAATGTTGTACACTAGCACTTAATACCACAGTCTCTTACAAGAACAATAAAATTTCTGAGGACTTACTATTAGTTTATGGCAGATTGTTTATCAGTTACTCATAAGTTTACTGTAATCTGTGAGATGTACGTGGATGACAGTCAAAGTCATAAGTTAATCTCCTAATACATAGAAAACTACTATGAATCACCCATGATTTTTATCAATTACATATTGTTAATATCTATAAGTATGCATGCTAAGAAAACTTGTGGCAGCATCAGAAGCATCATCTTGAGTGCAGTGAGATGACCTTTAGGATCTGAAGGATTTAGAGACATTTATCTTCAGGTTCTTGCATGAAGAGATCCACTTATACCAGCGTCGGACAGTTTTGTTGGGCTCTGACCGTAGGCATGTCTTAGTATAGTTGGACAGCTCTGAAAAGATGTCATCAGCAGCTGTCATTCCAGACACTGATAAGTCCAAGATGAAGGCAGATGTGGGGTCTACTGAGGCCACTCTCTCACCCCATGTTGTCACATGGGGGATGAGTGGGGTGACTCAGAAGTTCAGCCATAGTGGATTCCTCCCCAGGGCGAGTCATCCTAGCGATCTCCTCCTGTGATCTCTGCTCACATGGTTCCTGCTGGGCTGGGCAGCGGCAGCACAGCCTCTCTGTCCCCTGCCCTTGTTTGCACTTGGCCTGCCACCATTGTTGTTGTTTTAACTGAGCTAAGCCCAGTCCTATAATCTAAAACTCGACCTTGCCAGGACCAGATGACCTGATCCAGCTGCAGTTGTAGACATGCCCAGACAAAGGGTCAGCACTGTGGGCCACACACACACCCCACCTCCCGGAGGAAATCCCACGAGCCCTGAGCCCTTTGTGCCCTTCAGAGAACTGTACTTGGTTGGCCTTTAAGCGAAAGCATGCCCCTCTAGTCAGGCCAGAAGAAAGAAGGAACCCTGAGGCTGCCCAGTGCTCTTTGGACCTCTCCCCTGACAGAACTTCTAGAAACCTGTCTGCCTCTTGAACATGCTGATGTTGTGAACACAGAAAGGCACAGAGTAGCCATTTCCCAGAAACTGCCCCTTGGTCTGGAACAGAAGGAAAACTGTGTTTGCATTTTATTCCCAGGCCAGGGAGACAGGATGGTTCTTACTCAGTTCACTGACTTCTCCCAAGCCCCAACTGTGAGGCAGACTCTAAGGCTGTACATTATTTTGCCTTCCCAGTGAGTGGCCTGATAGACATGGGCTCCAGCCTATTCTTTTCTGACACACAACACCTTTGCCATCCCATTCTTACAGTGAATCCGGTGGTGCTGAATTTTGCCCAAGGTGGAGTCCTGTGCAGTCATTGTCCTTAGCAAACAAATGCAAGACTTTCCTAAAAAAACAAATGGACTAGCCATATAGACTTAGTGCTAGTGCTAACAGTTGTGCCTCCTCCCCACCTGGGCACAAGCCTCACATGTTTAACATGGTGACTTAATAGCATTTCCCATCCACTCTGGAGAAGTAAGCGATGTTAAGCACTTGAAATCTTACCCTTGTCTATGTTTTAATTCTATATTATTTATATATTACCTTCTTTTGTTGTTGCTGTGCTCTAACTGATATGACTGAAGAAACTCCAGCTTTCAAAGGGTGGATGCTGCGGAGCAGTGCATTTGATATTTGACCTTTTATCTGCGCATGTGTGCTCACTTGTACATGTGTGTTTTAGTGTCTGGGATTTACAAGAACTTGTAATGAAAAACAGATGGCCTCCAAAGCCAAGTGCAGCCTTCATAATTCTGTGTTTATGGAGGTAGGATAAGCTTCTCTTTACTCCCTTCCTGTCTCTGTAGGGAGAAGAGATTTTTCTGGACATGTTTGAAGATGAGTACAGGAGCATGACAGTAAGTACAGAACCAGAACATGCAGAGGCCGGCACATAAGAAATACGGAGACT
Organism: Tokudaia tokunoshimensis; assembly: GCA_036184795.1. NCBI lineage: Eukaryota > Metazoa > Chordata > Mammalia > Rodentia > Muridae > Tokudaia > Tokudaia tokunoshimensis. The sequence continues at coordinate 101,214,407 of BTHU01000010.1, forward strand.
GGCATATAAATTCCAGAGGGCTGTGTCTCACTTGAGGCTTTCTGGCCAAATGGCAAAGACTGTTAGTGAGGTAAAAATGACTGCCACCACCACTAAAACATCAGAGTATATTCGTCCCTATGCCCCTGAAGTGTCTGCCTTTATTGCCTCCTAACTGTGTGCCCTTGGGCAGGTCGCTTACACTCTGAGCCTGGCTGCTCATCATCTGTGCAGTGGGGACCATACCTCCTGTTTGTTTTGTTTTGTTTTCGAGGCAGGGTTTCTCTGTATAGCTCTGGCTGACCTGGAATTCACTCTGTAGACCAGGTTGACCTCAAACTCAGAAATCTGCCTGCCTCTGCCTCCCAAGTGCTGGGATTAAAGGCGTGCGCCACCACTGCCTGGCGTGGGCCCATACCTCTTGAGTTGCCCCAAGCGGATATAAAATACTCAGCAGCAGGCCTCATGCTGTGCCAATGTGAAAAAGTACATATTGTCCACTTCTCTCCTGCTCCCTGGGTTTTGCTGGGGGGTTTGTTTTATTTTGTTTTGTTTTTCGGTTTTTTTCGAGACAGGGTTTCTCTGTATAGCCCTGGCTGTCCTGGAACTCACTCTGTAGACCAGGCTGGCCTCAAACTCAGTAATACACCTGCTTCTGCCTCTCAAATTCTGGGAGTAGCAACCCGGCTGCTGACTTTACTCTAGTGATTATGGTTTGTCCTGAACAATGTTTAGCATTCTCCAGAAATACGGAAGGGACATACCCTGGGCCCTGCAACTGACATGACTCCTCAGCTGGTCCTTAGAAGATCAGCCTCTTGCCAGCCAAGGTGGGACAGACTTCACTTAGTGCTGCTCCGTTGCTGCATTAGGTAGTGGCACTGTGTAAGGTAGTCAGAGTCACCTGCATATCATTAAACACAAGTGTCCTTTACTGAAGACTGACTGCTTTCGAGAGTGAAAAGCATATTGTATATATTGAGTCTGACACAAAACACAGTCTCATCTTAAAGTAAATTAGATAGTTTGTTTTAAAGCCAAATATAAGTGACCATGTCTAGTACTCAGACTGCCCCATACATGTTTTGTTAAGGAACTTGTTTCATGGAGTCACAGAACAAAATAAAATCATAAATCTAGACACTTTTCAAATCCATCGATAGGAACATCAGGTGGCAGGTTATAGCAAAGTGAGGGAGGTCTCTATTGTAAGTCTCAGATGCTGTCTAATGACATTTAGATTAACACATTCCAAAAAGTTTCACCCAATAGTCACAAGGATGTGTGCTCAGACAAAGGTGAGCAAGGAATGGCTATTAAGGAAGCTAAAGATAGAGGACAACAGTTTAGCTCCAAGCCTGCAACATGCCAGTTCTCCATAACCAAGAAGCCCTCACCAGTCTACTCTGTAGAATCTTCAACATTAGAGTTGTTCTTTTTCTCTCTTGCTCTCTTGCTTCTCTCCTGCTCTCGCTCTCCACTTCCCCATTCCCTTCCCTTCCCCCCCTCTCTCCACATGCTCATGGCCATGGCCGGCCTCTACTTCTCTACTCTCTCCTCTCTCTGCCTTTCTCTGCCTCTACTACCCTCTTAACTCCCCTCCCCATGCCCTGAATAAACTCTATTCTATACTTTAAAAAAAAAAATTGCTCTTTTGGGTTTTTTTCCTTTTTTTCCTGCCCTGGGAACCTCCAGAGTCTTTACCTCTGGAAGAACTGTTGACATTGTTTCCTTTATCCAATTGAGGGAAAATGTGAGTCAGAGAGTCTGGGTAATGTCCCTAAGTCTGTCCAGCCTGCTGGTGTCAGAGCTGGGCTTCCATGGAGAGTTGCCCTCTCTGCTGCTCCTCTAGAGCAATAAGTATCGGTGCGGCCCTGTGGTCCCGCCTCTCCCTGGAGCAGAGGACAGACTGGACATGACAGCTTTTCTCTTTGGTTTGTCTCTCAGCCCCTAAGTAGCACTCAATAAATAGATGACAAGTGATCTTTTTCATGGACATAACTCACCAAAGCATGAAGTGATGGGGACATTTATAATGAACATAAGTGTTTAAAGTGTCAGAAAGAAAGAAGCAGACAGCATGGCTAAGTGGCTCCCTGGCTTCCATGCCTGTCTCCAGGGCTCTGGCAGCCAAGTCCTCACCTCATCTTTGTCACTGCCCCCCTGAGGCATCCATGGATCGCTTTCAAGGTCATACCCTCCTTGTAAGATGGGTTGCCGGGGGGGGGGCTGTGGCTGCCCTTTCCTGGCCCCCACAACCCCCGCCATGCCTAGGAGAGCAGCTGGTACTTTTCCCCTTCAGACCATCAGTTACAGCGGGAGCACTGCACTGGCTTTCAACTTCTTCTCTAGTACACATTCCCCTCCCAGAGTGTGATCTTCCATGGTACCCTTTTCAGTTTGGAAATGTAAACTCTACAGATTGTTTATGATTTGGAGAAGTTGGGGCTCCCCTGAAGCCCCTGAAGTGTCTGCATTTATTGCTTCCTAACTGTGTGCCCTTGGGCAGGTCACTTATATTCTGAGCCTGGCTGTTTGTCATCTGTGCAGTGGGGACCTCTCAGTTGTCCCAGCCAGATGTGAAATACCCAACAGCAGGCCTCACGCAAGGCCCATAAGCCAAAAATGTGTTCCCCTCCCCTCATCCCACCCCACAGGAAGCTTCCTGGGGTTTGCTTATTTTACTCCAGTGTTTATGGCTGTACAATGCTTGACATTCTCCAGAAATATTAAGATGACACACCCCAGTCCCTGCAACTAAAGTCAGTCCTCAGCTGCCCCTAGGATATTGGCCTCGAAGCTAACTTAAGTGAGGCTGGCTTGAGTGCCACTCAAGCTGGTCGCATATTCATTAGCAACTCAGGTTTATTGGTAAAGGGATGATGAACCCTGAGGCTCACTGTTATCTTCCACCCCCCCATGGAGGGAGTGGAAGGAATTCCATGGAGGAGGTTCTGGCATTATAGGAGCATTGGAGCCAATCTGTTCTGTGAGAAGGCCCTGCTAGAAAGCTAGTGCCAAGAACAGCCCAGAGTGGGAACATGGCTCTGCCACCTTGCTCTGGGATACAGGGATTTGGAGAAAGGGACTCAGGCCTCTAGAAAACAGTGCTTAACATGTCCCACAAAGAAAGGCAAGCAACCAGCACTAGGTGGTCATGGGGCCCTCTGACTGAAATGAAGGGGAAAACCACAACTTAGAAAATGAAAAGAGCCTGCCACACATCGGGCAAACGAGAAATAGAGCCCCCGTCTAACCCAGAGCTGTCTTCATTTATGGCCCAGGTACAGGAGGGCCCTTGCTGAGGCTTCCTTTGCTATCTCTCCTAGATAAAGCCCATGAATGTGGAATATCTCATGATGGATGCTTCCATCCTCCTGCCCCCAACGGGCACGCCACTGACTGGCATTGACTTTGTGAAGCGGCTGCCATGTGGTGATGTGGAGAAGACGAGGCGGGTGAGTAAGTGTGATCTGGCCTCTCCTGGGCCATAGGAAGCATGGGAACACAGATCCTAGAACACTCCACTCCTGTCCCACCAACACACTTTCAGTGGGACAGGTATGGAGAGGTGGGTGTGAAGCTTAGCTCTGAGGTCTCAGACCCCCAGACAGCACACTGGCAAGGTGTCCGATAGTGAGAGGATGGTGCTGGCTGACCAGGAGGCAGGAGAACGTGTATACAGAGCCCTGTTCTTAGAAACAGCAGAGGTGATCCCCTTATCAGCACTTTGTTCTGAGGCGGCCACTCTAGGAAGCAGCCTGGTCAGGCTCTTCACAGTAGTTTATCTCCTGCGTAAGATCTCGGTTTCTTTCTTAGAAAGCAACACTGCCTTTTCTTGGAAAATCATTCCCTGGAGACATGACTGTGAATGGATAATTTAGAGGCATTCATGACAGCTCCCAAGCTAACTACCACATCTTCCTTGGTCTGCTTGTGGCTAGAGCAGCAGAGGGGTTTCACTTTGGGATTTCAGGAAGCAAGTGAAATAAGTAGTGTGTGCCTCAGACAAAAAGCTTCTGTGACCTCCTCCGCCCTACTGGCACTTTTAACCATGTGCTCAGGGGCTACAGAGGAAGTGGGCACTTGGTATCTTCAAGCAACACACATTCTAGCCCCCTGAGCAAACCACAGACATCTGCAAGTTGTCCTCTGACTTCCACGTGTGCACACAACACAAATACTTTTCTAAGTGTGAGATCAAAATACCCGAAGTGCCCCTGAGTCATGCCAGCCCATAAGAGACATCCATGTTGAAATAAAAGTCATCAGAGTTTTTGGGCTTGGATTTGAGCTATCCCTTCTCAGATAGGGGCAGTTGGAAAGAGTGGCTGAGAAAGAATGAGTTCCTGAGTCAGGCCGACACAGGTTATAGCTGTGAGATCTTGGAAGCATTAACTCCTGAGCCTAAAGTTCCTCCTGTGCCCCTCAGCTTTTGCCCACAGTAGCTGACAGGATGACGGTGAAGTTTCTGGCAGATGGTAAACACTGAAAGTGTGTTGGGACAGGAGTGGAGTGTACTGGAGTCTAAGATGAGCAAGAGAGGTGTCACTAAGGGCTCACTAAGCTCAGTGCAGAGGAGGGCCAGCAGGGGGCTCTGCAAATGTTAAAGTCTGAAGTGTTAGCTATCTGGGAAGCCATTGGCCAACAGGTCCCTGTGCTAGGGTGTTGTGTTCGGTAGTAGGGATGAGACCAGGGCACACACATGCTCAGCAGGTGCTCACCCTTTTCTCAGTTTTGTTTGAGACAGTGTCTTATTAAGTAGCCCAGGCTGGCTTCTACCTCAGCATCCCAGATATCTGGAATTACAGATATGTGTCCCCACATTCTGATCCCATGTTCCCTGCAGGGACAGCAGATTTTTGTGTTTGTCACTATTGATCTTGAGGAAATGGGATGGCTGTGTGTTACACATTAAGGTAAACTCAGTCATATCTCAGCACTTTTAAAGTAAGAGAATTTCTTCCATATTTCAACACTTAAAAACATCTGCTTCTCCTCCCATCTTTGTCTACAAACTCAACCTCTTATGATGGCCCAGGAATCTTTGCCATGGTCTCACTTGCGTCTTCCTCTCTTCATTGTATTATGAGTTTTCCTGTTGTGAGAGTGGCTTTTGCAGCTCTGGATAAGCATCCCAGTTCTTACATGCTACCAGTGACATCGCCCCCAGCCTACAATGGAGGGGTGTTTGTTTGTTGTTTGTCTACAAAGACAAGGTCTCATGTAACCTAGGCTAGCCTTAAACTCACTATGCAGCCAAGGATAACTTTGAACTCCTGATCCTCCTTCCTCTATAGCCCAAGGATGGGGAACACATCAATGCCACCACATCTGTCTGATTAGGGATGCATAAAGGTTGTCAGGAGTTCTCTACCACAGGTTTTTCATTTCAGTTTTTTCATTGATCAGAGTTTAGGGTACCTCCACTGTAATTCACTTTTTTTTCAACTAAACTGTGAGAACTACTTTATGAACACAGTGTTTTCTTTCTTTTGAATTATTTCTTTAGGAGAAGTTCCCAGAAGCAGGATTTCAGGTTCAAAGGGTATGGATATTTTTTTGTACATCTCTAACATCACCACCTAGCTTTCTCTCTGGGCCAGACTCACATCCAACTGCTTCAGCCCTGTGTTCAATATGACTTACTTCCACAGCCTTGGTGGGCTTTTCACCTGAGTGACTGTCACCTAAGTCCAACAGCTTGCAAAGATGGCAAGGAAGCTGGCAGAGGTGCCTTGAGCGCTTGATCCAGGGCCACCTATGCCTTGGAAACCCCTCACTCACCATGTACCCCTCCCCAGAGCTGTAGACCAGACACTAGGGACTCCTGCTCTCACTTAGCCCCAATTGGAGCTGAGAGTCTTCAGCCTCCAGATCTTCTCTTCCAAAGTCTGTATGGTCTGGGTTTCTCGATACTTAATGTCACTGGGGTTTGCTTTCAGATTCATAGAAGCTAAGAAATGGAAGTTTCTTCATATGAAACCTTGGTCAACTGTCTTCCCTTTTGAAATTTGGTCTCCTGGGTTCCAAGATCTGAAACAGTCATCATTTCTTATTACCTTTGGCTATGACTTTAAAACTTTGTATCTTGATTTAGCAAAGAAAAGAAGAGTGCTTGATAAAACCTTGGGTCCCAAGCCCTGACTGCCTTAGAGGCCAAGGACTGTGGTCAGAAGAACACAGGCTTTGGAGCTGCATGGCGCCAGCCTAACAACCCTGGGCTTCCGTCTCTCTGCTTGTCAGACGGGAACCACATAGGATCATTAAGAGGTCCAGCTGGCAGGCGACTGGGCATGGTGGTGCACACCTTTATTCCCAGCACTCACCGGAGGATGGGGGTGTGCAGAAGCAGTCGAATCTTTATGAGTTTTAGGACAGCCTGGTCTACTGAGTGAATTCCAGGACAGCCAGGGCTACACAGAGAATCCCTGGAAAGAGTTGGGGTGAGGGGCAGCCCCACACAGTGCTCAACAGCTATGAGTGGTAAGAGGGAGCTGCTAATAGGAGCTCTCGGGTAGTGGCATGAAGTGGCCATGGGGTGAGACAGCGTGCATGCCAGCCCCTCCTTCCCTGCCTTGGGAACCTTCTTCTGCCCTGTGGGACTCACCTCTTTCTGTTCTTAGACATGGGCTTCTCTTGTATGTGGCTTTCCCTTGAGAGTTGGTATTTTAAATGGTATTATATATGGTTTATATTCTATTTTATAGTTTAAATGACTTTATTTTTATTTGTATTCCTGGAAATATCTTCCATTCAACATTTGCAGAGTAAAAGCAGATGTTTTACCAAAATGCCTACATTAAGAGCCAAATTCTAATCTACAGAGTGAGTTCCAGGACAGCTAGGGCTATACAGAGAAACCCTGTCTCAAAAAAAAAAAAAAGCCAAATTCTGAATTCATAGACCCCTTGGAAAGCCTCAGTCTTCCAAGGGATAGACTACAGAAAGCAGCATGTGTTTTTGTTTTCTCATCCCAGCTGTGCCCCTGCTGGGGGGGTCTTTGTCATCAGAATCCTGAAAGCAATGTACTTGACACCATCATCCGTCTTGCCTATGACATGACAGCACGGATGGACTAGAACATGCAAGCAGTAGGCTCTTTCTTTCCTTCTCCTCATCCCTGAAGTTGTAACTACTTACTTAAGAGCTCTGGCTGTCATATAATCCGGTGACACCTGCTCCCCACTTCATATCTTATTGCTGTCTTCTCTGAACTGGCACAGGGATTGCATTTCCTGGTAAACGAGCCTGTGTCAATGTGTGCCTGATATTACAGAGGCTTGCCTCAGCCCCTTAGCAGCTGTATGGGCCAAGCTCACTCTGCCCTGTCAGCACCTCTCAGCATTCTTGCTCCTGTAGTCTTAAATTTACAATATAGGACCCCTGAACCCCAGCACATAGTTGGTGCTTACTAGATAGGAGCTCTTGATTTTGTTTAGTTTTGTTTTGTTTTGTTTTAATAGAACCATTCCTCTGTTTCTTCCAGTTGGTACAGGCTCTTTGAAGTCTAGACTTTAAAACCTGCTAAGGACATTCAGGTTGGGTCCCCATGCCTCCTCTCCACCATTATTCCAAGGAAGCTGCCTTTGTCCTGTGGTCCCTGTTTATTCAAATGAGGCCAGGGCTGGGGAGTACTTTCAGAGTCTCTACATAAGATCCTCTAAGGCAGGATCAGGACTTTGTTAGCTAATCAGAGGTACTCATTGCCTGAGCCATTCAGATGCAATGATCCTCCAGCCCTTTGAAGGCAAGAATTTGTTCCCTCTTGTTTTTTGAAAGTTCTTTAGTAGATAAAGGGTTTCATCCCTTCATGTAAGCTAGGACTGTCACCATCTTTGCCACAAACTGGAAATTCACCTATGTGAAGTCACAGTGGTTTGACCTGACATTCCTTTATATTGGTGACCAACCCTTACTGTAGGCCTGCGCTGTCATGCCCTCTAGCCTTGTCTCAGGACTGCAGCATAACCAGAGAGCTCAGGATTACTGTGCCTTGTCCACCATAGTGGACTGGGGGGCAGTGCTGACCTTGCCTCTGGAGCTGTGTTCCCGAGCGGGGCACCGGAGCCCATTGAGCTTCAGAGAGCAGCGCGCTGCTGTTTCCCCCTCCCCCTCCAACACCGGTCCTGCTTGGCCTCCACTACCCAAACCCTCTCGTTGGCTAGAAGGAACAAAAGAACGTAATTCCCATTGTCAAAGAGAGGGTACCTCACCTGTGGCTTCTGTACTTTCTGTTGGTGGCAAACTTGTTTCTGGAGCTTGAGGGCTGCTTTTGCACAGATATTCCTGGCAGCTGGTATCCCTGGCCTTTTCTCTGCTCTCAGGACATGCCTGGTAGTCACACTGGATGCTTGACAGAGCTTTTTCATGGGTCAGGGATGCTTGTGCTGACAAGCTATCTCTGCCCCTGAGATGAGCTGGGAGAGCCTGAGGGACTCACAAGGCATTGTTGTCCATTGGCCAAGTATCAGCTCACCTGTCTGTCACATTCCTCCTAAGGCCCAGACCCAAGAGGCTGGAGACTTAAGATGAGAGTTGGACTCTCAGTGAGTCTAGCCAGACCTAAAGCCTACATGCATGCTCCTCTCCTGTCTTGTGCCCACATTTACTGGATAGGACTAGCACCTAAGCTGGTTAGTGCTGTCTCCCAGCCCCATTAACTCAGTTGGAGTGACAAGGAAGGTGTAGCCCCTCCTGAAGTGCTGACTCAGGCAGCACTCCTCACCTCCTGGCTGTTTGCTGGCTGTGGAATGGGCAAGCTAGCAGTCAGGAGATGTGAGTTAAAGGTCATATGACCCTTGAGGACAGGTCCTGGCAAATGGCAGGTGCCGAGTAAAGTGACCCAGGCTTCAATCTGCTGGGGACTGAAGCAGGCTCTCCCCTGAAGTATCATCTTACTATGACAGCTCCAGGCCACGGTGCTTCAAGGCTGGCCTGTTCTGTTCCTCTCCTTCCTTTCCATTTAACCAAGAGTCACCATACAATGCCTTCGTGCAGGGCACCTCTCCAAAACACCCCTAAAACTCCACTCTCCTCTGCTCTCTGCTCTATCCAGGCCATCCGGGTATTCTTCATGCTGCGTTCCCTGTCACTGCAGCTGCGAGGGGAACCTGAGACCCAGTTGCCACTGACTCGGGAGGAGGACCTGATCAAAACAGATGATGTCTTGGATCTGAGTGAGTTGGCCATCCTGTCTTGCACCAGTAGACCAGGGGATATAGGTTCTGCTCTGTTGAGTCACCTGCTGTGGTGTGGGAGAATGTGCAGCATGCAGTCTGCACTGCCATGGACCCAGGACCGTGCAGAAGGGCAATGCTGGGCAGCGGAAGGCCCAGTGAGAACAGGCCTCACTGATGAGAACAGCACTGGCCTTGCTGGTGTTGTGTATTAGTTTCTGTCTGAGTCCAGTGGAAGAGAAGATTCTCTTGATGCCAAAAAGAAGCCTGTGAAAAACTAAGCTACCAAAATGAAAAGACACAACAAACCCCAAAAGTAAATCACCAGTGTTAGGTAAAAATTAGGGCTTTGCAAATCAGAAAAGCATGTGCTCAGCCTATAACCTTGAACTATGTATTGATCATTGTCTTAGAGAGAGTTTCTATTGCTGTGCTAAAACATCATAACCAAAACCAGCTAAGGTTTCTTTAGCTTACACTTCCATGTCACAGTCTGCCATCAAAAGAAGTCAGGACCAGAACCTGAAGGCAGGAAGTGAAGCCATGGAAGAATGCTGTGCATTGTCTTATTCCTCATGGCTTGCTCAGCCTTTTTCTGTACAGCCTAGGACCACCTGACACAGCACCACCCACAATGAGCTTGGCCCTCCCAGTTCAGCCATTAATCAAGAGAATACCCAACTGGCCTGACCACAGGCCCATCTTGTGAGGGCATTTTCTCAATTAAGGTTTCCTCTTCTCAAAAAACTTTAGCCTGTGTCAAGTTGATAAAAAACAGACAAAACAAATAATGAGGACACCATCATTCATTGCTTCAAAATTCCCTCTGCAGCATAAGACAAAATAAAATATTTTTATTTTATTTTATTTTTGAGATAGGATATGTATCTCTGAATAGGCCAGGCTGGCCTTGAACTTAAGATTGCCTTGCCTCATTTCCAAAGTGCTGGGATCACAAGCATGTGTCTCCATAGCAAGTTAATGACTGATATTTAAAAGAGACTATGTATGATATTTCCAGAGCCCTTCTCATATTTATATGACTTTTTCTTCCCTCCATTTACCATGGTGCACATACACACTAAAGGACACAGGTTTTCTGTATGTTAGAGCATTTTGGTGCATTAAGAGTCTGTTTTTTAAAGATCTATTTTTGCTGTTTTTAATTGTGTGTGTATGTGCAGGAGACAGGGGTTGAGGGTGATGAATGCTGGTGTCCTGGAGGCCAGGGGCATCAGATCCCCTGGAGTTATAGTCATGAGCCACCATGTGGGTGCTGGGAACCAAAGCCAGGTCCTCTGTAAAAGCAGCAAGTCCAGTTAACTGCCAAGCATTCTCTCCAACTCCGTGTTAGGAGTCTTTTAAGAAACAGAAAAGCCAAACCAGTCTGGCAGTGGGAAAAGAAAAGGGCTGGCTGATAGTTTTTGGGAAGGCCAGGAGTAGTGTTGTCTTCAGATAAGGCTGAATCTGGATGTTGCCTCTGTCAGTGGAAAGCTGCCCCCTTGCCATCTCTTGGCTCTGCTTCCCTGTCTCCCCATCTCGTAGAAAGATGGCCACCATCAGCCTCAACTAAGTAGCCCTGACAGAAATAAAAATTCTGAGTATGCTTTCAGTAGCCTGGATTGGACAGTGGAGCTTTTCCTCAAATCATGCAATTGTCAGAGGAATATCAGGAACCTTTGCCAAGGACACAAGGTTAGCTTTGAACCCTAAGTGTGAGGAGGGAGACCCAAGAGAATAATCTCAAAGGAGAGGTGCAGACAAGACACACAGAAGCAGCAGGGACTGTTCTGTAGTCCAGCTGTTTGAAACCATCTGAGGCATGAATTATATGTAATAAATTCTACCAACCTTCAGTATATATAGTTCAGTGAGTTCTGACAAAACTTCATCTGTGTAACCAGCTCTCGTAACAACCATTGAGTGCTAGCTTTCAAACCAGCTCTGCCTACTTTTTCTCCTCCACCACAGCCTCTGTTTTCCCCTCTGTAAAATGGGGATTGTCGCTATGAGGTAGTGGCACACACCTTTAATCCCAGCACAGCAGCACTCTTTTAATCCCAGGCAGATGTCTGTGAGTTCAAGGCCACTCTGATCTACAGATTGAGTTCTAAGACAGCCTGGGCTACACAAAGAACCCCCCCACCCCCACCTCCTCCCCTCCACCCTCGTCTCAAAACAAACAAACAAACAAACAAAACAAAACAAAACAAAAGGTGTAGTTGCTGGTAGAGAGGACTCTTAGAAAGCCTTTCTTAGCATACAAGACTCCAACCTCCACCCTTACTATTAGAGAAGGAAAAAGGCAGAGAGGCAGCCAGTCTGGTTTAGTGACTTGGTGAAAGGTGACATGAAAGCCACAGTCACACACCTAACCTGAACAGCTAGTGGCTCAGCACACCACAGAATCCTACGCCCTGCCCAGTGTGGGTCCCTCACCGAGTGACCAAGATGCAGAAAAGCACCTTACTGACTCCTGCTCCGCTGCTGACATTTCTTGTGTTTGTGCTTTCATCTCTCCTGTGGTAGAGAGAGAAAGAAATTATGGCCCTCTTTGCCTGTCTCCTTTGACCCTTCACCCTGGAAAACAGCCGTAGTGATTTCTGCAAGGCTAGAATTGATCGAGTTGGCCAAAGAGAATCGGGACCAGGCTTTCTCTGATTTGATCCATGCAGAGGAGACAGCTCCCTTCAATTTTACATCCGTGAAATGGAATTAAATTTTATGCTGGGAATTCACATTCCTTCTCTCCTTCCCCTAGGAAGGGCCCTGCTGAAATAAAGGTTAAAAGTGTTTCACTTATCAATTTTAATTGATTAGTTGCTAGTTGAGATCACTTAACTGAGCCTTATGGTAGTTGGCCATTAAGAAAGTAATGGCTGGCTGGCTTTACCCAGCCTGATTGCAAATTATGTCTTTTGCTAAAGAGCATGATGTTCAGAAAACTTGGAGCAGGAGGGATTTTAAAACCTGGTGTTACCATGTTGTTAGCTGCTGCTGCTGTTGTTCTTGGTTTGGTTGGTTGTTAAAAATCATTTTGGTGATTGTAATGTTGAAGAAGACCGTCACACTTCAAGCACAGAGCTCTATAAAGCTGACCTTGTAATGGGCGGATAACGGCTGAGGGATTGGAGCCTTGCATCTTTCTGTCTTCGCGTCAAGCTCGGAAGCTGATCTAAAAAAGAGAGGTTTGGTCTTGGTGCACTTTAATCAACCATGATAAGGTCTGGTAGGCTTAAAGAAATTCGGACTTTACACAGCAGGAAATGTGACATAACAAGTATTTGTTGACTTCACTGTACTGATAAGAAACACAGCCTTAGACCAGAGCCTGCTGACCAGCCCCGGGCCTTTGGTCCTGCATGGCAGAAATCACATTAAGATGCCTTCCACCCCATGCAGCAAAGGTGTGCTCACATTCTGGGTCTGCTCTGATTGAAGCCTGTCTTTGTTCTTCTGAGAAGGAGGCTGGCATAGGGCAGAGGTCATGAGCTGTTTGCTCTGTCTGCTGAATGAAGGAGGGAGAGAAGAGCAGAGGAGGAAAGAGACATTCACTCAGGGAATAACCTCTGGCTCACCAACCTCTAGACCTCAGCATCATTATTAGTACTGAGTTTGTATTGTCTGCCCAAGTCTTTCCTTTTGCAGTGTACCTTCACCCAGCACACATTAATAGTCATGGCTTTTTCAACCCTCTCTAACAAATAAGGACTCAAAGTATTCTTACAATCCCTGGAAAGGGAACTCCAGGCAGTCCCTATGTCTTAAGTGCTAGGATGATAGGTTTGAGCCACTATACTCAGTATATTGACTTTAAGAATTCATCCATGAAGACCATTCAGTGAAAATCTGGTTAATAAAGACCCACTCATCTTTTCAGGTGTTTATTGAGTACATGCTACATGTCAGGCACAGTACTAGAAGCTGGTGTCTTACTGTGTCACAGTAAGACATGCTCAGAGCAATGCTGCCACAATGACAATGGTGGGGAGACTGTGTAGAAGAGAAACAGCTCCCAGACGTGCCAGTTGCATAGGCGTCCTAGGTGGCTCACATTCAGGGTCAGTGTTTTGTGAGTAACTGGCAGAGATATAGATTGACTCTGGGGGTCTAGCTTAGGACAGTCCACATGGCAGGGACTGGTATGTGGTGACTCAGCAAGCCCCTGCAGCAGATGAGAGCCACAGCAAGGGAACCCAGAGGGACATGTGTGGCAATTAGAACACACCCACACCTCAGCCCTCCACAGCACTGTGGTTTTGTACACAGTTCCATAGACTTCAGAGTGAAGAGAACCAGGAACCTGGATCCTGTCCTGTGGGGCTCGGGTTGTATAGAACCACCCTCAGTCACTGGAAACTTCCCCTTCCCCTGGTGGAGCCCTGTAGCAGCTTGTTAGAGCCGCAAGAGACAGATCTGAGCATGCAGACCTCAGCTTGAAGTGTAAGGCTCCTGAAGTGAAGATGTGCTCCCCAATCTGGGGCTGGAAAGTATCATCCTCCTACATACGCTCGGGTTCCATGATCCAAGGCAGTGTCACAGCGTCAGTACAAGGCTGAGCTTCTGAGGACAGCATGGCAAATGTTTTGTTTTTTAAGCCAAGACAGATTTTCTTTAAAAAAAGAAAAAAAACACTGAAGTACTCTGGCTGGCCATAGTGATGTGCATGCACCTCATCCTAGCTATTAGGATGCTGAGGCAGGAAGATGGCTTAAACCCAAGAAGTCAAAACTAGCCTGGGCAATATGGGGAGGATCTGTCTTGCAGGGAGGGGTGTTATTTGTTTTAGTTCAGAAGCACTTATGAATTGTCATTTCATAAAAGGATACAGGAAAATAGAGTGTGGTCACAGAAAAAGGGAAGTATCTAGGAAATACCCATGTGCTATGCCTCACCAGGTGGGAGGAACAGACATGAACAAAGCAGGCTTTCCAAGCTCCCAGTCTCAGGAGGAGGTAACTGCCCACCCACCAGAGCATCACAGAACACCAGTTAGATGCTTGCTATGCCAAGTGCTTTGAGAGCAGATACCAGCTGCTCTGCTGGGGCTGCACATGGGTGTGGGCCCAGCAGAGGGCCCAGCAGCCAGAGAGAGGGAGGCTGGAGAGCACGAGTAGAGCTATCCTCTGGTAATATAGCAAGGTTTTATAAAGCTGGCTGACTTGATTGTGTCTCAGAGAGCCTCTCTGGCCTCAGTATGGAGAGTTGGTTTGTAGGTCAAAAGGTACAACAGGGAGGCTGAGCCCACAGAACTTTCCTGAAGAACCCAGAACTGAGCTCTCGCAAGATGCTGTCCACTTGTGGTTCACATGCTGCTGTGGCCCAGCAGAAGTGTCCTTACACTCTGCCCCACTCCCTTTCTTTTCTGTGGCCTGGATTCAGAGGTGCATTATTGCCAGTCTCATTGGATCCAGTTGGTTCTCCTGACCCGCACAGGGGGACTATTTTATTTGCCCTCATGTCTTGGCCCAACAGGCTGCTTTGGCCCTTCCCCCTCCCATCCTGGCTGCTTCTAGCCCAGATCTGCTTGTTTAAGATATGTGACTGGCAGTATGGAAGAAGCCTCAGGTCCCAGTACAATGCAGACAAGTCCTCTGCTCCCTCAGAGCTATGTGGCCTTAAAGCAGATTGACTCTGCTCTCAGAGCCTCGGCTCCCTCACAGATAATGTGAGAACAATGGTGCTTATCTCTGCAGAGATTGTAGGCTGCTGATCTTTAGGCAGACTGACCCATTAATAGAATTGACAGCTGGTAAAATGTTAGCAAGAAAATTTCATGTTAGCTACCAACATTTCAAAGGCAGAATATTTCATTGTAGAAACCTAACTTCCTACTCCTTTGGAGTTTCAGAGGATCCAGCCATGTGGACGCTGCATCTTCCCACCAGAAAGCTGTTTCCACCCCTTTTTGTGTGGGGACACCCTTGTCCCCAGCTCATGTCCCCAGCCATGAGCATTTCCTGTACTCTAAGCCTGTGTTCCCAGCAGCAGCATCCCTGCAGAGCACCTGGATCCATCCTCCTACAGAGCCAGCCTATAGCCTTCTTGTCTGAGTTGTTCACAGTGCCATCTTGCTGGCTGCTGCCCCTCTCTCTCTTTCTCTCTCTCTCTCTCTCTCTCTCTCTCTCTCTCTCTCTCTCTCTCTCTCTCTCTCTCTCTCTCTCTCACACACACACACACACACACACACACACACACTCACACACACACACAGAGGATTCATTGGTCAGTGCCCCTGCCTGTGAGCTCTTCCTGCCAGTGTCAATGGTCACTTTCCTTGCTGGGCTCCACTCTAGCACGCAGGTCTGTGCTGCTCTTGTCTTTCACCTGGATTGCTTAAGTTCACCTCTTGTCATGTCATTTGCTTCTCCCTTGGGGCCTGCAGTTCTTCTCTGTGTGTAATGGCTGCTTGTCAAAACAAAGTCAGAATCTGGCCTCCCATCCCAGTCTGAACAACAGGCAGAGCCTCGGTGACCCTCGAAGTCCAGCACCTTTGGCACCGGTTGTCGCCTGCTCCTCTTTAGACAGAGCTGCGACTCAGTGAAGACCCAGTGAAGCTCATGTGTCACACTGTCCTCAGATTCTTGATCTGTGTTTGAGATCCAGCCCAAGTTTTTATTTTTTGTTTACTGATGGATATGAGTGTAACTATGAAGGTTGTTATTCGTTTTTGTGATGCCAGGTATTGAGCCCTGGGCCTTACACAATTTAGGCAAGTGTTCAAGCCGTGCCCCCAGCTTTCTGTGAATGTCATGAAAGACTTTGCAGAGGGTCCCATCCCGTGCCCCTCCACCCTGCCATGTTTCAGCAGTTTCCACCCCCACCCCACCCCCCGCTGTTTTCTCTAGTCCACATGCAGAGAGCATGCCTGACTGAACTTGTCTGATTGCCTAGAGATTCATTTCCAGAAAAAGTATCAAGAAGCAACCCAAACAGGTTATGTGGTTTGATTATAAGTCTGTGACAATGTGAACTCATTGATTTACCTTGCAAAGCCAATGACCATTTTGCAATTCTGTCAGTTCTCGAAAATTCCCTGTTCGCCTATTTTGCTGATGACCCCAGGCATGATCATGTGCTTCATACTGGTAAAACTGAAAAAAAAAATAACACAAACAGTAAGCACAGTGAAAGACAGAGGGTAGCAGTGTCCTGGAAGGCGGCAGCCTGAGCTTCCATCATTGTACACACGGGGCTGGAGTGAACTCAGCAAACAGCATTTACCCAGATCTCATTCTCAAAACTACAAAAATAAGTAATTAATGTACAGAATAACCTTATTAAAAATGAGAATGATTGTTTAGCATGCGAGGCCCTAGATTCAATCCCCAGTACCACAAAACAATGAATGAATGATAGTGAAAGCCAAGTGTGGTGTCATATGATCGCAATGACTCAAGAAGCTAAGGCAGGATTGTTAGTTCAAGGTCAGCCCTGGCCCACAATGTAAATAATCAAAGTATCACAGAAGATGACTCCACAAAAGAGATTGATTCAGATACTGTTCTTAGATTCTTGCAACTAAAGACACCTGGAAGCCATCACCAAACATATTGGATTAAGAAAATTTTAAAGTAAGCTGGAGTGATGGCTCATCGGTTAAGAGCTCATACTACTCTTGGACCTAAGTTCCATTTCCAGTACATATACCAGGTGCCTCCCAACTGTTCGTAACTCTGGCTCCAGTGATCATATGCCTCTGGTCTCAGAGGGTGTCTGCACTGACATGCACATAACCCCATGCAGAGACATACACCTACATATAATCGGGAAATAATTTTTAAAAATCTTTAAAATGTAGCTTTAAATAAAGGATCCCTTTCTGGCAACTGGGTCTTGAAACCTTCATGAGAAGCTGTGGTTGGATAAGGTGACTGGGATCAACATTGCATTTCCTGGGTGTGATGATGGCCTTGTGGTTGTGTGGGAGTGTGTCCTTGTTCTCATCGAGAAAGCCCATGTGTTCAGGAGTAAGTGCTGCTCTGGAGTGACTCAGAAGTCAGCAATGTGTGCTGTTGAGAACATGAGAGCAGAGGCAGATACAGCCTAAGTGAGAACAGAGCACAGCCAGCCATGCGCTCCACCCGCCGAGTGCACACATGTGTTTATTGTAGCCATCTTTACATTTTTCTGTAAGTTCAAGAATTTTTAAAATAAGAATGTAAAAGAGTGGTAAGATGGCAATCTTTCCTTTGAAATTTTACCATTTAATAAACAGTGTATGCTGTATTCAGAAACCAGGGCCTCGAGATTTAAGAAAGCCTAGGGATGTGTTCTAGTTGTGTGATTGCTGGGCAAATTAGTTCACACCTATGAACCTTTTCCTCCTTGGTAAATTGAGTTTAACAATTTGGTAAATTGTGTCTGGATTCTGTAGGCTAAAAGAGAGATTTTGTTGGGAATCCTCAGCATGGTGTGTAGTGAGCACTCATGTCCTGGCTACATGCTGTGAACTGAGAATTCTGGAATTTTGGTTTCTTTAAAAAACACAGAAATATTTTAAGAATATGTTTTCATTTTGATCCCAGGTATGGGATGTGGGGCTGCCTCGGACTCTATGTAGCAACTGACTATGATTTGCCTCATGCTCTAGCAGACGCGTGGTTTTGCCAGCGGCAGATCATTTCTGTGATTGTGTGACATTTGGAATTGAGGAAACTTCTCAGAGGATATATAATGCCAGAGCCCCAAGACAGGATTGGTGGTTGGTGATCATTCAGGGGGGTTGGTTGTGGTTTGATAGTAGTCGTGCTCAAAGAAGAAACAAAAGGAAAGAAATTAGATTCCGGGATCTGTATTTCTCTCTCCACTCTGTCCCTCTTTCTCTCCTAGCTAGTTTCTCTCCTAGGTGGGGGGGGTAGGTTGGGAAAAATAACAACCCACAAAGTAGCAAAGGCCAGATAAAATGCTGAGAGCTGAAATAAGTTCCTTTCCGTTCATTATCCATTCATTATTTCTAGGGGTCTGAGAAAGCATAGTGTCATGAGTGTACCTGTCAAAGGCACACACTGGACAATGGCAGAAGCCATACAGGCTTATTAGATAGATGTTCCAAGAATGAGGGTGCCTGCTGATTTGAACAGAACTGCCAAGACCATAGTGAGGAGCTCAGATCATTCCCCCAGGCTGCAGTCCTAGAGAAGTCCTTTATTCAGTGTCAAACCAAAGTAGTGACATTGCTAACATGAGACCCAAGGGGCATGTGTACACAGCATCTAGGGGACTGTGGTTTGGTGGCTCTTATGCCCACCCTCCCTGCCCTACTCTTGCTTGTTAAAGAAAGCACACCCCACACAGGCTCTCTTTTGGTAAAGCACCCTAATGGGTGTCCTATCTATCACCCAGCACGGCAGATGGACTTGAGTTGTTCCTGAGCCTTCCCTTCCAGTCCCATCATCAGCCTTGCAGCTGGACCCTTCACCTCCCCAACCAGGCCTCCTCACCTCTTCCCTACCCAAATCATGTGACACTGGCCCCAAGATTTCCCTGTGCCTCCCCTGCCCATGTTGTGATGTCTGAGTCTACTTGACAATATGCTGTGTGGGGGCTGACTGCTCATCTCTGCTCTGCTCATGAATCAGCATCTAGCTGCATTCCTTAAGCACATCTCAGATGAATTTGCACATCTTGCTTAGTTGGTGTCTCTTGGGGCCATGCACAGCACCTGTCACACAGTAGGCTCTCAGAAAGGCTTGCAGGATTGTGCCAACTCAGGCTTTAGCAGCAGTCTAAATTATGTAGAAGCTTGAGAGTTTCATTAACATGACAGTAGCATTTCCAATGGTTGTCTCTCATTTGGAACCAATGGATGGCAAGTTACAGACTGACATTTGGTCCTGGCTATAGACAGCATAGAACAGTAAGGTTCCTAGCTGGCACACATCCCAATCTAGTGAAATGTCTCAAGAATCTTATACCCTCCATGATAGTTTCCTTAAAATGTGGATTGTTTCTATTTTAGCAGTTGAGTGGCCCCAAAGCATTTTGCTTTTCTGAGGAATAAAATCAATATTTTTCTCTTTCTATTCTCTTTCTTTCATTCCTCTTTTAACTTCCCTCCCTCGCTCCATTCTTCCCCTTTTCCTTCATTTTTACCATGCTTTGAAACTGAGCCTCTGAACTGGGTAGATCAGGGGAAGGAAAACAGGTTTGAATTAAACCCATCCTGTGAGGAAGTGGAGACCCAGGATTAGCGCCATTCCCCTCTCTATGAATTAGTCTTCTCCTCCTTAAACTTGATGAATAATGTTGCTGGCTGCTTTTCAGAAATGAAGTCGAAATATGGAGAAATGAAATTTGTATCTTATAAACTGACTGGAAATGCGATTATAATACAGCTGTCAGTTTTGTTCAAGTGGAAAATTTTAAGTAAATCCAATTGCAGCATTATTTGGTTCTTTTAAAACAGGGTGATGTAGCTGTTTCCTGGGTATTGATTATTTGATTGGTACCTGTCTGCTGGACCTTTTTTTTCCCTCTCAGTAGCATTCATTGATGTGGTTTAATGTATGTTCCTGTAATCTTTCCCTGTTTTATAAACTTACAATCATAATTGAGCTACATTAGAGAGACATGTTCTGCTGAGATCACAAGGTCGCCTAACGACTGTGCCCTCTTTGGCTGGCTATGGATTGAAGTGGGCCTAGGACAGTTCTGACCAAGACAAAAGCTGGGAGGCTGCAGGCCTTCCAGACAACAGCCTGTGCATGGAGGAGTCACTGCCTCGGGGAGGCTGACTTCAAGATTCTGCTCTTCTTTCTCTGTAAAATCATTGTTTTTACAGAAGACACTCTGTAGCTTGAAGCTATTTTCCAAAACCCTATCTGTCCTGTGCATTTGAACATGAGCCACAACTGGCTTCTCACACAGAAGGGATGATGCCCAAAGAACCAGGATGTCTGAGGCCCGTTGACGCCCTTGGGAGCTGTGTAGGTTCTGGACACTTGCACGAGCAGAGCCAGATCCCTCTGTTTCTAGTACCTGTCATGGCATCCCAAGGCATATTCCATGACCTTTCCACCTCAGACTTCTGTGGCTCAGCTCCTGTGGAGGCTGCGCGGAGGGTAATATGTTGCCTGTCAGAATTTAGCAGTCCTGACATGGCCTCACTGAGTCCAGTCCATAGGCATCAACCAAGGCGCCCTCAACTTGACAGGCCAGAAAGCTGGCTTCAGCTCTTTCTAAAGCCCATCTCCCCATAAAGCCCTTTGGTGGCTCTCCTTATTTAGACTGAAATCCCTGAGTAGCCTTGCCTCTTCTCTTAGTCTCTCATCTCTGCACCAAAGCGCTCAGGAAATTGACCAGTTTGGCTATTCCATGGTCTCCTAGTGTCTGGCCCTTCTCCCTACCTTCAGCCCCTCCACATTACTGTAACTCAGAACACAGGCCTCTGAGAGAGCAGCTCCTGTACTTCTCCACAGCAGATAGCAGAAGCCTTTATGCTCACTGGCTTCCTGTCTTGGAGTCTTTATCTGCACTTGTGGCACACTGTCCTTTATAATGCTACCTAGACATCCACAGTTCTGTGATGTGGCCCCTGAGCTGCACTCTGCCTTGTGTTGCTGACCACTGAACTCAGCCTCTTGACACCATCTGGCTGACAGGAGAAAGAGACAGTAGGGAAGCTACCATAGGAAATAGGAATCTGTAGGAAACCCTGGTTGAGGGTTAGTGCTGAGTTTCAAGACATCCCTGGCACTGGCCTGCTCAGTGATACTCTCTGGGGCTATGCCCACACTGGACTCTAGACCCTGTGGCTGCCTCTGCTCACTCTGTGGCCTACCTCCCCCATCTGGCCCAACAAGACAGGGATCACACAAGGTCTAGTGACTACCCCCTGCCTCAGGAAGGAGGACTGACTTCTGGTCCTGATATCTCATCGACCACAGAACACCCAAAATAAATCTCTGGGGATACTGAAACAGCAACATATACCATGATCTTTCAGTCCGGAGAGTGCTGCCTCCACATGCCTCACTGTCCCTAGCATCTAGCTTGCTGACTGGCCCCAGTCTGCTTTTGGCCTGTCTTCATTCTCCTACCCCACTCCAGCCCCACTGGGAAGAACAGATTGGAGGAATCAGACTGCTCCCTCCTCCCGTGTTCTTCTTGGAAGATGACTTCTATTTAGATTAGACAAAGTACTTGGAAGTGTTGCCTGCCAGGGTCCTAAATACATACCAAGTGGGTGGACACTAGGATACCATAGAATCGCTGTTAGAATCTCTGTTAAAGAGCAAAGAATGGTTTCCCCTCACAAGACTTAAAGACTCTCTGATGTGTCAGTAACCAGTGTAACATGTAGCAAACACAATAGATGGTCTGGTCTAAGTTTTCAAGAGAATGTCAACTGTTTCTTGCTCTACTAAGTTTTTAGGAAGTATCTATAAAACTGGAGCTCAGGTGGTAGGGTATCTAACGAGCACAAAGCCCATCCTCCTGCCTCTCCTGACCTCTATGGTCAGTCCCCATCCTCCTGCCTCTGCTGAGTGTCCCCACTGTGTGCTCAGGGCTACTTCCAGGAAGAGAAACCCATGCTGCACCCAACAGCTTTCTCTAAGTGTACCCTCAGAACTTGGGACAGGGAGACGGGATGATCATGACATTAAACCATGTCTGAGAATCGAAAACAAGAAAAATACACAGAATACTGAGCTTGGAATACTTCAGTGCTTAAGTTGTCATTTCTACTTTTATTTGCCTGGAAATAGAAGTAACTATTGGTTTCCCACAGTATCCTAGTGCGCAGAGCTGCTGTGGAGCATGGAGTCCACCCCTGACCTGTCAACCAGGGCAGGGCAGGTGGAGGGAGGCTAACAGTTCTGAGTTAGACAGAGCTGGCTCTTACCATCAGCTGTAACTTCAAAGCTCTGAGCCAAGCCTGCTCTGCACTTTCTCTGGAGCAGAGTCTTCTGAATGCCTTCTAGAGGATTCCATTGCATAACCAGTATTGGGAACCATGGTATTAGGCAGAGTGAGGAAGGTTCTGGAACTTGGCACTTAGTCTTCACTGCTCTCTATGAATTCTGCTTCCCTCTGGAAGCTCTCCTTACCCACTTGCCAGTCAGCCAAATGTCAGCGGAGAAGTGACTCTGGACATGAAACAGCAGCTGTGTCTGTCTAGTTTCTGAAGCTGTGTCTGTCTAACTCCTCATTGTTTGATGAATCTCAATGAGGTTGACAGTCCTAACCACAAGACTGCAGTAGTCCCTGTCCCTAAGCACTCCACAAAGGAGGGGGTGGGCTTTTGTGGTGGCTGCAGCATAGCTTTCTCTTCCTGGAAGAAGCTCTGAGCACTAGGAGGGGACACTCAGGAGAGGTAGGAGAAGGCATGCTTCCACTGTCCAGCTGCTCTAATTGGGTATGGACAGCTCACCAGTGCTGTAACAGTAAGTCATTCCCTTCTCTCTCCCCTGTTGTGACTGCTTGCACTTGGGCTTGTGTGAAGTAACACTTGACAGCTTGCCTGTCGTGATCAAATCCACTAGCCTCACCAGAAGCCTCAAGTACCTTTTCTGACAGAGAAGAGTTTTGGAGATGGTTAGTCACTCTTCCCCAAGCTTCCTGCTCAGCCCCCTGGTCCTGTATGTAAGCCCTTAGCCAGTGCAGAATCCAAAGAGCCCTGCAACCCCAGTACATGAGTCCTCAGGCAAGCAGTGCCCTGCCTTTATTAAAATCACTTGACCTGGCTCCTTCCACATGAGGTTCCTTCCACAATTCACAGCTGTCTGCAGCATGGAAACCCCTAACTCATCTACCTCCTGAACCAGTGCCAGTCCTGAAAGCAGCCTGCTCAGTCTCAGACACAGTCATGAAAGTGCTCCAGAAGCTAACAGACTATCCAGGCCAGAGTCAAACAACCAGACCAGGGATATTCAACAGTTGAAAGGCCTGAACTGGCTTCTACTGGTTCTCATAGCTTCTCCAAATCATTTGCTTATAATTAAGAATTAACAGTTCCCCTCCCCTCTTTCAGTCTACCTCCCAGTTTCTCCTTGGAGATGACCATTTTGTATCCCAGCTTAGACAAACCTTTCTTCCCCTCCCTGCCAAATCTTCATGCAAAACACACACACCCACATTTTCCTGGATCTTCATCTTGATACATCCAAGTTATCTCCTGCATTCATCTTTTTTCTTTTCATTGCCAGAGCCATCCCTTTGCATTTTATAATATGCTTTGCATTTTGCTAAATGCAGTCGGGGTTTTCCAGAGCTGGGCAAAGCCAGGAAGTAAAGCATGTCATTTAAATGACTCCTGTTGACCTTTAGCCTTTAGGTGGCTTCTCATAAAACTCCTTCCCTGCCAGCTCTGCTTTACATTCTCCAGTGCAGGAACCTGCTGAAGAGCCTGCAACTTTCTCTAGCTGCTTCCCTTGGTGTCTCCCTCCTCCGATCCCCTATACTAGACTCTCATAGAAGTCAAAGGCAGAAATGTGAGCCTCGAGAAGTACACAGCAGGAGACGTTGAGCTAGATTTATGTAGTCCTATTGCTGGTATTTCCTGAGATCTCCCAGTCCCCTGGCTTCAGCTGCTTCCTTTCCTATCTTGCTGTGTGAAACAGTAATGATCACAAATACCACCTGGTGACATTTTCCTAGGGCCACTGCTAGCAGTGTTTCAGTCAGCTTAACGCCTTGAACCCTCACAAGCTGACCAAGTAATTCCAGTTATCCTCACCTTCTCCATATGATTGTGCTGAAACAGAGAAGCTGTTCAGGAGCAGTTCGGGAGTCTGCTCAGTGTCATGCTGTGCTACGAGAAGGGAGGCAGTACTCCACACAAATCAGCACAGCACTTGGACTCTGAGCTCTGGACTAGGACACACCCACCCCATCCTCTGCTCCTGCACTAAAGAGCCACTCATCCATCATTGGCTAAGTAGTAGCTCAGCCCAACCCTCCTTTAGGCAGCTGGTAGTATCCAGCAAGGATACCTAAGATGGATTTGGATGCTCTAATAAAGATGGGGAACAAAGCATTGAACTTTTGCCAGGGAAGGGAACAAGAACTGATTGAGAGCCTGAATTGTTGAATCCAGTATATTCTTGTGATTGTTTACCAGGCAGGCAGCCCGACTGAGGGCCTACAAGCAATGAGCCACCCAAAGTCAAGTCTCAAGGATATGGGGCTAGTGATACTGGTCCAGTCCAGAATATCGGGTGGTATGTGTTGGGATCTGGTGGCTGCTCTATCAGATTTATGCAAAATTGGGTACCCTATGGCTCTGAGGTACCAAGAACAGTGTTGGCCTCACTAGACTTAAATCCTACCATGGTTCCTTTCTGAGAGCTCTAGGAGAGAACCTGACCTCTTTCCTTCCTATCTTCAGAGCCAACAATGGAGGGTTTTCCCTTTCTCTGACCTTCTGCCTTCTGCCTTGATCTTCTACTCTTAAGGATTTCTTTTAATTATATTGGACCTACTTTAGCAATCCCAAAAGTTTTTAAGTTAATCACACTTGCGAAGTCCCATTTGAAGATTCCCCATTCTCAAGTTCTAGGAAATAGAACATGGGCATCTTTAGGATTCAACTGGAATATGGAAACTGGCAGCTTTCAGGGCTGGAAAGGATGTCAGAGGCTCTCTGTTACATCCTACAACCAAGGAGCCCCTGAGAATGGATGGCAGATAAACAAGTATAGTTAGCTATGAGATGCTCTGACTCGGGCTCAACCAGGTCTTTGGCAGATGAACCTTTACTGGACTGAGGCCCTATCCAGCAAGCTCTCAGGTCTCAGAAACAGTAGGAGCCTTTGGTCTAGACTCCTCTGTTTTGAATTTCCAGTTACAAGTTTTCTCTTAGTTCCTTCCCCGCACTGCAATCTCCCTGGGAGTCTGGCTTCCCTCAGACTTTGCCACACAGCCCCACCTTGCCTTTCTGTCTGTCTTTGTCACCCTGCCCTTGGTCCCTACTGCTCAGATGCTTCCTGTGACCAGGGCTCTTTCAGGCAACTCCTCTCACATTTCCCAAAACCCCACCTAGCTTTTTGCCCTAAAAGGCTGAATGAAGTCTTCTCTTCATGGCATTCAGCCCTCCCAGACCAGACAGCTCAGGTCTTCCAGCTACAGGACTGGCCACTGCTTTTCTTCTCATGCCCTCATATCTAGTCCAGGGATCTTGAGCCAGAGCTCAGTGGGACTTTGGAAGCTGAAATGAGGCAGGAAGAATTTTAACCAAAGCCCAAGTTGGGTTTTGAAAGGAGCCTTTATCCAGGAAAGGATTAGAGTTCCAGTCATTCATGGGTCTGCTGCTGACTCAAGTGGTCAGAATTTAAAATGAATCAAACCTGGCAGGGCATTTTGGTTTTTGTTTCTCAAGAAATGAGAACATTGTTGACCATGATAAAGATTCTGATTCAGGCCTTAAGTGTATGTACACAAATGGAAAATTTGCCAAGGGTTATAAACATGCCCCTCGATTTTGACAGATTTTGTTAAAAAAAAAAGTCATGTTAACTTTAGACACTTAGACACTGGCCTTTGAGTGAATGTAAGCTTGCAAGCTCAGCTGTGTGTGCACACTTACATGTGGGGAGTCAGAGTAATTTGCTTAGTAGAAATCCCTATCTGGGGCTGGGAAGGGGGCTCAGTTGGTAAGTGCTTGCCATGCACCCATGAAATTCTGAGTTTGAATCCCCAGCACCAATGTAAAAATCCAAGCACAGTGGTACATGCCTCCAATCCCAGTTCTGGGGAGGGGAGACGAGATGATGTGTGGGGCTTACCTGCCAGCCAGTGTAATCAAACTGATGAATTCCAAGTTCAGTGAGAGACCTTGTCTCCAAAGGTAAGGTAGAAAGGCGGTTGAGGAATGTTACTGTGTGGCTTGCAAACCCAGATTCACTCTACTATGTAGGACCAGGCGAGAGAGCTCCTAGAGGGCTGCCCCTCCCAGGAAACCCAGTCCAGCATTTCACTTTCCTTCCAGCTGTGAAGAAAGTAAACAAAGAAAACAAGTGCCAGTCTGCCCTCAACACTAGACCAGAATACATTGATGTTTGAAAGCTAAGGGTTGGGGTGGGAGGAGTGGCAAAAGTGTAGCTCAGTGGTAGAGTGTATTCTTCACGTGCAAAAAGTCCTGGCTCAGCCCCTAGCACCAAAACAAATGGGGAAAATACTTGGGAATTCAAAGTAAGACTCAATAAGGCCCAGTCCCAGTGGGTGTGTTACTGACCTGGGAATGAGGTGTGTGAGAGGGCAGCCAGGAGCTCCAGGGATAGAGGCAAGCAGGCCCGCTTCTACACCATCTCCCTATAGCCTCCTCTTCCTATAGACAGAAAGAGGAACTTTCTCCACAGACCAGAGTCAGTAGTGACCAGAGCAGCAGTCTCTCCTGTCACAGCTATAAAGGTCCAAGTAACATATTTGGTGAATCCATATTCTAGTTTAGCTTTTTGGTTGTGTGTAGGCAAGATTTTATTTAGCACTGTAGATTGTCACAGGTAGACAGCTAGCTACTTATCCATGAATCCCTACCCAGTTAGAGAGAAATTTGGGGAGACAACCAAGCTGGAGCTCTTCCTCCAGCAGAACATTTCATTTGGGCTTCCAACCCTGGCCCTGCAATAGCAAGCCCCATGCTAAGGCCTCTCAAAGGCTCAGCTGGTCAGTACATGAAGAGGGCAACGGGAGCTGCCCTTCACTTACAGCACAGCTGAGCCGAGGCCTATCAGCCCTTGATCTTACTGCCTCTCATTCCATCCCTGCATTCCGAGCCATTGTCCACTCTGGAGCCTTATTCCTCCCCCTACACAAGTAGCCAAATGTCTGCTTAAAATGGGAATAGAACCCTAGAGTAACCAACCAGTTCTTTCTCCTGAACGAGCCAACCTCTTCTCCCAGTTTCTTGCCTGCTTGCCCGAGAGGGGGCGGGCAGATAAGGCCAGCCAAGGAGGCTGTCAGGGCTGCTTTGTGGAGAGAGGTAGGTGGGGACCAGACACACAGCCCTGCCTCTGTTGGCAGTCACTGCCAAATTCAAGCTTCCCTTGCTGCAGACCCATACTTGTTAGCAAGGTAAAGACCTAAGAGGGGCAGAGGGATCTGTGCATAGCTGACTCTCTGACCTCCTCCGACTCTGGGTAGGCTGGTCATTTCCCAGCAAGGCCTTTTCTGATTACCGGACTCTAGTTCTCAGCATCTTCAGATGCATACGCTTCTCTATTTTGGAGTCCCTGTTTGTTTGGGTTACATAGATGCTAACCATATTTGGAGGCAGAAACCCTGACTCTTGTCCACAGTTGAATCCCGGCCAGTAGAGTAGGTAAATGAATAAAAATGAGAGAGGACACTAAGGTCTGAGCCCGTAAAATGAGACATCAGCCTTATTTCAGAAAAGAAACCCCAAGGGCATGCCTGGGGACCTGGCCATTCTGACACACATCTGACATAATAGCCACTTGAGTTGACCTTGTTCTTCCCTGAGCACTTGGAATGACTCCAGGAATGGAGTTGAGGGCCCACATTACTCTTGCTCCCTCACTGGCTGTGTGAGTCATCTCTGCAGTCACAGCAGGCAGTCTGAAACACTAAAGGTCAACCCTATCTGCAGGTGGGCGTGGAGTAAATCACCCGCTCTCCACCTGGTGCCCCATTCATTCCCTCAACAAGTGTGCCCTCAGCTGGTACCCCAGTAGACGCTGCTGAGGAAGAAATGGCTCAGCTGAGTCGCAGTTACCTCACCTGGAGGAAAATTAATGCAGTTATCAATCCTGAAGGCAGAGAAGGCCCATGGCCAGGTGGCTGTGCATCTTCCAGAATAAGTCATGATTCTGTTTGGGGGGCTCCCCTTGGCCCTGTACATAAATCAGCAGGATTCATGCAGGGAGAGTAGGGGCCTTTGTCAAGGCTTGGGGAAGGAGCCAGCTCCCAGACTCTCCTTCCACAAAGCTCTGTCATCCTCTAAAGGACTATACTAGATTTCTCAGATAACCTTCTTGTCCAGGAATCATCTATAAGGGGTTGGAAGACTGGCTCACTCTAACACCACCTCTGCCCTTTAATTTACACTAGAGCCCGTCCTGGTGCTATGAGTTGGAACATTGTTCCATGCCTTCTCGTTGTTGTATATGTTTGGCTAGCAAATAATAGCTGAACGTATTTACTTTGTAAAAGACTAAAACTATACATAGTCTGCTAAAAGTTGAATGTCATCTTCCTCCCCTGCCCAGTGCCTCACCCAGGCTATCCTGGGGCATGCAGCCCTTGAGTCTCTGCCCTTGTACCTGCACACACTCACACCTATCTTCCCACAGAGCCTGGCCTGCTTGTGTCACCATTGTCACCCTAACCCTGACATGGGCCTTGTTCTTATTTGCTTCTTAGTAAATATTGACCTACTGAACGGCTGCCGTTTTTACACAATTGGGACTGTATTCATCTTGTTCTGCAAATCAGTTTTGGCACTTTGAAGTGGGGCTTTCCTGTGTCAGGAACATGGGTGGAGCTTATTGTACTTGACTGCATTCAATGGAAGTGCCCAGAGTATGATGTCCAGTATGCAAGTACCATGACCACGGACACTGTACTGTGTCTGGTTACTCACTGTCTCAGAGGACCTGGAGTGTGAGCCCTGTCAGCAGTTCTATTCCAGCATGGTGCTTTAATGGAAGGGACTTATCACTGTGCAGTTGCTGGACTGAGTTAGCGCTAGTAGGGATCTTAAATGATAGCTTGCATCGTGAAAAACTGGCCACAGTTTCTTTGTCACCTGTGTGACAGAAAAACAGCTTCCATCTAAGTGTCCTCAACTTGAAGCCCTTGTCTCTGGTTAGGAGCAGTCAGGGTGATTCTGGGCCCAGGCAGCCTGGAGAAGGCTCTTAGCTCAGGGAATAGAGGTGATTAGAAGGCCAAGACTACTGTCAAGGGGCATGCTTCAGCCTAGGCTCCTCCTCCAAGCCAGTCGGCCCATCAGAGAGGTGCCAGGAAAGACTTCCTGCAGTTGGAATTTCTGCGTCCATCACTCATGTGTCCAGGCCACACAGCTGCAGTCACTCAGATTCCAGCCATCCTTTACACTCAGAATGGCTGGTTAGATATTCCCAGCCCTCCACCCTGTCAGTGTTTATTTTAAAATCATCCAGAAACATGCTTTCAACCTTAGCTCTCTGCCAAACCCTCCCATTGCATCAAATAGTAGTACTTCATGTGCATGAACCCAATTCCTCAGAAGAGTCACTTGAGGAGGACCTGTCTCAGAGGACTACGCTTCAAAAGCCCTTTGCAAGTCATGGCTGAAGAAAAGCTAAGGAGCAGTTCATTGCTTGCTGTGTTTGTGGGTTCTCTGAATCAGCCTCAGGGGCCACTCAGAAGGGATGACAGGCAGGCAAACCACAGTTTTCTGTGACAAATGTCCTCAGGCAGCAAAATGTGATGTCGGCCAGCACGTGCACTGCCATGGAGCCCAGTCTCCATAGTGGGTCATTTACTGCTACGTGTCTTCCAGTAATCCCTCTCCCCCCAACCCCCAGAGAAACTGCAGCCCTGGTGCAGTGTGCTTTTAAAGCACCCCACCTCCTCTCTCTGTAAAGACCTGAGGCAAGCAGTTTTTCCCTCTGTTTATATCTACCCCACACACACACTGTGAGCTGCTTCTATTAAAAGCAGTCAGAGATTGATAACTGGTGTTGAGAAGGATGTCACTTATTTCACAGGGTGAAAGGGAAGTTGCTGTGGCTTTCAGTAAAAGCTCACAGACCTAGGCAGTGGCAGCATGCTGACCACTGGGGGGCAGTGGAGCTGTGTGCCCCCAGCAGCTTCCTCCCCTCTCCCTCCTTGAGTCTTAGGACTCCTCACCTTAGAAGACAGGAAAGGACACTAGGAAGGAGGCAGATAGAAGGGTAGGGATGAAGGTTATCTCTGTAATGTGACTGCCAGCTCAGGGATATGGGGACACATCCTTAAGCTGACCTTGGGATCCCCTTCATTGGAGCATGGGAAAGCTTCATGCAATATGCCTGAGGCATACCAGACCTCTGAGAGGTGTTGGCAGCTGAGACTGGATGGAGGTCTGAGTTCTCCTTCTGAATCACCCCACTTTTCTTCCCAGGCCAGGGGTGCTCACTAACTGAGCTAGCAGAGGTCTCCGATAGCATAGGGCTGGTGGGGTGACTTTATTTTGGCATGGGCTTCCCGACCAGCTGGCACTCCCTCTCTGCTTGGGCCTAACAGACAGGAGCCCTCCATATCCAGGAAATAATCAGCTCTTCAAAAACATATTCATCCCATACCCTGGCATGCAAGCATCCCAAGGTTTTCCTAAAAGACATTTTGGAAATGCAGATTTGAGCACACTTGACTTCAGTTCCTGTCCCTTACACCCTTCCCACTCTCCCTCCCTCCTCTCTGGTGCTCGGCATCATGGTGAGAGCAGAGGCTTGGAGCTGGAGTCTGTTAGTGTCTGAGTACCAAGGCTCTGTTAGCTTGTGACCCTGGGTGTCTCTCTGAAATTGTGGGCCTCAGTTGCTTCATCTACAAAACAAGATGCTTGTAGAAGCTAAATTACCTTATGCTAAAGGTCCACAATATAACCCCAGGTACATGGCAGCTGTTGTGCTAACTTCTGTCATCATGTGGTCCTCGGGTTAGCAGGGGAAGAGTCAGGATATTGGAAATTGCCCATCTTGCCCTGTCCAGCACTGAGGTCCCTATGAACCATCTTCTGTTGGGCCTTCCCTTCAGTCCCATCCCTGCTGAGTATCCGTCTACTCTTCCTCTTCATCCATTCACAGCCTTTGCTAGCCCAAATTAGACCTGCTCAGTACAGCAGTGAGGAGAAGAGAACAGAGGAGAAGACAGATAGAAACCAGGAGTAGGGGAGAGGCCCCACTTCAGCTGAACCAAGTTACATAGGCACACCTGTCTGCTGCCATCCTGTCAGCTGGACAGGGAGACAGCTCACACAGTAGTGCCACCAGCAGCCTGAGGAATTCTGCTCAGTAAAACGAAACCCTTGACTGTGCTGCAAAAACGACTTGCAAGGCAATATAAAGTAAAGCAGAGTTATTAAGATAAGGGAAAAGGCATACTTAAATGCCATGGGGGAAGGGAGTTTCAGGAAAATCTTGGTACACATCCAAGACACACGCACAGGCTTTTTGAGAGTCATACTTGGATGTATTTACAACAGACACAAAAGGACATGGCTTTTTAGGTTACATTGTTCAAAAGGTGTAATTTATAACATTGTTTCAAGAGAAAGCTGAAAAGTAGACCTTTAAAATTATGTAAAGATCACATACAAGCCAGTCATTTGTCTTAGCATAAAAGATTCCTCTGGAAGTGAGATGAGTGATGGGGTGAGGACTGTAAACAGAGTTAAACTCAAGGCCCCAAGCATCCTGCCCTAAGTGAGCAGAGCTGGGTGTCACTAATGTCCTCCTAGGGGTGTCTTTAGGAAGACAGACACAGTCTCACAGAGGCTTTTGAATGAACTCTGGAGTAGGGACTCCTTTCCCTTCCCAGGTCTCCTGAACCCAGCCCCCCCCCCCCCAGGCTCACAGTGAGCCTGGCTAACACATTCAGGCAGGCTAGCTAGAGGGCATGCCTGACTAATGACAGTGCTTGGGGTTTGGTTCTGTTATCAATGTTATCATTGTTTTTTGTTAGTTTGTTTGTCTGTACAAAATAGCACTATATACCCAGATTGGCCTCCAATTCTCCATCTTTTTGTCAAATGATGGGTGTGTAGGTCTGTATGGCCATGCTGGATTTGCATACGTACCAGTGTCTTTCTCCCCTGCTTCCTTTTTGGATGTGAACAATGACAAACTCCTTCCCTTAATATCTAAATGTCTTTTGAAATAAAGTGAATTTTGCTTTAAACATAGTGGCTGGGGCAGAGCTACAGGTACATGACAGGCTAAGGGAAAAGTCAATACTTTTGCACCAGGGCAGGACACAAATCTACACAAACAGCAAAAAGAACATGGTAGTATAGATTGGAGACCCTCTGAAGGCAAAAAAATCCTGATACCTCCAACTGCTCCAGAAATACCATCACCACACCCAGGCCAGGTGATGGGTAGGATGAGAAACAGTGGCTTGTGGGACACACTTTTCTTGCTGGACCGGGATCTGGCAGTGACAGTGACAGGAAGAGTGGTGAGAGCCTTTGGGTGAAAGCTGCTCCCACTGTGACCACTGGGGACTATGGCAGTTGACTTCCTTTTTGTGTGTGATAGCCTCTATAGTAGATAGGGCTACCCGCTTGTCAACAGTCTCAGCTTTTCTATGGGCGCTCGCTAGCTCTGCAGGGCTTGGAGCCACATCTATCTTAATGACCCACCTTGCTGTGTCACTTTTGGGTGCCAGAAGATGCAAGCTCAGGGCTCAGAGGGAAACAGAGAGGTGGCGTGAGTCAGGGGTTCCAGAGGCCAGACCCAGAAACCCTCTTAGCAGTGGCAGGGAGGCCCAGCCTGAGAAGTTTCGTTTCCAGGCCTAAAATGTGATTACAGTAAGCAGTCTGGAGGCAGAGTCTGCTCCAGCCCCAGGTGCACAGCTGTGGGAGGAGACAGCGGGGCTCTGTGGCCTAACTGGTCTGTTGGCTCCAGCTGCTCAGATGGGGGCAGCCAAGGCCTAGGAGGCCTCACTCTCTGAAGGAGAAGCCTTGCAGACCTGCCTCGCCCACACCAGTTCCCTTCTTAAGAACTGACCTCATGTGGCCCTTTTGCATGTCTGTTCTTTAGAAAAGAAACTATTACAATTTTTTTCTTAAGGGACCTTGTAGACCTGCTGGACACTCTCTGTCCAAACTGTACACACACACACACACACACACACACACACACACACACACACACACACCACCCTACCCCTCTCCTTTCTCTCCTATTTCTGCTATACAGTTAATGCTGTAACTCAAATGTGAAAAATAAGCTTTGCATGGTGGCCATGAATTTTACATGAATTACATTGAAATCAATAAAGTCTCTAGAATGATTCAAGTTATCGTTATAAGGAAGAAGTGGGAGGTGACTTAAAGGAGCCATGGCCTTCAAAGTACAGAATGGAAAAAGTTGTCCAGCAGTGGTGAGCCCAGCACAGCCTTTAACCTTTGACAGTTCTTGGCTCCCTCAGAACTGGGATGTCTTTGAAGGTATCTACTTTCTTCTGGGGAGGTGTGAGGAAGCAGAAAGTCACATTTTCCATGACTTGTTTCTTCTTTGAACACTTGCTGATCTTTTTTTTTTAAGTGGGTAAGTCTTTGAAATGACACTCTGTTTCAAGTTTGGCATCTTTGCTGTAAGTAGCAGGAAAGGTGGGCGGTTAATGTTATGGAAGGTGGAAAGCTTGCCTTTTCTAGGTCATGTTTCAAGTACGGAGAAGTCAGACAGGAAAGGTTACACAAGAAAGAAGGAACAAGAAACAAGACAGGGGCTAGAGCTGGCCTAGCATGCTTGGAGCCCTGGGCTCCATCCCCAGCTCCACTTAAACCAAGCATGTCAGCAATCCCTGTAAGCCCAGAACACTGAGAGGTGAAGGCAGGAAAATCAGTTCAAGGTCATCCTCTGGGATGCAGAAAGTCCAAGGCTAGCCTTGGCTCTAGGAGACCCTGTCTGAGAAATGGTATTGGGGAATCAAGCTTTTAAGGCTTTAACCCCAGACTAGCCACATGGCCTGTCTCTAACTCCAGGCCCTAGACTCTCTGATGAGTCCACCTTGGCTTTTCCGGCCATCTTGTTCCACTCAGACAGCCCAGCTGTGTGCAGGGCATAGGCTGTCTGAGAGAGACAGGCCGAGCAATTGGCCCAGCTCACAGCTCTGCCACAGCTTTCTGGGCAGCTGAAAAAGAGAAGAGCTACAAACAGGTCAGTGGTGTGACCATCACCAGAGTTTGCTATGGGAGTCACTCTCGCAGATACCATGGACATACTTTATCCTCCCAGGTAAACCAAGCTAGGTAGTTCCTACCCTCCTCCCCATCCCCCTCACCCACCCCTCACCATGATTACAGTTGGCTTGTTTTCTCCCAAACCCCTAGACCAAGAAGCACACTGTCCTATGGGAGAAATCAGGACCACTGACATTTTTCTAAACAAAAGTATTCATCAGTTCACTATAGAAAAACAAGAAAGAGACCAGTATTTTAAAAAGAGATGTGTGTAACCACACTGTAACCTAAAGGTTATCAGTAGCTTGCCTTCCCCTTGGTGCTTGCTGTTCTCTAACCTCCATCGCTCCCCTCAGCTCTGCGCACACCTGCTCTGACCTAGCTACCTGCCCTGCCATACTTTCCACAGCGTGGGACCTGAGGCAGGTTCTGTTGGCACATATATGAAATATTGTGCCTCTGCCAAGTTAAATCTTCTGTTGACAGATGATAATGGTCATGATGATTTTACATTTATGCAAATAGTACAAATGTCCTTTTACAATGATTCAAGTCAAGTGGAGAGATGGCTCAGGAGTTAATAGCATATGCTGCTCTTCCAGAGGACTTGAGTTCAGTTCCCAGCACCTATATCAGGCTGTTCACAACCACGTATAGCTCTAGTTCCAAGGGATCCAACCTTCTGTTGTGGCCTCCATGGATACCTGCACTCATAATGACACAGACACATGTACCTGGCATACAATCATGTAGACAGACAGACAGACAGACACACACACACACACACTTAAAAATTTAAAAAAAAAATCAACTAGCAAAAGTAGGGATGTAACTTAAGGAGAATATTGAATGAATGGTACCACATAGTCATGGCAGTACTGTTTCAATGCCTTTTATTTTCCTTATGGACAGCATCTCACTTTGTAGCCCATTCTGGCCTGGAATTCCCCATGTAGTCCAGACTGGCCTTGAACTCACAGAGTACACCTAAGTACAGACATTAAAGGTGTATATTACCACCCAGTATTTATTTGCTTTGTGTGTATATGTGTATTCCTGGATGTATGTATGAGCACCATGTGTGTGCAATGCCTGCAGAAGGTGTCAGACCCCCTGGAACTGGAATTACAGGCAATTATGAGCAATCTGATTTCTGTGCTAGAAACCAGACTCATGCCATCTGACTCTTAACTGCTGAGCTATTGCTTCTCCAATCCCTTCATTTTTCAAAAGCAGACTATAAAGCTAAGGGTGTAGCTCAGTGGTAGGACTTGTTATCATTTGAGATGACTTGGGTTCAATCCCCTAGTATTGCAAGGCAAACAAACAAAACCCAGCTCTTTAGTGTTCTGATGAGAAACTCTGCTGTGCTTTCCCTTTTATCTGTAAGTTTTTCCTCATTGAACCCCTTCCTGAGCATGGACCTCCTTGGGTCCTCTCTGTACCCATCTGTGAGTATGTCTCTAGCATGTAATTCTGCAGTGAGTTTGGGGCTCAAGGACAAGCAAGTGCAGCTGGAAGGCCTCCCTTATGGTGGACAGTATATGCTGCCAGTATCTGGGAGAGTAACTAGAACGTGGTTTTCTAATTTAAATTTTCAGCTGTGAGTAAATGCTTTTCATCTCTTTATCAAATACCTAATCTTCAAAATTTAATGAGCCCCCTCATCTTTGACAGATCCCACATGATCTCTCCCTGTGTTCTGAGGGCCTCTATAAGTGCCCTTTTAATATTTCCATTGTGTATATTAACCTTTCATTTAAATTTGATGTATCTGAAATATTTTTAAAGGCTTAGCTTAATTAATTTCTTTCCCCAATCTGTTATTTTATATCCTCCTTTACCTAAAGCATTAATGCCAAAGAACGCTGACTTGTAGGACTGAATTCAGGACTGTCATAATTAACTTCCAGGATGAAGATACCGCAGAGGTCCATCAGGCCTAACATGGGCCCACTGCCTCCCTGTTCAAGGGTGTTGCCAGTGAGCTCCTTCAAAGCTACACTCTGGCTCTTCTGTGTCCTAGACAGAGGGATAAAGAGATCCTGTTACTAAACTGAAATTAGTGAAAATGAAGGCAGAATTAAAATCCTGTTCCTCGGTTGTGTTAGCCACATTCAAATCCTTATGTAGTTACATGAGGTTACCCAATAGTGGGAAAGCAGTTCTTAGTTTTTGCATACAAGAGTGTATATGAGTGTATGTGTGCATGTATAGTGTTGGGGGGGGGGAATCAGAGGACAACTTGTGAGAACCAGTTCCTTCCTTCCTCTGTGCGGGTTCCAGAGATTATTCTTAGGTTGTCAGGCTTGACAACAAGCATCCTTACCTACTGAACCATCTTGCTGGCCCTTGGAAGTGCATTTTAAATTTAATGTTAATTTATTTAAATTGAAATAGCCACACAGGCTAGGACCTTTCAGACTAGCCAGCACAGTCTTTGGGTATTTCTGTCTGCACAGAAAGCCCTGCTGGGTAGCGTGGCCTAGAAATGGGTTTTGACCAGGAAGAGAGAGACACAGGGTTGAGAATCTTGCTTCATCCCAGCTCCTCCTTCAATGAAGGGTGAGCCCTGTGTCCTCCCCTGGTACCAGGACACGGATGCAGACTCCTCACAGCCATTGTGAGTAGACTGAAGAGAAAGTTGTAGAGCTGTCACTGGGCATTGGCCTTCTGCCAAGTTATTCCTCCCAGGCCTGAGTGGAAGGTGGCAGGTAGAGGCCCTGAGCTGCATTGTGTTTAAGCCACCAGCCTGTGGCAGGAAGCCCAGACCTGGGAGACTTGATTCTCATCTAGCCAGTTACACCTAGGGCTCAGTTAGGCAGGACTTCCCTAAGCTAAGCAAACAGGTACTGCACCCATGCCAGCTGTATCCTCCCAAGTGGGTGTCCGTCACTTCCTAACTTAGATTAGCTGCCTGGGGACTACCTGACTGGCTCTTCCTTGCCTGACAAATCCAAGTCTGTGATGTCCTGACTCCATAAGCCTGCTTCTAGGCAGCAAACTGGAAATCTCTCCTGATGGGGTGTGTTGGAGGCTCAATGCTGATAGAGACCTTCAGGGTCTTTGGCAACATAGAGGCCAGGCTTGTAACCCATATTCCCTCCCACTGTGGTGCCCAGATTTTTTGCTTATCTTTAGCCTAACTTTTCTCTCCCTAGTGGAATATTTCCACTACCAAGAACTTAACCAAAGTAATATGCGTGCAGTCTGGCCAAACTGACATGAGCTGATCTTAGCACAGTCACACGTCCTTTTTCAGGGTCTTCCAGATTTGTCTGACTTAGTGTGACCCACACAATCTGTTAGGAGTAGGGTTTGACGGTTTGATTAGGTATTGTGGAGGAGCTTGGCCTGAACTCACTGTGGGTATTTCCTGCTGGGGTCCTGGCACCATCCCTTCTGAAGATCAGTGGTGGCAGGGCAGCAGCAGCAGCTGCAGCTCAGGCAGCTGCTGGTCGGTGCTGTCGCTGCTCTGCCTTCTCATATGCAAGGTTCAGGTGATTGCACTTCTGCTCAGATGGTTTCAAATGCTTAGCACAGAGTCCGTGCCTATTCAATACCCTTATGCCCTTAACATTGAAATGAATGGGTCTACCTTTGCAAATGAACAGAATTTTTGGAAGTGGTCTATTTGCAGGGTTTGCAGGGGCCCTTTTTAAATCTAAGCAGGCTAAGCTAAGTGCTGCCTCTCACTGTGCTGCTCACCCTTCCTGATTTACTCTACCCTGCCATGTGGGCCGTCTGTACCCAGCAGACTATGGGTTCAAGAGGGCAGGGATTCATTTTACCCTTGCACCCCCAGCGCCTGGTTCATAGCAGACACCCAGTAAATATTTGATTGATCGGTTGGTTGATTGGTTGATTGATTGATTGATTGATTATTGATTGATAGTGGAATGGGTGAGAAACCCTGGGGACTTTTTTGGTTTTTTTTTCTTTTTTAACCTTAAGTAAACCTCTTTTTCACATGTAAGTTCTAGTCTGAGTCTTAATTATAAACTTAAATTCAAGGATAGAATGCCCAAATGCCTGTAGTTACCATAATGACTTTTCCTAGTCCGTACTTCCTGGGCATTTGTTTATGTTCCTTAACATGGCTTTAATAAGCTACCCTGACTGACAGATTCCTGGGATCTACAACCTTAGCCCCTACCCACCCATATATACCAGTCCCACTAAAGACAAGGTTCCCAGCCCTGCCGCGTTTTCTCCTGGCTTGTTGTAGCCCATGGCACACAACCTCCCCAGGCTGACCTTGACACACTCACACTTACTGAGAGCCTCAGCCTACAGAGAACTTGATAGCCTTGCCTTTCACAGTCACACCCTGGGCCTCCTTCCTTTTCCTCCCTCCTGGCCTGTGAGGGCAGGGAATTCACAGTCACTCTGTCCCACCAGTGCCTTATCCAAAGCAGGCAGCCCTTCTTGCCATGGTGTTTATGAGAACATTCTGTACACTTATATCAGGAACAAAATCTTCCTTCGTTAGTATTTTAAATCGTAATTGTCATGCATGCCACAGCAGGGTTTTGAAGGGCAGAAGACAATTTTGTAGAGTCAGCTCGATCCTCTCAGTGTGTTGGGGGATCACACTGAGGTCATCAGGTGTTTGCGGCCAATGCCTTTTCCCACTGAGTCATCTCACTGGCTCCCAATGTATTTATTTACTCTTTATACATGTGTGTATGCATGTATGCTGGAGTATGTGAGTGGACACATGTGGACCATGACACACATGAGATCAGGACACCATAGAGGAAGGTCCTCGCCTCCTACCTTGTTTAACTCAGTCTTTCATTGTTCACCACTGGGCTGGGAGCTTCCAGGGATTCATTCTCCTTGTAGGAGTAGCAGGATTACAGACACATGCTACAGCATCTGATTTTTATACTTGCACACTGAGCCTGTGTGTGTGTGTGTGTGTTGTTTTACTTTTTGGTGTTTCAAAACAGGGTTTCTCTGTGTAGCTCTGACTGTCCTGGAACTCGATCTGTAGACCAGGCTAGCCTTGAACTCACAGGGATCTATCTATCTGCCTGCCTCTGCTTCCCAAGTGCAGAAATTAAAAACATCCCCCACCTCCAGGCTTCACTTGCTTCTAGAGTGCATTTGTCTACTGTATATGAAAGAGAGAAGTATAAAGGTTAGGGGACAACTATTCAAAACCAGTTCTCAGTTCCACCTTGTTGAGAAAGTCTCTCTTGTTTCCTGCCACTGCAGTGGGCTCTAGCGCCCTGGCTCTGTCTCCCAACTCCCTTTAGGTGTGCTGGGATTACAGAAGCATGCTACCATGTCTTTCCTTCTGTATAGGTTCCTGAGGTTAGACTCAGGTTATCAGGGTCTCACGGCAAACACTTTGAGCCATTTTCTAAAACCCTATTTATCCAATTATGTATAAAACATTGTTTTGCTAGGTAGCCCAGGGTGGCCTCCAACTTTCATTCCTCCTGCCTCAGTCTCCTGAATATTGGGATTATATGTCTGTGTCCCCAGTTCAGCTAAGAGATAAGTTTGCTGAATGGCTAAAGTGAAATAAATGAATGAATAAAAGTTCCCTTTCTTGTTTAATTCTTTTTTTAAGTATATTTATCTTTATTTTATGTGTATAGATGTTTCCCCTGAATATAATGTGTGTGCCTTGAACTTCTGTGGAAGTCAAAAGAGGGTACTGCCTCCCCTGGAAATGGAGTTACAGATAATTATTAGCTACCATGTTGGTACTGGGAAATGAACCTGGGACCTCTGCAAGAGCAACAAATGCTCTTAACTACTGAGCTGCCTCTCCAGCCCACCAAGTTCATTTTTAGAGAAGGAAAAATAGTTGAGTATGTCAGTATTGATTATGTCGGAGGCAGGGTTTAATGATTGACAGGTCATGTGACTGGGTCTAGTATTGTCCTGAGGAATGATGATTAGGCTGGGTTTATATTAACCATACCAGCCTATATCACACACTTTGAAAGTGCTGTTCTGGTGCCAGAAGCTTATTGGTAGTCATCGTGAACACCAGAAATTGAAAATACAAAGCAGGAAATTTGGTTTGTGTGAATTCTGTAGCTTTTGTTTAAGCCCAAAGGTGTGGCCTATCTCCACCAGAGGTCTCCCATATTTTACTGTTAATGCTTGAAGTATACTGAATTCCCACAAGCTAATTAAAAATCAGCCTGCTATGCCGGTAAGCATTCAGTCTGAGAACTAATTTCTGCCAAACAGCCATAAATGTGTCCCCTGGTATGAAATTTAGACGTTCTTTCCCATCAGAAAATAGGGATGTGGTTTTGTCTAAACCTCTTAATTTGAGAAACAATGAAACCAACTAAAGCCCACCTAGAAAGGTCATATCTTGATGGAAGCCTCAGAGCCTGAGAGGCAACACATTGGGCTGCTGGCCCAGACCCCCTCACTGCACTCCCTACCAGACCGTCATGCTCCTGCTGGGTAAGTGCACTGGGCACCTACCTCTACGCCAGGCACTGTTCTCGCTCTTCCCATACTCCCCTGAGACCCCATTGCAACCCCACAGGCAGATCCTATGACTGTCTCTCCATTCCACAAACCGTTTTCCTATGTAATGTCTAGAAGAGGAAATGCAAGATTTTTTTTTTAATTTTTTTTGAGAATCTTCCACACAGGACAAAAGGAAGTCCCTTTAGGATTCTGAGGCTCAGACAGGTTACCCAGAGCTGGGAAGCACCTTCCTCACCTAGAAAATGGAGATTAGACAGGCCCTGACCACATCCTCAGGAAGGCTCGGCGCTGAGATCTCAGGGGGCTCCTGAGGTGCCCTGGTCAAAGCCCCTGTGAAAGGCTGTTGGACCACCAAGCGTGACAGCACAGCTCAGGCATTCAGATCTTTTCTTGGAAATCTGGAGTCTTCTCTTCACTACAGAGTTAGGTAACTTTATTTACTCATGCTAAGAGGGCTATTTTCAAAGAGGAAATTATGCAATGTGCTATGCAAATGTGCCATTCTGAGAGCAGAGCAGAGTGTGGTCAGCATTGCAGGAGAAGGCAAGGTCTGTGCCCCTAGTGGCAGGCTGCATGCTACCCGATAAGGGGACATGCCATGGTCTACTTAGACCTCGTTTCTGGTAATCGAATTTTCAGCAAGCTGTCTGCCTGTGAAATTGGTCCTGTACTCGTGGGCCAAACAAGGAATGACAATTGATTCCGAGAGTGCCCTGCTCTGTAGACCCGGGCCGTTGTAGGACAGGGGATGCTGCCCTGCCTGTGTTCCTGGAAATGTAGGAGTGAGAAGGGTAAAGTTCTCATTCTATCTTCTTGAAAAAATGTCTCTGGCAATTTTCCTTGGGGGAAACAAACACAGATGGGTTTCTCAGGAACTTTGAGAAACCTATTTGCATATTTGAATAGACATGGCATGCTGAGTAAGAAAAAAGGAAGCCCCACCTCTGGAAGAAGGTTGAGCTGAGCCAGTCCCAAACCTGGACACTGGGACAAGCTGCCTGACATCCTGCCCAGTCTTGGGCTCCAGTGTTTCTTCTTTCATTGCTCTTGGGGTGTCACAGTTACCCATCCCAGGGTAGCTGCCCAGGGAACAAACAACAGATACCTATTTGTATCTGCAGATTGTGTGCTAACTCAGTGTTCTTGGTGGTCCTGGAACACTTGTCATACCAAGTTCCTGGAGGGCTAAGAGGCAGTATCCCTACTTCTCCTGCTAGGGCATCAAACGGGCGTTTGTGATATGGCATTTTATAGTCATCAAAGTGACATAAAGGCTCTCACTGGTCTCAGAGTACTTGCCTAGCATACATGTAGCCTAAAGTCTATTGCCAGCATTGGGGGAAAAAAATGAAAGAAACGATGGAGGGCCAGCAAGATGGTTTTTCAGTTCACGTGCTTGCCATAAAAGCATTAAGACCAGAGTTTGGATGCCCAGCTCTATATAAAAGCTGCAATCTCTACTGCTGTTCGGCAAGCTGGCTTATTAGACAAGCTGAGGCTTAATTGTAGCAGGAGACCTTGCCATAATATAAAAAGTGGAGAGTAGTTGAGGAAGATGCTTGACATCAGCTTCATGTGCCTGCAGGTATGCCTTCTTACATACATTTACTTAACATACTCATATACTTACCTGCCACACACAAGGAAAAATATTTTTTAAGTGATAGGTTGCAAATGTAGCTCAGTTGGTAGAATGCTTGCCTAGAATACACAAAGTCCTAGGTTCCATCCAAGCACTGCATAAACCAGGTATGGCGACACCTACCTGTAATCCTAACACGTGGAAAGTGAGACAGGAAGATCAGAAGTCAAGGGTATCATCAGCTACAT
Organism: Tokudaia tokunoshimensis; assembly: GCA_036184795.1. NCBI lineage: Eukaryota > Metazoa > Chordata > Mammalia > Rodentia > Muridae > Tokudaia > Tokudaia tokunoshimensis. The sequence goes on from BTHU01000010.1 coordinate 101,256,695, forward strand.
ACTGCACTCAGGGCCATGTGGGCTCCCAAGACCCTTTCTCTAAAAAAAAAAAAAAACGGTGAGGAGGATGAAGGTGGGTAACATGTCCCAGTTAATGCTGTGGTGCACCTAGATCCCATACTCATGCACAAACCATAATATTAACAATAAATAAAATCTGCTTCTCAAAAAGAAGTGAGAGGCCGGGCAGTGGTGGTGCAGAGATAGGTGGATTTCTGAGTTTGAGGCCAGCCCGGTCTACAGAGAGTTCCAGGACTACACAGAGAAATCCTGTCTCGAAAAACCAGAGAGAGAGAGAGAGAGAGAGAGAGAGAGAGAGAGAGAGGGAGAAGAGAGAGAAGAGAGAGAAGAGAGAGCGAGCGAGCGAGCTAGGGTGATGGCTCTGTGGTTAAAAGTGACTTCTGCTCTTCCAGAGAACCTTAGTTCGATTCCTAGCACCCACTTCTGGCAGCTCACAGCTGCCTACGACTCCAGCTCCAGGGGACTCCAACACTTCCAACCTCTACAGGCAGCTGCACTCACGTATACACACATTCAATTAAATAAATTAATCATATGGCACAGGCATTGTGTGTTGAACACCTTCTTGAGTCAAACATGCTGCTGTGGCTTGTTTGCAGATTATATAGGAAGTCAACTTTAATCCAGTGGGCCATTTGGAAATCAGTCAAGCATGCAACCAAGTTGAAAGGTCTACAGTGAACAACACCCGTGTACATCTCTGCACCACTGATATCCCTCCATTCTTTTTGTTTTGTTTTGTTTTTCGAGACAGGGTTTCTCTGTGTAGCCCTGGCTGTCCTGGAACTCACTCTGTAGACCAAGCTGGCCTTGAACTTAGAAATCCACCTGCCTCTGCCTCCCAAGTGCTGGGATTAAAAGCATGCACCACCACTGCCCGGCTCCCTCCATTCTTTTTAATCACCCATCTACTTCTCTAACTGCCTTCGGTTCCTGTGGCCTGTATTTGGAGGTACTGGAAATACAATACACATATTAGGCAAGCCCTTTGCCACTAAGCTAAATTAAATCCCAAACCCAATATATATATTTTTCAAAGCAAGTTTGAAACCATCATACTCTTCTCCTTAAATACTCTAGCTCTAAGTAACTGGATTACCCCAGTTTCATCAACACAGCTGGAAGATGGTAACACAAATCCTCAGGCTGTCGGCGGGGAGCACACAAGGCTTGTGCTTATACAGGGCTGTTCTTACGGGAGAGAAAGGAATGGGCATGTGTCCAGTAGCAGAGCTCTCACAACAGTACGTAGGCCAGCAGTTCTGCTGTGATCAGAAGTGAGTGCAAAGGAGGCCCAAGGCCAGGGGAAAGGCAGTGAGCCGGCTGAAGGGTTCTGCAGCAGTCGCCCGAGGATCCAAGCTCGGCTTCCCTTGGTTGACTCTGCGTCAGCAAATAGCCTGCTGTACTTTACAACCTAAGGAATAGCAGCAGCACAGAGAGAAGTTTGTAGACCTCTTCATCACAGAGGTCTTGCTGCATGGCTGTCTCTTATTGTACTGGGAGGGAATACTTTAGGGAACTTCAAAGAAGACAGAGTAATTGATTGCTACTTGTAGCAAATATCCCTTAAGCTGTTGCTGGGTGATAGAGAAATGGTTACTTAATTTTCTTCAAAGGATTGATTTGACTGTAAGTTCAGGGCCTAATTGAATATACCCATTCACACCTCACTGCTACCTAACCATCTGGGTGTCAGGAGCTATGCCCTCCCCCACCCCACTGCCACCACCCCCAACTCACACAGTTCACCCTGCTTCCCAGAAGACACTGAGGAGTGGAATCTAGGTTTGGACTAAAGGAACTGCTCTCCCAGTGCAGAGGGAACCCAGCCCTGAACATCCTCCTTGCACACGGTAGCTTCAGGGAGACTGTTAGGAATTTATATCCATTTTGGTCATTTGTCACTTACTGTAGCCAGCCAAAACCCCCAGAACCCCCTGTGACAGCTAGTCCAGGTTGGGGATTCCCTCTTCTCTGAAGGAAACAAGGGCCAACTCCAGGGCCTAGAAGCCTAGGTTTCAATCGGCTTGCTTAGGCTGGTGTGAAGGTTGGGCTGCCCGTCACCTTGGGCTGAGTACCTTGACCATGACCTCTGTATGTCCTTGAAGAAAGAAGTTATTTAACTCAAAGTTCAGTTGTTGTTTGTTTTTATTTTTATACTGTTCGGGAATGTGTCAAAGCAGCGCTTGAGGCCTGGCATACAAGGGCTTCTGTCATTAGTGGAAGTTCTTGAGACAGAGGTCCCCTTTTAGACCATTTTGCATGTGAGCTTTAGAGAGCATTCATAACTGGGAATGCAACAGTGTCCTCACACCGGTGAGCATCAGTAACCCTCCGTGTCTTTACCTGCCTTGTGCTGCCCATAGGACCCTGCAGAGAAATTGAGTCTGCTTAGATGGATGTGCAAAGGAGACCAGACATAGGCTTTAGAATCAGAAACCTTTTGGTATGCTAGCATCTAGGAAGGCTAGCTAAGGCCCTGCAGTCTTGCAATTCCAGATGCCTACTCAAAAGAATTGGAAACCCCTACCTCAGCCCCTCCTGACCTCTCATTAATGATGTGTTCTTTAAACGACAACTTGGAGACGTACACTATATTGCTACTCTGAACCCCAGTCTTGGCCTGCAACCCAGGGTATCAGATTTCAGAATTCCAGAGTGTCCTGGAATCCCACTAGCCTAGAAATCCTGCTGAAAAGGACTTCCTTTATTCTAAATGTAGCCAGAGCCACCAATGCCAAGAATTAAATTATGTACTGGCATCCATATTTTATTAGGAAAAGATCATTTAAATACAGCTAAAGTCAATCAGCCCCATTTGCCATTTACTACTCAGTAACAAGCTACAGCCTGTCAGAGGAGCTGTAGAAGAGAGCAGCAGTCCAGGGCTGGGGAGAGCAGTGGATTGAGAAGTCCAGGTCTCCAGTGGGAGTACTGGTAGACTTGAGTGTCCCTCTGTCCCATCTCCAAATGCCTTTTCAGAGTCAATCACTGTCTCCATTCATGGTCTGCTGGAGGGGCACCAGAAAGTTCAACAAGCAAGGGCCTGCATCCTTGGGGCTAGTTCAACAAGGATGGAAGACATGGAAATTTCAGAACAAAGGTCATTGGGGTTGGTTAAGATGTGACTGGAGATGGGCGCAGAAAAGACCAAGAGTCTATATAGGCCATATGCCTATACAGTTGCTGTCTTCAGACACACCAGAAGAGGGCATCGAATCCCATTACAGATGGTTGTGAACCACCATGTGGTTGCCGGGAATTGAACTCAGGACCTCTGGAAGAGCAGTCAGTGAGTGCTCTTAACCACTGAGCCATCTCTCCACTGGCTGAACTCTTAACTGAGGATGACCTTGAGCTTCTGGTCCTCCTGCCTAAGTGCTAAGATTCTAGGTGTATACCACTGCACTAAGTTGTATGCAGTGCTGGAGATTGAAACTAGGACTTTCTACATGCTAGGCAAGCAGTCTTTCAACTGATCCACATCTCCAGCCCCTTAAATCTGTTTCTCTTAGTAGGAAACCTAAGACTCAGTAGGAGGCAACTTGCCAAGAGTCACAGTGTTGAGGTTTAAACCCAGTCTCTATGGCCCTGAACCCCAATCTCTTTCTAATAGACCAAGTGACCCTGGTTTTGTACTTCATATGATGGCTCCTATGCTTTTTTCCCCTTCCTACTTCCCGTATCTATTGGGAAATGATTGTGTTTTTCCTACATCCTACTTAAAACCATAAGACCTAGGCATCTGCTCAGGGGAAGAATGTTTACCTATTATTTGTGGGGCCCTGGGTTTGATCACTTCTTTTAGAATTTTAAGTGGGACTGCATATAGCACAAAATTAAAATAAATCACTATTCCAATTCTCTTGTTGAGTAATGAACCTTCTTGTAGCTTAATAGTTTAGCACAACGGCAGTCATTCATATTGCCTGTAGCTGCTCATATACTGCCCAGGGTCCAATGGGAATTGCTTACCTTTAGTGTACTTGGCTTCAGCTAGATGTCTCTGGGAGCATTGGCAGTTCAAGTGAGGGGCGGAGATGGCTGACAGTGGGTCTGAACCTTGATGAGAGGAGAGCGTGCCAGAGCACTCTGATGGCCCTACATCAGAACCTTGATAGCATCATTTTTACTGGTACCTCTACTGGCTCTCAAGTTTGAGGAATAAAAAAAAAAATGTAGATTTTGATAGGAGAATCTATATTTGATAGTCACATTGTAAGAAGAACAGGTAAGGTGGCCATTCTTGGGGAATACAGCCCATGGGGAAATCTGTGTCAGCGCTCTTTCAGTCCATTCTAGTACATAGGAAGAATGCGTCAGGCTGACACCGGTTTTTGACATGGTTTGGGCCGTTTTGTTTCTGTAGCACTGAAGATGGAAACTAAGGCCCAATGGATGCTCCACAACTGAGCCACATCCCCATGGACTGGCAGAGTTTGGGTTAAGACTCCCAACTTTCTTTATTTCCTTTTTGATAAAAGAGCAAGCTTGGCAGAGCATGGTAGAGCATACCCATAATCTCAGCACTTGAGATGCTGACGCAGGAGAATTTAGAGTTCGAGGTCACTCAGCTGTCTCAAAACTGAAAAATAGGCACCTGGGGAGATGGCTCAGTCAAGTGAAGTGCTCACTCTGCAAGTCAGAGGATCTGTGTATGGATCCCCAGCGTTCACATAAAAGTAGAAGCCTGTGGCATGCCGGCAGCCTCAGTGCTGGGGTCCAAGTGTGGGCGCACTGGAGGATGCCTGCAGCTCCTCAGCCAGGCAGCCTAGGCCATCAGTGAGCTCGAGGTTCAGGGAGTCACATCATCTCATGAAAAGGTGGAAAGCAACTGAGGAAAACATTCAGCATCAACCTGTGGCCTACACATACATGTGTGCACACACATACATAATACACATGGGGGCTCCTCATGCAGTCTCCTTCCTTTCTCCTCTCCTTTCTCTTCCTTTCTTTTCTTTTTCTTCCTTCCTCCCTTTCTTTTGACAGAATGGTTTTTCTACCTAGCCCAGGCTGACTCCGAACTCTTTTTTTTTTAAAGATTTATTTATTAACTTTTTTTTATGTGCATACACTGTAGCTGTTTTCAGACACACCAGAAGAGGGCATCAGATCCCATTACAGATGGTTGTGAGCTACCAGGTGGTTTGCTGGGAATTGAACTCAGGACCTCTGGAAGAATAGTCAGTGCTCTTAACCGCTGAGCCTTCTCTCCAGCCTAACTCTGAACTCTTAATTCTTTTGCTTCATCCCAACCCCCACCATTGTGGGGACTACAGGCACCAGCCTCAAGCCAGTTAGTCACTTTTTAGTATGTGAGAGCAGCTGTTTCCCACTAGACAGAACACTGCATGTAAGCTAAATCACCCCAGAGCTGGCTCTTTCCCGTGCCAGTGTGATCTTGAGATTTTTCACACTGAGTAAAAGGAGCCTCTTTTACTCAGGTTCTCACTGACTTCTGAACATCTGGGTCCTCACAAGCCCAGAGGTGGCCCTCAGCACCCCTGGGCACAGCTCGTGCCCCACGCCGGGGTTCAGGGGGCTGACTGTTTTTCTTGGGAACATGGCAATTTCTGGGTCATAGGATGTGAAACTTTCGGTTTTAATGAAGAATGCTAATCTGCCCTTCAAAGCGGCTGTGTTCGTTTGTTCTCCTCCCAGCAGCCTTTGAGAATGCCAGCGTCTGTGTGTCCTCAGCAACACCTGATACTATCAAACTCTCTTCCTACTGCCAGCCCAAGGGTAGAAGATGGTATCTTGTTTTGCTTTTGTTCTGGCGTCTTGTGAGGGCGGGCAGCCTTCTTGTGTTCGCTAGCTGTCCCCATGTCCACATCTGTGTCCTTCACTGCCATTACATGGTTCATCTTGTCCACTTTTTAGATCACATGGGTAATCTTGTGTATTGTTTTCTGCAGTGGCTTTGTGGTTGGTTTGTTTTTGAGCGGTGTGGCCCCAGCCCTTTTTCACACCCACAGTCGCCTAGCATAACTTAACTTGACCTTGCAGTCCTCCTGCTTCAGCTTCCCATGGGACTGGAATCACAGGTGCAAGCATGCTGTCATGCCTAGCTCCTTGAGTATTTTGTACTTATATTGTTTACAGTTATTGACGTGTATGGGGGGGGTCATGCATATGTCGCAGCATGTGAGAGGAGGTCAAAGGACAATGTATAGAAATGGTTCTTTTCAGGCTAGAGAGATGGCTCAGCGATTAAGAGCACTGACTGTTCTTCCAGAGGTCCTGAGTTCAGTTCCCAGAGACCACATGGTGGCTCACACCATCTGAATGGGATCCAATACCCTCTTCTGGTGTGTCTGAAGACAGTGACAGTGTACTCACATACATGAACTAAATAAATCTTATAAAAAGAAAAGAAAAAGAAATGGTTCTCTTCTTCCACTGTGTTGGTGCTAGAGGTTGAATTCAGGTCACCAGCACCTTTACTCCTGACTCAGGGTTTCTTAAGGGAGGTTTAGGTCCAACCCTTCTGCAGTAGTCAGAGAGGGGTCCAGGAAGTGAGGTAGATGGATACTGAGATCTGCAACAGGGCATCTGGAGTGACTGGAAGACTCTGAGGCACCTGCACTGAGCACTCTAGAGAGCCGTCCCTGCGCTCCCGAGGCTGCCTGCCACTGATTCCATCACAGCGTCTCAACACACAGAGGCAACATCCTCTGACTCCCAGAAGAGTCCAAACCAACTCTCCTAGAAGATTCAGACTCTGGGCAAATCAGGGTTCCACTCAGCAGCTCTCCAGGCTCCTTCCAAATATGAGTCCTCCACACAGCAATGCTCATAGCCCATACTTCGGGCAGTCTAGTTGGGGCTAATTGACACCAGAGAGGCCTACGTGCAAATCACTCCAAGCCAGTGCTTACTTGTTTTCCTCCCCTTGTTAGGGCTCTGAGCTCTGGTTCTGTCCTTCCTCACCTGTCCCACAGCTCTCTCACCTGCACACTGCACTCTATTTCTTACAAACCCCCACTGTCTTCATGCGACTCTGATGTCTCAGTGACATCTCTGAGAGCTGCTCCATTTTGGGGTCTTTTTTTCCTCTTTTCTTGTTCTTTGTGGTGATGGTGGTAGTTCTTTTTCCCTGAATCCTCTAAGATAGCTCAGTTCTGTGAGGCACACAGGCCCCACCATCCCCCAAAAACCCCAAGTCACCAACCTTCATAATAGCTCAGACCTTCAGACCAGTTCTTCCACAAATGCAAGGGTTAAAAAAGATGGTCCTAAAGGAGGAGGGAGGAAGAGGGCAGGAAAAGAAAATGCAAAGACAAGGTTTGGGGGTCTGTGGTGGTGATGTTGTTTGTGTTTGCTTGCTTGCTTGTTTCTTTGTTTTGGGTTTTGAGTGTTGTGGTTTGGTTGAGGGCCTTGTCTTGTATTGCTTTGTTTTGCTTTGTTTTTTGAGACAGGGTTTCTCTGTGTATCCCTGGCTGTCCTGGAATTCACTTTGTAAACCAAATTAGCCTCGAACTGTAGATCCACCAGCCCCTGCCCCTGCCCCCGCCCCCGCCCCCGCCCCCGCCTCCCAAGTGCCAGGATTAAAGGCATGCACCACAATACCTAGCTTTGTTCACATTTTTAAAAGTAGAAGATTCTCATTGAGGAAATATTTTAAATATTGAGTAAAGGAAATAGACTCCACCTCTTGATAACTAAAAAAACAAGAAAGCCATGCAATATGGAATTAAAAATTCATGGTCTAGGGGACTGGAAAGGTGGTAAAGTGCTTGCCCTGCAAACATTAGGACGAATGTTCAATCCCCTGGGTATGGATGGTATATACTTATGCCCTGAGGAGGCAGAGGCAGATGGATCCCTGGAACTTGCTGGCTAACCAGCCAGCTACATTTATGAGCTCCATATCCCAGTGAGAGATCCTGACAAAAACAAGGTGGGTATCTCTTGAAGAATGATACCCAAGCTTGATCCTGGCATACACACACACACACACACGGGGGTGGGGGGGAGAAGGAGAGAGAGAGAGAGAGAGAGAGAGAGAGAGAGAGAGAGAGAGAGAGAGAGAGAGAGAGAGAGAGAACACCTAAAAAATAAAATAAAATCAAGGTCAAATATAAGCCAGACTTGGAAGCTCAGGTCTTGACCCCAGCACTTGGGAGGCAGGAAGAGATCACCTTGAGTTGGAGGACAGGCTAGGCTACAGAATGAGTTTGAGGATGACCTAGAATATAGCAAGACCCTATCTAAAAGTTACATATTCTTGACCAGAAAGCTAGAATGAAAATAGAGATTCTTGCCATAGGTAACAAGTCTAGGCAATCGCATCCATTTGGGCTGACATTTGCTTCAGGGTCTATGACTGCCCTGGGTGTCTTATTCCAAAGAGGAGATGAAAGCATAAAGCCTGTTTTAAAAACAAAAAACAGGGAGAACATTCTGGAAACATTCACACAGAAGCTAGGTTTTCAGGTAACTTATACCTCAAAGAGCCCACAGAAACTATTACCCTATGGTGGCCTAAAGAGAGAAAAAGGGGAGAGTCCTTTCTTGTCCTCAGGCCAGTTGGAAAGTGGCAAACCCATGTAGGGGTAGAGTGCCCTTTAGAAAATACCCAAGTCCAAGTTTGTTGCCATTTGTGTTTGGAGCTAGAATGTAGCCCCTTTGTTACCTTTCCCTGGGGTAGACCTATAATTCTCTGTAGAGATACTTTTCTCACATCTCAAAATCATGAAACTATATGTTCTGCTCTTTTTCTTTTATTTAAAATTGTAAAGTTTCCCACTTTCATAGCTTGTAAATAGGGTTGTCCCCCACCTGAGGGGTGGTAATCATACCCAAGCCTAGATAGAACCTCACACATACCAGGCAAACTCTCTGCCATTGAATTACAGCCTTACCTAACTTCACCTGAACATAGTTTATATGCATGTGTCCTAACAGGAGTCAAACCTACAATCTTGTGCTTGCTAGGCAAGTTCTCTACCACTGAGCTACATCTCCAGACTCAATATGATTTTTACCTTAGTTTTGTATTGTTGTTATTGCTTTTCAAAAGCACATCTTAAATAATCTCTCATTTAAAAGTAATTGCAAGCAATACTGTGGTACATGTAATAAAAACATGCTCAGTTTTAGTTCATGCCTTTAATCTCAGCTTTTGGGAAGCAGAGGCTGGTAGATCTCCATGAGTTTGGGGACAGCCTGGTCTACAAAGCAAATTTCAGGTTAATTATGGCTAAATAGTTTCTCAAAAATAAACGGGGGGTTGGCAAGATAGCGGAGTGGGTAAAAGCACTTGCAGCAAAGCCCTGAAGACCTGTGATCAGTTCTTAGAACCCACATAGTGGAAAGAAAGAACTAACTCCCTCAGGTCGTCCTCTGGCCTTAACACACATGTGAGATGAGTGTACATGCACACACATAACTAAACAAATGTAATAAAAGCAGTGATTTTTAAATGCAAGTTCTTCCATTGATTTTAGTCCTCCCTTCCAGACACCCCCCACTCCATTCCTATTCCCTCCTCACAGACAGCCATTGTTCAGAGCTTAGTTTAGTTTAATGTTTTTATATGGTTTTATAATTTTACACCTGATAGAAAAAAGTCAGGGTCAAGTTATTTCCCCCATTTTGGGACATTTGTGGTTTTTCTTGGTTTGGCTATCTCATTGAAAACATAAATGAAAGAAGGTGTCACTGGGCAGAACTCAGACTGGAGTGCAGGTGTGACTGATGCCTTGTGTTGTCAGGTGACTTCAGAGTCATTGGGGCAGGTGCTAAATAAAGCAGGTCTGGGTATAAATGTCAAGCAGCAGAAGGGACCTGGAGTGTGCTCAGGAGCCTGTGTGCACCAACTACTTCATACAAGGCCCTTCCTAGGAGCTGCCATTCTCTGTACCAAGTATCCTGAGGTTAGGGATCTTATTCTCATCCCACAGATAGAGAGCCATGGTTCAGAGGGCTCAGGTGCTGGCAGATGGTCACACTCCGTCTAGTTCAGTTCCGGGTTCTAAGTGCCAGACACTGAATTGAGGACTTGTGGTCTTCACATGAGCAAAAACCATCATCATATCTGTAAACTACCTTTGGTCTAAAAGAAACTCTGAAATGTTCCTGGGATTGGCTTCTGGGTGGTGGTATGGTTCTGGTGCCAGGGATAGAACCCCAGCCTCATGCATTCCAGGTGATTCTACCCTGAACTATACCCCAACTCAGTTGTTAGCTATTTTCACACTATAGCGTGTATAAAATACCTAATGGTTTGTGTGCTTTGTATCAATCTCAAAGAACACACTGAATGTGAAACTTAAAGAGGTAAAGAAACTCTCCTAGCAGAATTGGCTGAAGAGGCATCCAAACCCACTTCTGTATGTGAAGATGGACAGCTGGGCTAGACCTTATTCCTCTCTCTGCTCTCTCCTCCCAGATAACAGTGACTTGATCGCATGCACAGTCATCACGAAGGATGGTGGTATGGTCCAGCGGTTCCTGGCTGTGGACATTTACCAGATGAGCCTGGTGGAGCCTGATGTGTCCAGACTTGGCTGGGGAGTGGTCAAGTTTGCTGGCCTTCTGCAGGTGAGAGTTTAAGAACCCCAGTCTGTTTTCTCACTTTGCACACATGCGTGACAAAATGTCAGTTTTATATTCACTTGTAATGGCACAAGAAATATGTGCACAAAGCCAGAGCACTGCACAGAGAACAGCCAAGTCCCCTTTACCAAAACCTTAATCTTAACACCTCTCCTCCCCTGCAGGAGAAAAACCATTGCCAGACTGGTCCTTCTAGATCTGCTTCACTGCCAAGTGCTTTTTAATTGTGTATCCATGGAAATGTCAGTCAGCTCAGTGGGGAAGGACCACATGGTTGCACATGATCTCAGAATTCAGGCAGTAGAATCAGGATGACATCCACAAATTCAAAGACAGACCAGTCTATTTAATAAGTTCCAGACCAGTCATGTAGGTTCATATAGCAAGACCTGGTCTCAAAATAAAAGGAGGTTGGGAAGGAGGACAGTGTGCTGGGGTTGGAGCTCAGTTGATATGGAGTGCTTACCCAGCATGCATGAGGGCCTTGATTCCATTCCCAGCAGCACATACAACTGGGTATAATCATACATGCCTATAACCCCAAAAGTTAGGAGGTGGAGGCAAAATGATCAGACCTAAGGAGTTGGAGGCTAGCCTGAGCTATATATGAGACCCTGTCTCAAAAAACAAAACAGACCAGGTATGGTGATGTACACCTTTAATCCTAGTACTTGGGAGGCAGAAATGAGCAGATCCCTGTGAGTCTAAGGCAAATGTGGCCTACTAACCAAGTCCCAGGCCAGCCAAGGTTATGTAGTGACACTGTCTCAAAAACAAAGAAAACTTCACCAAGAAATATGTCTGCTATAAACATGTACAGACTTTCTTTGGACTCTTTAGTCCCTACACAGCTATTTACATAGCATATATATGGTATGAAGTCTTATGCATCATCTAGAGTGGATTTAGAGCCTGCAAGTTCTATGTAGATACTATACCATTTAAAGTAAGGGACTTGAGCATCTACAGATTTGGTTCCCAGTTTGGTAGGGAGTGCCCAAGGGTTAAATAACTGTACATGTGTTTGAGGGTGTGTGTAGATTCTTATGCTGTCACATGGCCCTATCGAAGACTTGGCTTTTCTCCTAGCCTCTCGGAGTGTGTCTAGCCATTTTAGCACATGCATGCCTGCTGGGGTTCTTTTAACTGCTGTGTGGCAAAGCCTCTTGACAATCCCAACTTTTCAAGCATGTTGCTGCAAACCTGGGGTTCCAGTTCCTCATGCCCCTGGGCAGGATTTCCTTAGGCAGATACCCAAGAAGTTGGAATCGGCTATTTTAAGAGTTCATCGCATCTGCCAGCTTCCTCTAGTACTGTTGTTAGCACTGTTAGCACATGAGCATTCCCTCCTTGACCCTCTGAAGCACTGCAGGCTCTACACCACCACCTATCACCTGCGGCCATGTCTTACAGGCTTATAAGTGTGATGACTGAGTAGTGTCTAGCTGCAGAAGAATGAAACAAAGATCCCAGAGTGGAGAGCAGATTCTACTTCCTATCTCTCCTGTTCCCTGTCCCTAAATTCCCATGAACCTGTCCCAGCCTGGAACTCCCCTCCCCCTACTTCAAGGAAGTTCATTCCTTGCTGCACTGTTCTGGTTCCCAGAAGACCTTGCTCAGACTGATTTGACTCCTCTTACCACAGCAATGGCCAGCCAACTGTTGCCTGCTCTCTATGGGGTGCACCTGTACACAAAGGCACTGCTCCTGTCTCCTCTCCTTCCCAGACCCTCTTATCTCTCAGGGAGGCTGTAGGAGGATCTTTTTTTACCCCAAAGGGACTCCAGGGTGAATCTTATTATCAAGGTACACCAATTTCTTTAGAGCATAAGGTCAGGAAAGTGTTTTTCTCTCTCAGAGGGTTAATGTGTGTCCTGTCAGACAATGAAAGCCACACGCTCCCACCCCACCTCCTTCTTTGGTTCTCTTCCCGTAGCTACTATTTGTCAGACTATTACTGTGCACCAGCTCCCTGCTTTAAATTCATAATAGCTCATCTTATCTGCTACTGCCCTGTGATGTAGCCATTCTTTTCAAAGGGAGAGCCAAGTGTGTGGTCTCCAAGCACAGCAGCCCCCTTCCTTTTGAGACTTTTTTCAGTGGCTCCTACCTCCTCTAGCATGGCTGACCTTTGAGTCCATCTTCTGTCTGGTACGCTTTTATCTCATATGCCCTTGAACCTTTGTGGGCAAAGACTTGACACTGAATGTATCCTGAGGCTTTATGGGAACCAGTCCTTTTTTCCACACTCACTCCTTGTCAGTGTCTTTATCCCTTTCACGAGCAGCTTGCCTGACATCTCTGCCAAACAGTTCTAGTGGCCCTTTCTCAGGGACTGTCCTCAAAGATGTACCAAAGGACACAAACAATGCCCCATTTTGAAGAGAAACAAGGAGGTAGTGTTTAACACAGCACCAAGTGATAACAAGGGTTTGGAGTTGTGGCCTCTGGTTCTCCAGAAGGAAGAATTATTGGAATCTGCCTGCCCTTGAAGACACTGGTGCGCCTCCTGTGGTTAGGCAACTCAGGTCCTCATGGGAAGCAGTATTAGCCATACATTCAGCCGCACTGACTCCTCACCTGTCAGGCCTGGACTGCTCTGCATCACTCTTACATCTTTGAGATTTAGCCTCCTCCAGAACAAAAGCAGACTCAAAGTGCTGTGTCTCTCTACATGAACCACCGATACCCCTCAACCTATCAGCTCCTGGGCCTGATGAACATTTTGCCTCTGCTTTCTCAATATGCAGGACATGCAGGTGACAGGAGTGGAGGATGACAGCCGTGCCCTGAACATCACCATCCACAAGCCTGCCTCCAGCCCACACTCTAAGCCCTTCCCTATCCTACAGGCCACCTTTGTGTTCTCTGATCATATCCGCTGCATTATTGCCAAGCAGCGCCTAGCCAAGGGCCGCATCCAGGCCAGGCGCATGAAGATGCAGAGGATAGCCGGTGAGTGACCTCAAGAGCAGGGACTCACCACCACAGGGCAGTCACCAGTTCACACTGACCCAGCAAAGTCCCAAGACAAGGACACAAGTGCACCAGGATTCACCAGGATTCAAAGAATGGAACTTTCCCTGCTTCCCAGGTGTTTGGAATAGAGAAAATTTCCAGGGCTGCATGGAAGAGAAGGGGCCTCTGTAATAGACAAGAGGCTAATAACAGGCGGCAGGCAGTGGGAGACAGCTGGAACCTCCTCTTCATGATGTAACCCCCAAGGGTACAGTCACAAAGTATTCTGACTGCCCTCTGCCATCTTAGATATGCAAACAGCTCTTAGATCAGTTGGGCCTTAACTTCCCATTGTACAGGGGAAATTTTTAGTCACACAGAGAACAAGTTTGTAGAGCTTCCTACTCAGATTTTTTTGTTTGTTTGTTTCAGCTCTGGGGATGAAGCTCAGTGCCACACACATGCTAGCCAAGGGCTGCCTCTGAGCTGCCCCAGCCTGGCAGAGTTTTTTCACCCTTCTCTTTGTTCCCTTAATATCTCTTAGTGAGTAGCCAGCACCCAACACTAAATTCAGGAGTCATTCACACCTCACAGGGATGGTGGAGTTTGAATCACCCAGGCTTTCTTGGTAAATGCCCTGAAATAAGGTTGTTTCTTCAAGTCATGAAATGGAAGTCAAGGCATTGTCCTGGGGCAGGGTGAGGTGGGGGAGTTCTAACCTTTCCTTTAAGACTCTTGGGTTAGAGCTCAGTTGGGTTAGTGGCTCAGTTGGTAGAATGGTTTCCTAGTATGTACAAACCCCTACATTTGATCTCCAACACTATATCAAACCAGTTACAGTGACACATGCCTATAATGCCAACACTTGGGAGGTAGAAGCAAAAGACTTACAAATTTAAGGTCATTGCCTACTATATAGTAAGTTCAGTACCAGCCTGGGCTACATGATACCCTGTCCCACAAAAGATACAAATGAATGAATGAATGAAGAACGAACAAATAAATAAATGAAATTATTAGTGCCTTCAGCTCAGGCCCAAACAGTTATCCCTCTGTTGTGGCTGCCAAGGGTATGTCCAGCCCACTGTGAAGAGGAGCACCTCTCAAGGAACAAAAGAAGACTAAGCTCTTGGTGTGCTTCATCCCTGGCTCTGCAGTTACCTGCTGTGTGTGCCTCCGTGACGTGCACCAGAGTCGTCTGCCCTTCTTGTTTCTCAGTTAGCTGAAGCCTGGCCTGCAGAATCATTACAGGAGTATTTTGTAATGTGCAAAGTGACTTAAATCATTCAGCCCCTCCTTTCAAGATTTATTTCCAGACTTTCCCCCTGTAATGTGAAGCAGTTTCTCATTGCTGGCATGAAGGCCAGATACTTCATTTGAAAATTGAGGATTGCACTGTGAAGTGGCTGCTAGCATGACCACCTTGGATAGTTCTTAAATTGATTTTGAAAAGCCACTTTGAACTAATATATCACAAGAGTTGTTTAAGGCAAGATGACAGCTATGACATGTAAAGGCATACTCATAAATACAGACATATGCTTCCTTGTACACACATTCTCATAAACATCTATAGCAAGATTCCACCACCCGGGTATTAAAAATCGAAACTAGGGCTGGGGCAGCAGCTCAGTCAGTAAAATGCTTACTACACAACTACGAGGTTTAAGTTTAGTTTCCCCAGCATCCACAGACAAGCGAGGCTTGGCAGCTTGCTCCTCTAACCCCAGCCCTGGGGTGAACACAGAGAGCCTGGAGGGCTCATTGTCTACCTAGTTTAGCCCAACTAATGAGCTTGAGGTTGAACAAGACACCCTGTGCCAAAAATAAGATAAAGGGCGTGCAAGATAACTCAGGAAGCAAAGGTGCTTACCACCAACACTCATGCCTGAGTTCAGTCCCTAGGACCAAGTTGGAGAACACAGAGAACTGACTTACACATGTGCCATGCCACACCAGGATGCCTGTGTAGTACATGTGCATGCACACAGATACACAACACACACAAAATAGAGAAAAACCTTTTTAGATGGTCAGTATTGACCTCTGACCTCCATATACATATGTGCATGTACACACACACACACATATGCACTTGTGTTCACCTCTGAAAAATCTCTATCTTTATTGAACCTATGTTGACTTTTTCCTCTGTGATTACTCCCTAAACAATATAGGAAGAACTCCTTCCATAGTACTTTGATCATATTAAATATAAGTCATCTTGAGATGATTAACAGTAGACAGGTTATATATGTGTCATGTATAGATATGTTATCCTTTATAAGGGACTTAATTACAGATTTTGGTGTCTTTGTGGCGGAGTCCTGCAGATACTGACAGATCACTCATTTGTATATTTTGTCTGTCTGTCCATGTATGACTGTGCACAAACTTTGGTGACAGAATTGGCCTCACTTGCTCTAGGATCTGAAAGTGCATACAAAGCCAAGCCTTTGCGAAGGGTCTTTTCTACAGATTTCAGGTACAAATTGGCCAAAGAGCCAGACTTAGAACCCTGCCGTCTTGGCCTGAGTGGCCTTCATGTAGTTGTGTTTTGAACTTCCTTAGGAACTCTGGCATCTTGCCAGTCTCACACCTCACGCTGTCTTTTTTGCTTCCCCAAGGGTTATACTGTCAAGGCTGGTATCCCTCTAGTCTGTTGCCCAAGTCATAGCAAACTGTCCTGTCCCCATTACGTATACCAAGAACAAACTATGGCACTGTTTGCTTACAGCCCTTCTGGACCTTCCAATCCAGCCGACAACAGAAGTCCTGGGATTTGGACTCTGCTCCTCCTCCCAGCACCTGCCTTTCCGTTTCTATGAGCAGTGCCGCAGAGGCAGCAGTGACCCCACAGTGCAACGCTCTGTGTTTGCATCCGTGGACAAGGTGCCAGGTAAGCCAGACCTCCTGCTAGGGAATCAGGCTGCTTTTCTGCTGAGCCTGCTGGAGGCCTTCCTCTCAGAATCCAGACTGTTGGAACCTCTGGCTTCATGGACCACGTGAAGCACACACCCAACACCCAGTCTTGGCTTTCCCTTCTTTGTTCCGTCACTTGGGTTTGGTTTTCCAGACATCTCTTAGGTTTGTGAAGAAACTTCTCAGAATCAAAACTAAAATGTTTCTTGGAAATTTCTTGGAAATATTTGACTAATTATGGTAAGAGTTGAGGGTGAGAGATTTCTTCCTTCATTTAAGATGACTAGGAGATAGTGCATGTGGTTCCTGGCCATAAGGATGTCCCAGTGCCCACAGGCCTTCTGCTTCTTCCCTCTGGGAGCAGCTCTTCCCATTTCTGCAGCACTGTATCCAGCCTTCTTGCCCTTCCCCCTACAGGGAAACTCAGTGGAAAGTTCAAGAGCTGAAAGTGCTGCTTCTTAAGAAGAGCAGCCTCCTTCCTGCTCTAAAGATCCCACGGGTTGGGGCGGGTTGGGGGTGAATGAATCTCTTCTCTTGATTATAAAACCTAGAAAACTGGCCAGGCTCTCCTCTGCTCTCAACACTTCCATGTACAGCCGGGCAGTGGTGGCGCACGCCTTTAATCCCAGCACTTGGGAGGCAGAGGCAGGAGGATTTCTGAGTTCGAGGCCAGCCTGGTCTACAAAATGAGTTCCAGGACAACCAGGGCTACACAGAGAAACCCTGTCTGAAAAAAACCAAACCAAACCAAAACAAACAAACAAAATAAAAACACTTCCATGTTCAAGGTGGAATTCGAATTACAAGTATTACTTATAAGTAAGTACATACCATGCATGTCCTTTTGGGTCTGGGTTACTCCACTCAGGATGGGATTTTCTAGATCTATTCATTTGCTTGCAAAATTTATGATGTCCTTGTTTATAATAGTTGAATAGTATTCCATTATAAATAAATTATATTTTCTTTATCTAAAAAAAAAAAAGAATTACAAGTATTATGAAATATTCTCAAAAGTGATTACTGATGTTGGACCAACCAAAGCCATGACAGCCTGTCCAAATCCAACACCTTGTCTACCTCTGATTTAGTCTGCTTTCACCCATGATTTGATTTCTTTATTTCATATATACCATTAGTATATAATTTTTAATCCAACAAGATTTGATAGAATGTAAAAAGTCCCTTTTGCTCCAGAATATGTGAACAGTTTTTTGTTTCTTGCATGTCCTTCTAGAAATGTTTGCTTGTATGTTTCATACAGATATAGATGCCTTTGCATATATCCCATGAAGAGTTCTATGCCATGCATGTGATTCTACATGTGATTCTACATTCCACTCTTGATCCTTAATCTACCACATAGCAACATAACATCAAAAGCATAGCTGTCTGTGAAATTAACTCTGTTTTTTGAAAAAAGGAAATAATGACTTTACATTTTTGAGATCTAACTGCCTGGCACGTAGTTAGGCCTACCTGGTGCTTCTACACTAGTCTGCTTAAGAGGTAGCCTTCCCTTCCTCTGGAAGCTCATCAGTCACCTTGGAGAGAAGAATACAGAGAGAAGGGGTGTCTTACTGTTCTCAGGCTCCAGTGTATACCTGGAGAACCAGTGCTGTGCCCAGCCTCAGCCTTTACACTGGCTCCTTTATCTAGGTCTTGGGTGCCCACCTCCCAGGGATGGCCCAACCCCAGTGTGTGGGCTCCACCCTCCAAAGGCCTTTTGTTATCACGCTGCTGACAGGTCCACACCCTTTCCCTATCTCATTGCCCTGGTTTATTTTCTCCATAGGATTCAGTTCCTTATCAATTTGTGTGCTAGAGTCTGGTTCCTTTGCCCCGTAGAGAATGTCACTGTGTGGAACTGTTCTATTCACCACTCTGGTTCAGTGCTAGCGGTGGCTTCATTCAGTGTTTGTCAAGTGAAGAGCAAGCCTGTACTTGCTTCTATCTGAACACCAAGAAGACAAAGATACCTATCTAGGACCCCAGGTGTCTGGGGATTTAGCCTGCCTGGGGAACACAAGAGCACCAGGACCCAGATCTTTAGCAGCACCACCACCAAACTTGAGTTGTCAAACTGGCATGTGTCTCCCAAGCAGAAATACCTACCTGCACATAGATAGTTAGGGTGACTTCAGGTTACAGAATATGTCCCCCAACCCCCACTGCCTGCGTCAACTTTGCAGAAGCCAGAGTAAGGAGAGCCAGGTGGAGGCCATTGGCTCCACTTGATTGGGACACATCTTTCCTTTTTGTCTGTATCCCAGGTGGTGCACAGGCAAGTGTGACTCTAAGTTTGATTATATTTGATGGAAGTGTGCCTCACTCTTCTTGGGGGAATGGTAAGATGGAGTGTAAGCCAGGCTGAGGGAGGGGTTAGCAGCGAGCCACTCTAAAGTGTTTGGGTTTTTTGTTTGTTTTTGTCTATTTGGCTAAGAAGTTACAAATTCTGTTTATCTTCTGCTCTGCATTGATGGCTCTTGCCACCCCATGGGCAGCTCTCTAGGGCAGAGAATTCCTAGGGAGGGAATGACAGTGGTAACCAGCATGGGGCAGTAGTTACTTGAGGAGTGCCCCAACCCCTCATGGTAGTAGCTGCTTCCAGAATTTGCCATGGCCAGTAGGATATGCACAGCACACCCTTGAACTGGTGTTTCCATTAACTCCAGGTGTAAAGTCCAGAGCAGAAGCTTTTCCCAGCAGAACTTTCTTCTTAAGACTGAGTTATGTTCTTTGCATGGATATACCACATCTTGCTAATTCATCCCTGACCTGCCCCCACCCCCACCCCATACTGTTGAAACTAGGAACCTTTATATGTAGGTTTTAACTTCAAAGCATATGCCTACCAGTGGCCAAGTGGTCATTTAATGTTTTGAGAACTGACAGACCATGTTCCCGCAGTCTTTTGAACCCTTACCTTTAGCTGAAATTGAGGTTAATTACCCCATTTGCACCATGACCCTGCATTGGAATGGAAGGTACATGGAAGGGACCTGTTTCTCCAGGCCGTACTCAGGTCCGCCTTCCCACCAGTTGGTCTGGCTCGGGGTGCCAGCAGAGTCACACTTGGCGCTGCTGTTAAGACAGTCCTCTGCTTTCCTCTCTTCCTGCCCCAGCCTCTTGCCAGGGTGAACAGTTGTATGCCTTGGGCAGGCATTTAAATCACAGAGGAGTTGGTGAGATAGCTCAGTTGGTGACTACAGGAGCAGAGAGGACCTGGGCCTGTGCAGACCCTTGAGGCTCACTGCTTAGGCACCCTGGTTTACTCAGTAAGAATGGTGCCAGGGAGTGCTCCTGTCGCAAAAGGGAAAAAAAGGATAGATGATACCTGAGGAACATCCACAGGCATGGACACAGGAGCATACCCTTGCACACAAATCCTCAGGATCTGGGGAGGGTCACTGACCCAGATGCTACCAAAGCAAACCCAACCTTATCCCAGAACACTTAATAGCTCTCCAGAACAGCCTGCCATTCCAGGGTTCCAATGGCAGCTGAGTTGCCCAGGAGGAATGGAAGGTGACCAGCTAGACAGTGCCAAGTGCTAGAGCCTGGCACTGAGCTCCGCTTCAGAGAAGAGAAGCTAACAAGCAGTGATCAATATGTAGGCATCAGCCCTGACTTTCTAGCCTGGGGACAATATGCAAGGTGCTAATGTCCTCTTGTGGGTGAGTGGGCATAGTTATTCTCGTTTCTGATTATAAAACAAAGTCAGCTCTCTCCTTCCAGCTTCCCAAGACAAAATACTCTTTCTAGAGTCACACAGGAAGCAGACCTGCAACCCCTTGGCCTCTCCATCTGCGCCTCAGCTCCCTGTGCAGACTGGCCTGTGCCAGTGAACTACAGAAATTGATTCCTACCCTCCTTTTTATTGTAGCTTTTTAAAAAGCAAAGTTTACTGGGCTGCTGAGAAGCTGACATTATTTTCCTCTGATATTCCCAATATTTCTGCTTCCTTCTCTGCATGTGTAGAAGTACCCTGCCCAAGGTCACAAGCCTGACTAACATAAGCACCCCAGATGCTAAAGCAGATGTCTCTTAATCGGTCAGCATGACACATCGAAAATAAGCCACCCTATCCTGCTTTTAGAAATCAAGGCCTACCTACTGCCTCCTGGGGCCTCCTGCTCCCAGGCACACCCACATGACCAGGTGTGTAGTACATGCTGGTAATCCCAGCACACTAGACACTTGGGCATGAGGACTGAGAGGTCAAAACTAGCCTAGAGTTACATGGAGAGACCCTGCCTCAAACAAAAAAAAATTGCAGAAATCCTGTCTATTTCTGGAAGTATGAGCTATGTTGGGGGAAATTGTCTGTATCAGGCATTTTCTATACATTAATTCTTACTTCCAGATAGCTCTCAAAGCTGAGTCCCTGCCTTATTCCACGCATTGGAAACTGAGATTTCAGTCTGAGGAAACAGACTAAGCCTGTCTCTAAACCCTATTTGCTTCAGTTTGCTTCAAAGCTGCATTTTGTGGAGACTGCACCAGTTCACATGGTTTTGCTACTAGTCTCAGCATGACAGAGGTTATAGGATAAACTGTTTTCAGAGAGCAGCCTCACAGGTGGTTGTGGCCGAGACAGGGTATACCCGTCCCCATAATCTACACCTCCACCCTTGCATAGACCCAAGTCTTTGTGCTTTGAGACCTGCCTCCAAAGGATCAAGTATCTGAAAAAAGACACTGTTCAGAAAAATGCTCTCCCAGACCACTTCTAGACCAGACTAGAGGGCAATTTCACTTGCACAGTGGTGTTCTTGGCCTGCATGAGAAAGAACAGAAATGACACTGGATTTGATCTCAGCAAACCAGCAGCCATTCAGCGCTGACACTCATCTCTAAGAAACTGACCTTCAAGAGCTAGGCTGAGAGCCAGGGGGATGCTCAGTGGAGGAGATCACTTGCTCTACAAGCAGGAGGACCTGAGCCCAGACCTCCAGCCCTGGCATTATGGAAGACACAGGTGAATCCCAAGAGCTCCTTAGCCAGTCCCCCTAGTCAAAATGCTGAGCTTTTAGTTTAGTGAGAAAACCCTTCCCAAAGTAATAAGACAGAAAGTGATAGGCAGTGACAAGTGTCCTGCTCTTGCCTCATATTTACATGGCCACCACACACAAAGGAGATCAAGTCAAAGTGGGTATGACTGCCACCAAGAAGTCAACTGATGGCTCCCTGCTTGCCAGGCCTCTTTTCAAGGTGCTAGGGCATCCGTGAACAGAAAGCTTCAGAGCTTACTACTGGGAGCCCAGGAAGGAGCTACCCTATCAAAGCGGGGCCTGCAAGGTCCCCCCACATGGAACATGGCCCCCAAAAGTGTCTGAGCAGACAACAGGAGCAGTTGCTCTATATAAGGCCCTATAAAGACGGGATCCAGCCATCCAGCAGAGCAGCCCCCAGGCCTATGCCTTTCCTAGGAGGTGGAGGGAGGGAGGAGCTGAGTTCTCAAGAATTGAATGTTGCTACATTGCTCAAGGGCTTGAGCTTGTTACTTCACAGCTCTGGGGTAACTGTGTCCTGGAGCTCTCTCCAATTGAACCCATGTCATTGGTGTGAGAAGAGACCAAAACCCTGTACCTCACATTTGAGGCTTTGCCTGGGAGGGTTTAGGAAATAAGCCTCTCTGACGGCAGACCAGGCAGGCCCATTGTGGCACAGCAGTATGTATGTGCACTGAAGCCTGAGAGCCAGAGACCTGAGTTCTAATATAGCCTCCTGGTTCACCGTACACTTGCTACATGGCCTTAGGGGTATCAGTTGCTTAACACTGTTGAACTGTGCACTTAGAAATAGCTAATAAGAAAATTGTGTGTGTGTGTGTGTGTGTGTGTGTGTCCCTACAATTGAAAATAGAAAACATAGTGGCACATGATTTTAGTCTCAGCAGGGGCAAGTGGATCACTGAGTTCCAGGCCAACCAGAGCTACCAAGTAACTAAAAAAACAAAAATCATGAAAGGCAGATGTCACCTACCTCTGTAGGTTCTTGTGTGTATATCCATCCATCCATCCACCTGCCCAAAATGCAGCTACCTTCCTAGCAAGGGCGACACATATGATGAGTTAATTCCATCAGCCCAGACCCTCGTTTGTGGCCTCCTCCACTACTCATGAGACAACTCAATGAGAAAAGTGCTTGACACATACAAAAAAAATCACAGGGACCCAAGTGTGATCCCAGAACCCAACAGGAGGGTGTTTGGGTTCAACTGTAGGGCATAACAGAGTGGGTGAAATTCTATACCCTGACACAGAAGAGGTCTGCCTAAGAGTCCATGGCTTGTAGAGGAGGTCAGGCCAGGGCCAGAGAGGAGCGGGGAGTCACCATCTAAGGCCACTCACAAGCTCTAGGAATCATAAAAGTCTGACAGTGGGAAATCCACAGTGGGGAAGAGGGACACTGTACCCAAGGTCACACACCTGTTGGGTGGCTACCCTGGGATTTGAACTGGGGCTGTCTTCTTCCCACCCCCACAAAATCTTTGTCTTCAGTTCTGAGGACGTTGGGTGACAGAACACCAAGGAGCCATTGTGCTCCAGGTCCTTTGCGCTATCTGTGGCTGCACTCCACCCCACTCCACTCCTAGTGAACCAAGAGCAGGAAAGGAGATGGCTTGTGTGGAGACAGGTCTGCATCTGAAGGAAAAGACCATGAAAAGCACTTGGAGAAACTTGTGTGTTCACATATGAGGCAGGGAGTGTTCTAGTTTGTTCTATGGCTCTGATAAACACCAAACCAAAAGCAACTTAGGGATGAAACAATTTATTTCATTTTACAGTCCATCAGAGGAAGCTAAGTTATGGTCCTGGAGCAAAAGTGAAACAGAAATCACAGAGGATGCCTGCTTACTGCCTTGCTTTCAATCACCTTTCCTAGACCTGGGGATGGTACCAACGACAATGGTCCCTCCTGTATCAATTAGCAATGGAGAAAATGCCCACAGATCAATCTGATAGAAGCAATTCCTTAACTGAGGTTCCCTCTTCCCTTCCCGGGTTTGTCAACTTGACAGCCAAGATAAGCCATCACATGAGTATGCGCGTGTAGTATACATATTCACACAACAGTGTGGAGATCAGAGGTTAGCCTTGAACGTTATTCCTCTGAAACCATCCACCTTGTTGTTTTGAGAGAGAATCTCTCACTAGGACTTAACTTGCTAATTAGGCTAGGCCAGTGGCCAATTAGCTTCAAGGATCTGCCATTCTCCCAGACTCTGGGATTACCAGTGTCTACTTCCACACTCAGTTTTTTAAAATGTTGGTTCTGGGGATTAAACTCAGATTCTTTGCTAATCGAGTTACCTTATCCCTGAGAAAATGATTAATTCTCTTTCCATTCATGTTTACTTTTGTTTCTGAGTCATCTTATCAGCTGCTGATTGTTATTACCAGATAATTGATAACAGAGACAAAAAAATAAAAGTGTGTTTGCAGAAGTAGACTGTCCTAGCCCTTGCTTTTCCGTGTGAATAGATGAAAGTTCACCAGGATTTAGTATTTTGCCACAGATGTTCTCTGACTAGCTTAAGGAACTCCAGGTTGCCTTCTGAAACAGGAGAAACCACTTTACAATTTCCCAAGAATTAGCCACTGTCCTACCTTTACGATCTGAGAGAATGAATTGCTGAGTAAGTAGTATTGTTGAGGTTCAGACAGCTGGGAGGAAAGTTAGGTAATTCACAGGAACTCATTAAGAGTAAGAAAAAAAATAG
The DNA here is from genome assembly GCA_036184795.1 of Tokudaia tokunoshimensis. NCBI lineage: Eukaryota > Metazoa > Chordata > Mammalia > Rodentia > Muridae > Tokudaia > Tokudaia tokunoshimensis. The sequence continues at coordinate 101,280,888 of BTHU01000010.1, forward strand.
CAGACAGATGTGGCAATAACAGTGCCAAAGGTCAGGCGTGGGGGAGGGGATCAGAAAGCCTTGACTCTGACATATACATGTCCCTTTCTGTCTTAGCGTGCCAGAGGAGGAGACTAGCAGATTTTAAAGGAATGTTTTAAATTCTAAAGAAGACCTGTAGTGAATTTACTCACTGTCTGGGGTTTGGAAGGGAAGAGCCAAGCCTCTAAGCCAGTGTTTACCGAATGCTGGGCTGGGCCTAAAGACTCAGGTGGCCCAGATCAGATCAGGGAGGCTGACCCTGGGACAGGAATGCTCTACCAGGACCTCATCAGACACAAGATGGTGCCTGCCAAGAAGGGGTGAAGAAAAGACTGGTTGAGAGCGAGGTAGGACCAGATGGCAAGGGCTTTGGGGGCCTGTTGAAGGATCAGATTGACCCTGAAGCAGCTGAAGCCATGAGTAGTCAAGGCAGCAAAGAATGCAGGGAACCCTGGACTTGGCCTTGATTTGGCTCCAGCTGGGAAGCTTGGAGGAGAGTAGTTAAGGAAGAAGCACACACTTGGCCCATTGTTGCTTGCTCATACCTGGACAATAAGGGCCCATGCACACCATAGTGATGCAGAAAAGCCTCTGGTGGGAGCCTTTCCTGGGATGATGTGCCATCATTCCTCCTACAGCTTCCCTGAGCTTCCCATGCACCTGCACTCTAGGATGGCTTTGATTTTTAAAAATAGCTTCTTGGTAACCAAGGTTAGCCTTGGGCTCACAGAACGCTGCCAATATAGGATTATATTGCTTTTTTAAGAAACCTAAGTGCCCTCAATTCTCACTCAACCATATAGCTTAGAGGTTTTCTTTACATTAGTCCATAAGAGCTCCCTCATTCATCTAGACATTCACGGCCCATCACCAGTGCCTTATGGGTAGATTCCTAGGCTGTAGCCAGCTTTTTGCTGATAATAGACACCTCTGAAAATTCTTGCACAAAGCTTTGCCTAGGGGCAGTGACTCTGAAGTGGACCCAGGAATAGCTGGATGGTACACCCAGCAAGATTGAGAATCCAGTGAAGTCTGTGTAATGGCTAGAGAGAAGCCACAGTAGCAGCTTGAACAAAACGTCAGAGAGCCTCCATTCCTGCTTCTCTGAGTGCCCCATGTGCATTTAGCCAGCCAGCCCGAGCTTGCTGAGGCCAGAATCTGACTCAGAGTGCTTCTTACTTGGGTCATTGTTCTGTCTGGGCCTTTGGGAGCTTCAGTGTTTGAAAAGCCCCAGAGACTAACCTGTCCACAACTGGGCTTGTCCGTCCAGAGGGAGACTTGAAATTAGTTTTTCTCTGGTCCTTCTGCCAAGATTTGCAGCTTCTTGGGATTTTTCCCTTCTATATTGTGATGGCACCCAGAACCTAATGTGGTGCTCGGCACTGAGCCGCAACCCCTAACCCCATTTTAAAGCCTTTTACTCTAAGGCAGGGTTTTGAGAAATTGGCCAGGCTGGCTTCAAACTTGCAATCCTCTTGCCTCAGTCTCCCGAGTATCTGGGATTACAGGTGGGCTTCACCATGCTCAGCATCCCTGGTTCTTTTTCCTCTGTAGCCAGCATCTTACTGAAATATAGCTGCTGCCATTTGTATAAATGTGCTTTTCTTCAAAAACACATACAGGGTGTGTGTGTGTGTGTGTGTGTGTGTGTGTGTGTGTGTGTGTGTGTGTAAGTTTTGTTTGTTTGGATTTGTTTTGTTTTGTAGAGGTAGGGATTGAATCCAGCACCTTGAGTGTTACAGACAATTGCTCTACCACTGAGTTATAGTTCCAGCCACTAGGATTTTTTTAACCACTCAAATCCTCAAAAGATTGAAAGTCAGTATTATCCAAGTATGACAAGTATAGCTGTTTCACAGCTTTTCTTCACACTTAAAATGCCTTCTTCAGCTCAGAGTGAGAAACACAGTCTCTATGAGCCCTGCCTGGAGCTCAGGACCCAAAAGGCCGCCTGTTCATGCTCCACTTTAGGAGTAACAAGATAAAAGTTCAAGCCAGGCATGGTGGTACACATCTGCAAGTCTAGCCATTGGGAGATGGATAAATTTATGCTAGACACTAGGCTATCTATATAAAATAAGGAGAGAAGCCGAGGTGAGGTGGGGATTAGCCAAAAACCACCTTAATTCCATGGGCTGGGGTTCTGGACTGAAAAAAGAAGAAAGCCGACTGAGGTCCAGCATTCCTCTTTCTTTGCTCCCTGCCTCACACTCTCTCGCCATCATGATTTACATGCCATGGTGGACTTGAAACTGAGCCAGAGTATGCCCTTTCTTATTTCAGTTGCCTTTGTCGGGATATTTTATCACAGAAGCTAGAAACATTGTAAAACATATAACTTCATTAATCGCTCACTCATGTACAGCTGGTCGAGCAAGACTCAGAGAGCAGCAGCAGAGACTCAGAGCAGGCCTGATGCTTCTGTTCCTCTGGCTTCCTGGGAAACCTCTTATCTCCTGCTCTTTGTTCTCTTTCCTGCTAAGTCAGCTAGAGTGTTCTGCAGAGCTTCTGAGGGAAAGGATCCTTTATTGTGGCTTTCTTGGCATGGCGACCTTACAGGTAGCAATTTAGGCCTCAGATGCCAGGTTCCACATACACTTCAGCCTCTTGGATTGGCAGTATCCTCATAAACTTTGGGGATAGCCAAGTGGTAGGAAGAGTTGTTGTTCATGGAATGAACCTTCCATAAATAACTCTGAACCTCATGGGAATAAATATGTTTGCTCCCCTTCCCCCCAGTTCCAAGCGAGAAGCCCAAGGGAATTGCACATCAGGTCAGAACAATGCCTAGCTTGATGGACTGACTGCTTATAGTTTCTCCTCTCAAAGAGGCCTTTGCGATGGCCAACAGAAAGCGCCCACTGGACATGCTGGACTCAATAGTGTGAAGGCTATTTGAGTGCTTATTCTGCACAAATGCACATCACTGCACTGCTCTCACAGTCCCTTGTCCCTACCAAGGAAGCCCTGGCAGAAAGATGAGGCCCATTCCCCAGAGTTAGGTCCCAAATTTCATTCCACACCTGCCCACAGATATTGTGTGAAGTTCTGTAGAGCCCTGTGCCTTAGTTCTATGCCAGCACTCCACAGAACCACTGTCCTGGGGTCATAATGAGGGGAGAGCTAGCTCAGGTAAAAAGCTGGCACCCAGGACCAGGAGCTCAGTGGTAACCAGAGCACCCAGCCTTATGCCCTGCCTCCTCCAGACAGCACTGAAGATGCTCACAGGGTTCTGGCCAGGGTTCTCTGGTCTGCCAGCCATACTATGGCACCATGAGGGTTAGCTTTTCATGTAGTGCATGTGCACCAAGACCTCCTGAAGCTTATATAAATGCATCATGCTGAGGTAACCCCATGGGGATGCCAGCGTAGGAATGGGCAGCTGTCATGCCTGAGCTACTGGAGCACAGAGAATGGGAGAAAGCAGCCTCAGGCCACTTTAAACAGGAGCAAGTGGACATGATTCTTGGTTGTCTAAGCTCCTTACTCCTGCTGGAGGTATAAGGGAATGGAGACAACACATGAGACTCTGGGGTCTCCCAGAAACTGGGCAGAGTTAGGTAAGGGTAAGCCTCCTGGCTTGATAGATCTGGCCCTGGGACCATTTCTGGACCCGATCCCCATGCAGCACCTTCACTGTGACAGAGTGCCTGTCATTAATGAGCAGTGGATCTTGAGAGAGGTGAAGTCTCGGTCAGTCACACCACCAGAAAGAGGTCATACTTTGCTTGTCATTCTGCTCCCTGCCAGCTGCTCAAAGGTAGAAACATCTAGAGATTGGCCCCACTGGTTAGTGGGTAACATGAGCCTACCTGCATTGCTAGCAGCAAGCTGAGTATCTCACCACCCTTAACAGTGATCCTGGGAGAGAGTTGCTATTGCTCTCCTCTTTGAGCAGGTGAGAAGACCATGGCCAGAGACATGGAACACCTCACCGAAAGCCACATAGCAGTATGTGCTATTGCTGAAAACCCGCCTGCTTCATCAGCTCCACAACTTTTGGTGTTTAGGGAAATATTCCAGGAACAGACCAGAGGAAGTCTGGGCCATGCCCTGGAGAGGCTATAGCTTGCCCTTGCCTACTAGGTCCTCACATCCGACTCCTGGGCCAGAGAAGTTTGCTGGTAGATGTGACATGTAACCAGCTTTCTCTCCTACTTTTTCTGCAACCAGGATGGCTCTCATTCAGAGTTCTCTAAGATAATATTACTGAAAAGGCTCCAACCTACTGTGGTAAATCCAGAAAGTTCGAGGACTGAACAGTGTAGTCAAGGCTTTCAGGAGTGGGAATTTAGCTCATTGCCTTTAAATCCACAAAGGGGCTTCTCTGAAGAGAGTGAAGTTTGTATTTCCATCCATTCCCTCTTCAGCAAGCATTCACTGAGGACCTGTAGGTGTCATGTGCTGGATATTGCTTAATGGCTCTGCCGCATAAAGTTTACCATAAGCTTCATTTGAATTGCCATACCTGTAACTAGTTAGCCTCTAAGGAGGATGCCCTGACTAGTGAGTAGGTGAAGGGGCAGATTCAGCAGAGCAGTGGATAGAGAGTAGCATGTGCAACCTACATCAGGAAGCCTGGATGGGGCCAGGACCAGGTCCACTTGGCTCCCAGGCCTGCCCTAACAGGGTGCAGGTAGCCAGGCACAGCTCCTTAAGAAGCATAGAGCTAAGCCAGTGTATCAGCACACACCATTAATCTCAGCACTTGGGAGGCAGAGGCATGCTGATCTCTGAGTTCAAGGCCAGCCTGTTTTGGGGATGTGGAGGTTCCAGCCTGTAGGACAATCCTTGGCTCAAGGCCTTAGGCAGGATCAGCCAAGCTTTATCATTATCATGTGTGTACAGTGTGTGTGAGTACAGGTGTGCTCGTGCTATAGCATGCATGTAGAGTCAGAATTAGCATGTGTGCTCAGTGTGTGTGAGTACAGGTGTGCTCATGCCATAGCATGCTTGTAGAGTCAGAAGGCAACTTTCAGGAGTCAGCTTTCCTTCTCCCTTAGCATGGACACAGCAAGAGCTTTAACCTGCTAAACCATCTTGCCGGTCCCAGCCCCCTTAAACTCGTGAGGAGAGATCAAACAAAGCTGTGAGGGAGCTTCCCTGCTGGACTTGAGGCCTCCAGATTCTTCTGCTGATCATCTGTGCTCCAGAGCTGATAGAGAGTGGTTTCCCAGAGTTTCCTGTATGTGGCTTCACAAGAGGACTCCTGATAACCATTTCAGTGACTACAATGACTGCACTGGCCTGCCACCCTAGCACCAGCTGTGACTACCCTGACACAGGGCAGTGTGTGACTGAGTTCCCTCCTCCCATGGACTAGCAGAGCTGCCTTGTCTGATGGCCTCCCTTCTGTACAGGACTGTGCTCCCTTACATATTTGGCATACAAGGGAGCCTGGGTATTGGGTAGGACACATAGAAACCATAGATCCAGTTTTAGGAGTGGCTAGTTCAGTGACAACTAGCAGACTCATCATGGGCATAATTCTTTATCACTCACTGTTCCAAAAACTGGAGAGGCAAAGATTCTAGACCAGTGGTTCTCAACCTTCCTTCAATACAGTTCCTCATGTTGTGGTGACTCCCAACCATAAAATTATTTTCATTGCTATTTCATAATAGTAATTTTGCTACTGTTATGAATCACAATGTACACATTTTTGGAGATAAAGGTTTGCCAAGGTTCAGTGGGTTGAAACCCACTGAAGCAGAAGATGCTTCCCTCAGGAGTTTATGGTGTCCTGAGAAGGGAACTCCTAAACCACAGCAGCAGCAGCAGCAGCAGCAGCAGCAGTCCAGGCTGCACTGAGATGGTGGGCCACCCAGGGCAGGAAGGCTCTAGGAAGGGGTCTTAAAGAATGAGCAAGGTCAATACAGTGTGTCCAGGAAGATGGCATAGCTTAAGATATGACAACCACATGTATGTGAGTCATCAGAAGGTAGCAGATTAAAGCTTCACAGGAATTATGGCAACTTTCCTGAATCTGAGAGCTTTAACCTGCTGAACCATCTTACCAGTGAACCACCGGGGCCGTCAAAAGCCAGGCTGACAGTCACACAGCTTTTGGAGCAGGAAAATAATTGGCTACGAGGGCCAGGCCAAGTGAGACTGTCCATGATACTTTAGCCTACACTTAGCTGGAAAGACCAGACAACTGAGAACACGTGTCTGCCTAGACTAGCTGGTATCTGGATCCACTGACTGGACAGAGGCTCAAAGCTGGGCATTCTTGACATACCCACCTGTACTTGTCTCCTAGACAAGGGCTGAGTTTTCTTTTTTGTTGTGTTTGCTATGAGGGGATGTGCTGTTGTTGTTTGGTTTGGTTTTTTATTTTGAGTTTTTTGAGACAGGATCTCACTATTAGCCCTGACTGGCCTAAACTCAATATGTAGATCATGCTGACCTCGACTCAGAGATCTCTTGCGTCTGCTCTTTAGTGCTAGGATTTAGTGCATGTGTCTCCACTGCAGAGCAGTTGTACTGGATAGCCTTTATCCCCCATGGATGATGGCTTTCTCATAATCACACAGATAGAACCCCCCTTACCTAGGCTTCCTACAACCTATATATTCTACCCCCCTCCTAAGACACCCCCCTCCCATGCCGAAGGCAATGAAAGCAGCACTCCATACATATGGCTAGAAGGAGTGACCAGACTCTCAGGCAAGAGTCCAGTGACCCTCCCCGGCCTTTTCCTTTTAGAAGGAGAATTCAACCATCTGTAGGCCAGGGAAGCCCCCTTCCTACTCAGAACTCTCCATACTGTTTCCTCATCTTCTCCTCTCCACATCCTGCTCAAACCATTACTCAACTATGAACTGTGAAAAGTAGATCTAGGCTTTGGCTAGTGCTAAATTCCAGGTCCTAGAGTTTAGGATCTGGACTCTATCCCAGGCATCTAGGTGATGCTTGTATAACATTGGATGGCTATATAGATGCATGCACTCACATAGAGGAAGATGGGAAGGAGATGGATGGATGGATGGATGGATGGATGGATGGATGGATGGGTGGGTGGATGTATAAAGGAGGTAGGTGGGTGGATAGTGAATAAGGAGGGAAGGAGCCAGCAAAGCTTTAATACTCCATCGTATGTTCCCTTGTATGTGTCAGACATTGTTCACTGGGACTCAGGGGTAAGCCAAGCCGATCAGTCCCTTTGGATCATGGAGGCTCCAGAACTGCCTGTCATGATCAGTGCCCTGGGGTGCTGTTCCAAGAGTTGGAATAATATTCAGGAAAGCACCATTACCTGGAGTTAAGATTCAGAAAAGCTTCCCTAAGGAGAAGGAGCAAATCCAGGCAGCATGAGTCCCAGACAAGGAAAGCTTGACCTACAGACTGCCTGGATCCCCAGCAATGAGACGCTCACTCCTTATGCTAGATTCCAACTCCTAGAGTGTAGTACCCTAGACTGTGATGCTCCACAGCTGTTTGGAGTAGCCATAGAGCTCCCTTTGCCACCATTGCTGTGGCCAGAGAAGCTAACCTGAGGTGATTATCAGTCTTCCCCCTCAGCCAAGAGCATGTCAGCATCTGGGATGTTTTTCTATGTTGAATCCTGTTGGGAGGAATGTTCCTGGGCTGGGTCTGACTAGAATGATACATGCCATGCCATGTACAAGAAAATGAGCAGCAAAGCAAGTTGTAGGGGTGAGAAGGGCACGTGTGACTCCCTCAGAGAGATAGGGTGCAATGCCCTTTGCCCCCAGAACAAGTCACATCAACACTGCCTGAGTGAAAGCCCCTGGATGGACTGTAGTGGGGAACATTTTATCAGTTAGATGCAATGGAAAACATTATATCAGTCAGATGCAGTGGGAAACATTGTATCAGTTAGATGTAGGGGGAGAACATTATATCAGTCAGAGGCAGTGCAGAACATTGTATCAGTTAGATGTAGGGGAGAACATTGTATCAGATGGATATAGTGGCATGCTCTGGCTATTCCAGAACTCAGGAGGGAAAGTAGAAATGCCAAGAACATAAAGCTAGCCTGGGCTACATAGCGCACCCCTTTCTCTGAAAAACAGTGTGTTAAAATCACCATTACAACTAGCTAGGCTGTCACAAAGCCACCACCAGGCAGCACACAAGGAGTGGATTACCTTATCTGTGTCCCATTTAGGCCATATTTTCCTTAAAGACATCCAAATGTGAAAAATAACTTGGAACCTGCTGCACATTCCAGAACAATCTGGAAACCCTGATGCAATCCAGACTCACCTGGCACTCTTCCTCTTCTAAATTCGCCTTTTTCCCATTTCTTTTTGACTCTGAAGAAAAATCGTCTGTTCTTACTGGTAAAAGGACCTCCTGTTCCCTTTTCTTTCCTGTAAGTCATGGTAAGCTTGTATTTCATACCTTTCCAGAAGTCGGTTGGTTGTGGTCTAACCTCAGAAGCTTGGCTTCTGGGAATGGCATTAACTCTACTCCTGTGAGCTTTAGTGAGACTTCAGACGCATGTCCAAAGCTCGTGCTGTGGGTGTGGGACAGAAGACAGCAGCTGTGGTACCTGATCACTGCTCTGGAAGCAACTTCAGGTGCTGAGAGACAGAATGCCAGCAGCTCTGTCCAGTTTATACCAGTGACTTTTAAAAGATGGCCCTGATGCCATGGGGCAGTTAGGGCTAGGTGTGTGGTAGAGGCCAAGGCTCGGTGCCTGCAGGGCACCATACCATGCTCCAGTGGCTGTTTTCTGAGTGGTTCCTGCATCCAGCTGCCATGCTCATGTACAGTGAAGTGTGACTTCACAGGGATAGGCTTCATTTCTCTAGTGCTTTCAGGGGATTCGGTCCATCATGGGAGAAGGGCAGCTCAGCACACTGCATCTAGGAAATAGAGAGGGACCATGTGTGGGCTAGCAAGATCACTTAGTGAGTAAAAGCACCTGACACCAAGTCTGATGATCTGAATGGACATAGGAGAGAGAATACTGACCCTTCCCTCCTGCTGTGGCACATATGTGTGCATACACGTACTTACACACACACGTACACAGATTTAAATTGACAATGAGAGAGAGGGGGTACCTGTTCTGTGGGTTTCCCCAGACTCCCAGTCTCTGGGAGAGTGAATGCCCTATTACCTAATTGTCTCATAAATGTCATCACAGACACACCAGAGTATATTTTATTAATCTCTTAGGGACTTCTCATCCCAGTCAAGATGAACCATCACATGAACACTAAGTTTCAAGGATCCAGCCCCTATCAGTGTCAGCATCAATGGTAAGCTTAGCCCCCATGTCTGTTTGTCCTTGTCATGGCACAGTGTTCTGGATATAGATAGCAAAGCTGTTCACCTTGAGGTCACAGGATGCTGGTCAGGAGAGCTGGGGAAGAGTAACAGAGATGGGCTCTACCCATCAAAAGCACATCTCACTCCTCCGTCCCCTCCTCACCCACTGTAGCCCAGTTAGTTGTCAGATCACTAACGGATTAATCCAGTATGGAGTGAGAACCCTATTATCCTGTCCCCTATGGAGGTCTGCCTCTGACCATTGCTTCACTGCAGACCAAGCCGTCCATATACCAGTCTGTGGGAGATACTTGATATCCATGCCTTAAAATCACCACTTGAACTCCCCTGCAGTGCTGACCCCTCCCTGAGGGTGGCCATGAGAACACATTTGCCTCCCAGGATACTGAGCAACTTGGATGATGAGCAAAGAGCTGGCAACCACCCCAATGTAACTAGCAATGGGCCTCTGTACTCTCCATGTCTGACAGGCGATGTGCTCTGCACACAGACCCCAGGAGTTCCAGAAGGAGCCTCTGCTGCTTGCAGGAGGCAGGATGTACTTCTGTCCAAAGAAGTGCTTTGGCAATTATTTATTAATTGAGAAAGGGAAGAAAAAAATAATGGGGTTTCCTGGAAAGGGGTAAAAGTTCAATATGATAAACTCCCGAAAAGCAATCAAAGGCCAGAGAGGGCAGAAAAATAAAGGACAGAGAGAGTCAGGGAGATGATGAATCAGAGTGGGGTGCGTTAGCTGTCAGGGAAGGGGCTGTATTTCATAGCCATGGGGGCGGGGCGGCACTGCTGAGCTGCCAGCGGGAGCATGCCAGGGCTGCAGGACAGGGAGGCAGCTTGCCCCACAGAGGTCACCAAGCCCTGCTGACATGAAGAGCTTTAGTGAGTGAACACAGAAAATTACCTATGAAACTGTAGCCACAGGCAGCACACTCGCAAGCACCCAGCGCTCGTTACAAGAGTTGCGAATGCTGCAGGTCACTCCCCATCCCTGCCTTCTCTAGGTTTTATTTTTCTCTTTAATATTCTCATTCATTCTCTCTCTCTCTCTCTCTCTCTCTCTCTCTCTCTCTCTCTCTCTCTCTCTCTCTCTCTCTCTCTCCCCCTCCCTCCCTCTCCCTCTCCCTCTCCCTCTCTCTCTCTCAGTGCATGTGTGCGTGCATGCCTGTCTGTCTGTCTGTCTGTCTGTGTGTCTGAGTATATCTGTGTCTCTGTCTGAGAGGCTCTTAAAATTATTAAAACAGTAGACAGTCTGGCTAGACGACCTGGTGGGTAAAAAGCCTGCTGTGCAACCGTGAGGCTCTGAGTTCAGATCCCCAGCACCTGTGTAAAAAGCTGCCTAGTTTCACACATATCTTTGCATACAAACCTTAGTGTTGGACATAGCAGGAGGTGTGTGTGGACAAGAGGCTCACTATAGTTCACTGGCCACCCACCTAGCCAGTCCATGGCTGCCAGGGTCAGTAAGAAATCCTCTCTCAAAAAATAAGGCAAGAGCTGGGCAGTGGTGGTGCAGGCCTTAGTCCCAGCCCTCAGGAGGCAGAAGCATGTGGATCTCTGAGTTCAAGGCCAGCCTGGTCTTCTAGGACAACCAGGGCCACACAGAGAAGCCCCATCTTAAAAAGCCAGACAAACAAGCAAAAAAAAAAAGCCGGGTGGTGGTGGCGCACGCCTTTAATCCCAGCGCTTGGGAGGCAGAGGCAGGCGGATTTCTGAGTTCGAGGCTAACCTGGTCTACAGAGTGAGTTCCAGGATAGCCAGGGCTACACAGAGAAACCCTGCCTCGAAAAACCAAAAAAAAAACCAAACCAAAACAAAACAAAAACAAAAAACCCCAACAACAACAAAAATAAGACACATATTCTAATTCTGTACACAAACACTTACACATACCCAGATTAATACATTACAAAATACACTACAGGCTTCTTTGACCGTTCTCCCCAGTTACCCTACCCATCAACACCCTCTTTCCTGGTTTCACTGATGCCTTTCCAGACCCTTCTCTATGCAGCTGCATTGTGTATGAGCTCCCACGACCCAGGGCCATAAGTCTTTCTCCGCAGTTCTAAAATCTAAATAGCTCTGAAAACCAAAATATTTTTTTTAACTCATTTGGTGGCAAAACCAGCCCTGAACTGTCTCTGAGCTGTCTGGCAGTAGAGTTAATGTGAGCGTGCATGCTTGTTCCTATGGAAATTTAATGTTTGGTTTCAGCGGACCAAAGCCCAGCTGTGGCAAGACATAATTTGCGTGTATGTACTGCTTGGCTTTTTAATACCTAAAGATGATGACTTCCAGACTCATGTAGCCACAGAGATGCAGGATAAGGTGCTGTGGACCATAACTGTACCATGTTCCTGAGCCACCTTGTAAGTTTATATACTGACACTTCTGTAGTACTTTCTATGGCTTCTTTTCTCAGACCCTGCCATGAATTAGAAATCTGGGTTTTTATTTACATGTTGTGTATTCCTCTCTGAGGCTGCATAGTATTCCACAGTGGATACTTGAATTCTTTTATCCAAGTGTCCACTGGCCCCTGGCTTTCACTGCCCAGGGCCACAGTGAGTACCATTGAGCACACCTCTGTGTATGTGTACTCTCCAGATTCTTCCCATGTAGCCTAGAACTCTGTATGTAGATTAGACCAGGCTACCCTTGAACTCACAGAAGCACGTGCAACCACCCCTGCAGAAGCCCTTGCTTTAACAGTGCTGTGGCTCTTATTATAAAGCCCTCTCTTTGTTCACCTCTTAACAGCTGCACAGCCTGTTGTCTGTGTTTCCTGAGGCATCTGTAACAAGATGTTATGAACTGGGTGGCTTCAACAACAGATGTTTGTTGTCTCATAGTTCTAAAGGTCCAAAGCCTGAGATCAGAAGGTGGGTAGGATTGGCTCCTTGTGAGGGTTGGAAGAGAAACATGCTACAGGCTTCTCCTTGGCTTCTGAAGATTGCTAACGGTCCTTGGTGTCACCTGGCCTCTTATGCAGCATATGACATTCTCTCCCTATCTGCTGGTGACACAGCTTTTCACTGCTGTGACAGATGGTAGACAGAATCACATTAAGAAGGAAGTCTCTGTCATGATTCCAGATTAGGAGTCTCATTCCATAGCCACCTTGCTCCATTTCTTGCAGGACTATGGTAAGGCAAGAGCATTGTGGCAGAAGGGCATGGTGGAAGACAATTACTCACCTCATGGCAGCTGCAAAGCAGAGAGAGCAAGGCAGAGACCAGGGACAAAGTGCTACTAGGTCATACCCACAATGACCTACTTCCTTAAGCTAGTCTTCCCCTATTAGTTTCTATCCAGTCCCTGCTAAAGCCATCCTTCATGAATTCATCAGTGGTCTCATCCTTTGAAAGGTCTGAGTTCTCAGTCTAGTCGCTTCCAAAGCCCACATCTGCACAATGTTTTTGGGACTATGCCAATTATACAGAAGTTCATAGGGGACATTTCAGATTAAAGCCATAATAGTGAATATCACTGTCTAAATCTCTGTTTTTCTTTTCTACTTTTGTTGGAGGGCAGGGGTGCGGAGCAGGTTGAGACAGGGTTTCTCTGTATAACCTTCTCTGTATAGCCCTATCTGTCCTGGAACTCGCTCTGTAGGGCAGGCTGGCCTCGAACTCAGAGATCATGCTGCCTCTGCCTCCTGAGTGCTAGGATTAAAAGTGTGTGCCACCACTGCCCTGCCAGGTCTCTACTTTTTATAAGACAATTATACTGGATCCAGACCCATCCTAATGACTTCATCTTAGCCAACTCCATCTTCAGAGTGACCCTGTTTGCAAACCAGATCCCACTCTGAGGTCTCAGAGGCTTGTCTGGGTCAGCCAAAGTATACTGAGTTTCCTCACTGGTACCAGGGTGGCTTCTGCTCCTCAACAAATCACATCATAATGATTCATGCTTCTAGATACCCCACTAGAAGCCATCATTAGAGTTAAATGGTTATGCCTAACCTGGGCCTGGGTTCTCATGCAGCCAGCTCTTCAGAGGTGCCACCAAGACAAGGCCCTTCATAAGCTTATGCACGTTTGCCAGCTTGGGCCCAGGAGATCCTTCTTTCTGTCATATTTTTATTTTCCTTGTCCTCCCTGCCAAGAAAGAGAGACCTCAGGTTAATAGCAAAATAGAAGCTGTAGATCAAAGTGTCTGTGCAGGGCATGTTCTCTTGAAGACATAGAGACAAATAGAAATCTCAGAAATACAGGGGGCCTTTGGACACCAGACATTAAATCCATCCATGCAATCTCATTCACAGGGCAGTATGCCAGGAGCAGGAGAAAGCAATTTCTGATTTAGTTGAGGCTGAAGAAGCTCACGTCAAAGAAAAGCAGCTAGAGATCAAGCTTCCCGGCACTTCGAGGCAGGCAGGGACTCTCCAGAGCCCCTCAGGTTCAGAAGAGCTTTCTAGAATAGGAACTTTTAGGCTATATTCTAGGAGCTAGAATTGGAAAGGAACCTGGGAAGCTTAATCAAGGAGGACTTAAGAAATGGGACTTTAAAGAAGCCTGTCAGAGAACCAGGGTCTTTGAAAACAAAGACCCTGATGGGGTGCTTGAGTCCTTGGCCTAGAAATCAGTGTTGGCCTACAGACCCTTAGCACAGGGAGGTTCACAGAAAAGACCTGGACAGGATGCAGGGATGGACAAATTGAACCGCTAGGCAGGGCAAACACCAACCTCAGTTGCACTGCAGTGATAGCATCACCTGGTCATCTGAGTCAAACTCTTGAATAGATAAAAGCCCAAGAGGTCCAGGAGGGACCTTGTTATCCTGCAAAGGAAAGGTGCCCGGGAAAGGTGCTCCTTAGTTCTATAGAAAGATGTTAAGTTTCTGTTCTCACAGTTGCATCTTCAAGAAGAGTGGTCCAAATGATTCCTGGATGTCCATGGTGACTGGCTTGGGCCCCTGACATCTGTCATCTCCTTCCCAGTTGTCTATTAACTGAGCCAAAGGCAACTAGTGTCTCCAGGTTCCTTTCTTTCAAACAAAAAAACTTGTTTTCAATGTGACATTCTGACATGACTTTCACTTGGATAGGGCTGGTGATCTATACTGTCACCATAACACTTCTGAGGCCATGCTGGTCTGGTGATGGCAGCATCTTCCCCATGGCTTCCCTCTGCCATTGCTCCTTGTGGGGAAGGGGAGAATGTCCAACCTGCCAATATTTGGACCATTAATCACCTGTGTTTAGGCACTGAGGTCAGGAAACAGTTCTAAGAATCTAAGTTTCTAAAAATATGGGGATGACTGGGAAGGATTTCTAGAGAAAGGAATGAAAGAAAGAACCCCAAATCTCCATTCACCCCCTCCTCCCCAGCCCCTGGGCATTGGCCACTGCATCCTGGATTCTTGGGAAGAAATGAAGTCAGTGCAGCCAGCTATGCAGGTCCCAGTTAATAATGAATGTGGAGGAAGGAGAGAGGATGTTCAATATTTAAACAGTGCAGAGCGCTAGCTATTTTGCCAGTTAGTGCCCTCCACCTGCTTCCTGGATGACTTCTGTAAAACTGAGCACTACCCAGTTCCACTGCTGGCCCTACTACCTACGTAGATGAATAGAGAACAGTAGCTTTGAGGCACTCCAGCGAGAAAAATTTCTGTTGTTTTCATGAGAGGAGGAGATAATGGCATGGGGCTGGGGTCTGTGGTGTACAGCCCGTGTATTCAGGGTTCATGTCCAGGCTGTCTGAGTCCCTCACATCCTCCTCGTGGGGCTGCCTATGTCTCATCTGTGTTAGGCTTCAGTGGCCTGATTAATGAGGAAGGCTTTGCAGGGAAAAAGTAGACGTGCCTTAAGAACTATCTCTTCAAGTCCACGAATTGGATATCTGCCTTCAAAGTTGCATGTAATGCAGAATTCTGTGAATCAATTCCCCTTTTCTTCTTGACATGTTATATCAAAGGCAAAAGCATCCTTCTGGGGGGAGGAGAAAAGAAAACATTTGGCCCTAGACATAATAAAATCATGCTTAAGGATGCAACAAACTTGAAGTCTCTTAGTTAAAGGAAATCAATACTTTTATGATGAAATATTAATCATCCTTAAAAAAATAAGTCAAAACTAGAGATGCACAAGAGCCAGAGTGATTTTAATGCCTCAGGCATTAGCTTGGCATTTGCAAGGAAGCACAGAGTGTGGAGCCCACCGGAGCCTCTCTGAGAAGCCGCTACCCAGCCTCATGAGCCACTTGTGGATTTTCATTCAGAAGCACACATATCTCTCTGTGACATGCCAAACTGACTCCAAGCATTTCCAAACTGCTGATTTGGGGAAATGAGAAGTGAGAAGAAGAGGAGCCCGTAGAAGTGATGCACGCACACACACACACACACTCACACTCACACACACGTGCTGTGAGCAGGGCAAGGAGAGTCCGCAGAGAACCAGAGAGAGCTGTCTGTGTGCAGTCCTCTGTTCTTTGGACCAACAGTGCTCGTAGGCAGTACTGAAGCATATTTAACTGTTTTGGAGACAGGTCAGACTGGTCAAATGTTGAGATTTTACATGCAGACAACTGTCAGACACACAGGACAGTCCTGCTGTGCTGAAAGCAGTAGGGCTGGCATGAACACATGAGGCTGAGAGCAATAACTCCATTTCCTCCCTGGTGGCTTTGCTGTAAATCCTTATGTCAAGATACTAGGCATGGAGCACCCTCCTGTGAGCACCTGGGAAGCACAGGCAGGATCACTGTGAGTTTGAAGACACTCTGTCTTTAAAAAAAAAAAATCCATTAGCTTAGACAGTTAAAGTTACTTTAGGAGAACTTTCAGGTCTCAGTTTATTGACTGAAGCCTCCAGTCATACAGGTGACAAAAGGATGGTCTCAGTCATGTGTGGTGTTACATTCTCAAAATATCCAGATCACTTTTCCCACCACACACACACCCCATACAAGGCCAGCTTCCAGATCAGCAGTCAAAATGCAAGTGCCTGGACACATAGTCTCCCAATACATGTGCTTTCAGGGCAAGCAAGGCTTCTACAGTCGCATTACCTAGGAGCAGCCCAAGGTCTGGGAATACTCCTCTTCCCCTGTGTCCTTTACCAGAGCTGCTTTTCCCAGGACTTCTCCTTTGCATGTGACAGATTCTGACCATCTGGTTGGCCAGGTGTCATAGGGCTGCAGGAACAGAAGCTAACAGAGCCCTGCCCACTGAACAGCAGCTATAAGCTTCTGAAGCATGCTCTGGACTGATGGCCGTCTTGGCCTCTGTATGACTCAGCGTGTTCCCTGATCCCATCTAACACCCACCATGCTGATAGCATCTTTGGTTCTTTCTGTAGTAACGTGTGTGGCAACATTGCCATCTGTCAATCTGGCCTGACCCCAATCAGTGAATACACACAGGAGAGGCTTCAGTGACATAGCTACTGCAGGAGCAAACTGCCCTGCTCTGTAAGCCCGAGTTCTAGCAAACAAGTAAATGGACAGGGGACCCCAGCCTGTGGCTGTCTGCCCTGGAGAGTATTATCAGACATCTTTTGCAGAAATTAACAGTGAATTCTCTGGCCTCTCTATATACCTTGTGGAATCCTCAGGGCTAGGCATCCACATTATGAGACCTACCCTACAATGCTGCCTTGCTTCTGGCCTGAGAGGATAGAGCAGGACTGATAAAAGACTTCTCAGCAAAGCAGATACTCCTGGCCTATCACAGCTCTGGGGACATCCTTGTCAGGGGGCCTGCAGCTGGCCTACCTGCTCTGCTCCTGGGCTGGGATCCTCCTCACCACCACCCCCCCGCCCCTGTGCCTACAAAGTCCCCCACAGCTATCTAACAGCCTCCTTCTCCCTGCTCTTTCAGCCTTGTCCACTGCCTCAGAACACAGGCAGCCAAGATGGCCGCTGGTGAGCTTTCTATTGCCTTGGCTGAGAGACAGTTGTGGAGTTCTGTGCTCTCTCATGTATACATGGTAATGCCATTTAAAGTGGGCAGGGACTGGGAGAGGCAAAAGCCCAGGCATCCTGGGGAGAAAGCCCAAGCCTGGTGCCCTACAGTTTGAACAGTCGACAGAGCACCTCCCCAGAACCAGCTCCCCAGGGCC
Organism: Tokudaia tokunoshimensis; assembly: GCA_036184795.1. Taxonomy (NCBI): domain Eukaryota; kingdom Metazoa; phylum Chordata; class Mammalia; order Rodentia; family Muridae; genus Tokudaia; species Tokudaia tokunoshimensis. The sequence goes on from BTHU01000010.1 coordinate 101,298,241, forward strand.
ACATGCCAGCCAGGCCTCCAAGGCAGGGAGGAGCGCCTGCACTCCTAACATCCACACAGCTCAGGGGTCCCCCAGCTGCAAAAGGGACACTTGGCCCTGAGGTATCTCCCATGGGTGGTGGTCCACACAGCCAGGCCCTCACCTGAACCAAAGGGCTAAGCCATATCAAAATGGCATAAGGAGAAAGCAGAATACTGAAAAAAAACATTTTCTCTTTTCTGCAGGTTTTCACGTTTAGCCCTTAATAGCCAAGAGGATTTGTCCATGGATAAAGAGCTATAGGCTATCAAATTCTGCAACTTCCCAGATATTTCTGTATGTTATCCCTTTAAAACCAACCAGAAATAAAAGTTCTAAGTGTTTGGAGGTAGAGCCAGTCAAGAAGTTGCCTGTGGCAAGGGTCAGAAAGCAGAGAATGGTGACTGCAGTAGCATCCCCGTCCCCTCGTTTACATATCTGCCACCCCACCATCCCTGAAACAGGGCAGAAAGCAGCTTTTCCAGTAATGGGACACAGGGAGAAAATCAAAAAGTGATACTCGGGTGATCCCAGAGTTCATAGCTCTGAAATACTGCATCTTTAGACCCACTGAAGAGAGCCAGGAAGTGAAGCAGCAGGTGTCCCCAAGGGTCTGTGCACAGAACCCAGGCTACAAGTGCCCACATGCCAGGAGACCCTCAGTGCTGTGTGGTTTTCTGATGTTCTCTCACTAAGCATCCAGGTCCAAGCCTGGTCCTCATTTATTTATTACTTATGTTGTGGAAGGAGGAGTATTTGCCATGTGTGTGTGTGCCCACAGAAGCCAAAATGTTGGATCCCCTAGAGCTGGAAATACAGGTGATTGTGGGCCTCTCGACCTAGGTGCCAGCAACCAGACTCAGTCCTCTGGAAGAACATTACTCACCCTTAACCCCTGAGCTTTCTGTCTGTCTAACCCCTTGTTTTGTTTGTTTATTTTAGCGTTTTTCTTGTTCAGCAGTAGATGACTGTGTCATGTTCAGAGGCCAGGGGAGAGGCCACTAGGTGTCCTGCTGTATTGCTCACCACTATATTTCCTTGAAACAGACTTTCTCGCTGAGGTTGGAGCTAGGCTGTCCCCAGCAAGGGATCCTCCTGTCTCTGACACCTCAGCAGTAGGGCACAGGGGCACATGCAGCCACGTGCAGCTTTTTATATAGGTGCTGGGGACTTTAACTCAGATCCTCATGCTGTGACAATAGGCAGCAGTCATTTTTACACGTGAGTTATCTCCCTCATTCATTCATTCATTCATTCATTCAATATGTTTGGGCGTTTTCCTGAATGGTTGTCTATGTGCATGGTCGCATCCTCTAGAACTTGAGTTACAGATATTTGTGAGCTACCCTGTGACTGCTGAAAGCAAACCTAGGTCCTCTGGAAGAACAGCCAGCCAGTGGTCTTTAACTGTTCAGCCGTCTCTCCAACCCCACTGTGGTCTTTTTAACAGTGTTGGTGGTATCACCTCTGCCAAAGGTGGCTTTCCTCACTGACTCCTGCTCAGCTCCCCACATCCACCCTCATCTTACCGAAGGATAAGCTCCAGAGTTATACTGGGTCAGACACATGAGTCAGAAATTCCCATGTCACTGCAGACCTTGTCAGCAGCAGTACAGAGCTGTGGCCAACTGAAATATTAGGCTCTGTCATATCTCTCCCGATTCACCCAAGGGACCTGGCAGACTGCAGCAGAGGTGAAAGGGCAGAGTCAAGGAAAGAGCCAGCGAGGGAGGAGCAGGGCCATCTTGGGTTTGTGCAGGAGGTCACACGACTGATTGATTTTTTTTTTTTTTTTTTTACTGTTTCCCAGCATCTCGGTGTGTGGTGAGAAAAATATGAGCACTGTCTGGCTAGGAGCCTGTGCCCTGGCCTCGGAGCTTATGAAAAGCAAGCTTGGGCGCCTGTGGCCCTTAGCTCCCCATTCCCAGTGGAGGCCCTGACAGTTCTGCACTTCCTCACCTGCCTCATGGAGAGATGGTTGACTCTAGGGAGGGCAGGTCTTAGAGCTTCTCCCTCGCAGAGGACTCAGGGACACCTCTGTCCCAGACTGAGCTCTTAGCTGTGCTCCAAACTCACACACCCATCACGGGAGCTGTTGCAGGTTCCTCCACAGGTGACATCTTAGGCTCAGGATGGGCTGATGACAACCCAGCCTACCTTATAAGTACAGGGCTTATGCACAGACATGAGGCAAGCTGGCTTTGCCCCACCCCTTAGGTAGGCCACTCCTTGTTTTTCAAAAAGAGCAGGAAGGCTAGGGCTGCCGTTCAGTAGGGTGCACCAGCCTGGCATTCACAAACCCTTGCCTTCTGTCCGCAGCACCACTTAAGCCTATAACCACCCCACTCAAGAGGTGAAGGCCAGCCAGAAGGTCAGGTTCAAGGTCATCCTGGGCAACAAAGCAAATTAAAGGCCACCCTGGGAGAGATTCTGTTTCAAAAAAAATGGGAGGGGGACAATTATGGAAATGTTATTTCCACATTTTAAAACTTCAGGCAGTGTGTAGTTTACATAAAAGTCCAAAAAGCCACCTTCTTTGGAAGAATTAGAAATGTACCCGGAGGGAGGGTTCTTACACTGAAGGTCCTAACCCTTGATACCTCCCAGGGCCCAGGTTTTCCGGACTCCAGGTCTCAGTGGGGTCAGAGAAGCCTCTTAGCTCTTCCCGCCCTCCTTCACTTGCCTTACCAGCCAAACTTGTATCATTGGTATCCACAGAAAAATCTGGAAAAAAAAAAAAAGCAGGTCAGCCACTCTGGCACCACAGTGCACCAGCCAGAGCACTTCCTTCTTAACTCTTGTAGAAATCACAGTGTCACTGCGTAGAGAAGAGAGTTTGATAAAGGCCACCATGCAGTGGCCTCTTGGCAGAATGAACGAGACACTTTCTAAAGGCAAGCAGCTAAATCTTCTGCTACTCTCAGGAAAGTGCCAGGGGAGGTTCGAGGGATGCAGACTCTTGGGACTAGTGAGTCCCAAGAACTTCACTCTGCTATGCTTCCCCTAAGCTGGAACTACTGGAAAGCTCAAGCTAAATGTGCTGTGCTGTGACAGAAGTCTTCCTGCTGTCACTTTGACTTGGCATGTACCCTGATGTTGGTGTAGTACCAGCTGCTTTTGTTATAGGGCTTCAGGGCTTGTCTCTCTGATGGTGGGCTTCAGTTTTCAAAGGGATACTGATGCACGCTGAGAGCAGCAAGCCCCTAGAAGTCTGCAGGTAAGGATAGAGTTAATCCTGAAAGCAGTGAGCCCTATGTCACCTAGAGCAGGAGCTCCTTGGAATGACAGCTGAGTTGAGCAGCCTCCTGCTGAGAGGCCCCTGTGGAATCCCCTCAAGCCAGTTCCATCATTCCAAAAGGGCAAATACTTTTTAACCTGGAACTCTTAGATTTTAGTCAAATACCCAGAAGGCACCAGTGGCCCCTGCTTTCTTGGAAGATTAGAAAAGCTTCAGCTCACGCATGCCTAGGCCCCAGTGTCCCTATTTGCACACTGTGCAGTCTCTCACGGCCCTCATTTTCAAGGTTATAGTCCTCTTAGAATCTTTGATTTCTGGTTTGAACTCAGAAAGAAACTCAGTCCATCCATTGGATTCTACCAAAATCTCCACTTACATCATGGAAGGAAGTTGAATTCATAATCAGGATCTCTTGCCCCTCCCCTTTTCCTTCATCCCACCATGTCCAGATCCCTATACCCAACCAGAACTACCAGCCCCATAAGTTCAGGGCAATTTTCTCCTTACCAGAAGAAGGTCAGAGCCAGCATATCAGTGTGACCAGGGGATATAGCCCATATCCTGCATTAACAAGGCATTCCTCACGACAATATCAGATAAGATTAGCTTCAACTACATAGAAAATGCTAGAAGGGGGGTTTATGTTGCTCTCCAGTGAAGGCATCATGAATATGGGTAAGCAAGGGTTCCATGAGGCATCAGGAACCCAAGCTCCTCTCCACTCAGTGTTCCTCCTTCCCTCGTATATAGTTCCGCCTCCTAGTCCAGGATGACTGCTGGACTTCTGGCTATCACATCCGTGTTCCAGGAAGCAGAATAGAGGATGTAACTACCCTCTTTCCTGTTGAAGAGGCTTCTTGGAAATCCCACATGCCACTTTGATGTCTGTCTCATGGCCACAACTCAGATACAAAGCCATGCCTAGTGGCCAGGTTCTGTAACTGCAAGTGAAGGGAGAAAATGAGTAGCTGCTTAAGTAGTGAAAAGTTGTTACCCAGAATACTAGGCATCTTTGCAGTCAGGTTTCTCATACACTGCCTGAGCAAGACAGACTTTGTGGGATATAGGGGAAAACCTTTGCCCAATCTGGCAGCCAGTACTTAGGCCCTGAAGGGACAGGAAGGGACTTGTACAGAAAGAGGGCAAAAGGGTACTGCAGTCTGCAGGAATGTCCCCAGCAAGTGCCAAGGACCACAGGCCAGCCTGGGCTGCTGGAAGAAAGCACTGGAAGCAGAGGTAAGCAGAGGAAAGGACTCATCCCAGGTCTCAGCCAGAGTGGATAGAACTTGGACTTGACCCTAGGATTCTGACTCCATGCCCTCTGTCACTGGGCTTAAATGGGAAGCTGACCTTTTGGTAGTAATTTTGTTCTTGACAAATGCCATAGAGCTGTTCATTCCTTAACATTCCCCAAATCATGGCAGAATGGAATAGAGGAAGACAGGAAGGCTCCAGGCTGCCCATGCAGCTCAGAGATCCTGCAAAGTAAGGGGATGTCTTGCTGTTGGCCTGGGTCCTCCCACCTGGCCTTGCTCTGTGAAAGTTTGTCCAGGTCCCAAGAACTCACAGGGAGAGAGCTTGGGAGACCAGAGTGGCTGGCTCATAGTGGGTGGTACTGCTGGGCCTGAGTGTGCCCAGCTCCCGAGGATCCTATTTTTCCTCTACTCTCTTCTTCCCTGTTTTGAAATAATGTTCATAGGGCTGGGGATATACAGTGCTTGTCTAGGATGTTCAGAACCCTGGATTTAATCTCAACATCACATAAACTGAGCATGGTGATGCCACAGGCCTATAATCCAGTCTTTGGGGAAATAGAGGCAGGAGAATCAGGAGTTCAAGGTATTACCAGCTGTTTTCAGTGAGGTCAAGGTGAGTCTGAGATACATCAGGACCCTGTGTCAAAATAATAGTGATTCATGGTAAGGAGCTTAGAAAATTTGGACAAGCCCCTAAAAGACAATGAAAACCTACTTTAAACCTACCCATTCCTCTCATAGGCTCAGCCCTGCAGCTGTTTGCTCTACTCTGGACGGGGATAGGGGAAAACCTGGAATTTTTCAGTAGGAGTATGTGGACATACTTTTGCTAATATTTCCTCACTTGCCACATCTCAAGCACTTCCCTGAGCTCTTAATCTTCCTTTCTGCTGGCACGTTTGTTAACTGGAGGCTTTCATCAATGGCCTGTGTTAGAATCCACTGGCTTTCCTCCAGCTCTGGAGATACCCATGTCTTACCATCCCCCATGCTACACCCTTTCACCAGCATTCACACCCCACTCCACCCCTCTCCTGCATCCCCCCCACCACTCCCATTGACTCCAGTTCCTACACACAGACTGGGCCCAAAGGCTTGCAAGTCCCCACAGCCTTTGGTACACATCTAAGAGCTATTCTTGAGACAGATACAGGGTGAGCCAAGCTTGTCATCAGCAGAGAAGACCCTAGGGAGCCTGTGTGCCTGTTACCCATCCCATAATCTCTGGTTTGTCTATGTGTTTGCAAGGACTTGGCAGTCCTTGTGGGTTGACATAGACCCAGAAGGCCTCTGGCATCCATGCTGTAGTTAGCTCATCCAGAACTGCCTTGCTGGAATGAAGCAAGAATTCTGAGGTCCAGGGCTCAGTCATGCCATTCACCTGTGGTTTTCTCCAGTGCCCACCCAATCCCCAAGTATGGCAAGTTAGTGTGGAAGAGAGTCCCTTGAAACTGCAACTTACAGAGAGGATGGAGAAGGAGGAGAGATTTAAGTAGCAACACAGGAGGAAAATGTATGTTCAGTGCCTCTACTCAGTTTATCCTGCAAAATATGACAGGGTTGGAACCAACAAGCCAATGACATTTCAGTGCCCAGGTCCTACACGATAGAAGGAAAGAGCCACCTCCTGCAAGTTGTTATCTGACCTTCATAGGCATGCTCTAATTACATGGAAGTTTTATTACTAGTCTAAGACTTGATGCTGACCCAAAAATTAAAGAACTTCCTTTTGTCTTCTTTTCAAAAGAGCATCCTGGGTACAGAACCCAGGACAGTCTACATATGCTAGGCAAGGGCTGTGCCACTAAGCTCTGTCTACCCAGCAAAGAATGTTAGTATCTTCACTCTTCCCTCATGAACCGCACTCTAAATCTGTCTTGGTGTCTTTAGAGACCCCCCAGGGTCCCAGCTTTTCACTCATCATTTCCATTCAGGAGCACACAAAGTTCAGTTGCAACACTGTTCCAACACTCAGCTTGTTTGTACATGCAATAAATTGGTGGCTTGGGAAAAGCCACCTGACATTTTGATTTGTTACAGGGTAATTCTTTTTTGAGGCAAGTAAACAGCTTGTACACTCAGGGGTTTACCACTGTACGTGATTAAGAAGTAAGCAACAATAAAGTCCACTGCAAAGCTGTGGCTGATTGTCCCTGTGGGATTCTCCTGAGACTTTCTCTGTGTCCTCTGCCAGCCTTTCCTGCTAGTCAGTCAATCTCTCAGTGCAGCCTCATGGGGTCTGGAGACCTGTGGTGCTGCCAATCCCTCTATAACAGCCAGCTGAGGTACACAGTAGGTGAGGGCAGCAGGCACTAACCACCAGGCCCCATCCACCTGCTGCTTCCATGACACATGTCACCTGCCCCTAGAGCCTGGTCCAGGGTATCAGTGAACTTGGTCAGTTGATAACAGTGGCTTTTCATGAACAATAGTATATAAATAGCTCCTCCTTGGCCAAGTGCAAGGTACTACTGAGCCTACAGGGAAGGGGCGTGTAGAGCAGGGGGTCCTGTCTGTAGATGAAGAGAAGGAAGTGAGGAGGTGCAGGGCCTTGCCTGGACCCCCCCCCCTCTGACCAGTAAGCTTCCCAAGGGCAAGAGGCCGCTCTACCCTTTATATTGCATGGGGCCAAGCACACTGCCCCGATAGAAAAACAGAGCACAGCATTGTATGTTCTTCAGATGACATGGTCTCCATGGCAATGGCTCGACTCTGTGTAGGCCAGTTGCATTTAAACCAAGTTCCAAAGCTTTGTCCTCCTAAAACTTTACTTGATGAGTTAGTTAGTGCTTGCTATGACAAGCAGCTTAAGGAAGGCATATTTAGGCTCATGGTTTAAGGGGATACAGACCATCATGGTGGAGAAGGTCTGATGATGAGAGGATCTGGTGGTCCATCACATTGCACCCACAGGCAGGAAGCTGAGAGGAATGCTGGAATTCCACTTGATTTCTCCTCTTTACTCAGTCTTGGACCCATGCCCATGGAATGGTGCTGCCCATGTGCAGGGTGGGTCTTCCCTCTCTGAGAACACCCTCACAGGCCCAGAGCTGTTCCCATGGTGACTCCAAATCTAGTCAGATTTGCTATCACACTTACCTAATAAGCAGTGGCCAGCATCTTCCACCTTCCTATGTTCTGTGGAAGTAAGGCTAGACCTGGAGGTTCCAACAGTGCAGGAAAGGCAGAGTGAGGCTGGGGCCAGCTAGGATGATTGTGCTCACTGAGAGTAGCCAGGAGCGTTAGTTAGGGTACCCCCTCTGCTAAAGGACTTGTCCCTGACCCCATCTCACCTCAGAACACCTTCTGGATGAAGGGGCGGAGGCAGTGTGGTCTGCAGAGCACCAGTTCCTGGAGCTGAAGCAGAGCTCACATGACTGCATGGGCTGGTGGGATTATTGAAGTGTTTGTTCCTTGGGAATTTTCATGTTTGTAGAGAGTAAAATCAGACACATCAGCCCTTTGGGAGGGCAGAGTCCAGTGTGGAAAGCACAAGGCAGGGGCAGCTCCTGGGCTCAGCAAGACTGGGTTCTGTCATAAAGAGGTATTTTGGGGGGTTGGGTTATTTGTTTTTGTTATTTGTTTCTTTAAGACAAAAATCTCACTATGTAAACCAAACAAGCCTCAAATTCAGAGATCTGCCTGCCTCTGCCTCGTGAACGTTGAGTGTTGGAATTAAACATGTATACCAGCACACCCAGTGTAAAGAACACTTTTTTAATGTTAAGATTTATTTTTTACTCTATTTATATGATTTGTTTTGCCTACATGACTGCGTACCATGTGTGTGCCTGGTACCTGCAGAGGCCAGAGAGGACCTGAGATCTCCTACAGCTAGAGCTCAGGTGGGGTTCTGAGATGTCATGTGAATCCTCTACAAGAGCAGCCAAGTGTTCCTAACTGCTCAGTCATCTCTCCTGTCAGCAAAAAGCACTTTTAACAAACATTTGCTATGTGCCCTGCCTGTGCTGGGCCTGCTGGGAAGCCTTGCATCTCCCAGTCTTCCCCATAGTTGCAACCATGAGAGTGAACAACCAGAAACAGACTGAGAGGCCTCTTACCTGCTGCTGAGAAGTGGGTTTCACCATTCAGAACTAAGTATCTCTAAGCCTGGGAGCTAGGCCCCTCCCCGTGTTGTGTGGCCACAAACCACAGAGCCTCCATATCTATGAGTGACTCTGGGGTGGGCTGTTAGTGACTGTCACTGAACTCTTCAGCTCTTCATAAAGCTGCTCCACCAGGCCTGCCAAGGCAGGATGGGTTCTGGGAGGGGAGAGCCAGGCTCTCAGGGGCTGGTCTCTATAATACCTTTGCCTCAAAGCATATCCAGACACTGCGATGGCTGCAACGGGCACCATAGCCTTGCCCTGGCCTGGTCAATGGCAGCTGTTTCTGAAAGCAGCTTCACACATGCCCAGATTAGCCCCTGACCAGAAAGATCAGCTCCTTCTGGCAAGCATACCAAGGCTCACACAGAGAAAAGACCTGTAGAGTTATCTTAACATTAAAACCCCTATGTTACCTTTGAGGCAAAAACTGGCCTCCCAATGTCTCCGACTCAGCATGGAGGTAGCCCTCCTTGTGCACAGCCTACCAGCACTCTTCTAACTAATGGTGTTACACTGTTGTCTTGCAGGCTTTGCTGTGGCCCAGTGCATAAACCAGCATAGCTCTCCATCCCTGTCATCACCGTCACCACCGTTTGCCAGTGGGAGCCCCGGTGGCAGTGGGAGCACCAGCCACTGCGACTCAGGAGGCTCTTCCTCTGCACCCTCCGCAACCCAGAGCCCGGCAGGTATTGGCCATGAGATGTGGGGGACTTTGGGAGGCCCTTTGGGACCTTGTGACCCCTTGCCTCGGCTATGACCTCTGACCCACAGCTCCTCCCCATGATGTCTGGAAGATATTGCCACTCAGTGGTGTCCTTTATGATTAGCAAGATAGCATTTCCCACCAGCTGCATTAATGCTTATCTTGGATGCTCTGCTCTGCTCTGCTGGGACCACATTGCTATGGGAATTGGCACCCAGCTAGGCCTAGCCTAAGTGGCATCACTTCTGTGTGTGTCACCTAGAGGAGTCTCTCAGAGATGATTTTGTGAAGCCTGGGAGAAGGAAGAATCATCCCTCCTAATTGGGCTCCAGCACACAAGTTTCCTCTATCAGTGTCTGGTACTGTCTAGATGTCCCCAGGAGCGTCCCTGCCACTCTAAGGGAGTTCATTAGGACAGAGAAATGTCACCTCTTGCTGTCCCTTAACATACATCAGTTCAAAGGCTATAAAGGGAGTCCATTAAGAGGAGTAAGACTGTAATGCCTCAGCCTACCTCCACCTGCCTTGTCCTGGGCTCTTGTGAGCAGTTTGCACACGTGTTTCTGTCTGTTCTGCATCAAGTCTCAAGGAACAGAAATCAGACTTGGTTCCTAATTAGCATGACCCCAAGTGCAGCCCAAAGGACAGGACTAAAGTAGGGGTAGGCCCAGTGTCCCCAGGCAGTACAGGGCTTCACACCCAGCAGCACTGTCCCACAATCTACAGGGTACCATGTCTCTAGCTGTACCCTCTCTGTGCCTCCAAGGTCTGATTAGAGCCCTGCCAAGCATGTCTCAGAGGGCACCTATCCATGAAGAACCATGGGGAGAGATGCCAGACAAAGGCCATGGTGTTGTACCCACCCCAAGTCCCATTGTCTTCCTGGATATTGTACTTCCCTCCCTGATGCTTTCAGTTTCATCTTCCTGGTAGCTGATTAAGTCACTCTTGTACTCATGCCTGTGACTTAGAGGATCCTGGCCCACCTGTGCTACCCCCACAAGGTACTTGTTCCAGTCCCCTGTTGATGTCACAAGGCTCAGGCAGGAAGGTCACCCTTAGGCCCATCTCACTGGAACCTCTTCCAGTGCACTGTCAGATCTTCCCCTTGCCTCCAGGCTAGTGGGAAGTAATGTCTGGATTCCGTTGAACAGTGGCTACAGATTGAAGCAGTTGCTGAGCTACTCCCAGAAGCACAACCAGGAGGTACAGAGGGAACATGCTTCAAAGTCAAGACCGGCTCCAGGATCCTATTCTTGGCCTCACCTTGCTCTGGGACAGGAGTGCAGGGTTGTATATTCATCTGCTGTGTTCATACACTTGCTGACATGCACATTTCTGTATCTAAATATGAGCCCAGACACTCCTGTTTGCCAGCATTCCTAGGACAGAAGAACTTTTCTACATGGTATAGACACCTTTCTTCCATTTTTAAGGAGGCAGAGCCAACATCTAAGTGAGCAGGTAGCCACACACTTCTCTGCCTAAAACTAAAACCAAGAGAAGGCTTACATTGTCCAAATCAACCCTATAATGTGTGCTCATTATTTCTGCCTTGGCCTCCCTCAGCCCCTGATCCCTACCATTCCCTGCCAAGTGCCAGCAACATGTCTTTGAATCTCACAAATCCAAGGGCCATTAGCCTGGCTGTCAGACAGCCAGGCAGTTCCAGTGAATCAGTGATAGTCAGGACCTCTGAGGTGTCTGCTCCCTCTTACTGCATCCCGGCAGGCGCACCAGCCCCATTTTTTATGTGACGTGACAGTAAAAGCCTGAGCCTGGCTACGCATCCACCTCTGTCCACTCCACAATAGCTCACCTCTTTTAGAGAAGCTGACCTGGCCAAGAGCTGTGCTTCATTCTCAGGGAGGGAATCAGATGTTCTGAGATTCCTGGAGCCCATGAGCATCTCCACCTCAGTGCTCCACTGTAGGTTACGCCTTCGATCCAGAACCAAGTGCATGCTTTGTTCCTGCAGGTCCAGCCTAACCAGGCTGATCCTCCACCTATTCCCTACTGGGCTGTGCTAAGGAACTGCCAAAAACTCAGGGTGGAGAGGGGCATCCCTCCACCATGTGTCAGAGTCTGACACTAGCTCTAAGTGGTAGCCCAGTGTTTAGGAATCAGAGAACAGCGTACTGGCCAGTCTTTATACCTGCCGAGGGCTGCCACCATCAACTAGAATTGTTGTCCTCAGATAGCCAGCTGGTAGTTGGATGGACCTGAGGAGCCAGTTGCCACATCATCCCGCATCTGCCTGCTGCCCAGCCTGAACAGCATGGCTTGGCCAAGTGTCCATTTGTCCTCAGAGTAGTTTTGAGGGCATGGTACTAACTCAGAGCATTGCTGACATTATATTTACTGAACCTCCCAGAGGCCATGGAGCTGCTTAGTATATAGACAGCAACTGTCAGGCTCCTGGAAGCAAAGAAAGCAAACTCCAGAGACTCAGAGACACCAGTGTCCACTGCAAGGTCAAGTATCTGTTCAGGAAAGTGATGATTGATGCCAGCAAGAGGCCAGTTTCCCACATCTGCTCCAAGCCATACTCAAATTTATACAAGGGACACATCACAAAAATACAGCTGGCTTAAGGGCTAGTTAGGGCTGGCCTTTGATGGGGCAGCTCTGGGTCCCAATACCTTTCTGTCAGTTTCAAAACAGCCAGAAAGGTAGATTGGAATTTTGTTCCTGAAAACAAAGAAACGCTGCGTGTCTGAAGTGATGACCATACAGATAGCATATCAACCTACAGGTAACAGGCATGCCTTACCTAAAGAGCTAGTGAAGACTCATACTTTTCTAGCATTTCTCGTGGCCTGGACACTCATGATCAGTGTGGGTTTCTCCCCATCCTACACATGGTCACCCCGTGTATACCCTGCATGGCATCCCAGTAGACACCCTCCTAGGGCTCGGCACCTTGCCTGGGTGCATTATATAGACACCTCCTCCCTGAGGCCTTCCCTACTCTCCTCCATTGGAAAACATTAACAGTTCTGAAAGATCATGTGACTTATCTACCATGCTGCCATTAGCAGGGGGCAGAATCCAAATGTGAACCCTATCCTTGGTGATTCCACAGCCATGTTCTGCCTTCTAAAACAACCTAGCAGAATAAGGGACATGGCCCCTGAGTCTTTCTGGACCCAGGTCAGAATTTGAATACTGACTGTAACTGTCTTACAGCCATCCTTTATCATGCACAGTGGCCTGTGGACCCAGCTCCAAAGCCATGGTCCCACTCACTGAGCCTGGGACTCACTTAGTCCAGGTAGCAGATGATTGGGCCTGATAGGTCCCAGTTAGAGGAAAGCACAGTAGACCCCAGACAGCCACGTTCTGTTCTGATTCAGGGTTATCCCCAAACTAAGCATGAAACAGGCTGAGGCTGGGAGGTTTACTTGTGCATCTGCTAATTGACCTCATACTTCCTGTCTGGGTCTGAAAGAGACCTGCATGTATCCCCAGGATGGCATTCTCAGTTTCTTGTGGGGAGCTTCAGCCTATGCTCTCAGGCACCAGTGGTGCAGGTTGCCCATCTTAGTTAGGTAGCCCATCTTGAGACCTGACCTAAGACATTCCTCTGCTAGACAGGCTTCTTTCAGGCTTCTCCCTGGATCTTCCTCACTGTGCTGTCTTTTCTAGGCAGATGGGTTTGTGCTGAGTTCCTACTGTGCACAGACATTAGAGACACCAAGTGGCAGGGCAGGTTCTCACAGATGAACAAGGGCAGACCAGGATCATTAGATGACCACAGAGGCATGTGTGCAGTTGAAACCCACAATGAAGGACCAGGGAGGGGCTCCTCCAGCTGGCACAGACCAGAAAGCTCTTGTATTCCTAGAGACAAAACCCAGGGAGTAAATGCTGCAAGCCAGGAGCCCCTAAGAAACAGGCGTCTGAAACTCACACTGGTCCGCCTGTGTCCATCCCCTGTCTTGTTGGAAACAAGTAGATTCCCTTTTCCCATCTCCCTAAAGCTTCCCTGCAAACCTGCCCTTCTGAGTACAGGAGGGAGGCCATCTGTCTTTGAAAAACAGTTCCTGTGCCTCATGGTCTTAGAGCCTGTAAGCCCAACACAGATTGGGACCACAGCCGAGAGGAAGGGTGCCCTTAGTCAACTAGTGTGCTGTACCAACAGTGCCTGCCATATCCCCTTTCTGCCATATAAAACCATGCATATTCCAAGTGGCTTTTTAACAAGGGCTCAGATTGGGAGCCCAGAGATACCCCAAACTGAGAGAGAGCCCATACTGAATCCCAGACTGCCTCAGGAACCAGCCAGACAGTGAGTGAGTTTTGTGTTCCTGCTCAGTCCTTGCCTATCAGAGCTACACCAAAGGGTCTTGTGGGGACTTGAGTGGCCTGCTCCAGCACCCAGTCACACTCAGTCTGTCTTCCGTTGCTCCTCGTGTTCTATTTCTTACTTTTTGCATTTAGTCTCACTGTGTTGCTCAGACCGGCCCAAGTGATCCTCCTCCTCCGCCTCCACCTCCGAGTTCTGAGACTGCGGCCTCTGCCATGACACCGGCTCCCCTTCACTTCAGCAGAAGTGCTTTTGGGTGGTCAGCCCTCAGTGGACAGCTGAACACCACGTTTTTTAATCTGTACCAGGAACCACGTGAATCACATGTCTAGTTCAACTAGATGTCAAGCCTCAGCTTGACCCCTGGTGAGAAGAGGCAGCAGGCTAGGTCAACACTTTCGATTTTTCAGAAGTTAAGATCAAAAGCAGCAGCATGGAAAGGAGAACAAAGTGTGGGCCCAATGCCCTGTGCATCCTCATGAAGCCGCATGCACACATATGATGAGCATGTGTGTTCAATGTCATACCCAGCAGTATACACTTACACTCCGTGTAGTTCTGTTTCTGAGACAGGTCTTACCATGTACACCAGACTAGTCCAGGACTGATGATCCTACCTCAGCCATCAGACCGCTGACATGACACTGGGCCAGGATGCCCGTCTTTATGGAGTCCTGAGGAGGAATTGTCCCTCAGATACTGGTCCCATGATGTACCTTAGTTCCTTGCATTTCTGGCATCCACATGTGCCAGAGTTTTAGAGTTTCTTTGTGAGCCTCTTTGAGGCAAAATACAGGGAGTGTTTATTGGAAATGATGCCAGAGAGAATGTCAAGCTGCCCTTGCAAGTGTAAATGTCACCCTGTGCACTGCAGCCGCCATCCCAAGGGCTGACAGGAAAAAGAAAGGGCTAGCTTCTGGGGCCCAGGGTTGAGAGCCTCCCTGACCTCTTTCCCCAGGCTCCCTTCCTCCCTCCAGCCTCTCTAAGCATCCTGCCTTGATTTTTACACTGAGGTTTTGATCATCCAATCCATAGACCTTTAAGGACAAAGACACTTCAAGGAAGCAGTGTTGTCTTTTCTCTGATTTTGTGTGTGTGTGTGTGTGTGTGTGTGTGTGTGTGTGTGTGTGTGTGTGTGTGTTGAGGTGGTAAAATACAGTCAACATAAAATGGACCAGCGTGCCCTGCTCAGCATGGTGTTTCCGATGCTCCCGCTGTCCTTGCTCTGTGGCGCTACTCTTAGCTCTCCTCTTCTAGTTTGTCTCTGAGACCATGACCCCAAGAACACCGTGAGTCCTTCCTCTTGTTCCTGTTGCAGCTTGTGCATTCCCACTTAGCTACCACGTGCCTAGTCTCCCCATTTCCTGCTCTATGCCCTGGTCCTGGTTCCCCAGGTGGGACTTTCCAAGTCATTCCTCTCCCCCAAATACCACTGTGAGTCTAAGGCAGGTATCAGGTCCAGCATCCAGGATTTACTTAAAACTTGAAACAGATCCCTCCATGTCACCCTCCCCTAAGTCAGAAATGCTTAGTTCACTCGGCCTGGCTCTGACCCTCTGACCACGCCCCTCCTTCCTGCAGGCATTTCCTCTGAGTTTCCCATCTTTCTGCGGGTCCCAGATAAAACTGAGAAGCAGTTTTGTCCTTTTGTCCCCTGGTTTTTCTGACAAGACCAGAAGTTATCAGTGACCCAAATGCACAGGATTGAACCTTCTCTGTCTCTAACCATATTAAGTTGCAAGAGTGAGGGATTGGAGCCATGTGCTTGCCTGGCATGCACAAAGTTTGAGTTGCATCCCCAACACATGCCTGTAATCCCAACCCTCAGGAGTTAGAGGTGGAGGATCAGAAGTTAAAGATTCTCCGTGGCTACATAGCAGAGTTTGAGGCCAGCCTTGACTGTGAGTCCCTGTCTAAAGAAGAAAAGAAAGGAAAGTTGCATAAATGAACAATTTTTTTCCTTAGCTCTCCTGACCTTGGCTCGTCTTGGGGGACAGCATGGACATATGTCCTGTCTACATGGTGGGCTGGCAGTCTGGGGTCCAGGTGAACTGCAGCTCACCGCAGCCACAGCCCTTCTTCCTTTGTCCTTGCTAAATGCTGTGTCCGTCGCTGCTGTGTCCTTTTCTTTTCCACCTCACCTTCGCCGTTCCATTGTTACAGGCTTTCTATGATCTGTCGCTGTGTTTTCCCTCTAGTCAGGAGTGGCAGGAAAGGACGCCGGCGTGTGTTCAGCCTGTCGGAGGCCGACAGTCACGGCGGCCACTGGGTTTAGTGCTTCGACCAACAGCTTCCACGGCAACTCACGCACAGTCAAATCAGGCAGGTCTCCTTCAGGAGCCCCCATGGGCTCACAATCTTCCTGCCACATGTAACAGGGTCGGCATGAGCAGGGCGGGCAAGCTGGGCCTAGAGGGCACGCCACCCAGATCTCAGCTTCCTTTCCCTCTCTGTCCTCTGCCCCAGTCGGTCCTTCCTGGCTTATACAAAAGTATTGCCCTGTACAGCAATCAGGCTCTGGGTAGCCTCTCCAGAGTCAGCCCTGAGCTGGAGACCATGTCCACACAAATCCCTGCAGTTCCACCCACTGCTGACTAGGGAATTGAAAGCTTATAAAAGGTGGCCTAGGATGTTCTTTCCCAGGCCTTGGCCCACGCTAAGCAGCAAATGCGCTAGCATCCAGGCCCAGTGTTTCCTCCATTACTGTAAGTGTCACCAGAAGAGGTGAGCCGGCTCTCCTTGTCAGGGCCACTGCTGCTGCCATCCTGGGGCATTCCTCGTGCTTGCAGACATGGCCATGTGCTGACAGTGTGTGTTGGCGACAGCCCTTCATTTGGCCTTCTGTTCCACAGCTGTTGGGAGCTTCGCATCAGCTTGTCACATGCAGTCCTTCCTTCCTTCCTTCCTTCCTTCCTTCCTTCCTTCCTTCCTTCCTTCCTTCCCACAGCACTTGCTTGCCATTTCAGTCTATATACAACCAGTCCACATAATCTCTGGAAGCCATCACTTACTTTACAAAGGCCGGTGAGGCCCTGCCCTAAAACTGCAGGTCACATCTGAGGGGCTCAGCTTCCTAGTACACTCACAGGCAGGGTCTGGAGGCTCTGCAACCCTCCTGGGAACACAAGCTTGCTGTGCCACCACTCCCGCTGAGGCTCTCTCTGCCTCCCCAGCTCATGCCCACACCCCTCCTCTCCAGGGTCCAGGTCTGCAGCCTTCAGATCTGGAGGCCTCAGCAGAGCAGAGGTCCAACAAGTCACCTTTACTGCTCAAACTTTGAGCATGGCCTCTCTATGCCGTCCCTGGGAAATCTACCCTGCTTCTCTTTCTTTGCCCCTTTGGTTAGATAAATTTGCCACCCATTTTCAGGAAATAATTTCTAGTGTGAACACCAGTGGAAGGTGGGACCAAGTGGGCATTCCTTTTTTTTATTATTATTAAAATAACTAGGGGTATTTTTTAAGTTGGAAAAAAAACAGCCCTTTTAACAAAAAGCTGCTACTTTTCTAAAGGCAGCCATTTGTGTGAGTTGCATTGTTGGTTGCTTTGCTTTTCTGGTGTATTTGACCATGGTCTTCCTGCCTTCATGATTATTCTCATCCTCAAAAGCCCCACTAGAGAACCAGAAAAGAGGTAAGAACCCAGGAAGGCAATGTTTCTGCTCCTCATCACCAATGGCAGGACAATTCCATTTGCAGCGTGAGTCATTTCCATAGCCCCTCATGGAGGCATCTCAGGTAGGCTCAGACCTGTTCCAAAGCTTCCCTAGAGGTCACTGAGCTGCTGAGTGCCACTTGAACACAGAGGGTTCACACAAGGTCACAACAGGGACCTGAGCAGCCAGCCCAGCTCCCAAGCACTGTTTGTACAGTGGGACAAGTCTGTAGGAAGCAGAGAAAGCTTCAGTATGAGGTGTGAGCACAGCAGTCCACACCTCTGTCTCTTTTCACGCCAGTTCTCACAGACACTCACAGCCCCAGGGAGTGGCTCCCTCTAGACTGCTTGCTCTCTCCCACCACATTGTAAAGAAAGGACGACTGGGGAAAGGAGCTCCTTGGTAAACATTTGGCTAGCATTATGTCTGAGGCCTTGGGTTCCATTCCCAGCAATACAAAAATATAGAGTTCTTAGAAAGAACGGAACTGGCTGAGCCCTTCCATCTTCCCAGAGTCCAGAAGAAAGGAAGGCAGCATGTGCTGGGTGAGCGAGCGGCGTGCTCTTCCCTTCCCCTGTGGCTCCTCTGCCTGCAACCATTCCCCATGTTGCCTGCTTTTATTCTGTTCTTCATTCTTCCATCCTTTGGCTCTGTGTTTGGATTGCTTTTCTGTTTTATTTTGGCTTAAATGAGAAAACAAAATGAAGTCAACCAGAATAACATTGAACTAAAACTACATCCCATCTGCCCCGAGTCCCCTCATACAGCTCTAGGGCTGAACTCTTGCCATCTGCGGAGGCCTGTTAACCCTAGAGTCCGTACAGATATGAGCGTGCAGCCAAGCCACATTCCTACACCTCCTCTCGGAGTCTGAAAGCGCCCAGGCTCTGGAGTGATGAATGGCTTTTCCCTTGAATGCCACACATTCCAGGCTGACATCATTGAAAAACGAGTGTCCTGCATCTATCCACAGTCTCCAAGGGTTTAATAAAGTACCAAGCAAACAACAACAACAAAAATTCTATATCGGGTGCTTGCTCCGGCAGCACATATGCTAAAAAATTCTCTATTGGGTGGAGGCTAGCTCAGTACTGGCCCTGGGCAAGCCCATCTTCTTAGTGGGTGCTAGCTTAGTGCCTGCAGAAGGCAGAGGCTCACAACAGTACAAGATTTTAGAAACTAGAAAGTCCTACCTTTTTTTTTTTAAACTGTTGCTCTGGATTCCTTGGCAAGTATCTCCAAGTTGTAGGTATAACCCAGTTGTTTGCTTTCAGTTTCCATTCTTACCATTAGGCAATGGTCCATACTCTGTCCCTGAAAACAAACCCTGCCCAGACCAGGTTTCACTTTCAGTATTCAGGTGTTGATTTCAGACAAGGCCTGAATTTTCTCCTGCTGTCACAAGTCAGGTACCCAAGGTCCTAACACACTATCCCTAGGCCTAAGTTAGATGAGGCTAGCAGCTTCTGGGTCCCATCAAGGAGTAGGTGGAACAGGCCCAGCCCCTAATACTAGCAGTCTTCCCACAGAGTTTTCCACCTTGGTGCAGTGCAGGAGTGGCAGGTGCCAGCTGAGTACAGTGTCACTGAAGCTGAGAGTGTCTCTGCTTTCCTTCCCACCTAGATGCCCCCACAACTCCAGAACAGCCTCAGCCTCACCTAGACCAGTCAGTGATTGGGAATGAAATGGATGTCAACTCCAAGCCCAGCAAGACCTCGTCGGCCAGGAGCTCTGAGGGGGACACCATGCACCTATCCCCCAGCCTCCTCCCTGCCCAGCAGCCCACCATCTCCTTGCTCTACGAGGACACTGCTGACACACTGAGCGTTGAGTCGCTGACCCTTGTCCCCCCGGTGGATCCCCACAGCCTCCGAGCCCTCTCTGGCATCTCCCAGCTCTCCGCACTGCCTGCAGCAGATGCAGAGACCCCAGCTAAGGGTGCTGTAAACCCAGAGCCTGCAGGCCCCACAGAGCACTGAGTGGGCACCGGAGACCTCCCTGTGTGTGTGCGGCCCGCTGGTAGGGACCCCTGTGCAGTTTGTGACAGCAAGACACACCCGGAGCACCCACAATTCTCCATGGCCCTGGAAACTATCCCTCATACCTCTCCCTACAAGGCAACAACCAAGCACTCATTTGCTCTGACCTCTCGCTGAGCAGGCTAAGATTCTAGAGACAGCCTCCTGTGTAGAGACGATGACATTAGCCACCTCAGAGGGATCTAGGGCCCGGTCCCTGATCCTGACAGCCGCTGCAGGGGGCAGGACCCACTGGTACCCTCCTTCAGGCAGCTCCTTTGTCTTCTCTCCCAGTGTGCACAGATGTGAACAAGGTTACTTTGGGTAGAAATCTATGGAAAAGCAAACCTAGATAAACATCTCTATGAGCTATTTATTTCTGTTTTTGGCAACAGATGAAGAGATTTATTTTAAAAGAATCTATTTTGGGGGAGGGGCAAAAAGAAAAAGTCTTCAACCATGAGGCTCGGTGTCACATTAGAAGTGTCAGCTGTTAGGATTCCCTGTCCTTAGAACTTGTCCATGTTTTTATTCTGAAGTTGTGGGTGTCACTTCCTGTGTTTTCCTGAGTGATTCTTCTTTCTCTGTCCGCAACTCTACAAGCCTCTGGGATGATGAAGTCCCTCCCTGAAACACTGAGGTACTTCTGAACAAAGTGAGAGAGACCTGAGTATGCTCAGGTCACATGGGGTGAGAAGTCCAAAAGCCTCTGTTCTCACGTGACCTGGATAATGTCTGCTCTCTGCTCAGGACACCGCACAGGCACAGCTTCCAGCAAGCTCGTTTCCTTCTCTATTCATCCAAGACCGATCAGTGTCCATGACAGGGATCAAAGGACTTAAGGCACAGAAAGTGATCCTTGGATGTATTCAGCTTCCCAAGATGTAAGTGGATGCCTAGCTAGGGCCCAGCTGCAAAGCAGGCAACCAGAAGCAGAATCCTCCCCTCTTGCAGCCCCCACCCCACCCTTTGTTGCCGCCACACAGCTTGTTTTGGTATGAAAATCGCATAGTTCTAGGCATGTGGCAGCAAGGACCAGATCTGTCCCATCAGGCCCCAGCCTTCCTCTGTGCTCATGAGCCAGGTCACTGCTCTAGGCTCAATGGCAAGGCCCTCTATGGCTTTCCTGCAAATTTGGCCTCACATGGTTTCAGTATCTACCAATGGCGAGCCACAAGGGTACCCCTGGGACACGTGTCACCATCTGCTCATCATTAGACCTTGACACTCTGTTAAGCTGACTTCCCTGCAGGCCCCAATGCTCAGTTTTCCAAGGGAAAGCAGTGCTCCCTGGGAAGGTAGTGGTACCCATGTGGGCTGGCTTCTCTGGTCTTTAAAAGCACTCCAGTGGGCATGCTGTCAAAGATACAAGATGGTTTCTGAAACAGAAGGCTGGGTCAGGAAGTCAACCAACCTTGCCTAGAGGCAACCACCCCAAAGGCCCTGGCAAAGAAGGATGTTCTAGAATACTTAGCCCCTAGGAAGAGAGGAGAGTGATGACCAATGAAAACAAGAGCTCTCTGGACCCCACAGCCAACCTTGGATGTTCTTGCTTACTTGCAGGGAGGGGTAGACAAAGGAGCAGGCTAGCCCTGTCTTCAGCACAGCTGTCTACTACAGATTTTGAAATGACAGTTCTTAGGGCAGCATAAATGTTATACAATTCAAGTGACTCTCCACCCTGCAGTATGGTCTCCAGAGAAAAGCCTACAGCCATCCTAACCCCACCTATATAGGTAGGCCCCATCCTTCTATGACTAGCCTCTTCTTTGCAATCTGGAGGTTTCAAGGAAGGGAAAAGATTGTGCCCAAGATGGTCAGGAAACCCTAAAAGGGTAGCTGCTGTGTGAAATCACCAAGAACAATCCTGTCCCCACAGCTGGCTTGTAAGGTTGCTCCCAGAGGGTTCCTGCAGCCAGGAACCTAGGGCATACCTCCAGGTGAGCAGATGTGGGCTTCCTATGAGCAGAACTATGGCCCATTTCTGATGAGGGGTGAGGTCCTAGAGGAAGCAACAGGACTCTGAAGAAGGACACTTTCTCACCTAGGCCTTGGTAGCATTGGGTACAACCCCCATCTTTGGGAACACTCTGCCCACTTGGCAACTGTAGTCTCCAGACAGATCTAGCCAGCGAGAACCTACTGAGTCTCTGTAGGACAGAGGGGTACCAGGTCCAGTAGGTCCCACAGCTCCTGACCTGGAGGTCCCAGAGTCAACCTCCAAAATCATTAGTCCCATCTCCCAGGCCATGCATGCCATGTCCGCCCTGGTCTCCCTCCCTTCTTCAACTGCCCAGGGCGGACTAGCAGAGCTGGCCTCTGACCCCCTCCTCAGCTTTGACCGTCACCATGGTGACCGACGTGCAGTGTCTCCTCCTCCTTGGAGTCTTAGGCAGATAGGACACTTCTCCCAGGTCAGACTCAGAGTGGTGGAGGAGAGGCTTCCAGAGCAGACCACTCTGCTACTCTACCCACCAAACCCTCGCATTGCCAGGAGTTGGCTGACTGCATCCTAAGGATGGCATTGGTTTCTCTGCGGCCTCTGACATGCAGTTGTAAATAAGGCATGGGTAAACCAAGTCTGAGCTTTTGTAGATGCAATAAATATATTTCACACAGTCACAATGGGCAGAAGGTTAAATGCTTCTTCCCTCCCTCAGAGCTGAAGCCGTGAGGAAAAGGGGGACAGAGCTGGGAAGGTCTGGCCAGGGAAATGCCTGCTTCTGCCAGCAGGACTGAACCTGAGGGGAGAAATGAAAGCTAGAACTTTCTTGTAACTTGAAACTTGGCAATAAAAAACAAAACTGGTGGTCCAGGAGTGTGGCATACTGTTCCTCGGCACCACCGCGGAGGGTCTGCTACAGGGAGGGTCGTCAAATAACTTGACTGTCAACACCACTCAGGTGGGAGGGACATCCTCAGCTCTGCTGTGGCAGTTCCTGGAGCAGCCCTGTTTGGGACGGACCTACTCAAGAAAGGGGACAGGGTCTTGGGTTTGCTCTGCCTCGACTCCTTCAAGCCTGGTGCTCTACACACATGATATGGGCTGGTGTGGCCCTGCCTGTTGGGATAGGGGCAGGAAACTATTGTGGCTTCAGAGACCTGGGAACCAGGAAGGGCTCCCCACCGGGGACAGTCAGGTGACACTGGTGATCACAGTTCCTGCATACACTGACATGGGAATCCCCTGGGCCTAGGATGGCAGGGTTCCTCATAGCTTCTGATCCCCCTCAAGCCAATCCCAGAACTGCCTGGGACCTTAAGAGTCTTGAGAACAAAGCCAGAAGAAGAAGCTGGATACTCTCAACCTCAATGCGAGTCTTTGCAAGAGAAGTGAAGGCCAGCCCTGTCCTGGCAGCCAGCAGAGCCTGCCTCCCCTTCTGGACTGTGGTGGTCTCAATTCCTTGGAAGTCCAGCCATGATGTCTGGGCCTGGGAAGGCTCTGAGGTTCTTTGGAGTTGGACTCTGCTCACCACTGGGCATCAGCCAAGGCCCACCTGCAGCCTCTTTACCCCACAGCAGCCCTGCTTGGTTCTGTGGGCATTCACATTTCAATAGCCTCAGTCTGTAGGAGGACCTTGCTGGAAGGATGTACGGGGATACGGGGAGTGGGGGGGGGAGTGACCTCAGGATGGACAGAGGACAGGAGCAATAGTTGTCAGGGGGCTCAACTATCTCCCTGCCTATCCTGGATCTCCAAGTCAAGAAACAGGCCCTCAGGGGTATAGAGACCCAGGTGAGGGTGGGCGAGCCCATACCTCATGCTGTCCCCTATTACGAATGAGGAAAGAGGGGGATCTGAAATCTGCATGGCAGAGGTGCAGGTCCCCAGGCTGGGATAGGAAGGAAGGGGTGAAGCAGCACTTCACAGACCTGGATACATGTTAGAATCATCAGGAGCTCAGGCCCAAAACTAGAAGCACACAACCCCAGTTCTGGCCATCAGTATGCAGTACCCACACTGAGAGCCCTTAGCACTGTCTGAGCCAGAGGTGGCCTAGAGCCCACCTACTTGGGGGTGTGGCTGGCACTGGTTGTTTGCTAATACCAGAACCCACCCTCACAGTCTCCCTCAGCCCCACAGCAACCCTGCTGTGGGCATGTGGACACTTGCATGTCTTGGTAGCTTCAGTCTAGAGAGGGAACTTACTGTATGTAAACTCAGGAAGGTAGCCTCAAATTTGGGGGAGTTAGGTGACTCCTAGTCAGTCCTGGCTGTGTGTGTGTGTGTGTGTGTGTGTGTGTGTGTGTGTGTGTGAGTGATGGCGGGGAGGGGGGACATACATGCATTTATGTGAAAGGTAGAAGCCAGAGGTCAACCATGGTTGTTGGTTGTCATTCCTCAGGTCATTCTCCCATTGTTTTTTGCTGTTTTGAGACAGAACTCTGCGTCTTTGCCTAGAGTTCACTTGTTTGGCTAGGTTGAGTGACTGGCAGCAAACCCCAGGAATCCTTTTTCCACCACTCCAGTGTCACCTCATCCTAATTACTTTTTTCTTTTAATATAAAAATGTGGGTTCCGGGCACTGAACCCAGGTCCTCATGTTTGCAAACCAAGCACTTATTCCATGACCCTCTATGAATTGATCCTCTCTGGAATCTCTTACCATAGAAAATTGAGTAATCTCAACCAGCACTTCTCCGTGGCAGGTGTAGTGGCTGGAGACCAGGCACTTCCCATTCTCCTGTTGTGTCCCCACAGTGTGACAGATCTGCCCACTGCAGGCAGGAGGGGCAGGTAAGGGCAGGTGGCAGCATCCTACCTGCCTAAAATCTGAGTCCCTCACTGGAGGTGAAGACGGAGTCCCAAGCAGCTAGATCAGGAAAGCCCCTCTTGCTTCCGTGTACTTCCTCGTGGCTCTTCGGGACACTAGGAAAAAGCCCTCTGGGCCTAATGTGCTTTTTCTCCAGAGGAAGGTGAGTCTGGCATAACTTGACACTTGGGTTTTCCCAAGAATTCACTCACAGGTACATGATACCCAATGGGAAGCTTGCATGCCTCACTTGGCCCAGGCAGGCCATCATGTTCATGGTCTGTCACTCAGACTACCACTGCCTTACCCACAGCTAGAACCCACAAGCATTAAGGCCCTAGGTTACCAGGTTCTGCCCTTGACCTGGCACCTGGGCCCTGTCCCTCCTCTGACTGTCCCTACTCGTTCTCAGCCTCCCTTCCTGATAGCAGCTGCACTCACCCAAATACACACACCGATGTGCTAGACTTGCCTTCTCAACCCACTGTATGGAAATTGGAGGTCAAACCTAGAATAGAGGACCCTGCCCTGCCTCGATGCCAGGCTATGCTAACGTGCTCCCAGCAGGATGTAGGGCCCACCTCAGGCTCAGCTCAGCTGGCACCTTCTAGAAGCCCAGGGAGACCCTGCTCCATGCTTCTCCCCCAGATTTTCATGTTCTGTCAGCCTTGGTGCCTGATGGCTGACTCACCCGGCTCTAGCTCCGTGGCACATGGCTCTGGGTCTCCGCGCCTCATCCCCCTTTCTTTCCCTAAAAACACCAGTCATGGGATGAGGACCCACCCTGATCCAGGATGACCTCACAGAATCCTCAGCCTGCTGACATCTGCAAAGACCACAGGTGCCAGAAACTAGAGCACACAGTCATGCTTCCTAAGAGAGTCAGGGTTGAGCCTGCCACCGCGCCAGAAGTGAACACCACCACCACACAAGCTCAAAGCAAGCCCAGAGAACGAACCTTTGGAGTTCTGGTGGTAGTGGATTTGGATTTGGATTTTATTGTTTTATTGTCATTTTTATTGGGCTATTTGTGTGTGTGTCCATGTGTTTGGGGGTATACTTGTATATGTGTGTGCACATGTGTTTCTGCAAATGGAAACCAGCAGACAAACCTCAGGCATTGTTCCTCAGTGTCTTAGTCAGGGTTACTATTGCTAGGATGAAACACCATGACCAAAGCAACTTTGGAGAGGAAAGGGTTTATTCAGCTTACACTTCCACATCATAGTTTATCATCAAAGGAAGTCTGAACAGAAACTCAAGCAGGACAGGAATCTGGAGGCAGACTCTGATGCAGAGGCCATGGAGGGGAGCTGCTTACTGGCTTGCTCATCACAGCTCGTTCAGCCTGCATTCTTCTAGAACCCAAGGTCACCAGCCCAGGGATGGAATAGCACCACCCAAATAGGCTGGGCTGTGCCCTTCCCCTTCAATCACTAATTAAGAAAATGACTCTAGCTTGTGTCAAGTTAACATTAAACTAGCCAGCACACTCAGATACTGTCCACCTTGAGGGTTATTTTGTTGGTTGGCTGGCTGGTTGGCTGGCAGGCTGGTTGGTTGGTTGGTTGGTTGGTTGGTTGGTTGGTTGGTTGGTTGGTTGGTTTTCAAGACAGGGTTTCTCTGTGTACTGTTGATTGTCCTGGAACTCACTCTTTAGACCAGGCTGGCCCTGAGAGACCCACCTGCCATTGCCTGCTGCATGCTTGGATTAAAGGCGTGTGCTGCCACTGCCCAGCCCACCTTGATTTTTGAGTCTCTCACTGGACTAAAACTCAACAGTTAGACTAGGCTGCTGGCCAGCAAGCAGCAAGTCCCTGGAATCCTCATTTCTCTGACTCTCCAGGGCTGGGACTAGAAGTGCGCACCTCCATGTCCACACCAATATGCCCAGGGGTTCTCTGTATACCTCTGACTATCCTCAAACTCAGAGATCTGCCTACCTCTTCCTCCCAAGTGCTGGGACTAAAGGTGTGCGCCACCACTGCCCAGCTCCCAGTTTTTTTTCTTTTTACCTGTTTACTTGTGTTCTTAGATAAACTTAGGTTCTCCTGTGTGTAGGGCAAACACTTTACCAACTGAGCCACCTCTGCCCCCAGCCCTCACATCCTTTTATTAATTTTTTTTGAGAGGGTCTCACTGTCTAGCCCGGTCTGGCTTGTATTCTAGATTACCTTTTCTCCTTGTCCTGTGACAGCTGTGCACCCTCCTCCAAACCCCACCTATTTAACTCAGATTTAACCAAGTTCTGTGGATTGTCCTGTCTGTTAAAGGGACTCCATGGTAAGGCAGGCATGTGAGCACCTCACCAAGACTTTTCTCTTGGATGGGGTCAGCAGGGTGACAGGATAAAGGAACCAGGTCACATGGGACTCCACTAGATCTCTGTCCTGGTAGTCTAAGGAGTTGGCTCAGGGCTCCAAGAGGCACTGTGCTGACACAGCATGCAGGTCCCAGTATGACATAAGCTATAGATTTTTTGTCAGCTCTCCTGCAACAGAGCCCACCCCACCCCCAACTCTTCCTGGCTGTGGGTGACCAGAGCCTGCTGTGTGGCACTCTGTACATGGAAGATGAATGGGCAAGGCCATTCTTTGACTGGGTCATAAGGTCCCAACCTGAGTTCTCATGTGTCTTAATGCCCATGGTCCCACTTTTGGCCTCACCCACTTAGATGAATAGTGGTATTTTCTAGGCCTTCCCCAGCCCAGCCAACAACTGCTAGAAGAATTTTCTAGGATCTGTTTGCTAGGGAAGGTCACTGGAAAGCTTTCCTTTATCACCCTTGAAGATTCTTTGTTCCCCAACCATACCCAGTAAGGTGGCAGTGCTCACTCCAGACAACCAGTGCAACCCTGCCCCACGCACAAGTCTCCGTGGCTAAGTCTCACAGAGTGACTTCCTCAGCAGAGGGCAGGACCCTCCCTGGCATGTCCCTTTGTGAAGTGGGGGCAGGTCAGTTCCCAGGCTAGCTACCACCTTAACCTAGAACCAGCTAGAATCACAGGATTTGAAGGATTCCTGCTGCCACCCAGGCCTGGGATCCCAGCTACTCAGGAGGCCACGGCAGAGAACCACCGGTTCAAGGCCAACCTGGGTAACTGAGCAGGACCCAGTCTCAAAAGAAAAATAAAATCGGGCTGAAAATGTAGCTCATGGGTAAAGCGCTTGTCTAGCATGCCCTGAATTCCTTTCTCAATATTGAAGAGCAGGAAAAGAAGGAGCAGGGGGAAGAAGATGAGGAGGAGGAGGAGGAGGAGGAGGAGGAGGAGGAGGAGGACGACGACGACGAATTATTCCTGTTGGGACTACATTGGGATGAGCCCCAGAACTTTTAAATTTCTGAGATAATCCTGTTGTCCAGGCAGACTCTCAAGTATAACCATCCCTCCTCATCCCCGTCCCCACCTGCCACTAGCAGGTGGCATGTGAGCTGGAGTCCTAATATGACTGGACTGGGTCACAAGCTGCTCAGATTTCTGCTCTAGTTTACTTCTAGTTATACCTGTGGGAAAGCTCTAGAAGAGATGAGCACTTGACTAGAGGATGGGGTGGGGGCCACCTCAGTCCTCCGGGGCCAAAGTAAGCACAGAGCAGTAGTCTCCCACCCTCCTTCACCTGAGGGACATCAGTGTTCTCGGTCCTCGGCACTTTGGCTTGGATCTGTGCTACCATGGCAGCTCGTCTGGGCATCTAGTGTACTTGGCCTCCATAGCCCTGTAGTCAGTAAGTGTCATATCTGACTGTACATGTACCAGCCTCATGGATGCAGCAGACAAGCAGAGGGCCCCTTTCCACCTCAGCAGCCCATCCTATCCCCCCACCCCATCCTTCCCTATAGCACCTGAGACCTATACCCTGGACTGGAAGACCCCAGTCCACGTCTACCCCAGTACCTTGCCACCTGCCTTTCTTCCTCTGCATCCCCTCTGCCCACCTCCCCCTCTGGCCACAGATCAGTGTCACCTTCCAGCTGAAGCCTGGAGGCCCTGTGAGGTGGCCCTGCTCTCCTCAGTCACAGGACAATTGTTTTACTTCCTGGCGAGTCATACCTCAAAGGGTTTTTGGTTTTTTTTGATTGACAGCATTCAGAGTCCCATTATTTGTTGGCATAGGATTGCAAAGGACAGAGCACAACCACTCTGGTTCATGGGACCAAGATAGTCCCAGATGACAGGAGTGGAGGTCAAAGGGGAAGATCGGGATTTCTCTGCAGGACAGCTGGTCTCAGCCCTGCTAGAAATCTGCAGTGGAACCATGGTTGAGCTTGAAACCCAGCTGAGGGAAGGACCTGTAGAGCTAGGTCCCAAGCCCTGCTGTTGGGGCTTATCCCTGCTGGTATCCCTGTTCCTCCCAACTGCCCCTGACTAGGCTAAGTGAGGCCCTGAATGAACGCCTTGGATGGAGACTTGGAGACACAGTAGGTGGGGCTGCCATGCTCGGAACATGAAGTAGACTTGGGGAAGTACTTCAAGGCCCCAAACACACCCACAGCACATGCCAAGCCACAGGCTGAACACTGGTGGTGCTCACTCGGACACAGCTCCCATGTGCTTTGATTGACCTATTCAGCGGGCACAGTGCTTATCTAACGAGTGAAACCCTGTGATTGCCAGCACTGCATACAGGTATGGTGGTGTACACCTGTAATCCCAGCGCTCAGGGTGGAGGCAGGAGGAATTTGAGTTCAAAGGCTACCATGGGCCATGTTGCAAAAATCTGGGGAAAATAAAATAGTCCAACCTTGGATTTGTCCCAGCCACCACCTCTGACTAGGTCGAGAGCATGTTTTTTATCCCAAAAGGGGGTCCCTGACCCATCAACTACTTACTGCCCACTCCCACTCCCCAACCCCTGACAGGCACCAGCCTCCCTTGGCTTGCTGATCTGCCAGTTCTGGACATTTCATGTGAGTGGCATCTTGCACCACAAGTCTGACGTTTCCCCTCAATGTCACACCTTTGAGGTTTACCCATGCTGTGGCATATACTAATACCTTGTTTCTTTTCCATGGCTGAATGTTATTCCATCCTGCTTGTTCTGTCTGTTTATCTGCTAGTCAGCCGGCCTTTGGCTTGTGTCCCTGATTTGGCAGTGATGGGTAAGGCTTCTTGATTCAGTTCCGTTCAGCAAGTACTAGACAGAGCCACCTGGAAGTCAGCCTTGGCTGAGTTCCAAGGACTCAGATATGACCCAGCTGCAGCTTCTGCCATCACACATCTACTCACAGACAGATAGGTAGACAGACAAACCACTGCTTGTCCACCTGTACCACCTGCAGGACAGGGCACCATGAGGACCTTCTCAACCGTCCACATCCTTATCTGGGAAGTGGGTCCAATGAGGGCAGGCTGGCCCCCTTACATTCTGGGATCCTTTACAACACAAGACATATTTACACTGAGAGTCCAGTCTGCGACTTGAGTTCCTCTGCTGACTGGGCCTAGCTGAGCAGAAGAAATAGAGAGGCACACACCTGACTCCCAGGGTCCAACGGGCACAGGGTTCACTCAAGGGTTCTAAGTTAAACATCATGATTGGATTCAGATGGTAAGTAGGTTTGAGACCTTTGAGAGGCACCAGGGTGGCCCAAGGTCACATGGGAAGGCAGCTCTCAATTGATAAAGGAGTTCAGGATGAATTCAGGAAGTAGCATCATGGGTGTGGTGGACAGAGCTATGAGACAGGTGACAGCTGTGTCACATCCACTGCCAGGTTCCAGGGAACTGTCCCTGTGTGATCATCTCTCTCGGGCATGTTCAACTTTTTCCCTTTGACCCTCTCATTCCCACCAGCCACTGAAAGATCTTGCATTGTGGTGCCAATTGGAAAAGTCTGGGAAAATCCAGATTTCTGTGATCTACCATCATGAGCTATACAGCCCTGGATGGCACCTGGCCAATCCCCCTCCGGACTTTTCTTTGTGAATTTTGACAACTGAAATTGTATAATGGATGTCTGTTTATGTCCCTTGGGTGAGCTGCTGCCTGAGACTGGGTGTAAATGTAGCTTTTGCTTCTTTGTCCTAACTCAGCCTGAAACTTTCTGATATTGTGACAAAAGCCTAAAGCAGGCAGCTTATGAAGCACAAAGGTTTATCATGGTGGGGGGCTTTGAAATTCCAGTCCAGAAGGTGGTGGGTCCAATCTCCTCTATAGCTGTGCAGCAGAAGGTTGCAAAGCAGAGCTGCTAATGTCATAGCTGGAAAATAAAAAGAGACCAAGGGTCACATAGTCCCCTCAGCACACAATTCCCATGATAGAAGACCTCCCATTACATCACAGTGGTACTACAGCCTAAGAGCTCCAGGGCTCTCAAGGCCCAAAGTATAACAGTTACCTTGCCTCAACTATGTCCCCATCTGATGTTCTCTGTACAATAGAAGCCATTGTGGAATTCTCAAACACCATTCATAAGGTTATAGCTACAAATGGGCAGATTGCCTTCCAAAACAACCAGACCATGGACATTCCTGACAGCCATGTAGACAAGTGATCACCTCATCACAGGTTCCTGGCCCAAGTGCTCTGTGTGTGTCTGTGTGTACAAGTGTCTGTACATGATATGTTCATGTTTGAGCACGTGTGTGAAGGGAAGAGAGGCCAGCCATTCCTCAGTCACTATCTTTTGTTGAGATAAGGGACTTATCTTGCTGGCCTGGAACTCAAGTAAGCTAGGCTGTCAGGCCCCAAGGCCCAGAGTCCTCCCATCTCCACCTTTCCATCCCCGGGATTACAAGTGTGCACCACCATGCATGGTGTTTTCTGCTCGGGTTCTGGCATAGAGCTCAGCCCTCCTGCTTGTGAGGCAAGCCCTTGGGCATCTGAGACTCTCCCCAGACGTAAGATGCTGTTTCAAGCCCTCCAGTTCGGCTCACCCCCTCTTCTGTGAAGCTGAGCCTCCACAGTCTCACCTCTCCACCCTCCTCATTCCCACGGCCTCTAGCCAACCCAGCTGTAGGTCTGGTGTCTGAGACATAGAGAGCTCACCACCCCCACCCCTGCTTTCTGGTCCCCACCAGACAAAATGTATCTCCACTAGATGCTGGGAAGCTGCCTCAGCAACATAGGTCAGTGATGGATTCTGTTTTGTTTTGTTTTGTTTGTTTTGTTGTGAGACAGTGTCTCACTATGCAGCCCTTGCCAGCCTGGAAATCACTATGTAGACCAAATTGACCTCAAAGTCATCAGCCTCTGCTGCCTGGGAGCTGGGATCAAAGGCATGTGCCACCACTCTCAGCTTTAGAAGTATTCTTTTCTATACAGGAGAGGAATAACCGAGGCCCAGATCGGAGGGTGACTTACCCCAGATCACACAGTTCCTGAGAAGCGGCAGTGATTCCTGCTAACGAGTGTTTCCTTCATGCCAATGAGGGAGTCTCCAGGCTCTGCCTCCAGCTGCTTCCTGTCATCTCTGTGTGCCAGCGCAGTTGGCAGTGGGCCCAGCCCCTTGTTCAACCACCTGTACTCCCCAGCACCACTTGTGAGTGAGTCTGCGAGGCTACCCCATGCTCTTGCCCCAGAGCCTGTCCTCTCAGAGTGGGAGCTGGACAGTGGGGTGGGGGAGGGGAGCTCGTGGAGCCTGGAGGCTATACCCAGTCAGCAGCCCCAACACTCCTGCAGCACCGCCCACCACACCCTAGATAGCCAGCAGCTTCCTAGGAACTGCTTATAGTTTGTGCAGCACCTTATCTTTCCTTGAAGCTGCTTTACCTGGCACACCTGGTTTTTCCTCAGTCCACCCAGAGCCAAACTCCTGCAGAGCCACTGTGGTGGTGCCTTGACCTTAGTAACATTTGTCACCAAGAGCAGGTGACTATATGCTGCCCCTCTTCCTGAGGGGCAGAGGAGAGGCCTGGCTCTCCCATCCGTGCACACTAGTGAGTACCCACTTTGCATCAGGCTCTAGATGAGAAGCCGGGAAGACTGTATAAACGCACCAACTCTGCAGCAAGCCAGGAGTTCTGGAAGCAGATGGTAAAGCCTGGGAGGTGGGCAAGCAGGGCCAAGGAGGGCAGGATCCAAAAGAAATCCGTCTTTAAGTTGTTGTTCCTAGGTACTGTCACAGCACCAATAAAAGTAGCCAATGCGTCACCATTGTCTTCCTCGCCCCCATCTTCTTCTCCAACGCCATGTTCACCTCCATCTTTCCTCTGGTCAGCTCCTCCACCATCAGCATTTCTATGTCACAACCTCATCGTCCGGAATGCTAGCCTCTATCAAGCGCCCCCTCTGCCTCGGCCCTGTGCTCTTTGGGTTGTTATGGTCCAGCTCTGAGCAGCACACTTACCCTCTGACCCGCTCTGTGTTCACACACAGGTTCCTAGGCTTGCCTAAGGTCACGGGTCTGACTGACTCCCAGCCAGATAAGGCTGCATGGCCCTAAGCCCTGAACCTCAGGGACAGCCCTGTGGCCTGGCCAAGCTGGTGCCTTGCACTGTCTCTTCAGCTGCAATAACAGTCTTTAGTCCAGGTCCTCACATGTCCTACAGCTCTAAGGATAGGCAGCCTTAAGGCTGAGGACGGTGGGGTGATTCTCAGAGGGAGGAACGGCCCCAAGCCACACTCCGCCCTCCTAAAGTCACCTGCTTTCCCAGGAAGAGAACTGACAGCAGGACCAGAGATACCTTCAGCCACTAGGGACAAGAGCCACAGAGACACCTCTTATGATCATCTTTCATCCTTACTCACCTAAGAGAAAAATTGTCCCCAGCTGGGGGCTAGACACCTTTAATGATAGGATCCAAACATCCATCCATCTCCACCCTTTGAGTCATGGGTCTTCCTGGGCATCCTGAAGCTATAATTCAGCCTGTTTATTTATTTTTGGTTTGTTGAGTTGATAAAGTGTCTTGTGTAGCCAAGGAAACTATGTAGATCATTCTGGTCTCAAACTGATAGCAGCCTCAGCCTCCCAGGTGCGGGGATGGCAAGCCTGAGGTCCCACCCTGGCTTTCTGTTTGGTTTCTGATGTTTTCACTGAGTTGCCATCAAACACCACAAGAAGGGGGTCCCGCTGCAGCAGGGTCTCAGGAGACCCCACAGCTGCTCACCTGCAACCAGATCTCACTTTTCAAAGCTTTGAGTTTCAAATAAACTAATTGTGCAGGGCAAGGTGGCAGGTCTCTGTTAGGAGTTCCCAGGACAAACCCAGGCTTCCTATAGTGAGACCCTGTCTCCAAAACAATAAGAGCAGTGTTCAGCAGTTGAAAGTACCCCTCTTGCAGAGGACTGGAGTTCAAGTTCCAGACCCCATGTCAGGCGGCTCACACCAGCTCCAGGAGATCCATGGTCTCTAGCCCCCTTAGGCATCTCTGCTCATGTGAGCCTATCATACACAAGTACACATATCCTAAATGTAATGAACATCAGAAATAAATAAATAATAGTTGGTTAATAATTGCTGGCCCACAGGGGCAGCACTGAAAAGCTTGAGCATGTCCAATCTTGCCTCTCAGCCTGGCATCATAGTCTCTCAGCTGCCAGCTCACTCTCCCAGCTATCCCAGCCTTCCTGGACTGTTCCCCTGGACCTAAGCTACTGAGAATGTGATGTATAGGCCTGAAGCAACCATTTTAGGATCAGGCAGAGGTATAAAGGTCGAGGGT
The DNA here is from genome assembly GCA_036184795.1 of Tokudaia tokunoshimensis. NCBI lineage: Eukaryota > Metazoa > Chordata > Mammalia > Rodentia > Muridae > Tokudaia > Tokudaia tokunoshimensis. The sequence goes on from BTHU01000010.1 coordinate 101,331,908, forward strand.
GCAGACGAGAGCAGAACCCTCGTCGGCTGAGAGCCCCGGAACTCTAGGATACTGCCTTTATGTCTGGTCTTGCTCTCCTACCATGTCCTGTGGACCCAGCACCACTGTCAGATAGCCTCAGTGTGTAGGAGGGAATGCCCAGGGCCAGAGAGGGAGAGTAGCCTGCCTGAGACCCCACAGCTGCTCAGGACAAAGTGGCACCTGGGCCCTACTTCCCCTGACCTCAGAACCCAGGCTCTCTCCCACAACCTAGATGCTAAGTACCCTCAAGGGCTCCCAGATGGAATCATATTTGGTCTCAGGTAGTGGCCAGGGGTGAGTTCTTTTCTCTGCCTGGCACATGGACTGCGATGTGCTGTGTCCACTTCAGCAAAATAAATTTTTGCAGCATGTTCCTAGAAGGAAGGGCAACAGCTAATGCTGATCTCCTGACACGGGGGCTCTCCAGCCACATGTTCAGTTCTGAGAACAGAAAGCCGTGGGTGGCCAGGGCTCTGAAAGTCCCTGCCCTGTACTCACAGATTCTGATTTTGGGGTGGAGGGTGGACCAGCCTGGACTCAAAGACCCTACTTCACCTGGCAGGCCTATCCTGCCACTCCCTGTATCTCTGTTTCCTCATCTGTATTACACACTATGTTTCTGCCTAGCCAAACTGTGCAAATGAAATATAAGTCACAGACACAGAATGTGGGGCTCTCCCAGATCCAAAACCTCATCCAATGAGACTGGTCAGTGTCCTCGGGTGGTCAAGTTGCTTTAAGTGTGGGATGTGGCTGGGGGGGTGGGGCGGAGGGTTTGTCCTCTTACATGACGCTCTGGCTTCCACTCCCAGCACCACATAAAACCAGAAACGGAAGTGCACACCTGGGAGGAGACAGAAGTTTGACCTCATTCTCAGTCACATAGTGAATTGGAGGCCAGCCCTGGCTACTTGAGACAAAGAAAGGTAGTTCCAGTAATCCCTAGATCCCATGGATTCCCCCGTCATAGACTTAACCAACTGCCAATCAAAAAAGAAATGATCAAAGGAAAGACTGCGTCTGCAGTGAGCGTGCTCTGAACCCTTTCCTGCACTAGATCCTGTGTTACTGCTCCGTTCCCGATGTCTGAGTGGGTTGGTCTAAGCCAGCCAGGTGATTAGAGCCTGCAGAGAGCATGTGTCACTTCCAAGTAGGTTTTGTGCCTTAAAGGAGACTTTGGCATCCTTGGATGTCATTGTTTGTGTCCTATGATCCTGGGGGTGGAGCCCTGGTCTCTAGCACAGTAGGCAAGCACTCTGTCCCTGAGCTGCACTCCAGCCTAAGCTTCCTTGGAGGAGAGTCCCCGAGCCAAATCCCACCCTGTGCAGATAATGGGGGTGTCCTGCTGAGCTGTCACTGAGAGAGAAAACAAAAACAAAAACAAAAGCCACAGAGGGAAATGAACTGGACTTTACCTCAAGCCATGACCTTCTGCCCACTGGGGCCTTGGACCAGAAGGTATTGGCACACAGGAATGCAGCAGCACAGTGTCCAGGAAAGACACCTGCTGCCTCCATCCAGAGAGACCTCATCTAATGTGCAAGGGTGGAGCATGGTACTGGGCAGATCTCAGGCCAAGAATCCAGTGTGACGCTAAGGCCACCATAGGGTGTCACTCATGGAATCATGCCCCTGGGTAGGTAGGGAATGTGTCACATTCAAGCCTGTGGGAACTATGGGTTCACTGGCTTCATGAGTCTCCCCTCTGAGGGAGCTAGCTTGGGAACCACCAGAGAAGCCTGGCACCCCGAGAGAGTGACAATGGGACAGTTATAGGCACAACAGATTTTGTGCCCACCCAAGACAACAGATATCCCAGGAAGGAATGTATATCCTGCTGGGCTTGGAGGCAGTCCAATATCGCCTATGCACAGAGGTGGGAAGGAAGGGTAGCCAGCGAGTTCTGCCTGAGGACCTAGGAGCTGAAACCTCCAGACACTCCCTGAGGTCTGAAAATGCTGGCTTCCATAGTGGATAGAGGACCTTCTGTAGGGATCTTTGGGGGATCTCCTGAACCTAAAGAGAAAGCGCCTTGCACGCTGAGCAGAGGGACACAAGTGTTCTGCTGAGGTCTCTGTCCTCATGAGTCACACTGGGGGCACGGCTATCCTAGGATCCACCTGGCATGTAAGAGCATAGGAAACAGGATCAGGAGAGGATTCAAACACTGCCTTGCAGACTGCCTCAGTGTCTCCTCCATGTAATAGGGTACTACCAACCCCTCCTCTAGTCCCCAAGAGGCCCAAGTGGGAAATGCCCCCAGTAGGCAGCTAGCCTGCAGGATGCCAGGCAAACAGCCACCAAGCTGATTAGTAATGAATGAAGGGCTGAACCCACTGAGCAGTCACAGGAATGAGCCACCAATGATTGATCCAGGCAGGGATGAATGGGCAGGTCGAGAAATGAATCAATGAATGAAATAGTTGCAGGGCCTGGAGGCTGCCAGCACTAACCAGGGTCTGAGTCAGCTCAGAAAGAGGCCAGAGGTCAGTGATGCTGACCCTAGGCACATGGGTGCAGGCATGAGGCCTCTCTGACTCATGTTAGTATTGTGCCACCAGGCCTGTCTGAACCCTCTGAGTCACCTTCCTCCAGGTCAGCCCAAAACCCTGCCACTCATGGCTCCTCACAGACGAGACCACAATAAATTTTGCAGGAAAGTAAGAGGAAAGACTCGGGGGTGCCTGACCTGGGAAGTAGGGGTGCTGTAGATGGGGTTAGCAGAAAGGGCCTCAAAGACTGTGGTGCTGGGGGTGGCCCTGGAGGTGGGGGCAGAGCGGCTCCATCCAGTGCAATATCAATGGAGCCTGTGCCAAGGGGTGTGCCTTTACTTCATCAGATCCCACAGATGGGTAGTGCCCATCTGCCTGCTGGGGACAGGGAGTGCCTGACTTCCACCTGCAAAGCTAGCATTCCTGGGGTTAGAGATGTGGCCGAGAGTACAGGAGGCTTTAGCAGTCCTCTCACGTGCCTGCAATCCCAACACTTTGGAGGGGGAAGCAGGAAGTTCACAAGTTCAAGGTCATCCTTGGTTATGAGTTTGATGACAGCCTGGGCTACATGAGACCTCATTTTTAGAGGAGGAGAGAGGGCCCTGGGGACAACACTATAGTGTTTCCTACTGTCCAGGGGACTCTGTCCCTCCCCCTTTTACAGAAGACAATGAGGGCACTGGACCGTGCAGTCTGGAGGGTTGAGGGAGGCCTGAGAGGTACTTGGTCTAGAAGCAATAGTGTCAGGCGGACATGTGATCAGAGCTGAGGTGCATCCTTGAGGAAGAGGACAACAGGAAGGAACAGGCAGTGTTGGGAGTTATAGGAAGGATGTGTAGTACAGGCTGGAGGAATTCAGTGCTGGGTTTGGAGGCAAGGCAGAGGCTTTCTCACCTAACTTTGGGTGTGGGAAGCTGGGCCTCCACTCATCTCTCTATCCATTCTAGACGTTGCTGTGTATACAACGGTCACCTGAGTAGTCTGCACAGCCATGGTAAGTTCCACTTGATGAAGGGACCCGGTGAGGGATGGCACTGAGCTCTAAGGGAGGGTTGAAGCATGACTTTTCTGGGGTGCTATGAACCTACACCTGACACACAAGACTCAATAACCCTCGGAGCTTCTAGGCATTTGAAAACAACCCATCCGGGAGGTTTGGAGATGCTCTCTTCGGCCTTCTGCCTCTCAGGTGGCCACACAAGGCCCTCCTGCATGAAGAGCTCGCAGCCAGTGTGCACGAACCCTCAAGCCCCTGCCTAGGTTCCTCAGTTGTAAGGAGTAAACTGCAACACCACTCATCCATCTGTACAGAGCCCCCTTTCTATCCCTGGGGTTTTGTGCTGAACGAGGGCCTCACATGCAGGTGACAGAGAGTCCCATTAGAAAGCATAGCAAGCTGGGCAGTGGTGGCGCACACCTTTAATCCCAGCACTTGGGAGGCAGAGGCAGGCGGATTTCTGAGTTCGAGGTCAGCCTGGTCTACAGAGTGAGTTCCAGGACAGCCAGGGCTACACAGAGAAACCCCGTCTCAAAGAGAGAGAGAGAGAGAGAGAGAGAGAGAGAGAGAGAGAGAGAAAGAAAGAAAGAATAAGCAAGGACTGCTCTGCCCCCCATTACCCAGTGGTTTGTCGGCAGTCCCAAAGCTGGAGGAAGTGAAGCCAGGATCTACTTTCGATTGCACACACCTCAGCTGCTTCAAGAAATGTTTGCTGGGGTTGTAGACTTGGTCAGGCTCACGACTGCTGTCTACACCATGGCCCATCCCCTCTCCAGCTCTTATGGGTGAAAACTGGGCAGTTGCTACTCACAGGAGAAAGCACGTTCTGGGCACATGAAAAACGCAGCCCCTTGTTCATTTCTAAATGATTTACACGAAGCCACTGTGTAGCTTGGTGGCAGCACACTTGTCTAGCACGTGCCGGACCCTGGATTTCATCCCCAGCTCCCAGAAAAAAAGAATACATAGAAATAATACATAGAAAAGTAAGAGAGCCAGATGATGGTGGCACACCCAGCACTCTGGAGACAGAGCCAGCCTGGTCAGAGTGAGTTCCAGGACAGCCAGGGCTACACAATCCTGTCTCAGGAAACAAACAAAAAGGCCCAGGTTAAGCCTGAAGCCACTTTCCCCATTCCCCAAGCCTCTTCTCCCAGGTCCTCCTGGTAAGCACCAATAGCAAGCTTGGGTCCCAGGAGAGACCAGAGGAAGGTAGACCCCCATTCTGCTCCTGAAGCAGTTGCATCCTGCCTCATATCTGCTCAGAGACGTAGGAGTGCAAACTTCCTGCTTGAAGTTGGACTTACTGGAAAGGACCAGTGGGGAGGGGACTGGGAGAGGCAGACAGGGACCAGGTAGCAGGCAAGGACACTTCCTGCAGGCGGGAAGTGTTCCCACCACTTCTGGGAAACAGGACTGCTCAGGAACCTTGACCTCAGTGAAGGGGTCCAGCTGGCACTATTTTAAATCACCTTCCTTCCCTAGGGCACAGCTGGTCCAGGTGGACATGGTGACAGTGCAGGGCTCATAGGCCACCTGTCCCACAATCTGAGTCAAGGGTGGGAAGCTTAGGTGGGGCTCCTGCCTCACTGCCCCACTAAGCCCCTAGCCAATGTGGTTGGCAGCCCAGCCCTGGTGGATAAGGCAATGAGGTCCCTCTTCCTGTTAAAGTGGCTATGCAAATGGGCAAAGATCTGGCTTCCTGGAATGATGGCATCCACTGGTCTAAGAAACCTGGTTCCTGGGGGATTTACCCAGGCAGATGCTGGAAATGCCCTTAGTCTTTTTCTCCCTCTCTCTCCAAGCAGGGCCCATAGCCCACACCTGGGTCACTACACCCTTAGTGGGAACAGCTGTAAGCTCATCCACTGTATTGGGTGTCCCTAGCTACAAGAGCATCATGGGTATGGATAGAGGGGAGCAGAAAGTGGGCAACTTGCTGGCTTGCGACACCCTTCTATTTACAAGGAAGGAAACTGAGTCTGCATGCTGTGCCAGGGACTTGCCCAGGTCTCTCCTCCCTGCCTCTTGCCTAGACATGCCCCAGCAGCCTGCCTTCTTGGCTTTTGAATCTTAGGGTCCCCACTGCCTCAGAGGCTGTTCCCTGGCTGTTTGTCCCAAGGAGTTATTACTATACTGCCCTGGCATTAGCCCTAGCTTGAAGGCAAGTCCCCTAAACCAGCAGGAGCCCTCAGCCCTGTGTGTTTCCATCCCTTGACTTCTATCTTGTGGTTATCCCCTGTGACACAGCGCTTCTTGGAATGCCCCTGCCTGTAGCTTCAGTTGAGCTGTTGTATCAACCATTGTCTCTATGACTCCCACTCATTCTTAAAGTCCCACTATTGTCACCTCCAGGAAGCCCTCCCAGCTGCTGCTACCTGGGTCAGTCATATGCTCTAGGCTCCCTCAGTCATGACATGTAGCATGCTGACTGTCCTCACCCCTTGTTGCTCATCTTCCCCACTGGACCGGGGCTCTTTGGAGAGCTGCAGCAAAGAAGGGGGCAGCAATCTGAGGATTATCCCTGGACATGGGACACCCAAAAGACTTCAACCCACAGGGCTAGTGAAGAATCAGATGTGAGTAGAGAGAAAGATGTGCCAAGGACTGGACAACCATCGCTCTAAGATGGAAAGAGCTCTGAATTAGGAGGAGAGAGGGCTTTGGTCATTCATGAGGTACCTCTCCTTACCATTTAGAGGACACTGTTCCTCATGGGGCTTAGGGGAAGGCAAAACCTGCTTCTCTTAGGAGGAGCTTAAATAGTTCACACCTACTTTCTCAGCCTCCCTTGCAGCTAGCTATTTGTAGCATGTGACCAGGCTCAGACAGTCAGAGCCAACAGCTCTGGAATTTGAATAGGGAGCCCATCCTGGTGGAAAACTTGTGGAATTCTGGGAGGGCTATGAAGTCTTTCACCAGAGCTATCACCAAGTTGGATCTGTGCTGAACCTGTGTTTTTCTGTCTTCTTTCCCATGTGGTCTCCTGGAGAATTCTGTGAGCACCTCATTATGTGTTCAGTACCTTTTATTTAAATGGGCCTCTGTTGTATTCTACTGTTTAACAAACACTGGCAGTGTCTCTTGAGATGCCATTAGACTCAGCCTTCAGAAGAGTTGATAGATGGGAGAGGGAGTGGGCAGAAAATGCAGTTAACAGTGGGGACAGCTGTCAGGAGCCAAGTCAGGCTTCCAGACAGTATCTGGGAGTGTCGAGGCAACTACTTGCCTGGAACGGGGGTTTTAAGAGATGCTGCAGGAAACAGATCCAAAAGCAGACACTCTGTGCTTGGCTGATGCTTGGATGCAGGCAGTGGGACCCAGGGGTGTAGCTTAACTGGATCAGATTTGATCCAGTATAGCTGGATCAGATTTCTGTTGCAAAGAGCTCAGTGTTGCAAAGATGCTGGAGGGAAGCTAGGCTAGGCAGGCTGGATCAAGCTAGAGCCTGCTGCAGACAGTCCTGGGGGCAAAGAAAAGACAAAACATGGAAGGCAGAGACCCAGTGTGGCCATCAGTAGGGAACCATAGGGAAATGGGGTATAAACTCCTCGGACACCCACAACACCAGGGTACCTGTTGTCTCTCAGGGATTTTTACCTAAGGATTGCCTTGTGCTGGGAACTTTCCAGTCAATATAGATCTGGGGATGAACCAAATGTCTACAAACTCCTTTTCAAGGCAAAGGAGAGGAAAGGCACTGCCAGAGGGTCACATCTGTTTGGTAAGACATGGCTGGGTAGGACAGCTCATGCCTATAACATCCATGTTCTGGAGGTTGAGGTAGGAGGACAGCAAGTCCAAAACCAGACTGTCCTACATAGTGAGACTGTCTCAAAAAAGGCAAAAGGGGGCCTGGGCTGAGGCTCCAAATGTAAAAATGCTGGACACAGAAGCCTCATCACCTGAGTCCACACCTGGATGTCACAGACCACCCCAGCCAGGTATGGTGGTCCCTGGGGTGAGGGTTTTTGAAGTCTAGGTGAGTAAGGATTTGGCAGTGACAAACAGAAACACAGAGGCAGTTTGAATCTGAGTGCTTGAATCCTCAAGCAGGGGATTTACATTAATTTCCTGAGACCAGGCTGCCACTTCTGTGGAGCCAAACCCATCCCCTCTAGTCTGTTTTAATATTGGGTTGGGGAGTTGTATATAAGGAAGTAGTATTATCTCTGCTACCCGTTGGATTTTATGTAGTTGTATTGCTTCTTTCAATGGCCTAATCATAATTTTTATTTTTCCCTGGAAGTCTGAATTGATTACTCCAGGAAGTACTTCAAATTTTTTCTTATAATTTGAACTTCTCCCTATAAGACTGAAGGTGCCAGATGATAGGGGCCCTTTAAATCTTCTATCTACTAATTGCACTCCCTCATAAATAGAGAGTATATAATCTTTCTCTACTGTGAGATCTAATCCTGCACTTCCTGGTGTTGCTCTGGGTAAGCTTAAGATGTTAAATTCAAGGGCCAGAGGATTCAGTTTACTTTTACCTTTCTCTGTCTCCCTGTTTTGCCCTTTTTTTATTTCAGGGCAGAGGGCATGCCCCTCACCCGTTTTTTGTCTCCTCATCTTTCAGAGGGGTTCCATCCTTGCGAAATTTTGATTTACATTCATTCCTCTAATGCTTTCCCTTCTTACACCGAGGACATAACCCCGGAGGTTTTTCTTATTTTTATTTTTTAAAGTCTGCTCTTCTTTTTTACAGTTACGGCTCATATGCCCTTCTTGGCCGCAAGAAAAGCACAAAACCTTTTGGTTTCTTCCTCCTTTAAGTTCTGAACATAGGCGCTGAAATGTTGCCCTTGCATTGCTGCAGCATAGGATATACCCTGGACCACTGCTGGTGAGGCATCTATACATGATTTGATGTAATCTTGCACAGTCCCTGTTTTGTTTTGTTTTTTAGTACCTGCATCTTTATTATAAATGACCCCAATTTACACACTTAGATTAACTCGCAGCTCAGTGTAGGCAACTTAAACGGTAGTGAATGACCCAGGCTTGATGCAAAACAAATACAGTTAAGACCCTTGGGAAGTCTGCTTAATTATAAATAATGATTTCGTTATTGTAGCAGCAAGCTTTGCACTACAGGATGCAAGTTCTTTTTTTTATTTTTTATTTTCTTTTTTTTTTTTTTTATTTACATTCCCAATGATTTTCCCTTTCCCGGTTCCTCCCTCCCCTAAAGTACCATAAGCACTCTTCCCTACCCCTGTTCCCCATTCAACCCCCTCCGGCTTCTCTGTCCTAGCATTCCCCTACATCCAGTCTTTCCAGGACCAGGGGTTTCTCCTTCCTTCTTCTTGGAAATCAATTGATATGTGAATTGTGTCTAGGGTATTCCGAGATTCTGGGTTAATATCCCCTTATCAGTGACTGCATACCATGTGTGTTCTTTTGTGATTGGGTTACCTCACTAAGGATGATATTTTCCAGTTCTGACCATTTGCCTAAGAATTTCGTGAATTGTTTTTAATTGCAGAGTAGTATTCCATTGTGTAGATATACCACATCTTCTGAATCCATTCCTCCGTTGAGGGACATCTGGGTTCTTTCCAGCTTCTGGCTATTATAAATAAGGCTGCTATGAACATAGTGGAGCATGTGTCCTAATTGCATGCCGGGGAAGCCTCTGGGTATATGCCCAGGAGTGGAAAAACAGGATCCTCCGGGAGTGTCATGCCCAGTTTTCGGAGGAACCGCCAGACTGCTTTCCAGAGTGGTTGTACCAGCTTGCAATCCCACCAGCAGGAGTGGAGTGTTCCTCTTTCTCCACATCCTCGCCAACAACTGCTGTCTCCTGTGTTTTTGATCTTAGCCATCCTGACTGGTGTGAGGTGGAATCTCAGGGTTGTTTTGATTTGCATTTCCCTAATGACTAAGAATGTTGAACATTTCTTTTTTTTTTTTTTTCGAGACAGGGTTTCTCTGTGTAGCCCTGGCTGTCCTGGAACTCACTTTGTAGACCAGGCTGGCCTCGAACTCAGAAATCCTCCTGCCTCTGCCTCCCAAGTGCTGGATTAAAGGCGTGCGCCACCACCGCCCGGCTTCTTTTTTTTTTTTTTTTTTTGGTTTTTCGAGACAGGGTTTCTCTGTGTAGCCTTGGCTGTCCTGGAACTCACTTTGTAGACCAGGCTGGCCTCAGAAATCCGCCTGCCTCTGCCTCCCAAGTGCTGGGATTAAGGTGCTTCTCAGCCATTCGATATTCTTCAGGTGAGAACTCTTTGTTTAGCTCTGTACCCCATTTTTAATAGGGTTATTTGGCTCTCTGGTGTCTAACTTCTTGAGTTCTTTGTATATATTGAATATTAGCCCTCTGTCGGATGTAGGGTTGGTAAAGATCTTTTCCCAGTTTGTTGGCTGCCGCTTTGTCCTTTTGACAGTGTCCTTTGCCTTACAGAAACTTTGCAATTTTATGAGGTCCCATTTGTCAATTCTTGATCTTAGAGCATAAGCTATTGGTGTTCTGTTCAGGAAAATTTCCCCTGTGCCCATATGTTCAAGGCTCTTCCCTAGTTTCTTTTCTATTAGTTTCAGTGTGTCTGGTTTTAGGTGGAGGTCCTTGATCCACTTGGAGTTGAGCTTAGTACAAGGAGATAAGAATGGGTCAATTTGCATTCTTCTGCATGTTGACCTCCAGTTGAGCCAGCACCATTTGTTGAAAAGGCTATCTTTTTTCCACTGGATGGTTTTAGCTCCTTTGTCAAAGATCAAGTGACCATAGGAGTGTGGATTCATTTTTGGATCTTCAATTCTGTTCCATTGATCTACATGCCTGTCACTGTACCAATACCACGCAATTTTTAACACTATTGCTCTGTAGTGCAGCTTGAGGTCCAGGATACTGATTCCCCCAGAAGTTCTTTACTCTTGAGAATAGTTTTAGCTATCCTGAGTTTCCTGTTATTCCAGATGAATTTTTGAATTGCTCTTTCTAACTCTATGAAGAATTGAGTTGGGATTTTGATGGGGATTGCATTGAATCTGTATATTGCTTTTGGCAAGATGGTCATTTTGACTATATTAATCCTGCCAATCCATGAGCATGGAAGATTTTTCCATCTTCTGAGGTCTTCTTCAATTTCTTTCTTCAGAGACTTGAAGTTCTTGTAATATAGATCTTTCTCTTGTTTGGTTAGAGTCACACCAAGATTTTATATTGTTTGTGGCTATCATGAAGGGTATCTTTTCCCTTATTTCTTTCTCAGCCTGCTTATCCTTTGAGTATAGGAAGGCTACTGATTTGCTTGAGTTGATTTTATATCCGGCCACTTTGCTGAAGTTGTTTATCAGCTGTAGGAGTTCTCTGGTGGAGTTCTTTGGGTCGCTTAAGTATACTATCATATCGTCTGCAAATAGTGATAGTTTGACTTCTTCCTTTCCAATTTGTATCCCTTTGACCTCCTTTTCTTGTCTAATTGCTCTAGCTAGAACTTCAATGAATTTGAATTCCTCTCTCAACTCAGTATCTCCTTTGAAGTTCTAGCTAGAGCAATTAGACAAGAAAAGGAGATACTATATTGAAAAGATATGGAGAGAGAGGGCAGCCTTGTCTAGTCCCTGATTTTAGGGGGATTGCTTCAAGTTTCTCTCCATTTAGTTTGATGTTGGCTACCGGTTTGCTGTAAATTGCTTTCACTATATTTAGATATGGGCCTTGAATTCCTGATCTTTCCAAGGCTTTTAGCAAGAAAGGATGCTTAATTTTGTCAAATGCTTTTTCAGCATCTAATGAAATGACCATGTGGGTTTTTTTCTTTGAGATTGTTTATGTAGTGGATTACATTGATGGACTTCCTTTCATCCCTGGGATGAAGCCTACTTGACTGTGGTGAATGATCGTTTTGATGTGTTCTTGGATTCGGTTGGCAAGAGTTTTATTGAGTATTTTTGCATTGATATTCATAAGAGAAATTGGTCTGAGATTCTCTTTCTTTGTCGGATCTTTGTGTGATTTTGGTATCAGCGTAATTGTGGCTTCATAGAACGAGTTGGGTAGTGTTCCTTCTGTTTCTATTTTGTGGAATAGTTTGAAGAGTATTGGTGTTAGGTCTTCTTTGAAGGTCTGATAGAATTCTGTACTAAAACCATCTGGACCTGTGCTTTTGTTGGTTGGAAGACTTCCAATGACCACTCCTGTTTCTTTAGGGATTATAGGATGGTTTAGATGGTCTATTTGATCCTGATTTAATTTTGGTATTTGGTATCTGTCTAGGAAATTGTCCATTTCCTCCAGATTTTCTAGTTGTGTTGAATACAGACTTTTGTAGTAGGATCTGATGATTTTTTTGAATTTCCTCAGTTTCTGTTGTTATATCTCCCTTTTTGTTTCTGATTTTATTAATTTGAATACTGTCTCTGTGCCCTCTGGCTAGTCTGGCTAAGGGCTTATCTATCTTGTTGATTTTCTCAAAGAACCAACTCCTAGTTTTGTTGATTCTTTGTATGGTTTTATTTGTTTCTACTTGATTGATTTCAGTCCTAAATTTGATGATTTCCTGCCTTCTACTCCTCTTGGGTATATTTGCTTCTTTTTGTTCCAGGGCTTTCAGGTGTGCCATTAAGCTGCTAGTGTATGCTCTCTCCCATTTCTTTTTGGAGGCACTCAGGGCTATGAATTTTCCTCTTAGCACCGCTTTCATTGTGTCCCATAAATTAGGGTATGTTGTGCCTTCATTTTCATTACATTTTAAAAAGTCTTTGATTTCTTTCTTTATTTTTTCCTTGACCAAGGTATCATTTGAGTAGAGCATTGTCCGGCTTCCATGTGTATGTGGGCTTCCTGTTGTTTTTGTTGCTATTGAAGACCACCCTTATTCCATAGTGATCTGATAGGAGGCATGGGATGAGTTCGATCTTCTTATATCTGTTGAGGTCTGTTTTGTGACCAATTATATGGTCGATTTTGGAGAAGGTACCATGAGGTGCTGAGAAGAAGGTATATTATTTTGCTTTAGGATGAAATGTTCTATATGTGTCTGTTAGATTCATTTGGTCCAAGGCTTCAATTAGTTTCACTGTGTCCCTGTTTAGTTTCTGCTTTCCTGATCGGTCCATTTCAGAGAGTGGGGTGTTGAAGTCACCCACTATTATTGTGTGAGGTGCAATGTGTGCTTTGAGCTTTAGTAAAGTTTCTTTTACGAATGAGGGTTCCCTTGCATTTGGAGCATAGATGTTCAAAATTGAGAGTTTTTCTTGGTGGGTTTTTCCTTTGACCAGTATGTAGTGTCCTTCCGTGTCTTCTTTGATTACTTTAGGTTGAAAGTCAATTTTATCCGATATTAAGATGGCTACTCCAGCTCGTTTCCTGAGACCATTTGCTTGTAAGATTGTTTTCCAGCCTTTTACTCTGAGGTAGTGTTTGTCTTTGAGACTGAGGTGTGTTTCCTGCACGCAGCAAAATGCTGGGTCCTGTTTATGTATCCAGTCTGTTAGTCTATGTCTTTTTATTGGGGAATTGAGACCATTGATATTAAGAGATATTAAGGAATAGTGATTATTGCCGCCTGCTATTCTTGACGCTATCTTTATGTTTCAGTGGTTATCTACTTTTGGGTTTGATGAAAGAAGGTTACTATCTCGTTTTTTCCAGGGTGTCATTTCTCTCCTTGTATTAGTGATTTCCACCTATTATCCTTTGCAGGGCTGGGTTTGTGGAAAGATATTGTGTAAATTTGCTTTTATCATGGAATATCTTGGTCTCTCCATCTATGGTAATTGAGAGTTTCGCTGGGTATAGTAGTCTGGGCTGGCATTTGTGTTCTCTTAGAGTCTGTATGAGATCTGCCCAGGATCTTCTGGCTTTCATAGTCTCTGGTGAGAAGTCTGATGTGATTCGGATAGGTCTTCTTTTATATGTTACTTGGCCTTTTTCTCTTACTGCTTTTAATATTCTTTCTTTGTTTAGTACATTTGGTGTTTTGATTATTATGTGACGGGAGGTATTTCTGTTCTGGTCCAGTCTGTTTGGAGTTCTGTAGGCTTCTTGTATGTTCATCGGCATCTCTCTCTTTAGGTTAGGGAAGTTTTCCTCCATAATTTTGTTGAAGATATTTATTGGACCTTTAAGTTGCAAATCTTCACTCTCATCTGTACCTATAATCCTTAGGTTTGGTCTTCTCATTGAGTCCTGTATTTCCTGGATGTTTTGGGTTACATGTTTTTTGCATTTTGCATTTTCTTTGACTGTTGAGTCAATGCTTTCTATGGTATCTTCAGCACCTGAGATTCTTTCTTCCATCTCTTGTATTCTATTGTTGATGTTTGCATCTATGACTCCAGATTCCTTCCCAAGGTTTTCTATCTCCAAAGTTGTCTCTCTTTGTGATTTCTTAGTTGTTTCTACTTCCGTTTTTAGATCCTGGATGGATTTGCTCAGTTCCTTCACTTGTTTGTTTGTGTTTTCCTATATTTCTTTAAGATATTTTTGTGTTTCCTCTTTCAGGACTTCTACCTGTTGACCCAAGTTATCCTGTATTTCTTTAAGTGATTTTTGTGTTTCCTTTGTAAGGGCTTCTACCCGTTGATTCATGTTCTCCTGTATTTCTTTATGAGATTTATTTATGTCCTTCTTGAAATCCACTAATAGCATCAAGAGAAGTGATTTTAAATCCAGATCTTGCCTTTCGGGTGTGATGGGGTATCCAGGACTTGCTGCTGTCAGAGAATTGGGTTCGTCTGGTGCCATATTGCCTTGATTTCTGTTAGTAATGTTCCTACGTTTGCCTGGTTATCTCTGGTGTTAGTTGGTCCTGCTGTCACTGGCTGGTGCTTGAACCTCCTGTGAGCCTGCAAGGCTATTTCTGCCCCCTGGATGACCGGGTTTCCCCTGGCACTGATTGCTGAGGGGCTTCCCTGCTCCTGAGTGTCTTTGGAGCCCTGGTGTGCCTTGCCCCAAGTGATGTTATACTTGGGAAATCCCTGCATACCTGGAGAGTCAGTGTAGCCAATCACTGGAGCAAAGGTGGCTGAGGTGAGGCTGCTGCGCTCCCTCCAGGTGCGGGTCGCTCTGCAAGGCAGTTGTCCCACAGCAGAGCTGGCACCCAGATGATCACAGAGCTTCCCACTCTTGGGCACAGATGGAACCTAGCAGGCTGTGTCCCAAGCGATTTTATACTTGGGAAATCCTTGCATACCTGGCGTCTCAGTGTAGTCTATTACCGGAGCAAAGGTGGCTGAGGGGAGGCTGCTGCGCTCCCTCCCGGTGCGGGTCACTCTGCAGGGCAGATGTTCTACAGCAGAGCTGGCGCGTAGATGACCACAGAGCTGCCCGGCTCTTGGGTGCAGGGAGCACCCCAGCTGGCTCTGTCCCAAGTGATGTTATGCTAGGTTACCTCTGCACCTAGAGGTCCCGACTGCCAGTCCCTGTTTTTCTGATTGGTCTAATTAGTTCCTGGCAGAGAGTATTGGCATTTTCTCATGCAAGTTGTTTTAATAATATGTCTGAGTCCTCAGAGGGAGGAAGCATTCTGCCTATTCCTTCTTCCAATCTAGCAATAAAGTCTTCTAAAAACAGGCTTCCTTCCTCTGCGAACCACTGACTGAGACTCAGTACAAAGTCATAAAATGCTTCCAAACTCTTCTCTGAAGGTTTAACACCTCTACTTTCTAACATATGTCTCAATACTGCCAGGAACAAGCCTCTGTTTTTGGACCATGAATGCCCCATGATTCTTACCCTCTCATCATCTTAACTCGATGTGTCTCTATTGAGGTGTCTGTAGCACTCTTGACGAGGTCCTATCCATTACCTGAAAAAGTTTTTTAGAAAAAAAGAAAAGAGAAAGCTTACCTGCTTCTAGCCCCACGTTGGGCGCCAGCTGCCACAGACCACAGGGTATGGGGGTCCCTGGATGAGGGTTCTCAAAGTCCAGGTGGGTAAAGATTTGGCAGTGACAAACAGAAACAAGCACAGAGGCCATTTGAATCTGAGTGTATTTTGTAGCTCTCAAGCAGGGTATTTTATACATTAAACCAAACATGACATAACTCTTAGAAACCATATCCAGTGAAACAATCATGAATACCAACAAGAATCATTTGGCACAGTAAAATATAAAAATCATCTAAGCATTATGACTCTGAACTACATGTTCAGTAAATCACAAACAGAAGAGGTAACGTCATCATCAAAAAATAACAATTTTAAAAGAATACGTTCAATAGGGCGATCATCTAAGGCTAGTGGCATATACCCAAGAACAGGTTGATAAATCTTTATGGTCAGTGCTCTTAACCACTGAGCTAACTTTTTAACCCCTATGGTTAATTATTGCTTAACATCTAATGTCTGATTTTTTTTTTATAAATCTTTAAGGGATAAATTTAAACTATTTTAATTCTTTCTAATTAAGACTTTCTTTACCATATACCAAAACCTACCTCCAATGACACACATGTAACCATATGAAATTTTATTGTTGGGAAAGTCTTTATCTATCATAATAATTTTGTAAACGATTTGAAAAGTAAAGCATTGGTTTCCCTGGAGATAAGGTCATGTTAGTGACCCGTCTCAAAGGGTGGTTTTGTACCCATTATTTTTGCTTAAGATCATTGTCTAGGCTACCAGAAACCTGTAGGTAAGAAAAGGAATGAAAGAGAACAAAAAAGAAAAATTGCCATGAGAACTACAGCTCAATTGTTTTCTCCGGCCGAGAGTTCCACAACCAGTTTCAGGAGAAACTGAAACTTCTTTTGAAGTCTAATGCCTCAGTCTGTGGAACTTGTCACACAGATTCTACTGGGGTGGGTGTAGCACCTGGAGCCTGAGTAAGGATGAAGGGCAGAGCCAACTCCACAGAGTTGTCCTGTGACCTCCACACTTCCCTCTTCCCATTGTCACACACGCACGCGCACGCACACGCGCACATACACACACACACACACACACGTTTTTTAAAAAAGAGCAGGGTAAGGGGTAAGGCTAGCGTGACGGGAGGAGAAGGGAAAGGATTCATTGAGACATTGAGGTGGGAAGATGCAAGATGTTGTGAGGGGGGCTGGGAAATGAAAGGTTAAAATCCGGAGATGCGGATCACCCAGCTGATGTGCCAGCCCAAATGTCCTCTGAGTAGGGCCCCAGGATAGCAAGCTGGTTGGATGAAGGGGAAACCCTGGCCAGGAGACATACATTGATAGAGCCAAGCCCAAGCTTTACCACCCCCCTCCTCATCCCAGATAGCACTGGGGTCCGCAAGCCCATCCCTCAGATGGGAGGAACGTTGGGGTGTCCTAGAGGCCCCTTCAGAGGCCAGAGGTCGTAACACACTGTGGAAGTCGACTGCAGCCCAAGCTCCAGGGGTGAGCTATCGACTGCTAGTCACCTAGTGCTGACTCCTTAGCTTCCTTCTCTGTGAGTCTGGGAAGGCTGTTCAGGACATCCCAGGGATGTCCCCTTCATAATCCTGCTGCTCACTGGGACAGCCCTGCTGGGAACCAGGCTCCTGAGGGAGATGGCAGATCTGCTCAGAGGAAGTGACCTCATCTGACCTTGAAGTGAAGTCACGCCTTGCCGGATGAGGACCCAGAAAGACCTTAGCAGATCCCTTAGTACTTCAAGGGGCAAAGGGGTGGTTCCACTGGAAATGTAAGCTTTGAAGTACTGTGAAGGAGGGGACCACATCCTCTGTCCCCTGCCTCAGTGCCATTCCCCTGACACCACCTTCCTTCCACGAGTGTGAGCATCCTAACCCTGGACAGGGAGCAGGAGTGGAGTCCAGCTCGGTTCCTTCTTGACACCGAGACTCTTTCAAGACCTTTGAGTCTTGCGCCCCACACCCCTGGGGTGGACCCTATCTGAGCTTCCAGACAGCTCTTTCTGCATCCTCCAGAACTTCCAAAGCACACAAGGAGCCATCTGTGTGCAGGTACTCAGGATGCCCACTAGTTCTGGGCAGTGGCCCTCTGGGATGGAGGGTCCCCACATGAACCTGTGGCCTGATTGTCCATCTGAAATTTGGACGTCTGCATTCCATTTCATGCTCAGTTCTTGGGGCCTAAGTCTGTCACATTACTTCATTCCTGTCCACAAACCATCCTTAGAGTAGTCTCTGATCTGGTCTTCCAGCTTCTGGTCTTTTCAACTCCAGCCCTGTCTTGGACAGTTCGGGGTCACAGTGCTCCACCCTGCCCCACCCATTTCCCAGCAGCCAGTATCCCAGGCCATTGCCCCCATGTATCTTCCCTGTGTCCCAGCCTGCCCTCCTTCCCCACATCTCCTTGATGATGTGCTGCTGCCCCCAGCCCAGGACTTTTACACATGCCACACCTCCACCTTGTACAACCTTCAGTTGGAGCCTAGCAAGGCCTGGCCCCTACCAACTTGGAGATTTGGCCCCTGCCCTCTCAGGTTCTTCCCTCCACTCCTTAAACATGGCCTGCATCCCTAAGTCTGTCTCTATTAATCAGGTGCCCAGCAATGATAGTGGGCCCAGGCATGTGTTTTCTTAGCACCTGCCTTGAAGGATGATAATGTATCACCCTAGGTGCTTAAGGAGCCACTGAGGCAGAGCATCACATCCAAAGTGCTCTCGGAAGCTGCACTGTGGACAGTGGTTGTATAGCCACAGGGGAAGTTGGGAAGAAATGTCCATTGTTCTAGTAAGAGATGAGAGCTGCCAGGCAGTGGTAGCACACACCTTTAATCCCAGCACTTAGGAGGCAGAGGCAGGTGGATTTCTGAGTTTGAGACCAGCCTGGTTTACAGAGTGAGTTCCAGGACAGCCAGGGCTACACAGAGAAACCCTGTCTCAAAAGAGAGAGAGAGAGAGAGAGAGAGAGAGAGAGAGAGAGAGAGAGAGAGAGAGGAGAGCAGAGGGAAGGAGTGTGGTAAATGGAGAGCATTTCCAGCTGTGGTCAGTCAGTGCTCAGCGGTGATCCAACTTCTTCAGTGAAACACACACACACACACACACTCACACACACACACACTCACTCACTCATCACTCCTCCCAGGGAACTTTCTGGGGCAGCAGCAGATAACTTTGTCAGAGCTCTCCTGTGCGTTTCTGGGACCAGCTTAGCCTTCACCCCTGGGAGACTATGATCCTGGCAATTGTGCCCCTACAAAGCAGACATAAAAAGTCCAGCCAACCTGACCCTGACCAGAGCCCTTGGGTGACCCACCACCATGTCATAGTTCTAAGGCCCCCATCTGGAGTCAGTATCTGCAGAAGCTATGATGAGGCCAGTTTGTGACTGGCGGGCTTGAGGACAGAGGGAAAATGCAGAGTACTCTACAGTCGGAGTTGTGCAAGAGCAACAGGCAGTGTGCACAGGGGCCCTGAATGGGCACTGTGCAGTTTTCTCACTGACAACTTGCTACATTGACTTCACATGGCCAGAGATATACTGGGTGGAGACAAGGCTGAGCTCAGGCGTAGTTCCCTGAGGGGGGCAGCAAGACCATCCCTCCCCCTTGCCTTGGCATTCCTTCCCCAACACCACCATCCTCCCTTTGTCCTTCTATCATACTCCACCATCCCCCAGCATCCTCACACCATCCTTCCCCTCCCTCTCCCCCAGCATCCATTCCTCACACATTTCCCACCATCCCTCCACCATGTCCCCATCATCCTCCCACTATCTCCCCAGCATCCCTCCCCTATCTCCCCACCATCCCCCACCATCCCTCCACTATTCTCCAGCAACTTCCCCCCTTCCCCTACCTGGCCCAGGTCTGGCTGCACTTTCCTGGGTGTGACTGAGGTCGAGACATCTGCATGGGACAGAGGGTAAGTGGGGCCTTCCTGTCAACTGCCTCCCAGAGGATAAAGTTGGTCCTAGAAAGTATGAGTCAGAAGCAATGACCCCTCTCTGGTAACATAGGAGTTACCTCCCCAGGGGTCCTTAAAGTGACCCTTCTTCCAGTCTCTGTTAGGATTCCTGGCAGCACCAAACCATCTTGGCTGAAAGGACATGCCTTACGGAATAAATTGGAGACAGTTGCTAGGAGGGACTTACCAAGTCCCACCCATGAGGCAAGTCCAGCCTGGCTTCCTTGACACTCTTTCTGCCCTACCAGGCCAATTCCTGGGCTTCCCACAGAGGAAACCTTCAATCACCTACCATCTAGCATCCCACAGTCACCCTGGTAGATGGGCACCAGTCACTTAAATGTACAGGAGGTGAGAGAGACAAGTGAGTGCCAGGGCACTAGGATCCGCCCTTGCCTTCGGATGATTCCTCATGGATGTGGATGCCACTGGGCCTCTTTCTAGCTGTGGCACTGGATCAGGGCACTCCAGGGCCTGGAAGAGGCTGTGTTCCCTTTCTCTAGGACATATATTCCTGCACACAGCTATTTTGAGATGTGGTATCTCTGTGCCTATTGGTCCAGCCTTTCCTATTTTATGAACTCTGTTTTCAGAGTCAACCCTGCATGCCCCTGCTTGAGAGGATCTTCTGGCCACTTGGGAATGACTGTGTAATGAACAATCCCAGCTGTTGTGTATGGAGCCCTGCCGAACCATGTCAAGAACTTTGTTTATTTTTATATATTCACTTGACATTTAGTTCATCTTTTTAAAAGATAGTTTCTAGCCAGACATGGAGCACGCCTATAATTCCAGTCCTTGTAAAGGCAGGAGGATCAGGTGTCCAGGATCACCCTTGGGTATACAGGGAACAGTCTGGTGAGAACCCTATCTCCAAAAGAGGAAGGAAGAAGAAGAGGAGAAGCAGAGGCAGA
Organism: Tokudaia tokunoshimensis; assembly: GCA_036184795.1. Lineage (NCBI taxonomy): Eukaryota > Metazoa > Chordata > Mammalia > Rodentia > Muridae > Tokudaia > Tokudaia tokunoshimensis. Next base: position 101,352,114 of record BTHU01000010.1, read on the forward strand.
GGCAGATGCAGAAGCAGAGGATGTGGCTCGGTTTATAAAGCACTTGCCACAAAAGTAGAAGGACCAGAATTCAGATCCCTAGAAACTGTGCCAATGTGGTATTATTATGACCTATCCTTGGAAGACCCTTTGATTGATTGGTTGGTTGGTTGGTTGGTTGACTGACGGATTGATTAAATAGAATCTCACCTCAACTCATAATCCTCCTCCTTCAGGCTTTTTGGGTCCTGTGATTACAGGCAGTAGGTCTGGCTAGCCATAGTCTTTTGACTCCACAGACATGTGGAAGAGAATGAAGAGAATGATGGTTGGTTGGTAACTCCTATGTCACCAGAGAGGGGTCTTTGCTTCTGACTCATACTTGTCCCCCGCCAGACCTGGGCTGCCTGTCCCTGTCTGCTTCAACCAGCAAGCATCATCACATCAAGCAGTTCTTGATATGTCCTTGTTCTCACACCTGCTGACATTGTTTCCCATCCCTAGCAGGGAGCATGGCTATTCTAGACACTGCCTTGAAGACACAGCCAAGCAGTCCTTAACACTTCTTGGGCAGATGGATAGGTCCACAGCCCCTCCCCCTTGCGATTGAGTGGGCTTTCACTAGCTATTTTTCTGCTGCTGTGACGACATACCTGACAAGAGTAACTTAGGGAAGGAGAAGTTCATTTGGGCTCACAGTTTGGGGCATAGTCCATCGTGGCAGGAAAAGTAGCTGGTCACATTGCATCCTTTAGAAGCAAAGAGATGTAAATACTGGCCCTCACTTTCTTAGTGTGATATAGTTCGGGACTCCAGGCCATGGGAGTGTTGCCCACGCCCAGGGTTGTCTTTCTTGCACAGTTAAACCTCCCTTGAAGCATCCTGACAGACACACCAGAGGTATGCTTCCAGAGTGATCCTCAGTCCAGTTGGGATGGTGGATAAGGCAACCAATTCAACCACAAGAATATCACAGAAGTGGCCCCATGTGACGTCTGAGGCTGGTCCTGAAACACCACACTTATCTACCTTGGTTTTAAATTGTGTGTTTGCATATGTGTGTTGGGAGGGGGGAGGAGGCAGGGGCAGAGGACAACCCATAGGCATGGGTTTTCTTTCTATTATATGGACTCTGGCTTCTGAGGCATCTCACTCCCTCCTCTACCTTGTATTTTAGAACAGGTATCCCAACCTGAGCTAACAGGTGTGAAGTGACTCCCTCGGGTCTCCACACTCAGAGGAAGTCCAAGACAGGAGGAGGCCTCAGACCAGCATAGACGTCCTCTCGTAATATCAGCCAAGATGTCAGCCACATGAATGAAGAGCCCTCCAGACACTTCAGAACCGCCCCCAACTGAGTCCTTAGAGCTCATGGATCAGAATCAAATCATAGGAGGCTGCAACAGAAGGCAGGACCATTTTTCATTGGCACTGGGCACTGAATCTTCACCTTAGCTCATTCCATCCTTCAAAGATCCCTTAGCACAGATATTGTTAGCCATGCGGTTTGTTTGTTTGTTTGTTTGTTGACGCAGGGTCATCTGTAGCCCAGGCTGTTCACAATCCTATCTCAGCCTCTTGAGTGCTGGGATTATAGATGGGCACACTGTACAGGGTTCAATCCATATTTCACAAAGGAGATTAAAGCTCAGAGAGGTTTGGTAACTGGCCCAGTACTTCCCAGATAATTTGGCTTCCAGCTCCTGAGAAGCACCTGGCTATGTCAGCCTCAGTTGTAGGAATTTCTGAGAGCCTGTGTTCTCTGAAATGTTTGACCAAAAGAAAAAAAAAATAAAAAAACACCAGCAGTTGAGGCAGGAAGACTGTCCACTCTTGCCAGCAAGCAGTCTTGTTCACTGACTGTGTTCTCAGCAACTCCTCTGTTTTATAACCCATGACTCTATACTCTTGAGTCAGAGAACCGATTTCTAAGCAGGGTTCTGATACAGAACGTCCTACTGGCTGGTCTCCCCTGCTGGTGAGAGACGGTATTGCAACTCAACTCTAGTAACAGGAGAGGAGATCTTGCACAGTTGGAGCTGGAGAAAGTTCAACCAGGAGGTTTTGTTGCACCAGGCTTAACCCTGCAGCCCCAGGAGACAGGTGAGCTGAGTTTGAGTTCCTGCCCTGACACATGTCAGTGAGGGTCCACTGAAGATGGCAGAAGCCCCTGCAGGCATTTCAGTAGAGAACAAGATTATAGGATTGAGGAGGTCACCACACAGGAGAATGAGCAGAGCCAAGCCAGCCCCACCCTGAGCCCAAGCAAAGATAGAGTAGGTCAGTGTTCCCTGAGCACAAGGGCCAGGGTTACCTAACGGGTACAGGAAGAGCAATGGGGACCTTGCCACTAGATCTGGTTTTAAGAAAGGTCCCAATTGCTGTTAAGTTGCTACCTGAAACATGAAAGGAGAGAACCCCTACTTTTTCTACCCCAAGTGTTTTACCATGCTTCCTTCACCGCGAACTTGTGGCCAATCCCCATCTCCCCTGGTATTACACGGGTGACTTGTTACTATAATGCAAAGAAGCCATGGCAGCTTCCAACACAAGGACTAGGCTGTGAGCAGCTGCACCCAGAGGTCGCAGTACTCTGCTTGTTTGGTCTCAGTAACTGGCTGAAGACTCACCTGTAACTCAAACATGAGGAAGGCTGAGTGGGTGATAGCTCAAGGCCAGCCTGAGCTGCAGAAAGGTCTTGGAGATGGAATATAACTCGGTAGTACAGTCTTTGCCCGGCATGCACAAAGCCCTAGGTTCAATTCTCAGCACGGCATATGCCAGGTACGGCAGGCGGTGCACACCTTGATCTCAACACTTAGAGGGTGGAGGCAGGAGGGCCCTGGTACCAACCAGTGTATAGGGAAATGGAGTAGTCATGCCCAAGGTAGGGGAAACGAGGCAAGGTTAAATTTCAGCATAAATGAACTCTGAAAGCCAGGCTGTAAAAGGCTGAATTGCTAAATACCACTGAACTGTGGTGGGGGTTTGTTATATGTATTGCCAGGCCATCTTCTCAGGTAACGGAAAGGCTTGAAGTGTGGTTCAGTAGCAGGGATCTTGCCTGGCATGTGAAAGGCTCTGAGTTCTATCCCCAGCACCATCGAAAAAGAAAGAAGAGAGTAAGAAAAAAAGAAGAGAGAAGAGGAAAAAGGGGGAGGAGTGGGGAGCAGAAGGGAGGAAGAAACTGATGGCAAAATCAAAACTTGGAGTGCCCCAAATGCACCCAAGTGTGGGGCCCCACTTCCTGGGTAGCATAGGTGACAGAGCCAGGGGCCACAGTGATCCAGAGTAGCGGTGACCTGTCCGGATTGGTGCAGTCTGCGGCTGGACTGAGAGCTACCAGCCCACAGTGGCAGAAGGAGTTCCTGGAAAGCAAGCGGGTGGAGTTCCTCCTAGAGATCAGAGCAGCTTGGGCAAGATCCTCTGGTCAAGGTCTCCACCCTGGCAGAGGTAACACCCCCTGGGGGAGGGGCAGGACGTGTGTCAGCCCTGAACACTGAGTTCTCAGTAGGTTTGGTACAGCCTGTCCTGGGAGCTTCCTGTGGCCTCTCTTTGTTACTCTACCCTGGATGAGTTGGTCTTAGATTCCTGAACGCATGGATGGGGGTGTCTTGAGGCCACCTGAGCGGAAAGACTGGCACTGTTTACAAAATCAACCCCTCCTCGGAAACTTCCTTTTTTAATTAACACGGACCAATAAAAGTTAAGACAAGAGAGCAGAAGGATGCCCACATCTGGTAGGGACCCCTGCCACCACCTTCTCCACCTCCTCCTCCTCCTCCTCCTCCCCCATCCTCTGCTTCCTCTCTTTCTCCTTCTACCCTTTGCTTTCCTCCTCCCTCCCCTTCTCTTTTCCTTCCCCTGTCCATCTCCCCTCCCATCCCTCTGTCTTCTACATACATTTATTAAACACCTGCTGTGTGCCAGGCACTTCTCTGAGCCCTGAAGACACAGCATGCAATGTGTATCTATATGGCCCTGCTTATATTCTGAAGGGTCATCCGCACACGTCTGCTCCTGTCCGGGCTGGGACTCTGATGGTGTGGAGGCCAGCTTCTCTTTGTGGTCCGGGGTGTTTCACAGGCTGCTGTGAATGGACAGTCTGCCTACTCCTCCATGGGTTCTCTTCCCTAGGGAATAGGCAGCATCCACCTCCTGAGAGCGCTCTCTCTCTCTCTCTCTCTCTCTCTCTCTCTCTCTCTCTCTCTCTCTCTCTCTCTCTCTCTCTGTCACCTCCCTCTACTGCCACCCACAGCTATTCTGGGCCTCAGGTCCCTTTCACTTTCTGCTCAGCTCTTCCTGCTCAGCAGTTCCTCACCCTCCCCTGTTCCTCCAGCCCCCTCCCTGCTGGCCCCAGGTTCTGTCTGTGCCTCTGTCTCTGCTGGCTCCAGTTTCTGATAGAAACTGCACAGGGAGACAGCTCAAGAGTGCAGTGAGACCTGGGTTTGAATTCCCCTCTGTGCCTTCCTAGCATGGGGCTTTGACCCATCTTGGAGCCCCAAATTCTTGTTTGTACCACCTAATGGGGCTGTGGAGGCTGGGAGCTCCTCTGCAGTTTCCCGGGGACACTCCAGGATTTATATCTTAGCTCAAGTCTCAGCACATAATAGAAACAGAGATCACACACAAGTTCTTGTGAGTGTGTGTGTGTGTGTGTGTGTGTGTGTGTGTGTGTGTGTGTGTGTACACATATGCACATGCTCATGTATAATGGACTGGGGCACTAAGAAAAGAGAACAAAATCCCTGGGGAATTCACTGAGCACCCTCTCTGGGAAGGCTGACTTGGGCCAAGTCCCTTCCTTCCCTGAGCCCTAGTTTCCCTGTGAAGTGCCTGCATTAAAGAACAGCTGTCCCTGCCGGGCAGTGGTAGCACACGCCTTTAATCCCAGCCCTTTGGAGGCAGAGGCAGGCGGATCTACACAGGAGTTCCAGGACAGGCAGGGCTATGCAGTGAAACGCTGGCTGAGAGAGAATGCTAAGAGGGAGAGAGGGAGAAGGGAAAGGGAGGGAAGGGGGAGGGGGAAAGGAAGAGGGAGGGGGAGAGGGAGAAAGGGAGGGGGAGGGGGGAGGGGAGAGGGAGGGGGAGGGGGGAGGGGAGAGGGAGGGAGAGGGACAGGGGGAGGGGAAGGGAGAGGGGGAAGGGAGGGAGAGGGAAACGGACAGGGACAGGGTCAGGGAGAGGGAGAGGGAGAAGGCTTAGGCCCAGGCCCAGTGAATGCTGGCTGATCTACACCCTGTGAGTCTCCTGTAGGGTGGTCTCAGCTGATAGGCTTCATCCAGCTGCCTATGTCTTTGTTTACAGAGCTGCCTCAGGCTTCTTCCCATAATGCTGTAGCTCTCTAAGAGGGCAGGTAGGAGCCACAGACCCCTTAAAGACTAGGCAGGAGTGGCTAGTCTCTTCAACCACTTGGCCAGGATAGTAACATTCAAGGGTAGGACACAGATTCAATAACAACTTCAACCCCAGCCCCACCGAGTCGTCTACTCTAGGGACAGGATGACACTCCGAAATTGGCCTTTTCAAATGTCTGCTCCTTCTGCTTCAGCCTCCTGGGAGCTGGGACTACAGTAGTGTGCCACCACACCTGACTTTTTCTTATCTTTTCTCTCACTTTCTCTTTCTCTCCCAAGAGATTTCTCCAGTCTGGAATCCCAAGGCTTAGGCTTGCTGCATCGATCTCTGCCTAACCCGAAGCTGCCTTTTTCAGGACCTCTGTTCTTGTTTTCATATACAGTATCTCTTTTTGTTTTCCTAAAGGTTTTGCTTACTCCGTCTGTGGACCCCTGCCTTCTGTTTTTATTTTTTGCATTATTCATTTACCCACTTAATGAACAGAGGTGTGCACAGTGGGGCCAGAGGACGTGTGCAGGTCCCAACTTGCTAAAGACATTTCTTTCCTTCCACACGTGGATCCTGGGGATCAAGCTCAGAACTGGTTCACCCTCTGTCCAGCCTGCCATCTGCTCGGCCCAAGCCTCAGGCAGTTTTTATGTAGATGCCACACTTGGGGGCTGAAGACATGCCTCAGTTGATAATGTGTGCCTGTTAAGAACAACACCCTGGCCCCCATCCCAGGACTATATAAACCAGGCGTGGTGGTGCATGCCAGTGATCCCAGGACTGGTAAATGGAGGGAGGGGAGCAGGGGGATCGAGAGTTCAAGGCCACCAAAGCTAGTAGCTAGTATGTTTTAAGCCAGCTTGGGCTATATGAGACCTTGTCTCAAAAAAAAAAAGTATATTTATTAAGGGTTGTGGTGGAAACTGGAGTGCTAACACCCTCCTGAGTTGTCTCAGGATATCCCTGCGATTCCAGGAGGCACAAAGTGACCCATGCCTACTTCAACATCAAAGCACATTTGATGTACCATACATAGTTCTGTCCCCCAGGGAACACACAGCCACACCAGGAGTTTTTTGTCATCCTGTCCCAGTGGGGTATGATGATGTGTCTAGCAGCAAATCAGTAGAGGGGATGTTACACAGGGCTCTAAAAGGTACAGGTCACACCCTTCCCCAGCAAAATCCCTGAGAGACACTGGCCAAGGTCGAGAGTCTATACTCTGGAATGACTTCCGGAAAGGCGTAGAGTCCCCAGTGTACCAGGGGTAGCAGGAGGATCTTCGTCCCAGCAGCCCTGAAGCAGGTATTCGTGACACTCCTGTTTATCGGGTTGAAGCTGAGTGGGCCATGCAGGTGTTATGGGAGAAGGAGGCACTACCCCCCCTCTCGTCAGCCTCTTGGAGAGAGCAGAGGTGGGAGCAGCTGCCTAGGCTCCAGCCCTGCCTGACGTGGGTCCCTACCAAGCCGTGTGACGAGACCAGGCCACAAGAAAGAGGTTTCAACAAGCGTTATCGCTTCCTGGAACTCAGACTCAAGAGACTTCCCCGAAGAAGACCGGCTGTGCCTGGCGGGTGGGCAGGCTGAGCGTCCCAGGGACCACGCTGTCCCCTTCCTCCTCTGCTGCCCCCAATCTCATCTCAATACCTGGAAATGCACCACCCCCCTCCTCTGTGACCCGTGAGATGCCAGCAACTGCTCCAGAGGCTAGGGCAGGTACCAGTTCAGGATCTTTTCCCCTGCCCACGGAATACTTAGGCCTGTCTGGGCCAAGTTGGCACTTGTAGGTGTCTAGACACTTGCTCCTTTACCTCTCTGCCTCTGGACAAGTGCTCAGGGTATTCAGCAACTAGATGTGCACAGATTGGCCTCAGTATTACTGACAAGATAAATGGACCCATCTCCCACTCATTCCATCTGGCCCATTGGAGAGGTGGCACCCCCCTACAAGTGGCACCCTAGACTGGCCCATGCTTTCAAGCTCTGTCTGGCAGAAGAATGACAACTCCAAAATCTAGGTCCAGGGTCTCATCATCCCTGGATGGCTATGGTGGCTCTGGAATAAGTCACTTCCTGATTCCCCAGTTCACAGATACCTGGGTTGGTAGACTAGGTGCCCTGGGTGGTATCAGTACAAGGTGTTGGGGGGCACAGATGGAGGTCTTAGGAACAAGACTGAACCTCCTCGAAGGCAAGAAGCTCCAGGCCCTGCAGTGACTTTCCTTAACCAGCTCTAGAAAGGAAAGACTTAGCAGGTGGCCCAGAGGGTTTTTGAAGAACCAAGTAAGAAGCTGTGAAGTGCTTGGCCCAGTACCTCAGATGAGAGCACTGATCAGGTGTGGTGGGTGGCTCACACCTGCAGTCACAGCACTGAACAGCTGAGGGATGAGGGTCGTGAGCCCCAGCCGGCTGCCCCTCCAGCTTCCACTGACTGGGGCCTGGTCCGTTTTAGTATGGAGTGCTTTAACAGTAACATCCTTTTTTTTTTTAATGGAGGGGGGTATTATAATGTGGACAATTTCCCCAGTTTTTCCATTTGTATGATACATTATGTAAACACTGTAAACAAATACGTTATGTAAACAACCATGGGGCAGGAGACCCAAGAATTCCAAGCCAGACTGTGCTCCATAAGACCCCAGGTTCAAAAAACAAAACGAAACAAAAAATTAAAAAAACATAACAAATCTACAAATAGCAATAAAATGAAACAAGGCAACTGAGCATGGTGAAACAGGTTTGTAACCTCAGCTACCCAGAGCCCAGCAAATCTAAGCCCGGACTATACCATGAGTTCAAGCTGGCCTGGGAAACTTAGTGAAACCTTGAAACCTTGTTGCTACTTGGTGATAGAGCATCCGTGTAGTGAGCACCTATGGGTCCCATCCCCAACGCCAGAGACGATGGAGAGTCCATGAAAACCCTGTGTGTGTGCTCTGGCTACTCCTGCTCAGCTCCGGCTCCTGCCTTGGCCCTCATTCCCACCAGGCCTGAAGGCTGCCCCTGCTGCTCTGTGACGGACTCCACAGGCTTCTGAAGGACAGAAACACAGCCAAGACTAACATATGCAACGGAAGAGATGATGCACAGGACACAGACATCAAGGGGCAGACAGGCACGGCTGGATTTATGTTCCTTGCTCCTTCCAGCTGCAACCCATAGATTCTCAGCAGGGGCACTGAGGGTGGGGCCCTCTCAGTGCCCTCTCAGCGTGCTTGAAATCTGGGTCCTAGTCACCACATAAACATAGCATGGCAGAACAACTAGTCCCAGCACTCTGCAAGTGGAGACAGGTGAGTCAGGAGTTCAAGGTCACCCTCCGCTACATAGAAAGTTCAAGGCCAGTCTGGACTATATAAGACCAGAGGCTACACCACATACCAGTCCAGGACCTTTTCCCTCTACCCACAGGATGCTTAAGCCTGGTTGGGCCAAATCTAAGTGTCTAGACACCTCTCTGGAAAAGTGTCCAAGGTATTCAGTTTAGCCTCAGTGTTACCGACAGAGAAATGGGCCCATCTCCCACCCATTCCATCAGGCCCACCAGACAGGTGAAACAAAATGAAGCAAACACATGAAGAATATGCCAGGGAGCCTTTCCATTCGCCCAGCCTGAGTCCACTCTGAACTGGGGCATGAGAACTCTGGCTTCATTCAGGACCATGACAGCACAAGTAGCCAGTGTTCCATAGCACTAAATGCCAGGTGATAATGACACAGTACTGGACCCTAAGTTTCTGCTGTCCAAGCTTCTCATACTTCCTAGGTACCTTAGGGGACTGGACTTGGGGGTCCAAAATCCATCCCTAGGTTGCTTCCCCTCCAACCCTGTGACTGGCTCAGGTTCCTGAGAATGGCACACAGAAGGCTCGGAGCAGAAGTATGGAGATGAACGTTTGTTCTCTAAGCTTGCTGAGGACTACCCCACTCCAACAGTAACCTCTGCTCCTCGTTGTTGGCACTGAGATGCCTGTCAGGAAGAGGGGACTGGGCTGGGGGGGAAGTCCAGGCTACCACTGCAAGTACGGGCAGCTGATTTCTAAGAAACCAGCCAAGGGACAGGAAGGTCTAGGCAAGGCTCCCAGGACGGCTTTTGCTTTCAGTTTTCGGGGGTCAGAACAGAGCAGGTGCCCAGACTTCTTGACTGAGCAGTGCAGTGAGATCTGCTCTGGGGATCAAGGCTGCAGCCAACAGACTCATCTGGACCTGGCCCAGACCAAAGCCTAGACATCTGTAATGGTCGCCACACAGCCCAGAGCTAGGCACTGGGGCTGGGACTGTGGACCGGCTGACACCGCTAGGTCCCTTATCTGTTTGCCCTTTGTCTTATCTGCACCCCAGATCAGTTGGGCTCACCCTTCATTTATAGTTCCCCCCCCCCGCCGCTGTGTGCCCCACACTTTATCTGCAGTTTTTCCTTCTTCAGCTCCATCTCCCCAATGCTCTCCTTGTCTCCCTCCCCCCACCCCGTTTCTCCTTCTTTCCCTTGCTTCCTTTCCTGCATTCTCCATCCTTCTTCCCTCTGACCCTTCTGCTTCTCTTGATCTCCCACCCCCACACATCTCTGACTCCCCCACCCCTCTTCTCTGTCCCAGATTTTACAAACTTCATCACTCAGGGGGGGGGGATGGTTTTGTGTGCTTGTTTTTTGAGATAGGGTCTCATGTAGCCCAGACTGACATCAAATTTACCGGGTAACTGAGGAAAACTTTGGTGTCGCAGGACTTTCATCTCAGCTCTCAGGAGGCAGAAGCAGATGGATTTCTCTGAATTCAAGACCAACCTGGTCTACAGAGTGAGTTCCAGGACAGCCAGGGCTACACAGAGAAACTCTGTCTCAAAAAAGAAAAAGAAAAAGAAAAAGAAAAAGAAAGAAAGAAAGAAAGAAAGAAAGAAAGAAAGAAAGAAAGAAAGAAAGAAAGAAAGAAAGAAAGAAAGAAAGAAAGAAAGAGAAAGAAAGAAAGAAAGAGAAACCTCTGATCCCCCTGCCTCTCCCTCACAAATGCTGGGATCCCAGGTGTTTCACCCCACTGTGCCCCAGTTTAAGAGGTGCTGGGGGAACTCCCAGGCAATAACAGTTTGCATCTCAGCTTCAAGGTGATGTTCCCCTGGAATATATATTAAAATAAACATTTAATCAGCACGGGAACATTTGTGCATCCTATGCCTAACCTGACACCTGACTTTAGGGGTGTCAATGTCTTCTTCATCCACACACCCCTCCTCCCCCGTCATCCCTCCCTCCCTCCTCCATTTCCACTTCTGTCTTCACTTTAACCTTTCTTCTAAATCTAGTGTAGAGTTTTTTATCTTATCTCCAGAGGACTTTCTTTGTACCTGGCTTACTTTTAAGACCTGTACAGGTATTAATGCGGGTGTCTCCCTTTTTTTTTTTTTGGTTTTTCGAGACAGGGTTTCTCTGTATAGCCCTAGCTGTCCTGGAACTCGCTCTGTAGACCAGGCTGGCCTCGAACTCAGAAATCCGCCTGCCTCTGCCTCCCAAGTGCTGGGATTAAAGGCGTGCGCCACCACTTTGCTAGGGAAACTGAGGCACAGAGGTTAAGTAAGCATGTTTTCCAAGTAAAGAGAAAAGAGACATCAAAGGCTTTCCTGGGAGAGCCTGAAGCTGCCTAGAGCGTCCCAGGAGAGCCTAGGGAACCAGGACAGGAATGGTGGGGGCAGGGCTGGAATGGACACAGGGCCAGTTTGGGAAGATCTCAGATCCCATGAAATGGGACCCTATTTGGGCACCTGGCAGTCACTAGCTGCTGGAGGGCTCTGGGTCACCTCACTGGGCTGAAATGCTTTGTCTACTATGTAGATTTGCTGTAGGGCACGGAGAGTGCTTAGCCTCCCCGGCCCCATTGTCCTCATCTGTAAAATGGACAATAACTACACCTGCCAGGCAGGGCTGGGTCAACAACAGCTGGCAGCATTCATGTGCAATGTATGTGTGGAAAGAGAAGACTCATGGAAGGTCAGGTCTTCAAGCTCGCTCAAGCCTCAGTTCTCCCCTCCCCCACCCCATCCCGGTCTTCCCTGCATTGCAAGGGCCTGTCTTATGGTCACTGGCACTCTCTGACCCACACACTACCCATCTGGCTGGGGCCCCTCTCACCCACCCTAGACCTGAAGACTTTTATTTCAAACCACCTTCTGGAAACTGTGGTCTTTCCTGTCACCAGGCTGGTTGGAAGGGGACTTGGTCAAGATGAGACAGACAGATGGTGCCCAGGCTGCACTTCATTTTCAGTGGTGCACGCAAGAGGTGAGGAGGGAAGGCCCTGGCTAGCCCTACACAGAACTACGTATTGAGCACATATTCTGTGACACTCCTGGTCGCTTCTGTAACCCCTGTGCTTTGTGACCTTGATGTGATCCTATCTCATCTCCCAGTAAGCAGGACCCCACCCCAAGCCAGGAATCCACTCCCTTTCCCTCTCCCTCTCCCTCTGCTCTCTTCTCCTCCTTCTCCTCCTTCTCTTCTCCCTCTCCCTCCCCCCACCCCCCAGAGGTCAATATTGCGTCTCTTCTTCAGTCATTCTCTACTTTTATTTTTTGAAACAGGGTCTCTCCTTGAACCTGGAGCCCACTAACTGACTAGACTAGTTGAGCAGGGAACCCCTGGAATCCTCCTGTCTCTTGACTCTCACCATTTGGATTACAGACACAAGCCACTATGCCCAGGTTTGTGCATACTGGAGGTCTGAATCCAGGTCTGTATGCTTGCCCGGTAAGCACCTTACCTATTAGATTATCTCTGCTGCCCATCTCTTATTTCCACCCATTTCCTGCTCAACTTGGGCAGTGACTCAATTGTGGAGTTAAACAGTTCTCCAGATGGATGTGGAGGGGTTAGCCTGCAACCTTAGCACTTGGATGTAGAGGCAGGAGAATCAGGTGTTCACAACCAGCCTGGGCTACGGAGTAATTTCAAAGCCATCCGCGTCACCCAAAACTATGTCTCAAAGCACAAAACCAACAACCCTAGGTCTCTGGCACTTGTCAGTATCTTGCTTCCTTGCTTCTTCTGCTTTATACATGGGCCATGAAGCTTGTAGGGGCATCAGCCTCTCACGGCGTCAGCACCTTTGTCTGTGAAACAGACAGTAACAGAACTTGCCAGGCAAGGTTGGGTCAAGGACAGGGCTGCCAGTATTCACTCCATGTCTCATTCAGACAGAGCAGAGCCAACTTTTTCAGCAGAACTTTACGACACCATGGCTAGTGATGGTGCAACTTACAGACCTGAGTTTGAATTCCTAGCACCCACAAATAAGCAGCGCCCATCTATTTCCCCAGCACTGGAGAAAAGAGACTGGTAGACCCCTGGGGCTTGATGGTCAGCCAGTCTAGTGGGGAACGTGAGCTCCAAGTTCAGTGAGAGACTATGTCTCAAACAGTAAGATGGAGAGTGATTGAGGAGAGAGACCTGATGTACATCTGCAAGTAGGCAAGTGTGCACCTACATACACACACACACACACACACAGGCACACACATGCGCATGCACACAACACACACACACACACACACGATTAATCAATCAAATGGCTGCAACTCGGTCAAATAGCACAGGTGGAGCCCATGGATGCTTAGAAGTTAACATGAAGGCTTGGGAGAAAAGCAGGAGTTAGACCCAGCAGCCTGGGGTGTGACATTGGGCCCTTATCTAGTTCTTTGAGGTTCCCTCTCTGATTAGATCTGCTCCACATTGCTCTTGTGAGGATGGTGTGGGACTCTATGCTCCTATGAACACAGAGCTTAGAACAATGCCTAACATCTAGAAAGCAGTTGACAAGACTGAGCTGGCTGGAACTGCCCCAATCAGCAAGTGAGGAGGCCAGGACAGGACTGATCTTGGGTTTGCTGGTTTGATTGACGTCAGGGCAGCTGGCGCAGGCACAGTGATTGTTATTATTAGAGCCCCTGGATTTGGGGCTTTGGAGAGTTTGCTTTTCATTTGCTCAATGCCCAGTGACCTCTGTAAGACAGGGCAGAGGCAATATGCTAATTGAGCCTGATCCTGGTTTTATGAATGAGGCTACCACAGGCCCTCAGTTGTCAGAGCCAGAACTCAAAGCCAAGTCCAAGGCCCAGGTCCTGGCTCTCTCTGTCCCTCCATGCTGTCTCCTAGAGTAGAATGTTATTGGGCAGGGGCCTTGCAGACTGAGTCAGCCAAGCCCCACCCCCTCTTCTCCTTCATCTTGTCTGGTTGTCCCTCCTGGCTGTGCCCAACTGTGGAAGGGAGTGTGTGGTTTATCCACAGGTCCCTGCAGGTTCCCAGGTACGACCAACCTTTTCTGTCACTCTTTCATGCTCCACCCTCATAAGGACTAAACCGCCTGCCATGTTTCCTGGGTCCTAGCTCATCGCCCTCTGCACCATGGTCCCATGGTCCATTCTGATCTGGAAGCTCTCCCAGGCTTGATCCTACACAGCCTTACAGGTACGATCCCTATCCCCTTCATACCAGCCTGTGTTGGCTTCCTGACCCTGCATTGTGGGAAAAGGGCAGGCTAGAGAGGTAGGGTCTGTGGTCTGTGGATACCCCAATATAAATCCTCAACCCTATATTACTTGTAGTGATTAGGATAATATCAAAAGCATCAGAAGCATCTAGGCCCAGCCCATGTGTCAACCCACCAAACCAGGAACATTTCTCAGCCTTTCTGAGCCTGTTTCTTCACAATGGAAGCTGGGTCAAGCCTCATACCTGGTAGGTAGCCAATAAATGATGTTGATCTAAAGCACACAAGGCCAGGTGTGGTGGCACACATTGGTAATCTCAGAACCCAAGGGGCTAAGGAGGAGGCTTGTGAGTTCAAGATCATCCTTAGCTATATAGCAAGACTTGGTCAAAGATTTTGTAGGTGTCTTTTTACTGACCATTGTCTGGGAGGCTAGTAGCTTGCCTCATTACAGGTGAGGGGAAGGGGTTGAGGCCCTGGGCTACATGGCTGGTGAGGCGAGGATCAATAGGGCCTAGGGAGTGGTGGAAACACTGTTGAATCTCTGAGGACTGAACGAGGGGGTGAGCAGGGCACAGTGGTCCAAACCTATAATTCTAGCACTTGAAGGCTGAGAGGGGAGGGATGAGTTTATATAGCCTGGGCTACATAGCTAGTTCCTGACCAACTTAGAATTACAGTGGAGACCTAGGAAACCCCCTGTCTTTATAAAAAGGGCTAGAGGGGGCGGTGGTGGCACATGCTTTAATCCCAGCACTTGGGAGGCAGAGGCAAGTGGATCTCTTAAATTTGTGGCCAGCCTGGTCTACAGATCAAGTTGCAGGACAGTCAGGTTAACACAGAAAAACTCTGTCTCAAAAAAACCAAAAACATAAAAAAATTTAAAAAAGAGGGTTAGGGGCTGGAGAGATGGTTTGGTGGTAAAAGCCATCTGTTCCTCCATGTACTGGTCAGCTTTGGTCAGCTTGACACAAATCAGTTACCTGGGAACAGGGAAGCATTAACTGAAGATTAGCCTGTGGGTGTTATCTGTCGGGGATTTTCTTGATTAATGATTGATGTGGAAGGGCCCAGTCCACTGTGGGCAGTGCCGACTCCTGGGCAGGTGACATATATATATGGAGGGTGGAGGGAGGGAGGGAGGGGGAGAGGGAGAGAGAGAGAGAGAGAGAGAGAGAGCGCGCGAGAGCGCTGAGCAAGGCAGTAATCAGTACCCTCTGTGGCTTCTGCTTCATTTCCTCTCTCCAGGACTATGCAGTGGTGCACTGTGATCTGAGGGATGAAATGAATCCATTCCTCCTCTAAGTTGCTTTTGGACAATGTTTTACTACAGCCGCCGCGGCGGCCAGGGTTGGGGGGTGGGGGGGGAGAGTAGGACAACCCGAGTTCGATTCCCAGCACCCACACCAGTGGCTCACAGCTGTCTGTATTCTAACTCCAGGACATCCAACACCATCTTTTGTCCTCCAGGGCACTGGCACTTGCACATATACATAATAAAGGGGGTGTGGACAGGATGACCGGCTATCGTCACTGTGACCTGGTATGACCTCAGGACCTGGTATGACCTCAGGACATGCCTGCTTTAGGCCTTAGAAGGAGCCTAGCAGGCTGGAAACACAGACCCCCATCCATTCCATAAGGGAGCCACTGGTAAAGGGAGCCAAGCAGGGCTGGGCAGAGCCCAGCACAGCCCTGAAAGTTCAGTGCTGTCGTTGATGTGCAGTACCTGGTAGCCTGAGAGGCCCAAAACAGATTTGGCCCAGACCAATGCTTTGCTTAGCCCTGGCCTGCGCACTATACCTTACAAACTCCCACAGAAAACACAAAGGCTGGAGGGCAGGAGCTGGGGGGTCCTGGACCAAAGGCTTAAAGCCTGTGGCAGAACAGGCCTGGAGCTGCCTGCTGGCCCATACTGTGTGCAAGGGCAGGACAGGATGGTTGCCATCAGGGCTGTGGCTTAGGGTCTCAGTTCCAAGTTCATGGTGCCAGACTGGGCTCTGTTGTCCCTGTGTGATGTTGTTTTGGTGAAAACAGTACTCCTTTGAGGAACCTTGAGGGTCGCCCAGAAACAGGCTAAGCCCACTTGTTATTCTACGTACTTTTCTGGGTGATGTCTGTGGGAGGCTTAGCCAGCTGCTGCCCAGATGTAGGGGATATGGAGCAGTCACACAAGAGAGAGGCCTGCCCACGACTGGCCTGGGATGGAGCTTGGCCTGTTTCTCCTTGCTGTTAGCCTATTGGAACAGAAGTCTGGCTGGGAACGACCCACACCGGCAGGAAGCCCAAACCTGTGTTATCAGGACAGCCTCTCTCTCCCAAAGGCAGGAGAACCTGGTCCCAACACAAGGAGTGTCTAGGTTCCCTATACAGCACTCACTAAGACCTCTGGGGCCCTGCATAGTTCACTACAGCCTTCCCTATCCTCTGGAGAACTGTGCGATGAGCGTGATGCCGCCTCTGCATCTACACTATGCCTTCTCCTCATCCTTCCTCATATCTGTTACTCCAAGGACAACCTCAGTGTCATCCTGGGTGGCCTTCCTGACTTCTTCCAGTGCTACCCACCATCCAACCACCGCTAGTTTTCCTCTTCTTAGAGTACTGTTCCTTTATATGTGTCTGTTATCCTCCATGAGAACAGAGCCCAGAAACCCTTAGAATAACATCTGAAATAGGCAGAGTTTATTATTTCTCACTATGTAGCCCAGATGGGCTTTGAACTCTTTAAATGTCCTTCGTTGTGTACTTGTTGCAGAGATTAGGCATCTACTGCATACTGGGCTTCTGTGCTAAGTGCTTTATGATGGACATCCTATAGAAGAGGCTTGCCTGCCCATTCCATGACTAACTAAACTCCTCAGGCGGAGAACTTCCGGGACGACGGATAAGGGGAGTCTAGCAATGCACATTCACAGGGCTAGAGGTGCACTCGGGAAGCAGAGGCAGGTGGATCTCTGAGTTTGAGGCCAACCTGGTCTACAGAGTGAGTTCCAAGACAGCCAGGGCTATACAGAGAAACCCTGTCTCGAAAAAACCGATAAGAAAAATAAATTCATCTTGCTGAAAACAAGACAGGCCTCCTCTAAGGCCTGAGCCTCTTCCTCAGTAAACAAGGACCACAGTTGCCAGCTGTGGTGGCTTTTGGGCTGGTCTCACAACAGTGTGTGTGTATGTGTGTGTGTGTGTGCGCGCGTGTGTGCAAACAGCCCTGTTCTTTCCCAGTCAGCCAGCTCCACACCCCACCTGGCCCCCTACTTGATCCCTCCTCTCACTTTTCATTCTTGTGCACTGACGTAAGTAAGGTCTGCTGAATCATGAAGCTGAGGTTTGAGGCCAGAGAGAGAATCTGTCCCCCCGGGAAGCCACAGGGCCACAGACATACAGACACTGAAGTACAGCTCCCAGGGGCTTTTAGGTCACCTTCCATATGTCAAGATGGATTTTTTTTTTTAATGACTCATAAAGGGAAGAAGGGGCCAGCTCCGGGGAGTGTGACAGGAGCCTCTATTCCTGCCTGCTCTACCTCAGGGTTTTACAGAAGAGCTGGTCTGGGATTTAGACGCATGTGAACAACAGGACTTGTCGACTTTTTTCAGATCAGGAAATCCCCCTGGCATGCTGTAGAACAGTTTGTCTGTTCACCTATGACTGAAGGAGGGCCTGGTTCTGGCCTGTGAAATTGGGATGGCAGCAGTGCCATGGTGCCAATCAGAAGGCCCAGGTGAAGGGTGACTGTTTTAAAGGTGACCTGGAACTGGTGAGTACCAGTACAAGCCAGGCAGCAGTGAGGCCTCACCCGGATGAGAGCTCTTCTTTGCCTTCCGGCCAGCCTGTTCCCCAGGCAGGTCCAGGTGTTAAGCAGGGTTTTCCCAGCTGGCTGGGCCCCCGGCAGCTCTTGCTGGGGGAATCTGCAAGGTACCACCAGGTCTCTGCCCTTTGCCCGCTAGACTGAAAAGCAGCAAGAGGAGAACAGCAGGTTTGGGACAAAACAAGAAGAAAAAGAGGACAAACAGGACATGTCCTTCATGCTCTCACCCCACCTCCCTGAAGGACTGGCCACTCTGGGCTGGAGGACCACAGCCCCTCTAAAGCTCCAGAGAAAGCCTGGACAGTGTGAGCATGCCCAGAGCAGCCGCTTCCTCTGAACATGATCATAAGCATTAGGAAAGCACTAGAAGCGTGTCCCAGGCTGCAGGAGTCACAGAATTCGTGAAGATGATATGGGATGTGCCCACACCGTTACTTAGCCCCCCATGGCCAGCAAGCCGTCCAGTCCACGTTCTGGGTCCGTTCCAGATGTGTCCTGGAACAGCCCTTCCAGCTGGGCTCTTGACAGCACCATTGCTTCAGAGGCCCAGAGAGACGAAGGGAATTGCCCAAGCCGCCAACAGCACCCGGGCCCTGCCACCACAGACCACAAGGCAGAGCGAGGAGAGGCTCGACAAGCCAGCGTGGCTCATCGGCCCCTCTGAAATACTTGATGGCTTGCAGACCTGCCACTCCTTCCAAAAACTCGGTGAGCCCTGGCCTCTCTGCCCCACCCTCTTCCTGGAAGTAGTTGTGGTCAGAGAAGCAAAGAAGTTTCCTCTCTGTCATCCATTTCAAATTGATGCAGGATGGACAGTTAAAAGCCCCACCTCTCCAGTCCAGGAGTGGTCTCGCGCCAACTACCTGTCTCTCCGTTTTCTCCTCTGTATACTGGGGGCAACACAGTACTCAGTGTCAGGGGCTGTCCCTGTAGGATTCGATCTCAGAGACCAGGCACGGATACTCCAGAGAACTCAGACTGGAGCGGCCATCTTCCCTGTCATAAACCAAAACTAGCCTGGAAGTTTGGTCCCCAGCACTGTGGGTGGAGCTATGCATGATGCCTAACCCCAGCATCCCCAAGACTTGAAAGTCAATCTGTATACCCGGCTCCCAACCCAGGACGTTTGCCTAGAAATAAGCTCTAGAAATCTTTGTTTCTTAAAAAAAACTTTCATAATAAAGTTTATTACCTAAACTGGCTGTAAAAATATAAAATAGGATATTCTGCACAGCAGAAAAATGAAGCCAGAGACCCTCCCCGACCCCTGGTTTGTGCAAAGATACTAGGAATATGTAAACATGGAGAGGTAGGAGTGGAGTTCAGGTCCTGGCCCCAGACACAAGCTGCTACAACCAGGGGGACCCGGAGGGAGCACCAGGAGGGGAGGCCCCCCGAGAGGCGGAAGGTCTCCAGCCAGAAGTGGGAGGCATCTCACCCTCCACACCCACTCCCTCCGCGACCCAGGCGGGGAGGGCTCCCACGTGGTTCCAGAAAAATAATAATAATTAATAATAAGAAATAATAAGGCGCCCCCACTTAATGCTGCGGGCACGGCGGCAGCCGGTCAGATCTGGAAAGGGAAGGAACTCAGGTAGTCACGGAGTACCGGGTTAAGAGGGATGCGCGCCAGGTTCTCGCGACCCACGGCAGCCACGATGCGCTGGCGACACAGCTCCTGCAGCGGCCGCACGCGGCGCTGGCGCAGCGGGGCCCCCAACATGCGGCGCGGCGCCGCCACGTAGTGCTCCAGCAGCTCGAAGAGGCAGTCGAAGGTCTCACGACTGCCGTCCAGGTGGAAGCGGCCAGCCTGGAAGTGCACGCGGATGCTCGTGGGGCCCGAAGCCATCTTCACACTGAGCGCGAAGAAGCAGTTCCGTTGGCGACTGTCGCGCACCAAGAAGGTGCCCACGGGCTCGGCACGCAGCCGTTCGTGCGCCCCGTGCACGCTCAGGGGTCCCCAGTAGAAACCGCAGGCGTCCAGGAGCGCGCTGGTCCGCGTGATGCGCCGGTAATCGGAGTGGGAGCGGAAGGTGCGGAAGTGAGTGTCGCCCGGGGCCGGGGCCGGGACCGCCGGGCAGGGCCGGGGACGCACGGGGGCCGCCGGCGAGGACGAAGACGAGGACGAAGAGGGCTCTGGCCGCCGTCGGGGTTCTGCTGCCGGGGAGATCGCATTGTCGGCTGCCACCTGGTTGCGTGCTACCATCCTACTCGAGGGGCCAGCTGGAGGGGTGAGCCATAGCGTCCGGGGCTGCGCTGATGGGGGAGACAGAGGCAGTGAGCCGAGCGTCCGAGTGGCACAGGCCGGCCAACGGACCCCAAGGAGCGAGGGCGGCGCGCAGAATCCGCCCGGAGCCTGAGCCTCGATGGGCTCATCTGCGAAGTAGGCCGTTCCTGAATGTGGAACCCTTCCAGACTGGCGGTGGAGCCCTGCCTCCTGCGCGCGTGGAGAAGGGGGCGTGGAGAGGGGCCCGACTCCTGGCCGTCCCCGCTGGTGGCTTGCCGCCTCGCGGCTGCCGCCTACTGGTTATACCGGGGACTGGAACCCGGGCGGACGATCTAGGCTCAGGGCAGGAGAGGAGGGGCTGACGGCGCCCCGCGCGCGCTAGGGGCCGCCTGAGCGAGCCGGTGGGGCGGGCGCCAGAGGCGTGGCATCCACGACCCCGCCATGCAGTCTACGAGGCTAGTCCTGCCGGCCTCTGCTCCCCTTCCTCCCATCCCCTCCCGCTTGCTCCTCCGCAGCTGCCTCGGCTCACCTGGCGGCGGGACGCGGGGCGCCGCGGCTGGGGGCTCCGGGGCGGCTGTCGCGCATGCTCCGGGGCCGGTAGCCGTGCAGCAGCCACGGCCGCAGTTCTCTCTGCTGCCGACCGCCCCTGCATCAGGCTCTTAAACCAAGGAGGCCCCGCCCACCGGTCCCGCCCACCCCTGCTTTCGGTTTCTCTTTCCCGCAAGTCTCTCTATACTCCTGATTGGGGCCTCTGGGGTTCTGGCTCCGTCCGGAATCTTCTGTTCTGTGCCTGGGATGCTTAGGGCCTGGTGTCCGTTCTATAGCTCTACCTTCGCCCCACATCGCAGCCCGCCGGGTGGAATGCTAGCACGGGGCTGACACGCCTCCTCCCCTCCGAGTGTCTGCATTCTTCTGGTTAGGGCTCCGCCTCGCCTGGACCCTGTGTTCCCCCAAGCAGCTCCTTCCTGCCCAGGACCCGAAGGCCTTGGCAATCTGGATCCTTCTTGGAGCCCGGCTAGCCAGTCCTGGAGACCTGTGGGGCCGCCGCCCTCCTCCAGAACCACGTGCGGGCCCCTCCCGTTGGCCACTCGGCCTGGCCTTGGCTTGGGCTTCCCAGGAAGCGGTGGCCTGACCGCAGAGGCTTCAAAGGAAGCCTAAGGCGGTGCGGGAGGGGCGCCCCCGCTCCCGGCCGAGTTCCTCGGAAACCGGGCGGGGTTGGGCTGGGTCCCCAGGGGCCTGGACTCACACTCTCTCTGCACTCCTACTACGTGGGCAGCCGGAGAAACTGAGGTCCAGGGCAGGGCTGGACCCTAAAAAACAAAAAAAAAAAAACATAAAAAAACCTGTCCTCCCCCCCCACCACCACCACCACCAACTTTGCCTTCCTAGCCTCTCAATCTTACAGACCCCGTCAACGCTCCAGTAAGCATCTGCTTGCACAAGGGCACGCCTTGGCTTTGGATCCAGGCGGTCAGATCTATCATTAGGACCTGTGTGGTTTCGTGATTCAGTTTGCCCTGAAAGGCCAGGAGTGGGTGCCTGGCTGACTATGTTTATGAATGAAGGTGGGTGAGGTTCGCGTGCAAGCTTCCCTGTGCTCACAGTGACGCACACTGCCCTCTACAGGTTTATTTGCTCTGAAGCCAAGTCTCCTTCCTGGTCTCAGGCTGAGCCCAGAGCTCATATTTCATCCTAAGCACAACCAAACTTGTCTTGTGCTCCGTGTTGCTGGAGCTGGTAGTGGCTCACTAGTGAGACCTTTGATGTTCTCATCAAAGATGCTGAGGAGTGTTGGCCGAGGCTGGGACAGCTGTGGTGGGCAATGGGAGTGGATAAAGGCTGGACTTGGACTTGCATTAGGGATGTCTCATAGCCTAGGCTGGCCTTCAGGTCTTCCTGGCAAGCATCACCGTGCTTGGTTTTAGCAGTGCTGGGGACTGAACACAGGGCCTTGTACAAGACTATTTTAGTAGTACTGGGGTTGGTGAACTCCATCCCCAGCCTGTGCTCCCAGCCCAGGCAAAGAGTGAGGGAAGGCCTGCTTCCCTGCCAGGCTCTTGGCAGACCTTTTTAGAAGGAACCCTATAAATAGCAGAGGGCTCCAGGTCTCTACCTCCACCAGCTCTCAGGAGAGCTACCCTCATTCTCAGTCACGAGGTGTGTCCTCTCCCATCCATCCCATTCCAATGATGTAGCCAGGGATCTGATTCTTTGCCCCTACCCACTGCATACAGCCCCACTGATGGTATGAGGTCTCCTTGCCTTCCCTTCCATCCAAAGTACAGGGTGAGTCAAGCTGAGTCTTTGGACAACTTGGTTTCAGTTTCTAAAAGTTGTGAAACAGCTGCTTCCTGACCCTCCAGGGGTCCAGAGAGCCCAGTGCCTACTATACAGCAACTGCCATTGTAGGGTTCTGCTGGCTTGGAGGAAAGATGTTCATAGCCTGGCCTGCAAGCCACCTACCTTTCTTTTTCCAGCATTCACAATGTCCTGCTGGGAAGTACTGCCCACTACCAGTGTGTGATTTTGAAAGTGCCAACGCCAATGGGAGAAAGGGAGGGACTGGGTAATTGTGCAGTGAGGTAGATAGCCTTTCCTAGTTCTGGGAAAGTTCTGGGAAGTACTTGTTCAATTCCCTGAACTTGGTTCCTTAGCCAAGCAATGACACCCCTGCTGTCATGTCTGGTGTGTACACATGTGTGCAGGTATCCCTTGTAGACAGGAATGATTTAGAGAGATGGCTCAGCGGTTAAGAGCACTGACTGCTCTTCCAGAGGTCCTGAGTTCAATTCCCAGCAACCACATGGTGGCTCACAGCCATCTGTAATGGAATCGGATGCCCTCTTCTAGTGTGTCTGAAGACAGTGACAGTGTAGTCATATATAAAATAAATCTTTTTTTAAAAAAAAAAACTGCTGACTCAAGGATATTCTTCCAGGGTACAAGCTTTAATCCATGTTGCATAGAAATTGCTGCAGTGACATGTTCCTGTAACATCATCATCCCAACATTCCCCTAGTGATGGCTATCTCCTTGCGGGATCAAATGGACACAGGAACGTCCTGGAGTGTGTCACTTGTATCTTCGTCCTGAAAGACAGGAATGGGGAAACCACTGTAATGCTTGTAGCTCAGGCAGGCCCACTGACCTCCTGGGCAGCCTTGCCTGTGTCCCACCACCCTACTGAGCAGGTACCTGAGCTACGCTTCTTAGCTCTGTGAGTCTGCTTCCGCCTCCTGACCACCTTTCTCTTGCTCACTTTCCCTTCCAAGGTCTTCCTGTTCTTGGGGCAGCTGCGGCGGTGGCTGGCTCTTGAATGCGAGTGTCGAGAGTGCATGGATGGTTTGGGGTGCTTCATTGGCGGTCCAGGGCTGGGACTGGAACTGGAGCTCGGGTAGCCTGCCTGGCTGCAGCTCCGGCAGTGGTGGCTGCAGATGCACTGGTTATTGGTGTAACTTTGAGGCCGAGAGGAGCTGTGCAGGTGGGGGTGAGTGGTGGGAAGGCTCTGCATCTTGGTGTCCATGGGAGACCACATTCGGAGGGCAGAGACCTCCTCCTCCTCCTCTTCTCCCAGCAGGCCCGGCTCTGGGCAGTCCCCACAGCCCCTAGTTATATAGCTGGGCCGATTATGATGGCACAGGCCACAGAGGGTGACAGGTATGGCAAAGCCCTGCCCCTCCACCTCTCCCAGGGTGGGGCAGCTTTTAGGGTCCTGTGGGTCAGGTCAGATTGTGCTGAGCTCACGTCTCAGATCTGCAGCTTCCCTGTTTGTCTTGTGTGTCCCTTCTTTCTATTCCAGTTCTTCCAACTAAGTAACTGTACCCTCCTCATGGTGACAGTCGACACCAGGAGTAGTAACAGGATTTATATCATGAGGTTAGCTAAAGATCAGCCTGCAGTCCGTGTTTGAAGGCTTCAAGACAGCTGCAGAGTTCTATTTTCCACCTGGCCACCTAGTGTCTAGGAAGTATAGCCAGTGTGTGGGCAGTGAGCCAGTGAGCACTGATTGGATAGCATCTTATACCAAATAGCATCTTATACCAAAGGCTTGCAGAGTGATTAGGGGACCAGCAGCTGCAAGGTTGAGGGGTTCACAGAACTGAAGTCTGATCTTGGGTATCCCTTGGGCTCCCTCAGTCTTACATGACCCCCATTCTCAGCCTGGGATGCCTTGAGTCCTGGTGGTCTTTGCTTCAGTACCCATCCTGGAAAAGAAAAGGTCAAGTTGTATTTTGCTAGAACCACCTGTGATCACTCTGACACTCTCGTACTGAGACAATCCTGCCTATACGGCTCTGCCCAAGCTTCTGTACTCCTGAAGGACTGCCTCTCAACACTCACGCAGTCAGGATTTACTGGCATGGGCCTTTAGGTTCAGTGCGTGCGTGTGTGTGTGTGTTTCCAGAAGACAGCTCTCAGGAGTGGTTTCTCTCCTTGACCTCAGCTTGATGACATGTTCCTTTATCTGCTGAGACAGTCTCAGCTCAATGAATCTTCTCCAGAGTTCTGGGATTCCAGTTCTAAGTTCATTTTTTAATAAACATGCCTGTTGGCCCATTGTGAAAACTTCCTGATTTAATGATCCCTGCCTACTCTGTTCATCCTTTGCAGTCAGCTTTGGAGCATCCTTTGGCAGACTGAATGGTAGCTTCCCCTCCCTAAGATCTGTGTCCACATTCTAATAGCATAGAGCCTTTGAAGAATTATGGTACTATGCTGCACCACAATTGGGCAGGCCTTCACATTCACTGGCAAGTGTTCTCACGGAGGATAGAAGAGCTGTTACAACAGCCTGCCTGGCGTGTACAAGGTTGGGTTGCTGTAACCGTAAGCCCAAAGTTTCTGGAGCAGTGGCTGGTGGTACCTACATCCAGGGCTGTAACCAAATGCAAACCCTTGTTGGGTCAGTGCACCTAAAACACAGGCTCTGTGCTTGTGCTACACTTGAAAGACATATTGGGGTCTACCAACCTTCCCCAAACCTACTTGGAGATCTTGGGTATTCCTTGTCCCTCCCCTAAGGACTGACACTGGGTTTCACTTCCCAGATCCCCAGTGACTGGACCAGGCTCTGGAGGCGGCCTTGGTGGCAGGGTGGGTGAAAGCCAAGTGCTAAGAGGGCCTTCCATCCCTCCCTTCCTCCCTTGTACTACCCACAAGCCACTTGCGGGAGATGGAACCAGGGCCTGGGTCTACAGCTACATCCTCCCTTGTTCAGAAGGATGCCTCCTCATCTCTGTTCTAGTCCACCCAATGCTACATAGAGCCTGGCTCTAGACTGACATCTCAGTCTACAGAGGCATCCAGCCAGGCACCTATGCGCCCTGTCCTTGAAGCTTCACACACACTCACACACATGCACATCAAGGGAAAGAGGGAGACCAGGAGAGTTCCATGGAGACTCTTTATTCTTTTCTGAATGTCCTCTTCCTCTGGCGTGGCAATGGGCACCCCTTGCCGGGCAGGCCTCATGATGGGTCAGGAGTGCGTCTGCTTGGGCTCCGGGCTTGGCTGGGCCTCGGTGTCCTCGGCGCTCTTTTCGGGTTCCAGCAGCAGCAGCCTGCCCTTCACGGGGATCTGCTCCTCCTCCTCTTCCTCTTCCTCCTCCTCCTCACCCTCTGATGACAGGGAGAAGTTGTCTTGACTCACACAGGCCATGAGCTTCTTCATGGAGGACTCATGACCACGGCTGTGACCCGTGTTCTGGGCCGGGCTGTGGCCGGTGCTGAGCTTGGCACAGCGGGAACCCATCGCCCACTCCTGCCTCTCTGGACTGGGAGGGAGGCAGCCTGAGCAGTGAGAGGGTGTGAGGCTGGTGGGTGTGGCGCTGACCTCACAAAGGCTCCAAGGCACCACCCTCCCCCATCTCAGAATTTGGAGCTGTGCTTACATTTTCCAGATGGCTCTATAGAGCCAGGAAGATTGAGGCGGAGTAGAAACTGCATAGGGCAGGGACAGGGGCTGACAGACTGACAAGTTAAACCTTGAATATGGAACTCATGAACTGTATGCCTAGTGTGTGATGGGAAGATGGGGAAAAAGTCTCAGTCTCAGTCCTGCCACGCCACACCAGGCTACCACGTCCCAACCTGCCTGCCATGTCTCATCCTGCCACCTCTCACCCCACACCCCCACCACCCCATTCCAGCTTAAATATTGGTAGTTAGGATGCTTGGATTTGGCCAGTTTGGCCACCTATCCATTGATTCAGGTCACTTCCTGACAGTAACAAGGAGTGGGCCTTGTTCCCCATTCCCTTCCCTCAGGCCCACAGCGTTCATGAAAAGGAGATGGCATCAGTGAATCTCGTGTCAAGCTTTATTGGGCAGGTGGCTTTGCTCATTACTCAGATCTCGTGGCTCCTTGGCAGCTCAGGGCTCAGACATCAACATGGAATGGTGGTGTGGCCTCACATGAGGTTGCTTGGGCAGGTGACTACTTGGGCAGGTGACTTCCTTGGCTCCAGGAATGGACAGGCCTGGGGAGGCTTAGTGGTGGTGTCTCCTGCACCTGCATCTCCTCCTCCTTCGGGATCTTCTGCAACCTGTGGAAAGAAAAGTTCAGGTTTGCTAGGCTGCCTGAAAGGCAGCAGGGTTTGGATAGGGGCGGTCCTGCCTTGATGGGCGGCAGCAGCATGGGTCGTCAGGGACCTGGCTGTTGGCTGGGTGCTCACCTCTGCGATGCTGCCTCCTGTGGGGGCAGGAGTGTCTCCTCCGCCTTCTGCATGACCGACCCCTCCTGTGAATCCTATGCAGTCTCTTATGAGAGCAGCGCCTGTGTCTGTGCTGGTGGCGGCCCCTGTGTGTCCTCCCATAGTCGTCCACACGTTCTGGGCTTAGCCCTTGCCCCTGCCCCTGCTCCTCGCGTTCATGGTGTTGCCCAGGCCCCTGGTGCGGACCCTCACTGGGGCGCCTCATTCGGTAGCGAACCATAGTGCCAGGAGATCAGGAGGTTCTGGGTTGAGGCTGCAGCTGACCTGGATTGGAGGAGGAGGGACGGAAGCCTGCCCACCTGCTCTTGGTGGTGATGATGGTCTGGTGGGGGGGGCTCTCAGAGGGCTCATATATAAAGGTAAACCCCACTGTGACCTGTCAGCCCACCCCTGATTGATTGTTCCCACCCTGCCCAGTCCCCTCTGTGAGGGCGGCGCAGGGTTTGCAGCACTGGCTTGCAGGTTGGGAGCAGGGGTCAAGTTACTCATCTTGCCTTGAAGCCCTTGTAGCACACTGACTTATTTAATGTGAGATGGCCTCACACTTCGAAGGATGACCCCCCTTCACCTCCCAAGGGCTGGAATTACACCTGTGTGCTACCATGCCCTGGTCACAGTCTTGGAGATACAGCCCATGCATGGCCTTGGTTGGCCGGTCTGTGCCATCATCCTACCAGGCACTGGCCAAAGCTTCCCACCTACTCCATGTGTACTAAGGACACACACTTTACTACTGAAATGAACAATGTAACATATCTTCCCATGCGGGAAACTGAGGCACAGATAAGGAGCAAGTAGGGCCAGAGTTCAGCATAACTGGCTGTCTTGGATCTTGCTTGGTAGACCAGGTCTGCCTACCTCTACTTCCAAAAGCATGAGTCACCACCTATCCTGAGGCATGTCTGAGACTTTTGATTTCTACATGCCTCTCAACTCTACCTCCCTGGCTCAAAATAGTATATGCTGAGGCTATCATGATAGTGTATGCAAGGGTCTGGGCTCCACCCAACAGGGGAGAAAGTTGTGCATATTAATGAAGCTCACAGAGGGTTTTGTACTTTGTATACTATATGTGAACCCAACATAGTGGTTTTGGTACCTTGTATCTGAAGTCCAGAATCAGAAGGGTGTGGGAGTGGGGCAGAGGGACACAGTCCCTCATAATTATTGAATCTGAGCTTGTCACCATGACAGGACAGTGAGCAGTTGGTAGTGTGTGCCTAGCTTACATGAGGTTTAAACTAGGTACAAAAGGTACAGTATCCTTGGCTACACAGCCTAGTAATTTTAATCTATGGAAGAGTGCAGAGGACCCAGTAGATGGCTGCTCTTGCTGGAAGATAAAGTTTGATTTGTTGCTGTGGCCATTGGGCTATAGTGAGAAACACAATTTGTCTGGTTCTTGAGCACATGCCAGGCCACAGGATTGGGTCAAGGGCTCCAAGTCTTGGACACCCCACTTTCTTAGTTAGGATTTCCACTGAAGAAACACTGTGACCAAGGCAACTCTTATAAGGGCAAACATTTAATTGGGGCTGGCTTACAGTTTCAGAGGTTCAGTCCATTATGGTGGGAAGCATGGCAGCATCCAGGCTGACTTGGTGCTGGAGCTGAGAATTCTTCATCTTATTCCAAAGGCAAGCAGGAGAAGACAGGCATCCTGAGGCAGCTAGGAGTCTCTAAACCCATCCCCACAGTGACACACTTCCCCCCACAAAGCCACACCTACTCCAACAAGACCACACCTCCTAAACTTCAAAGGTTCCACTCTCAACAATGTCTCTTCTAAGATTCATGCAATCTATTAACTGTAATCCCCTATAAACTCAAAATCAAAAAGCAGATCACATACCATCCACATCACAGGATATACATCACCATTTCAAAATGTCATAGTAGGAAAATACTGAACCAAAGCAAATCCAAAAACCAGCTAGACAAACTCCCTACTCTGCATCTCCATGTCTGAAATCAAAGCTCTCTTCAGATCTCCAACTCCATTCATCCTTGCTGACTGATGTTGATAGATCTGGCACTCAGCAGCAACAAACTCCGTTCTTTCGGGCTGGTTCCACTCCCTGTTAGCAGCTTTCCTCAGCAGATATCTGACATCTCCAAGGCAACTTCAACTTGTTCTAGTGTCTGGGATCCACACATGATCTTCTGGCTTCCACCAAAGGGCTTAGGTCACTTCTCCAGCTCCTCTGTAGTACTCTAGGCTCTGGTTGACACCACTCCACTGCTGCTGCTGTTATTGGTGGCCACCCCATGGTGACAGCATCTCCAACATGCTGGGGTTTTTCACTGCAACTAGGTTTCACCAATAGCCTCTCATAGGATCGCTTCACGGTGCCAAGCCTCACTTTGCCAAGTATGACCCCTTCAGTCCTCTGCTGTCAATTACAACTGAGGCTGTACCTTCATCAGTGGCCTTCCCTGGCCTCTCACAGTGCCGAGTCTCAGCTGCTCTCCATGACGCCTTCATGCCTTCAAAACCAGAACCACCTGGGTGACTCTTACACATTACCAAGTCCAGCTGTAGCACAAGAAACAACCTTGGCTCTCTCTGGAACACAACTTTTTTATGCTGGTCTCTTAATCACTGCTAATTTCTTAGCTCCAGCTAACCAGCAGTGATTGTCCCAGTAGTCTCCTCCAACTCTTGACTCTAAAGAGCCACATGGCTAAATCTGCCAAATTCTGCTGCTTGCTGGAGCTGGAACATGGCCCCTTGTTCTATTGCCTAAGCTTGGCTGTCCTAGAACTTATTCTGTAGATTGACCTTGAACTCGAGAGATCTGCATGGCCTATACCACCATGTTTGGACTTAAGCTTTTCTTCACCTTGAACTTGCTCTGTCCCAGGCTGGCCTTGAACTCAGAAATCTGCTTGCCTTTGTCTTCTGGGATTAAAGGTGTGCACCACCATGCCTGGTGATCTAAGCTCTTCATGGCCACTGTTACTCAAGATCTAGATAAAAAAAAAGTCTGTGTTGGGCTGGAGAGATGGCTCAGTGGTTAAGAGCACTGACTGCTCTTCCTGAGTTCAAATCCCAGCAACCACATGGTGGTTATTTTAGTCAGGGTTTCTATTCCTGCACAAACATCATGACCAAGAAGCAAGTTGGGGAGGAAAGGGTTTATTCAGCTTACACCTTCCACATTGCTGTTGATCACCAAAGGAAGCCAGAACTGGAACTCAAGCAGGTCAGGAAGCAGGAGCTGATGCAGAGGCCATGGAGGGATGTTTCTTACTGGCTTGCTTCCCCTGGCTTGCTCAGCTTGCTTTCTTTTTTTTTTTGGTTTTTCGAGACAGGGTTTCTCTGTGTAGCCCTGGCTGTCCTGGAACTCACTTTGTAGACCAGGCTGGCCTCGAACTCAGAAATCCGCCTGCCTCTGCCTCCCAAGTGCTGGGATTAAAGGTGTGCGCCACCACCGCCCGGTTCTCAGCTTGCTTTCTTATAGAACCCAAGACTACCAGACCAGAGATGGTACCATCTACAAGGGCCCCTCTCCCCTTGATCACTAATTGAGAAAATGCCCCACAGCTGGATCTCATGGAGGCACGTCCCCAACTGAAGCTCCTTTCTCTGTGATAACTCCAGCCTGTGTCAACTTGACACACAAACACATCACTATTAAGCCCCAACCCTTACTTTCTTATTCATCCCCAAGATCTAAATAACTTTAAAAGTCCCACAGTCTTTACAAGTTCGATCCCTTTAAAATTTAAAATACAAAGTCTTTCAAAATTCAGTCTCTTAACTGTGGCCTCCACTAAAGTACTTTCTTCTTTCAAGAGGGAAAAATATCAGGACACAATCAAAAGCAAAATCAGACTCCAGTAGTCTCCATCCAATGTCTGGGATCCAACTCATGATCTAGGCTCCTCCAAGGGCTTGGGTCGCTTCTCCAGCTCTGCCCTTTGTAGCACACACCTCTAGGCTCCAGCTGCCTGTCCTCCACTGCTGGTGCTGTTCTTGGTGGTCATCTCATGGTACTGGCATCTCCAAAACACCACTGTCTTCTACTGTAACTAGGCTTCATCAATAGTCTCTCATAGGGTCTCTTCATGGTGCCAAGCCTCAACTCTTTTGCATGACCCCTTCAGTCCTGGACCATCAATTGCAACTGAGGCTGCACCGTCATCAATGACCTTCCACAGTGGCCTCTCACAGTGCCGAGTCTCAGCTGTTCTTTATGACCCCTTCATGCCTTCAAAACCAGTACCACCTGGGTGACTCTTACACATTACCAAGTTCTGCAGATTTCACCTCAATGATGCTGGTCTTTTCTTAATCAGCTAATTTCTTAGCTCCAGCTAACCAGCATCAATCGTACCAGTAATGCAAAGGTTTTGCTTTAGTAGTTCTGGTATCTTGTTAATCACAGCTGATTCTTCAGCCCCAGTTAACAAAAACCACAAGCCAGGCTTCCTTTTTCTGCACTGTCTCAACATTAACTTCTAAGCTCCTACAGAACATTCCACAGAGCTCTTAACATCCTAATGTTAATTCAAAGTTCTGAAGTCCTTCCACAGTCTTCCCCAAAACATGGTCAGGTTGTCACAGGAATACCCCACTCCTGGTACCAATTTGTCTTAGTCAGGGTTTCTATTCCTGCACAAACATCATGACCAAGAAGCAAGTTGGGGAGGAAAAGGTTTATTCAGCTTACACTTCCACACTGCTGTTCATCACCAAAGGAAGTCAGGACTGGAACTCAAGCAGGTCAGAAAGCAGGAGCTGATGCAGAGGTCATGGAGGGATGTTTCTTGCTGGCTTGCTTCCCCTGGCTTGCTCAGCTTGCTTTCTTATAGAACTCAAGACTCCCAGTCCAGAGATGGTTTCACCCACAAGCACCCCCCGCCCCGATCACTAATTGAGAAAATCTCATGGAGGCACTTCCCCAACTGAAGCTCCTTTCTCTGTGATAACTCCAGCCTGTGTCAAGTTGACACACAAAACCAGCCAGTACAGTGACTCACAACCATCTGTAATGGGATCTGATGCTCTCTATTTGTATGTCTAAAGACAGCTACAATGTACATAAGATAGTTTTTATTTTAAAAAAAAAAAGTCTGTCTTCCAGCCTCAAGATCTGGATCATAAGTGTGCCCTCCATTTCTGGATTATAAATCATTCCAGATTAAAAGTCCAAATGAAGCTGGGCAGTGGTGGCGCACGCCTTTAATCCCAGTACTTGGGAGGCAGAGGCAGGCAGATTTTTGAGTTCAAGGCCAATCTGGTCTACAGAGTGAGTTCCAGGACAGCCAGGTCTGAGACAGGGTTGAGAAACCCTATCTCAAAAAACCAAACCAAAAAAAAAAAAAAAAAAAAAAACCAAACCAAAACCAAAACCAAAAGTCCAAATGAAAACAATAACCAGTAGTGACATCTAATCTGTTCAACAGTACACACAAACAAGCTTAGCCAGGAGGGATCTTCACTGCTCCCTTGTTTATCTCCTCCAACGCAGGATTCAGCTTCATGTTACTCCCTGGTGCCCCTTTACTCTTTGCTGTGCTCGATCAAAATGCTCTTCATGAGAGTAAACCAGGACAAAGTCTAATGATGGGCTTTTTTTGAGGCTTCCTTTCTCAACGAAATTCTTTAACCTCAGGCAGGCTCTTCAGACAAGGCAAAAGGCGGCCACATTCTTTATCAGAGTTCAAATCACTCTCAGCACCAATGTCTTCCATATTCCTACTAGGCCTGTTAATCCTCACTTCAAGCACTCCCATTTTTATAATCCAAAGCCCCCAAATCCACATTCCTCCAAACAAAACATGGTCAGGCCTATCACAGCAATACCCCACTCCCAGTACCAACTTAGTGTTTGCCTTGCTGTGAAGAGACACTATGACCAATAAGAACATTTCACTGGGGCTGGCTTACAGTTTCAAAGCTTCAATCCGTTATGGTGGGAAGCACGGCAGCATCCGGGCCGAATTGGTACTGGAGAAGGAGCTGAGAGTTCTACATCTTGTTCCAAAGACAGAAGACAGGCATCCTCAGGCAGCTAGAAAGATGCTCTAAGCCCATCCCCCGAGTGACACACCTATTCCAACAAGGCCACACCTCCTAATAGTGCCACTCCCTGGCCAAGGATTGAAACTACCATACCCAGCTTCTGACCAGGTGGCCTTCTGTCTCAAGAAGCTCAGATGTGGCCTTAGGTCTCAAGGCAGTTAGAATGACATTTGACCTGCCTGACTTTTGGCAATCTTTCTGTGGTTGGGGCTCAAGACCCTCCTCAGGGTAGGTAGCCCTCATGTCTGCCATTGGTGAAACGGTGAGTCTGTGCAGAGGCCCTCCGACACGTCTTCCCTATGCCTTTCTGGGGCAGGATCTGTACAGGTGGCTGGGTAGTCAATATTGAGAATTCTTTTTGAAGCCCTTTCCGTTTGACCAGGTATGTCCCCTTACCACATCTGCACACCCCTCCCTGAGCCCAAGGACCAAGAGGCAGGAATGGGATGAGTTTTCAACATTTATTGACAGGTGGCATTGTTCCTTAGCAGGCTCCTGTTTTACATCGGACGGTGGCATTTTTCAAGATGTGGCGAGATGCTCTTGAAGTCTGGTAAAATTCTCAGGCAGGAGTTTTGATGGACTTGCTATTCTGTGCATCTAGTATCTTTTACACCTTAGGGTGTATGAGCGGCGGCGATGGCAGCATCCTAGAAAGGCAGGAGAAGTAGTGAGAGGGACTCCCAGGCTGTGCCCGATTCCTGCACTCCCCACCCCGACCCAACCCAGCCCAGGCCAGCCCTCTGCTTACTTCGCCTCCTCCGCTGGCAGCATCGCCTCCTCCGTCTGTGATATCTCCGCCTGCGGCGGCGGCATCTGCTCCTGCTTTTGCTGCGGCATCGGTATCTGGCCATGGTGCTGGCGTGACCGGGCGCTGGCTCAGAGCAGGGGGCACCACCTGGGTTGAGCCAGCCAACCTGTGAGCAGGTGGAATTTTGTGGGCTGTGGCTGGGAAGCCAGCACCCTCTTCTTATAGATACTAATGGCCTATCATGAATTATGAAGTCAAAGAGGACCAGGACCTCACAGACCATGGCCAGTGAGGACCAGTACCAAGTCCAAATATGGGCATGAGAGGGGTGGGCAGGGCTTTGGCATCAGGAGTTGCTTGTGTCACAGTCAAGAAATGTCAAGGATGGCATCCACTTGAGCAGTCAGTCACTCACTCAGCTTAGGTGCTAAGTGCCACATGCCTGCTTCTAGACTAGGTCCTGACAGATAACCCAAGGCCAGGCAGGTGGGTGAAAAGGGCACATGAAATTGAACTGTGAAAAGACACACATCTTCAGACTGCCCAGAGGATGCTGTTGAGGGAACTTGACCTTATAAGAAATTAACAAAAGCCCCAGTGAGACCCTGACAACAAATCCAGAGGGTCTCAGCGTTGCAGGAGGGATGAGCTCTAGTAAACCACTGGGGCCCCATCAGATGCTTCAGGCATAAACAGGAGCCACATGGATACGCAGGCCAGTGTTTAGAATGAGGAAGGTATTTGGACATTACTAGACAGGAGGTGACCGTGGGTGCTGCTACTGGCCACTGCTCCCAGGAGCGAACTTCCTGTTGCCCCACAGCCTGAGAGGGAAGCTGAAAGGTGGACAGGAAGCAAAGGGAGGGAGGCTCAGGAGGTGAGTGGGGCAGCAACAGGGAACTGGCTGAGGTGGGGTGGGACCCTCACTGTGTCCCCATGAACTTTTGGTGTATAGAGGATTGCAGTTCATATTAGACTTGCCATCTGGTCAAGAGAAGTAGTGTGGGATGAAAGAGGCTTTGTTGTGCTTCCTGTAAGAAACCAGAGGCCCAAGGTGTCCTGGGACACACGGGGAGGCAGAAGGGGGATAAGCACCTTCTTGACAGCTACATCTCAGTGTCTCTGAAGTGTCTGAAACTGCAGAGGGGACCACAAAGTGGGCAGTAAGCAGATGTGGGGGGATGTGAAAAGTGCCCAGGATGGAGAAAGCCTCAGAAACCAGCACCCTACCAACCAACGGCTCAGGCTGCTTTCACTCTGCCCTTTAAGTTCTTTTTGTTCTCAAAGTCACCTCCGCATCCAAGAACTGGCCTTCACCGGATGGCTGTGCCATCTGTGGACTACTCAAAAGTCTCTAGGCAAGAAACTGAGTAGAGGGTGGAAGTCCAGCCCAGTTTGTGTGTTAAGCCACACAATACTGTAGGTGTTTCTCACAAAGGACCTCTTTCTTTCTTTCTTTCTTTTTCTTTCTCTTTTTTATTTATTTTTTGTAAGTCCATACATAGCTCAGGGTTGAGCTTGAATTTTGGGATTTAACATAGGCAGACTAAAGGCTAGCGTTGGCCTTCTGGAAATCCAGGCTCACCCACCATCCAAGCATGAGGGAAAAGTGGGTGATACTGTCTAGTTAATGAGCTAGCTCACACCTAACCACTGCCCCTCCTCTCCCACATGGCTTCAGAGCTCTTTAAGCCCAGGACAAAATGAGGCTCTGGGTAAGTTGGGAGGGTTCAGGCTCCCCACCTCCAACCCACAGTGAGATGTCCAAAGATCAAGCTTCGGGTCAGCGGGTGGAACTGAGTAAGCCAGGGTTGGTGTTCACTGGATTAGTCCTCCAACAGCTCGGGGTCCTACACACTTAAGGAGTGGACATTGTGTTTGCCTGCCTCAGGATATCACATCTTCAGCCATTGAAACCTCCAGTGTGTTCCCTGCTCCCCAATCCTGGCCCCACATGCAGTCGACATAACTGATTTTTGTCAGCGTGGATTCGTGAGTACTTCATACTTTGTGTTGTTTTTCTTGGTTGCTTTTCTTGTTGCTGCAGCAGAATGCCCAACAGAAGCAACCTTAGGGAGGAAGGGTGTTTGACTCAGTCTCAGCGGGGGCCCCCATCTGCAATTGTGGGAGCTTGTGTGGTGTGGTGGGCCATGTTACAATGACAGCATCTCGACTCACTCAGGAGAGAGAGACTATGAAGGCATTTCTAGATTAGGTTAATTGACACAGGGAGGCCCGCTCTATATGTGGGCAGCACCATCCCTCAGGCTGGGTTGTGGAGAAAGTGGGCAGGGCACCAGTGTTCATCTCTCTGCTTCCTGGATGTGGTTGCAATGTGACCTGATGCCTCAGCCTCCTGCTTAGCTTGGCCTCCCCACCAAGATGAGCTGTTCCTTCCTCACTATGAGCCAGATGTCCTGTCCCTTGAGGGTATTTTGTCACAATGTTGCTACATGTAACTGAACACATGTGGCTTTTTGCTATCATCATCACCCTGTATCAGGAAGGAGAGACCTTTAGACCAGAACTGGAGGTGGACATACCTTCCAAAGGTCCCCTCAGTGACCTGTGTCTAGTGGCTAGGGTGCATATCCCAAAGGTTTCATAACCTTCTAAGAGAGTGCTGCCATGCAGGGATCAACCGTTCACTTCACATGCAGATTTCAGCAGTTATAGCTGCCTTTAGAGCCCTCCTGGCTGCTCTAGACTTGTCTTGTGTTACTTGGATTGGCCCTACAATCACATCTCTGAGCAGTCCCCTTGGAGTGGCATAGAAACCAAGATATGGGCATGAGGTGCCCAACCATGGGGCACCGCTGCTTACACATCCTCTTGACTAACAGTGAGGCCTCTGTGTGTGTGTGTGTGTGTGTGTGTGTGTGTGTGTGTTCCAAGACTAAGTTTTCTGGATACATCAAAGTGGGTGTTTCCATATGTAACTGGGGTGTTTCGTGTCACTGGAACCCTGACTGTATTGAGAGCCACAAATATGGGCATGAGGAAGTTCAGAGCATATTAGAACCAGAGGGCTCTGACCTAGTGAAGAATTCAACCCCTCAACAGAGTCCCAATTTGATGGTCCTGTAGAAGATGGAGCTTGGTTAGAGGAAGTGATTCACTGGGGGTGGGTTCTTGCAACTACACCAGTCCCTGGTCCCTTTCTATAGTCCCACTGTGAGGGTTTGTATATGCTTGGCCCAGGGAGTGAGACTATTAGGAGGTGTGGCCTTGTTGTGCGTCACTGCGGGTGTGGGCTTTAATATTCTTGTCCTAGCTGCCTGGAAGCCAGTCTTCTCCTAGCAGTCCTCAAGTGAAGATGTAGAACTCTCAACTCCTCCTGTACTATGCCTGCCTGGATGCTGCCTTGATGATAATGGATTGAACCTCTGAACTTGTAAGCCAGCCCCAATTAAATGTTCTTATAAGAGTTGCCTTGGTCATGGTGTCTGTTCACAGCAGTAAAATCCCGGCGTGGAGTATTGCTGTGATAGGCCTGACCAAGCTTTTGTTTAGAAGAATGTGGATTTGGGGACTTTGGATTTGGAAAGCAGCAGAATGGGCTTAATGGGCCATCCTAGTAGGAATGTGGAAGACTTTGTTGCTGAGGATGACTTGACTGTGGGATCCTGGCTCTAGAGGTTTCAATGGAGAAGAATTTTAATATGTGGCAAAGGGACTGTTCTTGTGATATATTTTGGTAAAGGATGTGGCTGCTTTTTGCCCTTGTCTGAAGAGTCTACCTAAGGCTAAAGTAAAGAGATATTAATTGTATTGATGAAGTCTCAAAAAAGCCCAGGAGAGACTTTGTTCTCTGCTTAAGTCTCACAAAGAGCGTTTTGAACAAGCATATCAAGCTTAGAAAAAAAAAATATAAAAGGGGCACCAGAAAGTGAAATGGAACTGAATCCTATGTTCAAGGACATTAAATTGAATTAAAGGAGTGGTGACCTTGGGGCAAGATCCCACCCAGCTAAGTTTAGGTCCAGGCATGGTAGGTAGTACAAGCCTTTAATCTCAGGAGGCAGAGGCAAGCAGATCTCTGAGTTCAAGGCCAGCCTGGGACAGAGCAGGTTCTAGGTAAAGAAAAGCTTAAATCCAGGCATGGGGGTACATGCCTCTAATCTAGCGTTCAGGAGACAGAGCCCTGCAGATCTCTGAGTTCAAGGTCAATCTACAGAGCAAGTTCCAGGACAGCCAAGCTTAGGCAGAAAGGGAGTTGAAAAAACAGAAAGCTGGTATTAGAATAAGGGGGGCCATGTTCTAGCCCCAGCAAGCAGCAGAACTCAGCAGCTTTGGCCATGTGGTCTGGCCTTAAGAGTCAAGAACAGAAGGGACTACCAGGACAATTGATACTGATTAGTTGGAGATAAGAAATTAGCAGTGATTAAAAAGAGACTGAGGTGAAATCTGGAAAGTGTTTTCTGAGAGCACAAAGAAGCTGTGTTCCAGAGATAGTCAAGGTTATACCTTCTGTTTCAGCTGAATTTGGTAATGTGTAAGAATCACCCAGGTAGTACTGGTTTTGAGGGCATGAAGGGGTCATGGAGAGCATGAGACTTGGCACTGTGGGAGGCCAGGGAAGGCCATTGGTGATGGTGCAGCCTCAGTTGTAGTTGGCCAGGACTGAAAGGATCATGCAAAGAAATTTAGGCTTGGCATCATGAAAAAAGCCCATGAGAGGCTATTAGTGAAACCTAGTTGCAGTGGAAGACCCCAGTGTGTTAGAGATGCCATCACCATGGGATAATCACCAAGAACAGTAGCAGCAGTGGAGAGGATCAACCTGAGCTTAGAATGCTATAGAGGGTAGAGCTGGAGAAATGACTCAAACCCTTTAGAGGAGCCCAGAAGATCATGTGTGGATCCCAGACATTAGAACAAGAAGCTGTGAAGCTGAAGTTGCCTTGGAGACCCCAAGATATTTGGGATGCCAGAGCTGTGGGTTATCTGCTGAGGAAAGCTGCTAACAGGGAGTGAAACCAACCCAAGAGAAAGAAGTTTGTTGACGTCAACAAAGCTGAAAAAGGAGTGGAGATCTGAAGATCACTTTGACATCAAACATGGAGACGCAGAGTTTGGAGTTTGTCCAGCTGGTTTCCTGTCTTGCTTTGGGGGTTACAGTTAAGATATTGGATAAATCTCAGATGAGAACCTTGAACTTTTAACATTGTTGAGACTGCTATAGACTATATGGGCTTTGGAAGTTGGACTAAATGTACTTTTCTATTATGCTATGTTTAGGTATGGCCCCCATAGACTCATGTGTTTGAACAAGCCTATGTGGGGACAGGGAGTGGAATGTGATGGTTTGTATATGTTTGGCCTAGGGAAGGTATGACCTTGTTGGAGTAGGTGTGCCACTGTGGGTGTGGGCTTTAATACCCTTGTCATACCTGCCTGGAAGCCAGTCTTCTCCTAGCAACCTTCAGATGAAGATATACAACTCTCAGCTTCTCCTGCACCATGCCTATCCAGA
The DNA here is from genome assembly GCA_036184795.1 of Tokudaia tokunoshimensis. Lineage (NCBI taxonomy): Eukaryota > Metazoa > Chordata > Mammalia > Rodentia > Muridae > Tokudaia > Tokudaia tokunoshimensis. The sequence goes on from BTHU01000010.1 coordinate 101,390,917, forward strand.
TGCTGCCATGTTCCCACCTTGATGATAATGGACTGAACCTCTGAACCTGTAAGCTAACCCCAATGAAATGTTGTCCTTATAAGAGTTGCCTTGGAGGCGGGGTGGGGGGGGGACTGGAGAGCTGGCTCAGCAGTTAAGAGCACTAACTGCTCTTCCAGAGGTCCTGAGTTCAAATCTCAACAACCACATGATGGCTCACAACCATCTGGAATGGGATCTGACGCCCTCTTCTGGTGTGTCTGAAGACAGTGTCAGTGTACTCTCATAGATAAACTAAATAAATCATTTAAAAAAAAAGTTGCCTTGGTTATGGTGTCTGTCCACAGCAGTAAAACCCTAAGACCCACTCAGCTTTCTGTCTGACTGTGGGTGCCTCCAAATGCTGAGTGACAGGGCCAGACCACCAAGCTACCCACCTAGCCACCTACCCATTGTGATTTAAATAAAGGCTCTTGGCAGACAGCCACCCCTACTTTCTTCCTTGGAGCTGAGACGCTTCAAGAAGACTTTTCCTCCAGCCTGTGGCAGGAGCCCAGGGCTCAGACTGTTGGCAGTGTTTCCCCACAGAGCCTCCTTTTTCCTGCTTTGTCTCATTCTTCCCTCTCCTGAGTATTGATTAATTCCTACTGTTTCACTTTCACCTTCCCATGATGATTTGCGTGTTCTCAGTAGCACTAGCACCCTCTGGGATCTTGAACACTGAGTGTCTGCAAGTGAGAAGTATTTGGGGTGTTGGTGTCGTAGCCTGGCACTATGTCCTATGTGTCACACACGCTGGCTCTATTTACTAAGAGAGGGGGAGCACAGGGAGGGAGCTAGAGAGAGAGGTAGCTTATATGAAGTCTTGTGGAGGAGAAGGAGGAGGAGGAGAAGGAGGAGGAGGAGGTGGCCTCCATGGTTTTCGAGGCACAGGAGTCTCCTACCACTGTTGCTTTGCATTCCTTCTGTGAGTAATGTTACTCAGAGGTCAGGTCAGGAGCCACCTCTCCAGGGCCTGTAGCCTGTGCATAGCACCCAACCATCCAGCGGAAGGAAGAGGGCTTTGAATTGGCTATGTGGCTAAGTAGCTGAAGATGACCTTGAACTCCTGATTCTCCTGCTTCCACTTCCCCGATGCTGGGATTGCAGGCATGCACCACTACACCAGACTTTTAACTTGCCTTTTAGCACATAAAGCCAGTACATATTAATAGAGAATATGTGATGTTCCCGTCACTGTAATACATCAGTCACAGTAAGACTATCTACTTCCCTCAAACATCCATCGTGTGTGTGTGTGTGTGTGTGTGTGTGTGTGTGTGTTTGCATGCATATGTTCCTGCAAAGTCAGATATCAACATCGAGTATTGTTCCTTGGGAACCATCTACCTTGCTTTGGGGGGACAGGATCTCTCACTATCTTAGAACTCCCAGTGTGTAGACTAGGCTGACTAGCCACTGAGTCCCAGGGCTCTTCCAGCTTCTGCCTCCATTGTAAGCACATGTCACTACACCTGTGTGCTGAGGTCACAGTCGGGTCCTCATGCTTGCAAGGCAAGTGCTCTATGAACCATCTCCCCAGCCCTTAATTCTTTATGGTAGAAACATTTGCTCTTATTTCTGTGGGTGTTTGAGGACATGCAGTTTGAGAGCAAGAAAAGATCAAGCCAAAAGTGTGGGTGGCACACATACTTTCAGTCCCAGAACTCAGGAGGCAGAGACAGGAAGGTCTCCGTGAGTTCAAGGCCAGCCCCAAACAAAACAAAACATTAGGCTTAGTTGCTATTGACTATAATCCCAACACTAAAGACTGAGGCAGGAGGATTGTCACAAATTCAAGGGTGGCCTGAGCTACACAATGAGATCCAAACAAAGCAAGGGACCAGGGAAATGGCTCAGTGAATAAGGTGCTTACTTTGTAAGTATGAGGACCAGAACTTGGACCTTCGGAATCCAGGTAAAAGCTAGGCAGGTATAGGCGCTCAGGAGGCAGGGACGTGGGAATCCCTGGGAGCAAGCTGGCAAGTTAGACTAGATGGAATTGCCAAACCGGATTAATGGAGAAACCATGTGTCAATGAAGTGGACAACCTCAGACCTTCACACGTTTGCATATACATGTATGCATATCCCCACACATACATGTGGGCACATACATACTTGCAGACATGTGTGAAACATACATATACATGCAAAGCAAACAGTAAATAAGAGGATAAATAAAGGGTCTGGAGAGATGACTCGTGCCACCAAGCCTGATGACCTGAGCTCAATCTCCAGGACCCATGAATAGAGAAGACGAATTCTCACAAGTTGTTCTCTGATCTTCACACTCCCACTGCTGTCCATGGATGCTCATGCACACACACAAGCACACACACACACAAAAAAACTATTAGTATGATAAAATTAAGACAAAGAAGAAGTTCAGTGTAACTGTAAACCCAGCATTAGGGAGGCAGAAACAGGAAGTTTGACCGTTTCAGGCTAGCCTTGGCAACATAGTGAGACTGTCTCAAACAAAGCAAAAACAAACAAACCAGGAAAAGATAACATTTTAAGAAGGCAGAGTCATTGACTAAATAGTGTGGTAGGGAGACTTAGAAAGGCCATGAAGGGCCGGGCGGTGGTGGCGCACGCCTTTAACCCCAGCACTTGGGAGGCAGAGGCAGGAGGATTTCTGAGTTCGAGGCCAGCCTGGTCTACAAAGTGAGTTCCAGGACAGCCAAGGCTACACAGAGAAACCCTGTCCCGAAAAACCAAAAAAAAAAGAAAGGCCATGAAGGAATCTTCTGGAACTTACTTCCCTGGATCTTTCTGTGACTGGTGGAATAGTCAAATAGCTGGTAGGTAGTTCCTGTGTGTGTTTCTCAGGGACAAGCCAACTGGGTCACCTCTGTGGCCCTGCACACCTACCTACAGGTCCCATAAGACACTCATCTGACAGGAAAGAGAAACTCAATAGCTCATTTGCACTTTCCCCGCCTGCCCTGGGCTGCTCTGTGGTTGGTTGCCACAGCTGGCTGCTCTAAGGGAAGAAGGCAGCAGTTCCCAGCAAACTCTCAGCACAAGTGCAGTGTTCTGCACCCTAGGACAGCTGCAGAGCTGGGGGAACCACCACGCAGTAACCACAGCCCCCGCAGCAACAACCTGCTATAGGGACTCAGTCTGAACCAGGGCCTCGGTTTCTCCATCTGCAAAGGGGCAGTAAAGCCCTTTTCATGAAGTCTAGCTGTGGTACTGGGATATGGGATGTCAGAACAAGGATGCAGGAATACAAATGGTACGATTGTTCTGAATTAAAATAGAAGAAAGCAAGCCAAACCCTGACCAGTAGTCTCATCTGAAAAGAGAGGAAAGCTGGGGTGAACATACTCTGGGTCTCCTATTGCCATTCAGGTTGGGTTACAGGAAAGGAAATGAGCACAAGATGCACAGCCTTTGTCCTGCAGGTCACAATTTGTGTGGTAGTCCCTTGCAGTTAAAACAATGTTGCAATGAGAGCTGAGATCTCTTTGGGGCCCATTTAGAGCTGGCGCTTTCCAAGCACTCGTGAGGAACCTTCTGAACACCTGTGAGTCTAGGTCTCCAGGCCCAGACTCGGGGCATTCACTGTGAAGAGAGGCAATGCAGGCTTGTCTTCCACACCTCTGCCTTCCAGAAAAAAAGTTTAGGATTGATGTCATCATCTCCAGTCCTTTCTGGTTCAAAAAGGTGTCAGACTGACAGCCGAAGCTCTGAGCCCTGGAAATGCTGATGTTAGATGATCCCATTGAGGCTGGCAGAGATAAACCAGCTATGGACTTTGGGAAGATAAGCTACAGTTACCTGGACCTAGAGATGCAAATGAGCTTTGCAATAGGCATTTTGATGAATGAACACAAGTCTCTCCAAGGCAAGGGCCAACTAGGTCCTCAGCTGCAGACCCCAGGCTGGATCAGAGCTCACAGGGAAGGAAAGGAAGCTATCAGGTAGAATCAGACAGCCAAGCTTATCTGAGCTTCCATTTCCACATCTGCCAGGGTGTGCAACATGAGCTTTGCAAACTTCATGTAAGAACGGAAAGCAACAGAGTGGGCCAGCATCTATGTACAGGAGGTAGAGGACAGTAGTGACACTGTGGGGTGCTTCCTTCCTGTCCTGGCTTTGTAGTGTCTGCTAGGTACAGGACTTGGCCTCTCTCTGATTCATCTAATTCATACTCTGGGGCTGTGGCAATAGCCCAGGCAGTAAAATATTCATTTCCCTAGTATGAGGACCGGAGTTTAATCCCAGAACCTACATAAAAAGCCAGGAATAGTGGTACCACCTATAAACCCATTATGGGGAAAGTAGAGATGGGGGATGGGGTTTGCTGGCCTAATCTATGAGCCCCAGGTTCAGAGACCCTGTCTCAAAAACTAAGGTGAGAAGTGACTAAGGAAGACCTCAAATGTCTGGCCTCCACCCCTGTGTGTATACATACCATACATAATTCACATTCCATAGATACTGTGTGCCAGGGGGCAGGGGTGTCAGGCACCAGGCAGGGGCTCCCTGCCATCAGTAAAGAGGCCACAGTAATGTTCCTTGCCTTATACAGGAGCACTGGGAGAGTTTAGTGCCTTCCCAGTTGGCAGATGGTGGCCTGTTGGTCACGGAGGCAAGGAGCAAGGACCTATCAGGTAGGTTTCGAAACATTTTTCTCAGATGAGCCAAGCCTACTCAGTCCTCAGCTTCTCTTCCTCTGTAGTGGCATGTCCAGGATACACGTGGCTCCTCTGAAAATAACTTGTCCTCAGTCTTGGGCACTGCACCTGCCAAGCCCACTGGAAGGTCAGCCATTACTGGGTTTTGCTAGGTCATAAGCCTCTTCTTGGAAGGAAAGTTCTAGAAACTTTCCTGATCGCCAGCAAACAGAGGCCCTCGAAGGACAAACCGGTCACCTCTGAAGTGTGCGTCCTCTACTCTCTTCCAGGATGAGGAGTGCAGGCCCCATAGATTCCACAGGTGCACATGACTGGGAGTCTGCAAGCAGAACAGCGTGGCCACAGCAAGTTAGACACCCTCACACCTAAAATCCAAACCATGGGTCACCATGCCTGTAGCCCAGAGAAGCCAAACGATTTGTTCAAGATCACATAGCAATGGTTTCAAAATCACAGGGTGCTTAATAGTCCCACCCCCAATTAATATAATATACCAGCGAGGTCTCCAGACGTCTCCAAAGTGATGACTGTATCACACTCAAGTCCTGGGACAGTGGCAACAAATGACACTAAACCGGGTGGTTCCAGCGGCAGAAGTGTCATCTATGGTTAAAGATTTAGGTCTCTGCCAGCTCTTGAGTTTTGACCAGTTTAAGAGTTTGAGAGTAACCTGGTCTTCATAGTGATTTTCAGGACAGCCAGAGCTACAAAGTAAGACCTTGTCTTGGAAAAAAAAATCTTAGCACATCCTCTCTCCCTCCAATTAAGGACACTGTCAGAGTACTGATGGATCTTTGGGAGTGGGTGGGATGTAGATAAATGCTCAAAGGAACCAGAGGAAGCTACAGGCGAGGCTGCTCAGCCGGTGTTAACAGCAGCACAGCTATAGCATGTGACCACAGATCCACAAGTACTCCATCTATAAAATCCTCAGGTTTGGGGAGACACTAGAGTGCCTCAGTTTTGCAGGTATCTTAATAAACACGGGCAAGGCTGGAATGGTGGGCCCTGTCTCTGAGGACTCTGCTGTGGCCCCAGGGGTCTCCTGTGTTCGACAAGTAACCAAAGCTGTGATCAGGTGGCTTCAGGCCTTTTTGCTGCCTTCTTTGGCCTGTAGTGTCTCCACCTACCCTTTAGACAGTATTTTGTAAATAAAGTGTGCTGTGTGCCCCATGAGGCCTTTTCAGTCCCTGCAGTCAAAATCCTGCCTCAGGTCTCTGCCTAGGCTCTTCCCTTTTCCTGGAATGTTCTTCCTCGCCTTAGTGAGGGTCTCTTGTTATCCACTGAGATCTTAGTGAAAGGGGACAAGGTCAGATACTGCTACCTTGACACACACACATAGTCCCTGCCTCACCAGTAGATTAGGAACTGATTGGTTACTGGCCGTCCTCCCTCACTGTGTCTCTGCTGCCATCGTGACATAGCTCACTTCAGTCCTGTGCAGGGCTGAGAGGAGTGTGCCAGCCATATGATTCTCATTGTCCGCCATCCTCCCCCACCCCCAGATTCACAGCTCAGTGGCAGCTTTCAAAGAATCCCCAGAGTTGGAAGCAACCTCAGTTCCTGCAAAAGCATTTTCCTGAGAACATGGTCCCATGCTGTCTACAGATGAGACTGACATTACAGTAGGATCTAAAGACATCTCTGTGTTCAAAGATGCAATAGGAGCCAAGTATGGCAGTACACGTAGAAGTCGAAGACTTGTCTGGGCTCTATGAAACTTTGCAATGAAAATGGCACCTCTCTTCCCCCTCCCCACACCTACCCCCCATTTTACCCTTGTGATTAAATGCCTAGGGACACTAAACAAAACACAAGGTTCGAGGTTGCTCCCATGGTGCCGGCCGGATTCCATTAATGCTTCTAGAAAGTCAGATCCCACCTCAGCTGTCTGTGCGTGTTTGTGTGTCTGTCTGTCTGTCTGTCTGTCTGCCCTAGGTCCCAAGATTTAAGAGGTGCAGTTTCAGCTGGGAGTGTGGATGCACAACTTTTGTCCTATCACACAGGCTCTGAGCTCAAGGCCAGCCTGGTCTACAGAATGAGTTCCAGGATATCCAGGGCTGCACAGAGAAACCCTGTCTTGAAAAATAAAACAAAACCAAAAGAAAGGAAGAAAGAAGGAAGGAGGGAGGGAGGGAGGGAAGAATGAAGGAAGGAAGGAAGGAAGGAAGGAAGGAAGGAAGGAAGGAAAAGAAAGAAAGAAAGAGATATAGTGTTTGTCACCCTGGACTCTGGAGGAGTGGCAGCATTGGGAAGTCTCAGGCAGGGAGTGTCACCTGCAAGTTGGCACCTTTCCCTGGCTCCCAAGACACATGATGGAATGTCATCCAGCAATAAGGAATGAAGCCCGGCTCTGTGGGTGTCAGGCTGGAGGACCCGAAGGCCACTCCACCACAGCCTGTGAGAGAGAGCGTGCTCCTGTGTGAAGGAAGAGGCCAAGCTCCAGGGAAGCAGCTGGGAAAGGAAGTGGTTCTAGACAGGCACAGGGTGTCTTTTAGAGGTTATAGAATGCTCTAGAGTTGACTATATGATTGATGGTTCAGGCCAATCAGCTTCATAGATGGCCACTGGCCCCTTCCACATCCTTGGTAAAACACAGCTCTTTTGGAGGCCCAAAGCCCGAGGGACTTCAGAGCACTGAATTGTAAGGTCCCCTGCTAGTTGATGCTGTCGGGCTCCCCACTGTTCTTTATGAGCCTGTGGAGCTTTGCAAAGCCTCCACCTTACACTGGGCTCTTGGAGTCATAAACCCCTGGAATGTGGAGTTGGGAGGTGGCGCTGGGGAGGCAAGCAGACACACATATGCGACTTGGGTTACTCAAAGTCCTGTTGGAAACCAGCTTCATGGAATGTGTTAAGGAGGAGCAAGGCGGAGGGAATGACTCAGGGAAGGGCCTGGCGCTCAGGACAGCCTCATCCTCTTGGTGAGAGGCCCTTGCCCTGCTTGGATCCCCGAACCCATGTCATATGCCTGAGGGGAGAGGAAGCTTTCACACCTTGGTGTTTTCTGGGATGTCTTGGAGGAACCTGGGGACTACTACCATACCCCAAGATTGGCTGCTGGGAACTCAGCTTTCTGAGTCTGGGACATTGTGTGCTTGGGACTAGCTCCTGAGGGAGGCTGTGATAGTGACAATAGCCATAGTTGACACTGAAGTTCTTTGTGTCAGGTCCCTGCTGTGTGCCGGGTGTGTCCAGATATTCTCTCACCCACCCCTTAGGAGGGCCCTGCACTCACAGAAGGAAGTATCCTGCCCAAGGTTACACAGCTATTCTTTAATCTTGTCTGGCCCTAGAACTCAGCCTCAAGCCCATTATTCTGCCTGTTCTGTTCCTTGTCACTTTTGTGGGTGACATAATGTAACTGTGCTATGGAGAACAGTTAAAATGAGAGTTGCATTGAGTGTTGGCTGTGCATGTTGGTAGTGCACGTCAACTATACATGCACAAATAAAAGTGCTACGTAAATGCTCAGTGACCCCAATGTGGCTCATGCCCCTAAAAACAAGGCTCCCAAAGTCAGAGCTGTGGTGTACACATGGGATCCCAGCAGTTGGAGGTAGAAGCAGGAGGATCAGGAGTTCAAGGCCAGCCTGAACTGTATGAGAACTCTATCTAAAACTAAAGCAAAAACAAAAAAGACAACTTGGAGGCTCTGAAAACTTGTCCTTCCCTTCTCCCGCAACTGCAAGATGCCACCCATAACCCAGAAAGTGAGACCTCCATATACTCAGGATCCACCAGGACCTGGCTCTTGGCCTTCTCCGTCTCCATAACTATGAGAAACGAGTCTCTGTTGTCTAGAAACAATCTTGCTTGAGACATTCTGTTATAGTGACTGAACAAAGCATATAACAAAATATAATTCAGCCGTGGGGAAGAAAGAGAAAGGAATTGTGATGCAGGCTTTGTGGGTGAGAGCCTTGAGGACATTGTGCTAAGTGAAAGAAACCACAGATAAATGGCTGATTACTATATTACTCAACTTAAATGTTCTAAGTACTTAATAAAAATAACTACAGAATGAGAAAGTGGATTGGGTTTGCCTGAGGTGAGGATGGGGAGCAGGGGAAGCTCTGCAGGATGGATTTAGTGTCTCATTTTCAACAGGCAAAGCAGTCTGGAAACTGTCCACGGTAACACAAGCACCCTTAGTCTGCTGAGAAAGGCTCCTGAGAAATGTTATGTATTTCACTGTCATTAAGAGTCTCTCAAAACCCAGGAAGTTTGGTGTGTGTGGGGGGGGAGTACACCTTTCATCCCAGCACTCAGGAGGCAAAGGCAGGCAGATCTCTTGAGTTCAAGGCCAGCTTGATCTACAGAGTGAGTTGAAGGAAGGCCAGGGCTACAGAGAAAAACTCTGTCTTGAAAATCCAAAAGAAGGCTGGGCAGTGGTGGCGCACACCTTTAATCCCAGCACTTGGGAGGCAGAGGCAGGAGGATTTCTGAGTTCGAGGCCAGCCTGGTCTACACAGTGAGTTCCAGGACAGCCAGGGCTACACTGAGAAACCCTGTCTCAAAAAAACAAAAAAAAAAAGAAAATCCAAAAGAAAAGGAGGAAGAGGAAGGGGAAGGAGGAGGAGGAAGAAGAAGAAGAAGAAGAAGAAGAAGAAGAAGAAGAAGAAGAAGAAGAAGAAGAAGAAGAAGAAGAAGAGACAGAAAGGAAAGAGACTCAATAAACACAAGAGTGTGCCTTAATATAGTAGTAAGTTCCAGCTCTTGCAAAGACTCACACATGAGCACTCTTGTGACCTTCTAGGTCAGACTCCCCTACCAGAGAGAGTCCTTGTCTGCTTCTCACACACACACAGTAGAAATAGAGCTGTGTGGTGAGTGGTTCCGTGCCTGGTTCCTCTGAATAGCCAGCTGTGGGCTTCCTCCTGTTGCCAGCAGCGGTTACATCCCTACCTTCTCCCCACTGCAGATGAAAGGTCACTGTTGCTTGGTCCTTCCTGTTGGGATCTGCTCCCAGATTTGAGCTTTTGGGAACAGCATCTACAAGATTATCTTGTGTATTCCTATTCACCACTGTGCTACTAGGAGCAAAACAGAAGGACTGTCTCAAGTGCAGGTCCAGGTGGCTGGCAGTCCCGGCCACTGAGGAGGCTGAGGCAAGTGGATTGTTTGAGACCAGACTGGACAACATGGTGAGACCCTAGATGAAACCAACCAACCAACCAACCAACCAACCAACCCTGGATTTGATCCCAGCACCACATACACTGGGTAATCCCACTCTCCAGTAGGTCCACAGTATAAGCTTCTGTTGGTATGGTATATACCATGACCAAAAGCAACTTGGGAAGGAAAGGGTTTACTTCATTTTACAGGTTGAGGGGAAGCCAAGGTGGGAACTGATGCAGGACCATGAAGCCATGTTTATTGGCTCATGATCAGCTACCTGTTTAGAGATAGCACTGCCCACAGTGGGTTGGGCCCCCTACATAAATTAGCAATCAAGAAAATGCCCTCACAGACACACCCACAGGTCAATAAGATGGAGGTAATTCTTCACCTGAAGTTTCTTCTTCCAAGTGTGTCAGGCTGGCCACCAAGATCAGCCTTCTTGTCTTTATATACCTTAGAAAGGGGACGAAAGGCTGGGGGCCATGCATCTGTCTATCACTGTGAATTCCTCTTAATCTCTCAAGTGCCCCACTCTAGCAGGAAATGCTGCCTGCCCCCCTCCATCGCCATGTAAATGTTACTCATTGTAGCAATGAATAACATTAAACTTATGATCCTTCTGATCTTTCTGCCTCCACCTCCTGGGTAGTGGTCCAGAGGATCGAACCCAGGGCTCCTGCATACTAGATAAGCACTCAACCTACTGAATGAAGTATAGCCCCAGCTCCTGTTTATCCAGTCTTTGTGTTTTGAGCTAGGGTCTCACCATATTGTCCATTCTGGTCTCTGATGTTTGGGCTCAAGCAAACTACTTGTCTGAGCTTCAATAGCGGAGACCACAAACCACCTGGAGCTACACTTCATGTTGCTCTTCCATTTTACTCCTGGTAGAACAGTGGCAGCCAAGGGTAGGGTCAACAATGAAGCTCTGGCCACAGGCCAGGGAGTGGGTCCGGCAATCATACCACGTCCTCCTCAGCCATATCCCTGTTCACAAATCACAAATTAGCCATAAGGATCCTCACAGAGTGAAGCAAGCCCTTCCCAGTCAGCTTCTTTAGAATGTTCTAGACACCACGTAGTGGTAGTTCTTCAAGTATAGACCCTCACACAACAGTCCTGTGAGCTTGGAAGAAATCTGGAAACTCCAATTCTACTTTGTACCTACTGGGGGGAGGGGCAAGTTGCCCTCCTAGGACAGGGCTTAGTGCAGAGTATTTCCACCGGATCCCCAAGGGATACAGAACCCATCAGAGCCACTGCCGAGAGCAAGGTAGCAATGGTACGGTGACCACAAATTGGCTACTCTCAAGTTGTTCTCTTTACTCTCATGTGGCCTGCAGGTCCTGGTCTGATGTAAAGCTCAAGTCTGGCTGGACGAGAGTTAATCCTGGGACTAGACTAGCAAGGAAAAAGCCAGTGATATAGTAAGACCTCTTCCCAGGGCCACAAGGCTGTCAGTCCTTTCTTGAATTTCACTTTCTGTTTCCTGGAAAGGCCTAGTCTTCCCTGTATCAGGCCCCGCCCAGGGTCCTGCCACAGCACCACCCACTACATCTGGTGCCCCATCCCAGGCCATCAGATAAGAAAGGCCCCTTGTAGGTGTCAAGGTCAAAATTGCAGACACACAGACTGGTGGAAGGCAGCCAAGTCTCAAATGACACAGCACAGCCATGCTGTGGTGGTGAACAGCTGGAAGCAACTGTATGCCCAGTGTGGTGGTACACAGCTGGCAACAACTGTGTCCTGGTGTGGTAGGGTGAGACTGAACGTCAGTGTAGCCACACCACAGCCCACAACCCACAAGGCTGTGTGCACTGTGAGCAGGCTTCACTGAGGAGAGCAAGCTCCAGTCTCATAACAGCTAATTCTCCCCTTCTTCCCTTCAGTGGGGAGATGTCACCCTGTACCAGAGGGTACACTGCACTCTGTTGGAACAGCCCCTGACTCCGAACATGGACTGACTTTAGGGAGCCCTGCAACCTAGGGCAGGTGGAAGGAGTTGCCTGTGGATGAGTGGTTTTTGTTTGTTTGTTGTCTGTAGTGATGATCTGAAAGTCATCAGGTAATCAAGGATGATCTTGAATTTCCAGTCCTCCTGCCTCCACCTCCCTGAGTGCAGGGCTACATGCATTTATCACACCAGGTTTACATGGTGCTGAGATTGAACCCAGTACTTTACCAACTGAGCCACAGCACCAGTTCCCATCACTGGTTCCAGAAAATGAAGGGAAACAGTGCCTTTGATCTTGGGTTAGCTCACTTGGCTTGTGACTTGTGGTGCCTAAGGGCTGGAAGAGCTCAGTCGGGTGACTGGCTGCATAGCAAATCTGAGACCAGCCTGGACTTTAAGACCCTAGCTTGCTGGATAGTGGTTGCACACACTTTTAATCCCAGCACTCTGGAGGCAGAGACAGGCAGATCTCTGAGTGTGACGCCAGCCTGGTCTACACAGTGAGTTCCAGGACAGCCAGGGCTATACAGAGAAACCCTGTCTCAAAAAAACCAAAACCAAACAAACAAAGCAAAAACAAACAAAACAAAGACAAAACCCCACAGTGGAGGAGAGTCCCCAGCACCTGTAGGCCAGGACCTAGCAGTAAAATGGAATAATCCCAGTGGTCAGGACTAACACACTGGCTGGTGCTGATCAGGGTTTATAGACACAGCAACCCTGACTCAACACCCATAGAAACACAAGTCCGCTAGCAGAATCCATAAAATCGATTTGCTCTGCTGTGTGTAGATGATGCTCCATGGAGAGTTTCCACACAGGCAGGCAGATTTTCTTTTTCCTTTTGGGGCTGATATTGGGAACAGTCAACGGAACAACGTAGAACAGACGTGAAAACCCAGTTCCAGACGGCCTGGAGATGAACTCGATCGTTTACAGGCATTCAGGCGCGCTCAGCACAGCGCTCGCCTTCCTTTCTGTCTCCTCTAGCTTCCAGCAGAGAAGGTAGGGCCGGAAGTCCCTGCACCCCCGCAGCCCGTCCTCCCAGACGACTTCCCACAGTGACATGGAAACAAAGCCACCTGCTCTGTTGCTTAGTGCTTTGAGGGTGGGGATGGAGCTGCTGCAGAGAGGTTCCCACATAGCGGATTAGGCTTCCAAGGGGACAGGCTAGGGCAGATCCCCGCAGTTGTAGCAAAATGAAGGGGACACCTCCTCCGGTTCACGCAGCACAGCCACTCTGCCCCTCTCTTCTTCCTGTGCTGTGAATGACCCTGGCACCTCCGGGGGCGGCCTTTGCCCTCCCAGGTATAGCCCGTCTGCTTCTTGAGCTGAAGAGTTCAGAAAACCCCGCTGTCCTGCCTGGTTCCTGCTCTTCACTACCTTACCCTGGTCCAACAGGACACTGCAGCTGCCGGTCAGCAGCTCTTGGTAGCTTAGCCTGGTCTGGCTCTCAACCTCGCTATCCTCCTGCTTCAGCCTCTCAACACGCAGTGTGCCCCTCACATGTGAGATGTGATTGGCTCCTCCTTGAGCCTGTAAAAGGCCAGCAGAGAGCAGGGTGTGGCTCAGCTAGGAGGTCCTAGGGGCCATCCTAGGCCATTGCATAAACCCGGGCACAAATTTGTAGCCCCAGGCGGCAAGAGGATCAACAATTCAAGGTCTTTGTCAGTTACATGTTGAATTCCAAGCCAGCCCAGGCTACACCTGTCTAAAAAAGGAGAAAAGTATAATGGGATAATTAATAACTCCAACAGTCAGGCTTTCTACACTGCCCGGTACTGTTCTAAGTACTTACAAACTCCTTGAAATGGGTGCCCAAGGTCACAGAACCTCCATGGCAGATGCAAAACTTAAGCCAGGGATGGCTCCTTCACCCACATTACATGTCTGAGGCCAGTGGTTCCCAGGCCTTCATCAGTGTCACGTGGAGAGACTGCCTAGGGCTCTGAATGTGTTCCTGGTCGGTTCCAGGAAAGCCTTAAAGAGCCTGCTCTTGGACCCTGCCCTGGCCTTTAGCTGAGTGCTTTCCCCTCTAAAGCTGTTGTCAGGAGGCATTGTGGGAGCCCTATGTGGGACATTGATGAGGGGCCGGGATCTGAGTGTGTCCCATCTCTGACCTCCCCTGTCTCTGGAACATCAAAGAGAGAGTGCCCAGGAGGCTACCAGAGAGGGATTCTTGGGACATTACCCTCTGCCTTTATAATAGCATTCACTAGTATTTAAGTTGTGCAAGCTACATTTTTTCTTCCTGTTGGTGAGGAGTTAGACAGGGTCTCATTGTGCAGCCCAGGCGCCCTTTAACCTGCTACATAGCTCAGGCTTTGAACATCAGCAACTCTTACCTCAGCTTGGGATTGCAGGTGTGGCCACCATAACTGAACCAAGCCTAACATGCATTTGTGAAACAGTTACTGATCATTTGCTAGATTCTAGGCAGCTCCTGCCTGAGGTTTTAAATTAACTTTATATTAAGTCCTTTTCTTTTTTAAAACGCCTTTTCTTTTCTCCTTCTAAGTGCTATTCATTTTTATTTTATTTTAGTTCTGCGTCGTCACATGGAGCTGGAGTTACAGGTGGGTGTGAGATGGGGGCTGAGCATGGATCCAGGGCCAGTGCTCTGCCCTCAGGGCCAAGTCTCTCCTCCCCTCACCTTGTTGTCAGTGTAAGGTAAGGACTGTGGTATCCTCCTAATTCTTCAAGTGAAGAGATGGGGAAGAGGGGAGGAGCAAGGTTGGCTGGGTTTGGCCTTGCCAAGGACATCTGTTTCAGAGTCAGATGAGACAGAAAGCTCCTCTGGGCATGGCCCCACCTCCAGGAGTATTGGCTAAAAACTGCCCCCCACCCCCACCCCACAAATCCTCACTTAGAACCTGTGGCTATAACCTTATTTGGAAGGGAGTTAAGGATCTCCAAATAAGAACATTCTAGATTTAGCATTGATTCTACATCCAAAGAAAGCTTTATAGATTGAAGAGAGGTAGGGAAATCTCACTCTTTCTCCCCCTCCCCTCACCCCGCCCACACTGCCCAGGAGCCACTGATACTGTAAAAAGCCAGGTATAGCCCCTGCATTTCCCAAGTCAGATCTGCTCCTGTTGTTCTTGCTGTGGCTTTGTGGTTTGTTCTTAGGTTCATGGGCCATCCTGAGGAAGTTCCTCCTCTTCCTCCTCTGACCTTTGTGTCCTCTCTGCAGACCCCACAATACAGCTACTGGGCACCTGCTCATTAGCCCTGATTGCCACCTGGGTCCCCTACAGGCCCCACAGGGAATGTAGCGAGCCACACCTGCCTGGCACAGTAACAGGCAGATCATGTCTAGACTAGAACCTCTATAGTCACACCTGCCTAAGATCAGTGACCTCAGACAGACCCCTTCCCTTGGGGCTCAGTTTCCTCTTCAGGAAAATGAGCACTTTTGAGCCTCTTGGGGTTTAGGGCATTCACAGGGTCCTGCCTGTAGACTCAACAGTGACTTGGGCTGTTAGACATGGTTTCATTTCCTTTAATCATCTTTTTTACTGAGCATCTACTATGTGCCTGGCTGGCTGCCCAGGGGAAGAGGGGTATTGTGAGTAACATGATGGGTGATTTTAATGACTTGAAACTGAGGTCCACAGAGGTTAAGACCTCTATGGCTGGACACCAGGCTTACCCATAATTTCCTTGCCCCCCAGTCTCCTTCAGAATATCCATTTAGGTACAAGCTTTTTGGTGGATCAGGTGGGTGAAAGTGGCTGTCTGGAGACAGGTGGTTTAGGGTGGGATGGGACACAGGCAGAGGGCTTTCTATGCTAGGGGCACATATGTGTAAGTCTAGTTGTGTGGGCATGAGTTGGTGATGGCATAGGTACTGAAGGACCAGAATGGTCATCCTGGGAGGCAGCTAGTACTCATTAGAGCAAGTAACTCTCATGTGGACAAATCTCCAAGTGTGTGTGTGAGATCACAAGGCTCAGGGAGCCTGGTGATATGCATGGGGGCCACTGGTCTGATTGGTTCTTATATGCTTGTTAGTGTGTGTTCACACTGACTGCATATAGATACAGTTTGCATAGCATGAGCTGGGAGTCTGTGGGCCTGAGGACAGGGACAGCAAGCCACATGTAAGAGCCTTTAGGACTGAGTATGTGCCTATGTGTTGGTGTGCCCCTCTGTAGTTGCATGCATGCATGTATGTATGTATGCATGTTGATGTGTACATGGCATGCACATGTAGGCACATATGGGCTGGCCTGTGTATGTGTCCATGAGTTGGTGCATGCTCATGCCCATGTGTGCCCACAGTATGTGCCAGCATGTCAGTGTGTGCATGTATACATATACAAGTGTGTACATATATGCATGCTGATATGTGCAGTGCCTGTGTGAACATGTTCAGGCCTATTGTGTATGTCTGTGCATTGGTGCATGCTCGTGTATATGTGGGTTTATGTGTCAGTGTATGCCTTTGTATTGTGCAGATACATGTATGTATGCATGCAGAACTGCTGTGTAGATGCTTGTGTGTATTGTGTACAGACAAGTGTGCACATGCAACTGAAGGCATCCCTTTCATTTTGGTATGGTGCTGCGTCTCAATTCCTGTAAGTCACCCTGCCCTTGTTCCCAGCAGAGCCTGCACCACAGTGGTCAGGGCGCCTCGACACAGTCAGGCTACTCTGCCTGTGGCTTCCCCTTCTCCAGAAACTGGCCCCAGCATGCAGAGGGATGCACGTGATGACGGGGCAACTGGCCTCAGCACCTGTGGCATGAAGCCAGTCTCAGGACCCCAAGGGAGGTCACGCACTATCAGAGCCTGCAAATGCAGGGATGCTTGGGGAATGTGGGGCTCCTCTCTCACAAAACCCTGGGAGGAGGACGTCTTGATTATTTTAATTCCCAGTGCTGGGGACGGAACCTGGAGCTTTGGGGATGCTAGGCAAGCACTCTGCCACAGAGCTGCATTCCCAGCCCTTTGAATAGTTTAAGATAAGGCCTTGCTGTGTAGCCCAGGCTGGCTTGGAACTTAACGTCTTCCCACCTCAGCCTCTCAGGTCGCTTCCAGGCTTCAAGTATCTGCCACCACGCCTGGCTTCTGTTGTATTTTGAACAAGACCCTAGCCTCTCCCTGAACCCTCCAAAATTACCAAGGCCCAGCTGTCCAGGAAGGTTTAAGTAGGAACCTGCTCCAAGGCTATGTGTGGGACTGAGCCTCAGGTCTTCCTCAGTGACAGAGGTATTGCAGATCTCTAAAGGGAGCAAGGACAGTTGCATGCATGTAGCCACTCCTATAGCAAGTCATTCTGTAGAGGGAGAGACTGAGTCCCATAAGGACATTCAGGGTCCTAGCTGGGAGCCCAGCACGTCTGCACTGGCTTTAGAGCAGCTCCGTATCCAGGCACAACCCTTCTGAGGCCCCCTCTGCTAGTTGGAGGAGCATAGATCCTGAGGGACCACACACTCAAAGGCACCAAGGTCTCGAAAAGTGGGAATGGTGCTGGGGCCTTGGGAACAGCATGTTGCCAGGAGGGAAACTGAGCTTCCAGGGGAACTAGGGAGAAGAGAGGGAATCCTGGTAGGGTACCCTCACTGAGACTTCCTCCATTCAGTCAAGAGCACCTGAATGGACCAGGTATCCTACCTTGGCATTACCTTGCATTCATCTCTAGCATCTGCCACTGGGCCAGGAGGTGGGCCTCTTTCAGGCCCTGCACCACACCGCACTGAGCCCGCTCCACATTCCAACCCAAGCCCTACTGTTCTGCCTTTCCATCTATATCTCTTCTCCACACAACAGCCAGGGTCATGTGCCAAGAAAGAAAAACCCAACATACCTCACCCCACCCTCCAGACATCTGTTTAGGTTGTATTGGGGACAAAATCCAATTTCCTTCCGGTGGCCCTTAACCAAGCTGGAGTCGCCCACCTCCACAGCTGGCTCCTTTCTCTTTCATGTGGAACCTCTACCTCAGGGCCTTGCATTGGCTGTTTCCTCCTAGAACTGCCCCCTCAGCAGACCACCTGTTCCTTCTCCAGAGCTCAGCTGGACCCCATTGGACCCCAGCCCTCTCTGGCTCCCCGTCTTGGCAGCTGATGTCCTGGGTGCTGGGCTGACACTATGCTGGGCACCATTGCAGCTGGACCTCTGCTCACAGGTCCCTGGGGAAGACTGGCCTGTTAGTCCAGCCTCAGGTTCATGCAAATTCTCACCCCCACAACTGCAGCCTTAGGGTTCAACCTTTCAAAAAGAATGTCTCCAGAAACTCACATTTGCCTTATTCCTAGCTGGATCTACTCAAGATCGTAGCCTGAGTCCCTAGGCTGGGATAGCATGTCCCTCTCTAATCCTGTGGTGGGCGGTCCTTTCCCTCTCCCGTTAAAGCCTCAGATCAGGAGAAAGAAACTACTCCATTGGTCTGGAGAAACCACATTAGGACTTCAGCCTCAAATGGTTATTTGTTTATTCTGACTCTGGCTGTACTCCACCCTAACGCCACTCACAAAAATCCCCCTGCTGCCCTAGGAGGCTCTTTTATTTATTTATTTATTTATCTTTTTGGTGTATGTTTTGAGATGTGTGGTGTGTGCACCTGCATGCAGAGACCAGAGGTCAAAAATACTTATATTTCTCAATTGCTTGCCACCTTTTTTTAAAAAAGTATTTATTTATGTATGTGAACACTCTTTGTCTGTATGCCTGCATGACAGAAGAGAGCATCAGACAGAAGAGGGCATTGGATCCCATTACAGAAGGTTGTGAGCCACCATGTGGTTGCCAGGAATTGAACTCAGGACCACTGGATGAGCATAGCCAGTGCTCTTAACCGCTGAGCCATCTCTCCACCCCGATGACGCTTTATTTTTTGAGGCAGGATTTCTCAGAGCCTGGGGATTATTTGGCTAGAGTCATCCTAGCACTGGGATGACAGACATACAACTGCACATGGCTCTTTTACTCAGAGGTGGGTTTTTTTTTTTTTTTTTGTTTTGCAGGGGAGGGTTTCTCTGTGTAGCCCTGGCTGTCCTGAAACTCGTTCTGTAGATGAAGCTGGCTCGAACTCAAGAGATTCACCTGCCTCTGCCTCTGTCTCCAGAATGCTGGGACTAAAGGCATGCTTTAGAACACCACACCCAGCTTCAG
This sequence comes from Tokudaia tokunoshimensis, assembly GCA_036184795.1. NCBI lineage: Eukaryota > Metazoa > Chordata > Mammalia > Rodentia > Muridae > Tokudaia > Tokudaia tokunoshimensis. Next base: position 101,409,787 of record BTHU01000010.1, read on the forward strand.
AGGTATAATGAGAATTATGGCTGCTGCTCTTCCTCCTCCTCCTCCCCCTCCTCCTCCTCCCCCTCCTTCCCCTCCTCCTCCTCCTCCCCCTCCTTCCCCTCCTCCTCCTCCCCCCCTCCCCCTCCTCCTCCTCCTCCCCCTCCTCCCCCTCCTCCCCCTCCCCCTCCTTCCCCTCCTCCTCCTCCCCCTCCTCCCCCTCCTCCCCCTCCCCCTCCTTCCCCTCCTCCTCCTCCCCCTCCTCCCCCTCCTCCCCCTCCCCCTCCTCCTCCCCCTCCTCCTCCTCCTCCCCCTCCTCCTCCTCCCCCTCCTCCCCCTCCTCCTCCTCCTCCTCCTCCCCCTCCTCCCCCTCCTCCTCCTCCTCCTCCTCCTCCTCCTCCTCCTCCTCCTCCTCTTCTTCTTCTTCTTCTTCTTCTTCTTCTTCTTCTTCTTCTTCTTCTTCTTCTAAAAGCCCAGTTATGTTATGTGACTATATTTTTTAGTCCCGGGTGTGGGGTGTGGCGCTGCTTCAGACTGTCCACAGCAGCTGACTGCGATTTGCCTCATGCTCTGGCAGAGGTGTGATTCTGCCAGCTGAGGATAGTTTACATTTGGAATCCTGGGGACTCTTGAGAGATATAAAAAGGGCAAAGCCACACAAGGAGCAGTGGCTGCTGTCTCCACTGCTGCTGCTGGCCCTGCTCCTGTGCTTGCTGGTTTGCGAGTTGCTGGTTTGCTGTTTACTAGATTGCTGGTTGGAGATATCCTGACAATGAAGACTGGACTTGCCTCCAGGAACTTGACATTCTTTATCAACAGGAAGTACTCTAAAAAAGTCTATGCCCCCTTTCCCCTCTAACCTTCTTTCTCTCCTACCTGGTGTTGGGGGAATGGGAAAAGAATCTAGTAAAAGTCCAGTCACACAGGGCAGATGACATCAGTCTCAATTTTTTAGGACAGTTTCACTTTCCCAGAGTTGGGGTTATTACCAGAAAATGGGGCTGTTACAGTTTTAATACACTGGCCCCAGGTTCTTGTTTATTCCTCAAGGGAATTTTCACACGCAAAGATCATATCAGCCGGGAGGTGGTGGTGCACGCCTTTAATCCCAGCACTTGGGAGGCAGAGGCAGGAGGATTTCTGAGTTCGAGGCCAGCCTGGTCTACAAAGTGAGTTCCAGGACAGCCAGGGCTACACAGAGAAACCCTGTCTCGAAAAACCAAAAAAAAAAAGATCATATCAGTACAAGGAATCCTAAACCAGACTCCCTTTTCGGTGTGGACAATGATTTGTTGCAAGTCAAACCTACACTGTCCTGACATGTGACAGAGAACCTGCTGCAGATGGTCTAAAACCTGGCCAGCTTTGGATTGTGTTTATCCCCTTTTACAGACATTCTGGGAGCAAGAACCCAAGTATTGGAGGTGGGTGACCCCCTAGTGACTCTGGCCCTAGGTGGTTTCTTAATCTGTGAGGCCTGGGCACTCTCTGTAAAGTGGACTTAGCACTTAGTTATCCATGCATGGAACTTTCTTTCTTTTTTTTTTTTTAGCTTGAAATTTTATTACTATTGTTGTTATTTATGTGTAGATGTACCTGTTTGCATGTGTGTGCACATGTATGTTGCAGGTGTACACATACACATATGTGAGTGTCAGAGTCCAATGTCTGTGTTTTCTCTATCACTCTCCACCTTATTTTCCTTATTTTTAAAAAATATTTATCCTTATTATATTTAATTATGTGTTAGGTGTGTATGCCTTTGGGTATTTACAGTGTGGGTGCCTGAGGAGGCCAAAAGAATTAGTTCTTCTGGAGCTACAGTTTTAGATGGTTGGGAGCTGCCTGATATGGGTGCTGGGAATTGAACTCCCATTGCCTTTAACAGCTGAGTGGTCTGAGTGTGTATGAGTGAGCCTCTGTGTGTGTGTGTGTGTGTGTGTGTGTGTGTGTGTGTGTGTGTGTCTATTTTTGTTTTGAGGCTGGGTCTGACTCATGTAGCCCAGACTGGTCTCCAACTCACTGTGTAGCCCAGACCAGCCTTGAACTAACCTTTCCTACTTTCATTTCCCAAGTGCTGGGATCACAAGTATGAGGCACCGCCTACGGTTGAGTGCCATGAATTTAAAAATAAAACAAAACGAAAAACCCTTTTATTTATCTATCATTGTTTATGTGGGGCTGGGATGGTTATGTCACGGCATGTGCATGAAAAACAGAGGATAACTTTGTGGTTAATTTTCTTTCTACTCCTTCTCCTTCCTTCACTTTACCCAAGTTCTGGGAGGGAGCTTAGGCTGCCAGGCTTTCCTAGCAAAGCACCTTTACCTGCAGCGTCTCAATAGACCAGTACTAAGCATTTCTACATACCTGAGATTCTCAATAGACCAGTACTAAGCATTTCTACATACCTGAGATTCCTGTGGTCAGGCCACTGCTGCAGCCCAGCCAGTTTACTAAGTAATTCCAGCACCCTACCTTCTCTCCCCACCCCTTAGTAGTCGCACCCTCCCTACCTTTCTTTTTCCTATAGTTTTGGTTCTTCCCGGATATCAAATCAGAGGAATCCCAAGCATACGGTCTTTGAGCCTGGTGAAGAGCTGAGTTTGTCCAGGTCTCTATGCCTTCCAACCCCAGCCCCCGGTGCTCCCTTCTAGTGCTGTGGATGAACCAGTCTTTTCTCTGACTCTGGAAGGACTTGTGGGTGTCTCCAGCTGTGCTGCAGACTACTGTCAGTATCTCTACAGAGTTTCCGTGCTATTGTTCTGGTTTTTTTCTCCTCTATTCTCTGACATGGGGTCTTACTCTGCAGTTCAGGCTAGCCTGGAATTCTTTACATAGCCCAGGTTGATCTCAAACTTGAAGCAATTCTCCTGTTTCGCCCCCTAAGGATCACAGGAGTGAGCCACCACCCTCAGCTTCCATGGAGTCTGTTATTATTTAAGGCAAGTCTCATATAGCCCAGATTGGCTTGAAGTAATGATCCTTCTATTTGCACCTAGTGCTAGGATTACAGGGCATACCACCATGCCCAACTAAGACCGTATTATTCAAAGAATTGAGCTGGGAGCAGCCCTATATATACCCACCATACATAAACCACAGCTAGCCGACTCCCCCGTGTCTCCCACCAGCCTTGTCAGTCCTTCCTTATTCCACTTCCCAATCCATAGGATTCCATGCAGCATCTCAGAATAGGTGGCAAACATCTGTGCACAAACAGCCCCCACACATACCCAAGGCATTACGTAAACTAACAGCCGAGACATGTCTTATTCATTAAAGTAACTATGTAAAACAAAACCATTCCCATGAAACCATTCCCACGAACCCTTCCCTGTTGAAGGTGGGAGGCCCTGCATCACAGTCAGAGTTGGTGTCAGTCGGTTGACCTTAGATTAGCTATCCCACCCTGACCTACAGGCTGAAAGACACCAGGTAAGCATAGTGCCAGCCCTGGCTAACTGCAAGTCTCAAGCAGGCTACCTCACCTGTTTCAGCTTCAATTTCCTCATTTCTGAAATGGACTTAAGGAGACACCTACCTCCCATGGTTGTCTTGAGGAACAGAGCACACAATGAACTTGGTGTAGTGCTTTGAATGGGCTATACAGATATCTTCCAGAATAACACACACACACACACACACACACACACACAGCAGCCCGATGTGCCTAGGAGCTGGTAAATAGGGTGAGGTGAGGCCAAGATCACCATTCCTTCCTGTTCACCTTTGACCTTCTTGAAACGGGGCAGGAAAGCCCCCTTCCAAAGGGCTTTGTTCTGGGAGGTGTGGATTGCAGGCCAACAGCACCCAGTGAAGGAGAGTCACACCCTACATGTATCTACAAACCACTGCCTGCTGTGACAGTAAAGTTTGTGTAACTCTGAAGTTGGAAAAGCATTTCACAAAGAGGTTCTGGGACCAGCCATTCTTAACACACAACCCTTGCAACCAGAAAAGCTCACAGGCTTAAGTGAGCCGCAGACCTTCAGGAACTCTGGCTTTACAGTTGAACTTGGTTTAAAACCATTGTCAACAGGTTTTTTATTTTTAAGTTTTATTTTCATTATTTTTAATTATTACTATGTGTGTGTACATTGGCAGGTGCCTGCTTAGATCAGAGGCATCAGGTCCCCCTGGAGATCCAAGCACTAGGAACTGAACTCAGGTCCAGAGCGAAACCCTTACCTGCCAAGTCATCTCGCTATCAGGAGGCTAAATATTAAGCAGTGTTATGGTCTGAAGAGATCGCTCGGTCTACAAAGAGCTTGACGACCTGAGTTCAATCCCCAGAACCCACGTAAAAAAGTTCAGTATGGTGGGACATGCTTGCATTCCCAGGGCTGGGGAGGTGAAGGCATGTAATCTCCAGAGCTTGCAAGTACAACTCAGCCAGCAGGGACTAATGGAGAGTTCCTGGCCAATGAGAGAGAACTTGTCCAAAGCAAAACAAAACAAGAACAACAACAACAACAACAAAAAACCTCAAGGCGATACACGAACACATGAACACACACACACACACACACACACACACACACACACGGACACACGGACACCCCTCTATTGACTGAGTGGGACTGGCACAGGTCATCATCTGAAGGTTAATCTGTTGCTTCTATGCCAAGGTTACCTACCTACCTGGCCACTGGCATCTGAATCTGGGTCTTTGGGCATTGTTTGTGAGATGAGCAGGTTGCTTAGGATATGCACTCTGCATGCTCTCGCACTCATTTCCGCAGTGTCTGAAGACATGTTTTGGTAGTCACAACTTGAGGAGGGACAGAGTACCACTCAGCATCTGGTAGAGTGAGTACACAGGACTTTCCTACATCTGTAGCCAAAAGGCTGAGAAACCCTAGGTCAAGACCCCTGCAAACTGGCCTGGAAGAGTAGGGACCAAGACTGGCTCCCTGCAGATAGGAAGTGGTAAAATCTGGCAATCATTTGAGGACTAGGGCAAGGCATGATGGGATAGCACAGAACAGAGTGCTAGAAACATCAAAAAGAGAAGGTGGACGAGAGGCTGAAGTGGCCCAAGGTGCACTTGGGTGTCAGTCCTGGTGGCCTCACTCCCCCCACAGCCAGGTAGCCTGAGGCTTGTCATTGTCCTAAACCTCAGCTCCCCCAGCTGTACAGGGGGTAAAATGAGGTTGCATAGAGCCTGAGAGGATGCTCAATAGCTAATGGGCTTGCTGAGTTCATATTTCTAGCACCCACATAAAAAGCCAGGTGTGTGTGGCAGCATGTGTCTGTAAGTAACTGTAGCCCTGGGGAGACAGACACTGGCAGAGATCCTGGGAGCTTATTGGCCAGCCAATCTTGACACGTCAATCAGGTCAGGGAGAGAGCCTGTCTTGGAATATATGGTAGAGGGCTGAGGAGATGGCTTAGAGCAGTGGTTCTCAATCTTCCTAATGTTGTGATCCTTTAATACAGTTCTTCATGTTGCAGTGACCTCCAACTGTAAAATTATCTTCATTACTACTTCATAAATGTACTTTACTGCTGTTATGAATTATAATGTAGATACCTGTATTTTCCAATGGTCTTAGTGACTTCTGTGAATGGGTCCTTTGACACCCACTCCCCAAGGGGTCATGACCCACAGGTTTAGAGTGCTTGCAATGAAAACCTGACAAACTGAGTTTGACCGCTGGGACCCATAGAAAGGCAGAAGGAGACAATTGGCTCCATGAGGTTGCCCTCTGACCTCTACATGTTCACTGTGATTTGCACACACCCACACAGAAATGACTACAGAAATAATGGAAAAATTTAAAGTTGTTTGAGAAAAATGTGTGCCTAGCCACAGTGCAGGCCTTTGACCCTAACATTTGGGAAGCAGAGGCAGGCAGAGCTCTGTGACTTTCAGGCCAGCCAGGCTTTCATAGTGAGACCCTGTCTCAAAAACACAAACAAAAGACTTGAGACTGATGTGGGAGCTCAGTGGTAAAGACGTTCACTGCTGACCCTGACTGTCAAGAGTTTCACTCTGGTACCCAGATGGGGCAAGGAGACAGAACCTGTCAGGATTCTGTCTAAGCTCCACCCCACAGTTACCTGGAAACAGCCAGGTAGGCCTGGTTTACTATAAAAGGGGCTGCTCGGGTCCCTCCTCCCTCTCTTGCATCTCCTATTCTCTCTCTCTCTCTCTCTCTCTCTCTCTCTCTCTCTCTCTCTCTCTCTCTCTCTCTCCCTTCTCTCTCCTCCTCCCCTCCCCTCTCTCTCCACTTGGTCACGCCGGCCTTTGTTTCTCTAATCTCTCCTCTCTCTGCCTTTCTCTGCCTCTGCTACCCCCTTAACTCCCCTCCCCATGCCCTGAATAATCTCTATTCTATACTATACCGTGTGTCTGTTTCCTCAGGGGGAAGGGATGCCTCGGCATGGGCCCGCTGAGGTACCCCCTTCCCCCACACCGCTGTAGAACATATTCTCACACCTTTTTCCTCTTTTTATGATCAAAACAGAACCGTCTCCAACAAATTGTCTTCTGAGCTCCACATGTGTACAGTGTCTCTCTGGCACACACACACACACACACACACACACACACACACACACACACACAGAGCAAAGGAAATACAGTAGAGAGTGTTCAAGGTAAAGAAAGGACACCAATCACCTCAGGCCTCCACATGCCTCATCATCACTCTTATGTGCACATGCACACACCTATATAAAAATGGACATGTACCACACACACACATACAAGTGTTTGTGAAAAAAAGAAAAAAGATCTTGTAGGCACAGTCTCCTTTGCAGCCATTCTGAAACCTTGACTGCTTCCTAAATACTTGCTGTCCTGGCTCCTGCCAAGGCAGGCACACAACACCCATGTGGAGAGTAAACTGCACTCAGAGACATGTTCAGACTCGGGTTTGCAGAGATTCCTCCGTCAGCAGCCTTGGGGTTGAGGCATCAGGAGGCCCAGATCCTGGGTGTGGGGGTGGGGGTGGGGGGGTGGGGGAGAGTATTCCCAGGAGCCTCCGCCTCACTGAAGCCGCTACCCACCATTACTTCTCTGGCTTCTAGATACCCAGGAAAGGCCATCAGGGGCCCTGGGTGTGGACGGATAGTGCTCTCTTGGTTTTCCTGGCTCCTGGCTCTGTCCGGTATGATGAAGTGCAGAGCTGAGTGCCCCTGAGCAGGCCACAGAGCTTGTGAGAACCTCAGCTCTCTCAGCTTTCCAGGATCTTAGGGGCCTGTGGGCTCCCTTCAGAGTTCCAGGGACAGGGCCTAACTCACTATTTTAAATTATATTGTGCCCCCCACCCCTGTGTGTGTGTGTGTGTGTGTGTGTGTGTGTGTGTGTGTTTACAACTTGTGGGAGTCAGTTCTCTCCTACCATGTGGATCCTGGGGAAAATCGTCAGCCTTGACAGCAGACAGCTTGCTGCTGAACCGTCTCGCCAGCCCCTCCCTGTTTTTATTGCTTTATCAAACTCAAACTCTCGCTGAATAAGCTGTGGGTATCTAGTCCTACAAGACCCTATGAGAGCAAAGACTCTCTTAAGAACTGTTTCCTGGTCAGGAAGCAGAGGCAGGCAGATCTCTGAGTTCAAGGCCCAGGACAGCCAGGACTGTAGCCTGGCTGACAGAGAAACCCAGGCTTGAAAACAACAAAACCAAAAGGCTACTGGGGAGCATGCCTTGCCTGGTTGTGTACACGCAGGGAATCTTGAGTTCAATCCTCACCACAAGGTTGGTGTATGCTTATAATCCCAGCTCTGAGGAAATGGAGGCAGGAAGATCATGAGTTCAAGATCCGCCTCAGATGCTGATTGGCACCTAATTTTTAGGAAATAATTTCCTGAAACTCTTATCTGGAAGATAAGCACAAAGATTTATCTTCACAAAGTCAATAGTTATAATGTGAATACTTATAAAGAAAGTGCCTTAATGATCAACTATTGTCAGTTGTTAGTGTGATAAGACAAATAGATTATGCAACCTTTAAGAGGAAGCAGGTGGTTGTTATTGGTGTGGAAAGATGTTAATTACTAAAGAAAAACAAGATTCTGTCTTAGGGTTTCATTGCTGTGAAGAGACAACATGACCAAACAACTTTTTTTTTTCATTTGGTTTTTCAAGACAGGGTTTCTCTGTGTAGCCCTGGCTGCCCTGGAACTCACTCTGTAGACCAGGCTGGCCTCGAACTCAGAAATCAGCCTGCCTCTGCCTCCCAAGTGCTGGGATTAAAGGCGTGTGTCACCACTGCCCCAAGCAACTTTTATAAGGAAAACATTTAATTTGTGCTGGCTTACAGGTTCACTTTCTCCAACAAGACCAGGTGTACTCCAAGCAGGCCACACCTCCTAATAGTGCTACTCCCTCTGGGCCAAGCATTCAAACACATGAGTCTATGGTTGCTATACCTGTAAATGGATTTTTATTAAACTCTATGAGTTAGTGATATGACTCAGTCAACCCCCCAATAACCGAGGCAGAATCCTAAGGATTATTTAATCAGCTCTTGCACAATTACTGGGAGGTTACCCCTAATCTATATTTCTATTAACTAGACTGTTAATTCCCAGCCATGCTTCCCAAATATTTGCTGTCTGAATCTTGCCTGGGTTACTTCTGTTGCAACAGACTGTCCTGAGGGTGCATTTCACTCAGGCTCATGTGCCTGAGCCATCATGTCTGATAGAGACTTTCTGTCCTCTCTTTCTTTTTCATGGTCTCTACCTGCGACCCCCCAGTCAGGTAACTGAAACTTGGCCTACCTCTATTCTTCCCAGTAATTGTCTGTACCACCTTTATTTAACCAAGGGTTTTAAATTGGGGAACAAGGTAGACATAGCATATGTGAGGATCTGCTTGTGGGGGTGGGGCATTACCAGATGGGGGGGGTTTATTTAGTATTTGAATACATAATAGCACCAGACCAACCCTGACACATACCAATTCAAACTACCACAAAGACTATTTGTATATCAAAAATATGGTGCTTGCTTCGGCAGCACATATACTAAAATTGGAACGATACAGAGAAGATTAGCATGGCCCCTGTGCAAGGATGACATGCAAATTCGTGAAGCGGTCCATATTTTTTGATACCACTGACACATACTTCAAGACATCTTTCCCAGAGTGCCTCAGACCTTATTGCTTTAAGAGAATGATGATAATTTTTCATGACTTTATTTTAATGATTTAGTAAAGTGATCAAATCTTGTGTAGACTTCTGGGTGTGGTGCGTTTAAAGTTTTTATCAAACTGTAATATTTGTGAATAGAATGCCTTGTAATATGAATGTTAATATAATATGTGAAGTGAGATTAAACATTTGAATGATTAAAAAACAAACAAAATATGTACTTGTATATTTAAAAATCTGTAAGTTAATGCACCCAGAAGTCAACGATAGATAACCTTGAATGTGGTTTCAGTGATTTCCCATTCTAGATTTTCTTCTGCCAAGTTTTTCCACCATGTAGACTGCTTTCATGAATGATATGGTGATGCAGAGTTAAAAGTGGGGTGCCGGGTAATGTAGCTATTAATTTAAAAAAATTTTTTCTTCCTTTAACTTTTAAATTACTTTACTGAATGAAAATGAAGACATGACCACTCCTAGGCGTAATTGAGAAGTTTTTATTGTAAATATGAGGGATAGAACAGCCAAAGGCATCTGGAAGAGTCCAGACTAAACGTGCTCATCAAAGTTCACCCAGCCAAGGAAGGTGGGTTGAGTGAGAGAGAAAGTGAAAGGGGGTGGGGGCGCTATAGACTATAGGTCAAGAGCGAGCCAGGAGACCAAAAGGACTGGAAGCCAAAATGGCTGAATTGTGTAGGGATCATCAACTGGGGGAAGGGAAGCCCAGGACCTGGGCGGGAGGAGCCACAGGTGCTGACTAGAATCTGCTTTGATATGTTAATAGGTACCAAAGTTCGCCGTTTGTCCGGGGTTTGTCCTAACGTGTATTTGTTATTAAAATAGAGGTGGGGTGGGGAGTCTGGCAGCACACACCTTAAAAAAAAAAAAAAAACAAAACAAAACCGAAACGAACCTAAACAAACAAACAAAACAAAAGGACGGGCTCAGCGCAGGCTTTTTTTTCCCCCCCAGGGGGCCCAGGTTCAATTCCCGGCACCCACACAGCAGCTCACAGCTGTCTTTAACTCCAGGATCCATCCTCGAACAGACAGACATACATGCAGGCAAAAACATCAGTGCACATAAAAATAAGTGAATCTTTTTTTTTAAAGGTAAAATCATAGTTGCCATTAATTTAAATCTTAGTGTGTTTAAGGCAAAATATCCAAAAAGTTAGCGTTTCAATATGAAATCCATTTAAAAGAAAAATGGAATCAAAACAATTCAGGGGAGAGAAAGATTGACTAGATCAGTCGGTGAAGATGCTCCTAATAACCAAGTGACTTAAGCTTGGTCCCTGGGATCCACATAGTAGAGGAGAGAACAGACGGCCAAAACTGTGTTCTGATCTCCACACACGTTCTGGGGCATGTACTCACTGTTGTGTTTTATAAAAAAGAAAGGGAAGCCAGGGATGGGTTTGGTAGAGGCTGGGTGGGGGTGGGCTGTGTCTGCCGGCCAGTGCCGAGGCGTCCCTTCCCCCAAGAAACCAGCCAAATGATAGACATGGTATGGAATAGAGTTTATTTAGGGAATGGGGAGGGGAGTTGAGGGTGTAGTAGGGACAAAGAAAGGCAGAGAGAGAGAGAGAGAAAACAGAGAGGAAAGAGTGAGGAGGGGCAGAGTTTGGACTGCCAAACCGCCCTTGTCATCTTTCTGAGCATTACTTCCAGCTTTAAAAAAATATTTCCTATTATGTAATTAGTTGTGCCTATTGATAGGAACCTGTGATATTTTGATACCTATGTATTTTGTATAATGATCACATGGAGTAATTGGTAGGCAACCTCCTACATCTATCATTTCCTGATCAGCTGTAATCAATCACAAACATGGGCTTTTAGTTCAGTGTTCAGTATTGCTGACCTCAGAATACTACACTGTGCAAGAAGACTTAGTGATAAATTAGTCACTTATAGGTGGCAAGTTTTGTGTTTTTAAAGATATTTTACATTTTATTTACCGTATGTGTGTAGTGGGATGTGTTGGGGATTCAGACCAGGGACAAACAGCTGAGGTGCATTTTTTACCTACCAAAGTGGACTTGATCTCCAGGTTCTCCCGTTCTCCCAGCATCCCTTAGTCCCTACCTGGCCTACCCCACCCTACCCTTGGGCTGAGCTTCCCCTCCCCCAGAAGCTCTTTTCTTTATAATTCAGACTCTAACTCTCTCTCTCTCTCTCTCTCTCTCTCTCTCTACCTCTCCCTCCCTCTCTCTCTCTGCATTTTTTTTTCTCTCTCTCCCAGCGCATGCACACCCACTCTCTTTCTTTCTCTCCTCCTGTCTTCCCTATAGCGACTTCCCTGACCACCTTCCTTGGGACCAGTGAACCGGACCAAAAGTGACTTCCCCATAAACCTGCCTTTGTGTACTTCAATTTGACTTGAATTGGCTCATGTCACCAGTGGAGAATAACTTATCAGGAGGCAGGTGTGCCGCAGTGCACTAATGGAAGTCAGAGAACAATTTTGGGGAGTTAATTCTCTTCTAGCATATGGGTCTTGGGAATGGAACTCTGATCATCAGGTTTGGTGGCAAGTGGTTTTGCCTAGTGAGCGTGCATGCTAGATAAACACTCTCCTACAGACCAACGTCCCTAACCGAAAGATGAGATTATTTAATTTACTTGTTAACAGTGTTTGCAGGTCAGGCTGGCCTCCAGTTCACTCTGTAGCTAAGGATGACCTTGAACTTATCTTCCAGCCCATGAGAGTGCTAGAGTTAAATAGGTATGAATCACCAGAACTTGTATTGAAAAAAAAAACTTTAATCGTTAAATTCAAATATGTATATTCATTTTCTTTTTAAAGATTTCTCCTAGCCGGGCGGTGGTGGCGCACGCCTTTAATCCCAGCACTTGGGAGGCAGAGGCAGGTGGATTTCTGAGTTCGAGGCCAGCCTGGTCTACAGAGTGAGTTCCAGGACAGCCAAGGCTACACAGAGAAACCCTGTCTCGAAAAACCAAAAAAAAAAAAAAAAAAAAAAAGATTTCTCCTGATAAAACTCTTAGGATCATTTCAGGAAATATATATATGTATATGTATATGTGTATACACACACACATTGTCTGGGCACAAGACCAATTTCTAAAGATGCTTGATAAGAAATATCTTAACCAAAGTTACCAGCGCACATACAGCGTTATCTCTGAGGTACTAAAAGAGTACAACCAATTCATTCATAAATTTGTGTTTGGGACCACGCTTAAACTATTCCTCTGGAACTTGTCTCCTGTGCGTAAATGTGATCTCTTATCAAAAACGGTCCAGGGACCTATTTGCATCTCCGCTTTTCGTGTGGTAATGTTTTGCTAAGGGCGCACATTTTATTTCAGCTCTTAAGATTAATCTGATTATCGATCAACAACTATTGTTGAGCACGTTTTACTTTTTAGTAAACTGGAACGGAGACATAATTTAAATGTTTGCTCTTTCTTGGAAAAGGAAATTCCGTATCTTCCTGCGTTTGTTAGCTTATTTATTTTCTATTTAATTCAGTTTAATCCGTTTTTTTTCTTTAGCTTCAGGCGGTTACGCGGCTGTCCCGCCCCCAACCGGTGACTGGCTCCGGCAGGCGCGCTCTTGATTGGCTGCCGCTCGCCAAGCCCCCGCCACTCGTCAGAGTTGGCGGGAAAGTGGTGGTGGCGCCGCAGCATGGCGGCTGCGGCGTCCGAATCGCTGTCCTCGTGTGGCCCCGGGGCCGTGCGGCTGCCGCGCTCGCCACCACTTAAGGTGCTGGCAGGACAGCTGCGGCAGCACGCAGAGGGTGGCCCGGGCGCGTGGCGGCTGTCGCGGGCGGCGGTGGGCCGCGCTCCGCTGGAGCTGGCGGCCGTGTGGATGCAGGGTACTATTCTGGCGGCGGAAGGCGGCCAGGCGCGGCTGCGCGACCCGAGCGGGGCCTTCTCCGTGCGCGGCCTGGAGCGCGTACCACGCGGCCGGCCCTGCCTGCTCCCAGGTAACGTGGGCGGGGCGGGGCGGGGCGGGGCGGCCCCACCTCCAGGCTCTGGCCCTCCTTCCTGGCCCAGCCCCTGTCAGGTGACTCCCCACCGACTTGGGTGACAGCCACACCTGCCCCCGCGTCCAAAGATGTAAGATGTAGGTTCCAGCCAAGCCTGGAGGTACACACCTTTCATCCCAATACTTAGGAGGCTAAGGCAAGAGGATGGCACAGCTCAAAGCCTGTCTGAGCAACGAAGTGAGTTTAAGGCAACTCAGTGAGAGCCTGTCTCAGAACAAAAAGTAAAGAGGGCCTGGGGTGGGAGCACTTCCTAGAGTCTTTGGGTTAACCCAGACAGCAAGAATAGTAAACAAATAAATCTATAAAAATGCCCGTAGATTCCCGAGAGTATCCCAGCCGTCCCAGTTTTGAGCCTTGGGCTTCTTTCTGTGTCTCCCCATAGATATTTTTCATTTTCCCCCCGTATGTTTTGAGGAATCATTTTTCAGGAAATGTCTGCTTGTCCTTTTCTGTTTATTCTGAGGCAGTGTCTAGCCTAGACTGACCTAAAATTTCTTGTGTAGCTGAGGGGTGATCTTGGACACGTGGACTTCCTGCTTCCATCTCCTGAGTGCTAGGATTCTAGGCATGTGCCACTCCATCTGGTTCTTGTGTTGCTGGGGATCAAACTGAGGGCTTTGTGCATGCTACACAAGCAGTCTGTCAACTGAGCCACATCCCAGCTCATGTGCGTACCTTTTTAATGTCTCAGATAAATGGACCTTTATCTGGAAATGCTGCTCTGTGGACTTGCTTGCCTAGGGGCCTGTTAAAGCCCATCCCCTCAGGTTTTCTGAGTCTTAAGAGTTGTTTCTAATCCCCTCCAAGGAGATGCTAATATTGCAGGATTTGAGCCTGCCCTTTGAGCTACTACAGTTGTTGCACTGTGGTTCTGATGGCTTGACTCTAGCATCTGGTCCAATGCCCGGGACCTGTGTGTTCTGAGAAGCAGATGTTCTGAGACAGGCATCAGGCACCTGGAGTCTCATCTCATTGGGAAGGCTGTCAAGTGAACACATATCACACGCAGGGCCTCGTGCAATGCATGGCTGCACTGTGACCCAGATCTACAAGGCCTGCCTGTACTTGACTCCGGGAGCTTCAACACAGACTTCAGGAGGCTTCTAAAGGAAGCCTACAGATTCAGCAGGCCTGACTTTCCATGGCTTCTTTCTCTGTAAAACCAGGCCAAACTGTCTAAGAATGCTTCCTGCTCAGAAAGTCTTGAATTCTGTCTAGAGACAGAGTCTGACCTAGGCTGTTCTGGATTTCAGACTTAGGTTATGTTTTTTGCTCTCATTCTCTTTCTCTTCCTCTCCCCCTCCTTCCCCCCCCCCACTGCCCTTCTCTTTCTCTTCCCAGTCTTAATCTAATTTAGGACTAGCAAACTCACATGGTCTGAATACTAAAGAGTTACACACACAGGCACACACACATGCATATGCGTGTGTGCGCATATGCATGTGTGTGCGCATATGCATGTGTGTGCGCATATGCATGTGTGTGTGCATATGCATGTGTGTGTGCATATGCATGTGTGTGTACTGGGAATCAGACCCAGTGCCTTATTACTGAGGTCTATCTCCAGACCTAGCTTTTACATTTTGAAACTTTTTTAAAAAATGTTTTCTGAGACAGGGTTTCTTTCTGTAGCTCTAGCTGTCCTGGAACTCACTCTGTAGACCAGGCTGGCCTAAAACTCAGGTCTGTCTGCCTCTGCCTTCTGAGTGCTGGGATTAAAGGCGTGTGCCACTATACCTGGCCTATGTTTTACATTTTGACGTGTCTACAAAACATGATGTATGAAATGTATATGCAGTTTGAAATCAGCATCTTCAAAGTGAAGTTTTATTGGCCTGAAATGCATTTGTAATTTGCAAAAGGTTAGGGTCACCATCTCACTACACTGACATGGTTCAGTAGTTGTGACAGAGACGCAACAAAGCCTGACTCCTGTAGTCTGGTCCTTTACAGAAAACGTTGACTGCCCTTGATCTTAGCTTTGGCTTTGCTCAGATTCCATGTTGTTTAGTGTCCCAGCCCAGTCCCTTGAAGGCAGCTTTGAACAGTGTCTCAAGCCTGGTGCCAGCACTGGAATGAGCCTGGCATCTAGCAGATGTCCCTGTGTTGGACTGAACCTATTGGCCTCACCCTGTGGCCTGGATGCCCAGGGCCAGGTCCATGCTCTTTCCTCTTGCTCATGAGTCATTTCAGAAGGAGCCAGGGAAGTCCACAAGGTCACTGAAGCACAAGGTACCGTTGTAGATGTGAGCCTGGGGTGTGTGTGTGCACAGGGTGATGACAGCACTTTTATTTGAGTGTTGCTCGTGGTATGTGCCTCAGTGTTTGTCAAGTAGAAAAGTCCCAACACAAAAGCATACCATGTGTTAGCCACTGCTGGGTGCTGCCATTGCTGGCCTCAGGAGACCTGGACCTCCAACCACAGAGTATAAAGAGACTTTCGTACATCTGACTTGTTGGTTCATCTGGTATTTATTTAGGGACAGTAGATACAGAACTAGGCACAGAAGGATACATATTTAAGGCTCAAGGAGGTCAGGGAAGGCTTCCTGGAAGAGACACCCCTGAAGGCTGCCTTATAGTTATCTGTAGGAACTAACCCTCTTGGGTTGCTGGAACTCAGGATGTCATAACTCTGACATCCTGTGTCTGTGTATGGTGGTGGATTGTCTAGCTCCTTTGAACAGCATGGACAGAGGTCAGGAGGTAGGGAACGGGGCACCATGGGGCAGCACTGAAAGGCTGATTTGGGAAGGACCTACCCACACTAAATGACCTTGATGGCTGCTGGTCTGCTACTGCCCTGCCCCTGCCCTGTGTCTAGGGCATCCTGGAGTCCCTCTCTAGCCTCCAAAGATACAGGTGAAGTTGGGAACTGCCTTCTAGGTCTCATTCTACAGAGGGGGCAGTGTTGCTTAGGCTGCACCATGGTGGGGAGGCTCTTAGGCAGGAGGAGCTGCTGTCAGTGGTTGGGAGGAGACAGACAGGCCAGAGTCTTTGCAGTAGCCCAGATAGGAGAGGGTGAAGGCTTGATCTTGGACAGGGTCCTGTGGGAAGGAGAAATGGAGAGCACCACAGACAGCTGCCTGGAGAGGAATGCAGGTGGGAGGGCTCAGTGTGTTGGCAGGAAGTGTCTCCTGCCTCCAAGCTCTGTAGAGCATTCTGTTAGCCTCTCCCAGTCTTCAGTCCTGTAACTCTAAGGGTTTTGTCTCCACCACCAGTTGGGGCCACGTTCAGAGGACAGCCAGTATGGGACCTGGAGTTAGATCCAGAGATACCCATGTGAACCCTGGCTGCTTTCAGTTGAAGTTCTGGACTTGTGTGCAAGCTCATTTGTGCTGGCGGGAGCCAGGCTTGTAGGGCACTGGCTGCATGCCTTTCTTGCCGTGACAAGGGACTTTTTACACAATTGCATTTTGTGTGGTTTATGACTAGCCAAGTTGCGCTTTCAAGGAGAGGCACTTCCCCTGGGGAATGGGAAGTTGTGGTTAATAATATGTCAGACTATCCTAGTGGCAGTCTGTCCTGCTGTTGATGTCCTTGTGTGCCCAGTGTGGCTTGGGATAAAGTTGGGGGTGGCAGGGATCGGAACAACAGCACAGTGTGTTGTGGGTGGTGAGAGGAGGGGTTTGGCAGCGTGGAGGGAAAATTGGATTTACATTTCGGCTGTCAGGAAGTGGCTTTGCAGGAGTGCCTGACTTGTGAACAGAGACCAGTGTCTTACTCTTGCGTTGAGCAATGAACGGGACTGAGAGCAAGCTTGGGCTTTCTGCCCCTGCCTGGGGCGCTGCGACTAATTATAACTCAGTGGGATCCCGAGTTGCATGTTCTGGGGCCTGACTGCTGAGTGAGCCTGCCTATTGTGTTTAGCACATGAAAAGCAGATGCCAGCCAGTTTCAGACATTGTCCTCCGGGTTAAACACCCATCTCGTTGTTCATATATGCATCTGTTTTCATCCCTGACTGCCTTTGTTTAGGTGTCTACTGTCGGGATTATGTTAATGTTTGCATGGTCTTGTGTGGGGTGTGCTCACACATGCCTGTGTACGAGAGGCCAGAGGTCACACCAAGTGACAGGGTCTTTCACTGAACCAGGAGCTCACTGCCTGGGCTGGGATGCTTAGGCACAGAGCGCCAAGGATCTTCCTGTCTCCATTTCTTTAACCCTGATCACATACCACCCTGCCATGCTTTATCTGCATGAATGCTGGGCCTCTGAACTCAGGTCACCAAGCTTTGGCAAGCCCTTTACCAACTAGGCCTGAGCTCTGCCTCCACGCTTCATCTCCCTAGCCCTAGATAATGTTTCTGTCTCCACCTTCCTTCTCTGATCAAGGCCCCTAGGTCAGGGTCTCTGTCAGTTTTCCCCACCTGCCTTGTTAGTATGAACATCACCATGTCCTTCTCTTCTCTTCCCAGGAAAGTATGTGATGGTGATGGGGGTGGTGCAGGCCTGCAGTCCTGAGCCCTGCCTGCAGGCTGTGAAGATGACAGATCTTTCTGACAACCCTGTCCACGAAAGCATGTGGGAACTGGAGGTGGAAGACTTACACAGGAACATTCCTTAGAGCTGGGACCCTCTAAGGACAGTTTACCCCATAGGGGTCTCAGGAACATCACAAACGTTTCTTGAAGATATTTACGTCTGGACCCTGGGAGCTGGAGCTTCAGTTGTCTCAGCCACTCCCCCTGCCAGTGCTTTGCTTGCCTGTGAGAAGCCGATGTCCCCCTTTGTCACTTAGGTGCGTCCCTTTCTCTCGCTGAAGCACATGGAAAGCTTGTGTTGTCGTTTCCCGATTCTGTGAAGGATAACACTTTCTCCTTGACCGCACCTCTGAATTTTAGTTGTTGCCAATGGATTAAAATTACAGGCATGAGGACAGAATGGGGCAGTGGCCTGCCTCCCATCACCAGCTATTGCCTTCTTGTAGGTGCAGGTACCAGCCCCTTGCTGACAGCTCTCTTCACGTTCAACGTGCTCATTCCTCATTGTCTGTTTCCTTAGATTCTGAAGCTGAGGCCAGTTGTTGAGATTGGTCAGGATTCTCACAATTCTCTGTTGAACTTAAAAATCCAAGATGGAGATAGACTTTCCAAGCACATCTGCTTCAAAACTGTTGTGGAGAGACAGCCAGGGTAGGATAGCCTGCAGGCTTAGAGTCCTGGCCTCCTTTCTGTTGGGATTGTGTCAGTGATGGTTTGGCTTTCTGCTGATTACCCAGGATACATTCCTATTTAGATGGCAAAGACCAACCAGTCCATCTTATGTTGCAATCCTGCTGCAGGACCCTTCCCATTAACACTTTTATATGGCGTAGTTTTGAAAAGTAAGCTTTATTATCTGTTTGGTTTAAAGACAGGGTCTTATATAGCTCAGGTAGTTTCCACCTCGTGACCCTCTCCCCTCCACTCCAGACTGTTGAGATTACTGGTGTGCACTACTATGTCTGCAGTGCTGGGGATAGAACCCAGGGCTTCCTGCAGGCTAAGTTTGCTTAGCAACACTGTATTACTGAGCCACATTTCCAGCCTAAAATATTGATTTATTAAAACAGTTTTAGGTTTTCAGAAAAAATGAACAGAAAGTGTTCCCATAATCACCATTGAGCCGGGCGGTGGTGGCGCACGCCTTTAATCCCAGCACTTGGGAGGCAGAGGCAGGAGGATTTCTGAGTTCGAGGCCAGCCTGGTCTACAAAGTGAGTTCCAGGACAGCCAGGGCTACACAGAGAAACCCTGTCTCGAAAAACCAAAAAAAAAAAAAAAAAAAAATCACCATTGAAGCTGAAGCCATGCATGTGTTAAGCAAACGTTGTGTCAGTAAGCTAGAGCCCAGCTCTTGTGTCTTTAAGGCTAGCCAGATGTGGCAGGCCTTCTGCCTCAGCCTCCAGAGGGCTGCGATGGGTGGATTGATCGCAGCCCACACCTCACCTGGATTGCGGTGAGGGTACTTGCTGCCAGGAAAGCTAAGGAGTCACTTCCAGGAGATGGACAGCGAGGGACGAGCGAGGACGAGGACTCAGAGGTGATCTAGACCTGCCTCCTTCCTGCCCCTCCACTCCCTTAGAAAAAGCATTGAAGCCTTGAGCCCAATTCGTAGCGCAGGCAGACCTCAGATTTACCATCTTCCTGCCTCTGGTTAGCTGGGATTGCAGGCCTACTCCTCCAGCCCTGCTTACATGGATGCCTTTATAAAAAAAGATTTTATCTTTAGTTATGTGTATGTGGGGTGCTTTGGAGCCCAGAAGAGAGTATTGATAAGTAAACTTAGTCATTTATCTTCCCCATGCCAGGCAGCTTACAACTTCTGTAATTTCCTGTAGTTCCTAAGGTGCCTTCTTCTGGCCCCTGGAAAACCCTCACAACATAGCATATAGACTTGAAATAAATACTTAAAAAAAATAAGTCTTAAAAAAAATAAAAAGGTTTAAGAACAGTAGTAATGAATGGCACTGGGGATGGATCGAGGGTCCCCCGGGGTCTCACACACACCAGAGTAGCAGTCTACCACCTAGCCACCTCCAACTCCTCTGACCTTAAACTGTCCAAAGTGTCCGTGTCCTTCCTGGTGGGTCCCATTGTGAGAACTCTCACTTGGGAGACACCGACATACACCTATGTCCTCCCCATAGGACACCAACAACAAACCCATTGGAGTCCAGCTTGGGGAACCCCGAGCTACTGTGTCTGCTTACAAAGCATGGCTGAGGTGCTCCTTACAGGAGCATGGGCGACCCAGCAGAAAGTCTGAGCCCAGTATGGATGAGCACCTCCCTACAGCTGTGCTATACCTCCTGAGACCCAAGGCTACCCACAGTTAAGCAGAATGACAGACAAATATCTGGGCTCAGGAGGGAGCAGCCGCAATCTCAGGTGAGGGTCCAGCAGCCCTTCCCTGACTCTGAGAGAATGACAATGTTAACAACTCCAGTTTCAGGACGTCCTGGAAGTTGTCACAGCTAGTCTAATGACAGCTGTTGTGCTGGGAGGATAGTGCCCTACAATACCATGTAGGACTGATTCATCTTTCTGCAGGACTGCCTACCTTCCTTCCTCCTGTCCATCCATCCATCCATCCATCCATCCATCCATCCATCCATCCATCCATCCGTCAGTCTTTCTGGCTTTCCCTTCTTCCTTCCCTCTCCTCCTCACCCTGCCCCCACCTTTCCCATCAGACTGGCCTTGAACTTGCTATGACTTTCCTGGAACCCATTATGTAGACCAGATTAGTTTCTGCCTCCTGAGTGCTGTGTTAAAGGTGCTAATATTTTCTTTTAAAGGAAGGCCAAGTCGAAAAGTGATCTGGGTTTGACTGCTGAACGATTCATTTTTTAGATCTATTTTTATTTGTGTGTGTGTGTGTGTGTGTGTGTGTGTGTGTGTGTGTGTGAGAGAGAGAGAGAGAGAGAGAGAGAGAGAGAGAGTGTTTAGATAGAAGAGGGCCTTGGAATCTTGAGCTGGGGTTGAATCAAACTCAGGTCCTCTGGAAGAGCAGCAAGTGCTCTTAATCGCTGAGCCAGCTCTCCAGCTCCAATGTACATTGTTTGAGCCTCAGGAAAATTGCCAAAATAGCACAGTTCTTTATATTTTTATTTGCCTATTTATTTACATGTGAGCATGGTCTCTGTAGCCCAGTCTGTCCTGGAATTCCTGATCCTCCTGCCTCGTCTTCCTGAGTATTGAGATCATAGGTGTGCGCCATTAAGCAGTATTGGAGATCAAACCCAGGACGTCTTAAATTATAAACATATCAGGCTCTATCATGAATGTCTTACAGTAGTGTGGCATGGATATTAAAATTAATTAACAAATTAATGAACAAATACTGAGAAGTTAGTAACCAAATTTATAGTTTGTTCTGGTTTCTTTATTCTTTTTTCCCACGATTACACGTTCTGCTTGGTTATCGTGTCTCCTTAAGGTCTCCCTTGTCTGGGACAGTTGATCAGTTGCTTTTGATTGCATTAGAATTCAATAAACAGACACACAGGTACAGACAGTACACACACACACACACACATACACACACACACCTTTTTTCAGCCCTGGATATAGAACCTAGGGCCTCTTGCATGCTGGGTAGACTCTACTGCTGAGCTATATCTTAGGCCTCAAATGAATTAATTTTGAAGCATCATCTCATGTTACAGGCTAGCCTCAAACTCACTGTGCGGTTGCGCATGATCTTGAAGCCCGGATCCTCCTGCCTGCACTTCCCTGGGGCTGCAACACCCACCCTTGTGGGTCTGGGGATCAAACTCAAGGCCTGGTTCCTGCATGTTAGACAATCTGCCACTTGAGCCCCAGTCTGAAATTTAATTTTGATGCAGGCCACAGGAGCTCTGCTACGGGATTCTTAGTAAAATGGTGGCCCCCAAACTGTTTTACCCCAGAGTAGCTGTTGAGCTGTGTGTGACACAAGCCTACTTTTCCACTGGAGAACTGGAAGGTGCTGACAGCTTCCCAGCCATGTCCTCACCTAACGCCTGGTGAATAACACCCAATGGAAAAATGCAGGCTGGCTGGAGGTCGTGGCAGTCA
Organism: Tokudaia tokunoshimensis; assembly: GCA_036184795.1. Lineage (NCBI taxonomy): Eukaryota > Metazoa > Chordata > Mammalia > Rodentia > Muridae > Tokudaia > Tokudaia tokunoshimensis. The sequence goes on from BTHU01000010.1 coordinate 101,431,433, forward strand.
GGGGAGGAGTGCTGCAAATGGCAGTGGGCAGCGGGCAGCGGGCAGTGGCTGTCGGCGTTGCCTCCCCAGCCCAGAACTGAGCCTGCGGTTTCTCTGCACATTCAGAACTCTCACTGTTGGGGCTGCTGTTTCCTCCCTGACAGCGCCAAATGAAAATGCATCCGGAGGCTTCAGTTCTCAGCTGCCAAATCAAAGTCAGTTTATCAGTGAGCACCCGCCAGACCGCGGCTCTGGCGGCAGCCTGTGTGCCCGCCCTGCTCAGCTTCCTCTTTGAAATGCTCTTTTCTAAGAACTGAGAATAAGCAACCTAGGCCGTGACTTCACTTTTCTCGGAACTGCTTTACATTATATATATTTTAAAAATGTGAAACCATCACTTAGCTGGTTTTGGATCGCCTGAGTTCCCTAATTCTTTCTGTTGCATGTTCTTGTAAAGCTGAAGTTTTACCGCAAAATTCTGCAGGAGGGGGAAAGAAGGGCTGTGTGAAATAGGGCAGTGTCGTGTTTTAGCTGGCTTGTGTGTGATTTAATGATTAAAGAGAAAAAGAAACTAGAGGAGATGCTGTGAAGAGTCAGGGATCAGCTCTGAGTTCTGCCTGGCCAGCCAAGGTTGATGCTGGGCCCTCTCCACGTTTGCTGATCAGCTAGCTACCTCTTGCAAGGATAAGAGGGAACCTGGATATGGTGGTGCACACCTGTAATCCTGACTTTCTGGAGGTGAAGGCCACTCAGGGCCATAATGCAGGCCCCGGGTCCTTTGTTGACAATAACAAGACCCTCTGTAAAGAGGAAGAGGGCAGTCGAGGGCAGTGTATGGTGGTGGAACTGCCTACTTGGCGTGAACGAAACCCTGGGCTTGACCCCTAACACACCAACAAGTTGGGCATTGTAGTTCTTGCCTGTAATCCCAGCAGTAAGGAATTGGAGAATCAGAAGTTCAAAGTCACCATGGGCTACATAGCAAGTAGCCTGGGCCAGCCTGGGCTACAGGAGACACTGTCTTAAAACAAAACAAAACAAACAAACAGAATAGGTTTGAGGACAGCCAAGACTACAGAAACCCTGTCTCGAAAAAACGAAAAGAAAAAAAACAGGATAGGGGAAAAGGAGTGGATATGTCTTTAGTCACAGTTAGCCACAGTGCCCTACATCACCGTTCAGGGCCTCCCACCTTGTCACACTGTGGGCTAGTACTGGTCCCACCGTCTCCTACCTGACCTGGGGTTTGAAGGTCAGCCTTCGAGGGGGAGACAATCCTTCAAAGGGTGCTGCTGGTAGGCTCTTGGGAAATGAAGTTTGCCACCCCTCTTTCTGAGTGGGGAGGTCTCGGGGTTGTTTTAAAATCCTTGCTTGGCATCTCTGTCCCCTGGGGACTCACATCACATCACACACACACACACACACACACACACACACACACACACACACCAAGTTGTAGGAGTTTCAGGTTGAAGACAGAAGCCACAGAGTAAAGGCACAGTTCTCATGAGCCTTGGCATTTGAGGGCTATAAAGCTCTATTTAGTTAGCTAGTTGTCTAGAGTGTGTGTGTGTGTGTGTGTGTGTGTGTGTGTGTGTGTGTGTGTAGGTGGACATTTGCTGCGGCATGGGTATGGAGATCAGAGGATAAATTGTGGAAGTTGATTTTTGATTTCTACGAGGTGGGATGCAGGGTTCAAACTCAGATGTTTGGGCTCGGTGCCAAGTGCCTTTACCCTCAGAGCCGTCTTGCTGGCCTGGGTTTGAGTTTTTGTTGTTATTGTGGTTTTTGTTTGTTTGTATTTAGTAACTTTTAAGATTTATTTGTGTGTGTTCCCAGGTGCATAAGCATGAGGACTGTGGGAAGGTAGAGGACTGCTTTCCGTAATCCATTCTCTCCTCTGTGCCTACCTCAGTTGAGTCCTGCAGTAGGTGCTTTTACCCACTGAAGCCCGCTTGTCCGTTTGTGAGGCAGTTTCTCATAGCTCAGGCTGTCCTGAGCTTGGTAACCCTCCTGAACCCTGGATCACAGCTGTGCTATTCTGCCTGGTTCCTGTGTGCTGGAGACTAACCCTGAGCTTTATGCATGGCAGACAGACACCCCACCAACTGAGCTGTGTCTACAGAGCAGGTTTTTTGTTTTCCCCTTGTTTCTCTTTTCCAGACAGGGTCTCACTACGTAGGCCAAGCTGGCCTTGATTCTCTTGCCTCAGCTCCTGAGGTTCTGGGATCATTTGTATGTACTGCTGTGCCGGCATTTTAGGTCCCTTGCAGTTGCCTGAGGTGCTGGCTGGAAGGCAGGAAAATACTCTTCAGAGAGGAAAGATCTGGAAGTATAAAAGAGTCATGGCAAAGAGCAACTGCTGGTGTGCCTGGGATAGTAACTTCCTTGACAAAGAGCCCCCTTTACCTAGCAGGCCTATTCCCCTTGCATTGCCCCAGCAGGCACAGGGGCAGGTCATGAGCTAGTAGGTGCCTGGTGGTGTTAGAGACAGTGCCCTTCAGAGCCAGCACCTTAGTTCTTCTCTGGTGGCTCCTTGGGACTGCTCTAGAGTGGAGTATAGCGCCCCCTGCTGCTTGGCCTGGGTCTGGTCTGAGCCCTAGGGAATGGGAAGAGAGCCTGAAATCACAGAATGAAAAGCCTCAAAATGAAGCAAAGGAACAAATAGGGCCACAAGAAGTTTCACAGCCATCCACCCTGGGAGTTCAGCCCATTGTGGCCAGACAGGTGGGGGCAGAGTGGGGGTGGTTTGGGCACCAGATGGGTTTCAATGGACTTGACATTCAATTCAACTAGTCTCTTTTATTGTGTTACCTTAGGTGTGTCCCTTCGTCTCTCTGAGCCTTATTTATCTGTTTAGGCTTTTTAGGCTGTTTAGGTCACTATGTAGAAGCTGAACTGAAACTCCTGATGTAGCCGAGGTTATCCTCTAACTTGCAAAGATTGTCCTGCCTCTCAACCATGCCCAACTTTTATTATTTTTATGAGTTATTATAATTACTATGATTGTTGTTGTTATTGAAACAACATCTCGTAATTGTAGCCCTGGCTGGTCTGGAATTCACAGAGATCTGCCTGTCTCTGCTTCTAGCATGCTGGCATTAAAGGCAGGCACCACCATATCTAGTTATAAGCAACTCAAAGTATTTAGCACTTGGGACTGAACCCAGGGCCATCCCAGGGCAAGTACTCAGTCACTGGGCTACATCCCCAGCCCCTCTGCTGCGGCCTTTTGCTTCCAGACAAGGTCTTACTAGCTTTCTCAGGCAGCTGAGTGTCTGGGATTAAATCTGAGTTACTAGGCCTAGCTCTTTATAAGCAATTTAAAATTATTGTGGTTGTTGTCATTATCATCAGGGCCAGTGAGGAGGATGAGAGATTGCCAGTGCTTACTGACCTGAGTTCATTTCAGGGAACCTACAGAAAGATGAGAGGAGAGAAGCTATCCCTGAAAGCTGTCCTCTTACCTCCATATAAATCAGTGGCATGCGTATGTCCCAATATCCACATACAATAATAAAGTACAAATTGAAATGAACAGACATCATTATTATTATGTGCTGGAGATGAAACCTAGGGCTTCCTGTATGTACATGAGTGCCCTACCTTGGAACCACATCCCAGCCTTCTAGGCATTTTTCTGACCTCTGTAGAGAAGAATGATTGGCTCAGAAAGGGTGAATGACTCCTCTGCTCAACTGTTATGGGAATCCAAGCAATAGGTGCCTTTGTTCTTGTTTTGTTTTGAGGCAGGGTTTCTCTGTGTAGCCCTGGCTGTCCTGGAATTCAGTCTGTTGACCAGGCTGCACTCAGATTCAGAGATCGTCTCACCTCTGCCTCCTGAGTACTGGGATTAAAAGCGTGCACCACCACACCTGAGTGGGTGCCTTTAAAGGAAGGTTGCTTCATTGGCCTTTGTCATCAAGCTCTAGTGCCTGCTGGGCCCTAGGTCTGGAGACAATGAAAGGAAGACCCTTGGCTGCTGCACAACTTGCCTTATCTCTGTTGTATGCATGCAGGCCTACCTCATTGCAAGAATCACTTCTGAGGGGGCTGGAGAGATGGCTCAGAGGTTAAGAGCACTGACTGCTTTTCCGAAGGTCCTGAGTTCAAATCCCAGCAACCATATGGTGGCTCACAACTATCCGTAGTAAGATCTGACTCCCTCTTCTGGTGTATCTGAAAACAGCTACAGTGTAGTCACATATAATAAATAAATAAATCTTAAAAAAAACAAGATCACTTGTGAGGCTAGGAATGTGGCTCAGTTGGTAGAGTACTTGCCTAGTGTGTGTGAAACCCAGGGTTCATTTCCCAGCATTGCATTAAACTGACCGTAGTGGACACACCTGCAGTCTCAGCGCTCAGGAGGTGGGGACGGGGTCAGAAGTTCAGTCACCTGCTCAGTGACTTAAAGGCCAGCCTTGGCTTATAGAAGTCTTTTGTTGGCTGGGCAGTGGTGGCACACACCTTTAATTAATTCCAGCACTTGGGAGGCAGAGGCAGAGGCAGATGGATTTCTGAGTTGGAGGCCAACCTGGTCTACAGAATGAGTTCCAGGGCAGACAGGGCTACACAGAGAAACCCTGTCTCGAAAAACAAAACAAAACAAAAAAACAAAAAAGGAAGTCTTTTATTGTTTAAGTTGGAAAAAGTCCATTTTGCAACTAAGATAGCGTTCACAGGTTCTGGTTAGGGTGTCATCACAGGAAAAAAGGGCATTCTGTCTGCCGGGTCTGTCCTCCAGCTGCACAATTATCTCATAATCTTGAATGCTCCTCCCACTGTGGCAACAACCCACCTCCCTAGAGGTCATCCAGCTCAACTGAGGGAGCAGGGATGTGGTGTGGACAAAGAAGATCAGCCTGAGAAAGGCACAGAGGCCCTGCACTGGGAAATTCAAAACTACAAACACCTGTTCCTCCCTCCTCCCATTGGGCGAGGAGAGGAAAGGTTTTGAAATTTTATGATTGCTTTTATCTACTTGTAGTATGTGTACATGCAGAGTTAGGAAGTGGAGCAGGGGGATCAGAAGCTTCAGGTCATCCTTGGCTATACTGCAAATTAGAGTTCAGCCCCGAATGTATGAGACTATCTCAAAAGGAAAAGAAAAAAAAGAAAATATTAGGGAATAGCAGAGTTGGTGATTGCTGTTTGACTGGAATATTCGACCTTACCAGATGTTCTGGAACAGACATCTGGACCATCTTGAGCTGGGTAGGGTGACAGACTCATGGGGTTGCTGATTCTTGAATGTGGTTCGTGTGTCTTGTGGGGTTGCCAGACACAGTGGATATGATATACAGGCTGCCTTTCACCGGATCAATAGGATAGAAACAGTGCCTGCACAGTGGGGAAACCCAACAGACAGCCTTAGCCAGATGACCTGGCTTTAATATCACATGTCAAGGTGACCATAACAGCCCCAGGAGCTGTCCCGCGGGGTCCTCAGGAGTGTGCATTGGACCCATCACCCTGGAGAGGTGTGTGACAACATGGCATCTCCCATGTGTGACCGCCAGGAGGACAGCCCACACCGCCATGAGCGCAGTCACTCAAACAACAGGTTTTCCATCTGTGCTCCTGTGAACCAAGAGTCTCTCAGCACGGCTGGGTTCTTTGCTCAACCCCACTGGGTGAATGGAGGGGTCACTTTGGTGAGGGGACCAAGAGAAGGTTTTGTCCCATTTGTTGAAAGCATTTGGGCGTCCAAACAACAGGACGTAGGGCTTGTTTCCTTGTCACTTATAGACTTGGGGTCCCCAGAGCCCTCCTCTGTCTTCATAGCAGGATCGTGGGTCCCGCTCATCTTCTTGTTTCTTGATTTCCTATCTTCCCTCTCTGGGCCCAGGTTTAAAGGTTTTCCTTTCTTAAAGTAGTGTGGTACTTAAATTACACCAGTAAAAATCTTTTCATTGGCATTTGAATACCAGGAAGAAGGTGGGCCTTTTGTAAGTGGGAGTCTTGTGTGTAAAAGGCTCTTAAGATCCTGCCACAGGACCTGCAGGCAGGATACCAGCATAAGGAGTTAATGAGGCAGACAATGCTTTCAGTCTAGGCTCCACCAGCACTCAGCAGGCTGGGAGCCTCTTACCTATAAAGTGCCAGCACGCCCAAGCTTGTTAAATTTGCCCTGTTGGTGCCAGCACATTGGCTGGGGCGTGCATCCTCGTTACTCACCTGTCTCAGAGATCATAGATCTGCTTCTCCACATTCTTCAACGTGTGTGGTTGGCAGTGTGGCCCTTTAAGACCAGCGAACTTGGTGGCTCCTCCGGGATCTTGGCCTCTCCGTCTGGCTGGCTGCCCCAGACTTGGCACAGGGAAGAAATGTCAACAAAAAAAGGCCTTTTCGCCAATGTGAATGTGCAGTAAAACGCATATCCAATTCATACATCAGTGCAACTGTGCGTGTAGATGAGATCTGACCGAGGTGGGCTAAAGAGTGCCGCTAGAAGTGATTCTCACCTCCTCCCCCTCAAAGGCTGGTGAGTGAGGAGACATTTGCTGGTGGGAGCTCTACATCGTTTTTTTCCACACTCTTGCTGATGCCCTTGAAAACCTTGTGAAATTATTTGTGGAGAAAGAAAGGACGAGAGGCATTTTGGGTAATGACAAAGCAGCCATCTAAAGCTGCAAAGGTTCCAACATGGGTGGTTTTATAGCTAATTGGAAAAACATGTTTCTTTCAAGTTGACTTAATCTTTTCTGCAGTGCTTGGAGCTTTGAGAGTTCCCAGAGGCTTAAGGGTGTAATCGCTCCAGGGTGGTCATCCCAGTTACAGAGGAGCAAAGAGCCCCTTCATGCCATGCCAGCATGCCATCTGGGGATCGTGTCAGTAATCTTCCTGACTAGGGCATGGGCTAGGTGTTGGGCTAGCAGAGTGAGAGGCTAGACTCTGGCATGGAATTTAGTCTTTGGGGTGTAGACAGGAGAAGGAAACTGCTGTATGGGGGTCTGAGAGCTGAGGGCTCCCCCTCCCCTTGGTACTGTACTCATTCCCCGGGCCTGTCACCCTTTGGCAGGGGTATTTTGTTTTGTTTATTTTCAGACAGGGTTTCTCTTTGTAGCTCTAACCATAATGTCATAACTACGTAGACCTGACTGGCCTCAGACTCAGAGATCCACTGTCTGCCTCTGCCTTCGGAGAGCTGGAAGTAAAGGTGTATGCCACCATACCTGGCTGGGCGGCTTACTCTAAGACTTCTGAGTCAAAGGTCCCGGCCTTCTCTTTCTCTTTGGGGTTCTCCTGTGGTGAGGATCCCTGGGGACAGACGACTGGCTGACCTACTGCTGCACCCTGCTGGCTCCTCTGGCTCAGACCCTGGAAACACAAAGACTCGAGGCCTGCGTCTGGTCTCAGTGCTTGGGTCTTCGTTCTCTTGGCTGCTGGGTTGCTATATGTGAGTTTGGGGTAATGGTGCCCTGTATTCCCATTTCAGGATAAATACAGGGCATGGAGCTCGCCCAAGAACAAAAGGCAGCCCTGCTATTAGAATTTCATGGTTTTGTGGTCCCCCTCATTCTTTCTTGAACTCCCAGAAGAGGTTTAGCAAGCAAGGAAGGGCATTTTGGATCCCTGAGCACTGCTGGGGAACGGCCCTGCCCTTAGCTGGCTGTGAGTCTGACCATGGGACTGCTGATGCGTAGGCCTCTGCCGTGGGCTGCCGGCCTCCCTCTGTCTGCTGGGAGCTGGTCCTGCCCTATATTGCTTTGCTTGTTGCCATTACAACCTGATAAAACCAAGTTAAGGAAGGCCTTATTCTGGCTCACCGTTTGAGGGCACAGCCCCTCGTGGTGGACATGAAGGCAGCTGATCACATGGCATTCGTAGACAAGAAACAGATGAGTGGGGGTGCTCATTTTGTTACCCCCTTTTACTCAGTCCAAGACTTTGAAATGGGATGGTGCCACCACTTTTAGGGTGCAGCTTCTCAGTTGTACCCCTCTAGAAACACCCCAGAGACAAACAGCAATGAAAATTCACCAGTACATGGATGTCGCCCTGCACAGCACAGGCTGTGTGCTCGTGAGAGTCAGGACAGCCTTGCTCCGAGGGAAGACAGATCTTAATCACAGCAAGTGTATAACCAGCCCTCCCCAGCTCTGGCCTCTCCTTACAGTAAAGATCCCATCGTGTGACTTACAATGGCAGAGGGCCTGATCTCCAGTTGCTTACGGTGGGGTTAGGAAGTAGCCCTCAAACATGTCTCCCCATGGAGGAGGAGGTAGGGGAAGTCTCTCCAATCGATCAGCCCAGAGACACAGACAGTTTAAGTTTAAGGAGTCTGGAGAGACTAGAGTGGGCTGTGCCAGGATGGGGTGGCAGGGTGGGTTCTGTGTTGTGAGTCTGTGGATTAGAAATATTTTTATGAATATTTATTAGGTGGGTGGCATATTCATGAGGTAAAGTGTCTCTTTCCCTCCCAAATCATGGTGGACTGGATCACCCTTTAAGAGTATTTCTTCCCATGATCCTCTAGGAAACTCGCTAGGAGGATCAAAAAAAAAAAAAAATGTAAACGATACTGTAACGAAGCCGAAGCCTGGGCCTTTGGGGATACAGACCATTCCTTAGAGCACGTGTGTGGGCGAATGTCTTGGCACCTTAGTTTCTAACGTGGTGGGGACAACTAGTTTGCAGCCTCAAGGGTGTTTAACCACGAAGGGGCATTCTGACCGCCGGCAGACAGCTGCCAAGGTGCAGCTGCGGTTTTCCTTACTACCTCTCAGCCAGCCCTTCTGAGACTCTCCCGGGGCCATGATTGGTCTCATTGCTGTCGGTTGGGTAAGTCATTCATTATTTTCAAAATGAGGGTTTATTGTGAAAACTGTGACTGCCTGGGTTTTACATTAATTTTCGAGGTGGCATAAACAAGAACAGGTTTTATGCTGTCTGTGGGACCCATTGCGCATGTGTACTAACTGATAGGCTCCATGGCTGACCAAGCCTGTGCTTTATGCAAACACTGAATTGCCCCAGCTGCCTGAGATCCTGTGATGAGTGATTCTAAAGCAGGAATAGTTACTTTGTACAGGGCCACACAACTGCTACTTAAGACTTAAGGTTGGGGGCTGGAGAGATGGCCTTGCCTTTAAGGGCACTGACTGCTCTTCCAGAGGTCCTGAGTTCAATTCCCAGCAACCATAACCATCTGAAATGGGATCCAATGACGTCTTCTGGTGTGCATAAAGAGAACGACGAGCAACAGTGTACTCATATACAATAAATAAATGAACCTTAAGAAAAGAAAGACAAGGTTCAAGTTGGAGTGGTAGTGCACCCCTGTAATCCAGCATTGGAGAAGGGAGGCTTGAAGACCTGCAAAGCCATCACTGCCAGGTGACCTCACTACCAAGGGTGCAGAGGGATCCCAGGGGCTCAGGCCTTCTCACAGACACTGTGCTTATAGTGAACCCTGGTGCAGACCTTAACTTTTCTCCTTACAGAGACATTTCTGGGGGCAGGGGTGTGCCTCCGTCAGTGAAGGGCTTGCGGCACAAACATGAGGATAAGTGTGGAGCCCCAGCACTCCTGTGACACTGGGTGCAGCAGAGCACATGTAACCCTGCCTGGAGCTCCCGGCCAGCCTGTCTAGCCGAGGGTGAGGTGCCTGCGGCTCAGTGAGAGACCCTGCCTCAGAAAAACAAGGGAGTGTGAGGACTGTTTACTCGAGAAGGTTATATTAAGAATGTATACATATATACACATATGCATGAAACAACAATTAGGGCATATGGGAGGGTTTAGAAGGACAGGGAAGGGAAACTGATATGATTAAATTACAATGTCAAAAAGAAAAGAAAAGGGGCTGGAGAGATGGCTCAGCGGTTAAGAGCACTGACTACTCTTCCAGAAGTCCTGAGTTCAATTCCCAGTAACCACATGGTGGCTCAAAACCATCTGGAATGGGATCTGACGCCCTCTTCTGGTGTGTCTGAAGACTGCAATATTGTACTCACAAATAAAATAAATCTTTTTAAAGAAAGGAACAGTGGAGAAAATATTACTAATTTATATTAAGGATGTCTAGTGTGCAAAAAAACTTCTCTAATTCTCTGTGTTTTTAGGCACATGGCTGAATATTTTCTGTAGTGAGAGGTTCATGTAACTAATGCATTATGAATAAAAATGAAATGTGTGATATCCTAAAAACTGGAGAGCACAGAGGGAAACAGCTATCTTGTTCACTGTCTATTGCTCAGCTAAACCCCATGGCCTACAGAAGCTCCTGGAAGAAAGGGTTTATTTCACTTACAACTTACAGTCCCTCAGGAAGGACAGTTAGGGCAAGAACTCAAGGCAGGGACGGACCTGGCGGCAGAAGCTGATGTGGAGAACTCCACACAGTGGGGTGCTGCTTACTGGCTTGCTCCCCATGACTGCTTTCTTATAGAACCCAGGACCACCAGCCCAGGGGTGGCCCCCCCCACAGTGGGCTGGACCCTTTCCTATCAATCATCAATCAAGGAAATTGCTCTGCAGTCTTGCCCACAGGCCAATCTGGTGGGGACATTTTCTCAACTGAGATTCCTTCTTCCCAAATGACTGTACCTTGTGTCAAGTTGACATAAAACTAGCCAGCACAACACCCAATATCAATACACTCACACACTCACGCATACACACACACCACATACACAGAAAGGATTCCCAGATGCTCTGTGGAAAAGAACAGTCCCAATCCTGGATGGCTATTTGTATCCAAAGAGAAAAAGATTAGGGTTGCTAAGGAAACAACTTGCATAGTTTGGCAGAAATGAGTTACTGGTGAAATGAGTAGCGGTTAATTCAGAGGACAGACAGGAAGGGACACTTGTTTCTGGGTAAACTGAGTCACAGAGCATAAGAGGAGCAGGGCAAACAGGGCTCCAGGGCTCTCCCTTTCATCCTGCTTTTTGAGACAGGGTCCTATTGGCCTCAGACTCACTGTGTAGCTTCTGGTTGTCCTGTCTCCACCTCCTGAGGGCTGGGATTACCAGTTAGTTGCCATACCTGGTTCCTGTTGCTTGGGATCAAATCTAGGCTTTAATGGATGCTGGGCAAGCAGTCTACCATTGACCTTTACTGGGACCCTTTCTAATTTGCTCACCCAGTCTTGTAACGGGTGAACAGGCCTCTAATATGGCTGAGTGGAAGCAGATAGGCAGCTATGCATGACGAAGGCATAACAGGCCATGTCTCTAGGAACTGCAGGCTAAGATTGTGGATGGTAGAACATGTCCCCGACTCTGACTTCTTTCTCCTATTGGGCTCTTTACAAATTGAAGTAGAGGCTAGGTGTGGGCACATATCTGCAATCCAAGGCAGGATGATTGCCACAAATTTGAGGTGAGCTTGGATTGTATAATAAGAAACTGTCTCAAAAAAACTGACCTATAAGTCATAAATTACACTTCTGTAAGGCACACAGGTCATAGGTTTCCACGTATGCACAGGGCTGGGCAGTTGATGTTCCTTTATGCTGTCAAAGGAACTCTGCCTGATTTCCACCATCCCAAACCTCTTACTCCCCTCCACCTCAGTTACTATGAATGTGCTCACAGCCTCTGCATTTCTGTCTCATACATGGAGTCAGTGATGTTTGGTGTCTGGCTGCTTTCTCTGAGCTCAGTGTCATGTTTTTGATGATCCAAGCTGAACATGATTGTTACTAGGTTCTTCTTGGTGGGTGAGTATATTCTACCGTGTCAATGCCCTAGACTGGTATCTGCTTGCTAGCAGAGTTATGGTAAAAAGAGAATTGTTAACTTCTAATGAGATGGTAGGAGTTCCCCAGCAAGCCTGGGTTTAGGAAAGGACTTAACCAGATGTTAGGAGAAACAGAGAATGTGATAAATCTCAAATAAATAAATAAATAAGAGAGAGAAAGAAAGGCCGATAGTTCTTTTATACAGCATTCAGGTAGGCGGGGCATGTTTTGTGGGGAGTTTTGAATTGTTCTTTGTGTATGTGTTGGCATTTGTGTGTGTGTGACTGGGAGAACCTGTGCCTTGACACATACAGAGTGGTCAGAAGACAGCCTTGGGTGCCAGTCACCTTGCATTACTTGCAGCTGCCTTCACCAGGCCCTTTGGTGGATGAGCTTCTGAGGATTCTCCTGGCTCCGTTCCAGTCACATGTATTAGAGTGCTGGGACTCAGAGCCCACAGGACCTGCCCAGCTTTCCTGGATTCTGGGGTTTGAGTCTAGATCCTCACTCCAGGCACATGCGTCACCCGCTCGCTCGCTCGCTCGCTCACTCACCGCCACCTTCTCTGCAGCCACTCCTTTGGATTTCGGTTGGATTGCCTGGCTTGTGCTCCTCTTGTAGGCTTTGCAGGGAGCTGCTGTCTGTTCTTTCTCACACTTCACTTAGCTGCCCTTTCTGGCATTAGTCGAGTCTCTCTCTTTCCTTCCTTCCTTCCTTCCTTTTTAAAACATGGTCTCAAAATGTAGCCTTGACTGGCTGACCTGAAGCTTGCTATGTGACCAGGTTAGCCTTGAACTCACAGCAGTTTGCCTGTTTCTGCCTCCCAAGTGCTGGGTCTATTAGTGTGTGCCACCATGACTAGCTAATGGTATTGGTTTTGAACATTTTCTCCCATCTTTTCTTTTTGCATTTTTGTTTGTTTGTTTGAGACAAGGTAGCTCAGGCTAGCCTCAAACTTGATAAGTAACAAGGACTCCAGTGCCCAACCCTTAGCAGTCCTACTATAAGAGGACTCTTATCCAGAGTCCTCCTGCCTCTGCTCCAAGTTCTATTGGCTTTTTTCTTTTATCTTCTAGCTATGCATTTTGGAGGCTAGGCAATCCTCCCAGACCTGCGCTGCCAGGCCCACACTGGACATGTTTTCTTTAGTGTTTGTTCTGGGATTACAACACCAGCATGTGCTAACTCATCATGGGACTCTTCAGCTCACGCGGAACTGCTCTGAGAAAAGGCAATAAAAGGCGGGGGTGTCTGACACGAGGGTGACCCTGAAGACACGAGCTGAGTCTCAGAGGCTTTCACAAAAGCCTCCATGTCCAGGATAGGGGAATCCTGGGAAACAGACTGGGCCTCTGGTCTCTTCTCACAGGGGAGGAAAGGAGGAAGGGACAGGTTCTGACTAAGGGTCATGGGGTTCCTTTTTAAAAGGAAAAATGTCTACATATATCTTTTTATAGCCCGGATCTTGGTCATACTGTCTCCCACTCCCTCTGTTCAGTTCCCCTCATAGCATCTCTCCCATTTCTTAGCTTCATGTCTTTTTTTTTTTTAAACCACTAAATTTGGTTAGTGCTGCCCATATGCACGTGTGTATGGGGTCATGCATGGGGGCCTGGGTGACCCTACCAATGCTCCCTCTCCAAAGAAAAGTGACATGTCCCCAGAAGCCATCACCCGCCACTGGCTCCTCTGCTAGGGGTTGGGCACTGGAGTCCTCGGGAATGTTAAAATGTTGATCTTTTGTGGGTCTGTGCGGTGGGCACGGCCACTGTGAGTTCGTGGGTGTAGCAGTCATGCTTTGTCCAGAGGCCAGCCCTTGCATCCTTTCTATTTCCTCTTCTGAGATGTCCCCTGAGCCTTCAGGGGTGGGTCGCAAAGGTTCTAAGGTTGACTGCTGTCAGTCAACAGTGAACGTTCTGTGAGTAAATAAAACACCATTGAATTGTACACTTTATAGGCATAGTATTACTGTGCATGGTGTAAAAATTACCCATGTATTATTCAGATACTGATTTCTGGACCCCCATATCTGCTTGCAATCCTTATTTTGAGGATCTCCCGTCTTAATGCTGTGAAAACATTGCTCCTCAATTATTCCCTGATTGGCCAATAAAGAAGCTGATCAGCCAGTGACTGAGTGGGAGAGAGAATAGTGCTGGACTTCCTACCAGCCAGGGGTAGGGGGGTGGGGTGGAGTGCAGGGGGGTGGGAGGGGGAGAGAGGAAGTGGGATTTCCCCACAAGGTGGGAGTCCAGGAGAGGCCACAAGGAGGCACCTGGGGCCCAGTGAGCCGGATCAGTACTAACATGCAAGTACCACTGGGATTTTGGCTGGGAGGTAGCCAGATTAGCTGAGAGGATGGAAATGAAGTATATGCTTGGTTGTTGCGTCCAGTCTCAATTATTGGAGGGTCAAGAGGGAAACTGCAACGAACACTTGTAAATTGCCCCTAACAACACTTTTAATTATGTGTGTGTGTGTGTGTGTTATATGTGTGGTTCAGTGTGCATACTTATACCCACGTGTGTGTGTGGTATATGTGTGTTCAGTGTGCATACTTATACCCACGTGTGTGTGTGTGTGTGTGTGTGTGTGTGTGTGTGTGTGTGTGTGTGTGTGTATGTAAGTCAGAGGATGACCTCAGGAGTCAGTTCCTGCCTTCTTTTACCTTTTTTGATTGGGCCTTCTCTTTTCTAGTGCTTCCACCAGGCTGACCTGCCCACGAGCTTCTGGGGATCCCGTCTCCACCCTGCATCTGTACCTTACCTGTACCTCCATGTCCTGCTGCTCTGTGGACTTGGGGGTCTGAACTCAGGCCCCCGCATGTGCGCAGCCGGTACTTCATTCCGTGAGCATCTCCCTGGCCTCAAGTCTGTGTTTTGAACACGAATTGTGAGACCAGCAGAGTGATATCACTGTCCTACGAATTTTCCTCATGTTTAGGATCCTTTGTCTTCATCATGAAAACTATTTTTAGGCACTGGAGAGATGGCTCAGTGGTTAAGAGCACTGGCTATTCTTCTAGAGTTTAATTTCCAAAGCACCCACATAACAGCTCACAGCCATCTGGATCTATAGTCCCTTGAGAGCCAATGCCTTCTTCTGGCGTGCAGATGTACATGCAGACAAACACTCATATACATAAGCAACACATCTTAAACATAAATAAACATCCCTCCCACCAGGGACTCAGAGGCAATGCATTTCCTCAGGTTGGTCTAATGTTTTATTTTGCTTACTGCACCCTTTTTGAGACATAGGTTCATATATGTAGCCTTATCAAACTCACTGTATAGCTGAGGACGACTTTGAACTTCTGATCCTCCTGCCTCTACCTCTCTAGCACTAGGATTACAATCATGAATACTACACCTGGTTTGTACAAAGCTAAATTAGTATTCAGGGTTTCATACATTCTAGGTAAGTGCTTCACCGAATGGATTTTATTACCCCTCCCCCTTTAAAAATTGTTTTCTTTTAAAATTATTTGTATTTGGTTTTATGCACATGTATGCAAATGCCCACAGAGACCAGAAGAGGGTGCTAGATCCTCCCAAAATTGAGTTACAGACAGTTGTGAGCCATTCAGTGTTGGTACTGGGAACCAAACTCAGGTTTGGTTCAGAGCAGGGGTATGTCTCTGTTAGAAAAGAATATTCTTGGTATTACAGGAGAGTCAGGGCTACACAGAGAAACTCTGTCTCAAAACCATCACCCCTCCCCACCAAAAAAGAAAAGAAAAGAAAGAAATACATGAACAAAGTGAAAGAAACTGAGCAAGGCAATTTCTTTGTAAAACGAGTCACTACTGTCAGCGAGCACAGACTCTGGGCTGGGGAAGTTCACCTAGTGTTTATTCTAATGCAGGTAGTGATTGTGCCTCATCCTATTAGTGGGAGCTCCATCTCACAGTCTGGCTTGATTGGCTAATTGGCACAGATGGGAAAGATACAATAGTCAAATCTCACAAATGTCCAGCTAAACAACCATGTACACGGCTTTCAAGATCAGGGAGTTCATGGAGTACTGTTGCTCGGCAGGCTTGCTGCCTTTGATAGAAAGACTGTTCTCACATCTCTCGACTGTCGAGCTACCTCCACATTCCCCAGTCCCATTTTGGTTTTAAGGATAATGAGAATTTGTTGACTGTTAGGTCAACAGTGTCTCCTCGTCTCTTTGTTTTCTGGTTCTGCTGGTATTTGGGGGGACTCGGTTGTCATTACTGTTGTTCCCTCGAATGTGGCAGTGTGTGTGTGTGTTTGGGTGCATGTAGAGGGAGCCAGAAGACCAAGATCTCTGGTGGTTTGTATATGCTTGGCCAAGGGGTGGCACTGTTAGGAGGTGTGGCCTTGTTGGAGGAAGTGTGCCACTCACTGTGAGGGTGGACTTTGAGAGAACTTCCTCCTAGTTGCCTGAAAGCCAATCTTCTCCTGTTTGCCTTCTGAACAAGATATAGAACTCTCAACTCCTCCCTATGCCATGCTCCCACCTTGATGATAATGGACTGAGCCTCTGAACCTGTAAGCCCCATTAAATGTTTGCCTTTATAAGAGTTGTCTTGGTCATGGTGTCTATTCACAGCAATGAAACCCTAAGACAATCCTCTAAAAGGGTTGTGACCCACAGGTTGAGAACTGCTGTACGGGCTGGAGAAATGGCCTAGTTGTTAAGAGCAATTGCTGCTCTTACAGAAGACTTGATTTTGGTTCCTAGCATGCACATTGGGTAGCTTATAAGTGCTTGTAACTCTAGCTCCAGGGGAATCTGATGCCTTCATCTGGCCTCATGGGCACTGTACTCACACTTATATACACACATACATATATGCATGCATAATTAAAAATTAAAGAAACGGTTTTGGTGTGGTGGCTCATGCCATTAATCTCAGCACTTGGAAAGCAGAGGCGTGTGGATCACTTTGAGTTCAAGCATCTCTGCATCTAGTTCCAGGGCAGCCAGGAGTGAGACTGACCCTGTCTCAAATAAAATTTAACAACAAAAGCAATCTTTTAAAAGTTTATGACATTTATTTATTTATGTGCATGTATAGCAATCCATAGACAATTCTCTTCGTTACTGCCTAGGTCCTGGGGGTTGAAGCCAGGTACCACTCTGCAGCAGGAGTTTGCTCACTGAGCCGTCAGCCAGGCCCGCACCATTTCCAAAGTTTAGAACAGACAGTTTCCTGGGAGGAGTTTGGATAGGCTCATGTGAATTGACCTTATAAAAACCATCTTACTTGTGTGTGTGTGTGTGTGTGTGTGTGTGTGTCTATGAGTGCCCAAGGAGTCCGGAAGAAGGCATTGGATCCCTTTGGAGGTGGAGTTATAGGTGGTTGTGACTTGCCCACCATGGGTGCTGGGAACCAAACCCAGGGTACTCTGGAAGAGCCCCAAGTGCTCTTAACTGCTGAGCCCCATGTGGACTTTGTATGTAGACCAGGCAGACCTTGAGCTCACGCTCCTCTGCAGTGGTGGGACTAAGGCCAGCAGCACCATCCTTAGCCTAGGGTGACTCTTCAGGGAGGGGCAAGAGTGTGACTTCTTTCTTTGCCAGGAAGCCTCCAGCTTGAGTATCAATCACCTTAGAATCTTTGGGGTAGTTTAGAATGTCTTGTCTCTACTTGGTGTTTCACATCCTATTCTTTTGATCAGGAATCAGAGTCCTGCTATTTCCATTCCTAGTTTTACAGGCTGATGATTGTGAGGGAGGGGTCCATCCTTAATGACCTTCAAGCCAGATGATAGCTCATTAACATCCCCTGTAGCTGAAACTGTGGGTCTTTTTGATGGAATCACAAACCCTACACACACACACACACACACACACACACAACTGTGTTAAATTCTCAACTTGGACTCGTGCAACTACAATCTGCAAAACACTGATATTGAATCTACTTGAACAAGGGGACTACTTCCCCACTGGTACGTATGGTACATGTGAGTGTGTTTGTGTGTACTGTCTATATAAGTTGATATCAAATGTCTTCTTCAGGCACTCTGCACCTTACTTTTGAGACAGGGTCTCTCTCACTGAACCTGGAGTTCATTAACTGGACAAGACCGGCTGTCCAGCAAGCCCCAGGGCTCCTCCCGTCTGCCTCCTCAGCATAGAGATTGCAGGCACATGCCACCACTGCCGTGCTTCGGTTCTTACATGCTTGCTCGGGATCTGAACTCAGGTCCTCATGCTTGTACGGTAGTTACCTTACCAACGGGCCCTCTCCTCAGCTTCTGAGGGCACATTTCTGTGTGTGTGTGTGTTTGTGTGTACTTCTGTGCAGGTGTGTGGATCTGTGCATGTATGGAGGCCGGGGGGAGCCATCAGGTGACCTACTCTATCACTCTCTGCCTTATTCCCTTGAGACAGGATGTCTCATAACCTAGAGCGAGGCGGACTGCCGGAGCCGCAGCAGGCCTCCGCATCTGTCCCGCAGCACTAGGGCTAGCGGGTATGCAGCCACACTCGTCTCTGCACGCGGCTACTTGGGACCTGAACTCAGGTCCTCAGTTTGACCAAAAAACCACTTTTACCTGCTGAGCTATGTCTCTAGCCCCAAATATACCTTCTGATGTAACTTGACATCATCTTGTAACTTAACAACTCCTTTGAGAAAGGAGTGCATATTTCAGCCTGGGATGTGGCTACCGGTGTACTGGGGCGGGGCGCTGCCTTGGTGTACATGAGGAAGTCAGTTCTCCTGTGTAGGTTCAGGGGATTGAACTCTGTCAGGCTTGATAGGAAGCCTGTACCTACTGAGCCATGACACAAAGTGGGGGAAGTAGGTCTATGTACCTTTGAGAAGTAGACTGGACTGTTCAGTGACATCTGACCTCCAGACTATCTTCCCTAAGTGCAGGAGCAAGGAGGGACAAACATTCCTCACTGGGCTATTGTGAGGGCTAAGGAAAGGTCAAATGTTTTTCAAAACATCCTGAGCAGTTCCAGGTCACCACGAAGAAGGTCTTCTGGATGGAACTGGGACAAAATTCAAATATATCATCAATCAGAATAGCCCATGCCTCACGCCTCCTAGAGACCCCCTTGGGTGAAATGACCCTTTCACAGATATCCTGCTTATCAGATATTTACAATTCATAACTATTATGTAGCAAAGCTACAGTTATGAAGTAGCAATAAGACAGTTTTTTGGTTGGGGTCACCACATCATGAGGAACTGTATTAAAGGGTTGCAGTGTTAGGAAGGGTGAGCAGGCTCAGAGCCGCCAAAGCCTCTGCTTCTCTGGCACAAGGACCAATCAACCCCAGCAACCAACCCCATAGACACTCCTGAACTGCAGCTTTATCTTGCAGTTGAAAACGTAAGGTAAAAACAAACAGAAACCCATTTCCCAAGAGAAATGAGCAACAACAACCCTGCTGTCTAGTGGCTCAAGCTCCCCCATTTCCAACACACGTTGAGGAGGAGCCTTCCCCCCCATGCCCAAGAAGCATCCTGTATGTCCATCCTGGAGAAGCAGCCCTGAGGCCGTCGGTCCCCCCCCCCCCCGGGGTCAGGCGGCCTCCTATCCACCGGGTCACGGTCATCCCAAGGCTCAGGCTGCAGACACTTGCCTGTCGAGTGAGTGAGTGAGTGAAGCAGTGGCTTGTGCAAGTGTGGGTGCTGCTGTGGGGTGCCTTCCCAGAGGTGTGAGCCTTGGCCCGGCTACCTCCCAGTGAAGCTGAGAATGAATCCCCGGGCCAGCTAGGAGTCCCAGAGACACTGGGACCCGGGACTGGTTCTCCGAGCTTCTCTCTGCGCTTGGCAGGGAGGCTTGTTTCCCTCTCGGGTTTTCTGGCACTCTGCACTGGCGCCTCTTCCAGCCAAGAACCCTGACCTTGCCCGCCTAGGAACTAGGATTGGGGTAGAAGGTGAAGAGCTTGCGTCTTTGGCAGCCTTGTGTTGGCTTGGGCAAACTCTCAAACTGTAACAAAGAGAGGTAAGGTTGTACTGTGAGGCCTAGAAGGAGCGCCGTACCGTGTACTGGGGGTGGGCTAGGGTCCCTGTGGTAGCCCCTGGCCCTCCTGTCACCCACCCACTACTGTCTCCCTACTTGTAAGCACAGCAGGCATGATGCTGTGGGACATCACACACTCAGCCACCCACAGAGGTGCCAAACTAACAAGCATCTGCCAAGGGCTTCTTGGCAAGGGGAGAAACCAAGATAGAATATGCCACCAAAGGGAAGGGCTGGGGTCAGCACCCAAGGCTCTGGGGGCAGAGACTACCTGAGCTGGTGCAGGGGGAGAGAGAGAATATACCTGAGCCAGTGCAGAGGGTGGGGGTCATGCTGGACATGAATCTTGAGGGATCCAGGCTGTGGATGTGCTGAAGCTGCTCAAGCGTGGGCCCGTGGGCCGGTGGGCCAGTGGGCCCGTGGGCCGGTGGGCCGGTGGGCCGGTGGGCCCGTGGGCCGGTGGGCCCGTAGGCCTGTGGGCCTGTGGGCATAGAGCCCTGAGGACACCTCATGGCCTCTGTAGACAGACAGTTTCCACAAACTCAACTAGGTTCCTTGATTGATAGATAGATAGGTAGGTAGGTAGGTAGGTAGGTAGGTAGGTAGATAGATAGATAGATAGATAGATAGATAGATAGATAGATAGGTAGACAGATAGGTAGACAGATAGAGGAGAGGCAGGGCCTCATTAGCCCAGGCTGTCCTCAAGCTATATGGCCAAGGATGATCTTGAACTTCCGGTCTTTCCCTGATGAGCTGTCTCACTGCCCTGTTTGTATTTTTAGTCACGGATTCAGTTTCCTCCTGTCTAGCTTTTAAATTTTATTTCTGACCTCAGTCATCTGAGTCGTCTCTTATTAGTATAACTAAAAGTTTGCCTGTTTTGTGGATTTTACTCATTTTCCAGTTCGTGTCCCACCCTTTTCTGCTTTTCCTTCTAGCTATGGATTTGAGTTTTGATAACTAGAGGTATAAAATTCAGTTGTTGGTGTAAAGCCCTTTCTTTGTGTGTGCATTTTGAGTGTGGAGGCCTGAGGGTCCTCAGGGACCTTTCTTCCAGTACCTCTGTCACTGAATTCACTAATTAGCTGAGGCTGGCCAGAAGGCCAGGGAGCCAGACCTGCTTGTCTGTACTTCCTCAGTGCCTGAGCCACCACGCCTGTGTCCCCATGCCTGAGCCACCACACCTGTGTCCCCATGCCTGAGCCACCACGCCTGTGTCCCCATACCTGTGTCCCCATGCCTGAGCCACCACGCCTGTGTCCCCATGCCTGAGCCACACTATGCCTGAGTCCCATGCCTGTGTCCCCATGCCTGAGCCACACTATGCCTGAGTCCCATGCCTGTGTCCCCATGCCTGAGCCACCACGCCTGTGTCCCCATGCCTGAGCCACCACGCCTGTGTCCCCATGCCTGAGCCACCACGCCTGTGTCCCCATGCCTGAGCCACCACGCCTGTGTCCCCATGCCTGAGCCACCACACCTGTGTTCCCATGCCTGAGCCACACTATGCCTGAGTCCCATGCCTGTGTCCCCATGCCTGAGCCACCACACCTGTGTCCCCATGCCTGAGCCACACTATGGCTGAGTCCCATGCCTGTGTCCCCATGCCTGAGCCACCACGCCTGTGTCCCCATGCCTGAGCCACCACACCTGTGTCCCCATGCCTGAGCCACACTATGCCTGAGTCCCATGCCTGTGTCCCCATGCCTGAGCCACCACGCCTGTGTCCCCATGCCTGAGCCACCACACCTGTGTCCCATGCCTGAGCCACCACGCCTGTGTCCCCATGCCTGAGCCACACTATGCCTGAGTCCCATGCCTGTGTCCCCATGCCTGAGCCACCACGCCTGTGTCCCCATGCCTGAGCCACCACACCTGTGTCCCCATGCCTGAGCCACCACGCCTGTGTCCCCATGCCTGAGCCACACTATGCCTGAGTCCCATGCCTGTGTCCCCATGCCTGAGCCACCACACCTGTGTCCCCATGCCTGAGCCACACTATGCCTGAGTCCCATGCCTGTGTCCCCATGCCTGAGCCACCACGCCTGTGTCCCCATGCCTGAGCCACCACGCCTGTGTCCCCATGCCTGAGCCACCACGCCTGTGTCCCCATGCCTGAGCCACCACACCTGTGTCCCCATGCCTGAGCCACATTATGCCTGAGTCCCATGCCTGTGTCCCCATGCCTGAGCCGCCATGCCTGGCTGTGGCATGGTTTCATTGTCCTCTCGCTGTGTCTGAGTCTCCTTCCAGCCCTCTTTCATCTCCCCCTTGCTTCTCAGAGTCAGTTATTCCAGTGGATCCTTCCAGGTCACGCCCCATCCACTCCTCCATCCAGTTGCTGTCCATTTAATTCTAGACACTGGTCTCTGTCATTTTCATTTCCATGATTCTGTGTGGCTCTCTGACAGCAGTGCTTAGCTTACTGCACACATAAGGGCAGCATTTAAATGCCCTGTCAAGAGACTTAGAGGCTTTGCCTCTTGAAGGCTGGTTTTCGGGGAGATCTGACTCCTTTGAGCACACATATTTTCATGAATATCGCAAGGTCTCTGCACGCCTCCTAAGCATAAGGAAGGCCTTTTCCTGTCTTAGCCTTTTGAGACCCCTTGGGTCTCCTCTCTTAGATGTCCTCACCTGTGAAAAACTGGAGGTGCTGAGGTCTGCTAACCTAGCTACCTGCTGTTATGCAGGGTCCCCACCACTACTGCCCACCAGATATCCGAACTACACCAGTGTTCAGAGCACAGTGTGGGGTGAGACAGAAGCCAGCTCCTAGAGCAGACCCAGAGGAGTGAAGCACAATGCTCACAAGCTCTGATCTCTCCCTTCCATTCCCAGTGGGAAGCTGGGAGCTGGGCAGCTAGCTCCCTTGAGGCCCACACAGGACAGGATGTGGGCTGACTGAGCGGAAACACTTGTGAACAGGTGCATGCATGTGGAGGCCGAGG
Organism: Tokudaia tokunoshimensis; assembly: GCA_036184795.1. Lineage (NCBI taxonomy): Eukaryota > Metazoa > Chordata > Mammalia > Rodentia > Muridae > Tokudaia > Tokudaia tokunoshimensis. The sequence continues at coordinate 101,454,019 of BTHU01000010.1, forward strand.
GCAGCCACCAGTGGCTCCGGGTACTGCCCATCTTCTTATTGAGACAGGGTCTCTTGCTAGGGCTGGACCAAGCCTTTCTGTCCCCTTTTTGCAGCTGTGCTCTGACCATATATGGTAGGGGCCTAGTAAGAGTATCTGAGACCACGTGCTTCATGTGAGGGCTCTTGGCTCAAAGCTCTTACTCTTACTCTGTCCAGCACACCAGGCCCTTTCTCCAGTAGGTCCTCCCTCCACACCCTGGGTCACACAGTAGGTCCTCATTCCACACCCATCACATTTTCCATTTCACTGACTTTCTCTTCTGTCGTTTTACAGTTCACTTGAGCCTCACACAGCTGACTCTTACACTACGTGTGGACATTTCCTTTGGCTTGCTGTTCATCTTTGAGTGTCGTCTCTCATGCTTTAAGACTCTCTGGCTGCCCGAGTCTGGGATGTGAAGGTCTCAGGCATTTCCCGTTGCTGTTCACTGCAGCTGTGACTTGTGGGTTAGATAAAGAAGTCAAATGTGCATCAGGGTCAGTCTTTGTCAGGTTGACAGACCACGGGATGTCACCTCAGACCCTCTGTTACAGGTTCTGAGTACACAGGCTCAGAGAGTCCTTAGGGTGCTTGAGACACCTGGGTTGGTGGCCATAGTCTCAGGGGTTATACCCTTAACCCTCAGGAAATACTCACTGGGTTTTGTTAAGTTGGTTGGTTGGTTGGTTGGTTAGTTGGTTGGTTTGGTTTGTATTTTGGGTCGGGGTCTCTCAGTGGCCCAGAACTAGCCTCGTTAGGCCTAGCCTGGCGAGCCCAGGACTCACCACCTGCCTCCCAGCACATTATCCCAAGCACACCACCTCACCCAGCTTTTTCTTTCCTGGTTCTGGGGATCCAAGTCATGCTTGTAAGGCAAGCACATTATCAGCCAAGGTTATCTTTCTTGACTTCTTTTGGTTTGGTTCCTTTTCTTTTTAAAAAAGTGTATTACTCTTTATTTTACATGTATGAGTGTTTTGCCTGCATGTATGTGTGTGTGGTGCCTGTGGAGGTTAGGCCATCCATTCCCCTGGTGGCAGTTGGGAGCTGTTACATGGTGCTGGGAATCGAACCCAGCTCCTCTGCAAGAGAACCACGTAGCCATCTCTCCAACCCTATTTGCTTTTATTAAGACAGAATCTTTCTGTGTAGCCCAGGCTGGCCTCAAATTAGCAGTCCTCATGTTTCTGTGAGCCAGGCTAGCTCGTTCTTCCTGGAAGCCACGGTGCACGTAGCTGTGCTGGGTTCTGTGCTCGCCACAGAACTGAGCACCTGACACCCTGTAGGAGCTCAGAGAACAGCACTGCGTTTCCATTGGGGTGGGAGACCAAGGCTAGACCAGAATGAGAACTTACCACCCTGCAGAGGGAGGGCCAAGGGCACAGAGTCCGGGCACACAGGTGGATGTACACACCCGCCAGCAGGCAGGCAGACTGGAGCTCCTAGGGCCACAGGAGCCTTGGACACACAGTCTGAGGAATGGGGCAGGGTCCACCTGAAACCAATGCCAGCCCATCACTGTTTGCCCACTGCACCCTTGGAAGGGCATAGGCCATATCAGGCCCCTTGCATTCTGTGGTTTCTCTGCTGACTTGCCTCTGGCCAGGGTCAGCCTAGCACTTACCACCTGGAAGCAGTTCCCAGGCTGGACCAGGGTTTTTGGAAGAAGGCCTGACAGGTGGTCCCACGCCCTGAGCATGGCTGCTGTACCCTCTCTCCAGCACCACAGGTCTCACCCACCTGGATGGACACACACGACTCAGTCCTCTGCGTGTGTCTCTTGGGCACATTGCCTGCTGTGCATCAGTCGGCAGGATGCCTGCGTCCTTGAGTGGAGTGTGAGGGCCCCTGCTTCCTGAACCTGTGCAGCTGTCCTCCACGGAGCCACAGGGTAGACTTGGGAGAAAGGGTTTTCCCCGCAGCTTACCTGCCAGGCCTGGTGAGCTCCTCCGGGCTGGCAGCTTCTGTGCCATCTGGCAGCAGTAGCTCATCTCTGCCTCGTGATTGTTGGTACCCAGAAGGCCAGCAGATATTCCTGCAGGGCACGAGGGGCCTGTTGGGAAAGCTCCCTCTCTCGACTCCCCAGCACACAGAGTCCTCAGAAGTTGGGGAGGCAAAAGATGATCTAAAGAGGACTGTGCCTTGCAGTGCCTTCCCTACTGTCCCAGGCCACTGGGCCACTTAGCAAGCTTTCCAGAAGAGCTCTCGGGGTCTAGCTGCATGTTAGAGACCTCGTGAGAGCTGACTCCACTCCGTGAGGACTGTCCCCAGGGAAGAGAGCCAAGCTGGGTCAGAAGCTGGCCCTGAAAGCAGGGGGGAGTATCCAGCTTCTACTGGGTCATCTGTAATGGGACAGGAACCACCAGGACTGAGAAGGAGGCAGCTGTGTCACACTGGAAAAGAGGCCAGCAGTCATGGCCACTCCAGCAGGGAAGCGTCCAGTTAGCAAAGACAGCCATTGAGATTGTTTCCATCTTCTTTCTTTTTTTTTCTTTTATTTTCATCTCTTCTTCCCCACCAGGGAGGCCAACTGCAGTACCACTGAGAAGGGGCACATCACCTCAGCCTTGGATCTGTCCGGGGTGTAGCTGGAAAAGGTCCTTGTTGGGGCACTAAGCCCCAACTCACTGTGGTGCCACAGGTCTAGCGTGAGGCATATCTCAGGAGATAGACACACCCTCCTTGCTCTTCAGCTCAACCCTGGACCCAGTGCTCAGCACAGCAGGAGGGGTCTAAACCCAGCAGCTGTCCCAAGGCCAGGCAGTGTCATATACTTGTAAGCCTGTGGACCACACACGGGTGGGTCTGGAATCACTCCCAGCAACATGTGGACAAGAGGCTCCATCGAGTCCCCACACCTTCCTGTGCACTAACCTTTAGGGTAGGATACAGAACAAGGGTTGTATGGTTCAGCTCTACACGAAGGGCCATGAACCCTGAGCTTGTGCGACTCAGCATCAGAAAGAAGGGTTGGTGAGAGAAGTCCTTGGCTAGCAGGAAACTCCCACACAGCAGGAACCCAGGTCCCACACCTGCCCATCAAAGGTCACCATATTCCGGGTGCTGGCCACCACAGCATGATCTGAGAAGAGGACAAGCCAGCGCAACACTAAGTGTTAACCCAGAAACAAGTGTGCTTCCAAGTCTAGGAACACTCCCAAGCCGCTGAGCTCAGGAATGTCATCACACACTAAATCACCCCATGCCAAGCCTGGTGCTGTCCCTCCTCTGTAGCAAGAGCTTGGGCTCAGATGACATGCTTATAGCCTGCACAAGCCAGCCATGGTATTCTTTCTACTCCACACAGGAGGAAACTGAGGATGAAGAAATTATATAGCAGCGTGAGCCACAGGCAGCTTCCCCGGGGCTTCCAGGGGCCTCCTTCCCAGAGGCACAACAGGGCCCAGGCTCCAGACGCCTCAGTAAGGCTCCCTTAGCCGCCTTCCAACTCCAACTGGAGCTCAGCCCTTTATTTCTCCACCAAGACCCTCTGGGAGAAGGCTGGCCTTAGAAGGAGCCCCCAGATGTTGTGTATCCCCCCTTAGACAGCCAGGATTTATATTCTGGACAAAATCCTAGCAGGGTCAGTAGCCCCAGATGACCTCACCAAGCCCAGGAACTTGGGGCTGGCCTGTGATTCCACAGGACCTGACAGGCTTTCCTGTGATGGTGGTCATCAAGCCCTGTAGGACTTGCTTGGCCTTTAACTCCACAGGCAGAGGACTTCCCAGGAAGTGGGCAGGACACGCAGGACTCACACTGGAGGGGGCTCCTCAGCAGGCGACGCTGGCACCCGTAGAACCTGGCTAGCACGTTAGACTCATTCGGCCTGCAGAGTATGAGATTTCTCCTCCACTAGGTAACTGACCACCTGGACTGCATCCATGGGCCCATCCCCCACAGGCAGGAGTGGCAGCCTTACCGTCAATGGAGTAGTTCCTGAAAGGGACATGGAGGAGGTGGGTCCCCAGCAAGTGGAGAGGGCTCACTGAGCCTCACTTTCTTTCTCTGAAGGACAGTGACATCACAGGCTGGAAAGGAATCACAGAGGCTGTCCCCTTAGAGAAAGAAGGCTTGCCTCTGTCTGCAGAAGTGTCCTTAAAAGATGCACCAAGGTCCTGCAGTAGGGCCACAGCTGTCTGTGCACCCTGCTCCAGGGGGCAGTGGGGAAATGGGGATGGGCGGACACTGAGGGAGGCACAGTAAGATGCTGAACGGGCCAGAACAGGTCCCAGCCAAAGGGTTGTTGTCTGAAATTTCTCCAGGCTAGCAAGAGACTCTAGAACTTTCTCAGGCTGTGGAACAGAAGCCCAGCAAACCTGGGGTTGGAAAGAGTGAGAAAAGTCTGGGCTACAGTGGAAGGGGGTTAGGCACTGAGAATGGCCACCACAGAGCTCGAGACCAACCGCCACTGTCCTCTTTCCACTCAGTGCCATCTGATGACACTTCCAGGTTTGCAGCCATCTCTTCACTCGTTTTCCTTGGAGGTATGCCCCAAGTTTACAGGTGGGGAAATTGAGGCAGAGTAGGACTCCAACGGAGAGTTAGGTTAGTTTCCCATACCCAAGAGGTACCGTGCTGCCGCCTGCTGGGCAAAAAGAGAACTGCAGGCACTCTTGCCGGCTCCTTCCTGTGAGACCCTGGTTAATCCCTTCTCATCTAACATCACTGAAGGACCTCAGCCCTCCAGAACTGCATGAAAGTCCTGGGGTTCCAGCCGCTACAGTTCTGCTTACACTGCACTGGTTAGACACGCACAGAAGCCCCTGTGGTTTGTCCCTTGTCTATAGAGGGACCTCCGTCCTTCCAGCTGTTGAGGCCAAATACTTCGAAGTCATCTCTCACTCCTCTTTTACCATCTACATCCAGCTGAGTCCTGATCCTCTCCAGGCTGACCTTAAAAGTGCAACTGGATTCTGACCACCTCTCCTCCCTTCCAGCAACCACAGCCAGCCCTACACTCTGTCCAGGGCCACCGGGACAGGCAGCCTGAGCAGCTAGGCCCCTCAACATGGGGGCCAGTGGGACCTGAACTTTTGAAATACACAGAGACCCACCTTTCTTTTCCTGGGCCAAGCCCCTTGTATGCGCCCATCTCCAAGTTTGCTCAAATCCTGCTGGCTTCCTTACTATTTTTCAAACAGTTACCGCTGCTCTGCAATACCCCCTGTCCCCTGCTCTGCACCAGTTATGTACCCTACCTAGAACTGCCTACTCCAAGCTCACCTCTGGGCTGGGGAGATGGCTCAGTGGTTAAGGCACCTTCCACGCAAGCACAAGGTCAGATACTCAGAACCACACAAATGCAGGGCAAGCATGACAGAACTCGTAATTTCATTCTCAGAAGGCAGATCCCCAGAACAAGCTGCCTGGCAAGACTAGCCTTATCTGTGAACTCTGGGTCTGATTGAGCCTGCCTGCCTCAACAAGTAAAGTGGAAAAGCAATTATTCTCTATCAACGTCAAGCCTCCACATATGTGTGCATACACATGTGGGCCCACAGAAATGTCCTTTATAAAGGGGACTCCCCTTGCTTCTCAGCCAAACTTTACCATCACTCACGTGTCTCCTCTCCAGTCTGCTTTTCTGCAGCATATGCCACCTAACACATAGGTCAGGGGCTGGCATCCTGCCCATTAGACCATATCCAGCCTGCTAGCCAAGAATGTCTTCCCTATAACTAAGTCTCTGGCAAAACCAACTAGAATGTGAACAGTGCTTGTGCAGAGCCTAAGCCTCAGTTTCCCACCTGTCCAATGAGAACCTCCCGTGTGGTAGCGCTGTCCTAAGGGTGAGATGGACCAGGTACAGGCCCGGCCGGTCTTGCTGTGGAGCAGGACACAGGACCCACGAGTCTCAGTACCACTTACGGCTACATAAGAGTATGTGCTCAGCAAGGGTTTACAGAGCTGCTTCAGGACCCAGGAGGCCTGAGCCTCAGTCCAGGACACTGTATGGTGGATGACCTTAGCCGGGGGAGGGGCAGAGGCAGCTGTCAGATACCCTCACTGAGCTCAGGCCCTCCCCACCTTATCACACACACCCCTTACCAGCTCCAGGGTCACCTGAATGGGCCTTAGCCTCCAACTCCCTGGGAACCTGAGGGACCAGGCCTACAGCCACTGCCTGGCCGCTCAACCCGGTGCCACACCTCCTCTAGAGGTCATAGCATCACCAGATAGGCCACTTTCAGCGTGGCCAGAGGCTCTGCAACAGGTAATCACCCTGAGACCTCGGAGATCCTAGTGGCAGATGAGAACCCCTATAGCACAAGCCAGGAAGGCCAGCCATGCCTAACATCTGAGCCCTAGAAGACACAGGGCCTGCGCTCTGCAGTAAGGAGTGGGGTAGAAATAAGGCAGCAGTCACTAGGACTGCTGACCTGGTTGCCTGGAATTGGCAAGAAGGGCCAGCTACCCCCTACTATGCAAATGCGCATCCTCCACTGAGCTGGAACCTGTGTGGTATGACAACCCTGGTAGGAACCCTGTGTGTCTCCTTCGGATTCCCTGGTGAATGCTTCCCATGGGCATCACAGTACAATCCCAGGGAAGTGGCTGGCATTTAGGGTGACACAGTGGAGCTCCGCATGTGGGGTTTGGGGCTTTGGCCCAGCCTCCTTCCCCATTGTCAACTCCACGTGGTACCTTTATGCTGCTGTGAGTCACACCATGAGGGCATCTGCATGTCCCTGGCCAGTAAGAGTCTCAGGGGCTGCAAGAGTGGTTCTTAGCTGTGAGGAGGCTAGGTTCTCAGCTTGCTCAGGGCAGGGCTGTGTGCTAACCAGGTTGAAAGCCTTGCTAGAGCCCACAGATAGACACCTAGGGGCAACCGTGGATCCTCACAGCAAGGCTGTGTGCCTGAGTGGATAGATGAAGCCCAGGCAGCAGGCGTAAGTGGACATTACTTTGGAGCCTACCAGGATGAAGAAAGCATGCCAAAGGCCAGAGGTCGCAGGGGGATCTAAGGGGATTAGACTGCTTTTCTGACTGAGATAGGAGTGTGAGAGCCAGTCTGAAGGCCCAAGGCTCCCGGGGCTGGGGGTGGGGCTAACCTAGTGCCCTCTCCTATACTCATGGTCCAGCTCATTCTGCAACTGCTCCTCCTCCACCTGAAGCTTCTCTGCGTAGAGAGGGAGGCAGTGAGTCGGCGTACGTCTGGTCCGGCCTCTGCCCCACAAGGTGACCACCATCTGGCCACCTGCCTGGACAGCGCCTAGCCCCGCCTGAGTCAATAGCAGTAGACCCTATATCACACTGTCCAGAGTGCCCACCGGCTGTCCCTGGGCAGGGAGACCGAGGCAAGATCAGTGAGAGACTGCAGAGACAGCACTCTGCAGCCTCTCATGCCTGGGCTGGAGAGCTGCAGGACACAGGCCAGGCCAGAGTCCCCTGTGTGCTTCCTTAATAGGGGCTGGCTACCCACCAGGCTCTGAATGCCTCTCGCATAGTCTGCTAGGTGTGAGAGCTTCTCGTCCAGCTGGGCCTGCCCCTGGGAGCCGATTGCTGTCATCCTGGACTGCAGGACAGAAGGACAGGTGAGAGAGAAAGTCCTCTGGAGAATATGTGGGCTGTCCTGAAGGGTCCACTCTGAGGTTCTGGGCACTGCTCACTCAAGGGCTCTGCACTCTTGGCCAACAGCTTACCTCCAGACGGCTCAGCAGGGTCCCTGACAACCTTGTGCAACCAGGAGGAGGCTCTGCTTAGCTGCCTGAAGGGTCAGGCGCCCAGTGGCCGGGCAGGCTGCTCGCGGCTCAGGAGCGGGGCCTCCACCCCACGGCTCTCCTGTGGGCACACACCCTAGTGTCACACTCTCTTCTCTGCCTTCTGGAGCCAGGAAAGGACTGAGGTTGCATCCGTGCTCTCTCTGCCTGCCTACCCTGTGCCCTGTGCAAAACCTTAGGATATTAGGGTTTAAGAGCCTTGAGTTGTACCACCTTAGTAATCCTGTCTCCTGGAATACTTGAAGCCCCACTTCACACCCACCTCTGGGATGGGTAGCCCAGCCAGATTCACCCCACCCCCAGCCTCACCTGACCTAGCAAAGTCAATACAGGTGTTGACGGGAAGTTTACCCCAAATTTGGTGTGAATCTGTGTTTCTAAGCTCTCAACAGGATAGGAAATGGATCCCCTGTCCTCCCTCGGACAAAGGTGGGGCTAGCATAGCCAGCTGACTTACCATCCCCATGGGCAGCAGAAGCCTGAAGACAGCACAGGGCCCGGGACACCAACAGTCTTAGTTTCTCCTTCTCCATACTTCCTTCCAGCTGAACCGGGCTTTTGGAAGCTGAAGCAGAGATGCGGCCCAGCAAGCTGAGCTGCTGAGCCCTAGGGCCTCAGAGGTAAGAACCAGATAAGAGATACCCACACAGGCCTGGCTGCTGGGGCTGCTCTGGTCTCTGGCATCTACCTGCCCTGGGCTCAGGAAGGGCTAAGGCTGAATCAGTAGAGAAGGGATAGAAAATGCCATTCTTCCAGGGAGCACCGGCTTCCCTACCCTCCACTGGCCTGCCACATGGCTCAGAATCCCACCATGTACAGAGAAGCATAGAAGCCCCCATTGTAGATGAATTCCAGCAATGCACTGTCCAGGAAGCTTAGAACTCAAGGCTTCGCTCACTCCTTAGACATATGCCATTGGTCCGGGGACCCCAGGCATCTCTCCTTAGACAGTTCCCAGGGCCCAAGTGTTTCCCCTGCACCCCAGGTCTTCTGAGTTCTCATGGAAATCACTGCAAAGACCTTAGCAAGTCCAAGGGGCCCATGGGGGTTATGTGTGGCCATTGAGTTTACCCAAATCTTTGTAAGCACTCGCCTCGAGGGAGGAACAACAGGACAAATGGTTGTTGCATAAACTGGATCAGTGTCAAATGCTTCAAGGGTCCCAGGGAACGGGGCACTGAAGAAGATGAAGCGACCAGTAGAGGATTTCGGAGAAGGGAGCCATGCCTGCCCCAGCCCAAGTGCCCTGTACTCTAGGCTAGAGCCCGCAGCTGATCACTGCGCAACCTTGAATACACCTCAGCTTGTAACTAAAATGGCACAGACCAGCGGCTGTCAAAGCTCAACAGAAATCAGAGGTTCTCTTGAGTCTTAGTTGAACTGCAACCATCAGCCTTTGATGTCTTTCCAGAGGTGGTCAAGGAAAGATGTGGCCACAGTGGGTTAGAGCAGACCATGAATGCGAAGTGCCTCATTGCTGAAGGCAGTAAAGATGGGGCCTGGGACAAGGAGTGTGGGCAGCACAGCCAAGGTCACTAAGTACCACATGAGGCCAGCAGTGTCCATGGCCTGAGATCCCACCTTCAGCTCAGTTTCAGCTAGTTGTGACCAGAGAACAAGAACTGGCAGGCTATGGCCGTGTGTGGTGGGCTGGTGGGTGGGGGCTGTCCCTGCATATGTCCTTCCTCTGTTTTAGGGACTAAGGCTGCCTACTTCACAGGTCCCAGAGTAGAGTCAGGAGAGTTACGGGTCGGGGGCCACACATCTTGGGTACTGCCAAGTGCTTGGCCTCTCTGTCTCTGATTCCAGGAAGTTGTGTCAAGCATCTGTTTGTAGCTGCTAAGGCAGCCTGGATGCAGGTTAAGAAGTGGCAAGCACAGAGACTCAGCAACTTAAATAGAGATGGCCATGGCCTCTGGGCATGACCCCATCCAGAAATGCCATCTGTGATGTCTAGTCTTGATGGTCAACTTGACTGCATCTGGAACTGACTAACCCTAGTGGCTGGGTACACCTGTGAGGTGGGTGGTTGGTTTGTTTGTTTTAAAGTAAGTCATTTAAAGTAGGAAGGTCCACTGTGTGTGTGTGTGTGTGTGTGTGTGTGTGTGTGTGTGTGTGTGTGTGTTTTCTCTGTGTAGCCCTGGCTGTAGCCTTGGACTTGATTATGTACACCAGCCTGTCTCTGCCTAGAGAGCTTTCATTACCACGTTTGGCCTAGAAGACCCATGTCTAGTCCAAATCTTTTGAGGAGAGAAAATACACCCTTCCTCTGGGTCTCTCCTGCTGGCAGTCTGTGTTAGGACACGGAAGCCCTCACTCTGCCTGCTTGCCCTCACTCTCGCTGGCAAGTCCATCCCTTCAGTGGCATTAGAGCCTATGTCTTCAGATGAGACATCCAGCCTTGCAGACTGAGCAGCTACTGAAGTGTCAGATCTTCCACTCTTAAACAGCCATTGTTGGACTAGCTGGACCAGAGCCTATAAGCCACTCTAATAAATCCCCTTTCTCTCCATGTTATTGATTCTACCAGTTTTGTTCCTCCAGAGAGCCCCAAGTGGTACACCAACCTCATCACATTTGAGCAAAATAGAAGCCATCTCCTGGTTATAGGGAGAGCAGAGCCATGGAGCGATATAGGAGCCACTCAGTAGGCCTGGGCAGACCCCTAGGTTCAGTAAATCTCCCCAGAAACCAAGTCCTGAGCCATCAGGATGTAGGCCTGAAGTTCCACAAATGACCACTAGGTGGCAAGGCTGCCCAGTCAGTGGGGCTCCTGGCATGGAAACTGGAGAAATTGGACTTGTACCTTCACCTGCCCAGAGAAGTCGGTGCACTAGGTGGACTGTGGTTGTGGAGGGTTAGGCTAACGCAGTCCCTGGTCGGGGTTCGGGGCAGGACCCAGCTGATATTGAGAACGCAGCAGGAGTGCACCCTAGTTCAGACTGCTCCCCAGAGAAGGAGAGGGCCTGAGGGTTCCAAAGGTCAGGGGACACATGGAGAAATGTCTCCGTTCCCACTGACCCCTGGCCCCGACTGTGACCCCTCCCACCTGGATTGCTGTAGCAGGCTGTGGGGGTGGCAGGCTCTATTGCTCCGCCCTCAGCCCATGTCCAACAAAACTGCTTAAACAGGGAAGCGCGCCCTTCGCAGGTGCCCCGAGGCCACTTATAAGGCCTGTTCCCATCCTTCCCAGCATCCCCCAGGTCCTAATCATACAACTTAGGTCTTCCCTGTTTTCCTGCACTTCCAAACAGCTCTTGAGGAGAGCAGCATCTGACGCCTTGCCTCCCACTCAGCCCAGAGACACCGCTTTCCTGGCACAGTGGAGTGAGCAAAAGTAACGAGATGGCTTGTTACATTGTAAATACTCTGCCTGGCTGTGGAGGGGGCGCGGGGGGGGGGGAAGGTCAGGAAAGGGTAGTAGATAGATGGGTAGGAGGACCCGGGGCTGGTGGGGGACTCAGACAACAAGCCCAGGGTAGTGTCAGTTAAGGGTCTCATGTGCCTCTCAGCAGCGGCTGTGGTGACACCCTTAGTGACACATTTCTGTCACATCCTCCAGAACACCATGATCCTACATACATCTTCCGTCTCTCACCGAGAGAAGACAGGTGCCATGCGGATGGTAGGCATAGCACCGTGACAGTTCTGCCTGGTTTGGTCATACCCAGCCTGTCCCAGGTGCTACCCCCTCCTCAGGGTCCCCGGTTCTCCTGCACCCTGTCCTTCTCACCAGACTCACCCTGGGTAAGTTGCAAAGCCCCAGGTGGAGAGCGTGGCGTAACCTGCGCACGGCACGTAGTCAGTCTCTACAATCCCCTGGAAGTCGTGCTGGGCAGGGCCTGAGAGGATGTGCTCGAGTGTGGCCTGTGCACGGACCTTGTCCCACTGGGGCAGCTGATGCTTCTGGAATGGTGGGTAGTGACATGGGCGTTTATCACATACGAGCGAGTGCCCACCCACAGCACCCACAAGTGATTGTCAACCGCACAGGGGCCATGGGCCTGCAACCACAGCCCCAGCACCTCAGGGTCTCAGAAGCCCAGGGGTGGGGTGCAGAGGGCTGAGGGTAGCGCGCTCTCAGAGACAGGTGTCCCCACATCAGTGCTGTCTGGCTTTTGTCTTGCACTCTGAAGATGGGCACTTAGCCCCACCAGAAGCCCTGGTTGAGTGGGAGATACTGAGCCCTGCCCCACCTCCTGCCCCATGTCTACCAGGCTCCTAGTACCACCAGCTCCTCTACTGGCCCCAGCACTAGCCTGAGTGTTTGGTCTACTTCCTGGTAGGTCACAGGACTGTCTTACCTATTTCAGATGAAGAAAGGGTCACTCAGTGGAATGAGTGGCCTAGGTCCCATGGCATGGCCAGCACTTGAACCCAGAACTACACTGCCTTGAGTTTGGTGTTTCCCCTAGGAGGTAAGGCCCCCTTAGGGATCTGCCTTGAGCCTGGCTCCCTGGGTCTCACCTCATAGGTCACGTTCTGCTGCAGTCAATGTTTGCCGTGGTAGAGATCACACTGCTCACTGAACATGACTGGGGTCTGGGTCAGGGCCCCACAGGCCTGCAGTGGGCCCAGCCTCCAGGTTCCTTGAAGTTGACAAGAACAGGAAGTTAAGCAAAAGCAAAGGGTCCTAGGCCAGAGCTCACCAGTGAACCAGTGCGTACCTGACCTAGGGAGGTAGCCAGGCAGCCATCCCAGGCTACTCTGTGCATAGAGGACCTATCAGCCCAGGCGATCTTCAGAGTCCCAGGATAGCTGGACCTGCATGAGGGACAAGCTGAGGAGAGGCGGTCAGCACCTCTGTGAGGTGAGAAGCTGGCAAGGTTGTGGCTGCCTTCATCCTCCCTGGTAAGGAATTGGGGGCTAGAGACTTCTGCCCTCTACTGGGATACTAAGAAAGGCCCCTCCCTTGATGACGGGATGTCAGCCAGTCCCTTCTGGGTCCTGAGTGTCCTGCCCTGCCCGTCACCCAGCCTCTTCCGTGATCGCTCCACAGCTTAGCCCTGGCACAGGGCCTTTGTACTTGCTGTCCTTGCTCTCATTCTCAGGGTCCTTGGCTGTTGGTCTCATCTCACTGGCCTTTCCAATCCAGCCCCTGAACACTTGCCTATCACTTCTGATTTTTAAAAGACACATCCATTTGCATTTTGCTGGCCTAATATACTCCCATTCGTGGGTGGCAAGAGGAGGCTCAGAGACAGTTTGAGGATGCACAGCTGCCCTGCTCAGCCCTCCCTGGGGTGACTACCCAGGGGTATGTGGATTATCATACAAATGAGCTCAGAGGCTCTTACGGACCATCTTCTCCTTTGAAAACCCAGAGCTGTGCAAGTGCGGTGCAAGCACAGGCTCCAACCCGGGCACACAGTAGGCTTTGCACAGGGCTCCAACCCGGGCACACAGTAGGCTTTGCACAGGGCTCCAACCCGGGCACACAGTAGGCTTTGCACAGGGCTCTGACCCGGGCACACAGTAGGCTTTGCTGAAAGAGAATCCAGTAGAGGACCCTTGAGGTCATGTTGTGTCTGCTGAACGGGGCCTTCCCACCCTGTCCAGGGCCCAAGCTTGAGGCCTGCAGCCTTCCTGCCTTCTAGAGTGAAGTTCTGTTCCTCGTGAGGCTGCAAGACCTCTGCCCCACCTGGAGAGGTGAAAAGAATGGACAGAAGTGGGGAGGGAGGAGGGGTGGGCGTGCGAGAGCCAGCTCTCAGCCCTCTTCCCCCACGCCCCAGGGAAGGAGCCCTCAGGAGGCTCAGGGAGTACGGTGGGTGAGACAGGAGCATGCCTGGGAGCAGGGCTAAGGACTGCTGATTCCGTTACCCCAGAGCAGTGACAGCCCCCCCTGACTGGTACTGTACCCTAGCAGCCAGAAGTAACCGTTCACTCATTGAGCCTGCAAGGTCCCTTGCCACATTGGCCCATCCTGCTCCTCACCCACCTGGATGTGACCGTGGCCATATTTGGAGAAGGGGAGGTCCCTGTGCTGTGACTGGGTGTGGTGGGGCCCGATGAATCAAGGTTGCCATCGAGGTAGCAGCTCGCATGCCACAGTGCCATCTGTGCCTAGTGGTTGGAAGACTCCTGAGCACCCGGTACCTGGATCCCAGCCTTGGAGGGGATTCCTACAGGTGAGACCCAAGAACAGGCGGACAGAAGCAAAGAGACCGTCAAAAGGGCCCATCCATCCTGTGTGTCAGAGTGGAAGCTTGACTCCTGCAGGACTTCTGGAGTCCAGTTGTCCCCAAAGATTCCAGGTGTGTCACACACAACTTTTCCTGTCCCCCAGAAGTGGTAATTTCATCAGATCCAACCATCCACAGCAATTCCTATCCACATCCAGAGTCAGACCTTTGTCCCTGTGGGCTGCCTGCTATCAAGTAAAAGGCCCAAGTCTTCAAACAAGGCACTGGGGTTGGCAGTGTATCTATCTGTTGCAGAGACATCTTGGGCCTCTCCGGCATCTAAGAAATGGCCCTAGGAATGGGCCTGAGGTCCCATAAGCACAGGTCACAGCTTTGGGCTCCAGGTGCCTCACTCCTGCCCTTAGTTTTAGGATGTCAGAGGTTGGGAGAAGCCACTCAGCTGAAAAGAGCCTTCCTACCTGCATCACACGGAGTGATGGAGTTGGGAGTCACTTTACCTGCAAGCTGACTATGCCCAGGATCCAAGGTGCAGGTCCCATTCAGGGACAGGCTGGTCAGGCCCCCCATGGATGCTGCCCCACCCCCCACCCCAGGGCTCTGGTGTGGATCTGCCACTGCCCTCTCAGCTGGAGCTCTAGGTGAGGATGCAGGCCATTCTGTGCGGGCCCGCTGTTCCCTGTCTCCTTGTGCTTGTCCTGCAGAAGGAAGCTCAGTGTGGCCGAGTCAGAGGCCACCTTAACAGCACCTGGGGAGGAGGGAAGGAAGGGACAGAACACTGGGTGGGAAGCGCTGCATCTACAGGTGCTGTGGTGATTCCAATGCTTGTGGCACGGACAGTGGTATTCCACCTCCCCTTAAGGTGCTCCAGAGCCACCAGCCTGGTGAGGGATGTCTGCTGATTCCTGGGCTCCGCTCCCACCACAGGCCCTCTGTGCTGTCCCAATAGATAGTCAGCAACATGGCGCCAAGGAAGCTCTGAGGGACCCAATCTGGAGCTGCAGGGCTGGGAAAGCAGCTCTGAGGGGCTCATCCCATGTTTCCAGCTTGGCTCTCTCTCAGATCTGCACATCTCCTGATACAACTTTCTCACAGAATGTTCCAGTGTCTGCTCACAAACCCACAGTGCTCCGAGGGCGTCCCCGTTGCCACGCTGTGGCAATCCATCTCGACTGTCTAGCTGACAGGGTCTAGAATCACATAGGAGATACACCTCGGAGCGTGCTCGTGAGGGCTCTCCAGGCTGGGTAAACTGATGTGGGAAGAGCCACCCTAAGTGTACGCACCTCCATCCCTTGGGTTCTAAACTAAATAACAGGAGGTTCCTGATTGTGGACACAGTGTGACCAGCTGTCTCATGCACCCGCTGCCACACATCCCCCGCCCCCCACGATGCTGTGATTTCAAACCATTACCCAGTACATTTCCTTCCTTAAATTGCTGTTCTTGGGTATTTTGATGCAGCAATGAGAAAGGTAACTAAGACATATATATATGTATATATATATATATATGTATACTACAAAACGTGTGCCTTAATCTCTATCCTAAATAGATGGATAGATAGCAAGGGTTAAGTGCCACAAGAATCTTGAAAATAGAATGTCAGCCAATCAGGTTGCAGACCATGCGTAGTTAACGGAAGTATTTGACAAAGGTTCAAAGGAAAATCAGAAGAGACCAGAAAGACTTTTCAGTAAATAGTAGTTCAATATTTAAATAGAATTGCTCTTACTACTGCTAAGTTAAATAAAAGCAGGTGGGGGTGTGGCTCTTTTGGTAGGATGCCTGCCTTGCATCTGTGAAGTCATGGTTTCCCTCCCTGGAACTATAGGTGTGTAAGCACATCCTACAATCCATCCCCTACCACCAAAGCATTGCACACTTGGACCCCAGGGTCATGTAGGAAAGGTGCTGTGGTCACACTTGACTGTGTCCCTTGCTGTGAAACTCTGACCTATGAGACTTTAATTATCAAAACACACCAAGTCAAACAAGGAGACTTACAGGCAGAGTGCGGACGACCTGGGGGCCAAATGCTATCTCTAATAAATGTTAGAATCTTACAAGGATGGGGTGGGAAGCGACCTCAGCTAACTGTTTTAACCCTGGTTTGAGTGGGTGTCTGCAGCTGCGTGCAGAAGAGAAACAAACACTGACTTCTGGTCACTAAGCTTGAGTTCCTCAGAGACGTCATGGAAAATTCTGAAACTGAATTCTAGAGCTGAACATAAATGCCTGTCTATGCCAGATCGTTACCACCCGAGAAGGAAATCAGAAAGGGGAAGGAGGGGCCTGGAGAGAGGGCTCGCTGGCCATTCTTCCAGAGGACCCTGGTTTCTGACCTCTGCATACACATAATACTGACACGCATGCCAGCAAAACACCCATGCATACCACATAAAATAAATCTTTACATTAAAAACATCTTCAAGGAAGGAAGGAAAAAAGAAAAACAGAGAAAAGGCCAGAACAAAGCTTTTGTTGGTTTAGCTTGTTTCTGAGACAGGTGGCATTACGTAGTCTCGGCTGCCTCAGGCTTCCAAGTACTAGATGATAAGGGCCTACTACTCACTGGGTGTGGCCAGAACTAGCCTGCTTGTGCTGGCTTTGTGATTTGGCTTGAGTTTAAATGCACATGCCTGTCCTCCCCTGCCCCAAGACTCATGAGCCAGACACTTGGTCCCAGTGTGACATGGGGACACTTGAAGTGGGTAGGGCAAGGGTAGTGGGTAGACAGCTCAGCAGGCAAAAACATTGGCTACAACGGATGAAGACCTGAGTTCAAAACTTCAGCACCCACGGAAGAAGCTAATCCAAGTAATAGGGAGGCCGAAGGCACACATTTCTATTAGTTTATTTAAAACTAAACCAAAAATTTCTGTAGTAAGCTGGGCAGTGGTGGTGCACACCTTTAATCCCAGCACTTGGGAAGCAGAGGTAGGTGGATGTCTATGAGTTGGAGGCCAGCCTGGTCTACAGAGCAAGTTCCAGGACATCCAGGGCTACACAAAGAACCCTCTCTCTAAAAAAGAAAAACAAAACAAAAATAAAATAATTGGGGGCGGGGTGCATGCCACAGTACAGATGTGGGGATCAGAGGACAACGGGCAGGAGTCAGCGCTCACCTCCCACTGTGAGGAGCCTAGGGACCAAACCCAGTTCTATCGGGCTGGGCAGCAAACGCATCTTGACTGGCTGGGCCGTCTCTCTGGCCCTGGTGAGTAGTCTTCATCTGTTCTGGACAGTACCCCTAAGAAACTCTGTGCCCAGGTGCCCCTCTTCAGAGGTAGACAATGTGTTCATTTGGTTATTAGGGGCTCTAACAAGTCCTACATAAGGAAGCCTCTGCAGCTCTGTTAGTAGAAGCCAATCTATCCCGGGCACTGCGATGGCTGCCCCGGGCGCTGCGATGGCTGCCCTGGGGCTACCCCGGGAACTGCGATGGCTCTTCTTGGTTGTCAGTCGACTACCTCTAGAATTAACTAAAACCCAAGGGGCTAGGCACAGCTGTGAGGGATTTCTCTTAATTAAAACATGTGAAGTGGGAAGACCCACCTTTAAGCCAGACCTTTTGAGATGGGAAGATTCACCTTTGATCTGGGCCACACAGTCACTCTGCTGGCGGCCGAGATTGGAACGTGGAAGAAGGAAGCGCTTACTCTTTGTCTGCTTGCCCTCACTCTGGATGGCAAGTCCAGTTCAGTTGTCACTGGCATTAGAGCTTACTTAAGATTATGGCATATACTGAAGATCGGCTGAGACATCCATCCTTGTGGACTGAACAACTTTCTTGGACCTTCTGTTGGTAGACAGCCATTGCTGGACTAGCTGGACCACAGTCTGTAAGCCATTCTATTAAAATGCTCTTTTTATATATCCATTCTATAGGTTCTGTTCCCGAGAGAACCCCAGCTGATACGGTGTTGCATAGCTCTCACCTTCTCTTCTGCTTTAGCACACCTCTGGCGCACAGGACCTGGGGCACTTGTCCAGCTGGCTACTGAGTGCTGAACAAGGGTCCACAGCCTCAGGACCCCGTCTCTCCTCCTGGTCCAGCAGCACCCTGGGAAACAACTGCACCCTAGGAGGAAAGGGACTGTCAGGTTCTCCAGGCTCCTATGTCTGAACACGTGGTCACCAGCAGGAGGCGCTGTTTATGGAGGGCTGTGGAGCCTTTGGAAGGTGGAGCCTTAGTGAAGGAAGTGGTCATTAAGGGGTGGGCCTCAAAGTTTATAGCCTTACCCCACTTCCTGTCTGCTCTCTGCTGCTCATCCACCCAGGCGTAAGAGAGCCGCTTCACACTCCTGCCAGAGCTTTGGGCCACTCCCTCTGTGATGCACTATATGCTCAAATAGTGAGCCAGTGCGAGCCAAAATAACTACCTCCTAAGCCGCTTCTCCCTACTGTTTTGTTTCAGGACTAACAAAATAACATAGAGAACATAAATGGGCGGCCTCTGGACTGGGCCCCAAGAAGCCCCTGATCCTGGAAGTCCGCATGGAGAATCATCGCAGGATGGCTCTGCCAGGGCTACACACAGGGAGGAGGGAAACCGAGTACCCACGTCACAGGCTTTGGAGTCAGGCAAGTCTGGGTTTTAAAAAAAAGGGGTGGCACGTCAGCTGTATGGCCTTTGACGAGATACAACCTCGCGGACCTTCTTTCTGTCCTGTCCAGTAAGGAATCAGACAGAAATACTAACCCAGACAGTTGCTAACCTTTGTGGGACTAGTCTTCACACAGAAGGCCATCTTCCCATGCTACTTTGCAAGGGGACCTTACCACTGCCCCCATTAAGAGACAAACAAGGCAGGAGTTGGGATGTTGGTTTTGATTGGCAGATGGGCGATAGACTGCAGCTTGAAGGTCTCCAGGATCCATCTGGCTGAATGGTGGCTTAGATGGGAACTGACTTGCAGAGGCTACGAGCTAACAATATAACGGCCCCTTGCTCCACTGCATCGGGGCTGTTAGCCATGCATAGATCGTAATGACACACTGCTCCATACACAGGCAGGGCCAAGCACCTCTCAGACTCTTTACAGGAGCCCTGTGAGATGAACCATGTCATAATTCCCCAGCGTCCGGATGAGGAAACTGAGGCAAACGGCAGTAGTGGGCCTGGAACTCATTCATGTTTCTGCGTATGTTTAGAGTGCCCACTCCGTGGGGTGCATTACAACTAAGTGAACTTGGGGCTATGTATGATCTGGATCCTGACCCCTCAACAGCTTCTGTCATGGTGACAGACAGGAGAAGTGCACTCTTGAAGCCTGGTATTAAACTCGCTCTGCTGGGGCAAGGGGCACAGCTCTTATCTGTGAATTCTGTATGACACTGTGGGACAGACTCCTTTGTGTTTGGACAGGGTGAGCTATGTTCTCCCCGGTGCACAGGTGCACAGCTATGTGGACTGTGTGCTTCTTTATGATCACTACAAACAGCATCGCTTGGTTTCTCTCTTCTGCTTTGGCAGCTCAGAGTCAGCCTCCAGTGCAACACTTGGAAGTGTACAAAGTCCTTTGGCATGCATGTCCCTACTGCATCACTGTAAGCGCGGCTCACAGTAAGCGCAGCTCCCCTTTCTTTGCCGGTTGCCCCTGTGTTTTATTTATTAACCTAGAACAAGACTGGTAAGTCACAGGTTTCCTGCCATTGCTTTTACAATCGAATTGCATTTTCCTGATGCATGACCCTTCCCCTCATTTCCCAGTAGCCTCCGCTGCCCTCTTCTCAGCATGAGACAGTCACCGTACAGCCTCGAACCTTGAGAGCTCACCGTTCATCCCTCTGCTGAGATCCCACCAGCTCCTGGCCTAGAACAGGCTTTGTCATGATGACAGACGTGAACTCATGTTTAATAACCTGCCTCAAATCAGCATGGTGACTACACTTTTAATCCCAGCACTTGGGAGGCAGAAATGGATGGACCTATATGAGTTTGAGGCTAGCCTGGTCTACACAGTGAGTTCCAGGACAGCCAGGGATATACAGTGAGATTCTGTTTCAAATTAATAATAATAATAATATCAATAACAATAGCAATAACAGTTCACCTCAACTCTGTATAGATGCAGATAAGGATGCACAGCTGAGCAGCTGGTGGATGTGGGTCCTGGGAGCCAGAAGGAAGGATAACGGTCCTGCGTCTGACCCAGCCCCAGCCTCAGGTTCTCAGCAGCATGGCATGCTGGGTTTTTTAGCTAATGGTCAGCGAGGAGAGGAACAGGGACCGGACAATCTCTGTGACTATCTAGTAACTTGTTTTATTCTTTGGGGAAAGAGGTCATTTGAGATAGGCTCTCTGTGGCCCTGCCTGGATTCAAATCCACAATCCTCCTGCCTGAGTTTCCTGGTACATGAGTGAATATATGAGAAGCTAACCCACCCCCTCCTTTCAGTGCTCTGGTATCCAGGATGTTATACCAGGGCCAATCCAGGTGGTCTCGGGGATACAGAACTTCAGGGATGGTTTTGCCCAGGCAGGACACTAGCCTTGGTCTTGGAGGTCCTTTTGAAGTCAAGGCACACAGGGACACTTACCTTGCTGGGGTGACCTTGGAGGACAGCTGTAGCTGAAGGGCTCTGGGGGTTCTAAAGACAGCCTGGTGGAGGAGAGCCTCATGTTCCAGCTCCCGTGGCCCTTCCTAATTTGCTTGTTAGCGTCCACCTCTAGCAGCAGCAGCAGCGTGTGGTCAGACACATGCACAGACAGGGACATGTCCTCTCCGGGTTCCTGTGATGTCCTGTAGCAGCCTGCACTGCAGGGAGGTGAGGGGAGCAGGAAGGGATGAAGGGCTAGTGGAAGCTTGGGTGAGGATGGCCTCATTCTGAGAATCCCTCCAGCCTAGGTCAATGTCCCCAAGCCCAGCTCCTGACAGGATTGAGTCCTAGCTCATCCTTAGCTGCACATGCCTGTCGTCCAGCACTCAGGAGGCTGAGTGAGGAGGGTCATGAGTTCAAAGACTATAAAGGGAGACCTGGCCTCAAAAAGAGAAACACATGGAGATGTAGGAGGACCTGAACTCCCATGTGGAGCTGTGGCCGAGAGCTTCCAGAGCACACACCTCAGTCTCCTCTAACTGCTCCCTGCTCCCCTGGTGTCCCGCAGGCTGTATAGACCGAGCCCCGTCTGTATGGCACCACATGGGCAAAACCTGGTTCTTAAACCCGATAGAGTGAGTGGCACACACCTGTGATCCCAGCACCCAACTGAGGCAGGGCAGCACGAAGGCGAACCCATGGCCTCGGAGCTGCCAGGCAGCTGTGCTGGGACCACACTTGGGTTTATACTTTATTCTCTCTCTCTCTCTCTCTCTCTCTCTCTCTCTCTCTCTCTCTCTCTCTCTCTCTCTCTCTCTCAATGGGAGCCTTGTTAAGACTCTCACCACAAACTGGGGCTCAGTCAGTCGATTTTCTTCACTGCTAACTTCTGAGCACTCAGAAACCAGCACACAGTAGGTACTTAATAAATGTGGAACCACTATTTCTAGCCTGAGATGTCAAGATCAAAGTGGGAGAAAGGCACCTAGTAGGAGAGAGCAGAGCTGTAGCATAATCCCTGGAGCCTGGAGCCACATTGCCTTCTGGGCAAAGACGATTTAGGGATCCCAAGGTGGGAACAGGCTCTGTGGTTGCCATCTTCATCTGAATAAGGACCTCAGGAGGGACAACAGGAGAGTCATGATCATATAGAGAGAGTGGTAAACACTCTTTGCTACCTTTGGAAGAGCCAAGCAGCACAGACGGTCTTGAGAAGCAGAACAGGGAAGGAGAGACTTCTTCCCAGAGCATCTCTACAAGGAACTCAGTGGTGCTGGACCACGGTTTTAATCCAGGGAGATTCCTTCGCAGTTCTGAGCTCTGGGAATGAAAGACAGGTGTTTTAAGTTGCTACATTGGGGGTCGTATGTAACCCAACAAGAAGAAATACAATAACCAATTATTCAGTCAGTAACCACGAGGCAGCTGCTGGAACAAAACCTTCTGTTCTTGGTTGCAGCGTTGGGCCAGAGCCCAGAGCCTAGGCAATGGTTCTGCCCTAGAGTAGCCCCCCCACCCCCACCCCCACCCCCCCCACCCCACCAAGGCACAGCTCTGGGCAGAGAAGAGATCAGAATGATGTAAATGGAGGTCTCTCCAGTCCTTGCTCCTGGACAGATGTTCTCAGCTGGGATTTGAGTCTTTGTGGGGGCCAGACCTTCTGATTTTTCTTTTCTTATAAACAGCAGAAAACCTGGATTTGTCTGAAATCTTCCAGATTTCAGTCTCAGAGTAAGCAGGCCATAAAAGCACACGTGTGGCTGTGTTTGGCCTGGAGCATCTCTCGGCAATCTCT
This sequence comes from Tokudaia tokunoshimensis, assembly GCA_036184795.1. Taxonomy (NCBI): domain Eukaryota; kingdom Metazoa; phylum Chordata; class Mammalia; order Rodentia; family Muridae; genus Tokudaia; species Tokudaia tokunoshimensis. The sequence continues at coordinate 101,476,245 of BTHU01000010.1, forward strand.
GGCTGAAGAAGCCATAAAAGCCACTGGGAGCCACCCCTGCAGGTGCCTGGCTTGGCATTCCTTCCTGTTTCCCCTTGGACAAGCTTAGGACATCACTGGCCAGCATCTGGAGGAACCACCATCAGCTCCCGTGATTGTGGGGAAAGAAGCCCTGAGATGGCGCCCAGCCCCCACTGCGTGCTTGGCTTCGTCTTCCTTCCTAGAGGAGAGAACCACTGTTTTATTCCTGTGCACACAGTAGATGTTCAATAAATGATTGTTGGAGATTGTGGTGATCTCTCCCTGAGAGGGTCAGGAAAAGAGTCTAATGAGGCCCTGGTAAATGTGCTTAGGAGAGTTCACTAGTTACTCTCTGAGCTATGGTCACTGTGGAAAAAGACACACTGCCCACTCCACAAGAAAGGGAGCTGAGGCCCAGGGACATGGGTAATGTGAGTCTAGGGTGTATGTGCCAAGACTCTGCAAATCAATGACCACAGACTGCAGCCCACAGGCCAGTGTAGCCTGTGTTGTCCGGGCTGGTCTGAAATTTGACCAGGTAAGTCACACACTCCCAGAGGTCTTCCTGACTCCACCATCTGCTATTTGTAATTTTAGTCATGTGTCTCCAGGTATGAGTGCCTGTGGAGGCTGGAAGAGGCCATCAGATGCCTCAAACTGGAGTAAGGGTGGTTGTGGGTACTGGGAATTGAACTAGGGTCCTCTGAATGAACACCAAGTGTTCTTAACTGCTGAACTATCCCTCCAGTTCATAAAGTTTTATTGGGACATAGTTGCACATACTCACTGTAGTGTCTCTTCCTGGTTGTCAACTTGACTATATCTGGAATGAACTACAATCCAGAATTGGAAGGCTCACCTATGATCCTAATCTGGAGGCTCAGAGATACAAGTTTCTGACCTGGATCTTGGCATGGAGATTTTTGGGCATAGTGGTTATGGATTCTAGAATATTAAGACGGGGAGATCTCTGAGTTCAAGGTCATCTGGGATTAAAGGTGTAGTGGCACATGCCTTTAATCTGGGTCACACCTTCTACTGGGAACCTACATAAGGACTTTGGAAGAAGGAAGGTTTACTCTCTATCCTTCGCCTGCTACCTCGTGGGACTGAGCAACTGCTAGATCCTTGGACTTCTATCCACAGCTGCTGCTGACCATTGTTGGGGAGTTGGACTAAAGACTGTAAGTCATCAACAAATTCCCTACCATATAGAGACAACCCATACATTCTGTGTCTCTAGAGAACCCTGACTAATACACTCACTAACCAATTACTTCTGTACTTGCACACTGAGTAGAGGCGTGACATCACTGTGACAGAGACCATGAAGCTACAGGCCTGAAAAAGACACTGTTATCTCTGTAGGCTAGCAGGCTGTAAATAGCTTCAAGCTGACTGAATTACAAAGACACCTTAAGCAATCATTATATACCACACCCTTGAGACTGGAGAAGTCGTGACTCCTAGGGGAGCCCCTGGGAGCATTACAACCAGCAGAGCAGCCAAGACTGGTGGGGCAATCTCGCAAACATAAGTAGGCATGTCACATAGATACTCAGAGCCGAACTGGGAATAGGGAGGTGAGGGGATACGGTGGGGGGGAGGGGTCGGGGAATCATCCCAGGAGACCAGAGATGTGACTTCACTCTGTACAGATGGCAGAGGGGAGCTGAAGCTGAAGTGGCAGTATCAGCTCCAACTGCAGGATGTACCAAGGTCCTGAGGCAGGAGAGACTCAGGCAAGGCAGTCGACGGCCTGGATGAAGCAGCGGTGGCAGCAGAACTGGCTTTGCCATCCCAAGGCAGGCTGTGAGCATTTGGAGCAGGGCTATAGCAAACCGTGCTAGCATCCCGTAAAGTTCCCCGTGGCAGCCAAGCAGACTGTAGCAGGGGACACGGAGTGAGGCAAAGATCCCAGGCAGGGAAGCATCATGCTAGTCTGGATCAGAGGTGATAAAACTGAACGCAAACAATCTGAGTGGGAAGGTCACTTACGCTGAGAGGAGTCCAAGCCACCAGGCCTCTCTCCAGGCTCTGGGGAATCAATCACCTTATGGTCGTAGGGGTGGGTCAGACCTGTGCAGACCTGGGAGAGATACACACATGCAGACGTGAGTGGGTGCCCTGCTCCCAGAGGCCACCTTCCCAACAGCCCACTCACATAGAGGTGTCCAGCCTGGCAGCCCAGCACCACAGAGTGTAGCATCTCCTCCTGGCCATTCAGGACAGCCTTGGTCTCCATGGAGTGACGCTGGCGCTGTTTGTCCACCATGAAGGTCCCTTGTAAGAGGAGACTCTGTGGGACCAAGGGGTGCCAGGGATGTCTGGGTGTGGAGAAAAAACAGGCTACAGGCATAAAGGCAGCTGGCAAGATCAGGGGACATTTGTGACCTCCACTCAGGCGGAGGTTGTCCTTACGTCACAGAGAGTGTGGCACTGGAGGGCACGCAGCAATCCTGTGCTCTGTGAGCTGCCAATCGAAGCCTGGCATAGCACCATGAATATGGCACAGTGGTTAAAACACTTGCCACCAGTGTAAAGACCAGAGTGCCAGGTGACTGTGGTGACTCATAGTCTAGCCTCGGAAGGGGCAGGTGGATCCCCAAAGCAAACAGATGTATTGGTGAGTTCTGGGTTTGACTGAGAGACATTGCCTCATAGAACAAGGTAAAAATGCTTGAGGATGATTCCTGAGATTAACCTGGGGCCTATGCATATGCCCCCACACACATGTGAACACACACAGAGAGAGAGAGAGAGAGAGAGAGAGAGAGAGAGAGAGAGAGAGAGAGAGAGAGAGAAAGGAAATAAAAAGTGTAACATGGTGGCTCATGTCTGCAATCCTGGCATTTGAGAGGCAGAGACAGGAGGATCATGAGTTCTAGGCTACACACTGAAACCTTGTTTCTGCAAACATACACATACTGTTTGCCAACCAACCCCATCTGCTATCTGATCATCAGTTATCATGAAACCCAGGACCACATAGCTGGCTGGAATCCAGGACCCAATCAATGTCCTATGCTTCTGCTTCCCTGCCTTTACAATGGGGTGATAATGGCATCATTCTCCTCTCCAGCAGGACTTGGTCACTTGAAATGGCGTGTGTGTGTGTGTGTGTGTGTGTGTGTGTGTGTGTGCGCGCGCGCGTGCGCGCGTACATACTGAGGCCAGGGGGTCCCCTTCTTTTCCTTTTGGTCTCTGCTACTTTCCTTGAGCCTGGATCAGGGCCTGGCACACAGCACATGGCCAGTCCACACTGACTGGCTCTGGATGAGATCCCAGCCAGTGCCTGGCTTCACTGCTCTCTTACATCACAGTTCTGACAGGGGGAGGCACAGAGTGGTAGAACCTGGGCTCCAGACCTGGTGCTTCTCAGCCTGTCTGTTTCCTGCCTGGTCTTGAATTCTTTGATTCTCCTGCCTCCTGAGTGCTGGGGTTCTATGCATGTGCCACCACACCTGGTTTAAAATGCTGGGGACTGAACGTAGAACCCTGTGCATGCGAGCCAGACACCATTTGCTAGCCGTGCCTCCACCCTAAACGCTTCCCACCAGCCTTTCCACAGCAAAGCACTGAGCTGCATGGGGGCCACGAGCTGCACACCTCCACTCACACTTCTGCCCCTGACAGAGCAGCTGGAAGGGGCTTCAGGGCTGCTGGCCTGTCACCATGTGATCTTTTTGAGTTGTAGCAGGGTCCCTTTAGGACCCAAGGGCTCCTCTATACTGGAGAAATGGGAATGTGGGCAGCTCCCTGGGGTGATGGCTTGGGCAGGGGCACATTCCTGAGGATCAGTTTGTTGTCACAGCCTCCCCCAACCCCCACCTCCGCTTCCAATCCTGCCTCAACGCAGTTGCTCCAGCTCTGCCTCCCCTGCAGTCCCTAGGACTGTCAGCAGTACATAGGTCTTCTGGGGCTGTGATGAAAACAGAGACAAGAGGAGGATCTTGATGGGGGAAACTCAGCAACTGAGCCTTACCATGGAGCCTTACTGCCTCCCGCCGCCTGTCCCCTGGGCTTGATTGCCAGAATGGCTACTGAGCCTGGTTGCAACCTCTGGCCAGCCCACAAGATCCTAGGGGCAAACACCAAACCTCTATCTCCAAGGCACCTCTCCCACCCACCAGCATCTGGAACTTCTGTGCCAAGGGAGCTAGGTCCCCACTTCCCTGACCCTGCACTAAAGAAGAAATGGAAGCTCAAGGAGGCTCAAGGCCAAGCAGGGAGGGATGCAGCGTCTCCCAACTGCAAGGACCACCGAGTGCTCACTCTCTTTGTGTGCTTGTAGGCTGCTGTGAAGTTCAGTTCCCGCTGGAGACTCTTTAAGTAGCAGTGCAGGGCCTTCCTGTCCTGGCTGTTCTCCGTGTGGACCTCACTCAGCAGAGCTGCACTCCAGGCTGACTCCAGCTCACTTCTGCTGTGGAACAGGCCTGGCATCAAGGAAACCTGCAAGGAAGCCAGGCAAATGAGCAGAGCCTTTGAACCATGTATCCTTTCCTGTTACTAGCCTTATTCTCCTTTCTGCTTGATGAACTCCTATTAGTTCTTCACAACTCCCTGGAAGGCCACTGGGTGGAGGTGGGCTGTTCATTCCTTATAGGACCCTAAAGAAAAATCTTTTCTATTGCCCTAGCTCTGAGCCAAACAAATATACCTTCCTTCCATCTCCCTCCTCTCTGACTTAGGATGTGACTGTTATCTCAATGGGACAGCATTCCTAGCAGACACCATCTCTGCATTCCAACAGGCACAATCTGGCAAGTAGCTTCCACTCCCTGGGCCAACCCATGGTCTCCAAAGCCTAGGAAGAGCTGGGTGTCACTGTGGTTTGTATTGGGGTTGACCATGGCCCTCCCCCAGTCCCCAGCCCAAGCTTCACGTGTGTCCTCTACTCTAGGGCCATGGTTCCTGTCACATACCCTCTCAAAGCCAGATTGGGTATGGCCATTGCTGGCCCTCCAGCCAAATGCCAGAACCCTGTTATGAGGAAGCTTTCTTCCATGTGTCCCCTCTACCAGCTCCCCCTCTCTGCATCTTGAACAAGCTGTCAGTTGGAGACTACAGTGTCATTTATCCCCCAACTCCCATGTGCTACCACTCCACCAGCAGGCCCTGCCTCCCTGGACCCTCATCTAAGCTACTTTCTCCACCAGCTGGTGGCCCACAGAAGCCAGCCACCACCTCCTCCTCACACTCCTGCCCTGGTTGTCCCTGACACCCAGCTACCTCCTCACATTGCCTGAGTTCATCATGACTAACTCTCCACAGCTGTGCTACCCAGTGCTAACCCATCCTGCTGCTCCCTAGGATGCGCTAAGAGGATGCGCTAGGAGGATGCGCTAGGAGGATGCGCTAGGAGGATGCGCTAGGAGGATGTGCTAGGAGGATGCGCTAGGAGGATGCGCTAGGAGGATGCGCTAGGCTGGACTTCCCTGGTCCTGCATTGCTCCAGAAGAGTTAGGGCTTGGAGCAGGATCTCTGGAGCACAGCCTGGTGACAGTGCCTATCCTTACCTTGCCATGCTTCTGCCCTTGACATTGGCAGAGAACAGTCCTTCTCAGAAGTCACTGTTAATGCCAGCTGTACCCTCAAAGCATCAGGGTGGCCTGACGTGTACAAGGGACAGTCTGACCACCTTCAGAATCTCTCATCCCTGGGAAGATGCTAAGCAAGCACACAGGGATCTAGCTTCTCTTGTTAGAGTCTCTTTTAGAGTCTCTTGGTGACAGTTCTGATAACACCGGCTGAGTCCAGTCCCTGAGTCTGGGGAATGGTATCAGCCACAGACCTCCAGTTTTCCCCAGTGTGTAGAAGGTGTGAATGCAGCTCCTGTGCTGACTGACAACAGGAGAAGTGACGGCAGGAGCACAGGGCTTGTCGAGGTTATAGGAGACCCTTGTTCTACCCTAGCCTCGAATACACACACACACTCAAGCATATATGCTTACAGACAGACACAAATACACAAGTCCATGCATATGCACAGATAGGCATATACACACATACACAGCACACACATGAGTATGCACAAGCGCCGTCTTAGGGTTTCTATTGCTGTGATAAAATGCCGTGACCAAAAGCAATTTGGGAAGAAAAAGTTGGTTTCATCTTACAAGTCTTAGGCCACACATCAGCCCTGAGGGAAGTCAGGGCAGGAACCTGGAGGCGGGAACTGGAGCAGTGGCCATGGAGGGTGCTGCTTACTGGTTTGCTCTCTATGGTGTGCTCAGTCCACATTCTTTTAGCACTCAGGACTGCCTGCCCGGGGTGTCACCACTCACCATGGGCTGGGACCTCCCCCATCAATCACGAATCACAAAAATGAACTACAGACTCGCCTACTGACAAACTGATAGAAGCAATTTCTTAATTATGTTTAATTTATGTCAGGCTGAAAAAAACAAAACCAGGACAAACAGCAACCTGTGCACAAGGCATACGCACAATAAAGACACACACATGCAGACCTGCGCAGGAGGTGGTGGAGAACAGCCTGCACTACTCACCCCGAGGTAGACCGTGGCCTCGGTGGACACCTGGATCTTAACTTCCTTATCACGGCCCTGGCCCCTGCAGGCCATGCTGACCACCAGATCCTTGAGGGTCCAGGCCTTGGCCAGCATCAGCTCTGAGACAGCCTGGAATACGGCCCAGTATGGCCAGTAGAGCCTGTGAGCTGCAGACACTGTGAGTCATGGACAGTCCAAGTTCAAGGCTCCTGCAAGAGTACAAAGAGAAGCTGCTGTGCGGGGCAGGAAAGGAGTGATTGGCAGGTCTGGAGAGGCTGCCCATCGCAGTCTCATCACAACCATGCAAGGCTGCGGATACCTGGGACAGGGCATGAGGGAACTTTGCAGGATGAAAGGAATGTGAATTTTGACAGGAACCTGGACCACAGTGCATTCACACCTGTTGAAACTCACCCAGTGGCTCCTTAGAGATTAGTGTGTTTAATTCTAGATAATGAGACACAGGTTACAATGTTTAGGTGAGGTACTGATGTCTTCCAGACAAGTAAACATTGTAGCATGACACTGTCATCTACCAAGTTCACGTCTGAGAGCTATAATTACGTTTATGAGGGTGTAATGACCTGTGGATGATGGCCTTGGGCTGAGAAAGGGGTCAAGACATCTTTAGTTAAGATGGGGTCATCCTGGAGGCTGGCCCTTAAATCAATATAACTGGTGTACTTATAAAAAGAAGGAAATGTAGACATAAATACACACACACACACACACACACACACAGTGACAACATGAAGATTATCATGAAACAGCTGCAAACCAAGGACCAACCTCCTCCAGAACCTGGAAAAAGGGAGGACGTGCTTGCAGGATCTCAGGGAGCAAGTCCTTATGACCCTTTGATTTTCAGTGACGACCTTCAGGATTGTGACAGCTTTCTGCTTTGCAAGCCACACTGTTAGTGACCATTTGTTATAGTGGCCATTGAAAACTAGTGCACCTGCCTGGAAGCAACTGGAGGGGGCGCTCCGTCTGAACAAAGGAACGTGTGAAAAGATTACAAAGGCACTGAACGCAGGGGCCATGACCCAGGCGAGTGATGGGAGACCCTAACTTAATGGCAGAAGGGCAAAGGCAAAGGCTCCATGAAGGCTTGTTTTATTTGTTCTTGGAGACAGCATTTCTCTGAGTAACAGCCCTAGCTGTCCTGGAACTCACTCTGTAGACCAGGCTGTCCTGGAATTCACAGAGATCCATCTGCCTGTGCCTGGGATTAAAGACATTTTAAGGAAACGATCTAAAGTAATGCAAGCCCATAAGCAGTCGGACATGCTTGCCCATCCCGAGGGGATTCTGGCAAAGTCACTAAAAAGTCATGGGGACAATTAAAAGGAAGAAACCAGAAAACTGATCAAATATAAAAGCAATGATTATAACTTTCATTCAGGAAGAAAGAGGAAGCTGTCACCGTCGTGCTCCATCTGTCTGTGCTAGAAAGATGTGCACACTGTCCCATTTATGTAAACACAGAGCCCCAGAGGAGGAGAGGAAATGGATATTTGGAAAAGGGCCCTTGTGAGAATTAAATTCTCATTTTCTTAAACAAGATGTTTACCAAGAATGCCTACTGAAATGTAAGAAATGGCAGCAAGGTTCTATCATTTTTAAAGCAGTATCTGAAGAAACAATGGAGAGGATTCACACTGGTTACTGTCAGGAGCAAGGCTTGGAGTCAGAAGATAGGCAGAGGGCTCCTTATATAAGCTTTACTGTTAAAAATGCACATAAGGGGCTGGGGCGTGGTTCAGTTGGTGTGTGCTTCCCATTTAAAGCCTGGGTTCCATCCCCAGCACTGCATGAAGCCGGGCACAGTGATGCACACCTGTAATCCCAGCCCTAAGGAAGCAGAGGCAGGAGGATCAGAAGTTCAAGGTCATCCTCAGCTACTTGAGAAGTTGTAGGCTAGACTGGGCTAAGTAAGACCTCATCTTGGAGGAAAAAAAAAGTAGCCTTTCAGTGGTGGATCTCAGCACTGGTCTAGGCCAGCCTGATCTACAGAGCAAGTTCCAGGAAAGCCAAGGCTAAACAGAGAAACTGTCTTGAAAAATTCATTTTGAGTACCTCCATGATCATTACATTGTGAGCTCCAGGACACTAACCCAGATTCAGAAGTGCCCGGTGAATAGTCTAAATTCTGTTTAAACTTTGTATTACTTGAATAAAAATGAAATCTAGTTCTAAAAGGTTAATTTAGAAACAAACTATAGCAGACACATGCTTCAAAAGTGGGTAAAGGTATTTTGCAAGGAGAAGAAAGAAGTGCAAATGTCCTGAGTTTTGTTTAGGGAACAGAAAAGAGGTCTGAGGGAGGGGGAAGGTGACATAGAGAAAGATGGTAGGGATTTAGGAAGCAGAAAATGATTGACAAGGGAACACATTACAGTAGCCTTGTGCCACAGGACACGTGAAAGGTTTGATTTATGAGCCCACATAAATCAAAGATGTTCCAGGTAGAATCTGCAGTCTAGACAGGCACCCGGAAGTCAAAAAATAGGAACCATAAGCTAGGGAGGTCCCAGAGGTGGGACTCACCTTCCCGTCTCCACTGGGGGCCCTGGAGAGGTCCTTCCAGTGCAAGCCCACCATGAAGGGCAGCTGACCACTGACTAGCACCTTCAGGTATGTGCTACTTTTGACACGGGGCTGCCAGAGGCTCAGGTGCTATAGCTGTGTGAGGCTGCCCACCTGCCTCTCAGGGACCTGCAGTGCAAGCTGGTGGATACAGCCCAGGTTCCCCATCAGTCACCACTTCAAGCCCAGAATACCCCCATCTCTCAACTCCAGACAGGGCTCAGGCCTCGGATCCGCCCGAGCCCACCACTTCCTGCCCTTCACCCCTAGTAGGCAGCTGAGGAAGTTAAGGCAAGTCTGGGCTGAGCATGGCAGGCTGGCACATGCTATCCTTGGCAAAACCAGCACACAGAAGACACGGATCAGTAAGGAGCGTCACCAAGTCTGATGTCTACTCACATCTCAGCAGCCACAGTGCAAAGGGATCCTGCACCCCCGCACCCACCTAGGTCATGGCTGTGGTGGGCTCACCTCCAGGAAGTGCTTGCTTGCGGAATGCTGGTCCTGAGTCGTTCCTGAAGGTTTGGCTGAAGCGCTGGCGTCTCTTGTTACCACACTCAGCCCACTGTTCCCCATAGCTGACCTCCTGCTGCTGGAGCAGGTGGTCCAGGCCCTGTTTGTGCTGCAGCTGGACCTGGGACACACCAATAGTGAGATCACCAGGAGGCCCACCACTCAGCTCTGAGGCCTCCTGACCCTCCCCAGAATGTCAACTTGCTTTTCTGCAGACACAGGAAGCAGTTTGTTTCCTTCTGGAGATATGCCCGTGGGCCTTACACATGCTGGGCAAGTGCTTTCGCCCTAATTGATTTAGTGTGTGTGTGTGTGTGTGTGTGTGTGCGCGCGCGCACATGCATGCACGCCCCCCACCCCCCATGCTCACCTATGTTTGTTTAAGCATAGTTTGTTTCTTGTCAAACAAGAAAGAAAAAAGAAAGGAAGGAAGGAAGGGAGAGAGAGAGAGAGAGAGAGAGAGAGAGAGAGAGAGAGAGAGAGAGAGAGAGAGAGAAAGGGAGAAGGCAAGCTAGTGCCTTTACATGCTGAGCCAGGCAAGAGGACAATCCCAGGGGCCATCTGCCTTGTCTTTCTTTCTTCCTCTTTTTTCTCTTTTTTGAGACAGGGTCTCATTATGTAGCCCGACTGTCCTGAAACTCACTTGTAGACCAGGCTGGCCTGGAATTCATCATGTAAACTAGGCTGTCCTGAAAGTCAGAGACACACCTGACCGCCCACTGAGTGCTTAGATTAAGGGTATGAACTTCTACGCCTAGCCTCACCTTGTCTTTTGACACGCATCTCCCGCTGAACCTGGAACTTACCAAGTAGGCAGACTGCAGTCAGTAAGCCCCACCTTTGTCTCCCTGGAGCCGGGCCTAGGAACAAACACAAGTGGGTTTTTTCCTACAGCAGTGTCACTTTAAAAATTTTTTAGTATTTTAAAAATTAATCAATTTTTTTTGTGTATGAATATCTTGCCTGTTTGTATACCTGTGCACCATTGGTGTGTGTGCTTTCCATGGACAGTCTGAAAAAGATGTAACGGGAGTTACAGATGGTTGCGATCCACCATGTGGGTACTGGGAACCAAACCTGGGTCTTCTGCAAAAATAATGAGCTGTCTAGGTGTGGTGGCACATGCCTTTAATTCTAGCATTCTGGAGGTAGAGGCAGGAGAATCTCTGTGAGTCTGAGGCCAGCCTGGTCTACAGGGAGTCCTAGAACATCCAGGACTACAAAGAGAGACCCTGTCAAACAAGAAAGAAAGAAAAAAGAAAGGAAGGAAGGAAGGAAGAAAGAAAGAAAGAAAGAGAGAGAGAGAGAGAGAAAGGGAGAAGGCAAGCAAGTCTCTTACATGCTGAGCCATCTCTTCAGCCCTAACACCCGCCTTTTTAAATGTAAGTTCGAGGAATCAAACTCAGGTTCTTAAACTTCTATGGTGAACCCTTTACCAACCGAGCCTTACATTTGCCTTTCCACACAGTGCATTGCTCCTGAGGGACAGGTGAAGCCTGGCGCATTGCTGGACACTAGGTCCCTAAGGAATAAATAAGCCTGAAGCCATGAGCCCAACGCCTCATGATCCCCTCACCTTCATCAGAGCAACAGGGCAACAGTCCAACAGGAAAAGACAGCTTTAAGAAGGTATGCCAGAGGCTGGAGAGATGGCTGGGTGTGGTTAAGAGCATCTGCTCAGTTGTAAGGACCAGAACTCAGATCCCAGCACCCTCATCGGGTAGCTCACCAAAACCTGTAACTCCAGCACCAAGGGATCTGATGCCCTCTTCTGGGGTTCTTGAGCACCTGCATAGACATACGCACATGTCCTCATAGAGGTGTGCAACTACATACACACTGCATGAACACACACACACACACACACACACACACACACACACACACACACACACAATTTTACCAAAAAGAAAGTAGTAGGGCTGCAGGATAGCTCTGCAGTTAAGACTGCTTGCTGTTCTTCCAGAGGAACCTAGTTTTTAGTTCTCAGCACCCAAGTCTGGTGTCTCTCGACCAGTTGTAACTCCAGGGGATCTGACACCCCTTCTGGGCTCTGCAGGTACTGCACTCACATGGCTTCCTTGGGCACTGCATGCACGTGGTACACAGATATGCATTCAGGCAAAAACACCCATACACACATAAAAAAAAAATAAAGGTTACAATTTTAATAAAAGTTAATTTTTTTAAAAAAAAGAAAGTATGTTAATAAAGGAATTCTGACAATGTGGCTCAGAGGAAAAATGGCTGCTTAGCTTGTATGAACCTTTGGGTTCAATCCCCAGACTGTATACAAACCAATAACCCTCTCCTCCAAGGCAATAAAAGACAACACCCCTGCTCCCCTCTCGTTTGCCCTTCCAACTACTTGATAACCTTCCTGACCCCTCTCTCCTCTCTCCTGCCTAGGCGCTTTGTTCTTACATTCCTCTGCCCAGGACACACTTCTATTGCAATGAAGTCACCTTACATCTTACTTTTCAATGGAAACATCACCTGACCAGAGGAGCCTTCCCCACCCACCAGCCCTATCCCAAATGTCTTCCCTGTACTCAGCTCTCCCATCCACTCAGACAATTATGGGTTCATCATTGGAGTCTTCTCTAATAATCTACCTATGCCTATCAACAAAGTGGCAAGGACCAACACCATTTCCCTGTGGCCGGGTATTCAGTAGGTATTTAATAAAAGCAACCCAGTGAAGAGACTACAGATGTGTGACCACATGCTGTCCCTTCCCACCCCCCATGAATGAGGGCAGGCCCCTTCTCCTCCATCCTCAACCTCTGGTGGGTCTTGCCTCATGGGCAACGTGTCTTGCTTGACCTATGTGAGTCAGCCCAGAGCTCCTTCCTCCTTCTGCCAGGCTGCTTCTGCCAAGCTCCAAGGAGAGGTGAGTTCCAGCCTGACCCGGCTTCAGCCACCCTAAGCAAACATACAACCAGACCACCTCCACCCCCCATTTTGCTTTTGAAGACAGCGTCTTGTGTAATAAGTTGCACTCTGACTAGTTATGTGGTCAAGGATTCTCCTGTCTCTACCTCCTGGGTGCTGGGATTTCAGACCTGGGACTGGGACAGTATACATGGTTTATGAAATGCTAAGGATAGGACCTAGGCCCACACAACTGAGCAAGCACTCTATCAACTGAGTCAAGTCCCTAACCTTGTCATGCATCTTTTAAAGGGACAGATGATGAGCAGTCCCCAACACACTTGGTGTTGTTTGCATTTGACAGCTATGTCTGATCAAGAGCAGAGCCTACAGAATGGCAGCAGTATTGAAAGCGGCATCTTAACCCCCAGGCCACAGCGCAGGGTGTGTTTCCCTCACCCCAGTACCATACCCAGGAGGCTGTACTTGATCCTGAGGGTGCTGCCTCTCACTGGGCCACGCTGCTCCAAAAGGCCCTCTATGTGGAGCTCTACCACACCCGAAGCCTGCAGCTGGATGCCCAAGATGGTCTCCTGCAGCCCGGCCTCTGCCTTCTTCTCCAGCACCACTGAGGGGACAGTAGGCAACGGGGGGGGGCGGGGGATGGCTGTCCCCCAGCACACTTCCCACCTTGGGGGGCTCAGAGAGCTAACCCCTGCTTCTCCTGTGCCTCAGGGGCACTGATGGCGTGATCTCCACCATCTGGGGCAACTGTGTCACCTTGGCAAATGGAAGCCTGCTAAGTGGAATGACATAAAATTGAGGGGACAGAAGAGGAAAGTGTGACATCCAAGATGACTTTCTAGAACTTTCAGCTCTGTAAATCTGGCATACAGCCAAAGTGCACAGACATAAGCTGATTCTAGCACCAAAGTCAGCACCGCTCACGCAGGACCTAGCTGGGCAGTGTTCAGACACACTGGGGAATAGAGATTTAGCTCAGTTGATAGGTGGCTTGACTAGTCTTCAGCCCTGGATGTGATTCCCCTACCCTGAAGAAAGCTGGGTGCAATGGATGCCCATCTGTAATCCTAACACTCGGGAGGTACAGACAGGAAGGTCAGAAGTTCAAGGTCATCCTCAGCTACCCAGTGAATCTGCAGCTAACCTGGGCTACAATAAACTATCACATAACAAAAGCTCCATGATGTATGTTCTAAATCAGAAGCAAAAATTGCTTCTCCCAATGGGTTAGAATCAAACAGCCCCAAAGCTGTTGCCTTAGACAGCTGGTGTTTTAGGGTACCTGAGGTGGACTGAGGGGAAGGAGATAACTGGGCAAGTGCAAAGTGGTAGGAGCAAACAGAAGCTGGTACCCCTTATATGGACATCAGTATGAAGGAGGCTTAGCTGGTGGGGGTCACGCAGGGACACTGGACTGTCCATCCCCAGCCTCACCACAGAATGAGGGTTCTCCCTGCCTGTTGCATGAGCCTGGTCATTTCGAGTGCTGCTCAGAGATGCAGAGAAGTCCAATCTGCTGCCTGCCTGCCAGGTGACATTCCCATCGAAGACTATAGGTCAGCTTGCTGTCACCAGCTTAGCCTTCACCTGAGCCTCAGACTGCTTGGTCATGTTTCCGGACTCAGCTGTAGCTCACTTTGGCCCTGAAAAAGTCCCGGCATCACCTGGGAGACAAACATGTCCAGCAAGCCTGACCCTGATCCTGTGAACTGGGACCAGACAGGAGTGGAGGCAGAGTGTAACTAATGACCTCTACTTTGAACTTGGCCTCATTCTTTGAGACAGGGTATCAAGCAGTCCAGGCTGGCCTCGAACTCCCTACATAACTGAGGGTGACCTTGAACTTCTGACCTTCTTGCTTCCAACTCCTAAGTACTGGGATTACAGGTATTTACCACCATGCCAGTTCTTGTAGTCCTGGGGTCAAGGCCAGGGTTTGGTGCACAGCAGGCAAGCACTTGACCTTGCTTGATTATTAAAATCCTGAATTGTTTAAAATAGGTTTCCAAATTCATAGTCATGGGTGAGCGGAGGCAGGGGTGTGGGGTGGGGGGGAAGAGGCTGCATTGCTCCCTTTACCTCATTACAGGGTCAGAGCAGCTGCCCTGGTAGTGTCTAGAATCTAAATACCTCTGTACCCTCTGGCTATGCTGGCCTCAGTCCCAGGCATGAAGCCTGGGTCACTGTAGTGTCCTCTGAACCCCACTCTGGCCTCTTTAAGATGTCAGGATCAAGGTACAGCAGGAGCCAGGGCTCTCTGCAGTAAAGACTGCCTGCAGGAGCACAATGCTGCCCTCGAGGCTTGCTGGGGAACCACAGACCTTTGCAACCAGGGCTTTCAATGGCAGCTGTAAGCTGACGGATAGCCCCACAGACCTCTCTGCTGGCATCCACAATCAGTGCACATAGCAGAGGCAGGGTGGGTGGTACATACTTGATGCTCTGTGAGTAACAGAAGGACTGTAAACTCAGTAGCATCCCAGGCTAGATAATGAGTTCAAGGAGCGATTGTTCAGTGATTAGAGAACTTGCTGCCCTTCCAGAGGACGTGGGTTTGGTTCCAGCACCCACATGAGTGGCTCACAACTATCTGCCACTCCAGTTCCAGGGGATCCGATGCCTTCTGGTTTCCAAGGGTACCAGACATGGACATTGTAGATATACATACACTCAGGCCTACACCATACACATAAAATAACAAATCATTTTTTAAAAGATTTATTTATGTAGCTGTTTTCAGACACACCAGAAGAGATCATAAGATATCATTACAGATGGTTGTGAGCCACCATGTGGTTGCTGGGATTTGAACTCATGACCTAGGGAAGAGCAGTCAGTGCTCTTAACCGCTGAGCCATCTCTCCAGCCCAGCAAATCATTTTTTTTTTGAGGGAGAAGAGGAGGGGAGGAGGAGGAAGGCTGATGGGGAGGAGGGGGAAGAGGATGGAGAGAAGAGGATAGCGAAGGGATGAGAAGGAAGAGAGGAGGGGATTAAAGGGAGGATGAGGAGGAAGATGGAAGGGAGAGAGGAGGAGGAGGAAGAGGAGGAGGAGGAGGAAGAGGAAGAAGTAGCAGCAGGAAGAGGAAGAATTGCCAGGCATAGTAATACAGGTCTATAGTCCCAGTGCTAGAGAAGTTGAGACAGGAGGCTCACAAGTTCTAGGTTAGCCCAGGCTACACAATGAGACCTGTTTCAAAAGGGAAACAGAAAAGAGATAGCATGGTCTATACATTGTGAGTCTGTGTGCATGCATGTGAACGTGTATGTGTGTGTGTGTGTGTGTGTGTACATAAGCACACACACACTCCCTTCTTACAATAATGCATGTGGGCCGTGTACTATGTCCCACTGATGGCATCCTCAGCTCCGCATCAGGGGCTGTGGGCAGCCAGAGTTTCCCAGGTATGTCCCGGACCTGGTGCCCACAGGAGACTCCACAGTTACAGTCCTTGTAATAAAGGGACGGGGCAGCCGGGGCCTCCTCAGGCCAGTCACTGTGTGGACCCCTAACCTGTCACACCTCATCCGCTCAGCTGAACCCCAGCACAGCTGCCTGAATCCAGGCGCTCACCTGCCTCAGTCGCCTCACCTGCTATGGGCTTCCTGAAATCAATGGACCTGGAGCTGTGAGAAGAGGCTGTCCAGAGCTCCCTAGCTCTGGGCGCTGGTGTTCTGCAATGGGTCAAAGGTGTGAGAACTGTGGAAGGTGCTCTAGGAGCGCACGGGGCTTTTCCACGATGGTGCTGAGGGCTCAAGGCCCCAGGACTGAGAATGAGGAGTCTTAGCCTAGGCTTCTGAGGCCCCTCCCTTGCGGCTTGCAGCAGAGCCAGGAGCGGACAGCATTAAAGTGGCGAAAACCAGCACAGCCTCATGCCTCACATGCCGGGAGTCACTGGGAAGACTCTGGAAACCAGGTGGAATCCCTGGATCTAGGGATACCCAGGGGGTCGGGGCCGCTGGAGGAACAGGTTTAACTGTGGCTGCTTTCGTCTGGCATGGTGGCACATGCTTGTGAACCCAGCACTCAGTATGGGTTCACAATACCATCTTTTGCTTGCCTCAGGCAGGGCTGAGGTAGGGCCCAGTAGCACTGTAGGCCTTGCGTGTATGGCCAAGGCCCCAGCTCCAACCCATACACTGCAAAAGAGCCAAGTCAAATATCAGATCCTTATGCACTCACTTCATGTGAGCCCAGCCTGAAGCATAGGGAGCCCTACACGTGCAAAGCTCCTGCCCCTGGGGGCTGACACACCAGAGTGGGGGGACACACAGCCACCAGACACAGAACTAGGTCAGAGAGCAGCAGCAATTCTTGTCATGTGGGTACGTGAGTGGTCCTGGAAGGGGAATGTGCTCGATGTCAGATGGTCAGGGTCGGGCTACGTTTAATGGCCTGTGAAGATACCTGAGAGAATGAAGAATATGCGGTTACCCAGGCACTGGAAGAGTGTCTCAGGCACAGGAAAGAGCAAGTATGAAGGTCTGTGCACAGGACTGTGCTTGACACTTGGAGTCAGAGTTAAGTCATAGCCCTAGGCAGAGATTAGCAAGTGCAAAGGTCCTGCAGCAGCCCGAACCTGCTCAAAGCGTCAAAACCTGAGTCTTTGTGGCCAAAAGAATGGGGAGATCCACAAGCTGGCTGGGAAGGAAGGGGCCATTCCACACTGCCCACCTGGAAGCGGAGGGTGTAGGCAGCTTCTAGCACGTACAGCTGAAGTCCTGGGTCCTGCTTCTTCAGAATCAAATCCATGGACACAGGCCCTGAGAGCAGAGAGGGCTGACCAGGCCCTGGCCAGGTCACACGTACACAGCTGCCAAACCCAGGTCTGGGACACTGCAAAGGCAGTTGAGTGACAGCTGTAGTCAGCAGAGAGCTCTGGGTGTGCCCTCAGCCACCATGTTAGCATTTCCTTCTGAAAACCAGTCTGTATAGACATTAATCCTGGGGGACAGGACTGCAGAGACCAGGGCTCCTCAGCCCCAACACACTATTGACATATGAGGCCCAGTGCTCTTTTGAGAGTACCATATATGTTATGCAATGTTCAATGGCATTCCTGGCCTTTACCAGGAACCACCATCAACGCCAGTTATAGCAATTTCCCTTGCCATTCCTTAATGGAGTCCTGCCCTCTATCCAGAGGAGATGCAGAAGGTTAAACCAACCACACCGAGAACTGCTGGTACACACTATTGCCCTAGTCCACCCCACCCACCTGTGTGTGTGTGTGTGTGTGTGTGTGTGTGTGTGTGTGTGTGTGACATGTATGCGCAGCTGGGGTTACAGGTGGTTGTGAGCCGGAAGCCAACCTCAAGTCCTCTGCAACAGCAGCGCAGCACGTGCTCTCTACCACAGAGCCATCTCTCCAGCCCCACGATGATTATTTTTGTTTTGTGTGAAAGAGGGTTTCTCTGTGTAGCCCTGGCTAACCTAGAGCTCACTCTGTAGACCAGGCTGTCCTCAAACTCACAGAGATCTTCCTGCCTCTGCCTCCTGAGGCTGGGATTAAAATTGTGGTCCACCACACACAATCCCAGGATCATATTTTTGTCTTAAAAAAATTGTTTTATTTTAAGCTACATAGGCATCTTCCTCAGGAATGCACCAAAGTGACTTGCTTATGGGTTTATAGTTTGGGATAAACATAATTAACAAAATAATTTCATCTCTGTTATACAGAGTTGCTATGTAAAAATAATTTATAGGCTGCCATTTATAGGTGTCTTGACAATAATCTGTTGAAGGAACTCTCCTGCTAAAGCCTGTGTGATGGAGTGAATGTTCCCATTGGAATGCCTCAGAGTTCCAGAGGGTGCCTAGCTTCCACCACACCCAGCCCCTGGGATTTGTTCATAATGTCCTCTGGTTTCTCTCAGAATGGCCTGGCACAGAAAGATTCTGTACATCTTCAGATAAAATGCTTTGATACAATTTGTATCGATTTCTGAGCAGGAGGCATACTTCTGATCAGTGGTAGGTTCCAACTCCCCTCCTGGCTTGATGAAGTTCCTTGGCAAAGGAAGCTGCTGTGCCTGCTGCAAACTTCATGGTGGCCAAGGGCTTCTCAAGCTCACCCTCTGTTCCAGATCCAGAACCCAGTTTGTGTGGTGCTCACTGCTATCGGCATGGCTCTGCAATCCTCTGCAGAGACGACATAACATCAGCAGTCAGGGTCGAGTTAATGAGTGCACATCAGCCCCCTTTCTCCAGTTTCAGACAAAGCACTCACATCCATGCCAGCCAAATCTTGATTCACACTCAAACTCTCACGATGGAATGGTGACCCGTGGCAAGAGAAAGCAAGTCCTTCTGCAAATCCAGATGTATCTCAGGTGTGTCTTTGGCCAGAGATCTTGTTAGACTTTCTCTGTTTTTCTTTGTTCTGAGAGTTTTCACCTGATCCAGATCTCTTCACGGCCCACACAGTTCATTTGCATCAAGCTGGGCTGGAGTTTTAGCAGAGAAACCTCTTCATGTGAGTGACCTATGTCAGCTTCCTTCTGAGCTCCCCCAGGTGTGTCCCAAGAGGTGAGCTGTCCTGAGCTGCTAATGCTGAACTTTGCGTCCCTTGTGAGTAGTCAGTGATGATTACTTCATCCACACCTTTAAGTGCTACAGCTCTGTGCAGGTCAGCAACATCCAAGGATGGATTAAAGCTAGGACGTGCTTGCTGCTGACCCAGGACCACTTGGAATGATTTCACAGTTTGAGCGAATCTTAGCTGCTTTTATATTACTGTAAAGAGACATCAAAACCAAGGGAACTTATGAAAGAAAGCATTTAATTTGGAGGCTCATGGTTCCAGAGTGTTAGGTCTACAGTCATCATGGCAGGGAGCATGGCAGTGACCAGGCAGGCATGGTGCTGGGGCTGGTGCTTAGAGCTTGCATCCTGATACATAAGCTGGGGGGGAGGGGGGAGGGCAGATAGAGAGGGAGAGGGAGAGAGAGGGAGGGAGAGGGAGGGAGGGAGAGAGAGGGAGAGAGAGAGAGAGAGAGAGAGAGAGAGAGAGAGAGAGAGAGAGAGAGAGAGAGAGAACTAACTGGGAATGACAGGGGCTTTTGAAATTTCAAAGTCAGCCCCTGGTGACACATCGCCTCCAAGAAGGCCATACCTCCTAATCCTTCCCAAATAGCTGTATCAACAGGGGATTGATGATGTATGAGCCTATGGGGGCTAACTTGCATTAAACCACCACAGAATATATTCCTATTCTTGATAGTCAATAAATCAGGTCTATCAGAGGAATTCTGTTACCATTGCCATTTTAAAAGAGTATATTACCATTTCCCTTTCTTCTAAGGAACTAAAGAGAGGCTTTACTCTGAAGGTTTTAATCTCCTTCAAAGTGGGAAAGATAAGTCAGCAATTTGCTATCAGGCCATCTTCATCATGTGCCATGCAGGCTCGGTTGAAGTGGAGATTACTAAACCGGCCAAGAAAGCATGGAGACCCCCTCCTGGATTGGTGACCATGAGAGACTCACATGGCTTTGCACAGAGCATTTTGTAAAGGACTCACTCTGTTCCTTTGCAGAGCCCTGTCGCTTAAGAAAGTAGCTACAGCCGGGCATGATGTACTTGGGTATTCAGAAGGCATAGGCAGGTGGTTCTCTGCGAGTTCAATGCTAATCTGGCCTTCAGAACAAGTTCTAGGACAGCCAGGGCTACACAGAGAAACCCTGTCTCAAGAAACCAAAAGAAGAAAAATGCAGCTGCTTCTCTCAAGCACCTTAGAGAGAGGGGGAGGAGGCTAAACCCCATCTGATCCTGGGATCTGATTGGCTGTTACTGTTGGTCAAGTGTATTCCTCTCAGCCCCAATGAGAATGAGCCATAGATCTGTTTTGTACAGTCAAGCAATAAAGTCACTTTAAATAATTAGCTTTTAAAAGGAGGGGGTGGGAGGAGGTGGAGAGGGAAAGGGGAGGAGAGGGAGGGATGGCAAGAGAGCTCAGTTGGTAAAGGTGCTTGCTGCCAAACCCAACGATCTGAGTTCTATCCCCAGAACCCACATAGAGAAGAGAGTCCCCCAAGTTGAACCCCTCCTTTACATACACACACACACACACACACACATACACACACACACAGAGAGAGAGAAAGAGAGAGAGAAGTAACAATTTTTTTTTAAGAAAGGAAGAAAGTTAAATCAGGATCAGGAGTTTGAGGTACATAGAAAGTTGGAGACCAGCCTAGGCTGTCTTAAAAAACAAAACAAAACTAACCAACCAAACGAAAATGCATCTGACCTAGGGTGTAGCTCAGCTGTGTAATAGTCAACACTGTCAATTTGACACCATCCAGAGTCACATTGGAGACAAATCTGGTCTGTGAAGGGTTATTTAGATTAGGCTAGCCTCCGGGCGTGGCTGTAAGGGCTTTTCCAGAAAACATTAAGGAAGAAGGAAAGGCCTCCCTGCATGGGCAGCACCATCCCACGGGCTGTGGTCCTGGTCTCCACAGAGAGCACGAGGGCCAGCAGTATCTCACACCCCTCCCTGCGTCCTGACCAGTTGCTTCCTGCTCCTGCGGCCCTGCCTTACCTGAGGATGGGAGTTACAACAAATCCTTTCTCCTTAAGCTGTTTTTGGAGGCAGGAGTATCAGGAACTCTGCTGCTAGTGAGTTTGAGGCCAGCCTGGACTACATAAGCCAGCCTAGGCTACATAAGACCTCATCTCAAACAAACAAGAGTGGTTCATCAAACTCCTTTGCAGAAACATTTAGAAGAGACTTTGGTGCTGTTCTGGGGTGAAGTACTAGGAACCAGGTTGCTAGAAGGCTAATTAAATATCAGCGGTGAAAATACTTTTGGAGAGAAATTTGAGCTTTTCCCCTCCACACCCAAGATACCCGCCTCAGGCTGAGAAGCAGAGGCCCAGCCGCTACCTTCCTCACTGGTATAGAACCTGGACTCGGAGAAGTTGTGACTGTCACTTAAGTTCTTCACACTGTCCCCAGTGACAAGATACAGCCTGGAGCTATTTGTCAGCAAATTGTCTTTGTGCACCTCGGGCTCCCCTTCTTCAGCCCCGTCCAGCCCCTCCCTCTCCATGCAGACTCCACCCCCTCCACCGTATTCAGGCCCGAGCCCTCCCATTTCTTCCCATAAGCAGCTCGCCTCCCCGCCCCGCCCCCAGCCCCGCCAGATCCCCTCCCCTCCCCTCCATCCCCCACCTCTCCACCTCCAAGCCACCGGGGCTCCACACTTGCAGGCTCTGCCCATTGTCAGTGCCCCTGTGGTGACGGCCCCAGTTGACGCTGTGGAATCCTCTCAGATGCACTTTAAGGTTCTGACCCTTTCTAGCTTGGACACTGCCATCTAGGCTAGCGGGCCATGGCGGGTCAACCATCTCAGCCCAGCCTGCCCCCAGGGGCCCAGCAGTGCACATCTGAGGAACCTGCAAGGACCTGAAGACACATGCCAAGATCTGTAGGAATGAGGCCCGGTCCCTGTACCCTCCGGCCCACCTGCTGCACATCATCCAGTCTCGCTGTCACTAGCCCATCTTACAGATGAAGACGATGAGCCTCTGAAAGGCAGAACCACCTCCCAGTGCCATGGCTGGGGGCCAGGACACAACCAGGATGAATGAGCCCCACTTCTAAGTCCCACTTCAGTGCCCCAACCCCAGACAACTGGTAGAGGATGTGATGCCTGTGTTCTCAGTCCCACCCAGAACCCACAGACGACGAAGCCATGGACAGTAATGGTTGGCCCAAGGCCACATAGCAAGCAGGAATAGAGTCATCCTGGGAATACAAAGGTCTGCTTTTTGATCAAAGGCCACCTAGGCGGGTGAGGACAGTAGGTGTCTCAACTAACCAATGACACATTCTTCAGTGTGTTCTAGGCAGACCCCAGCACTTAGTTAGCATGGGCCCTCTGAAGGGAAGCATGCTGGTTTTATTTAACATCTCTGTTTCTAAGCTGGAGTATGACTCAGTGCAGAGTGCTTGCCAAGCATACATGAGGCTCTGCACACACACACACACACACACACAATCACACACACACCAGCACTGAAAAGATAACAAGAGATAAACACCTCCATGTCAGAAGCAGATCTATAACAGGACCCAAAGTGGGAGGTGGTGTGGGGGAAGCCTTGAGCTCAGGTGCCACCCCAAGTCCATGTTCCATGGTCAAAGGGGCAGGAGACAGAAGAGAGAGGAAGCTAGGACTGGGGTTAGAGGACTGTAAACAGAGGGAAGGGGATGGAGACAGAGACACGAAACAGGGCACAGGGCTGGGGACAGAGACATGAGGCAGAGGGCACAGGGCTGGGGACAGAAGATGGAGGTGGAGAAGGGGCAGGGGACAGAGGGCAGAGAGTTGGGGCACAGTGCATGAGTCACAGAAGGGGGTGGAGGCAGGGGGTGGGACAGGGACAGTGGGGAGGGGACAGAGAATACCTTGAAAAGCTTGGTGGCTAGTTCAGCCGGGTGCAAAGCGCAGCGGCTCCCGTGGCCGCCCAGAGGCCTGCAGGCTGCGCAGCTCAGCTCATGCCCGAAGACTTTGGCACTCGGCTTGCTGCCCATCTTGCCCTGTGACTGGGTCACCTGAGGAAGAACCCTAAATGAAGACAGAGAAGCGAAGCTGGGTTAGGAGAAAGGGTGGGCTGTGAGAAAGAAAGGTCAAGGGCACAGGGGCCCAGCCCACCAAACATACTCTACCACACGTGTTCTTTGACATGTGTGTAGCACCCATGGCCCAGTACAGGCACGACTTCCTAGAACAGGCATAAACAAGAAGCCAGCTCAGAAGAGCTGCAATGAGCCGAACTGTGCTGCTCTCCCTGGGTCCCGCCTCAGCACCCCCCTCTCGTGTCCCCTCCTGCTACCTGAGATGCACCAGGCCTCAGCCTCCCTGACTCCAGGTGGAGATGGTCTCCTCATCCCTCACCATTTTTCATGTGGTATACTCTTGCTTTTGCAAGTAGATTTTATTTTGGCATTTAAAAGTTTGATTTATAGAAAATCCAAATCCAATCTATCTTCTTTGAAGATAGAAATAGTAATTTGTCCACCCACCTCTCAGTAGGGGGCAAGAATGAGCTACACCAAGAAGTAGCCACCAGTTGTAATGGATGCCCCTCCTTTGTCTTGACAATATGGAGGTCGAGTGTCTGTTGTTACTCTCTTTGTTCTTGAGATGTAAGCAAAAAACACGAGAGAATGACAGAGGAGAGTGTTTACTAAGACAAAAATGGTTTTGTTTTGTTTGAGAAACAGAGTCCCATGTAGCTCCGACAGGCTCCAACTCTCTGTGGTGCCAAGGCTTGTCTGGAAACCCGTCCACCTTCCAAGTCCTAGGGTTACAGGCGCGTGCCACCATGCCCAGCTAGAACAAAGTGTTTAATCCCAGCCCTCCTGGGCTTTGGGCTAACATCTGGCCTGTGTTTAAACATGTCAATACACACCCAAGCCACCCATATTGCTGGCTCTCTGATGTACACAGAAATGGCATTTTACAAGAGCGAATGTTGTGGGCGAAGTGCCCATCTCGGCTCCCACCCCCAGAGTATACACGGAAAGTCTGTGCTCACAGTCTCTGTTAAAATGATAACTAGCAATGGGACATGAGTGCTCAGCAGACAGGCTTCCGGCTACAAGGCACACACCCTCAGACACTATATACACACACCCCACAAAAGCACACCCAAGACCACTCTCAGCACAGGTTTTCATTTCATTTTATCTGGTGACACGGGGTCTTATGTAGCCCAGGCTAACCTCAAACTTACTAGACTGAGACTGACTGGGAATTTCTGATCCTCTTGTCTCCATCTATTGACACCAGTATTGGTACCAGTCTATACCTCCACACCTGTTTTAATGAGGTGTTAGGATTCAATGTGCACTAGCAAGGTGGAGGGCAAGGGGATTGTCACTTTGAGACCAACCTGAGCTACACAGTGAGATTTTTTTTTTATCTCAAATAAAATAAAACAAAAATTTAAAATTCCACAGGGGCTGGGAAGATAGCTTTATCAATAAAATGCTTGCTGTGAGCATGAATAACTGAGTTTGGGTCCCCAGAACTCAAGAAAAAACATAAGCCAAGCACAACAGTGTACCCTTTAACCTGGATCTGGGGAGGCCTGGAGTCGGGGAGGCTCGGCGCAGCTCAGGTGACTGGATGGGATCTCAGAAGGGGACGCTCAGGTGGTTCTCAGGTGGGAACCAGGGAATAACAGCTGTACTTCAGGGCCGGATCATTGCAGCTCATCTGAGCTGGCTTCTTGTTCATGCCTGTTCTAGGAAGTCATATATGTATGTGTTGGGTCATGGATGCCACCATGCATGTCAAAGAACAAATGTAGAATTTGGTGAACTGGGGCCTTACATGTTCTTGACCTTTCTAGCAGCTCACATTCAAGAACACACACGTATGCACTGGAATGCGTGTGCACATACCCACATGCACACATGCATGCCCATGTACATTCACACATAAACATTCATGCAAACACCGGTATACACATATGTAGTGGCTATTCTTTGTTGTCAGTTTGACTCTATCTGGAATGAACTAATCAAGAATTGGAAGGCTCAACTATGATCCTAATCTGGAGGATCAGAGATACAAGTTTCTGACCTGGATCTTGGCATGGAGATCTTGAAGCATAGTGGCTATGAATTCCAGAAGATTAAGACAAGAAGATTAAGACAAAGAGTTCAAGGTCATCTGGGATTAATGGCGTGGTAGCACACACCTTTAATCTGGGCCACACCCTCTGCTGGAGACCTGTATAAGGACATTGGGAGAAGGAAGATTTACTCTGACTCTTCCTGGCCTGCTTGCCTTGTGGGACTGAGCAACTGCTAGATCCTTGGACTTCCATCCACAGCTACTGCTGACCATTGTTGGGGAGTTGGACTACAAGCTGTAAGTCATTGACAAATTCCCTAACTATATAGAGACTACCCATACATTCTGTGACTCTAGAGAACCCTGACTAATACAACATACATATACACACGTGCACACATGCATACATGTACACATGTACATAAACAGACACACACATGTACAGAACAGTGGAAGAGAACCTAAAACTAAACAACAAAAGTATTCCCAGTTGAAGAGAATAAAAACATACAGGGACCAGGAGATAGTATTTCTGAGTAATATACTGATAACAGGATTTACTCTAAATTCTCAAAAGCCAGTAAGAAAATAACCCAACAAAATAAAATGAACCTTATACTTGCATATACATTTCACCAGAGAAGACACCTGGGTAGCAAGCAGATAAGCCTGTGAAGAACTAATTATCCACATGTCTGGCAAGATATCTCAGGCACTTCCAGCCAAACCCGATCACATGGTAGAAGGAGAGAATCAAGAACTTCAATTTGTCCTCTGACACACACACACACACACACACACACACACACACACACACACGTAAATAAGGCTAGGCACGGTGGTGCACATCTTTAAAGCTAGCACATGGAAGGCAGAGACAGGCAGAGCTCTGTGAGTCTAAAGCCAGCTGGTTTACACAGTAAGACCCTATTACAAAAATATATAAAATAAAATCATAAATAAGGTTCATCACCATTAGTCATCAGGGAAACACAGATTAAAGTAAGAGACTAGCCTGGCAGGGTTGAGCAGGCCTGAGAGCTCAACACTAGGAGGCTGAGGCAGGAGGATCATATATTTGAGGGTAGGCACGGGCTAACGAGTAAAGGTTCAGGCCAGCCCAAATCATATGGAGGGCTTGAGGTCAGTCTAAGCTACATGGCGAGACCCTTCTCAAAACAAACAAATCAACAACAAAACCCTGCCGTGTAGCTCGGTGGCTATGGGACAGTGCTTTTCTAACACAGAAAGGTCCTAGGCTCCATCCCAGCCTGGGTGGGGTCAGGGGCACCTCACAGCCATGATGAATAAAATAGAGCAAGAATGTCACAATTTACATAACATCTGAGAGAATGACAAGCACTCTACAGACAGCTTCTCGATAGCTCCCCGGGGTGGGAGCAGGCCAGGAGGAAGGAGTATTAAAAAGAATGTAATGTGGGTATGGTGGTCCT
The DNA here is from genome assembly GCA_036184795.1 of Tokudaia tokunoshimensis. NCBI lineage: Eukaryota > Metazoa > Chordata > Mammalia > Rodentia > Muridae > Tokudaia > Tokudaia tokunoshimensis. The sequence goes on from BTHU01000010.1 coordinate 101,502,811, forward strand.
CACCTGTTATCACATCAACAAAGAGGCTGAGGCAGGAGGATTGCAAGATGGAGGACAGCCTGGGGTACAGAGTAAAACTGTCTCAAAGAAAACAAACCAAAAAAGACTCCTATGAGCATGATAAAGTCATTAGCTTTTCGGTGAGGGTGACACCAGTCTTCTCAAATCATATCACATGCGTGTGTGTGAGTGTGAGTGTGTGTGTGTGTGAGTGTGTGTGTGTGTGTGTGTGTGTGTGTGTGTGTGTGTGTGTGTGAGAGAGAGAGAGAGAGAGTGTGTGTGTGTGTGTAAGCCAGAGGTCAATTCCTCTCCACTTGGGACAGAGCCTCTCACTGAAGCGGCACATGCTGATTAGGCTAGACTAACTAGCCATTAAGTACCCTGTCTTTGTGCACAGCACTGGCACATGGGTACATGCTGCTGAACCCAGCTTTACAAAGCTGATTTTTGAAAGGCAGAACTCTTTGGTGCCATCAGAAATTAGCCCAGTGACTCCCTCTGGTAGTGATGGTTAGGGACTAGAAGATGGAGGGCTCTCTGGGATGAACAGAGCAGCTCATGTTCTGGCCTCACTGGTGCACAGAGGTGGGGTTTTGGGCCTTTTCTGTATAGAGGTTACACATGGACAAACACCTTCTCAGCACTAGGTGGGTCTAGCTAGCTGGTGTCCACAAGGGATGGGTGAACACCTGAAGCTTCAGTCTTTCCAGGAGCCCAAGCTGACATCTGGGTCACTGGCTGGGGCATGGGGTAGTCAGAGCACACAGGACTCATTACCTGCTCCTGGAGGTCCTTCATCTTTCTGTATCTTTCTCTTGGACACTCAGAGCTGTCCAGACTGGGCTCTGGCCCTGAAGGATTCTCTGGCTCAGCCTCCCTCTTCTCTTCCTGCCCCCAGAAGGATTGCGGGCTCAGCAGACTACGGAGGATATCTTTGGCATTTTCAGCTGAAGTCCCAGCTGGAGAGAGAAGCCAAAAGCTCACAGATGAGCAGCCAAGTCACACAAGTGACCAAGAGCTATAGGACTGGGGACAGGGACCTGGGAACAGACCTGGAACACTCAGAGCTCAGGAAACAGGGCACAACCTTGAAATTCTCAGGCAAAATTTCCCATGGATTCTTTGGGGGTGGGGGGTGTCGGTTCAATTGGTACCCTCTCTGGGCAGCCTTCCTTTTCCCATGTGCACCCTGGGCCACACACATCACACATCCACCTGGGTTTCCAGCACATAACAACAAGGTCACGCCCAGGCCTCTCATGGTAATGTCCCCGAAGGGACTCAGGAATTACCCAAGAGGCATTAGCCCAGATGGTTCTCAGAAGTTGATGGGTGAACAAATAAATCCTTTTTCTGTCTGTCCTTCGTCCTCCTGTTCACTCACCTCTTCTCCCTCCTGTACACTTATAAGCCATCTGCCTACCTGTCCGCCTCCTTTCCCTCCACCCACCCACCCACACATCTTGGTCCCCTTTGCATCTCTTCCTCTCCTCTCCTGCCTCCAGATGTCTTTGGTGATGTTTAGAGAAAAGTCACAGGGGTGGCACCACCCCCAGCTGGCAGCATCTGGGTGACAGGTTCTGGTCTCCATCAACCAGAAAGGGTTAGGAGAGCACAGAGCAAATGTCCTGCAGACAGACTCCAGGACTTTGGGGCCAAATGTCAGGACTTCACAACAGCACACAGGACACCAGCCTCAGAGATCTTTCCTTTCCCTGGGTGCTCAGAAGGAGAGTGCTTGCTTAGCATGTACTAGGGTCCCAGCACCAAAAGGGGGAGGAGAAGAAGAGGGAGGAAGGGATGGAGGGAGAATGGAGGGAGGGATGGAGGAGGGATGGAGGGAGGGAGGGAGGGAGGGAGGAAGGAAGGAAGGAAGGAAGGAAGGAAGGAAGGAAGGAAGGAAGGAAAAACAGAGAGAGAGAGAAAGAAGAGTCTGTCTTCCACAGTGGCCCCACAGCTCATTCACTCCTCAGGTGACCAGCGAACGCTCTGTCACACACATCATGACACTCCCCGACATGTTCCCTCTCTGCACACCCCCTCACCTCTTCCTTCACTCTGTTCCCTGTGAACACCACACTTTTCCTCTTCTGAAACCTTTGCACTTACTAGTAACCTGCTTAGCAGGCTACCCTCTGACCTCGGCTCTGCACAGGTCACCTTGACTGAATTTAGAATTGCCATCCATGAAACACACCTCTGGGCCCACCTATAAGGGTGTTTCCAAAGAGGAAAAATTGAGAAAGGGAGACCCTCTCCAAACTTACTCCAGTCTATGAGCCGGATTCCTGGACTGAATAAAAAGGAGAGACTCAGAGCCGGCGATACAGTTCAGCAGATAAAGGTTATTACAGTCAATGCTGATGATGTGAGTTCTATCCCTCAGACCCTCATGGAGGAAGGAGATACCTGACCCCCACCCCCTGCATGCACATTATGGTACCCACATGCTCCACCCTGACAATAAATAAACATTTTAAAATAAAAAAGAGAAAGCAAGCTGTGCACCAGTGCAGGTGTGTGAATGTGTGAGTGTGTGCATGCGTATGTGTGTGTGCGTGCGGGTGTGCATGTGTGTGTGCGTGCTCGTGGACAGATACACATACACATAACCTGCTTCCCAACTGTGGACGCAATGTGACCAGCCACCTCACACGCCTGCTGCCGCCTCCACTGATTTTTTTCATGTTTGTTACAGCAACAAGAAATTTAATACAATGTCCACCCTTCATGTCTCAGCTCAACCTCATGTCTGCAAACACAGTTTAAAGTTGTCACTGTCACTTTCATCTGTCTTTCTCTGAACAACACTGTGGCCATTTTCACAAGACCAGCTACATCTGCTCACAGATGGGCTTGTTGACTGTTGATCCCTTGTGGAAGGAAGGGCCGAGGAGAGTCATCATTCCTCTCAGTCAGTTATACGCCATTCAGTCCCAATTGCATGTGGCCTCTTGGTCTTAGATAGGGACTAAAGGACACAGGCCAGGACAGAGAGCTCCATCTATGCGGTCATGGGGACCATCATCCACGCTGGGTGCAGACCTTCCAGCAAGGTTGCTCTGTAAGTTAACTTAATGAATCAATCCATTGGTGCCTCAGGGTGAACTCTGGAGAACTCAAACCTTGGCTTGTCATTAGGACTTTGGATGGGGGAGGTAGAAGTTGCTTAGTACTCCCCCTCCCGGTGAGAAAATTCCCACAATAGCCTCCCAGAATGAAAAGTGTCAGACAAGCAGGGACCATGGCTCATCACTGTGTGTCCAGAGCTGAGCACATTGCTTGATGCAGTGTCAGCTAGAGAAGGAATATTTCTGCAATGGATGGTAGGTAGATAGATGGATAAAAGTGGGTGGCTGGGTAGAGAGAATGTGGATGGATGGATGGATGGATGGATGGATGGATGGATGGAGATAGAGGGAAGGTGGGAATATAAATGGATGGGCAAGGGAATAAGACTGATAGACAGACAGACAGACAATAAGATAGATAGATAGATAGATAGATAGATAGATAGATAGATAGATAGATAGATAGATAGATAGATAGATAGAAGATAGATGGTTAGATGGATAGAGGATAGATGGATAGATGGGTGGGTGGGTGGATGGGTCAATGGTTGGATGGATGGATGGATGGATGGATGGATGGATGGATTAGGATATATGAATGGATCAGAGAGATGGATGGAAGGATGGATGACTGAGTAGGATGGGTGGGTGGATAGATGGGTGGATGAATGGTGAGAAGGATGAGATGTATGGAAGGATGCTTTGGTAACATGTGTGGATAGATGTATGGCTGACTCTATAGGCAGTAGATAAATAAGTCAAAAATAATAGATGAATGTAAAACAATGGATGCAAGGGGCAGGTAGACAGACAGAGGGACAGATGGGATTACTCCCTACCCTGCTCCCAGGACAAGCCTTAAGGAGAAAGCAAGGCCAGCACTCTTACCTCCAGCAGGTTGAAGGTTCATCCAGCAATGTGGATGGTGAGTTTCACCATGGCAGAACAAGGGAGGAAAGAGTTGGGAGAGAAGAGGAAGGTTCTCTCTAGGTTGACTCCCAGGCTGCCAGATGCTAAGGGAAAAGAAATCCTCAGAGCTAGAGAGGAGGCCACCCCCACAGTGCATCCTGACCCCAGGAGAGGGTTATACATCATCTCATCCACCTGATGAAGGCTGAGGGAGGTGTCAGAGCACCCCTCCATACCCTATGCTTCCCAGGATGCATGATGTGGTTCAGGGACCTCAGCTGAAAGATTCCTGCCCCTCCACCCACTGCCCATATGGAAATCCAACACAGGCCTCCACCATGGAACTCCAGCTCTCCATTTTTTGAGACAGGGCTCACTAAGATGTCCAGGCTAGCCCTGAACTTGCTCTATGTAGTCCAGGTGGAGGAAAGAAGACCCTTAGCCCCTGTGTTCTGGGAGATTGGAGCTCTGGGGTCCCCAGGCCTTGTGGCCCCAGGTGAGCCATACTTGAGTGGAAGGTGACATCAGAGTGAGATGAATGTTTCCAGGTCTCTGTCTGGAACTGCTAACTGAGGATGTCCTCGCGGGGGGGGGGGGGGGGGGCGTCGTCCCGAAGGTCGCGTTTCAGGGGATCATCGTCTCCAGCAGCTGCAGGGTATGACTCCACACACACACTGAGGCAGAGTGGCAGCAACAGACACATGGTGAGCCACTGACCAAGGCTCTCTGACTCGGCCCAAGCCTGCCAGGCCCCCGTGCCAGGGCTGCTCAGGACCCTGCCTGCTATGGTAGCTGGCATTAGTGGAAGCCAGACTATGTATGGAATTCTGACGAGTTTCCCTGAGGGCAAAGGAAATTATGAAGTGGGATTCCTTGGCTTGAATATCAGACCCAAGTCTGAACCCTAGTTCAGTTCCACAAGTACAAGCTGTGTTACCTCAGGATGATGGTATGCCCTCTCAGTACCTCATCTGTGAGATGAGGACGCTAAGCTTCACTTCAAATCCTTATTCTACCCAGCCCCCTTAAAAACTTTCCTATGCGTATGCAGGTGTACATGTATGTGCATGCATGCGCAGGCCAGAGGACAGCTGAGATGGCTCTTGGGCGTTGTCTGTGTCTGGTTTAGACTTCTCTCTGGAGCTTGCTGACTCAGCTGGGTAGCCAGCCAGAGAGCTTGAGGGACCCGGTGAGCGGTGCCCCCACCCCCACCCCCACCCCCGGCGCTGGGATTCAATGCTGCCACCGTCGCCCACATGGGCTCTGGAGATGCAGTCTAGGTCCTCATATTCACTCAGCAGGCACGTCACTGACGGAGCCCTCCCCAATCCCGCCCCACCCCCAGACCTTCCTTCTATCACATCTAAGGTCATGCAAGATGCTCACTCCAGCTTTCTGAACCTCAGGTTCCTCAGCTGTGAAATGAAGTGAGTTCAGCTCATGGGGCTGTTGGCAAAGGCCAGTCAAAGGCCAGAGCCAGAGCCTGGGGGTCTGACATCGCGGAGCAGACAAATGGGTGATGTGCGTCCATGATGGAGACCCTGCCAGGGTCCTGCAGGGAGATTGTGAGCAGGTGTGAGTCTGAGGCATTATCAGAGCCTAAAGGGAACCCTGACACAAGAGCCTGAGCTCCCAGAAGGCACAGCTGGAAGCTTCCAAACATCTGGCCATGAGACAGGGCTCGTTTGAGGGGCAGGGAACCCACTTATCCGGCTGGTCAGCACACAGCTTGGTATCTATGGCCCCTAACCGATACCTTGGAGGAAGCTTAGCAGGCTGACTACTGTGATTCAAGACAAGGTTTCCCTACCTTAGCCCTTCCTCAGCCTCAAGCCTGAAACGAGTGCTACTATGATCTTCTGTGACCCTACATCCACAGAAAGTCATTTGCAACATGGGCTTGGTTTTGTTTTGTTCGTTTGTTTTGCAGTGATGGAGATAAAGGCCTCATCATACATGCAAAACACACACTCTGCTGCTGAACCACATCCCTGGCCCTGCATTTGTTTCAAAAGAATACTTGCATAGGTGGCTCCGTTTCGTCAAGTCACATCAGGTGTGCAGGCAGGTCACTTTGGGTTAATGGTGCTCATGGCCCAAGACTGAAAACAGCCTCCAGCCCTTGGTGGGACGGTAAAACAGACAGGGATGCACGTGAGTGTTGACAGTGTGTTCTTCTCTGTTACATAGACATGTGTTGATTGGCTGGTTGGGTGGTTGTCTGCAGTGATGCAGATGGAACCCAGGCCTCACACATGCCAGGCAAGCTCTCTACTGTGTTGAAGTTTTGATGCCCCCTGAGAGAAATGCTCTCAGGGAATACCTTCCCAGGTTGGGGGAAGAAGGCCTTCACTGTCCACCCATCTTCTTGCCCTGCCCTTTCAAAGGACTGCAGAGAGAAAAAAAGGAATGATGTCCTTTTACATCACATCTTCACGCACCAGCTCATCCCCTTATTGTATTCTGAGGCACACACTGTAGTGTCCCATTTCACAGACATAGAAGGCTCATAGCAATGTGAGCCCCTCTTCCGGGAATGCAGGCAAGGATGAGTTGGGTTGGGGTTAGAACCAAGCTGTTAGCAAGAAATGTATACTTGTTTGCTTTTCGAGATAGAGTTTCTCTGTGTTGCCCTAGCTATCCTGGAACTCACTCTATAGACCAGGCTGGCCTCAAACACAGAAATTCACCTGCCTCTGCCTCCTGAGTGCTGGGATTAATGGTGTGTGCTATGACCAGTGCATGGTGCATTATATAATTCTTTAGATTGTTTTTTTACAGTGCAGGATGGAAGTCAGACCTTTCATATGTTAGGCAAGTGAACTAACTGAGCCCCAGCCCTGGCCCCAGTCCCAACCTTTATTCTCTGGAGACGTAGTCCAGGCTGGCCTGGAATTCATGATTCTTTTGCCTTATTAGCTATAGTACAAGAATTACAGATGTGTAGCATAGCTGGCCAGCTGTTACTGGGATTTTTGTTTTGTCAGATGAACTTATCTTTTATATTCATACTATGTCCAGAGTTCCCCCGTTTACAAGGAACTCACTGATCTCCAAAGGAACCTAGGATTGGTAGCCTGAGTCTCTGTTGGTGATTCTCTCTTCTTCTCAGCCACGGTCTCATGCAGACCAGGCTGGCCCTGGCTGGTGTCTCTTTACAGAACTGTTGGTGATCTGCCCAGAGTGAGCAAACCTCAGAGAGTCTCAAGGAACCTGAGGACCTGAGAGAAGGGGATTTTCTCAAGCTACCCATGAGCAGAATGGGGCTGGATCTGCCGTGCAGGAGAACACACAGGGCTAATTAATTGTACAATTAGAGGAGCAGAGCTGAGGGGACTCCTAACTACACTGCACACCCCAGGAGACACCTGGCACAGCTCCACTCTAGCACCCTACACCACCCTACTCACCCTGGGGTGCCTGTGTGTCCGCACCTGAGCAAATACCTCCTCGCTGGGGCACCTCATCAGAACCAGGTAGGCATTGATACAGGGCTCTGTGTCCTCCTCAGGGGCTTGGTACAGGTGCAGGAAAACTGACCTCAGTCCCCACCCTGCATAGTGCCCCTGTTTCTACAGCTGACCCTGTGACTCTGCTATGGCATGTAGTGAGGTCATGCCTATTCCCCCGTCCTCCTATGCCAGAGCCTGGTCAGTTTGCATTCATACCAGTAATGAGTTCAATAAAATTTCATGTACAAAACAGCATAAACATGAAATGCAAATGTCTTAGTGCTTCCCGGCTAAATTCTAAGGAAGCCACCTCCAGGCTCTGCCTCTCCATCAACCCCTCCCAACTTCCCTCATGGTGCAGCCATCTGGCCATCCATTCATAGCACGTAATTTCTGAGCACCTGACGGGATAGATGACATGGTGAACACGGCTGACCCAGGCCCCATCCACCTGACACTCAGGTTCTAGGGCAATGAAGGTTAATGTGCGAGATATAGAACACAGATGGAAAGACAGGGAAGCAAGAGCAGGGACTCTGGGGATCCAGGAGCTTCAGTGTCAGGTGAAACAGCAATGAAGATGTATGTCATAGTGACCAGGACTCTGTGTGTGTGAGTGCATGTGTATGTGTGTATGTCTGTGCATGTGTGTGAGTACATGTATGTGTTTGTGTGTACATGCTTGTGTGTGCATGTTTGTGTTTGTGTGTACATGTGTGTGCTTGTGTATACATATGTGCATGTTTGTGTTTGTGTGTACATGTGTGTGTTTGTGTATATGTGTGCATGTGTATGTGTTTGTGTGTGTGTGTGTGTGTGTAAGTACCATGGGCAACTTCTCCACTACACTGTCATGTGTGGCTCTACAATGAAAGGTATTCAGGCCACTATCCAGGTTTTCTGCAAGAGCAGCAAGTGCTCTTAACTTCTGGGTATCTGTACAACCCCACTCCACCTTATTTTTTAAGATCTTTTATTTTATTTATGTGTGTTTGCTTATATGAATTTAAGTGTATCATGTGTGTACATGTATGCATGTAAGTTTAAATGTCAGAGGTCAACATTGAGTACCTTTCCATAATCACTTTCCACCTTATTTTTTAGAGTTTATTTTATCTGTATGAGTATTTTGCCTGCTTGTATGTCTGTATGTATGTTTGGTGCCAGTGGAGGCCAGAAGAAGGCACTGAATTCCCTGGAACTGGAGTTACAGATGGATATAAGCTGCCATGTGGGTGCTGGGAACTGAACCCAGGTCTTCTGCAAGAGCAACCAGTGCTCTTAACTTCTGAGGCATCTTCTGACCCTGTCCACCTTACAGTTTTTAGATTTATGATTCATTTATGGTGTCTTTCCTTGTGTAAGTCTATGTGCAGTATGTGTGTAGAGGAGCCCGCCTGGAACTGGAGTTGCAGGTGGTTGAGAGCCACCGTGTGGGCACTGGGAACTGACCCAGGTCCTCTGTGAGGGTAGCACAGCCATTCTGCAGCGGCTTCACCCCCTTTTTAAAGTCTGACTTACTGTGTATTATGTCACAGGGGTTACCACTCTATCTTTGGAACTGAGGTCTGTCACTGAGCCTGGAGCCCATGGGTTTTCCCATCTCTGTTCCCCTCCTCGGTGCTGGGATTACAGGCATGTTCACCAAGCCCAGCTTCTCCGTGGGCTCTTGGGATAAAACTCAGGTCCTCACGCTTGCTCAATAGGCACTTTGCTAACTGAACAGCTCCCCAACCATGCTCAGCATACAGTCGCAGAGTGAGGCATGACAATATCTGGAAGAAAATGTACAATGGAGGCTAAGATGTACTAGCAGGTCAGAAAAGGGACCACAGAGAACTCAGTGTTTCATGGGCAAAACCTTGACCCAGTAGTGCTGGGCAGGTGGGCAAGCTTTTCCCACCAAGATACAGGAATAACTTTCTTGGGCCTTGCAGCTTCTCTTGCAAAGATTTCACTCAGCAATAAAGAAGCCATAGATAGCCCATAACTCTGTGTGCTAATAAAGATTTATTTACAAGAGCAGATAACAGGCCCAGAAGTAGCCCACAAAGACTACCAGTACTGCTACATGTGGGTCTGGACCGTGCAACAGTATCAGAAACTACAAGCTTATTTGTATGTTTATCTGGTGAATAACCAGCTTGCAACACCAAACACAGACTCTAGAGAACAGAGGCAAAATCCCTGCTCATACTAGACCTAGCATATAGCAACTGCTCAGTAAATTCATAATGATTTGGAAGGAAGAGGTGAAGGGACACCTGGATCAAGTTTGCTCATTGCCCAATCACAGCCAGAAGGGGAAAACACAGGACTTGTGTCTGCAGAGCAAAGGATCCTCCAGAAGGCCTGGATAGCCGCCAGTCAGATCTCTGGAGAGCTGCCCCTCAGGGGTGCAAAGGTGCTCAGCACAGGGGTGAGAGCTGCGGCTGCCAGGCCTGCATTGCCAATGGCCTTTAGCACAAGCTAAAGCTGCAAAAACATGGCAGTAGGATGAGGCCTGGAAGGGCCTCCAGCCTCCCACTTGTCCAAAGATGACCTGCCAGGCAAGACCTGAACTTAGTGTTGAGACACTAGCTCTACTCACCTGGTCAGCATCCCCAGGTTCTGGGAAACTGCAGTTCACACCCAAAGCCCCTCCCAGAATCCTCTCAAGTGAGCCCACTCCAGGTAGCTGTTGGCAGTGCCCATCCAGAGCAGTACAGAGACTGTGTGCTAGAGCTGAGATGCCAAGGAAGGCCTCTGGGACAGCCTCTGGAGACTGCAGTACTGGCTAGGGACAGCACACCCCAAGATGTCTGGTAAGTGACCTATGAAAGGGACCTCAATTCTCCCCTAACCTGACTCAGCATGGCGTTTCCTAAACTCACAGTGGCTTGGCCTCTACCTCCACAGTGGATAAGGGACTCTGCATGGACTGTTTCTAGAGAGATCCCAGGCCCCCAGCATAGAGATCTATGCTTTTAGGCTAAAGGGGAACAGGAACATTTCTGTTATGTCTAGGGAGAATCTGGGGGCACATAATAAGAGTTAGGAGGGAGGGCTGGAGAGGTGGCTCAGTGGTTAAGAGCACTGACTGCTCTTCCAGAGGTCCTGAGTTCAATTCCCAGCAACCACATAGTGGCTCACAACCATATGTAATGGGATCTGGTGTCCTCTTCTGGTGTGTCTGAAGATAGCAACGGTGTACTCACATACGTAAAATAAATAAATAATCTTAAAAAAAATAGGAGGGTGAGGGTTGTCACTCAGAGGCATAGAACCTGTCTTGCAAGTGCGAGGTCTTTGATTCAGAGGTTGAGTGACAAAATGTTACTGCTGAATGTGGTGCTGTAGGACTGTAGTTGTAGCATGCTGGAGGCTGAAGCAGGAGAAGCAAGAGTTCAAAGCCAGCCTAGATCACAGAGTGAGACACGAAACAAAGCAATAGCAAGAACTACAAAAGCTGTAGGAGGCAGGGAGGACACGGTTGTCACGACCCAGAACCAGGGGTCTTACCAAATGACCTCTCTCAGGTAAGACAACCCCACACAGTTATCTGCTCCACCTACACCAGCAGCACTGAGCTGAGTGACCTGGTCCAAGCTGTCAGCTAGAGTGATAGGAGTGGGTGGAGGATCCCGGCCACAGGGCCTGGCCACCCCACACACAGCAGAATAGCTCCTGCTCTCTCCCAGGAGCAATAAATGAGCCCAAATTCTCTCTGTAGCAAGCGGATGAACCAGTGTCCTGAGCAGACTGTGGCACTCCTACCGGGAAGCTGCACAAGAGAGAGGTTCTCTTGTCAGTGACCAGAAGGTCCCCAAGGGCAAGACAGAGTCCGTTGGTGCACCCAGAGAAACCAAAGCCTCCGGTGGACGACTGAGGCCAGGGCTGGGGGCTGGAATCAGCTCAGAGGTGTCATGAAGCCGACTGGTCCACTAAGCAGTCAGAGGGAGGTGTCATGAAGACGACTGGTCCACTAACGCAGTCAGAGAGAGGTGTCATGAAGACGACTGGTCCACTAAGCAGTCAGAGGGAGGTGGCATGAAGACGACTGGTCCACTAAGCAGTCAGAGGGAGGTGGCATGAAGACGACTGGTCCACTAACCAGTCAGAGGGAGGTGTCATGAAGACGACTGGTCCACTAAGCCGTCAGAGGGAGGTGTCATGAAGACGACTGGTCCACTAACCAGTCAGAGGGAGGTGTCATGAAGACGACTGGTCCACTAACGCAGTCAGAGGGAGGTGTCATGAAGACGACTGGTCCACTAACGCGTCAGAGGCGTCCAGTTCTTTTGTTTTTAATATACTTTCTCTAATGCAAGCTTGGCCGTTTGATTTTTTGGACTATCTTGGTCTAACCACCAGCTGGAGAGGTCCCTGTGAGTCTAGCACTGAGCTCCTGCCCCCAGTGTGCCTCCCAGCACGCATGCTCAGTCTGCAGCTCATGTCCCGCACTCCCAGCACACCAGGCTCTGCTGCCAAACCTCTCTTCCATCTCTTCTCGTCAATTCTGCTCTCATGAAAGCTGTCATGGCAGCTTCTCAGAGACGTGAAGTAACCTGCCTCATGTTGCCCAGCTCATTGGAGACACAGCCCTGCCTTAGCCCTGGGGTTGGATTCCCAGGTTCAGGTCTGGCAGCTTCTAAAGCAGCCCTGGACTCAGTTCTGAAAAACACAGTTCCTGGGGCCCTGGGTGTAAATATCAGTCTGAGACCACCCAGTGCTGACAGAGTTCCGCTGTGGTCCACACGAGCAAGGTACAAAGTGCTTACGTGGAGTCCCACATGCACACCTCTCTACCAGTAGGTGTTTTGGAATCTCAGCATGTGTGTGTGTGTGTGTGTGTGTGTAAAAGAGAGAGAATGTATATATGAAATTTGTATGTGCAAATGTTGGTGTGTATGTACATGTATGTGAATATGTGTTATGTGTAAATGTGTTATGTGTGTATGAGAATGTATGAGTATATATAAAGGCATATATGTGTATGACTGTGAGTGTGCAAATGCATCTTTGCATGGATATGCAAATGTACCTCTGTGTGTATGTATATGCGTGTGTGTGCATTTCGGAGTACGTGAATCCTGGTGCACGCTTCTCAGCATGTGTCCTAACTGTCCTAGGCTGTGGCTGGGAGCCTGGCATCCTTTTCTTCATACTGCAGTGTGGCTTGATACATGGTTAGACAAGAAAGGGTTGGGCATTCCTGCAATACCTTAGCAATACTAAAATCTGCAGCATGGTACTAAGGAAGCTAAAGTTTGAATGTAACCACTTTATTTAAAGGGTTTTTTTTTTCTTTAATTTAAATGAAACCGAGTTGAAGTGAACATGATTTTGTTGACCATGTTCATGAACTATAGATGCAACATGCATTGATAGACTCCTGTAATGGTTGGATGTGATACTTGATTTCATACATTTACATATCCTGGTCTGCACACATTTGCATAAACACCAGCAACAACAAACTCCTTCCTTGTTCCAATTGAAGGATTTCCAGGACTGCTGTCTGCTCCTGAACTTTGTTTTAAGTATGCATCCATTGCTTGTATTTTGTATTAAGAAATAAGGAAAAGAACCCCTTACTGTTGAGCCTGTTGGTATTGTCCCCTTTAGTTTTTTTTCTCTTGAGGACATATGAAGCAAGTTATTCTTTTTCTGTATCTTTTCTTTTGTAGACCTTGTGGTTTGGTTTCTTTAAAAATGGCTTTATAAAAGGACTTTTGTAATGCCCCCCCCCAAATACAAGAAAATGTACAAGCACAAATAGCTTTAAAGCACATTTCAGCTTTTTTCTGTATTTATCAAAATAAGAGGTGCCTGACTCACAGCTCTGGTGAGTCCATGGGCCCCAGGGTGGAAGGAGAGAACTGACCTGTCAAAAGCTGTCCTCTGGCCTCCACACATATGCCCCATGAAAACAACTAGGTAATTCTTAAAAACTAAAACCATGATCATATTCAAACGGAATTTTTAGAACTTAGAGACACAGGCATCAGTCAGCATTCACTTTACCTTGAAGGAGAAAGAAAGGCTGTTTATTGTGACCCTGACCAAAACCAAGCACCCCTGCTATCCTCTCCTCACAGCTGCCTGCCCCAGTGACACACTTTGCCAGCAATCTCCTGATCCACAGTGCAGCCCCACCACACAGACAGGGAAAACCAGACTGTGCTGGCAAAGGAGAATGCCTCGTATCCACAGCATGCAAAGAACAGATAAATGGGGATGGGAAGGGAGGGGAGGGGCGCCGAGCCTGCCCAGCCCTTGCCTGGTGCTTATGTCTAGTGTGTCATCTGGTGGGCTGTGGACTGTGAGTCACGTAGGGTCCAGTCTAGATCTGACTCAAAGTTGGTGCCCAAATTTGTGTCCTTGAGCACAGCGGTTTGACTGCTCCATATCCACCTTCAAAAAGCTGTTGGGGCTCAGAGGTACCAAGACCCTCATCGGTGCTGGGGTCCTCCTGATGCTCCTGGGAACTCCGGCTGGCTAAGCCCAGCCACTGTGTGTGGCCACAAATGCTGGCTATTCGTCTCCTCACTTGCTCTCAGCCTGGGACAGTGGGATGAGTATCCCCAAGGCGAATGAGGATGCGGATAGGGCAGGACCACAGAGCCGGGCTACCAGTGTGGGCAAGCTGCCCTGCGTGGGGACCTGAGGTTCCCCATCTGTACATTTATGGTGGTGACAGCACCCACATCGTAGCAGAAGGACTGGGAGAGAAATGAAGCTTCTGCACATTGATATTAACCGTGGCTAGTTTCACAGAGCTCTGCATTGCAACGCACCCAGATAAAGCTTTTTGTGTGGGTTTTTGTGTTGTTTCTTTAAACAACAGCTCTGGTTCTGTTTTGTTTTTAATTGTGTGTTTGTGAGTGTGCTGGTGTGGAGAAATACCATCTGTGGCGATCAGATCCTCTGGAACTAGAATAACGCAGTTTCTGGGAACTGAGCCTGGGTCCTCTGCAAGGACCACCAGTGCTTCTGACCGCTGAGCCACCTCTCCAGCCCCGTGGGGCCCCTATTTAACGGGTTCTAATTGGGTGCTGAGCAGCTGGAGAACTGCTTTACACACAGCGTGACATCTCTCACCACAAGCTTAAGTTAAAAGAACTAGGTCCATGCTTAACAAAAACTAGTCTCAGAAGGGATAGGGAGACGGCTTAGATGAGTGAGGTGGTGGCCGCCTGTAATTCAGGCACTTGAAAGGAGAGCTAGGGGAGCCTCTGGGCAATCTGGCTATCTAGACTTGCCTGCATCCGTGAGTTCTGGGAGGTGGCACACACCTTTAATCCCAGCTTTTGTGAGGCAGAGGAAGAGGCAGGTGGATCTCTGTGGGTTAGATGCCAGCCTGGTCTATGAGGCAAGTTCCAGGACAGGACAGGCAGGGATACACAGAGAAAACCCTGTCCAAAAAAACAAAAAACAGGAAGAAAAGAAGGAAGGAAGGAAAGAAGAAAGAAAAGAAAAGAAAACCCCTTGCCTCTATGAACATGCACCCACATACATGCAAACACGCATCCATCTGCACATTGTTTTTAGAAAAGTTCAGAGAGGTTGAGTCACTGGCTCACATCACACAACAGCCGTATGCATTGCTGAAATTCAAATCCAGTTCTCACTGCCATGGTGGCACACACATCGAGTCTCAGAACTTGGGAGACAGAGGCAGGATGATGCATAATTTGAGGGCAGTCTGGGCTCTGTAACAAGTTCCAGGCCAGCCTGGCACATATAGCTAGCTCTGCTCCCTCCATATGAGAACCAGATCTGAGACAGCAAATCCTTCCTTGAACATAGCACCACAGCACAGCTCCATCCATGGACTACAAAGGGAAAACACAATTTCAGGATGGGAGCAGTTAATCCTGTGTGTCCAGCAACCCAGCCAAAGAGAGAAGTCAGGGCTGGGGATCGGGGAATAGACTCAGGAGCAGTGTGTGCACCATGGTGTCTGTGGGCTTTGGGATGGAAGCCAGCAAGCACAGCCACGCCTCAGCCTGGTCTGACTCCACCTCCATAGCCAGGAGGAGCTGCTTCCTGAGGCTCACACAGTTCTGAGTACCACAGGAGGAGAGAGCACCTATCAGCGGGTGCCTGTGGAGAGCAGAACGGTCACAGTATTGTGTCACATGGGGGACAAGCCAAGGCTGAGGACAGGGGAGGGACATGCCTGAACTCTCCAAGGAAGGAGCCATGCTGGGCCTGTGTCCCTCTTGCTATGCCCAGCTAGCTAACAGAAGAACCTTGTCCACCCTCTGCCAGGACCCAGCAAGAGGGTAACGTGGGGATGAGGCCCTGTGTAGGCCAGTGGTTCCTGGTTTAAGCATCTGATGCTCTCAGCCCAACACCAGGGAATGCACATTGAGCAACTTTATTATCTTATTTTCATAGCACTGGGAACAGAGCCCAGGCCTCACCTGCTAGGTAAGCCTCGGGTACTCTACTGGTACCCTGCATTATTTGAGACAGAATCTCACTAAGGTGTTTAGGCTGGCCTTGAACTCAGTCTGTAACCCTGACTTGGATTCATGATCCCCCTGCCTCAGTCTCCAGTGTAGCTTAGATTACAAGCTTGGGCAAGGAATTTATTTATTTATTATAAGCAAGGGAGTTATTTATTTAAGCAAGGAATTTATTAATTTTTTTGTTTATTTCAAATTTTCTCCTTCGTTTTTATTTCAAGACTGAAAAAAGTTTATAAGGCTCCAGAAAGATGTTATGCTGCCCTGCTGCAGACTGGGGTGGTAGTGTCTGGAGTGGGAACAGCGACCATATGGAGGGCTTCTCCATCCTTCCCATTCCCATAGGCAGGGCCACAGGAGGCAGCGAGGTGAACAGGTGGAGACCCATCTGCTCCCAACACTCTACAGTGTCATCTGTCAATGAGTCTCGGCCTGCTCAATGACAAGATGGGATTATGGTGACAAGATCTACTTCAGGGCTGCTGTGATTCCCCAGGGAGACATGCTATGGGTCACACACACACACCCTACCATTTCTCTTGTTTGTCTGTGGGGCTAGCCTTCAGGAGGGGCAAGGGTAGAGGGTACTCAAGAGATTATCAGCTCTCTTGAAACATATGGACCTGGAAGGGCCTCCCCACCATCTGAACCCCAAGGTTCTCCATCCTAAGGCTGGCATGGTGGCATAGGCCTGGAATCTCAGTATTTAGGACTATGAGACAGGAGGATTGCTGTAAGTTCTAGGCCAGCTGAGCTAAACAGCAAAACAAATAACCTTTCCTTCCTCTGCTGTGTAGCTTCAGGCAAGTGTCCTAAATATTCTGTGCATATCCAAGGAGAGGAGATACTAGTAGCATGTGCCAGTGGAGTTACTCTGGGGATTCGATGAATGAATGCAGAAGCAGCCACAAAAGTCACAAGCTCCTTATCATGTCGTGTGGTTGTTTCATGAAGGGTAGAAAGTTACCCGGAGGTGACTCAGCCCAGTCTGGAGTCCCTGGGGTGAGATCCTTGGGGATAGCCCTGGGTTTGAGGGTCCTTTCACACCTTTCCTGGCCCCAGTTCAGCTGGAGTGAGGGTGGGGATGAAGTTGGGGTGGGATCCCAGCCTGCAGCACCCCATACTAGACACCAGAGAAGCCTCCACAGGAGGGACCCAAGGTAGCGTCAGATGCTGCTCCAGAGGAAAACGGTGCCATCTTTATCTGCGCCTTCACGTTCAATCTCAGCCCCACCCTTGCAAGTGAGAATCACACTCTGAGGACCCTAGAGAGTACCAAGGCCGCCTACCCCATCAAGGATTCCCCAAAGGCAGCTGACCTGTGGTTCAGCCTTCACCTGGAGTAAGGCCCTTACCAATCATCTTGGCATTTCAAAGAAGAGCATCTCCCGACCTTGGAGATCAGACACCAGCATCAGGAATATCTCTGTGGTCTGGGGTGCAAAGGGGGCTGAATATCAAAGGGAACCCCATGATTGCTTGTTCCATCCCCTGCTCCGAGACACACTTGCAGAGAAAGCTGGGCATTATAAAGACAGCTGAGTGGTGAGGCCATATATCCAACTGGGCACCTGCTTCCTGGCACACTGGGTTTTGTTTGTTTGTTGTGGTTTTGGGGGATTCGGTTTTGTTTTCTATAGTTCTGAGGATGGAACACAAGGCCTTGTGCACAAGAGACAAGCAATCCACCTGCGGAGCTACGTCTGTGGCCTTTGAACTTTCTCCTATTGGTGGGAACAAGCAAAGGACTCCATTTAATCATAAAGAGAAACTAAATTCAAGGTTCCAGGCCCTAGGCGAACTGGGAACCTCCCAAGAGCTGAACAGCTTCTGTTGTAAGGAAACAGTTGTCTGAGCCCAGACATCTCAAGGACAACTTTTTCACCTTGCTGGGAGGGTCAAACAAGTTCCTATCCTGACTGAAGGAAACTCCCTTGCTCACCCCCTTACATCAAAAAATGAATGGGCAGTGCTACAGCCCACCTGCTCCCCCTTACTTTATGGTTTCATCCTTTAAATATGCTGTTCAGTATCCCTTCAGGGTCATAGTTCAGCTCCTGAGTCTGTTCTATGGCCCTGATCCATCAATAGGGCTTTGATTACAGTAAGTTTCTGTCATCTCCATTGACCTGGTGTTTGAGTTATGTTGGATTTAAGCAGACCCCATGACACCTATCAAAAATGACTGTCAGCAGGGAGGCAGGAGAGCATAGCCAAGATTTCCAGTTCTCAGCTGAAGGCCAGTCACACTGACAGACAAACACTGACAGACAGAGGGCGGCCTCCAGAGCATATCCCTGACCCCTATAGGTTTCTCAGTTTGGGGAAACTGACTTCATCTTTCCATCTCAGCCTCCCTCTAATCCAGATCCCCTGCTGCAACTCAAAGCCACGCTGGGTCCACCTCCTGCTGCCTGCTCTGCAATGGACTTGGACAGGTCTCTAGCATTGAGGGATTGCTGAAGTGGAACCAGCAACAGCCTGTCGGAGCCACACGCTGTAGTCACAGCACTTGGGAGGCACAAATGGGGGTCATCATAAGTTCCAGACAGCCTGGGCCACAGACTGAGACTCTGTCTCAAAAGCATAGAAAAAGATAACTGTAGATGGCTCCTTGAGGTCATTGTGTCCACCCCAGATTGCAAGAGTCGTCCTGGGATACACCTCCAACACACCCTGTCTTCATTTCCTTTGCTGGCACCCAGGGACAGCATCAGAAGGCTGACTGCTGCTGCAACAGCTGGCCCTGACTCAGGTGACCTCAGAGCCTCTCTGTCACCTCACTGTGCTACCTGAAGGCCTCAGAGTCCTGGACCTGTTTCTCCTCTGACTCCTGGCTGAAGGATCTAGGAACACATATCTACAACTGCCTAAGTAAACACATCTTGGGTACCACAGTTTCTAGGGCATTTGGCTGGGGTGTGACTCTGTGTTGGGGTAGCATGTGTGAGGTCCTGGGTCCTGTTCCTAGTGACTCCAAAAAATAAAATAAAAGAAAAGAACAAAAAACAAAATAAAACCCAAAAACCACTTGGCTCTCCAGTCAGCATTTAATAAATGTGCGCAGCTTGAGTTTTCTTTCAGAACAAGTGTGTCTGCTCCTCTCCCAGCTACACCAGCAGGCATTTTCCCTTCCCCTGGCCTCCCGGGTGAAAGCTTTGGCTAGGCCTTCCCCCATTACCAACACCCGCCACCCACCCACCCCAGAGAGAGAGAGAGAGAGAGAGAGAGAGAGAGAGAGAGAGAGAGAGAGAGCCACATTGGGAGTTTGTTCTCTATGGGGCACCAAAGGCTGGCTTTGTTTCAGGATTGTAAACAAACCTTGTCTGCGGCCACTGGCCTTAGGATAGGAAGGGGCAGACATTGTAGTCTCCTGGCAACACAGGGAGGCTTGGTCTTCCCAGGGGCTGGGATCTGGTGGATGTGGGCAATGGTTTCCCTGGAAAGCCTAACAGCTTATTTCTTGGCCCAAAGGACCTCCTAAGGAAGATGGGGGCCCTCTGACACAGGCACTGCTTGTCTCCTCAGGGAGACCCAGACCCCCTAGTGTACCTTGCCCTGAGTCATGTGACCAAGGGAAATGTTCAGTCTGAGATCTACAAGTGCGCTCTCGGCTGGACAGGAGAAGCAGGCCTGTCCTGTGGCTTCCCACAGCTCCCGTTCCCAGAGCAGGGCTGAGAGTTGATAAAGTGTAGCAGTTCTCAGCTTGGATTACGTTGCACCCAGAGATGTTAATATGGTTGTTATGACTACAGGCAGGGACGGTGCTGGCATCTAGTTGGTAGAGACCAGATTGCTTCTTCTGTATACCACAATGTGCAGAGCACCCCAACCCTACAACAAATAATGCTCAGGGTAAGAAGCCTTGCTGTGGGACCAGATGGTCTTGGAGAAATGCCCAGTTCTGCTTTGAGTATGGTCCCTAAATTCTGCAAGCTTCAGTTTACTCACCTGTAAAATGGGCACACAGGTAAGAATTTTTCTGAGAGTTGATTTAGATAACTTGAGTGAGGTCCTCAGCTTCTGGCCTCAGCACAGAGCAAAGGCTTAGGTGTATAGGTAAAGCTAGGCAAGAAAAGTGGAGTATAGGCAAGGTGCTCAGGCCCAGGGCAGAGTCCAGCATTGGGCTGGTAAAACTTACCTCAAAGCTGCTGGGCCAAGCCACACAGTCTCCTCACCAATGCAGCTGCTGTGGCCACTGTGGCTGAGGACAGTGTCTCCTCCCATTCATGCTGCTGGGACTCAAGTCTTTGAAGTCTGTATCTGAGATGTCAAGGCCTTTAGACTCAGAGGCCCCTGGGAGCCGTGCCTTCAATTCTGCAAACGAGTCCTTCAGGGTGCTCTGGGCAAGAGAGGTATACACAGGTCATAGCAAAGACATAACCGAGGTGCCCATTCCCTGAGGGGGGTGGGCGAGAGGGATAATACAGCCTCAGCCAACGCAAGGACAGGACTCACCTAAGGCCCTACCTGTCAGGCAGAGAAGCCCATGACTGTCGCATGTCAACACTAACTCCACCTCTGACAATGTGGTCCAGGTCCTCACTAATTAGGAATGGAGGCCAGTTTTGTGCCTTACATAGCGGGTTGATGGCTAGTGAATAGGGATTGCTTTGGGGGTGATACACCCTGAAAGTGATCGAGACAGTGGGTATACATCTCTGACTACGTCAGAATCAATATTGGATCAAACCTTTCAAGCTCTGAGTTGCTTTGGTCTTTTTGTTCTTTGGTTTTTGCTGTCCTGAACTCCCATCAACCCTCCTGCTTCCGGCCCCAGCCTCTTCAGTGCTGGTGTGATCTACCATACCGAGCTTGGATGTACATTTCACATAGTGGTGGCACAGGATGAAATGCACCTCAGTAAAGGTGTGTGTGTGTATGTGTGTGTGTGTGTGTGTGTGTGTGTGTGTGTGTGTGTGTTCCATACATGTGGGTGCACATGGGTGTTGCTATGCATTTATATGTGCTCATGTGTTAGTTCAAGATCTGGGTATTTTTCTTGATTGTTCTCTAACATATACTGATACAGGATCTTTCCGTGGAACCCAAAGCTGGCGATTTGCTGGTCTATCCAGGCAGTTTACTCCCTTAGCTCTGCCTCCTGGGATGGAATGCCTCCATTCTAGCTACTGGGATCACAGATGCCTTCCATGCCCACCCAGCTTGTTTAAATATTATTTTTATTTTTAATAACCTGTGTTTGTCTGTTCTATGTGTGGGTATGTGCATGTGCATGCATGCTCTCAGACAGAAGAGAGCATCAGATCCCCCAGAGCTAGAGTTACGGGTGACTGTATGCCACTCAACATGGGTTCTGGGATCCAAATTCAGATCCTCTGCAAGAACAGTACATGACGTTAGTCACTGAGATGTCTCTCCAGCCTGCACCTCACTTTTTGTGACGGTTCTAAAGTTCAAATTCCTTGTCTCACGCTCTCACGGCCAACGTTTACCAGGTGAGCACTCTGTCCAGACCCTCAATTAAGGTGTTTTTCAAAAGCTATTAATTCTAGAAAGGTAGGGATGTAGCTCAACAGTAGAGTACTTACCTAGCACTCGTGAGGAACTGGGTTCAACTCCTAGCACAGGAAAAAAAGGAAAAATCAGATGAACCACACAGAGATTAAGAGTTTGGGGCCAACCGAGGCCATAAGTCAAGTTAGACCCTACCCTGAAAGCAGAAGCTAAGCTTGGTAGTGCGTGCCTGCAACCCCAGCCCTCAGGAGAACCAGGAGCTTAAGGCCATCTCCTGTTACAGTTAGTTCAAGGCTAGCCTGGGCTACATGAGACATTATCTCTAAAAAAACAAAACAACAACAACAACAACAACAAAAACAATTGAAAGTAAAAATAATGTTCTTGGGGCTGCAGAGATGGCCCAGTGGTTAAGAGCACTTACCGCTCTTTCAGAGGACCCTGGTTCAACTCCCAGCAACCACATGACCAATCATACATAACATCTGTAACTCCAGTCCCAGAACAGCTGATGTCCTCTTCTGTGTGGGGCCCTGCACATGTGGTGCACAAACATACGTCAGACAAAACACCCGTATACATAAAATAAAAGAAGGTTAAAAAGTAATAATTAAAAAAATTTAAAATAATAATATTCTTATTTCTTTATTTGGAGGAATAATTGGCTCCTTTAACAAGGCAAAACAAACAAAATCAAAAAATATTTCTCTTTGCCCCAGACACAGGCCTTAGTCAGTCCTTTTTATGTACAGCTGTAACAAAGACCCACTTCAGGGGAAGATGCATATTAGCAGGAACTTTCTAAAAATCAGGAATCTAGAAGAGCCATTGGAATGTAAGTAAATTGTCCTCCAAACACTCAGACCAGAAGATTTCATCTGAAGACAATTCAGAGAAGGGATAAGAGCAAGGTAATGTCCTCTAAGCCAGCAGAGAGCCCACAGAAACTTCTAGAAGAGACTAGCTCCTGACAAAGATCATTTCTGAGAGAGTTCAGGGGTACACAGGCTGGGAAGGCCCACGTGGGCCCTCTGAGGCTCCTCACATCCACCCTCCCACTGTAGTACACCGTGTGAGGGAGGAGTGTGTCAGCGTGTGCACAGCGCTGGCCTTCTGGAGTAGGGGCCAGCTGTGTGCCGCTTCTCACAAACGGCCTCCTGCAGTACGCCGGCCTGGAAGCTCTGCCGACAGGTCAAGCTGGAAGCTAGACTGTCCTGGACCAGGATAAGACACATACTCAGACGGTGTCCTGGGACCCAGGTCACTTGCAGGAGCTGCACTAAGGGTGCATTCTCACCTGGGCAGTGACAGCAGAACAGGCAGAGGACGCTGGGAGATTAGACATGGGGACTGGAAAAGTCCAGCAGATGGGAGCCCAGGAACAGGAAGGATTTGTGGCAGTCAGAGGAGCTAGGAGGTGCAGTGTGGACAAGGCTCCTGGCCTTTCAGACCCCTAGGGGCCAGGACTCTCAGGAATAAGGGTTGATGTAAATGTGAACCTTTCTTCCTTATTCAGGTGGTCACTGTCCAGAGCACACATCTGCCATTACAGAAAGATGTGGAGGGGCAAAGAGGGAAGGGGGAATGATTGGGTGAGAGGAGGGGACAAGGGGGGAGGGAAGAGGAGGAGGAGGAAAGAAAGCAAGCAGAGGAGAGAGGAGGAAAGGAGACAGTGGGTAAGAAAAGAGGAAGGAGGAGGGAGGGAGGAGGGAAAGAAAAAGAAGGGAGGAGGGACTGAGCAAAGGGCTAGGGGAGGATGGCAAAGGAGAGGAGACTGTGGGTGTGCACACTTGCCATCCCAGGCAGTGGCAGAGTGGACAGGGAGGAGTGAGCACTCTTCAGGGAGCACATCGACAAGTCTTTGGTCTTGGGCAGCTGAGCCCCTTGACTCTTGTATGTGGTGGGACACCGGCCCAGTATGTCTACCAGCGATGCTCCATAGAGCAGTCATCCCCCTGCCCCACCTCCACTCCCCTTCCCTTCCCTTCTGGCTCTGGCCTCACCTCCTCAGGGGTCTTGGACTCATGGACCTCAGGACAGCTCTGCACAAGTCTCAGAACTTCACATTCAAGGCCCAGCGCGGTTTAGAGTGGTGGGGACACAAGCAGACCACTTGCCCTGCACTGGGATGAAGCCAAGAGGATGGTAGCCCAGAGCAGCACTGTGGAGGGAGGGAGAGGGTCAGTGAGTCTGTCCTGCAGATCGCCTCCCAGGAGGGGTCACCCAGTACTGCACTCCTGAAAAGCTCTGCCTCCCCCTTCTCTCCTCAAGGGGTCTCCTAGGTTTGTCAACACCACAAAAACCCACAGGTAGGTGAGCTCATGTACAAGAGGCTCACAAGATTTGCCCAAACTCTGAAACGTCCCACTGAATCCAGAATCTGGGACTCCAAAGGATACCACAATGGCACCCAGACCAACACCAGACATCCACTCATCTTAGACAAGCTTTCACTGAAACCGTGTGGCATCCAAAGGAGCCCTCTTGTCATTAGCCCCTTTTCCAGAATGTCACTTATCACTGGAAACTCCAGCACAGGAAAAAGACAGACTGTTCCAAACCATATCTCTCCGTTTTCTTTTGTTAGCTTAGACAGAGCACCACATACCAAGCTTCCCTGAACTTGCTGTGTATTCAAGGGTGACTCTGTGTATTCAAGGGTGTATTCAAGCCTAGCCCCATATTTTATTTGTGACTGGGGAGCAGGGGTTCCATTACTAAGGACTGAACCCAAGGCACTGATGGGGAACAGGCCTTGGAAAAACCATTTTTACTTTAAGTGTTAACTCCAGACCTGGGCCCACAGGTAACTAGACAGACTTGAAGCCTAGCCTCTCTGCCTTCATTCTTCAGGACTCCTTCACGGCGGGACGCCTGCTTTCCTCGACAGGTCTGCATGTGTGCTGGTTAGGATTTATTGTCAACTTGATACAACTTAGAAACACTTGAGAAGTGGGACCCTAAACTCAGCAATTGCCCAGATCAGACTGCCCTGGAAAAGTGTCTTGTTGAAGGATTTGTGTGGGAAGGCCTAGCCCACCGTGTGTGGCACCGTCTCTAGGCAGATGGGCCGGGACCATCTTACATAGGATCTCACAGGAGTCTAGAGAGTGAGTCAGTAAGCAGCAACGTTTCTGCAGTGATTTCTGCTCTGACCTCACTCAGCAACAGACTCCTGAAGTGTAAGCTTTCTTCCCTCCGTTGCTTGTAGTCATAGTGTTGACCACAGCTGCAGAGAACAGAGTGGCAGAACGTGCTCACCTGTATAATCCATCTCTTCCCTGTTATGGCTGCAGGCACAGCAGAAGGTCAAGTCTAGCCTCGTGTTCACCTTGAATTCCAAGAAGAGTGAGACTTTGTAAGGCACATCACTCCCTAATGGAGGGCAATTACTAATGAAAGAGCAGAGATGACCATCTTGTGGGAACCAAATGGCCCCCTCAAGTGCTGACAGTGGAAGGGCCTTCCTCAGACCACTGTCGCCGAGCCACAACTGAGCCAATGATAAGTAGGCTGCACCTTGCCAGGGCAGCTTGACCATGCAGACCCCGACCCCAATTCTTCCTCTAAGGCTCAGGTCAGCACCCGAAAGGTGGATGTAGGATCTCTGGAGCCCTGCATCTGTTCTTCCCGGGATGCTGCATTGATCCGACTGCCTCTCTTTACAACTACTCAGTTCTTAAATTGATGTATTGGAACTGGTGGCCGAGTCTAGCTTGTGGGAGCTGCCCTAGCTCTGACTTTAGCCCCCAAACTCCAGGTTGTAATCATTGAGACTAGGAATCCAGGAGTGGGGGCTGGATACAGCAGCCAGGGAGGTTCTGGGAGCACTGCCTCTGGGCCCTGCTCCTGACTTGTAGGAGGGCCTCTGCTTGGTCCCTGGAAGGTAGGGAGAAGAGGAGGGAAGGGATGCTGAGGCCTGCATTCTTGTGCGGATACAGGAAACCAAGACAATCCTGGATAAAGTAAAGAGAATTACTGTACTCCAAGCCATCAGTCAGTAATACAGGCCCCTGAGCAGATGAAACTGTCCCCATTTCCACTTCCCAGGGAGGTCCTTGTCCCTTCCTTCTCCAGCTGGTGTCAGGGGTGGGGGTTGGGGGTCCCAAGGCACTGCCTGGAATCTTAGACCCTGAGCTTAAAGAAATTCCAATGGTACTTCCTTTCTCAAAATACAAGTGTCAGTCTGGTCCCAGGGAAGTGACAACCCCCAGGGCCCCTGACTTAGCATTTCTGATGAGTGGGGGACAATAGGTTCTTAGAGGAGACAGCCTAAAGCCTTTCAGGGGACCCATCTGCCCCTGGCCAGCATTTCCCACCCCCTGCCCCTGAATTCCTGGACAAAGGCTTTATTTTTTTAACAAATGAATTTGCAATAAAAAAGGAAGAGGAATCTGTCAGATGGGGCTATCTTCAGCTGGCTGGTCTCAGAGCTTTGAGCCCACTGTCAGGGAGCCCTGGGAAACCAGTGTAAAGGAGAGTTCCAGGCTTGGTTGGGTCACAAAAGGGCAGCTAAGCTTGGGGGCAGGCAGGACATTGCCTTTAACCTTCTCAGATAATGGGGGAAGGGAAGCCAGCTGGTCGGGGGTGGGGTGGGGGTGTGCGGCGTGGTACAGAGACTAGAGTCATCCAAAACTTACACTAGGGCTGTGCCTGCTGGGTAATAAGAACCTGTTTCCAAACAAAACCTGTTAAGATAGATCTTCTTTTGATTTTTACTCCAAAGTGACTCTTCAGCATGGCTTCCCTCTCCCTGGGTTTTCTGGTCTGGTTTAGTGAACCCAAAGCCCAAGTCATGGGAAGGGGTTATGGACTCACTGAGGAAACACTAGGCCAGGGTCTTATCTCAGACTCTTGGACCTCTTCAGAACTTCCACCTGGGACCCCAGAACAGACGACACCTGAAAGTCTTTAAACTGAAGCACAAAATGTTGTCAGTAGATGGCCTCTTAATTCTCTCTGATGTGAGAGGCTAAGATCCCTTCCTCAAAAAGAAGGCTCTAGATTCTGGGTGGTGGATACTGAGATATTTCAGTCATAAATAACAAAAACAGCCAGATGCCTGCTTCTCCCTGCTACATGAATGTTCTCATTTTACCCAGAAAGATCTTAAAGTCCAATGGGATTCCTGTAACAGAAGTCTACACACTAAAATAAATAGGGATTGAGTGGTTGAGAAGAAATGTGCTACTGGGGCAAAGGAGATTACTGCCAAAGCTGAAGACCTGAGTTCAATCCCTGGGCCCTATATGGTAGGAGAGAACTGACTTCCTACAAGCTGCCTTCTGCCCTCCATGTGTGCATCTACACAGAAAATGAATTAATAAAGATTCTGCCAATGACAAACAAGAAGACACGAAGTGAAAAATGGTGTCAGCTGCTATTGCTGAGGGCTAATTTCAATGCAGTTATATATACATAAGCCATTCACCAAGAGAAATGAGTGGGCACACGACTGGATGGCCCAGCATCACTGGGTTGGTGGTATGTGTGTTTATTGCAACAAAGATTATTTTCTAGAATCATGTATGATCCCAGACCCATGTAGAAAATCTGAGAAGCATGGTGCCTGCCTGTAACCTTAGCCTTGGGGAGGCAAAGACAGAAAGCTGTGAGTTCAAGGGCCACCCTGGGCCACATTTGAGTTCCAGGCCAACCTAGGCTACATAGTACCTGAAAAAAAAATAAGTAATTCTAAGAATTGCACTGGGGATGTAGCTCAGTAATTGACTGTTTGCCTAGAATGCACAATGTCAAAAACTCCATCCCCAACACCGGGGAAAACTAAAAAGGAATTTTTAAAAATTATTTATCTTTCAAGTGTAGCACACAACTTTCATCCCAGATTTGGAAGGTGTGTGTGAGTGTCTGTGTGTGTGTGTGTGTGTGTGTGTGTGTGTGTGTGTGTGTGTGTGTCTAGGCCAGAGGTTGATATCAGGCAGCTTTCCCTGTTACTCTCCACCTTATTTTTGAGACAGAATACCCCACTGAATCTGGAACTCATCAACTGGTCAAAGCAAGCTCTCAGGGAACCCCGGGGAAACCTCTGTTCTCTGCATCCCCAGGGTTAGAATCACAGGTGTACACAAGTCCAGCTTTCCCTGTCAGTGCTGGGGATTTGAACTAAGGTCATCAAGTTTGTGCAGCAAGCACTTTACCAACTGAGCCATTTTGCAATCCCCTCCAAAAGACATTTTAGAAAGGACTGGAGTTGTGGTACATGCTAGAATATGGGTAAACTTTGAACTCATCATTCTAGACGAAAGAAGCCAGAAGAAGAGAGCTGCCAACCAGGGCACACTTACATGAAGCACCAGAAACACAAAAGTCCCAGAGTCAGGGGAGGAGCTTGGGGAATTAGTGATTGATGCGCAGAGCTCCTGTTTGCGGCTATGAGACCATTCCAGAAATGGGCAGCAGGATAACATATGACAGTGTAAAAGTAACTAGTGCCACTGAACTCACAGGGTACAGATACTTTCAGGTTATGTATATTTTACCACAGTAAAATAAGTGACTAGACAGAAACTTAACAGCCTGAGTAATGCCACTGAACTCATTTTTGACATTTGTTATTTATGAAGTTCATGCTTGTGAAACACAGAATCAAGTTACATACACACACACACACACACACACACACACCCCTCAGAATGTTTTAAGTAAATTTACAGTTTTGTGTTGGGCCACATTCACAGCTATCCTGGGGTACATGTTGGACAGGCCTTCAAGAGAAGGGCAAAGGAGCCCTTCGGGTACATCATGCAAGGAGCAGCAGGGGGTTAGGATGGTACGACCCAGCCTGCAGGGAACTAGCGAGCTCTCAGGAGTGCTATGCTGCCCACAGGGACACTGCACACCTTATACTCAGGCTGTGGCACCGCTTAAAAGCCCAACCTCCGGTTTGGGGCTAGCTGCTCCCTGCCTCATGCCCTCTGCCTCTGCTTATTTCCTGTGCTCCTGGCCCAGTAGGTCTCTGTCTCCCAGGCTTGAAGCTGGACCTCACACACCTGTGTCTACACACACTTCTGGCTCACATCAACTCACAAGGCAGCTCAGCCTCCCCTTCAGTTTACAGACAGGAAACTGAAGGTGAAGACACCTGCTGGGAGTCACTCAGCTACCTGAGGGACCACCAGGATTCCATGAGAGTCTAGAACCAAAGCCAACCTGATGTGGTGGTTTGAATAAAAATGGCCCCCATAGGCCCATAGGGAGTAGCAATATTAGCAGGGGTGGCCTTGTTGGAGTAGGTGTGGCTATGTTGAAGGAGGTATGACACTGAGGGGTGAGCTTTCAGGTTTCAGAAGCTCAAGCTAGACATAGTAGCTCACTGTCTCTTCCTGCTGTCTGTAGATAAAGATCTAGAACTCTCAGCTCTTCCCCCAGCACCATGTCTGCCTGCGCACTGCCATGCTTCCCGCCATGGTGATAATGGACCGAACTTCTGAACCTGTAAGTCAGCCCCAATTAAGTGTCTTCCTTTATAAGTGTTGCCATGGTTATGGTGTTTTTTTCACAGCAATGGAAACCCTAAGACACGTGGCTTCAAAGGAGAGGAGTCATAGGCTAAAACACAAACCTTGTTCCTAGGAGAAAATCCTTAAGCATCATCCACTCTTTATCAAAACTGATCTCCCCCAGGCAACTAGAGAGATGGTTCTGTGATGAAGGGGTTAAGAGAACATTAACATCCCTGTAAAAGAACTCGGGGTCCATACCCAGCACACCCATGTTAAGTGACTTACTACTGCAACTCCAGTTCCAGGGTATTCATCACCCTCCTCTGGCCTCCATGAGCATGCGCATAAACGCAGACAGTCAAACGTAATGAATCATTAAATAAAAAAAATATTTAAGGAATTCATCTTGGACCTCCCCCCTTCCAGCCAGGCCCTTGCAGGTCATCCTGGTCCCCTGGCACGAGAGCCTCTCCTTGTCCCTGTCACTGAGCTGCTCCCTGCACGGTGTCCTGTTTCACCAGCATCCCAGGTCCAGCTGTGCATGCCCAGTAACATCATCTCCATTTCCAATCTTACTCAAGCCTACCTGGCCTATCCTAGTCCACACCGCGGATAATGGCAGGGGCAACTTTACAGATGACTACGTGACGGGTGGTAGTGAGCAAATCGATGAATGCATGAATAAATGAGTTACACAGACATAAATAGGCCACAGAAAGGCAAAGAAGTCAGAAGAATAATGCCCTTAGCAAAGGTGGCCAGGAGGCAAGGGGGGAGGGGAGGGAGGAGGAGGAAGGCCTGCGATGCGACACAGTCTCTTGCTGAGAGCAGGGCTGGACCAGAGTCTTCAGTTTGTGAAAACTCATTGTTCAGAGCATTTGTGTGCTAGACACGATGGTACAGGCCTGGAACCTAGCACTTGCTGAGGCAAGAGTAACAGAAGTTCAAGGGCATCCTCAGCTACATAGCAAGTTCAAGGCCAGCTTGAACCAGAGAGCCAAAGGGGAAGAGGGTGAGGAGTGGAGGGAAGGGGGAAGAACATGTCCTAGTTCAAAGTCACCTCATCACTGCCACACCAGGTCCCCAGGACACTTCTCTTTCTCACCAATTTGTTCCCAGTTTTCTGGTATGCTCCACCCCCAAAGACAAATGGGGGCGTAGGGGCAAAGACAGCTATCTACCTGGGAGCTCCAAGGTGGAGGAGCGTGGTTGGGGGCTGGGACGGCCTGCCTTGCTAGTGTGTGGGTGACTGTGGGAACCCAGTCAAGGTCCTATGGGACTGTCCCTCACCCCAGCCTGCAGCTCTGCCCTCCTACATCACTCTCACTCTGGCTCTGCCTCAATGGCCTGAGACTCCTGGTCAGAGGTGTGACTCAGTGTCCCTGGGAGATGCAACTCAACCTTTGCCGGCCGCCATGCAGGATGCTGCCTCCTGCCCAGACTGTGAGTCTGCAGTTCTTGAAAGCACAACCACATAGAACCAGATAGAACCAGCGCAAGATGAGAACGAGGGGGCGGGGACAAGTGAGGCTCTCCTCTTCCGGCAGGTCCAAGGGTTTGCCTTACCCCTTGGCCCACCTGCCCTTCCCCAGTTTGAACACCAGTATCAATGCCCCTGGTGGCTCAAGCAGGCAGGCCTGGAGGTCCTGTGTGTCTTTACCGTTTCTCTTACCACAATTCCCAGTCTGAAGCATCAATGAGTTTGGTCAATCCATCAGCTAATATGAGTCTCTCCCTCCCTCCCTCTTTCCCCTCCTCCTTCTCCTCAACCACCTGCCCACCCATCCCCATTATCTCCATTCCCATCCCCATCTCCATCATCCTCATCTCCATCATCACCATCCCCATCTCCATCATCACTATCTCCATCCCCATCTCCGCTCCATCTCCATCATCCCAATCCCCATCTCCATTATCTCCATCATCTTCATCTCCATGGCCATGGCTTCAGCACAGCTACAACTTCTCTTGCCTAGACACCAGGAAAACCCTCCAACTATCCCAGAGCCACAATTTATCTTTAAAAACATGGATCAGGCTGTGTGGTGGCGGCACATGCCTTTAATCCCAGCTGCAAGGGGCTGGACCTCCCATATTAATCATCCATCAAGGAAAAGCCAGGGAGTGGTGCCACACAATTGGGAGGCAGAGGCAGGCAGATCTGAGTTTGAGAGCAGCTTTGTCTACAGAGCAGAGTTCTAGGACAGCCAGGACTACCACAGGCAAACCCTGTCTCGCAACACCAAAAAATCACGAATCAGCCTAGGGGGATGCACAGTGAGCAGAGCAGAGCATGAAGGCCGCACCCTTATAATCCCAGACGGAGGGAGCAGCGCTTCCCTGGGCTCACAGCCAGTGGGGTGACCTGCTTTGTGCACGTGAGGCAAAAAAACAAAAACAAATCAACAACAGATGGACTGTTCCTGGAGAATGACGCCCTGGGCTGACCTCTGACCTCTGCTTGTACCTGCACACACACTCAAGAGAAGGTGTCTCTCTCCTTCCTCATTATAAAACCTCAACAATGAGGCTGGAGAGAAGGCTCAGTGGTTAAGAGCACTGGCTGCTCTTCCAGAAGTCTTGAGTTCAATTCCCAGCAACCACATGGTGACTCACAGCCATCTGTAATGGGATCTGATGCCTTCTTCTGGTGTGTCTGAAGACAATTACAGTATACTCATATAAATGAAATAAATAAATAAATAAATAAATGTTTAAAAACAAACAAACAACCACAATTACATTGTCATTTCACAAAAAAGTTTCAACGACAAAGTTCACTTGGTAACAAATCCATGAAAAGTAACCAAAAAGGTGAGGACACACACAGACAAAAGGTTTCACCTGGGTTCCACATCTTATTTATTTACATTTTCATTCATGTGTGTGTGCATGTGTGCATATGTGTATGTGTATATGTGTGTATGTGTGCATGTCTGTACATGTGTGTGCATGTGCATGTGTGTGCTTGTGTGTATGTGTGCATGTGTGTGCATGCATGCATGCATATGTGTGTGCATGTGTGTGTTTGTACATGCATGTGCATGGGATTGAATGTGCTCGTGTGTGTGCTTGTGTGTGTGTACATGTATGTGCATGTGTGTGTTTGTACATGGGTGTGCTTGTACATGGGTGTGCATGGGATTCCATGTGCTCGTGTATGTGCTTATGTGTGCATGTTTGTGCATGTGTGTGTTTGTACATGGGTGTGCTTGTACATGGTTGTGCATGGGATTCCATGTGCTCTTGTATGTGCTTATGTGTGCATGTGTGTGCTTGTGTGTGCTTGTACGTGCGTGAGTGTGTGTGAGCGTGTACACTTGTGCACACAGGCACCTACACTACAACACATGTAGAGACTAGAGGACAACTAGGCAGAAGCAATTCTCCCACGTACCATGTGAGTCCTGGATCAAACTCAGACCCTCTGGCTTGGTGGCGAGAGCCTTCCCCTCTGAGCCAGCTCACTGGCCCCATTTACTTATTTGGAACAGTGTTTTGCTATGTAGCCCAGGCTGGTCTGAAACTTGTAGTCCTCCAGCCTCAATGGTTGTGCTCCAGCACACACTCACTTCTGAGAAGAGGTTTGAAATGGACCTTGTGTTCTGCAGCCAGGAAGGGAAGGGCCTCTCGTTCCCATAGTTGTGTGCATCCACCACTCTTCACTCATGAAACAGCTAACAAGGGCTCACTGGATCCCCAGAGGTGAAGCCACCGATAGAGATGGTCGGCATCCCGCGACCCACTGATCAGTCACCCGGGCTTATTGCACACTTAAACCCTCACTGGTGTATGAGAAAATATAAGTAATTGAAACAAAATTCTGACAATTCAGATATGAAAACATTGTGGAACATGTTGGAAACCACAGTGCCTGCCTCCACCCCATCTAAAGACATCACATTTTTCAATGAACTTTAATGTCCCAGTTGAAAAGGCTAGTAAGGTATGGAGGCATACAGCTGTAATCTTAGCACACAGGAGGTGGAAAGTCAGGAGTTCAAGGCTACAGAACCCGACTACACACTCGGCCATATGACACCTTGTCTCAAAAAATCAAAAATTGAAAAAAAAAATCACCAAATAGAAAATATATACTAGATTTCAAAGGATGGAGACACATAGACATTTGATGCTATCTAATATTTATCTTGACAATCCTGGGTTTAAAAAACTTATGAAAATTAATTCTACCTGCTTTCACATTTAAAAATGTTAAATTGGGAAAGTTAACATTACTCAGTCAGGAAACACATGCAAGTCCATCTCAGCATTCTCCAGAACTTCAGCGGAGCTTGGGAGAGTTTCTACCAGACCCTCGCATACCAGCCTCCCAGTCCCCCCCCCCCACGGGATTCAGATCAAGTCCCCAGCAGCTTCTGTAGGCCCCACCTTACCTGCTTCAGGAAGGCAAAAGAGGGAAGGAGGGGGTGGGGGAGAATTTACCTGTGAGTTGAGCTCTGCGCTCCCCAGCAAAGGGAAGCAAAGAGGGATGGATGGTCAGAGGGTCAAAGGGGCATCTGGAGGGAACCTGACTCCTGCGGAGCAGGGTGGGTCAGGGTGGTTGCTCTCTCCATGCCACTGAGAACGCAGCACATTTACTTACTGCCCGAGGTCACTCCTGCCTGTGCCCAGAGCAGGACCAGCATCAGGAGTCCCAAGGGTGCCAGCGACAGAGGCATCCTCCAGGAGCAGGGGAGCCCACAAACCACAGCTCACTCCCTACAGGAGCCGCTCAGCTCAGCTCTCTCCTGGCCAAGACAGAGGGAGTGGGGTGGTGGGGCATAAACCAGCCAATCAGAAGCCTGTGGTGACACTACCAGCTCCCTGAGAATGGATAAGAGGGGGCTTGAGATCACTGAGGGAAATGCCCTGTTTTGTCTTGGGGGAAGCAAAGGCTCTTGTCTCCTAGGAACTAGTGAGGTCTCAGGGCAGTTCGCTCCTTGTAGCTGTGCTGGTTTGTTGCTGTTTTCGTGTGTGTGTGTGTGTGTGTGTGTGTGTGTGTGTGTGTGTGTGTACATGTATGTCACAGCATGCATGTGGAGGTTAGAGGACAACTTTGCAGGAGTCAGTCCATATGGAGTTTGGGGATTCAGCTCAGGCTTTGCACCAAGCTCCATTACCAACCGAGTTATCTTACTGACCCGGTGGTTTTTGCTTGTTTGTTTTGTAATCTAACACATAAGACATAAAAATGCCTGTCTTCATGCATGCAATTCAGTAGCCTTGAGGACGTCTAAGCTACTGAGTCACCACCTGATATGCCCATGGTCAGATGCTTGGATTAGCTGTACCTCTGCTGGAGGAAACAGGGTGACCATGACAGCAGATCTATAAGGCCTTGGGGACAGGGGTGTCAGTGCTGGGGCTCAGGACTTTCCCAGAGAACAGGAAGACAAGAAAGGTAGAACTGCTCACATCTTCCTTGTACTCCCCAAGCTGGCCTCAGTTTCCCTCACTCCAGAGTTCCCTCCAACTAGGCCTTTGTTTTGTCTTTTCTTTTCTTTTCTTTTCTTTTCTTTCTTTCTTTCTTTCTTTCTTTTCTTTCTTTTTTTTTGCTGAGCTCCAGGTCCCAAAACCCCCATGGCAAATGAAATCTTCATGAAGCACTTGGTTGAAGTAAGAAATCTACAAAGCAGTTCCAACATTTAAAGCAGGCTCAAGGCTGGAGCAGTGGCTCAGTGGGTAAGGTGCTTGCCGATGGGTAAAGTAGGTAAACTAGAGGACCTAGGTTCAACTCCCAGTCACACAAAAGCCACGTGGCTCACACCTAAAACCATAGCACTAGGGAGATCCAGATCGGGCTGGCTGGTCTACGGGTTAGCCCAAAGTAGTGAATTCCAGATTTAATGAGAAACTCAGTCTCAAAAACTAAGGGGTCTGGGAAGAGTCCACATGCCTGCACACACCTCTCTCTCTCTCTCTCTCTCTCTCTCTCTCTGTCTCTGTCTCTCTGTCTCTCTGTCTCTGTCTCTCTCTCTCTCTCTCTCTCTCTCTCTCACACACACACACACAAACTTAAGAAGAGAAGAAGTGACCAAAGAAGACTTACCTGATGTCCCTGTCTGGGGGAAGACTATAAGGACATTAAGTTCATATGTACACATGTGTGCATGTACACACAGACATCTACACACAGGAATGCAGTGCACAGTGTGCTGTGTGTTAGCATGTCACAGACTTGTGCATCCATCACACTGCTTTGCAAGGAAACCTAAGGCCTTTAATCCAGGGTCTGGCCTCTGGCCCTGGCCACTATTCTTTATTTTTACAGGTGTGTCCTTTGGATATTTCACACAAGCAGCATGGCATGTGGTCTTTTGTATCTGGCTTTCTTTTCAAACAGATGGTGTTCTCATCCCAAACATCTTTACTGTCCAGAGCCCTGAGCCATACAGTGCTTTCCAGGGTGACTTTCCAGGGTGACTTCAGGGAGAGGTGGAAAGCTGACTCCCAGAAGGTTGGTCTGAGGGGTGACATGCCTAGTGGGGACACGAAATGCACCTACAGGTGACAGTTACACTGAACCGGTGCTCGCCAGGGAATGAACGGCTGGCCGCGGTGCTGGGCAATGAATTCTCTGGGAGCAGTTTATGAAGAGTTTCTTGTGACCTCCAAGAGAAGATCCTAAGAGTAATGACGGTGACACTGTCCTCAGAAAGCTAATGAAACCCTCACATAGATAATCCCATTAGCTCCCCAGCCATGTTCCCCTCCCAGTGAAGCAGGCCTCAGAGAGGGTAAGTCACTCCCCCAACCTCACACAGCTTCTGAGTGTTTTAATCCACTCTAGCTGAAGAGGCCGTGCTCTTTTAACCCTGGTGGCTTTTCTGGATCTTTCTCCACCCTCTCCCCTGGGAAGTCTATCTGAGTCTATAGTCTGGATTCTCCCCATTCAGAGTCAGGAGACTGAGCCCAATTCTGCCATCTCTGCTGTGTGGTCTCCAGGCAACATGGAAATGTTGACAGAGTAGGCATTCTACACACTGGTGCCTATGCCCTACTGCAGAAACTGAATCACCAGGTGGCCCTGCCTCCCATCCTTCCAGCCATTGGTACTTCACGGATCTGCTGTCATCCAGGACAAGGTGATCTGCCAGGCAGGAGCTCCACACCTTGCCTCGTCTCTTCACATTTATAGCATTACAGGGCCAGACGTGGGTCAGCTGACTCACGGAGCCAGGATAAGGGACAGTATTCCCACAGGCCTGTCAGACAAGCATCTGACATAGACCCTGCTCCCTCGGCTACATTCCTGGAGCTAATGTGACGTCACTGCCTCTCGCTGCACAATGACCAGAGCATGAGTCAGGCCTACTACACATAGGCTGGGACTATTGGAAGTCAGAATCCTGCATCTTTCTAAGAATTTATTTTCTCTGTTCTGGGGACAGAAGCCAGGGCCTTGCCTGTGTGAACCAAGTGCTCGCTGCACACCCACATCCCTTGTCTGAGACTATTTCACACTGATTTTATTTTTGTGTTTCTTCTTAAAGTTTATTGCCCGGCAGTGGTGGCGCATGCCTTTAACCCCAGCACTTGGGAGGCAGAGGCAGGTGGATCTGAGGCCAGCCTGGTTTACAGAGTGAGTTCCAGGACAGCCAGGGCTACACAGAGAAACCCTGTCTCAGAAAACAAAACAAGCAAAAAAAAAAAAAAAACAAAAAAAAAGCTTATTTATTATTTTGTATGTGTGTCCTGAGTACACTTACGTGAAACACCCAAATACACTTATGTACCGTACATGTGTGGGTATCTGCAGAGCACAGAAATTAGTGCCAAATCTTCTGGAGCTGCAGTTTTGGGCAATTGTGAGCCACCCAGAGTAGGCGCTGGGAACCACACCCGGCCCCTCAGTAAGGGCAGTGAGCACCCCTGCCTGCTGAGAGTCTCCACCACCTGCCCCTGCCTCCGGCTTTGTGTTATGTTTTGATTTCCATTTTTTTCCAAGACAATATCCTTGTTTACAATTTTAGTTTCATGGAAAAAAATGAAAGAAAGCCAGGGGCTTCCCATCCTCCTGCCTCATATGTTCAGTCTGCCCACACTCCACAGCCCACACCATGGAACTCCAGTTGCTAAAAGCAATGGACCCACCAGTGGCTCACAAGAAGGCTGCTTCTGAACGTGATGGTGCAGGCCTACTATATCAGGCTCAAAAGGCTGAGGCAGGGGGATCAAAATATCCTTGGAGATATTTTCTGTGTCTCAGAAAAGCAAAAACAAAAGAGGAGATGGGTTGGGGTCTGTGTGTGTGTGTGTGTGTGCGTGTGCGTGCGTGTGTGTGTGTGTGTGTGTGTGTGTGTGTGTGTGTGCATGTGCGTGTGCATGTGTGCGTGCGCGTGTGTTTGTGTTTGTGTGCGTGTGCGTGTGTGTGTGTGTGTGTGTGTGTGTGTGTGAGATAAAGGGTCCTATGTAGCCCAGGCTGATCCAGAAAGTCTGATCCTCCCGTCCTCTGTGCCCTAAGTGTACATCATGGTGTACTGCTCAGACAGTGCTGGGAATTAAGCTCAACAATTCCCTCTCCCTAGGCAAACACCCTACCCACTGAGCAACCCTACCCACTGCCCCAGCATTCCTGTGATGAGACATGAACAGCCCACGGGAGAGGAAAAGTCACCAGTAGAGGGCCCTCGGGCTGTGGGAGCTTGGCGGGCCCGTCTTATGAAATGCTGCCCATCTGTTATCTTTGAGATGAAAGGTGCAGGGAGACTCTGTCTCCTGTTCATCTTGAGAAGGCAGGGAGGAGGGAGGGGATGACTCCTTTCCCTTGACTGTTCAATGAGCTGTACGACCTTTGAAAACCTTCTTTCCTTCCTTCCTTCCTTCCTTCCTTTTTCTTTTCTTTCTTTTGTTTTGTTTTGTTTGTTTGTTTTGTTTTTGTCAGACAGGGTTTCTCTGCAACACAGCCCTGGCTGTCCTAGAACTGACTCTGTAAACCAGGCTGGCCCCAAGCCCACAGAGATCCCCCTGCCTCTGCCTCCCAAATACTGGGATTAAAGGCGTGCACCACCACTGCCTGTCGAAAACAAGTTTCTTGATCTCTCTGGGTTTATTAACTCACTGGCAAAAACCAAAGGGCTGAAAACGATAAGCGAAGTGTTTCCTCCCTGTGTTCAGATGGAGGACAAAGGCCAGAGTCAGATGCAGGAGCCGTCACATGATGAGCTCGGCGTGGTCCAGACTTGGAAGCTAGACGGTGCAGTCATCAGACACAGTAGACAGCAAGCACCCTGTCACAGGAGAGGGCAGAGAGTTACACAAAAGTCATACAAATCAAAGCAAGCATGCATCTATCTTAGGTCCCGGGATGTAACTTGTAAGCATTTACCCACGAGAGGAGAGAGCATACAAGGGGCCAGCCAGATGGCCCAGCCTGTAAGGTGCCTTTCACCAAACCTGATGACCTGAGTTCATCCCCATGATGGAAGGAAAGCAGTGACTCTCGTACTCTGACCTCTACATGCACACCATGGTACACGTGTGCCTACACGAAAACACACTCAATAAATAAATGGGGGGGGGGGCACAACTTCACTCTGAATGGATGGTCACAGCTGCTCTTTTTTACTCAGAGTTAGAAACAACACAAACAGTCCTCAAGTATCTGGATAGACAGGTTGGGGTATTCCATGAAGTGGAACAATAAGAAGGTGCAAGGTCTGAGGGTTGGCATCATAGGCCACAGTCTCAGGAAGGGCCCTGCTGGACCTGCATCAGTAACTTAACTCTGAGCACTGCGGTGTTTTCCTCTGTTAATTAGGGAAGGAGAGACTTGCCAAGCAGCTGCAAGCTGCAATGTGTAGCCATCCCACACTGTCCTCGCTGTGGCTCTGATGTGGGGCGCTGGGGAACCCTTAATGACGGGCTGACGCCCACAAACATACCAGTGAGCTCTTACTCATTGCCAGCTGATACACTTTCCCAATCAGAGGTCAAGTTCCTGATGCTGCTGGAACCAAGGTCTCAGGCAGGCCGGGAGAGGGCACACAAAGCTGACCAGAAGAACAGCAGGCCAGAAGGCAAACAAACTCACAGCCTGCGAGGCGGCTGGAGAAGCACCGCCTCCTCCTCCGTCTCTGCGGAACACTTCCAGGGGTCCAGTACTCCTGGCATTCCGGGCCCTCCACATTACACGGGGAGGGGTCTAGGCATGGACAGTCACCGAGTGCTGAATGCAAGCCAGGAGAAAGGTCTAGAAAAATCCCTCTTTCTTCCTGCCATAAAAAGGTCTCCACAGGGGCATGTGAAGAGGATGCTCTGCTTAAGACTCCTGCCTCGGTCCTAATGCTAAGTGTTTCAAAAAAGCACGGACTGACAGGCTGATCCTTGACTGCGTCTTTTCACTGTCCCAGGCTATGCTCTCTGACTGCAAGAAGCCACCTGCACCGTGTGCTCAAGCTCAGGAGGCAGCACATGGTTTCTATCCAAAGGCCCACTGTCCTTTCCCGGGAGTGGGCTCCTCAGCTGCGCTGCCAGGTTCTGGATGAGACCACTGGGGCTCCCACCGGGTCCCTGGAGGGGACGTGTGCACTGCGCATGTGCTTGCACAGCCACACTGGGTAGTTTGGCAAGCTCACTTTTTGGAGGGCTCTCTTTTGGTTTTGAGACCCCTGGCCTGGGGTCTCACGGCAGACCAGGCTAGCCTGAAAATCCTGATCCTTCTGCCTCCACCTCTGACGTTCAGGGATTATAGGTGTGCCTCACCAAGCCCCACTTGACCAGCTTGCTAATTGTAACGTTCCATCTGCAAATGCGCCCGCCCACCCACCTGCCAGAATTTCAAAAACTGTAAGAAGAGCGCTAAACTATGTAGGGTCAGGCTTAGTAGCTACTGCTTGCCTAGCATGCGCATGTGCGAAGCTCTGGGTTCTGTGCCCAGCGCTGGATCAAGGACAGTGAGCATGCCTGTAATTACAGCACCAGCGAGGTGGAGGCTTAGGTTATCCACTGTGACGGAGTGAATCTGAGGACAGCTGGGGCTACATGAGACCCCTCAAAACAAAACACTGTGAAGCCATCTTTTACTATCAAATGGAATGTGCATATTCATTTACTTCTGGGCAGCAAGTACAGAGAGTAAGCAGGTCCTAAAATCACAGACATGTCAGAGATAAAGAAATTGCCACTAACACATGACTGGTAGATAAGGCTCACCCAAACTGTGGAATACTACACAGCAACGAAAAGGAAGGAAGCAATGTTCAAGTTACAACACACATTAACCTCAAAAATGTTAAGAAATCAGGACAGACAGGGAAGCCCGGGTATCATGTGACTGTTTAACATGAAATAACCTGAATAAGTAAATCTACAGAGATAAGAAAGAGATCTGCTGTGGATGGGTGGGGTCACACATGACTCAAGGGTTCAAAGTTCCTTTCTGGGAGTGTAAAATACTAACAACACTCCTTGTGTTGAGGGGCTGTGACTCCCACCTGTCATTTCAGCACACTGACGGCAGAAGTAGAAGAATCAGGAATTTGGGGGCATCTGAGCTACATAAGACCCTGTGTCAAAAAACAAAACCAAAATGTATCACTCACTTCAGGTGAGTTATGGGGAGTGTGAAATAACTCAGTCTCTGTAAAGATGACCTCCACTCCTGCAAAATAAGGAATTCTTACCTCAAAGCTCTAGTAGGGACTGATGACAGTCCCTCCCTCCTTCCCTTCCTCTTCCCTCCCTTCCTCCCCCCCACACCCCCCGCTTTTTTTTGTTTTGTTTTTCGTGACAGGGTTTCTCTGTGTAGCCCTGGCTGTCCTGGAACTCACTCTGTAGACCAGGCTGGCCTCGAACTCAGAAATCCTCCTGCCTCTGCCTCCCAAGTGATGGGATTAAAGGTGTGCGCCACCACTGCCTGGCCTTCCTCCCCTTCCTTTTCTCACTCCCTTCTTTCTTCCTTCCTTCCTCTTTTCCTTCCTCCCCCTCTTCCCTCCCTCCCTTCCTTCCTTCCTTCCTTCTTTCCTTTCCTTCTGACAGGGTTCCATGTGGCCCATGACAACTCTCTATTTTCTGTATAGCTAAGGGTAGGCTTGAACTTATGATCTTCTTTCCTCCCAAGTGTTCTCATATGCTGGGTAAACTCCCCACCAACTGAGCTCCATCCCCAGATCTCTGCTCTGTGCACTTCAGGTTGTCTTATGGCCTCTCATATCTGCTTTCTCTTTGCTCCATGCTTTTGAGGCTCACCCATGCCATGGGTGTAGACACTTTTTTCCTTTTTTTTAGGATTTAACATGTGTTTAACCGTAAGCTCAGGCCAGCCAGGGATACAAATCCTAAATATGAGAGGATTGGCTGTGGGCCCTTCACTTTGCTGGGGCTCCAGAGTGATTTTTGTGCCTAGTAGGCACTGAGAGCAATGTGTGTGTGTGTGTGTGTGTGTGTGTGTGTGTGTGTGTGTGTGTGTGTGTGAGAGAGAGAGAGAGAGAGCGAGAGATATTGGGTGGATACCAAGGAGGCCACTGAACATCCTACACAGTCCCCACCTCCAACAGCACAGAAGGATGTGGCCAGTGCTGTGATGTATTCTAATAAGCCCTGGGCGAGTTTGAGACCTGAGGTCCCTCTGCTGTGAACAGCTCCAGCATTGCCACTCAGCATGCACAGCCTCCTAAAGTCCCCTGCTTTATTCGTAAGTGCCACCAAAGGCTGCCTTCCTCCCAGGTTCCCAGGAGTGAAGGCATCTCGGTGTACATTCACAAGCAAGGCTGTCATTATAAAGAAGTAGGAGGACATGACAGTGTTATTTTTGGACACCTTTTTATTACATTTAGCTATTGCATTTGTGAGTTTGTGCCATGGTTCGTGTGTGAAGCTCAGAGGACAACTTGTAGGAGTTGAGGCCTCCTTCCACCACGTGGGTCCAGGAACTGAGGCTATCTGGCACAAAAGCCTCTCGTGTTCAAGGCTGCATCCTAGAAGGTGGCACATGCCCAATCCAGGCTTACAGAACGGCCCATACCTTGTGCCACTATCCCAGGCCCAACAGAAGTCAGCAATGAAGGGCTGGACATCAGTTGAGTGGCAGAGTACTCGGCTGGCGTGCTTGGTGTTCTGGGTCCATCTCTAGCAACAAGTGCTTGCTTGTGTCCCAGCACTAGGGAGGTGGGGCAGGAAGATCAGAAACTCAAGGTCATTCTTGGCTACATAGTCACATAAAAGTTCATGACCAACATGGGCTATAGAACTCTCTCAAAAAGAAAGGAAAGGAAAAATATAAATAAACAAACAATAAATAGAAAACAAAGGAAAAGAACATCAAAAGGGGGTGCAAGTGACCAAAACTGACCTAATTCTTCAGGAGGTCGTCTGAACTGTCTGCTGTAAAGACCAAGTCAGTATGCCATTGTCTGGCCTGGAGAGATAGTTCAGCTCCTTGGCTGATAAAGGAGGAAGGCTTGTTGCTGTTGTATTTGGGCATTTCACCTTCTAATTACTAAAACGATACAATGAAAGCATTTCTGTGGTAGCCAGCCCACACTGGTCATGCCCCTAGAGGGTTTGGGGCCCCAGGTTCCATGCACGAATGCTTCCTGCTGCGTGCGGAGAGCATTCGCCAGGCCCAGCAAGTCTTTCCCACTACGTCTTGCCCTGGCTGGAACTCCAGGCAAGACTAAATGGCTGGAAGTAGGGAAAGCCAGGCAGGGGTGCGTCCTTCAGTGCCCACGTCAGCAAGGTATCGTATCTTAGCAGCTTCTCTCAAGGGGGCTTGGCCTTCAGATTCTGAGCAGACATCCCTGTCCGTCCCTTCCTCTACACAGATAGACACACACAAACACACTCACAACTGTCTTAGGTGGAGGCAGGCACTGACTCACTGCTGCCGGGCACAGGACAAGCAGCATACAAAACAAGAGCACGAATTTAGAACAGCAGCAGAAGAGAGAACGATACACCAAATCAACCACACAGTGACACGGGGCACACCCTGCCATTACGCTCCAGTGGTCACAAACAGCTGATCCTAGGCTGGCCATGTCACTATTATCAGAGACACTCCTCTGACACACACACACACCAAGATCCCACAGCACAGGGCTACACTGTCCACTTTAGAAAAGCTTATATAACAGACCCCTCCAGCCACACCCAAATTCCTACATGCACACACTCAGGAAGACACACAGAAAGACCCCTCAGCCAGATACATTCTTGATTGTCTTAGACTGAGGCCTATGGGAGGAGGGCCCATCCCCAGCCACCACCTCCCAGTTGGCATGGGATGAACTTTCTTTGGAGTACTTTAATTTCAGACACTAACACAAAATGCAAATTACAGCTTAGGAAAGCAGACTCACATTTCCGGCCCCCAGCAGTCGAGCCCTGTGCCCTCTTGTGCACTCTGGAGTCTTTCTGAGTGGTAGTGCCTCTCATCCCAGTTGCTGGGGTTGGGGGAGGGGAGGTAGGGTGAAGGCACCTCAGAAGCTCCCCATCTGTCCGAACTGTGTGCCCTGACCTGGTTCCAAACCAAAACTGAACAGAAAAACCAATAAATGGCCAAATCAAGGGCTCAAGATGTCACAGTGTTACTAAAATTCCTTCCAGAAAGGACGTAAACAAATTCTACCTCTCTCCTCCTAAGGTCAAAATGACAAGTCCAGGCCAAGTTCAGCCCAAGTTCACTCAGGGCATGAATGAGTTTACTGGGACTCCTTGCAGAAAGTAGGTGAGGGGTTTGTTGCAGGGGTATGATGCTCCTCCCCCATGAAGTTGGAAAGGAACATCTTTACCAAGCAGGGGTGAGGTTTTCCCCACAGCCACACTGGAGTCGCCTCTCCCTAGTCTTAGCTTTCCAGACATCTCTGAGGCTACATGCAAACAGGGAGTGCCTGGAGTCAGGTGAAGGTCCCATGACCCTCTCTATCCCACCGTGGGGGAGTGTGGGTACACAGTCAACAAGCTCAGCAAGGAGGACCTCTTGCAAACAGGTGTAGTTGAACTCCCTAGGAGGGCAGGTGTTTGGCCTAATCCTGTACCTAGGGTAGGAGAGGCCGTGGGTTCACTCCCTAGTAGTAAAGAACAGGCAGGAGGGAGTGAGGTCAGGTGAGGAGTCCCTGAGAAAGAAGCTCTCACACCCACCCCGTATTGCAAGTCACAAGCGGTGACCCAAGAGCAGCAAGCTACTGAAGGCCAGCCACTTCCCCTGCACCCTCACCACAGCTTCCTGCATCGCCTGCTCGGCCTCTCCACCAACAGGCTCACCAGGAAACAGCCACCCCTCTATGTACTGGGCACCAAGGCCAACCATGTTCAAAGTCCCTTCTTGAGAGTCTGTACAGAGTCCCCACACAGCCTCCATCCTGTTTGGGGGTATGGTAGGAGGAAGCCTTGGATGTAAGTCGACTTGTTAGCGAGCTAGCAGTCTGCCTAGGTAGATCTGTGGACCTCAGAGGCCAGCTAACTTAGCCTACTTGTCTATCCCCCAAGAAACAGTGGCAGGAGTCTAAATTCACAAAAGCACGTGGCCATCTGGCATTTAACTCCATGTAATATATATCTTGAAGTTCTGGACACAGGGCCTTTGTTTAGAAGACTCTGCATGTGTAATGAATACCAGCTTGAGATCAGTTACACATCACAATGACAGCCAAACTTCTAACTGCACAGCCTTGAACTTGACCAAATAAAAGAGAAACCACATAGTTGAGACCCCATGAGCAGTAATTTCACAATAACACCAATAAGGGTTTCAGTGCAATATAAACCAAAACTAAATGGCTCCATTCCCCCACACCTTTCAACTTGAAGCTGTCACCACAGGTAGGAGAAAGGGGTGGCAGCCACGCTTCGGGCTTGGCACCCCCTCTCCTAGCGTCTCATAGCCACCCCAGGCCAATGAACAAGGAGGGTTTTGTTCAGAGAATGAATGGGGACAGCTTTCTTGGCATTTTATTAAAACTTGAAAGCCGTGGCTTGCTGCCATCGATGACGACTATGGGCTCCCGACATCCAAACCTTCAAATGCAACTCATTAGCAACGGTCATCTTGCTGCGGCTGAAGCCTGCG
This sequence comes from Tokudaia tokunoshimensis, assembly GCA_036184795.1. NCBI lineage: Eukaryota > Metazoa > Chordata > Mammalia > Rodentia > Muridae > Tokudaia > Tokudaia tokunoshimensis. The sequence continues at coordinate 101,547,652 of BTHU01000010.1, forward strand.
GTGTGGATCAGGAAGGATTTTCTAGTGTAACAGAGCAACTTAAGATTCTTTGGGTAACGCCTGGAAACACAACACAAGGCCTTTCTTCATAATAGGTGAACTGAATTGTTCACTGAGTGATCAAAGATTTTATTTGTTTAAAAGCAGATATCATCAAAGTCATCTATGGTACCCATAATTCACTGCAAAAATAGTGGCTGGTACTTCTGGATCATTGTATGGCCAGCTCAGTCAATGGCTAGGCTGTATCTTAACCAATATGCAGACTGCAGTTCCGTGTCAGGTTGACTCTATTCGCTGTTATTTGCAGCAGATCCTGTGTAGGTTTAGGATGCAGCCAGGGCCTCCTGAAAAGCCTACAGACTGTGTCAATGGTATACATGACAGAGTGGTCACCTAGAAAGAGCCCTGAACTTGTCTTTGGCATCCTTCTACCTGGTCTGTTGATGTCAGAGACCATGATGACCATACCACACAAGCTCACCTCTAAAAACTGAAATCATGCTCAGGGAGTTCCAAGCAGCCGACCTCTCGGCACTGAAGCATGGGCTCAACTCGGGGTCCCCCAAGTCTCCCAAGAGACCCCACAGAGACAAGGCTTTCAAAACCACACCAAACCTACACAGGCAGTCAACAAAATTACCTGTTTGTTTTTCTGTCAAAGAAAAACAGAACAAAAAGCCCAGTAGGCACAGAGACGCATGCCCAGTAGGCGCAGAGGCGCATGCCCAGTAGGCACAGAGACGCATGCCCAGTAGGCGCAGAGGCGCATGCCCAGTAGGCACAGAGGCGCATGCCCAGTAGGCGCAGAGACGCATGCCCAGTAGGCGCAGAGGCGCATGCCCAGTAGGCGCAGAGGCGCATGCCCAGTAGGCACAGAGGCGCATGCCCAGTAGGCACAGAGACACGTGCCCAGAGCCCTGGGTATCTGAGAGGCCAAGACTGAGGATCGCCTCAGAGTTCCAGGCTGGCCTGAGTAACAAGCTGGACTGTATGTGAAAAGCTAAAACAAAACCAACTAATAACACACCAGCAAACGGAAAATGAAGGGTGTATCGTGATTACAAAAATTATTCTAGAAATGTCTCCCTGCCAAGTAACTTCCATATGTGTTTAAGAACAAAAGGAGTTCACAGAAACTGTATGAGGAAGGAGCCCCTTCACAGGACAGGAAGGAATTCGAGCATTTTATTTACTACTTGTGAACTTTATCCATATGTGTCTGGTGGGTGTCAGCAAACTTGTGCACTTGGGGAAAAAAATACTCTATGAAATTAAAGTGATTCTGAGTGCCGGAGAAGTCTGCAATTATAGAACCACAAAGTCTTCAAGGCAAGGTCTCTGTCATTAGGGATGGGAAGAGGCGGAATAGATCAAGTCAAACAGTGACACTCAAGGCAAACTGTGGCTTCGGGGTTTGAGACTGGCACCAGGAAGGCCCACTGAGGAAGAGGAGGCAGCCAATGGCAAATCAGTGGAAGAGATCCAAATGGGGTAACAATCAGTTAGTGGCATAACGTGAGCAGGCAGTAAACCCTTGAAACAACACCCAAGGTCCACATCTTTGCCTGTGCAGGGCACAACTCCAGAAGCAGTTTCTGGGTTTGGAGGTTTGTTACTTTTCCAACCTTTCCCACCCCCTAAAAGACATGAAGATGGAGCCCACGAAGCGATGAGATCAAGGAAGACCTCTTCTGGCTGTGCTGGGCAAGGGTCAGGTGACTTCCGGTAGCACTTGTCCACTACCTCCCCTGTGGCTGGCTGGCCGAGTCTTACAAACGCTTGTAGGTGCCCAGGAGCGCTTTGCAGTTGGGGCAGTAGTGGTCCACGTCCTGCAGGGCGTCTATGCAGAATGGGATGAAGCAGCAGCCAGCGATGCATCTGGAGGAGAGGAAGGGACACAAGGAACATGTCACCAGTTGCAGAAGGGCCTTTGATGGGCTGGGGGTGGAGCTGAAGACCATCTGGGAGAACATGTCCTTGCATGCACAAAGCCCAGAGTCTGATCCTCAATACCAGATGTGTAAGCCTGTAATTCCAGCACTCAGGAGATACAGGCAGGAGAATCACGAGTTCAGGATCATCTCTGACTAACTGGGGCAGTTGGAAGCCAGCCTTAAATACATGAGACCCTGACTCAATAAGGAAGGGGGAGGGTCTTTGCAAAAAATAATTCTCTTGATACAGGACCACCCTGTAAACTCTAGATGGGCCCCCAAACCCAAAACCAGTATCCTAAGTATGCCACCCAAGTAAAGATGACATGTGAAACGAGGCATAGCCGGGCATAGTGGTACACATCTGCGAAAATGTGAAACTAGAAAGACAGAGGCAGGAGGACTTTGATTCAAAGCCAGCCTGGGCTACACCAGCACTCAGGATATAGCTCAGTGGGAGAGCACTTGCCCAGCAGGTGGGAGAGCTGAACTCTGTCCCTGGCATGAAAACAGGCAAAACAAAATCAAAAGGTAGGAGAAGCATTCTGGGACTGCGATAAAAAGCCCTGGGTCCACCCCCAGCACCACATAAATGGGACATAGTGGTACAGTCCTGTAATCCAACCACTAGGAAGGTAGAGGCAGGGGGATCGGTTCAAGGGACACCCTTGGGTGTGCTGTGACTTCAAGGCGAGCCCGAGCGACATTAGACCCTATATGAGGAGAAGGCTGAAGAGGAAGAAGAGGAGGAGAGGAAGAGGAAGGAGTAGCCATCATCATCTTAGATGAGGACTGGCAAACTGGTTTGCAAAGAAGTCACACAGGCCTCCCTGGGCAACAGAGCATACAAGGACAGCCAGGGCTACACAAAAGAAACCTTGTCTTGAGGGAAAAGGGCGTGTACAGAGTTCACATGTTAGATGGCCCCATGGCCTGTGTTTTGCCTGTTCAGCCCACCTAGCTGCCTGGCTGCATGAACATGAAAACAAGTGAGCTGGCAGCATCCAGTCGAACTTAAACAGGAGGGGCTGGAGTTAACCTGGGGACAAAGTTGTCTTCAGAGTTCTAGTGACCAGGAAATCAACTTCCCCAGATGGCGCCTTAACAGTCCAGTCACCTTCTGCACGTGGGTAGGGCTTCCTACAAACGTCACAAAACCCAAACACTGCTGGTCAGTGCCTGCTTAGCTCAGCCCTGGGGGGTCTCTGCAACCCCAAACACTCGGGAGCTCATTCTCACTACATGCCCAGAAGACAGAGGTGGGTTCTCACACAGAGAAGGGGAGCCATCTGCCTGAGGGAATCTGATTAAAGTGAGACTTCCAGTCTCAAAAAAAAAAAAACCTAAAATGTTGGGAATAAAAGAGGCAGGAAGCCAGCCTTGACTTCAGAAGTTGGCTCTCAAGAGGCTGACCTTGTGCTACCCCACTCCAGTTTCTACGATAAAAGGTAGTTTTAATACTGATACTGCAAAGCAGTGAAATTTTCTCCTCCCTTTCTTTGTAAGACAGGATCTCAGTATGTAACCTGGGCTGGCCTTGAACTCTTAAAGATTTGCCTGCCTGTGCCAACACAACAGGTTCCTTTGTGTGTGTGTGGGGGGAAGGGGGTCTGCCTTACTGTGTAGTCCAAGCTGGCCTTGAACTTGCATCTGCTTGTTTCTGTTGTCCAAGACTAGGGTGACAGACGTGCACCATCAGGCCCAGCCGCACTTTGTGGCACTGGGGTGGACACTAGGCCTCCCACATGCTGAGTGGGTCTCCCACCACTCTGTACTCTGCCATATCCCCAGCCTCCATTTTACTTTTGTTTTTGGAAACAGGGTCTCAGGTAGCCTAAACCCACTATGTGGCAGACATTGGCCTTAGTCTAAGTCATGATAGGAGTGCAGGCACAACTTGAAGTCACTCTGTGGACACTGTCTCACTCAGATGCTCAGGCAGGCCCTGAGCTTGTGATCCTATCTCACCCCTAAGTGCTGGGACACAGACCTAGTTAGCAGTGAACCTTTATTTAAGTCCTTTGTGCCCAGAGAATGGAGGCAGGAGTCCACGGTGGAACTACATAGGGGGACCGAGAAGGGCAGACCCAGAGGCCTGCTTATCTACTTCCTTCCTAGAGAACAGACTCTCTAAGGATCTACATCTTTGAAATAAGGAAGAACAATATTGTTCCTTTTCCACCTAAAGTCACAAACCGATGGTGAGGAGATGTGAGCTAGTTGCCCAAAAGAAGATGTCTCTGCTCGTCCAGGAAAAAGCACACAGCTATAGCCAAGTGACTCCCAAGTGAGGGGGCTCCCAGGTGAGGGGGGCTCCCAGGTAAGGGGGCTCCCAGGTAAGGGGGCTCCCAGGTGAGGGGGCTTCCAGGTGAGGGGGCTCCCAGACGGGGCTCCCAATATTACCTACTCTAGGAAAAACTGCAATTGCTTTTGCTCAGATGTCTCTCCCAGAACAGAGACTAGCATCTGTTTCAGTGTAGACATAAATACTTATGTCATCCCCCTGCACTGCAATGGGAAAATACTGGAGGCTGTAAGGAGAAGCATGTCTGGGGGAGGCCTTTATGTGTGTTAATGTATGAACTGTTGAAACTTATCTCAGAGACAAAGCAGTCATGAAAGTCTAGGACAAGAAGCCTAAGGGTCCTGCCCTCTGCAGATGTGAACAGCTGCTCTGTGGGTCCCTACATGAACACAGCCCAGTGATTTCCACGTGTGTTAACAGCAGAGTTTCCACTTGGGGAACTCTGCATCACAAAGGAAATTTTTGGTGGTCGCCCTGTGGGGAGGGGATGCCATAAACATCTAGAAAGCAGAGACCAGGTGTACTGCTCCAGACACTTCCATCTTTAATTTTACATTCACTCACTTACTCGCTCACTCACTCACTCACTCATTCATTCATTCATTCTGTATGTGTGAACACCTATGTGTAATGGCACACATGTGGAGGTCTGAGGACAACTTTTGGGAGTCTGGGTCTTTCCTCTCACTATGTGGGTTCTGGGGATCAAACCCAGCTTGTGAGTCTCGGAGGCCAGCATACTTACCTGCTGAGCCATCTGCTGGTCCTGCTTTGTGTTTTACTAAGACAGGGTCTCACTCTGTAACCCAGGTGGCCCTCAAGTTTCATCCCTCCGCCTCCCCCTCCTGTTGGTGCTGGGATTACAGAACACACCACTGTGCTCAGCCTCCAACATCCTCAAACAGATGGAGGGACACAGACAGGCACTAGCCTAGCATGCTGAGATCCTGAGTTCTGACCTCAGCACCACAAAAACAGAAGAAGGCAAAAAAGAAAAATCCTCCAGGTATCTGGGGATAATTCAGTCAGACAAGACTCTGTCTTGAAAGCACGAGGACCTGAGTTCAATTCCCTGAATCATATGGCAGAAAGAACTATCCACTGAAAGTTGTCCTTTAACCTTGCTGTGCGTGCACGCGCACACACACACACACACACACACACACACACACACACACACACGAAAGAGAAAATGAAAGAAAGAGAGGGAGGGAGGGAGGAGAAAAAGAAAGGGAAGTAATTTCTTAAATTATCTTGAAGGTATCGCGGAAGCAGGCATGATGGTATCAGTTTATAATCCTGAGGTTGGGGAGTTAGTCAGGGTCTCTGGGGCTTACTCTTCAGCCATGCTAACCTCTTCGGCATGTCTAAGAGCAGTGAGAGACCTTGTCTTAATCAACAAGACAAACAGGAGGCTAACCTTGTCTTCTACAGTCATGCATACACATTCCTACACTCATACACATTCCTATAATGCACAGGACAGCCCCTACCATGGCTAAGTTCCCAGTCTGAATACCAGTCACCCCAGAGTGGGTACCTCACGAGGCCAGGGCACAGCTTACTCACCCCAGCAGACACAGACTGCCACAGGAGAGCCAGGTGAGGGCTCCGGCATTGTAGGACAGCTGGGTCACGATCATCTTGTTGCAGGAAGGACAGCACATCTGGACGGGGCGGTCATAGAAGGAGACAGGATGCTGCACATAGACGGTCTGCACGGCGACTAAAGGCAGAAGACAGCACAGGTTACCCATGGGCAAGGAGTGCTGCTGAGGTCAACACATGAGAGTCGGGGCCACAGCCGTTACCCCAGCACCCAAGCTCATAGTGGTATCATTCTTGCTGGCCCCAAAGCATAAATAGTCCAGTGGCTTCCAAGGATGAAAGGATAAATAAGATGTACATGTCCAGACAATTATATCTCAGCCTTAAAGGGATGGAGATTCTGACACAGCAGACGCCCCACTGGGTGAAATAAGCCAGTCACAGAAGGATGAGCACTGGAGACTCCAGAGATGCCGACAGGAGCCCACGTCAGTCAGCGTCTGGGTGCAGATGCTGTTTCACTCTGGGAAGATGGAGAGTTCAGAAACTAAACAGTGGAGGTGGACAGTATGCCTACCTAACACCACCGAGCTGAACTTTGAGGTGCCTCCTCCTCCCAAGTGCTGGGATTAAAGGCGTGCGCCACCACTGCCTGGCTCAAGTATTATTTTTAAGCAGAATAATTAAAGTGGTTTTTCCTTCATCTTTTTGTGATTATGAGAATCTTACCATATAGCCTATGCTGCCTTTAAATCTGTGGTCCTCCTGCCTCAGCAGCCTACAATAGTCGATTTTATGTCGAGTGTATCTGTGTGTACGCAATGTTCAGAAAGGTGTGGAATGGAACAGGGCCTCTCTATGTAGCCCTGGCTAGCCTGGAACTTACTACATATATAATGCTGACCTTGGATTTGTGGCTATCTTCCTCCTGTGCCCCCTGAGTATCATGTATGTTTTAAAACAGAAAAGAAAGAGAAAGAAAAATGACAAACAGAGATAGCAAACAGTGACAGATTTTCAGGATTTTCTGAGGGATTTTTTAAAGTTCACAGAGAAGAGAGAAAGACTTTCCTGTCCTCCTGGCTGACCTGGCTCTCCTAGACCACCCGTCCTGGGGGAGCCCTTACTGAAGACACCAATGCCCAGCTCTGGGCCTAGGGTCTGACTCGGTGAAGCAGGAGGAGGAGGAGGAGGAGGAAGAGGAGGAAGAGGAGGAGGAGGAGTAGGAGGAGGAGGGGGAGGAGGAGGAGGAAGAGGAGGAGGGGGAGGAGGAGGAGGAGGAGGAGGGGGAGGAGGAGGAGCAGCAGCACCCCGAACTGCTTCTTCAGCTCTGCCATCATCTCACTGAGGTGGTCTGCAGAAGGGATGCAGGGACATGACGGGGTTAGGCCTGATTTTCTACAGCCAGAAGTGGCTGCCGGGAGCTAAGTGGAGAGGAGTGTTCTGGAAGCAGTGGTTCACAACTGTGTCATGAGCTAAAGCAGCACAGAACTGTGGGTTCATGAGTTCCTTCTCCGCATGGCTGTTACTAAAGTCAAAGGGACAATTGCTACTACGATCCTACAAGGCAAATTGCCTAATCTCTAAGGGCATCAAATTGACCTTTGCCACCAAGACCACCCCTGACATACACACACAAACATACACAAACACATGTGTACACTCACATACACCTGTATGCAGGCACACACACATGCACATAGACACAGACATGCAAAGACACACACACACATACATACATACATACATACACACATGAACACACAAGCATGCATGCACACTCACATACACCTGCATGCAGGTACACATACACATGCACATGCACATACACACACACACACACGAATACACCAGCACACATACATATATACACACACAAACACAAACACGCATGCACACTCACATACACTTTCATGCAGGTACACATACACCCGCGCATACACACACACACACACACACACACACAAACACAAACACACATACATACGAATACACCAGCACACATACATATACACACAAACACAAACATGCATGCACACTCACATACACCTGCATGCAGGCACACACACACATACACACAGAAACAGAAACGCAGACACACACAGAAATGCAGACACACACACAACAGATGCACTCTGACACCTGATAAGGGTTTGAAACTTATCAGTTGGGAAACACAAGCTCATAATGGGGAAACCAAGTTAAGCCATAGCTCAAATTCATAAAGCACTGCTAAGAAGAAAGCCACAAGGTGAGCTGCAAGATGTTCACGGAGGCCAGGAGGTGAGCTCCAGTGATGGAGGCCCTGAAGGGCTGCTTCAACTATGTCTCTGTCAGAGACTCTCCTCCACTGCTCGATCCTTAGAATGCCATTTATATGGCCTGGGCACCCAGCATTAACTCGTAACACCGTGACTCTGCTTCCAAAAGGCAGGAAGAAGCACACTTAGGCTACACATAAATTTGCATTAAGTAGTTTTTGTTTTATTTTGGTTCAAGATCAAGCTATCTCTTGATCATGGGATGGTCTAATAGACTAGAGGGCTGGTGCCACGGTTCAGATGGTTGAGCAGTTACCTAGTGTGTGGCAACCCTCAGGACTTCATAACTTGGGCATGGTGAGGCATGGCTGCAATCTGAGCACTCAGGAATTAGAGATAAGAAAATTAGGAGTCCAAAACCAGCCTGGTCTACATACCAACTACAGCTACATAGCAATACCCTGTCTCAAAGTAGTTGTTAGCTCACTCTCTACCCCAAGAAGTCAAAACTGAACACAATAACCACACTGGCTTCCTCTTAGCAGATGATGGCTCTGAGCTTCACACAAGGAAGTTAATTTTAACAGAATGACCAGTGACTCAGACAGAATGACCCACTGATTCAGAGAGTTGCTGCCAGACATCACAGATGATGGAACTGAGACATAAGAAAGGTGAAAGGGCTGGGCATATACCCAGAGGCTTTACCTGCATGCAATAAGGACACATGCTCCACTATGTTCATAGCAGCCTTATTTATAATAGCCAGAAGCTGGAAAGAACCCAGATGTCCCTCAATGGAGGAATGGATTCAGAAGATGTGGTATATCTACACAATGGAATACTACTCTGCAATTAAAAACAATGAATTCACGAAATTCCTAGGCAAATGGTCAGATCTTGAAAATATCATCCTTAGTGAGGTAACCCAATCACAAAAGAACACACATGGTATGCAGTCACTGATAAGGGGATATTGACCCAGAATCTCGGAATACCCTAGACACAATCCGCATATCAATAGATTTCTAAGAAGATGGAAGGAGAGACCCCTGGTCCTGGAAAGACTGGATGTAGGGGAACGCCAGGACAGAGTAACGAGAGGGGGTTGAATGGAGAAAAGAGGGAGGGAAGGGGGCTTATGGGACTTTCGGGGAGGGAGGAAACGGGAAAGGGGAAATGATTTGGAATGTAAATTTAAAAAAATAAATAAATAATTAAAAAAAAAAAGAAAGGTGAAAGGGGGCTGTAGAGATGACTCAGCAATTAAGAGCACTGGCTGCTCTTCCCAGCACCCACATGGTGGCTCACAACCCCTGTAAATCCAAAGATAAATTCTGTATCAGGTATGCAACACGGTATACATACATACATACATACATACATACATACATATATACATACATACTTGTTAGTACCTACACACACACACACACACACACGCTAATGCATTTTATATAAATATATAGCACACACACACACATTTTAAAGCTAAACAGAACACTGTGGTTGACCTCTGGCCTCCACAGGTACACATACAAACAGAAATAAAGACGGAAGGACAGGGTAGGCAAGCTCTGCTGGCCCTCAGACAATTCTCAACAGCTTACAGAGTCAAGTAGTGCACTCACACACCTTGACTCTCAAGGACAAGGACTATGGAGAAGGCCCTCAAGGGTCCAGGCGACCCTGCACCAGTGGAGGGACAGTGGCTTTGCATCGTCTTCTTACTCAAAACTGTTTCTGTTTCTTACTCCTGTTCTCACTCAGGATAGGATTTCACTCTCCGCCCTGTCTCTGAACTCACAACTTCCCACTCCAAGTACTCAGAGGCAGGGGTGGTGGGGCGAGGACCCAGTAGGCATGGGAGAATCCTAAACATATTTTTCCTGGGGTTGTTGTTCATTTATTTTGATTACATTTTTATTAAGGTCTGTGCATGTGTTTGTGCACGCACATGTACATGCATGTGGAGATCAGAGGACAGCTTTGGGAAGCCAGTTCTTTCCACCATTTGAGTCCTGAGAAGCAAACTCAGGAGGTCAGGCTTAGCAGCAAGCACTTTTACCCATTGAGTCATCTTGCTGGCCATTGAATGTGTCTTATAATAGGGAAATTGCAGTCCTCAACAATAGGACGTCTGAAATAGCCCATGAGAAACTAGGGTGGGGTGGACATCACAGTGCCTGTCATTTGGCTTGACACTTGGGCATCTCACTGCCACCCTCCCACTCCTGGAGCCCATAGGCTCCGTGACTGAGGAGCTACAAGGACCTGGATAACAGACATACTTGCATTGGCGTTGGGGACAGGCACAGGCTGGGTGTAGTACGAAGGTGGACTCGTGCCCTTCCCATCTGGGCCTGTAATGAGCCCTGTGGCTGGTCCTGGCATAGGTGCTGGGGGCGTTGGGTAGTAACTGTTGACACCCACTGTTTCTTCATAGGTTGGGGGTGCAGTGGGCATTACAGAAGGGCCTGCAGCTGCTTGATAAGGTCCTGGAGCCGACATTTTACCTAAAACGAAAAGAGAAGACACCCATAAGAAATTCTCCTGTGTGGGGATGGCACATGCCTGGATGGAGGTACTGGGGAGATGGAGACAGACCACGATCATCCTTAGCTACATAACAAGTTGGAGACCAGCCCAGACTTCCTAAGACTGTCATAAACACCACCAACGGGGGAGGGTGAAAGAAGGCAGCCACATTCCCTGCGCGCATCCCCCGCGGCCCAAGTTTTCAACCTCCAATCTACCAAACAGAACAGCCAAGGAAATTATCACCTTCAAAAGGGACTTTCAAGTACACATAAAAAGCTATTGTGCCCCAAATGACAGGAACCTAGAGACTCAGGGGGAGGAGTAGCTGCCTCAGAGGAGACTCCTCTTCAGTCCACACACTCAGAACCCAGCATTTCTTGTTTAATCAATGTGGTTTTCACTAATAGGTGGAAACGACAGCAGCATTTACATGTCAACTACGGGCAGGGTGTGAGCAAAACCAGGGCATTCGACACCAGGAAAACTCTAGCAGGAGTAGGAAAGGGTATTTTGAGAGATTGGCCATTCTCTTTCGCCACATTGGGCTGATTACATGGGTGTTTTTTCAATTAGTATTTACAAATTGAATATAAAAATCAAATACTAAAACTACAAGATTTCAATTTGGAAAACTGATACTTGACCATTAATGTTTTTACAAAGTAACAGTGTTCAGGGCACAGTGCCCCACACTACAATCCCTGGAGTGGAAGAGGCAAGTTCAGGGACAGCCTGAGCTACATGACAAGATGCTCGGATGAGTTGGCCTCTTTTCATTTACTTTTAAAATCTTTATTTTTAAGTGTGTGTGTGGAGAGAGAGAGAGAGAGAGAGAATATTAATGAGGTGCCAGAAGAGGTCATAGATGCCCTTGAGCCACTTGCCATGGATGGTGGGACCCAAACTCAGGTTGTCCCCGGAGGAGCAATGTGTATTCTTCTAACCGCAGAGCCACTGGCCCAGCCCCAGGCTGCCTTCCTTGTAAAGCAGAGCTGCTCTTCCCAAGGACCCACACCACACGAGGCTCATAATTACTTGTAACTTCAGTTTCAGGGGATCCAATGTTTTCTTTTGGCATCTGCAGTACATGTATGTGACGCACAGACTTATATGAAGGCAAAACTCACATAGACATAATGTTGTAATCTTAACAAGAAGTACATTAGCTGGAGATGTGGCTCAGTTGGTCGAGCACTTGCCTAGCATGCATGAGGTCTTGGGTTTGATCCCAGCATTTCAAAAACTGGATATGGTAGCAAATATTTGTAATCTCAATACTTGAAAGGTAGAGAGGCAGGAGGAGAATCCGAAGTTTAAGGTCATCGTTGGCCAGTTTGAGATATGTATAGCAAGAGTCTGTCTCTAAACAGCCCCAAAGTAAACCCCCAATCACATACTTTCTCATTTGCAGAGTGGAGTCCCAGGGCTGCTAGGGACACAGTGGCTTCCATAAGGGCAAAGAGTTTTCCTGCCCTTGGCAGAGCTGCTACCTGCCTGGAACTTATATTCTGGGATCCAGGCTGTGCCCTGGACGGCTGATACGCAGCAGGCATGGGACACAGGGCAGGCTCTGTGGCTTTAGAAGAGCTATTTAAGCCTGTCTCAGGACACAGGCAGCCAGGACTGAGGGCAGTGTGCCATGGTGCCTGGCCTGGGCAGTCCTAGTGCCTCTATCCACAGAGATCAGTCCTGTTCTGAAATAAGAATGTGTAGGAAGCAAAGAGTGGGCCTCTACAGAGAGAAGGCCAGAGTCCCTGGAGGAAACTCCACTGGACCCCAAGGAGAAGAGTCCCCAGGGGGTTTAGACTAGCATTTCAAAGTGAGTAAGGGGTGGAGGGCTTGGTAAAACAACACCAAGAAATACCATGACAGCCAGCCGGTAAGGCGGCTCAGTGGATAAAGAAAGGTGGTCCTGTCAAACCTGACCCTCTGAATTCAGTCCTCAAGACCCACTTGATAAAAAAGGACCTGACTTCCAAAAGCTGCTCTCTAGCCTCCCTCCACAAGCACACGGCAGCGTGCGTCCCCCTGTGAATAAATAAATTAAAGTTAACATCCAATATCAGATAGGTCATTATGGAAAATAAAGTCTAGATTTTAAAAACTTACTACACAAACGGATGCAAGACAACCCATCAATAACTTAAACACTGGTTCTACGCTCAAAGGTAAGGGCTGCGCATGGGATTAAGTTAACTCCAGCTCTGTCAGTGTCCTCTTCAAAGCACAGCTATGTAAGAGCTTAAAGCGAGCTACCCACATGGTTCCCTTCCCAGCAGAAAAAACAAAATCTCCTCACTGCCAATCAGACACCCCATGCAGAGGTGTGGGGGCGGGGGAAGGTGCACCAAATTCTCCAGAGGTCAAAAAGGGGGTTTCAGAAGATCATGCTGTGAAAACCACTTCAGAGCTAGAAACACGTACCAACAAAAGAATGAGACAGGACCCCAAAACAGTTTGAGGTGCACTGTGGGTTTCCTCTGACAGGAAAGGAAATGCAGAGAGACGAGGCTACAGGCAGGCAAAGTTCACCCCCAAAATCAGCTGATGTCTCTGGGAGATAGCCTACCCCCATCCCCTCTGCTTCTAGCACTGACTCATCTTGCAGAAACTCCTGACAAGGCACATAAGGCCACTACTGCTCGGCAGTAACTGAAATTATCCTGCCATGAGAGACAAATGTGAAGGACGTACCGTCTTTCCTGTTCCATGAACAGCCAGCCGTGCTTTATAGATTTACTAGGAAAACCAAGGGCCCATGTAAAAAATTACAAGATCAGAAAACTGTGGTGTGTTCAGGAATCCTCAAATTGCCCCTGGCAGGGGAGGGACAAGAAAGGGTGGTGTGAAAATGGCCTGGGGCCACCAGCTGAGCTGGCTTCATACAGCGGTGTCACCCTAGCACCTACATTTTAGGTTTTGATTATCTTTTTTTTTTTCAATTTAATGTATGAGGGCTCTGCTGCATATCCATCTGCCTGCCTGAAGAGGGCATCAGATCCCCCTACGGACGATTGTGAGCCACCATGTGGTTGCTGGGAATTGAACTCATGACCTCCGGAAGTGCAGCCAGTGCTCTTAGCCATTGAGCCATCTCACCAGCCCCAGGGTTTTGATTCTTAAGACTTCAATGTAGACCAGGCTGACCTAGAACAACTGACCTGCCACCTCCTCAGCAACCCAGGTGCTGGAATTACAGCTGTGTGCCATCAGGCCTGGCTTTAGTACTACATTTCGAAAGAACTAACCTACTTTGACCTTCAGACCTTCCTTGTCTAGAGAGTAAGACCCTGCCTTCCATCCCAACACACACCCTCACTGAGTCGTCTTCACGTGCTCAGACCGAATCTTCTGGAGCATGCAGATAAGCAGTCTCTTCCAGGTTGTGGGGTCCAACACACACAAACATTTATAATTCTTAAAAGACAGAGACAGAGACACAGATAGAGAAAGCAAGGGCCAGAAAAATGGCCTAGAGAGCTTCTACCCACACGGTAGGGAAAGAGTATTGACTCTTGCAGGTTGTCCTATGACCTCCATACCAAAGCAACAAGCCATGATGTAAGTGTACCTGTCCCTCACAAAATTTATTAATTAATTGTTTGTTTGTTTAAAGAAAGTCTGGCCTTGTAACATCTATTTGGGGGTCTTGGGCAGCTGAGTGGCCACACTAGTCAAGTCAGGCGATCCTGACAGAATCCAGTTGCCATAGTTACTGGGAGCTTTATGAAGGAAATAAATGAGTATCCGGTTGTCCCTTTCCTTCCTCCCCACTGTTTAACTCACCTTACCCCAGCATTCACCAAGGGAACCCAAGGAACTAGAGACGGGTGTCCCCACCGTCTCAGAATGACTTCTCTATCCTTAGCTAGTTCCAAACCTAGGCCTTGGCATCCTTGTATAAACTGACCAGGACCTGACAATCTCAAATCTTTGGTTGGTTTGTTGTTTGTTTGTTTGGTGACAGGGCCCCACTATGTTGCACTGGCTGGTCTGAAGCTCACATGACCCCCTGTCAAATGCTGAGCTTAAGGGGTGTGTCACCATGCCTAACTCCAAGCCTATTTTTTTTAAAGATTTATTTATTTTATGTATGTGAGTACACTGTCGCTGTCCTCAGACACACCAGAAGAAGGCATCGGATCTCATTACAGATGGTTGTGAGCCACCATGAGGTTGCTGGGAATTGAACTCAGAACCTCTGGAAGAGCAGATGGTGCTCTTAACCACTGAACCATCTCTCCAGCCCCCAAGCCTATTTTCTAAAGGTGGGAAATGGAGCACAGAGCTTTGGGGGGATTGCAAGGCTAGCTGCCTAAGCGCTCCACGTCCTGCTGTTTGCAGGAAAGCCCAGAGCAGTGGCTCACAACACTTTGGGGAATAGAATGACCTTTTCACAGGGGTCACCTCAGACCATCAGAAAACACAGATATTTACATTATGATTCAAAACAACAGTAAAACTATAATTATGAAGTAGCAACAAAATAATTTTATGATAGGGGGTCACCACAACACCAGGAAGGTCTAGAGAGTCATACTTGGCACACTGTCCCTGCTGTGGCTGCCTTGAACGCAGGCTCTGTATTAGATGTAGAGGGGTCTGTGGGTTAGGGAACCAACTCTCAGATGCAGACAAGCAAGATCAGAATTAGAGTTTGGCCCAGCTGTGAGACCATCCCTGGCCTATACCAATCCAGCACTCAGAATCCCCAGACTCCCTTAGCAGGGCCTCGATGATCTGCTTTGGGGAAGATGGTAGCTTCAGTGATATACAGGACAGGATGGGACACACAGATTGATAGCCAGCCATCTGTGGCCTGCAGGACCATGTCTAGGAGACATAGGCTCCACCTGAGCCTGCTACAGAGAAAGGTCTCTCGGCTTGTTTTCAGGAACACGGCTCCAATCCATCTCAGGCAGAATAATTAAATTATGTTTAACTCAATTCATTAATTTAAATTTAATTTAATTTCTGCCGAACAAGAGAAACTACAATTAAGAACTGAGATGTTGCTGGGCAGAGGTGAGTTTGAGGGCCATACACCATTGCAATAGTTAAGATTTTGTTTTCACATGGTCACCCTTTGTCACTCCCCTAGCATGCTCAAGAAGGCCAGCGTGCCCCTTAGCCAGACAGGGTTCTTGCTGTCACAGATGGAACCCTCCCAATACAAAGCTAACCATTCACTGGTGGAATCTGGTATTCCTTTCATCTGCCCAGTCCCTTCCTGCCAAGGCCAGGCCCTCCCAGGAGCATTTACCTGTGATGACAGATGCTTCAGAGCCTTGCCATCCACTGCTCTGGGGACAAGCACAACTGAGCTGGCTGGCGTCTGCTTCCACCCTGTCACTGGGTCACTCTCTGTCACAGCCAGGCCCTCCAGACCCACATCTTGGGCGCTCACCAGTAAAATGCTGTGTGCTCAGTCCAAGCAGCAAGAAGGGTGCCAGGTGGCACTGGACACTACTGTTTGTTTTGTGAATGTGCACATCTGTGCACACCTGCGTGTGTCTGTGCCCATGAGTAAGGTGTTGTCAGGTGTCTTCCTTAGCCAGTCCCCCGGTGCCGGACATTACTAGCATGCCTGGCTTTTACAGGGACTCTGGGGATCCAAGCTCAAGCCCTCGTTTTCATGCACCAAGCTCTTTGCTAACTGATCCTTGTGAGGCATTTTCTTTGATCATCAATATTTTGGTTCCACAAAATCTATTATACAGTACTCATCTCTCATGGACCCACTCCTGGATTCACAAATACACTAAGATGGGGTTTTGTCAGTGGTGGCACATGCTTTTAATCCTAGCACTAGAGAGGCAGAGGCAGGCGGGTCTCTGAGTTCAAAGCCAGCCTGGTCTATACAGAGTGCTTTCCAGGACACCATGTCTCAAACAACAACAACAACAACAAACCTAAAAAAATAAATTAAGGCTGGACTGGGGGATGGCACTCGGGCTGTGACTGCTAAGGTTCTGGTTTCCACCTCTAAACATAAAACAAAACGAAATACCAATATGAACCTAGCCTCGTACATTACTTACGAGACTAAATGCACCCCTTTATGTGACCCACTGAGTCAAGAATATTATGATCACAATCATCCCAATTCACACCCGAACAAGGGGCTCAGAGAGGTTAAGCTGCTTCTCACAAGACAAATGTAAGAGGCTGGGGCTTGAGCCACACCCATGGACTCCAGAGCCCCTCACCCTCACCCAAGCTCCTCCAGCCTGCAGCAGCTGCAGCTGCCTGATTTGCACAGGTTGCTCCCAAAACCAGACTCACAAGAAAATAAGTGCAAGCAACAGCCCCAAGTCTGACTGGCAAGGAACCCCTGCTTTCTCTGACACTGTAACACAGAAGACTTATTTTTAGTATGGTAAAATAAGACTTCCACACCCACACATGATATAAAAATTCCTTGACAGGTATAGATTTCAACTATTTTATCACCAAGCACTTTTGATCAAAGATTATCTGCCTCTTCCAAAACAGGGCTCCATATTGGCTGACAGTGGGGAGATGCAAACTTCACAGGGCTGGCACCTCCCCACCTGCTTCAGAGATGAAAAGATAAAGGATCTGGGGCCCCTCATCTCCCGAGGAGAGAACACAGGTAGGTAATGCTACTAAAGAGGAAAACACCCCCAAGATCCTGGGAAGAAACCACACTATCAGGCCCAGTGATCTTTAGTGTTCTGAATTAAGATCAGTGAAGTTCCGGCTATAGAGAGACACCCCGTGTTCAGTCAGATTTGTTTCTAAGGAATTGTTTCAACAACTCAAGAATTCTCTGAGAGTCCAGGAGAGTCAGTTATTCCCAGCCCTGGCCACCAACCCTGCGTCCTCTTCTGGGCCTGAGCCCACAGCAGGCCTTCCTTCCACGTGGACTGAAGCAGCCTGGCTGTCTTCACAGAGTTCAGCCTGAGTCCCGACTTAAAACTAAAGAGAAGGCTGCCAAAGGTCAAGAGGCCACCAGGCCACCAGGCTCCCAGCCACGGCTTGTAAAGATCCTAAAAATTGTTCTGCTCTAGAGAGTCCAGACACAAAAGGCTTCCCGACCGGTAGGCCTATTGATGCCAAGGCCCAGACAGGAAATGTTGCAAAAACACCACAGAGCTGCTGGACAGATGGTTCCGTCGGTCTGTAAGTTCCTTTCCATGAAAGCAGGAGGTCCCGAGTTCTGATCCCCAGCGCCCACATAAAAATGCGGCTGTGGTGCTGCCAGCACTGAGCAACCCCCAGGGGGCCACAGCCAGCCATTCTAGTCAGCTGGCAGCTCTGAATTCTGGGAAAGACCCAGCCTCTCAAGATAAAGTGGAGAGAAATAAAGGATGCCCAGCACCACACACACACACACACACACACACACACACACACACACACACACACACACCAGCACCACACACGCGCACACAGTGAGTCAGAGCATAGAAGGCGAAGCTCCCTTGAGGAGCACCCAGTGTCTCACTTGCTGTGACAGTCTTAGAGAGGTCCCAAACCCAAACTTTTCAGGGTGTTTTCCTTTCTTCTCAGCACCCCTTTTCTCCTGGTCCTTGTGCTTAAGCATACATCAAAGTATCTTTACTAAAATCTCCAACCCTGGGGGAAGGGGCATGAAGACATTGCCAGAACTTTCTACACACAATTTAATATTCAAGCTTGCAAATTGGCCCTCTGTCCTTCCAAGGACTGAAGACCTGAAACCAACCAGTGATCACCCACGCCACACCCTAACTAGGATGACCAGTGTCTGGTCTTTCAAAGACCACGAGGGTCCCTCCCTGGCCCCATGCTCTTGTCTCATCTCCATCACCACTGCAAAGATCTGCAGTGGCAGTCTTGCTTACGTGTCCCCAAGCAGGTTTTGTCTCCGTAGGCCTCCCTCTGATGGCTGCCAGCATCCACCTGAGGCAAGGCCCAGAGCACACAGACAGGCTGGAGCCCTGCCTCAGCCACCTGCATCCCTAGCTCTTCGCTGTAGCTGTCCAGGGCACTTTCCCATTACCTGTCTTCCCGACTACCTGTGGGTTCTTTAAGAGCAAGAACGGAAATGTGATAATAGCACCTTAGCAGCTATAAGCATGGCCAAAGCCGTCACGGTGACTCACTGGTGAGCTGCTACCCCATCCTACCTAAGATAGGTTTCCCTAAATAAGGAACACTTTGGGTATAAAATCCAGGAAAGTCCCAAGCAATGCTGAGAAAGATGGTCCCAGTAGTACTGAGAAAAGACTTGTGGAGAACAGTATCCATGTTTAAATGACACACGAGACTCATCTTGAGATCTGGAAGCAAAGAGTTAGGTGTAGTTGACGTAGGCCTGTAATTCCCAAGGAGGCTGGCCAGGAGGGTCAAGGCCAGGCTGGGCTATATAGACCCTCTCAAAAAGGGGGTGCATTGGGGAGATAGGCCAGTTGGTGATATGTTTGTCTTGAAAGCACAAAGACCCGAGTCTGATCCCCAAAATGCATGTTTTAAACATAGCTAGGCATTGTACTGCATGGCTATTGATCAAAGTGCCGGGAGGTAGAGACAGGCAGCTCTCTGGGGCTCACTTGGCAGTCATCCTCGCCTTCTGGGCGACCGCTAGGTCAGTAAGGTGGAACTCCCGAGGAACTCCAACCAGGGCTGACGTCTGGTCTCCTCACACAGACGCAACGGGTCATCTGGAGACAAAAGCCCTGACTTAGAATCTAAGGAGAGGAAGCGGCCAGTCTGTTGGTCAGGGGAAGTTGCTGACATAATGACAAGTGTTCTCGTAGCACCTTCACACTTCCGGTCAGATGTGAGGCTCAGTGAGAGCTGGGCAGAGTGGCTGGCCACCTTCTGGACTGAGCCTGCAGCCAGCCCTTGGCTCCCTCCAGATTCCTGAGGGTGGACTACGGCTCACCAGGGCGCCCTGGAATGTCCAGGCAGGAGGTCAAGCAAGCCATGATGTGGGTGGACAGACACGGAACAGGGAAATATGGAGGCGGCGGAGCATGTTGAAACCAGAGAGAGGAAAATAAAATGCCAGACCAGCAGGCTCATGGCCTGTTCATCCTGTCATCACTGGTGAATGCTCACGGCGGCACAAGTTCCCAGCTCTGTGGAAGGGGCTTCTCCCGAGGTTGTGCATCCACCCATCCCTGGGTCTAGGGAAGGATAAGGACAAGAAGGAGGGGGTGTGTTAGGGAGACAGGGGTAAGACAAAGGTGTAGGAGAGGAGGGGAAAGGCACAATCCTTCCTTTCTGTCAGGAGGGCCAAAGGGACAAAGACAGGTTGAAAGGAACTAGAGGGCAGACAGGGATGTCCTGTAGGCTAAAGGCTTTCAGCATGTCCCAGTGTCATCAGAACAAACAGCCAGGTTCTGAGCCCCACAGGGAGATCCATTCAAAGGCTGGACTCATGAGTGGGCCCCTCCTGGAGCCTCCCTATGTGGCTCAGAAAGACCTGCCATTCTGAACCAACCCTGCCTTTTCCTGGGGCATAAGTAAATTCTGCAACTTTAACTTAGTTTACCCCAAAATGCTATGCGTCAGCAACTCCTGCAGGCAGTGTACGGAGGGCTGAGTATCTAAAGGAAGGCAAGTCAGAAGCTACACTAACCCTGAAACTGTAGAGAAGAAGCCAACAGTCAGGTCCAAATGACCCCTACCAGAACAAAGCCAAGATGGCACCTTAACCTTGGCCCAAGGACACACCTGAGGATGTGTCTCATTCCCTGCCATCCCTTATTGAATGTTATTTTATTGTTGTTTCTAGGCAGGGTCTCATGTATCCCAGGCTAGCTTCACACTCACTATAAAGCTGAGGATAGCCTAAGACTTCTGACCCTACTTGATTTTCACCTCTCTAGTACTAGAATTCCAGGCCTGTGGCACCATCGCTGGGTTATGTTGTGCTGGGGACTGAACGGGTCTTTGTGCCTGCGAGGCAAGCACTCTACCAACTGAGCTATACTCTACAGCCCCTCTGACTCCATTTTAAGCTGTGAGTTGGCTTCCCTCTGCATAATTGAGGCCTGTAAGCTCCCAGAAGGCTTCTGATGCAACAGCCCCTGTCTTCCAGGCAGCCCTCTGCCCAGGTCTCACAGGGACCTCACCTCTTCTCTCACAGGTGCACCCTCTCTCACAGGTGCACCCTCTCTCACAGGTGCACCCTCTCTCACAGGTGCACCCTCTCTCACAGGTGCACCCTCTCTCACAGCACAGGTGCACCCTCTCTCACAGGTGCATCCTCTCTCACAGGTGCACCCTCTCTCACAGGTGCGCCCTCTCTCACAGGTGCGCCCTCTCTCACAGGTGCACCCTCTCTCACAGCACAGGTGCACCCTCTCTCACAGGTGCACCCTCTCTCACAGGTGCACCCTCTCTCACAGGTGCACCCTCTCTCACAGGTGCATCCTCTCTCACAGGTGCACCCTCTCTCACAGGTGCACCCTCTCTCACAGCACAGGTGCACCCTCTCTCACAGGTGCATCCTCTCTCACAGCACAGGTGCACCCTCTCTCACAGGTGCACCCTCTCTCACAGGTGCACCCTCTCTCACAGCACAGGTGCACCCTCTCTCACAGGTGCACCCTCTCTCACAGGTGCACCCTCTCTCACAGCACAGGTGCACCCTCTCTCACAGCACAGGTGCACCCTCTCTCACAGGTGCACCCTCTCTCACAGGTGCACCCTCTCTCACAGCACAGGTGCACCCTCTCTCACAGGTGCACCCTCTCTCACAGGTGCATCCTCTCTCACAGCACAGGTGCACCCTCTCTCACAGGTGCACCCTCTCTCACAGGTGCACCCTCTCTCGCAGGTGCACCCTCTCTCACAGCACAGGTGCACCCTCTCTCACAGGTGCACCCTCTCTCACAGGTGCATCCTCTCTCACAGCACAGGTGCACCCTCTCTCACAGCACAGGTGCACCCTCTCTCACAGGTGCACCCTCTCTCACAGGTGCACCCTCTCTCACAGCACAGGTGCACCCTCTCTCACAGGTGCACCCTCTCTCACAGGTGCACCCTCTCTCACAGGTGCATCCTCTCTCACAGCACAGGTGCACCCTCTCTCACAGCACAGGTGCACCCTCTCTCACAGCACAGGTGCACCCTCTCTCACAGCACAGGTGCACCCTCTCTCGCAGGTGCACCCTCTCTCACAGCACAGGTGCACCCTCTCTCACAGCACAGGTGCACCCCTCTCACAGCTGCACCCTCTCTCACAGCACAGGTGCACCCTCTCTCGCAGGTGCACCCTCTCTCACAGCACAGGTGCACCCTCTCTCACAGCACAGGTGCACCCCTCTCACAGCTGCACCCTCTCTCACAGCACAGGTGCACCCTCTCTCGCAGGTGCACCCTCTCTCACAGGTGCACCCTCTCTCACAGGTGCGCCCTCTCTCACAGGTGCACCCTCTCTCACAGGTGCACCCTCTCTTACAGTACAGGTGCATCCTCTCTCACAGGTGTGCTCTCTCTCATTGGTGCACCTTCTACACAAGGCCTCTTCCTTCCCTGGCCACAGCCCCTTCCTAGTTTGTTTTCCTCAGGTTTGGACCACATCTTTCTGGCAAGATAATGCCACCCTGACTTGTGGTTTCTTTCCACCGTGGGTTGCCAACAACTCAGTGTTCTCTTACTCCTCAACCCAAACCCTACAAACAGAGCACAAGCCTTCTTCCGGCCGCACCCTGTACTTCTTCCCATTCTAGGCAGGCATCACCCTCTCAAAACAGGGAGGCTCCATGAACCTGCCGCTATGATGGTGGAGAGCACCGCAGCTCTCCACACTCCCAGCACATCTGTACCAGATGAACGCCTGTCTTGTGGGACACAGCCAGCACATCTCAGAGGGGTGGAGTCCAAAATGAGGCAAAAGATGCAGAGAAACCGATCTGAACAAATAGCCGAGCGAGACAGGACAACCAAGCACAGCGTGGGACCCTGGGCGGGACAGAAGAACTGATGGCATCCAAACGAGATGTGCAGTTTGGCTGAGGAGAGGCACACCCAAGCCAAGCCCTCAGTAGTGTGCTGCCCCTCATGGCTGCACTGAGCACTGTCAGTCCGACCTGTTCTCATGCTGAAAACCTGACTCTCAACACTGCGGTTCTGGGAAGTGGGGTCTAAAGAACAGATCAATGTATCTAGTGATAAGGGTCACTATAAAAGGTAGGTTAGTGCCCTTCCTCCTCTGCCTCAGGCCTCTGCCTTGTGATTTGGCAGAAGGCCCTCCCCCTATACCATTTGCTAATGGACTTCCAGCTTCTGTAACTGTAAACTAAGTAGTTTCTGTTGATTATAAGATTACCCAGTTCCAAGAGGAGGATGGGGCTCAATGGGTGGAATTCTTGCTTAACATACATGAAGCCCTAGATCTGATTGCCAGCACCTAAACAAGGAGAGAGGGAGGCAGGGGGATGGGAGGTTCAAGGTCGTTCTTCACTATATCAGGAGGTCAAGGTCAGCCAGAGATTCACAGTGAGATTGTTTTTATAAATAAATAAATAAGAGGGCGGTGGTGGCACATGCCTTTAATCCCAGCACTTGGGAGGCAGAGGCAGGAGGATTTCTGAGTTCGAGGCCAGCCTGGTCTACAAAGTGAGTTCCAGGGCTACACAGAGAAACCCTGTCTCGAAAAACCAAAAAAAAAAAAAAGAAAAGAAAAAAAAATAAATTTATTTTGAGACAGGGTTTCTTCTATGCAGCCCTGGCTGTCCTAAAACTTGCTCTGTAGACCAGGCTGGCCTCAAACTCAGAGCTCCGCCTGCCTCTGCCTCGAGTGCTAGGATTGAAGATGTCGCCACCACTGCCCGTTTCTAAAAGTCAAGCACGGTGGTCCGTCTTTAACATCAGCACTCAGAGGCAGAGGCTGATGGACCTCTGCATTTGATGCCAGCCCAGTCTACATAGTGCGTTCCAGGATAGCCATAGCCACATACCAGAAAGGCTCTGCCTCGATAACAATAAATAAAGCAGGGCTAGAGCTGGATTCAGCCGGCGGAATGCCTGGCCAGCACTCGAAGCCCTGAGCTGGATTGTTTTAATTAGAGAAATGTCATGTATCCTCTTAGTGTAGTAAACACAGGACGAGGACCCAGGAGGTAGGTGCTGCCCTAATGGACAGCTGAAATGTACACATCTTTGGAACTGAGAAACAGCCGGAGGGGGAGAGGCCAGCAGCAGCCAAAACAGGAGAGGAAAGTGACCTTAGGAGCATCTCTGAAAGTGAGAAGGGCCCTGAGCTGCTCACCATAGTCGCAGCCAGAGTGCCAGGCCAGGGCCTTCTTTCTGGTCGAGAGCTCAGAAAAAACTAAAGTAGTAAAAGCACATGCATGCCCGGGGCTCTATGGGAGGCAGAACGTAAGAGCCACATTTGGCAGAAGAAATCCTTAAAGATGTTAAAGTCCTGCGCGGCTGCTTTTAACCACATCTAGCAAAGCAAAGAGAGAAATGACAACGGAATTCAAAGTAAAACGGAAGCAGAAAGACAGCTGGAAACCACTCTGCCGGGCCACATAAGGAAATGGAGGGTGTCCCTAGAGGAAAGCAAGGGTGTGGCCAGGTGACCGCCTGCTGAAGACACTAGTTTGGAATGGGTCTGTGGACAATGGCAGCAGGCAAACGTGCTGGAGATCTCCCAGGAAAGCTGAGACCTCAAGGCCTGGCTTACAGAGGAGTCTAGAAAGCCTCAAGACCACCCCACCCTCTAATGAGGAACCCTCCAGTGTGGCAGGTGCTGCAGCAGATACAGGGGTAGGTAGCACACAGTCTCCCCCACCCTCTAATGAGGAACCCTCCAGTGTGGCAGGTGCTGGAGCAGATACAGGGGTAGGTAGCACACAGTCTCCCCCACCCTCTAATGAGGGACCCTCCAGTGTGGCAGGTGCTGGAGCAGATACAGGGGTAGGTAGCACACAGTCTCCCCCACCCTCTAATGAGGAACCCTCCAGTGTGGCAGGTGGTGGAGCAGATACAGGGGTAGGTAGCACACAGTCTCCCCCACCCTCTAATGAGGGACCCTCCAGTGTGGCAGGTGCTGGAGCAGATACAGGGGTAGGTAGCACACAGTCTCCCCCACCCTCTAATGAGGAACCCTCCAGTGTGGCAGGTGCTGGAGCAGATACAGGGGTAGGTAGCACACAGTCTCCCCCACCCTCTAATGAGGGACCCTCCAGTGTGGCAGGTGCTGCAGCAGATACAGGGGTAGGTAGCACACAGTCTC
Organism: Tokudaia tokunoshimensis; assembly: GCA_036184795.1. NCBI lineage: Eukaryota > Metazoa > Chordata > Mammalia > Rodentia > Muridae > Tokudaia > Tokudaia tokunoshimensis. The sequence continues at coordinate 101,572,447 of BTHU01000010.1, forward strand.
CCCCACCCTCTAATGAGGAACCCTCCAGTGTGGCAGGTGCTGGAGCAGATACAGGGGTAGGTAGCACACAGTCTCCCCCACCCTCTAATGAGGGACCCTCCAGTGTGGCAGGTGCTGGAGCAGATACAGGGGTAGGTAGCACACAGTCTCCCCCACCCTCTAATGAGGAACCCTCCAGTGTGGCAGGTGGTGGAGCAGATACAGGGGTAGGTAGCACACAGTCTCCCCCACCCTCTAATGAGGGACCCTCCAGTGTGGCAGGTGCTGGAGCAGATACAGGGGTAGGTAGCACACAGTCTCCCCCACCCTCTAATGAGGAACCCTCCAGTGTGGCAGGTGCTGCAGCAGATACAGGGGTAGGTAGCACACAGTCTCCCCCACCTGAGCCTCAGAGGAACCTGTATCTAGGGAACTATGGCGCTACTGAGCAGAGACACAGCACAGGGGACACTGCTGTGATCCCCATCGGGGTGATACTGGTGAAGGAACCATAGGGCGAAGTCCCCAAACCGTGTACCCATGAGAGATGCTACACAGGAGAACTCAGCTGTGGGGGTGGGGGTGGGGGTGGGGAGGGGAGGCAGAGCTGCCCAGACCTCAGGAAGTAGCACACAGAAGGAGAGCATATTCTGCCGGGTATGGTAGTGCTTGCCTGTAATCTTAACATTTAAGAAGCAGGCAGGAGGGCCAGGAGTTCAAGGCCATTCTGGACTACACAAGACCCTGTCTAAAAAAAGAGAAAGAAAAGGGGAATATATATAAATGTTCTGGGGGTATGTGCCTTTGATCTCTGTAATCTTCATTTTCAAGGGAGAGGCAAAAAGGAAAAAAGAAAATCACAAATTCAAAGCCAGCTTGATACACAACACAGCAAGACCCTGTCTCAAAATAAGGGAAGTGATGGTGGTGGTGGTGGTGGGGCCAGCTAGAAAGACAGCTCAGGAGTTAAGAGAACTTAACTGCTCTTGCAGAAGACCCAAGTTCAATTCCCAGCACCCACGGGTGCTCAGTACTGCCTGTAACTAGCTCTAGATGATCCAACTAGAATACACACACACAATTTGAGACTTCAGTCAGGAAAGTGTTCCACACAAAAGAGTAAGACCTGAGTCCAGCCTGCACCACCCAGTAAGAAATGTCGGGAACATTGGTTTGTAATTCCAGAGCTGGGGGACAGGGGTTAGGTGGATCCCTGGAGCTCACTGGACAGTTTACTTAACCTGGATTATGGGGTACAGGCTCAATGAGACACTGTCTGAAATGCACACATGCAGATATCACGCTGCCTATCCTGTTGGATAGATCAGCTGGGACCTGCCATCCTTTCTTGCAGAGTCCTCTCTCGACAGGGAACGTCCTCTAGCCCATACATTTTTCACAGGCTGATAACTCAAAAAGAATTTGCTGAGTTTGTGTCCCTAAATCTCACTCATGTCTGATTCCAGACACTCTGGACCTGAGACTAGAAGTGGGCTGCGCAAGACTCTGACATGACGGGAATAGAATGGATTTCAGCTGCGATAAGGCCTTGCGAGGATGGAACAGAACACTATGTCCTGGATGTATTTTATAACCGCCCCTCAACACCAAACTCTGCACACAAACCCTGAGAAGACAGCAAAGAAAATCCTCACCAGATGCCAGCACCTTGCAGTTGAACCTCTAGATCCAAAGGACGCATTTCTATTTTTTCTAGCACACCTCAAGAATTCTATTACTGTAGGGAAATGCACTTACGGTACACAGGAACTTCCTGGGCTAATTCTGCATCTTTTCTGTAAATCTGAAGCTATACTAAATGTTTACTTAGGGTTGGAGAGAGAGCTCAACAGGTAAAGTGGTCCCCTTATAACTATGGGAACTTAAGTTTTAACCTCGGTGTGTGTGTGTGTGTGTGTGTGTGTGTGTGCAAGCACAGTGTGGCCTTATTCATTTGTAATTACAGAGCTGGAGGTGGGGTGGGGTGGGGAACTGAGACAGGCGGATCCCTGGAGCTCCCCGAACAGTTTAGTTAACTAGATCATGAGCTACAGGTTCAATGAGAATCCACATGGAAATGCTCACGGCAAGGCAGCCTCACCAAGATGCGTACGACATCCGAAGAATAACACCCAACGCTGTCCAACACTGTGAACTCGCAAACACGAATACACACCGAAAAGAAAATAAGAAACCTATGTGGAAGAGAAAAACCCACACTTAATGTAGTGGTATTGCTTCTTACCCACCCACACTGTTAAATCACATGGGAACTGGCTGGAGTATAGACCTCCCCAGAGGGTAAACTGAGGCTCATGTCACAGAGGAATCAGCTGAAAGTCAGTGCATGAGTGTCCAGGCCATGGTTTTCCCTTCTGTGAGAGACATGGCTCCGCCCACAGGAATACTGGGCTCTCTCTGTAGAGCTGCTGGAGAGGGCAGTGGACTGCCCAGCCATCCTGCCACACAGGATCTAGGATGCAGTCATCAAACAGCATCCACTCTGCGTGTGGAGAGGAAGGCCACGGTGTGAACAAGCCAGGACAGCAAGAAGATAATACTGTGTGCATTAGTCACAGTTCCTTCCATCACACATACCTTGGGAGGTGCATAAGGGATGACGTCAGTTCCTACAGGAAGCAGATGAGGTCAGAGGAGAGAGGAGAGTGACCTTTGCCACTTTCATGTTCTCCTTGGCCACAGCTATAATCACACCCAACAAATAGACCCCCTTTTAGGTAAAAAAAAAAGTCCTCAGCCAACCAGCTTGCTGGCCCCAGTCCCAGGGCAGCTCTCCCATCGTATGTTAAAGTAACGTGACCACAGCCCTTTGTCCTATGAACTATGTGCCAGGTCCCTCCTGTTTGCACAGCGATCAAGTCCTCTAATTACAGGCTAAAGGAAGAACCTATCTAGGGTGTCCACATCCGCACAGTCAACCAACCATGGACTAAAATTGTTTGGAAAAAACCCAAGCATTGCACATGTACGCACCACTTTTTATTATTCCCAAGACAATAAGTAGAATAATTATTTACCCAGTATTACACTGTTTTCACTTTTTTTTTCTTTTGGATTTTTAAAGAAAAGGTTTGTTTTTACTTAGATGTATCTATATATATATGTATTCACACGGGCATAGTTGTCTTCAGAGGCCGGGAAAAGGTCACTGGCTCCTGAAGGCTGGAGTTCCAGACAAGTGTGACTCACCTAACATGGTTTCCGGGAACTGAATCTTGATCCTCTGCAAACTGGTAAGCCTCTTAACCACTGAGCCACCTCTCCAAACTTCTTTTGAATTCTTCAGACAGTCTTGAACCTAATCTTTAGTCTCCCTCCAAGTGCTGGGATTTTGGGCAAGTGACACCACACTGGCTTTGTTTAAGTCAGATAAGTAATTATCAGAGCGGTCTCTCTAAGATGAAGGACGTTGGGTAGGGGAATCTCTACTTCAGTTCAAATCTCTACTTCAACCCAAATCTGTAGGTTTGACATTTTTTTGTAAGGGACCAGAGCAACCAAGAATTGGGGTTTATCATTTGGCAAGAGGACTCTGAGTGAGTCTATCACTCTCCACTTTGCAGTTCCCCTGCTGGTATTCTGTGCTAAGGCCCAGTCTCACGCAGGGACTTCGGGAGGTCAAAGATGGCGTGGTAAGTCAAGAGCCCTTCCTGACTGGCCTAAAGAGTCAGCAGGGAGACAAAAGGTTAGCCAACAAGCCCAAGCAGGCACAGGAGGTGGGTACCAAGACCAGCTTCTTAGAGTGAATGCAAGTTTGGGGGATGGAGAAGGCACGGAACAGGGTGGACATCTGCCCAGAGGCAGTACATCTGTATCCTGGGGTAGAGGTGGGGGTGAGGGCAGTCCAGTTTCAAAGGTCTCCACAGCAGGGGGCACCAGTCTGGGCCTCTGGAGGACCCAGAAGAGTTCCTCCAAAACACTTAACCTTTAGTAAGAATGAGCTAGATCCTCAAAAGAACCCTCCAACCCTAGAATGCCAGAACCACCCAGCAGCTCATTACAAAACAAACAACACACCACACAAAGCCCTGGGCACCACTCACAAATGCCAGTCTCAGGCTCCAGAACTTCCTACACCATTCCAGTCTCACCGGAAATCTCTTTAAATAGTTCCAGAAAACTATCTTTTTTAAAGATTTATTTATTTTTATTTTATGTGTGGGTGTTTTGCCTGCGTCTGCAGAGCTCAGAAGAGGGCACTGGGTTCCTGAGAACTGGAGTTACAGATGGTTCGAAGCCTCTGTGTGGATGCTGGGAATCAACCTGGGTCCTTTTCAAGAACCAGGGCTCTTTTTTTTTTTAAAGAAAGCTGTAAAGAAGAGTGGAATTTGCAGGAAAAATAGATAGAACAAGAGATTATTAAGGAAAATAAGCAAGACTCAGAAAGACAACTAGCTCCTTTAGTGGAAAGAAGAGAACCAGCAGGGTGGGGGAGGGGTGGAAAAGTGGGAGGGGAAGGGGAGGAGTAGAAGGATAGGGGAGGGGAGATGGGGAGGGGCAGGGAGGTGGGAGAGGGGAGGGAGAGGGAGAGAGAGAGAGAGAGAGAGAGGAAGTAAGTTGACAGGAAGTGAATATGAACAAGGTGTAATGATATGCCTGTGTGAAAATGTCACAATTAAACTCAATATTTTGTATGCTAACCATAAAAATTTTTTAAAAGGGCTTTCCTGTATCCCATCCTGTGCTCGAGCAAGTGCTCTCTCCCTTTTCCCATCATGTCTTATTTTTATGTGTGGCCTACAGCCGTCAAGAGAGGTATTAGCAGGAGAGGACAGAGGATAAAGGAGGAGAATGGGAGGGTGGAAAATGACCAAAATTAATCTTAAATATATGAAACTGTCTGACCACAAAAAAATAGCTCCCCATATCCTTATGCCCTTTAACCATACACTAAGGAAGCTTGAAAGCACAGATCTCAACTTAAACACTGGTGACGTTGGGATCAAATCCTCTGAGGATCTGTCCACTGTGGGACATTTAACATCATCCCTGACTCTGCACAGACATGGTACCTCCCCTCTCCTCATCTGTGAAAATAAAAATGCCTCCAGATATTGCCAAATATTCTGTGCGTATAGCCAGTGCTCTTAACCTGAGCCATCTCTCCAGTTCCAGAAACAGTATCTTAACTTTTCTTCTAAAGCTGGGTCCATGTATCTCTCTGCTTTCTATAAATCTGGGAGAAGATGGGAAATGGAGAGACGGGGAGAAAGGAAAGAGAGGGTCTGTCTCTGGTTTTTGGTTCTAATTCATCCCTTGCTACTCCAGGGGCCACGGCAGACCCCCTTCCCCCTCCACACACACACCTTCTCCAACGCTGCTACGATGTTTCCAAGGACCTGGACCCCAGCAGAACCAAGTGCATGAGAACTCAATTTAAAGTCACTAATGTTGTGACTCAAAAAAAAAAAAAGCAGCCTCAGGGCTGGGATGTGGCTTGGTTGGAAGGGTGACTGCCTGGCATGCAGGAAGCCATAGGTTCCATCTCCAGACACCTGGTGGTGCAGGTCTGTAATTCCAATACTCAGTAGGAGTAGTCTGGAAAGTCAAAACTTCAGGGTCACTCTCAGCTAACTGCACAGAAGGTCTGAGGCCAACCTGGGCTACATGAGGCTACATGTCTCAGAGGAAAGAAAAGAAAACTTCAGGGCTGGAGAGAGGGGGCTCAGCTGTTAAGACACTACTGTGCTTGTGAGAGACTCCAACTGCTGTTCCCAGCACACATCCGGCAGCTCACAACCCTCTACAATTCCAGTTCCAGGAGATTCCACGTCCTCTGCAGTCCTCTAAAAGCACGTGTGCGCATGCGCGCGCGCGCACACACACACACACACACACACACACACACACACACACACACACACACACACACACACACACACAAATAGCAAGAAAGACTTAACCCCAAAGCACAGATCCTTGGCCTATAGATTCTTTGGCTTCAAAAGTTCAAGAGTTTCAGGATTCTGCCTTTTCCGTGGGAGCAGAGAGCGGGAGTGTTCTGAAGACCTCTCCCTCTCCCAGGAACTTCCTCACCAGAATGGCTCCTACTTACAGCATAGGAAAGATGACCAAAAGTCAATACCACTTGTGCATGGACTTTGTCACTGGCTGTCATCTCTTGCACAGACTCACCGTCCTCCCAGCACTCACGTCTAGGGAATATGTCTAAGTTTCTAGACGTTGCCTGCTTCTCTCTCTTGTGATTTTTCTTCCATCAGTGTAAACTATGTGTAAATATTTCCTCCTGCAGGAGAAAGGCTGTTCCTGCCCTGAGGTACTTCCTGAGAGTGACAGAAGCTAGAGTGGCCATCTGCTCTTGCCATTGGGTCTTTGGTCTCCTAGGGTCTCAAGCTCTCCCTTGAAATTATTCTGTTGAACATCCAGCATTATGGCATACACAATCCTAGCAAGTCTGCGGCCAGCCTGAGCTACACAATGACTCGAGGCTGAGGCACATGTGGGCTCACATACATACATACATACGTACGTACATACGTACACTCATACATACAAGATAAATATTTCAAAAATGAAGAAGAACCCAGACAAGACACAGAATGTAGCTGAGAAGACAAGCAGAAACTCTCACAGACAGAGCATCCTGGACAGGAACAGACCGGCAGTGACCAAGGAGGCCACGCCCACTTCTGCAAGCTTTGTATTGTTTCCTCTCTTAATATTTTTATATTTTGAAACAGTCTCGCTACGTTAACCAGGCTGATCTTAAACTTGCAGTGATCCTCCTGCCTCCGATTCCACACAACTGAGATTACAGGTATGCACTACCACACCCAACTTATTCTGAAATCTCTAGAATGAACAGCTTTTTTTTTTTGGTTTTTCGAGACAGGGTTTCTCTGTGTAGCCCTGGCTGTCCTGGAACTCACTTTGTAGACCAGGCTGGCCTGGAACTCAGAAATCCTCCTGCCTCTGCCTCCCAAGTGCTGGAATTAAAGGCGTGCGCCACCACCGCCCGGCCGAACAGCTTTTAAAAATGTATTTTCTTAATATTTATGGGCAGGGCAGGGCGTTGGTGTGGAGGTCAGAGGACAAGTCTCTGGAGTCAGTTCTCTACTCCCACCTTATGTGGGTTTCAGATATTAAAGTCAGGTCTCAAGGCTGGTACAGCCAGCACCTTTACCTGATGGCTGCCTTGCCTGTTCCAAAGCAGCGGCTTTTGCTGAGGCACTGGCCTGTCAGGTGACTGACAGGCCACTTTGGATTGCAGTGTTAAGTGCTCTGTTATCTATCTAGACTGGTGGCAAAGACCTTTAATCTTGGAACTCAGGAGATGGAGGAAGGAAGATAAGGTCAGCTTGGAATACATTAGACCCTGGAGAGCTGGAGGGAGAGAGAGAGAGAGAGAGAGAGAGAGAGAGAGAGAGAGAGAGAGAGAGAGAGAGAGAGAGAGAGAGAGAAGATTGAGATTCAGTCTAGCTAGCCAGTGTTCCAAGTGGTTTAGAATCCTGGAACCAATTACCTTCGATGGCCCTTTCAGGGCCAGAGATAGGACTCAGGCCCATTCTTCCATGAGTAATCAGAGTCCTGGGTTTTCAAGTCTGTTTACCAGAAGGGAGGGGGGGTCCAGCCACAATGTCCCCCAAGCCTGTAAGTATCTAACAACTCCCTAATATCGAGAGGCTGGGGAGTCACATCTACTTCCTAGCCCAGCTCTGGCAACCAGCTAAGGTAGCTTTGGGAAGGAGGCCTTTATTAAGACTTAGGATCATGCACTTGGCATCCTCTTCGGCTCTTCCTACTTCCCAGGGCCGCCTGCACACAGCCTTGATGGTGCATGACTGCCTCCTGGGCCCTATGGCTCCTTACTCTAGGCAGGTTCTGTTTCTGCAAGGAAACTGCACTATGCTCTTCAGGGGCAAGAGCCGCCTGGACTGGATCCCCAGCACCAACATGGCAGCTCATGACAGTCTGTAACTCTACTTCCAGGGGATCTGACATCATCTTCTGGATTATGTGGGCATCAGGCATACAAAACACAGACAAACATGCAGGCAAAATACAGATATGCAAAAAATAAAATTAAACTTAATTTTAAAGACATTTTCTTTAGGCCAGCCAAGATGGCCAATACCTGTAATCACACTCTTGGGAGGCAGAGGCAGATGGATCTCAGTGAGTTCAAGGCCAGCCTGGTCTACATAGTGAGTTCTAAGACAGCCAAAACTACACAAAAGAGAGACCCTGTTTAAAATAATAATTTTTTTTAAAGAAAAGAAAAGATGAATAAGGACTGAAGAGATGTCTCAGTGGATAGAGACTTGTCATGCAAGTGTGAGGAAGGCCTGCAATCCCAGCATTCCAGAGTCAGAATGGGGCTGGGGGTGAGGGATGGGGACAGCTGACTAGCTAGACTGGCCAATGGGGAACTCTGGCTTCAGCAGAGGACTCAATAGTTAACATAGTTAAAATTGAGGAAAAAATCTGACAACTACTTTTGGTGTACACACTCACCCACATACATGTACACCCCCACACGAGCAAACAGGAATACACACACACACACACACACACACACAAACACACACACACACAAGAAGAGTGAGCGTGCTGCGCACACTCATGTAAGAAAATAAAAGTAGCAAGGCTTAGTGATATTTTCCTGTAATTTCAGCACTTAAGAGGTAGGGCCAAGAGGATCAGGAGTTCAAACTTAACTAGACTTAGGGAGTAAGAGGCCAACCTGGGCTACATGAGACCACCCGTCTCAAAAAGGGAAGGAAAAAAGTCTAAAATAAACTCAAAAGGGATGAGATTCCCAGCATTTCAGCAAAAGAATGGTTTTCAAAGGCACCTCCAAACTAAGCACAGTCTCCAGCCCCTCTCCCCTCCTTCTCAGCCACATGTGAGTAGTACATGTTGTAGAAAATGGAGGCTCCAGACAGGCTCCCCTGAGTAGATAGAGGGGCTTTCTAGATTTAGGTATCAGATCAACACTCAAAAGGGCAAGGCCTTCACAGAGATAAAGCAGCTTTTTTTTTTACCACCAATGTAATCCTCCAAAATCAGTTCTTCCAGAAAGAAAAAGAATCTTTCATTTCCACTCATGTGCCTGCCTGCAGCCCCGCTGCCCTAGCCCTGGAAAGGAAACCCAAGGCTGGGTACAAATATGGAGATCATAGAAACAACTCCAGTAAGGCAGAAAGGAGCTGGTATGCAGATGGAAGCAAGCCTTAGAAAACGGCCTAGTGTGTAAACAAGAAAGAAAACTAGTTGAGTTGGCCAAAGGAACTGATCTGTGAGATCTTGGAAGAGGAAGCAAAATATCCCTTAGGGTAATCTGTGCACAGAGGAGCAGGGCTGTGCTAAACCCAGAATTGTATGTCCATGAGATTAAACATTGCTTAAAGATTCTTAAGTTCAGTCTGTAAAATACAAAAACTGAGTGTCACTGTAATGAAACTTGGAGATGACTGACGGCCAAACAAGGACTAAGAATGGAGTTTCTCAAACACTTCAGAATGAGAAGGAAGGACAGACTAGACAAGAGAGCAATGTCGGACTCTTGGGCTTAAGAAACAGCTTTGGCTGGGTGGCGTCTGTCCATCCTAACAGACTTGATCCATACACTTGGGGGGAAACTCATAAGCTCTTGGTAACTTGGTAAAATATTTCACAGAAATGTTTTCAAATTTCATCTTCCGAAGTTCAGTGGTTTCTGTAGGCTTGTATGTCCCACAAGGCAAAGATAAAGTTACCACAAGGTTCAAATACAGTGAAACTACAAATTACATTGATTTGTGGAATGGAAAACCGCATCCAGAGAGCGGAGCTGCGCCCTACAATCAGTGTGTACCACTTCCCTGGGGATCCCGGTGAAACCACATTCCAGGCTCCCCCATGAACGAACGACAGCATTGATAAGCCTGAAGCAGGCTCTCCGCCCCGTGTATCCTGATTACAGTGACCAAGCAGAGAACAGGACTCCCGAGAAGAGAGGACCACCCGACAAAGAAAGACATTGCCCGCTTCACATGTTTGCTCAAATGAAGTCTGATTTCATCTCCCACGTTTCCTGAAATCCTGCAGGGTTCTACTGTTTATTTTTAATTTTAAGATTATATTTTAGCTTGTGTGTGTGTGCTCACGCATACATGTATGCCACAGTGCAAACATGGAGGTCATAGGGCAAGCCAGGTCTCTCCTGCCATTGCATGGATTTTGAGGATTAAACTCAAATCACAAGACTTGGCAACAAGTGTCTTTACCTTCTGAGCAATCTTGCCTACCCTATTGGTAGTTCCTAATTAAAATTTTTAAGCTGGCAGCGGTGGTGCATGTCTTTAATCCCAGCACTACAGAGGCAGAGGCAGGTGGAGCTCTGAGATCAAGGCCGCCTGTTCTACAGAGGGAGTTCCAGGACAGTCAAAGCTACACAGAGAAACCTTGTCTCAAAAACAAAACAACAACAAAAAGCGCGCGCACACACACACACACACACACACACACACACACACACACACGGTCTATAAATTTCACTGGAATCGGGGTTAAGTTATTCAATGGTAAGTTTCTTGTTGCTGTTGCAGGTTTGCTAGTTGGGTTTCCTGGTCTCAGCCTCCTGAGGGCTGGAATGAAAGGCATGTGGGGCCATGTCCGGCTCACACTGAACTGAGACTTGAGGTCACTCAAGAGGCTCCATGGGCCAAATGGCTTAAGTTCTCCATCACTGGCTTTCTGGAGTCTTCCAGGTTCAGCCAACCTATGTCCTGGAGGTCAGATGCACCTCAGGGAGAATGAGACCCAACACAATTCTTCTTTGTAACTTGGCTGTAGGGTTCTCCAGTGTGAGTGATGTCGGTGATGATGTCGGAGCCTGGACACATCTGCTAGGCTTGACCTGATCGGGAAATTAATGCTCTACAGGGATTGGAATAGGTGGATAGTTGTTGCCTGATTAACCTACCGATTCAGCAGCATATTGGTGACTCTGACCAGGAAGGGACACTGCCTGGGTCTCAGAAGCACTGTCTCCCTCTGATGTCTTCCGGCCTCCCCTCCCTATTGGCAGGTGAAGGACTAGGACTGCTCTCTAAGACTGTCATAACCGGGGGCTATGACTTGAATCATGCAGGCCCACCTGGCTACAATGGTGCTGGCCTAAGGACCAGAGTATAATCTCCAGGACCTAGAGAAAAAGTTAGACATGGTGGCATATACTTGTAATCCCAGCACTGGAGAGACAGATGTCACAGTCTCTGGCACTCACTAGTCGGCCAGTGAGTCTGGCTAGTCTAAACGGTGAGCTCCCATAAGAGATCACCTTCAAAGGAGGTGGGAGGTATTCCAGAAGATGACCCAAAGTTCCCAAGTTGTCCTCTAGGCTCCACATATACGCACCTGCACTTAAAACTAAGTTTCATTTTTATTTTTAATTAGGTGTATGAGTTCAAATGTGGGTATGTGCACATGAGTGCAGTGCCCAAAGAAGCCAGAAGAGGGCATCAGATCCTCTGGAGCAAGAGTTTCAGGCAGTTCTGACCTGCCTGATGTGGATGGTGGGTAGCAACTCAGGTCCTCTGAAAGAGCAGCAAGGAACCTCTCCCCTCCCCATTCGCATGCTTTAAAGAGAGGAAGAGGGAGAGGAAAAGTCATCTCTCTCCTGATCATAGTTGTTAAAACCTTGGAGTCCTGCCACATCTCCAGGAGAATGAAATTTACAGAGGGCCCAAAAGATTGAACAGACATACTTGCCTCAGCCCCCCTATCTGTGTAGAAAGAAACTGTGTCTCAAGGTCTTTGTTCTTCATATGTGAAGGCTCGTGGATCTGTTATATTTTCTGTAGTTAACATGTCTTTTGTTGAAGGCATTTTGGGTGTGATTTGGGTGTGATTGGATGCTAAGACAGGGGCCATACCTTCTGTCTACAAACCTAATAAAATGACACACAATTCTCAAAGATCTGTAGTCAAGTGGCAATCTCAGTGAGTCTAATGCTGTCATCACTGTCCAGACTGTCAATGAATGCTCAACAATAAAATGAAGTTATGAGGACCCCCGGAAAGCACTACTTGACCTCAAACTCCAGTTCCACAGGCAGGTAAACACCACTCAAGTTCAGAGTCAGCCATGGGTGGCCAAACGGGCTGCGGAGACAGACACACAGAGCAGAGTCTATTTACCTGTGGATATAAGCCACCTGGCTCCCTGGGCTATTTTCATGGCAGCAGAAAGCCAAAACAAACAAAATACAAATGACTGGTGCCAAGGCTCCAGGGCTTCCTCCTATTTTCCACTCTCAAGGGAGCTCCAGGGAAATTTGCAGGAGAATTTTAAGTGGGGGAAGGGGTCCTGTCCATCCTCACAGCAGCCTGAGGCCATGCCCAGATCTTTAGGGATGACTGGATTAAATTAAGGCAGGAAAGCAGGAACTGCCTATTGCCAACCCCTTCCTCTCAGCAGGTTTTGCTTTTACTGTGTTCGATCCTGGACTTGTCTACACCTCTGCTTCAACTTTGCTGAGACCTTCCTGCTTATGTGCAGTGTGCTCAGACTTTAGCTTTTCCACACAACTTTCCCTGTCTAGGAACATCTCCCAATTGCCTTAGCTGGGATTCTGAGCTAAGCTCTGAACTTTTCAACAGCATGCCTGCTTTTCACCCATAGCATAAGCCACTCAGGGCTAGGAGCCATTTTCTCAGCATTTTCAAAGGACAGGGGATAGTCCTTCCCCCTCCTATAGCCAGGCCATAAAAGTATTGAAGGACAAAGGAATGTAACTGTCAAAGGCAGGGAGCGACTTCAGTCTAGTATTTTAGAGACACAAGACACTGGATGAACCTGAGAGCATTCACTGGGTCACTTGATTCAGTAAGATATCTTAAGAATATTTTTTCAGGCAGGAATAAAACCATTCATTATTAATGCCTTTAGTGGAATAGGAATAAGGACAATGGGCCTCTCCCACAGTAGATCTACAACAAATATTTCTGAGCTGACCTGAACACCTTTAGAAGGCAGAGCAAGGACTGGCTGAGAAGACAGCCAGGTGCAGTATGGGTGTTATTCTAGGCCAGGTAGCACAATCGACACACCCTCTGGATCCTGATCCAACTGATAAAGCCAATCGCTGGAAGAATTACTGATACCACTCAGCTCCTTTCTCTACAGTCTTTCTCTCTGCATTAGTCCTACTTTAAAAGAGTCAATCTGAGAAGGCTGGAGCTGAGGGCAGAAGGGCATGCAAGCACCTACTGGTGGAAATTATTTTCCTTCAGAGGACTCCAATAATGGAGTCCAGGAGTCCCTGAACCAGCTTCACTTCACCATCCTCAGGGGAGGACTGTTTAATTCAGAAAGGTTCAGTGGCACAACCCTGTAATCTCAACACTGTGGAGGCAGAAAGTTCAAGACCAGACTCAGCTACATATGGAGCTGGGATGCTAGCCTGGACAACATAAGACCCTGTCTCAAAACAGCAAGAAGCTGATGAGCTTAGAGAACCCCGTGACTTCCAAACTATTTCCCAACGACTACCGCTCAGTCCAACAGAGAATGACATCAGCACCACTATCCGGAAGCACAAACCCGACAAAGAATTAGGTAGGGAATGTTCAAACGACCTGATCGTTGGAGCTTTGCCTTTCTAAAACATACCCGTGCTCCCCTCACCTCTTCCTCTTAAACCTGAACGGAAAGCTGTGGCACAACACCGAATGACGATCAAGAGCACCGTCCAGACCCACACTGACCTGGAAACCACTGGGAAGCAAGAACTGGGCTGGCAGGACAGGCAAGGGCCACGTCCTCCTTCGCCTGGGCTCCAGACTTCGCGATCCTGAAGTTCCCCTGCTCTCCGATACTCCCGCACCCATCTGGGAACCCCTGCGAAACCCACAGGGATAAGAGCAAAAGACGCGTGGGCCCGGAACAGCTAAAGAGCATCTGGAAAGTTATCCTACTTTTTGTCTATTCACTTTTGCTTTCATCGGATCGTTCTCCAAATCACAACTTAGATACTAGAGTTCATTAGAGAAAGCCGAGCCTTTTCCTAGAAGCCCGAGTGGCATCATTCGGGGAGGTTCGGATGGAAGATGGGTAGTCCAGGACTGAGAACCAAACACAACCGGAGCACTGCTGGAACCCCTCGCCCTCAATCCGGCCCAGAGCGCGCCACCCCGGGACTCCCACGACGTCCATGCTCGCCGCCCGAGGACAGCGCGGTGCCCCGGGACTCTAGGCAGGTGGCAAAGAGCGACCCCCGCCTCCATTGTCGCCCCGTGCCCAGCGCCCCGAATCTGGTGCTCCCCACCGGGCACCCAACAGGGCCGCACTCACCGACGCCCGCGCCGCCAGTCGAGCCGGGAGGTCTGCGCTGGCCGCGCGCGCGGGCCGGGAGGGCTCCGGGGAGGCAGGGCGAGCCGGGGGCGGGGATGTTTCGGGGTGTGGCTTGGGGGGCGGGAAGGACCAGATAGGGCGGGGTCTGGGAGGGGCGGAGCGACAGCCTAGAGACAGGAGGGGTGGGAATGAAGCTGTGACCTGAGTGGGCTCGCGAGAGGCGGGGTGCGCGTAGGCGGGGCCAAAAAGGTCGGGCGGGAGGCGGACTCTGGAGCCGCGAGGCGGACTCTGGAGCCGCGAGGCCTGGGAGAGGGATGGGCAAGATAATTCTTTGTTTGTAACAGCCACAACTACACCCCCACCAAAAACAAGGCATAAAGACCTACAGAATAGGAACCAACATTTGTATGTTATGTAGCTGATGAAAGCCTACTATTCAAATTTTATAATGAACAGTACCTGGGGTAGAGACATATATATTCAAGGTCCGCCTGATCTAAAACAGTTATTTCTAAAGCTTTATAGTGAGACCAGTTTCAAGAAACCAAAAACTAGCCAGACTGCAGCTCAGCTGGTAGAGGGCTGGCACTAGCATTCATGAAAACCGGGTTCATCCCCAGTGCCCCATTAATGAGTGTAGTGCCCCAGGCCCAGCACTTTTTAAGGCTGAACAGTTTCTCAAAAAAGTTAAGGTTAATCTGGGAGATACAGGAAGTTTGAAGCCAGCCTCAGATACACAGTGAGATCCTGTCTCAACCCATCCCACACATACACAAAAAGAACATTCTTACGACATACATGTCAGTGTGTGTGTGTGCGCTCACGTGCACACACAGGCACACAGTAGAGCCCCACAGGCCTTGAACTCACAGAGATATCTGCCTGCTTCTGTCTCCTTAGTGCTGAGGCTTAAAGTGTATGCATGGTTTATATTTCATACCTTTGCTTCAATGTGAGCACAGTAGCAGATGGAAAAAGCTTCAGGAAGGAAAGGTTTGTTTTGGGTCCCAGTGTGAGAGGGTTTCAGCCCATGTCCACGGGAAAGATCTGGCAAAGCTGTTGAGAATACGGCAGCTGAAGCTATGCAGAGGCTATCCATATTACGATAGAGCAGGATGGAGAAGAGTGAGTAATCAGAGCCAAGGGACAGGATTAACCTTCAATGACCACCCTTAGCAGATAGGCCCTGCTTCCTAACGTCTATAATCTCAGTGATGGGATGGGAGAGGCAGGAAGATCCCTGGGGCTTGCTGGAAGCTGATCTACAGAGCTGGAGAGCCTCAACTTCACTTGAGATTCTATACCAAAAAGTGTAGTGGAGTACGCCTGGCAGAGGGAATACTATTTTATGGTCATGTAATTGCTTTTCCTGGGCGAGGCTCACCCATTGTATTCCTTACCTGCTGTTCTTAGGATTGTCCCGAACCGCAAATGCTTAATGTGTGGTATGGAATTAGTAGTTGGGGTGCAGACTGTGTTCAAGCTCTACCGTAAAATTTTTTTTTTGATTAAAAAAAAAAAAAGACGGAGAACAATTGAGAAAGTCATGTGACATTGGCCTCTGGCCTGTCTACTTGCATCTGTGCATGTGTGCTTATGTGTGTGCACACACCCAGTAAATAATGCTGGAAGGGAAGAAATGCTCCCCCTGGTGCATGTGAGAGAGTGCAGCAGCTGTTCTGATTCCAGGTGGCACACAAAACTGAAAACAAGTGTTCCAACTTGTAAGTCTGTACAAGACTGTTGAGGGCCGTGCTAGTCACCAAAGCGGAAGGGGGTAAAAACTCAAGTGGTCAACAGGTCAGTGGACATGCAAAACGTGGTCTGTGTGTGCAGAGAGTAAGATGCATTCAAACCTAGAATGGAGTGCAGCTTGCCCCCCAACCCAGAGATCTTGGAAACACTCTGCAGGTAAAAGAAGGTAGACAGGAAAGGCCATCTACCCTGTGGTTTCATTTGCATCAAGTATGCCAGAGCAGGTAAATCCACAGACAAAGCAGATTAGTGGCTGGTTGGGGCTGGGAGGAGCAGGAGGAGCAGAGGAAGCCACTGACAGGGATGTAGATAGTGATGGAGGATGTACAGTGCTGAAGGCTTAGTGCCACTGATGCCCAGCTCAAAGACAGTTAAAACGTTACATTTTATGTTACGTAAACTGACTCCCTTCTTTCTTTCCTTTCTTCTTCACACAAGGTATCAGTATGTACCCCAGGCTGACTTCTAACTCATGGCAGTCCTTCCACCTTAGCCTCAAGAACTGGGATCATAAGCATCTGCTACCACACCCAACTTTATCTCCATGTGTGTTGGTGGAGTGTTTGTATGTATGGGTGCACATGTGAGCAAGTGTGTGTGTGTGTGTGTTTGCATGCTTGTCTGTGTATCTGTGTGTGTGCATGTGCGTGTAGGAGCCAGAAGTTGACTGGGCGTGAAGAACAATCAAAGAAGACACCTGATCCTTTGAGACAGGTCTCTCAGAAACCCTGGAGCTTCTGATTCAGCTCGGATGGGTAGCGACCTGTCCCTCCCTCCCTCTGTGGGTTGCGGGTCCAGATGCAAGTCCTCGTGGTCCAGCACATGGGTCTTCACAGCCCAGCAGCAGGAACTTACCCATTAGACCACATCCTCCAGCCTTTTAATTCTTTAAAAATCTAAATAAGGGGTATAGACAAGAAGAGAGCAAGCAGGAAAGAGCTGACACAAGCCCCCACTTCAGGAGTGTGCTTTATTAAGAGACAGGAACTTGAAATATGATGGCCATCACCAGACCTTGATGCAGGAGAGCCTTAGAAAGGGGCAGTACGTCATATCAGTGACAATGACTGTGGAAGGGGACAAGGACAAACTTCCCTTTAGAGCCTGGAGAAGAGTGCCATGGAGAGAGGACTTTCAAAAAAGAGGATGATGGGCAACGCTGTGGTGGTTTGACTAAGAATGGCCCCATAGGTTTATGGATTTGAATGTTTAATCACCAGGTTCTGATACTTTGAAAAGGGGTTAGGAGGTGTGGCCTTGCTGGGGAAGTCACTGGGGGGGTGGGCTTTGAGGTTTCAAAAGCCATGTTGATAATGGACTAAACCTCTGAAACTGTAAGCAAGCCCCAATTAAATGCTTTCTTTCACAAGAGCAGCCTTGGTCATTGTCTTAGTCAGGGTTTCTATTCCTACACAAACATCATGACCAAGAAGCAAGTTAGGGAGGCAAGGGTTTATTCAGCTTACACTCCCACATTGCTGTTCATCACCAAAGGAAGTCCAGGACTGGAACTCAAGCAGGTCAGGAAGCAGGAGCTGATGCAGAGGCCATGGAGGGATGCTTCTTACTGGCTTGCTTCACCTGGCTTGCTCAGCTTGCTTTCTTATAGAACCCAGGATTACCAGCCCAGGGATGGCACCACCCACAAGGGGCCCTCCCCCTTAATCACTAATTGAGAAAATGCCTTATAGCTGGATCTCACGGAGGCACTTCCCCAACTGAAGCTCCTTTCTCTTTGATAACTCCAGCCTGTGTCCAGTTGACACACAAAACTAGACGGTACAATTACGGTGTCTCTTCACAGAAATACAACAGTGACTAAGACATACCCTAAACAAAAGACATATCAGACCCTAACATTTTTTCAGGGGGTTGGTAGGAAATCCCATAGCACATGATTTGTTTCAACATGCATAGGCCTTGTGATGAGAAGCATGAAAAACCTAGTTAGGACCATAAGCTCGGGGCTCTGAAGCTATAGAGTGCTATGGTGAGTTTTGCTACCCAACTTTGGCTCCTGGCAGATCATACTCTTGCACCGGCCTAGGAGTTGTCTTTGATCCAGGAAGGAAACACACACACACACACACACACACACACACACACACACACACACACACATTAGCTTGTTATTAAACGCCTTGGCTACCTCAAAGACTGGCCACTCCTAAACCTTCCCCTGCTACCCCAAGTCCAACCAGAGAAGTGGCCAGTGGCCACTTACCCAAAGTCACACATGGCTGGTTGGCTTTATCTCTTGTTGCTCCTGCGACCCATCCTTTGACCCCAAGTCATGGGGATTCTTTTCCCTTCCTCTCTGCATCCTACCCACACAACTCTAAGTGTCCTACCCCCTGCCCAAACATGGGCTGTTGACATCTTTATTGATCAATCAAAAACCAATTGGGGACAAGGACCTTCAGCATCTGGTCATGCAGATTCTCAATTGAATCAAGCATTAGAACTAATCTCTAACAACATAGCATGACTTAACTCTCTGTCTGGCCTGTGGAATTGGGAGACATGGACTGGTTCCTTCAGACTGTGGGATCTGAGCATTTAGAGTGACTAGTCTCGTAACAGAGCAGGCCCATGATCCAACATGATACAGCAGGAGAGGCCAAGAGACAACACGTTCCAGCACCTTGAGATTCCCATGGATGTGAAAGGAAGCCATCTTCTCTGGGACTGTAGGAATGGCAGTGGCAGGCAGCAGAGAGACACAGATTCCTGATAGAATGCAGAACAATCCTGTTTCACTTTTTTTGTTTTAAATAAAAATTACATAATACACATCTGGGAAGGGGAAGTATACAGAAACATCTGGAAAAAGTTCTCAAACTTTCTCAAGGATAAAGGACACAATAAATAGCTGTATCCATATAATATAATCAGAGGGTTTTTTTTAATTTTATGATGTTTTATAAGAAAACATAAATTGTTTGTCTAAAAATAACAAAAACAACACTAATGAGAGGGTTCAGTGGAGTTGTCTTTGATCCAGGAATGAAACACACACACACACACACACATTAGCTTATTATTAAACGCCTTGGCTACCTCAAAGACTGGCCACTCCTAAACCTTCCCCTGCTACCCCAAGTCCAACCAGAGAAGTGGCCAGTGGCCACTTACCCAAAGGCACACATGGCTGGTTGGCTTTATCTCCTGCTGCCCCTGCAAAGGTGCTCACTGCCAAGCCTGACAATGTGAGTTCATTTCCAGCACTCTAGAGGCAGGGCGATATCTGTGATTTGAAGTCAGTCTGGTCTACATAGCAAGTTTCAGACTAACCAGGTTTACATGTAAGAAATATAGCTGCCGGAAACAACCTGCACAGTGGTTGTGGGTGACCCACAGCACCGAAGCCTGGGAATTAACATTTCCATAACACCCTTCTGTCTCCAAACATGAGCATCAGAAAAGTCAGAGAACAAAACAAAAATATACCAGAGAAAAGGATATAGAATTAGCCAGACGGCACTTATCCCAAGCCTAACCGACAGCCTGAATTCAATGCCCAGGACCTACACAATGAGAGAAGAGAAACAACTTCTGAAAGCAGCCTGCGCACATACACACACATGGGAGGGGTGGGGCTAGAGAAGAAAAGAGAGAATGAATAAAAAATGTTTTGTAAGCCAGACAGTGGTGGCGCACGCCTTTAATCCCAGCACTTGGGAGGCAGAGGCAGGTGGATTTCTGAGTTTGAGGCCAGCCTGGTCTACAGAGTGAGTTCCAGGACAGCCAGGGCTACACAGAGAAACCCTGTCTCCAAAAAAACCAAAAAAAAAAAGAAAGAAAGAAAGAAAGAAAGTTTTGTAATAGCCTGAGGGCTGGAGAAGTGGCTCCATTGTAAAAAGAACTTGCTGTTCTTCCAGAGAATCCAAGTTCAGTTCCCAGCATCCATATCAGAGAGATCCAGAGATCTGACACCCTCTTCTGGACTCCACAGGTACCTACATGCATGTGGGCACACAAACACACACTAAAATAAAATAAAATATAACCTGGCATGCTGGTGCACTTGGGAGACAGAGGCAGGAGGGGGAGAAGCTCATTCTCCACTACATAGAACTGTGAGGCTAGCCTGGGCTACATGAGCACCTGCTCAAAATACACAAACAACAACAGGGTCGTTGCAGTGAGGGAACATTAGTGATAGCTTACTTAAAAGGGGGAAAATAGCCATTGTGGAGCAGCTGACAGGGGACCTAGGAGGAGACGGAAACTTCAGAGACATACCTCAAATAAAGGGGGCCTCTAAGTTTTCTGGAGTTGGTGGAAATTCCACACCATGTGATTTAGCACAATAAAACCAGCCCAACACGAAATCTTCAAGGGAGAGGGGCTGAGGGACCACAGGGCAGAAGACAAGACACATTGTGATACTTCAGGGGCACATAGCTTGATTTCTAGGACAGGGAGAGGGGCAGTTAGCAGGGTCTGCAATCTAACATATTGAACCCCACCCTGTTCTTCTCTGAGGTGAAAGAAGAGTTTATTCTCCTCTCTCTACTACACACAGTCTTTATCATAGACAAAGAGGGCGGAGCTCATTGCACAAAACCCAGAAGAGCCCTGAGGCTTTTAACCTCAGACCCATCCATTTCTTCCTCCATTGCGTCCTCCTCCCTTCCCCCGCCCCCTCTCTCCCTCTCTCCCTCCTTCCAACCTACAGGTCAGACCAAGCCCCAGCAGCTCTCCCCCCTCTCTCTGGGACACAGAATTGATTAAAAATAAAAAAACACAGGCTGCAAGCTGGGTGTGTGGAGGAAGAGGCAAATGGATCTCTAAGAGTCAAGGCCAGCCAGGGCTACAACCCAGAGAAACTCTGTCTCAAAAAACAAAAACAAACAAGCAAATATAGGATGTTGTGACATTGTGGCCACAGTTTTATGGTCCCACCTATTGTCCCCCTCACTGCCCTTTGGCATGTAGGCAAAGGTAGACCACATGGTGTGAACCTTGGCAACTCCTCTGAAACAGTGTAAGTCAGAAACCTCTTCTTTGGATTTGAGAAGAAAGTGCCCTCTCTCTCCAGCAGATCTCTTCTTGTCTATTCAGGATGCTGTATCTGTCCTAATGAACGAAGCTTCTCTTTAGACCTGAAACCCTACTCTGCCCATTCTAGACTCCACATCCTAAATGCCTTCTCAAGGGTGGGCACGACAGCTCCTTTCCAGGAACCACAACTTCCTCCTAAGCAGAGAAGAGCTGAAGCATTCAGACGGACAGAAGAGGAAGGAGAGAGCTAAAGCTGAGAGCCACAGCCTTTGTCAGGAGAAGGAGACCCCTGAGACCCAAGAGCAAAACTGAAATGGGGGGAAAGCCTGGAGCAACCTTCCTCCAGTGCCAGGGCTCTGGGTCGAGAACGGTAGGCCTCAGGCTGGAAGTCCAGCACGTCCTTTAACTAGCATGGAACTGTGGCTTTGAACGTTCTCAGGACCTGGAGCTCTGGGTTTGAAAGCCCAGCAGGAAGCCTGTGACACTGAAGAGGTTAAGGAAGCTATGGTTTCCAGGGAGAGCCGGCAGGCCGTGAGCCTGTGCAGTCTCTGCTCCTGTTGCAGACAGGGCTGAAACCAGGTGAGCTTGAGGCCAGAAGGAAGCAGAGGCACCCAGGGATCCTGGCCTGGCCACAGAGTTATGGACTTGCCTCTGTTTCTATTTTTAAAAACAGAAGGAAGAAAAGAAAACATCTATGAGCCTCTAACAGAAGAGGAAGAGAACCTGGGGAGGAGGGAAGGGGGAAGGGAAAGAGGTATGAGTTTGTCTCCTTGCAACAATCCACCTTTATACAAATGAGAGAGAAAAAGGCCCAGAGAAGTTAAGTAGCGTATCTGAGACACACAGCAAGGAGGTGGCTGGGGACATGGCTTGAGCCAGGTGGGGCTAGATGATTCTTCAGATTCCATCCACCTTCCCCTCCCCCTCCCCCTCCCCTTCCCCCTCCCTGTCTCTCCTCTTCCCCACTCCACTGCTGATGCGTCTTGAGCCCCACTATGTCAGGGACAAGGGTGAGAGGAACAGGAAACATCTTTGTCCTAGTTTCTACAGCAGTCATAAACCCATGACCAAAAGCAGCTTGGGGAAGAAAGGGTTTCTATGTCTTATGCCTTACAGTCTGTCAGGAAGAGAAGGAACCCGGAGACAGGAACCCGGGGGCAGGAACTGAAGTGAAGGCCATGGAGGAGCACAGCTCACTGGCTTGCTTTTGTAGCTTGCTCAGCCTGCTTTCCTGTACAACCCGGGACCACCTGCCCAGAGACAGCACTGCTGGGTCCCCACATCAAATATCATTCGAGAAAACGCCCCACTGGCTTACCCACAGGGTCAATGTGGTGGAGCCATTTTCCCCACTGAGAGTGTTGTGTCAAGGAACTATTAGTGATCCCCAAAAACACACACAGGAGTTGATCTGGTGCAACTCACAGTAGGGTCTTTATTCTATTCGAGCTAGCCCCACCCCCCCACCCCCAATGCACCACCATCATGCAGGATGGTTTTGCTGGTGGGGGAGCCCTGAATGTCTATCAAGGCAAGGCTTTATAGTAAGCAGAAAGCAGGGAGTACATGTGCAAGCATCTAATTGGAAAGCTGCTGTGTCCTTTAACATAATTGGCTGGTGCTGAGAGTCATATCATAAACTTAACTTCTGCTCCCTGGTGCATTGGTGGTCATTAGGCAAGCGGTGAGCTTGTAACCTGCGGGGCAGGTTTGTTGGGGGAATAACCTGGTGAAGTTGGTCTTGTTGGGGATGAGCCTAGAGACTGGAGCTAGGCTCAGGCTTTGTTGGGGGGCGGGCAACTTGGAAACTAATGCTAGGTACCAGTCTGTTAGTTTACCTGAGTTCAAACTTAGGTCAAGTTCTCTAAAATGGAGTCTGAACTTAAAAGCTTTGGCATCTCAAGAGTCTGTCTTTTCAGATGACTCTGGCTTGTGTCAAGGCTGACTGGAAACCAACACAATGTCTAACTGACCTAGAGAGTTTTGACATTCTGGTAGGAATTAGGGAAGGAAGACTCCGAATCAATACCAAAGGCCGGCACGCAGCTCAGCAGGAACAGCTTGCCTTAAGGCCCGGGCTTGCACCCCCAGCAGAGCAAAACACAAGCAACTAAACAGGCTGTGTGACCTCAGGGTCATCAGCTGGCTCCTCCTGTAGCTTCCAGGAACCACCCACCCCCTAGTCCAGCTGAATTTCAGTCTGCAAGGGGAGCAGGCTTGAGAGGGAAGTGGGGGGAGCATGACTCAGAACCATGTTTACTTCATAAACAGTCACATGGTTTGCCACACACTGCCATCTCGATAACCCTCCAAGGGAAATGACTCTCCTTTACAGATCTTTAGCAGTTGAAGACCAAAGAGGTTACGCAAATTGTCAAGGGCCATACGGCTACTACGTGTTAGCAGTAGGATTTAAACCCAGGCTGCCCAACTCTCTATCTATACTCAGCCACCAGCTTGTGGAAGCTTGTTTGTCTGAGCTTTCCAGGCGGTTCAGACCTGTGACTGTTGGAGCATGTGACTTCGGGACCTTTCCCTGCAATGCTATCTCACCTATAGTCCCAACCTACAGAACAGAAGGAAGCAGTTCGGCATGTGGGAGTCAAGCACGAACTGGCCCAGTTCCATTGTTTTATAGCTGGGTCCCAGAAAGGGGTCGGGGCGCTGAGCTCCACGGCAGGCAGGAGTTGAGGCCATACCTCAGCACGCTTGGGTCTTCATGGGCTCACAGTCTCTCCAGGGCCTGATATTGTTTTGTTGGGGACGCCTCCAAGTCAGGATTACAGAGGGACCTTCATCCTAGAACTGTCTCTGGGGTGTACCTGGCTTGGCCATGTCACACTGTGCTTCTTGGAATTTATCCCTAAGTGCCAGGGTTTGCCCATTAACTCAGGGGCACCTGCAACAGAAGGTTCAAGGACACCTTCTATTTCAGAAGCCTAGAGCCGCACAGGTGGGGCCAGGCAAAGGAAAGCCTGGGCTTGCTCGCCTCCTGGGGCAAGGCGTGGCCCCTGTGGATTTACAAAGTGGTCCTAGAAGTAATAGCAGGGGGCATGGGAGATGGTCTCCAGCTGTCACTCAAGTCAGTCTCCCTGTGGGCCAATTTCTCAGCCATTGTGGAATCTCTCCTGTCCAGGGTTGTAAGCCAGGGAAGGGACGGAGGGTCCTGGCAGCACAGTGCCTGGTACTCTGAGGTGTCAGTCTTCTGTGACTTTGTTCTTGGAGACGGCCACAACAAAAGCCTGGGATTACAAGCAGGTGCTACCACATTCAACTTGTGCGATATGGATGGATCCCTGCAAATTTAGGCAAGCAATGTACCAACTAAGTACATCCTTGGCTCCAGAGACATCTTTCTTATTAAATGTCCTTTATAATCCCGCCTCAAAAAAGAAAAATGATCCCAGTCAAGGAAACCACCCACCTCCCCTACCTCATGACTGTTTCTCCACAGTGAAGAGCTGTGAGCCAGCATCCTGTTTCCCGTGGACCAGCATCCTGTTTCCTTACTGCCCTCATCACCATGTTTTATACATGTTGGATAAGCATCTACCCATTAAGTGACCAACAACATAGGCTCCTTGTGCTAGTGCAGCTTACCACAGGACCTTTGCACCTCCACTTCAGCTTCTTGACCAGCTGGTACCCAGGTACAAAGCTACCCGTTTCTTCCCTCAAGTGTTGCTTTGGCATCACCTCAGCCAGACCATCCCAAAAGAATCTTACCTAAAGTTACAGCCAGATTCTCGGTCTTCTGAGACCTCCCCCTTTTCTGTTGCTCTAACCACTTGCTCACTGACTACATTATAGTTCTTACTCCTGTCTGCAGCTGACTAAGCTGGAGGGGCAGCCCTGGCTCCATGGGGCCACTTTATAAGTCCCGATGACGGGCGTTTGCCTGGCACAGGCATGCATGAGTTGAGTGGATGGATGGACAGCAGCCTGGGCAGGAACGTGAGGGGGCTGGGAAGCCTACCTTCCTCCTCAGTTACTCTTGCTGTCTTTCTTCCCTTCTTCCTTCATTTGAGGCAAGGCCTTAGGTAGCCCAGGCTTGCATAAGCTTACTGCACAGCGGAGAGAGACTGTGAACATCTGATTTTCTGCTTTCACCTCTCACTGCTTAGAATTACAGGTTTGTGCAACCACATTCTGTTTATGCAACACTGGGCATCAAAGCCTTGCTTTCTGCACATCTACCCACTAAGTGACTTCCCTAAACCCCCTGCTTTTTCTTGTTTGCTTGTTTGCTTGTAAGGTTAGATTTTTTTTCAAACCCTATTTTTAATAAGGGTTCTTAAATGCTTTAACCTCCCTTCTAGCCTACCACCCACCAGAGGTAGTGGAAAAGAAAGATTAATAGGATACAGGGGAAGTGAACCTATTTAGAAATTGTTCTTTGACCAGACAGTGGTGGCACACACCTTTAATCCCAGCACTTGGGAGGTAGAAGCAGGTAGATTTCTGAGTTCAAGGATAGCCTGGTCTACAGAGTGAGTTCCAGGACAGCCGAAGCTACACAGAGAAACCCTGCCTCGAAAAAAAAGAAGAAAGGAATTGTTCTTTGGAGCAAATCCAATCTGCATTGTCAGGAAATTATCAGTTTGGTCCTCAGAAATCAGCCGCGGCAGTTCGATCCACTCACAAACACTTCATAGATATGCTAGCAGTCCAGTTCAGTAGTGTCAGGATAGCAAACACGAATTAGCAGTGGTGGCATGACCTAGCAGAGACAGCCAGGCCTCAACAGAGTCGACAGGAGTCAGCAGGTACAACCAAGACCAGCAGGGACGCCAGGAGCAGTTCTCTGTCATGCCTCTCCAATGAAAATCATCGAAGATGAAGAGTTGAGACCAAAAAGCATTGCAAAGCTAGCTATGCAAGACCCCCTTCCCCTGTTACTGTGTGTTGAGTCCTATTTATACTCCCTCCAAACATCACATGTCCTCCCACAGGTCTTGCCTCACCACGTGAGTCTGTCTTAGCAAAACTCCATGTGAGTCTGTAACAGCTGACATCACTCTGCCCATCAGTCCAAGTCCACAGAAGCAGAAAGAAGTTGCCAGAGCACCACCAGAAGTTTTTTGGTGCATTTCTTTCTATGGAGTCACAGCAAATGGAGCTCAGCAATGCAATGTAAGGTGAACCAATACATGCATGTCATTAACAAAGAGTCCTTTCCCACATGTCCTTTCACATGCCTGCTTTAGAAAAAAATATTTTCGACCGCGCAGGGAGGGAGCCTGCCAGCTTCCCTTCCTCGACCTCTGTTCCCGCGGACTGCGCTGGAGAGACCGGTACCCAGGCTCTCCCCCCAATATAACATCACTTGGGACACGGCCTGTTGGGGCTTCCGTCTGTGCCCGAGGGCGGGTTGGCGCTGTGGTCGTCTGGGTGCCAGATCGGCGGGCCATCGTGACCACAGGGTGAGCGGCGCCACGGAGAGTGCCCTCCGCCATCTTTGCTCCAGTGACCAGGTAGTTGGGACCGCCAGGCTCAGAGACAGACAGGCATAATATCGCTTCGGTTTCAGGCAGCTTGTGTGTAACCTGCTCCCAGGTGCTGGGCTGATCTGCAGTAACCAGCGCGCCAGTTCCGCGGTGGGACCTTCTGCCTGGTGGAGGGACCCCGCGCAGGGAGGGAGCCTGCCAGCTTCCCTTCCGCGACCTCTGTTCCCGCGGACTGCGCTGGAGAGACCGGTACCCAGGCTCTCCCCCCAATATAACATCACTTGGGACACGGCCTGTTGGGGCTTCCGTCTGTGCCCGAGGGCGGGTTGGCGCTGTGGTCGTCTGGGTGCCAGATCGGCGGGCCATCGTGACCACAGGGTGAGCAGCGCCACGGAGAGTGCCCTCCGCCATCTTTGCTCCAGTGACCAGGTAGTTGGGACCGCCAGGCTCAGAGACAGACAGGCATAATATCGCTTCGGGTTCAGGCAGCTTGTGTGTAACCTGCTCCCAGATGCTGGGCTGATCTGCAGTGACCAGCGCGCCAAATCTGCTGTGGGACTTCTGCCTGGCAGAGGGACGCCCCCTCCCCCCCCCAGGAGAGATCACACACCCCTGCACAGGGCAGGAGCCTGCCAGCCTCCCTTTGGCGACCTCTGCTCCAGGAATCCACTAGGCTGAGCCTTTAGATGTGCAAGGCCTCCCCAATATAAGATCACTTGGGGCAAAGCACATTAGGGCTCCAAAGTCACTCAGGAGCAGGCAGGCCCCAGAAATCGGTGCCAGGGGAATCCTGGTAATCCAGGGGGGGCAGAAATAGCTTTGCAGGCTCACAGGAGGTCCAACCAACAGCCAGTGGCAGCAGGACCAACTAACACCAGAGGTATCCAGATGGCAAAAGGCAAACGTAGGAATGTTACTAACAGTAATCAAAGTAATGTGGGACCATCCGAACCCAACTCTCCAACAGCAGCAAGTCCTGGATACCCCACCACACCCGAAAGACAAGATCTGGATTTAAAATCACTTCTCATGATGCTATTAGAGGATCACAAGAAGGACACAAATAAATCTCATAAAGAGTTACAGGAGACCATGAATCAACGGTTAGAAGCCCTTACAAAGGAAACACAAAAATCGCTTAGAGAAATGCGGGAGAACATGGATCAAAAGATGGAGGCGCACAAGGAGACAACACAAAAATCGCTTAACGAGATGAATCAACGGGTAGATGCACTCACAAAGGAATCACGAAATTTGCATAAAGAAATGCAGAAGAATATGGGTCAACAGACGGATGCCCATAAGGAGGCAACACAAAAATTGCTTAAAGAAATGAATCAACGGTTAGATGCCCTTACAAAGGAAACACGAGAACTGCTTAAAGAAATGCAGGAGACGATGGATCAACAGATGGAATCCCATGAGGAGGAAACACAAAAATCGCTCAGAGAAATGCAGGAGAACGTGGGTCATCAGGAAGAAATCCTGAAAGAGGTAATGCAAAAATACCTTAAAGAAATACAGGAAAATACAAACAAACAAGTGAAGGATCTCAGCAAATCCATCCAGGAACTAAAAAAGGAAGTAGAAACAACTAAGAAATCACAAAGGGAGACAACTTTGGAGATAGAAAACCTTGGGAAGAAATCAGGAGTCATAGATGCAAACATCAACAATAGAATACAAGAGATGGAAGAAAGAATCTCAGGTGCTGAAGATTCCATAGAAAGCATCGACTCAACAGTCAAAGAAAATGCAAAATGCAAAAAACGCGTAACCCAAAACATCCAGGAAATCCAGGACACAATGAGAAGACCAAACCTAAGGATTATAGGTATAGATGAGAGTGAAGATTTGCAACTTAAAGGGCCAGTAAACATCTTCAACAAAATTATGGAGGAAAACTTCCCTAACTTAAAGAGAGAGATGCCGATGAACGTACAAGAAGCCTACAGAACTCCAAACAGACTGGACCAGAACAGAAATACCTCCCGTCACATAATAATCAAAACACCGAATGTTCTAAACAAAGAAAGAATACTAAATGCAGTAAGAGAAAAGGGCCAAGTAACATACAAAGGAAGACCTATCCGAATCACATCAGACTTCTCACCAGAGACTATGAAAGCCAGAAGATCCTGGGCAGATCTCATGCAGCACAAATGCCAGCCTAGACTACTATACCCAGCAAAACTCTCAATCACCATAGATGGAGAGACCAAGATATTCCATGATAAAACCAAATTTTCACAATATCTTTCCACAAATCCAGCCCTGCAACGGATAATAGGTGGAAACCTCCAATACAGGGAGAGAAACAACACCCTGGAAAAAATGAGATAATAACCTTCTTGAATCAAACCCAAAAGTAGATAACCACTCAAACATAAAGATAGCGTCAAGAATGGCAGATGGCAATAATCACTATGCCTTAATCTCTCTTAATATCAATGATCTCAATTCCCCAATTAAAAGACATAGACTAGCAGACTGGATACGTAAACAGGACCCAGCATTTTGCTGCATGCAGGAAACGCACCTCAGTGTCAAAGACAAACACTACCTCAGAGTAAAAGGCTGGAAAACAATTTTACAAGCAAATGGCCCCAAGAAACGAGGTGGAGTAGCCATCCTAATATCGGATAAAATTGATTTTCAACCTAAAGTCATCAAAAAAGACACAGAAGGACACTACATACTGATCAAGGGAAAAATCCACCATCAAGAACTCTCAATCCTGAATATCTATGCTCCAAATGCAAGGGCACCCTCATTCGTAAAAGAAACTTTACTAAAACTCAAAGCACACATCGCACCGCACACAATAATAGTGGGTGACTTCAACACCCCGCTCTCTGAAATGGATCGTTCAGGAAAGCAGAAACTAAACAGGGACACAGTGAATCTAATTGAAGCCTTGGACCAAATGGAACTAACTGATATATATAGAACATTGGCTAAAGAATACACCTTCTTCTCAGCTCCTCATGGTACCTTCTCCAAAATTGACCATATAATTGGTCACAAATCAGACCTCAACAGATACAAGAAGATAGAAATAATCCCATGCCTCCTATCAGATCACTATGGAATAAGGGTGGTCTTCAATGGCAACAAAAACAAAAGAAAACCCACGTACACATGGAGGCTGAACAATGCTCTACTCAATGATAACTTGGTCAAGGTGGAAATAAAGAAAGAAATCAAAGACTTTTTGAAAGTTAATGAAAATGAAGGCACAACATACCCTAACTTATGGGACACAATGAAAGCAGTGCTAAGAGGAAAATTCATAGCCCTGAGTGCCGCCAAAAAGAAACGGGAGACAGCATACACTAACAGCTTAATGGCACACCTGAAAGCCCTGGAACAAAAAGAAGCAAATACACCAAAGAGGAGTAGAAGGCAGGAAATCATCAAACTCAGGGCTGAAATCAATCAAGTAGAAACAAATAAAACCATACAAAGAATCAACAAAACGAGGAGTTGGTTCTTTGAGAAAATCAACAAGATAGATAAGCCCTTAGCCAGACTAACCAGAGGGCACAGAGATAGTATCCAAATTAATAAAATCAGAAACGAAAAGGGAGAGATAACAACAGAAACTGAGGAAATTCAAAAAATCATCAGATCCTACTACAAAAACCTGTATTCAACACAACTAGAAAATCTTGAGGAAATGGACAATTTCCTTGACAGATACCAAGTACCAAAATTAAATCAGGATCAAATAGACCATCTAAACCGTCCTATAACCCCTGAAGAAATAGAAGTTGTCATTGGAAGTCTTCCAACCAAAAAAAGCACAGGTCCAGATGGTTTTAGTGCAGAATTCTATCCGACCTTCAAAGAAGACCTAACACCAATACTCTTCAAACTGTTCCACAAAATAGAAACAGAAGGAACACTACCCAACTCGTTCTATGAAGCCACAATTACACTAATACCAAAAGCACACAAAGATCCGACAAAGAAAGAGAATCTCAGGCCAATCTCTCTTATGAATATCGATGCAAAAATACTCAATAAAATTCTTGCCAACCGAATCCAAGAACACATCAAAACGATCATTCACCACGATCAAGTAGGCTTCATCCCAGGGATGCAGGGATGGTTCAATATAAGGAAATCCATCAATGTAATCCACTACATAAACAATCTCAAAGAAAAAAACCACATGGTCATCTCATTAGATGCTGAGAAAGCATTTGACAAAATTCAGCATCCTTTCATGCTAAAGGTCTTGGAAAGATCAGGAATTCAAGGCCCATATCTAAACATAGTAAAAGCAATTTACAGCAAACCAGTAGCCAGCATCAATCTAAACGGAGAGAAACTTGAAGCAATCCCACTAAAATCAGGGACTAGACAAGGCTGCCCTCTCTCTCCATATCTTTTCAATATAGTACTTGAAGTTCTAGCTAGAGCAATTAGACAAGAAAAAGAGGTCAAAGGGATACAAATTGGAAAGGAAGAAGTCAAACTATCACTATTTGCAGACGATATGATAGTATACATAAGCGACCCAAAGAACTCCACCAGAGAACTCCTACAGCTGATAAACGACTTCAGCAAAGTGGCCGGATATAAAATCAACTCAAGCAAGTCAGAAGCCTTCCTATACTCAAAGGATAAGCAGGCTGAGAAAGAAGTAAGAGAAATAATACCCTTTACGATAGCCACAAACCATATTAAGTATCTTGGCGTGACGCTAACCAAACAAGTGAAAGATCTGTATGACAAGAACTTCAAGTCTCTGAAGAAAGAAATTGAAGAAGACCTCAGAAGATGGAAAAATCTGCCATGCTCATGGATTGGCAGGATTAATATAGTAAAAATGAGCATCTTACCAAAAGTAATACACAGATTCAATGCAATCCCCATCAAAATCCCAACTCAATTCTTCATAGAGTTAGAAAGAGCAATTCAAAAATTCATCTGGAATAACAGAAAACCCAGAATAGCTAAAACTATTCTCAAGAGTAAAAGAACCTCTGGGGGAATCAGTATCCCGGACCTCAAGCTGTACTACAGAGCAATAGTGTTAAAAACTGCATGGTATTGGTACAGTAACAGACATGTAGATCAATGGAACAGAATTGAAGACCCAGAAATGAATCCACACTCCTATGGTCACTTGATCTTTGACAAAGGAGCTAAAACCATCCAGTGGAAAAAAGATAGCCTTTTCAACAAATGGTGCTGGCTCAGCTGGAGGTCAACATGCAGAAGAATGCAAATTGACCCATCCTTATCTCCTTGCACTAAGCTCAATTCTAAGTGGATCAAAGATCTCCACATAAAACCAGACACACTGAAACTAATAGAAGGGAAACTAGGGAAGAACCTTGAACATATGGGCACAGGGGAGAATTTCCTGAACAGAACTCCAATAGCTTATACTCTAAGATCAAGAATAGACAAATGGGACCTCATTAAATTACAAAGTTTTTGCAAGGCAAAAGACACCATCAAAAAGACAAAGCGGCAACCAACTAACTGGGAAATGATCTTTACCAACCTTACATCCGACAGAGGGCTAATATCCAAGATATACAAAAAACTCAAGAAGTTAAACTCCAGAGAGGCAAGTAACCCTATTAAAAAATGGGGTACAGAGCTACACAAAGAGTTCTCACCTGAAGAATATCTAATGGCTGAGAAGCACCTAAAGAGATGTTCATCATCCTTAGTCATTAGGGAAATGCAAATCAAAACAACCCTGAGATTCCATCTCACACCAGTCAGGATGGCTAAGATCAAAAACACAG
Organism: Tokudaia tokunoshimensis; assembly: GCA_036184795.1. NCBI lineage: Eukaryota > Metazoa > Chordata > Mammalia > Rodentia > Muridae > Tokudaia > Tokudaia tokunoshimensis. The sequence continues at coordinate 101,604,726 of BTHU01000010.1, forward strand.
GAGACAGCAGTTGTTGGCGAGGATGTGGAGAAAGAGGAACACTCCTCCACTGCTGGTGGAATTGCAGGCTGGTACAACCACTCTGGAAAGCAGTCTGGCGGCTCCTCAGAAAACTGGGCATGACACTTCCGGAGGATCCGGCTATACCACCCCTGGGCATATACCCAGAGACTTTACCTGCATGCAATAAGGACACATGCTCCACTATATTCATAGCAGCCTTATTTATAATAGCCAGAAGCTGGAAAGAACCCAGATGTCCCTCAACGGAGGAATGGATTCAGAAGATGTGGTATATTTACACAATGGAATACTACTCTGCAATTAAAAACAATGAATTCACGAAATTCCTAGGCAAATGGTCAGAACTTGAAAATATCATCCTTAGTGAGGTAACCCAATCACAAAAGATCACACATGGTATGAAGTCACTGATAAGGGGATATTGACCCAGAATCTCAGAATACCCTAGACACAATCAGCATATCAATAGATTTCTAAAAAGATGGAAGGAGAGACCCCTGGTCCTGGAAAGACTGGATGTAGGGGAACGCCAGGACAGAGTAATGAGAGGGGGTTGAACGGAGAAAAGAGGGAGGGAAGGGGGCTTATGGGACTTTCGGGGAGGGAGGAAACGGGAAAGGGGAAGTGATTTGGAATGTAAATTAAAAAAATAAAATAAAATTAAATTAAAAAAAAAACAAAAAAAAAGAAAAAAATATTTTCTCCTGTATTCTCCTCAGTGAAGCATTCCTTCACATGTCTGCCCCAGCAAAACACCATCCTACACAACTGACTTTCCAAAGAAACCAGAAGTTTCCCCTTCATTTGGATTTTGGATTTTGGTTTTTGGTTTTTGTTTTGTTTTGTTTTGTTCTGTTTTGTTCTGTTTTTCAGAATAGGGTCTCTGTGTAGCCCTGACTCTCCTGGAACTTGTTTCATAGACCAGGCTGTTCTCAGGCTCAGAGATCTGCCTGCCACTGCCTCCTAAGTACTGGGGTTAAAAGTGTGTGCCCTCCATTGTCCATGTTACCCCCAGAGGCCATGTTGATGTCTGTTATTCATGCTACAGCCAGGGGATGTGCTGGTGTCTGTAGCTTGAACTCCTGCCTCAGACTGTGCTGATGCCCAGGGTCCACCTGGATGTCTGTGGTCTGTGATGCCACCAACGGCCATGATGATGTCAGTGGTCAGCACTGTAGCCAAGGATCTTGTTGATGTCTGTGGTCCATGTTGCAGCCCTAGACTTTGTGGAAATCTGCAGCTATGTGGATGTCTGTGGTCTGTGTTGCCACTCGGATCCATGTCTTTGTCCATGGCCCACGCTGCAGCTGGAGACCATGTGGATATCCATGGTCTGTGCCCCTACTAGAAGCAATGTTGATGTCCCTGGCCCATGCTGTAGCCAGAAACCATGTGAAAGTCCATGACCCAAGCTGTTGGTCAAGGAAGCTTCTTTTGCAGTTGAGAATGAGAAACACCGAAGGCTTCGGTGGCAACCTCTCCCCCGCCCCCACCTCCAACCCTAAAAAGAAATAGTCTGGACAGGAAGCCATTGAGAGAACTCTTCATGATTGATGGCTTCTGGTGGCTGGGGTGAGAGAGTGCAGGTGGGGAAGGACTCATTTTCTTTAAGGAGCTGCCCACTGGAAATTTGACCATGTTCCACTGAGTAAGTGGGCAACACAAATTGGACTTGGTCTTCTTCTTCTTTTTCTTCTTCTCTTTCTCCTTCTTCTTCTTCTTCTTCTTCTTCTTCTTCTTCTTCTTCTTCTTCTTCTTCTTCTTCTTCTTCTTCTCCTCCTCCTCCTCCTCCTCCTCCTCCTCCTCCTCCCCCTCCTTCTCCTCCTCCCCCTCCTCCTCCTCTTCTTCTTCTTCTTCTTCTCTTTCTCCTTCTTCTTCTTCTTCTTCTTCTTCTTCTTCTTCTTCTTCTTCTTCTTCTTCTTCTTCTTCTTCTTCTTCTTCTTCTTCTCCTCCTCCTTCTCCTCCTCCTTCTCCTCCTCCTCCTCCTCTTCTTCTTCTTCTTCTTCTTCTTCCTCTTCCTCTTCTTCTTCCTCTTCCTCCTCCTCCTCTTCCTCCTCCTCCTCTTTTTCTTTTGTTTTTGGGACGGTCACAAGAGTGGAGGATGGACCTGGGATGACTGGGAAGTGATTGTGACTAGGGTGCATTATGTGAAATCTCCAAATAATCAATACAATATTGTGCTTAAAAAACTAATAAACAGGGGCTGGAGAGATGGCTCAGTGGTTAAGAGCACTGACTGCTCTTCCAAAGGTCCTGAGTTCAAATCCCAGCAACTACATGATAGCTCACAACCATTCATAATGAGATCTGATGCCCTCTTCTGGGGTGTCTGAAGACAGCTACAGTGTACTTACATATAATAAATAAATAAATCTTTTAAAAAACATAAATCTTAAAAAAACTAATAAATTTTTATTTATAAATTGTCCTAGAGTGGCATATTTAAAAAACTCCATATATTTAAAAAATAGTAATATAGGCTGGAGAGAGGGCTCAGTCATCAAGAGTACCTGATGATCTTGCAGACGACCCAGGTTTGGTTCCCAGCACTCACATGGTGACTCACAATCATCTGTAATTCCAGTTCCAGAGGATCGGATGCCCTCTTCTGACCTCCTTGAGTATATGTGGTGCACATACATACATGCAGGCAATCATACACATAAATAAAAAGAACTTAAACATTTAAAATAATAATAACTGCAAACATACAGCCAAGGGTCAGCTTTATACTCTACTAACTCCTTTAGTCCTCATAAGAAAGTGAGGCAGGAGCTATCATTATTCCCTGTCTGAGGCAACCGGAACTCAGTGAAATCAAGCCACTTGCCCACAGTCACACAGCTAGTTAGTGGAAAGGCTAGGCTAGGGCCCAGATAGGCTCTTCTCTGAGCAGGAAGCATACAAATATTGCTTACATATGAAGAGCAGGCTTTGAAGCCAGGAGACCCCAGGCAAAGTGTCCACTCATTTCCGGCAGCCTCTGGGCCCTTGCCGGTCCCAGCGTGGTGTGTGAGCAGTACAAGTCACTTCTGCTCCCTGATGGGAAAGCATCTGATACCAAGAGTCACTTCCCCAAAGCTTTCAAGTGACAAAAGAGGAAATGAGGAGGAGAAAGAAGAAATGAGCTGGGCCTGTGTCAGTCCAAAACCAGGGTGTGTGGTTTTCAGCAGAGGCCTGGGGCCAGCCTGGAGGCACGCGCAGTCACCCAGCTGACTGGACATGGGCCAGGTGTCTTGTCTTTCTGGTGTGCATGTGTGTGTGTTGAAGACTTGAGTTTACATCTGTAACTGAGGATGACTTTGAAATTCTCACCCTCTTTCCTGTGCTTCCTTCTGAATGTTGAGATTACAGGAGTGTGCTACCATACCTGGTTTAAGTGGTACTGGGGACTGCAAACTGAGCCCCATCCCTAGGCCTGTGTGAGGTAGTGTTATTTATGTGTATGTGTGTGTATTATCATAGGGAAGTCTGTGAACAATTTGGGAAGAGAGAAGAGACAGAGGCTGCCCACCTTCCTTGTGAGATATTTGACTGCCCTGGGAGGAAGATAGGGCCTACAGGCCATTCGTGGAAATACTAGGGATAGTGGCCGCCTGCTGAGTCCCACATGCAATGCCTAGATGGAAAAAGAGACCAGTGAGCCAGCCTTGTGAGTCAGCATCTAGCAGCCATCTCTGCAGGTCACACAGTGGTGGGCATGATGTCACCAGGCCCTGACGAAAAGCAGTGCCCTTCTCCATAAACAGAAACAATAGAATTAGAGATGCCCAGATGCCCACTGGTGTCCTGGGTATCATCACTGCCTAAAACTTCTGCCTTAGTTACATACAAAGCTGTGCATACTGGGTTACAATATAAACTCTTCTTTAGTTACATGCAAAACTGTGCATACTGGGTTACAATGTAAAAGCTATTCTTCTTGATGTGGCTTGCAACTCAAGAAAAAAAAATTTGATGCAAAATATCTAAAAGAGAAAACAGGAATAGGCTGGGAATAGTTTCCTAGGGTGGGAGGAAGGTGTCAGCCGGGCAGACATCACAGAATTCTGTATGTTTTTGTTTTAAGCAATGAGTGTGTGTTGCTTTTGCAAGGAAGGAAAGCCTGTTTTTAAGGCTTTTCAGGACAATAAAAAATTCTTGCCTCCATCACTGGAAAGAACTGTAAGAAAGGCTAATGGCACCTGCATTCCCCTCTCCAGGAAGCGCGCTGAGAAAAGCCTTCATTCTCAAAACCTGACCAGGTTCCCCCGGCAGTAGCGTCCCAACTGGCCCTCCACACCACACCTGAAGGTCAGGGAAATCCCACCCACAGCTGAGCGCACCAGACTCAACCCCAGGGTGACTGTTATCCACAAAGTGTTGCTCATGGATGTTGCCAACCACACCAACCGCCACCCGTGGGCTGTTGGCTTTGTTTTCTTTGCTTATTTTGAGGTTTGTGGGTTTTGTTTTTGAGATAGTCTCACATAGCCCAGGCTACCCACACACTCCATAAGTAGCTAAGGAAGATGTTGATTCCCGATCCGCTGGCCTCCACCTGAGTGCGGATGTGACACTGAGCACCACACCTGGTTTGTGTGACACTGCGGATGCAGCTGGGCTTTGTGCCTACCAGCCGAGCCCCAGTCACAGCCCTACGTTTTTAAAAAGTTTGGTTTTAATTTTTTTCTTAAAAAAGGGGGGTCTCATAATATAGCCCAAGCTGGCCTTGAACTTGAGATCCTTCTGCCTCAACTTCCTAACTGCTGGGTTCACAAGTGTGTGCCAACACACACACACACACACACACACACACACACCTTTTCCCCTCCCTCCCTCTCTTCTTTCCTTTCTATATTTGGGGTGTTTTAGTTTTTGTTTTGTTCAGGCAGGGTCTCATTCTGCAACTCAGGCTGGCCTGACATTCAGATTGTAGTCCAGGCTGGCTTGGGCTTCCCCAGTTCTCGGCAGCAGCCTCCCAGGCTCCAGGACCGCAGTGTGCACCATGCCTGACTTCCTGTTCTGCTTTTAGGATCCTTTCCTTCGGCAAATTCCCAGAAGTGCAATAGCAGAGAGGCCTTTGTTGTTTCCAGGGCCTGAACTGCTCAGCCAGACTGCTGGGAAAGGGGCGGGGCATTTGCCTTTCCAAAGGACCGCCAGGCCAGCAGCCGTAAGAGCTGTGTCCTGGGATCCAAGACATCTGTTCTCTGTGTCAGGAACCAGAGTAGAGCAGGAAACAGAAAACGCCTTTCCAAGAACAGGCGTCAGGACATGAAGGACTACAGGGGACCCTCAGCAGGAGCTGGCCAAAGGCCCCTATAGCAAGAAGAAACCCTTTCTCTCTCCGTGTGGATCCTGATCTTGGCCCTCCACACCCACCCTTTAGGGAAGATCAGACATTTCTTCTTGTACTGACTGTGGTCCGGGACCTTCTGAGGAATGACTGTTAACGTCACTGGCCACCATGCTTCCCTAAGAATGTGGCCCTAGCATGTGGTATGTGCCCTTCAGTTGGGTAGAACTGGTCTGGTGTCTTTCTGCTCTCTGAGATCTTAGGGACACCCTTGCTCCATCCCCAGTCCAGGTTCCTGCTTCCTGCTCCCAGACAGGACCCCGCCCATTTCCTGGATGGATGCGCACGAGATGGAAACTATCAACTTCCTGTGTCCCAGCCCTAAGAGTATGTAGGCTTCTTCCCAGCCCTGGGTCCCTGCAGCTCAGTGGGCCAAGAAGGGGATCCAGCAGCTTCAGAGAATGAAAGAAACAGCTGGGGAAGGAAGAGGAGCTTTGGTAGCAAGCAGGACAGAGCGAAGAACAGCCAAGGAGGGTCAGGACCTGACAGAGGGGAGGAGGACAGAGAGGAAAGCCGAGTGCTAATGTCACTGAGCATCTCAGTGGTGTGGGGAGGGGGAAAGTGGAATGCTCACATCTGAGGTTTCCCCTCAGGTTTTTGCAGCCCCCTTGTCCCTCAGGAAGCCACCAGCAGCTGCCCCTTAAGTATAAAGCCCATAGAGCCACTGTGGCCTCACTGTTCCTCAGACACCAGCTTTTGATTACATGGGGTCTGCCTTGTTGCTAGTCTTGTGTCTTGCTTGCTGTGGAGTGCCACAGACACACACACACACACACACACACACACACACACACACACACACACACACGGAGAAGGACAGTGCTCTTGCCCTTTACCCTCTGCCCACCTCCCATGCAGTTTCAAATTTCAAGGACCTCTCAGCCACTGACAGATCTTGGGTTTGTTTATTGCTAATTATTTTGTTTTTGAGACGTGGTCTTACTATTTAACCCTGACTGGCTTGGAGCTTTCTATGTAGACCAGGCAGGCTTTCAACTTACAGATCCATCTGCCTGTGACTCCAGGGGCTGAAATTACAGGGATGTGGCCCCACAGTCAGCTGTTTTTCAATTTCTCTTGATTTACTATCATCATTAGTGTGTGTGTGTGTGTGTGTGTGTGTGTGTGTAGGTGTGGGTGTATATGAGTGTGTGTGAGTTAATGTATGTGTGAGTGTATGTGTGTGTATGTTTGTGTGAGTGTGTGTATATGTGTGAGTGTGTGTATATGTGTGTGAGTTATGTGTGTGAGTGAGTGTGTGTGAGTAACTGTATGTGAGAGTATGTGTATATATGTGTGTGAGCACATGTGTATGTAAGTGTGTGTGTGAGTGTGTGTGATTGTATGTATGTGTGTGAGTATGTATGTGTGAGTGTATATGTGTGTATGTGTGAGTGTATATGAGTGTGTGTGAATAAGTATATGTGTGAGTGAGTATATGTGTGTGTGAATGACTGCAAGTGTGTGTGTATGTGTGTGTGTGAGTGCATGTGTGTGCACATGCTACGCATGTAGTCATAGGAGTCAGCTCTCCCGGCTTCATGGAGTCCAAGGACTGAACTTAGGATGCCCAGACCCACGTGACAAGCAGAGCTCACCATTTGAGATCAGGCCTCATCCCCCAGTCTACCTCCCTAGTGCTGGGGAGACACCTGTGACACTTGGGACTGACCCAGCACTTTGTTCATGCTTGCTTCACCAACTGCGGCCCCCAGACTCTCTCTTAATCTTTATATGCACCATGGGTAGGCACTGTTATCAGCTCCATTATATGGATGAAGAAACTGAGCTCAGAGAGCTTTCTGGAACAGTCCCAATCACACAACTACAGGGAGTTAGCTCAGGTCTTGGCCTAGGCATCTGGCTCCAGAACCCCTCTCTGTGCAGTCACTCTCCTAAGCCGCCTGTAGCCTGGCTTGCTTTCTGTAATCATCTGGAACAATGCACAGCAGGGCAGGCGGTCCACAGGCAACCCACTCAGCCTAGCTGGCCGCTGTGTGGGAAAACTGCTAATTAAGGTCAAAGTCTACCCTTGACTGGATAGCATTCTGGGGTTCAGCATGTAACAGAAGACTCCTTCGTTAGCAGAGTTTCTCCTCTGACCTTGTCCGGGGAGTTTTAGGCCCCAACACTCGCCTCTACCTGGGGAATGTCACGAAGCTCAATTAGTTTATAGGATCAATTTCCTTTCTCCAGACAAAACTTGTTCAGCTAACACCTGAGATTCCTGAAATGCTTCCCATGCTAATGAGCCATGCCAGGTCCCCTGAATACCCAGCCAATGACTTTTGCCATACTGGATGTCCCTGTCCTCAGTCCCCCAAAACTTTATAAATCTTCAGTCACCCTAACTAAAGTTGATCAAGTGGTCCTCATTCACCGTACCTAAGGGGCTTCTGAACCCCTGTTTGATGTCTGCATCCACCTCAGGCCTTGACCATTGCATGTGACCCTCCTATGGCCCCTGCATGACTGCTGTTGAGGACAGTGCTGTCAGCCCAAGCCTGTTATTCTGACCCACAGGAGAACAGCCTGAGTCCTTTAGTCCTTTGAAAATTGGTGAAAAAAAATCTCAAAATTAATTCTCTTTTCGCTCTGACTGCTAGAAAACTCAAAACCTACCACACATCCCGGTGTGCATTAACCTGGGTATCAGCTAGGCCGGTTTGAAATTCCTTGCCTCTATTAGTTCTAACCACAGTTTCCTCATTTCCCATTGATTTTGTTAGTATCCTTGTAAATTATATCAAGTCCATGTCAGGAAGCAGTAAGAGTGTAAGTCCACAGGTCATGGACACATTACAAGCTCCCAACCTGGGCACAGTTCACAATCTAGGTCAAGCCCTTCCTTACTGTCAGGAAGCTGGTGGTTAGGGAATGTTTGTCCCTGGCCTTTAGCTGATAGTCGTTGCCACATGCTGTCATGGCAATCCAAGATGTTTCTGAGTGATGCCAAGAAATCTTCAGAAGCAAAAGCCTGGGCCCACTGAAGACAGGGGATTTACACAGCACTGGTGGATCTTGAGCAGGGAACCTCCAACTGAAGCCACGGCCAGTGTCACTACACAATGACCCCTCCAGGTTTCTTGGTCACAGAGCTCTCCCTGTTCTGCTGCTCACCGAAACCCCAGGGAGTGGAACTGGATCCTTGCCTCTTAACTGTCCTTAAGTAGAGTTGAGCGAGGCCAGGCCTGCGGCTAACATTACTCTGCAAGTAGAAAACACAAAAGAAGGAAGAAAAAGTGGGTTCAAGAGCAGCAATCCCTAAGTCAGATTTGTTTGTGTGCGTGAGACCATGTCTTAGGTAGTCGAAGATGGCCTTGAACTCCCTCACTGTGCTGGGGAGGCAGACAGGCGATCTTCTCCAGCAGCAGTGAGGTTCACCGAGAGCATCCTGGGTAGGATGGCCACAGCATGAAAGGAATCTGAGCAGCTGGACGTTCCAGAGATAATGAAGACACCTACAATCCACTCTCAGAGCTCATGAGTGTATCACTCACAGCAGCCGATCATCAAACATCCACATCAAGTCACCATAGTGACACACTGATCCCTCTACCTATGAGGTGAAACACTGATGTGCCTCATGAGGCTTCCAAAACCCTAAAACACCACAGAAAGAACAGGCCCAGAAGACTCAGAGCAGTGTCTCCACGGGGGACCACAGGGACCCGAAGGGAACAACTAAAAGGACCTGGTGTCCTTGGTGAGATAGAACAACCTGGAAATGGACTGTGGGGGTAGCTGTGCAATCCTGAAAAGCAATTGGCTAATTATTTTTGCAAAAAAAAAGCAGGACAATTTTATTTGGGGCTAAGCAATAGTATAAATTAAAGAAAGATTGGTAACAGACCATGTCAGGGGGGTCTCAAGTGCTTGCAATCATTTTAAATGGGGTGAATTATATCTCAATAAAGCTATAGCATTTTCTCTTTTCTAATAAGGAGGTGGAAGATTATTCCAGGGCCACAGGCAAGTGTCAACTTCTCTGTCTGTAGGTGGTCATGAAGTGGTTCTTCGGTCTAGAGGATAGGGTTGTAATGAGGGGTGTCCTGCCAGAGCCAGCCTGCGATGTCTATGGAGCTGGGGTCCAGCTTCTGCATGTGTCCTTTCTACTACCATGTTCTTTGCCCTAATTCTGTCAAGACTGGTTTCAGGAAGGAGGAGAGCCCCTAAAATCAGTACCCCCACTATTTTGTCCTAGAAAGGACACTAAAGCCTTCCCAGTGTCTGAGTGTCAGCCCTGATCTATGCTCCAAACCCAAATGTGGCTTGTCATTTTCTGTATTAAGACAGTAGGCATTGTGAAGCATACCTGTAACCCTAGCACTCAGGAGACCGATTCAGAAGGTTGCCACGAGGTGAGGGATGGGCTACAGAGTGAGACCAGCCAGGGCTACCCAGCAAGATCTTGTCTCTAAAAAACTACCTATCTAAGTGACTAGATAAATAGATGAATGAATGAAAGAAAGAAAGAAAGAAAGAAAGAAAGAAAGAAAGAAAGAAAGAAAGAAAGAAAGAAAGACGACAAGTGGTTATCCAAGTCTATTTCCACTGCTACTGTTGGCTTTGAGGATCTTTGGGAATACCACTAATGCCTGTCACTAATCCTGCATGGTAATCCAGGCTGGCGGGGCTGTGTGGTGGGGACCCACAAAGAGGCGAGTGTGCGGGAAGCTGTGCTCATACAATGGCCCTTCAGAAGCTGGTCCCTGGGGAAAGCAGAGGATCTCAATCAACAAGGCCGAAGAAAGAAATGTCTGTCTTCATTTGGGCCCCACCCCCACAGGCACAGGGCCAAGAATGCAGCCAACATCTATTAATTTTCTAAAATTATGCCTAGGCTGGGGGTGAGCAGAGCTGAGGATTGGAAGAGGAAGTGGTAGACGGGAAGCAGGCAGGCAACTTGCAGCCCGGGCCCCTCCAGCATCAGGTGAGCGCTGGGAAGCATGGAGGGAGCGCCTGCCTGCAGATGTCACAGAAAACCAAAGCCCTCTGTGTGTGGCCACCCCAGGGAAGTTAACTCTGTCACTGCCCTCTCCTCTCTGGTCATTGCAGCTTTCCACAGAACAGAGGAGGAATGGGAGGATGTCCTCTAGCTGCCCCACTAAAGGAAGATTCAAAGAGAAAACAGTGAGTGCAGGTAGGGTCGCTCTGTCAGGTGGCACAGGTTGTACATTGCAGGACTGCAGGGGGACACTTTTCTGGGTAACACCCTTATCCAAGTGCCCAAACCCTCTTTCCCTCACTGAATCTAGGGTGACAGCAGGCAAGTTCAGGGAGGTCCTCAAGATGCAGGGTAGTCTATTTCTTGGCATGTTGCGCAGTTCAGTTTGCTGCTGCTGCTGCTGGTGGTGGTGTGTTCGCAATCATTCTTTCCCATGGTTAAGGTTTTAGGGTGCATACAGAACAAGGGTTGCACCAGTGTGGCTTCACTTCTGAGTGCCATCACATCTGTTCTCATTTGTTCCCCTCCCTCGATGAACCTACCCCTCCCCCGAGTCCCTTTCATCTTCTAAGCAGTGTCCCCTCGACCCTCCAGCCATGTGAGTTCCATCACCTGCCGCCCCCTTCCCTGAGACTCTTCCTCCCTCCTCTTCCCTTTTTCCCTTTTCCCGGACAGCAAACACACATGTATAAGTAGAGAGATAACTGCATACATATAGATAGGCATACACACACCCATATATAGACAGGCATACTCTGTAATAAAGTTGTTCTCCCAGCTTCCGTCTGAGTTCACTCTTAAATTCTTTTACTAATGAGACTAAGAACCCCAAAGCACCCTTGCCCCTGATTGTTCCAGTGTCAGTCTTGCTATATAGCCCAGGCTAGCCTGGAACTCACTGTGTAGCTAAGGCTGGACTTGAACTCATGGTAATCCTTCTATTTTGACCTCTAAGTACTGGGTTTCAGACCCGGGACAAGCGGCTGAGGTCCTAAGACAGCGTGTCTACAGTGAGAAGAGCGCCAGCTGCTGTTCTAGAGGTCCTGAGTTCAACTCCCAGCAACCACATGGTGGCTCACAACCACCATGGGATCTGATGCCCTTTTCTGATGTGTCTGAAGACAGCGACAGTGTACCCACATATATGAAATAAAAAATAAAACTAAAAACCAATTTAAAAAGTTGGCAAAGGCCGGTTATGAAGGTTGGAGAACATGAAAACTGTAAAAGGTGACAGGAGAGTGACAGGGTACGTAAAAGAAATGAGAAGATTCTTCAGAGCTCCCTCTCACTACACTACTGTGGCGTAAGACTTCCAGAGTGTTAATGCTCTTAACCAAAATCACTTTACTTGGCTTTTACTATGACTCAAAGGCGTGGGTCTGCTGCTCTTTCTGCAGTGTGGATTTCAGTACAGATGACAAACAGCGTAATACTAACATATCTAAAATGCATCTCTTTTTCTGACCTTAAAAGATTCTTGCAAGCTTTGGGGAATCCACTTGGTTCCACATCTCACAGGTCAAACGGACTCCAATAAGTACTGTTATTCAACAGTCTATTTCTCCCCCTCTGATTTTGAGGGTGGGATCTATTCCCTTTTCCACAGACCTGGGACACCCCCCCCACCTGCAACCATCAAGACCATGAGCCTAAAAGTTTCAAACATACATCCAAGCAAAATTTTTCTGCCTAAACTCTTTAATTTTATTTCCTGCCCTAACATATATATCTGCCCCAGCATCCTACCAAATCCAAGTGTTTCCTCATCCAGGACAGCTCCAAAGCTCACAGGTACTCCAGTCTAGCCTCACAAACGGTTCCATCTCTAGCCCCAGATGGTCCTGCAGAGCTTGGACAGCACTCCAGTTTTTGGACCCCCAATAACAATGTCCAATGTCAGCAGGAAGTAGTCATAGACGATTACGTCATTCTTATTCATTTATTATCAACAAAAGGCTGGGATGTTGTGAGTCAGACCAGGGACAAGGGTCTGAGGTGCGTATTTAACATACCAAAGTAGACCTGGCCTCCAGGTTCTCCCAGCATTCTTCAGTCCCCACCTGTTACAGGGCGTGGCTGGCACACCCTCCATCCATGCTGAACTTTGCAGCCCAGAGGCTGGGCTTCCTCTCACCCAGACACTCTTTTCTATAAAATCCAGACACTTCAGTTCTCTCTTCCTGCCCCCACCTCTGCATTTCTCTTCTCTCTCTTTCTTTTTCTTTTTTTTTTAAAGATTTCTTTATTTTATTTATTTGAGTACACTGTCACTGTCTTCAGACACACCAGAAGAGAGCATCAGATCTCATTATGGATGGTTGTGAGCCACCATGTAGTTGCTGGGAATTGAACTCAGGACCTCTGGAAGTGCTCTTAACCACTGAGCCATCTCTCCAGCCCCACCCACCTCTTCTCTTCTTCTCTTCTTCTCTTCTCTTCTCTTCTCTTCTCTTCTCTTCTCTTCTCTTCTCTTCTCTTCTCTTCTCTTCTCTTCTCTCTCTCTCTGTCTGTCTGTCTGTCTTTCTCCCCCCCCCATGCTTTCTCTCTTTCTCTTCACCATCCCTCTGCCTCCCTCAGCATGGGGACTTCACTCACACACACACACACACACACACACACACACACACACACACACCCCGTGGTCAGTGAACTTACCTGAGAGCTGCCACTAATAACCCTGCCTTTATATTTAATTTGCCCTAAATCAGCTCATTTAGTTAGCAGAGATAACTTATCAATATCTATCTCAATCTGAACATCAGATAAACAATTTCTAGTACCATGTTTGCCTCCATGTGACACATGACACACTTAAAAAGCCATTTGCTGCCTATCAGACATTTAGGCATACCTGGGGGTCCTGTGTTTTCATTAATAATCCTGGTACACACACACACACACACGCACACACACACACCAGGGCCAGGCCTGTGAGGAGTCTATCCTTACCAGGAAATACCTGTAAATCTGCAGCTAATTAAGAGCAGAGCCCCACTTCCCCACCTTGTGGAGACAGCAACACACATGCACGCATGCACACACACACACACACACACACGCATGCACAAGTCTCTCTGTGAACTTGTTCCTTCCCCTAGTAGTTGTGGAGTCACCATGTGGCCAGTTGCAAAGGGTTGCTACTGCCTGGCACCTACAGATCCATGGGAAGGGGAGGATGAGGACTCCGAGTCAGAGGACACTGCTGGCTTCCCAAGCCAATCTTTTGTAGGTCCTGCCTAGCCTAGACTTCCACCCTGGGCTGCTTCTGAAAGTCAGGTCATGTGACCTTCTAGGATGGTGACAGTGGCATTCTGGGGCATTTATGGGGACCCACTGGAGAGGGCAGGCTCCTCCCTGTCTCTGGACATGTGGGAGAAAGGAGAAAGGAAAGTTCTCAGGCAGGTAACTCCAGGGCTATTTCCATGGCAATATCTCCTGATTTAGGTGGGGACGCCTGTGGTCATAAGATACTGCATTCTTGTGGCCAGGGAGCCCAGCCCAACATCTGTACACAAGGGAAACTACACAGTAATAACCCCAGGTCTGGCCCCCAAGCCTCAGCAGAACACACCCTAGTCACCACTCCCACATCTCTGTGAGCGTGACCCTAAGAGGACAAAGGGACAGAAGGACATGCTTAGGGTGTGTGTCATCTATCCTAGGATTCTACTGGAGGCTAGGCTGGACCCAAACACTCCGCTGATAGATATCTCAAACCTGCCCTCCTAGTGGCTTCTCAAGCTTCCTACCCTGATCTCTGGAGACTCTGGGGTACTTTGTAGCTATGAAAGCTGTTCTGTTCTGAAGACAATCAGAGCCTAGGGTGCCCTCCTTCCAGGAGCTCCTGTGACAGACAACCAGACGGGAGTCAAGCAAGATACCGGTCCAGCCCCTTCGGCTGTCAGACTGTCGAAACAATGGTTCCCCCAAACTGGAATTTCCCCAGGAATTTCTGGAGGAAGGAAGGGCTGATGCGGGTGCAGCATGAGGAACTTGTCTCCCCGAAGAGATTTTCTGTGGATCTGAACTTGTCAGACCACCTTCATGAGGGACTGAGGCAGAGACGATAGAGATGGGCAAAACTATACCTGCTCAGAGATGCCCAACCACACAGGCCTCCTGGCCTGAGATTTAAACCTAGCCCTCAGGTCGAGATCCTGAAGGAAGCTGGGGGTTGGGGAAGTTATCACCTCTTCCTGACATGGCCTCATCATATAAACCTCCTCTCTCTGCTTTCCACTGTTACGTGTCTGTCTAATTGGCCTGTTGAGGACAGGAGGCCCAGCCTAGCACGTGAGGGCGGCCCAGCCCCAGGCTCTGACTCTGACTCCAGTGCCTCTAGCAGCTCAACAAGGTTTTAGTTGTTTGGGTTTTTACTGTGCTGGGGACCGAAGCTAGGGTTTTCTCCAGCAGGCATCAGCTTTGCCAGGGAGCCATACCTGGTAAAAGAGCCCTCTGGCTGGACATTGGATCTGGGCACCCTCTCCTGATGATGGAGCTCCAGAAGCCCCTGGGGGCTGGCAGTCAGGGAAGGTTTCCTGGAGGAGGCTACTCTTGACGTCTCAACCTTAGAAAAGAACAAAGGAGCAGCAAGGCTGTTGCCACTGGAGACAATGGCAAAGCTTTCCTCTCTGGTCCAAGTACAAATGCTGATACTGTGTGCAGACAATGAGCACTGCAGATGCCTGAAGAGTGCTCCCCACTGTGAGTGCTCCAACCATGATTCAGATGCATTGCATAAACCCTGCCTCCTGTTTACCTGTATGTAGTAACCCCGCCTCCGTCCACCCAACCCAGCTTCCCTTTGTGTCTGTCTGTGTTTGTCATTTCTTCACATCCTCACAGAGCCCGGTCAGGGCAAGTCCTTGCAGCAGTATGTGGGTGCATTAACCAAAGGTTGGCGCTCTTCCGGGGGACCATGTTGGTGGCTCAGAGGTAACTTCAGAGGACCTGGTGCCCCTACCCCTGTGGGCACCTGTACTCAGATGCACAGATACATACGTATATATGATTTAAGGTAATGAAAGCAAACCTTTCCAAGCCAGGTGTGATGGAACATGCCTGTAATCCCAGCACCCAGGAGGCAGAGGCAGTTAGACTTCTGATCCCCCTGCCTCCACCTCTAGGTGCTGGGATAACAGGTGTGCACCACCAGGCCTGGCTCAGCTCTTGCCTTTCCCCACCTCTCTTCCCACCACTCACTGGGCCTTCATGGGACCCTAGCTTTATAACCAAATGTTCCAGATCCTGAGATGCTCTCTCAGGCTTACCTGGGAGCCAGGAGGGGGAGCTGAAGAGTCAATGGCTGTTCAGATGAAGCCTGTTGATTCTGGGTAGGAAGGTCAGTGAGCCCCTCTGATTTTTTTTTTTTGGTTTTTTTTTTTTCAAGAACAGACCAAAAAGTAGAGGTTTCCTGGAAAATCCTCCAGTTTTTAAAACCTTTCTGAGCTGGGTGTGGTGGTATCCACCTCTAATCCCAGCAGAGGCAGGTGGATTGCTATGAGTTCCAGGTTGGCCAAAGGCGATCTTGTCTCAAAAAACAACAACACAAATGAAGAAAACAAAACAACCAAAGGTGCACCTCTGTCCCTCTGTCTGTCCCTCTGTCCCTCTGTCTGTCCCTCTGTCTCTGTCTCTGTCTCTCTCTGTCTCTCTGTCTCTGTCTCTGTCTCTCTCTGTCTCTCTCTCTGTCTCTGTCTCTGTCTGTCTCTCTGTCTCTGTCTCTCTCTGTCCCTCTGTCTCTGTCTCTCTCTGTCTCTCTGTCTCTGTCTCTCTCTGTCTCTCTGTCTCTCTGTCTCTGTCTCTGTCTCTCTCTCTGTCTCTGTCTCTCTCTGTCCCTCTGTCTCTGTCTCTGTCTCTCTCTGTCTCTCTGTCTCTGTCTCTGTCTCTCTCTCTGTCTCTGTCTCTGTCTGTCTCTCTGTCTCTGTCTCTCTCTGTCCCTCTGTCTCTGTCTCTCTCTGTCTCTCTGTCTCTGTCTCTCTCTGTCTCTCTCTGTCTCTCTGTCTCTCTGTCTCTGTCTCTGTCTCTCTCTCTGTCTCTGTCTCTCTCTGTCTCTCTGTCTCTGTCTCTCTCTGTCTCTGTCTCTCTCTGTCTCTCTCTCTCTGTCTCTCTGTCTCTCTGTCTCTGTCTCTGTCTCTCTCTGTCTCTCTGTCTCTGTCTCTCTCTCTCTCTCTCTGTCTCTCTCTCTGTCTCTCTCTCTGTCTCTGTCTCTCTGTCTCTCTGTCTCTCTGTCTCTGTCTCTCTCTCTCTCTGTATGTGTGTGTGTGTGTGTTAGTGTGAGATAGTGTACAGAGGACAGTTTGTAGGAGTTGCTCTCTCCTTCTACCATGTGGGTCCAGGGACCATCAAGCTTGGCAGCAAGCTCCTTTACCCACCAAGCCATCTAACTGGCCCCACGCTCTCCAAATTTTAATTGTGAGTTCAAATTAGACAATATAAAATGACATAAAGAGCTGGAGAGATGGCTTGGTGCTTAAGAGCTCTGGTTGCTTTTGCAGAGGACCCAGGTTCAATTCCAAGCATCCACACGGTGGCTCACAGCCCGCTGTAGCTCTAGTTCCAGGGAATCTAATCACCACGGGCCAGGGATACACATGCCAAACCTCATATGCACAAAAATAAAGAAGATTTCAGAAAAAATGGAGCAAGACAGAGCCAAGCAAATACACAAGTGGGAGTCTGGCCAGCACTCCGGCAGGGTACAGGGAGCCAGAGTGGACAGGATGTAGTCATAGCAGTGATTCGGGGACCTCGGTGCAGGTGTGACCACAGGAGATCCTGGGTGGACCACACAGCACTACCCACTCACTGGCCCAGCTAGAAGTTTCCTTAAGAAACCGCATGACCATCACACGTGTGCACCCCCAACTCTGAGCTGTGGTGCAAACCCTGCTTCCTGGGTGGAGACCCTGATTCCTCTGATTTCTAAGCTTAAGCCCAGGAAAATCAAAAGTGGGCAGTCAGGGCCTCAGGCAGGTACAGGGCATGCCTCCTGTGAGGATGGAAGAGGGGACCTCTGCTTCTTTTCCACTCCCTCTCCTCTCCTGTTAGGCTTGAGTCAGGAACCAACCAGACCCCATTCCCTGAAATACCGCAGATACTACTAGCCACCAGAAGAGGGAGGCCCTGCAGGAGTTACATTCTTGACTTTATAGAAAGTTTATGAGGAAAACTGTGAGATGGCTCTTAGTAGGGTTGCCAGAGATAGATCTTTTTAAAGTACTTACATTAAATTGTTTTGAGTATTAATTACAACAACTTATTATACAGTACCAAGAGGATGGTATTTTTTTTAATTTATTTATTTTATATATGTGAGTACACTATTGCTGTTGCTGTCTTCAGACACACCAGAAGTGGTGGCACACGCCTTTAATCCCAGCACTTAGGAGGCAGAGGCAGGTGGATTTCTGAGTTCAAGGCCAGCCTGGTCTACAGAGTGAGTTCCAGGACAGCCAGGGCTACACAGAGAAACCCTGTCTCGAAAAACTTAAAAAAAAAATACAGAAGAGGCATCAGATCCCATTACAGATGATTGTGAGCCACCATGTGGTTGCTGGGACTTGAACTCAGGACCATCTGGAAGAGCAGTCAGTGCTCTTAACCATCTCTCCAGCCCCAGAGAATGGTATTCAGAAGGCTAAAGTAGCTCACTGTAACATTCTAACTCCACACCTGGTGCTTCTCATCCTAGAGCTGTAACACAGCAAGCAGGAGCAGCTCGCTGAAGGGCCTGTGCAGACAACGTCTTCTTCAAAGCCTGAGCTTCCCTAGGCACATGTGGTTACCTAAGGCACTAAGGAAGACATTTCTGAAATGTATTATCTATTAGCTGCAGAGTAATGTGGGTTCTAGTTGGTGTAAGATTTCAGTGAGATGTTGAAAGATCCCTCTAAGCTCAAACTGAACCTTCCCTTCCTCCCCCTCCCCTTCTCTCCCCTCATCCCCTCCCTCCTCACTTTGTTCCCCTCCCTCCCAAAGACAACAAGATAGGAGCCTTTTCAAGATTGGTTATTTGAAACCATCGCTTTGCCTCCTGAATGCAAACATAATAAGCTGGGCCCTGTGTGGTGGCACACACCCCTGCTCTCTCCATGTCTCTGTGCTCTCTGCTGTGACTGCCTCAGTCTCAGGCAGCCTTTCCCCTGGGACTGCCAAGATCATCCCCAGCAGCCCCAGGAATGTCCCCAGAGAGCTGAGCAATCCTATGGAAAGAACTTTTCTTTCCCTGGCTCTATCGGTCCTCTGTGGGTCATGTGCCTACGTCCCTGCTCCATCTCTGTAATTTCAGCCCCTGGAGTCACAGGCAGATGGATCTGTAAGTTGAAAGCCTGTCTGGTCTACAGAGAAAGCTCCAAGCCAGTCAGGGTTAAATAGTATAAAATTCCTGACTACAGACCACCCTTGAGTGAAAGAATCAGCTCCACTATAATGTAAGAGGACATAGGTATCTACTGTCCCAGAAGGGATGCTGGACATTAAAAAATAAGATTGCTACTGCGATGGGACATTTATCGCAACTCTCCCACATATGACATAATCTGTCTTAAGAAAGGAGAGTGTGACAGATTGAAAAACATGACCACAGTATTTGGCAACTCTTCCCATTAAGTCAGTGTCTTTCCTCACAGCCTACCTGGGCTGATCTAGTGACCCACATGCAAACTCCACTGGGTAGAACCAGCGCTTGTGACGCTGCAGGTGAGTCTGAAGCAGTTGGTGGTGGCACACACCCATCATCCGAGTACTCGGGAGGCTGAGGCAGGAGAATTGGCATGAGTTCAAAACCAGTTTAAGTAACTGAGTGAGACTGTCTCAGAAAACCAAAACAGGGTTGGGTGTGACTCTGGTGTGGTTCTGTGGGTAAAGTGCTCATCAGGTATGAGTAATACCCTGGCTAATCCCAGCTGCATATAAACCAGGCACAGTGGCGCACATCTGCAATCCCAGCTGCATATAAACCAGGCACAGTGGCGCACATGATAGGAGCCTTTTCCAGCACTTGAGAGGTAGAGACAGGAAGATCAAGGTCTTTCAGAAGTATATAGTCAGCTGTAAGACTGCCTGGACCACAGGAGATTCCTGCCTCAGAAGAAGAAAAAGGAAGCAGCAGGTCTGTGGAAAAGAAAAGGAGGAGAGGAAGAAGAGGGAAAGGGGGAGGACGAGCAGAGGGGGAGGGGTGGAAAAGAGGGATGAGCAAGGTTAAGAGGAGCAATGGTGACTGCAGCCATGAAGTTTCAGCCAAGCAGGATCACAGATGCCTGTAATCCGAGCCCTTAGAACAAGAGGCAGGAGGATCATTAATCTAGACCCAGCCTGGGCTAATAGGAAGTAAACAGCTCCAAGTAAACCAAGAGTCTGGGTCCCACCTTGGCCCTGTGCACCCTGAGCAGCGTTCTAACAAGCACAGGGCTGTAGACAAGAGTCACAGTGCACAGCAGCCTAGCTGTGAACGAAAGGACCCAGAAGTGGGCAGACTACTGGGAGAATTGTGGCATGCTGCTTCGTGTAAACTGAGCAGATTGTGTTCTCAAATTTTCCTTGTATGGTGCCCAGTTAGAGTTGACTGGAAGAGAAAGAAGCCCAGGACATAGGGAAGAGAATCAAGGCACAGTGCAAGTCTTTGAAGGTCACAGTAGCCAGGCATCATAAGCTTGTATCACAGCCTAATGTCATCCCAGATCTGCTGCAGGGGAACTGAGTCTATAACAGGTCGAGTTCCCCCATGTGGGAGTTGAAGAGACATTTCAAAGGTTCAGAGACAGCACCAGCCTTCCCTTCTTGCCATTCATCAACCCATCCATCCATCCTTCCATCCATCCATCTACTTATCCATCCTTCCATGCATCCACCCATTCTTCCACCTACCCATCCATCCATCCATCCATCCATCCATCCATCCACCCATCCATCCACCGATCCATCCAACCAACCATCCATCCATCCATCCATCCATCCATCCATCCATCCATCCATCCATTCATCCATCTATCCACTCATGTACTCACCCATCCATGCACCCACCCATCCTTCCACCCACACATCCACCCACCCATCCATCCACTCATTCATCCATCCACCCACCTATCCTTCCACCCATCCATCTATCCATCCATCCATCCATCCACTCTCTTATACATTCATTCAAACAGCAAGTTCCTGCTGCTGGCCAGGATAGAGAGCCCAGAACTGGGAGTCAGCCAAATTAGATCTGACTTCAGCTGCAACATACACACAGGTTACCTAGTCTGTGGGAGCATCAGTGAATCCTGGCAATGGTCACAGGAGGCAGGAAATCTCAGGATCCTCATTTTTCAGATAAAAGAAAGCAAGCACAGAGAGGTTGAGAAACAAGCCCACAGTCACACAAGTCAACAAGGCACGGGTGGGATTTGAAACTCAACAGCTGTCTCTAGATTCCAGTTCCCAATCAAGTCCCCAGTGGTTTCCAGGACAAGGACAAGGGAGGAAACTCCCAGAGAGTAGAGCTTGTCCCCACAAATGGTGAGAACTGGTTCCTTGGCACTTGGGAAAGAGATGACTTTTCCAATCTGATCAATTAGGATTTGAGCCCTTCTTCTAGGGGACAGGCCTTGGCCACTTAGACACCATCTCCAATACTTCCCACTAGCCCCTTCCAGCCCACCTCTACCCTCCTGGAAACTTGAGTGTCACTGACCTTAGCTGTGGGGTGTTCATCCTTCCTGGCCCCAACCCAGGCTCTCCAGCCACACCCAGCCTGCAGCCATGGCTGGCCAATGGCTGCATGGCTTCAGGATCATCTAATCCAAAGCTATGGGATCCAGATCTAGCTGGTGAGACTCCTGAGACTCCCTGGAACTTCTGAGCACAGGCAGCTCTCTCCTAGGCCGGTGAGAGGTCAGCTGGGAGCATGAAGGTCTCACTTACCCAGCAGATGGAGGTTGGCCCCTTGAGGAAGCACAGATCTTCCATTGCTGCCCGAGCTTCTGTATCTAACCATGCCTGAAGCTATCCCATCACCAACTCCCATGTGTACATTCTGTTTGCACATAAGTCAATTTAATTCTGATTCTGTTCTTTGCAACATTACCTTAATAGTCCTGAATAGCATACTACAGTACACACACACACACATACACACACACACACACACACACACACACACACACACACACACACACACACGTTCTTCACTGGCCTGAAGAAAGCGCAGCTGCTGAGAAGAGACATGGTGCTTTTCAGAGGAGATGTGGGAGGGGAAGATGTTTCCCATTCTTCTGGGATGAATCAGCAGACAAAAGTAGAGCAAGCTGGTTTCCCGGATCATCCTGCCTGACTACAGGACTCACATCAGCACCAGCCCGGAGGGCGGGGTCTTCCCAGGGCTACCACATTCTGTCTGCATCATCTCCCTGGACTCTGCCCCCAGCCTCAGGAGCTGGGTTGTTTTTCAATTTCTCTGGTTTATTTTACTTATTTTTTTTCTTTTGAGATAGGACTTTGTGTAACCCAGGCAGACTGCAAATTCTCTATGTAGCCAAGGATGATCTTGAACTTGTGTTCCTCCCGTCTTCATCCCTCATTTACTGGAGTTGCATGTGTGCCATCATGCCTGGCTTATGTGACACTGTGGGTGTATCCTAGAGCTGTGTGTACGCTGAGCACTTGCTCTACTGACAGCTCCATCTCCAGCCCAGCAGTGGATTTACAGCTTCCAGAAAACACCTTATGCATTGTCTTAAGTTTCCATTGCTGTAATGAAACTCAATAGCAAACCAGGAAGGAAAGGGATTATCTGGTTACACTTCCACATTCATCAGTGGTCAGTTCAAGACAGCCCATGGATGCACTGCCCCTAGGACCTAGGTCTTCCACATCAATGATGCCCACAGCCTTGCCCATGGACCAGCCTGATGGAGTCATTTTCTCTGCTGAGGTTTCTTCTTCTCAAATGACTCTAATTTGAGTCAGGTTGACAGAAAACAAAACCACAAAACTACAGAACCCAAACCTAGCAAATGCAATGCACATCCAGGCTAAAGAGAGCCTGGTGCTGCATTGTTCAGAAAGACCGACAGGGCTTCTGCAGGAAGTTCTGGTACCAAAGAGAAGCAGATGTTGGCACTGAGCTCCCATCAAGACCCCAGAAACCCTGGAGTCAGCAGGCGTCAGACAACAAGGGACAATTTCCAGAGACCTCCTCCAAAGACTTTCGGGAAGACACACAGTGGGGCCATCAGACATGATGTCATTTTAGGCTGTGTCATAGAGGCAGCTCCTGAGTCAGGCACTGGGTGTACAGGTGGCTTTTTGGAAGGTAAAAGAGTGTGAAGTTAGGAGCCAGAGACTCAGCGGGGCCACCACGCTGGCTGTCTCCTCCCTCTGCCTGCTCACTTGCTTCCAGACAAGACACTTGAAAGTTCTTGCTTAAGAAGAGTGCAAAAGCTTGCAGAGGGACCCCCCCCCCCGCGCACTGGGCGGGAGCCTACCAGCTTCCCTTTGGCGACCTCTGTTCCTCGATCGACTGCACTGAAGAGACAGGTACCCAGGTTCCCCCCAATTATAACATCGCTTGGGACACGGCCTGTTGGGGCTTCCATCTGCGCCCAGGAGTGGGACAGCACTGCGGTCATCTGGGCGCCAGCTCTGCTGTGGACCATCTCCCCTGCAGAGTGACCTGTGCTGCAGAGAGAGTGCAGAGTGCACTCCGCCATCTTTGCTCCAACATCAGGGCAGTTGGGACCTCCAAGCTCAGAGACAGACAGGCATAATATTGCTTGGGTCTCAGGCAGCTTGTGTGTACCCTGCTCCCAAGAGCTGGGAAGATCTGCAGTAACCGACGCGCCAGCTCTGCTGTGGGACTTCTGCCCTGCAGAGGGACCCCCCTCGCCCCCCTCTGGGAGAGATCACACACCCCTGCACAGGGCGGGAGCCTACCAGTCTCCCTTTGGAGACCGACCTCTGCTCCGGGAATTCCACTACGCTGAGCCTTTGGATGTGCAGGGATTCCCCAATATAACATCACTTGGGGCAAGGCACATCAGGGCTCCAAAGTCACTCAGGAGCAGGCAGGCCCCAGAAATCGGTGCCAGGGAAATCCCGGTAATCCAGGGGGGTCAGAAATAGCAGGCTCACAGGAGGTCCAACCAACAGCCAGTGACAGCAGGACCAACTAACACCAGAGGTAACCAGATGTCAAAAGACAAACGTAGGAACGTTACTAACAGAAATCAAAGTAATATGGCACCATCCGAACCCAACTCTCCAACAGCAGCAAGTCCTGGATACCCCACCACACCCGAAAGACAAGATCTGGATTTAAAATCACTTCTCATGATGCTATTACAGGATTTCAAGAAGGACACAAATAAATCTAATAAAGAATTACAGGAGATCATGAATCAACGGTTAGAAGCCCTTACAAAGGAAACACAAAAATCACTTAGAGAAATGCAGGAGAACATGGATCAAAAGATGGAGGCCCACAAAGAGGCAACACAAAAATCGCTTAGAGAAATGAATCAACGGGTAGATGCACTTTCAAAGGAATCACAAAAATTGCATAAAGAAATGCAGAAGAATATGGGTCAACAGATGGAGGCCCATAGGGAGGCAACACAAAAATTGCTTAAAGAAATGAATCAACGGATAGATGCCCTTACAAAGGAAACACAAGAATTGCTTAAAGAAATGCAGGAGATGATGGATCAACAGATGGAAGCCCATGAGGAGGAAACACAAAAATCGCTTAGAGAAATACAGGAGAACTTGGGTCAACAGGCAGAAATCCTGAAAGAGGTAATGCAAAAATACCTTAAAGAAATACAGGAAAATACAAACAAACAAGTGAAGGATCTCAGTAAATCTATCCAGGATCTAAAAAAGGAAGTAGAAACAACTAAGAAATCACAAAGGGAGACAACTTTGGAGATAGAAAACCTAGGGAAGAAATCAGGAGTCATAGATACAAACATCAACAATAGAATACAAGAGATGGAAGTAAGAATCTCAGGTGCTGAAGATACCATAGAAAGCATCGACTCAACAGTCAAAGAAAATACAAAATGCAAAAAACATGTAACCCAAAACATCCAGGAAATCCAGGACTCAATGAGAAGACCAAACCTAAGGATTATAGGTATAGATGAGAGTGAAGATTTGCAACTTAAAGGGCCAGTAAACATCTTCAACAAAATTATGAAGGAAAACTTCCCTAACCTAAAGAGAGAGATGCCGATGAACGTACAAGAAGCCTACAGAACTCCAAACAGACTGGACCAGAACAGAAATACCTCCTGTCACATAATAATCAAAACATCAAATGTACTAAACAAAGAAAGAATATTAAAAGCAGTAAGAGAAAAGGGCCAAGTAACATACAAAGGAAGACCTATCCGAATCATATCAGACTTCTCACCAGAGACTATGAAAGCCAGAAGATCCTGGGCAGATCTCATGCAGACACTAAGAGAACACAAATGCCAGCCTAGACTACTATACCCAGCAAAACTCTCAATCACCATAGATGGAGAGACCAAGATATTCCATGATAAAACCAAATTTTCACAATATCTTTCCACAGACCCAGCCCTGCAAAGGATAATAGGTGGAAACCGCCAATACAAGGAGAGAAACAATACCCTGGAAAAAACGAGAGTAACCTTCTTGCATTAAACCCAAAAGTAAATAACCACTCAAACATAAAGATAGCGTCAAGAATAGCAGGTGGCAATAATCACTATTCCTTAATCTCTCTTAATATCAATGGTCTCAATTCCCCAATAAAAAGACATAGACTAACAGACTGGATACGTAAACAGGACCCAGCATTTTG
Organism: Tokudaia tokunoshimensis; assembly: GCA_036184795.1. Classification (NCBI taxonomy): domain Eukaryota; kingdom Metazoa; phylum Chordata; class Mammalia; order Rodentia; family Muridae; genus Tokudaia; species Tokudaia tokunoshimensis. The sequence continues at coordinate 101,629,851 of BTHU01000010.1, forward strand.
CTGCATGCAGGAAACACACCTCAGTGTCAAAGACAAACACTACCTCAGAATAAAAGGCTGGAAAACAATTTTACAAGCAAATGGTCCCAAGAAACGAGCTGGAGTAGCCATCCTAATATCAGATAAAATTGATTTTCAACCTAAAAAAGACACAGAAGGACACTACATACTGATCAAGGGAAAAATCCACCAAGAAGAACTCTCAATTCTGAACATCTATGCTCCAAATGCAAGGGCACCCTCATTCGTAAAAGAAACTTTACTAAAGCTCAAAGCACACATCGCACCTCACACAATAATAGTGGGTGACTTCAACACCCTGATCTCTGAAATGGATTGTTCAGGAAGCAGAAACTAAACAGGGACCCAGTGAATATAATTGAAGACTTGGACCAAATGGAACTAACAGATATATATATATAGAACATTTCATCCTAGAGCAATAGAATACACCTGCTTCTCAGCACCTCACGGTACCTCTCCAAAATTGACCATATAATTGGTCACAAATCAGACCTCAACAGATATAAGAAGAGCGAACTAATCCCATGCCTCCTATCAGATCACTATGGAATAAGGGTGGTCTTCAATGGCAACAAAAACAATAGAAAACCCACATACACATGGAGGCTGAACAATGCTCTACTCAATGATAACTTGGTCAAGGAGGAAATAAAGAAAGAAATCAAAGACTTTTTGAAATTTAATGAAAATGAAGGCACAACATACCCTAATTTATGGGACACAATGAAAGCAGTGCTAAGAGGAAAATTCATAGCCCTGAGTGCCACCAAAAAGAAACGGGAGACAGCATAAACTAGCAGCTTAATGGCACACCTGGAACAAAAAGAAGCAAATACACCCAAGAGGAGTAGAAGGCAGGAAATCATCAAACTCAGGGCTGAAATCAATCAAGTAGAAACAAATAAAACCATACAAAGAATCAAGAAAACTAGGAGTTGGTTCTTTGAGAAAATCAACAAGATAGATAAGCCCTTAGCCAGACTAGCCAGAGGGCACAGAGACAGTATCCAAATTAACAAAATCAGAAATGAAAAGGGAGAGATAACAACAGAAACTGAGGAAATTCAAAAAATCATCAGATCCTACTACAAAAGCCTGTATTCAACACAACTAGAAAATCTCGAGGAAATGGACAATTTCCTAGACAGATACCAAATACCAAAATTAAATCAGGATCAAATAGACCATCTAAATCGTCCTATAACCCCTGAAGAAATAGAGGCTGTCATTGGAAGTCTTCCAACCAAAAAAAGCACAGGTCCAGATGGTTTTAGTGCAGAATTCTATCAGACCTTCAAAGAAGACCTAACACCAATACACTTCAAACTATTCCACAAAATAGAAACAGAAGGAACACTACCCAACTCGTTCTATGAAGCCACAATTATGCTAATACCAAAAGCACACAAAGATCCGACAAAGAAAGAGAATCTCAGGCCAATCTCTCTTATGAATATCGATGCAAAAATACTCAATAAAATTCTTGCCAACCGAATCCAAGAACACATCAAAACGATCATTCACCACGATCAAGTAGGCTTCATCCCAGGGATGCAGGGATGGTTCAATATAAGGCAGTCCATCAATGTAATCCACTACATAAACAATCTCAAAGAAAAAAAAAAACACATGGTCATTTCATTAGATGCTGAGAAAGCATTTGACAAAATCCAGCATCCTTTCATGCTAAAGGTCTTGGAAAGATCAGGAATTCAAGGCCCATATCTAAACATAGTAAAAGCAATTTACAGCAAACCGGTAGCCAACATCAATCTAAATGGAGAGAAACTTGAAGCAATCCCACTAAAATCAGGGACTAGACAAAGCTGCCCTCTCTCTCCATATCTTTTCAATATAGTGCTTGAAGTTCTAGCTAGATCAATTAGACAACAAAAGGAGGTCAAAGGGATACAAATTGGAAAGGAAGAAGTCAAACTATCACTATTTGCAGATGATGTGATAGTATACTTAAGCGACCCAAAGAACTCCACCAGAGAACTCCTACAGATGATAAACAACTTCAGCAAAGTGGCCGAATATAAAATCAACTCAAGCAAGTCAGTAGCCTTCCTATACTCAAAGGATAAGCAGGCTGAGAAAGAAATAAGAGAAATGATACCCTTCACGATAGCCACAAACAATATAAAGTATCTTGGTGTGACTCTAACCAAACAAGTGAAAGATCTGTATGACAAGAACTTCAAGTCTCTGAAGAAAGAAATTGAAGAAGACCTCAGAAGATGGAAAAATCTTCCATGCTCATGGATTGGCAGGATTAATATAGTAAAAATGACCATCTTGCCAAAAGCAATATACAGATTCAATGCAATCCCCATCAAAATCCCAACTCAATTCTTCATAGAGTTAGAAAGAGCAATTCAAAAATTCATCTGGAATAACAGAAAACCCAGGATAGCTAAAACTATTCTCAAGAGTAAAAGATTCTGGGGGAGTCAATATCCCGGACCTCAAGCTGTACTACAGAGCAATAGTGTTAAAAACTGCATGGTATTGGTACAGTGACAGGCATGTAGATCAATGGAACAGAATTGAGGACCCAGAAATGAATCCACACTCCTATGGTCACTTGATCTTTGACAAAGGAGCTAAAACCATCCAGTGGAAAAAAGATAGCCTCTTCAACAAATGGTGCTGGCTCAACTGGAGGTCAACATGCAGAAGAATGCAAATTGACCCATTCTTATCTCCTTGCACTAAGCTCAATTCCAAGTGGATCAAGGACCTCCACATAAAACCAGACACACTGAAACTAATAGAAAGGAACCTAGGGAAGAACCTTGAACATATGGGCACAGGGGAAAATTTCCTGAATAGAACTCCAATAGCTTATGCTCTAAGATCAAGAATTGACAAATGAGACCTCAATAAATTACAAAGTTTTTGCAAGGCAAAAGACACTGTCAAAAAGACAAAGCGGCAACCAACTAACTGGGAAATGATCTTTACCAACCCTACATCCGACAGAGGGCTAATATCCAATATATACAAAGAACTCAAGAAGTTAAACTCCAGAGAGGCAAGTAACCCTATTAAAAAATAGGGTACAGAGCTAAACAAAGAGTTCTCACCTGAAGAATATCTAATGGCTGAGAAGCACCTAAAGAGATGTTCATCATCCTTAGTTATTAGGGAAATGCAAATCAAAACAACCCTGAGATTCCATCTCACACCAGTCAGAATGGCTAAGATCAAAAACACAGGAGACAGCAGTTGTTGGCGAGGATGTGGAGAAAGAGGAACACTCCTCCACTGCTGGTGGGATTGCAAGCTGGTACAACCACTCTGGAAAGCAGTCTGGCGGTTCCTCAGAAAACTGGGCATGACACTCCCAGAGGATCCTTTTATACCACTCCTGGGCAATACCCAGAGCCTTTACCTGCATGCAATAAGGACACATGCTCCACTATGTTCATAGCAGCCTTATTTATAATAGCCAGAAGCTGGAAAGAACCCAGATGTTCCTCAATGGAGGAATGGATTCAGAAGATGTGGTATATTTACACAATGGAATACTACTCTTCAATTAAAAACAATGAATTCACGAAATTCCTAGGCAAATGGTCAGAACTTGAAAATATCATCCTTAGTAAGGTAACCCAATCACAAAAGAACACACATGGTATGCAGTCACTGATAAGGGGATATTAACCCAGAATCTCGGAATACCCTAGACACAATTCGCATATCAATAGATTTCCAAGAAGATGGAAGGAGAGACCCCTGGTCCTGGAAAGACTGGATGTAGGGGAATGCCAAGACAGAGAAGCGAGAGGGGATTGAATGGGGAAAAAAGAGAGGGAAGGGGGCTTATGGGACTTTCAGGGAGGGAGGAAATGGGAAAGGGGAAACGATTTTGAATGTAAATAAAAAACTTAGAAAATAAAATAAAATTAAAAAAAAGAAAATAAAAAAAATTAAGTGTCAAAAAAAAAAAGAAAGAAAGAAAGTGGGGGAAGAGCCTTGAACACATGGGTACAGGGGAAAATTTCCTGAACAGAACACCAATAGCTTATGCTCTAAGATCAAGAATTGACAAATGGGACCTCATAAAATTGCAAAACTTCTGTAAGGCAAAAGATACTATCAATAGGACAAAATGGCAACTAACAGATTGGGAAAAGATCTTTATCAATCTTACATCTGATAGAGGACTACTATCCAATATATACAAAGAACTCAAGAAGTTGGACTCCAGAGAATCAAGTAACCCTATTATAAACTGGGGTACAGAGCTAAACAAAGAATTCTCAACTGAGGAGTATCAAATTTAGGCTGAGAAGCACCTAAAGAAATGTTCAGCATCCTTAGTTATTAGGGAAATGTAAATCAAAACAACCCTGAGAATCCCCTTCACACCAGTTAGAATGGCTAAAATCAAAATCTCAGTTGACAGCAGATGCTGGCATGGATGTGGAGAAAGAAGAACTCTCCTCTATTGCTGGTGGGATTGCAAGCTAGTACAACCACTCTGGAAATCAGTTTGGTGACTCCTCAGAAAATTGGACATATTACTACCTGAGGACCCAGCTATACCCAGGCATATACCCAGAAGATGCTCCAACATGTAATAAGGACACATGCTCCACTATGTTCATAGCAGCCTAATTTATAATAGCCAGAAGCTGGAAAGATCCCAGACATCCTTCAAAAGAGAAATGGATACAGAAAATGTGGTATATTTATACAATGGAGTACTATTTGGCTATTAAAAATGATGAATTAAAAAAAAAAAAGAAGAGTGCAAAACCCCCTGAGGAGCTGATGCCTATGTGCCCAGGCTTTGGGGGACACAGAGGCAGGTTCTCATCCTGCCGCTTCTGGATCTGGGGGTTTGAGGAAGGCTGGCTTAGAGGGAGGAACATGGGGCAAATGCTTTTTTAGCCTGGAGCCCAGGCAGTCCTCACTGACTTATTTCAGCGTTGCCTGTCTCCAGGTGTCACTGGCCTGAGCCCTGGAGAAATTCTAGCATCAACTACTAGTTGAAGCCCCTCTCTCTCTGTAGGGCTACGGGACTTCAGAATCAGGAAGGTCAGCAGAGGCAAACGTCATTCAAGTAGTCTCCACTTCTCTTTCCATCCACAGCCCAATAGGTGGGAAATACCCCAACAGGCATATTGGTCTGCATACTGGTCTGCTGGTCTCGAATGCACTGTCTAAGGAACAACTCATTAATTGGGGGTACTAGTAGGAATTTTCTTCAAACCACCCAGAGGCAGTGGGGCATGGTGGACAGTTCTGCCACCCTGGGCATGCTAATTAAGTGAGCCAAGGTGAGCTTTTGATTGCTGAACTTCAATACTTTGATAGCTGGACCTTAGTGTTCAGCCTTGGAAGGAGGAAGTGGCCAAATAAGGGAATAGACCTTGGGGACTAGCTTTAGGGATGTAATCTAATGGTTTTTAGCAAGATGGGGGAGGAGGGAGGGTGAAGGCAAGGCCTGCCAGAGCCTTGACTGCCCTGCTCAGGCTGGCTAGAATCCTGAGGCTCAGTCCATTATCATCATGGCAGGAAGCATGGCAGCGTCCAGGCAGGCATGGTACAGGAGGAGCTGAGAGTTCTACATCTTGTTCCAAACACAAATAGAAGACTGACTTCCAGGCAGCTAGAAGGAGGGTCTCAAAACCCACAGTGACAGACTTTCTCCAACAAGGCCACATTCCTGTTGTGCCTCTCCCTGGGCCAAGCATATTCAAACCACCACAAGCCCCTTCAAAGACTCAGGAGTTCAAGGTTATCCCAAGCTACACTGGGCATATGATAAAAGTCTAGGCTACATGAAATTCTGTTTTAAAACAGCAACAGCACCAACAACAGCTCCTGATAATACCCTGAGACCCAAGGAAATACCTGCTTTGTAGGGAGATCTCTTGGTCCTCAACACAAACTATCCTGTACCTTGGCTTGTCAAAAATATCACATTATTCGATACCGTGAGCCTTTGCACCTACTGTTCTCAAGCAGCCTAGAATGCCTTTCTTACCTCTTACCTTCTGTCTTCTTTTGGCCTCCGGCTTCCTGTGACCCCCAATAATCCTTCCTGGACCCCAGCACCTCTAGGTGGGCTCCTCCTATTCTCTTCATGCCTCCCCATCTAGAGTGTTTCTCTGCTTTGTATACCTGTTCCCCTGTCACACACACCCTCAATGAGATGGCTCACTCTTCCAGGAAGCCCTTGGGTTGGCTTGGTGTGCACAGATCTGGTACCTGCTTCTATTCCGGGTCAAAGGAGGAGCATCTGGGCTCCTAACAGTCATTTCTCTTTAAGCCCAGATTGACAAGACACTAAGTTTTGCTGGTTTGTTTGTTCGTTTGTTTGTTTTGACATTACTATCTGTGCTGGTTAGTCTCTCTTTTGCTGCTGTTGTTTTGGTTTTGGTTTTGGTTTTTGTCAACTTGACACAAGCTAAAATCGTCTGGGAGGGAACCTCCACTGAGAAAGCATTCCCACTGAATCGGCTGTGGGCAAGTCTGGTGGTCATTTGCTGATTACGGTTGATGTGGGTGGGCCTATACCATGGAGCAGGGGTGGGTGCCCCGGGTAGGTGGGCCTGAGTTACATAAGAAAGCCAGCTAAGCCAGCCATGAAGAACAAGCCAATGAATGGTGTTTCTCCACGGCCTCTGCTTCTGTCCCTGCCTCCAGGTTCTTACCCTGAGTTCCTGCCCTGACTTCCTTCAGTGATGGAATGTAATTGGAAGTGTAAGATGAGATAAATCCCTTTTTCCCCAGGTTGCTTTTGGTCAGGGTGTTTATCATAGCAGTAGGACACCTGATTACGACACTGTCCCTGTCTTACATTTGTGGAAAGTGGACTTTACCATGGTCAGGACTCTAGCTCAGGCACATGGTAGACTCAGGATTTAAGATGTGGGCAACAGAACACAAACAGCCTGGCTGCTAATTATGCTGTGAGAGAGGCCAGCTCAGGCCAGCCAGGGCTACACAGTGAGACCTTGTTTCATGGGGTGGTGGTGGGACGACAATGCTGTTACAGTCCTATGGCTGCTATGATAAATGACCAAATGTGGATAGCTTTGAGCAGCCAAGGTGTAGCAGGGTGTGGCGGTACAGGCCGACAACCCCAGTCCTCAGGAAGCAGAGGTAAGAGGCTCCTATTTCGAAACCAGTGTGGGCTACATAGCGATATGTGTCAAAAAGGGCTCCTGGCTTGCTTACATCTGCAGAAGCCATTTTTCATTTTGTTTTGTTTTGTTTGGACATGATCTCCTGCAGATCATGCTCAGATTTGACTGTGAACTTCTGATCTCCTGATGCTACCTCAGGAGTGCTGATGTGATGGAGTGATGGAGTGTTAGGGATCAAACCCAGTATTTCCGACATTCTACCCACCAGACCTATTCCAATCCGGTCTCACTTCCAGGTGAGGGTGGGAGGGGACTGTGCAACAATGGCGGGGCTCCTTCACTCAGGAGACAGGCTGGAGAGAGCAGGATGTCCCAATCTCACACACAGAAGGAAGTTGCTCACAGCTCCCTCCGCACACAACTCAAGGCAGACAGCTGTGCCTGACACCTCAGCCCCAGTGCCACTGGCTACCAACTGGACTGTGTGGCCCCTGCTAGCCTGGGAGTCCTGGCATGTGAGGCCCTTGGCTTGGTCTGAAGGAAGCCCCACTGAGCCAGGCTCTAGGCCTGAAACAGACGCATTCTATGCAGGTTCGTCGGATTCTGAAACCACCACCAGCCCTACCTGCTCTAAGAACAAAGAGTAGGTCTTATGTTCAATACTGCACACAGCCCTAAGGCTGAGCCTGAGTGTAAGTTCTCCATATGTCTCCTCCCACCCTGGAAAGGACAAATGCCTAGGGAGGGACCTTGAAGTTGCTGTGTGTAAATCTTTTGTAGAAGTTGAAGGATGTTATTTAGTCTCATAGGCCATTCCTAAGAGGCCAGGCTGAATTTTGTCTTGTTAGGAAGTGATGTTACAACACTAGTGTTCTCTCAAGTGAGACTGCACCCTTGGGTGAGGCTCCGTGGGTCACCAGGAGGTGGGCTCTACATTTGTATGCCGTTGGGCTTGGCTCCCAGCAGTCAGGGGCTGACTGTTACAAGTTGAGGCTCTCTGTCTTTGTCTTGGGCACCAGTGTTGCTGTGAAGATCGACGGGAAAGCAATTGACTGACACACAGGGAGTGATGGCACCTGCCACGAACAGCGGTGTGAGCACGGGCATGCGTGAGGTGAGGGTGCATATCAACAGTCCCGTGTACGGACTCCATAATGCTTCATATGCTGACTGGAGAGTTAGTTCAGCAGCACCTACTGACCTCAGAGGACCTGAGTTTGGTCCCCACAACTGCCTATAACTCAAATTCCATGGGATTGACGCCCTCTTCTGGCTTTTGGGAGTAACTGCACTCATGTGTACACAGACACCCATATAAGTGAAAACACTGGCACTGGGAGATGCACGTGGTGACACATGCCTGTCATTCCAGCTCTCAGGTAGGGGCAAAGGATCGGGAGCTCAAGATCATCCTCAGCTTCATAGTGAGTTCTGGGGTCAGGGTGAGATACTGTCTCAAAAATTATCAAAATTGGGCTTAGTAAAATGTTTGCCTCCCTCTTGGCACCAGGCAGAGACACCCTGTGGGTGGCGGTGTTCTTATACCAGTCAGGGGCAGAGAGACTCCCTGTGGGTGGCGGTGCTCTTATACCAGTCAGGGGCAGAGCAGGTGGCAGTCCTTTGTCCATCCTAGCTTCATGCCGGGCTTGGTGGCCAGAGCTGTCTTATGTCTAGGACTCATAAAAGTCAAACCAAGAACCCACTCAGAGGCAAAGAGGAGGGAGGGTGGGGTGAAGAACGTTGGGAGGGGAGTTCAGGGGGGGCAACAATAGAGATGTAAATAAATAAAATAATTAGTTTTAAAAAGTCAAGGGCTGGAGAGATGGATCAGCGGTTAAGAGCACTGACTGCTCTTTCGAAGGTCCTGAGTTCAAATCCCAGCAACCACATGGTGGCTCACAACCATCCGTAATGAGATCTGATGCCCTCTTCTGGTGTGTCTGAAGACAGCTACAGTATACTTACATATAATAAATAAATAAATCTTTAAAAAAAAAAGTCAAATCCAATCCAATCCAGGCAGTGCAGTGGGAGAGGAGGAAGACAGAGACCAGTATTCAGCCATGGTGAGCTGCTCTGTGTGGAGGGAAAAGATGCTCACACACCTTCCCACCCACCATGTAGTACGTAGAGCTGACCAAAGATGTTACCCAGGAGCCTGCCAGATGTGGTCAGCCTGCAGAGGGAGCCACCGCACTGTGCAAGTGTGTGGCAGAGAAGTGGAGAAGCAGTTTGAGCATTATAAAGAGAGATGGCGCTGGAGACGAGGGTGGCAAGGGAGGAGCCCGCTGTAAGTGGTCGGACTCACCACCCTGGGGCCATGGAGAGGTCCCAGCCCAAGCTGCCACTGAGGGTCCTGTCTAGCCATAGCTACACAGCAGCAGAAGTCAGTGCTCATATGACCACTAGAGAACATGGGGACCTCCCTGGCAGGACAGTCACCAGGAACTACATGAATGTTGGGGGTGGGGGGGACTGTGCAGAACTGGCCTGTCCCTCACTGGATGCCGTACTCTGGAGAGCTGTCCTCACCTCTCACCAGAGGCAGCACTGGGGAGAGCAGGCTCTGCACCTTGCCCAGGCAGCACAGTAGGCACGGCCCTGGTTGGGGGCAGGGTGTGGGTGAGTCAGCCCTGAGGGCAAGAGCAAGGGACCGCTGGCCCCTGCACACAAGTGTCTGCCATGTGGTGGCACGGGGGTGGGGTGACCTGTCCTCCCTCCCCTCTGACCCCCTGTGGTAGTCAGGAGAGCAGGAGAGCAGGCCCTGCACCTTGGCTGAACAACACAGTGGAGCTGTCCTCATGGCGAAGGTGCAGTGGGCCAGCCCTGAGGGCGTGAGAGCCGGAGAGCTGGTCCTACTCCTCTCCCGCTGCACTGGGAGAGTGGGCCCATGACACAGGACAACCGGATAAACAGAAGTAGTCCCGTGAGGATTCAATGTTGATGGTGTCACAGAAGCCAGAGACCTGGAGCCAGACCAATGACTCATTGCAAGGAACATTCACAAGTGAAGATGTGTGGACAGAGGGGTATGTTGTGTGACACACTGCAGCTTCCATGATGAGATGTTTTCTATGCTTGTGTGCATGTGTGTGTGTTTGAGTGCCCGTGTGTGTGTGTGTGGGGGGTGTAGGGCTCAGAGGACAACTTGTAGGAGTTGGTTCTCTCCTATCATGTGGAGCCTGGGACTCATACTCAGGTTGTTAGGTTTGGAAGCAGGCTCCTTTACCCAGAGAGCTATCCTGATGTTCCTTGGAGAGTTCTTATGAGAGGAATAAAAGGATATTAGAATTTTGTCTCAGCCATCCTCCTCTTGGAGCAATGCAGTAGCATGTGACAGTACTTCCTCCTTTTTATGGGAGAGTAATATTCCACTGTATTCATATACCATATTTTGTTTATCTACTGTTTCATGGTTAGGTGCTCCTTTTTCATTTTTAACTCCTGTTGAATTCCTACATGTAGACTTGACATGCTGTCAGACTACATGGCCCACAGAGCAAACAAGACCATCTTATTTTAGAGTCAGAGAAACAGGATTATGGTCAGATCTACTCCAAAATTCTCAAACTGGTGGCCTGGGTGCCAAGATGGAAGTTACCTTATGTAATTTGGCCTGACAAAAAATTCACGGTTGTTTGTGGGACTTTGTAGTTGTTGCTCTTGTGTGTGTGTAAGCATACAGAGGCCACAGTTGTTGTCTTATGTCGCGCTCAACAATGCTTGCTATTCTTTCTTCTTGGCCCCACTAATGCTTTTCTTTTCTTTTTTAACTTTTTGTTTTGTTTTGCTTTGTTTTGTTTGAGACAGGGTTTTCTCTGTGTAGCCCTGGCTGTCCTGGGCTCTGTAGACCAGGCTGGCCTCAAACTCAGAAATCCACCTGCCTCTGCCTCCCAAGTGCTGGAATTAAAGGTATGCGCCACCACTGCCTGACCTCTTTTTTAACTTTGTATTGATTCTTTGTGAAGTCACATCATTAACAATGATTGTCACCCCAAGCCCACTTGTCTCCATGCTTACCCTCTGCCCATCTCCTGTGCCGTCAGATACACCCTTCTGTCCACTCATCTTTACTTGCAAATGTTCACTGCAATGAGTCATCGATCTGTTTCAAGGCCTCTGGCTTCTGCTACACCATCAATACTGGATATCCTCACAGGGACTCCTCTCAGATATCCTGTTGTTACCCCGTGTCACGGAGATCCAGCAGCTTTGGATCTGTAAGACTGACCTATAGTGGCTTGTGTTGCCATGTTAATTATGTTACCCAAAAACTTATTTGCTGTGTCCTACTTGTAGGACTAAAAGAAGCCTGTCCCCAGTTGGGTTTTGACAGGTCAATAAAGATACTGGCAGCCAATAGTGAGAGAGCCTAAATTGCAAAAGGTCCAAAATAGGCTTCAAGATGCCTTAGTCTGAGCTAGGTGTGGTGGCACAAGCCCTTGGAGGCAGAGGCAGGAGGATCTCTGTGAGCTTGAGGACAGCCTGGTCTACACAGCTAGTTCCAGGACAGCCAGAGCTACATAGTGAGACAGACCCTGTCTACAAAAGAGCAAACAAACAAATGGATGTCTTAGCCTGGAAGGCAGGTGCTCTTGGGCTTCAGGCCAGGATAAGGGACTGAGGTGTATATTTTACATACCGAGGCTGACCCGGCCTCCAGGTTCTCCCCAAAGTCCTGACCTAGTACACCTTCCCTCTATCCTGAACACCAAGCCCAGTGGTGAGGCTTATCTCCTCCCAGAGGCTCCTCCCTGTATAATGCAAACATCTTGGTGGCTTCCTTCTTCTCTCTTCTTTCCCCATCTCTGCATTTTCTCTCTCTGCTGCCCACGCTCTTTCTCTTTCTCTGTCTCCTTCCCTGTGTCTCTGTCTCCATGGGAACTTCCCTGTCCTCATTCCTTCGGACCAGAGAACTCGACCAAGAGTGGTTTTCCAGACCTGCCTTTGTATGTGCTCTAACCCAGCTAGAACGGGCTCATTTCACCAGCAGAGAGACAACTCATCAGGTGTCATATGACGATATCACCCTATGCTCCGTTCAAGGCCTGTGGTCCCAACAGAAGTAGAAGCCTACATGGTGTTTTTGACCCTTGACCAATCTTTGTCACCAACCTTGTCCTCTCCCTGTTTCCACAAACTGAAGAAACTCGGGTTCCCCAGGAGGAATGCTGATGGCAGAAGAAGGTCAGAGATGCTGAGTCACCCCAGAGTGGCCCTTTCTCCTCTTCTCTCTAGGACCAAGACTTCTCCTCTGTAAAATGGGGATGGGGATGATTCTAGTTTTTTTTTCTCTTGACTCAGCTGTCCTGGGCACCCAGGGTTCTCTTATTGCCTAAGACTGCGGCGCCCCCTGCTGGCCAGGTGCCGCCTGCTGCTCTCTGATTCCCCCTACAGGCGGTTTTGGGAAGGGCAGCTTGGTTGACCTACGGAGGTCAGCCTTTGGGATTTTGAGCTGGGCTCTGGGTATCCGTCAACTTGGATTCCAATCTTAGCCCCTCCACTTACTAAGAAGGGGCCCTCAAGTGTGCTGTGGAGTTGCTCAAAACCCAGCCCAAGGTTTGTTATCTGTAATATGCATAACATCTGTGGTTTTTAGAAAATATTTATTCCTTTTTACTTATATTCTTGTTTGCTTGCATGTGTGTGTATATATATATGTACCATGTATGTTTCTTGTATCTGAAAGGATCAGAAGATCCCATATACCCTGGGATTGGAATTACAGAGGGTTCTGAGCTGACTTGTGGGTTCTAAGAACCAATTTGGGCCCTCCAGAGCTGTAAGTGCTCTTAACTGTTGAGTCATATTTCCAGCCCTTGATTGTTTGTCTTGTTTTTTAAGACAAGGTCTTACTTTGTACCTCTGGCTAGCCCAGAACTCAATGTGTAGACCAGGTTGAACTTGAACTCACTGAGATTCTCTTTGTTCTGATTCCCAAGTGCTGGGAGTAAGGTGTCTGTCATCTAGTCTTTATTTTTGTTGTTTTTTTGTTTTCCCTTTCTCTTCTTTTTTTTTTTTTTTTTTTTTTTTTAGACAGACTCTGTCATCCAGGCTGGCTGTGAACCTTCAGCTACTATCTTTTCTCAGACTCCTGAGTGTTGAGATTACAGGCATGAGCCACCATGCCCAATATGCTTTTGTGCATCCTGTGTCTCCCCCACCCCCACCCTGTCATGTGTATGCATGAGGTCGGAGGACAAAGGACAACTTGGTTCTCTCCTAAAGAATCAGTCCTCAGGCAAGCACCCTCACCTGCCATCTTGCTGACTCTCCCCCCTCACCCCCCTTTCCCTTTTTCCTTTTGATAGAGGTTTAAAACCTCTGAGAAAGCAGGTTTCCACCTCCTCAAGTGCCCAACTCAGAAAATCCTCATTAAAAAAATCCCCTGAAGGTCAGTTGTGGAGACGTAGAGGGGTTGAGTTCGTTGTGTGCGGGGAGGCAGACAGCTCAGTCACAGACTGTGGACCTCTCTGGGTCTCAGCCATCAAAGTCCCTGTCTGGTAGGAAACACTACCCAGGCATCATGAGTGGCTGTGGAAAGTTCATTGGGAGACTAAATCCAGCAGCGAGGGAGAAAGATGTGGAAAGATTCTTCAAGGGTTACGGATGGATCAGAGATATTGATTTGAAAGGAGGTTTTGGTTTTGTGGAATTTGAGGACCCAAGGGATGCATATGATGCTGTTTATGAATTTGATGGGAAGGAACTTTGCAGTGAAAGGGTTACTATTGAACTTGCTCGGGCTTCGGCTTGAGGTGAAAGAGGTAGAGTACTATACTTTGACCATTTTAGCAGTCGCAGACCTCGAAATGATAGACAAAACGCCACCTGTAAGAACAGAAAATCAGCTTGAGTTGAGAATTTATCCTCAAGAGTCAGCTGGCAGGATCTCAAAGATTTCATGAGACAAGCTGCGGAAGCAACCTTTGAGGATGCACATTGACCTAAACTAAATGAAGGGTAGAGTTTACCTCTTATGGTGACTTAAAGAATGCTATTGAGAAACTTTCTGGAAAGGAAATTAGCGAGAGAAAAATCAAATTAATTAAAGGCAGCAAAAGGCACAGGTCAAGAAGCAGGTCACGATCTCGGACCCGGAGTTCCTCTAGGTCCCGGAGCCGAGCAGGAGCCGGAGCCGGAGCCGGAGCCGGAGCAAGTTCTGGTAGTAGGTCTTCTGTGCCTAAGAAGAGCCAGAAATGTCTTCTTCGAGTAGATCTAAATCTCCAGCATCTGTGGATCGCCAGAGGCCCCGATCCTGGTCTAGGTCCAGATCAGTTGACAGTGGCAATTAAACTGTAAATAACTTGCCCTGGGAGACTTTAAAAAAAAAAAAGCAAATTCCCAAACCATGCTTGCTAAAAATTATGGCACGTGTGTGCTTTTCTGTGGTGTGGTATTTGGAGTGGGTTGGGCTGGATTTCTTTGTAGATGTGGACCACCAACGGGTTGTTGAAAACTAATTGTATTAAATGTCTTTTGATAAGAAAAAAAAATTCAGGCTGGGCAGTGGTGGTGCACGTCTTTAATCCCAGCACTTGGGAGGCAGAGGCAGGCGGATTTCTGAGTTTGAGGGCAGCCTGTTCTACAGAGTAAATTCCAGGACAGCCAGGGCTACACAGAGAAACCCTGTCTCGAAAAACGAAAAAAAAAATCCCTGAAATTCCCCAGTGCAAAACCAGAAAATCCCTCAATACTCACTCGGTCGGTCCCAGTACAGCCGGGATTTCCAAATCCTAACTAACATCATTTGCTCTTTTCTCCCAGAGGTCACTAATGAGAGTCCAAAGAGAGTCTCAGCAGCAGCCATTGAAACTCCTCTTGAACAGAATGAGGAACATCCCTGATCTCAGCAGGGAGTTGAGGTAGGAGGATCATGAGTCACAGGTTTTGGGCTCCGGATGGCATCACCCCAGTCACTGCCTATGTTGTCACATGGCCTTCTCCCTGGGTGGGAAGACCACAGACACTGGTGGGGAGCTTGATCCAGGATCTTCCATTTCTATTCGATCCCGTTGGCAAGTCCAATTTCTAAGTAAGGTCTTATCCTGGGGTTCTGGGTCTGCACTGTGTTGGGGGGACCTTCCTTCAGTATTTCCTGAGTCTCAGGGGAACATCCTTTCAGAATGAGGAAGAGATTCTTTGCCACTCCAGAGTCTTCCTCTAGAGGGCGCTCAGCCACCCCGGAAGTGTCCAGCTCCGTGCCAGACACAGCCTCACCTGCTACAACTGGAACTCTTGAACCCTTCAGTGTCCTCATAGTTCTAGAGCGCTATGGGAGGGAGAGCCTACTCAACCGCCCATCCTTGGGCACACTATGCTCCACACACATACTCACTCACACACACACTCTCACACACACTCACACATACACTCACACACACACACACACACACACACACACACACACACACACACACACACACGCTCAGCCCCATCCTTAGTTACAACACCACCTCACTTAATCAACTTCCCTACCACTTAAACCTACTCACTCAGGGATAGGAGAAAATGCAGGCAGCTGCTCTCCCACTGCGTTAATATCCTGAAGCTGCACTATTAATCGACCACACACTCAGGGGTTTGCATCATTCACAAATTCTTTTATAATCCTTGAGAGATAGAAATCCACAAGGAGTTTCTTGTGGCTAAAAGCCTTCGGGAGGCTCTACCCACTTCCTGAGGCGGCTGCCTTCCTTGGCTCATGGCTCCCTCATTAGGTCTCTTCTGTAATTCCTGCTACTGACCCCTTCCCAATTCCTGCCTTGTAGGAGTATCTCTGTGACTATGGTGGACTCCCCTGGATCCTTAACGACACCTGCAAGTCCTTTTTCACACACCCTGAGCACTGATTTTTTTTTTTTTGGAAGTTCTCAGGGACCATTTATCCATGTCTGATTTTACATGGGTTCTTTTTTTGGTTGGTTGGTTGGTTTTGTTTAAAAATTTAAAACTATTTGCTTATGTTTTTGTGTGGATTAAAAACATTAGTGATTAACTCTGAGTCACCAAGAATGTATTAGTATCAAATTAAGGAAAGAAACCAAAGCCCTCCCCTCAGGGTCACTGAGCCAAGAGTGAGCCCAGATTAGAACTCTCTGCTTCAGTGTCCCTGTGTCTTCTGTCCTTTTGTCTGTCTGTTGTATGAGTCTGAATCTGTGCCTGCCTGAAGGCTGTGGTGTGACTCTGTCCCTGTGTGTCTGTCTGAATGTGTCTGTCCCTAATAAAGGGCTTTGCTTTGTGTTTATTGCACAACTCAGAAAGCATCATGTGGGGAAGGAGTGAGGGATACTTCACAAAAATTTCGAGCAGAATTTTTTTAAAAGATTTATTTTATATATGTGAGTACACTGTCACTGTCTTCAGACACACCAGAAGAGGTCATGAGATCTCATTACAGATGGTTGTGAGCCACCGTGTGGTTGCTAGGAATTGAACTCAGGACCTCTGGAAAAGCAGACAGTGCTCTTAACCACTGAGCCGTCTCTCCAGCCCCCTCGAGCAAAATTTTACAAGGTATTAAGTCACTGACCGCATCTGCCCCAGATAGCAAATAATGTTGCAAGCATCATTGTTTGATAGGCGTTATCTGTATGTTGTGTTCAACATTTTTAAAAAAATATTTATTGATTGATTATAAGTAAGCATACTGTAGCTGTCTTCAGATGCCCCAGAAGAGGGCATCAGATTTCATTACTGATGGTTGTGAACTACCATGTGGTTGCTGGGATTTGAACTCAGGACCTTTGAAAGAGCAGTCAATGTCTTAACCACTGAGCCATCTCTCCAGCCCCCAGTGTTCAACATTTATATCAGATGTTCATTTTATAAGGTTACTTTTGGCCTCTTTTTGCTCCTTTCTGCATACATTACTCTGAGTTCAGGAAGAACAGATTTTTTTTTTAAGATTTTATGTAGGTGAGTACACTGTCACTGTCTTCAGACACACCAGAAGAGGACATCGGTTCCCATTACATATGTTGTGAGCCACCATATGGTTGCTGGAAATTGAACTCAGGACCTTTGAAAGAACAGTCAATTCTCCTAAGTGCAGAGCCATCTCTCCAGCCTCAAGAACACACAATTTAAGATTACAGTTTTGCATTAGTTTAAATTATAAAGGTTAGTTACATGGAAAATCCAAGGCAAGTGATACTCGTTGTTACATTGTTCTCTTGAAGGTAGACTAAGCAAACAGGCTGAGTACCCAGGAAGACAGCTGTCTTAAGTGGCCTCAAGGTGTATTGAAAACTCTAGCTTTGAGGTCTAGGAAAGTTCCCATAACTTAGAATGTAAAAGACATTAAATAATATTGTGTCACTACAATTTTTGTTGTTGTTTTGTTTGTTTATTTTGCTTTATTTTGAGACAGAGTCTCAAAATGTAGCTCTGGTTGTCCTAGAACTCACTATGTAGATTAGGCTAGCCTCAAATTCTCAAATTCACTTTTGTCTGTATGTGTGTCTGTGCACCACATACTTGCAGTGCCTGAGAAGGTCAAAAGAGGGTGTCAGAGCCTTTGGAAGTGGTATTCCAATTGTTAGTTGGCAGGCAGGGTCTGGGACCTGAACCATGTTTTTCTGGAAGAGGGACGAGTGCTCATAACCAGGTCCTTATTCACATTTTATGGTACAGGGATGAAATCCAGCCCTGGGAGAGCACCATGGAGCCTCCTACACATCTGTTGTCCCCATCTCTTACATCCCTCCCCATAACCTCTGGGCACATCTATGCACTGCTGCTCAGAACCAAGGGAACGAGATGAAAATAAGTCAACACAGGGGACTGTGCTCTCCCATGGTTCTCACAACCCTGCCAAGCTGAGACCTTCTTGATAGTAACAAAAGTATAGGTTCAGTCTGTGTCAGGTCCTTAACTTAAACCTCTTGTGCTCTGAGGCACACACTAGCCCATTGTTAGCAAGGATTCTCCATAAAAGTAGGTCCGATATGGTTTATTAAGGACACACAGCCACAGAGGCCAGAAGTCCTGAGATCTGCCAGCCACAAAAGCCCGAAGGACTGAGACCCAGAGATGTGAAACTGCTGTGGGAGTTTATTATCATTATTATTACTATTGGTTATTTGAGACAGGATCTCTCTATTATGTAACCTTGACTGTTGTGGAACTCCCTATGTAGAATAGGCTGGCCTCACACTCATAGATTCAATTTCCCTCTGCCTTCTGTCCTGGGATTAAAGGCATGCACCACCATGCCCAGCTTATTATTACATTTAGAGTGTGTGTTGGGGTGTGTGTGTGTGTGTGTGTGTGTGTGTGTGTGTGTGTGTGTGATGGCACACATGGAGGTCAGAGAACAACTTGCAAGCAGGAGGCAGGAGTCAACTCTCTCATTCCACCATGTTTTCCAGAGATCAAATTCAGGTTGTAAGCCTTGGTGAGAAGCACCTTTCCCTGCTGAGACATTTTTCTGGGCCTGGGCTGGTGTTGTTTAAGTACTGGAACCTATAGGCCTAAGAATCCAGAGCTCTTATGTCCAAAGATAGAATAAGAGAGGTGTTCAGCTTTGGAGGCAAGAGCAGATTTGTTCTACCCCACTCTGGGAGAAGCAGATCTTGTCAATGGTGGTGGCTCTCTGTACTTGGAGCACTGATTCAAGTTTTAATTCGTCCTCCAGGGGCCCTCATGCGTGCAGCAGAGACTGTGCTCTGCCAACTGTGTGGCATTACTACCCCAGTTAGGCAGACACTCAAGCAAACTACCACATGCCCTCTGAAGAAACTGAGGCCCACACAGGCAAAGTGACTTGACCGGTCATACAGCCTACTCTCCAGTCTCTTATGTCCATCCATGTTCACTGGATGCTGAAGGAATATCTGTGTGACAGGATGCAGGGAAAGGGGGCTCTAGAACATGCTGTGTCCAAGATCTGGGCACATGCTGGGGGGCCTTGGTGTGGGGTCCTCAATACTCATGATGCCTGGCACTGCTCCTCTTCCCAGCATTAACCTTCTCACTCCTATGCACAGGTGTCCTATACCATCCATAGCCACATGTCCCCAAACAGCCTCCTTCTACCAGCTGAGCCCTATCTATCACTACAACCCCGGGGACCTGCAGATGGTGGCCCAGCTGCAGGCGTGAGATCCAGAACCCCATGGGCCTTTATTTATTCTCAAAGCTAGAAACAGCTGATGTCTTTTTTCTTTTGAGCTTCAGTCTCAGGCCAGGCTGGCATTAAACTCACAGGACAACCTTGAATCTCCTGCCTCTACCTCCAGATTGTGAGATTAC
This sequence comes from Tokudaia tokunoshimensis, assembly GCA_036184795.1. Taxonomy (NCBI): domain Eukaryota; kingdom Metazoa; phylum Chordata; class Mammalia; order Rodentia; family Muridae; genus Tokudaia; species Tokudaia tokunoshimensis. The sequence goes on from BTHU01000010.1 coordinate 101,649,236, forward strand.
AGTAAGTGAGTTATGGGGTGCTGGGGACCAAGCCCAGGGCTTTGTGCATGTTAGGCAAGAGACTCATCCCTAGCTCCAGCTAACTTCTGAGGACCTGCCTAACACTTTCCTGATCTCAGATAATTAAGTTTTTTGTTTTGTTTTGTTTTGTTTAGACAGGGTTTCTCTGTGTAGCCCTGGCTGTCCTGAACTCATTCTGTAGACCAGGCTGGCCTTGAACTCAGAAATCTGCCTGCCTCTGCCTCCCAAGTGCTGGGATTAAAAGTGCCACCACCTGGCAAATTTAATCATAAAAACTAAGCGGAGACAGTTTTCCATGAGATTGGCTCTGTGACTTCACAGACTTGACTTGTCCAGTCTCAGGTCTGCAAAGTACCGGGTGGAACTCAAACCAGATTAGCCCACTGGAACCCATTTGCTTTCCAGCCAATGCTCCGAAGGAGGCAGGAAATAAGCTAGACTGGGACTCCCAGAGACTGGCTTGGAGGTGGGCAAGATGTTGTTCAGTGGATGAGAGGCAGGAAAGCACCGTAGCAGCACGGATAGCTGCAGCAAGGGTGTGGTGTAGAAAGGGGGTGTGGCCCTGGGTACGTGAGAACAGCTGCCCTGCTGCTGAGCTGACCTGTGTGTATGAGCCGGAGGTGATGTATATATGTATGTGTGTATGAGCAGGAAGATGATGAAAGCTTTTGAAATGGGCAAACTCCATCCCCCTGCATCTTTCCAGTGCAGGCTTCTGAGTTACCTTAGCCCTCCACCTCCAAGCTGTCTGACAACACTGTAAATTGTTCAGAACTGGATACAAATGAGACCACACTCAGCCAGCATTTGCCAGGCAGAAGCAGGTGCATCTCTGAGTTCGAGGCCAGCCTGATGTGTAGAGTGAGTCCCAGGACAGCCAGGGCTACACAGTTAAATCCTGTCTTATAAACAAAACACAACAAACCAACACACACACACACACAGAGGGAGAGAGAGAGAGAGAGAGAGAGAGAGAGAGAGAGAGAGAGAGAGAGAGAAACAGTTACCCAGAGGCATGCCAATGTGTCTACCTGCAGAGGTGACCACTGCCTCAGAGAACAGTTCTGCATCTACACATAAATTCCTTCTTTGTTTTTTTTTTGTTTTTGGTTTTTTTTTTTTTTTGAGATAGGGTCTCTCTGTGTATCCTTGACTGTCCTGGAACTCATCACCTTTCAGCACTTTTTTTTTTTTGTTTTTCGAGACAGGGTTTCTCTGTGTAGCCCTGGCTGTCCTGGAACTCACTCTGTAGACCAGGCTGGCCTCAAACTCAGAAATCTGCCTGCCTCTGCCTCCCAAGTGCTGGGATTAAAGGCATGCACCACCACTGCCCTGCTTTCAGCACTTTTAATGGCTGCTTTGAAGTATCCTTTGATTAGTAGCAAAATACTATTAGTGCTCGAAAATAAATAAGTAGAATAAACAAGCAAGTTCATGCTTGTGAGGCATTTATTGACCAAACTATCATCCCAGCCTCTGCCTTTGGCTTAGAGACAGGATTTCATGTAGACCAGGCTAGCACTGAACTCATGGCAAAGAGTGATGGATGGGTCTGTCCGGGCCTCTCTGTCTGTGACCAGCTGGACAGGCCAGTGACATGAAGGGTGTTAGGACAGGCTTGCGAGCAGTCCTCAAGGATTGGTTTGTTTGGTTTTGTCTCAAGTGCCAGGATGCCAGGAGTCCCCTGCACCTTCAGCTGCCATATCGACATGTTTGTCACACGTCCAGCCCTCTGAGCTCATTGCATGCCCAAGTGACAAGTGATCTTGTGACCCCCAACAAACAGAGGGGTAGACTGAGGGTTCAGGAGAAAAGGACAGAGGAAGATTTGAACCCCAGCAGTCTGGGTTCCTCTACAGATCTACATGCTAATGGGTTTTATGGGAACTCCTAGATCTAGCTCGAAGGGACAATGGTCTGTCTGTCTGGGAGAGGTCTTCATTTGGAGCATCTCCATTATCACCACGTAGAGCCAAAGACTTGTGACCGTTGGTGCAACTGACTCCTTACCAGCTAACTTGACTTCAAACATCCCCTGCACTGGGGGATGGTTGCATAGCTGTCCGTCTCAGAGCCCTCATGCTGCCATAGAACAGGAGGGCAGATTTCCTTAAGCAGTGGCTCTCAAACTTCCCAATGCTGTGGCCCTTTAATACAATTCCTCATGTGGTGGTGGACCCCCAATAATAAATTTTTTGTTGCTACTTCATAATTGTAATTTTGCCACTGGTATGAAGCACATAATGCAAATATCTGTGTTTTCCAATGGTCTTAAAGTGACCAAGAGTCATTCGACTCCCAAAGGGGTCTTGACCTACAGGTCGAGAAACACTGCTCTACAGGAAGCCAATTTCCTCCTGTGTACCTACTGAATGGGAGGCCCTTGGCAGACTCCTACGTGGGGTATTCTACAGTGATGTTTTCATCATAAAGCCATGCCACACAGGAAGCCTAAGGTCAGAGATGTTAAACAGCTTGTCCAGGGTCATACGGCACAGTGAAATTCGAAGCCAAGCCAGGTCCCAGCCTAACTCAGGCTACCTCTCATCCCAGCCGAGGCCCAGCAAAAGGGGGTCCATGGCTTCTTGCTTTCTTCCTGGAGATGTAAGGCAGACCTGTTACGGAAGCACAGTACCAGACTCTTGTCCACTTCTCCAAAAACAGTTTGGGGTCAACGTGTCTTCCTGTGGGCTATAACTGGGCTACGTCTTGGCCTTAGTTCTTAGGGCCTTGATCCCTGCTACTTTCTCCACCACATACAAAGGCCATATCTGTAGCTAATGCAGGTTAGAAAGAAACAGCGCTGCGCTTGTGCCTCTGAGAGAAGTACTTCCTCGCAGTGTGTGCAAACTGGGGCCAAGAAAGGAGTCTTACTGCTCTTGTTTCTCGCCCCCACCTCTTCCAGTGCTCACACTGGCAGCCGGTGCTGGCTGCATTCAGTATCCATGCTCTCCTTCTTCCAAAGCAGTAGATGAACCCTGGCTGAGCACAGAGGAAGCACGCGTTCCAGCTCCCTTGCATCCAGGTGGGGACCAGATGACTGAATTCTGGCCAATGGAATATGAGCATAAGTGCTTTCAACTTCCTGGTTGTACTCTACAAGGAAATGGCGGGTCCTTTTCTAATTCCAGGACAGCCAGGGCTACACAGGGGAAATCCTGTCTTGAAAAGTCAGAAACAAACAAAACGAAACAAAACAAAAAGAGTAGCTTAAAATAGTAGCTTTATAAAACAGGATAAGGAGACCGAAAACCAATAATCACAACATAGCTGTGGCTACAGAGCAAGATCCTATCTCAAAAAAATTATCTTAAAGAGTAAATTCTTTTACCAGGCAGTGGTGGCACATGCACTTGGGAGGCAGAGGCAGACAGAGCGATGAGTCTGAGGTCACCCTGATCTAAATAATGAGTTCCAGGACAACAAGGGATATATAGAAAAACCCTGTCTCAAAAAAAACCAAAACAAAACAAATGGAAAAAAAAGAGTAAGCTTTTCGAGGCTCAGGTGGGGGCAGCAAGAAGGCAGAACAGAAGGAGAGGATCAGAGGGAACAAGGGCAGAGGTCATGAGAGCAGGAGAACTGGACCTGCCCCTTGCTGACTGAGGCACTGGGTGAGCTAGCCTGGGACTGCGCTGGAGATCTTGCCCTGGAGGAGGGGGTGCAGGAATACTGGCAGGCTGACCAGCGCAGTTATCAACCAGGCCCTGACCCAGGGCTCTGAGCTGGCCCACTCCAACATCTACCTCATCTGTGAACTGCTGGATCACGTGAAGGGGCGGGTCCTGCAGATCCAAGGCTGCAGGATCTCCAGGATACAGGGCAACAGGATATCCGGAAGGAGTCCCTGTGCGGATCCAGTCCAGACTGTGTAGCAGAAGCCACAGGCCTGGAAAACGGAGCAGTGACTCATTGCAATGAACATTTGCAAGTAAAGATGTATGGACAAAAGAGCACAGCGCCCATGACAAGATTTTATTTTCTTTTGGGGAAAAAGTTGCAAGGGTGGAGGGAGGACGCGAGGAGATGGGATGGTGAGTGGGATTGGGGTGCATGGTGTGAAATTCACAGAGAATCAATAAAAATCAAGAGAGAGAGAGGGGGGGGAACAAAGCAACAGGAGTGTGTGAAGGTGGTCTCATCATATGAGACGTGGTGAACAGAATCCACATTAAGTAGCATGAAAAGAATTTGAAGACAGGTGACAAGAAGAAAGGTACAAGATCCGAGTGAGCCGCTCCAGCCCCTGGTCGCTGCACGAGTAAGTAAAGGTCCCACAGCTGTGGGGCGTGTGTCCTCAAACAAGGGCGGTGCACTAGTGAGGACAAAAGTATGTTTGTTCTCTCATGGCCTCACTTTGGAGAGAAAATGTGAAAAATGAAGTGTCTACGTTGCTGCAAGAGATAAAGAACTCTGGTAATGAAGGCGGAAAAGAAAAACCAAAACCTCAAATAGTGCGCAGACATTCCCTTGAAGCTCTTGGAAGAAACAAGTGTGGCTGGTTCTGGTGCATGCTGGAGGCGGGGACAACTACTTGCATGCATACTTTCTCCTGGATTCATGCTGAGAAAGACAGAAAGAGAGAAGAGAAATAAGATGAGATTTCCCCAGAAGATATAAATGACAGAGGGCCTTAAGTCCAAATGTTACCAAAATCACTCTAGAATATTTTCTCTTATGGGAGAAAAAAAAAAGACAAGGAAAGACTTGAACAAGGTACAGAGAGACAAAAAGTTGACTTCAAAGCAGGGAAAACTCCAGTGATCAGTGGCATGAGGTGTTTGAATTCTCCCCAGCTGGCTGGTAAGGGTGATGAGGAAGCAGAGGACACCGTTTCGGTCAGGGGTGGCAGTCCTGAGGTGGGTGGTTCTGTGAGTGTAGTGATGTAGATTTACCCCTGCATGTCCCAAGGGATGTAGGAGGACAGGTTTCACCGCAGTCAGTCCTGAAAGATTCAGCACACAGAAAGACAAAAATGAGTTAAGAGAAATTTCTGGAACTTGGGCTGGAGATGGTGAAGGGAGTGATTGGGAGAAAGACAGAAAAGCAGAAGGACAAGAAAATGAACAAAAAGACAGGCTCAGTGTTGATCCTGTTGATGACAATCCGTTCACTGGGGGAAAGATTGGGATGAGCGAGAAGAACTAAGCACACACAATGAGATCAGCTCAATGCGAGCAGCATGAATTCAAGTCGCCTGTGTTAATTGTTTTGCCACCTGGAGTCAACAGAATGTTTATTTCCCCAGATGGTTCTGGAGGAATTCTGTCCTCCAAAAAAGGGCGTCTCTGTTCGGACTTTGACTACATCTCATAGTAAGTTAGAGTAGTTGATAAAGAATGGCTTGGGGTGGGGTGGGGGAAGTGGGTGGGGGCCTGGAGAGATGGCTCAGCAGTTAAGAGCACTGACTGCTCTTCCAGAGGTCCTGAGTTCAAATCCTAGCAACCACATGGTGGCTCACAACCATCTGTAATAGGATCTGATGCCCTCTTCTGGTGTGTCTGAAGACAGCGACAGTGTACTTGGATATAATAATAAATAAATCTTAAAAAAATGGCTGGGACTGGAGAGATGGCTCAGCAGGTAAGAGCACTGACTGCTCTTCCAGAGGTCCTGACTTAAAATAATTTCCGTTTGATGCTGTTTTTAATGAGCAGTTCCCTTTCCTTTGTATTTAAGGACTGCCTGAAAAGTGAGCACTGTACTTGATAAAGGAAACGGCATATGCAGGTTCAGTAATGTACATCTGAGGACAAAGACATGGACCCTGAGAATGGGATTTATCCAGTCTGCCAGGGCCAGCTAGTGCCCTGGACCAAAGCTCCTTAAAGTTCCCCCTTTTTTAACCAATAAAGTTGTAAATAAAACCATCATGCATCCAAATCCAACCATGGGCCTTTTTTTTCTTTAAAGATTTTCTATGAAAAGTTTCTTAACAGTCCTAACTTGGTATTTTAATTAACTATTGATTATATTGGTGGTAGGTGTCACAGAAAGCAAAGACTTCGTTTCTTAGTACATGTTATATAACCATGAAGTATACTTTAATTTTTTTCAAACCTTATTTTCAATGATGGCTTTTAAATGCTTTAACCTCCCTTTTAGCCCATCACCCATCAGAGGGTAGAACAGAAAGGATTGTGTGTGTGTGTGTGTGCGTGTGTGTGTACCTGTTTAGAAAGGTTCTTTGGAACAAATCCCATCTGCATTGTCAGGTAATCAGCAGTTCAGTCGACAAACGGCAGCTCAATCCACTCACAAACACTTCATGGCTACACCAGCAGTCCAGTTCAGTAGAGTACATGAAGAGTAGAGTAGCAAACATGAATCAGCAATGGTGGCATGACCTAGCAGAGACAGCCAGGCCTCAGCCTCGGCACAAGTCAGCAGGAGAGACCAGGAGGGACACTAGAAGAAGTTCCTCTGTGCCTCTCAAAGGGAAGTGAAATCAGAGGAGATGAAACTCACTAGCATTGCACAGCCAGCTCTATAAACAAGCCAAGCTCAGCCTCCTTCACTGTTCGTTGAGTTCTATTTATACCCTCCAAGCATCACATGTCCTCAGCAGGTCTTGCCTCAGTGAGTGCCTGTCCCATTCTGCCAGTCAGCGTGAGTCTGGGAAGACCCACAGCACACTGCCAGAAGTTTTTTGGTGCATTTCTCTCTATGGCATCCTGACAAATGGAGCTCAACTATGCAACGTAAGGTGGACCAGTACATGCACTGTCAGTGGAGGAATCCTTCATCATGTGTCTTTTCACATGCTTGCTTTAGTAGGACAGTCTTTCTCCTGTGTCTGCTTCAGTGAAACATCCCTTCACAATGTTCCCTGCCAGTCACATATGCCTTAGCCTTCCACCTGTGTCTGCTTCAAGAAAATGCTCCTTCACGTGTTTGCCCCAGCCACATACCATCAACACAACTGACTCTCCAAAGAACCCTTAAGTTTCCACTTCAATAGAGTACTAACAGTGTTATTGCTATTTTTCATTTCCAAAAGAAGACTAAGTAGTGATGCTTCAATTCCTGAATTGCTAGGTCATCAAGCTAATTAAATGGCACCCACAACTAAACAAACAAACAAAAAAGAATGAGTTTTTCCATTTTCAAATCTACTTGCAGTCACAACCCAGCACCACTGAGCACTCTGATGCTGATGTTACGGTCCCCCAACTCACTTTTGTCACTGAAAGGAGCCCCACTCCTTGGGGGAAATGGCTGGTTCTGTGTGGAAGATGTATAAAATTTGTCTGTTGTGTGTCATTATGCAGAGACCAATGAAACTAACAAACAGTAGGTTGTATCTTAGGAGACGTGAGATCCCAGAGCAGAGGGCTCCTGACTGCTTGTACGAGGCCAGTTCTGAGCACTGGAAAGGGTTAGCTCCGACTAGGAAAAGGACTTAAGTGCATTTGGTTTCCACTGCAAGTGTATAAAGAGGGCATTTGTCTAGGCTGGTTTTATGGAGAAAAAACCTGAGTCACTGGGTGGCAACCAAGAAAATTTCCCAGAGTCCTGCAGCTGGTGGGCAGCCAAGCTGGCATTTAAATCCGGGCAGCATGCCTCTTCAGTCTTCTAAGCTACTTCTTCATTAATGCAGGGTCTTCAGCAGCAAGAGAGAAATAAAAGACCCAGGAGACCCCCAAGACTCACAGGCCGCCAGTGAGAGTGGGTTCACAACCATATATGGTACCCCACCCCAGTTCAGCTGTGCCTTCCCCAGGGGTTCAGAGGCCAGCACTAGTGAGAACCCGGTGCTTGGGATGTGGCTCCTTACACTGGGCAGCTGTAGAGACCCCATTCCTTCCAGGTTCCCTGCCAGTCACCTGTGCAGGCTCTGTTCTCCAAGACCACCCTTCAAGGAGCCATTAGAATGACCTTAGAGGTAGCCACCAAGCCTGACAACCTGTTGGATCCCAGGGATGCACATGGTAGAAGAAGAGAACAATCTCTTGACAGCTGTCCTCTGACCTCCACATTTATACACTGCAGCACTCACAAGCCCCTACTCCACTCACCTGGATAAATTAAGTTAAAAAATAAATTATAGACCATATTCAATAGTAGGGATTGAAACAGCCAAACTGGAAACAGCCAAAGAGGAATAGGTACCACTTCCCATTAGGAATACTGAGGCTGGATAAAACACTTAACTACTGAAGCTCACGTCTTTGGCCCTGGTATCTGTGCTCTTGGGGCATCTCGACTATTTTTGCCAAGGGGCATCTCAACTCTTTCAGCTCAGCCTCCCAGGGAGGGTGGGAGTGCTGGGGGTCTACAAGAGCGAATCGTCCTCATTTTGTGTGCATTGTCTCCAAGCTGTATCTGTAAAAAGCAACAGCTGGATGGATGAGCTAGAAATAAGAATAGTGCTTTTCCCAGCCGTAGGGAAAGGCACTTGGGAGCTCTTTACCACCGGCCCTTTGCCTGGCTCTGCCAGAACCTCTGACCTCTTCTACCACCAGGATATTTCACTCCCGGAGCCTACCCACCACCGTGCCAGGGATTAACGCCCATGGTAGAAGCCCCATACCTGTCTCTTCCCTCGTCTCTCTTATTCCACATTCTACAGGAAATACAGGCAATGCTGAGACATGTTTTAAGCAGACAGAGCTTTGGACAAAATGGAGGAATGACTAATTTAGCTTCTGGCAAGAATCTATGGGAATCCCTTTTTTGCCCAGGTGTAGCTTTCTTTCTTTTATTTTTTTTTTAAGATTTACTTATTGTTATATGTAAGTACACTGTAGCTGTCTTTAGACACACCAGAAGAGGGTGCCAGATCCCATTACAGATGGTTGTGAGTCACCATGTGGTTGCTGGGATTTGAACTTACGACCTCCGGAAGAGCAGTCAGTGCTCTTAACCTCTGAGCCATCTCTCCAGCCCCAGGTGTAGCTTTCTTTTTTTTGGGGGGGGGGGTTGGTTTTTCGAGACAGGGTTTTTCGGTGTAGCCTTGGCTGTCCTGGAACTCACTTTGTAGACCAGGCTGGCCTCGAACTCAGAAATCCTCCTGCCTCTGCCTCCCAAGTGCTGGGATTAAAGGCGTGCGCCACCACCGCCTGGCTCAGGTGTAGCTTTCTTGTTGTCTTTGAAAATAACCAATACAATGCCTGTCCCACATTCAAGGTCAAAGCTGAGGAAACCTTGCTGGCTTCAGCTGGGACCATTTAGGGGCCGAAAAATCAATGATTAGAAAAGAGGGTTGCGCACTCTCTGCAGTGACCAAAGGCAAGGACTAAAAGGTGGTGCTTGTTCTGGATTCAAAGAAGTGTAAGAGGCACACCAACCAAACACAAAATAGATCTCCTCTCTAGGCTTGAACCAAGCAGGGAACAAAACACACTTAGTAAGCCAGATACATTGTACATGACAGTATCTGCAGCACTCAGAAGGCTGAGGTAGGAGGATTGTGAGTTCGGGCCACATTGATAATTCAAGACCAGCCTGAGCTATACAGTGAGACCTTGTGCAAAAAAAAAAAAAAACCCAGCTCCATACTATAAGAGTTGTTATAGGCAACTGTTGCCTGTCTAGCCTGCCATTTTGTGCTGTTGCTAACGTTACAAGGAAACTTTCTCATGTGCTGTTACTGCTGTTACTAGGATGTTCTGTGCCTTGGTGTTCTTGGAAACCATTCACAACAGCAGTCAGTTAGAACTGCTTTGTACAGTTGGCCACAATAAGCTTGGACCTGAACCAACCACCCAGCAGCACTTCCTGCACCTGTGTATGAGCTTTTATGGTGTTCGCATTTATAAGCTGCCCCTGGGTTGGACCCCAACATAAGAGAGACACCTGCACCAACATAAGAAGATATTTGGAGTAAAGCTTCCATTTTGAATAGGGGCTGAATAAAGTTTAAATTGCCAAGATCTCCCTGGGAACTGGCATTCTGCTTGGCAGGAAGAGACATGTACATCCCAGCTAGCAAGTTAAGACATGAATGTTAGACAAGGCAAGTCCCCTACCACAGTGGAGTACCCAAACCAATGGGAACAGGGTAAATGCACAAAGACATGTTCCTAAGAAGTCCCCTATCCCTAAGTCCTGAGTGGTGGAATAACATGGCACAGATGTTTGTGGACTTCAGGCTTAAAAGTTCTATAGGATTCTGTCTGGGTGTCTCAGTTAAGCTCCCAAGGCTGGTCTACACGGACTGCATCCCTGATCAATCAGTCTTGGGGTGCATTCAATAACCCAGCCCAGTTTGACTGAGATCAGTGTGTGTATGGTTTGTGTAGTGATTCCCAGACCTGGCATGTTAGACATGTCAGTATCTGCAGCACCTGGGAGGCTGAGGCAGGAGGATTGTGAGTTCTGGCCACATCAATAATTCAAGGTCAGCCCGAGCTGTACAGTGAGACCTTGTGAATAATAATAATAATAATAATAATAATAATAATAATAATAATAATAATGATAGCATTATTAATTATTAATCACATTATCACCATGAATAGACAATGTCTAGAACTTGGGCAGTAGTGACTTATTGGTGCCAGTAAAGATTACGATGGGGGCTGGGGAGACTAAACACACCTGCCAACAAGCCCACCACAATGAGTTCAACCCCTATGTTAGACACCCTCCCCAGATAAATCTAATTTTAAAAACGACACAGCTAGGCATAGCGGCACAGGCTTTTTAATCCCAGCACTCAGGAAGCAGAGGGAGAAAGTTCTCTATGAGTTCCAAGCCAACCTGGGCTACATAGTGAGGCCCTATCTTGAAAAAGAAAACAACAATAAAACCATAACTTGCAGCCAGGTGGTGGTGGGTGGCGCACACCTTTGATTTCAGCAAAATGGGAGGCAGAGATAGGCAGATCTCTGAGTTTGAGGCCAGCCTGGTCTACAGAGTGAGTTCCAGGACAGCAGGGCTACACAGAGAAACCCTGTCTCAAAAACAACACAACACCAACAACAACAAAACACACACACACACACACAAACCCCAAACCATGAGAGGCTCTCCCCTTGCCCGCCAAACATGTCATTCTGTTGACTTCTGTATCTGAGGGGAAGAGGAGGCTTTAGTACTGACCTGCTGGGTTAAGCCTTGTCCTAGACATTTTCTTGCAAGTGCCTCAGATTCCTTACCTATCAAGTGAGGTCACAGTGCTGAAGGGGTGGTGAAGGCTGACAGAACAAGACTCAGCATGGTCCAGGCTTTAGGGAACCGCTGCTGTGGCTACTGCTACTGAGGTAGTTATTTTTCAAGTGGGGATATTGTATGGTTTGTTTTAACTTTCTATTTATCTGAGCAGATCTGGGCTCTGCTTTGGAGGAAGGGTGTAGGATATCTGGGGTGTTCCTGTATTGTTTTGCTACAAGGCCCTGGAATATATGACCTGCAAATCACTTTTTTGGGGTGTTTGTGGGGGACGGGTCAACACTACGTAGTCCAAGTCTTGAACTTTGGGTAAGTCCTCTGCCTTAACCTCCTGAGTACTACCACATCTCTCTGTGTGTGTGTGTGTGTGTGTGTGTGTGTGTGAGTGTGTGTGAGTGTGTGAGTGTGTGTGAGTGTGTGTGTGTGTGTTGTTCTTTGTGATAAAAGTCTTACTATGCAGCTGTGAGAGTTAGCAACAATCAATTTGATATAGCCTAGAATCTTCGGAGAAGAATTATCTCTCTGAATCAGATTGGCCTGCAGGCCTGTCTGTGAGGGATTGTCTTGAATGCTGATTGATGTAGAAGGCTCCAGCCCACTGTGGGTGAGCCCATCCCTAGGCAGGCGGTCTTGGGTTATGAGGAAGCAGGCTGAGCACAGGCCAAGCTGGAGAGAAGCATTTCTCAGTGGTTTCTTCAAGTTCTTGCCCAGACTTCCTCAGTGACACACTGTGGCCTGCCAGCGTGAGCTGTAGGTCCTTCCTCCCTCAGTTGCTTTGTATCAAGAGTTCATCACACCGACAGACAGAAAATGAGAGCAGTATTCGGGCTGTCTCATTCCAAATGCTGGAATTACTGCCGACAGCCTCACTTTACTGAGCATGCTTAATGGGCTTAGACGTGGTTCACACCCCTTACGAGTCACCATTTGAAGGGTACAGCTTGGTGGATTTTCTTAGTACATCCATGGAGTTGCTGGCTATGCCTATAATGAAGTTTGGCACCATTATCCACATTCAGGACATGGTTAGAGAGGTCCCAGGAAACTATTCTGAAACTGCTTATGGCTTCCCTATGACAAAAGTTATCTACCCTGGAGACTGCTGCCTTTCCACTGCTCCACCAGAGTGTGGTGACAGGCAGCCCTGAGGTATCGCCGGCACCATAAGGCACCAGATGGCCCAGCTTCTAGACACTGCATTTAGTGCAGTCACGTGAGGTGTATCTTTAGACAGTGGCGCCCACAGGCCTCACTACAGCCCTCTCATCAGTTTAATGTCCTCCCTCCTCCTCCAGAAGGAGGAGCACTGGGTGTGTCTGCAGTCGGGGTGAAGGCTGCTACCAGGTCCGAGAAGGACACTTAGGGATAGTTCATGGGACAAGACAGCAAAGGGCTTGAGGATAGCTCTCAGGTGTCAAGCTCAGCCACGTGGAGCTGACCTGGGGCAGGTAGGAAAGGACTGATGAGCTCCCCAGCACTTCTCCCAACCTTGTGAGGCACAACAAGGTCTGAGAAACCGATGGGGCACAACTGAGCTGGGCCCATCCTGCCTCCTAAGCTCTGGCCTCATTCCCTTGTGTGTATAGCTTGTAGAGCCTAGCTACAATAGGTGGGCTCTGAGGGTCTGTGACCTACATCACCCCTACCACGGGGCCAACACACAGTAGGTGGGAATGCAAATCCTCTGGGTTGCCACCCATAGAGTGGGTGGCTCAGAGAGCACCTGACCCTGCACTGGGGGTGGGGTCTACCCTGGGTGGGGGTGGGGGTGGGGGTGGGGGGGTGGGGAGGAAAGGTCTGTGGAAGGGGAAGGATGAAGCAAGGCAGCATGGTCAGGGGCTTCCCAGCTGTAGGGAGAAGAGACTCTGGTAGCGGAGGGAAAGAACAGAGTTCCCGGGCTGGCTACCCTAGATACCCTCAGGCCATGTTCTCTAGGGCCTGCCATCTGCGGGGTGGGCCTGCTATGATTCCCTTCTCCAGCCACATCACCGCCAATCTCTTGCTCTGTTGGTTCCTTGGGATGTTTGAAGACTGCCCTCTTGGCATTTGTTAGGCCTGAGTTGTATGTGCCTAGAGGGTCCCTCTCTGATCTTTCGAATGCAGTCTCCAGGCCCTGCCACTTCGTTGTCTCCTCACTCCTCTCAGGAGGAGATGATGTCATGTGCCTCATTTACTCATGCCCCTCCCCTTTGGAACGGCAGCCATGCTGCCCCGATTCTGAATCCGTGACCTGGCCTATGCCTCCTGGATGGCTTGGTGGAGATTCAATTGGAGCCAGGCTGTGTCTGGGCTAGACTTATTCTGTCCCTCAGGCACTGCAAGGCCGGGAAGGTCACTGTCCAGGAGGGAGCTTGATGTTTGCTGCAATGTATTCTTGCGTCCACACCCCGCTGTCCTGAGCTCCTGGGTTAAGCTGTTTCCGTAACTTGGTTCCTGCCTGGAGACAAAGGACGGGTGAGCTCTCTGAAGCTGGAGGCTAGACCGAGGCGAAGCTGCAGAGCAGAGATGTCTGAGCCAGAGCTGGGGCCTACAAACTGTCAGGGCCCGGGCCCTATCCTACCTAGACAGCACTCTGGCTATGCCCCTTCTCTTATCCACTGCTCAGAACCCTGGCTGCCTAAGTACCTTCTCAAAGAACCTTCCAAAGGCCCAACAATCTGGCCACATCATGGGAGGGGCTGGCTTTCACCCCACACCTGGCCTTCATGAGTGTGAGCAGGCCAGATTTTAAAATACCAATCAATAACTACTTAGCCCCAACTCTGGACACCGTGGAGGCAGGTAAACAGCCTCTCTGCCTTCTGAGGCTGAGGCTTAGCAGGTCCTGTTTCCTCTTTGATTCCCCCGTCCTGTCTGTCTGCTGGCCCATGTGCATTCATTTGCCTGTGATAAATATTTACTGAACTCATGGGCTCCTGTTCCTCAGAGGTCTGTTCCAGAGTCTGTAAGGCCTGGCGGGGAAGGGCAGGATGTGGGCATGCTTCCAGAGCAGAGGCTTGAAGGGAAGGGAGGAGCTAGTGGCGAGAACAGCATTCGAGGCATAGAAACGGGGAGAGTGGAGAAGACATGTTAGCGGAGGCATGGCTGTAGTAGAGGGATGGGACAGGGGACCTCAGGGCAGATGGCGCTGCTGAGGCTGAACTCCATGGCTTCAAGAGTTTGAGAACTGGAGACCTAGGGCCAAACCTCTTCCAGCTGCTCCTCCCTCTTCTTCCTCCGGAACTAGAGCAGTAGTGACCGGCTCCGCAGAAGCCCAGGGCAGCACCAGGAACATCACTCCACCCAAGCATCAGCCTTGTTTTATTTTCCTGTGTGCTGTATGACTACGGTCATGTATGTGCACATGCATGTGGAGGCCTGAAGTCAACATGGGAATGTCTGTCACTCACTGAAGGGGAACCAGTTCAGCGAGACTAGCTAGCTCATGCGCCCCAGGGATCCTCCTGTCTCTGCCACATCTGGATTTCCACGAGTGACACATACTTCCCTGACTCTGCTCTCACCCCTCCACACCCTGCCACTCCTGTTACAGGCACCACCCGGGCAGGGCTCGAAGCGGTTATCCAGTCGGCCTGCATTCCAAGCCCATGCTACACATGGGAAGACGATGGCTCAGAAAAAAAGCTGGATCAATAAATAGCAGGACCCACCTGGACGGGTGGCCTCAGGTACAGACAGGCAGCTCCTTGAGATTTTCAGGGCCTCTAAGGATGCAGAGGGCAGCAGCAGTAGCAGCAATGGGGCCTGTTCTAGCACTTTATACATGGTCTGGTGATGAAGCAGGCAGCTCTGTGACCCCATCGGGCTACTGCACAGACACCTGATTGTCCCTCACCTGGCAAAACAAGGAACCAGGAACCTAACAGTGGTAAGCACTGGGCCACTGCACACAGGAAGGAGGGTCTGGCTGGAGTGCAGTATCACAGGAATGTACCTACCTCTTGCTTCATAAGGCCTAGGCCAGCAGGAAAGCTTGGCCTTCATTCCACACACCACTTCACTTCTGGAAGCTTCTTTCTGCCTGAGATTAGATCTGACAGACTCCAAACTCCAGGATCCCACCCTTGTCCCCCAAAACAGCCTAGAGCCCCTGCTGGGACCTGCTGGGACCCACCCTTCAGTGTCTGAGAAAGTTTTTGCTCTTTCTAGTTTGGCAGTTTTCCCAGTAATTTTCCTTAATTATTTAATTCCCATTTGTTTTATGATTTCACATATTTTCTTATACCTATATATGCTACAGATTTATAACATGAAATATCATTAGCTCTAGCATATATACTTGATATGTTAAACACATTATGTTAATGTATTCCAGCACACATTAATATTATACATTATAATACTGTATATTAGTCTTTTTTATGACAAGGAGATCTCTCAGACCCAACCATTTGTTAGAACAAAAATCCGGAGCTTGCCATCTCTCTCTCTGCAGTCGGTAGTTTTTGCCATCTCTCTCTCTGCAGTCGGTAGTTTTCAGCGTCTACTTGTTCACAGATGCCATCTACATGCTTCAGTTGCTTTTGGGGAGCACAAAGAGCCATGGTGAGGGTGGAGCATGGGTGCCAAACACCAGCTTCTGTTATTCTAGCTCAATGCAGTGTGTCTTTATCTGTTTCAAACGATCCATTAAAATCCAAAATTCAGCAACCGAAGAGATGGCTAAGTGGTTTAGAGCCATTTCCAATCTTCAAAAAACCCAAGTCTGGTCCCCAGTATCCAGGCTGGCAGCCACCTCAGCGCCAGGGAATCTGATGCCCTCTCTGGCCTCCTTGGGCACTTGCACACATGTGGTGCATGCATGTAAGCATGTACCCAGACACATGCAGACATGCACACACACACACACACACACACAAGCATGCACACACCTGCCTACACAAATAAAATAATTTGTAAAATACAAGATGTGGGGGGTCATCAAGAAGACTTGGGGAGCTTTAGGAGGCCACCTGCTGCCAACATAGTAAGGTGACTTCTACCCCAGGGACTCACATGGTAGAAAGAGAACCAACTCCCACAAATTGTCCTATGCCCTCCATATGCAGAGAATGGTACCTGCTTGCTCTCCACTCAGCATGCAAGAATAAATAAATACATAAATAAATAGTTTAAAAATATATATGTTTTAAAGAGAAAAATGGACCTTCGAGATGGCTCAATACTACGGCCTGTCTTATCTTGGGCCTCTTGCCCCCAGCATGGGTTCAGGCCCGTGCCCAGCTCTTGAGAGCATGCTGGCTTTCAAACTTGAGTTCTCCTGCTTTGGCAGCAGACACTGACAGAGCCATCGCCTGGCCTCCTGTCTTTGATGGTGGGACCAGACCCCAGGGCTTTACCCCTGCTAAATGTCCACTCTACCACTGAACTCCACCTGATATTCTGAATGAGAGTTTACATTCTTTCTCATACTATATTTGTTTTCTAAAGCTTCCAAAACAATACCACAGACTGGTTAATCAATAGAAAGTTATTTTCTCCAGCCTTATGGGTTGGAAGTTCAAAGCTGAGATTTGCACAAGACCCCAGTTTCAGAGAGGGGTTCTGTCTCTAAAAGGAAGGTGGAAAGTGACAGAAAAAGACACTGGAGCCCGGGAGTGGTGGCGCACGCCTTTAATCCCAGCACTTGGGAGGCAGAGGCAGGTGGATTTCTGAGTTCGAAGGCAGCCTGGTCTACAGAGTGAGTTCCAGGACAGCTAGGGCTACACAGAGAAACCCTGTCTCAAAAAACCAAATTAAAAACAAACAAACGAAAAAGACACTGGGTCTCAACTTATGGTCTTCACATGTGTGTGCACACACATACACACACATACACATATTACACATACACAACTAATTTTTATGTTGTTTCCATGTACTGACTGTGGATAGGTTACAGAAAATACATTATTAAAATAAGTTTCATCTGTTCTTTCATTTTATTTTTAATTTATTATTAATATATGCACATATGTATATGATATGTGTGTATGTAGGCACACATGTGCCATGGCATTAGTGAAGGTCAGAGGAGTTTTTTCCTTCCACTTTGGGATTTGGGATCAAATTCAGATTGGCAGTGCATTACTCACTGAGCTCTCTCACAGGTCCATTTCTCTCTTTAACATACATACACACACACATAATTTTACATTTATTGTTTACACATGAGGCAAGCCCTTGCCATTCTCCTTGTATTGGGGGCAGAGGACAACTTGCAGGAATTAGTTCTCTCCTTCCTTTCCATCATGTGGGTCCCTGGGGTAGAAGTCAGTTCACTATGTTTGACAGCAAGTACCTTTACCCACTGTGCTACCACAGCTGGCTTCTTCCCACTTTTTAAGATTTATTTATTTATTTAATGTATACACTGTTACTCTCTTCAGACAGGCCAGAACAGGGCATTGGATCCCATTATGAATGGTTGTAAGCCACCATGTGGTTGCCAGGAATTGAACTCAAGACCTCTGGAAGAGCTGTCAGTGCTCTTAACCACTGAGCCATCTCTCCAGCCCCTTGTTTTCACTTTTTAATGAGGCTCTGGAAAATATAAGTTTTTGTGGGAGGCACCCATCATATTTCTAAACATGTCTAGTTTATCAAATGCTTGGCACAAAGCTGGAGCTCAAAAATATCTGCTGACATCTGTCAGTGGTGACGCAGACCTTTAATCCCAGCACTTGGGAGGGAGGCAGAGGCAGGAGGATCTCTGAGTTTGAGGACAGCCTGGTCTTTAGAGCGAGTTCCAGGATAGTCAGGGCTACACAGAGAAACCATTTCTTAAATATATGTATTTATTTATAACTCTAACATCAGAATAAATAAAGAGATAAAAAGGAAGGAAGGAGAAAGCAGATAAAGTGAAGGACCAGGGAGCTGGGCCTGGTGGAGGATGCCTGTGGTCTTAGCACTCACAAGGTTGAGACAGGAGGATTGAGAGTTTGAAACCATCTTGCCTCCTGTTTCCAAAATAATTCAGTTCATTAGGTAATAAGAGCTTTTCCCTAATTTTTGTCATTTAAACATGGAGAATAACTATAGGACAGGAATGCTATATTCTCTTTGATTTAAATATAAATTTGATTATATTCATCACAAGTTAAGTATCTTCTTTGAAACAGAATGATCTAAAATGAAGTCAAATGAAACCCCCTCTCCCCCACTGTAATGACTTAAGGGTAAGCCAAACAAACCCTTTCTTCTTCCACTTATTTTTGGTCATGGTGTATCATCACAGCTACAGTAATCCTGGTCAGGTGGCCAGGTACTTTTAATCCCAGCATTTGGGAAGCAGAGGCAGGCAGATTTCTGAGTTCGAGGCTAGCCTGGTCTACAGAAGGAGTTCCAGGACAGCCAGGGCTACACATAAAAATACTGTCTGGAAAAAACAAAAACAAACAAACAGTAGCCCTAAATAAGACAGTATGTATACATACATACATACATACTTACTTGTGTCTGCACACACATACATAATCAATGTCCAAATCAAGCATACATCTTGAAATTGTTTCTCAACTCTCTAACATAATTTTTAGAATATTTCAGAAGCTCCCCTTGCCCTACTAATACCCGCCATATGTATTATCTATTTAACCCTAAAACGCAGGAGGAAGAGGCAGGAACTCTCTCAGTTTGAGGCCAGCCTGTTCTATCTATATAGGGAGTTACAAGCTGACCAGGTATACAAAAAGAGACCCTGTCAGGGCAGAGACTGTTGTGTGGGTTAAAAATCTTGCCGAGCAGGTATGGGTCGGAGGCTTGCATCTCCAGGTGGGTGTGAACTGTGAGAGACTCTACCTCAAAGTGAAGCACAGTGAGGGGGGGGGACGCTTGACATCAGCTTCAGGTCTCCATTTGCATGTGTACACACACATATGGACATGCACACACAAAACCATGCATGTAGAGACCAACATACATGAGAATGTGCATGCACTCACACCACACACACACAAGAACATACCTGCACACACCACACACAGAATACATGCATGAAGACCACACACACACACCAGAAAGAAAGAAAAAAAAAGAGAGCTTCCTTTGCCTGTGTGGCTTGGTGCATCACTGCTAAGGAAGAGACTGAGGAGATGGTAGCGAGGTCATGAAAGGCATTCCTGAGTTCTGTGGGGAATTACTTATAGGGAAGCTGGCCACTGTAGTCAAGCCAAAGCCACTGAGGCAGCCCTAAGGAAGTTGCTCACAGCAAGGATCTGAGGCCCCCTAGCCCACAGTCCAATGAATGAACCATCTTGGAAGATGTAAGAGCATATGTCAGAAATGTTGGCACGTGCCTAGAATCAAAACACTCTGTACAGAGAGGCAGGAAGATTACAAGTATAAGGCCAGCCTTGGCTACATAAGATCATGTCTCGGAAAAAAACAAACAAACAAAAAAAACCAAAAGCAACTGTGTGTAAAACTCCTGTGACCAAGTCCAACACAGCTGTTCCAGGTTCATGAATACAGTATATCTAAAGCTCTTAGCATGCTAAGGCATCCACATCTTATAGATTTACATCTTATAGATAAGGAAATTCCAGCATGGAGACAGTATGTGGAAGTCCTAAGTCTGCACAGCTGACAAATGTTAACGTTTTATGCAGCTCCAAGTCTTTTGTCAGTGCGTCTTCAGGGGTCCACTGGCTTTGGCCCCATCCTGTTTCACAAGCCCCTCTCCCCTGGAAGCCCCCAGGCTTGGATCCAGACAACAGGAAGTTCTGAGCTAGGCTCAGCTGCAGATCAAAGCCCTGAGATGGGGAACAGCTCCTGCCTGATCTCAAAGCAAAGGCCAGCCTGATCTGTGGCCTGGGAATAACTGAGGGCCGCAGGAGCTTGTCCTGGGGAATTGTGAGCAAATGTCTACTTGCCTCAAATGGGGCACAGAACAGACAGAAAAACAATTCCATTCAAGTCTAGCTTGGTAAACCAGTGAGTTTATTTGGCCGAGGGTTTACTGGTAGGAGCGCCGGGATCTCCATCCCTAATCACGATGCTCTTTCCTGTAGCTGCTCAGCTGGGATCTCCTTTCAGACAACCTTCCATTTTCTGTACATATCAGAGCAGTGGTTCGCAGTCGTCCCAGTGCACAGACCTTTAGTACAGCTCCTCATTCTGTGGCGACCCACAACCATAAAATTATTGTCCTTGCTACTTCATAACTGTAAATTTTGCTACTGTTGTGATTCATAATGTAAATATCTGATATGCAGGATGGTCTTAGGTGACCCCTGTGAAAGAATCATTCGACCCCGCCCCAAAGGAGTCACCACCCACAGATTGAGAACCTCCAGATCCTCCGAGAATCAGGAAGAGCTGGGGCAGAGGTGCATACTCCTGGAGCAGAGGAGCAGGATCTCAGATGAGGATCCAATGACTCTTCCCATCCCTTCCATCTGTAAAGGTCACAGACTTCTCTGTGATTAGGAATGGAGATCCCCAGCACTCCTATAAGTAACCCCTCGGCCATGCTTCCATCAGAAAGTCAAATAAACCCACTGGTTTACCAAGCTAGACTTGAATGGGATTGTTTTTCCTTCTTGAAGATCTCTTGTGGATAGTAGTAACTGCTCTGATAAAGATGGCAACGTCTGTTATGCTTGGAGGACAGCAGTCCACCATACCCAGGGATTCGTCTCCACTGTGACTGGACAGTTATCCAAAGATAAGGAAGTCTTCTTTTCTTTTCTTTCCTTCCCTCCTTCCTTCTGTTCTTTCCTCCTCTTTTCCTTTAGACAAAGTCTTATTACATTGCTCAGGATAGTCCAAAACTCTCAATCCTCCTGGCCTCAAGTCTCCTGACAGACATAGATGTGGGCTAGGCTGCTAGGCAAGCTGCCCCTCTCCTGCCCCCTCAATTATGCTTCTCGACGATGGAGGACAAACGCAGGGCAAAGAGCCTTTCGGGAAACACACAGACTACTGGCTGTGTCGGCAGCACAGTCAGTCAGCAGAAGCCTGCCTAACATGCACAAAACCCTGGTTCCACTCATGTCAAACACCACAGAAACTGGGTCCTGTCGTGTAAGCCTGTCATCTCAGCACTTGAGCAAGAAGGAAAGTAACCCATGTTTTAACATCCATCCAATGATTTGCTCCTAAATAGATCCGTTTAAAAAAGAACAAGTGTGTTACTACCAAAAATGAGAAAGCAACATCTGGCTCATAAGACGAAGGGAACCGAGGCATAAATGCTTAGAAAACAACACCTATAGTTCAGGAGGATCAGCTGCCGGAGGTGGACCAGCACACATTCTCTCTGCATGTAAGGGGCAGAACCAGCCACAGATAAAACAGTGAAGCTGGTTATTCAGCAGCCAGTGAGGCCTGTGCTCTTTGGAGAAGAAGGGGAATTCTCTGTGTTCCACCTAGCCTCATTCTGTAGAATTCACCAGCGGTTCTCCTCTCCCTGGCCAGGAAACTCCCTGTGGACAACTGTTTCACTTTATTTTTAGGCCTAAGCCTCTCCTGGGAATTCCTGGGAAGCAGCTGACCGCTCAGCCTCCTAACTGCTGGCTATGCTGGAAGGCCCTGTTGCAGGGCGTCTCCTCCGAGGCCTCTCTACGCCCAGCCCCAGCAAGCCACATCTTGTCCCAGTGCCTCTGGCATTCTGGGGAAGTGGGCACAGGGCCAGGCCCGCCCACAGCAGGCTCAGCTGGGCCCCCGCAGTCCTTACTTAGCTTTCTTGTTAATGAAAATCTGAGAACCTCCAGTCAGTCCCAATAGGAAGACCCTGGGCCAGATGTCACCACAGAGAAAGAAGGGACTCAGAGAGAGGAAATAGGTTGCCAGAGGAGAGCGAGACATCCTGCCTGCTTATCAGGGAGAGAAAGTAAGGGCCTGGGTACAAGTGCAGGCTCCCAGCTGCCCCTGTGGCTCAACCACAAGCAAGATGCCTGCAGCCTCTGCCACCTTCAGTAGCTGCCTTACCCACTGACTGCTCAAAGTGTGTTTCCCACATTATCAACCCCTCCTGGGAGCTCATCAGAAAAGCAGAATCTCAGCCAGGTGGTAGTGGCTCATGCCTTTAGTTCCAGTACCCAGGAGGCAGAGGCAGGTAGATCTCTGTGAGTTCGAGGCCAGCCTGGTCTACAGTGAGAGTTCCAGAACCGCCAGGGCTACACAGAGAAACCCTGTTTCAAAAAGCCAAAAACAAATAAAACAACAACACAACAGAATCTCGGGTTCAAAGCAACTATTGCTCTGTGACACTCTCTCTCGGGTGACTCTGAGGCACGTCCTGTTCTTACCCCAGTGTCCTCATCTGTGTAATAGGGGGTGAGTTTGGGAATAAGCAGTGCTTAGTAATCAGTCCATGCTAAATGCTAAGCAGGGCCTCATATAGCCCAGGTTGGCCTCAAACTCAACGTGTAGCTAAGGAAGACCCTGATTCTCCTGCTTCTACCTCCCAAACACTGGGGCTGCAGGCATGTGCTGCCGCGTTCTCTTTATGCAGTCCTGGGAATGAAACCTGGTCCTCTTGCATGCTAGTGCTTGCAAGTGCTCCGCTAGCCTGCCACTTTTAATGTCCTGTCTATTACTGTTACCATCAGTGAGGTAACAGCCGTCTAGGCTCCTGCTGGTCACCAGCAGTGGGATGCATGAGACCCACCATGAGGCTGAGGAGGCTGGGCTCAGAGAGGTGAAGTCACTGGCCCCAAATCCAAATGTGGTGGTCTGAGTCTTCTCTAAACTTACCTGATAGTAAAGTAACCAGTGAGCAGGTAGGAGTCCTTCTCTTGTGCCCATTACTTGATGGGTTTCCCATTCTATGAGGTCTGTTTGCTGGTGAGTCCATTTTTCAGATGAGAAAAAGTGAGACACAGAGGTTCGGTTAGTCCTCCAGCAGGCGAGACTAGATTTGAAGTAGCGGGGACCAACTCATTTCTGTGGTATGCTGTTCAACTCTCAGTCTTCCCCTCAGTTATATATATCCCTGCTCCCGCTTATCTCCCTGCCAGCCCCAGCTCTGGAGTTCTGAACCTACCTCTTCCAGGCCTAGACCACTAATGAGCTCTTGGCCATCTGAGGCCAAAACCACAGCTGCTGGACTGGCTGGGGGAAGAACCTGTTTCCTTCCAGCCTGCATTCCACGCTGTGGTCCAGGTGGCTCCTGGGGCAGGAGCTCTGAGCACAGTGATGGGCAGGTCTGTGAACAGGAGCTGTTCAGAGCCATCAGGCGCTGTCTATAGGGCAGCTGGTCCAGAGCCCTGCTTCCTTTTGCTTCTCTACACCAAACCCAGCTCACCTCATCAGCCTGGTCCTTCAGCAGCAGAGACAGCCTTGCCATCTTACTATTTACTCATTATCTTATAAAGAACCTACTGTGTACTGACTGTTCTATAGACTCTTCAGTGAATGGCTCAGTCTTAGACCAAAAGCTAAAGAGATGCCCTTAGAAAACATCATTTCCCAGCAGACATGAGAGTCCACTGACTGGGTAGAGCTGAGAAGTGAGGGGGTTCCCACACCTCAGCTTGTGTGCAGGACCTTAAGAAAGTTAGCAGTCCCTAGCCTCCCAGCTCCCAGGGGGATATCCCAGCCTTATCTGCCCCAACCAAGTTATCCCTTCCTGGCTCCCCCAAGTACCTTGGGCCTCAGAGGTCTTAAAACTCTTTGGCGTGGCTATCGTGGAGTGTCCTGTCCTCTCGCTGGCCTCTTTTTGGGGGCAGTCAGTACACCAATTAGCACCTCTGTGTTTTAGTGCCTTCAAATCCTATCTCCAGGAGAGCACATCGGAGTATTTAAATCCTCTGGAGTGTTGAGTTCCTCGCATCAAATGGGAGGATACATTTTTATTTGGCGTTCTTTTGATGTGTTGAGTGGAATGAACAGAGTAGAGTATGGCACTTGGTGAAGGCTTAACTAAGAGGTTATGTTAAAATAACGTACCCTCGAGTCCGCAGCCCTGGGGACTGGGAATTGGTTTGTCTGGCTCGTGGCTCAAGGGCGCAGCAAGATACATGATCGGTGGGTGGTTGGAAAGATGATGATGGAATTGAATGAAAGAAAGAAAGAAAGAGAGAAAAGAAAGAAAGCAGAGAAAGAAATGAAAGTAAAAATGGAAAGGAAGAAATTAAAGGAAGAAAGGAAAGGAAGAAAGAAAATGAAAATGGTTAGTTCCCTTCAAAAGCAGAATCACTTATCTCTGCTGGTGCTTGTAACCTCCGGGCGGTGTACCACACTCTTACCTGCTGTGCGCCTCAGTTTCCCCTCTGTCGTTGGGCTGGAGCGACCCTCAAGAAAGAGGACGCCAGGCGCAGGCCCAGTGCGGTCCGCACCCAATAAGCGCTCAAGGAAGCCCGGCCTCCCGCCCTCTTTGCCCCAGCTCCAGGAGCCGCCAGTCGCGGAACACTACCCACCCCCTTGCTTACACCCCCTCTGCCCACTGTGCACCTCCCGGCCCCGAGCGCACGTGACTCCACCCATCCCGCCCCGCCCCGCCGTCCTAGCGCGATCTCCAGTTGGCCGCGCCAGAGCACCCCGCCCCCAACCAGGGCGGAGCCTAAGCGCCTCGCCCCCTGCTGATCCGGCTCCAGGGTCTGGCGAGGGCTCGGCGGCCCGACCCGGCTGGCGCGCGGGCGGAGCCCGGGCGGCGGGGCTGCTGCTGGCTGATTGCGCCGGACTGCGGGCCGCGACATGGTGAGCAGGGATGGGCAGAACAGGGGGGTAAGGGTAAGGGACGCGCCGGATGGATCGGGGTGCGGCGCTGGCGGGTCGGCGCAGCGGATGCCGCGCGCGGGCGGGGGCTCTTTGTCCTCCGCCGCGCGATTGGGACAAAGGAGGTGACCGGGGGCGGAGGCTTCTTGGCTGGGCATCTGCCCCTTTCCGTGACCCACGGGTCTACGTCCTGCGCGGATCCTCTGGGCTGCCCGGAACACTCACTCCGCATAGACGGGGTTCCTGGCAGCGCCCCAGCGTGGTCAAGATGGGATCGAGGGGAACGGGGGCCCAGGGAAAATCTGGCGCTCGTTTCATTGGTGGGGAGACTGAGGCTGAGCCGCAGCGTTTGGTCCAGGTCGGGTCGGCAGTGATTGCGCGGCGTGGGCTTGACTGAGTTTCCGGGATTCCCCCCCCCCCCAAAAAAAAAAAACCAAAACCCAACCGGGGTTAGGCGGACTTGATTTGTTTTCAGCTGTCGTTTCCTCCGCAGCTGTCGCCCCCTGAACAGGCCCCTACTTCCCTAGCGCCTCGCCTTGCTCCTTCGGTAGAGTGGGAGAGACGCGGCGTCGCCTGGCACCGCGCCTGCACACCGCCCGCGCTCTGCACGCGGGAGCTGCTGGGGCGCCTGTCATTAGTGTCTAGTCCTCTCGGCCCAGGTCACCTAGACTAGCTCCTAAGGAGGGGTCAAATACCGACTCATTGCGCTCAGCTTCCAGGAGAGAGGAGACAGGTCAGGTATATGACTTTTTAGAATCAGGTTTGAAATCGGTTATTTAGGATCGGGGCTGCCTGGATATCTGCACCTCCACTTTTTAAAATATGTGACCTTGGGCAACGAATTAACTTCTCTAAGCTACAGATTATTTGTCAAGTAGGAAGAGTAGTCACTCAGCGCTAGGATTGTTTTGAGGCAGAAATTTTGGAGAGATCTACATGAGATGTTAAGCTCAAAAGGAACTTTTTCAGCATCTACTATTATATCACTACCAGAGTTGTATGGACAGATGGGACCCTGACGATTAAGGGCAGGACTCAGGCTTGGACTATGAGATTGCAGCTCACCTCGGGCAGTCCCCAAACTTCTCAGTCTTAGTTTCCTGACTTAAGAACTGGGAGCAGTGTGGCATCTGGAGCAGATTTCCCTTCTAGAGAGGTAAGGGGAGAGGAGGGACCAACGGGCACAGCCATGCTAAATGTCCCTGTCCTTCCCTGTCGCTGTTGGTCCTCCATCTAAGCTCTTGGATGGCAGAAGCCCTCCGTGATGGTGCCTTGGGGGTTGACCAAGCAGAACCGGGGCAGGGAATACTTCTGGCCTGGTGTCCCCTGAAGAGGACACTTGGAAGGTGGCTTTGCTGGAGGATGGAGCAGTGCAGGAAGCCCCTGGGTGTTAGCTGGCTCTGAAAGCAGGGCAGTGTTTCTGACTGCCTTGGAGGCCCTGGGAGGTGGAAGCATCGGGTGGGGTGGCAGAGTGGCAGGTGGTGGTGCCCATCTGAGTACAATAGCACTGGTGATGTGCCCAGTTAAGTGAGGAGCAGGCAGAGGGTGGCCCCAGAGAAGAGGCTATTTGTGACATGGGTGCCTTGAGGTACAAGAGGTTACAGAGGAAAAGGGAAGACACTAAGAACAGCCTGCTGAAGGTAAGAGAGGAGACTCGGCCAGCCTTGTTGCCTTCTGGGTGGGGTGTAGGGTTAGTTTTGGGATCCCATGAAGAGGTAGGGGTAACAAACGCCTTTCCAAGGAAGACCTAAAGGAGTGTATGAATTTTAGGAGACCGCTGCCCAGAGGTCACACTGTGTCATTTTGAGACCAGTGTGTTCTAGGATCAGTTAGTTACCCATCGCTCTGGGCCTTGAGAAACCACACCCAACAATTCTCAGCCATTGCAGACTGGACTGGCTATGGAGTGCCCAGACCCATGTTGACCAGTGCTCCCCTGAAAGTTGTCACTGCAGCTGCTTCCAAACAAGGGACATGGTATGGCCAGTGCTCTAACTGACCCTGTGCCTCAGTTTCCTCATAAGCAGAATGGGATGATCAAGGCAAGTAGTAAGGAGATAAGGTGGATATGATGGCATAGCTCTGAGGTAGTCCTGGATTCCCTCAGTTGGGTTGTGTTATTTATGCCTGACCATGGGCCTTGGTGGATGAAATGGGGTGGTCAGTGGTATGCAGAGGGTTGTACAAGCCAGATGCAGGGCATCCCAGCATTCTCCGGGTTCTGCTTCTCTGTTTGCCACCTTCCTTGCCCCAAGCAAGGTTTTCAACCTGTGGGTTACAGCCCCTTTGGGAGTAGAACAAAACTCTCATATGTGGTCACTTAAGACCATCCGGAACACAGATATTTACATTGTGATTCACAACAGTAGCAAAATTACAGTTACAAAGTAGCAAGGAAAATAATGTTATGGTTGGGGGTGACCACAACATGAGGAACTGTGTTAAAGGGTTGCAGCATTAGGAAGGTTGAGAAGCACTGAGTTAGCTGTTCTGCTAGGGCTCAGACCTGCCATCCTCTACTGCCATGCCTTGCCGTGCCCTGAACTTTGGTTACATTCTCTTTTCCCCATGGCTGCTTCCTAGCAGGCATGGGGGACCTGTGCTTATGCATCTGGGAGAAGTCTGGACTTAGGGAGTTGGCTCAGGAATGGGGTCCTCTGACTGACCCCATGAAAGCAAGCTCTCTTTTAACTCATCATCACATATCTGGGCTTGGAACACTCAGTCAGTCTTTATTGAGTACCTATGTGCGGTAGAGCATAGCTGTGAACTTGAGGGACAGTGACCTTTCCTTGACTCTTTGGAGGGCACACACAGGTCAGGAGACAACAGCCAGAATAATACTCTGTAAACCAGAACTGCAGGGAGCTGAGGGCCTTAGGAAAGATGGGTGCATGTAGGGAGGTAGGTGCTAGCCAGTGTGGGAAGAGGCAGCATCTGGAGTCCTGGAAGCAGCTCCAAGAGTCACTTCTGAGAAAGTGCCTAGTTCAGTACTAAGGACGGAGGCAACCACAGGGCAGTTCATGAAGTATGAGTGGTAGGTAGCCAGGCCTCCAGGGGATGCTGAGACTACCTCAGGAGCCCTCCTTCCTGAAGCCACCATGTCTGGCCAGGAGGCAGTTTTTTTGTTTTTTTTTAGATCACTTCTCAGGAAACATTTGCTAAATGAAAAAAGAAACAAGAAGCCCATTAGGGATATGTGGAGGCCACAGGGCAGGCATGACTGGCTGGGTCACAAGTCATTGATTGCACTTAGAGGTGAGAGGCATATACCTGGCTCTGTCCACCTCCAAGCCTGGGGTGGGCATAGTGGGCAGGAGTTTGAGGTCATGCCTGCTCTCCCAGGGTCCCTCTGGACTTGAGCTGTCTGTGCCTCAGTTTCTTCATTAGTCACAGGACAGCTGTTTCCCTTAGATCATGGTGCCATTGTTTGATTTTTCCACTTCCTATCCTGGAACCACCCCAGACCCTAAACACAAACTTCCCTTTCTGAATTGCTACTACCTTGCCTTCCGGTCCAGACCACAGGAGGACGTGCAGGTGGAGGCAGAGTGGGTGTCCTGTGTGGTCTGGCTGTGTGGGCTTGTGGGAACTGATGGAGCTAGTAGAGCTCTCTTGGGACATGCAACTCTAGGAATGGGGGAAAGCCAGGGACCAGGCAGCCAAGCCAGGGGAGGAAGCTTCCCTGGCCTTCTGGTTGGGAGAGGCTTCCTTCCTGGAGTTGGTGTAAACTAGGTCAGAGTTTCTTCCTCCACCTCCATGTGGGTGCCATTTGGAGCCAGGCTATTCTGCATTAAGGTTTTGGGAACTGTCCTATACCTTGAAGGGTACAGAACAGAATCTCTGGACTCTTCCTACCAAGTGTGGCCAGGTGCATGGTTGCACCCACTTGAGACCTAGTGATCAAAGGTCAGGGAATGGAGCACCTGGGCAGAAGGAACTATGGGGTCAAAGGTCTGGGCCCCCAAGGATAGTGGAAGGCAGATAGCTGGAGAGGAGTGAGCGGGGATGGGGAAGCACTTGGGCACATTCTTTGTGCTCTGATTGCAAGAGTGGATGAGGAGCCAGCTGAGAGGGACCCGGGCAGGCTCAGACCCTAGAGACTGAAGATTGAGAATTAGAGGATGCTCCCCCTCCCTGCCTGGAGCTTCCTTGCAGATCGGAACAGGTGATAAGGATGGTATTCCTCGGTCATGAGGCACTCTGGGGCATTGGTTGGCTACCTTTAGGCAGACGTGACTCCTGGTAGCCTCCATAGTTGAGTTAGAGTCATTTCTAATTAAGGGGGTTATTACTCAAAGATGCAGCAGGTCCTATCATGTTTGGAGTGTGAATCTTTGTGCCATCTACCTGGAAGATGTGAATGGCAAGACTTTGGACATTTACAGCTTCCTCAGTGTAGGTTGTGCATGGCCTGTGCAGGACATGCCTATGGGGTCTTCATCCCTCTCACTTCTCTGGTGTCCACTACTGACAGGCACTAGTAAGAAAGTGGGTGACTGTAAGAGACTGGAACAGCCTGCTGCTGGCTTCAGCACCTGGGAGGCCACAGTAGCAAAGCCCTGCCTGACTCCTTGGGGCTGTGGCTGGCTGGGCTCTGGGGCACTGTTTAAGAGGAAGGCTGGAGTCCAGGTTCCCCGGGCCTTGTGTGCATCCCACAGTCCTCTCTCTCCTTACCACTCTCGACCTTGGCTAAGGATGAGGAGTGGGACAGTGACCTGGAGTTGTCTGCGATGGAGGAGCTGGGAACAGCTCAGCCCTCCATGGCCCGGTCTCACCCCCTCAGCATGCCTGAGCCCAGCTGGTACTCACGCCGTTGCACTTTAACAGGATGATGCACCAGGCTCTCCCTCCTGCCCTCAGCTGCCTAGTAATGCTGTCCCCCTGTGGTGAATGCTCCTCCCTGCCAGTGTGGCCTCCTTGCAGCTCACCTGCTCTTCCAGCTAGCATCACAGCACCTGGTCCCTCGTGTTCCTGATGTGATCAGACCTGGACTGACATTTGAGAGTGTTGACCTCTTGGTAATTTGGCTTCTGTACTAGATGGTAAGCTATATACAGAAGGAGCTAGCTCCATTACCCCTCCTGCCTTCCCTGGAGCTTCCCTGGTACCTGTGTCTTCCAGGACCTGCTTGTCTGCCCTACATCCATAGGGTTCTTGAAAACTGGGGTATTCACAGACAAGCTGTGGCTACCTGGGGCAAATCTGTCTGCTGTTGTGACTTTTCCTTCCCCTGGGTTCTAGAAGCTCAGACCCTGGAGACCTTGAAGGTTGAGATGCTCTATGTTACCTGATCCTCCCACAGGAGCTGATGCTGTTTGTCTGCTTCTGGATCCTTCCTCTCTAGCCTCCTGGACCAGTACTGGAGACACACTGGTAGCTCTTGCCTGTGATCCAACAGCTCAGAAGGTTAAAGCTAGAGAATCATGAGTTTGAGATAGTCTGGGATACAGAGCGAGCCTCTGTCTCAAAGACAAACAAAAAACAATATATACCTTCAACAGAACCAGATTAGTGGCCAGTCCTCTTGCAGCCTCTGCCTCAACTGCCATGGTGCCCGTTTCCCCTTCCATCAGAGGGGCTTACAGCAGAAGTACCTGGGCGTCAGGAGGAGCTGGGGGAAGTAGGCTGGGTGAGACACAGTGGAAAGCCAATCCTATGGTTGTCACTGGGTTGAGGGCAGGACTGGTTGAGTTTAAGAACTTAAAAACAGACCCTAGCAAGAGCCAACTGAGCAGCTGAGTCCCCTACAGAGCCCCTTGTATAGTCTCTCCTGGCTTTGTCTTTCAGGACTGTCCTGTGCAGCCCGAATTCCAGCCTCGTTGAGCCAGGCACACCAAGAGCTTTCCACCAAAGAAGCCCCTCCAAGCACTGACCATGTCTATTATGGACCACAGCCCCACGACCGGGGTGGTCACGGTCATTGTCATCCTCATCGCCATAGCTGCCCTGGGGGCCTTGATCCTGG
Source organism: Tokudaia tokunoshimensis (assembly GCA_036184795.1). Taxonomy (NCBI): domain Eukaryota; kingdom Metazoa; phylum Chordata; class Mammalia; order Rodentia; family Muridae; genus Tokudaia; species Tokudaia tokunoshimensis. Next base: position 101,679,984 of record BTHU01000010.1, read on the forward strand.
GCTGCTGGTGCTACCTGCGGCTGCAGCGCATCAGCCAGTCAGAGGATGAGGAGAGCATCGTGGGTGATGGCGAGACAAAGGAGCCCTTTCTACTGGTGCAGTACTCTGCCAAGGGGCCATGTGTGGAAAGAAAGGCCAAGTTGATGACCGCCAACAGCCCAGAAGTGCATGGCTGACCTGGGCTGCGAAGGCCATGGTTCTGTTTGCAGCCAGCCCAGAAGCACCGAGAGGGCAGAAGCAGACATGTTGCTATGTGAGAGGGGTTGACACTTGCTGGCATGGTCTCCTCGGGCTTTGTCATCGCATGCACTGACTCCAGGTCCCAGCTCTTCTGGCCTTCCCCCTCAGCCTCCTGGTGGGCTGTCCATTGCAGGCAGTGGGCAGGCCTGACCTTGCTGGGGCTCATGGCCCCTTAGCGCTTTTGTTACTTGAATGTTTTAGCTGAGCCTGTTTTTGATGGAGCTACTACTGTAATTCGTGAACTAACCAACCTGTGAACTGTAAATAGGCCCAGAAGCACGTGCTTAAGCCTTTTTGCTGATTTTTTAAAAAAAATACCAGATGGAGCCCGTGGACTGGCTTGATAATGACTGTACTCACCACAAGCTGAGGTATGACCATGGAGGGTCTTCGACTGGTCAGGCCCCAATTGCCCTTTGCACTGAGGTCTTAGCTATGCATCTGGAAAGGAGGTTAAGAAGCTGGGGTAATTTCAACTTGCTTAGTAATGGAGGAAAACCACACCCCTTCCTTTCTTTAGCTTCAGCTTTGTTAAATAGCAGTGTGTAGATGGCAGAGTTACTGCTAGGAAGCTGTTGTACTTGCTTGGAAGCCTGTGAAGGATGAGATCTCATGAGTCCTGAGGGTTGCCAGGCAGCTTAGCAGAGCAGTCTCTTGCCCTTTGGTTTTGAGCATGCCCACTACACCCCTTCAGCACAGGCTTTGCAGAAACTGCTCTGGACCTCTGGAAACACCAGAGCCTGTGGTGGCTACTTGAAGTCTGAAACCCAGTTGGCCCCCAGAAGGCAGTTTTGTTTTTGTATTTAATATTTTCTGCACTGGAATGGGGGCGGAAGGTAGGGGTGACTTTCCCCCCACCTTTTCACAAGTGAGCTTCCTTTCTTCTCCAGTGGGTGTTGGGTTTCACTTTGATCCTTGGGCCTTTGCAGTCAGAGTTCCCTGACCCAGCTTTCAAGGCACTATGTGCCACAGAAGGTCATTTCTAGTGTGCACATAAGCATTTACAACTGTCACCAGGATATTTCTTATGTCTGTAAGCTTGCTCAGATGTTAATCCCATCACCATAATAAGCATTCTAAACCATTATGATTAAACCTGACTATGCTGACACCCTTGGTAATGAATAGGCGGCCAGCTAGCCCTGGCAGCAGAGAGCTTCAGGCTGGTCTGGAGACAGCTTTGAAAAGCATGTGAAACTAATCCATTTCCTAGAACCCAAGGAAATGAGGAGCTGTAGGGAAGGAACACTTCTTTTTAGCAGTGTATACCAATTTGGGGTTGGGGGAGGCAGATGTTAAACAGTCTGAGGTTATACAGAGGTAGTCAAGGGCAGACGCTGCTAAGGCTGGCTTGGATGTGTGTTAGACCTGGAAGCAGTGACTCTGTAGGCCTAGGAGGGGAACAGAAGGTATCAACGGATCTGCCTGGAGTTGGCTGAGGCTGAGGGGTTTGACCCATTCCTACCCCACATCCACCTTTCTACCTCTACGTCTTGCAGCCAGCAGCCTAAATTCACTGCTGATCCTTTTCTCTGCCATCCATGGATCCAAAGCCAGTTTGGATCTACACCGAAATTTGAGCCGGTTCATCACTGCACTGCCAGATGTAGGCCGCAGCTTGTACTAAGCCCGATGAAGTTAGTTTTTCAAACAGACATCATTACATTCTTATCAGTTACACTTTGGAGGAACTTCCTATTACCCCGTTGCCGGGGGGTGGGGGGGGGGGAGTGTCTTTCAAGTTTGAGTCAGTCCATCCAGAGGGGGATGAGTAAGTTTAGGCATTGTGGGGCACGGATGGGGTCATAGGGAGGACAGTGAACACCTATAAAACTATTGAACAACCATGCAAGTCTTCCCTGTCCTTGGTTATCATTGGCTATCTTTTTAAGTGTGCACCAGAGCTATACACTCCAATGGTTAATAAGTTATGACTTTTCTTCAGATTCTTTCCCAATAGTGTAAAACTGTTGTGGTCAGGTCTGATGAGTAAGAAGCTAGCCTTCCATCCTGGGGAGCATGTAGGAACTCTGAGGCTAAGCCACTGAAGCAAGGACTGACTTTCCTAGATGTATGTTCAAACGGACTGTGCTACTGTTGTGTCTCAAAGTTACCAGTTTGTGCAATAAGTGGAAGGGATGCCATTCCTGATCAATAAATGCTGAATGACATTCAAGTTCATTTTGTAGACCACTGAGAAAAATCTTTATTTACAATAAATTTCAATAAAATTTGCATAACTATATTCCCAATGTACAGTCTTCACCTCTGGCTCCTTCATCTCATTCAAAAGTTAGTCTGTCCGATTCTCATGCTTCCTCTCTGAAGCCAAAGTGGAGCTGGTGGTGGAGGGCGGAGGGGTGTCACCCATGGGCTTGGAGTGGTTGGGACGAGCCTTTCCCAGAGGGGCTGGTTCCTGAGCCCCACCTTGGCCCTCCAGTTCCCTCTCCATAGTGGTCACAAGGATCTTGAGCCATGTGTGCTCGGGGAGGGGGGTCTCTGAGGCACTGGCCAGCTCTTGGAGCTCTCGAGCCTTCTTCAAATACAGAGCCTGCAGTTTCTGGCTGTGTCGCCTGAGTAGCCTGTGCTGTTGCTCCAGGGTCCGCTGACGGCGCAGCAGGCGGTGCCCATCCCTGCGGGCACTAAAGAGCCGGCCCTCCACCTGCTCCTGTGTACGGCGTAGGCTGCTCATCTCAGATCTCAGCTTCTGCATTGCCTTCTCCATATGAGAGATGTGTTCATGCTGCAGGGCTGCCTCGCTCGGGACACATTCTTGGGTAGGAGGGCTGATGCCAAGGTCCTGGGGAGCAGAGGCAGGATCTGAGTGATGCAGAATAAACCGCAGCAGATTCGGGAGGGTGATAGGGAGGTCTCCAGGGTATTTCACACTTAGGTCCTTTCTGGAGAGGAAGGGAAAGTCAAAAGTGAGGGTCTCAATAGGTACAATGCAGAGACAAATGGGACTGAATGTGAGACTGGCCATTCTGACCAAGAAAACATGCTGGTTTCTTGCTGAAAGGCAGGCAGTGCTGCTCGGGCAAGTGGTTCTTTGTGGAGTTAAGGAGCCCCACAGACTTGCACTGCAGTTATTAAGGCCATTTGAATAAAGTGTTTATCTGTCCTGAGGACAGAGCTGTTTCTGTACTCAACCTTCAGAGATAAGCATGCTCAGGCCTAGGCCCCAAACCAGTGCATCTGGGCCGGGGAAGAGGGCTGTTGCTCTCTCTGAGCTGCATGAGTTGCTGAACACAGTCCTGGGGCAGGGCTGTCCTCGGTTACCATGGCTATTAACAGTGCTCAGCAAAACTGAAAATACAAACAAACCAAACCAGCAACAGTACACACTTAATGTACAGTATCTACAGCACAAAGTGTTCTTAACTGAGGGGGAATGTACTCCAGAGAGGGGACACTGGGCTCAAACCTGGACAGGTGCTACAGCTAATGTATCAACCAAAGGACTAAGATGAATTACAGCTACTCAATCCTGCTGGCAGAGTTGGCGATGGTGACACTGAAAGGGCTCCCCACATCTTCCATGCTCTAACTCAGAACGGTCTTTTTCAGAACTTGTCATCTAATTGCCCAGCCTAAGTTTCTCTCACAGGTACTGTGCATAGGCAGTCTAGTCACCATAGCTCAAACACGTCTTTCTACAGTTCTCCCTTAGCTAGTCAACAGACAGGAACCAGCACCCTCAGAGACCCCAAAGATAGTATCCATGCTGCCCTGTACAGTGCCATCTATTTCTAGACAAACAGCTTGAGCTCTGTGAAATGGGATGGGAGTGTCACGTGCCTCACAGGGCTGCCGGAAGGGTTGAGTGAGTTAAGTGAGTGTTGAACATTAGCTTTTTCAGAACTGCATTTTTAATCCTTACAGCATCATACATAATCCCTCAAGCAAGAATCACAGTTTGAAACAAGCCTGGGCTATACAGTAAAGCTATTTCTCAAAAAAGAAAAAAAAATACCAACCTTAATATAGCAACCAAGTTGGGGCTGGAGAGATGGCTCAGTGGTTAAGATTGCTGGCTGCTTTTTTCAGAGAACCTGGGTTCAATTCCCAGAACCTACACAGTGGCTCAAAGCTGTTTAAAATTTCAGCCCCAGGGATTTGATGCCCTTTTCAGGCCTCTGAGAGTATTGCACATATATGCTGCACAGATAGACAGGTAGGTAAAACACCCATATATATAGAAATAAATAATCTTTTTTAAAATTAAAAAGTTGTGCATGTTGGTACACACCTTTAATCTCAGCATTAGGGAGGCAGAGGCAGGTGGATCTCTATCAATTTGAAGCTAAGCTAGTCTACATAGCAAATTTGAAGCCAGCCAAGACTACTTAACGAGACCCTATCTCAAAAAACCAAAATAAATAAAATTAAACAAAATTAAAAATGCAAAGAGGAATGTATTAACTGAAAACTTGTATAACCTTTCCACACACAAATCCAGAAGCCAAATACCTAAATATGACAGAATGTGTTTTATTAATAGATAGCATTCTTCCTATCAAAAACCACTAGAGACTTAAATTAGATGGGCCAAACTCACACTTGTAACCCCAAGAGGCAAGAAAGAGGAAAACTACAAGTTTGAAGCTAGCCTGGACTATACTGTAAGACCCTATCTCACAACAAAAAAGAAACCAAGTTATAGAGATAGACCCCTTTATGTAATGTTTATGGAGGTGGGGGAGCCTCTAGGTAGCTTTTTACAATTTTAAAAACTTTCATGTAACAGAAAACAGAATTTCAAAGTTTACATGTCAGCTGTATCTATTAATAATGTGGTAAGTGCTCTCTACAATAGAGGAAAGGCACTCAGAATGAGTGCACAGCTAGTCCTGTCACTCTATCAAGGAGCCAAGGGCCAAGTGGAGGTGCAGCATTCCATCAGAACTGCAACAGCTCAGCATGTCCTGGAGGTATTACAGAGTGAGACTGACTAACAGAATGCTCTCTAAGTTTGGGGAAATGCTGTAGTTCCCTAGAATGTTCTCATACCTTCTGTTTACTTTTTTTTATTAAGATTTATTTATTTATTATATAAGTACACCATAGCTGTCTTTAGACACACCAGAGGAGGGCATCAGATCTCATTACAGATGGTTGTGGGCAACCATGTGTTTACTGGGATTTGAACTCAGGACCTCTGGAAGAGCAGTCAGTGCTCTTAACTGCTGAGCCATCTCTCCAGCCCCTTTTATTTACTTTTTGTTATGCTTTGGTTTGGAGACAGGGTCGCACTCTATACCTTTGGCTAGCCTGGAACATACTATGTAGACCAGGCTGGCCTCAAACAGAGATTCAAATGCCTCTGCCTCTTGAGTATTCATTCAGATTAAAGCTGTGCACCACCACACCCAGCCCATGCCCATGCCTTTATTAAAAGAAAATTTTAGTTATTTATTTTTTCAAGTTAAGATTTCTCTGTATAGCCCTGACCATCCTGGAACTTGCTGTGTGGTTCAAGCTGGCCAAAACCTCAAGAGATCTGTCTGCCTCTACTTCCCAAGTACTGGGATTAAAGAAGTGTGCCGCCACCACTGGCATATACACTTTTTTTTTTTAAAAAAAAAAAGATCAAAATATTGGACTTATTTGTTTGTTTGTTTGTAGACAGGTTTTTTCTGTGTAGCTTTGGCTGTCCTGGAACTAGCTCCATAGATCAGGCTGTCCTCAAACTCAGAGATCCACCTGCCTCTACCTCCAAAGTCCTTGGATTAAAGGCCAGGTCATGGACAGGGGTTTTTGTTTTTGTTTTTTTTTCATGTTTACGACAGAGAATATCTATAAACTGCTTCCAAAAAGAACTTCTTTTAATCTGGGAATGGTGGCTCCCATCATTAATCTCAGCACCCAGAAGGCTAAGGCCGTCCTGGGTTACATAGTAAGTTCTATACCAGCTTATGATAAAATGTGAGACTCCTGTCTCAAAAAAATAGCTCCCTCCTCACCCTCAGAAAGGTCATCATGAAAGCATGGTGCTAGTTAGAGCTTCCCAGAAGCAGTGAAGTTCTTCCGGGGGGGGGGGGGTTAACACTGGAGTATCCTTGTGGAGCATGTACTGGTATCCTTTGGCCCAAACTGCTGGTTTGGGGGGACTGGCTCTAAGAGATCCCTATGCAAGAAAGTGATGGCCTGCATCCCAGCCTTCCCTCTTCCCACTTGTGATGAAGAGAGGTAAGACCAGAGCAGAGAGAGGCTGGGCATAGACAGGACTCTTTCCAAGATTCTCGTCCTCTGACTGCAGTGAGGCATAGTCAATGTAGACAGCAGGAATGTAGAGAGAATACAAGCAGCGTCTTCCAATGCTCGCAGTCCTCACACCTCAGAAGCAGCCATGTCGACCCCTTAATGGTCTTCCTCTGCACATCTCCACTTTGTGCACAGAATTTGCATTTTCCACAGTGCACGCACAAACTTTCACTAAAAATAGCAGGACCAGGTGAACATGAAAACAGTCTTATTACATGTGATCCCACAGTGGTTTCATTTCCTCTTCTGTGAACCTTTGGAGTTGATAGTTGCTAGTCATGAACCACTTTCAGCTCTTAGAGGCTACCTAGTGGCCCCACAGTCCTTACTCAGATGACTGCTCCCAGCCAGGCCAGCTCCGATCTCTATCACCTTCTGCCCCCTTTTATTTATTTTTATACAGGCAATAAATGGTCACATTATGCTTTTCTTTTCTACCGTCTGGATAAGCTTCTGGTAATGCTCTCTGGACCAGCTAATAACTTGTGCCCATTTTTAGGAAATGTCAAAAATCTCATTCTAAAGCAACAGACTCTGATTTAAGCTCTCGATGTTTAACAGATGTGGACAATCTTCTGCTCTTCAGTATCAAGGGACAAAGGAGGGGTTGCAGGGACCTGGGGTTTCACTGTTTGTTTGTTTGTTTTTTTATTTTTTTTGACACAGGGTTTCACTTTATAATTCCTGCTAGCTTTTAACTCAAAGAGCTCCACCTGCCTCTGCCTCCCAAACTGGAATTAAAGGTGTTTGTCACCATACCTGGCCTGCACTTGGTCTTTTACTATACAAGGCAGCTCCAGAAGTGGGATGCTGGCTACAGATGCTCCTGCGATGTGCCTGCCCTGCAGGTATCTTTTCTTGCACATATACAAGCTCATCAGTCCATTTGCTGGGAGCCTCTGCCCGCGAAGGCTCTTACCATGTGCTCTAACTTTAATATCATTACACTACATGCCAAGCTGGGTTACACACAGAGGGATCTGCTGGTGTTAGTGTCCATGATTTCTTGACTATATGGCAGTTTAAACATGTCTTGGAAAGAAGAGAGTTCATTGTGGCAGAGCCAACAGTGGAATAGACTGAGTCACTCTGTTTTCAGTGTGTAATCTGACAAGACCCTGATACCTACCACAGGAAGTACTCTAGCACACATTCTCTGAGATAAAGGGCAAAAACAGAGACAATGAATGATTCGACAAAGTCCAAGAAAGCCCTCTGGCAGAGAGGCCATATGAGCACAGCAGTAAGTGCCAAGGGACAGCCCTCCTGAAAGGACCCTGCATTTCCCACACGCCCACAGGAGTGTGAGTGGTTCCCATGTGCATCTGTTCCTTAGCCAAAGGGAAGCTGTATGTGACTGACAAGGGAGCCAGCACCCAGCTTGTTTGGCTTTAGAGTAGAGTTCATTTCCTTCTTTGTGGAAATGTTTGGGCCTACACCTACAACTAAGTCCAACCCTCCTTGTTAATGTCCCATCTCTGTTTACTGGAGCCTTCAGCACAGCTGGGTGACAGACAACTTCAGAGCAGACTGTATACATGCAGAGAGCTCCCTAAGGATGGAGCAGTGGGTAGAGAACTGCCAGTGCCCCTTGGTGAGAGGGACAGTAGGTAACAGCAGGATTCATCCCACACAAACATGAGTACTGTCCTGTCAATTGTAGCATCTTTATAGGTTCACACAGGCTATCTAGTTCCCAGGGATGTACTTGGTAGGTTGAGGTGAAGGCTAGCCTAGTCTACATAATGAGTCCTAGAACAGCCAGAGCTACATAGTGAGGCCCTTTCTCAAGAAACAAAAACAAATAATAAACATATTAATTCATGATGTTCCCACACTAAAGCTCTTCTACTCTATCTCTAATGGCAATACTTTAACAATAGATTAGAACATAATGATTTACAATGGAAGCTCATTTCATCTTCAGCCCTTAACAAGAGAATCCTACTTACACAATATTGAAAAGAAATCCAGCCTTACCTATTGCAGGGAAAAAACAAAATGGTAGGAAGACGGTCAACCATGAATTCCCAAGGAAGATCATTCTGAGACACATCAATCCTGGCAGAGGCAAAAGGAAAGTGACTGGTAAGAAGTGATTGGCCAGACAAGCCCCAAACCTGAAGAGTTTGGAGTGTTTCTATGACCCAGACTAGACTGACCCCCTTACTACAGGTGTAAGTCAGGTACCTACACTTTACGAACATTCCACTGTGTACCCTGAGTAATAGAAGAACCTGAAACTAAGCATAAATCCCCCAGGTTGTCTCAATGAAAGAGTACTTCATTTACTCATCAGGATCTGGCGAGTATTTTAATCTGTGCATTAGTTCTAGAAAAGGAAAGCTACTGAGCAGAGCACACACAGCAGGTCCCTTTGAAGATTATACTTTATAGTCGATAAATCTAGATGAAGGCCAAGATGAATGTATTGTCCTAGCAGAGAGCCAGTCTTCCTCCCCCACCCCTCCTCTTCTCCCCACCACAGGCCTTGCTGCTGCAGCTGGTCTAGTTCAGCTAGTTTAGCTCAGGATATCATCAATCACTCAGCAGCCATCTTGCTACAGCATCCCTAGTTCTGGGATTACTGGCATGTGCCACCAGAACAGTAGATTAATTTATGTATATAAAAATGCCATCTATTAAATCACCCACCTTGTGAATAATTACTGTAGAATTGACTACAACTGCTCTGTGAATGAACTCCCTCCAGCAGCAGGCTGGGCAGGTGATGAGGACCATGTATGCTGACCCATCAGAGGGCTGATAGCATTCTTTAAGGGGGGATATTCATGATCAGTACACAAAGAAGATGAAGATGCCTGGACCTATTAATTTGGTGGAGTTTTTCAAAAAGGTGGTATGGGATGATCCGGCAATATAAACTAGTGTTATGTATCTGCCCAAACTGCCATATGGCCAAGGAATGTGGATGAGGTGTGTGACGGTTTGTATATGCTTGGCACCGTTAGGAGGTGTGGCATGGTGTGTGGGGGCTTTAAGACCCCTGTCCAAGCTGCCTGGAAGCCAGTCTTCTCCTAGCAGCCTCCAGATGAAAATGTAGAACTCTCAGCTCCTCCTATACCATGCCTGCCTGGATGCTGCCATACTCCTGCCTTGATGATAATGGACTGAACCTCTGAACCTGTAAGCCAGCCCCAATTAAATGTTGTTTTTATAAGAGTTGCCTTGGTTATGGTATCTGTTCGCAGCAGTAAAACCCTAACAAAGACAGGGTGGTAGAGTGCTTCTTTAGCATAATTTATAGCAAAGCCCTTCTTAAGCCAGGCATGGTGGCACACACCTATAATTTCAACACTCAGGAGACAAAACCAAGAGGATTACAAGTTTGAGGTAATCTTTGGCTACATAGTTATTTGGAGGCCAGCCTGGGATAAGGGATACTTTCATAAATACACACAGAAAACTCTAAATGCAAATATTTCCTCCACGTCTTTTAACAAAATGCCATGTGTGCCTCTGCTTGTGAAGGCCAAGTGGTGTTAGCCACCATCCTTCATAGCTGAATGTATTTCCCTCCAAATGTGTGCTTCAATAAAGAGTCCTCTGTGAAGTGAGATCCTTTAAAACCCACAGGAACTGCAGAGCTACCAAGACTCCTTCTTGAGATCCTCTCAGTGTGGCTTATGAGCTGAGACAGCAGCAGTCATACAGCTACTACCCTACCCTTCTCCATTAATTCAGGGAAGTACCGACTTAGGGATGGACAGAAACGTCCAGTATGCCAACATCATTGATATATGCCTTTCCTGTTGCTGTAAAGATTTTCCTAAGTCCCCAAAGTGAAATTAACTGAATCAGAAATGTACAACTTTTTTGTGACTTCTTGCAAATGTTGTCAATGTAAATGTTGTCTGACTATGCCAACTTTATTTTATCAACTAGATCTTGTCACTTGAAAGCATTTATTAATTTAATAAGCATAAACGACACTTTATTTATATTTCTTAGGTGATAGTTTCCCTGTTGTTTCCTTATTCTTTCATTGGCCTGTGCTCTTTGTTCACATTGGATTTTAACAGATTTTGTAAGTTTGCTTGTTTTTTTGAGACAGCTTTTCTGTGTAGCCCCTGGCTGTCCTAGAACTAGCTCTGTAGATCAGGCTAGCGTTGTATTCAGAGATCTGCCTGCCCCTGCCTCCCTAGTGCAGTTCCAAGATTAAAGGCACATGCCACCACCCAATGTATGCAGAGTTTAGGATTAAGGCAGGGCATTGTGTATGCCAGACAGTACTCTATCCCCACACTTCTGCTTCAGCTCACCTTAAATGTGGTGGGTCTACAGTATCAACTCTGAATACTGGCCCCTAATTTACATATTGTACAATTCTGGACAAGTCGCCTAATATTTCTGTGCCTTACATCAAAAGAAAGCGATGGAGTCAGCAGTTTCACCCACCTAGTGTTCTGAGGTTTAAGTATATATGTATATAACAATCTCTTAGCACAGTCACTTCTGAGAATAGCAGGCAGCAAGTGAAATATAAACATACATGTGTTTATGACTACCCTTTAAAGCACTGTTGTTATTTTGACTAGGAATACAGCTAAGTGGTAGAGCATTCGCTTTGTATGCATGCGGTCCTAGGTTTAATCCTGGCACTAACAAAGAAAAAGAAAGAAAGACAACCATTCACATCAAGTATGTTGTTTTCACTGCACATATTTCTAGTGGATATGAATTATCTTTCATTATCTTTTCATTGGAAAGATTTTATCTCTATCTTCTGCTTTTTCCCCTATGATCTGGTCTAAATTGCTCACTTAATGATTTGGATTTGAGGTCTTGGTAAAGTACTTATTATATAAGCTATTGCTATTGCTCTTGGTTGTTGACCAGACTGGAGTCTATTGTAGACACAACACACTTCAGCTGCAGGACAAAGAAATTAAACTGGAAAGGAAGTGGAAGGCCACAGGACCATAAGATGCTATTAGGCAGCTAGGAAAGAAAAGGCATCAATGATTGTACCCAGTGGCAGAGCTTGCATGCATACTGCTGACCTCCAGACAAGATGTGGCCCCACAGGCATATCGGTGGCATGGCTATTTTCTGATTGGATTTGAGGCCTGATCCATAACTCAAAAAGACTATCAAAACTCATCAAAAGACCATGGCCATGAAGGTCACAGGCCCCAGTGGGGAACTTACTAGTGTTAAATGTACAAATGCTCTGTAAATATTTATGCTTATACCCACAGGCAAATGCTGCTCTTTCAGCTTTTATCAGAGAAGCTTCTTTCTGCAGTCAACAGTGGTAGATGAAGGAACTCAGGGAGATGGAAAAGTTTAAGAACTGATGATTGAGGGAGGGATTTGAAATGTTCTATTCTGAGCATGACATAGACATTGCATTCATGAATGCACAACATTTACTCAGGGATAGGGGAAGGGCTCATGGCCTATTCCTCCTGGGGATTCATTAGCCAAGGGAGGGGAAGTACTCATCTTCAATAGTATATCCTCTATGTTCTAGGGTATAGCTCCACACCCATAAGCATGCAGATGACTCTGGTTAAACTCAGTTACAAAACAAAAACAGTATGACATGAAATCGGGAAGCGACTTACAGGGAGGAAAGAAAGAAGGTTAACGGGCATGAGGGTAGAAAAAAGGTGTGCATTGAGTATACTCAGGGTGCATCATATATGCACATATAAAACTGCGGAGGAGCTGGGTATGATGGTGTGCACCTTTATTCCTAGCACACAAGCAGCAGAGGTAGGTGATCTGAGTTCAAGGTCAGTGTGGTTTTACATAGTGAGATCCAGGCCAGCCAGGGCTACATAATAGACCCTATCTAGAAACAAAATAAAACAAAGCAAACATCTCCCACCTACCCAACTGTCAAGAATACATGTAATTAAACTGGTGTTTGAAGGCAGGCATGGTAGTTTATACCTGTAACCCTAGCACTTGGTAGACTGAGGCAGAAGGACTGCCAGGAATTAAAGGCCAGCCTAGGCTAATAGTAAACTCAAGTCAACCTGAACTAGAGTGAGAGTCTGCCTCAAAACAAAGGATTTAAAATGTGTTTATACAAAAGCCCACATAAAGCAACCACAAAGCAGTTATGTCAATCATAACTAGACACATGGCTATCAACAAAGTCTTCCTCTTGATTTCACCAATGAGGAGGAAAGCAAGGGCAAAGGCCCTAAGTCCAGGGCTGGGTTGCAATTCTGGGAACCCTCTTCTCAAGACGTCTAAGCAGCCACACCTGGACCTGTTTTTCTATGTATTCCAGTCAGCAATAAGCATTTTTATGATTATTAACTTCCAGTCCACCCAGCATGGGCTGGTTGGCAGAGAGGATTAAGAGCAGCACAGCCCATGATGCTAAAGACTGGCGTCCTTACCTGGCCACAGTAAATGTGTCTTCTGGCAAGAGCCGAGCTAGCTGGATGAAGATGTGGTTGAGAGATGGGCAAAAGCCACACCACTGTGTGTAATAGAGCAGCAGAACGTCCTGTGGGAAGCAGAAACAGTAGTTACTCACACCTGCTCTTGGCCCCTGCTTCCTGCTGTGCCGAGAATCCCAAAGGCACTGAGTCAACTGGACTGCCTGTGCAGAACTCATGGTGAAATTTTCATCTTTAGTTATATTTGTAATTTTTGTTTATGGTCTTTGGACAACTAGAAAAGCACCATGCAATCTGCTTATGTTCCACCACAAAACTAATCTGCACATCAAGCCCAGACTGTTTTCCCTCAAATAACCACAGCTGTAGGAATTAAGAGGGGTAGAGGGTTTGACTTTTGTCCCTCTCTGGCACTCCTAAACCTGTTCCTGTACCAATCACTACTGAGTGAGCAATCTCCATGAAGCCCTGTCTCTCCTCCCATGACTGCGGAGCCTCACGGGGCTCAAGTGCTCTCCATGAAGCCCTAGCTCCCATCCTATACCTGTTTCTGAAGGGTTACTTCCCAGAAGGTATCAGTTGTTACTTCAGTGATTAAATGCTGAGTTGGAAACTGAGCAGAATCACTTCCAGTGAGATGCCTTTTCAAGGGGCTGTAGAGAACACTGAAGTTTTGAATAAAAGACTCTGAAAATAAAGAGAAAATGAGATCAGCTTTGGTCTAGGTACAAGCAGAATAGCTTGCCTACTTTAAATTTCAAACACTTCAAAATTGAAATATTTCCCATGTCTACATTTTTATTATTGTTTTATTTTACTCTTGGTTTTGTTTAGAAGACAGGGCCTTACTTTATAGTTCTGGCTGATTTGGAACTTGCTATATAGACCAGGCTGGCCTTGAACTCAGAGATCTACCCGCATCTTGAATAATAGGAGCAAAGGCCTGTGGCTCTATATTTATGGGTTTTTGTTTGTTTGTTTTTTGTTTTAATCACCTCAACTATGATGAACCTAACACAAGGGCCCAGGGTACCAACTGGCACCCTGATTTTGGCAGCAGTAACTCAAAGGACAGTCCTTTACTAACTAAACAGTGTTTGAGTGGGGTACTCAAGGCACTGTCGGGATTCCATTATGGTCTTTTCCACAGGGATTGCCACAGATACACATGAGAAGACACACAGTGGCACACACCAACCCCTCTACAAGTGGCAGCCTTGAATACTAAGCCCTTTAAGCATCACTACAAATGCAGTGCCAGTACAATGTGAAGGTGTTTAAAGCTCATTAATCTGAGACCAAGAAGCTTTTCGTTTCCTTTATTAAAGTTCTTCAAGTTTCCTTTTTTAAAAAGCTAACAAAAATAAACAATTATACATGGTAAAAATATATATAAATAAACCTGTAAGTAATAAAAGTCTTAACTTACACCAACAATCTCACCCTTGCCACCAATGCCCTATCTCTGAACCCTCTCCCTCTCTTCCAACTCCCTCCAATGGAGGTCTTAACAGTGAGTGACTCACTATGTAGAAGCAGGAGGTAGGGAAAGTGTCATAAACACCAAAGACATGTCTTTATCATAGCTCAGCAAAACTTAATTGGCTATAGTTTTGGACTGTGAAACCATGGCTTCCTAATGTTAATGAAGCCTAAATTTTGAAGCCACTCCCAAATCTGCTACAAAGTATAGAGCAGAGAAAACAGCTGGGCCAGAGTTAACACAAAAGATGAGACTGCAAGAGAGCGTCTTTCAGAAGACCTGTAAATTCAAGGTGACGTGTTATGAGCTTCTCTGAGATGAGTATTACAGAATCCAGAGAACCTCATTACCACTTGCTTTCAAGCTTGCATGTTCATTTGGGTGTGGTGGTACACACCTTTAATTCTAGTGCTTGGGAGGCAGAGGCAGGTGGATCTGAGTCTGAGGCCAGCTTGGTCTACAGAGTGAGTTCTAGGAAAGCCAAAGTTATATAGACAGACCCTGTTTCAAAGGAGGAATAAAACCAAATCACAATAACAAAAAAACATAGCTGGGGGCTGTGGAGAGATAGCTACTCTTTCAGAGGACCTGGGTTCAGTTTTCAGCATCTACATGGTAGCTCACAATTGTTCAAAGCCTCTTCTGGCCTCTGGGTACCACACATACATGCAGGCAAAATACCACATACATAAAACAAAATAATAAAAATAAAAACTTACACCACATCTTTGGGGAGATGGAGAAATGGCTTTAGAGCACTGATTGCTTTTTCCAGAGGACCCAGGTTTGATTCCTAGCACCCACATAGTGACTCAGAACAGATTCAGATTCAGGGATCTGACATCCTCTTATGGCTTAGGCAGGTACTGCACATATGTGGTATACAGACATACATGCAACAAAACACTCATGCACATAAAATAAAAATAAACATCAAAATAAAATGCATATTTGTTTCATTTTAAGAAAGCCGAGTATACCAACATATCATAAACTGGGAGTAATGGTACTCCATAAAGTGACTGAGCACAGGTTTGCTTTGAGCATCAAAGAGCTCTTGTGATTATATATAATTTGACACAGAACAACCAACATTTCGTGAGTCCTTTCATGAAGGTGGCTAATGTGAATGCTTCACCTGGACAGTCAAAAGGACTAGGACTTAAGGAGCTGTGCTCACCCTGCCTTCATAGTCTCTAAATTTAGAATTCAGGTTCCTTTCACTATCACACTCCTCCTTCCTCCACTTGGCAAACATTGGCTCTCCCTGCACCTCCAGTGATGCTGAACTAACAAGGCTTTTGAATTCTTAGTTTCATGTGTTGCGTGTCAGGACAGCAAAGTCCGGGGACAGGACAGCATGAGTCCATTTGCTGCTGCTGCTGCTGCCAAGCCCTGGGAGTCAACTCTGGGCTGCTTTCCCACAGTAAAACAGCTTAGGTCACCTCACATGGTTTTTACTGCAACCTGCTCTCAACATTTGTACACTGCAATGTAGGTACTGGGGAATAAGGCAGGATTCTTCAACATGCTGTAAAAGTTCAGCACATCAAATGGGGCCTGGTGGCCCTGAGACTCATGCATTCAACCCCGTGAAACAGAAGTGAGGCCATCTAAGTGCACATCTGTCTGCTTCAGCTCCTTTCCACTGCGGTGCTGTTACTGGCCACAGTCATCAGCCCCTGCACGTCCCACTAGAAAGGCTCTCACCGCTTTGTCTGGCATGGGCGCCAGGCTCCTTGCGATTAGTATTTGCTCAGCTTTGGAAAGGTGACAGACGTTGCCAGTCTTAGACTCTTAGCCCCTACAGGTTATCTGACAAACTGGACCAAATTTTGACAGACAGAGCTTCTGCTCTATTTCCTGGACAAACTAGCTTCTTTTCAAACTGCCCAACTGACAGATAAAGACAATTTTTGATCAGTTGTCTGAAGACTTCAAATGAGCTATGAAGCTGGTGTCATCCCCATGATTAGGAATAATGAGACCATCAATGCAAATTACAGCTCTTAAGCTCAGTAAAGCTTATTATGCTGAGGGAGACAAACCAACTACAGTACCTAGAGTGAACTTCATGAGGGCTTGTTTGGGATCCAGGATATAGTGAGATTCTTCTTTCACATCAACAATTGTGGCAAACTCCTTCACGGGAGCAGAGCTCGGGGCACCCAGTCTTTCTGCATATAACCAAAATAAATTGGAATCCAGAAGATAGATGTTCAGGGTCTTGTTGGTTCTGCAGCTCAGGCCTGTGAAGGTTGTGCTAGTGAGGCCTACTTCAGGAAAGCGGTACTTGTTCTCCTCAATGTGAGGAATGGAGCTCGGGGCAGTGGACTCACAGCTCTTCTCTAAGGAAGAGAACTTGATGGCTGGGGCTGTAAAGACATTCTGTTCAGAGTCAGTAAGACTTGCCATGCCCCGGGATATGGTCCTGCAACATGCAGTGTAGTAGCTGAAAGGGCTATAGGAGGTTAAAAAGTTGCTGCATTCTATGCTGCCCGACACCACATGATAAAAAGTCTGCTCCTTGAGGTAGAAAGAATCCAGAGCGGCTGCCATCTCGAAGAAGCTGCACTGTGGCACACTCACTGAGCTAGGTCTGGTACCACCCACTGTCTGGTTGACACACAGCTCACAGATATTGTGGGTCCTGGAGAGGGCTGGCCCCTGTGGCAGCACCACCGTGTTACAGCAGGGGGACGCTGCCATCAGCTGAGCATCAGGCAGTGGGGCTGGCAGCTCTGGTGCCAGGGACTGGAACACAGGTGCCTCCACCCGCCGCAGGTGCTGAAGGAGGCGCTCCACCACCTGGTCCCCATGACAGTTATTGTACTCCAAGGCCACTTCGGTGATCTGAAAGACAGGGCAGAACTGATGAGAGGCCCAAGTTTTATGGATGTGGAAAATAGCAGTTGTGCTGCTTGGATGGCATCCCTGAGTCACAGGCAGGAGAGAAGTAGTCACGTCAAACTTTTGTTGTTGTTTTGTTTTGAGTTATTTGAGACAGGGTGTCTCTACAGACTGGCCTCAAATTTACGGATATACGGCTACCTCTCTCTCTTGAAAGTGCTGGGATTAAAGGTGTATACTATCACTGCCTAGCTCAC
This sequence comes from Tokudaia tokunoshimensis, assembly GCA_036184795.1. Lineage (NCBI taxonomy): Eukaryota > Metazoa > Chordata > Mammalia > Rodentia > Muridae > Tokudaia > Tokudaia tokunoshimensis. The sequence goes on from BTHU01000010.1 coordinate 101,697,461, forward strand.
ATCAGACTCTTAATACAGGGGTCTTGAGTTATTTTTTTTACAACATGCCCCTCTATCAGCAAGCAATGAACCACTGCTCTGAGTAGACACCATAGACAGATAAAGTCCAGCAGGCAAAACTGTTCAGCTCAGGAATGTATCCAGACAGAAAGAAACGGAACCCTCTTGCCTCTCAGGTGAGCACACTTTCTTCATACTTTTAACATTCTCCTATGCTGTCACTTTTCTCCAATCTTTAGTATGTCTGAAAACTTCTCAAACACATGTGGACATTTAAGTAAATTTACAGCATATATTCTTCCAAATACATCCATGCCACACAGGAGATCACCACACCAGCCTGCTCCCAATAGTCCACACCCATCTTTCCTTTCCAGAGCATCTCTCCCTTCCCTGGACCACAGTTGCTAGGTTTCTAGCTTCAAGCTAGAAACCAGCTAGTCCTCTATTTCTGCTCAGTCTTCTCAGGCCACACCCTCCTTTTTCTTAACACTTTAATTTCCACACTGATGACTGCTGTTCTCAAGACCCTGCTCAGACAAAGGCAGCTCCACTCTGAATGGTAAGTGGACTAGCTTCTATGACTTCAGCCCTACACCCTCCCATGGCTTCAAAGGTCTCTGCTGGAATGCCCCTTTTCTTTACAGGTTTATGGGTCTTCACTGACAGGACCAAGTTTAAGCAGGTGTGAACATATGGCATTTCTGAGGAATGTACACAATATCCTTTCTTGAAGAGAGTAACCACTTTACTTTCAAATTTAAGGTCATCTTCAGCTACTTAGTGAGTTCAAAGCCAGTCTGGACTATGTGAGACTGTCTCAAACAAAAAAGTGTGTCAGTATGTATGAGCCATTTAATGAATACATTTTCAACTTAGACAACTTATTTATAGAACCTCAGTATTTATAGAAGATTAATTCAAAACATCAAAACATATTTACAGACTAATTCTTAGAATAAAAAGTCACTTTAGATGGTAAATTAAATGTTTTAAATGACCACTCACCCATATAAACATCATTATCCTTTTTGGACAAGATTCTTGACAGCACATGTGCCAATTCCAAAAGATTGCTCAGAGTAGAAAACAAGTCAAAGGGGCTTGGGAGGCTGAGACAAATGTCTCCTTTGACTGGCATGTTGCATAACATACAGCATGATGTCTCAAGAACGCTCTTAGGGACACGAGGGACTGCTGTTACTGGTGTTAGGATCTATGCAGGTGTGGAGTGTGCACTTATGTAGCACATGTGTAAGGGAAGCTGCCCACTCCCAGACTTGGTATAGCCACCACCTGGTCACTTCTGGCCTACACAAAGCCTACAACTGTTACAAGTGTCCTTGTCTACTATGCCCTTAAGAGTATACGTTCTTTCAAGCTTCTGCCCAGACCTAGGCCAACAATGGCAACGGAAAACACAGCTACCTGAGTTCCTTCCTTATCCAATGAGCCTGCTTCCTTCTAAGTCTCCCCTGTCCTCTTCTGCCACTTCCTGATCCTGGCCTGGCTGAACCTGACTATCCTCTGCCTGAGTTATAAGCAGATTCTTGATTCCAGATTAGACCACCTTCTGAGACCAGATGCCAGTGTTTGCCACACACTTCCTTTCCCATGAACTCCCAGTACTCAATGAACACTGGCCAGGCTGACCTGCCACATGGAGGGAAAGTGCTGGGCGGATGTTGCTTTCCTCAGAAATACTAAGGGGCCATACCAACCATGGGTGGAGGGTAAGTGACACACTCTACCTACCTCAGAGCACCCCTAAGAGCTTGGGGAATGGACTCACGGGTGAAATTGATTTTTTTAAAAAAAGGCCTGTTGGTAGATTCTAGAAACAGAGGATATAGGGAGATGCTCATCTGAGAACATGAGGCTAGAAGCAAAGCTTCCCTTTGGTGCCAAATTCAACCTCAGTCCTCTGAAGTGAGGGACTAGACTCCTGTCAACACTACCCTGCCACCCTGCACGCCCAAGTCAAGGGAGACAATGTCTCAAAAGTTAAAGTAAAAACCTGGAAAGGCCTTGTCAACTCTTAATGTAGATGGCATAGAGGCCTGGGCATGGAAAAGAGGTTCTTGGACCATAAAGTATTCATGCAGTGCACATTTTCTAAAGGAATGAAGCCTTGAGTCCCACTTCAGTTCAGTGGAAGGAACATAACTGCTTCCTTTCTTCTCTTTTCTTTCTTTAAAGCCAGGCTGTGCATCCATTAGAAGGCTCCCAGTGGGGATAACAACTTGAACCAAATGCTGGAGAATAGCACAGTGAGCCTGGCTAGTAAGTTCTCCCCCAGCTTCCAGAGCAGTGTGGAGAGGCCCAGGGACAGACACTGTCTGCTTCACCTGGCATATGCTACAGTGATTCAGATTATAGTTTGAGCCAATTAAGGGATCCTTGAAGGGAAAAAAAAAGCCTAGTAAATCCAATTTAGCAATCCCAGCCTTTCTGCTGATTGTTATTGCTCCCTCCAAGTGCCTCCAAACGAACCATGTATAAAATAAATTCATGCTTAGAGAGAATGGATATCCCAGAGAGCAGGGCAGGAGGGAGGGAAGACTCCAGGCATCTGTCTTTGGAAACCTGTCCATCTGCACAATTAAGGTTTAGAGAAAAATGCACACGTCATCGGTGCAGCTGTGCCAGGCTAGGTCCCCCAAAAGTGGCACTCCCTAGGCTTTATCAGCTTGGCTGAGTTCCCCATCACCCACTCAACAGGAAGGTCAGTGAAACCATCTGAAGAAGAGCTGTTTGCTAGGTCTCTGGGGAAACAAGTTCATTTCCCTTCTCTGCTATTTACCCCAGACCAGAGCAAGAAATAGACAGTCAGAGAAGCTGGGGAATCCCTGTCCCAGGCAAAGACCACTGAGCCCGAGCTACTATTCCTGATGGCTACTTGTGATGATAGATCAGTGCCCTTGAATGTGGACAGAGAGTATGGCAGGTGTCAGAACCACTAGAACTCTTACCTCATCTAGGAGAGGATGCCTCTCGGCTAGGGGATCAAAAGGTATGAACAGGAAGAGTGCTGGTCCTTTCTTCAGCTCATTGTTCAACAGCAAACTCTTGCCTCCATGGGGTTGTAGCCATCGGAAGAGGGTCTCCTGGTTTTCTGAAGCCCACTTATAGATGTTCTCAGCTGTGAAGTTCATGACTTCCCTGGGGAAGACCTGTCAAGGACAAATGTAACAGAATAATGCAAGTGTGTTAGACAAGGCAGAGCAAAAGACTAGCACCGCACTCCAGAGGCCAGGTCAAGCTGCACTATGAGGGGAGAAAAGGCACCCAGAGGCCATGACTACTGGCCGTAAAGCCAACACTTGGCCCACCTCTCCACACAGTCTCAACAAGTGGGCAGAGAGCCACCATGGGAGCAAGAGGTGACTTTCATATCACTGGGTTCACCTTTTGTCCCCTGAGATAGACTCACCTATCCAGACACTGTCCCTGCCTTCAGGTGGCTGTAATGACCTCTAATCACCCTAAGGAGGGTTACATAGCACCACATGGTGTTTATAATAATCTAGGTCTATTGTCTATGGTTACAGGATGTTATATCTTAATCTTAAGTTTGTCAAATTCTGTCCCAGAGGCCAAAGTGAAGCATCCACTAGGCAAACGTTACAAAGGCTTTGTTCAAGGTCACCCCAATAACCGGACAAATTCCTGGCATTGGGATTCAGCAGATAGATACTAGAACAAATCAGTGAGTGACCTGAGCTTACACAGGTCCTAGATCACATCATGTGTAGCAGGAAGGAAAGAGACACTTGGCATTTTCCCTTTGTTTTTTTGGTTTTGGTTTTTTTTTGTTGTTGTTGTTCTGTTTTATTTTGTTTTGTTTTTTTGTTTTTTAACATAAAAGTATTTTTGAAAGTCCAATGATATAAATCACAAGTTTCAAACAATTTCCAGAGTGGTACTTTGGGAAGTTTCACAAAATGAAGCATGGTAACACCAGAATGGAGACCTAAGTAACTTCACAGGAATGTGCCTACTGCTTTTTAAGACACTAACCTTCCAATGATACTTCATTTGATAAAAGACATCTGCTGATAAACACGAGAACTACTGCTCAGTTCTCCTTTCCCCCCCCTTACTCTTCTGTAGTGTCCTGTGTTATAAATACATGTCGGCTAAAACAATGGTGTGAGAAAACGAGAGCCAGCAAAGCAGAGGAAGTGAGAAGCTAGACAGGCACAAGGAGAGTGGGCAGGCCGTGCAGAGGCAGCCAGCAGCAATGCTCAGAGGAGCACAGTGGGGGTTTAAAACATTTCTACTTGGAAAACACAGAAATACGTGTAACAGATATGAATACCAAGAAGAAAAGCCCAGTATCTGTGAGCTCTAAGAGTTATAGGCAGATGCTAAAATGACTGGCAAGCAAGGAGAATCCCTAGCGAGTTTTCAATAGCACCTAGAAAGAACCATGACCCTGAGCCAAGGGAAGGAACCTTCACCGCAACCAAATACCAGCAACCAAATCCTGTCAGCAATGAAAACACTTCAGAGGACCATCGAGAGGGCTCAGTGGGTAAGGGCACTTGCTGCCAAGCCTGTAGACCTGAGTTCCATTCCTAGGACATTCATGGCAGAAGGAGAAAATGAACTCCTACAAATTGTCCTTGGACCTGTGGCGTGTGTGACAAAATAAATGTAATTAAAAATAAAACACTTCAGAAAAATACCCTGTCAGCAACGACTGTTTAAGTAGCAAGAACACAGCTATGAAGCTTGGTGCTCAGAGTGGGTGAATGGCAGCAGGCCCAGCCAAAAGGCAAAGGAAATCAGGAACAAAGGAGACAATGAGAACCCAGGTCCCCTGAGGTTAGAAGCTATCAGTTTCTCCCTATATCTTGACAAAGACTTCAACACTGCACCGTTAGTGTAGGACATAAACTGCTCATATCCCTGCGTTTCATACAAGAACAAATGAACAATACTGTCCAGTGGAAGCTCATCTCAGAGATCATGCACCTAGAGAGAGATCACCAACTGAGTCGCTACAGCTTCACTCGAGAAGGGCAACCTAGCAAAGCTAATCCAGAATCTAAGAATCTAAGCAAACAGGTTCTAGACAGCACAGCCCTCTAACGCTCGAATCTTAACCGGAGCAGGCTCTAGAGTGGGCTTACAGAACTTCTCAATTTGCACATAAAATCACATGTTCTTTCCTAGGGAGAGGCTCATACATTTCATCCAGTTCTTAATTGAGTCTGTGACCTACATAAGGCTAAGAACCACTGCGCTAATACAAATGTGATTTTAAAATACTTACAAGTGATGTGTTGAAATGTCTATGTAAATACACACTTCCAGAGTGTACTAAGGATACCAGTTTCGCAAGATGTTTATTTGTGATAACCCCAAATCGTACTGTTCCTAGGTAATCTGAAACAGAAAATTTTCCTTTATTAAAGAGAGGGCCCAGGCCTTAAAACAACACAAACCCATTGATCCAGTTCTAATGCACCTAGTCCCTAGAGCATGGCTGTTGCTAACCTGGCCTGGCCCTGGAAGGAGCAGTTGCAGAAGCTAGACTCTTCACTCCCAGTCATTTGGGCTGAGGAGACTGCCACATCCACCTGTAGCTATCTGACCTGTCGGCCTTGCCACTCTGTTCCCCTTACTCAAACAGGCCTACCTCTGGGCAAGGCACAAGCTGCCATCTCTGGGCATGTTCAGCTCCTCATTACTCATCTTGCTCTCACTTTCCCTGACTACTTGCCTAGAATCAAGTACTCAGGGGAGGAAAGCTTTGGGGAGATGTTGGGACTTTATCTTCTTATTTTGATGGTATCTGTAAGTACCTATATATTGTCTTATTCATTTATTTACATTTTACTTTATCCAAATTCCTCTTAGGAATTTAAGTTATTTATTGCTGCTACCCTAGTTGGATGAAGATGACTCTGAACTTCTGATCCTCCTGCTTCTCCTCCTGCCTCCACCTTCCCAGTACTAGATTGAAGGAATGTGTCCCTACAAGCAGTTTATAGGGTGCTGGGGAGCAAACCCAGGGTTTTATGCATGCTAGGCAAGCACTCTACCAACTGAGCAGCACCGCATGCCACTGACTGTATGTGAGATGAGTGAATCTAGCATATACAAACAACTCACACAAATTGACAATAAAAAAATGATTGAAATGTGTACACCACAGAAAGGGAATGGACCTGGATAATCATTACATCAAAAAACACCCAATCTCACTCTGAGGAAAGCAAAATAATACCACTTTTGACCTTCAAACTGAGCCTGAAATGTAAAGCATGGGGAATATAGAGTACCAATGACCAGCAGAGCACCAGGGGCTCTGATAGAACACTTGCAGAGAAGGTAAAGTTTGATACCTGACTACAGACATTTGTGGACTGCTGGCAACAAAGAAAGAACACGTCAGGCATGGTGGCACACACCTTTAGTCCCAGCACTCAGGAGACAGAGGCAAGTGGATCTCTATGAGTTCGAGGCTAGCCTGGTCTACAAAGCAAGCCCCAGGACAGCCAGGGCTATACAGAGAAACATTTTCTTAAAAAACAGAGGGGGGGGGGAGGGAGGGAGGGAGGGAGGGAAGGAGGGAAGGAGGGAGGAAGGAGAGAGGGAGGGAAGGAGGGAGGGAGGGAGGGAAGGAAAAAAGAAGGAAGAAGAGAAACACCCCAACACAGTACAACTTCTGTTTAAAATCTAAAACAAACCTCTCCTGCTTGGAAAACAGTATTCTTCTCTAATGGCACAGGGGAGTAGAAATGTGTAAAGAACCTGACAGAGGGTGGTACAGAGGCACACCATGTCTAGTCCCAGACATTCTGAAGACTGGGGGAAGAGGAATGCTTGAGCCTAGGAAGAGCTTAAGACCAAGTTGGACAAAATATGGAGACATGCCTCAAACAGAACAAGAAGAATCTGAAAGGAGAGTAAAGTTAGTTTGGTGCTGAGGCACAAAGAGGGTCATAGCCACATATGTGATGCTTTTTGTCACTAAAAATAAATAAATAGATAAATGAATAAATAAATAGGCTTTAGTCTGCTGTGTGTGCATCTGCCATAGCATGACTGGAGAGTAAAGGAAAATCTCTGGTACAAGTTCTGGGGACAGAATCCAGGTTGTTAGCTCAATAGCAAGCACCTTCCCTGCTTAGTCCTTATTTTTCAGGGACCAGGCAATACTATAGTGTTTGAACAATTATAAAATAAAGTATTCTGTGTTCAAGGGGATGTAGAATACAGTGTAGGGAACACTTCGTCCTTTCCCACTCTCCTTCCTTATTGTAAATGTTAAATAAGAGCAGTTAAATTTCAGCTTACCACGTAGCCAATATACAAATCTGAACAAATTCAACACATAAAGGTGTCACCTTCAAAGCCTGGCATTGTGCTACACACACCTTTAATCCTAGCACTTGTAGGCAGAGACAGACAGGTGTCTGTGAGTCTGAGTCCAGCTTGGTCTACAGAGTGAGTCCAGGTCAGCTTAAGCTGTTTCATAATACGATCCTGTCTCAAAAACAAAAAAACGTTTTCTTCAATCCCAAGTCCCACCTTTCAAACCATTAGGTGAAGAGCAGCTGACTGGAACAGTAGGAATGCCTCTCTAGGTAAACAATCCCAAACACAAACCTGACGAGTTTAAAGTGACTCAAGAGAAACACAAGAAGAATAAACCAGAAAGCAAAAGTGGTTTGTGAGGAGGCCTGCATGTACCTGGGCATCTGACTTGGAAGCCACAGTCATGCGAGGGAAATGGGGGGGAAGCTACTATAGAAAGCAATCACTAGCAAAAAAAAAAAACTAGCTGCAAATCAGTGCACCACAGTGAGGGTGGGGGAGAAAGAATCAACCTTAGTAACTGCAGAACTGTAAAACTAAGGGCCAAGAGAACTGAGCTAAGTCCATAAATCTCATAAAAATGCTTCCCATGAGGCTACATAACTGGCAATCCTGAAACTACTAACAAATCTTTTTGCCCAAGTAAACTGCCATCATGGGAACCAGGATTTTTACTACTAGGGTAAGAAGTTACACTGTAGGAGAGGAAGGCTAAAATGAATCCTGTTGTGTCAGCCTGGAATCAGAGATAATTGTATAAGCTAACTTTTCATTTGAACCTATGTATAGGATATAAAATACAGATGCATGGCTGGGGAGAAGGCTCAGTAGTAAGAGCACTGGTTGCTCTTTCAGAGGTCCTGAGTTCAAATCCCAGCAACCACATGGTGGCTCACAACCATCTGTAATGGGATCTGATGCCCTCTTTGGGTGTGTCTGAAGACAGGTGCAGTGTACTCACATACATAAAATAAATAAATCTTTAAAAACACATATGGATGCATTCACCTGTGGGTATAAACACGTGTTTCCTAGTTCTATCTGTTGAGGCCTTGAACTAAGAACGCCCCAAAGTCACCAAAGAGTATACCCAGCCCTCAGACCTTCATCTCCACTGAAAGACACCAGGCTCCTATGGAAAAGAAGCTGTTGAGAGGGAAAAAAGCAGGGAGAGATGTGTGTTACAGTCCTGTGGATGGACCCTGGGCCTTCCATATGCTAGTAAACACTCTTACCAATGAGCCACTCTCCAAGTCCCTTTAAAATTTTTAAATGGTTCAACACATTAAGTTCAGATGATGAAAATATCAGGAAAAAAGGTAGCACCTAAGCTACAGTTGAAGCTTCCAGAGCCTGCGTGACACTGCACAGGAAAGGGCAGAGTCCCAGTGAAGAGCTGTGATCAGAACAGTAAAATTAGTCAATGATTTGGGACTAACGTCTCCAGCATGATATACTGTAGCAGAAGAATAAAAAGTGACCGCCTGACCCGAGGCTGAATGGGGCCGTTCACCAGCCAGCTAACTGCATCAGCATGAAAGAAGCAGGTTGTCTGCACAAAGCAGAGCCTAACACATTGCAACTCTGAAACTTCACACAAGAAGACATTTATAAAAATCAAACTTCTTGTGAACATGGTAGAAATTTCCCAGAAAGAAGTACAAGTTTGCTATCTCTATCTGGATCAACATAGGAAGTTTACAGTCTAAGAACAATGTGAGTGCACCCTGTTAAAGCAGGCACTGGTATGTCCTACATATGTCCTCTTTGTCACTTATAAAATGGATTCCTTTGTTATAAAAGTAATGAGGTTCCAATATGTTAATTAAGAATTATGAAAGCCAGATGTAATAGGAGGTACAATAATTAGGAGTTCATGGTCATCTTCAGCTATGTAGGGAATTTAAGGTTAACCTAGGCTCCATGAGAGTGTCTAAAGGAAAAAGACAAAATAAAACAACTTTGAATATGTTAAAGAATTTAAAATAAATTAAGGCTCATATTCTCTCCTCCCTTGTCCCCTCCAAGAAAAATCTACCAAGAGCCGGGTGTGGTAGTACATGCTTTTAATATAGACAGAGGCAGGCAGGCCTGAGTTTAGGACAGCCTGGTTTACAGACCTAGTTCCAGGATAGTCAGGGGTTACAAAGAGAAACCCTGTATTGAACACCTCCACCCCAAAAAATATCTAACATGAAAAGTCACATTCTATTACTTTTTTTTTTTTTGGTTTTTCAAGACATGGTTTCTCTGTATAGCCCTGGCTGTCCTAGAACTCACTCTGTAGACCAGGATGGCCTTGAACTCAGAGATCATCCACCTGCCTCTGTCTCCAGAGTGCTGGGATTAAATGCGTGCAGTACCACTGCCCAGCTATTACTTTTTTTAAGATCAGAAAAAAAGGGAGCTGGAAAGATGGCTCAATGGTTAAGAGCACAATCAGAACTTAGGTCCTGAGTTCAATTCTCAGCAACTACATGGTGGCTCACAACCATTTATAACGGGATCTGATGTCCTCTATTAGCATTCAGGTATACATGCAGATAGAGCACTCACATAAATACATAAATAAATTTTTAAAAGAAAAAGAGATTAGAAAAAATCTGTGTGTCTATGTCTGTTTGTGGGTACATGCATCTAGAGCTGAAGTTACAAGCAGTTGTGAATCCCTATCGTGGATGCTGAGATATGATCCTGAATTGCCTGCAAGAACAGTATGCTCATTTAAATACTCAATCATCTCTTCAAGCCTCTCAATTAATTCTTATAGGTCTCTATACAGCCTATTTATTAGCCTGGGCCTTAGCTAGCTTCAGATCCCCAGTAACCACTAAGCGGCAAATGGTAGCAAAAATGACTACAAATGTGACAAGCTCATGAAAGAACATCTGGGTAAGGAAACAGCTGTATGTGCCGATAGCTAATCAGATAAAGGTGACCAGAGTCTGAACTGTGGCCACTCACTCTCTCCAGGACAGGAACAGGAAAACATTCAGACAACTGTCTTGTTGTTAAGAGCTGAGGCACGGCCCCTGTGTCCATAGAGTTCACTGAGCCATTCTTAGGCACACTATAAGATAGGACATGTTCCATAAACATTGTATGAGGGGAGCAACAGAAGGCACTGATGTCTGAGGTCTGGTGGGCTTTCAGTGGTCAGCCATCTTGTTTTGAGTCCTCAATCTTACCTTCTGGCCATCTGTTAGAATGCTGGGGCTCTTTGCTACTAACAGACTACATCACTCCAATTCCCATGCACCCCAGGGACAGCTTTAGTCACTTTTCCTGTTACTTGCACACACGCTTGTCACCACTCACCACTGTTGCTCAATAAAGGTGCAAGGAGAATGAAGGAGGTGAAATTCCCTGTGGTTTCCCTTCAGGTCAATCTGGACTCTCATGCTTGCATCAGGATTTTGTTAGGGGGTTTCTGAATGCTCTTGCCTCAGTCGGTTTATTTATTTATTTTTTTTAAGTACCATGTCCCTTAAAGTCAGAATGAAGTATCAAAGCCAGTTTTATATTAGAGAACACACATCTTCGGAGCCATGAAACACATCAATAGGGTAAAATGTTAACCTTTCAAATGCTAAAGGAAGAGTAAGAATAGCTACTTTCTTAGAAAACAGAATAGAACACCAGGCATGGCAGCTCAGGCCTCTAATCCCAGCACTTGGGAGGCAGAGGCAAGTGACTCTCTAAGTTCGAGGCCAGCCTGGTCTACAGAGTGAGTTTTAGGACAACCAGGACACAAGACAGTATCTCCTAAACGTCCCCATTAGAACCCTCCAATGTGGTGATAATTACCATCAAAGATGCCATTTCTTCCCCACTTCTTCAGAAAGAGATATACATTCTAACGATAAACTGAGCTTATACAGTTTAATTGTCTCAGACACCTACAGCACCTCGTGTTCTGGGAGTACTGTACCCAAGGATCCCCAAAGAACAAACAGCCATGGCTGAACAAGGCAGAACTCTTAGACCTCTAGGAGACTTCTGTGTGAGTTAATCTTTCAGAGATCTGAACAAAGAGGAACACAGGGTCAAGAGAAAATGCATACTGACACCTAGTGATAAGTATGTCATGGTCTACTCCATGACTAAGTATCAGCAGATTAAGGTACATGTATTTAATCGGCATGACCGAGACATGATTTACCTTTAGGGAAAGTTCTCTTCTGGGCATTTTTTTTTAAACTTCTTTATATTAACTGTGACTTTTCAATAGGCAAATCAGTGTGGCCTGGAAATAGCCCTTATTTTTATTTTCATTATTGTCTGGTTTTCTCTCTCTCTCTCTTTTTTTTTTCTTCAGGGTTTTAGATAAATTGGAAAAAGGAAAATAAGATTATGCTAAAAGAGTATAACAACTGTCCCATTATAGCTGGGGACTCCCTCCCCAGTGCACTTACAATGACTCCAATGATAAACATGTCAACCAAATGAAAAACCTTAAAAAAAAAACAAGGACACAGAAGGCAGGTGGTAGGCAGTGGCACACACCTTTAATCCCAGCACTCAGGAGGCAGAGGCAAGTGGATCTCTGAGATTGAGGCCAGCCTGGTCTACAGAGTGAGTTCTAGGTCAGTGAGGCTACATAAAGAGCCCTGTCTCAAAAAACTATCCCCCAGCAAAACAGGACACATTGCAGAAATGTTTCCTATGTATAAACTACTGCAATATTTATATGTTCTCCTAGAAATGTAACTTTGTATATTTTCATGAGTTTTCACATAAAGGCTAAAGCTATTGTGTAGAAAGAAATCTGGTTAATGATCAAGGACAATTGGCCAGGCAGTTCAGTATACAAAGACATCAAAGAGAGCTGGGTGTGGTGGCACAAGCCTGGCATCAATCCCTGCAGAGAAGGCAGGGCTATCTCTAAATCCCAGGCAGTCTAGTCTACATAGTAAGTTAGCGATAGTCAGAGCTTTATAGTGAGTGAGACCCTGTCTCAAAGGAAGTAAAGAAAAAAAGAAAAAAAAAAGGCCACAAAGAAAAGTAGCCAGAAGAAAAAAAAAAAAAAAGAAAGAAATCTGGTATTTGGAGACCACAAACACATGCCAGTGTTTGTCAAGACACCACTAAAGTAAACACAGAAAATTCTCTCTTGTGAGCTGGAAAAAGAGGGAAAGTAAGATATATTATTTTAGAACATATACTACAGAGCTAAATAGCTGTTGTTATGCATCTTGTGACAGGAAAATATACACTCTCACAGCAGCAGTCCTGTTCATTAGATCCCAAAGCAGTGTAAAGTGCTCAAGTATTTCCCTTTAAACTCCTTCCTTTCCACCCTTTGAGAAGGTGGCTAGTCTGAGCCTGGGCTTACAAGCCTTCCTCCACCTATTTCAGGCTGTGCTATGTGCTAATCAAGTCAACCACGTGAAGTGTTTCTTTCTCAAGACAACCCTTTAAAGACCTGAGAAGCACTCTTGCCCCACAGGCCTATAATTACTGTAGAAGGATATCAGCATTTTAGAGTGAAGTGTCCTTCAAAGGCTATTAGGGCAAAGCTCCTTTAAAATGAAAAAGAGAAAATACATGCAAGTCACTAAGCCCACTACTACATTTTCATCTTTTTCTTTTTAAAGACAAGATCTCCTTCTGAAATCTAAGCTGGTCTCAACTCACAGGAAACCTTCTGCTTCCACCTCTACAGTTATATATATTATATATTATAATCATGTGCCACCATCACCAACTATTATTTCTTTTTTTCTTTTCTTTGGGTTTTCAGGTTTTCTCTGTATAGCCCTGGTTGTCCTGGAACTCATGCTATAGATCAGGCTGGCCTCGAACTCACAGAGATCTGCCTGCCTCTGTTTCCTGAGTGCATAGGTTAAAAGTGTGTACCCCAACATCTGGCATATTTCTTTAAGCAAAAGAATAATAAAGACTGTTGACACCTAATGGCTCTAAGAACAAGACTGCTGTCTGGATAAGGCTGTTTTCCTTTAGGTCCTACCTAGAAGCCCTAGGTACAGGCCCACAGTTAAATACTTAGCACTTGGAAATGACCAAGCATTAATGAGAACCCACTAAGACCTACACTGAAGAATCAAAAGAAGCTGTAACTAAACGAATAACCATGCTATGAGTGAGAAAGGGAAGGTGTGATCCTATGAACTGACTTCAAACCCCTCCCCATGTTTAGCATAATTCCAACCCTAATTCGCCCAAAGGCGTGGATGTATATAAAAGCTTCACAAGAACCTGAGGAAGTAGGATCTATCTACACTTTACCAAATAGTAACAGCTTAGAAAGCCACAAATTCATCATATTTATGTCTATAAAAATGATCACCTCGAGCTGGAGAGATGGCTCAGAGGTTATGGAGCACTGACTGCTCTTCCAGAGGTCCTGAGTTCAATTCCCAGCAACCACATGGTGGCTCACAACCATCTGTAATGGGATCCAATGCCATCTTCTGGTGTGTCTGAAGACAGTGACAGTGTACTTACATATAAAAAAATAAAATAAATTTTAAAAAACAGTATGTGCATGTTTCTCTTATGTGCACCTGTTATTAACAATAAGGAAAATAACTCCCTCCTAGAGTCAGAAAGAGAAAAGGGGGAGTAAATCCAGATGCTCAGGGCAAGATTCATCTTAGGTAATCCTTCAGGATATACATATTAAGGAAAAAATAACTCCGAACGTGTCTTCTTCTTAAGAAAACGGTTCATTAAGTTTAAGTGGGAACTTAGTCGCTTAGGATGAGCAAGTGTAAATCCCAGCTCCTAACACTGTATGCAGCAGGATTCTAAGACCTGGCTAGAATCCCAGCACTGTAGGAGAACAGAGGAAAGGTAAGTCCAACCACACATGTCATCAGAGACGTCTTCATGTAATCATCGATCAAATCACCATGTATGCAGAGCCAGAGTGGGGGCGGGGGAGAGGGGAGGAGATGGATCACCAAGCATACTCATCTTGTACTTCTGAGGTATCTGGCTTGGTGTGGATTCCTTTTATGAAACCAAGAAAGAACCCAGGGCCTTGGGCATCCTAGTGGGGAGGTTCTACCAGCTACGCCTTTCTCCCAGTTTCTGTTTTATCATTTTGTACTGGAGTGTGGGTCTTGCTGTTTTCCAGGACTTGTCTCAAATGAACCCCCTCAGCTCCCTGAGTAGCTCAGACTGTAAATGCCACCAACATGGCTGGCTACAGTAACTTTAGCCTTCTCTCTCTCTTGAGAACCCTCATGTCATTTATCCCTGTTTTGTCCTCATCTAGCTTGAAGGAAGGAAGTGGAAGGAAGGAATGCTGCTGTCTTGTATCTGGAAAGGCTTTTCCATCTGAAAAACTCCAAATGAAAAAGCAATTCAAGATGAATGACTCATTTCTTACTAATGTGGCATAGCAGAATATAAGCAATCAAAACAAAAAACAAGCTTTCATGATCCTGAAAAGGCTCTTCAGCTCAAGAATTTAAATGCTGCCTTCATTTTAGGAATTACTGGATTCCCTTTCATATACAACTTTATTTATGTTCTTTCATGAAGATCTTTAAATGTGTGCTTCTAAACTTATTCAAGTTGTATTTTATTTTTAGAATTCAAACTTGAAGTCAGACCTAATGATATAGCCCTGCAATCTTGCCTCCTTGGCAGGCCAAGGCAGACCAATTTCAAGTTCCAAGCCAGCCTGGACAACTTAGTGAGACCTTGTCTCAAAATACAATCAGTGAAGAGGGTTGAGGATGTAGTTCAGTGAAAGAGCATAAGACAGAGGGTCCAATCCCTAGTACAGGGATTTACTAAGCCCTATCAGTCACTTGCAGCTCTGCAGCTCAGTCTTTCAAGTATACAGGACACAGGTCACTTTCCTCCCCCAGTATCTCCCAGACAAAATGTGAGCAGAGTCAATTCTCTGTGCATAAAACCCCAAGACAATGTGCACATTAAAATGGTTAGTCATATAATTGTTTGATATAATAATGATGTACTATTGTAAGTTTTTAAACCTGAAATAATCTAACACCCAGTTTAAAAAAAAATAGATCTATTGGGATAATGTGGAACAGCACTTAAAGAGATCACTCACTTGGCAAATACCCAGCCACTAGAGAAAAACTCATGCTCCCACCCCCAGAAACTTAAGTTTAAAAATACATCCAACAAATTATTTTATAATTATATTCATAAATGTACACATGAGTTGTGTTAACTACTAGGGAGAAACAACAATGAACAATTTAGGTTCAGGGAGGGGCTCATTGGACACTGATTGTAAAGTGGTATTTGAGCTGGACCCTGAGGGATAAATAAGAGTCTAACAGACTCAGGACTCTTCTGCCTTCAAGAAAGGACTAACATTTGCAAAGTATCATGGGAAGAGGAGGGCAGAGACTAAAAACAGCTAATTGCCCACAGTCTAGTCCAGATGTGAGTGAAGCGCCACCATGGTAACAGAAGAATCAGAGACAAGTGCGTTGATGGATGCATTCAACAGAACTGATAGACAGACTCGGCCATGACCTTGAGAGAACACAAAGCAATGTGGAAAGAGGAAGAAGGTATGGGATTAGCACACAGATGTGGAGTGAGACTGACGCAGGCTCAGGATGTGCTGTGGCAAACCTGTGACCTTTGGAGAGCACCCTGTGAAGGAAGGGCCTGAGTTATATGGCATGGCAGACAACTACTGACTAGGTAAGCACTGAATCAGATCAAACCTGTCCCTTTACACTAAAGCATGGTAACAGCACAAACAAAATGTAAAACACAACATGGTTTGGCACCAGAGAGTCAAACTATATAATAATATGCTACATCTAATAAACAATAAATCTGATTATCTTATTAATTTATTTATTTTTAGGCATTATTTATTAATTAATTTAATAAATAAATTAAGTTATTTATTTATTAATTTATTTATTTTGGTCTTCCTACGTAGACCAAACTGGCTTGGAGCCCACAGAGATCCACCTGCCTCTGCCTCTCAAGTGCTAGGATTAAAGGCATGCGCCGCCATGCCCAGCAAGAGAATATTTGGTACAGTACAATGCTTTATTAATTGAAATTAAACAAGAGAGTTAATTTATTAAAAATACATTGAGAAAAGGAACCTAGAAAATTAGAAAATATAACATAAAGCTACTATATGCCAAAACATATAAGAGTCATTACATCTCTGCTTAATGTGCCAATGTCTTAATACACATTCGTTTTACCTTTCTTTAAAGAATGCAGTGCCGAGGTGAAGAAGGTCAAGTAACCAGGAGGCTGGGGTGAGCCACTGAATTCGAAGTAGCTGAGTACTCCAGGCTGCAGGGACAAGAATACAATTAGGGACAGAGGCATTGTTCAGCTATATGATGAATAGCTGCTATCTTGAGTATCTTAAGTATAGGAAAACAAACACGTGATGCCAGGCATGGATGGTGAATATATTGCCGCATTTTGTTTTCTAAATCTGATGCCCAAGGAAGGCTGTTTGTGGGCTGTGGTGAACTTCTCTCCATTTAGCCAGCCCGTGGGATGGGGTGCAACAGCCTTCCCACTGTGTTCCTCCCTCCCTAAGTGGACCTTCCCACCTCTACTGGCAGCACAGAGCCATGGCAGCAAACCCCACAGGTTCAGGTTCTCATTCTTTGTAGTCCTGGGTATATTGTATCAGTATTAACCAGTACTCTGGTTATATCATACCAGTAGCATCACTGTACCTTTCTTGGGTTTCTCTTTCAGTCACTTTCTCTCTAAATTCACTTTCTCCCATTGGTAGAAATCAGGTTACATTTGATTGGCCTCACCTGTAACCTGGTCTCTTCTTTTTCTCCACATCCGATACCACTGAGTGGCAAGGCCCTCTCTGATCAGGTTAGCTACAAAGAAACTCTGGTCCTCCTTCTCCACTATCCTCAAACTCAATGCCATCTGCTTAATCTACACCTCTAAGCTTAACACAGAATAGCCCTTCAATATGCCAAAACAATTAGCTGTTGCCTACCATACATCTGCTTTGCTTGCTGTCTTAGAAGGTGCCACAGCACCGCTGTCTGGTTTGGTTCGTGGCAATCACATCTGTCTAAAGACCCTAGCAATTATGAGATCCTCAAGGAAGGAATGATGGAGCTAGAGTCAGAAGACTTAAGCTCAAGCCCAGGCTCCAGGAGCTAAATGCATGGCCTTACATGAGTGATCATGTAAGCAATGGTTTCTTACTGGAAGCAGTGCTAATTCTTCACAGTGAAGGAAAAGCCTATTCATAGGCCTTAGTCTGATGTAGATGAGCTCTTTAGCTCTGATGCCCTCAGCACCATGCTCTTATAGGTAAATAGAAGGGCAAATCCTTAGGAAAAAACTGGATTCAAAAATTTGAGACAGAAATTTCATATGTTGATAATATTTAAAACCAATGTTAACCAGTTATGGTGGCTCAAGCCCTTAATTCCAGCCTTCAGAAGGCAGACAGTATGCTAGCCTGTTCTACACAGTGAGTTCAAAGTCCAGTCAGGGTTACACAGTGAGACCTCACAAAAAATAAAAATAAGTAAAAATGAAATTAAAACGCAAAGAAAAGGCCCAGCATGGTGGTAAAAACAGGAGACAAAGAGTTCCAAGATGCCCTTTTTAAAAAAAATTTATGTATTTTATGTATATGAATGAGTACATTGTTGCAGTCTTCAGACACACCAGAAGAGGATATTGGATCCCATTACAGATGGTTGTGAGCCACTATGCGGTTGCTGGGAATTGAACTTGGGACCTCTGGAAGAGCAGTCAGTGCCCTTAACCTCTAAGCCATCTCTCCAACCCCAGTTCCAAGTTATTATATATGAGTTTGAGGCCAGCCTGGCCTGCAGGAAACCTTTTCAGACAACAGAAAATCGCCGTGTCCCCCAACATCTCTCCCCAATAGTATGCTGCATGAAAAGAGGACCTTTCTGGTCTATACTTCTTTTCTTTGAAAAGATTCCTCTTTTCAAGCTAAACTATCTGGTTAACTCTCTAGATTCAATTAAGTCAACTAGTCTTCATTCTAGAAAACAAAACAAAAGAGATGAAATGTTTAATCCTAACATCTAGAAAAAGTCTATTTCCCAAACTGAGGAAATAAGGAAGCTGTTTTTAGATGTTGTACTGGGGATGGAACCTAGGGTTTACTACATGGGTAAGGACACACTCTCCTGTGCTGGAAACTAATGTTTTTTTTGTTCTACTCCTTCAGAACTCCTTAAACAAGTCAGCCTACAATGGATTTATAACAGAGCACATTTACCTTCTTAAGATTTCCAGCCATTCCATAACAGAATAAGCTTTCCTATCATGAACATAAGACAACCTTTCAGAAATTCTAGGAAGTGTTAATACTGCACAAAAATAGAAATTATTATAATGACTCATTTAAACTTTAATTTCTGATCACTCTCCTAAACCAAAGCCAATGGAGTAAAATAGTTCCAAATATTGATAAATATATGTTCTATGTGAATTTTATTTCTCTTTCCACATCACATTACCTTAGAAAGGTTCATGGAAATGGACATGTGTATTATAATCCACAGATATGTTATTTGACTATATTCAGGCATGCATACAATTACATATGCTTAAAATGAACATATACAGAATATAAGCTCTGATTCTCAACTAAACCTTTTTTTTTTCCTAATTGCAATTATCTATTACATTTGAGTTAGTGTCTATACATGCTGTGGTGATATCTGGGGGTCAGAAAGACAATATTAAGGAGTCAGTTCTCTCTGCTATGTGGGTACTGAAGATCAAATTCAGATTGTCAGGCTTGGGGACAAGTGCCTTTACCCACTGAACAGTCTTTACCAGCTTCCCCATTAAATCTTTAAAAATGAAAGCACCTGGACAATTTGCAGTGCCCTTTGAGAGCATATAAGTATAAAGTTTATTCTCACTGCAGCAAGTTTTAGTTTTTGACAGTGGTGGGGATCAAAGCCAGGGCTTTTGTGTGTACTAGGCAAACACTCTAACTCATGTCTACACTCCCAGCCCTACTGCTGCAGCACATACTGTGTGGATGAAGGAGCCTCTGTCTTCAGAGGAACTGACATTGAAACTGTCAAGTAAATAGTCTGAGCAAGGAAATTCACCAAACACTACAATGCAGAACACAGCAAAAAATCATTTCATTCTTCACTGTCAAAGGAATGAAGAACAGAAGCTTCACACTGTACAAGGTGATTAAAAGTTGAAGTAAACTCTAAAATACTACCTATTTAAAACACAACCTGTGAGACAGCAGAGTTGATTCAGCAGTTAAGAGAATACACTGCTCTTGCAGTGAAACTGAGTTCAATTCCCAGCAGCCATGTTGGGCACTTTACCACTGCCTATAACTCAAGCTCCAGGATCTCCAACACACTTTTCCTGCCTTCGAGAGCACCTGTATTTATGTACATAGACCATCCCAAATGCACATAACTAAAAATAAAAAATTTAAATTAAGTTATAACAGGTATAGTCTATCCTAAGGGCTAGCTAAAATACAATTCTGTGACAGTCTGTACTGAGTTGTGAGAACTGGTATGTTTGATAACATAACCTAATATTAATACTTCAAAATAATATAGAGAGTAGTAAGGTAAGATGATAGTTTATCTGTTAATTTCTACTGCAGATTGTCTAAGTTATGAAACAACTCTGGTTATGCTGTAGGTAAAGCAAAATCTACAAAGAGTTCCCCAAACTTACAATGTCTCTCTAACAGAAGCTATGTCATTATTTAACAAATAACATAAATTAGCTACGCATATTTCAATTCCTTTCACACGTCTTGCTTACATCTGAGTAAAAACAAGGGTGAGGAACACAAATATCTACAAACAACTTTAGTAGACTTGAGCTCTTGTGTGCTTAGCTGCATCTATGAGCTAGCCTGCAACAGACATCTCCAATCCTGTATTTGTATTTAATGCTCTCACAGAATACCTTCTGGAGAAGACAGCTTAGGACCTGGTACTGGGCAGCAGACACCAGGCTTAGGTTTTGGTGATGAGGCTTAACCAGCTCCCCCAATAAACAAGTCAGATGTCTATCTTTATTCCTTTTCTTATTCCCTTTTTTTTTTTTTTGAGAAGGTTTCTCTGTGTAGCCCTGGCTATTCTGGAATTTGCTCTGTAGACCAGGCTGGCCTCAAACTCAGAAATCCGCCTGCCTCTGCCTCTCAAGTACTAGAATTAAAGGCATGGACCACTACTACCCAGCTACAGACTATTTCTCATTCAGCCAACTGACAGTGTCATTTGGAGACATAATGGGGACAGTCCTAAAACCCCATCTTCCACTGTCCTTTTCCTTGACCAAACAATTCCAGTCCAGAAAGTCCCCTTGGGGGCTTTCTACTCTCTCTAGCTTCCTCAGGTCTAATCTGGTTAGATCACACAAGCTTCATCTTGACTAGGATCTTATCCTAGTGAGGACTGCTGGTCTTCCAAAACAGCTACATCCTTCCCCTCTTCCCAGATCATTACTCTCACTTCATAGCACTTAAAATCTGAAATTGCTTCATTCCCTAGGATTGTCCTGACAAATTATCATAAATCGGTGGCTTAGAACCATAGTCATCACTTTCTCTGCTCTCTGGAGAACGGGGTCTGTGTATGTGAGTGGGGTAGTGGGGTGTCTTTCCTGTTTCTTCCAGCTTCAGATAGTTCCAGACCTACCCTGCTTTGAGGCTGCCCCAGTATCGGCCTCAGCCATCACAGTCCTTCTCCCCATACCAGCTGCTATTCCATCAATACACCAGATTTAGGATTTAATCCAAAATTCTGAATGATTTAATCATAAGACCCTTGACAGATTACATCTGCAAGGACCCATTTCTTTTCTTTTTTTTTAAGTCAGGGTCTCGCCAAGTAACCCTGGTTATCCTGGAACTTGCTATATAGACCACACTGGCCTAGAACTCACAAAGAGCCACCTGTCTCTATCTCCCAAGTGTTGGGATTAAAGGTGTGTACTACCAGGCCTTACAGGACCTATTTTTAAATAAAGCTATATTGTAAGTTTCACACAGACATCAGCCTAGTACCTCTTGTTTGTTTTCTGAGGCCCCCTTCGCATACCCAGAAGTATTAAGTTCTACCCCAGCAACTGGGAGTGGTTACCCATTTGTTGTCAATCTATGAAGCATAGTCTTGACAATGCTCCTTTAGCAAAAAACAAGACACAATGAATGGTGGGTTATCTCGTGACCCACTTTGTGTGATTTAACTCCATTCCACGATGTAGACTCTTAGTAGCTGTTTTAGCAAGGAGGCAGAAATCAGCTACTTACTTACAGAAGGTCAGCAAATCCTCAATACCTCCTGCAACACATCTGTTACTGAAGCAGACACCATTTGCAGAATAGTGTAGATTTTGGCAGATGGCATACACCCTCTAGTGGACTAATTAGCAATTACCTTGCTGTGTTTCTTTAAAAAATTCCCTTTCCCATACTTTCCTTTTCTGGCTTATATATGTCTGTGAGTGCCTACATGCATGCATGTGAACCACATACATGCCTGGTGCCTGAAGGATCAGACGCCCTGGAATGGAGGTACCAACAGTTGTGAAGCACCAGCTAGACGCAGAGAATGAAACCAGGGCCCTCTAGAAGAACAGCCTGTGCTTTACCCTCTGCACTATCTCCTCAGCCCCCTTGATGCACTTTTACTTACTGGCACTTAAACCATTTCTGCCTTGATGTTAACTCATTACAAAGCCTTCGTAGTTATGAACTGACAGAAATGCTGCGTACTTGCTCAACACTCAGACTTGTGAATGAAAGCACTATTATTATTAGAAGCTGGGCGTTGAAGTTTTTTTGGCAAAATCTCAGGTTTTCTCTCACCTAACAATTTGTCAACACCCTACGTACCCCATCCCCACCAAAATTCCTAGGCCTTTTTACATCCTGCTTAATTTTAAAACAATTTAGTTTATCATAAGAATAAATTAATAGATATTTGCTAAATAATCATCTTAAGTAAATTACAGAAATCCACAAAAAGGTTTAGAAACTATTTTGGCACAAATATAAGATAAAAGTTCTAAATAACAGTACTACTGGCATTTGGTAGGTAGGTTATATGGTAAAAATCAGATGATTTTGTCCATGTGATTTAAAAATAAAACACTTGATAGGGAAGCTACCAATACTGAAGAGATGATACCGTAAAAAAAAAAAATCAAAACAAAACAATAACAACAAAACTCCATTAAAATTAGAAGACATAAAACCAGTAGAAACTTCATCTTACTTATTCAGTCCTATTCCTTATTCAATCAACTTCAAGACCATCAAAATAACTATGAGCCACACTCTGTCTGACCACATCTGCCTGTCTATAAACAAGTTGGTGTGAAGAGCTGTCTGAGCTACAGCAGGAGGAACTGGCGGAAGCACAGTCTAATATGCTTGTGTGGACATGACTTACTTAAAGCTCTCATCGTCCTCTGTTGTGCCTCTGGGAAAGTTCACTGCTGTTCCTAATTCAAGTTAGCATTATGTTAATGCTCAGTAACCAGAAATAGCAAACTGTTGCTTTAATATGCACTGAGAGTCATGGCCTTGTCTTTTGTTATTTCTTAAGAGTCATTCATAAAAACAAATAAAATTATAGCCAAATTAAAAAGGCAACACCTTCTGAATCTTTCTGTCATAAAAAGAATGAATGAATGAATGAAGGAAGGAAGGAAGGAAGGAAGAAAGAAAGAAGGAAGGAAGGAAGGAAGGAAGGAAGGAAGGAAAGGGATTTTTTTAAGTGCCATAAAGAAATTAAATATTGCTGGGCATGCCTTTAATCCCAGCACTTAGGAGGCAGAAGGCATGCACTCCTGGACTACCTGGTTTCTTGATTTGTACAGAGGACCTATGTTACAAATACACCTATAGTGGTCATAAGCAAATCAATAAAACCTGCCACTATGACAAATCTGAGAACCCAGGTTTGATTTACAACATGACAGCTCACAACCATCTATATTTCCAGCCTTAAGAGATCCAACACCTTCTTCTGGCATGCACAAGTATTGCATGTACATGGTACACAGACATACATGCAGGTAAAACACTCATATACATAACTTTAAAAAAAAAAGTCGCTGGGCAGTGGTGGCACACGCCTTTAATCCCAGCACTTGGGAGGCAGAGGCAGGCAGATTTCTGAGTTCGAGGCCAACCTGTCTACAGAGTGAATTCCAGGTCAGCCAGAGCTATACAGAGAAACCCTGTCTCAAAAAAAAAAAAGTCTAACAAAGATGTCACAAACACATAAATGACAATAGAAATCTTTAAAATTCAAGTCCCCTCTGGGTAACACTCATTTGTTTCCTGCTTCAAAGAAGACACTGTGGTACATCACTCTGCATAAGTGGGTTCCACACTACACAGGAGGGCCATTCCAACACTTAGACCATGTATGATCTCTGACGGTATCACCAAAATGCAAATCCTAAGGGTGCAAGAGAAAACACCAAGAATTCACACACCTTTCTCTCTTTGGTACAGATACACTAGCAACACTGAAGCAACAAATACAAAGGACTTGCAACATCTCTGAGTTACTACTCTCTTGTGTGGTCCTGGTTATTAGAGGCTGAGACAAGAGGATCTTCAAAGCCAGACTGGGCAACACAGACCATCATCTCAAATACATGAGACAAAATAATACTTCCTTGATCGAAAAATGTGAACCTTCTGAAAACTCTTTCTAACCATTAAACACCACTGAAGGCAAGAGTATCAGAGGAATTATCTAGCTAAATAATTGTATTTAGAGAAAAAAAAAAAGTAGTAAAGCTTAGGTATTGGACTTGAAAAAGCCAGCTAAGCCCTTTACGTATGACATGTGTCCTTGGTAAGAAATGAAGCAGACTGAGCCAACAACAGGCTCAATAAAGCATTTATTCCATAAAACTCACACCCTTAGTTACATCCTTTAAATCCATGATGGAAGAAGAGGACTCATTTCCAAAGATGTCCTTGGACATCCATATGTGCATGTTGCAAGTTTTTGCCTTCAAATGCACTCCTGTCTGTCTGTCTGTCTGTCTGTCTGTCTGTCTCTCTCTCTCTCTCTCTCTCTCTCACACACACACACACACACACACACACACACACACACACAAGTCATACAATGAGACAATGTCTCACTATGCAGCCCAGGTTGGGCCTGGAACTCAGTAGGTAGACCACTTAAGCCTCGAACTCAAAGAGATCGATCTGCCTCTGCCTCCCAAGTGCTAGGAATAAGAGCACCACTACCCAGTTTTAAATATATTTTAAAAGAAAAAAAAATCAATGCAGCAGAGGGGGGAAGATGTAATTTAATTGGCAAAGTGCTTGTCTAAGGTCCAGGCACCCGTGGTTTAATGTCCAGCCCAACATATATTAGGTGTGTTGATGCATGCCTATAAGCCCAGAACCAGGGAGGTGGAGGCAGAAGGATCCATAAGTTCAAAGCCATCTTTTGTTACACAGCAAGTTTGAAGCTAGTCTGGGCTAGACTTAAACCCTGCCTCAAAATAAACAACTAAAACCAAAGGAACAAAGCCTTCCTTTGACACAGCTAAAGGAAGACAGAGCTGCCTCTCAGCCTTCTCAGGAGTAGATGTGATCTATCTTTGCTACATATGTAGAATGCTGAAGCTTTATGCTATGTGCTGTTTTTACGTAGCTCCTCTCTCATTTCTTTTTTCCTTTCCCTTTTAGAAGATCATGAGTGAAAACCGGAATAAGACAAAATTAGGCAAAGCATTGCACAAACCTGCCAATAGGGCAAGACTGAAGGGTGGTAGCAGTTGGTCTCTGCAGATCACTTTTTATCTCGTAATTATAAAAAAAAATTCCTCATGAATAAGGAATTTCAACATTATCTTTATATTATTTAAAGTCTTTATAGTAATCCTCACATCCAGGATTTTCCTTATAATATTTTTACTGACAAGATTTGTTTAAAAAGTTTTCCTTTTTTCTTTTCTTTTCCTTTTTTTACTGACAGTTTCCATTGATCCAGACTACATCCCAAAGATAATTTTTTTAATTAATTTTTATTTATTTTTCTGTTTTCTGAGAGTCTCACTATGTAGATCAGTCTGCCTCTGCCCTCCCAAGTGCTTAGAGATTTGTCTTATCTAGATTATTTCTGCTTTATAAATGAGAAAAATAAAGGCTTAAGGAGATTAAATCATCAGCCCAAGGTCATAGCGTTAGGAAGTAGCAGAGTTAAGCTTTGACTTAAGCCTGACATCACATTTTTCACTAGTTTGGAGAACTACCTCTAGTGACTCAGGTGTTAACTGCCAATCTATAGGAGCACTGAGGCGGTAAGACTACTGTAGGTTTGAGGTCAGCTTGGACTATTAACCCTGCTTCCAAGACCCCCTCAAAACAAAAACAAAAATACTGCTCCCATCTCAAGTCCCCAAACAATTCGGGAGGTGAGGAATAGGCTGGCCCTAGATCAGACTCAACTATGCTCGGATCTCAAGCTTGGGCTGGGGCTCATGAGATCCTACCTCAAAGAAGGAAACTCAGGCACCGGAGACAAGATGGCTTAGCAGTTAAGAGCACTTACAAAAAGTTTAGTCCCAGTACCAACATGGTACTGAAACTCTAGTTCCAGGGAATCCAGTGCCCTCTTCCGGCCTCCAAAGGCACTCACAAACAAGTGACACACACAGACTCACACAAACACATATACACCATAAAAACTATTTTAACCTGAATGTGGTAGTGCTCAATTTTAATCCCAGTGCTCAGGGGGCAAAGGCTGGTGGATCTCTATGAGTTCCAAGCCAGTCTAGTCTACACTGTGAGTTCAAGGCTAGCCAGGGCTATGTAGAAAGACCCTGTCTCAAAAGAAAAATAAATAAGTAAATAAATAAATAAAATGAATTTTTAAGTTATTTTAAAAGCTAATGCAAATTAAGGACTAGGTTTTTGTTTTTAAGATATGCATGCTTTGCTGACCTAAATTCACTATGTAGAACAGGTTGGTCTCAAACACAATCTACCTGCCTCTATCTCCCAAGTACTAACTAGGATTAAAGGCATGCACTACCCCACCCAGCAACCCAAGAGAACAAAATCTTATAACAATATCAATAATTTAAGAGGTATTGAAGCTGGCAACAGGGCCACAGGCAAAAAAGCCATGTTAGTAAGTAAGTATTTTCTATAATAAAAGGCGTTGACTATAGAGAGTTCCAGGACAGCGAGGACTACCCAGAGAAACCCTGTCTTGAATAAACAAAAGTCAAAAAGACTTAAATAAAACAGAAAAAAATATATTTGCAGGGTTTTTGCTGTTATTATTATTATTTTGTTTTTTTTTTTTTGTTCTGTTTTAAATAAAGATTTGTTTTAGGGGCTGGAGAGATAGCTCAGTGGTTAAGCACACTGGCTGCTCTTCCAGACAATCTGGGTTAATTCCTAGCACCCACATGGTGCTATCTGTGATTCTAGTCCCAGGGTAATGCAACACCCTCTTCGTCCTTCTGTGGACACAGGCATATAAGCAGGCAAACACCCATACACATGTAATAAAGCCTTAAAAATGATTTTATTATTTATTTGTGTGTATGTGTGGACATGCTCATGGAAGCCAGAAGAGACTTCAAATACCCTAGAACTGAAGTTACAGGCAGCTGTGAGCTGGAACTGAACCTGAAACATCTCAGAGAGGCACAAGTGTTCTTAACTACTGAGTCATCTCTCCAACCTCATATCTGCAGTCTTTTTTGTTTTCAAAGCTAAACTAAAACTGAGAAGAAAAGCCAGATCCTCATTGTGCAATACTATAGGGCCACAGAATATTCTTAGAAATGAGTAGTTGCATAGAAACTATGAGCTAATTCCATATCCTAGTCAACTGTGAGACAAGACCAACATCTGTTTAAAATCTCCAAACAAAACAGAGACAAGATTTTACAAGTATTCTGGTCTTTTAATGCTCACTTAGTCAGCTATCCTTATAAGTAGAATCTCATGGAGCTCTTAACTGGAGCATGAGAGTTCCTGAAACCGGAGTTACAGTCAGTTTCAAGTCACCTAATGGGTGTGGGGAATTAAACTGGGGTCTCTGAAAGGCCAGTATGTGCTCTTAATCCTTAAACTAGCTCTCCGGCCACCAATGTAATTTTTTTAACTGCTGAAATCCAGGAGACTATTTTAAAGTATGAAAATGTCATAATGAAACCTACTATCTTGTACAAGTAATATACACCAAAATAAAACAAAGTAAACTAAAAACCACTTAATACAAACAATCCAACTCAACCAAGTAAAAGGCATTGGGAACAGAAGATAAGAAAGATAGGTACCTCATAGTTCGAGAGAAAATCTAGCAATTCTGATTGAGATGGGATGTATAGAAGCGGTTTCATCACCCGGCGAACAAACTTCTCAATGTAAACAGCACTCATGGGGCCTTTGTATTCGATTGGTCCAAAACTAGTACCAAAAAAAATAAATAAATAAAAACAATATACCATGCATTAAACCTGTAATGTGTAACAAAAGCTATCAGCACCATACAATGAAAACATCTTTGCTTTAGCAACTGGTTCAGAGGCAAGCAACCTGCTTTGCTCAGGAGGTGAACAGAGAATCAGCATTTTAGGTGGGGAAGATACATGCACTTCTATGAGATCAATCTTAATCCAACTGCAAATTAAACTCTTTCTAGTCTCCAAAGAAAAAGCAGTTCCCATAATATTTCTACTAAAAAAAAAAAAGAAAGAAAAAGGTGGCTGGCCTTGGAAACTAACCACATACTAAATAATTCCAGGATCTTTGCTATAATACTCAAATGTATAGACAGATTCCTTTTACATGAAGCTGTGAAATGAACATTGGACAGTTGACCCTTTGCCTATTAAAAAGTAATTACTAATATTTCCAAAGGCACTCGGACAAAGGATCACTAAGTGAACCTGACACCTGCTTAAAGTATTATTACAACAGGACAACATGGCAAGGATAAAGTCAGGAGGTATATAAATGATCTTCCTTCTGGTCTGTTATGGTATGCCTGGAATGCACAGGAATCTGATACAGCTATGAAACAGTAACACAGGGATCCTCCTAAACTAATCAGATTTTCACCTGGCTGCTTCAGTGTCCTCCTAGACTCATTAAAAGTCTCTCTAGTCTCTCTCAATGGCCTACAATATACATAATTGTTACTGAATTAAAGGAGGCAGGGACATGTGAAATTCAGCAATTCTGCAACCATTCTTTTCTCTACAGCAATTGACATTAAGTTTATTGTTAACAGCAGCAATGCACAGAGCTCAGAAAAGAATTACATACATGCTGTACTCATGATGGTGTAACATAGTTATAAAAACTCAAACACATGAGATAAACACAGTTCTTCAGTGAAGAATGCAGGATACAACAACAAAGAAATAGGGTGAAAAGAAGTAAGCACAGCATTCTACAAGCATGGCTGGGTGGCGGGAATAAGAACTCCATCAACTCAAGTGGCTGGGCATGGAGCTTTAATCCCAGCACTTGGGAGGCATGGACAGGTGGATATTTCAGGTCAATCTGAACTACATAGTGAGTTCCAGGACAGCCAGAACTACATAGATGAAAAATATTAATTGATGGGTTTGGTGATGATGGTGGTAACTGAAATTATTTAATTAACATTTTTTAATTAATATTACAACCATCATCACCAAACCTATCAATTGTCAACAAATTTTAATTTGAAGAAAAAAAATAAATCCAATCCTTTAATCCTAGCACTCAGAAGGTAGAAGAGTTCAAGGTGATCCTTGGATATATCTATAGCTACACTGTATCTATATCTATACCTATATCTAAATCTGTATCTGTAATGAATAAATTCTGGAATTCTTGTTTCTTTAAAAAACACAGATTATAAGAATGTGCTTCATTTTAATCCCAGGAGTAGGGATGTGGGGCTGCTTTGGACTGTCCTCAGCCGCTAACTATGATTTGCCTCATGTTCTAGCAGAAGCATGGTTTTGCCATCTGTAGATAATTTCTGCAATCGTGTGACATCTGGAATCCGGGAACTATCCAGAGGCACATAGTGCGGGCAGGGTTAGTAGTTGTTGGCTGTTTGAGGAGGCTGGTTGCAGTTTGTTAGTAGTAGCTGTGGTCAAAGAACAAAAGGAAAGAAATTAGATTCAGGAGTTTTCCTATTTCTTCCCTCCCTTCTATCCTTGTTTCTCTCCCATGTTAGGGGGTAAAACCAGGGAAATAAAGGGTGGGAAAAAGAATAACCCACAAAGTAGCAAAGACTGGCTACATATATCTATATCTGTATGTATATCAAACTTGAGGCCAACCTGGTCTACATTAGAACCTGTCTCAAATATACTATGAATGAATGAATGAATGAGATTAAAAAAAAAAAAATCAGGAAAGCATCTGATAACATATTTTGTCCAGCAAAAAGGCTAACCCATGTAGAAATCTCATCTATTCAAGGCCTCAGGCTTTGCTGAGTTTTCCTAGTAAAGTGTCCTAGTGAATCATAAAAGGCAACAAGATCTCAAGATGCAAGATATACAAGGGTTTAATTCCAAATAACAGTCATCAGTGTAGTCTAGAGCTCCTGGGCACTAACAGGTGGTGAGAACCCATTTCCATGTTCCAAACTCTATTTCATCAACTTTGGGATGGCATCAATACAAACCCCAAAATCTATCCCACAAAACAGAAAGCTGTTAGTTTAAGTAGCTCAAAGATAAAAGCATTACAGCAAATGGGAGCAGCAGAAGCAACAAAATACACAAAAGCAGCATCTGCTCAGCCATGAGCCCCAGTGGGGAGTATGAGCTCTGTAAGAAGGAAAAGCTTGTGAGTGCCAGGAGTGCCCAGGACCACTCTGATGGAATCAATCATGCACATGTATAAAACTGAGGCTGAGACTCCCAGAACATGAAAAGGTATCTTCGGGGAGTTTCTGTGCCTCAGCACTGTTGCACCAGCACACTGGATCCTAAGTGGCAAAGTGAGCAGAAAGGCATCTGAACAAACTTAAGTAAAGCAGCAGACTAAGATGAATGGTGGGCATTTCAAAGCCCCAGTGCAGAAAACAGGGTACTAGGATAGGTACCCTCCTTTTAAAACAGAATTTCACATAGTAACTGTGGTGGTTTAAAAAATAATAATAATAATAGCCCCCTTGGGGCCTTAGGGAGTGCTGCTATTAGGACTACTAGTTGTGGCTTTTTTGGAGGAGGTGTGTGACTAAGGGGTGGGCTTTGAGGTCTCAGAAGCTCAAGTCATTTCTCTTCCTCTTGCCTGCGGATCCAAATTTAGAATTCTCAGCTCCTTCTCTAGCACCTTGTCTGCCTGTACACAGCCATACTTCTGCCCAGACAATAATGAACTAAATCTCTGAACCTGCAAACCAGCCCCAATTACATGTTTCCTGTTTATAAGAGTTGATGTAGTCATGGTGTCTCTTCACAAACCTTAAGACAGTAGCTCAGACTAGCTTCAGACTCACAGCAATCCTCCTGCTTCAGCCTTCATAGCTCTCAGTTTAAAGGCATGAAGCAAAATACCTGGCTTGGACTATTGATTCTAAAATCTACAGAAGCTGAGAACACAAACAGCTAATGCGTATTTTTGTGCCTCTCAAAATAACCTTCATCTCAATTCAAGGGAATGCTCATTTTAGTGTCACATCAACTTGAATCCACCTCTGGCAGCCTGTAAGATTTTAACCACCCCACTGGACAAAGCCAAGGAGTAACATAGGGACCTTATAGAGTAAATGCACCACCTGCTTCAGTATAGTGCTTTCTCCTGACCTCTACAAAGAAGGAACTAGGCTCGAGATGGTCACTGGGACTGTACCTTGTATTTAAGAATCCCCACTTGAGCCTTTAAAGCAGAGAAAGAACCTGCTGAACAAGAAGCAGAGTGGGGAGATTTGAAAACAATCTAAATGGCTACCAAAAAAAGCCAGCTTGTTCCTTTGCTTCCACAGGCACTTCATATAAAGTGGAAAATGTAGTCTTCCCTAAATAGTATCAGTTGTTCAGGAAAACACTATACAATGCACAACAGTTTATGCCAGAGGTGTAGAACTGAGATGGAAAAGGATAGAGAGTTTGCCACTAACAGTTGCTGATGATTACTGTGAATTCTTACTAATGAGACCCAGGAGGTTCATGACAAGTGGAAAGGAACCTCTAAAAATAAAGATCCCACTAATCAAGTTCTTACCCATTTGGCCTTTCATAGACTTTGAGCCAATCACACCGACTGAAGCCTAAATGCCATCTTCTGCTCTAGAAGACTAAGGTTGGAAGATTATCAGTTCAAGGCTAGCCTGGGATACAAAATGAGACCACCTCAAAGATTAAGATTAACTGGATGGGGTGGCACAAGCCCTTAATCCCAGCACGGGGAAGGAAGAAGCAGGCTGAGCTCTCTAAATCCAAGTCCAACCTGGTTGAACATAGTGAGCTCCTGGACAGCTCCTACACAGAGAAACCCTGTCTCTAAATAAATAGCCCAAAGTTTTCAAATATCATTTAACATCCATAGTAGGTTCTCAGTACATCTGCAAAACCAAACATTAACATATACACAGCAAAAGTGACTAGCTTAAAGCCAAATGTGGTGGCAGATGCCTATTTTCCCAGCACTTGTGAGAGATTAAGGCAGGACCACTAAATTCTAGGCCAGGCTAGGCTACAGCATGAAACCCCTTATCCAACAAAGGAAGGTTTGGCAGCACATGGGAACAGAAGCCAGCCAATCTTTCCAAGTTCCAGACAACCCTAGTTGATGTGGTGAGTTCCAAGCTAGCCAGAATTACATAGTGAGATCCTGTCACTACTCACAAACAAACCAACAAATAAATAAATAGTGAAGTCCTGTCACCCCTTCACAAATTAAACAAATGAATGAATGAATGAATGAATGAGCTGGAGAGATGGCTCAACGGTTAAGCACTGTCTACTCTTCCAGAGAACCTGGATTTGATTCCCAGCACCAATATGGTGGCTCAGAACCCCCTGGAACTACAGTTCTGGGAGATCTGATGCTTTCCTTTCAATCTTAAGCTCTGGTATGCATATAGTTCATATACATATATTAGGCACACACACATAAAAAATAAATAGATAATAAAATAAATCTTGGGGCTAAGAGAAATGGCTATACAGTTAAGAGGATGTAACTGCTCTTGCAAAGGACCAGAGTTTGGTTTCCCGCAGCCATGCCTGGCAGCTCACAATTGTCTATAACTCCAGCTTCAAGGGCATTTACACAATACAGACACACACATATGCATATAACTAAAAATATAGATTAAAAAAACAAGAACAAAATAGCTTAAAATAAAAACCACAAATAGCTTGTCACTTTAGGCAAAATGAATAAAACTGAAGACAAAAAAAAAAAATCATGAAACTTGAGGGTTTCCATCCTCTGTCATTCAGAACTATAGACCACTAGTAATTTTATTCCTAACTGAAAGAAATGGTACTGCATTGCCTCCTCCTATTGCAAGGCTAGGGACTGAACCCAAGATCTCACCCATGTTAGGAAATCCCATTACTACTAAATTAATATTCCCAGCTATTTGGTTGAGACTAAGTTGTCCAGGTTGGCTCCAAATAATCCTCTTGCCTCAGCCTCCCAAGAAGCTTAGATTATTGGCATAGGCACCATGCCTAGCTAAAGCTATTCTCTTGAGCATGCTACACTATCAAGTTAACAGGCTGAGGGACTGGGTATACTTCTGTATTGTGTAACAGTTGTGAGTAGCTAAAATGTACAGCCACACAGTGGAGTAATTCACCTTTTAATAACAGTGCTGTAGCATACATACACTGATGTAAACACACTTATGTTCACAGAAGTGAGAGAGAACAATTTCAGAAGTAACATTACGTTCTTTCCAATCACATCTCAGGCTTACAATAGAGGACAGACATATATATTCACAGAAAAGGACAATCAAAACAGACTGGTTGCACATGGCTAATGTAATCATCAAACTCCTTTACTTTTTTTAAACTTATTTTCGTCTATCTGCGTCTTCTCAATTTTCCACATTGACTAATCATTTTGTATAAAAAAGTTCCCTGATCAACTGATAAATACAAATGGGACTGGAAACACAAGCCCTTACCTCCGATGATACAGATGTATCACAGGAAAATAGAAGAAATGTTTCTGTTTTCTGCATTTACCATGGTTCCACCAACAGTTTATTGCCACAAACAACACCTGCAGAGGCAAAACAGGTTTCATAGGACTATGAATAGCAACTCAACAGTTACCAAAACTCACAATTGTAGAAATAGGTTTCATAGGACTATGAATAGCAACTCAACAGTTACCAAAACTCACAATTGTAGAAACAGAACTACTTCCCCCTGCTAGAACAGAAGGTATTAAACAAGAAACAAATAAACCCTGTTTCAAGCTTTCTAAGGTGATATTGACCACTAAAATAAAACTACTCAGTGATAGTTTATGCTTGTAATCCCAACCCTGGGGCATGGGAATAAGGGGAAGGCATAGAGTGGGGTGAGGGCAGTGAGGGAGCTGAAGTAGATGATTACCATGTGCTATACACAGGCTAGCCTGGTCTACAGAATGAATCGCAAAAATGAAAAATAGGAAATGGAGAGCTGTCTCAGAAGAGCACTGGTTGCTCTTCCAGAAGACATGCATTTGAATCCGAGCACCAATATGGTGGCTTGAAACTATCTATAAGCCCAGGGTGACCCAGTGCTTTCTCCAGACATGTGGTGGACAGACTTGTGATATATATAGTGATAATAATAAATCCTTCCTTTTTTCTTTTAATGAAAAATAACCAGGTGTGCTTTTAATCCCAGGACTTGTGAGGCAAAAGGAGGCAGATCATGAAGTTTGAAACAAGCCAGGTCTACAAAGCAAATTCCAAACCAGCCAGGGATACATGTGAAAACTGTCTCAAAAATAAATACATAAATTTCAAAGAAAGACAAACCCTTCTCCATAGTTCAGCTAGGACTCTTTGAGCCTGTCACAAGAGGAAAATCACTTGTTTTTAATGTTAAAATGGATGAGCAATACTTTGAAAGGATTTGGTTTTAATTTTATTATTTATTGAGGCAGAATTTCACTATATAGCCTTGGCTGGCCTGGAGCTTACTATAAAAAGACCAGGTTGATCTTGAACTCTTGAGAAATCTTCCTGCCTCAGCCTCCAGAGTTCTAGAATTAAAGGCATACACCACCATGCCCAGCTGAAGGGAATATTTTAGGTGAGAGTCAAGGGTGTTGTTTAGTGTTAGGGCACTTGCCTAACCTTTGAAAGACCTTGGGTTGAGTTACACACACACACACACACACACACACACACACACACACACACACACCATGGCATGCTCATAGAGGTCAGATGATAACCTGTCCTTTCATTGTGTGGTCCTAGGGATGGAACTCAGATCCTTAGGCTTGGTGGCAAATGCCTTTACCCACTGAGCAATCTCTCTAGCCTAATGACTATTTTAAAAAATAATAAAGACAATATTTAGGCCATGTTCTAGAAGGTAGTTCTAGAAGGTAAAAACATGAGTTAAATACACATTTACAAGTAGATGTTGAAAGGCGGGCAGTGATGGCACATGCCTTTAATCCCAGCACTTGGGAGGCAGAGGCAGGCAGATTTCTGAGTTCGAGGCCAGTCTGGTCTACAAAGTGAGTTCCAGGATAGCCAGGGCTACACAGAGAAACCCTGTCTCAAAAACAAAAACACCAAGTAGATGTTGAGTATTAGGGAAGTAGGGAAGTATCCCCATCTGTTAATAAAGAATCAGAACCAGTGTCTCCATACTGGCACCTGAAGGATCAGGACTGTCTGGTTTGGGTACAAGAGGTCCTAGGACTAGCTGCAGGATAAAGCTATTTCCAGATCTCCTGCCCCTGCCCTCCCAACACCATTATTGCCTCAAGTGTCGCAACCAAATGCCTCCTGTGACCTGAGCTCAGCAGTAAAGCTACCTCTATGGAGGACCTCCTGACTACAGAGGGGTGGATCACGTTACAAAATAGCCAAGACAACAGTCACTGACTTTTGGGGTATGTGTCAAGTTTTTCATAAGTTATTCAGGGTCAATGAGATGATTCAGTGGGTCTGAGTCCCATCCCTGGATCCCACAATAGGAATGAACCAGTTCCCAAACTGAAACCCTGGGAAGGTTGGGAGTACTAGGTACCAGAGGATGCAGTTTGGTTTCTGGCACCCATATGGCAGCTCACAGCCATGGCCAATGCCTATGACTTCTGAGACCCAATGCCTATGGCTTCTGTGAGCACTGAGCATTCATGTGGTGCAGGGAAACATACATACACATAAAATTAAAATACATTTTAGATTTTTTTCAAGAAGATACAAAGAAAACAATATAAAGTCAGCAAATGTAAAGCCACCTTGACATGCTTTCTGCCCACAAGTACAGTACAAATGCTCAAACTTAGTGGGAACTCCTTAGAGTTTTTAGAGGTCATTTCTTTTTTTTTTAATTTGTATTTACATATTTATATCTGTAAATGTATGTTGTGTGCATGTGCATTTCTGTCAGTATAGGCAATTGTGACGTCCCTGATGTGGGTTTTGAGAACCAGGCTCAGGTCCTCTGGAAGAACAGCAAGCTCCCTAACCCGTGGCTTGTCTCTCTGGCCCTGAGAGTCCATTTCTAAGGACATTTCTAAAGCAACAATCTTCACCCATGACTGAAGTCTCATTTTCTTTACTTAAAAATAGGGCATGATTAGCTGGGCATGGTGGCTCATGCCTTTAATCCCAGCTCTCAGGAGGCAGAGGCAGGTGGATCTCTGTAAGTTTGAGGCTAGTCTCAGTCCCAGGACAGCCAGGACTGTTACATAGAGAAACCTTGGAAAAAAACAAAACAAAAGGCACAATCTACCATCTTGCTAATTTGACTAAGCAGTATGGCTCAAACGATTTCTACCTTTTTCTAAAAATAAATTTGCTCTTTTCCCTGCTATGTACATAGAACTGTAAGCTCTCAATTTAGAAGGACCTGAAATGAATAGGTTGGATCACTGTGGGTGGCACAAGTCCTTGTCTGTAACTACCTTAGAATTCTTGTTTCCTTCCTGAAAAGTTGATATGATAAGATATAATGATATATTACTTCAAGTTTTAGATTATCAGACTTGACAAAAAGTGCCATTAGTCACTAAACCATCTTGTCAGCTGTGTGTGTGTGTGTGTGTATGTATGTTATGTATGAACATACCACAAACACATAATACACACACAAACCCATTCACACACATAGTATTTCTTTTGAGACAAGGTATTATGTAGCTCAGGCTGGCCTCAAACTCACTATATAGATGAGGAAGGCATTGAACTCTAACCCTCCTGTCACTACCTCCCAATGCTGAGATTCCTCTCAGGAAACATGAACTGTATAAGGAATATAGTTCCTTATTATTGGTATACTCTGAGGTATAAAATAGCTTAAAAGGCTTTGTGGAACTAGATAGGCACCTAGCCACCATTTTAAAATATTTCTTGTTTCTAGGAAAAACAATAGAGTTCTGAATGAATTCTGCAGCTCAGGGTTCTCCATCCAAGTTAGCTCAGATCATGGTTCTACAGCAGCATGCATGGGCCCTAAGGAATCTATGGGGTGCTTTTTGCCTGCTACAGTAGTTAAGCAAAGCTACCATGCATGAAAAGCAAGGTCCTGAGAGAGGTCCTGCAATGCTCAAATCCACTCCGATTATGCCCAAGTCACCCTGTCATCCCGCAGTAATTTGAAATGCCTACCTAGCACTTTTTACCCAGGAAAAAGTCTGTTCTGTTACAATTCAAACCCAGATTCTTAGTCCATCTTACATGTGAATCCAAGGGTTCAGGGAAATTGTAAGGAATGAGACTACTGTATAAACGGAGACAGAAATCTATTTAGTTAGGGGCTCTCCCAGGAGCTGCTTCCTATTGTAGATCCAGTTATAAAGTCCCTGTGGGATCGGAGTCATCAGCTCATCACTTCTTACCATAGGTCTGCATCTGTAACTGTCCCATCCACAGTGGTTCTACATAAAGCATAATGCTTTGCCTGTGTACTGACAACTAAAAGAGCTAAGATTTAGCTACAGATTACTTTTCCATTTTCCCATCACCTCTGTTAGTACACTACACTACTCTGAAATTATATGCATAGGGAAGTTTTGAAATATAAGTTGCCTCACATGCAGAAAAGGGGGGGGCACCACAAAATAGTTATTTTCAGGTTTGTGTGCCATGGTACATACCTCTAATCCTCGGAAGGATGAGGCAGAAGTATCAGGAACTCAAGACCAGACTTCACCACAAGACTGGGGTTGGTAATTGGCTCAGCATTTAAGAACACTCCTGCCCTTTCAAAAGATGGGAATTCAGTTCCTAGTACCCACATGGTAGCTCACAACCACCAACATGTAACTTCAGTTACAGGAGATAAGGTACCTTCTTCTGACCTCCTAATGCACCAGGCACATGTGTAGTTTACATGCATACAGACAAAACACACATACACATAAAATTATATATGTGTGTGTGTGTGTGTGTGTGTGTATACATGTGTATGTATGTTTACACACACACACATACACACATATTTTAATTTACCAAGGGGACAGTGAAATGGATCAGCAGGTAAAGGCACTTGCCACAAAAGCTTGGTGGCTTGTGTTTAGAACCCACAGAAAGGCAGGAGAGAACTGACCCCACAAAGATTTGAACTCAGGTCATCAGGCTTGGTGGGAAGTACCTTTAATTTTTTATTTATTTATTTATTTATTTATTTATTTATTTATTTTTCGAGATAGGGTTTCTCCGTGTAGCCTTCACAGTCCTAGAACTCACTTTGTAGACCAGGCTGGCCTGCAACTCAGGGATCTGCCTGCCTCTGCCTGCCTTAGCCTCCCTAGTGCTAGGATTAAAAGTATGTGTCACCACACCTGGCAACATTTAGTCTTTTTACTCATAAATTTTTCCTGTATAAACATTTAAGTAGTTGGCTACATAGTAGACGAGTACCAACTCCTTCAAGTTGTCTGCTAACTCCACACCTGCACTGTGGCTTGTGTGCCCCTTACAACATAACAGACTTAACAAGCCACAAGAGCTGAGCATGAGAGAGCTGGGGTTCTTGCTCTCTACCATCTTCAGCACTGTATCACACAACCTGGTATTCTGGGCAAGCACACATCTCCTGAAGAGAAAGAACTGAATCTTGCCACTTGACCATCATGACAGGGCTCTTCTTCCTGTTTCTTCACAGGCTTTGCATACCTGACAAGGTCCCAGAGTTTACCTGGATATCACTGCCAGTCTGGCATAATCTCTCTGAGGGGCAATCCTCGCTACTACAGATCTGACAGTCACTGCTTGGGTGGAAAGCACACATTACCTGATCTGAAAGCCGGTTGGCTGCCTGCTCAATTTCTGCCCTGGCAGCGATGGACTGGCCACACCATGGGGCATAGAAGAACAGCACCACCACCTCAGAATCCTGGCGGACATGGTCAGCATAGTCCAGCTGCCCCTGGAAGAGGTCAAGGACCGGAGATCTTGAGGAGAAAAAGCTGACAGGTGGCTTTGCTGGGATTATCACGTCTTTTGCTCGACTGAAAAAGAGTAAACACAAACAATTTCTCCACTTACAGCTTTGTATGGAAGAAGAGAGATTTTTTTAAAGGCCTCTTTTGAGTAAGAAAATAAGAGTTTGCAAGTCACTGTCCTGAACAGAAACCAATATACCGTGCTAAGGAAACACCTGGCTGGGACAGTACAGATGCTGGGCTGTCCCTGAGGTGGGGGTTAGCGAAATAGTAAAGAATGACATGATCCATGGTCTCACTACCCACAACCCAAAATTCCAGCATCACCTCCTTGTAGCCTGACACTCAACAAAAGCCATTGATCTCCGGCACTGCTGCTTCTGCTCTATAGCTCACAAGTATGAGGAAACCATATATGCCACCACGAGTGCAGTTCCTATAGGAGACATTTACAGTTGACTCAACTTTTAGAAAACAAAATTTATTAAGGGGAATTGACCTATATCTATCCAAAGCATTCAGGGAAAAGCAACTATAACATACACTTCTACACACTAACACTAATCCATGGTAAGAAAGATGAATAACAAAGTAAGCCTTAATTGGAAAGGTTCCCCATAGTCAGAGAGGCCACAACTCTCTCATCAGGCACATGCGTACAATGCTAGAGCATTAACCCCTGACCACAGCACCCTAAAACAATACATTAA
Organism: Tokudaia tokunoshimensis; assembly: GCA_036184795.1. NCBI lineage: Eukaryota > Metazoa > Chordata > Mammalia > Rodentia > Muridae > Tokudaia > Tokudaia tokunoshimensis. Next base: position 101,737,061 of record BTHU01000010.1, read on the forward strand.
ACCGAAAAAAAAAAAGAAAAAAAAAGGAGCAAAGAAAGAATAAAACCCAGAAGGTATATTACAACTATAAGGTATAAAACAACTATATCAATAATCACAATTAAAAAAGATTAAGCCATTCAACTAAGAAGTGACTGCTAAGATTTTTACCAACCGTACATCTGACAGAGGGCTAATATCCAATATATACAAAGAACTCAAGAAATTAGACTCCAGAGAACCAAATAACCCCATTAAAAAATGGGGTACAGAGCTAAACAAAGAATTTTCAACTGAGGAATACCAGATGGCTGAGAAGCACCTAAAGAAATGTTCAACATCCTTAGTCATCAGGGAAATGCAAATCAAAACAACCCTGAAATTCCACCTCACACCAGTCAGAATGGCTAATATCAAAAATTCAGGTAACAGCAGATGCTGGTGAGGATGTGGAGAAAGAGAAACACTCCTCCATTGTTGATGGGATTGCAAGCTGGTACAACCACTCTGGAAATCACTCTGGTGGTTCCCCAGAAAGTTGGACATAGTACTACTACCTGAGGACCCAGCTATATACCACTCCTGGGCATATACCCAAAAGATGCTCCCACATGTAATAAGGACACATGCTCTACTATATTCATAGAAGCCTTATTTATAATAGCCAGAAGCTGGGAAAAACCCAGATACCCCTCAACAGAGGAATGGATACAGAAAATGTGGTACATTTATACAATGGAGTACTACTCAGCTATTAAATACAATGAATTTGTGAAATTCTTAGGCAAATGGATGGAACTAGAAGATATCATCCTGAGTGAGGTAACCCAATCACAAAAGAACACACATGGTATGCACTCACTGATAAGGGGATATTAGCCCAGAAGCTTGGAATACCCAAGATACAATTCACAGACCACATGAAGCTCAAGAAGATGGAAGACCAAAGTGTGGATGCTTCAGTGCTTCTTAGAAGGGGGAACAAAATACCCACGGGAGGAGGTAGGTAGATAGATAGATAGATAGATAGATAGATAGATAGAGAGAGAGATATATACAAGATGTTGAAGAAGAAGCAGCAGTGGCAGCAGGAACACAATGTCTTCTGGCCTCTGCAGGTACCATGCACACGCAGAGCACTCACTTATATACATGCAGGTAAAACTTGCATACATATAAAATAAAAATCTTCTTTAAAAAGGCAAATTAAAAACCTACTAATATATACTTTAACTTGAGTGAATCTCAAAATAATTATGCCAACAGGAAAAAAAAAGGTGGATATGAGGGGCCATAATGGAATGCAAAACAGAAGGAAAAAAAAAAGAGTTCAAAGGGACAAGCTTAACTTAATGAAATAGTTCCCCACTGTGGTCTACCTATAGAGGATACTTCCCTAACCTGAAAAGTGCAATCCCTTACACAACTATTCAAAAAACTCCCTGAGTAACTACTTTTATGGCTCAAGATATAGGCAGAGGCTGCTGCCAAGAGCTTTCTTCCTAGAGGCAGAAGATGGCAAAGAAACAGGTACATAAACAATCAGCAATAAAAACTCCACAAAATGACCATTGTTGTGGGAGAACTCAGTATAGAGATATAATACGGGGACATGGCAGCTTCTGACAAGGTGGGAACCAAGTACCTCTTAAGGTGAGGCCTGATCGATAGACAAGCAGATAACTGCACAGAGGTGAGAAAATGTGTTCTGAAGAGATTCTAAAGGTTGTTCACTGGTGGAATTATTTTCCTACCATTCAAAATGCAAGTTAAATTGGGCATAAAGGCACACATTTATAATTCCAGCATTCAGACAGCTAAGCAGGGCAGTAAGCCCCAGGCCAGCCTGGGTTAAAGTGAGACTCAATCACAAAGCCAGGGACTGTTAAGAGCTCAGCAGTTAGGAGAGCGCCTTCGAGAGCAGTACCAGGTTCATTCTCACCACTTATGTGCCCAGAACCACCTGTGACTCAGGTTCTAGGGTACTCAATGCCTCTGGGCTCTGTGGGCACTTGCACTCATGCGCACACACCCACACAGATGCACGCATATACATAGATTCATAATTTAGTGCTTGTTTGTTTTGTTTTGTTTTTTTATTAAAGCCAAGCATGGTTATACACACCTGTAAAGCCAGCACTTGAGTGGAGAAGGCAGTAGGATCAGGAGTTTGAGTTTGAAATCACCCTGGACTACACAAGACCCAGTCTCAAAAACAAATAAAAGGAAAACCTTCCTGCTTAGCATAAAATAGTGCAATCTGGGGATAAATACAGGTGACATCAACTTATTATTTTTTATAGGTACAGAGGAGTTCTTAAAGTTAAAAGTCAAATAAAACACAAACCAAACAAAAACTAAACATCCAGGAAAAAGAAACATGGCCATCTGCTCTACCACAGACCCTTTTCATATATCTTTCAAATTTTGCTTTATATTTTTCAAAAATTACATATAAATCAGAAACTTCTTACAACTCTTAAGTTTATGTAGCACATACAAAACAAAAAACAAACAAACAAAAAAAACCCCAAGAATTGGTTGTGAACAATAAAGGCATGTTTAAAAACAAAAAAGATGGCCAGGCATGCTGGCCCAGGCCTTCAATCCCAGCCCTCAGGGAGGCAGAGGCAGGTGGATCTCTGAGTTAAAGGCCAGCTTGGTCTACACAGTGAGTTCCAGGACAGCCAGGACCACACAGAGAAAGCCTGTCTTAGGAAAAAAAATTGTTGTTTACTGTCTGTGCACATGATGTATGTGAGTGCAGGCATTCACATGGAAGTCAAAGATAACTTGAATCTGTTTCCTCCTTCCACCAAGAGCTCTAGGATCAAACTCACATAGTCAGGCTTGTGCAGTAAGTGCTTTGCCCACTAAGCCATTTTCTAGCTTGTAAATTCAATTTATATGAAATTTATACCTTAAACCTCCTGTCTAAAGGCAACGATACACACATGCAGCTTCATTCCTAATAAACATACACAGGAAAGCAAGCAGAATGGATTCATGGAGACTGAGTGCCCATAAACAGAAGTGGGCAAAGATCAGAGGCCCAGAACACCCATAGTAACTCGCTGTAGTTCAACTCCAAATCCACCTTCTTACAGACCACCTACTCTGAACTCAGCTAAGCACTCGACACTGAGGACAGTCATTTATTTCAGACTTGTACTATGAATAAAATTAAATTTGAAAAACAGACCCAATATATTCTTCCTTAAACCTCTGTCCTCATTAAAGATCTTAAAATAAGGAAAGAGCAACAAAACTGTCATGGTCAGTTTTACCATAATATCTTGACACCATTCTACCAAATAAACTCCTTAAAACTTCATCTGAGTTTATTAAAAAGGCTGTCCCATTGCCAGCAGCATAGAAAGCTGCTTGAGGAAGTGAGACGCAGGCTCACTCTCCCTGCCAGAAGCAGCCAAGGAGCGAGCTCATCCTGCCAGCTCCCCACACCGATTCAGACTCTTCCATCTTCCTGACGTTTCAAAGGTCGCTTCTATCCACTAAGTCACATGTTTTTGCTTCAGATCAAACACTGAGCACTGTTTTCACAGCTGGGCAAACTGAAGTAAATCGATTCCTTGATGTGGGAAAAGGACTGATAATCTGAATCCAAATGACAAGCTGCAACATCCCAGCTTGTAAAATACTTTCTGTATTTTCGTTGTAAAGACAGTACCAGTCTAGTTGCTCAAGTTAAAAACTTTAAACTCCAGGCCAGGTGTGGTGACAAACACTTTTAGTGTCTTTAAACTCTTTAGTACAGCAGCTAACACATTGCAAACACTAAAAAAATTAGTCTCTTCCCCCTAAAACTCACAATTTTTGACTCATCTTGACCTCAGGGACCTCATATTGTGTTCATTACACTCAATCTGTGCCCAGATAAATCTCCCTCTGGACAGAAGTGCCAAGAGGATATGTCAAGTGACAGTAGATTTTATAAACTGCAATTTCAAAGGATATACTGAGAGGAGTATAATTGAAATATAAACTTTGTATCTATGCAATTTCCTGAAAAGAAGCACATTAGCTTCCATTCTTCCTAAACTCCAGCCTACTCAGGCCTTTTCCAAGTTTCACAAAAAGGTCAAGCTTGCCCAGACTCCAGATCTTTGCACTTAACTGTTTTGTAATAGATATTACCCCAGATCTTCCACCACTGCCTCCTTCCTTTCCTTGTGTAAGCGTCTAATGCCATTTTCTTATGAAGGCCCTTTCTGTCCTACCCACCCTCATCCTTCTATTCCCTGCATAGCACTTATTAAGGTCTCTGAAGTGTTTGTTTACTGTATATCATCGCCTCAATGAGAACTCCAGGGAACGGGGATTTTTGTCTTCAGCATTAACGGGTGCTCAGTACAAACATGCGCTGTCAGTAAATCAAATGCGTGCCTGGATTCCCAAAAGCGACTAAGGTCCCTAAATGGCTTGTGAATCACCACACTGCAAGCATTAAGGAAAATGGAATGAATTAAAACGGAGTATTATAGCCTGGGCAGGAACTGACACGTGCACCCCGAGAGACCCCAACAGGTGAGAAGCAGCTCAGAAACATGGCCAAACGCCCTCGGTACATAATTGATATAGAGCAGCACCCTGAAATGTCTTCACGCGGAACTAGGACAGTGGGGGACCGTGGCCGCCGGGAAGGTCAAGCCTGTGGTCGCAGGCAAGGTCAGGCCCGACCTCCCCGAGGAAGACATACAACCCTCGACCCCAGGGGCCCCGAGCTGACCCCGCGCAGCCGGGCTGGCAGAGCTCTGGCCTCGGAGCCCGAGTCCCGGCAGCCTCACCTGCAGGTGAACTTGAGGGCGAAGAGCAGGGCGCAGCCGAGAGCCACAGCCCCGCACAGCAGCTCCGGCCGCTGGCGCGCCATAAGCGAGGCGCCGCGCAACCCGCGGCGGATCCGGCCCTCCAAGGACGCCGCCGCCCCGGCCGGGCTGAGGGAGCCGGAGCCCTTGGGGCCGCCACCCTCGTCCTCGGCGTCCTCGCTGTTGTTCCCGCCGCCGCCGCCGCGGCCTCCGCATTCCGACATTACATGCTCCCCGTGGCCGGCTTTATACCGCCGCTGCCGCCACCTCGGGCCCGGGGACCCGGCCCTGCACGTCGCTCCCGGACCTCGCAGCTACCAGAGCCCGCTAACCCGGACTCAACACGTCAGCCACACTTCAGAGACACCCCGCCCACCGACCCGGAGCCTGCGCGAATGCCGGCTTCCCGCGAAGCCACGCCCTTTGAGGCCACGCCCCCGGGCCTACCGAGTCTGCGCGGGTGCTCGCAGCACTCGCGGCCGCGTCACCCTTTCACAGGTCCCGCCTCTCTTGTACAGGCCCGCAGTCACTCACGCTCGACCCCGCCCTTCACTCGGGACTGCGCAGACGCTACATCCTCGTCCCCGGAAGCTTGTTGGGGATGTCTCCTAGTTAGCTTGTCCTTCTGTTGGTCGGTCCTTCCGGGTACTGTTAGGGCTCGGATTGTCGCAGAGCATAGGTGCAGTTTGCTCTCTGCTTTTCAGAAAGTGGGGTGGGGGAGCCTCGTGCAGAGGCGAGAAGGACCGGAGGACATAGTAAGAGACAGAGACCGGCCTGCTCTGTAATGGGGTAGTAATAACGCGGCATGCCTTCTGCTTCAGTTTCTGCTTTCAGTCCTACCTTGACTTCCTTCAGTGATGAATTATGATGGTAAAGTGTAACCAAAGTAAACCCTTCCCTCCGTAAGTAGCTTTTCTTCATGTGTTTATCACAGCAGTAGAAACCGTGAGACAAGTACTGATAAATGGTAATTATCCAACAAAAGAAACCAGCCGTAAGTAAAAGGAAGTATATTGTATAATCCCATTTCTGTGACCCATGTTTGATTGGCAAATCCACAGAAACAAAGCAGACATGATTAAAGTTTGGAAGGCATGGGAGTCAGGACATTGTCTGCCTCACACCTCTCAATAAGACTACAAGGCCAGCCTAAGAGTGAATTATCTTCATCCCCCCTCCCCCAATTAGGTTTATATGAGTTGTGTGTAATTTTAAAACCAGATTTGGTGTCACACAACTGTGATCCCAACTACTCGGGAAAACAAGAGGACCACATGTACCAGGACTACATAAGAGAGTTCAAGGCCAGCCTGTGAAATTTAGCAAGGCCCTATTTCAAAATCAAGTTTTGGTTGGGACTGGAGACAAGGTTCAGTAGTAAGTGTACTACTGCTCTTGCAGAAAACCCAAGTTTGGTTCTCAATACAGGTAGTTTGCTCAGTGTTTAAAGAGCACTGGCTGTTCGTCTAGAAAACCAATTCCCAGCATCCACACGAGGCTCATAAAAGTTGATAGCTCCAGTACTAGGGGATCTGACATCCATGGGCACCGGTTATGTATGTTGTACACATAAAATTGTAAGATTATTTTAACAAAAAACCACCCCATGGAGACAACCAACTCCTAACGTGCCAGTTAGTAGTATTAGTTTTCCATACTATCTCCTAGGTTTCTAAGCATCCTACCTCTTGAGATTCATCCTGAGGAAGTAATTCTGACCAGGCAACTAAAGGCCTGGTTCCTCGTGGAGCCCCTGCCTTGCAGCATCCTTGCCCACCGACCACTGCCCTGCTAGTTTCCTCCCTCCTTGCTGGTCCCTGCCTCTGAAAGCTCTCAGGACTGCAGGGAGACAAGCTTTTCTGTGTGTCTCTTTCATAGTTATGTCATCTGTCAGTGACCCCAAGGGCCTGTTAAAAGTGCTGGACTTGCAGAGCCTCTGAGGATCCCACAGCTCATGTCTCTAATTCCAAAAGAAGCTGACCTCTCCCAGCTAATCATTTGACACCAAAGGGTGTCAATTACCATGAGAAGCCTCTTAATCACTCTAAATCTTGAGGCAATAGGGTAGAGAGAAAAGCTGTTTCCGCGTACCTCCCTTTTGCAGCTTATCACTCCCTGTCCAAATACAAATACTGTTGTAAAAAACAAGTTATGGGGCCAGTAGGTAGTGGGGCACACCTTTAATGCTAGCACTTAGGAAGGACAGGCAGGTGGATCTCTGAGCTCCAGGCCAGCCAGGGCTACACAAGAGAGACCTCAGCAAAAAAATAAATAAAAGTGGTAAATTGAATTCAGTCAAGAGAACTTCATAAAAGTGGTAGGAGAGACCTGATCACAGAGTTGTCACCAACACACACTGGCACATATGTATCCCCACACATATCCACATTAATAATCAATTAGAAAATAAAACCTAATTCATTTGTACACCCAGGCTTGTGGGCACTCCTATAACCCTAACTCTAGCAACTTGAGAGGTGGTGGCAGGAAGATCAGGAGTTAAAAACTAAACTAGACTGAACTATGTAAAAATCCTGTCTCAAGCCAAAAGGAAAAGACATTTGGTGAGCTCACCCTATGGATACAGGCTGTCATCACTACTTAGGAAGCAACAGTGGGAGGATCACATGTTCAACTGCCTCAGAATAAAAAGTAAAAACAGGCTGGCATTTAGTTCAAGGGTACAGTGTCCACTTAACATGTACAAGGTGCTGGGCTCAAGCCCCAGCACCCCACACACCAAAAAACAAAACCTCTCTAAAACCCAGTTGCAATAACTCCTGATGGAGAAAGGACCACACCAAAACTCTGAAAGTCATCTCTATGTAAAATCTTTTATTACAAGCAATATTGGTCCATACACTACACAATACCAGCAGTACAAGTTGAATCTTTTCAAAAATCATCGTTTAAACAGCAAAAGACCAAGAAATAAAATTTGTGTCAATTGATTATTTTCAAAATATTCTTGGTGTGCATGATCGTCAGTCCCTTCCCACAGTGAGACACAATACAGAGAGCACCCACTTAACACTAGTGCTAAATGGGTATTTGGCTTAAAAATCTGAGTTAAGAAAATCCTTTTTAGCAACCTACATACAGATAAGTAGCAGATTTTATTATATTAAATAAATTCATTCCACTAAAACACATAAGGAATTTCATCCATCACATATCCCGATTCCAGTGTGCATTATTCTCTCTCGGCCATGGTTATTACCTCAGTCATCCTCAACCTTACCCTCTTCCCCAACACACCTCATCCAAACTTCTGTCCAACAGACAGCAACCTGGCTGCAGGTCACTTCACCATCTGGTGCCAGTGGCTCTGCAAGAGCTTAGCCAGGCCTGTCAAACAGCCTTTTTCCTATCTACTGGGGGTTGCAGCTCAGGAGGAACGATAGATGCCAATTAAGCAGAAATCTGCAGCTCCTCTGCTGCGTGCCTTTCAACACTTCCAATTTTTCTGGTCAGTGCTCTGGTTGGGCTACATAAAAGTCAGTGTATTACTTTAAATCTTTAAACAAAAAACTATATTTTCCAAAGTCATTATCATTTGGGGCAATTAAGTGATCTTTCCGTGCTTTCTTGAGTTTCATCTGTAGGGCTGTTCTTCTTTCTTCCCATTCATGAAGTTCAGCATTCCCATGTGCAAGTTTGCAGCTGCCCCCCTCTGTGCAGGAGCCATCCATATACCTGTTGGATACACGATGCGGTTAGAGACAGGGAGCCATCCATATACCTGTTGGATACACGATGCGGTTAGAGACAGTGGCGTGACTCTTGAGAACACACTCTTCCCCAGCCGTGTGTCCGATCTGCACACACCTTCCGCAGTCACAAAGTTGTCATTTCCCTCTCTTCTTTTGCTGCTGGGGATAGAACAGAGGGCCTCCTGCCTACTAAGCACATGTTCCTTCTAACCATGCACCTGCATCCCAGATCCAGTTAGGAAGCGTAAGCCTGGGGCAGAAGGCTTTTATGGGCACAATATATACAACATGGAAATTAGTACTATAAACTGTTTTAAAGTGTTCCATCAACAAGTCCTGACTTGGGCTGGGGGCCTAGCTCAGTGACAAGGGCTGGACACAGAGGAGGTCATTGGGTATCCTGCTCCATCGCTCTCCACCTGATTCCAAACTAAGCGAGGCTGCTGGGATCTAAGCTCTGACAACCCTCTGTCCCTGTCCTTCCTACAGGCAAACATGTCTGGCTTTTCACATGGATTCTGGTAGCTTGAACTCAGGTCCTCATGCCTGTCCAGTAAGTAATGCTCATATCTGCTGGACCATCTCCCCTGCCTAAGTTTTGGGGTTGGGTATGTAAAAAGAAAAATATTTTAAGGATCTTATGATTATTTAAAACTATCCAACAGGATTCTTTATTTTTGTTTTCTTGTGATATTGGGCCTTATGTATCCTATAACTCTGATTGTGTCTCCAAGTCAAAGGCTCTAAATTTAGTAATTAAATATAAACAGTAATTTTTTGGAGGGAGGGTTGTTTTTTTCAAGACAAGGTTTCTATGTATCCCTGGCTATCCTGGAACTCACTCTGTAGACCAGGCTAGCCTTGAACTCAGAGATCTGCCTGACTCTGCCTCCAGAGTGCTGAGACTAAAGGTGTGTGCTACCACCACCTAATACTTCACTTTTATTTTATATGTATCTGAATATGCCTGAGTATGTATGAGACCAAAAGTCCATGTCCAGTCCCTTGGAACTGAAGTTACAGGTGATTGTGAGCCACCTGATAATGTGTAATAAGAAGCAAATCTGAGGTCTCTCAAAAAGCAGCAGGTGCTCATGACTGCTAAGCCATTCCTCCAACCCAATGCTACATTCTAAGTTTATGTTTTATATATAACCTAAAGGCTACTAGTTGGGTGAACAATGATTATGAGCAAAGCCATGACAGAGCTCTGAGACTCAAAAGGTGGTGAGGGAGAGTGTAGACAGGTGCACCTGGATATCGTTCCTGGGCGTTCCAGCGCCTGCCAGGCCACAGCACCATTACGAGACTACCATCCACCTCCTACTCCGTCTGCAGACAAAAAGACCATGGAAGGACCATGGGATCAGCCCTCTCCACAGGGCACCTGCAGGGGCCTACACACCTCTCACAAATACTGAAGTACCCGGTGGGGAAGCGGTGCTGCCAGCAGTACTGGTCATCCTCAGTGTGGAAAACCTTCTCCTTGTGCTTCTCGGAGGAGATGTGGTCTTGCCATTGCTTCTCACTGTTACAGTTCTTCCCACACATCCAGCAGTGGAAGTCCACCTAAAGGGTGCAGGGAGACGTGCTGCCTGAGAGCCTGTACCTCCCACTGCTGTGTAAGCCAGGCAAGGGACATACAACCCCAAATCAGACACCGCATCCGCACTACAGTGTGGGAACAGAAGCCAGCGCACAAGAGACTAAGGAGCGCTCATCTAGTTAAGGTTCAGGCAAGGAGGCCAGAGCGGCCGCTGCACAAACTAGGCCATTTCAAAGGAGTTAGGTGTTCTGGGCAGAATTAGCACCCCGAGGGAAAGCAGGAGATGCACAAGGTCAGAGTAGGCCATCTCTAGAATAACCAGCAGCAATTCTACACAAGTGAGTCTCAACAACACTAGATTTGCATCAGGCATCCAGAAAGTAAAGATGCTGGCCCTACAAAGATAGATACACATAAGACATCCATACTCACATGATTCCTGTGCACACACACACTTATACACACAAGACCAGGACAGACAACAGCACTGCAGTGATGATGGACATGGGTATGATGCAGGGTTGAAAGCAGGAAACAAGTGGCAGGAACACACACACACACACACACACACAGAGCTGCCAGGTGCTCAACACGCCAGGCTGACTACAAATGAATAACAGTCACATAATAATGGCCAGACTTGGTGGCTCACATCTATAATCCTAGTATTCTGGAGGCTAAGTAAAGATAGTTGCTCAAATTCAAGATCAGCCTGGGCTACAGAGTGAACCTCTGCCTTTCATTTACAAGGCACATCACTGATAAATAAACCTAGCATAGAGAAATATGACAACTGGATCTGGTTCCTTAGGGAAGAACAGACATACTTCCAACTTTATCTGTAGTACTTATTTTATAGACACAGAGCATTAACATCAGATAACTAGGAGTGATGGGCTCAAGCCATTCATGTTTTCTTTAGTTTTTACAAAGGTCTCACTGTATAGCCTTAGCTGACCTAAAACTTGCTATAAGAGGCTGGCTTTGAACTCAAGAGATCACCTGCCTCTGCTTCCCAAGTGATGAGCTGAAAGGTGTGCATCTCCTCATGTGTCATTTTTGGCTTTTGAGATAGGTTCTCATGTAACCCAGGATGGCCTCCAATTTGCCAGGCATCCAAAGATGACCTTGGATTTCTGGCCCTTCATTTTGCAATTCCCAAGAGTGCTGAGATTAAAAGCGCACACCACCACATCCAGTTTATGCGGTACTGGAGATTAAACCCAGAGTATTTTTGCAATGTTAAGCAAGGACTCTACCAACTGGGCTACATCCCAACCAGGCTTCTTTATGGTTTTAAAATTAAGATTTTAAGCAAGACAGTTTCAGCACAAGTACTTACAGTGACTTCAGCATAGTCTGTTGGCATGTGGATCTGCTTCCCGTTTTCTTTGCTACAGTGACTGGCTGTCTCGTCACTTTTTTCAGTTTTTTGGTTCTTCAGCCAGAGTTCATAAAATTGCTCTATATCATGTACTAAAGAAAAAGAACTATGTTCAGCAACAAACACAAAATGCCATTCAAATACACATAAGCATGTGGATTGCCTATTAGTTGCTACACCTTCAAAACAAATGTGCTACACATCTTTACTCCCAGTACTCGGGAGGCAGAGGCAGGTGGATCTCTGAATTTGAGGTCAGCCTGGTCTACAGGCTGAGTTCCAGGACAGCAAGAACTACACAGAGAAACCCTGTCTTAAAAAATCAAAACAAGGGCTAGAGAGATGGCTCAGTGGTTAAGAGCACTGACTGCTCTTCCAGAGGTCCTGAGTTCAATCACCTGGTCGCTTACAACCATCTGTAATGGGATTTGATGCCCTCTTCCGGTATGTCTGAAGACAGCTACAGTGTACTCATATAAATAAAATAAATAAATCAGAAAGAAAGAAAGAGAAAACAAACAAAAGATCTGTAGTAAAACTATTTAGTTTCAAAAGTGAAATGTTGTCTGAAGTACCTCTCAAATTCCCATCTATCTGATGGCCACAACTGATCTTATCTAGCATCCCAGAGGAACTGAGCTGTCCTGAACAACTTTTTTTTAAAAGATGTATTTATTATTATATGTAAGTACACTGTAGCTGTCTTTAGACACACCAGAAGAGGGCATCAGATCTCATTACAGATGATTGTGAGCTACCATGTGGTTGCTAGGATTTGAATTCAGGACCTTTAGAAGAGCAGTCATTGCTCAACTTCTGAGCCATCTCTCTAGCCCCTGACACCTTTTAAAGAGGTTACCTATTATACGCAGGATGTAGAAGCACAGATTCATACCAAATGTGGCCTAAGCTCGTCCACATCAGAAGTCAGCTTCCATACCAAGGAGGCTGGGTTATGCTCCCAGCAAGCAGCAGCAGCAGCAGCACTAGAGCTGCAGCCGAAACATGCGAGCTGTGTGCCGTGCTCACGAATGTCAAGGGCAGAGAGCATGAACTTACTTTTGTTATCCTTCATGTAAGTCCACACATCCCGTTCCTCAGGACTATGAGCAAAGGAACAGTTGCCAACATACTGACACTTTTTTCTATTAGCAATATGGTTGCATAGCTGTGTGGAGAAAAAATATATATATATAATACATACACACACATACACGCACACGGCACGCACACATGCATGCATGCATGCATGCACACACACATATACACTAAAGACAGGGCATTGCTTAGCATAACAAGTTTTACGTTAGAGCAAAATCAGTGCTTATGCTTAGTAGTACAAATTTTACGATTAATTCTATTTAAATGGACCAAAACCCCAAAATAGATGATAGTAACAGCAAACATTTCTATTTCAGAAAGTTTCCCAGGGAAAATGAAGCACAGAATTAAGGAGTACAAATTTCCTATAAAACTACATACTAGGGATCTCATCTCATCTCTGTAGTGAACATCTGATATCCTCTCTGTCAAGTGGCTACTGCTCTCTTCCCATAATATTCATGATGCCTCCACATCAGAACTGGGGACAGCAAGAGAATGCAGCCTGCTCCACAGGTTACTAGACAGTGCCAGGAAGCTTCCAGACTCAAAATGCTACTGACTCCACATGACAGCTAACCTTAGCCACAAGTCTAGATACAGTGTATCTGAAGACACTTGCTGTATTAACCAGGTTGGAGAATTAAGAGGCTTTCCAACAGCACTCCTCTAGTTAAGTGGAATTTTAATTAACAACAGGAACAGGGAGGCAACAGTAGGAGAATGAAATGACAATAATCACCAGCAAGTTCTTCCTGAGAATCACCAGCCTCCAAGAAAGAGGCGAACCTCCATCACCAAGAAAGCTCCATCCTAGGTCTCAGCAGCTGGCTGGCCCTTAGCTGCTAACTGGGCTGTGTGCTCTGCACAGGGACTGGCCTCTCACTACTCCCCTTACCAACCAGTGACTGCTCAGCATCTGCTTTTGCAAAACTCTCAGCACTACATTTTCTCATGGGATGAAATCAGTAACCCTGCACGGAAACCTACATGAGGCCAGCAGTCTACGTATTGAGTCGGCTGGATCGGGGACTTGGGTACATTCTTTGTTTTCTTTTGTTGAAGACTTTGAGAAAGAGTCTGTTCAGTAGTTCTGGCCGGCCTTAAACTTGTGGTGACTCTTGTGTCTCTGCCTTCCAAGTTCTGAGGTTACAGGTGTGTGTGAACTGCCACCCGTGCCTTATCCAATCAGGCCAGGCTCTGTACTAGGTTTCAGAAACTCCAGAACAGATTACTGACCTTATGGCATAATGATCCCAATTACCAGATAGGCAAATGAAACCACAGAATATTACAGACCCCTTCTGAAAGAGGGTGTTTCTACCTTCCCACAATCTCTACCCCCACACATACATACACACACAATTTGTTCTAGGAAATGGGTTCCTACAACATCTAACATGGTTGGGGGCAAAAAAAGAGTCAATAAAACTGCTGAAGTGTTATGTTAGAATAGAGTTCACCAGTCCTGGGCAGCACACCTCAGGAACTACAAAAAGAGCAAGTTATTTGTTTTGGCAGCTCTGGGGATTGAACTCAGGACTCACACATGCTAGACAAGTACTCTATCACTTAGCTACCACCTAGCCCAGTTGCCCTGTTTTAACCAAATCTCTAATAACACATACTCTTCCTTTATGGCACAAGATATCAAGATTCCAATAAATCTCCTTTTCACAAAAAAAGCTGTTTGATTACACTTCAGTTAGAGCAGATCACTGCCTAGCAAAGACTGGCCTTGTGACTTGCACTAAGCCTTACAAAGCCACAACACATCAGCGATGCAATATTCATCGTGTGCTTCCTCCACTTTCCCAGTCACAAAGAGAACCATGTGCCTGGCTTCTCTGAGGAGATACTCTGGCATGTTGCTTGTCAATACTCCACCTGTCCCTGTCTGTTACGTCACACAGTGGGATGCCTCTGGACTCTCCCTCACACTGTTTTGTGACAAGTCCATAGATAACAAGTGACCTGCCTAGTTATTGGTATTGTCATGGCCACTTAAGACCCTCCCAAAACAAGAGGCACCCCTGCATGAGTGAAATACTATCCTTCTGCTAAGATGGCGTGGTGGTCCTCTTCCCAAGAGGTTGGAGAACATGAGTGCGCAGCGCTGGCACTGATGCTCTCTTCTGGGCCACCTTAGCGAGTCTTTTATTTTTGAGTGTCTTTGTGTGTGTGTGTGTGTGTGTGTGTGTGTGTTTTGGGCAGTGGGGTTGAGACAGAGTTTCTCTGTGTAGCTCTGGCTGTCTTGGCATGACCTCTATAGACCAGGATGACCTCTAACTCGCATAGATCCTGTTGCCTCTGCCTCCTGAGTACTGGGGATTAAAGCAGTGTGCCACCACTGCCTGGCATCTTTGAGTGGCTTTAGCTTGCATTCCATGTTGTAGTGAAACAACCAAGGTGCAACAGGAAAAGTGAGAGCAGCTGCGTCTAGCACTGCTGACAAGAAAGATGGCCCTGGCTTCACCTCCAACTCAGACAAAATAAAAGGAAATCCTCATTAGGTTCCCAAAATAAATCCTTTGAAAAATTAATTAAATTATGCCCCAACTTTCACTCAGCTCTGGTTATCTGTTTACTCTGTCTATGTAACCTATGAAGTACCAGACAATATGAAAACTGTTAGTCACACACATACACCAAGGAGCAAGAAAGAAAACCAAACAGCTTCAATTTCATCACAACTGAGGAGCAGCACTTAAAGGGCTTTGAGTTTCAGTCTCAATTAGCACTACTTTCTAGGAATTGGAAATGCCTAATTTTAAAAAGTGGCTTAAAAATTACGTATGTACATCAAACTGTAAAGGCATTTGTTTCTTTGTGGGGAGAGGACGGATGTTCATCCACTTCTTACGTTCAAAAGACATCGCTCTCATTGCACGACGTTCTTTGGTCCACCTAAAAAAGATGGAGTTCAGAAAAAAACAACACTCGGGCAAAAAAAAAAACATAACATAAAATGCGAGCACAGCATGTGCACCCAAAGGACCAGAAAGTCTTCTTCTCAGCCCTTCTAAGAGATGCCTGCGCATCTACTGTCTCACTTCCTCTTGACACTTTCAGCATTCAGTACAAACTAAACAAAGAAAGGGGTAAAAGCAAACAAAATGCCACTCATGAAATATCAGCTACTAGACAGATCCTAAGAGCCCCTTCCTTTTCCCTTGTTACCACAGCTAATTACTGACAGGTCAGTGTCCCGGTCTCCTCTCCCTCGCATGACTGGACCCTGTGGAGCGCAGGGACTTACAGGCACCCACACATACTTACGAGTGCTGTGCTTTGGCACTGCAGTACTTTCTGTTCCTGTCTGGTTCAATGACTTGGCCATTTCTCAGACACTGAGCACATACAAACTTTATCTCCATGTTAAGTAATCCAGGCATTATTTGATTACCAAGGACCTTGAACAATGAAAGATCAATTACAGTAGAAACCACTTTTCTAAAAACATCATACAAAATCACCAGCATAGCTGTCTGGCTCTATGACTTGACAAATACTTATATGCTGATAGTTAAACCAAACTGTCTCAAATATGCGAAAGAATATGATAAAAAGATTATAGACTTATAGATGCCAAACCTCAACTGAGAAGCCAGTTGTGAAACTCAGTGGCTTTTGGGTGGGTCAAGGAGAACAATGGATAAGCAATTTAAACCATGTAGGACACAAAACTCCAAACCATAACCTATTACCTGTATCCAAGAATTGCCAAAGGTCAAGACCCAGTGTTTTCCAAAATGAGCTAAACAGGAAAAGTGTGTCCTCTATCACTGGCAGATGTCACAGGCTGCCATATACTTGTTTATGGCGATCAACCAGCTGCAAATATGTGCTCACAGAAGAGTTACTCAACTGAACAAGCAGTAAGGAAAGGACTGCAAGTATGAACCTGAATCTATCACAAATCCAGCACCAGCTAGACAACTCCCCGAAGGGCACCCGGCTTACAAGGACTAGGGGAGGTACCTGCACTCCAGGCATGCTGCCTTCCAAATTTCTCCAATATTGTTTGGATTGTTGAGCAATATCATCATGGGAGATACCTAGGAAACATACAAGAACACATCACAGTACCCACTCATCTGGTCTCAGTCAGCCTAAGAGAATTCTTAACTCTCCAGGTCTCAGACAGCCTGATCCATCAAGGATGAATATACATTGCATCACATTTTTTTAAATGGAGTATTTACAAGCACAGTTCTTTATGTCTTCTGAGGAATCCTTTCCCCACTCATAAAATCCATGCTGCATGTACAAATTTGTGTTAATGATTAACTGCATGAAAACACATCCAAAATACCTAATTCTTTAAAAATACAAACAAACAAGCATTACAGTAGCTAAGCAAGGTGGCCCTAGTCCTATAGTCTCAGCTACTAAGGAAGCTGAAGTAGGATTCTAAATCAGGTCTGCTGGGGCTGCAGAGTGAGTTCAAGGGGAGCCCAACAATGTAATAATGACCTATGTGACATCAACAGCAAAGAGAACAGGAGATAAAGCTTAGTGGTTGAGAGCTTGCCTAGAGTACACACGGCCCTAAGTCCAATCCACCAGAGGGATGGAACTGCATAGTTAAATTTTTTGTTACATGTAATTTATTTATTCTGTGTCTGTGCATGCAAGTGGAGCTCAGAGGACAGGGTGTATGTCCGTTTTCTCTTTCACATGGATTCAAGGGATCCAACTCAGGTCAGCATGCTTGGCACCAGTGCCTTTCCCCACCAAGCCATCTCACCAGCCCCAAACTGTTATGGAATGAGCTGGCTGAGAAGTGAGGCTCTCCTTACTCCTGTTCTGCCCCCACCCCACCCCGACTTCTCTCTCAAGCAGGGGCAGTAACAAGCTGACACACACCCACCTCTCTCATTTTGCATTATCCAGACTTTCAGTTCAACAAGACTATGGGCATAGAAGCACTCATCTTCCCTCACGCAGCCATAACGGACTTCATGTCGACATAAATCAAGTTGACATTGTTTATGAAAATTACGTATTTTTGAATATTTTACTGTGCTCTCTCTCAAAATGTGGACAAGGCACCTAATACAAAAACAAAGTGACATTTTAATACTGACTGCTCTGCTTTTGAAAACTTTACAACTCCAACTTTGAAAACTATACAAATATACATAAATACATACACTTATATATGATGTCAAGTTCTAGTCTTAAAAGCCATTTTATTAAAATTAGTACCAGAAAAAAATTACACATGCCAACTTTTAATGGTATAATTACAGTTTAAACAACAACAACAACAACAAAACTTATAAATGCATGTCATGAGAAGCTATAAATTAATGGACTTTTCTATACTAAGTAATCAGTCTAGTAATTCAGTACTTAATTCTCAGACAATGAACAAAAATACTTATTAAGTTTTTCTAATATGCTTATTTAGTGTGCGAGCACACACACAGGATTAAAGGCATACACCACCACTGTCCAGCTCACTGGTTTTCTTTTTGCTGGTTTCTCATTATATAACACCTGCTGCCTGAGCTTGCTATGCAGGTTAGGCTACACTCAAATTTGTGGTCCTCCTGCCTCTGCCTCCTTAGTGCTGAGATTATAGGCATATGCCATTACACCCAGCTAAAAGACATTTAAAAATAGTTATTACTTCTCAAAACAGCAGAAGAGCAAAAGAAATGCCTTCTACTGATTTTTTTTCCCTTCTTGAAGGCAGTGTGGCCTCACTATGGAGTCCTGGCTGACCTGAGGTTCAGAGCTATACCTGCCTTCAAATCCTCTGCTGTGGTAACCACGTGCCACACACCTTTATTGGATCTAACAACATGTATCTTTGTCACTATAAAAAAATGAGAAATCACCAACATACTTATTGTCCTCAAATTCATGCTTTGTGACCGGGTGAGAACAAGCAGTGGAATTATCTTTATTTCTTTTACTTATCATTCTAGGTTTGTGATCAAAACATTTCTGAAATAGAAAAGAAGAATTATCACACAAATAAACACAAGTCCAAGTTCTGTGCCCAGAATACTACCTTAGTTTCAGTATCTTTATACATTTATAATGAATAATTTGTACCAATTGATACTCAGCACAAAACCTTACTACTACACACGCTGCTCTGGTTGATATGAGACATGATCTCTATAGCTCACCACACTGGCTTTGAACTTAAGAGTGATGCTCCTGCCTCAGATTTCTGAGCACTGGTATTGCAAGCACATACCACCAGGTCCAGCTTTCTTTCATTCTTTCAAAGGAGTAGCTACTGGCTTAAACCTCATAGAGATGGACCTGCCTTCACTTCCCAAGAGTTGTAGGTTAAAGGAGTGTACACCATACCTGAACATACTTTCTTTTAGTTTGGCTTTTGATGAGAAAAGTAGCCCTGGCTGGCCTGGAGCTCACTATATAGATGAGGCTGGCCTGGAGAGATCTGTCTGTTTCTGCCTTCCAAGGGCTGGGGTTAGAGACACAAGCCATGGCACCCCACCACAACATTTAACTGTGTTAACAGTGCTGAGACCTCCATGCACACTGGGCTCTCCAATGAGTTACACTCTCCACCACTCTCTTGACAGCAGAAAATGAGTCATGGAGAAATCACCTCACAAAGGAATGTAAACTCTCCAAGATGGTCTTGGAGAATTTTGACCACAGTAAGGCTGATCTTTCCATTGCCACCAAAGAAAGCCTCTCGACTGAATGCCCCTTTTCTTTCCAGGGTCCACACATCTATCTCTTCTTGGCAATAAGCAAATGTACAGTGGCCAGAATATCGGCATTCATCCTCTGCGGCAACATCTGAAAAGGCAGGAGAGACAGAGACACCTGTTTTTCCAGGGCCAATGAGTGGCAAGCAGAGTTACAGTACCAGCAGAACATCCCAGATAAATCAGATAATTCAAGCAGGAAAGTCACCCCACGGCAGGACGGGGTGAGATTCCGTCTTCCAGATGAACTGGTTTTGATGGCAACGGGGAGAAGATGCAGTGATGCATTAAGGTTGAAAAACATTTTATGGGGAAAGTGGGACGTGAGGCAGAAATGGGGTTAAATTAACCAAAGCCTGTGTTACATATGTGTGAAAATGTCATTGTGAACAATCATACTCTCATAAAAAGCTGGAGTGAAGAGAAGACTCAGCAGTTAAAGAGCACAGGCTGCTCTTGCAGAGGGCCCTGGGGCTGCACTCGCAGCATCCACCCTGTGGTTCACCACCTTCGGAACTGCTCTGGACTGCGCAGGCCCTGAACTCACAGGTACACAGACATACATCCACGTAAACACTCACATACATGAAATAAATGAAAACAAAAACAAAAAGTAAAAGACATCCAGAAAACAGTGGCTTCATTTCTTTTTCCGTTATTCCTTAGTGGCTTTCAAAGCTCATTCAGATGAGGCTTAAACTGGATGCAAGCCTTCTCCGAAGCACACTCGGAGCTTCGTTCCAGCACTGTAATTCTATGGAGATGAAACTGAGCTCCATGTTTAAAACCCAATCTAGGCCTTGTCTCCACAGACTATAAAATATATACAAGATGTTTAAAAAAAACAAAAAACAACAAAACGGCAAAAAACAACAAAACTATGAACTGACCTGATTCAACACACTCCTGTGCTCCCGGTCTAATCAGTTTTCTAATGACTTTTTGTTTTTCAGGTTTATTTATGTATTATGTACATTGGTATTTTGCATGTATATATGTCTGTGTGAGGTGCCAGATTTCCTGGAACCGAAGCTACAGACAGTTGTGAGCTGCCTGGGAACTGAACTCAGGTCCTCTGAAGAGCAGTCAGAAGTCTTAACCACTGAGCCATTTCTCCACACCCTTGCCTAACCATTTTAATAACAGGAAATATTGGAACAAATGTAGCCAACAGATACAGACAACAAGGCCTGGAGTTAGCAGAGTGATTCTCCAAAAGTTGGTTAGTCATGTAACATACACCAATTAATTACCTTTGCATATATAATATGGTCCTTCATAATTTGTTTTTGTTGGTCTTGGACGTATTTTTTTCCATGATTTATCTTCAACATTTTTTATCCTACCAATTAAAATATCTTTCTTACATTTATGATCTAAATTAGCATGGTATGTAAAATCCATTAACTTAGGGCCTGAAAGAGACATAAAGAAGATTGTTCATTTTTTGAGAACAAGTACCTTTCAATTGTATAGGCAGCTTATAAGCAGTCATAAGCAAGTGAACACTGACCACTCCAGACCAAAATCCCACAGAAACAAACAGGCTGCCCAGAGGAAACTTGTGCCTTGCCCTGTGGAGCAGCAATGCTTCCGAAATGATCTCAAGATGAAACCTAACTGCTCATAAAAGCAGACACAGGCAACAATTTGAATAACTTCTGGAAGAAGCTGCCTGCTCTTCCCACTGCTTCCTCCCGAACATTTCAAAGCCCCAGAGCCAGTGCTCCCTCCACCTGGTTATGAGCGCCTCACAGCTCACGCTGCTGCCTGCTAGTTAGGTGTGCTGACCTGATTTTACAAAGCAGATCTGGCAAGCTTGCCTCAGCTCGTGGGTTCCTTCGAGGGGATGCCTAGGAGTCCCTGATGAAAATGGTTTAGTGATCACACTTCCAAAAAAGTTCCCAAAGTCATTTCTAGGCTGACTTGCAATTTCCAAAAAATTTTCAGAGGCAAACAAACTACCCGGTCCATTCATCTGCAAAAAGAGTAAGAAAACAAAACAAAACAAAAAAACAAACAAAACAAAATAGAAACAGGCAACAAATATTGTACTATCGCTAAAAAAGACCCAAATTCCTGTGGAGAGTAGACCAAGGCTGGCACCATGCTGTTCCAGTCCACTTCTCTATAGCAAACTGTCCATTTCTGCATTTTCATCTTTGACTCTGGGCCCCTTTGGCGGTCCTCTAATGGCTGTTACTAATGACACCTGTTCTGCTTCCACAGGACACACATCTTTATATGCTCTGCTCTATGTCTCCTTACTGTGTTAGCCTGCCCTAAAGCTTGCACTGTCTGCAATGGTGATTCCTTTGCTCGGACAGAGCCGGTCACACACTCAAACCATTTATACTGGATGTTCGGGATGAGTCCTATAATACTATCCCCACAGCACACAGAAAATTCAAAGGAGACTCTCATTTCCAATCACATAATCCAGTTACTTAAGTACAGGCCTATATTCAATCTTAGCGACGTATTCACAAAAGAGGAAGTGACACTTACAAGTAAAAGGGAGGAATTACTGTTGTTAAGCGTTGTTCCCTCTCTAGCAGTTGAGGTGGACAGATCTAAAATAATAAAAAGACTTCAACAGACCTTTTCACTCTAACCACAGAATCAGCACACAAGGGCATTGCAGCTGACTAGCTATGGCTTCCCACAGCTCTCCCATCCCGATCCTGTAAGCGTTCTTACTCACTACTGACAAAAGAGGGCTTAGGGTCTTTCTTCTAGAAGTCAAGAGCAAAAGTAACCCTTAGCCATTATTGGAAAATTATCTACAGCAGGGTCTACTGAATAGGATTAAGACAAACCTAAGAAAGTAATACCCATATTCAAACAACTGAGAAGACGCCTCCTCTCTGACACTAAGTAGTAGGTAGCTTAAGGGCTGTATAATCTTAGTCTACCATTCAATTACTTGCCCTCTGTCATCCTGTAGCCTATGGTTTTCAACCTCTTCACTGTAAATCTCTGTAACAGTAATTTAGACTTTTACCCTTTCACTATATAACAATACCCAAAAAATATGAAGATTTTCCTCACTATTTATGGTATGGGTGTAGCTCAACAATAGAACACTGTACATATTATGTATAGCACTCCAGAAAACCAAAGCAAACTAACAACAAAAACCCAAAACCAAGTATTCTGCCTACTATTGGTCAGACCAAGACCTCAGTACTCCATGATAAAATAAGGACATAGGCTGCTGAGCTCAACAGATGAAGGCCCAACCAGGTCTAAATGTTAAAGGATATAGGCTTCTGAGCTCAACAGATGAAGGCCCAACCAGGTCTAAATGTTATCATATTAAACCCGGATATGAAGCTAGTTTTAATGTTTTCCCAGTTTAAATGCTTTAAGATGGGATCGACATTTAATGCAGAAAACACTTTAAATCATTTGGCCTGAAACAATGAACAGCAGCTTAGCCAAGCATATGATCTAAAGTCAGTGACATTCCTGTGCCTACCCAGATGCCCTTGCTTCTTACTCTTAAAATGGCAGTTAAGTCAAGCCAAGTTCAAACCTGAAGGCTCCCTCTTATAGTTTAGCCACAATAAAAAAAACAATTCAAGAAATTACCACCTAAAAGTACTTTAAAATTATGATGCATATTTTTAGAAAATTGACTGCAGTTATTTATAATTGAGGAGAAAGTCTTACCTTGTTTGGATTCAGTCACTGAAAATGAATTTAAAGAAGAGTAAAAGTCTTCCAAGGATGAAGTCAGAGGTGGAAAAACCTCTGCAAAGGAGGGCTCAGGAGCATACCTTGCACCAATGGGCAAGGTTCCAAGCAGGGATGGTATCCTGAAGGGCAAGCTCGGAGCTGCACTGGCAGTCAGGAGGGGTCCTCTGACCAGGGTGGAGGACTGAGGAGAAGAAACGGCAGCAAGATCTAAGACCCATTTTCATTGGCTTAGCTTCCTGCTTTCACCACCAGCTTATCAAAACCGACCTCCCCCACCACCTCTCCATGCCCCAAACCGAGGGAATGAGCTGCACAGAATGTTGGCGCCCAAGGGAGGCTCACTGTAACAATCTTAGAGTAGTGCTCTCTGCATACCCACAACACTCCACCCACCCCACCAGGGTAGACTGATTCCTCTAGGATCCAGTTCACAACTGAGACGGAATCTTGGTAGAAACTTTTTAAAAGATAGGGTCTCATGTAGATCAGCTCAAACTTACTATGTTACTATAGATGACCTTGAGCTTCTGATTCTGCTGCCCCTACCTCCCATGCCACCACGCAGTACTGAGGATGTAACCCAGGGCTTCATATATGCTACAAATCATGAGTTACATTCTTAACCCTGAACTCACACTTTTATTTATTTTGTAATTATTTTTAAATTTTTAAAATTTGTTTAGAAAGGGGAAAAGGGGACAGCAAAATGGCTCTGAGGTTAAGGCACTTGCTGTCAAACACAACATGGCAGAAGAGAAGGGCTGACTGCTACAATCTGTCCTCTCACTTCTCCACACACTCACTCACAAATACACGCACAAATAAGTAAGTGCTACAAGATAAAGACTGTGTGTGTAGTGTCTGCATATGTGTCTGGTGTTGCTGGTGTGCCGATTCATGGGAGCATGGATGAAGGCCAGTGGCTGACATCAGGATGGTCTCAATTATTTTACCTTATTCTGACACATGGTATCTTTACTGAACCAAGAGCTTGTGACTCAGCTAGATTGGCTGGCTAGTTTGGGAAGCATTAGGCTCTGCATGGCCTAGCTCTGGACTTACAGGCAGAGAGCACATGCTCTCAACTTAGATCCTTAGAGTTGCACAGTTACCCACTGAGTAAACTTTGTTTATTTGTTTATTTATATGTGTTGGTGTTTTGCCTGCCAGAAGAGTCATCAGATTCTCTGGGAGTTACAGACAGTTGTGTTCCATGATGTGTCAGGGTGTTAGGAATCAAAGCTCTCAGTCCTCTGGAAGAGTAACTAGTAATCTTAACGAATGAGTCATCTCACCAGCCCCAATATTTAAGGTCTGTAAGGGAAGTAATTTGTGTATATGTGTGTGTATCTATATAAATGTATCTATATAAATGCATAAAATATTATATATGTCTACATATAACACACATAATATAGATAACATATAAAGAAACATATAATACATATTTATTTATATTTTATGTGTATAGATGTTCTACTTGAATGTATGTCTGTGCATTACATATGTGCAGCATCTTCAGAGGCCAGAAGAGGGCATCAGATCCCTGAGAACTAAAGTTACAAACAGCTGTACACTGCTGTGTGGGTGATAGGACTCAGACCTGGGTCCCCTGGAAGAAGAGCCAGTTAGCCATTTCTCCAGAGAGTGAGAGTGAGTGAGTGAGAGACAGAGAGGAGAGAGAGAGAGAGAGAGAGAGAGAGAGAGTGTGTGTGTGTGTGTTGAGAAAAAGTCTCATTAAATAGTCCTGGCTAGACTGGAACTACCTATATAGACCAGGTTGGCCTGAAACTCACAGAGATTTTCCTGCTTCTGCCTCACAGGTGTTGGAATTGGACCATGCCTCTGTGTGTGTGTGTGTGTCTGTGTGTGTGTGTGCGCGTACGCGCGTGTGCACGCAAGCGCAGGCTTATGTATATCCCTGAGTAGACACATGAGTCCAGAGATAAAGATCAGCCACAGGTATCATTCTGGAGGAGCTACCTACCTTGTTTTTATGACCTAGGCTCACCAATTAGACTACACTAGCTGGCCAGTAAGCCTCAGTAATCTGCTTGTGTCCACCTCTCCAGCTCTGAGCTTACAAGCTTATACTACCATACCTAGCTTTCTTATACTGGTGCTGGGATCAAACTCAGGTCATATGCTTTTATGGCAAACACTTTAGTCACTGAACCATCTCCTGAGCCCTCAAATGCCTGTTCTCTATCAGAGTGTCATGCTTAATCTTCCCATTCCAAAAATGCTCACTACTTTCTAGACAGTATGCTTCTTTCTGTTATTCAGCAATGGCCAAGTTATCCAGTTATCCTCAGAAGCAAATAAAATGCCAAGGTAAGAAATTCAAAGTTAATCCTAGATGCAATAGATGTTACCTAGCACGTCACATTATGATTTAAATGGGAAGTAGCTATGTCCTTGAGAAGAGAAAGTAGGGCTGGAGAGATGGTGTAATAGGTAAAGTGTTTGTCTTGTAAGCTTGAGAACATGAGTTCAATCCCTGGAACCTTTGTTAGAAAAAATATAAATAAATGAATAAATTTGAGAGAGAGAAGAGGGGAGTAGAGGGGAGGGCAGGGGAAGGGAGGGGAAGAAAGGAGAGAGGAGGGGAGGGGAAAAGAGGGGAGGGGAAGGGAAGGGAGGGGAGGGGAGGGGAAAAGAGGGAAGGAGGGGAGGGGAAGGGAAGGGAGGGGAGGGGAAGAGAGAGAAGAGGAGAGAAGGGGAGGGGAGGGGAGGGGAGGGGGGGAGGAGACTAAAAAGAACAGGGGAGATGGCTCATGGGTTAAGATACTTCTCTCCCAAAAGACCAGAGTTCTGTTTCCAGCACCCAAATGGGGTGACAATATCTGCCTGTAAATGCAGGATCTGATACTGTCCTCTAGCCTTCATGGGCACCTGCACATGCGCGCGCGCACACACGTGTGCACACACACACACACACACACACACACACACACACACACACACTCATGTTTCTTACAAGAGAAACTAAACAGTGAAACTCACCATAACAGCATCGTCTGTTTCTGGGGCAGAATCAAGAAGAGCATCTATTTCATCCCCAAGGACAGTGTCATCATCCAGAAATGCTTCTGATATGGTGAAGGGGACCTTCCCTCCATTTGCAAACACTGTGGATGGCAGAGGGCTCTCATCCACTTGCAGTTGGAAAACAGAAGTTACAGGCATAATAGGAACAGAGGCCAGCTCACTCCCAATGACATGAGAAAAACTTGATGTAGGAAGGGAGACAACCGAAAGTGCTTCTTGCCTTGGGGCTAACAAATCTGTAACATACATAGAAATGTACTCACTCTAAGACACTGTACTTACAAAGTAGGAGTGTTGCTGGGCAGTAACAAAGGACATGAAGGCTAGGTGAGAATATGGATGCAGGCCCAGCCTCACTTCCATCGATAGTCATCTCACCAACAATACGATAGAATAGTAAAAGTAAAGCAATAAAGAATAGTAAAAGTAATAGCAAGTAAAAATGTACCTGGCTCAATATCTTCCACAGAATAGTTCAAAGCCTGGAAATTAAACAAACAATGAATCATGTTTTCAAGATTCTAAAGTCTAAAACAATCTGTAAAGATCCTAAAAGCATGGTGCAGATTTGCAAAGACATTTGAGAAGATAAAAGAAATCAAAGGAACAGTCTCCTACTCTATTTTGTTAATTTATTTCCAGACAGGGTTTCTCTGTGTAACCCTGGCTGGCCTGGAACTTGCTCTGTGGACCAAGCTGGGCTGGAACTCAGATCTACCTGCCTCTGCCTCCTGAGTTCTGGGATTAAAAATCGTACATCATCATGCCCTGCTTCTTCTTCCTTTAAAACAGGGGCAGACAGACATTCCTCAAAGATTATTTAGAAGGGAATAGAAACTAACCTCGTCACCATCCACCAGTCCTTCACAATGGCTAGTGCCATCTCAACAACCACAAGATTTTACTTCAAGTTTAAAAAAAGAATAATTGCCTGAAGTGGTGGCGCACACCTTTAATCCAAGCATTTGGGAGGCAGAGGCAGAAAGATCTCTGTGAGTTCGAGACCAGCCTGGCCTACAGAGTGAGTTCTAGGGCAGCCGCTGTTACATAGA
The DNA here is from genome assembly GCA_036184795.1 of Tokudaia tokunoshimensis. NCBI lineage: Eukaryota > Metazoa > Chordata > Mammalia > Rodentia > Muridae > Tokudaia > Tokudaia tokunoshimensis. The sequence continues at coordinate 101,764,116 of BTHU01000010.1, forward strand.
GAAACCCTGTTTCAAACCAACACCTCCCCCTGCAGAGAGAGAGAGACAGAGACAGAGACAGAGACAGAGACAGAGAAAAAATTTTACTAGGTAGTCCTGGCTGTCCTGGAACTCTCTATGTAGAACAGCATCTATAGCAATTTCCTGAAAAAGTTTTTTGTTTAATTATATTTTTTAAAAAATGAGATTTGTTCATTTTATTTTACCTGTGTTTTGGCTGTGTATGTCTGTACACCACATGTGTGCTTGGTGTCCTGGAAGGACACAAGACAGCACTGATGGTTCTGAATTGCTACATGAGTGCAGGGAACTGAACCTGGGTCCTCTGGAAGAGCAGTCGGTGCTCTTGACTGCAGAGCCATCTCTCCAGCCCCCTTTTCTTTTCTTTTTTTAAAACCCCAATGTTCTCAAAACTAGTATTTGGCCCAGAGCCACAGTTTTCAAAGAAAACTGAACATCTAAGTGTTCACATCTGTCACATGCTCTAGTGGCCTGCAGGAAATGCTGGCTGAAACTAAAGTATAGGACTTGAGTTGTTTTTTGTTCTCTAAAGTGATAGGAAGCATGGCCAATTTCATGTTTGAGGCATCAAAGAGAACCACACTGAACACCCAAAGAGCACAGTTGCTGAGACCTCCATCCCTGCTTTCCTCATAAGCGTGATTCTTGTACAGGTAAGAACCCTACCTTGGGAGCCCCATCCCCAGGAACTGCTCTCAGTGAGTGCTGAAATAAAATGAAAACAATTTCAAAACAAAACCAACTCAAGATTATAAAACAAAACGAAAAGAATTCTGAGAGATAAGTTTTCCTTACCTCAGCTCTAACATATGCTTTCCTTATTTTAAATCCCAATTTCTGAGCTAATTCTTGAGTTAGTTTTATTACATGTTCATCCTGAAAAGAGCAACATTCATGAATGTATCTATAGTGAAGCAAGTAAGCAGGGCTATGACACTGCCCATCTAGACATTTGCTTTGTTAACTATTACGTTCAACTGAAGCAAGTTGAAGATTGCATGAAAACTTGGCTATTTCTCACGTGAGCACCACAGGATACTCATGATGCAAACCAGCGAGCTGAAGCACTAACTCCATACCTGAGGCACTGCTAAGGAGCACTTTGCCACAGCGTCGTAGGCCTCTCTGTAGCGCCCTAAGTCATTTAGAGCCTTAGCCTTCCGATACAGAGCCTTGCAGTTACTGGCATTAACACTGAGGACAGCATTACAGTCTTCTAAAACTTTATCAAGGAGACCCTGGAGGCAAAGGCCGAAAGAGAAAGCCAGAATCACAAGATTAATATCGTACTCCATACCTGGTTCATACATAAAGCCAAATGCATGACCCCATTTTATAGCCTTCAACTTAAACTCAAAGTTCACAATGATATTTTTCATTTGAGTGATTGTTAGAATATTCCACAGAGATAAAAGTAGGAAAATTATCATGAATATCTATATACCCCTACCCTATGTCAGACAGATATGAGTATGGTCATAGGGTCCTAGGTCTCCAAGGAAGACAGCTTCTGAGACATGTGCCCTATTTTCCTCCTCCCTGTCATCACTGCTTTTTTTTTTTTTTTTTTTGGTTTTTCGAGGCAGGGTTTCTCTGTGTAGCCCTGGCTATCCTGGAACTCACTCTGTAGACCAGGCTAGCCTGGAACTCAGAAATCCGCCTGCCTCTGCCTCCCAAGCGCTGGGATTAAAGGCGTGCGCTACCACCGCCCGGCCATCACTGCTTTTAAATCCAATACAAATGACAAATGTGGAGGCTTGAGGAATTGGTAAGCAGTTAAGAGCACTGGCCACTCAGACTTCCCAGGTTTAATTCCCAGCATCTATCAGGAGGCTCACAATTGACCGTAACTCCAATCCCAGGGAATCAGACATCCTCTTCTGGCCTCTACAGACACTAGGTAAACATGGCAGTGCACAGACACACAGGCACACTCATATACACTGCACACGAATGGTGCATACATGCATGCTGGCAAAACGTAAAGCAAAATAAATAAATTTAAGAAATATATTTTTAAAGCCAAATGGGGGGGTCAGTAAGATGGCTTGCCAGGTAAAGACATTTGCTGAGTAACCCTGAGGACCCACAGTGCAACTAAAGAACCAAGCGAGCAGGGCAGTGGTGGCGCACGCCTTTAATCCCAACACTTGGGAGGCAGAGGCAGGAGGATTTCTGAGTTTGAGGCCAGCCTGGTCTACAAAGTGAGTTCCAGGACAGCCAGGGCTACACAGAGAAAACCCTGTCTCGAAAAACCAAAAAAAGAGAAAAAAAAAAAGAACCAAGCGCTGGCCGTGAGGTCTAGCTTTCATTCTCTCTGCCCTCTCCCATACTGAGGAATAAAATAATAAACTTAAGTGGCAAGTGGGTAACTCTAGACCATGACAGTGTGCTACGTATTTCAAGAGGGCACCGCTCAATGGTGAATGAAGGGTATGCCCAGCATGTTCAGGCCCAGCATGTTCAGGCCCTGCACTCCATCCCTAGCATCGTGAGAAATGAAATAAAACTTCTTGCTGAAAAGCAAAACAGTAACAAAAATACTACAGATTGATCTTGCAAGAGACTGCTCTTGGCTGGCACCCAGAAGCCCTCCAGGAGCATAGAGCTATAACAACAATTCTTTATAAAAATAAAATTAAAAAGAAATTTTAAAAATAGAAGAAAAAGAAAAAGAAGGATTTACCTATGTTCTTACTGCTAACAAATAACTCTTACCCTGGTTTGAACACTGTATAGTGAGTGTACGTACACATCACTGATACACAACATGGTATGCCACAAATCTCCAGTGCTAATATGTAAATTTTAAAAGGAAAATATTATGTAACTCCTAAATAGCTTAAAGATCAGGAATCCATTATAGAAAGCAGCATTAGCCATCCATGAGTACACATGAACAGAGCCAACAGGCTGGGGTGCAGTTCAGTGGCAGATGTTCTACTCTTACTCTAGAGTCTTCAAAGCACAAGGCCCAAGGGCAAAAATTAGGAAAATGACTTTTTTTTATTAATGTACTACATCACTGAAGAAAATCCTCTAGAATTATTTTAAAACTCCCAACTCACCATATTAGAATAGCAGGCAATACGATTTATACGAAGTTTTTCAATGATTTCTTTAGGAATTAAAATTTCTTCAGACTTTGCATAATTAGCTATACTCAAAGCTTCTGAATATTGAATTAGAGAGCCACTCCAGTCACATTCCCGATAAATATCATTTCCTTCATTAAAAAGATTTCTCACGAGAGCATGCAAATACACCTAAAAAAAGAAAATTGCCTCTTGAAACCAGAACAAGCGAAGACAGAAATAAATATCATCTTTATGTTTAAAACCCCAGAGAGCATCGCTGTACAACAGGGCAGAACTGCGGCGAGAAAGCCTGCCTCTGCTACCTCTCTAGGAAGTTCATCTTGCCTATGTTAGCAAGAGAAAATACATTCCCCTTATCAGGAAAATAAGGGCTAAAAGCACTTTGTATGTGTGTCTTTGATTCTGGGCAGATAACAAACACTTGGTGGACTCAGTCAAGAGAGTCCGTATTATACTTATGGTTTCAAATTTGCAGCCATCCTCCTGCCTCTGCTTCCCAAGAGCTGAGATTACAGGCAATAGTTACCACCCAACTTCAGTTTAAGCTTTTGACTAGTATTTCTGATAAGCAACAGTAATAAACGCTTTGGGGATGCTGTTGTGCAGCACAGGGGGAAACAAGTACATGGGGTGTGCACACATGCATAGTACCCTTTAGGATTTGTGTGTCTTTACCAGGATGGTTGAACCTTCCCACATTTTTACATTTCTTCTTTAAAAGCATTTCATTATTCTCAGGGCTGGGAGGAGTGTCTGTGTGCAGGTCACTGCGCATGAGTAGAGGCCAATCAGTTAGAGCTGGAGGCAGAGCTCTCCTTGTACTCTGTGAGATCCATGGAAGAAATTCAGGTCATCAGGCTTAATGCCTGGCACCATCAAAGCTGAGCCATCTCTCTGGTCTTTCATAAGCTATTTGTTTAGATCATTTCCTTATTTAGGGAAAGGAAATGAAGCTAAGTAATTTGATTATTGAGTGATTATACCTAGTTTTTGATAAGTGCAAATAATGGCTTAATACTTTAAAAGACCTTTTCTATTACAAGATCAGATAATTTTTTTTTTGGTCTTAATAAACACATGTTTAATATGACTAGATTACTGACAAGCAAATTAGGCCCTGCTGCCTGATGTGGCCGTGACAGACCACTTAACCTCGGAGGGCCCCAGCTCCATATGTGGAAAAACAAAAGAATTTCTCTGGGTAGTTCAGCTCAAATACTTTCTGACTCTCCTCTGTGGAGAGAGAAGGAAGAAGAGGAACTGAACACAGGGGAAGGAGGAAGGTAGACACTTGGAAACACACCCTCAGAGATTCAAAGCCACAATTCTGTAGTCCAAGGCCCAGAAGAATGGCCACCTTCTCCCTGGGTCTGGCCAGCTCATCAGCAGCTCTTCCCTCCCTATCTAGGCAATTCTCCTTCACTGCTTTCAGGATTTAAAAAACAAAAATAAAAATAATGATACCCCACATTCTCTGCTGAATTCTATCCCACTTATTTTTGATAAAATGTTAGTTAATTGGCAAAGAACTAAAAATGCATACTAATTCAAACTACACTAACACAGGAAAGAAAACCCAGGACAACTGTCCAGAAATGCCCCCAAATGGGTGCGCTATATAGAAGAGATTAGCGAGCTTTTTCTGTAAATGCCAAAGAGAATATTTAAAGCACGGTGGGACATTTGAGTTCTGCCCTGTATCACACGGGCACCACAGAGAATCCATAAACAACCGGCTGTGCCAATGTTCGGGTAAAGCTCTCTTTATGAAGGAGGGCAGCTGGTCAGGTGTGACAGTCAAGGCTAGACTGCCGAATCCTGCTGCAGATTACAGTTCTTGAGCCCTTGTGCCCATCCATTGGCCTCCCCAGATCATTACCGCATACTGCTCCTGGGTCCCTGGATATGACAGTGGAGACCTGAGAAGAAGAAACAAATCTCCTGTAATTACCAAGTTCTACGAAAAGTTTTGTTTGTCCTAAGGCAGTAGCACTGATTGGCCTGGAACTACTGAGATCAGCTTGCCTCCACTTCCCAAGTTCTGGGATCACAACAACGCTCTATCACAACAGGCCCCCTATCAGCATAATTCAGCCAGAAGTTATCTTACACTGTGCTTCTCAGGGGCTGGAGAGATGGCTGAGTAGTTAAGAGCCCTTGGTGCTCCTGATTCAGTTCCCAACAGCCACATGGCACTTCAAAGATCCAACACTCTCTTTTGGCTTTTGAGGGCACCAGGAACACATATAGTGTACATACACACATGGAGGAAAAACACTTAAACACATAAAAATAAACCTTAAAAAAACAAAAACAAAAAAACTTGTTTTTAGCTTGGTGTTGATTCAAAACACCAAGTTTCTTTAGAGACAGGATTTTTCTGTGTAGTTCTGGCTGTCCTGGAACTTACTCAGTAGTCCAGGCTGGCCTTGAACCCAGAGATTTACCTGCCTCCACCTCCTAAATGCTGGGATTAAAGACTTGAGCAACCACTGCCCAGCTTTTTAAAAAACAACAAAACAAAACAAAATAACAGGGTCTCAAATAGCCCAGATAGGCCTTGAGCTCCTTATAGTCCCACCAGTAGCTCCCATGTGTAGGAATTAACCCAAGTGCTCAGATTTCAGGCATGGAATACCATCACAGTTCTTGTTTACCTAAGTTCAACACTTCTTTTGCATTTACTCCTTTTAAAAATAGTACAGAACTATTAACACTTTCTGATCTGACTTACTGCAAGCCAATGTCTCCTCCGCAGAAGGAACAGAGAGGCCCTCCTGCCTGGACATGCGTCCCGAGAAAATCTGTCTGTCACTAGTCTATTCCTAACAGTAAAGGCTGACGGCCAAAGTCCTGTGTGCTGCAGATGTTCACTTCAGACTTTTTCTTTCCCCCCTCCCCCACTTCACACTTTTAATTCACCAGAATGCTTCTATGGGAACACAATTCTTTAATCTGAGTTATAAGAAGATGCTGTAATATCAGAGCTTTAGCCCTAAAAACAGCAATAAAAATAATATAAAAATATCCAAGGATAAGGAAAAAAAGTGTTTGCATGGAAATTTCTCAGCCTTGCTAGGTATGGTGGCTCATGCCTAGAGGCTGAGGCAGGAGGATTGCTAGGAGTTTGCAGCGTTCCTGGGCTACAGTGTGATATTTTATCACAAAACAGAACAGCACAATTCTAGAAAAACCCAAAAAGAGTTCTCTGACTTTCTCCATGTGTAGACTCCGTAATACTGGGGTAGCCGTCAGACAAGCACACCAGCCATGACGTGTGAAGCTCTTACTGGATGAACTGTAGACCTTCTTTTATGCAGTGCTGCCTTTTTCTTCTCTTCTCGGACACACTGGACATGTTACCCTGTACATCCACTTGCTAAATGAGCAATCTGAAAAGAAACCAGGCACAAAATTACTGCCAGCAATTCTGGATCCCCAATAAAACACCCATAACTCTAGGCCCTTCATTTAGGCCAGGACACACCCACCTCCAAAAGTCCTAGACACTGAGGAGCCTAGTAGGCCTTTCTTTGGGGTCCCCGTGGTCTTGTGACTCTGCCAATCCTATCTGCCCCTCCTAAACGGCCTCCACACAAAGTCACATAGTCCTTCCTCACATGAGGGTTTGTTTCTTCCCTGTCAACTCACATGCATGAACTGGCACAGAACAATCTCCGCCTTGTTGAGCTTTTGGAAGATCTTTGCATCTGCCTGCCTCGGAGGGACCTGACTTCTGAGAAAGCAGAACCAGAGCTCCTGGGCTAACCCTTACTGACAGCCCAGGCAGATCGAACACAGCAACTTCACGCCATGTAACTATCCAGCCCTTTGAGCAGCCTTCATGGAGTAGTTCCCAGCAAGTTGAAGAGAACCCTTGAGAAGGACCCTGAGATAAAGAATGGATTTCTGTGGGTTGGCAAGATGGCTCAGTGGATAAGAACTGTTTGCTCTTCCCGGACTTGGGTTCAGATCTCAGCACCCACACTGGCAGTTCAAAACTATCTGAGACTTCAGTTCCTGGTGATCTGATGCCTTTTTCTAGCCCCATGCAGGCACTGCACACATGTAGTACATGGATATACATGCAGACAAAATACCCACACACATAAACTTTTAAAGTATGCATTCCCTGATCCCCAAGCTAGGCTCCCAGGCTCAGTGTGTGACTGAGCCTAAGTGCTCACTTGTAGGGAACCCTCCACACTGCTAGGTTAGCAGCCTCTTGATCCACCATCTGTGGCAATCAAACATAGCTCCAGATACTGCCAAACATCCTTGGGGGGAGCTAGCACTGGAAGGGGCATCCCATCACCCTCGCTGAGAACAGAAACCGCCAATGAACAGGGTATCTTAGCAAAGGGAAATCCCACCCACACTTCCAGCAGACAGCTGGGGAGTTCTGGTTTACTACTGCTTGCCACTGTGATTTCATGGTAAGATACACAGGATTAGATACCTGGAGGCTGACGTCATACATCTTTTTGGTCTTTCCAACACTGTCAAGTGCTAAGCATTTATATTTGATACTGTAAAGGTGGCACTCAGAAAAGACATCTAACACTTTTTTTTCTTTTGAAGTGTCTTTTTTAATTGAAAAGCTAACAAATTGTTCGGTTACAGTCTCCCCCTCCCAAACCACAAACTGGATAGTAAACTAAATCTCTAGGCAACATATTCAAAGCTGAAAAGATTTAAAAAAAAAAAAGACAAACCAAGGCCTCAGATCCAATTACGAGAGCCCAGCTGCACAGGAGCTTACCAGCAGCTTGAGGTCAGAAGACACACACATGGTTAACTTCAAGTTGCCTTGTTCCAGTTTCTGATTCATGAACAAATATCATGTTTTGTTAGTTCTATTTCAGCATACTTCTCCTAAGTTTTTTTATTTACAATGCCAACTTTGAAAGGTTTACTGAAGTTAACTGGACAATGAACTAGAGGCAGAAATCACTTTACGGAAACACGGAAAGCCCAAAATTCCACTTTCTGCAGAGAACTCATAGTTTGGTTTTATTCAGAGTAATGGGGGAAAAAGGAAACTTCTGCTCATAGAAGAAACTCAGCCACAGGTCTGATCTGGAACTACACATGCAGTGAGGACAAGGCTGTGTTTGTCTACTGATCTCTAACATTAACAATTAAAAACAGAGCAGTGCAACTAGCATTTGGAACAACCCTTCCAGTGTTACAGTGACAGGCACAACAGTTTATTTCTCTTCACACCTTTGGTTCTCTTTGCATACCTGGGCCTCCTCCTCGTCAGTAAAGTGATTTTTTATATTGAAGGTTTTACGAATCTCCTCAGGAGTTTTCCCCTTAATCATATTGGTCACATTCTTGCATGTGACATCAAGCAAACCTTTGATGTCTAAGTAGTTTGCAGCCAGAATAAGTTCAAAAAGTGTTCCTTGGTCAACTTTCTGGAATTCTTGGTCCCAAACAGGAATATCATCTGTCTGCTTCTCTTTGTTCTCATCATCCTCAGGAGGAGGAGGCCATCCTTGTGGCAGGTGCTACATTAACATTGGCACAGGAACAGGATCAGCATCTCCTTCATCATCCATTCCCACATCTTCCAGCATGGTCTGGATAGTCACAAGATGGTTTGGCAATTTCTATATCAACTTCAAATATCTCTCCATCAGAACTCTGCAACTTTATTGTAGGCATGGTGCTCGGTCTCAAGACCACAGGCCCGAGGCTGAGGGACAGTTCACAACTGCGTGGAAGTATCGAGAACAAGGCCACTACCTACCATTTGTTTTTAAATATTTCCCTAACTAAGCCAGGCGTGGTGGCAAACAACTTTAATCACAGAGTGAGTACCAAGACAACCAGGGCTACACATTGTCTCAAAAAACCTAAATAAATATAAAAATAAAATTCTGAGTTTTTAAAACTCCATGCCACTGGGGACTAGAAAGATGGCTCAGTGGTTAAGAGCACTGGCTGTTCTTCCAAAGACCCAGGCTCAAGTCCCAACACCCATATGGTGGCTCATAACTGACTGTAACTTCTACCCCAAGGCACTTGACATGTTCTTTTGGAACCAGGCATACAAGTGGTACAGAGACATGTGTTTTCCCTGCACAAAACATCCATGAATACATGCAATAAATAGTTTGTTTTTTTGTGTTTGTTTGTTTGTTTTATGTTCATGACACTGATGTAATGACATTATTTTTGGAATTTAGGGGTTGTTTTTGGTTTTGGTTTGTTGTTGTTGTTGGGTTTGTTTGTTTTTGTTTTGAGACAGGGTTTCTGTTTAGCCTTGGATGTCCTAGAACTCACTCTGTAGACCAGGCTGGCCTCAAACTCAAGAGATCCATCTGCCTCTGCCTCTCAAGCGCCAGGATTAAAGGCGTTCGCCACCACTGCCATCACCACCTGGCTATTTCTGAAATTTTAAAACAGCTTTTAAACAGTTTGTTCTGGAAACAGCAGAGATAGCTCGGAGGTTGACATCCTCTGAGACTTTCCTTAGACAAACCGCAGGGATTCTCTCTCTCTCTCTCTCTCTCTCTCTCTCTCTCTCTCTCTCTCTCTCTCTCTCTCTCTAATGGAACCAGTTTATTTGCCTCCCACCCCCACCCCACTGGCACACTCACTCCAGTGCCCACTCTGGTTCTCCACTTACTCCTACTTGCTTTTTGTGTGGCAGGGAGTGCCAGAGGCTGGACTGAAGGCCTCACATAGACTAAACATGTAATCTACCTTGTCGTCTACCACTAGACTACATCCCAAGCCCTCTCAGAAGTGATTTAGAGTCAGAGCCTTACCTGGCTCGGTGAGAACTCATGCCTGCTATGCATGAGGTCCTGGAGTCAGTACAGGGAGCATGAGAGGGAAACGGGGAGGAGAGGAGCTAGACAGATGGCTCTGTGGTTGCAGGGCTGAAGAATGAACACTGCTCTTGCTGAAGACCTGACTTCAGTTACCCACACCCATACCCAATGGCTCACAACCACCTCTAACTCTAGTCCCAGAGGATTCAGTGCTCCTCTCTGGCCTCTGAGAGAGCCTGAATACAGGTGGCACACACACAAACAAATAAAAACAAACATAATCCTTAGCCAGGCAGTGGTGTACACCTTTGATTCCAGCACTTTGGAGGCAGAGGCAGGAGGATCTCTGTGAGTTTGAGGCCAGTCTGGTCTACAGAGCTAGTTCCAGAACAGCCAAGGCTACAAAGAGAAACCCTGTCTCAAAAAAAACAAAAACAAAAAAAACAAAAACAAAAAAACAAAAAACAAAAAACCCAAATTAATTAATAATTAAATCTTTAAACAGAAAGGAAAGAAGGGTATATAGGTTCTACCACAGATTTAATTTGACTTGAAAAATAACCCCACTTCATACCTCCACTTTTAAAGAAAGAAAACTAATTTAGTTTATCACCTTACTTTGGTTTGTGGTTTATCTACAGTGCTGGGAAATAAACCCGAGTCCCTGAGTTAGTCAGCACTGTGACAACCACCTGCCCACCACACCCATCTTTCTACCTGACTCTTCAATCCTGCCCAAGTCGGGCCTCAGTTTTAAAGAGAATGTTTTTTTCTTTTCTTCTTTTTTGCTGCTGTTGTTTCAAGATACGGTTTCACTGTGTAGTGCTGTCTTGAACTCCCTCTGTAGACCAGGCTGGCCTCAAATTCACAAAAATCCACCTGCCTCTGTCTCCCAAGGGCTAGGATTAAAAGTGTGTGCCACCAAGTGTAGCTGAGAATATTATTTTTCTTGACAGAGAAGAACACAAATGCAATATCCCACTACCACAAAATAGGCGGTTGTGTTTCCTGCATTGGGAAATCTCAGGAGTCGGCGAACCCCAAGTGCAGCAGATGAGCAAGCCCCCTGGACAGCTGCCTTCTCCATCATGGCATCTCCCCTGCCAGAAAAGCATGAGAATTCTTTTTTACAAGTCCAACAGTAACTTCTCTCACACAGACAAAAGCTATGCTACAAGATTATGTCACTCCCTCCTCACCCTCGCTCGTAGCCATTCCTAGACTGTCCCATCTCACTTGCTGCTGTATGAGCATCACAGCCTGAGCCCCATCTTCACCTGGCTTCCCCTGGGGTGAACACCCTGAGCTTCATCTGCCCTCTCTTCCCTACAGGACCTCTAGCTCTGCCCCTGACTACTGACCACACCATCCATCTCTGAAAAGGTTGCAGATGGTTCTCTGACTCTTGATAGTTCCACTTGGGTGCCACAGAGATCTTTTAAAGTGTTTACAAGGAACTATGACAGTGAAAGGAATGTGTCCTTCCCAACAACACTGTCATGTTGCCTACCCCATTTGCCTCCCTCCTCCCCCAGGCAACCAATCACTGCTTCCAGTCTCTTGTGTGTCCTGCCAAAGATACCCTAGAGAAAACCTTTTATCTAAACCTGGTGGCACACACACACCTATAATCACAACATTCAGGAAGAAAGAGAAACATCAGAAGTTTTAGGCCATCCTTAGCTACATAGTGCATTCAAGGTTAGCCTGGGCCTACCTCAAAGAAAAAAAAAACAAACAGCAACAACAAAATTTCTTTGTCCAAATTTAGGTGCTAGTTATGAACCTCTAGACACGACAATGTAAAATGACATGTGACACATGTACACACAAGCACAACAGTTCATGGGAAATCAACACAGTGTGTAAGGGCAACAGTTTTACACCCATGGCCTTTGCCTACTTGTAATGCGTTTGTCACCACAGGGAGAAGGGAAAAAGGTTCATGGGACTCTATAGACTCCCTTTGTGATTTCTGGAGAGCCTATAATTGCCTCTTAAAAGAAAAACCATTTTGCGCATAACTATTTGTTTTATTAGGATGTTCTGCACTTGGCCTTCTGCACTAAGCACCAAATAGTATTCCATATCTATCCACACATACCATATACAATGCTCTGTGATTAGGCTGTACCACAACTTACCCAAGCCCTGGTGTGCATCTCCTGCTGTGACAGCCTTGCAGGTTCCCCGGGTACACGGGGCATCACATGAATGTCGGCATCACTCACCTCGATAGGATAAGGGGTTGGGTGTGTGGAGCAACACCGCCCACCAACAATCAGAAGGGCTCCTGCTCCAGCCAGCAAGGAACTGAGTGCTCACCTTTGTCAACACCAGGGACGCGACAGCAGCATAGAGCATGGTGAGAGTTCAAGACTTTTCCAGACTCACACTCCTTACGCCTCCTCCATGAACTTGCTCCCAGCTGAGTTTACTACTTACAGGAACTCTTTACTGAGACAAAACACCTAAGATATCTCCCAATTTTATGTCTTTTTTTTTTTAAATTTGTCCTAGGACTTTCCACAGCAAGCATTTTATTTCTCAGTAGCTAAATTCATCAATATCTTCCTTTGTGTCTTCTGGAGTTTGACAGAGTCATGAATGCATCATCTGTGTCATCTGTGCACAAAGGCCATACTAATCTTGGTGTTATTCCAAGTTTAGTGCATGTACTTTTGAAGCAAGTACTAGAGTCTGACATACTCAGACTCAGAAATATATTCATTCTGAAATTATAAAATAAATTTTTAAATATTTTCTTCTAGTATTTATTACTTTTCTTTTTAAAATCTGATCTAGGGGATGGAGGGATGGCTCAGCAGTTAAAAGCAGTGGCTGATCTTCCAGAGGATCTGATTCTATTTTCAGTATCCTCAGGACCGCTCACAACCATCTGTACTTCCAGTTCTCTTAGATTTTTTTTTTTTTTTTAGTTTTTCGAGACAGGGTTTCTCTGTATAGGCTGGGCTTTCCTGGAACTCGCTCTGTAGACCAGGCTGGCCTCGAACTCAGAAATCCGCCTGCCTCTGCCTCCCAAGTGCTGGGATTAAAGGCGTGCGCCACCACTGCCCGGCTGTACCTCCAGTTCTAAGGTATCTAATGCCCTCTTCTAGCCTGAGTGGGTATTGCATACACATGGTGCACAAATATGCATACACTCAAAATACCTCAATGTGTTAAAATGAAAATCTGGGGGCTAGAGAGATGGCTCAGTGGTTAAGAGTACCAACTGTTCTTCCAGAGGTCCTGAGTTCAATTCCCAGCAACCACATGGTGGGTCACAGCCATCTGTAATGGGATCCGATGCCCTCTTCTGGTGTCTGAAGACAGCAACAGTGTACTCACATAAAATAAATAAATCTGAAGAAAGAAAGAAAGAAAGAAAGAAAGAAAGAAAGAAAGAAAGAAAGAAAGAAAGAAAGAAAGAAAGAAAGAGGAAGGAAGGAAGGAAAGAAGAAGGAAGGAAGATATGGGAACTGGAGTGATGGCTCACTTAATAAAGTCCTTGCACACACATGAGAACCCGGGTTTGATCCCAGGACTCATATAAATGTCAGGTCCAGGAATGTGCACCTGTGATGCCAGTGCTGTTAAGGCCAACAGAGGATGAACCCTGGGGCCTGCTGACAACTCGTGCCCTCCACACACATACGACCCATTAAATTGAAATGTGATCTACCATTTTCCTGTAAGCAATAATGTTAAAATACACATTAATGTAAGAATCCCCCTCCCTAGGGACTCTCCAGTTACCCAAACATTTAGTAAAACTCCATCTATTCTGCACTGACACACTAAAGGGCATCTTTCTTTCTTTCTTTCTTTTTTAGAGATTTGTTTTTATTTTATGTATGTGAGGACACTGTAGCTGTCTTCAGACACACCAGAGAGGGCATCTGATCCCATTACAGATGGTTGTGAGCCACCATGTGGTTGCTGGGAATTGAACTCAGGACCTCTGGAAGAGCAGTCAGTGCTCTTAACCACTGAGCCTTCTCCCCAGCCCTCATCTTTCTCACATACAATATTCTAGGGCTGTTGATACTTTTTTATTGATGACTCTAATTGTAAATTCTTTTTTAAACCATTTCATGTTGCTTCATGCACATGCACTATGGGAGAAGAGGGCACTGGCTCCCCGGAACTGGAATTACAGACAGCTGTGAGCTAGCTACCATGTAGATACTAGGAACCAAACCTGGGTCCTCTGAAGAGCAGCAAATGCTCTTAACCACTGTGCTAATTAATTAATTGGCCCCACTAAATATAAGTTTTCTTCCCAAACCTAGCCAGTTCCTCAATCCAGAAATTCAGTGTAGACAGCTCTTTTGTTCACAATTCCACATCCTATCAACTCTCAAAGCCCACCAATGACAGCATGGGAACACCTCCTCCCATGCCCGTTCCCATCCACTTCCCACAGGGAACTTGGAGAAAGGCTCTCTTGTAATAATACAATTTAGAAGTTGGGAATGATGTCTCCAGAACAGCACTAGTTCAAGGTCAGTGTCAACTTTAAAAAAAGACCACACCTCGGGCTGGAGAGATGGCTCAGTGATTAAGAGCACTGACTGTTCTTCCAGAGGTCCTGAGTTCAAATCCCAGCAACCACATGGTGGCTCACAACCATCTGTAATGAGATCTGATGCCCTCTTCTGGTGTAACTGAAAACAGCTACAGTGTACTTACATATAATAATAAATAAATCTTGGGACCAGAGTGAGCAGAGGTCCTGAGTCTGAGTTCAATTCCCAGCAACCACATGATGGCTCACAACCTTCTGTACAGCTACAGTGTACTCATATACATAAAATAAAAAATAAATCTTTAAAATAAAAAGACCACATCTCAAAGAACCAAAACACATAACCCACCCCACAGCTTCATTACTATGGTGGGGAAAGTCCATCAGTGCACTTAAAAGAAAGAAAATCTTGCTTCCTTGCTAAACACTAAAGAAGCTTCCCTTCTTCCTGCAGGCCACAAGGGCTTTCTGTGGCTTGTGAGACTGCCTGAAGGACACTACACTCAAAAGCTCTATGCTTGCTGGTCTCTCTGTCCACAGTGTAAATCCCAGCCTTCCAGAGCTGACTCCTTTTCATGCTGGAGTCTTGGCTTAAATGACACATTTTTGGGACCTTGCCTTCTCACCTTAAACTGCCACAGTGACCACCTTAGCCTCTATCAATCATCTAAACAGGGACCTTGTCTCTTGACACTGACTGTATGAACAACAGACATCAGGAACTCTGTAGAGTGGAATGAGCTGCACATGGCAGCATACACCTGAGGACAGTCAGAAAGCTGGGGAAAGCCAGGCTAGTCAGGGTTACAGGAGGAGACTGTCTCAAAACAAGCAATGGAGGACAAACAAACAAAGAAGCACCGGAAGAAAGGGTCCAAACAGGAAATGGCTGGTGGGAATGCCCAGCAGCTATGGCGGGACTCTATAGCCAACCACCCAAGGAATGGTGAAGATTAGGAACAGACATAGACAGCCAGTCACAAAGAACCCAAAACCATAAGGGACACCCCGAGTATGACAACCATAGGGAACACCCCTAGGAGAATGGCAACCATAAGGGATACCCCAAGGAGTATGGCAACCATAAGGGACACCCCAAGGAGTATGGCAATCCATTCCTACATCAACAAGAAACTGAGGAAGGGCTGCTAGCAGTACACATCTAATCAGAAAATCCAGTTAAGTAAAAATTAGTCTCATTAACTCTAAAAAGCTAGAATCTCTGATCTCTTTTAGAGATCTGCCTTAAAATTCCTTATTTGCCTGAAGTTATGTGAGGAGAAGGAAAAATTGCCCTGGATCCCCATTCTAATCCCCTGTTTGATCAGTGTCTAATATAATGGTGAAAGGCATTGATTGTCTTTCACAAGCACAAGCCCAGCACGGTGAAATCCACGACCTTTCAACTTTCACAGCATGGTGAGAAAACAGCTCCCATGAACAGATCCCAAGACAAGTGAGACGTTACTACAACATACTGAGACAGAAATGGTAGCTGGTGCTCTTCTCCCCTCCACATGCTATGCCAAGTGTTTTACCTATAAGAAGTCATCTGACCTCAGTGCTATGAGGACACACAAAGAAGTGACCCTGGACACAAAGCTAGCCTCAGGCCACAGTGTGAGGAAGTCACAGAGTCACACTTCAAAGCCAGTCTGACTCCTGTGTACCTCACTATTCTGTGCCAAGTGCCCCAGGCTCCTGGAGAAGGGTCAGTGCCTATCTCGGGTGACCTGGGCTCAGACACAGGTGGACACTGGATGGTCACTCAAGAGGAATGGCATAAACATGCTCTGCACATGTGTGCACATACAGACAGACTCAAGGGGAATCATTTAAAGCATCTCCGCTCAAGCTGAGGGACCAGGAAACACTTCCAAGAAAACTGCCCAGTGGACTATGCTTGGCCAGGACATAGCTCAATACAAATACTCATGGGACGAAGCTTTCTCTACAAGACGGACACCAGGTGGGCCTGATTCAACTACCATTATGGGACTGGCAAAGCATTCTTGATGTGTATATGATCAGATATATGTATGAAATTGTCAAGATATAAATAAAAGATATTTTTAAAGGATTCCAGAAAAGTGGTCTAGTATTATTGTATTTTTGCTTTTTAAAAAAGTGTCATTAAGGTTTCATTATTTGTGTGTGATGTGTGTGTGAGCCTGTGTGCCATGGCACACACTGGCAACTGTATGGTGTCAGTTCTCTCCTTCCACCTTTGTGTGGGTTCTGAAGATTGAACTCAAGTCTTCAGGTTTGCACAGCAAGCACCTTTACCCACTGAGCCATTTCCCTGCCCAAGTGTCCCTAGTTTCAAGTAAAATTTTTAATTGTAATTCTCTCCTCAGACTTTTTTTCTGTGAACCAGATTTTAAAAAACAACCAAGTCAGATGATGGTGGCGCACACACTTTAGTCTCAGCACAGAGGAGGCAGGGGCTTCTGTGATTTGGAAGACATCCTGGTCTGTAAGTTCCAGGACAATCAGGGCTACGTAAGAAACCCAGTCTCAAAAAAATAAAACAAAACAAACAAACAAAATAAAGCCAAGTGGTTCAAGTAACGTTTTGAGAACCTTGTCTTGCAACAGTGCACTCCAGCTGACTCTTCACTTATCCAGTCCTGGGCAAGAGGGCAGAATGCCACACCCTGCCTGCTGCAATCCAGGTAGACAAACCCTGCCTAACAGCTTCTCCCTTCCTTGAAACAGCTTCTTTCTTCTTGAGATAGCTCCCTTTCCTAGAAACTGGAGGAGGCTACACCAGACAGCACCAGAAAGGTAACTCCTGAATTGAGCTAAAGCCTCCCTTCTCCCCAGCAGGAACTTTGAAACGGCCAAGGGACTCCAGATTCCATAAGGGAAGCAGCCTCTGCCAGCCTCCGCCAGACAAAGCAACTCCCAGGGAACATCTCAGATATACACCTGGGATTCTTCATGGGGAGAGTTCCTTGCGAGAATCTGTCAGCACAGTGGCTGTGTGCGCCGATCCTCAGGAGGCCCTCCTTGCCTGACACTTCTTGCCTTCTCATCATGCAAGTTCAAGCAACCCCCACCCCACCCCACCCCACCCCAAGCTCCAAACTCACATTTTTTTCTAACCTTCCATAAAGTTACGAAATTAACTAGACAACACATTGCTAAACTTGTAAAATTAAAAAGCAAATTTTCAAAAATTCTTGTTGGGGCAAAACCTGGTAAAGTTAAGTAACCTCATTTTTTTTTTAACATCAATGAAGTCACTTAGAAAGCCATGACAGGGTTGCAAGACAGATTAAGTCATTACTGCCAAACCTGATGTGACCCTAGTTTGATGCCCAGCCCACATATGGGGGACTGTGTTTAAAAAAAAAAAAGTATGTGTGTAGAGGAAGGGAGGGAAAGAAGGAGAACGAGTGCTCACCGACCACTTTTTCTTCATTTGTATACACCTCAGAAGTTAGTTCCAATTGTTTTGTTCTTTGCTGTTTGCAGTGAGACCTCACTGCTATCCAGGCTGTTTTGAAACTCCAGGGCTCCAAGATGCCCTCCCATTTCACTCTAAGTGGCTGAGGCCATAGCACCCAGCTGACACCTGGCACTGTAAACACATTTCCCTTGAAGATCATGGAAAAAATGTGAATTTGCTGAGACAAAGCACACAAAGGTATCTAGAAAACAAGTTTCCTCCCGTGGTGGTCTGTCTAAAGATGTTTTTGATTTCTATCTCCTTCTTAACTAGCTACTCAAACTATTTCCACAGTTGACTACCGATCAGTCATTTACAAATGGATTGAACACACCCAAATCAGCAGGTTTCAAAACTCGGTCAATATTAACTGTACAACCTTGCCGCTGACAAATGAACATTGTTACTAATAGATCTGGAGCCCCGAGGGAAGAGCCTGTAGGTCAGAATATAACCCCAAACAGAAGTCACAGGGCCACAGCCGTGAAGAGTGTTCTGGATCATCTGGAGGACACTAATCAACCTGTTCTTTGTACAATACCCCTCTCTAAATATTGACAATATTCAACCTCAATAACTCAATCTTATTCCCATCTGTAGCACACGCTGCTGCTCCAACAGAGCAGAATGGGGAAATTTTCAACAGAGAAAGCTGTCCATGCACTTGATTTAATCCAAAGATGAAGAACACCACACCAACACCAACTCTGACACACACACACACAGAGAGAGACAGAGACAGAGAGAGAGAGAGAGAGAGAGAGAGAGAGAGAGAGAGAGAGCAGCTCTGCTCATCAGTTCAGCTGAGGTGAAAAGAACCTTAGATTCCTTAAGGACCTCCAGGAAAAGCAGCTTCAAAAGAAGCAGGAGAAGGGCAGATGGCAAGGCTCCCAGCCCCTCCCCCATTCCGACGCTCCAGTAGAGCGCTGTCCAATCGAAATACGATACCGGCCGTACGTGTCATTTTAAATTACTAAGTGGCCGTTCTAAAAAAAGTAAAAAGAAACTGGACAGATTGTTTTATTCTAACGTAGCCACAACAGGTATCACCTCAAGTAACTATGTAACGCACTGCTTGCTAAACACATGCTGATTTAAGCATAGGAACTTACCAAGGAGATCTTTTTCGTTCTTTTTTTTTTTCTCCCAAACTAAATCTTTCAAATCAGACTTTAAAACTGAAACCAGAGCGGGGCGGTAGGGGCACACGGCTTAAATCACAGCATTTGGGAGGTAGGGGCAGGCGGATCTCTAAGCTCGAGTCCAGCCTGGTCTACAAAGTGAGTTCCAGGACAGCCAAGGCTACACAGAGAAACTCTGTCTCGAAACAAACAAACAAAAAAATTGAAACCAGACGTGAATCTCAATTCTTGCCACAGTCGAGTGCTCGACGGCCCCACATGACCAGTGGCCACATTACTGGACAGTGCAGGTCTACACCAGACCCTCTTGGTCTTAAATACCTAACACTATGACCCTCTTTGATACCTTAACATCTGGGCCCCGAAAATGCCCAACCCCGGAATAAATTTACCCAGTCAGAGCGCAGGCACCACCCCTTGGGCCCAGCCAGGACCTTCCAACCCGACCACACCCCTGCGCTGACTACCCCTAACCGGAAATTCCCGCTAATGGGAACTGACAGGTCTCCATTCTTTAAGGGTGGGGAAAGGAAAACCGAGAACCCTCGTACAGTCTCCGAACCCCGGCCGAACGCCGGCCACCATTCACCACCCATACGCGAGGTGGGCCGCGCATAGGCGAATCCGACGCCGGCGAGCGCGCACTCAGGTGGCATCGCGAGCGTCCCCAAACCGAGATACTTATTAACAAGGACGCCCCGCGACCACCCAGCATCCGGGAATAACGAAACGCTAAACCACCAAAAGCTAGTGCGCGGATGTCGGCCAGGCAGTCCAGATGACAGGGGCCGCGACGCGCGCCTGGCTTACGACCCCTGAGGATCCCGCGCGGCCGGTTCCGGGGTCCGCGCCCCTCCCCCGCCTTGATTCCGTTAACGGCCGCGCGTGCTCACGAAGCGACGGAGGCGCGCGCGCGATTGGAAGAGCGCGACCCTCCCCGCGCGTCCCCTTCCCTCACCTGCGGGGCGGTACCTGGGACGCGGAGGGCGCGGAGTGAGGCGACGACAGCGGGATGCGTGTCCACCCGCTCTAGCTCTCACGGTCTCACAGCTTCCCTGGGCGACCCGCCGCAGCTGCCAGCCCGCGACGCTCGGGGCGGCGCCCTCTGGCGGCGGGAGGCCTCGCGCGCCGCCCCGCAAACGCCATCATTGGCTACGCTGCCAGCGTCAGGCCGGGGATGGAGGCGCCACGTCGGGGCCTCGGGGCTGCGGAAGCGGCGGCGATAGGCGGAACCCGGGGCGACCACACGGAAGAAAGTGAGCCACCACAAGCTCGTGAGCCCAGTATCATCGTCATCTCCCACGCCACTTGGGCAGCAAAGTAGGACTGGAAGGAGGCCTAGATCCATTTGGGCACCAGGGTGTCACTTCCTCCGGAATCTTTCTTACAGTAACTTATCTCGAACGTCCTACTCTGCATTCCGACACTGTTACCGTCACTCTGAAAACAGCCATACAGTTGTGTACTTTCAAATGAATGGCAGGTATAGGGACCCGCGTTGAACAGGGAGGTGACCTAAACTCATACGGAGGCCGGACCGTCACTCCGGAACCTGTTCTCAATTCCCTACACGCAGTCACTATTTTTAATCATCTTGAAAACAAGATGCGGTGTTTTTACAAATGAATGGTAGAGACGATCTCAGAACCAACACAAGCTCCATAGTCTTGTTCTCCCTGGCCTTCAGATCTCAACTTAGATGTCGCTGTAGTCACCCGTGTTTCAGTCAGTGGCCAGGTGTACACTAGCCCAGACAGAACACTGGGTAATGTGACTGGAGATGTGAAAAGTGCTCCCACACAGGGCAGTAGGAGGGAGAGGAAGAGTGTTCCCAGGCAGTGAACCTGAGTAGCTAAGGGACAGGGAAGACCAAAGTGTGTGTGTGTGTGTGTGTGTGTGTGTGTGTGTGTGTGCGCGCGCGCAAAGCTCAGAGGATGAGCCACTGCTTGAAATTTGGAATTCAGTGTCTGAGAAATTGCAAGGTCTAATTTACAGTTTTAGAAAGTTTCTTCAGGCTCTTGGGCAGATATTTAGAAAGGGCAAGCAGAAAAGTGAAAGGGGCTGAGGATGTAGTTTAGTTGACAAAGTGCTTACCTAACATGCACAAAACCTTGAGTTTGATTTCCAGCACCAAATAAACTGGGCATGATGGGATACCCTTGTCACAGCAGTACATGGGGATGAGGAAGGAGACCAGGAGTTCCAGGTCTTCTTTGGCTATGAAGCAAGAGATACCCAGGTCCACGACCATTGGGGACAGAGGGAAGGCTTACATTACCCTGAGATGCACTCTGCCTGGCCCAGAGTGCTACTGTAAGCCCAGGAAGTTGTCAGTACTGTTCCAGTGCAAAGTGAAACTTGATGAGATTGTATGAATTTCCTGTTGTTCCTGTAACAGTGGCCTACATTTTTGTTGCCTTAAAACAACATAAACTTAAGAGTTCTAAAGGACCAGAGTCTCTGGTAGGTGTTTCACTGGGCTGAAGTCAGGGTGCTGACAAGGCACCCTTGTTCCTTCTGGAAACTAGCTCGTTTAAGCTCCTAGAGGCCTCCTGGACTCCTAGGTCATGCCCTTCCTCTCCACAGCCATTGCTTCCCTCTGAATGAGGTCTCCTTACCACACCTCCCCTGATTTTTCTGCTTTCTTCTTTCCCTCAGAGGTCCCTGGTGATCGCACTTGAACCATTTGGATAATCCAAGGAGGTCCTGGATCCCGCTTGGAGATTCCCAGTGATTTTCCAGGCAAGGTAGCAATAATCACAAGTTGCTGGTGATAGAAAGTAGATATATTTGGGAGCCCATCATTATATGAACTGTAGGAAGCAAAGGAAAAGGAGGCTGAGCATGGGTGAACGTTCTCTAGCCTTGGGGAATACTATGTGACGTGAGAGCTGCCTCTTTAGCTTCTATACTAGTGGGGAGGTTTCCTGTTTCTTACCTGGGTGCTGTACCAGATAGGTGCATTTGCTGAAGAACGTTTTATGCTCCTGCCTCCCAAGGGCTGGCATTAAAAGTTCACCACATCCCAGCTTTTATTCTGTTTTCTATCCTCTGGTACCGTACAGAGGCCCGGGACACATACTATCACATGAGCTCTATGAGATTGAGGCCAGCCTGGTCTATGTAGAGTTCTAGCCAAGGCAATGGAGTAAGATCCTATATCAAAACAACATAAATTGTCCACATGTTGACTGCCTGAACATCAATTTATACCTGTAACTAAATGCAAGCTAGCCATTAGTCAATTCATAGGAAATAGTCAATTTACACAAAGGACAGGAGAGAATATTTAGGAGTCAGTGGGACAGATTTTATATTTGACTCATCATTTTATCCAGTAATTATATGCCCCAAATTGGGGATGGGATAGAAAGCCTTGCATATGCTAGACAAACTCCCTGCCACTGAGCTATATCCACAGACATTTTAAAACTTATTTTTAGGGAATGAAAGGGTTTACTTACTTCAGTGCACATGTTGCGGTCTATCACTAAGGGAACTGGAGGCAGGAACCAGAAGCAGACTGCGCGGTGCAGCTCGCAGTTCACAGCTCACTCCTGGGCTCAGGTTCAGCCACCTTTCTTTTTTTATTATTATTACATTTTTTTCTTATTTTTAAATTTTTTCATCTATTTTGATCATATTATTTCCCCTCCCCTAAGCCTTCCCAGATACAAAAGGATGGAATTTTTAAAATTGATTATTTATTTATTGAGGTAGGATTTCATTATATTGTCGTGGCTGTACTAGAACTTGCTATGTTGACCAGGTTGGACTCCAACTCACAAAGATCTGCCTGCCTCTAGAATTAAAGGCATGTGCTACAAATAAAAGATGAGCTACATTTTTTTTCCTTTTTCTTTGCAGCAATTTGTTTTTATCTTTTTAAATATGTTTTTAATGTTTTATGTACATTATCTACATATGTGTCTGTATTTATGTGTCAGACTACAGGGGGTCAGAGCCCCTGAACTGGAGTTACAGACACTTGTGGGTGCTGGGAATTGAACCAGGTTCCCCTAGAAGAGCACCCAATGCTCTTAACTTCTGAGCCCTAAAATTCATTTTTATTAAAGTGCATGTACATGTGTGTATATAGGCACACAAGCCCCATGAGGATGGAGAGACCAGGATGCCCCCAGACCACTCTAACAGGCTTACCTTTTCAAGCTTCTGGAGACACAAGCAGCCAAACTCCACACTACAGGAAAAAAAAAAAGCCCAAGATCAGACCATACAATCCTATCAGTCCCTGAGTTTGCCCCAAGGTCAGGCCACAAAATCCCACAAATCCATGCACCCCGTAAAGCTCCACCCACTCCCCTGTATAAAGTTGGCCTCCTGCTCAGTTCTCTGCTGATTCTCACTGGAGCAAGGGTTGTCACCCTCTTGTGTTTTTCCCAATAAATCTCACATGAGGAGGCTGGAGAGATGGCTCAGCGGTTAAGAACACTGACTGTGCAGGGCAGTGGTGGTGCATCCCTTTAATCCCAGCACTTGGGAGACAGAGGCAGGCAGATTTCTGAGTTCGAGGCCAGCCTGGTCTACAGAGTGAGTTCCAGGACAGCCAAGGCTACACAGAGAAACCCTGTCTCGAAAAACCAAAAAAAAAACAAAAAAACAAAAACAACAACAACAACAAAAACCCCACTGACTGCTCTTCCAGAGGTCCTGCATTCAATTCCCAGCAACCACAAGGTGGCTCACAACCATTCGTAATGAGATCTGATGCCCTCTTCTTGTGCAGTGTGATATTGTGGTGTTCCTTGGCTCCTTCCTGCCAGGATTCCTTTCCCCTTAGAGCTCTAACATCTACATATATGTCCACACATGAATGTGTGCTTGAGGAGGCATAAGAGGATGTCTTCTCCCTAGAGTTGGATTCAGAGGTTATTGTGAAGCTCCTGCTATGGCTGCTGAGAACAGAGCTGCAGACTTCTGAAGAATAGCAAGTGCTCTTAACTACTGAGCCTCTCTCCTGCAGTGAGATCCGACACCCTCTTCTGGGGTGTCTGAAGACAGCTATAGTGTACTTACATATAATAAATAAATCTTAAAAAAATAGTTGTTCAGATATTTTTTTGTTTTCAAGACTCACTGTGTGCTCTTGCTGTCCTAGAACTCGCTCTGTAGACCAGGCTGGCCTCCAACGCATAGAGATCTGCCTGTTCCTGCCTCTCAAATGTTAGGATTAAAGGCATATGCTGCCATATTTGGTCCTTGGCTATGAAATCATTTTGTGACCCAGGTAGGCTTGGAACATTGATATGCTTATCTGAACCTGAGTAACTGGGATTCTGCCACCAGGCCCAGCTTCTAGTAATTCATTATATTATGATGATTATTGTTTTGGGTTGAACTGATCACATGCTGCTCCTATGTTGGTCTGGGAGCTAGAGAAATGGCTCAGTGGCTAAGAACACTTGTTCTTGCAGAGAATCTAACTCTAACCCTAACCACCCACATAGTGGCTCACAATCATCAATAGCTCCAAGAGGACTCAATGGCCTTTTCTGGCCCCAAGGGCACCAAAAAAAAAAAATTGTCAGTTTAATTTGGTAACAAGTTAACATTTTAGTACATCAAGTCCCTGCTTGTATTTGGGGATGATGACACATCTAAGCGTGGTTTTGTGTTTGCTGTTGCTTTCTAAGTTGTGTGTGTGCACATATGCATGTAGAGAGAGTTGGGCACATGCAGCGGTGCATGTGTAGCTGTCAGCTGGTGACTCTTGGGAGTCTTTTTTCTTATGTCATGGGACCTGGGGTTCAAACTCTGGTTGACAGACTTCTCCGTTAGTGCCTTTGCCCACTGAACCATCTTACCAGCCTGACACTTAGTAAGAGTTAGGCTGAGCATGGTGACACACACCCTTAATCCCAGGGCCATGGAGGCAGATGCAAGAGGCCAGCCTAGTGTCCATGTAAGTTCCAGACTACCCGGAGTACATAGTGAAACCCTGTCTGTACTCCTTAAGCAGTATGCTGCAAAATCTGTCAAAGTGGCTGGCTCCACCTTCCTGCTCCAGCCTATGGCTGCCATAAGATGCCCCCACAGGAAATATCAAAAATGGCACCTCAGCTTGCAGCAGTCACAGGAGCTGTCTTCAGGAGCTGTCCACAGGGCAAGCCCTTTCCTGCCTCAGCCACAGCCAACAGCTCACAACCTTTGTAAATGCCATCTCAGGAGCAGATCCACAGATATGGTGTCTCAGCCAAAGCTGCCTGCAACCAGAAAGGACTTCCCATCCTAAACTATGGGCCCAAATGCAGGGAAAAGGAGAAGAAAAAAAGTCACTAATCGGGGCTGGAGAGATGGCTCAGTGGTTAAGAGCACTGACTTCTCTTCCAAAGGTCCTGAGTTCAAATCCCAGCAACCACATGGTGGCTCACAACCATCTGTAATGAGATCTGATGCCCTCTTCTGGTGTGTCTGAAGACAGCTACAGTGTACTTACATATAATAAATAAATAAATCTTAAAAAAAAAAGTCACTAATCCCTGAACAAGAAAAACCCACCAATCCCTGATCTTACAACAAAAACCCACCTGAGCCCAAAACCCCACTAATTTCTGAGCTCCCCAAGCTCAGGACTTGAAATCCCATCAATCTTCAATCTGGAAATCTCTGCCCTGACAAGCTCTGCCCCCTCAGGAATCCTATATAAGCACTGCCCTTTGTTTAATTCCCTGCTATCTGCTCCCAGGGTCCTCCAATAAATCTTTCTCATGACATTTGCTGCCTGGAGTGACTCGTCAGAAGAAGCCACGAAGAAAAGACGCAGTGAAGAGCAGAGGCAAACAGGTGGAGCAGACCCGAGGCTCCGAGGCTCAGCTGGGAACGCCCCATCTTAGGAACTGCAGTGCTCTGCCGAGGAGGCTTCCTCTCAGAGCTGCGTAGGTCTTTGAGCTGAGGATGTGCTTCCCTTGGGGCACTGTCCACCTTCCAAGCTGAGTGGCACTTGGGCCCTGTGTCTCAGGACACCCTTCCACTGGGATACCATTTCCCTCAGATCTGTATGGTTCCTGGGCTTCTGAGTCCCAGGATACCCTTCGATCTGAGTAGAAACACACAGCCTTAAAATGGATTTGTTTTTTAAAGATGATTTCTCTGTGTAGCCCTGTTTCTCCTGGAACTTGTAGACAAGGTTGTCTCAAACAGATCTGACTGCCTCTGTGTCCCAAGTACTAGGATAAAAAGCATGTGCTATATTAAACAATATTAAAAAATGAGTAAATTGTATTTCCAGGAGTCTCTGGGGTGGAGGTGCATAGGAAGTCAGGCTTCCCAGATCCAAGTCCAATTATCTTCCAGTCTTCCCTTACAGTTGAAATATAGTCTGTGTTCCAAAATGCGTTTACATTCACTACCACTTCTGGAAGTTTATTTTCCTAAGACTCAGAAGACATAGAACTCTCAATCACTGCCTGCACCATGCCTGCCTGGATGCTGCCATGTTCCTGCCTTGATGATAATAGACTGAACCTCTGAATCTGTAAGCCAGCCCCAATTAAATACTGTCCTTTAAGACTTGCCTCAGTCATGGTGTCCGTTCACTGCAGTAAAACCCCAACTAAGACACCTGTATGTAACTGCACCACTTGTGCATGCAATGAATGTGTTTTGGGCCAGAAGTGGTGTGGACAGTCATTAGCTATCACAGAGTGGGTGCTGGGAATTGAACCTGGGTCCTCTGAAAGATCAGCAAATGTTCTGAAACACAGCCATCTTTCCAGCTCCATGTTGATTTTTCATATGTATGTGTCTGTATATGTAAGTGTGGATGCTCACAGGAGCCAGAAGAAAGTGCTGTATTCCCTGAAGCTGGAGTTACAAGTGATTGTGAATTCCTACCATTTGGTTGCAGGGGATGGCTAGTCCTCTGGAAGAGCAGTAATTACTCTTAGTTATTGAGCCGCTGATCTGGCCCTAAAATATTTATCTTCACTAATGTGTATGTATCTATACATGTGTGTAGGAGTGTCAGTGGAGGCCAGAAGAGGTCATCAGAGCCTCTGCAGTCAGAGCTATATGTAGTTGTTATGGGGAGTGGAGAAGGTCTGAATGTGTGAACTTCTGAGTGAATGTGTCCTATTGAGTTGACCCAATCATATCAAGGACTCTCAGATCCATAGAAAAATGGCAGAGTCCTTCCACATCCATAATGGGCATGTGAGGCTCAGAGGAGTGGCAAAATCTTCCTTCTGGTCCATGTGCTACTGTTAGTGTGTGCAAACAGTGGTCACCATGAAGTTCAGCAGATATTTACAACCTGAACTGTTCCCTACAGAGTTGGATCCTTACAAGATTATCTAAAACAGCCCCCTTGTTCAGCTATATGCAATAATCTGCCTCTCTGTTCCACTATATAAAAATCATGCTGAGTTTTCTGGGTGCTAAGGATCCTCCATCAGAGAGCCAAGACTACCTGTTCCAGCTTTCCTGTGTGTCTATGTGTTTGTCTTCTCTTCAACCCTTCATGACCCAGTAAGGTTCACCTCTAGAGCCATGCAGGGTGACATTAGGTTGTGATTCATCTGACATGGGTGCTAGAGACTGAACTCAGGTCCTCTGGAAGAGCAGTGAGAGTTCTTTTTTTTTTTTTTTTTTTTCGAGACAGGGTTTCTCTGTATAGCCCTGGCTGTCCTGGAACTCACTTTGTAGACCAGGCTGGCCTCGAACTCAGAAATCCTCCTGCCTCTGCCTCCCAAGTGCTGGGATTAAAGGCATGCGCCACCGCTGCCTGGCCGCAGTGAGAGTTCCTAATAGCTAAGCCAACTCTCCAGTCCCCTTATACATCCAAAATTAATCTTAAACTTGCTATAAATCCCAGGATAACCTTGATTTTCTCATCCTCTTGATTCACTCTCCCAAGTGCTGGGATTACCAGAATGTACTGTGCAGTGCCAACCCAATATGTATTTTTCAGCCATTAACATAGTAATTTTTTCAAGAGTGATAACTGAGTAGCCTCGGGGCTCTAAACAGTGTGGGACTCTACATGGGGTTCTTTCTGTAATGACATGTGCACACTTTCCTGAATGCACACACCATGCTATCAGATGAACTTGGTTCATGTGGTGTCTGATACGTACTGCTACCTGGAGTTCATAACATCTATTTGGAATCTTTTAAATTGGTCCATTCACAAATATATCATTATATATGGGGAAGGCCTTATGAGGAACAGTTTCTGGGGCAGTGTGTGTGGAGGGGAGACATTTACTTCTGTAGTGGAGCCACTGGTAAATCGCTGTGCTCAAGCAAGCAGCCATAATTAAACTCAGTGGATTGGACCACATGAAAGACATGAAAGTGGAAGCAGGGCTTAGGGAGACTTTCAGTAGGAGTGGAAGGGATAGAGCTGTGATATTTCTAAAGGGCAATCCCCTGTTGTACCAGACAAAAGTGAAGTTGGGGAGCAGAGGGACTGGATAATTTTATCACAGCAGAAACAGATCCAGCGAAGACATGGACAAAGACAAAGGAAACAGAGGCCAAATTGTCAGAGAATGTGAAGAGCGGAATATTCTGGGGTCCTATAAGTGATGGCTCAAGATACATAACACTATGGGGGTGAGCCCCAAGGGGAGATAGTACAGGTAAAAGGGTATGAGAGAATTAAATAGAATTTTTAAATCCCACGTTACTTCTGTGCGTGCACAGACATTCTCTGCCGTGGGTGTGAGGACAGAGAATAGGAGGTGGTTTTCTCTTCCAACCATGTAGCTCCTGGGGTGTCAACCTCAGGTTGAGCGATCTTGCTAGCCCAGGTTGTATTTGTGTACAGAAGGTATGAATCTTAAGTCATCTGAGTCACCTCTGTATATGCTTCAAGTTGCAATAGTCTATGTGAGATGCCAGGAAGAGCAACTAGACCTTCAGCTATGGGAAGAGGAGAACAAAGGAGCTGGGAGTCAGCTCCTGACGATATGGGCCCCATGAATGAGCCTCCTCAGAGAATGAACTTTCTATAGTGCCACAGAAAACAGAAACAAAACCAGACCTTTGGGGATGCTTACTTTTGTTCTATTTTTAGGAAACAAGCTATTAAAACACTTTTTATTTGTACTTTTTAATGTTCATATTTTAAGTTCAGGGGGCCTAGGATATCAAGTTCAATGTAGGGTTACAGTGAAGTGGAAACACGGTTTCTTTGGAAAGTCAAAAGTTTTGCTGGGGCAAACACATGGAGTATTTTCCTGAAGTGGACACAGGTGAAAGGATATTTTGCTAAATCAAGCCTATAAAAGGACACGGGATGAAGGATTCTTTGCTAACAACATGCATGTATTGGTTCACCTTACACTGCATAGCTGAGCTCTGTTTGTCGTGACTCCATAGAGAGAAACTCACCAAAAACCTTGATGGTACTTTGGTGGCTTCCCGCCCCTTCCCTGAACTCGGGCTGATTGTCAGAGTGATGTCAGCTGAGACAGACTCACATGCTGAGGCAAGACACGTGGTGGGGCCAGACCTGTGATGGACACATGATGTTTGGAGGGAGTATAAACAGGACTCAACAAAGAGTGAGGGAGGCTTGCTTGCAGAGCTAGCTTTGCAATGCTTCTTGGTAACGTGTCTTTGTTGATCTTCACTTCGTTGAGAGAGGGACAGCAAAGAACTTCTGTTGTGGTCCTGGTTGCTCCTGCTGATTTGTGGCAATTCGGCTAAGGCCTGGCTGTTTCTACTAGGTAACGCCACTGTTACTGTACTGTTTGCTATCCTGACACTACTGAACTAGGTGACTGGTCGATTCAAGACCAATGTTTTCGAGTAGATTGAGCTGCTGCTGTTGATTCCTGTGAAATGAACTGATGATTTCCTGACAACGCAGACTGGATTTGCTCCAAAGAGCAATTTCTAACAGGCCCACTTCCCCTGTGTCCTAATAACCTTTCTTTTCTACTGCCTCTGGTGGGAGGTGGACTAGAGGGGAGGTTAAAGCATTTAAAAACTCATATTAAAAGTAGAGTTTAAAAAAACCAAAACCAACAGTACACTCTGGTGCTAGCCAATTCCAAAGTCTGGGAGTCAAATAAGGGAATTCTCTGCCCTCCTTCCTTCCTCTGGTCCTTGTGTCAAATTCCCATTGTGGTGAAACATAACTGCCACATAACTGAAGACAAGGATAACAAGGCTTGCAGCTGTCATGTATATTCCAGCAGAGAAAGTCTCAGATGACAAGATTGATTCCCAGAGTCAGAGAAACCACTCCCATATGGAGATCACTGGTATGTTAACACAGGCAACATCCAAAGTGATAGATAGCAAACACACTCCTCTTCAGGCTCCTCCTCCCTTCTTCCTAGGAAGCTGCTAGTAACATGCATTTGGAGAGGATGGTTTGGTTATTTTCCCACAGTGACTGATGGGGAACTAGACAGGTCAGATGTGAGGCAGTGGACTATGCCACCACAGAAGAACTGGTAAAGTTGTAGTAAAGTTCAGAACCCCAATAAAACTCATAGCAGCAGAAGTTCAAACTAGCTCTGGGAGCACATGACCAAGTGACACCCCATTAGTAAGACCATGACAATCGGTCAAGTAGAGACAACACCTGAATCCCTTCTCCATACAGATAGAGCATCCCTAACTGAGCCAATAGGAAAGTACCTACCCCTGGATTCCACCACACCCCAAAATGTTTTTTTAAGATCCCTGTCCATGAGGAATAAAGTGCATGAGTTATTTTACCAAAGATCATCTGAAAGTACCTGTCTTATTGAGCTGTAACATTCTAGGGAAGTTTCCTATCCCAAAGCTTTAGTCACTGGATCTCAGAGGCTCTGACTTCGGCTTCTAGTTGTGGAAGAGGCCCAGCAGCCTCCCTGCCTTGCTCCAGCTCCCTCATGGAGAACCGTTACACCGGTCATTCTGACCATGTCCAAGCCCCGAGAGACTTTCTGCCCCTGCTGGCTGCCAAAGGATTCCCAGCAGGTTCCATGCCCCTGTACACAGACCAGCATCGGGCATCCAGTCCTGGGGCCAGAAGAGTTGACTCACTGCAAGTGATACCCACACAAATTCAACAAGACCTCTGACTGGACGCTGAAGGTGAGCCCACTCCCTTCCCCAACTCTGGAGAAAAGCAACTTGATCTTCTCCTGCTATGCTTTCACTCAGTGCCACCATGTGGATTTGGACAACTCATGACTTCTGGCCAGAGCTACTCTCTGGTGTGAGCTGAGGGTCCCTTTAGCCCCTTTCTAAAACCTGACCACCCATAACAGGCATTGGCAAAGACTCTGTAATTTCTCCTTAAAACAAAACCACAACAAACTCTGGTAAAACAGCAGCCAGTTAAAGGACACCAGGTGTCTGCCAGTACTTAAATCTATGGGAAGGCTTAGCTTTTTGGACCTCTGAGGAATCCCAATGGCTGGATGGAAGAGGGGGGACATCCAGTTTCCCCGCAGGCAGGCTAGGACACACAGGAGTAGGAAAGGGATTCACCGCACTTTGGAGGAAGAGAGAGTCATCAGCCATGTGACATCTCTGGTGGAGTGACCATTGGGTTCTTCCCCAGGCGGGAGATTAGAAATTCAACTAAGCTGAGGGCAGACATATGGTATTGAGCAAGGAGTAAAGGAAAGGACACACTAGCTGTGGGAGGTTTAGAAGACCTCAGCAATTGAGCCATAAGGCTGGAAATTGAACTCAGGACCTCTGGAAGAGTAGTCAGTGCTCTTAACCACTGAGCCAGCTCTCCAGCCCAGCAAAAACTTTTTGCAGCCTATTTTTAATGAAGGTTCAACCTCTCCTCTAGCCCACCACCCACCAGAGGTAGTGGAAGAGAAAAGTTATTCTGATATGGGGAAGTGGACCCGTTCAGCAATAGTTCTTTGGGGGTGAGCTTGAGAGCCTGATCTTCTTGGGCAGCAGTTCAGTCCCATAGCAAACATCAAATAGGGTTCAGCAGCTGCAGACCAGTCCTCTAGGCAGGCCAACACCAGGCACAAACCAGCAGCTACAGTCCAGTCTTTTCAGCAAGTAGACACCAGGCAGGTGAGTTCAATCCTGAAGAAAACGCCAGGCTTGCCAACTGGCCTGAGGCCTCAGAAGTGACAGGCTGCCACAGGAACCTTACGAGCAGGTCTTGGGCTAGTTTTTCTCAATGGCTGCGTTACCACAAGTTGAGCTCAACAACACTATGTAAGGCAGGCCAATGCATGCATGTCATTAGTGAAGAAAAGCGAGGCTTAACAAACCAAATGAAAGCCCCATGCTCTTCTCCCACTGTCTATGGGGTCATGTTTATACTCCTTCATCACAGGTCCTTTCATGTGTTTGCTACATCCAAACATCCTTTCACCTGTGTCTGCTTCAGGAAAACATTCTTTCACATGTCTGCTTTAGCAGGACATCCTTTCACCTGTGTGCCCCGGTGAAACATTTGACATAAGTAACTTTCCGAAGAAACCAGAAGTTTCTATTGCAGAGCCTCTTCAATATTTACCAATGGGGAAAGGGAGGAGCTACAGCAGGATATACTACTCCCTTGAGGATGTACCAACCCCTATTCTACGATTCTGAGAGCTGCGCCACCACTCTCTGCAACAGACAGAATTATATGCTACCTATCTAGGCCCAGAGGAAGTCAAGGGCCCCTTAACCTCTTTTCAGACTATGTATATGCCGTCAATTTGCTCCCCTGGCTGTCAAGACCCTTGGTCAAACTAGACGCCAACCCACTTTCCCCTCTACTCATATAGGTCTTCACCCTCTTAAGGAAACAGCCTCCCCATCTACCTGTGGCATGTCAGACCTCACAGTCCCTTGCCAGGCCCGATATCTGAGGGAAATGCCCTCACTGACCAAACTGCCTCAATGGGAACATTCACAGCCTGCACTGAGCAAGCAGACCGACTCCATTCGTGCACACACACAAACACGAAGCGGCTGCATGCCAACTTCCCCACACCCCTCCTGCTCAATGCCAAAGGGCAACAGAGACATGCTCCTCTCGTGCAGCCCTCACTACCACCCCAGCTTTACAAACGATGGGCACCAATCTCCGAGGCCTTAAGTCCACTGCCTTATGGCAAATCAATGTCACATATTCCCCAAATCATAGACAAATGTTTTTGTTGCCATAGGTACATACATTTTTTTTTTTTTTTTGGTTTTTTCGAGACAGGGTTTCTCTGTGTAGCCCTGGCTGTCCTGGAACTCACTTTGTAGACCAGGCTGGCCTTGAACTCAGAAATCCTCCTGCCTCTGCCTCCCAAGTGCTGGGATTAAAGGCGTGCGCCACCACCGCCCGGCGGTACATACATTTTATATGGTTTCCAGCCCACATGAGTGAAAACTCTAAAAGGATAATTCTCCATATGCTCTCCACCTTTGCTGTCATGGGCATTTCTCAACAAACTGATAATGGCCCTGCCTTCACCAGCTCTCAATCCAAAACCTGTGGACAATGGGAAATTGCCTACCATACAGGGCTAAGGAATAGTAGAAAAAACACATCAAACCCTAAAAGCCCAACTTCTAAAACAAAAGACAACCACCTACCCATCTAAGGTACAATTAATGAAAGCTCTGACTACACTAAATGTATTTAACATCTACAAAAACTCCAAGCACCTTCCTATCTCCCTCCATTAGCACCTCATCCCCCATCCAAGTGCAACAGGGTGATCCTTTGGATGGGATTATGAAGGGAACAGACCCTCTTTTCACAGCCTAAGAGGGGTTTCAATTGTGTTTTCCCACAGGACCAACCTAATCCTATCTGGGTTCCTGCCAGAAATGTCTGACACCACCACACAGATCAACAAGATGGCCTGCCTCTCACTAACAGATCTAGGAAGAGGAGGAGGAAGAGGAGGAGGAGGAAGAGGTACTTAGGAGCCTGAGGCAGGGGGAGTTTGAGGCCATCCTGGGACACATGGCTCAGGTTGGGTAGGCTGTGGCATATGCCTGTAACCCCAGCTTTTGGGGAGGTTGAGTCAAAAATATTGTTACAAATTATTCAAGGGCAGCCTGGGCTACATAATTTCAGGTCAGTCAGAGCAAAAATAGCAAAACTCTACTGTGGAGAGCTTTTGATGCCACTTCTAGAAATGTGGTATTTGTCTCTGGTCTCCGATAAAGAAGTAGGCTCAGATAAGAATATTAGAAATGATGACCATAGGGCTTTGTTGACTGCTTTGCTTGATTACTGCTAGTAGTGTCCTCTTTGTTTATTGCCTTGCTTGATTACTGTGTCTTTGATCTAAGAACTGACCATGTTTTGGGGGATGTACCTAGATTAAATAAAAGCAGACTGGGAAAAAAATAAAGCCTGCTTCAGCCTCAGCACTGGCTAGAGTCATGTTCTAATGTTGTCTAATTGTCTTTTTCTTTTCAATCTTCACTCCCTCCCTTGAGACCCTGTTAACTGAGCTGGCTTGGTCACTCTACCTTAAAAAAAGAAAAAAGCCAGGTGGTGGTGC
Organism: Tokudaia tokunoshimensis; assembly: GCA_036184795.1. Lineage (NCBI taxonomy): Eukaryota > Metazoa > Chordata > Mammalia > Rodentia > Muridae > Tokudaia > Tokudaia tokunoshimensis. Next base: position 101,798,590 of record BTHU01000010.1, read on the forward strand.
ATGCCTTTAATCCCAGCACTCAGGAGGCAGAGGCAGGTAGATCTCTGAGTTTAAGGCCAGCCTGGGCTACACAATGAGTTCCAGGACAGCCAGGGCTACACAGAGAAACCTGGTCTCCAAAACCAAAAATAAATATGTAAATATTACTGCAAGTGTTGTATTTTTAATGAATAAAACGTAAAGTTTTAAGATTTTTAAAATAAACATCTACGAATCAAGAGATAGGGAGTTTTTTATTTATGTGTATGAGTTTGTATGTATTTCTGTGAGTGTTTTGGTTTTTCTATGTTTTTTGGTGTACTACTTGCATGCTGGATGCCCTCAGTATTAAGAAGGAATCATATCCCCTGGAATTGGAGTTATGAAAAGTTGTGATCAGCCACGTAGGTGGTAGGAACAGAACCTGTGCCCTCTACAAGAACAAGTTCTTAAGCACAGAGACATCTCTTCTGTTCTGGGAAATTGAGGATCTTAGTGTATTAAGAAAAATAGTTGGGCTGGAGAGATGGCTCAGAGGTTAAAAGCACTGACTGCACTTCCGAAGGTCCTGAGTTCAAATCCCAGCAACCACATGGTGGCTCACAACCATCCGTGGTGAGATCTGAGGCCCTCTGCTGGGGTGTCTGAAGACAGCTACAATGTACTCACATATAATAAGTAAATAAATCTTTAAAAAAAAAAGAAGAAAAATAGTCCAGGATAAGGACAAACATCATCTCCCAGCTGCAGAAATGCAAATGGTAACTTTGCATGCACCTGTGTATAAAATGAAGTTCAGCAGAGCGTCTTCATACATGCACATGTGTAAAGCTGTCTTCAGAAGAACCTTCAGCTGGCATTAGGCAGGGTGCATGCTAGTTTTATGAAAGAAATGAGCTTTTCTAACCTAGTACAATGGGTACCTTTTAAGTAAGCCAACATGCGAGACATGGTTTCTTCCAAAGCATCAAGGACTTTCAGTCAGAAGGAAATGTCGTGCAGTGGGAAGTGAGCAGGGCTGTGTCTCATTTTTATGCATAGGCCCTTGAGTGCAGAATTGAAGCAACTTGAACTCTCATGGTTGGGAAGTAGGGGGAAGGAGTTCCACTAAACACAGTACCTAAGTCATTAACCAATGTGAATGTGCCAACTATTCTATAGAGACTGAAGAAAATCCTAACAAGACATGCACAACACAGAGAAGCTCCCTATGAGAAGCCTATGTGAGATCCTTCTAAAATTGGAAGAGGTTTGAGGCTGTTGGAGTCTATGCTTGTCTTCACTGAGAATTTGATAAAGACGTTATTTATTTATAAGGTTTCTGACGTTATTTATTAATTTATTAATTAGGTTTCTGTATAGTACTGGCTATCCTGGAACTTCCTGTGTAGACTAGGCTGGCTTCAAAGTCACAGAGATCATCCTGCCTCTGCCTCCCAAGTGCTAGGATTAAAGGTGTACACCACCACTCCTGGGATTACTTTTCTTTTTCTTAATGATTTTTTATAAAAAAAGAATTATTATATGTAAGTACACTGTAGTTGTCTTCAGATACACTGAAAGAGGACATCCAATCTCATTACAGATGGTTGTGAGCCACCTGTAGTTGGTGGGAATTGAACTCAGGACCTTCGGAAGAGCCGTCAGATGCTCTTAACCTCTGAGCCATCTCTAGTCTTCCCCACCCCCCCTCAGCTTGCTTTAAAATTAAAAACAAAAACAAAGACAGGGTCTTTGAAGCCCTGGAACTCTGGAACTTGCTATGTTGCTAGGCTGGCCTAGAACTCAGGAGATCCTCCTTCCTCCGCCTCATCACAACTCCTGGCCCACGATGTTACTAAGATAGGTACTTTATAGCTAACACACACCCCACCCCAGCATTTTCCAGACTATTTGAGTACAGGATACCACAGAAGGCAGTTTAACCACCATTTCAAAACACGGTGTTCTGTATGCTTATTAACACTGAGCTCCACTCTTTCCTCTTTCCTTAGCTCTCTAGTTTTTTTATTATTGACTAAAAATGTCACATGGGAAATATTTTAAACTTTTTAGGACATCAAGAATTGAGACATCTCTAACTCTTTTGGAACACATATCTTACTTGCTAAATGATCTTGCCGGTCCAGGGCCAGCTACAACTTTATTGTCATAGGCTAGGCTCTGGTTCCTGAGTACCCAGGCAGCATTTTTTTATGCCTCATTAAGTCCTAGAAAGTATTTTAAAGCTTTGTATATACCAAGCTGGCCTTGAAGTCTTGATTCTCCTGCCTACAACTCCCATCTAATGATATCACAGGCAAGGGACACTAGTTTATGCTGTCATGGGCAGCACTCTTATGAAATGGGCTACTTCCTAGTGTTTTTTTTTTCTTTCCAGTTTAATTCAGAAGCATCAATAATCCAGTCTACACTGTCACTTAGTCTAAATTTGTCTGGTCATTTAAACAGGGAAGGTTGCACACATTTCACCATGGACCAGGGGAACAAGCATCTACACTCGAGTCAAGATGCTTAAACCACAGGCCAAAGTCATTGTGCTACAAAATACTTAAACTGCTTAGAAACACTTGGGAGGTAGAAGCAGCCTTTTAAGTGCATCCGTATTCTTTTGAGAGCATTTCACTATGTAGAAATGCTGGCTCCGTTTGGCATTTAAGATTAAGAGAGTGTTTAGGCTGGAGACATGGCTCAGTGGTTAAGAGCATTGACTGCTCTTTCAGAGGTCTTAAGTTCAATTCCCAGCAACCACATGATGGCTCAGCCCCCCTGGAGTTTATTTTTATGTTTCAATCCCTCATCAATGTTTGCAGAAATTAGCTGACTTGCCCAATTGAAAAGCTGTTCCTATATGTCTTCAAAATTAGTCAACAGAAGGGGATGTAATAGTTTATTTTTAAAAAACGTAAACATACAGAAGCATCAGCAAATACACTGAACAATTTAAAAATATTTTTGCGTCTCAAACCCCTAGTTTCTACATCAGAAATATTAAATTCAGAGGCACCCACAGAAACCTCACAGAAGTGCAGGAGTCCTTGTGGAGAAGGCTGCGCTGGAGCAAGCAGCAGAGCTCTCTTGTTGGGTTTGACTGACAGTTCTGGGTACTGCAGCCAGGATCTTGCACAGCTGGTCAAGTGTTATGCCACCAAGCCCAGGACTTAAATCTGGCCTTTAAATACTGAATCTTGGTTTATCCCAAGTGACCCAACTGCCTTTGTAGATAACTAGGCTGGCCTCAAACTCACACACATCTGCCTATCTCTGCATTCCACAGTGTGCCACCATACCCTGCCTAATTATTCTTGAAAAGCTCTTAAGGTTAACTCTGATGTCCTTCATGCCAATGTACTAATTCTAGTTTGAGTGGGCTGCCTGGGTTTTTTTGTCTCTGGGTGTGTTGGAAGCTTTCTTTCCAGATTTCCTAGGAGTAGACAAGGACTTGGTCTCTGGCTTTCTGAATTCCTGCACATCCTTTCTTTGCTTCTTCCCTGAGGTCCCAGGATCTGAGGCTTCTGGAGTCTCTGTAGCCAATAAGGCCTTCCTTTTCTTACCCTGAGGTGTATTTGGATCATATTTCGATTTTGGAGATTTTTTCCCTGTGATATTTTCTTGCATCTGAAAAAAGAAAGAGAGAAAATTAAGTCTAGAACAATAAAGAGCAATCAATATCTAACAATCAAACTTAAGAAGACACTACTGTGTTTGCAGCCCTGTGTATACGGCAGTGTGGTAAAATGAGGGGCTCTTTCCAGCATTAGACATATTTTCTTTCTTTTGGAGACAGGGTCTTACCTGGCTGGAACTCATCATGTATTCCAGGTTGGGTTCAAAGTGATAATGCTCCTGCCTCAGTCTGAGATTACAGGCACATGTGTAGTCTTTAGAGTATACTCCTACTTCAATATCAGAAACATTATACCAGTAGGTTGTATTGTGCTGACACCGAGAACACTGAGAAGTAACATGGACTGATTCTGTGTGTCCTTTTCAATGAACACCTACACATGAGATACACTAAGATGCCCTATTGTAAAGTAGCACAGGCCTTTCAGATTACTCAAGATGCTAAAGTAAGTACATCAGCCTTCATTTGCCTTCCTAGTTCCTGGAATTAACTCTGAACTGTTTTATCACTTAGCAGTTTTGACTTCTACACATTTTTTCCCATGAGACAGTGTTTCTCTTTGTGGAGCCCTGGCTTTCCTCAAGTCTCTATGTAGTCCAGACTCAAACTCAGAGATTCCCCTGTCTCTGGGTCACAAGTGCTGGAGTAAAGGCATGGGACCCCACTGGCATCACCTAGCAGTTTATGTCTGAAACACAGCAGCTACTAGTATCAATAAAAATACCTTCACATTTTCTTTATCTGGAGTTTCTCCTATTGGTATCAGTTGTGGAATTGTTTCTTCACACTCCTCGGTCACTTTCTGCTTTGTGCTTGCCTTGCTGGTCTTTTTCTTTTGGGTTCCTGGGCCCTTCGCTGGAGCATTGCTAACTAACCCACCTTGAGTTAAAAGAGATGCAGCCTTCTTGGACTTCTTCCTTAACATTTTGCTTTCCTTCTTCAACTTTGCGTATTCTCGCTTCCTTTTCTTTAGTTCCTACCAGAACACCAGATAAGATTTTAGTAGGAACCATCCACAGAAACAGATGGCAGAGGTTTGGAAACTGAAGTCGAGTATTCACATGCTTCCCTGAAACATGCATGACTGGTGCACACAGAACACTCTACTTCCAGATAGTCACAAGGCAGTCTGTCTGTTTGCAGGGTGAGAGGGGTTTCAATCTGAAGCTCAGAATGGCTTGCCTTGAACTTGGTCGGTTGGTCGGTCTCTCTCTCTCACACACACACACACACACACGAGTGTAAGTGAAACCTGAAAACAGTATTGTCAGCATGTTAGTATATACCTGCAATCCTAACTCCACAGAAGGCTGAGGGAGGAGGATGGCAACTTCAAAGGCCAATTTGAGCTAGTTATTGAAGTTTAAGACTTAGACTCTGTCTCACACTAAAAGAGAGAATTGTGGGTTTAATTTAGTGTTATAGCACATGTCTACTGTGTCCAAGGTCCTGTACTCAATACTTACCATGAAAATGAATGTATGCGTGCAACTGAGAGGTGAAATGTACGGCCAAGAGAAATTAAGTTCTTGTGCTTACATTAAGAGTCTATGGAATGCTTTCCTCATTAGGGGCTACACTCCAGAATAAATATAAACAGGAAGCAGAGCCCATGGCCATCAAGCCCAATTTTGGTTTTAATCATTACTGATCCACCTGTCCTTTGTGTAAGTGTATGTCCACAGCACAGGTCAACTTAGGGCATTCTTCAGGAGCCACCCACTTGAAGAGAGGGTGTCTTATAAGAAAGCTGGAAGTGGTGACACACGCCTTTAATCCCAAAGGAGGGAGGGAGAATCAGGTTAAGTCCTTGTGAGTATGGGGTTAGCCTGTTGTACAGAGTCACTCCAGGACAGGCGGGCTGAGAAACCCTGTCTTGAAAGAAACAACAACCCGCACCATGCTCTCATTTTAATCCCCGAGTGGGATGTGGGCTGCCTCGGACTCTCTGCAGCAGCTGGCCAGGATTTGCCTCATGCTCTAGCAGCTTTTGCCAGCTGCAGGTATTTTCTTTGATTGTTTATCATTTGGAATTCTGCAAACTTTTCAGAGGACATAAAAAGCTAGGGCAGTGATAGGGGGTGGTGATTACTGGTTGTGGTTTGTTAGTAGTATGCTCAGAGAAGAAACAAAAGGATAATCAGATTCAGGGATCCCCCACCTCCCATGACAGGTGTGTGTGTGAGTGAAGTGTGAAGCTGGGGGTGGGGCGGGGATAAAGATGGGAAAAGAACCACAAAGTAGGAAAACTCAGCTACACCCAGATGTTGCTTTTATCAGCACCATAAACTCTCCAAAAATCCCTTAGGTCTTTTTTTTTTTCCCCCAAGACAGGGTTTCTCTGTATAGCCCTGCCTGTCCTGGAACTCACTCTGTAGACCAGGTTGGCCTCAAACTCAGAAATCCTCCTGCCTCTGCCTCCCAAGTGCTGGGATTAAAGGCGCGCACCACCACTGCCCGGCCCCTTAGGTCTTAAGTCATCAGGTTAGGGGTGTTAAAGCACATAGGTCAGTGGGCCCAGCAGCTACTTGGTTCTCAACCTCTTCAGTGTGAGATAACTTGTTACACTGAGATACAATATTACCTTATTATGGATAGAGACAAACTGTCACCAAAACATTTGCTGTTTGACTGTGCACTTACTATAAAGATAGCTAGATGAAAACCCAGGCATGGTGGTGCACACCTTTAATCCCAGCATACACTCTAGAGAAAGAGGCAAGGTGAGTTCAAGGCCAGCCTGGTCTACAGTCTATGACCCTATTTAAAACACAACCAGCCAACCAGAAAAAAAAAAAAAAAAAAAAAAGAACCAATAAAATTTTCAGCCAGGAGATGGTGATATACACATTTAATCCCACCACTCAGGAGGCAGGGCAGGCAGCTCTCTGAACACAATGTGTAGAGACCAAGAATGCCCCTTACAGGCTCTTTCATTTGGATACAGTCATTAGGGAGTGGTACTATTTGAAAACATTAGGACATGTGGCCTTGATGGAGGGAACATGCCTGCTGCCTGCATATCTGGCTGTGGACCTCTCAGCTACACTCCAGCACCGTATCTGTCTGATGCTGCATGCTGCCTGCCAATAACTTAACCTCTGAAACTGTGAGCAAGCTCCAAATAAATGCTTTAAGAGTTGCTGTGAGCTGGGCGGTGGTGGCGCACGCCTTTAATCCTAGCACTTGGGAGGCAGAGGCAGGTGGATTTCTGAGTTCGAGGCCAGCCTGGTCTACAGAGTGAGTTCCAGGACAGCCAGGGCTATACAGAGAAACCCTGTCTCGAAAAAACAAAAAAAAAAAACCAAAAAAAAAAAAAAAAGAGTTGCTGTGGTCATGGTGCCTCTTCAGAGCAACAGAACACTGACTAAGACATATGTAACTCCTAGAAATAAAAACATGGAACAGAAACAGAAATGAAAAATCCAGTAGAGAATAACATGGGCAAAGAGAATTCAAAACAACACTACTCCATATCAGTTTTAAATCTCCTCTTCACCATTCATCATTCTGTTTTGGAAATAGCACCTGTAGTACTATGCCTATAAATCAAAACTAAGTTGGGGGCTGGGAAGAGGGTTCAGTGGGCCAAGGGTTTACATACAAACATGCCAGCCACATAGAAAGATGGGCACAATGGTTGGCACTTGCAATCTTAATTATAGTTGGCTGAGTGCATACAGGATCCCTGGAGCTCTTGGCCAGCTAGTCCAGCCAATCAGTGACCTCCACTGAAAGATCTTATTTCAAACATGAAGATGGATAGCAACAGGGGAAGATATTCAATGTTGTCTAGCACACAAAATTAATAGTCTTGTTGGGGCTGTTGAGATAGCTCAGTGGTTAAGCTATCTGCTTTATCAGAGAACCCAGGTTGAATTCCCAGTACCAAGATGGTAGCTCACAACTCCAATTCCAGAATATCTGACTCTCATAAACATACATGCAGTCAAAACACCCAGGCACACATATAATAAGCCTGAACATCCCCCTTAAGATTGAACCCATACACTAAGCACATGCCTTACCAAAGCTATCTATACCCTCAGCTTTAGATTAATTTATTTGAAACAGGGTCTTATAGCTTAAGTTAGCCCTGAAATTGCTGTGATCCCTCTTGGCTATATGTTATTAGGCCCCACACAATATTATAACTTTTATACTAACTTGTTTCTTCACACTACGGAAGGAAATGATGTTTTCATCCTGAGATGTGACAAATGAAGAAAAGATGGGAAGGGAAACCGACTTCTCAGTTTTCAGGAACAAGAGTTTCACACTCTGCCATTTCTGAAAACAAAGAAATGATGTCATTTATACACACTCTGCTTTTTTTAGAATGGCAATCAGACTCATGCACTTGCCATACTGCACCTCCGGCAATTTTTCTGAAAGCATTTCTGAGACAGCCAGGATGTTGTCAACGATGTGCTGAATCTCCATTCCAGTGTGACCAATACGGACTGTACTAGAATTTAATAAAGCAATAGAGTAAAGATTTTAATCTTTAACTTTTGCATTTTAAAACTGCAGTCCCTGAAGTAAAACACCACCATGCTGAAAGAAACACATCCACAGGTTGGACCACGAGATGGCTCTTTGGGTAAAGGTACTTCCCACACAAGCCTGACAACCTGAGCTAAAGCCATGGACTTCAATCCCAGCAACTTCTGTGTACAGAGAGAACTGACCCTGGAACCTGCCTTCTGACACCTACACTCAAATTTACAATGGTAGTAAGTTAGAACAAAATAGGAAACCCCACGTTGACCCCAAAACTGTTCTGGGCAGGAATCACCCCAACAAAACCACTGACACCTCATAGTTTGCATGTCCTATCCAGCTGAATATTTCTGAAGTAAAGTTCTTATCTCTCATGAATAACTTATTTTAGCAAAGACCAAAGCATCTCTGCACTAAGGGACAGGGCATAGGAAATGAATGGGAGGCCCAGTAGGACTCCTGTACCACTGGACCTGCCTATTCCCTCACCAGAGGCTCACTGTGGTGGCATTTTATGGAGTGTCAACTGTTCTTTTTTCTTTAGTCTGACACTGGCTGTCTACTCCGTATGAACATGTGTGTAAAGTTGTCTGCCCATGTGTAGAGGAGGAAGAGACAAGACGGGGAACCATTGTGCTAGGCAATAATCAAAGAAATTCGAACTCACCATGCAGTACAGGTTACCCTCAAACCAGAGGACCTCTTAGCTCAGGCTCTCTTGTGGTTGGATAATGTGAGCCATTATATTTGGTATCTCTAACCTTCTTTGACACCAGCCTATCACTGAGGAAAAGGTAGGAGGCCAGGCCCAATGACAACTCCTCTTATTTAACTGAAACCAAACAAGGGGCTTCCATCTTGCAGGCAGCATGATGATAAGCTATTCATATTGCTTGTTATGCTAAGCCTGGACCCACACACTGACCCCATCTTTGACCACTTAAGGTTGGAAAGGAATTATTATCCTTTGTTTTTAAAGCTGGGTGTAGTGGCACACAAGCCTTCAACGCCAACATTCAGGGTAGAAGTCAGAGAAATTCCAGGCCAGCCAGAATGATAGTGAGACCCTACGTCAAAACAACAAGAACTGTTATTTTAATAATTTATCTTGAGTTAGGGTCTCAATATAGTAGCCCCAGTTGGGCTGGAACTCTCTATGTAGACAAAGTTTGCTTCTGACTTAGAGATACATCAGTCTTTGTCTTCTCAGGGCTAGGATTAGAGGGATGTGCTACCATACCTGGTTTATTTTATTTACACGTATGTGTGTCTGTGCACGTGAACATGTGGGTGCCCTTTTATCTTTTTTCCTTCAGAGCTGAGACCTGAACCCAGGGCCTTACGAGCTAGCTCTACCACTGAGCTAAATCCCAAATCCTGTGGGTGTACTTTAGGCCCAGAGGATATTCAATCCCTAGAGGGAGAATTACAGGCTGTTGCGAGCCAAATCTACCATGGGTGTTGCAAATCATACTTGGGTTCTCTGAAGAATAGATGAGCCGTTTCTCCAGTCTTCTTTTTATTTATCTAATGTGTGTTTTGTGTGAGTGTCACTGGTCAATTTGCAAGTATCCGGCTGACTCCAAAGGTTTTTTCCTTAGCTTGGGGTAAGGCTCTACCTAGTTCAGGATCCTGGACGAGGAAGAAATCAACACGTAGCTCCTTCCTCTCAGCTGAAACATTCCTCAACAAGGGGAGGACAGCAGGTCTGAACAGGTACAAAACTGAAAAGCCTCCTCCCCAAAGCTATCTAAGCGCCAGACACTTTCCATGGAGTTGCCAGCAGCTGCACAGAACTCTAGTGGTAACATTCCCATGACAACCGCATGCTGGGGGACGCCCTTCGTGACACAGCTGCTTATGTCAGTTCAGACATGTTTCTGTAAGTAATATCACATGTGCCACTCTAGGTTAGCACACTAAACTCACTGTTCATCAAATAGACCTGTACAATCACTTCCTTGGTCTATGGTTCCTGCCCTACCCAGGGTGAACACATTTGTTCACCTCTCTCCAGGAAAATCAGACAACAAAGACTATGAACTCATTAATGGGGGATTAAAGTTACTTCTGAAGCTCCCCCCCCCAGACGACTTAAAAAAACAAAACAAACAACCCATGAATAAAAAAAAAAGAAAGAAAAAACCCACAACCCATGAATGTTCCTTGTTACCTGCAAGAACCACGCTTAGAGATGTTTAAGACAGTCCCTGTGATACATCGGTCAATCTCTTTGGACAGATTCTTTGCCAGAAGGTTCACAGATACTGGAACTCTAAAAACACACAGGCATCAGAACACTGGGACACACAGAAAACCCCACACCATTCAAATCCAGTCACTGCAAATAAACTCACTTCTTCCTCTGATAGAAATGCCTTCCTATGTGTGTGGGCAAATGCCGTCGAATTCTCTCATCAGTAATAAAGACATCAAAGCTGCCCAGGAGGCGGAGCTTGGCTTCGTAGGCTTTATATTCTGTTTTCAAAGTTTTAAAAGGGATAATCTAGAATAAAAAAAAAAAAGTTAAGCATCTAAAACAGGAGGAGAAATATTTAACACTTCTTACTCAGACTGGTCCTAGAGCCATATGCCCCTCTCAGATTACTGAATTCCTAAGCAGTTAAAATGTGCTAGAGGCCTTGACAAATGCTGGGAGACCCTGAGAGGAATGGTCAGGGAGCCTGGATAAAAACCCAGTATGTCAGCCAGGCACTGAAGCACATGACATAACTTGTTCTTGGGTATCTCAGGTTGGAGAATACTAACTTTGCGGGTAGCCCAGGCAATTGAGGAAGATGCTATCGTAAACAAAATAAAATGAGCTTCAGAGACAGCTTAGTGGTTAAAAGCACTGGCTGCTCTTACAGAGGACCTGGGTTTGATTCCAGCACCCACACAGCAGCTCGTAGCCATATGCACCTCTCTTCTGGTCTACATGGTGTGTGTGTTGCACAGACACATGCAGACAAAACACCCAGACACTTTTTAAAAAGCAAGGGTGTGTGTGTGGGTGGGTGGGGGGGGTAAGCAGTACCTGGCGTAGAGGCGTACATGCTAAATTCCGGCCTGAAGAAAGTTCTGAGTTGGAGGCCAGCCTGGTCTACATTGCAAGTTTGGGGTAGAGTATTGTTCTAGCATGTGTAAGGTTTTGGATTCAATTTCTACTACCAGGAGAAATAAAAAGAAACAGACTACAAAGATACACAAATAATCACAAGCCAGAGCCAGACATATGATGTTCTTCAAATACACAAAAAAATTAGGTTTTTAAACAATCTGCAGTGGGATTATAGATGGCTCAAGGGCTCTGACAATTCTTACAGAACCCACGGAAACAACTTTCTACAACTCCAGCTGCAGGGAACCCCATTCTCCCTTAGCCACTGTGCTCAAGACAATTAAAAGATATAAAAATCTGACATGCATTTAGCTTTTCAGACACCAATCAAAATAGCATCTTTAGCAAAAGCTGACAATTACATTAAAAAGAGAAAAATGGGCTGGAGAGATGGCTTGGTAGTTAAGAGCACTCGATGCTCTTTTTTTTTTTTTTAATTTAATTTAATTTTATTTTTTTAATTTACATTCCAAATCACTTCCCCTTTCCCGTTTCCTCCCTCCCCGAAAGTCGATGCTCTTTTTTTGTGGGTTTTATTCCCCACACCTATCAGGCGCTCACAACCACCTGTAACCCTAGCTCTGGAGGACATCAAAACCTTTTCTGGCCCTGGAAGACACCTGTATCCACGTGGTGCATGCACATGTTAGGAACACACATTCATAGCCATAAAAGAATAAATGAAAATTACAGAGAAAATAGACTTAAAAGATCAGCAATATATCATACTTCATTTTTATTAAGTCTTTGAAAGGACTTCAACGCATCAGCACATCCTACCTGAGAGATAGTGTTAACTCCATGTTTTTTCAAAAGCTTCTTATAGAAACCCTTTGTCTGTTCAGGTGAATCACATTCATCTTTTGTGAACAGACATACATCTGAGGATTCTGAGAGAATGCTATGAGGCAAAGATCTGCAAAACACGACAAACAAGGAGCAAAGTGTTATTCCAGAAAGTACATGGATTATCCACAATACGTGCTTACCCTCATTCGAAGCCATTGTTGACCCAGGAGAGCTAATGGGAGCTAACGGGAATATGCAAAACAGGCAGGCCAAATCAATCATGGGCAGAAACATGGATGCCACACCTAACAACCGGAGCACAAGCTCCAGGACCAACATGGTAGGGAGCTATGATTCTGACTTCCACATGTCAGACAGACACAAATAGATGCTCTCTAAATTTTTTTTTTTTGGTTTTCTGAAACAGGGTTTCTCTGTATAGCCCTGGCTGTCCTGGAACTCACTCTGTAGACCAGGCTGGCCTCAAACTAAGAAATCCGCCTGCCTCTGCCTCCCAAGTGCTGGGATTAAAGGCGTGTGCCACCACTGCCTGGTTCTAAAAATATTTTTATTTATTAATTTTCATGTCATGATTTCTCTATCTGTCCTAGAACTAGCTCTGAAGACAAGGCTGGCTTTGAATTCAAGAGGTCTACCTGTCTCTGCCACTTCTAGCTCTAAAAAAAGAAAACATTGGGCTAGAGAGACCAAATGCAGTACTGCACACATTCAGCAGTTAAGAGCATTTGCTGCTTTCTCAGGAGATCTGATTTCTGTCACCTGTACCTACACTGAGCTGCTCACAACCTCTTATCTCTGCAGTCCAGATGATCTGACACCCTCTTATGGATTCTGCAAGCACTGGACACATGTGGCCCACATTCTTACACTCAGATTCACAGAGTTTTAAAAATTAAAAGGTAGAGGGGCTGGTGGAAGGAGAGATGGTTCAGCGGTTAAGAGCACTGACTGCTCTTCCAGAGGTTCTGAGTCCAATTCCCAGCAATCATATGGTGGCACACAACCATCTGTAATGGGGTCTGATGCCTTCTTCTGGTGTGTCTGAAGACAGCTACAGTGTACTCATATACATAAATCTTAAAAAAAAAAGCTTTAAAAAAAATTAAAAGGTGGGCACCTTTAACCTCAGCACTCAAGAGGGAGAGGCCGATCTATTATTTTGAATTTGGGGCCAGGCAAGCCTTAGTAACAACAAACCAGCCAAAAAAGCAAATAAAACAAACAAACAAAACCAACCAAACAACTCTCAAAGGATAAATAAGAACTTACACTCTGACACGAAGTTCTTTCTCTGGAATTTTCCATAATATCACCATTAAAAATAAATTTTCGCTCCCATTCAACAGCAATTCATTATTATTTTTTTTGGACTTTGAGTGATCAAACAGAACTTCCACGGCCTTTCTAATCTGCAGAAACAGAGAATTAATTTATCAATCTATGATAATTGCCCCCATAGACATATTGGTTTCCTTTGCTCCTTTGGGGGCAGTGGGCATTTCAAGAGAGGGTTTTCCTGTATAGCTCTGGCTGTCCTGGAATATGTAGTCCAGGCTGGCGTCGAATCCAAAAGATACGCCTGCCTCTATCCCGCGCGCTGGAATTAAAGGCATGCGCCACTAAGCCTGGCACTTCTCTTTTTATTGGGCAAATTTCATTAGCATATTAGGATCTTACAATTTGTACCTAGTGCAATCTAAGAATCCGTCTAAAACATCTAAGTACCTGCTTCCAGAATCTGTTCACAAGTTGTCTTTTCTACGTTAAGAGAAAGGGCTATTCGGAAGCTTCTCCTGCCCTCTACGAGAAAGGAAACGGTCAGGAAATGCGCATAGTGCTGGGAGCATTTATCGAGCGTCATGTGCTCGGCCCTGCTAAGAACACTTTGTGCATGTACATATGAACGGAGCGCAGAAGCCCACTTTCAACAGGAGGCAAAACAGGTTATAAATGTGAGAAAAGCGAGCCCGCTGGGGAGCGTTTTCAGAGGCCAGCCTCGAGCTCTGGAGAGCCCACGCAGTCGCGGGCTCACTTGGTTTCCAGGCCTCTCGCCCTGCGGCTAACGCGGGTCCTAACCACCCTGCTTCCGAATCGTTGTCCCCAAAAGCCACTCGCCTGCTCTTTGTCCAGCTGTAATAGAGCGGTCGGAGTCACTTGCATCTCGGTGGTGGTCGCCGTAGCGACCGAGGGACAGGTAGAGTCGGACGCCGAGCCCCTCATGCCGCCTCGTGTGGATCTCAAAAGTCAGAGTGCATGCGCAGCCCCGATGGCCGGAACCGGAAGGCAGACGGTAAGACTGCCCGGAGACTAGTTACGTCATTTCCGGTAAGGCGCGGAATTAGATGCTGGGCCCGCCCTCTTGAGTAGTTGGTGTTAGGACATAAGAGTTCTCCAGTTATTCTAGTGCATCGTCTTCTTTCCGTCCAGCTCTTTTTAAGGCTCCAGGTCTAGCAAACCATGTCGCTCCTCTCCGGAGGACACCGAGCGAGCGCCATAAGGAGAGACTAAAGCCCTCTCTTCAATCCCGTGCTGTCTTCTGAAGAGCGGGAAGCCGTTGGCTCCTCCACTCCGTTTTGGCTTCAGGCGTCTGTTTCCCCAAATTGGTGGTAGTCCGATGAAATAAAGAGGAACTGCCAATACAAGGCGCGAGATGCTGCGCGAGAAACGAAAAGACGGGTCGGTTTCTCAGGAGCTTCGGCCCAGGTAAGACCTTGAGTGAGTATGAAGGGATAACGCGTAGAATACGCCAGAACGTTTTAAGAGTAGTTGCCAGGCATACCCACTGTGCTGTCCTTGCCTAATACCGTGTATCTGAGGTTGTTCTCAGTCAGTACAGAGAGCTCTGAATAGTACCACCAGTTTTTATTTTAGTTTGGTTCGAGACAGGATCTCTATTATGGAGACAGGCCAGTCTGATCTCGAACTCACTGAGATCTTCCTGCTTCAGGTTTCAGAGTGCTAGGATCAAAAGCATCCGACAATATGCCCCCACTTAAGTCAAGATCTTCCTATATAGCCCAGGATTACCTGAGTGAGCCTCCTTCCCTACGTCTCAGATGCTAGATTTATAAGAGTGAGTGAGTCCCCTGTCCCCCATTTTGCACCGGCCCAGTTACATAATTTATTTAGGAACTTTTAGGTGGATGTTAAGAATAATGACAGGCTCCCCTGAGCTAGCTGTGTGGAATAAAATGCTCTCCATTGTCAGTTGTTTTCCAAAAGTGCTCTTTATATGAAAGATTCATGCTCTGCTAGTGTCTGATGAGGACCTTGTCTTAATTTAACTTGTAGAATACATTTTTAGAAAAGTCATTGGCACCTGCTTCTACTTGTCTATGTTAGAATCTAGTATAAGATGGACTTTTAGCATATTGCAATGAGTTGCTACATTGGGCTTGAGGTATACAGGCTTCCTAACACATTCCAAAGAGCCTTGATGGTCTTAGGTGTTCTTTTGCCTGTATTCAAGTTTGAGAACCAGACTTTTTTAGTGTCTCTGTGTAACAGCCCTGGCTGTCCTAGATCTCTCTTTGTAGGCCAGGCTAGCCTTACACTCACAGAAATCTGCCTGCCTCTGTCTCCCAAGTGCTGGTCATAGGGCTTTGTTGTTGTTGTTGGTGGTGGTGGTGGTGGTTTGTTTTAAGAGATTTATTATTCTTTATTTTATGTGTTTGGATGTTTTACTTGCATGTATATCAGTGCACCACATGTGGGCAGTGTTGGTGGGGGCCAGAAGAGAGTGTTAGATCCTCCTAGAACTGGAATTATAGATGGTTGGAAACCACCATGCTGATGCTGAGAATCAAACTGTAGTCTTCTGGGAGAGCAGGCAGTTTTCTCAGTACTCTTAATGCCATCTCTCCAGCCCCAAGCACCAGACTTTTGGGCCAAGGAAATTACATGAATTCAAATGATAGATCCTTGAGGCATTTGGAAACAGTAAGTGACTAGAGCCAAAGAATTGCAAATTGAAGAGACTGCACTTACACGTGAAAGAAATAAAAAGTACTAGTAGCAAAGGAAAAGCGATGGATTGCACTGTAGTAAAATTGATCTGGTTGTGGTATTGCAAGGTGGAAGATCTAGAACTCTTTGATATTCTTACTTTCAAGTAATGGACCTTCAACATACACACCTCTTTCAATGTAAGCTGATTTAGTGACTTGGTTCTTCCTAAATAGTGTATTGGAAACGTGATAGGATGTCAAGCATGGCATGGTACTTGTAATCCCGGTACTGAGGGACCTTCAACAGAAGAATTGCAGTGAATTCTAACCCATTCTGGGCTATAGAGCAATATTCTCATCTCAGTGTCATTTCTGAAATTAGACATGATTACTATCATGCATGTAATTTTTGTCTTTACAACTCCTTCTCATTCACTCATTTGTAAGGTGGCCCTAGAGAGAAGGAAGCCAGATGATATGTTGTGAGACTACTTTGGCAACCAGCTAGTCACCACATGCATGAAGGTGGAAGTAAAGCCTTCTTTGCAGACACATGAGAGATTCCAAGTCAGAATCATTCAGCTATGCTGCTCCTAGCTTTCTCATAAAAACCAAATAAGCCTTTGTTAATTTTTGCTACCAAAGTGGGTGATTTATTCTCTACCAATAGGTATTTGATAGACATTTATAGTCCTCCCACTCATATATTCAACTGTGTAATTAATATTTAAATTTTTGTACCTCATATTCACTAAGTTTTACCATGAATTCATATGATTCCCCTCAACTTGCTTCCCTTGTATTTCCTTTCTCAGTATTGAGAACTTCTAAGACAAATAGAATTATTTTTAAGTCTTTTCTCTTCATCCCTCAGTTTGCAGTGTGGACTTGGTGGCTCACATCCCTAACATCAGTACTTAGAATAGAATTAGGAATTTCAGAGTAAGCCTTAGCCACCTGGCATGTTTGAGGTCTGTCTAAGCTACATGAAACCATCTCAAAACAAAACCTTTGAGATACATGAAATCCTAGATAATCCACAAATTCGTGAGCATGACAAATGAGCAATACTAATTATTTTTTTATTTTTTATTTTTTTTGGTTTTTCGAGACAGGGTTTCTCTGTGTAGCCCTGGCTGTCCTGGAACTCACTTTGTAGACCAGGCTGGCCTCGAACTCAGAAATCCGCCTGCCTCTGCCTCCTAAGGGCTGGGATTAAAGGCGTGCGCCACCACCGCCCGGCTGGCAATACTAATTATTAATAGGATTTAAAAATGAAGAAAAAGGAACAGATTTGGAAGTTATGGGAATGAATTCTTTGGTGGGATGACTTAGCAGGTACAGATACCTGCCATCAAACCTGTAACTTGACTTTGGTTCAAAGAATCCACATCATGAAAAGAGAAATCAGATTCCTGCAAGTTGTCCTCTGATTTCCACATGTGAGCTCTGGCCCATGAGCCATGGCACAGGTGTGCCCACATGAATGTACACACACGAGAAAATGCAATTAAGAAACAATTTTAAAAAAATATTCTTTTTCACTATTTCACTTTTTAAGGTTCCAGTGCTATATCTAAGTAATTATGGGATGCAGAGAAAGATGTTTCTGAGAAAAGAAGAAAGCTTAAACATACCTTCATAGGGATGGTTACAACTGTGGAAATAGATGAGAAATATAGAGCCAAAGCAGAGCCATCAAGAAATCTTTAGTTGTGGGTTAGAAGAGAAGAGAGCTAATGAAAAGAAAAGAAAATGTGGGTTGGGGGCGGGGGTTACAGACCCAGCATAAGAATGGCCATTTTCATCCAAACTACCACACTAATTATCACAATATCTCATATCAATCTCCTCAAAAATCTCCTCGCATTTGGAACATTTTAATTGATGGATCAACAGACAGCAACACTATTAGAAATAATTGGGAAATATGGCCTTGTTGGAGGAAGTGTGTCACTGAAGCTGAGCTTTGAGGTTTCAAAAGCTCAAGCCAGGCCAGGGTCTCTTTCTTCTGCTGCCTGTGAATTTTGGATGCGTTACTTCTCCAGCACCACATCTGCTTGAATGCCACCCTACTTCCTGCCATGATGATGGACTAATAACCCTCTGAAACTGTAACTATAAGAGTTGTACTGGTTATGGTGTCTCCTAACAGAAATAGAACATTGATGAAGACAGTTTCATAGTTTTCAACTTGATGCAAGCTAGAGTCATCTAGGAGGAAATCTCAGTTGAGGAAATGCCTCCATTAATAGAATTGACTAGTAGGGAAGTCTATAGGACATTTTTTGGATTAATGATGTGGATGGACTCAGCCTACTCTTGGTGATGCTACCCTGGGGCAAGTGGGCCTGAGTTGTATTAGAAGGTAAGAGAAACAAGTCAGGAAGCAGTGTTCTTCCATGGTCTCTGCTTCAGGTCCTCCCTTCAAGTTCCTGCCTTGAGATCTTACACTGATTTACCTCAGTGTTGGAATATAACCTGAAAATGAAATTAATTCATGTATTTTGGTCAGTGTTTTATCACAGCAGTAAAAATTAAAGACAGATGTCTTCCTCAGTTGCTCCTTCATCTTATTTTCTCAGACAGAGTCTCTGACTAACTGAAAGTTTGCTGTTTCATCTAGACTGACTAGCCGGCAAGGCCTTGCCATCCACTTGTCTCAGTCTCCCAGTTCTGGAGTTAAAGACATGCAGTATCATGTCTGGCTTTTTACGTGAGTACTGAGAATACAAATACAAATACAGCAATCATTATACTTACTGAGTCCTTTATGTAGCATTTATTGAATTATTTATAAGCACTTTGCCCAGAAAAAGAAAAGCTAGCTTGCTTCTTTCTTTCTTTCTTTCTTTCTTTCTTTCTTTCTTTCTTTCTTTCTTTCTTTCTTTCTGACAAATTCTCTTTTTTATAGCCTTGACTGTCCTAGAACTCACTATGTAGGCAAGGTTAGACTTGAACTCACAGAGATGTTCCTGGCTCCACCTCCTGAGTACTAGGAGTAAAAGCATTCACTACTATGCTCAAAATGAACCTTTCAAGGTAGTGACCTCATCTTTAAATAAGTAGGGCTAAATTTGCACTTCCCCTTTGTAGTTTACAAACTTGGACAAAATACAGTGAACAAAGTGTCTTTTAGTTAAGGTTACTATTGCTGTTATGAAATACCATGATCAAAGGAACTTAGGAAGAAAGGGTTTGTTTTGCCTATGCTTTCATATCACTGACAGGACAGGAACTCAAACAGGGCAGGGACCAGGAGGCAAGAGCTGATGGCAGAAGCCATGGGGGAGTGAGTAAAAACATTAGTGAAATGCTGGACACTGTTCTAAAACCTGTGGAGGAGGAGGATATTCCCACATTTTCAGCTAGTCCAAGACCTGACTATATCTGAAGAGGAATCTACTCCTGCGTACCACGAGTTTATCCTGATTTGTCCTTACCTCCATCTGACTGGCTCTTACCTATGTATATACTCAGTGGATGGGATTGTACTCCTCTCTAGCAGAGTCAGACCCTAGCTATTCTCCCTCTCACAGAAGCACCCCCTAGTGGGTCCCAGCCCCTGCTGGAGGAGGGGGCAGAAAAGGGCAGAGACCCAGACTTTTATGTCCCTTTCAACCAGTGATCTATATAACTGAAAGACCTAGACTCCTCCCTTCTCTGAGAAACCTCAGGCCCTCAGTCTATTGGAAAATGTTTTCATTATCAACCCACCTGGACTGACTGTAAGCAGCTTTTAGGTACTTTTTTTTTACTGCTGAGGAAAGGGACTAGATCATGACTGAGGCAGGAAGGCTGTGATGGGCCCAGGGACCACACACAAGATGAAGAAAAGAGCTGAGTGAATATTGCCCTCCACCTTATCAAACTGGAATCCCTGATAGTGTAGAGGGCTCTTGATGCCTATCACCAGGCACTGCTGACCAGAATGAGAGCAATGACTAGAACACCATGTAATCTTTCAGAAGTATCTGAGGTCATTTGGGAAAATCAGGAATCTGGGCTCCTGGAGCATCTCCAAGAGGCTTTGGGAATTTATTTGCATTGATGCAGATGTCACAGAAAACCAGTGGTCTGTTAACATTGGTTCCATTACTCAGGCGTCCCCAATTTTCAAGTTATAGAACTTTGAAGGGTTTCAAGAAATGAATAGGTCACAGCCATTAGAGATAGCTCAGAAGATCTTTTGACAATGGACATCCAGATGAGAAGAAAGACAAAAGGCTGCCATGATAATGATAGCCATATTCAGAGAAGGACCTGAGGGAAGCTCAAAGTACCTCAGGCAACCAAATCAGCTCTGAGCCAGGGTAAAGAAGGACCAATGTACCTATTGTAAGAGAAAAGGACACTGGAAAATAAAATGCCTAAAAATTCATGGACAAGGAAAAAGAACTGATCTTACATCTCACTGGATCAGATAGATGGGGCCATACCAGTGAGGCCCTTGGAGCCCATGGTCACAGAAAAATAGAGGAAGGCAAAACTCTCTGGTTCCTGGTAAATATACATATAGCCTGTTCAGGGCTTACCCAAACCCCTGGGCCCCATCACTAAGGAGAGAACCACAGTCCAAGGGACCATAGAAACTGGCATTTGCTTCTGGAGCAACTACCAAAAAGTTAACCCTGGACAAGGAACTGTGACTCATTCTTTTCTTGTTATGCCAAATTGTTCACATCTCCTAATGAATAGAGAATTAAGAAAACTTGGTGCCACTATCACCGTGTTAAAGCCATTCTGGACCAAGCGAGTCCATACTCATCGATTCAGGTAAATTTCCCCTTATTAGAAGAATATAAAATGACAGAAATGCATACTGAAAAACTAGGAGCTGGCTACCTACTCCTAAGAGAATTGTTAAAGTTGTCTGCAATAGGCATAGAGACCAGTAATCCCAGAATGGCCTCACTGTGGCTACCAGTTATTACTCAACCCTTGAGTTCAGCTTTGCCTATAAGGGTTAAACAATACCCAGTCTTGAAAGAAACCAAAGCTGGCATTAGAAAATACATAAACTACTTTAGAGATGCAGGAATTTTAGTCCCCTGCTCATGTTGGAACTCTCCACTACCCCCTGTTGTTTAGCCAGGTACTCAAAACCACTGTTCTTTTCAGGGTGTAAGAGAAGTAAATAAAAGAGTAGAAACTATTTGCCTGACTTATACTTTTCTCAGCCCACTGGCTCTAGGAGAAACTGCTGTATCTACTGTCTTAGACCTGAAGGATTCCCTTTTCTCTCTCTGGTACCTGTGAGCCAACTTATATTTGCTTTTGAATTGACAGATCCCAAGACAAGGGTCAATGGCCAATTGAACTGGACTCAAGTACTATATAGAGGTTTAAGAACTTCCTCCATTCTGTTTAATGAGATTTTCAGTGAGGACCTGCTTAAATACCCACAAGGGTACCTGAACATCACTCTCTTGTAGTATGTGGATGATTTCCACATACTGAATTGGAAAACAGTGCCAACAGGTTAACAAGGAATTGCTTGAAATGTTCCTGCAGCTGAGCTACTGAATGTCTGTGAAAAAAGTCCCAGTTGTGTTCCAATAAGGTAACTTATCTGGGATACTGCTTGGAGGGAGGCAGCTGGACCCTGTCCTCCAGCAGAATCCAAGCTATCTTGAATATTCCTGAGCCACAGCATAATAGACAGGTGAGAGAATTCCCTGGTGTGGACTATGGATACCTAACTTTGCAGAAATAGTAAAACCATTGTACCAGAGTCTAGAAGGAAACATCCCCTTGAGCTAGGAACAAGGAAAAGGAGGCCTTCTAAAAACTTAAGGAATCTCTGATGTCAGCTCCAATGCTCAGGCTACCTGATGCTGCTAAATCTTTCTACTTGTTTCTGGATAAATGTAATTGAGTGGTGAAAGGTGTATTGATTCAAACTATGGGACCATGGAGAAGGCCTGTGCCCTATTTGTGTAAACATCTAGACCTGGTTGCAGCAGGATGGCCATCTTGCATCCAGGCCATTGATGCCACAACATTATTGCTACAGGAGACTAATAAACTGACCATAGAGCAGGAGTTGGTTGTCACTACTCCTCACTCCATTGAAATGCTCCTTCAGGAAACCTTTTAGGACTGGGTGTCATACACATGCCTCACCCATTATCAGACTCTCTCTTTAGATGCACCCAGGATCAGATTCTTACCTTTCTGCTATTTGGCTGCTGAAAAAGTATGCTATTATTCATTGTCCAGTATACCTGAACGGGAACTCAACTGAAGCATTATTTGTTGATGCCATGACAAAAAGTGGTCACAGAACCAGTGGGGCCACTACAAATATCAGATCCTCCCTCAACTCTCACCCTCCTGCATGAGCCAAACCTGCTAGAATATCCTATGTACACTATAGAGGAAGAAAATTGGACAACAAGGGTTCACTAAGATGACTGGTGAATTCTTCCAGATAGATGCCCCATCCTGCCAGAAGCCCTGGGGCCATCTTTTCTCACTAATTCATCTGGTACATACCTCTGATTGACCAAATTAAAGGTTAGTTAGGGACAAGTACTTTCTACATTGCCTGGATGAAAGGGTTGAACAAATTATGTGCCACTGTGATGTCTGCACACAGATGGATCTCAGAGGAGAAAAACCAGCACCTATGGGTGTTTGCAAAAGAGGGCTTAACCCGGTGAACACTGGGAACTGAGCTTTATTGACGTTGCTCCGACAAGGTTTGGCTACCAGTATTTGCTAGTTTTTATAGATAGTTTTTCTGAATGGGTCGAAGCCTTTCTCACCAAGTCAGAAAAAACTAATTTCATTACTAAGAAGTTACTAATGGAGATCATTCTCTGGTTTGACATCTCTTCCTTTTGGGGGTCTGACAGAGGCCTGGCCTTCATGGCCAAAATGTCTCAATGCTTAGCTAAAAGTTTAGGAACATGTTGGAAATTACACTGTGCCTTAGGTCACAGAGTTCAGGACAGGTAGAGAGAACAGAACTGTTACACATTAATTAAATTTTGGGCCAAAGGTGGCAAAATTTCTTTTTAGGAGCAGGTGCTCCCCCTACCAGGACAAGCTGACACCATTTGAAATGTTTAGCTAACCTCATTCACATATTCTGGTCAAGGGAAGGCCATAGATTATTGAAATGTCTAATCATTCCTTCAAGTCCTTACAGGCACTGCAGCAGACAACTAGAGAATCCAGAGTCATCTATTACGCCCACCACCTGTGCTACCCTTGACTGAACAGCACACAGGTTTCAACTCAGAGACTTGCCGCTTACCTAACAAGACTCTGGAACCTTCCTGGAAGGGACCATATCCTGTGATCCTGACAACGCCAAGGCCCATCAAGGTAGCAGGGACCGCAGCTTGGATCTACCACTTCCATCTAAAGGCAGACACAACTAGCCAGGAGAAAGGTGACAGATAGAGGGTAATGCAATGTCCCCAATGCCCTCTAAAGGTGTGGCTCATGTATACCTTGAACTCAGACTGGCACTAATTTTGGGAATCTTGATAGGTCACTCCCAGCCAGTTAAAAATATTGAAGCCTGGGATTGGGAGTTGTTTCGAACCTCAGATAGGAAAACAATAGATGTTTTCCAGAATGTCAACTCCCAACCTGTGTTTAAATTTGACCTGTGCGATTTTTTTGATAACAATGAACTTATGGCTGAATGGGCAATTTATAGTCCAGTTCACCCAGGGTGTGGGACCAAAATGCAGGAAATATCCTTCTGGTCTTCGCCATTTTATGCATGTCCAGTTGATGGACCCACACACTGTCACAGATGGGAAAAAGATTATCATTGCTCCACCCCAGGCTGTGAGACTGAGTCTGACCAGGGCGGACATAAAGACCCATACATCTCCATTCAACGGGTATATCCTTCTCGGGATTGCAAACCTGGGACCTGTAATCTCTTTACTTTAAAGATTGTGGCTTGGAATGAATTGAGTGCCAAATACTGGCTTACCGGCCGGACCTGGGGATTTGTACTTAAATTTCAGAATTATGGAAACAGTCCTGGTGTAGAATTCACTGTACAGAAAAAGGTTCCACACTACAGAGCCAATCCCATAGGTTCTGAAAGGAGCTGGTTGTCACAACCAGGGATTAGGGTGTATCCTTTCCCTATCCTCACTCCTCAGGCCATTTCACCCATGGTAGTGAATCTATCCACAGTCATGGCCAAGGAGCTACAGTAATAGCTTCGACCCTATTCCAGAACTCACTTAAAGTTTTATCCCCTAGTGATTCCCCTGAGCTCAAGACTTGAAGTTATTGCATAATTGGATAAATCACACACATCCCAGCCTTTGAAGAGATTATTAGCTTTGTCAAGGTCCCAGGCCTCTCTTTTATGTAGAGATAGGGGTCAATCTCTATTATCATCCCAACCAGAAAATTTAAGTAGTAAAACAAAGAAACTAGACTCACCCTGGGAGATTTCCAAGGAAAAGGTTAAACTCTTCAATTTGTAATTACCCAGCTTCCCATTATAGCAAAACCTGAATACCCATTTGCACATCAACTGGTCTGAGCATCTCTAATGCCCATTAAGGACATGGTAGACGTGTGTTTGAGCTTGCTAGATATGTAACATCTGAACACCTTGAATTTTGGCCCAAGGAAAGAAATCTCTCTATTCTAGCCTGTATCCTCTCCCAAGTAGACATGTATACTGGAGAGAAAGGTAGAAAACTTTTGCCTACATATGAAGGATAATTCCCATTGTGAGGCCCAGCAGGGTCTGTCAGAAAAAAAAGAGAATAGCAATCTCAGCTATATAGTTAAACCCCTCCTCCTGAAAGCAAGAATCACTGGTATAGGTGCCTTGGGAGTGTCAGCTCTAGTTATTGAAGACCAGAATTTTAAAGTGCTCAGTAATAAAGTAGACCAGTACATCTAGCACCTAAAGGACTCTTATCAGGAGACTTGAAAAACAAGTAGTTTCTCTAGCAGAAATGGTTTTACAGAAGCATTGAGGACTAGATTTTAATTGTGAAGAAAGGACATTTGTTGTGCTGCCTCAGGTGAAAAATGTTTCTATGTCAATAACTCAGGAATTAATGGCAAACATTAGATATGGCTCAGAAAAACTTAAGCTGTAAGGGCAAAGGAGTGAGCTGAGGCTTCTTCTGCTTGGAACCAGTCTCTTTTTTTCTTGGTCCCCATAGCTTACCACACCCTTATAACAGCCACAGCCGGGCCCAGTCTTTTACTACGTCTTGGCATCCCAATCCGTCCCCACATTAAAAGTAGAACCAGCTCTGTTAAATAAGAGCCTTGAAGGCTTGGTAACAATCTGTACTTCAACACAAATCAATGATTGGGTTCATAAGACCAAGAGCCAGTGGGAATGTGATGCTGAGGGCCTCCATTTTGTACCCGGTACCGATTTTAGTAGGCTTTGTCCTCTGACTTAAATTCTTGAAAGTCTGTCTTCCTCCCCAAAATGGTGCAACTTGTGAAATGATTAGCTGCTGGCTCAGGCTTCTGTAACTTGCTTATAGCTGTATGCAGGGGGAGTTTCTTATATAGCTGCAAATTCCACAGAACAATTAAGTAATTGTGGGTTTTGCCTTTAAAAATCCTTCCCTCAACCCCTCCTGGGTTGTATGCCTTTGATTTGACTTTAAGACTGCCATCCAGCTAGCAGTTTTAATAAATTTACCTAATTATAATCTGGACTGAGTCTGTGGTCCTTTCCTGTTGATCTCAAACTTCTCACAGTCCAGCAAGGTCTTAATCCTTGTGTGGCAAGTCTTTCTATTGTAAAATTCTTGAAAATTATTTCAGTTTTTCCTGGCCCCTCACAGTCTGGTTTTATTTTTGTTTTGGAGTTGCAGTTACGACGGGATCAGAACCTGGCTGGTTCAAAACTTGAATGTGCTCTGGAAAGTAGAAAAAGGTTCCAAAGAATCAAGTGCTTTGCAGGCATGAATATTTTATGGCTCCTAGAAGTAGCCCATAAGGTCTTTAATAATTGAGACATATGAAGACAAGGATAGGATGCCCAGGCCACCAACTAAGCCACTTACTGACAGGCCAATAACATGATGGCCACTCTCTAGACAGCTAGACCTGTCCCTTCAACTGACCATGTCAAGGCTGTAATGCAAATAATGATGAAGATGGAAAGGCCTCCATTAGAAAGGACCAGTGTACTTATTGTAAATAAAAGAAACATTGGAGAAATGAATTTCCGAGAGGCTCCAATTCAAAGAAGATTCTTCTGGGCTGCAGGGAAAATTAACATTGAATCAAAATGACAGGGTTAGGCTCTACTCTCTTAAGCCTCTGAGAACCATTGGTCACAGCATTAGTGGGAAGCCACCTACTAGTTTTTGGTGATTACTAGGGTAGATGTCTGTTTTAAGAACTCAACTGAGTCCAGTTGCAAACAAAAATGCCAGTTCAGGGTGTCTCTAGTGTGGTCAAGGACTCTCACCCCACGCTAGAGAAGACAATATGCTTCAGATATTTGACCTACTCCTTCATGGAAGTCCTGTGGTGCTTTGCCTGTACTTAAGATTACAACATCTTATGAAAATTGAGCATAACCATCACCTTTACCCCTCTAGAGACTTAAATCTCATTTGTACCTGCTTATGAATTCAACTGTCCTGTCTGAAAAATAATCTCCTAGCCTTTCTAGATCCCATAGCGGAAGCAACCCCTGATCCCAAGAACTTGCTCTAGGATCCACAACAGTTCTGTAAAGTTTATAGGAAGGAACAAACCCTTTGAGCTTGGGAACCCATCACCTACTTGTCATGGTAATACGCCTTTTGGCTATAGCCACAATCATTGGATTGAGTCTGACAGTATTCTATGAGTTAAAGGCTAGGTTTAGGTATTGCTCTTCATATCAAAGTAGTTAGAACCAGACATCCTCACTCCCATACTAGTTGACCTGGAACACATCCTTCCTGTCAGTCCACAAGCCAGAGACCCCAAATGAGCTGCTGATCCAGGATTTCTGGTACAAATGTAATCAGACTGAGACCATCCAACAGATGATCCCTGTGAAAGGACCATCTCCCTGACCTGTACACTTTGCTTATTAGCTCCCTCCCAGCAGACCGTCAGGTCCTGCACCTAAAGGAAACCACCACCTTCTCTATTACCCTGGCAGCAGAGAGTCAGCTCATATTTGCCTTTGAGTAGACAGATCTGACCAGATGAGCTAGTTAGCCTGGACATGATTATGCCAAGGGTTTAGAAATTCTCTGGCATTATTAAGAGAAGCCCTCTAAAAAAGGACTTAATGCAGTGATTTTCAACTTTCCTTTATTTTTTTTTTTTAAGATTTATTCATTATATGTAAGTACACTGTAGCTGTCTTCAGACACATCAGAAGAGGGCATCAGGTCTCATTATGGATGGTTGCGAGCTACCATGTGGTTGCTAGGATTTGAACTCAGGACCTTTGGAAGAGCAGTCAGTGCTCTTAACTGATGAGCCATCTCTCCAGCTCGATTTTCAACTTTACTAATGTTGCAAAACTCATGTTGTGGTGACACCCCCAACCATAAAATTATTTTTGTTGCCACTTCATAACTATAACTTCACTACTGTTATGCATCATAATGTTAATATCTGATACTCAGAATATTTGATATATGATCCCTGTGAAAGGATCATCCTACTCACCCTCCACCTGTTGTGACTCACAGGTTAAGAACCACTAACTTCTGGGTATCTTATTCTATTCAACCTTGCTCTAATATGTGTATGACGTTCAGCTGACCTCTGACTCCACTAGCTGCCTGAAGACACCAAAGACCAACTCAAGTAACTCCAGACACTGGATAATATGTCTCAAAGGAACAGCCTCAACTTTGTAAAATGGAGGTCTCCTTTCTGGGCTATGGGCTCACCAAAGGTAAAAGAACTTTCATTGCCTCTCAAAAGGCAGCTATCCTCTGGATCGCCATATCTCAGACTATGAAGAACTATGTGAATTTTTGGGAGCAGGAAGATACTGCTAGCTATGAATTCTAGGATTTGCTAAAATAGCCCATTCATCCTATTCAACCATGAGGGTTCCAGCTCTTCAATTAGACAAAGGTGGAGGAATGGGCTTTCTAAGACTTAATGTGGGCCCTGACCCCAAGCTTTGGCTTGACCTGATGTCATTAAGCCATTCCACTTTTTCATCCTTGAAACCCATTGAAAAGGGTATCTTGACTCAAGGCACTGAACCCTGGTGGAGACCCATGGCATACCTAGCCAAGCACCTGGACCCAGCGACCTCACAATAGCCTTGTGTGCTATTGCCATGTCTTGGGGTTTTATCGCTGTGAAGAGACAACACTGTGATTACAGCAACTCTTATAAAGGAAAGCATTTAACTGGGGTGGGCTTACAGTTCAGAGGTTTAGTCCCCATTATTGTCATGGCAGGAAGCATGGTGGCAAGCAGGCAGACATGGTGCTAGAGTTGCTGAGAGTTTTGCAGGCAGCAGAAAGAAACTGCCACATTGGGCATAGCTTAAGAGCAAAGCCCACCCCTGCAATGACACACTTCCTCCAACAAGGTCATACCTCTTAGTGCTATTCCCCAGGGGCTACGCATTCAAAAATGCGTACTGTAGGGTCCAGTACCTTTCGCCAAGATCTGACCTTGATGGCCCTATATTGCTGCAGAGACTCTCCTGCTGGGGGAAAGTGGCCTACAGATGATACAGTCAAAAGGCCTGTATCGATATCAAGCCTGCTGCTGTGCCAGCTCCACTGCACATTTACTACCATTCGGAGCCTCAACTCAGCATCACTGATGCCTGATGACCCTAGAGTCTGTCTCCATGACTACAAGGACCTAATGGTTTTCCCAGGCCAGCCACCCAGATTCCCCTTGCCAAAGCAGACACTGATCTATCTCCTCACAGGTAAATGCAGTCTTGTTCACAGAATCCAGAGGCCCGGGACAGTTGTTCCAAAATGCTCCAGTTGTGCTCTGCTCTAGCCTCTGCTCTGGAGAAGGGACAAGTGGGTAAACATCTGTACAAATAACAGGTTGCCTTTGCCACCCTTCAGTGTTCATGCCATGGTTTACCAAGAAAGTAGACTTCTGATTACTGAGCTTAAAAACAAACAAAAACTTTAAAGATATTAAAGATGAGAAAAACATGGTGCAGAGGCAGGTGAATTTTTTTTTTTTTTTTTTGAGGCAGGATTTCTGTGTGTGTAGCCGTAGGTGTCTTGGAGCTCAATATGTAGACAAGGCTGGCTCAGACTCACAGAGATATGCCTACCTCTGCCTCTTTAGTGCTGAGATTAAAGGCATACACTGGAGGCCTTTAATTGAGGTTCCCTCCACTCAGATGACTGTAGCTAATGTCAAGTTGGAACCCAATATGGAATGAAAGGTCCACCTGAGGGGACCAACCCCTGGAGAGAGAGATGCAGGGTTGACTTCACTGAGATGATGCATCCTCACACAGGATGTAAATGCCTATGGGTATTCGTAGACATCTTTCCAGGATGAGTGAAAGCTTCACTACATTTAGAAAGTAACTGCCCTGGTGGTGGTTAAGTTCTTAATTCAAGATGCATCTGCCATTGACTCAGATAATGGACTTACTCAGAATTAATTTGGGATTTTTGTGACAGGGTTTCTCTGAATAGCCCTGGCTGACCTGGAACTATGTAGGCCAGATTGGCCCCAATCCCAGATACACCTGCCTTTTTTGTGGGAATAAAGGTAGTCCACCTGCCAGAGAATTTATTTAACTCCCATTATTATGTGTGATTATTCATGTTCTTGTACACAGGTGAATGTCTGCACAGGCCCAAAGGGAACCTGCCTTATGTTTCCTCTGAGGCCACCCCACCACCAAATGAGCAAGACAGGATTTGCAGCTGTAAACACCACCTAGTTAAAGGACAGGCTTGCTATAGATGAGTCAGCACAGTTGCTGATATCAAACATCTCCAGCTCCCCAAAGACATCCATGCCCAGGTGGAGCCCCTTACAGAAATGGTTCTCCCAAACCAATAAGGTCTAGACTCAGTTTTTATTTCTCAAGGTCTATACTTGGCTCTGGGAGAGTCCTATTCTTTCTATGCTAATTAATCGGGTATTAGAAAAGAAACCCGGGGCTAGAGAGATGCCTTAAGGACTAAGAGCACTGGATGTTCTTCCAGAAGATGCGAGTTCTATTCCCAGCACCCACATGGCAGCTCACAAAGTTGCAGAGGAATTGGCATTCTTACACACACATGCAGACAGACTACTAATGCACATAAAAACAAACCTTTTAAAAAACCAATAAAAGGGGCTGGAGAGATGGCTTAGTGAAGAGCACTGACTGTTCTTCTAGAGGTCCTGAGTTCAATTCCCAGCAACCACATGGTGGCTCACAACCATCTGTGATGGGGATCCAATGCCCTCTACTGGTGTGTCTGAAGACAGCTACAGTGTACCCACGTACATGAAATAAATCTTTTAAAAAAAAATAAACCCTACACAATATAGAGACAATCTGGACCAAAGACAAAAAGAATGTGAGTCCAATAGTTTCTGGTACCATAAAATGTTTGATTGGAATCTCGGGCTCTCAACCCTACTCATTAGCCTCACAGGATCACTGTTGCTTCTCTTCATAGGGCTCAGAGTGAGACCTTTCAAAATCAACTCTGTACAAGTTCTGTGAAGCAAAGGTGCCTCAGTTAAGCTAATGATCCTAAGGATCCAGTATTACTCCTTTGATAAAAATCATAGACTTGGAAGTAACTAGAATAAAGTGGGTGAAAGACATGGTTCAGAAAAGGTCAGGTTATCCTAACTCCACACTTCTCCACTGGAACCATATTTTGCTTTGTAAACACAAGGTTTTTTCTTGTGAGAAATGTAAGATGATTAACAGATCAACGTGTTCTTCTTTCCTTGAAATGATGCTCATAAGACAACAACAAAAAGCCAAGGCTGGACTGATAGCTCTGCTGTTAAGGGCCTTTGTTGCTCATTCAGACACAGGTTCAATTCCCAGCATCCACATGTTCACAAGTCTGTAAATCCGACAATTCTGAGAGATTCAATGCTCTCTCCATGAGTACTTGGCACACACAGGGCACATATACACGCAAAACTACCATATACATTGAGCGAATGATCCCCAGCCTACACCCCTGGTGTTATGTACTTTGTGATGAAAGCTTGCTCTTGGTCGCTGATTTAAATAACAAGGAGTCAGAGAACCTGGGTTAGACAACCAGCACCCACATGAAAGTTCACAAATACCTATTAACTTCAGTTTCAGGGTATCTGAAGTCCTCTTCTGACCCTTGTAAGCACCAAGCACGTACATGGTGCACATAAAAACATACAGCCAAAAAAATGCACATAAAAAATTATATGGTTAAAATTTTACTCGATGCATTTGAAGAGAAATTTTAAGCCTAATTTTAAAAAATGTGTGCACATGCACCTGTTGTCCACATGCTCCTGGAGATCAGGTGATTGTGGTGTGATGTGGGTTCTCGGAAGCACCGAGCCACTTTTCCAGTCCCAATCCTAACTTTTTTAACAGAAGGTTATCTATCTCAAATTACAGAAAGTACACTTGGGGCCAGTGAGGCAGCACAATGGGTAAAAGTGCTGTAGCAGGATAGCCCCATAAGCTCATATGTGAATGTTCGCTTCTTGGTTGGTATATTGCTAAGGATTAGGTGTTGCCTTGTTGGAGGAGTGTGTCACGGGGGTAGACTGCCAGCCCCATTCTAGCTGGTTCTCTGCTTTCATCTTGAAGATGAGGTGTAAGCTTTCAGCTAGTACTCCAAAACTATGCCTGCCTACTGCCACACTCCCTGGCATGATGATGAACCCACCTTCTAAAACTGAGCAACCTTCCAGCCCCCCAATTAAATGCTTGCTTTTATTGGTTACCTTGGTTACGGTGTCCCTTCACAGCAATAGAATTGTAACTAAAGTGCTTGCTACCAAACCTGATTGCTTGTTTTCTGGGACTCACATGGTAGGAGAGAATCCACTATTGTAATACATGCTATGGCTCACACCCGCACACATATATACACAAATATTAAATAAATGTAATTTAAAAACAAAGTACTTCTCAGCTACAGGATGTTTTCTTGTTTCAGGTCATATCTTATTTCTAGCTGAATAATTCATGCAAATAAATGTACAGTCATCAGAATATCAAAAGCTATATCTACAATAATAAATTCTCCACATTTAAGGTTAGCGTGTTGAATTAGTTCTACAGACTTCATGTAAGAAAACAAAGGATGCCAATACAACATGTAAATTTCTTCATGCATCATTAAAATCGTCAAAAAAAGGAGTAAAATAATCTGGAGGGCAAATCAAAACTTTCTGAAACTTTTTTTTCACATAACTATAGACGATAAACTGATACATTACTTTTAAAATACTTTTTAAGTTCCCTAAACTTTAACAATTAATTTCTTTTATTCTTTGGTCATCATTTGTTCTAGTTTGGGAGATCTCCAACCCTTTACTATAAAATGGTGTCTAAGACAACTGATGCTATTTTTCTACTTTGAATTTGTTTAAAACAGGTATCGTATGCTACTTGCTACAAACCACCAATCTGAGTCTTGTACCCATTATATACAGTACCCAAAGCACAAAAATTTAATGAAATTGAATTGTTAACAAGGAATCAGTTATATGTTCTGATGTGTTGAAAGCCTAGTCATTTGATAGAAAGCTGTAAGGTTAGTTGGCAGAGTATTTTAGCATGGAGAATTTGACCTCCTGGTACATACTTGTAATCCCAGTGTTTAGGAAGTAGAGGCAGGAGGATTTAAAATTCAAGGCCAGGCCAGAAGACATGACATTGTGGACTTTTTGTTTTGTTTTAGATTTATGTATACCATCTTCAGACACACCAGAAGAAGGGATCGGATCCCAATTACAGATGGTTGTGAGCCACCATATGGTTGCTGGGAATTGAACTCAAGAACAGCCTGATCTCCATAGCAAGTTCCATTCCAGATAGGGATACATAATAAGACCTGTCCCCAAAACAAAAAGAAAACTGTAATTCCTATGAAATGTCACATTGTTTCTTAAGAATGTTCTAATAACTTAATGTGTATGTATATGCCACATGCTTTTGGGTGTCTGAGGAGTCTAGAGGTGTCAGATCACCTGTAGCTAGAGTCAAAGGCCATTGTGAGCTGGTCTGATTTGGTGGAAACAAACTCTGGGCCCTTTAAAGTAAGTGCTCTTAGTTGATGAGCATTCTCTCTAGCTAGCCCGTATTTAGAACTTTTAGGAGCTCCGCTTTATCACACTCTTGCTTACTAATTTTGTTTAAGCTAAGAGTGGTTTAATATCAGACTCATTACCAAAATTCTGGCCTTTCACAGCTGAAGCAGCAACTTACTGTCTCAAGATATGAGCTGAGTGTGCAAGTCAGGCTGTGGTGGTGCATACCTGTAATCTCAGCAGTGAAGAAGCAGAAACTGGAAGGTGGCCACAAGTTTGAGGCTAGCAGATCCTACACAAGGAGATTCTGTCTCAACCTTCCCTCACCAAAGATGAGCGTACAGGAAACACACTGCTGTCATTCAGTTAACCATGGTATGTACTAGTTCTTCACTCACCCCTGCACAATAAAAAAAAGGGCACATGCCATTTGGTCTCTTGATCTTTATTAAAAATCCTGAATTTTTGAGATTCATAGCTTGGACAGAATAACCATTAGTCTCTCCAGTTCTACTGTTCATAGAAAACCATACTGTGATGTTATTTGTTATTGAGTTATATCTCATAACCCTCCCTGGAGGGTTGTTTCTGTTCTGTAAGGTCATTATATAACCATACAAAAGCCTCACACACCAAGCAAACATGTTTTAAATTCTGAGGTAACAGCCTGTTAGGTCCATCCAACAAGTCTGTTAAATATTTCCAATACCTGATACAAAAATATTATAAAGTATTATAGAGTACAGCACTGTGATTATAAACAGACAAACACATCAAAAGGAAAGATGACAATTTTTATTGTTAAAAAACAAAAAATTTAAACTTCAGTCATTTGAGTAATTGCAAGAGCAGACTAAGGGCTTAAACCTCACACAGGCACCAAGTCAGGCACAGTAGGTAGCTACAGATCATAGGAAAAGGGTTTCTTTCCTACCTAGAACACTCATTCATGCTTTGGAATTAGGCTAAAAACATATCAAACCTAGCCAGTTCTCATCAATCTTGTTTTCTTTTAAAATGTGCTCTAGGTATTAACCAGGTAAGTAAAAACTAGTCACTAAAGCCTGGCCTGAGAGATCCACATTTCTCCTTTAAAACTAGTTAAGTGTGTATATTGTCTGAGATCCCAACACATGTCCCTTCAAATGCAGACTTGCAGGCTCAGACCTGTTTCACCTAATGCATGTGGAAGAAATGGAGGTGAAGACCATCATGTGAGGAGGGCCAGACCATCCAGCTCCAGCACCTTTTCCCCGGACAGCAAATGGAGGTAGCAAGAACTCAGGCTGACATCTGAAGCACTAAGCTAATGTACCTAGACCTAGCCAAGGGGAGCTTCAGGAAGCACAAAGTGCCATTCACCTGTGCAGTCCACAAACCTGAGGTTTCCAGGTCAAGACGTAAAGGGCACAGTGGCGTATGTGGGAGACAGGAGGAGCAATACTGTTTTGGGCTACTTAAGAAATGTTTTCTGCCTGTTCAGGCATAGTGTCTATTTACTTTTCCCTTTCCCCGGAGATTAAGAAATCGTTTTCTGCCTGTTCAGGCATAGTGCCTATTTACTTTTCCCTTTCCCCGGAGATTAAGCTTTCAATCTTTACCCCCCCAGTACTTCCATGCCCTCATAATAATCCTTAGTACACAACTTGGCTAGCATATTATTGTTTCAAGGAAGCATAGGATTAGAGGTATGTGAGAAGTATATTTATTGAAGGGAAGACTCATTAAGTTCTAGGATTCTAAAAGTTAAGAATATCCCAGAACAAAAACCATCAAGTATCAAATCTACCCTATCTGAATTCTGGCAATAAATTGGTTCAGATACAATTGACTAAATTACTACTAGAAAATAACCCTTTCTATTCTGCATACTACAAAATCTAATTTTATCAACTGCTAAATTTAAACCTATTAAGTTATGAGCTGTACATATGTAATTATACTTATTTACCAAGTTGCTGCCATGGCAAGATCTCTTAAGAAACATGATCATGAGTAATTAGATGGCATCTATTACAATTACTGAAAAATTAGGTGGAAGAAAAAAAAATACAGTATTTGGAGATAATCCCCAAAATACAGTTGACTGCTATCTATCTACATAAGTCTGTGAGAGGATTAATTGAACAGTTTATTCTAATAGGGTAGGTCAACAATGAATATAACATCTAATCAGTCTATAGTCAGTTATAGTAGTGTAACTGGAATTTTCACAAGTGTTCTAAAAGTTGAGAAATGCTTAACATTAAAAGCTACAGCTTTGTCCCTTGACTACCCAAAGCAATGAAGTCATCATTCAATGAAGCAGCAGTCAGTGAGCAAGTCTGTGCCAGTAAGCAAAGGTGCTAGAGTGCGGTCATGTGTCAATGGCCGTCCAAGACCATGGAGGAATTACTAGTATTCTTGGAGATGGCCAAAGGAGTTTGGGTGACTTTTTTCCCCCCAAATGTTCATCATGGACCCCTAAAAGTCATAAAACTGCATCTGGTTGCAAGTATAAGCCAAAATATTTGCAGCACTTCAACTGATGGACAGGAATTGTCCAACCAAACTTTCAAAGTCCTACATTGTAAAAGTAGATCTATCTGGTTTCAGAAATAGCAGACAAGCATGAATTATCTTGTTACAGAGGATGGTTTGTACATAAGGTTACAGTTTCTTATATACAATTACCATGTATTTCAAGATGTTTAATATTTAAAAACAAGGAGAAAATGTGTTTAATCGTTTATAAACAAGTTGCTTTGTTATTAAATTTCAGGCAATATAAACTCAGTTCAACTTATGGTTTGGTTTTATATACCACCGCCCACTGGATAGCAAATTATGTATAAACAATAACAAAATGCTGTATTTCCTCTTCCACAGTAAGAAAAAGATGACATTTACAATGTTTTTAAATACCGTCTCTTAAAATTCAATATATTCACTTGAGAGATTAAATAACTTAGCATAAAAGTCATATGATGATCATTAATGTAAAATGGGGCAAACCAAATCATGATGTTAACATGCCTATGTTAAGTATAGCTGAAAAGCATAAGATCTTTAGAACCCAGAATGTGTATCCTTTTGCATTGTCAACCACATAAACAGTTTACACTTGCAAAAGGCAGAATGATAGCACAAAACTGTATTGCTCTGTAAAAATCCAACATCTGCACAGATTTCATGTTTACTTCAGACATTTTATCTCCTTAATGAAATGACTATCTGATATATAACCACTACTTGAAAATGGATGGGTCTAAATGGAGATACATACTCTTTCAAACTTCAAAGTCCCCAAAATGTACGGTGTTTTTAGAATTACCTTGTCCTTCTATTACCTTGTAGAGGTAGGTCTTTCACAGGTGGTGGCCAAGTCACGTCACTTAAGAATCTTGGTAACATGCATACAACATTCTTAAGAGTGTAAGCGTTTTAATAGACAGAACTTGTTTTTTAAAATGTTTAATTTTAAAAGGGAAATATTTCAAAATAATTTCAGTGACTGAATGGTTTTAAAGAGTCATTAAGACTCAAACATTTGCTAATATAAAGAAGTATTTTGTTCTCATTACAGCTTCCATATAGCACAGAAAAATAAAAGCCCAGATATTTGCAGACATCATAAAATTTGAATTTCATGCAATTTAATAGCCATATGTGTAGCTGTAGGCACTACCTTAGCCCTGTCCTTGAGACACCAACTTATTCATCTCTGCAGTTGGCATTTCATTGTATTTTGTTTTGTGACTGGAAATACAGTTGGCTAGGCTTTTTTCTGCAGAACAAGATTACAGGGATGGGCCATACCATTAAACATATTGTTAGAAGGTATCTTAAGAATCATAATGTAAGAGAGGCGAAATCTCACAAATGGAAGCACACATTCTACACAAAGGAGGCCTCTGGCAAACCTCTTCCACTTCCCATTTATTCTCACGAAAAATTTCTGGCATGATAGCTGTAGTAGAAAATCACCCTTCGAGCCGAAACCACCACACCACAATGCTGCACTGTGGTTCATCCAAATCATGGTTAGCAAATTCCAGCTTATAGTTAAGAATAGAGATAAAACCTATTCTGTGCTTGCTTCTATTTACTCCTGTTTATGTTAGTGTGAGCAGTTTGTGATGACTAAATATGTTCATTTAGTCACTGGATTGAGAGATGGCATTAGGCAGCAAGGCTCTTCATCCTTTAACGGTACTGACAATGTGAGGAACCTGTGGAACTGACAGGGTTTCATACTAGATGCATGCAGCTCTAGAGAAGTCAAAGGGTGTTTGCCAGTCTCAACATGCTTTTACTGTGAATTCCACTAATGTAACAAGCTAATGGAGCTCTCTGTAGGGACAAAGTTTCATTAAGCTTTACTTACAAAGTTGACAGTAATGCTGCTTTTTAATTTCCAAACAACTTACTGTGTTTAAGAGATCATACTAAAATATTAATTGGCAGAAAAAAACCACTAGGACCTAGTTAGTGAAGCAATGTTACAGTTGCATAAAGGTGCTTATGTATGCATTAACCATCAATATAAGAGGTCAAACAATCTTTCCTTTAATACAAACTTGAGCAGTGTTTGTAAATGCTCCATTTAAAGTGAGTGGGTAGGAAGAGTTTAGAAAAATCCAAGTAATAAAATGTATTCAATTACTTGGCAGTTAAAAAGCTAATGCAACAATGCTATATTAAGATAAAAAACAGTATTCAAAAGCAATTCAAATACCGAAAGGGTTTCAAATTGAATATTTTATTAACATGGTAGTTATCTTTTTAACATGTGCACACACACTCGCACACTCAGAATGATCTGCCTGGGGGAAAAAAAGACTAACTATGCCTAAGAGGAAAATGAAAAATTAAAAAAAAAATTCTTGTAGGTTTTCATTATTGTAGGCAGTTATGTCCACACCACTTACAAAGCTATTGCCAAATCTGTCCAAGGAAGCGAAGTTGGAAAGGGGGGCAAAATCTTGGGAAAATTCAACAGTGGCATAGCAGAGCTCTCAATATGAGAAAGCTGACATAATGTGGACTTTTGCTGTGAATTTTCTTTGCAAAGTATGGGGAGAGGTTTGCCAATGGGCAGAAAGTAAGAGAAGGCGGTGTGAAGTAGGCTTTTGCAGTCAATTTTCCTCACAGTATTTATTGTGCAGGGTCATCAAGGAAATGCTTAGTCTTTCTCTGGAACCAGTTTCAGAACTTTTCCAATTGCAATGGTCTTACCTAGAAATGAAATTTTGAGGGAAAAAAAAAGGTCTTTTAGTAGTTAACAGCAAGTTTATGTAATGCATTAAGATTATTAACCAAAAGAAAATTTTGTCATTGTGCAAATTCCTGATTTAATATATTTGCTTACCCAAACCATGGTATTAAATGAGTCTTACTGGGACGTGGCCTACCACTACAGAACACCACTTGATGATAAAATTAATAAATTACAGAATATTTAACAACATGGCTAAATTTAAAAGAATCTGCTAAATAAAACAAAACAAAAGGGCCACATATATCTGTAGAGCAACTAAAAAGGAAACCCATCCCTAAGTGATTATAAAGACAGAGCCTGTGGCTCCGTGGAGCAGGCCTGAAGTCCAAACCCACATTCATGATTCCATTCAGGACTCAGGAAAAAGCCTAAACACTGTTATCCTCTTGCATCCTTCCTTTCTTTCTTCTTCTTGTTAGATTCTGTCAGGCCCTATGGGCACAGGGCAAAATTATTTAGAACTAGGCACAGGGAAAATACCTACAATTCTAGCACTTGGAATCTTCTAGGCTAGCTGGGCCGCCTTACGTAGAAAGGATGCCTCAAAGACAAACAAGCAAAAACCTGCTAAACTATTAAGTATAAAAATGTCACTATCAACAAGTTTGGGATAAAGCATTTAAAGTGAAGCCATGACCTAGTCAAGCTTTTGGGGGAAAAAGTAACCAAGAGTTTTATACTGTATTCTCTACCATGGTTTAATATTGGAAAGTACTATGTTAAATGGTTATCTGTATTTTCTGTTTAACTACAGAGCTTTACAGAGTTTTCTAGTTGCCAGACATGGGGATTTGTAATCCCAGCACTTAGGAAGCCAAGGCAGCAGGACTACAATGAGTTGGAGGCCAGCACAGGCTCCACTATGAGACCCTGCCTCACAACAGCACACCGGGCTGGGCATATGCAGGGTGGAGTGCTGCAGGGCTTGTAA
Source organism: Tokudaia tokunoshimensis (assembly GCA_036184795.1). Lineage (NCBI taxonomy): Eukaryota > Metazoa > Chordata > Mammalia > Rodentia > Muridae > Tokudaia > Tokudaia tokunoshimensis. The sequence continues at coordinate 101,837,959 of BTHU01000010.1, forward strand.
GACTACTAGCACTTGCAAAGCAGAGGCAGGAGAGTCAGAAGTGCAGGGTCATCAAATCATCAGGGACCACACAGTAAGTTTGAGGACAACTTGGACTACTTGAGACCTCATTTAAAAGCAACCCCAAAACAAACAAACAAAAAACAAATCCATTTTCATATCAAAGAATTTTCGAACCATTAGAAGAAAATTACAGCTATTCTGTATCAATCATAGGTAGTGTAGAAATGGATGCCCTCCAGAATGTGAAGTACATATTAAATAAATTAAAAAAAAAAATCAAGCCACATAACCCTTATATTCTTCATATTTACTATAGAAATCTTATTACAGAAATGTCTTAGTATATTTAATTTTTTCCAACTGCACTATTACAAACTATTCAAACTATTCTGCATAGAACATTAGTGGCATTGTATGATAATTCTGTTTTTATTCAAGAACAGAACATAAATCTGGGGTTTCTTTGAATCTACTTCAATAAGAACAGTACTTACAAAGAAAAGTACAAAAATTGATATATTCATTCCAAAAAAAAAAAAAAAAGAAAAAGAAACAGTACTTACATAATGTTGATTACTAAAGCCTGAAATCAGAAACACTGAAAAACTCTTACCCTCATCTCTTAAGGTAAAACGTCCCATCTGAGGGAAGTCCTTAAAGGTCTCCAGGCAGATGGTTCCTGCTGTCCTTAAACGAGCAATGCATACTTGATCTTGTTTTACAAAACGGGGTCGAGTCTTACTTTTCTCTCCTGATTTTTTGTCTACCAAGCAGATTAAGGCCTAGCCAAGAAAAGAGGATAAGAAAAAATAAATTAAAATGTTAAATGTAAGTAACTCTGCAAATATAAATAAATGTAACCTAGTAACCTGCAATGGTATTGAATACCTGTAATCCTAATGCTAGAGAAGCCAAAGCAGGAGGAGGATGAGTTCCAAGCCAGCCTAAGCTACTGAGTGGGACCCTGTCTCAAAGTAACAGAAACAGAAGACAGACAGCATGCTAGCTTTTCAGGGAAAAGCACTTGCAGATAAGTCTCTTGACCTGAGTTTGGTCCTCAAAGTGGAAGAAGACAAATGACTCTAAAAAGTTGTCCTCTGACCTTTACACATGAACACACCCTCCTCCCAGAGTGGAAAAAGATAACTATCAGTACTGCTAGTCAGAAGTTATCAGGACACAACATTCTTAAAACCCAAATAAATAAACAAACGTGTTATCCTAAAAACCACACTCACTGTTATTTCGACTTCCTCGATACAGGTATGAATATGCAGCACCGCATTATACCCTGGGCAGATGATGGACTTGTGCTCTATAATCACTATCTGTCAAGTTGAAAACAAAACAAAATCCTCATAACTTTACCGTGTTATTTTGTTGATAGGATAATCAAGTTGCCCAAACTCAGCTCTGCCATAACCATTGCCCTATATGGAAACGGGCAAGTGCCTGGTTGATGTCAGTTCAACAGGCAGATTCCTTCTAAGAAGCCTTCACTGTGTATCACCCATGGAATAAAGGAACACATTACCTAGATGTGATCTTCCCATAGGTTATCCATTTCTCAATACTCAAGGTACAATAAACAAGAGAATGTATTTGGCATTAAAATACAAACAAAAACTTAGTCATACTTTTTGGGGGAAGGATTAAGATTTGAGTTTATGTGTATCAGTCTTGCCTGCATGTTTTGTCTGTGCACCACCTGCACACCTGGTGCACGAGAAGGCCAGAAAAGGTGCTGGATCCCATGGAACTGGAATTATAGGCAGTTCTAAGTTACAGGTACTGGGAACCTCTGTGAGGGCATCAAGAACTCAGCCACTGAGCCATCGTTCTAGCTCCAGTTTAACAGTACTCACAAAGTTCTGTTCATGTTCTACCAGTCATTTGCTCTTATCCTCCCAAGGCGGTCAGGTTAAATGTGAGACCTAAGTCTAAAGACACACTGGCTCTGCATGAGCAGGCAACTATGCTGTAGGCAGAGCAAGGAAATTTTAAGCCAAACATTTATTGATGATATATCACGGTCTGCCTTTATAAAGTGAACATTACTTAATTTTTACCAACAAACCAAAAATAAAATGAAATTTACAAGAAATACTACCTGGTAAATTCTTGAAACTGTGAGATACTATAGTTGTAATGTACAAATGAGTTCCTCTGATATTGGTCTTGTGGCATGTCACAAATACTCAGGATAGAGGCACTGAAATTAAGTTTTAACAACCAGGAAGATGAATGCATTAACTTCTTTACCTGGGCATCAAATGTACGTCCAGAATGACAAAGATTATTAAGATCACAGAGGATGAATCCTGGAAGAATCTCTTCCTCTTCAATTCCTTTCAGTCTGATTTTGAGGTTTTCCCCTGGAGCTACAGAATCTGTTTCTACATCATCAGAAAGTATTCCAAGAACTTCCACGTTGTGCTTAAAAAGAAACCAAAGTTGGAGGTTTTCTGACACATGTCCATTTTATAAGATATAAATGACCTTGATGTTTATTTGTTAAGAAGCTACAAATCCACAAGTCAAAATAAAAATAATATTTTAGCCAAAAATAAAACTTTTGAGGAAAAGAAAGGGGATCGATCTCAGTGGCTTGTGCTCGTCAGCAAGCACTCTGCTACCTGCTGCACAGCTGCCAATGTCACAACTTACTATTTTTAAACATCACATTCTAACAACTTCTAAGTGGAATACAGAACAAACTTCATTTTCAAAATTAAAACACTGTGATTCTTTCTTAGTACAGCCAACCTGACAAGATCGAGAATCACTAGGAGGCAATGTCCAGGCACACCTGTGAGGGATGAGCCCCTGGGCATGCTTGAATAGAATTACTTTAAGCTAACTGATATGGGAAGAACCATCTTTACTGTGACTGGGGTCATTCTCTGAGCTGGGGACCCACACAACCTGGAGAAAGTGAGCTGAGCACTAGTCTTTATCTTTCTCTGATTGCAAATGCACTGTGATCAGTGGCTTCAAACTTCTGTGGTCTTGACTTTCCTGCCAAGATGTACCCTCTAACTAAGAGCTGAAATAAAGCCTTGATCCTTTGAGTTGCTTTGCTCAGCTCTGCAAAACTATATGTTTTATGCATGTGTGTTTTACCTGAATGTATACATGTGCCCCACATGTGTCCCTGGTGCCCTGAAAGGTTAGAAGTGATAACATCAGATGCCCTGGAACTGGAGTTATGTTTTATTGGGAAGCACTGTGTCACTGTTCCAGCCTTACTGCTTTGGTTTTAGTGTTTCGATGTGTGCTTGTCTCTGTGTGTAGAATACTGTGTATGCAATGTCTATGGAGGCCAGAAGAGAGCACAAATCTCCTGGAGCTGGAATTAGGAGGTCATCCTGAGGTACTGATGAATCAAGTTCTCTTGAAGGACTGAGTCACCTCTCCAGCCCCTTCCTTGAGTTGCTTTTCTCAGGGTATTTTATCAACCATAGGAAACTAAAACAAACATCAAATTTAATAACTGGATTTTTAACTCTTTTAAATGTAAATTTCAGAATTCAAGAATTATTTTCCCACAGCAGGTCAATCCTCAATTAAGCATGTATTGGTCGGGCAGTGGTGGCGCATGCCTTTAATCCCAGCACTCCAGAGGCAGAGGCAGCAGGATTTCTGAGTTCGAGGCCAGCCTGGTCTACAGACTGAGTTCCAGGACAGCCAGGGCTATACAGAGAAACCCTGTCTCAAAAAACAAAACAAACAAACAAACAAAAATTAAGCATGTATTTCTCAAAGTTATTTTAACAAGTGAATTTTAAAACTGTATTGTGTAGGCTGGAAAGATGACACTGTGAAGAGCATTTGCTGCTCTTCCAGAGGACCCATTATCAACTCCCAGCACCCAACTGGTAGCTCACAACTATTTCCAATTCCTCACTTCCAGGAAAGCCAACACTTCATGGTGCCGTGGACACCAGGTGTACATACATAATGCACAGATGCAGGCAAAACATTTATATATACAAATAAGAAGTGAACAGTCATGTGCTGCTATGGTCAGCTCGGTACTGTTACTGATATCACTTTCTCTTCTGTTTCACCAATTGGCCATGGCCCTGCATGGGAAGGACGGAGGAGTGATACAGACAAGGGACCACAGCATTATGTGTATTAACAAAAGATATTTACCTAGAAAGCACTAAAAACATCAATTTGTTTCTTGTTATAATTTTAAAATACCACAAAGTAAAAATCATCAAATCTAGCTTTAAACTCACTAACAAGACTTATGTTTTTAATGTTACTCTGGTTTGGGTGTGGGTGGGTGTTGGTGTGCATGGTACATGTGGAAAAGAGGTCAGAAGACAACTCTGTGGAGTGTTTCCTCTCCTTTTTCCTTTATGTGGGTTCTAGGTGTCAAGGGTCAAGTCTTTTATATACTGAGCCACCCTGCCAGCCCTTAAATATTTATTTATTTATTTTTTTGGAGACAGGGTTTCTCTTCTGTATAGCCCGTGAACTTACTCTGTAGACCAGGCTGGCCTCAAACTCAGAGAATCAGCCTCTGCCTCCTGAGTGCTGGGATTAAAGGCGTGCACCACCTCTGACTTAATTTTTTTTTTTTTGGTTTTTCGAGACAGGGTTTCTCTGTATAGCCCTGTCTGTCCTGGAACTCACTCTGTAGACCAGGCTGGCCTCGAACTCAGAAATTCACCTGCCTCTGCCTCCCAAGTGCTAGGATTAAAGGCGTGCGCCACCACCGCCCGGCAGACTTAATTTTTTAAGTTACCTAAGGTACCTCAAAGCCCTATATAACCTATTATGACCTTGAACTGAATCTCCTCCCTATACCTCCCAAGTGCTGAGACTACAGATTTGCACTACCACACCCAGCTTTGAAATGTTTAATTGTAAACTAGATTTTAAAAAGAGCTTTATTGGGCTGGAGAGTTGGCTCAGCGGTTAAGAGCACTGACTGCTCTTCCAGAAGTCCTGAGTTCAAATCCCAGCAACCACATGGTGGCTCACAAGCATCTGTAATGAGATCCAATGCCCTCTTCTGGAGTGTCTGAAGACAGCTACAGTGTATTTACATATAATGAATAAATCCTTAAAAAAAAGAGCTTTATTTATATTGATGTGTATACTATGTGAGTATAGGTGCCCAGAAAGTCCAGAAAACATGCAACCAGAGACAGAGAGATTTGTTAACCTGCCCAAAGTGCTGGAACTAAATTCCGGTATTCTGCAACAGCAGCACACACTCAATCATCAAGCCAACTCATGAGCCCCTAAAATTTACTATCTTTAAGTATACAGCTGGTAGTAGGAAGTTCATAAATGAACGGGTGAAGTTAACAGTCAGTGTAAGCATTCGAACTGCTAAGCAATTCAAAACTGGTCTCTTATGTTGCAAATGTGAAATTACACATACTCAGTAACAGCAATGCATTATCTCTAAGCACTTCACCACTATTTCTAGGGACCTGACATAAATCATGTAGTCCTTGTAGAGCTGGGACTCTTAACTCAGTGGCAGAATGCCTGCTCAGCATACACAAGCCCTTGGGTTCAACTTCCAGCACAAATAATATCTGACTTTTTGTGATTGGCTTTCACTTTACATAATATCTTAAGTTCATCCGTGTTGGAGCATGTTACAGTTTTCTTTTCTTGAAAGGACAGTGAGATTATTTTTTAATCTTTTACAGATGGTTGTGAGTCAACTGACATGGGTGCTGGGAATGGAAATCAGGTCTTCAGAAATGTTGAGCTATCTTTATAGCCCTAAAGTATCAAGAATTTTATTAAGTGAAAGACAGAATAAAGAAAGTTTTCAGTTAATGAGAGGGGTCCTAAATGGACTACCATGTATTCCAGTGAATAGCTGAATAATTTTCTACTGTACATACATGGCCATTTCGGAGCAGTGCTACTATGAGCATAGTTATTCAAATAACTCAGACACACTACACGTTCAGAGAAACGTCAGTAACAGATTACAAAATGATCTTTGAGGGTTGGGGATTTAGGTCAATGCTAAAGTGCCTAACTAGTAAGAGCTAGGGTAGGTCCTTAGCTTGGGGCTGAGAATATTTTACCAATAACAATAATACCCCAAAATTAATAATGATGATGATAATGATAATAATTCTTCCTTGAAAGCACAGTTGTGGATATGCTATTTTGTGGCATCTGAGTGACACAGACCACAGACACAGAGACACACAGGCACACCAGGATAGAGCCTGAATTTTCTTCCATGGCTCACTTAATCTGTGTTGTTGACTAAAGCAGTTACTAACTACTGCAAATCCCTTATTTGCCCCTATTGAGAATGCGACAGGTTGATAGTTTCAAACCTTCATGTTGTACCTTCTTCAAAAAAAGAAAAAAAAAAGATTTATCATATGTGAGTACACTGTCACTGTCTTCAGACACACCAGAAGAAGGCATCAGATTCCATTACAGATGGTAGTGAGCCACCACGTGGTTGCTGGGACTTGAACTCAGAACCTCTGGAAGAGCAGTTGATGCTCTTAACCACTGAGCCATCTCTCTAGCCCCATATTGTACCTTCTAACAGGGTCAAGCTAACCCTTTGTCACTAATTAAAAAAAAAAATTTTTTTTTCTTTGTTAATTTTTTTTTTTAAAAGATGATTCTTGGCTGTCCTGGAACTCTACAGATAAAGCTGTTCTCAAACTCAGAGATCCCCCTGCCTCTGCCTCCCGAATGCTGGGATTAAAGGTATACCTCCAATGTTCAGCCTCTATTTGTTCTTTAATTTCACCTAAGATTAATAATTATTACTCATAAAACCTGTTTGCTTTAGTGGAAATTCCTAAGTTTTTGCAAAGTTTGGGCTCTGTGAACATTTACAAGAGACTAAAGTAAGACAACACTACTAAGTGCTTACCTTATTTGGCATCATTACTAGCTGTTGGCCTTTACAAATAGATCCAGATTCCAGCTTTCCCAGGACCACAGTCCCCATATCCTATTCAAATTTAGGATAAAAAAAAAGTAAAAACTTTCAAGACTTTTATTGCTGATTATAGCAGGTGAATAACCCAAAGTGAAATTCTATGGGAATTATCTATCAAGGAAAAATATTTAGCTTAGTAAGTGATAGAATGCTTATGATTATTCTTAAACACAGACAAGGTAAAAAGTACTCCATAGTAATTTGTCCCTTTGGCCTGAGTACACTTAGATAACAAAGAATGCCTCATGCAGAAACAGCACAGATTTTTACTTTGGAAGATCTGGATCATTTGTACAAATTTAGAAAAAGTACGTATTTGTCAACTTAAAAATAGAGTTAAACAAAGGATAAAAAACTTAAGAAAGTAAAACATGACATGAACTGTTGCTGTCACAATCTAAGACTGAGCCGAGGGCTTGGGATGTGCTGCTTCCTCAAGCCTCTGCGCTGCAAAACAGAGTACCTACGGAACAACTAAAATTCCAACTGAAACCACGAAATCAAAATTTTTTGTAGGCGTTTGAGATGTGTGGAATTGTTTTTGTGGAGACAGGGACTCACAGTGTGGCCCCAGCTAGGCTAGAATTTGCTATGTAGACCAGGCTGACCTTGAATTAAAAGATCCACCTGTCTCTGCCTCCCCAGTGCTGAAATTAAACCCACACCCAATGCACTGCACTCCGACAAAAGCACTCATGGATGGGTGCTATTATAACTAAACGCACTCTTCTTCTGGCAAGGTTACTTATCAATAGCTACCACTTTTAATGTGGAAAATCTTTCAGAACAGCCTTTTCATCGTATCATTATTACAGCTAAAAAATGACTCACTGAAAATATCTAAGCTAAGCTGAAAATCATGGCCTTTCATAAACAAACATTCAAAAGGATAATAAATGTTATTAATAATTTTTCTATAACTTATAACAAAGCACAATGATTTCATCTCCCCTGAAATACAGTAACTTTAATATTTGAGGTACCTTGTACTTATCGACAATTGGCAGCCTGATTGGTCCATCAACTGATCTATTGAAGTTTGGCAAATTATCCAGATATGGAATAAATGGTAAGCCACTGAGAACAAAACAAGATCAATTAAGAAAGTAAACAGAATTTTTAAAAATCTAAGAAGTTACATTATTATAATTTAAACAAAAAATGCCATTTTTCCCATGTACATTTTTTCATTTAACATATTTCCATTTTATGACACTTACATCTTAAAAAACTAAAATAAAACAAAATACCTTTTAAAATGCTCCCCCAGGCCAGGTATAATGGACACAACCCTGTAATCCTAGCACTTGGGACACTTAGATAAGACTTCTCCTCTGTGAGGCAACAGTGTCTAACAAAGCTGTCTGCTTTAGAGTAATTACAAACTAATCCTAAAGTATGTGTAGAAGTTCAAGAGACTCACAATAGCCAAAGAGAGAGAAAGTGGGGGGGAGGTAAGAAAAGGGGCTGAGGGGCTGGAGAGATGGCTCAGAGGTTAAGAGCACTGACTGCTCTTCCAGAGGTTCTGCGTTCAATTCCCAGCCACCACATGGTGGCTCACAACCATCTGTAATAGGATCTGATGCCGTCTTTTGGTGTGTGTCTTAAGACAGCTAGTGTACTCATATAAATAAAATAAATATATTTTTTTAAAAAAAGAGGTAAGAAAAAGAAAGCATAATTTTAACCAATTTTCAAGTTCTACAGTAAGCAAGACTGTACAGAACTAAGATAAATAGTTGAACAGAAGAGAACTGAGAGAGAAAAAAACCCTTAACATTTATGGCCATTTGATTGTAATAAGGGTGATAATTACAGAGAAACTGTACCAGAATAACTGGATACCCATATCAAACAAAATGAACTTAGCTAGGTAAAGACCATAAACCTTACACACACACACACACACACACACACACACACACGAGCTGAAAACTGAATATAAAAGAGAAAAAGGTCTTTTGTTAAATTTTGATGTGTTTTATATTCTCTCTTATGTGTATTTAGTGTTTTGTCTGTCTGTCTGTGCATCATGTGCATGCCTACTCTCTGAGGAGGTTAAAGAGCATCAGATTCCTCTGCCACTAAAGTTACAGATGGTTGTGAGCTGCCATGTGGGTGCTAGGAACCAATTTCCAGGTCATATGTAAGAGCAACAAGTGCTCTTAACTGTTGAGCCTTTTCTCCAACCCTGAAAACCTAAATATCTTAACATTTAATTACTTTAGAAACTAGACTGGCCTTATCCTCTTCTGTAGGGCTATATCTTTGTGACCTTGGATCGAACGATTGATCATTCATTCATTCATTCAGTGTGTGTGCACATGTGTGCATGTGCACGCACACCATAGTTCTCCTGTGGAGCTCACAGCACAACTTGCAGTTTTCTTTTTCTACCAGAAAGTCACCAGGCTTGGCAGCAGACATCTTAATATACTGAGCTATCTCCCTAGATATATTTTAAAAACAAAACATGGATTTGCTGACACACATTTGTAATTCCAGGACTGCTAAGAGAAGATGGGAGGCAGAGATTGGAGAATCACATGGACGGTCATAGGCCAGAGGGAGTAGAGTGAAACAGCAAGAATGAGAGGTTAAGGAGGAAGGGGAGAGAGAACCAACTTGTGCTGAGGTCTCTGACCTCTGCCTAGGTCCTGTAGCACATGCGTATCTGCATTCATAGGCACGATGAGAAACAGGAGGGTTAAGGGAGAATAATAGCTCAAGTGACACAGAACACACTCAGTATGGGCAAGGCTCTAGATTCTACCCAACATAAACAAGCACGAAGAAAGAGAAGCTATGAAGGAATTTAATATAGAATGGAAAAATACTTGATAAGTACTCATCATTTATCTAGTAAGGGACTTACCAAAAAGGACAAAAACCTTTTTGGGTTTTTGTGTACTTGAGTAAGTGGATCTGGGAAATTGAGCTCCAGGGGCCTCATGTTTATAAGGCAAGTAACCTACTAACAATATAGGCCGAAGCCCCATAAAGAATTTCTATCGCTCTAAAGAGACTACACAGGGCTGGGGAGGTGGCTCAGTGAGTTAAGTACCTGCTATGCCTGCACAAGTCTATAGTTTGGACCTCAACACCCACGTAAAAACCAGGCGGTGGCATTCATCTGTAATTCCAGCACTGGGGAGGATAGACGGATACAGGCTTACTAGCTAGTCATTTGAGCCCAATCAATTTTAGGCTCAGTGAAAAACTGTCTCAAAACTCCTGGTGCCAACCTCTAAGCTGTACAAACACGGGCAAGCAGCTTCACATTGTACACATAAGCAAACACCAAATCAATCACTCAATCAATCAACCCCAAAGTTTTTTTTAGAAGACAAAGGTCATAGCTCTTTTAAAACCAAGACTACAGCCATAATCTCTTTTTAATTACTATTGAGATATCTCCATCCTCCCTTTAAAACCAAAGTCAGAACGGTTACTCACATGTACCAAGGACAGAAATCTGATTGCTCTTTAAGATTTGCTCCCGTCAGTCCTGAGCAGGGCATAAAATGAATGTCCTTTTTGGGATTGAAGCCAACTTTTTTCAAAAATGGTACTAGTTTCTCTTTACATTCTTCATATCTATGAATATTTAGAAATAAATCAATTATGCTAACTAAACAAACTACTTTCATCAATAAACAAATTAAAGCTTAAAAAAACTGGAAGTAACAATGCAAACAATAACAAAACCAGTCTTTGCTTCACTAACATGACTATAAAAAACATTCCATCAGAGCATCTAAGCTTACCTCTCATTGCTCCAGTTTACCGTTGGATCATCCATCTTATTAATAAGCACAATTAAGTGTTTGACACCTGCTGTCTTTGCCAACATTGCATGTTCTCTTGTCTGTCCTCCTTTTTCAAATCCAGTTTCAAACTCTCCTTTCCTGGCTGAGATTACCTATTCCAAGAAACCAAGTAATTTATTCTTAGACATTCAGGTCATGTCCAGCCCCCACCAAATCTAGCAGCAAAACATCTACACTTTAACTTCTATAAGAAAGCTTTCCAAGGAACTGAGAGTACATGCGTTACAATGGACACATCCAATCACATGGTGTCTGAATGGCTCAAAGATTTGAGGATTTAATGTGTGGTGGCTGCGGTGGTGGTGGTGATGACAAGCACCTTTAATCCTAGTTCTCAGGAGGCAGAGGCAGGCAGATCTCTGAGTTCGAGGCCAGCCTGGTCAACTGATTTATTTCCAGAACAACTAGGGCTACACAGAAAAACCCAGTCTCAAAACAAAAGAAAACAAAGGTAAAGGAGGGTTATGGATGAGTGGGTATGACTCATTTTTAGAGTTATTTCCATGTGCTATGCCACAACATCAAAACAAATAAATATGGATGCTTTTTCTAATCCTTTAAATTCCCTAAATCTAGGATACATGTGCATTTACTTCAAACGTTTCAGGCTAAGAATGTGACAAAATATGTATTTAGCAATTTCAGGGACCCGAGTCCAATCTCTGGTATGCGTGAGTGTAGAGTCCTGCTAAGGCCAGAAGCATCAGATACCCTTGAATCCTGAGTTACAGACAATTGTGAGTCAATCACTCAACATGGATGCTGAGAATCAAACTCAGGTCCTCTGCAAGAGCAGTATGTGCTATTAACTACTAAGTCATCTCTCCAGCCCCTACTGGATTTAATCTCCAATACTACAGACAAAATAAAACAAAAAACTCTAATAAGAGTATATGCTGTGCATACTTGCAATCCTAGCATTTGGGAGTCTGAAGCAAGAGGATAATGAGTTTGAGAAGAGCATGTACCACCAAGAGGGAGGGAAAGGAGAAACGGAAGATCGGGGTTAGCATTCAAGAAAACACTAAATTTAGACACATGGATAACAGCAACAAGAAAATGTTTAATTTATTTTTAATAAGTAAATTATAAACAGTTCCTGGGCAGATAAGAGTGACAGAAATGACTAGTGTGTATGTCATAATGCACTACAACTTTCAGAGAGTGATTAGAATATTAAAGTTGGGGTTGTGGAGCACACCTTCGATTAGAGGCAAGCAGGTATCTGACCAGGCCAGCCAGAGGGACATGGTGAGACTCTGTTTCACAAATCAGTGACAGAAAACTTACATAGCAATATTCGAAGTCCATTGGTTCAAGCCTTTTCAATGGAAAAGATACAACCTGGACTATTAATAAATATGCACAGAATAGAAATGTCTTTCTTACCAGTACAGCCAAGTCAGCTTGAGAGGCACCACCAATCATATTTGGGACAAAACTCTTATGACCAGGAGCATCCAGGATTGTAAAATGCTTCTTTTCCGTTTCAAAATAGGCACGGCCTACCTCTACTGTTTTACCCTTGTCTCGTTCTTCCTGATTTGTGTCTAAGGCCCAGGACAAATACCTGGAAGGATTTTTAAAGAATATATTATCTTTAAAAATATTCTTCTACCACTAAACATGTAATTAAATGTGACAACCAGTTAAGTCCACTATTCATCTGTGTCATAATACTAGTAAAATAAAAAAAGAGAATTCAATATGAATCAAACAGAGCATTTCCATAGTCAACTAGTATATAAGCAAACTTTACTCATAAAGGTAAAAGTGTTGGGTGTGATTAATTCCAGTATCAGGAGACTGGGACATGAGGATATAGAATGTTTGTGACCATCCTGGGCTACATATCAAAATCTGTAAGAAAGGTGACAGAAAAAAAGAAAAACAAAAACGAGTCATAGTGCTAACATTGTGTTTTGAATGCACTGTCTCCCTCCCTCAGTCTTGGGCATGGAATGTTTAGTCCTCAGCAGTGCTGTTTAGGGAGGCTTAGAGGGCATGGCCCCATCAGCAGGGAAAAGTCACTGAAGACTGGCTTGGAGAATCTAAAGCTTTCTGCTGCTTCTGGTTTGAGCTCAGCTTGCAGTTCTGCCTCAGTGGCTACCTGCTATCACGGCTCCCAGCCACAATGGATTCGTATCCCTCTAGAATCATAACCCAAATAATTTTTCCTTCAATAAGTTGCTTCTGGTTATGGTCACAGCAAGAGAAAAACAACTAATACAACTAATTCCAAAATCCAACACCACAGAGTGAGATAAATTATCCTTTCTTCACTTTTCTAACTATATGGCAGAATAAAATTGTTACAAAAACAAGGGTACTAAAGCCATGCACAGTGGTTCTTATCTATATCCTAATACCGTAACCATTTCTAGACTATGAAGGAATAAATTTGAGGCCAACCTAGGCTACAGAATGAGAACTCATCTCAAAAATGCTATTTTTTCCCACAAGACCACCATTCACATGTTGGAATAGTAGTTACTAATTAAAATTGCTGATATTATTTCACTGTGTAAGAATTATATAATTCTATAAAATTACTTCAAAACACTCCTGGTAATAGCTTGTAATCTTTTTAGTCTAATACTAATTAGGCTTATTCCATTTGCCAGTTGTGGTGGCACACCCCTTCAATCTCAGCACTTGGGAAACAGAGACAGCTAGATCTCTGAATTCAAAGCTAGCCTGCTCTATATAGTGAGTTCCAGGCCAACTAGAGGGAAATAGACTTTTGTCTCAATAACAACAATAATCAAATAATCAAAGAGAGAACTATGGTCCTTCCCAAAAAGGAACATAGGGATCCCAGTGAAATAAAGGCTGTGACCTTCTCTCTCCTCAAGTGCTAGACATTGAACCCGAGCTTCTCTCTCAGTCAGACACTAGTCTACTAGGTACCTGTACTCCCAGGTCCATAAAGTTTAAAATCAGAATAAGTAAGTTACAAAGCTTACACACAGTTTTTTCTTTGCTTCTGAAAGGTAATTCCCTTTTCCTTCCAGTACTTATTTACATTATATATTATGATAACAAATCCTATGTTCAATTATATTTCTTTTCTCTCCAAATGCCACTGCAACATTAAGTTCCATTCCTGCTTATTATAAATTTTACAAATATAATCTATTTCCCCCCCTTTGGTTTTTCAAGACAGGATCTATCTGTGTAGACATGGCTGTCCTGGAATTCACAAGAGATCTGCCTGCTTCTGCCTCCCAAGGGTTGGAATGAAAGGCACTTGCCTTCACTGCCTAGCAATATAAATGTAATCTTTTAATGGTTATATAATTATTCAATTAAATGGAGCAGATCTATGAATGATGTGAAAAAAAGAATTTTATCTTTATTATACAGTATTTTGAACAGAAAAATTTCTTTAAAATCATTTTATTGTGATAGGGTCTCACTATTGTTACCCAGGTTGGCCTCAAACTCCTGGCCACAAGCATTCAGGTAATGGGACCACAGGCATACAGCATTGGGCTTGGCTGGAAATATGTATTTGAACAGACTACAAGACTACTAAGGGTAGTGTTTCCTTAAAATTAACTCATAGTATCATAAAAGTTTACTATACCAAGTTTCTCTGTTTTTTTCTTTAGCTTCTCGTTCATATTTCTCAAGTGTCCTTTTGTCAACCATTCCAGTCAAATACCTGTAAATGGTTAAAGACAGAAAAGAAGAGCATGGTTAAGTAAGGAAGGTGCTAGAGCACTTGAAGGGACCCTGCACTCAAGAAAAACAGTTATTTAAAAATAGAACTCCCTTTACTTATTTTGTGTGTGTACAAGCATGGTGTCCACGTGGGTGGCAGTCAGAGGACAGTCTAGCAGTCAGTCTTCCTCATTTACCATGTGGGTCCCAGGGATTGAGTTCAGGTTGTTAGCTTTGGTGACCTTTGCCCACTAGGCTATCTCACTAGCCAAAACCCCTGGCTCTTTTAAAGTAAATGTTTAAATATTAAATATTTAAATATTAAAAGAATATATCATTTTAAATTATTAGATTAAAAAAAAGGAGCTCATAATGAAAGCTGACAGTTTGTTCTTTACCAAGGTGTCCTCAGCTCACCTTGTCAGTGCTTTATAAAACATACTGAATATGTAAAACATTGCTGATATCACAGTTCCCCACAGGACACAAAATTGAGTATTTCGTTTTTTTCCTTTTTCTTTATTCTTTATTTTTTGTTTGTTTTTGAGAAAGGGTTTCTCTGTGTAGCCCTGGCTGTCCTGGAACTCACTCTGTAGACCACGTTGGCCCTGAACTCAGACACCTGTCTGCCCCTGCCTCCCAAGTGCTGAGATCAAAGGTGTGTGCCACCACTGCCCAGCTTCTGTGATATTCTTAATATGAGAATGTATCAGTCATATCCAAACTGCAAAACATGAAGTAACCAGTTCAAACTCTTTCAATGACTAAAGTCAGGGTCTGGAGAATGCTCAGCAGTTTGCTATGCTGTGGAAGGCATGAGCTCAGTTCCCAGCACTCTCATCAGGCAGCTCACAATCACCTGTAACTCCAACTCCACGAGAGCCAACACCCCCATTTTTAAAAAGGAGGGACTGGAAAGATGACTCAGCACTCAAGAGTATTTGCTGAGGACCCAGCACCTATACAGGAACTCACTACTGCCTGTAACAACAAGCTTCTGCCTCCCAAGTGCTAGGATTAGTTGAAAGGTATGTGGCACTATGCCATGCCTAACCCCCCAACCCGCCCCCCAAAATGGCTCAATAGTTAAAAGCACTGGCTGTTCTTCCAGAGGGTCTAGGTTCAATTCCCACCACCGACATCACATCTGCAACTCCAGTTTCAGGAAATCTGACACCCTCATACACACACAGCAGGCAAAACACCAATATACATAAAATAAAATTTCAAAAAGAAGAAAAAAAACCCCATTTTTTAAAAGCGGGAATGGGAAGATCATGTGCCATCAAGAGCTCCTGTCCTACAAGCATGAGGAACAAGTTCAAACTCTTAGCATGTAAATAAAAAGCTGTGCATGAAGATGGATTTGGTGGCACACAGCCCTGTCTCAAAATAAACAAGCAAACAAACCTACAGCTGGGCACAAGTTCCTGTAGCTATAAGCTCAGCACTGAGGGGGGTGGTGGGGGGGGTGGTGGGAGAGACAGATTCCAAAAGCTAGGTAGGTGGCCATACCTTAAACGGGAACTCTCCAGTTTAGTCAGAGACCCATCTCAAGGCAATATAGCAGAGATAGCAACAGCAAGACACATGATGTTCTGCTATGGTGTTTACATGTATGGACACATAGATGTGTGCACCAATATTCATGTGGAAACATCACAACACACACACATACACACATCACTTTTTGTTTTATTTCTTAACGACAGCTTTCAGAAACACAAGTGTTCTATGAGACTAGCAGTGATGAAAAAACTCAGTGACAACAAAATACTTACCACCTGTCTTAAAGTTTCTAACTTGAGGTGGTGACCAATTTTATCACAATTGCATGGCAACATGAACACTTAAAGCATGCCTGAAATTTATCCAATCAAAATTAACTCTATCATTAGATGAAAGAGAGACTTACATTATTTGTCCTCCAATGGTTGACTTGCCTGCATCTAAAAAGAACAGCAAAAATATTGGAACATAGGTTAAAAGCAACACCAATATATACAAATACAACATCAATGATTTTTTAAAATCAGGAATAATCCAGCCTTGCAAAAGCAAATGAATCTGTAATAGAATTTGGGGATTAAATTCTAGAGACTCTCTCCCATGTACAATAAATGAGGCTGATTCCCTATAGGGCAATGATGACTAAGAAATACTAACCTGATAAAGAAGAAATAATTTTTAAAAAAGATTGTTGTGAGCCGGGCGGTGGTGGCGCACGCCTTTAATCCCAGCACTTGGGAGGCAGAGGCAGGAGGATTTCTGAGTTCAAGGCCAGCCTGGTCTACAAAGTGAGTTCCAGGACAGCCAAGGCTACACAGAGAAACCCTGTCTCGAAAAACCAAAAAAAAAAAAAGATTGTTGTGGACCTTCAGCCCAGTGTCAGAGAATACACATCCCCAGATGGCCTTAGAGGACAGCAAAAGAAGCTAAAGAACTTGTGTTAACAGTGCAGGTTAACCCTGAGCCTGACTCTCCTGCCTCAGTCTCCTGAATGCTAAGATGATAGGCATGCCCCTCCATGGCAGGCCATGTGAGTGGTCCTTTCACTTTAGGAAACAGAACAGGCATTCCTTCCCAGATTTCGGTTAGTCTTCTATAAAGGGAGATGAACCCAGCCTGGTGAGGCACACCTGCAACCCTCCTACTCAGGAGGCTGAGCACAGGCAGGGCCTGGGTTGGCCAGCCTGAATTACTGTATAGTGAGTCCCTGTCTCAAGATACAGGGATAATACAGAATTCACTATTTTTTTCTTACAACTTGATAAGTCAGAAAACATAAAATAAGGTCTTGTTTCTTTGGCTAAATCAGTTATTTGACAAGCACCCAGAAGTTACTCTAAGAATTTCTCATTTCATATAAAATTAAGCTGAATAATAATAATGTTAACCCCATTAAGAGGAACATATCAACTAAAGATAACACAAAAATATGTACATTTCTTGGATACTAATTAAGAGATATCACAGTATGGCAAACCATTACCAGTGGTCTACAGACTAATTAATTATTCATTACACACACACACACACAGAAGCTTATTTTCTTCCAACTTCTATGCCATTACAAAATAGTTCATCTACCTAAACTTCAAAAGCAAACACACACACACACACACACACACACACACACAAAACCAGGCAGTGGTGTCACACACCTTTAATCCCAGCAACCTGGAGGCAGAGACAGGCAGATCTCTGTGAGCTTGAGGCCAGCCTTGTCTACAGATCTAGTTGCAGGACAGCCAGGGCTACACAGAGAGACCCTATCACCTAAATACATGCACACAGATACAGACACACACACAGCACTTTACTACAGCTAACCACAGTATTACTCCTCATCTCCAAGTAGCTGAACAAGATGCCCTACACTTTGAAGTCTCCAGTAACTCTGGTCATTGCCTATGATTTCCTCTGAGGACAACTTACCAACATGCCCGATGAATACTACATTTACATGTTCTTTCTTAGGAGCTCCTGGTGGTGCCACCACTGACTTAGGTTTTGGTATTTCTTCTTCCTCCTCCATCATTTCTTGGGTACTTTCCTCTGGTGGCCTTCCATCTCCTGAGGAACCACCCCCTGGCTCTGCTTCACTTATTTCTTCTTTGTGCTCCCATGATTCTTCTGGGGACATTTCTGTCTCTCCATTTTCTACTGAAGAAAGGTATTTTAATTCATTATCTTTTTTTTTAAGACTTATTTATTTTTATTTATGTGAGTACACTGTCACTGTCTTCAGACACACACCAGATCCCATTACAGATGGTTGTGAGTCACCATGTGGTTGCTGAAAATTGGACTCAGGACCTCTGGAAGAACAGTCAGTGCTCTTAACCCCTGAGCCATCTCTCTAGCCCTTAATTCATTATCTTGAAAAAGACCTTTCAAAATTTTAACCACATAGGCTTTAAAGCAGCAAATTACAAGTCGCTTAGGTCCCTCTCCTGACACCCATGACACAGGTAGAGATGGGTAGGTTTTCAAGTTGGTCTTGGTGCTGACAGCACGGAGCCATATACCAGAACTGATACCACGACACACTGTGCAATCCTAGCATAGTGTCATTTCCTAAGAGTACACTACATGTAAACAAGACACCCATTTCTCCCAACATCAGCTATTCTAGTGTCAAGATGTCCTGACAGATAGGGAAAGAAGGAAAGTATAAAAACTAGAATAAGGAGTGTGGAAGAATTTAAGAGATCAATTGTCTATGTAAATAATAACTCTTTCGCTTTAACTTTTAATAGTCACCTTTGAAACTGGAAATGTTTTTAAGAGTAATAAAGTTATTTTTAAAAGGATGAAAATGTTGACAAATGAAAATGAAATGAAATGTTGAAAATGAATTTGTTGACAAAATTTAGAGCGAGGCATAATGGGGTGTGTCTGTAATCCCAGTGTTCTCAAAGTAGAAGCAATAGATTTAATGGTTCAAGGCCAACTTAGCAAGTTTGCCAGTTTCAGGAAACAACAACAAAGAAGAAACTGGGCATGGTGGTGCACACATTTAATCTCAGCACTCTGTGAGTTCAAGGCCAGCCTGGTCTACTGAGGGAGTTCTAAGACAGCCAGGGCAGCAACACACACATACACACACCCACACCCACACACACACACCCACCCACCCACCCCTGTCTGGAAAAAATACCCCTTCCCCACAAGAACGAAACAAAAAAAAAGTCAAAGGAACGAGTACAACCTTTTCTAGAACTCCTCTACTCAGTTCCATTAGCAGTCACTAATTTATCAAGGCCACATTAATGTTCAATTTGTTACACCTTCTAAATTCTAATAGCAAAAAGTGCAGTGTAGCTTAAGCACAGGCATTTCAGTCATCAGAACACTTACATTTGAATCTTAAATCTGGAGAGTGAAAGTTTCATATTACTGTATTAATATGGTCAGAAATTCTTACCAACAGGTTCTGAAAGTTCCATGCTAACAGTAGAATTTGAACCTAGAGAAAAAATTGAAATAATACATATTCATAAAACAGTATCTAATTTTACGTATCACAGACAACTTAATGTTTTCTTAGTTCGACATTTAAAAACTTACCTTCACACAACGACTGTTCTTGAGAGGACTCCACAGGTTCTGGTTAAGAAAAATGAGAGTTATTAGAAATGAAGCAGTATCTTCTTTGCTTATCTTTTAACATAATAAAAGCAGACGTTCAGTGACATCACAGGTCTCAGCAACTCAGAACAATGGCTGCTAAGTGAGTTTCAAATCAGAACTCTGTTTAGCCTACTTTTAAGAACTCTACCAATTGCTGACAACTAAAAGAAATCTGGGCACCAGCAAGATGGTAGAGCTCACCACACAAACCTGACAACTTGAGTTCGATGCTTGAGCCACAGAACTGTGGAAGAAGCCAGGCTGCGGTGATACATCTTTAATACCGGTATTCAAAAAGAGTGGAATGAGAGAACCAATTCCAGAGTTGGCTTCTGGCCTCAACACATATGCCATAGCATATTCATACCTGCACTTACACAAAATGGTTAATTAAAAAACTCCACAGAAAATAGCCAGCTTTCAATAATGGAAATAAATGTTGTAAAAGTGTTTTTTTTAAATCTTTCCTTCACAGATATTAAAAATATAACACAAATTAATTGGATTGAACTTATACAATGTATCTTTTCTACTCCTCTTTGGATAATCCAACCCAAGAAGGTTGTGATTGTCAAGGTAGCAAACCCAAGTAATTCGATACTAACATAAAGGACAATGGTGTGAAGCTTCTGGAACACATATTAACATATTCAGAAAAGGTGATTCTTGCTGGGATTTGATCCCAGCACTCAGAAGGCAGAGGCAGGCTGGCCTCTAGGTTTAAGGCAACCCTAGGCTAACATAGCAATGTTCAGGACAGCCAGAGCTACACAGAGAAAACCTGTCTCAAAATTATTATTTTTTAAAAAGTGATTCTGGGCAGTGGTGGCGCATGCCTTTAATCCCAGCACTTGGGAGGCAGAAGCAGGCGGATTTCTGAGTTCGAGGCCAGCCTGGTCTACAGAGTGAGTTCCAGGACAGCCAGGGATATACAGAGAAACCCTGTCTCGAGAAACCAAAAAAAAAAAAAGTGATTCTGATGAAGCCAGTATGGTCCTATCCTAGAACCCAAAGATCAAGTAACAGGTCAGTTTGCAATTATCAAACTACAAATCTGCTTATGGCATCCCTGTAGAGCTGTAGGAGATGTGCACTCTGTATCCAAATATGTGGGCTTGATTTCTCCAACCCTGAAAGCACAGATGACACTGCTAAAGGTTTTCCAAGATGCAGAAACACTCCAAAGAATTTGAAGTCATATGACATAAACAAAATAGTGAATCTGTAATTTACAAATTTCATCTTTAAAACTATTGCCCAGAATGTATTAACACCTACAAGAATCAACACAGTGAAATGGGTGTGGCAGCACAGGCCTGTCCTCAGAAGCAGAATGATCAGTTCAGCTAATAAGCAAATCTAAAGTTGGCCTGGTTATATGAGATTGTACTTGGATAAAAAACAAAAAAAAAAATACATTTTCAATACCATCAAAATGTTGCTGGGCGGTGGTGGTGCACGCCTTTAATCCCAGCACTTGGGAGGCAGAGGCAGGCGAATTTCTAAGTTCAAGGCCAGCCTGGTCTACAGAGTAAGTTCCAGGACAGTCAGAACTATACCGAGAAACCCTGTCTAGAAAAAAAAAATGTTGAAGAAAATGATTCCTGTCCCTGAAAAAGAGCAGTCAAGTTTATTATTATCACTACAACTGTTGTCTGTCAGCTCTAGAGCTCAAACCCAAGACCTAGAGCTTGCTAAATCCTCATCTGTATCAATGATTTGCCTGCATGTATGTATGTATGTATGTATGTATGTATGTATGTATGTATGTATGTGCACTGAAGGGACTCTGGCTTGCTCAAGCATGGCTGGCACAGCTCTGACAGGCCTTGTTCTTCTCTCTGTTAGATTACATTTCCTAAAGCTAGCTCCCAAGGTCCACTCCTTTATTTGGCCACTTCTTCCTCCTGAGGCTGACTACCAAGGTTTAGCTAAAAGTATTGAAGTCCAGCAATCAAAAGTTCCCTTTGGCTCACCTACTTAACATGCCCAATCAAACACCTCATCCTAACATGAGGTTTCCCTTTTTACCTTTATAAACTACCATTTTTCTATGGGCCACATCTGCCTACCTTCTCCGTCCTTGTTCCCTTGCCCCTTACCTACTTCCTCTGTCTCCTGCCTTTGTCCTTTATCCCCACACTCTGTCCCACTGGTGCAACACATCTTTTTTTGTGCTAAGAACTTGGTCTTCGGGTGTCTTGAGCTGACTTCGAGGTTTCCTTCATGCACCACGTGTGATTGTTGGATCCCCTGGAGCTGAGATTACAGAGAGTTGTAAGCCAGCAAATGGCTGCTGGAGATCAAACCTGGGTCCTCTGTAACAAGTGCTCTTAACCACTGAACCATCTCTCCAGCCTCCTCCTTTTTGAGAAAGGGTCTCTCACTGATTAGACTAGACTTGCTAAACCACCAAGCCCATTTTCTGCCATTCCCATGGTTGGGATTATAAGCATGTACCACTACACTGGGTCTTCCGTGTTTGCATATGAGGTTGGTCTTAGGTCCTCATACTTGAGCAGCAAATGTTTTTCAGACTGAGCCATATCCCTAGCTCCAGGAGAATCATTCTAATTTAGGACACAGTTGTACTTACTGTTATACCCCAACAATTTCCCCCACATAGAATTATTTTTTATCTTTCAAATAAATGCAAGTATGTTTCCAGGTGTATTTGAGTAGGTGAACAGGTATGCAGAGGATGGGTGTGGAAGCTAGAGGATACCTCAGGTGTCATTCTCAGGAAAACCATCTACTTCCTATGAGGTAGTTGCTTCTTGGCTTGGAGCTGTCTAGTGAGCCCCCAGGCTCTTTCCCTATAACATCTCCCCATGCTTGGCATTTTTATGTTTGTGGGAGGTTAACTTGGGTCCTTGACCTTACAAGGCAAGCACTTTACTGAGCTATTCCCGAGATAGAATTATTCCATTTGAAAATACTTCATAAAGGTGTGTTTCTGAAGGTGGAGTTACTACTGGAAATTTTGAAACCATATCCTCATTCCTTAGGATGATCCCCTAAGAGATATTAACACATCTGCACTATGCTGGGTTTAAGAAAGCAAGCCCTAGTGGTCGAATAACCACTGAACCAACAAATGGAGTCTGAATCTAGAAAAATTGTAAGTCCAAGCTTACAGTAGCCAGTAAATCTATACATCACATACATTATGAATAACAGAGGAGAATGAATGATCAAGGATTTATTGTGCATTTGTGACAAGTGAGTATAAATATGCTTAGTGTAAAGAACATTCCCTGGTTCATTCCAAAATCTAGTTTACACATTTCACCAGCCTTGCCACTAGGCTTGTGTGATCAAATGTTTCATGGAAAACAGTGGGAAGCTATGGTTAACTTACTTTTGAGTTCTTTAATTTCATCATTGCATGTTCTCTTGCCCTCTGTAAACTTCATGATCTTAAGTGTCATAAATTGTAGGGTAGTGTGAAAAATAAAACTGTGTAAAGATTGTTATGCTACATTTATTATTCACCTATGAAGGTGGTCAAGAAAGACTTTCTTCTCCAAGAAGTCCTCTTCAGTCTTATCTCCATATTGTAAGTGTAAACAGAGTGCTAGGACCTAGGTGCTCAGGGGCAAGTACTGCTGGATTTTGAAACACCCAGTTACTATTTGGGATATCTCAGTGCTTTTCCTGTCTAACAAATTCTGGTCATTGTAATATGTATATGTAATATGCAATATGCTTAGTTTACTGTTACTAGGGATTTTCAGCAGGGCTATTTGAAAAAGGACAAGATGGCACTTATATAACTTTAAAAAAAAAGAACCCTGTTAATCTTGGTGTGCCTGTGTATTAGGTGGCAATTATTGTAATAGGACTTTTTGAAAGTTTAAAATAATATAAGATCAATATAAAAACTGAGTAAAAACCAGTAGTGCCTGCTTATAATCTACACTTGGGAAACGAGGCTAGAGGATCACTGTGAGTTCCAGGCCAGCCTGATAGGATTTTCAGCTTGGCCAGGGCTACTTAATGAGACTCTGCCTTTAAAAAAAACCAAAAAAACAAAAAACACAAAGATATTAAATTACCACCACTCCTATTATAAAATTTTATGGATTACTGAATGCTCTGGTTCCCTGTCTGCCTGAAATAGATACTTGATCTATGATAATTGACAGACTTGAACTGTTGGTATTTTGTATTGAGCGAAAAGTGGTATCTGTTCAATTACCTTACAGAGAACCTAAGTTCAGTTTCCAGTACCCACATGGTGGCTCACAACCATCCATAATGAGATCTGATGCCCTCTTCTGGGGTGTCTGAAGACAGCTACAGGTACTTACATATAATAACTAAATAACTAAATAAATATTTAATGAATTAATTTCAACAGTCCTCTCCCCCACCCCACCTCTCTTAACTCTGCCTGACCTTGAACTCACAGAAATCTATCTGCCTATATATATGTATGTATTTGTATTAGTTGGGTGTGTGTGTGTGTGAGAGAGAGAGAGAGAGAGAGAAAGAGAGAGAGAGAGAGAATATATGCACAAGCAGATGCTATAGTGGCAATATGCATGCAGACCAAAGAACAATGTTTTTAAGAGTTGATTCTTGCCTTACATGTGATTGGGGGCAGGGTCTCTCTTGCATCTGTTGCACTATGTACCCCAAGCTATCCTGGCCCCTGAGTTTTGGGGTGACTCTCCTGGCTTGGCTTCTCATTTTGTCATTGGAATGTTGAGATTACAGATACACAGCACCACATCTGGATTTTCAACATTGGTTCTAGGAATCAAACTCAGGTTTATGTGGCAAGTACTTTATTTGTTTTGATCTACTAAGCTGAGGTCACACTTGGCCCACTTAAAAAAAAAGGGGGGGTTCACTTTAGAGTTCAGACTGGCCTTGAACTTATAATGTAGCTCAGGCTAGCTTTGAACTGATGGCAATCTTCCAGCCTGGATTATAGGCATGGGCCTCCAGACCTGGCTTCACTTAGGTTCATACTGATTTCTCCACTTTTCTTACCCCACACCATGGATTCCCTGAATTTTTACTACAATTGAATATAGTAAAAACCATTTTGAATGTGCCAGCCTTCTTAGTGAGGTTTCGGAAAACCTTACTCAGGAGGTTTTGAACTAAACATCTCTAGCACCCAGGAGACCAAAATATCTTTGCATGTTGCAATCTCTTTCTTTTTCCCATAGGCAGTGTAAGGAGACAACAGAAGAAAGTCTGCTGAAGGCATAAAAATAAATGGCAATGGTCTGTCTTAAACATGTGAAATGTTCTAGACATGAAAAGGCAGGCAGACACTGTAGCAAGTTTGCACCACAGCAAGAACCTGTAGACAAGCTAATGCAGTCTGAAGACCTGGACCCCAGGTGCTCAGAATGTGGGCGGACAAGGATCACTTGAGCCCAAGAGTTCAAGGCTAGCCTGGCACCAGGGAAAGACTCAAGGACAGTGAAGAAAGAGGAGTGGGAGAGAGCAAAGGTACAAAGGCCAAGAAACGGTTCAAAGCCATCTACACCAGGAAGAGGCAACTCTTGAAACTAGAGCAATGCCTGGCACGATTCTGCTGCTTCTGAGACAGATGATGGCGATAATGACAAAATCCATGGGCCATTTTTGGAAAAGGGTCTCAAAGAGATTGTTAAGATTAAGTTACAGGATCTTTCCTGGCAGTTAGGAGTTACTGTCATTAAAATAAGCTTTGAAACCAGAGCCTACTCCTCCAGTTAGTCATGGGCATAATCTTGCTAAAGTATTCAGCTTTTCTAACCTGCAATTTTTGCATCTATAAAATGGGTTAGTAGTATCCAAGCATCTAAAAAGTGCTGTGAAGGCTAAGCGGTAATTACAACAAGCATTTCAGAGTCCTGTACTTATTACAAAATCCTTTAAGAATGAAAACATTAGAAGGAAAAATTCCAGGGCTACTCTGTCAGAAAATTCATACTGGTTATAGTAACTATAGGCACTCCCTTCTTCCACTATTACTAAGCATGTATGGCAGAAAGAGACCTAAACTATCACATGGCAAATCAGGATTCCAGATCCAACTGTTTCATTAACTCTGGGAGTGATCTCACACAACCATTTAGCATGCTTATGCTTCGATCTCTTTAGCCAAAACGGAGGCTGTCTTGTTGCTGGAGTCATTTCTAGCTGTAACGTTCAAAGAACCTATTTATTATATCATTAAAGCAACACCACATATCAACCTGATATGGTTTTCTGTAGCATAACAAAAACTCCACTACATTTTATGTAATCCTAAGGTCGTACTTACGATTTATGTCTCATTTACTTCAAAAACACAAGTATATTAAAATACATAAAGCCATTTCAGATAGTCAATAAAATACAAAAAAGAGAAAATATTGTCCTACCACCAAAATGAACTACCGAAAGATAGACACAGATTGCTCAGTAACACACACTTGCTTTTTTCTTCTCTTCAAGTAAAATGACAATCATCTAGCTGGAACCTATTGAGAAGCACACATAACTACTTCTAAGCTACAGTAATAAAAAATACTTAGAAAATTCTTACTGTTTCTTTCTCATTGAAAGAAGAATTACAATGGGGAACAGTAACAAGTTTTCTTTAGAACAAAGCTATTTATGAATATACAAACTATATCTACTCTCAAGCTACTAACTTTGTTAAAATCTACAGAAAACAAAGACAAAACTTTTAGGTACCCAAACCCGCTGATGTTTGGTTAAGAGTGAACCAAGTAGTAAGAAGGCTAATGTTCTACTTGGCCAAATTCCTGGAAAAGTACAAGTAATCCCAGCACTTGGGAGGCTGAGGCAAGGAAGGGTGAAGTCTAGTCCAGCCTGGGAAATGAGGCAACACCCTGCCTCAGAACAAAAGCAAGGCATTCGAGAAGGACACCTGGCAGAAACCAGACATCTGGTTGAGTTCAGTTTAATATTGGAGGGACTGAGGGATCCTGACTCTCACCCATCTCTTGCTCCACATCCTTTGCATATCTTTGCCCATCTGCAGTCTCCACTGCTGCAAACCTACTTGGCTTTTTAGACTCTTTCAAAGACTGTAATTCATTACACTGAGGTTCCTACGAGAGCCACCTTTCAGTGCCCAGCACAGCATCCTCCATTCAGAAGACAGGAAAGTGCCTGTACACATCTAGAATGGATATCTGAACAAAAAATTCCATTCTAATTTGGTTTTTTTTCCATTCTAATTTGTTAAACTCACCCCAAAAGTTTAAAGTTTTTTTTCATTCCTTTCTCTTCAACCAGAAAGATAATTCAATTTTTAACAAGATATTTCTTCCATGACAAACAAAAGCAAATCAAGGCTTGTATTTGTTTTCTCCAGTATTTCCCTGTCTGAAGAAATTTTGGATACTGTCTTCTTACAGTGCCAAGGATCTAAATCTAACTTTACTTTCAAAATTGTTTATTAACAGTATTGTGTGTATATGCATGAATACCACAGATTGTGTGTAAAGGTCATACTATGGAGTTAGTTCTCTCTTTTTCCATATCTGTATGGGTTCCAGGAATCAAACTCAGGCTAGCAGACTTGCCTGGCAAGTTCTTTTACCTACTAAGCCATTGCCTGCTCTGTCCATGTACTACAATGTCAAAAAGATGAAATATAAAGAACACAGCAATGCTATAAACTGTATATTAATATTACTAAATAAAACATCCTCCAAAGGTTTCTTCCCAGTCAAAATTTCTAAACTTAAATAGCTGCTCATCCTAATACTAGATAGTGATTCCTAAATCCTCATAATCTGCCCATGTATGAAAACATGACCTGAGAATCAAGATCTAACACTCATCCTGTGACACTCTAGAGACAGCGTTCACCACGGATCTCTTCCTATTGTCCTCTACTTAGTACTCCAATGAGGCCTATGAGAGTCTTTACATATTTATTCCTGCAGGCATTTAAATTGTAAAACAAAACCCAAATAAAAAAACATAGGTTGGGAGGCTGGGCAAGTAGATGATGGCTCAGTGTATCAGAAGACCTCAGTTGGAGTCGGGCAGTAGGAGCTCACACCTTTAGTCCCAGCACTTGGGAGGTAAATGTAGGTGGATCTCTGAGTTTGAAGCCAGCCTGGTCTACAGGGTGAGTTCTAGTACAGCCTGGGCTGTCTTGAAAAACAAAAAAGACCTGAGTTCAAATACCTAGCATTCACTTTAAAAAGGTAGTGTGTACTATGGGCACAGGAGCATGTAACCTCTGTGTTGTAGGATACAGAGGCAGAGACATTGCTGGGGTTTTTGACTGCCAGCCTTGCTCCAAGCTCATAAAAGACTCTATCTTGAGGGAGTAGTACGGCAGAGAGTAATAAAGTGTATATACACACACACACACACACCCCACCTTAGTCTGAGGGAGGATGGATGTAGCTAGAAGGTAGAATCCTTGCCTAGCATGTTCAAGAGGCTCAGGCGTTTACTATCAGCACTATTAAAAATAAAAGACCATCTATTTAGCCTTTAACAGGAACTGGTTAACATAAATAAAGTATAAAAATTTCTACACAAATAACTTTAGCTTTGATTTCAGACAGCCTCCAATCTTCTTTCTAGCCCTAAAGAAGTAACTTTTAAAACTATTCAGTGACCAGAAAGCTAGCCAGGCATAGGCATGCATCAATGACTGTTCACAGCATTCTGGGAGGCTGAGGAAGGAAGATTGAGAAGACAGTCTGTGCTATATAGTGAGACCTAGCTTTAAAAAAAAAAGTCAGAGCTGGAGAGATGGCTCAGCGGTTAAGAGCACTGACTGCACTTCCGAAGGTCCTGAGTTCAATCCCTGGCAACCACATAGTGGCTCACAACCATCAGTAATGAGATCTAACTCCCTCTTCTGGAGTGTCTGAAGACAGCTACAGCGTACTTTCATATAATAAATAAAATAAATCTTTTTTAAAAAAAAGTCCAAAACACAAGACTCAGGATGTGGCTCAGTTGGTAAGATTGTATGCCTAGCATGCACAAATCCCTGGCTTCAAGTTCCAACATCATATACAGCATGTAAACTGTCTGTGGTAAGGCAAGCCTGTAATCTCAGTACTTGGGAGGTAGAGGCAGGGAAGAGAATCAGATAAGTCTTGTCTATGTAACAATGGGTAGACCAGTCTAAGCAATGTGACCTTGTCTTCAAAAAAATAAAAACAAAAGTCAATCAAGTGATAATGGTTGCTTAACCTTGAGAATTTACTAAAACTTAAGTAAATTGGATTATGCTTAATTACACTTAAAAGAGTTCTATTTAATCAGTTTGAAATTTGGTGTTTTTTACATTTTCAAAGAGAACAAGGTCAGCATCAGCTCCCAGTTCTGACTTGAGATGGCTGGACACAGGCATATCTGTGAGGACTCCCACCACCAAAGTCCCTTCCTCTGCTGGCTGCTCTAGGCAGTGCTATATTTCAAAGAGAAACAAAACAAAAAGCAAATCACTGCAAGAGACAGGAGTGTCTAGTCACATGCCCTTAGTCCAGAGCCCCACTGACCACAAACCGTTCACAGCTCTCCACCACAGACTGGATAACAACAAAGGAAATAGTCACATATCTTATGGACCATTTCCTCACCACAAAAACATCTGGATTCCCCTTAGTAGTTACAGGCTAGGTGCTCTTGCCATTATCTTTTTCTGCTTTCCCCTAGTAGGAATGATGGCAGCATTTATGGACCCAAAGTTCCCAAACTTGTCCCACATAGCTCTAGACTTCTACCTAGGCAACATCCAGATATCATACACAGAATGCTTACAGTATTATTATTCTTCCTTCTCAATAGATATGGGTTCTTACTCTAGCCCATGCTGACCTCAGTTTCTCAACTGTTTCAATCACACAAAATTTAAGCTGGGTGGTGGTGGCACACACCCTTAATCCCTGAATTGAGGAGACACAGTACAGTGGATCTCTTGTGAGTTTTAGTTCCAGAACAGCCAGAGCTACATAGTGAGACCCTGTCTTGGGGGAAAAAAATAAAGAAATAAAATAAAGTGTATATATATATACACATATATATACATATATATGTGTATATATATATAAAAATTAGTAGAAACAATTGATGTGAGACCATTTCTAATTTTAAAAAAGTTCACACATACTATAATTTAGGAACTTTCCAACAAACGTATCCCTACACTTAGTAAAACCACAAATTAGCAAGTAACAGATAAAGAAAAAAACTCCTACACAAAACGTAATGCCTAGTCACTCACAGTGACCACTCCAAACCACGGCCTTGTGTATGACCATTCCTTTAAAATCTGGTTAGTGCCTGTAAATGCAATCTCCAGTCTACTCAACGCTGGTAGTTCAGAGGAAGGAAGGAGAGCCTAGAAAGAAAGTGGCAGGAGATGTGGAAGCTATAAGATAAGGTAGAAACAAGTACTTGTAGCAATTTGTAAGGAAGCTAACAAATAGCTGAATGTCTAAAAGTTCCTTGTTTGAAAAGAAAAACATTAACCACACACAAATAAAAGAAATGCCAGTTAATAAAACAGTCAAATCCCCAGGTTTAAAGGAGGGCAGGTAAGTATGTCAAGTCCCTACTGCACAATAAAACTCCCAAAGTTCACTGCCCCCCAAAAACACTTAAAAACTGTGCTCACAAAATGTTCCTCACAAAATCATTTCCCTAAAAACTCTAACATCCTCTCACTTCTAAAAAGCAAAGTGAAGCAAGTTTCCCAAGAAACTAAATGCCAAGAAATTAATTAATTGATTATTTATTTATTTATTTATTTATTTTGTGAGACAGGATTTTTCCAGACAGTCCCAGTAACCTTCACCTAAAGATCTTGCTGCCCTCACTTCCTGAGTTCCAGGGTTGCAGGCAATGCACTGCCTCACCTGGGAGAGGGAGGTGGCGAATTTGTTTTTGGAGAAAGTCTCCAAGCATCCCCCTGCCTCAGCTTCCAGAGTTCTGGGACAATAGGCATTAACTAGTCAGTGTACAACCACACTAGGCCTAAGTCCAGAACTTAATACCTAGAAATTAACAATATACTCTCATTTGAAATAAGCTTAAATTATCTGGCCCCCCAATGTCCCCTCTAAATAATCAAAGACTCAGTCTTTTCCCTTCCTGTTTCTTTTAGGACAACATCAAATAAGCATCAGCATGAAGGCAATACTTAAGTTCACTCAACAACATTGCTATGAAATCAGTACCTGAAAGCAGGCTACCAAACATACAGCCGGTTTGTAAAAAGGTATTTAAAGACTGAAGCTTGAAACGACAGAAAGTGTATCTAGTAGCTACTTCATGTGACAACTATTAAGTCATCAGAAGTATTCAAGTAACAGACTGGACTACTAATACACGAACGCAAACTAAACTTTTATAAGCAATCCGTATAAGTGCCACACTTAAAACAAAAAGTCTAAATGTGCCACTCAGAAGAAAAGTCTTAAATCCCACTTAAAACCGCACATAAATCAATGAGGTTTACTACCACATGTTACTACTGAGGAATCTTTCTGACATTAAAAAAAAAAACAAAACTTTTTAAGTATTCAAAATGTTAAGGGTGAAAAAAGGTCTTTGTATTGACAGCCAGCAGTTTCTGGCGGATCACAATCCTGCAATGCATCTTGGGATTCCTTAAGGTCGGTTTAGTGCCACAGATATTTAAAACGCAATTACAGTTCCAATAGTAGAAACTGCAGGATCAGTTCTCTGGGCCAGGCGATAGAGATAAGTCTTGTCCCCCAACTCCTAGGCTCTCACACCGTCCTCCCACCGGACTTCAAGCCCTATGGGTCCCCACTTCTGGGCCTCGTGGCACTGAATGACCCAGGGTTGGCCGAGTCCCATACGGTTCCTATGCCAAAGGATGAACCGCGGCCTTCCGCGGCGGGGCAATCGTCCCCGGGTCTCCTGGCCTCTGCTCCTCCTGGCCCAGGCGCCCCAAGCCAGGCAGCTCCCAGACTGGAGGCGCCCCACCCAGACCAGCCGGCGCCGCTGTCAGCGCCCCACGTGCGGGCCGGCCCGGCCGCGCGTCCTCTCTACCCACCCTACCGCGGAACTCCGGCCCCAGCCCGCCGCCCGTGCCTTGGGGATATCCAGCCCGGCAGTTTACCCGAAGGGCCTCCCGCGCTGCTGCCTGCTCCGTGGTCGCCGCCGGCCGCGCCAGCTGAGGATAGCGGCGGCTGGGCCGGACCCCGCAGGAAAGACGGCACGAATTCCGCGGCGTGGACGTTGGGGACGAAGGGCTTGGCGTTGACGTTGAGTTGCCGGCTGAAAGCCGCGCTGAGGTTCTCACGCTGGGCCTCGGCCACCGCGGCCATGGAGCCACCGCCGCCGCCGCAAGGCCCCGGTCCGGGGGCCTCCATATCCGTCTGATCCCAGCAGTCGGGCGCAGAGTCGCTGCTGCTGCTGCTCCCGCCGCCGCCGCCTCCACCGCCACCGCCGCTGCTGGGATCCATGATCGGGGGGGCCGTGTGTGTGGTGAAGAGAGGGCGGGAAATGGAGGCGGGGGCGGCCGACCGGGGAGGAGCAGGCCGCGCTGACCCAGGGAGGACGGCAAGACTGGGGAGCTGGCAGCCAACGACTCACTCGCCGGCGCCCTGGGCAGCAGCTACAGTCCAGACTGTACACTAGCGACCAGGGCGACAGCGGCTCAACCTTCCTCGTGTGTGCGAAAGGATCTCCTCCCACCCAACCCCAACTACCGCCGCCGGCCTCAACGTCAACCCCACGTTTGGCGAGAATTGACCTCTCGCTACCACCCGTACCTTCGCCTCGGTAGTTCCCGTCTATGTCCGCCCGCGTTTCCGCCTACGAAGCGCGGCCGATAGCTAAACTACAAGTTCCGACAGCACCCGCGTAGACCCGGTGCGGTTTTCTCGGGGGCTGACGGGAGTCGGAGTTCAGCGATCAAGCGTCACAGGAAGCGGCTGGAGCTCCCGACAAGCAGCGCGAGGAGGCAGAAGTCTGGTGGCCCATCTGTCGCAGGGTGGGGGCAGGGGCAGGCTCTACTCGGCTAGGGCAGGGCTGTGGGCCGAGCCCTTCCGCTCGCGGCGACGATCCACCCCAGCCTGTGGGGATACACGGTCCTCAGGCCTAACCTAGGGGAAATTTCTTTTCTTCTCCCTTTTCAGCGCCTTTTCTGCCTTCTCTGTCTCCCAGCCTATATACCTTGTTCTCTTTCTCTTCACCCGCAGCCAGAGTTTGCCCTACATTTCAAAGCCGGCAGGAAGCGTCTTTCCTTTTATGTATTCATTTGTGGAAGAGGCAATAAAACCGTGAGATATTATAGCTGAAACTGCGTGTGGCTCATAAAGGACGGACTGGGCCAGGGATGTCCAGCAAAGGGATCCTTAACTGAAAACTTTCAGTGACTCATGCTATGTTTGACTAGTCATTAAAAGCCCTCACCTAAACTTTTTTCCGTCCTTTTATCCGCCCTGCCAGGAGATTTACAAATTAATCAGGATTGCCCTATTTTTTTAGTTTACCCAGCAGTACCTAATAGGGGCTATCTTGGTGCTTCTAGTTCCTTAGCTGCCGTTTAGGTAAAGTGGTTTTCTTTTGAAAGACCGCATCTGTCAACTGTTCTTACAGTCCTTTAAAAATGAGTGCATTTCACACTTGCAGGTTACATTGTAGGAATTGTGGGGAAAGTGACAAGCAAGAAATAAAGTTCACCTTTAGTTCTTAACTGCACAAAGTAGGAAGACCTGTTCTAAATACCTGTTAAATTCTCCTGTAATTCACCCATGGAGACCAAGACAAAGAAAAATATACTGTTAATTTTACATCCTCTGAATGAGTCTAGACAGAATGCAACTAGCCTACTTGGAAATTAATAACATGTTAGAAAGTGTTCAAACAACGATGTTTATTTTTTTAAAAAAATCTAGATCTAAGATATCTAAATTGGAATGCTGACTTTAAACATCTGTATTATAAAAACATTAAGTGAGAATTTGGCCTAAGGAAAGAAGTAAACCACGAAGTTGTCAATTACTTTTTAAAGCAAGGCTTCAAACTAGGTTTTTTTCCTTCTTTTGGTTGGTCAGTTAGGTTTTGGTTGGTTGGTTGGTTGGTTGGTTGGTTGAGCAGAGACACCTAAAGGCCAGGCTGGTCCTGAGCTCCAATTCTTTTATCTCACTTTCCAAGTGCTGGAACTCTCTGCCAGTGCAGCACCATGCTCAGCTTTAACTGGTGTACAGCACCATGGTGTTCATCTTTAAGTCTGGCTCTAATAAATCCATACCTCACAGGAGATCTGCAAGCCCCAGCCCACTCCAGAGACAGCTCAACATCTGCATGCAGCTGACTGAACTAGCTCACCACAGCCGATCACTGGATAGAGCCAACCCCTAGGGCTCCACTTGTTCACATTCTGAGAGTGTTAGTTCTTCACAGCTAGTTGAATGAACATTTTCTTTGTTCATGGTGCTTTTTCTAGAGACAGTGTCAAAAATTGCTAAAAGCTGTTGTTTGGAAAAGTCTTCAATGAGCCCAGTGTGTTGGTTCAATCTTATAAACAAGGAGGATCTCTATAAGTTCAAGGTTAGCTACTATTTAATCTGGGATCAATGTCTGCAACCCCCGGTGTTGGAATTATAGAGATATACCACAGTGCTGACTTTCTTTGATTTTCAAAGGCATTGGCCTACCAGAGCAAACTTTGACAGGAAAATAAGAAAGTCTGTTAACACCCACCCCTGCTGTACTAAACGTGAGCAACTTGAAGACTTGTCTTGGTTCCTACCACCTAGTATGAAGCTAGGCAAGTAAATGCAGGTAGTAAGTGGAAAGTGACACTGCAGTTCTTTAGAAGCACTTAGAGCACTTAGGACTTTTGAAGTATAGAGCAATAATAACTCATTTACTTTCTCTCTCTCTCTCTCTCTGTGTGTGTGTGTATGTGAATGTGACAACACACACATGGAGGTCACAAGACAACTTTAGAGTTACTCTCACCTTTCATGTTGTTGAGGCAAGATCTTGTTTTCGCAATGCCCTGTCCCCCAGACTAGCTGCCTGGAAAGCTTCTGTGCCATTCTCCTGTGATGCCTCGATGTAGGAATGCTGGGATTTCAGAGTCACATCACTATATCGAGCTTTGTTTATTGTTGTTGTTATTACTACTTTTAATGTGCTATATGTCTGTGCATGCCCAGTGCCCACAGAGGCCAAAAGAGGGCATTTGAGTCCTTTAAAACTGGACCTACAGATGTTGTGAGCAACCAAGTAGGTACTAGGAATTGAACCCCAGTCCTCTAGAAGAACAGCCATTGCTCTTAACCGCTGAGTCATCTCTCCACTTCCATATCCAGCTTTTTTCATGTGGTGTGTTGGTTTGAATAGGAATGGCCCCCATAAGTTTACATGTTTGAATGCTTGGTCGGTAGGAGGCAGTACTATTTGACAGTGATTAGGTGGCATGGCTTTGTGTCACTGGGGATGTGCTTGAGGTTTCAAAAGCCCAAACCAGGCCCCGTGTCACACTCTGCCTGGTGCCTGGTGGGTCCAGATGTAGAACCCTCAGGTAGTTCTCTAACACCATGTCTGCTTGCATGCTGCCATGCCTGGCAGGATGGTAATGGACTAAACCTCTGAAACTGTAAGCAAGCCCCAATTAAATGCTTTTCTTTATAAGAGTTATCATGATCCCATGTCTCTTCATAGCAACAGAACAATGACTAAAATATCTGGTTTCTGGGGATCAAACTTAGGTCATTAGATGTGTATGGAAAGTACTTTTATCCACTGAGCCAACTTGTGGCTTAAGAGCCAGTTTTTCCAAAGATTTACTGCTGTTTACTGGGATGTGTATGACGGGTTAGTTTGACAGCTCCTTTCCCTAGCAAAGTTATACTTCTTCTAGTCTTGAACCATACTACAACAGATAATTCCTATTTTCCACTGTAATTTCGCCAGCTGTCATTGCTAGCAATCTCTTTCATTCTTTCCCACCCAATTTGATGCTAGAAAATTGAGCCTAGGATCTTGCACATGCTGGGAACACATTCTTCCAATGAGCTACATGCCTCTAGTCCTTGTTGTCTTTTTTATTCTCCATAAAATACCATTGTATTTCAAAACTAAGTCAGGATTTCCAAATTCAACCATATGGTACTTTGTTTTGTTTTGTTTTGTTTTGAGCAAAAAGAATTGAAGTGCATAAACTAGTGCAATGTGATCTCGTGAACTGCATTTCTCCAGAGTCAGTTCTGGAAGTCTCTGGTATGTCAGATATTAGCTCTTGAGATGCTACGTAGTAAGTCCACTGGAATTCTAAAGTAGTTTTGCCTGTAATATGGCTGGTGAGTATTTCAAAATACAAAGTGAAAAGGTTAAGAACTTTCATGCCAGCAAAAGAACATGTTTTGTAAAAGTAGACTTCATCCTGGTTTCCCAAGTCTTTATCAAAGGGTCTTATTGATTCTCTTAAGGAAAACTGTTTGGGACAGGAGTAGAATTGGAGAAGGGGAGGTTTCCTCCCCACTCGAGACAGTTAGAAATAAATAACAGCACAGGGAACCACGAGTGCTCAGACTTTGCTTGGAATCTCAAGGTTGCTATTTTTTTTAAAAATATTTTTACTTTTTTAAAAAGATCTATTTATTTATTATATGTAGGTGCACTGTAGCTGTTGTCAGACACTCCAGAAGAGGGCATCAGATCTTGTTACAGATGGTTGTGAGCCACCATGTGGTTGCTGGGATTTGAACTCAGGACCTTCGGAAGAGCAGTCAGTGGTCTTAACTGCTGAGCCATCTCTCCAGCCCACTAATTTTTTTTAATAGATCTCAATACTTTGTTTCATGTTTTAAGATCAGAAACAAAGCAATTCCACTTCTATATTGCCTTTTTGATCCCAAACCAAGTTCAGACTCAGTGTAGAGGAAGATGACCATCAATCCTCATGCCTTGCCACCCAATTGTTGGGATTACAGGCCTACACCACCTCCCAGTCAAACAATGCTGGACATGCCTTCTGTCACTAAGCTGCATACACCCTGACAACTGTTTGCACTGTTCTGCAGCCTTCCCTATCATCCCTCTCCAGGACTTTTGCATCTGTCTTTACTGAAAGGTGTCTTATAATATTAATACCTCATAGTCCTTCTCTATGCCCACTGGCAAGTGCCTTACTGCTTGATGCCTGTACAAATGACTATTCTAGGAATCTCATGAAAGTGACTTTATTTAGTACCTGTGCCTTACTGACTTGCTTACTTTCACTGATCATTATGTCCTTCAGATCATCTATATGTCAGATGTGTCAGAATTTTCTTTTCAAAGGTAATAATTCCATTATCTTTATATAACATGTTATTTATTCAATCATTTGGCTGGTTGTACCTGTTGACTTTTAATAATACTGTTATGCATATGTACAGATACACATCTATCTGAATTGGTCTTTTCAGTTTTTGTTTGTCTTGTGTGGAAGTGGTGCTCAAACCCAGGGCTTTACATATGTAATCTCCTGGAGTTACAGGTGGTTGTGAGCCATCACATGGGTGCTGGGAATCAAACCTGGGTCCTCTAGAAAAGCAGCTAGTGCTCTTAACTGATGAGCCATTTCTCCATCTTGAGATTGTCTTTACCAAAAAGAATTATCTTTTTTTAATGCATAAATTTATTATTTACTTATTTAGTGTATTTGTGTGCATACACATGAGTACCTGAAATGTATGTGTGCATGTCAGAAGGCAACCTTTGAGAGTCAGTTCTCTCTTGTCTTTAAGTGGGTCTCAGGGATCAAACTCAGTGGTCCACATAGTGGACATGGTAGCAAGTGCCTTTATTTATTTAACCATCTTGCCTGACCAAGAGTCATTGTGTGTAGATACATGTGTCTATGTATGGGTGTGTGTTATGTGTGGCTTTTGCTACCCCACCTAAGCTCCAGAAATGGACCACACTACCAGCCCCCGCCCAAAGATTATTGATTGGATCTGCTGATGAAAAACACAGATACACACAGTTGTTTAATTGCAGCTTGCCTTTTTGGCACAATTGCTAGGCAATATTTATCTCCTGCCTGGAGAAACATGCACTTATCAATACTCTTAGCTCTGCACCTCTCCACCTGCCTTCAACTTTAGTTGCTCAGTTACATTTAGTCTCAACTTAACATTCACAACTACTTGCCTGTAGAAGTGGCCTGTGGCCACTCCACCTGAGATCTCACATGGCTGCTTGGCTTTTCTCTCTCCAAAGTATGGACACTTCCTTCCTCTCCTATCTTGCCTGTGGGGACCTAGAAGTCCTGCCTATTCCTTTTGCCCAGCAATTGGCCCACGGCTTCTTTACTGATAGATCAAGAACCAATAGGGAACAGGACCTTAGCATCAGAACCTTTCCTACAGGTATGTACAGGGGCCTGCAAAGGCTAGAGACATTGGATCCCCTGGAGCTGGAGTTGAAGGTGGGTATAAACCAGACAGCATGGATACTGAGAATTGAACTCTGGTTCTCTGGAAGAGCAGTAAGTACCCTTAACTTACTGAGCCGTCCCTTCAGCTCTGCTTTCAATTCTTGAAGTATGTAGAAATAGAATTGATGAATCATAAGTTGTGTATTTTTAAAGAAGCCAAGTGCTGGGCATGGCGTCACACACCTTTAATCCCAGCACTTGGGAGGCAGAGGCAGATCTCTGTGAGTTTGAGGCCAGCCTGGTCTACAGAGAGAGTTCCAGGACAGCCAGGGAAATACAGAGAAAGCCTGTCTTGAAAAACAAGAACAATCAAAAGAAGCATTGCCAGGCATGGCAGTGCACAGCTTTGATCTCAGCACTCATCAGGAAGCAGAGACAGATAGATCTCTGGGCATTCAAGGCAATCCTGGTCTACATGGTGAGTTCCCTGATGGCCAGGGCTCTGTAGAGAGACAAAAAACAACATACACATGTTGATGTTTGGTCTGTTGCTATGTATTATAATGTACATTTGCCAGCTTTTGTTGTGCAAACCTTGCTCCTTAATTTAAAACTATTGGTTAATAAAGATGCCTACATCTGGACAGAAGACAAGTAGATGGGGCGTTGGTTCCTGGGCTTGGGTCTGAGGAGAGACCACGAGGAGATGGAGAAGGATTAGGAAGAAGAAAGGGAAAGTACAGTCACGAAGGTTGCCAGTTGGAGCATGCGCGACCCAGCTAGGACATGACAAGTCATATTGTGATGTGATTGACAGGAAAGTGGACAGAATGACTCAGAAGATAGATATTTGTCCAACTCTAGTGCTTTTAGGGTTTATTATAATTATAAAGGTTTTGTGTCTTTTATTTGGGAATTAAATGATCTAAAGTAGGGTAGAAACCCCCAATTAATGTTTATTACTATACACACACACACACACAGAGAGAGAGAGAGAGAGAGAGAGAGAGAGAGAGAGAGAGAGAGAGAGAGAGAGAGAGAGAGAGAGAGAGAGAGAGAGAGAGAGAGAGAGAGAGAGAGAGAGAGAGAGAAAGAGAACTACCTATTTTTATAGTAATTGTCTCTATATATACCTATTGTCAAAGCACACATTTTCCAGTTTCTCCATATCTACCCAGCACTTTTGTGTGTCTGTGACAGGGTCTCATGTTACTCAAACTTGCTTCAAATTTGCTACATAGCAGAACATGGTCTTCAACTGCAGATCTTCCTATTTCTACCTCCCAAGGCCTTGGATTACACAAGCATGTTCTACCATGTCCAGTTTAGTCTGGCTGAAAAAAAACAATCAGCATGGTGCCATATGCCTGCAGTTCTAGCATTTGGGGGGTACAGAAGAATCAAAATAGTGAGTTCAAGACTACATTTGGCTGCATGTAACTGTTTAAAAAAAACAGTAACAACAAAAAAGACTATAGAGGGCTCAAGGTTTTTTTTTTTTAATTTTCTGATTCACATATGTATGTGCACATATGCATGCCATAGAACATATATGGAAGACAAAGGACAACTTTCAAGGCTCAAGTGGGTTGTGGGATGTAAGTTAGGTTGTCAGCCCTAGGCAGCAAGTGCCTTTGCCTGCTGAGTCACCTGACCAGCCCCCTCAGTCATGTTTTTATAGAGTCTGCTCTGAACTCTTCATAGACATTTGGGGTCTGGAAAGTGGCTTGCTGCATGAAGCGTTTATCATCTAAGTAAGAAGATCTGAGTCCAGACAATAATCATCTCTAGTCTGTAATCCTAGTGTGTCCTCCATGAGGTGGGAGGAGACCAGAGAATCCCCAGAAGCTCTAGAACCAGACAGATTGAAAGTCTTAAGAGACCCTGTCTTGTGCAAGGTGGAAGCTAAGGGACACAGGTAAGGTTGTCCTCTGACCTCTACATTCATGAACATATACAAACATACAGAAATACCAGAGAACCAGAGTAATATTAGCTCAGAATGAACAGAGGATTCTGTTTGCTACTTATTCCTAACCCAGCAAACATTCGCCAGTGTAGGAAACAAATACTGTGATAACTTGGTCCTGTATTTGGCTTTACTTTCTGGTTTTATATGGGTTGCTATTCACATCTCTGTGTGGCTGTCATTCATCACAGGCTATACAGTTCACCCACTTCAGTCAAATCAATGGTTCTCAGCATGATCACAGTTGTCTAAGCACCACCATATCCAGTTCCACTGGGGTGTCTTTGTAAGCTATGTCACTGGAGATATAGTTTGCTAGAGTAGACGGTAGTCAGGAAAATAGGGGAGAAAATTGATCTTAATGAGCCACAAAATAAGACCATGTATGGTGGTGGTACAAGCTTGTGATCTCAACATTCAGGAGGCTAAAGCAGGTGGATTGCTTTAGGTATGTGTTAAGTATGGGCTACATAGTAGGTTTCAGGACAGTTGGAGTTACAGAATGTGATCTGTCTCATCCCTGCCCAATCCATAGGAAAACCAATTACGAAACATGTCAGTCATCCACAAGAAGCCTAAGGTAGGTGGAATGGTAGCAAGTGCTGTGGCTGCCAGAAAGGGAAAGGGCAGGATAGTAACCACAGAAACACCACTCCAACACCACTGGCTTTCTCACATGTGTCTGTGCGTGAGCAGCCTGCTGTCAGTGAACTCCTGCAAAAACCAGTTGTTCTGGTTTCCCCAGGGATCAGGGAGGTTTCCCACAGCAACCGTTTCTCCTCACTTAGCCCGTTTCCTTTCTGTAATAAGGATGAGATGAAGCAATAGAACCGCAGTGCCATCTGGGCCTAAAACACAGGCAGTGTTAAAACAAGTACTTCTCCCGGGGTCTTTAGTATTTCAAAGGATCATGGCTCTAAAATAGCACCTAGGAGTCTGGCCAGCTGTGCCCAGCTCTGGCCCAGTATTAGCAGAAATGAGCTCTTAAAAGATGTCTAAGGGATGGAGAGATGGCTCAGTGGTTAAGAGCACTGACTGCTCTTCCAGAGGTCCTGAGTTCAATTCCCAGTAACCACATGGTGACTCACAACCATCTGTAATGAGATCCAATACCTTCTTCTGATGTGTCTGAAGACGGCTACAGTGTACTCATAAAAAAATAAAATAAGTAAATCTAAAAAAAAATAAAGGATGTCTAAGTAGCACATCACCACCCTGGAAATAGTGTGCTGGAAATGACTGTCGCTGTATGCACTGTATCCCTTTATATGTACAAGCACTTAATAGAGAACATAGAAACAGCCAGTCAATTCTGAGTCATTGATATATTGCTTATCATGTTGTATGCCCAAGAGCCTGGCTTTTATTCTTCTCCTGCTAGGTATAACAGGGTCCCAAACCTTAGCACAACTGACTCCATGATGGAAGTGCCATTCAGGCTGTAAAACTCAGCACCTGCCGAAATGAAAACAAAGACTTAATCCATCAAAGTCCATGGTTCTGGGTAAGTCTCTAAATGTACTAACCTTGCTTTTTGAGAAACCCACCACCATCAGTCCTGCTACCCTCTTACCTGAGGGCAATCTGAAGGTGCTTATCCATGACTGTCACAGATGAAAGATGAAACCAGGTACATGGGAGTTGCAGTATTAGTTTAGCTGAAATTATTTGGGCCCAAGCTAGGTACCTCAGCCGAGAAAGCAGAACTGATCAATCTGACCCAGGCTCTCAGATAGGGAAAAGGAAAGTCCACCACCGTATACATGGACAATCACTGTATTTCTACTACTACTAGGCATGTCTATGGTATCATCTATAGAGAAACTGAGATTTTCACTGTTGGGAAAAAGGACATTAGGGAATCTTGGTCTTCCTATATTTGTCTTCCCCCACAAATTTCTACCCTCCACCGTGGAGGTTATAAAAAAGATGACTCCCTTGAGGCAAGGGGTAATGGGCCACTGACATGGCTGCCTGACAAATGGCCCCGAGACCAGTGGGGCCTATTGATATCCTGAGAGTTAGACCAAGCTGGTGCTGCTGAGACTCTATGGTAAAGAGGAAATGGACAGCTTAACCTCAGGTTAATGGAGGACACCAGAGGGAAAGATCACCCTCCCGGACACAGCTGGCAGGACGCTGGTAATTGACCTTCACCAGGCTACTCATCTGGGCTCCACAAAACCTTCTAAGTTGCTCAGACCAAAGGTTTTTTGGTTTGTTTTTTTTTTGTTTTTTGTTTTTTTGTTTTTGTTTTTGTTTCTCTGTGTAGCCCTGGCTGTCCTGGAACTCACTCTGTAGACCAGGTTGGCCTCGAACTCAGAAATCCACCTGCCTCTGCCTCCCAAGTGCTGGGATTAAAGGCGAGTACCACCACTGCCCGGCCAGATGCAAGGTTTGTGCACAAGTAAATTCAAAACACAGTGCCCTCACCCAGGAAGGGGCCTGGATGAGAGAACAAAACCCCAGCAAACTCTGGGAAAACTGACTTCACTGAGATTGACCTGCCAGGGGAGGATAAAAATACAGGCTAGTTTTTATAGATACCTTTTGTGGGTGAGTAGAAATGATCCTTACCTAGACTGAAACTGCTAAAGTAGTAGCTTAAAAGCTCCTCCAAGAACTGGTCCCAAATTTGGCCTTCCCCTAGCAATGGGGTTCAAAATGGCCTATCTTTCATAGGCAAAACCTCTCAATTAATAGTTAAATCCTTACACATGGATTGAAAACTTCAAATAAACCTCAGAG
The DNA here is from genome assembly GCA_036184795.1 of Tokudaia tokunoshimensis. Lineage (NCBI taxonomy): Eukaryota > Metazoa > Chordata > Mammalia > Rodentia > Muridae > Tokudaia > Tokudaia tokunoshimensis. Next base: position 101,880,615 of record BTHU01000010.1, read on the forward strand.
TTCTGGACAAGTAAAAAGAATAAATAGGGCATTAAAAGAAATTTTAATAGAACTCTCATTACAGTTCAGGGAAGTGTGGATAGACCTTTTTCATTTGCTTCACGACCACTGTGTCCCATCTATATGGGATTTACCCCAGTCTTAGGGTTTTACTGCTGTGAACAGACACTATGACCAAGGCAACTCTTATATAAAGACAACATTTAATTGGGGCTGGCTCACAGGTTCATAAGTTCAGTCCATTATCATCAAGACAGGAGCATGGCAGCATCCAGGCAAACATGGTACAGAAAGAGATGAGAGTTCTACATCTTCATCTGAAGTCCACTAGGAGAAGACTGACCCTCATGTGGTTAGGAAGAGGGTCTTATTGCCCACTCCCACAGTGATAAACTTCCTCCAACAAGGCCACACCTCCTAATAGTGTCACTCCCTGAGCCAAACATATTCAAACTACCACACCCCCTGTGTGGTTATGTTTGGAATTCCCCACTACTTCCCAGGCTCAAAGACCAGCAGTTAACAGAACTCTGAAACCATTCCTTTCTCAAATTGCCACAGGCCCTCCAGTTCTCCATACAGGCTGTTCATTAGACTGAGAAACCCAGCTTATTTGAGTTCATCTGGGTCAAGTGGGTAGCCAAAGGGGTACTGGGTCTAGCCTGGAAAGGACCCAACATGTTGATTCTCTCCACTCCTACTATGTGGCCCCAACATTCCATGGCTTACACCCTGGATCCTCCACACCCATATTAAGAAAGTGAAAGCCACAGATGCTGCCGCCAAATGGACTATTTCTGCACTATGGATCCATGGAAATGAAGGATTCACTGGACTCTGGACCCTTCCACTTCCTGCTCTTTTGTCGCCTCCTGAGCCTTGTGGGTTGTACTATAGTCGTGGTCGAACCCCCACCCCTTTCAGGTCTGGACTGGAAACTGGAGAAGACAGATATAGGGAAGCTAATGTGACTACAGACCAGCAACCCATATTCATCTTGATCTTTGCCCATTGATGTCCACTTTTAAGTGTGTGGTTAAGAAAGGTTTGTGAGGAATGTGATGGTTTTAGTGCAGAATTCTATCAGACCTTCAAAGAAGACCTAACACCAATACTCTTCAAACTGTTCCACAAAATAGAAACAGAAGGAACAGTACCCAACTCGTTCTATAAAGCCACAATTACACTAATACCAAAAGCACACAAAGATCCGACAAAGAAAGAGAATCTCAGGCCAATCTCTCTTATGAATATCGATGCAAAAATACTCAATAAAATTCTTGCCAACCGAATCCAAGAACACATCAAAACGATCATTCACTACAATCAAGTAGGCTTCATCTCAGGGATGCAGGGATGGTTCAATATAAGGAAATCTATCAATGTAATCCACTATATAAACAATCTCAAAGAAAAAAACCACATGGTCATCTCATTAGATGCTGAGAAAGCTTTTGACAAAATTCAGCATCCTTTCATGGTAAAGGTCTTGGAAAGATCAGGAATTCAAGGCCCATATCTAAACATAGTAAAAGCAATTTACAGCAAACCGGTAGCCAGCATCAATCTAAATGGAGAGAAACTTGAAGCAATCCCACTAAAATCAGGGACTAGACAAGGCTGCCCTCTCTCTCCATATCTTTTCAATATAGTACTTGAAGTTCTAGCTAGAGCAATTAGACAACAAAAAGAGGTCAAAGGGATACAAATTGGAAAGGACGAAGTCAAACTATCACTATTTGCAGACAATATGATAGTATACTTAAGCGACCCAAAGAACTCCACCAGAGAACTCCTACAGATGATAAACGACTTCAGCAAAGTGGATGGATATAAAATCAACTCAAGCAAGTCAGTAGCCTTCCTATACTCAAAGGATAAGCAGGCTGAGAAAGAAGTAAGAGAAATGATACCCTTCACGATAGCCACAAACCATATAAAGTATCTTGGTGTGACTCTAACCAAACAAGTGAAAGATCTGTATGACAAGAACTTCAAGTCTCTGAAGAAAGAAACTGAAGAAGACCTCAGAAGATGGAAAAATCTGCCATGCTCATGGATTGGCAGGATTAATATAGTAAAAATGAGCATCTTACCAAAAGTAATATACAGATTCAATGCAACCCCCATCAAAATCCCAACTCAATTCTTCATGGAGTTAGAAAGAGCAATTCAAAAATTCATCTGGAATAACAGAAAACCCAGAATAGCTAAAACTATTCTCAAGAGTAAAAGAACCTCTGGGGGAATCAATATCCTGGACCTCAAGCTGTACTACAGAGCAATAGTGTTAAAAACCGCATGGTATTGGTACAGTGACAGGCATGTAGATCAATGGAACAGAATTGAAGACCCAGAAATGAATCCACACTCCTATGGTCACTTGATCTTTGACAAAGGAGCTAAAACCATCCAGTGGAAAAAAGATAGCCTTTTCAACAAATGGTGCTGGCTCAACTGGAGGTCAACATGCAGAAGAATGCAAATTGACCCATTCTTATCTCCTTGCACTAAGCTCAATTCCAAGTGGATCAAGGATCTCCACATAAAACCAGACACACTGAAACTAATAGAAAGGAAACTAGGGAAGAACCTTGAACATATGGGCACAGGGGAGAATTTCCTGAATAGAACTCCAATAGCTTATGCTCTAAGATCAAGAATTGACAAATGGGACCTCATTAAATTACAAAGTTTTTGCAAGGCAAAAGACACTGTCAAAAAGACAAAGCGGCAACCAACTAACTGGGAAATGATCTTTACCAACCTTATATCCGACAGAGGGCTAATATCCAAGATATACAAAGAACTCAAGAAGTTAAACTCCAGGGAGGCAAGTAACCCTATTAAAAAATGGGGTACAGAGCTACACAAAGAGTTCTCACTTGAAGAATATCTAATGGCTGAGAAGCACCTAAAGAGATGTTCATCATCCTTAGTCATTAGGGAAATGCAAATCAAAACAACCCTGAGATTCCATCTCACACCAGTCAGGATGGCTAAGATCAAAAACACAGGAGATAGCAGTTGTTGGCGAGGATGTGGAGAAAGAGGAACACTCCTCCACTGCTGGTGGAATTGCAAGCTGGTACAACCACTCTGGAAAGCAGTCTGGCGCTTCCTCAGAAAACTGGGCATGACACTCCCAGAGGATCCTGCTATACCACTCCTGGGCATATACCCAGAGCCTTTACCTGCATGCAATAAGGACACATGCTCCACTATGTTCATAGCAGCCTTATTTATAATAGCCAGAAGCTGGAAAGAACCCAGATGTCCCTCAATGGAGGAATGGATTCAGAAGATGTGGTATATCTACACAATGGAATACTACTCTGCAATTAAAAACAATGAATTCACGAAATTCCTAGGCAAATGGTCAGATCTTGAAAATATCATCCTTAGTGAGGTAACCCAATCACAAAAGAACACACATGGTATGCAGTCACTGATAAGGGGATATTAACCCAGAATCTCGGAATACCCTAGACACAATCCGCATATCAATAGATTTCTAAGAAGATGGAAGGAGAGACCCCTGGTCCTGGAAAGACTGGATGTAGGGGAACGCCAGGACAGAGAAATGAGAGGGGGTTGAATGGAGAAAAGAGGGAGGGAAGGGGGCTTTTGGGACTTTTGGGGAGGGAGGAAACGGGAAAGGGGAAATGATTTGGAATGTAAATAAAAAAAAACTTAGAAAATAAAAAAAAAAAAAAAGAAAGGTTTGTGAGCCAGGCGGTGGTGGCGCACGCCTTTAATCCCAGCACTTGGGAGGCAGAGGCAGGAGGATTTCTGAGTTCGAGGCCAGCCTGGTCTACAGAGTGAGTTCCAGGACAGCCAGGGCTATACAGAGAAATCCTGTCTCGAAAAACCAAAATTAAAAAAAAAAAAGAAAGAAAGAAAGGTTTGTGAAACTGGGACTTCCTGAAAAGATTCTGGCCTAGGAAAACAGGAAAAACCTGGGGACTTAAGACTCTATGCCACAAGAAAGAACCCTAGGGATAAAGTTAATTATCCCCAGCCAGAAGTCAGTCAGGATTGCTGGTTATACTTAGATACCTGACTCCTGTATTACCTAGGGATAGGAACTAATCAGACTGTCAGCCCATTGACTGACAAAACTCACAGTGATTGGAAGCAGCCCATATTATAAGAGGACCATGGGGCTGAAACTTGTCTAATAGCAAACCTTTAACCTAGGCATTTCCCTGTATTCTGATGCCTTGCTGATTAACTCATCTGGAAGACAGCAATATTACCAAGCCCCTGAGACTACTTGGTGGGCATGTACTAATGACTTGCTACATGTGCCTCTACTGATGCTTTCCAAACTAAGTAGACAGGTTGATCAGGATCCAGAAATATTAAGTTTCCATTTCTGAATTAAAACAACAGTTAGATTCCCTTACAGAAATGATCCTACAAAATTGGAGAGGCCTAGTTACTTCTCACAAGATAAAGAAAACTAGATATGGCTTTGGGAGAAATTTGTTGTTTCTATTCTGTTCTAATTGATTAGGAGTAATTAAAAAAATCTTGCCATTGTTGGAAAAAACCTGAGAGAGAGAGAGAGAGAGATCAGATAATTGGTACCAGTCTCTGTTCTCTTGGTCACCTTGGCTAACCACTCTGCTATCAGCACTGGATGGGCCCTGAATCTTTAACTATATGGTCAATTATATGCCAAATTAGTAAATTAATGGTTTTTGGACCAACTACACCTCTTTAGAGCAGGCTGAGTACACTATTTGCCTAATTCACTGAGACCAGTCACTCCATGATAGAAGTACCATCCAGGCTGTAAAACCAGGTTCAACAGTACCACCTGACAAAATGAAAACAAAGACCTAATTCGTTGAAGTTCATAGTTCTGGGAGAGTCTCCAAATGTACTAACCTTGCCTTTTAGCTTCTGTAGTTCTGAGGTTATTAACTGAGGTATGTCAACACAGAATATATGCTTAAAGGTTATCTTGAGAAAGGCACAGTGACATACTGGTACCCCGAAGACCCAAATGTGCTCACCGACTAGCTAATAAACACTTTCTGTTGGCTAACACCCACGTGCCGGCAGTCTTCTCTGGCAGCCACCCCACAATACTAGGGCTCCTTGCATGTTTTCATAGACCCACTGTCACCACTCAGCTGAGCCCAGAAATGATTGATAGCTTGTCCTGTCAACTATGCCACTGCCTTGCAGAAGTTCCAGCTGTAGCCAGGAGTATTGTTACACTTGTAATGCTAGCACTCATGAGGCCAGGATAGGAGGATTACAAATTCAATGCCAGCTCAGTGCATGTAGCCAGATCCTATGGAAATAAAATAAACCTCACAGTGGAAGCTGAAAATCATAGCCTTTCAGGCACCCAGCTCTGAATTATTACCTATTCACAGTTGCTCAATCCCAGACTTTCTTGATTTGGCTTCTATAACATTTTGACATGCTAGATGGACCTTGGGCTCGTTATAATGTTAAAACCATACCTGCCAGTGCCATGTCAGATATGAGCATGCCCAAATCTGGGAAGAGAAGAGGTAGCACCATGGTTCCTCATAACACCTTTGTCCTCTGTGAAACACTCTGGTAAGAGTCACACCTGGGTATGATGCCTCACACCTGTCATCTCAGAACTAGGGGCAGCACAAAGACCAAAGGTTAAAGTACCTCTGCTAAGTACTCCGTTCAAGGGCAGTCTGGCCTACATACTTGAGAACTGGCTTAAGAAATCAAAATATGCCAGGCATGGTAGCACATACCTTTCATCCCAGCACTACACTCGGGACACAGAAGCAGTCAGATCTCTGTGAGTTTGAGGCCATCCTGGCCTACGTGTTGGGTAGCCACCAGAGAAGACTGCCTGGACATGGGTTTAAGCAAATAGAAAGTTTTTATTAGCAACTACACTGGGTGTTCCAAACCCCAATGTGCCCTGAGCTTTTCTTAGGCAGAGCTTTTAAGCACAAAAAAACATGTTCTGGGTTGACATACTTCAGTTGACAAGAACAGTTAGTCAGCAGCAGAACTACAGAAGCTAAAAAGAAAGATTAGTACATTTATAGACTTTTACAGAACTATGGATGTGGATGGATTAGGCCCATGTTTTAGTTTTGGCACGTGGTACTGTCTACATGCTGAGTTTTACGGCCTGAATGATCATGACTCCATCATGGAGTCAGTTGTGCTACAGTCTGGAGCCTGTCACATTGTAGTGAGTTTCAGGATGGCCAAGGCTACACAGCATGACTTTGTCTTAGGAAGGAAGGAAAACATGGAGAAAGAGAGGGAGAAAGCAAGCAGAAATATGGCCTGTAAGATGGCTCATTGGCTAAGGACACTTATAACCAAGCCAGATGATCTGATCTCAATCCCTGGAACCCACTTGGTGGGAGGAGAAAACTGACTCCCCCAAGTTGTCTTCTAACCTCTATACATACACTGTGGCAGAAGTGTAACCCCCATTCAACAGGAACAGGAATAAAAAAATAATTTTAAAATTAGCTTAAAGCATCCATAACAGCTGTGCGGTGATGGCACCTGACCTCCCAGCAGTCAGGAGGTGGAGGCAGACCGATATCTATGAGTTTGGAGCCAGCCTGGTCTACAGATAGAGTTTCAGAACAGCAAACTCTACACAGAGAAAATTTGTCTCAACACACCACCACCACCACAAAAAAATAACAAGAAAAATGCATAACATAAAATGTACTGTTTTTTGGATTTTTGTTGTTTTATTTATCTTGTTTTGTTTTAAAATGGAGTCTTCTGTTTCCTGTGTGCCTTAGTTAGGTTACCATTGCTTCAAAAAGACACCATGACCAAGGCAACTCTTATAAAGGACAACATTTAATTGGGGCTGGCTTACAGGTTCAGAGGTTCAGTCCATTGTCATAAGAGGAAGGAAGGCTGTGTCCAGGTAGGCAGACATGCCACTGGAGGAGCCAAGAATTCTAGCTTCATCTGAAGGCCACTAGGAGAAAAACTGTCTCCATGTGGTTAGGATGAGGGTCTTATTGCCCATCCCCACAATAACATACTTCCCCTAACAAGACCATACCTCTTAATAAACTGCCACTCTCTGAGCCAAGCATATTCAAAGCACCACACTAGCATAGCCTGGAACTCACTGTGTATCCAAAAGTGGTCTTGAACTCCTGATTCTCCTGTGTTGAGTGCTAAGATTACAGGAAATGCTGGAGATTAAATATAGGGCTTTATATAAACTAGGCAATCACTCTATCAACTAAGCTACAAAAGCCAGCCTCATTTTCCCTATATTTGTTACAGTTCAGTGGCATCAAGGAAAGCTGTTCCTGGTGGCTTGCCTAGCAAGAAGCCTGGGTTTCAACCTACAACCTTGCTTTCCAAAACCACAAGGGCAGCCTGTTCAATTTACTGAGATGCTACTTCAATAAGGTAAAAGTAAAAACAGTTTGGATGGTAGAGCTCAGTGATAAAGCACTTCTATAAGACCTAGGTTCAGTATCAGGGAGATTAAAAAAAGGAAAGCAATATGAGACCCTAGTTAAAACAAGCAATGATAACAGAACACAACAAGTGTGGACTAGTAATACTATATTTCTATGACTATATTTCCAGGTACTTGGGAAGGTGAGGCAGAAGAATTACTTGGACCACTAAGTTCTAGCTGGGCCTTGTCAACAACAAAAATGTCAACTAAGATGGATGAAATCTGATCCAGGTCATAACCCATGACTCAACATAGTCAGGGGCAGCATGGAGTCACAGTCAGTCTACACAATAAAGTTCCATTTCAAGACCCAAACCAAAGGTAAAATGGGAGGACCAGCCCACATTTATAATACCTGCACGTAAGAGGCTGGGATAGGATGAGGAGTTCAACATTACTCTCAGCAATGTAACCAGTCGTACCTAAATGTGTTCTAATTTGTCTTTTGACATGGGGGGGGGAATGCATCCTGTTACAGAGCAGATTCTTCGTAGCTCAGCCTCCTGGGACCATGATCGAGGTCTCATTATGTGTTCTTAAAATATTTATTTATTTGCTATATGTATATGTATGTGCCTATATGAGAGTTTATATCCATCATATGTTTGCAGGAGCCTGAAGATGCTCATTGTGGGCTTGGATCCCATAGGACTGGAGTTAAAAATGGTTGTCTGGGGATGTTGTCAGTGCTGGGAACTGAATCCAGGTTCTACTGGATAACAGCCAGTTTTCTTATCTTCTGATCCATCTCTCCAGCTTCATCACTATGGGTCTTTGAGACAGGGTCTCACTGTGTAGCATGAGCTTGTCTTGGTTTTTTATCTTTTCCTTCTTATTTTTTTCTTTTAGTAATAGAGTTTCCATTTATTATTTATTTTCAAATTACAGATAATTTCAAATTCTTCAGTGGGCAGATACTCCCATTGTAAACTTTGCATACATTGTAAATTTTATAAAACCTCAAGGCACATAAGTGACCCCACCTGAGGAGCTCCAGAGGCCAAGCCCTGCCCCAAGACTTTCCTAATGGCTTTAACAGCAGAAGGCAGGAGAGTGGTCAGGCCTGACCCTGCAAGATAAAAAAAATCCCACCAATCCCTGAGTTTGTCCTAAAATCAGGCCACATAATCCCTCCAGTCCTGGGCCACCCTGGAAAGCACCCTTACACACACACACACAACACACACACACACACACACACACACACACACACACCACTGCCTCCAACCCTGCATTCTGCTCAGTTATCTGCTGCTTCTCTCTAGCAGAGGCAGCTGCCACCCTGGGTTTTCCCTCACAATCTTTTGTGTGAGGTTTGCTGTGCTGTGTTTGTTGTATTCCTTGGCTCTTGTCAGGAGCCTTTCCCACCTGCTCTGTAATGCTTACAAGTGGGACCCTCAGTTCTAACCCTCTTCAAAATAAATAATAACAATACAAGTCATAATGCAGTGCTTAGGGCCCTTAGACAACAGAAGATTTTTTGGTAAGGGCCAGGCATGATGGTGCATGCCTGTAATATAGCACAACAAGGCAGAAAGGCAGAAGGATCAGGTGTCCAAGGTCACTTTTGACTATACAGTAAGTTTGAGGCTAGCCTGGGATATCTAAGACCTTGTCTGAAATGGAGAAACAAAATTACAGTAAGGACACTTGGCTTTTGCTACTTTGTGGGTTCTTCCTTCTTCCACCCCTTTTCTACCCTCTCAACCTTCTAACACTAAATAGGAGAGAAAAAAGGATAGAGAGGAAAGGGGGAGACATCACCATTAGACCACTTCTTGTAGTGGAAATTTCTGATTTATTTGGAAACTCAGTTATGTCAAATGATGTTTTGCTGGAGCAGACATATGAGAGGACACATGATGTTTAGAAAGAATATGATTATGATCCACAGACAGTGAGAGGAAGCAATTGCATTGGTTCGCCTTGCTTTGCTTCGCTAGTCTTCAATGACGACACTCATGTTGCTGATACTCGCTTGTTGTGACTTCATAGAGTAATTTGCCAAAGAACTTCTCATGATATCAGGCTGGCTTCTTGTGGTTTCCACAGACTCGACCAGATGGCAGAGCCTCTTGTTTCCTTCTAGATCAACGGCTGCTGTGCTGATTCATAAGCTGTGATTGCCTAGAGAATCGGACTGCCGAATTACCCTAAAGAATACTTCTAAACAGGTCCACATCCCCTTTTGTCTAATTAACCTTTTTTCCCTAGTACCTCTGGTGGGTGGTGGGCTTTAAGGGAGGTTGAAGTGTTTAAGAACCCTTACTAAAATAGGTTTTGAAAAATCTAAGCCAACAACTTCCTGCTGATTAGCAGCACTGAGTTCCTTGGGGCAAGTTTGATGTTTGCTGTCAGGATTTCTAACTTCTTCATTCTTCTTTGCAAACAATTACTTTAAAAACCATACCCAACAGCAAACAACCAATAAGTCACCTCTCCTCTTGGGGTGTTAGCATTCATATGCCCTCTGAAAAGTCCCCAGAATTCTAAATGTCACTCAATTGCAGAAACTATCTGCACCTGGCAAAATCTGCCCCTACCAGAGCATGAGGCAAATCATAGTCAGCTGCTGTGGACAGTCTAAAGTAGCACCATATCCCACACCTGGGATTAAAGCAGAAACATATTCTTATAATATTTCTGTGTGTGTGTGTGTGTGTGTGTGTGTGTGTGTGTGTGTGTGTGTGTGTGTTTTAAAGAAACCAAATGCCAAAATTGTCACTACAAACACTGGCCATGAGAAGCCTTCCTGAGGACACAGGAAGCTTCTGAATCTTCAGTTCAGTGCACTGGCTGTGCCCTCTTCAGGCCCCATAAGGACAAATCAAGGTGTTTACTGTGCAAAGAGGAAGTGAGGACAAATTCTGAGGTACAGAGGAGGTGGTTATAGAACTCGAGAAGTGCTGGGCTCCTCATGGAGCTGAAGGTCAAGAACCTGACAGTGCATGGTGATACAGAGGATGGAGTGGATCCCACACCTCCAGGGTTTGAAGTCAGACTGGGATCTTGCAGTCTCAGAACTGAGTGGCTTGGATGCTTGGAGGGAAAGCTATTTGAGCAACTATGAGGAAAAGAGCAGGGGAGTTGAAATTAATCCATCTATCCTGCCTGTCAACACACCCACAGTCATCTTTATATAGGTTTGCTTTTACTTAAAATGTGTGACAGAGAGTCAGGATAGATCAGGGTAAAGTGGCCAGACCCAGACAAACCTCAAGGGTAATAGGAAGTAAATATGATCCAAAGATATATGTGCATGAATATGCCATAGTGAAAACCATTATTATGTATGATCGATATGTACTAATAAAAATTTGAAATTTCACAGCTAGAGAGATGGCTCAGCTGTTAAGAGCACTTCCCAGGTGCTCTTTCTTCTCAGAGCTCCCACCAGGCCACACAGCCCCCATGAGCTGCCTTGAGGTTTAGCTGAGTCTGCCTGCCTTCTGTGTCCTGACTGAGAAAGGTACAACTTTCCCTTTTCCTTTCCTTCATCCTTTCCTTCTGCCTCTCTCTATTAGATGGTTGCCAGAGCCTATATATGCTTTTGCCAGCACTTTCTGCTTGTTTCCTTCCTTCCTCTAAAGCTCCCCACCTAACTTGTGATGTTTGCCCACATGTGGCTGACCTCTATGCTGGCCTGCTCAACTGGGTTGGCTTTTTTTCTTTTCCATCTTTGCAAAGTTGCTGACGTTTACAGCTTGCCTACCCTGGGATCGATCTCCCTCTCTCTCTCTCTTTCTTAATTTTAATTAAAAACTTTTGTTTGTTGCTGGTAAAATGGCTCAGTAGTTAAGAGCACTTACTGCTCATATAGAGAACCTAAGTTCAAGCTCCATATCAGGCAGCTCAAAATGGGCTGTAACTTCAGCTCCATGGAATCCAATGTCTCTGGGCGCTATAGGAACCTCAACCACATGCACAGATTCACAGGAACACACATGTGTATAATTTTTAAGTGTTTTAGATTTATTTTATTTTATGTGCATAGATATGCACAGGTATGTCTGGAAAAGGATTTTTCTTTCTTGTTCTTTCCTCCCTCCCTCCCTTCCTCCCTCTCTCCCTCCCTCCCTTCCTCTTCTCTCTCTTCCTCCATTCCTTCTCTCTGACAGGGTCTGTCTATGTAGCTCAAGCTGGCCTCAATCTCAAGATCCCCTGGTTTAAGTCACTGCTACATAGTGATAATTTATTATAATTTCAGAAAATGTAGCTTTCCAGTCTGGGTCCAGCAGAATGGCTCCCTGAAGGGGCGTGTGTGTGTGTGTGTGTGTGTGTGTTCTGCTGTTTAGGAGGTAGACCTCTTCCCCCTTGGGCACCACACTCACACATACCCTCCCTAACACACATACTTAAAATTGTAGCTGTGCAGCAACCATAGATGAATAGGGTACCTGAAAGAGAGGAAAAAGGACAGGTTGGGGGGCAAAATAAGGATGAAGTCAAGACACAGGTTTCTGATCAAGGCTCAATGTTTAATACTTAGCGTGTATTTATATAGGGAAAATCCACAGACCCATCCTTTGTTTCAGCTGGATTGAGTTGCAAAGCAAGCTCAGCAGGTGGTCAACTCCTCAAAGCTCCTGTAGGAAATTGCAGAAATTGCAAATGCTGTGAGGCCAGGGAACTCCGGCTAGGTTGTGAAACTGGTGGGGGTTTGTTTAGCCTACTCAAGTCTGGGGGAAGGGCATAATTCCTCCTTTTTTGTTTATTAAAGATGAGCTGGACAGGGGCACAAGATTTACTTGTTTTCCATGAGCCAGTCTAGGGTATAGAGTGGCTAGGCAACCGTGCCTGTCTTAGGTCTGTGTATATGTTGCTCCTTCTTACCCATCATGGAGGGCAAACACAGCTTTTTGGTGTTTGTCTCTGTCTCAGACTGATAGGAGCTCAAGAACATGGTTACCCGTCTCTGGCCACTGGCCTTCAAAAGCACACTCTTTCCAATTCAGATCAAAGCCCGGAAGGACATAGGAATATGCACTCAATGCATTTATTCATAGTGATGAATAACTGCCATGGTGAATAGCTGAGCTTGCTGAAAGAAGTCCTGTGTGAAGGCAACGAATCTGTTTCCAAAAGTTAAAAGTAACAAGATTAAAGTTGTCTGTGGAAATGTCCCAGGTATTCAATTCAGCTGCTAATTGGCAAAGACCAAACACAAGGTCTGGTCACCAAGTGTATGTGGGGTGGCTTTGAGAATGATAGAAAAACCCTCCAGTAAGAGTGGAGACTATACTCCATGTTAACTCAACTGACTGATAGGGATTTTTGAGCCGTCTTCATCATTGGTATCATAATCATTAGAAGGCAACCTAGTATGAGCTCTTAAATGTCCTATAAAATTAAGGAATAGTGTGTTCTCTTGAGTTGTATTTGCATAAATAATTGCAAAATTTGAGAACTAGCAGTATCTAAAAAAGGAACAATTTCAAGCAATTGTAAGCCATGAGCTATGTATTGGCTATCAGTACACAAAGCTTGATTTTTCAACATTTTAAAAATGTGACTATAGCATGTAATTCAATTATTTGTGCTAAAGTGGAGGGCAACTGGAGAGAATAAACGTGATCTAATTACATATGCTGCTTTCCCATTAGATGAGCCGTCTGTAAATACTGTAAGCACTTTCTCTATTGGCTATATATGCAAACTTACAGGAAATATAAAAGCATGCATAGAAGCAAATTGTAACAACTTATCTTTTCGATAATGATTATCAATTTTGCCTAAAACATTTGCCATGCAATAGGCCAAATATCAGTATGTGCATTCACAAACTCTCTGTCTCTCTGTCTCTCTCTCTCTCTGTGTGTGTGTGTGTGTGTGTGTGTGTGTGTGTGAGAGAGAGAGAGAGAGAGAGAGAGAGAGAGAGAGAGAGAGAGAGAGAGAGAAAGAGAGAGAGAGAGAGAGAAAACAACACAAGGAGGGGTCTGGCTTCTGCCCTTTTCATTTTCATTACTTTTTCGTGTTTTTCTTTTCTTCTTCATCTAGTGTTGGGGACTGAACCCAAAGTCTGCCATATACTAGCAAATGTCCTGCGGCTAAGCAACCACCCCTCTCTTTCCTGTCAGTTTTGGGACAGGATCTCTAACTTGTTGAGGCTGAAGCTGAGCTTCTCCTGTCTCTAGGCACTGGGACTATAGGCCTGTGTTCTCAGACCCAGATTGTCCTACTCTCAGATTAGACTAGCTACACCTGCTTCACAAATCCCAAGCAACTGGATCAGGAATCTAAATTGGTTGAATTTTTGTTTTATTTTAATAATGATGATGATTATATCATAGTACTATCTTACTACATAGTCATTATGTAGCCCTGGGTAGTCTCAAACTTGATATGTAGACCAGACTGGCCTTGAACTTGTATAGATCCATCTGCCTCTGCCTCCTGAGTGTTAGAATTGATGGCCTATGTTACTGAGCCTTGCTGTCTTTTTCTTTTTAAGTGTATAGCATTTAATTAGTTAAATCTCCTTAGGTCCTGGCTCACTGCACCCTCTGGTGCAAGAGCTCTCTGGATTCATAAATACACACACACACACACACACACACACACACACACACACCACACCAGCTCATTTTGATATGCCTTGGCTAGATTAATGGTCAGGTACTTCTAAACCTCCCTGCGGCTAGCAAACACTCCCCTCTGATTTTCCTGAATTAACATCTTTGAAAAATCTATATTTCATCTCTGCTACCCCAGACCCAATCGGGGTAGTGGCCCCTATGGCCACTTTCCCAGAGTCTTACATGGCAGCTGGATTTTAAGTCTGTTCTCTTTTCTTCCCTGTCATGGAGATTCTCCTCTCTTCCTTGGTCCCTTGCCTGTGCAATCTAAAGGTCCTGCTACCATCTCCCTGCCAAGCCATTAGCTTTACAGCAACTCTTTATTACCAATCAAAGCCAGCTGTGGGCAGGGACCCTCAGGTCTGGAAGAGTGGCTTTTGGGAGCCGAAATAAGACAAAGCATTAGAACCAATTCCCAACAAAGTGCTCGCTCTACCAAGACGTACATTCCTAGTCTGAAAAATTGTCTTTTAACATCTATTAGGACACAAACACCAATCTGGAAGATGGAGTGCATTATTGGATTATTCCCCACAACCTGCTACTTTGTAGCATTACATCTGTGGAAAGTGCAGGTCTTCTCCAACTTCCTTGCTACCAGTTCTTATCAACAGGCAAATTGGCCTATGAGTTCATGAATAATACTATGTCTGGGTCAGGAGCCTGCAGGTGGGAAATCCAGAGTTCTGCTTATTCGGGTTGTTATTGTTAATTTAGGTTTTGGTACTAAGGATGGAACCGAGGGCTTCACTCATACCAGGGAAATGCTAAAACTCCGCAGCCCAGCCGGGCAGTGGTGGCTCACGCCTTTAATCCCAGCACTTGGGAGGCAGATGAAGGCAGATTTCTGAGTTTGAGGCCAGCCTGGTCTACAGAGTGAGTTCTAGGACAGCCAGGGCTACACAGAGAAACCCTGTCTCAAAAAGAAAAAAAAAAAAAAAAGCCAGGCGGCGGTGGCGCACGCCTTTAATCCCAGCACTTGGGAGGCAGAGGCAGGAGGATTTCTGAGTTCAAGGCCAGCCTGGTCTACAAAGTGAGTTCCAGGACAGCCAGGGCTACACAGAGAAACCCTGTATCGAAAAAACCAAAAAAAAAAAAGAAAAAAGAAAAAAAGAAAAAAAAATCCTCAGCCTAAGGCATTCCCGGCATCCTCCCCTGCCTGCCCCTTGAAAGATGCTCACCCAGATCAGTTAGGGAATCACAGTCAAGGGGACAGATTAGGAGGGAGCAATATAACCAGAACAACCATGAGGCTCTCCCTCATGATCATGAGAGCCTGTCCTTGGCAGATTGTGGTCCAGTTCTAACAACTGTTCTTGCAGTTCAGTACCTGGCTTCTGTTAGAGATCCATGATGCTTTATAAATGCATGTTTGTAAGTTAGAGTTATCCTAGAACCTTCTGCAGCAATGGAATGTGACAGATGAGTCAGTAGCCACATGGACTCTGGCTACTGAGTGCTTGAAATGTGGCTGGAGACACTGAAAAACTGAGTATTTATTTAAATGAAATTAATTTATTTAGATTGTTAATGTGTGGTTGCCAGTGAGACCAGCAAAGGAGTCCAGCAAAATAGGAAAGGCTCCTTGGATTGAGGCAACTGGAGGGAACTGCAAGCAGATATGTTTACCCCCTCCCCCTCTCCTCAAATTTAGGGTTCTTCTTAGGGGCCTGGGAAATCCTGCATTATTCAAATGGTTAGTCCCTGTCTCTCTATCTTTAACGTATGCTTGTCATTTTTCTTTGGGGGAGAATGGTTCCGCGTCTATTCAGAAGTAAGCAGTACTAATTGAATTCAGAGTGTTATGAAGAAAAAAAATACAGGAAGGTAAAAGGAGACATGTAGGTGAATCGGGGAGTTGATACACTCAATATACATTGTATCAAT
Source organism: Tokudaia tokunoshimensis (assembly GCA_036184795.1). Lineage (NCBI taxonomy): Eukaryota > Metazoa > Chordata > Mammalia > Rodentia > Muridae > Tokudaia > Tokudaia tokunoshimensis. The sequence continues at coordinate 101,896,545 of BTHU01000010.1, forward strand.
ATATGAAATAGTCAAAGTAGGATAAAATGTTCAGGATGTAGCTAACTTGATAGAGTGCTTTCCATTCAGGCATGGAGTTCAGTTCCCAGAACTCTCATAAAAAACTGGTCGTAGTGGCATGTACTTGTAACTGTAGAGATAGAGAGGAGGAAACCAGAGGATCCCAGCAGCTGGACTGCCTGAGAGACCTTGCCTCAAATAAATAAGGTGGAGTGTGATAAATAAAGAAACCTGACCTTGACCTCCACATACATGCTTGTGAGCGTGTACACACACACACACACACACACACACACACACACACACAGAGAGAGTAGTTAAAATGAACTTGGATATATAGGTCAGTAGAGCGCTTTCCCGATGTTTATGAAGCCCTGGGTTTATCTTGGCCATGGGGAGGAGACAGGAAAGTCAGAGGTTCAAGATCAGCCTGGACTACCTGAAACCATCTAAAAAAATGTTTAAAAAGTAGTTAAAATGTCAAATTATGTGTTATATATTTTATCAGCATGCATTTTTTTTTTAAGTCAGGAAGATTTCATACTACTACCAAACTTTTTAAGTCAGTAGTTTTTACCTGTTTCTTATGGAAAAGTTCTGAGAATAAGTCATAAGGGGGAAAATATCTGTCAAGTGTTCCTGACTAGAGAAAGGGAAGCTGTGCAGAAGGATGGAGGAATTGCTAGTGAATTTTTCTGGCATGGTGCTGTGAGGCTGATGGCAGCCTGGCTCTGTCTGGTACACAGTATTGGCTTTTAGTTCTTCAGGTTCCTACTTTCCTTCCTTCCTTCCTCCCTCCCTCCCTCCCTCCCTCCCTCCCTTCCTCCCTCCCTTCCTTACTTCCTTCCTTCCTTCTTTCCCTCCTTCTTATTTTGAGATAGGATCTCACTATGGAGTCCTTGCTGCCCTGGAATTCTTTATGTAGACCAGACTAGTTTCAAACTTCCAGAGATCTACCTGCCTCTGCCTCCCAAGTGCTGGGATTAAGACCATACACTACCATGCCTGGCTTGTTTTTGTCTTCTGGTTTGTTTGTTTTTATTTTTGTTTTTTGAGACATGGTTTCTTTGTGTAGCTCTAGAACTCATTTTGTAGACCAGGGTGACCTTGAACTCAATGTCTGCCTCTGCCTCCTGAGTACTGGGGACTGATGACTATGTAACTCCACTGCCCAGCAAATCCAATGGGTGGCCTCCAGTCTCACTCTCCCTTGTGACAGACGGGCATAGTCACCACTATACTAATGAAGACTAACCATTTTTTTTTAAAGAACAACCAAGATCTCCCTGTGTTAAGGGCTGGGTAACTGCTATCTAGCCAGCCATTTTATGCTGTAACAAGGAAACTTTCTCATGTAGCATTACTGGGAACTTCTTCATGCCTGAGTTAACCATTAACTCAAATTCTGTTATGTTCTATGCTTTGGTGTTCTTGGAAACCAATCACAATAGAGGTCATTTAGAATTGCTTTGTATAGATTGCCACAATAAGCTTGAACCCAATACCTCCCTGGGATTTGACATCTTACTTGACAGAAAGAGACATGTTCCTGTGGGCAACTGACATCCTGGTTGGCAAGTTGGGACATGAATGATAGGCAAGTCAAGTTGCCCAGCCACAGTTGAATAATCTAATCAATGAAGACAGTGTAAGTGTAAAGACATGTTCCTAAGGAAGTCCCCTATCCCTAAATCCTGATTGGTGGAATAACTTGGCACAGATGTTTGTGGATTTCAGGCTTAAAACCTCTGTGGGATTCTGGATTGGGGTCACAGTCTAGCTTCTGAGTCCAGGCTGTGTCCATGATCAGTCAGTCCTGGGATGAGTGCTCAATAACCTATCCCTGTCTGAGTGAGATAGTGTTCGAGTGGTTGGTGGGGCAACTCCTGGATCCCCACACCCTGTGTATCTCAAACTCATGATCCTCCTCCCTCAGCCTCCCAAGAACTAGGATTTCATGTATAAGCCAGCATACTTAGTCATGCATGTGTTTTTAGTTGATACATGTAGCATATGTATGTATTTATGGGGCACAGTGTAGTGTAGATTAATTGGTTTATTTCTATTCCTGTTAGCTTCCAAATGAGTAAATCTCAGACTATGATTTATTTATTTATTTAGCTTTTGCACAGTTACTAGGGGATTACCCCTAAATCTATATTTCTATTGGCTAGACTGTCTACTTCCCAACTGCTTTATCAAGTACCTGCTGTTTGAATCTTACCCAGATTATTTCTGCTCTAGCAGACTGTCCTGGGGGGTGGGGTACTTCACTTGGGTGCATGCCCCTGGTCTATCAAGTCTAATGGAGATCTCCTATCCTCTCCGTCTTCCTCCTCCTTTACACTTCTTTCTTCTTGTGGTCCTTACCTGTGACCCCAGCCCAGTAACTCAAACTCTGCCTCTTCTATTCTCCCCAGTAATCGGCTGTAGCCACCTTTATTTAACCAATAGTTTTAAATGGGGGAGCAAAGTTTACGTAGCATCCCTTGGTATACATGTTCTTTGGGGCCAGTATTTAGTATTTGAATACACAGCAACACCAGACCAATCCCAAAGTGTAGCACTTCAGTGCATGTATAACATGTATAACCAGATAAGAGTAAATTAGTATAGCTGTCCCTCAGACATTCTTTGTATTGTTAACATTAAAAATCTTTTTTTTTGTTTTTGTTTTTTGGTTTTTTTTTTTAATACACAGTTCCTAGAACTCAATTTGTAGACCAGGCTGACTTTGAATTCATAGAGATCCACCTGCTTCTGCCTCTTGAGTGCTGGGATTAAAAGTGTGTGCCATCATACTTGGCCTAAAAATCTCCTTTTAAAAAATGCTATTCAGCCAGGTATACTGGTGCATACTTGGGAAGTACTTAGGAGGCAGAGGCAGGCAGGTCTCTGAGTTTCAGGCCAGCCTGGTCTATAGAGCTAGTTCTAGGACAGCCAGGGCTATGCAGAGAAACCGTATCTCAAAAATGAAAAACCAAAACAAAAAGCTATTCATTTGTTGTATGTTGGTGTGCCACATGCACGTGTGCTAGCTGCGGCATGTATGTGGGAGTAGGATGACAGCTTGTGGGTGTCCTCCTCCTTTACCGTGAGAGTACTGGGGGGTGGAATTTAGGGCCTCTAGCATTGTTAATGTTGAACCATCTCTCCAGGGCTCCTACACATTTTTTTTAGACAGAGTCTCCTGTAAAATAGGAGTAAAAAAGCTCACTACACTTCTGATCTTCTGTCTTTACCGCCAAGTATTGAGATTGCAGACACGCACCACCAATCTCTTCAATGTGGTGCTAGAATAGACCCCAGGGATACAAGATGAGCCCTTTACCACCTGAGCCACACCCCCAGCCCACATTTCAGGGCCTTCCTGTCCACACTGTCTGATACTTCCTGGAGCTAGAACACAGCTTCGCCAACCTGACTGCATACCATGTGTGCTCTTTTGTGATTGGGTTACCTCACTAAGGATGATATTTTCCAATTCTGACCATTTGCCTAAGAATTTTGTGAATTCATTGTTTTTAATTGCAGAGTAGTATTCCATTGTGTAAATATACCACATCTTCTGAATCCATTCCTCCGTTGAGGGACATCTGGGTTCTTTCCAGCTTCTGGCTATTATAAATAAGGCTGCTATGAACATAGTGGAGCATGTGTCCTTATTGCATGCAGGTAAAGCCTCTGGGTATATGCCCATTCCCATGTTGTTAAAGAGGAGGTGCTGAATTAGTTTAGTGCTTAGAAACACATTTTTATTTTTTACTTACCCCCTACAAATATAATGTCATTCTGTTTCTTTGAGGTGGAAATTGTGTTGTCAGATTAGCCCAGCTGGTGGCTGCTAATCCTCAAGGCTGTTACTAAATACTACTAATGTTGCTGAGCTGATAGCAGCACCACAGTGAGACTAGGAGCTGATCGCCTTCATTTCCTGCAGGGTGATCAGAAGCTGTTGATAATTGCCAGGCAGAAAGACTGGATGATTTCCAATTAACAGACTAGACAAACAGTATTCATTGGTAAATTTTGTTTGTTCATAATAAATGTACTGCTTCTATAATCTAATTTCCAATTAAACATAGTTTTGGAGTATGGTTATTTCTGACACTGGATGAATATTTGCATAGTTGTTATTCAGTGGTTTTTGTTTTTTTTTTTTTAAGAAGCATGGTGGGGGGTGTTGGGGATTTAGCTCAGTGGTAGAGCACTTGCCTAGCAAGCGCAAGGCCCTGGGTTCGGTCCTCAGCTCTGGAAAAAAAAAAAAAAAGAAGCATGGGGTACTTGTTTTCACTATGCCATCTGTCACTCTTCTTCTTTTTTTTATTTTAGATTTATTCGTTATATGTAAATACACTGTAGCTGTCTTCAGAGGCCCCAGAAGAGGGCAGCAGATCTCATTACGGATAGTTGTGAGTTACCATGTGGTTGATGGGAATTGAACTCAGGACCTTTGGAAGAGCAGTCAGTGCTTTTAACCTCTGAGCCATCTCTCCAGTCCCCTCTATCTGTCACTCTCATTCTTCCAATTCCAGAACTCAGGAGGTGTGTTACAGGTGACCCACTAGAGATAAACACTCAGACCCAGTTTATAGACATGTGAAAATCTTTAGTCCAGCTGATTATGAGCACATTCAGGTATTTGGGGACCAACGTGTGTCTCCGAATGTCTAGAGCACAGGGTTTTAGAAGGCAAAGTCCAAGTCCTGTCATCTCTGTCAGCAGCTGCATGGAGGTTGTGATGGTTTGTATATGCTTGTCCCAGGGAGTGGCACTATTAGAAGGTGTGGCCTTGTTGGAGGAAGTGTGTCACTGTAGGATTGGGCTTAGAGATCTTCCTCTTAGATGCCTGAAGATGCCCAGTCTGTTCCTGGTTTCCTTTGGATAAAGGTGTAGAACCCTCAGCTCCTCCTGCACCATGCCTGCCTGGATGTTGCCATGCTTCTGCCTTGATGACAATAGACTGAACCTCTGAACCTGTAAGCCAGCCCCAAGTAAATGTCTTCTATAAAACTTGCATTGGTCATGGTGTCTGTTCACAGCAGTAAAACCCAAACTAATACAGAAGTTGGTACCGGGAGTAGGGTATTGCTGTGATAGGCCTGACCATGCTTTTGTTTGGAAGAATGTGGGTTTTGGAACTTTGGATTTGGAAAGTCATGGAATGCTTTAAGTGGGGCTTAGTGGGCCAGCCTAGTAGGAATATGGAAGACAGTTTGAACTGTGTAGGCCTGATGACCCAAAAGGTTTCAGTGGAGAAGAACTTTCATATGTGGCTGAGAGACTGTTTTTGTGATGTTTTGGTAAAGAACATGGCTGCTGTGCAGGCTGCACTACCACTTGGACCATATGATCCAGCAGACCCAATGGTACTTGAGGTATCGGTGGCAGATAGAGATGCTGTTTGGAACCTCTGGCAGGGCCCTGTAGGTGAATCACAGAAGAGACCTTTGGGATTTTGGAGCAAAGCTCTACCATCATCTGCAGACAACTACTCTCCCTTTGAAAAACAGCTCTTGGCTTGCTATTGGGCCTTAGTGGAAACTGAATGTTTGACAATAGGACACCAAGTTACTATGCCACCTGAACTGCCCATCATGAACTCGGTGTTATCAGACCCTTCAAGTCATAAAGTAGGACGTGCCCAGCAGCGGTCTATTATCAAATGGAAGTGGTATATACGTGATTGGGCCCGAGCAGGTCCTGAAGGAACAAGCAAGTTACATGAAGAAGTTGCTCAGATGACTATGGTTTCTACTCCCGGTACCAACTTCTGTATTAGTTTGGGTTTTACTGCTGTGAACAGACACCAATGACCAATGCAAGTTTGATAAAAGACATTTACTTGGGGCTGGCTTACAGGTTCAGAGGTTTAGTCCATTGTCATCAAGGCAGAAGCATGGCAACATCCAGGCAGGCATGGTGCAGGAGGAGCTGAGGGTTCTACACCTTTATCCAAAGGAAACCAGGAACAGACTGGGCATCTTCAGGCATCTAAGAGGAAGATCTCTAAGCCCAACCCTACAGTGACACACTTCCTCCAACAAAGCCACACCTTCTAATAGTGCCACTCCCTGGGACAAGCATATACAAACCATCACAGAGGTTCTGTACAAGCATGCAGTTTAGCCAAAGCTGAGAGTAGTTAGCTGGGGTATCTTGACATCTGGCTCCTAGAATAGAGGTGGGTAGATTTCCATGGGCTTCTCCATCAAGGAGATCCAATTCTAGTTAAACCCAAAATGCCCTCAGCAAGAAGGCAAGATGGAGGAACCTCTGCACTGTCTTTCCCTGTCATATGTAGCCTCAGGAGGACCAAAAGTTCAAGACCACCTTCAGACACAGAGAAAACCTGAGGTCAGCCTGGTCTACATAGTGAGTTCAAGGACAGTCAGGGCAATGCAGAAAGAGCCTGTTATAACAACAGCAGCAACAACAACAACAACAGAAGTAAACAACAGCTCTGCTTGTCTGTGGTGCTAGGCCCTATGTCAGGATTCCTGGCTGGCCAGGATGAACCAGAGAGGCCCATGTTCTCCCAAATGGACAGCCCTGTGGCCTTGGCCGTTGTTCCCGTCATTGTCCATGGCTATTGTGCCATCCTGCCTCCTGGCTTCAAGACCAGTAAGACACATCATTGCATGTGCTGGGCAAGGAAGCGTCTCGGGAAATGTCTGCAGGGGCTCTAGCAAAGCTTCATATGGAACCTGCTGACCCTCAGTGTTCAATCACTGACAGAATTCATGCCCTGGACAACATTTATCACTCTCACTGGGCTCGCAACATCACGACATTCCTCTCAAATCTTCCTTTTCTGAGAAATTTTTTGATTGGGCTTCTCTAATTTTTTGTTGTTTTTTTTTAAAACATGATGGAGGTTAGTTATTATTTTTATTTGTTATTATTATTATCATCATCATTAATTAGTTTAGGGGCTTAATTTTTTTTTGTTAAGTTTGATTTCTTTTCTTTTTTGAGAGCTTTCTACATCTGTACTATTACTGTTCCCTCTGTTCCTTCCAAACTCATTTTCTCCATCCCAAACTCACGAACTCACGGTCTTGCTGGGTGGTGACGCACACCCACCTTTAGTCCCAAAACTCAGGAGGCAGAGGCAGGAGTATCTCTGTGAGTTAGAGGCCAGTTCTATGCCAGTCAAGGCTACTTATTAAGTCTCTCTCTCTCTCTGTCACACACACACACACACACACACACACACACACACACACACACACACACATTCATGCTTTCTTCTCTGTTACTCCTTCATATATATATATATATATATACACACACACACACACACACACACACACACACACACACACACACACACATATATACACAATGTAACCTATTGAGTTCCTTTAGCTTTGCTTCTATGATCATGTATGCAGAGTTGACCTGGAAGAAGTTAATTCTTTCTCTCTCATCAGCCATTGACCATCTGAAAGGCATGAGACTATGTAGAATTTCCTCTGTCCATTTCAGCACCTCAACTAGTGTCATCATGCCTGTCAACCACATTGTTGAGATTTTATGGGTGTGCTCTTCCCATAATGCCTAGGGGGTTCCATCTAGCAACAAGTATTCTAGGCTTCTGGCTCTTACAACCTTTGTACTCCCCCTTCGATGATTTTCCCGAGCCTTCAGAGTAGGGCTTGCATTGCAGATCTATCAGTTGGATTTGGGTATCCCATAGTTTCTTACTCTACATTTTGACCAGTTAGGAATGTTTGTAACAGTTTTCATCTGATTCTCTGATTAAGGACAATAGCTACAGTCTGGGCCAGTACATAGGGTATAAACATTTTTAATTTAGATTTTTATTTCTTTGTGTGAGTATTTGTGTGGGTATGTATATACTTGTGTGGGTATGTATGTACTTGTGTGTGTATGCATGTACTTGTGTGGGTATGTACATACTTGTGTGTGTATATATGTACTTGTGTGGGTATGTATGTACTTGTGTGAGTATGTATGTACTTGTGTGGGTATGTATGTACTTGTGTGGGTATGTATGTACTTGTGTGGGTATGTATGTACTTGTGTGGGTATATATGTACTTGTGTGGGTATGTATGTACTTGTGTGAGTATGTATGTACTTGTGTGGGTATGTATGTACTTGTGTGGGTATGTATGTACTTGTGTGGGTATGTATGTACTTGTGTGGGTATGTATGTACTTGTGTGAGTATGTATGAACTTGTGTGGGTATGTATGAACCTGTATGGGTATGTATGTACCTGTGTAGATGCACATGATGATAGTGCTCCTGTGGCCAGAGAGAAACTTTCTCTTTCCACCAAGAACCAAACTCAGGTATTCATGTTAAAGACAGCACCTTTACATGATGAAGCATCTCACCAGCTCCTGGAGTTTATTAAGACATTTTAATATAAGGGCTTAACAAGTTAAGCCCTCTGGTTAAGAGAAAGAAAAGCACTGCCCTCTCTGTGTGCACTTTTGATGGATGATTGATTTAAAAGAACTTCAACACAGTGGGTAGAAGGCTTGCCTAGCATGTGGAAGGAAGCCCGGGAAGGAAGTTCCTCCTCCATCCTGAGTACCTCGTAAAGCCAGGCTGTTATTTGCTATAATCTCAGCACTTGGGAGACAGGGAGGCAGGGGGGATCAGAAGTTTGAGACACACTGGAGACACTGTCTTTATCCACATAACCAGATTTGTCTGAGCTTGGATTTGAACCCCATGATGGATTGTTGAGGAGGGATTATAAGCCAGGATATAGTTGTATTCTTGCAGCATGGATGATAAAATATGTGTGTAGAGATCCTTTAAAAAGACAGAAACCATTCAGGAGTAATGAGGCTCCCCTGTAGTCCCAGACATTGGAGGCAGAGTCAGAAAAGTCAGGGGTTTGAGGCCATTCCCAGCTACCTATTTCAGTGTGGGCTACATGAGACTTTAGCTGAGAATACAAAACAATAACGGTTAGAACCCCAGTTATGGGCATTTCTAAGAGCAGGGCCCTAGGATTTCTGGCACCTCCCCATGCTCTATAAGGGATCTTCTTGTGGACGTGGGGTTCTCAGTTTCACTTCCTCACAGCTAACTACAGTACAGACTGCTCTCTAGACTTCAGCTGCCTCTTCTACAGACAAACATAAACAGAGCTCTTAATAGCCCCCAAAGCTGGTGATCTGAGAGCTGTAAATAATAGAGTTGGGGTTCTGCCTAGAGTGAGAATTCTCATGAGAGGATAGTGGTAACAGCCCAAACTTGTCAACCTTCCTCTTTGCTGATGTCCAGACTTGGTTTGTGCTGACCCTTGTGTCTTGGCACAGTGAGTGGGAACAATGCCATCCTGAGCCTCTGCCAGAGATCAGCAAACTCATTGTTCCCATGGCTAGGCAGAGCCAAGAGGCAGATTTTAGGACTGAGGCTCACAGAGGCAAAGCTTTGTGCTGTGCCTGTGTATGTGGGGCTCATCACAGAACCCCTCATGAAGATCACAGGGTCCTGTATATGATGGGTGTTGAGCATAGTCTTTAGTAATGCAACTGTGCTAAATGAAAGCATTTTATGATGTGATTCAAGGAGGCTTTATTTCCTTACAACTTTAAAAGAAATGATTTTATTTGTTTTTATTTTATGTGTATGAATGTTCTGCTTGTTTGTATGTATGTGTAGAACATGTATGCTTGGTGCCCTTGGAGAATTCTCACTCCAGGCAGAACTCCAACTGTATTAGGGACCAGATCCTCTGGAGCTGTCAAGGACAGTTGTGAACCACCATGTGTGTGCTGGGAACTAAACTTGGATTCTCTGCAAGGGCAGTCAGAGCTCCCGAGACGTCTCTCTCCAATTTTGCTTTTTGAGACAGGGTCTCACTCTGTAATGAGGATGGCCTCAAACTCACAGAGACCCACCTGCCTCTACCTCCTGAGTGCTGGAGCACTCAGGTGTGCACCACCATGCTTAGTCATGTGTTTGGAGACAAGCTATTGTTAGTTTTGTCAGATGGGCTTTTAAAGTGAGCTCTTCCTTCCTCAGCCTCTAGATCCATGAGATTATAAATATGTCCACTTCATAGTCTATGTTTTTATTCCTTTTGATATTTCACTTTTCAAATATCATTTTTGTGTGTATGTGTGCAGGTCAGGTGCGGAGATGACTGAATAGCCTCAGGTAAGATGTTCTAAAGCTGGGCGTGGTTGTGTATGCCTTTAATTCCAGCACTCAGGAGACAGGCAGGCACAAGGCCAGAACTTATCTACCTTTCTTTTAGCATTAAAAAAAGAAGACATTTCATTTTGATCACCAGAAGGCTGCTGCATGGCACAGTGGGCATGGTGAGCTCAGTGCTGATGTGGGCTCAGGAGGATGTGATGACCAGGTAGCCAGAAGGGAAAGGGACACTTGGAGCAGAGGTCATGGCAAGGCACAGCTAAGTGGACAGCAAGATTAAGACATCCCTGTGAGGTCATTCTAGCTGCTTATCACTTGGGGTTTGTCTTCTTCATCCTGTGGTGAAGGACACCAGGGTCCTTCTGGTCCTTTATGGAGGCTGCCAGCTCTGAATTCTGAAGGTGTACAACTCAGTCTTGGGAGTTTTCCTATTACTCCCATTCTTCCCACTCTACTCCTGGAAAACAGCCATTAGGGACTCCTCACAGTGTCCAGTCTCTGGAGGGTTGGGCATTTTTGCCACGTTAGAGTACAACAAGGCTGGCTGCCTGAGATAGGAGCTTGCTATGTAGCTCAGGTTGGCCTTGAACCTATAATCCTGTGCTTCTGTACTGGGATTAAGACATGCACTACTTTGTCCAGCATTAAAAAAAATACATTGTTTTTAATTATTGAAATTAGATTTTGTGTGTGTGTGTGGATGTGTGTGTGTGTGTGTGTGTGTGTGTGTTCGTGCCATGGTGCCTGTGGAGGTCAGAGGGCAACTTGCAGGAGTTGGTTCTCTCCTACCATGTGGGTCTTGGAAACAAATCTCAGGTGACCCCACTTAGTAACAATTGCTTCTACCATCTCAGCCATCTTGCTGGCCCTCAAAACACTGTGGACTGAATGATACATTATTCTCTCTTTGTCTTCGTTGTGGCTGGAAAACATGGTTCCCCCATTTAGCTCCTCACTGTGGTGACCTTCAGTGGTAAATCTGTGAGTAGCTCCCACTTGCTTTCCTGAGACAGGCCCTGCTTATCAAGATAGAGCTGTCTCTTTTCAGAAGATATGTCGAAGCTCTAACTCCTTCCTGTGGACCTGTGATTGTGTCACTTCATTTGGAGTTTTCTTGATGATACGAACGTGTTGTGGGGTTGCCTGAGGCTGTGGACAGTGCTGCACATGCTGGGCTTTTTCACACACACCTACTGTTAAAGTTTAACTTACAAATCAGGTACAAGGATGAACAATGAATGACAGAAAACACCCATGTGTGCTGATGGGGTTATACGAATATGGTCTCTTTCAAAATATGTTCTTGCCCCTTTGCCTTTTCTCTTAAAGAGAACAGTATGGCACCTTGTTGTCATATGTGAGTTAAGAGCACCAGGACTCTTGCTCTTAGGGACCACTGACAATGAAAGCATTAAGTGAACGAGCATTATAATATTCTGGTGGTCAATCAGACTGAGAAAGCTGTTAAGTAACTAATGGGCAGCTCATCACACAGCACAGATGCACTGGACAGAGTCATATTTTGGGCAAAACCAGGATAATTAAGCTCATCAAAATGGCCTGTAATTTAGAATTTATTACTTGCTTCTGGAATTTCCATTTAATATTTTCCACAGTTGACCTTGAGTCACTGGTGTGGAAAGTGAAACCATGGGTAAGGTTTCTACTATATGTGTTATTTTAAAAATATGCGTGTGTTTGTGTGTGTGTGTGTGTGTGTGACAATTTTTAAGAGTTGGTTCTCTCCTTATAGCCCCTTAATTCTGGGGACTGAGCTGTAGTCCTCTGGCCTGGCAGAGTGCCCTTAACTGCTGAGTCATCTTGCGAGCCCTACACTATATTCCTAAAACCTGTTAGATTTACTTAGTGAATATTGTATTTAGGATTTTAGCTTTTCTACTCATAAGAAAATTAGTTTTACTATTCTCTTATTTTTCTTATCTCATTTTGGAATCAAAAATATATTTTTTTTGTCTTATGGATAGCTTTAGAATCCACTTGCAAAGTCATCAATATGGGCCATGAATGTTTTGTTTTGGAGGTATTGGTACTTTCCTGAGTTGTTTTTGTATTCCTGGATGGCTTGGAACTGAGGATGGTTTTGAATTTGTGAATCGCCTATTTTTCCAGCTGTGCACATGGCCAGGCCTGCTTTATGTGGAGCCAGGATCCGACCCAAGGCTCTGTGAGTGCTAGGAAACACTCCACTAAGGGAGGCACATACCTGACCTATAATTTTATTTTTTATTATTAATCTGAAAAGTTTTATTTCAGACCAAGTGTGGTGGTGGCACACTTCTCTAATCTCAGCACTTGGAAGGCAGAGGCATGGATTTCTATGAGTTTGAGGCCAGCCAAGGCTACACAGTGAAACCCTGTCTTTAAAAAGCAAAATAAGGAGGTACATTTTAAGGCCTTGCTGAGTAGTACACCTGATAATTTTAAAAATTGTGTGTGTGCCCACATACGTGAGTATGACAGAGCCTGTATGGAGTTTGTAGGATAACCTTCAGGAGTTGGTCCCCACACTCTCCCTGGGTGAGAGGGTTTCTGTCACCATGCAGTGTTCTCCAGGCTAACAGCCTGTGAGTTTCTGACTAATGCTTCTGTCTACACACACACACACACACACCCCGTCTCACTGTAAGAGTTTTGGGTTTACACATGTGTGACTCGGCATGGGGCTTTTACATTTGTTCTTGAGACAGAACTGAGATAAGAGGCTTGATGGCAAACACGTTTTCCTACTGATTCATCTCCCTGACCAGTTTGTTTTTGAGACAGGATCTCATTGTAGAACTCTGACTGGTCTGGAACTTGCTATATAAACCAGATTGGATCTGAACTCATGTGCCCTCCCTCCTGCCTTTGCCTTTTAGAGTATTGACACTACAGGCATACACTACAATTCTCAGCCCCAGAGGTACATATTGGAATACTTCCATTTAACAGATAAAACCCTGGGAAGAGGTTTATGTGAAGAGGGAGACTGCTTGGCCGTTAGGAGCACTTGCTGTTCTTCCTGAGGACCTGTGTTCTGTTCTGAGCACCCAAGCAGTTCACAACTGCTTATAACTCCATAGATAACAGCTCATGCACACTTACACACGCCATAGCATACACATACATATATACATACATATTTGTTTGTTTGTTTGTTTTTGAAACAGGGTTTTTCTGTGCGGTCCTGAATATTCTAGAACTTATGCTGAGGTTCAGGCTGGCCTTGAACTCACAGAGATCTGCCTGCATCTACCTTCTGAGTGCTGGATTAAAGGTACACACCACCAGAACTGCCCAACAAATTAAAAAAAAAAGCTATCAGGACTTTCTTGGAAATAGTTTTAGGAGTATATCTAGAAGTAATGAAAAAGCAAGCTTGGCCTTGGTTGGTCCTGAGGGTGTGACTAGGAGGGTGAAGGCTCAGGTTACTTTGCAGGATGTTGAAGCTGCTACTGCCTGGGTAGCACTATGACCTAATAGCATTCTGCTCCCTTTCAAAGGGCGGCTGTTTATCACAAGGTCTATGATTTTGAGAGTTCCACGGATCAGTGAATGTCCCAGTGGTCTGGGTGAGGAACTGTGGTGGCTAATCTTGGTTGTCAGCCTAGAAGAGAGAACTTCAGTGGAGGAATTACTCTGGCCTGTGTCCAGGAGGCTTTTCATTGGTTGCTAAGTGATGGGTGAAGGGCCCAGCCTTCTGTGGGCAGTGCAGCCCTTGAGCAGGTGGTCTTGGGTTGTATAAATTAGGTGAATAAGAGGGGGAAGGAAGCCACTAAGCAACTTTCCTCCATATTTAACTACTTCATAATTCTGTCTTGACTTCTCTGACCAGGGATTGTAGTCCATAAGTCTAATATATCTTTTCTTCCCCTAAATTGCTTTTGGTCAGGGTTTTATCATAGCATCAGAAAGCAAACTAGAGTAGAAATAAAGTTAGTTGTTGATTTTCAGCTGTGCATGGTGGCTCATATCTCTAATCCCAGCACACAGTTGAGGGCCAATGTGGGCTACCAAGGGGAGACTTTATCTAAGAGAACAAAATAAAACATTTTTCCCATTGTGCCAGATGGGAAGAAACTGGGATCAAAATGGCTGCTGCTATGGTTACAGTGTGCTGTGGTTACAGTGTGCTGTGGTTATGTAAGACCCCAACCCTTGGTCAGTGAGTGGTACTTACTTTGAGATCCCCCTGAGTGAGACACTGAAACTCAGATCAATGCAAAAGCAAGAGGTTTATTTTCCAGCGTATCAAGGTGACCTTCAATTAGTCCATTAAGGCAAAGACGAGAAGGTGACTCTAAATGGCTATTACAAGCAGTTTTTATACTTTTTAGGGGCACAGGTTACATCAGCAAGGTTACAGTTCAAACTTATTGGCTAAGCATATTGACCTTTAAATCTATTGGCTAGCAAGCATGATATGCATTTGAACTCTACCTGGGACTTTCCAGAGGGTCAGGTGACTATCAGTCAGTACATTCTGAGATTTTTTACTCAAGAATGTTCCTGTGGGTGGAGAATGGAACTTGGCCTAGCTTTGACTCCAGGCAGGAGCGGGGAGCTGTAAGGAGTATGTGGGACTGGAAAAAGCCCCTTAGGGTTTCTCAGTTACATTGTGCTGTGATTACAGTGTGCTGTGGTTGGGGTTACACTGTGTTGTGGTTACAGTGTGCTGTGATTAGAGTGTGCTGAGGTTCCAGTGTGCTGTGGTTCCAGTGTGTGGTGGTCACAGTGTGCTGTGTTTACAGTGTGCTATGTTCAGAGTGTTCTATGGTTACAGTGTGCTGGGTTGAGCTGGGTGGTGGTACATTCCTGTAATTCCAGCATTTGGGAGACGGAAATAGAAGGATCAGCAGTTAAAGACCAGCCTTTGCTACCTGAGTTTGAGGTCAGCCTAGGCTGCATGAGACATTGTCTCAAACAAACAAACAAACAAACAGACAGACAGACAAACTGAGAAGGTAGTTCAGCTGTCAGTACAATACTATTATTGTAGTGCTGGGAATAGAACCCAGGACTCTGTGCAAGCTGGCCAAGCCCTGCACTTCTAAACTACATCCTAACCCTGATTTTATTTGTTTGTTAAGAAGTTGCATTTTTTTCTTCCTTAATTTCTCCCTCCTGTGTATGTGGGTGCATGCATAACTATGTACATTTGTGTGTGAATGAGGGTGCATGCCATGACACACTTATGGAAGTCAAGTCAACTGTGGATGTGCATCCTGGCCTTCTACCTTATAGTTATTTATTTATTTATTTATTTGAGACAGGGTTTCTCTCTGTAGCTCTCTGACTATCCTTGAACTTGATCTTTAGACCAGGCTGACCTTGAACTCAAGTGATCTGCCTGTCTCTGCCTCCTGAGTGTTGGAATTAAAGGTGCACCACCACTGCTCGGCTTATTTATTTTATTTTATGGGTATTTTGTCTGAATGCATGTCATTTACGCACCGTGTGTGTCTATGCACCATGTTTGTGCCTGGTTCCTGTGGAGGGCAGAAGGTATTGGATCCCCTGGAACTGGAATTACAGACAGTTGTGAGCCATTCTATGAGTGCTGAGAATCAAACCCAGGTCCTCAGAGCAGCCAGATCTCTTAATTGCTGAGCCATCTCCACCTTATTTTGGGACAAATTCCGTCTGTGCCAGCTGGTTTTTATGTCAACTTGGCAAAAGCTAGAGTCATCTGAGAGGAGGGACCCATCTGAGAAAATGTTTCTATAAGATCTGGCTATAGGAACACCTGTTAGGCATCTTTTTGTTTGTTTGCTTGAGAGAGGGTCTCACTATGTAGCTCTCCCTCCTGGAACTCACTGTGTAGACCAGTCTGGCCTTGAACTCATAAAGAGCCACCTGCCTCTGCCTCCTTAGTGCTCAAGTACTGGGATTAGAGGCATGTGATACCACATCTAGCTGGCATTTTCTTAATTAGTGATTGATACAGGGAGCCCAGCCTAGTGTTGGTGGTGCTGCTCCTAGGTTGGTGGTCCTGGGTTCATTTAGAAAGCAGGCTGGGCCTGGCAGTGGTGGTGCATGTCTTTAATCCTAGCACTCTGGAGGCAGAGGCAGGTGAGTTGGGGCCAGCCTGATCTCCAAAGTGAGTTCCAGGACAGCCAGAGCAACACAGAGAAACCTCGTCTCAAAAAACAGACAGACAGACAGACAGACAGACAGGATCAGTAAGCCAAAAAGCATCACTCCTTCATGGACTCTGCATCAGATTTTGCCTCCAAATTCCTGTCCTGTTTGAGTTCTTGTCCTGACTTCCTTCAATGATGGACTAATATATAGTCCAAATAATAAAATTCCTTTCCCTCTCCCTAAATCCAAATCAGATTGTCCCCTGGGTATTCTTGAGGCAGTGTTAAGGGAGGTAATATGTTAGAATACCAGAAACAAAGGTGCCTTAAGAGGACATAAAGTCCACCATTCATGTCAGACAGCTGGTGCCTGAGGTCCTGGTTAGGAAAGTGACATTCAAGCTACACAGGAAGCTATAAAGAAGGGCTCTTAATTCTACCTGGGCAATTTTCCCCCTCTCTTCTGAGCCTTTTGGCCATGGTGAGGGCAAAGAGTAGGATTCCTGCACAGTCTCTTTTTTCAGAATAATGGGCATGCTGGAGATTCTGAAGTCCTCATGCTTGCAAAGCAAGGACTGTTTCGAATGGAGTCACCGTCCAGCCCCTATTATTGTTACTATATTTTAAATTAACTCATTGTATGTATGTGGGTGCTTTGTGTACATGCGTGTCTGTGCATCATATGCATGTTTGGTACCTGTGGAGGCCAGAAGTGAGCATCAGAACCCCTGGGACTGGAGAGTGGTTGTAAGATGTCTTGTTGTTGTTAGGAATAGAACCCAGGCCCTCTGGAAGAGCAGCCAGTGCACTGTTTTGAGTGCATTGAGCCCACTCTTCACCCCCACTACCATCTTGACAAGGGATCACATGTATCTCAAACTGGCTTCTTACTTTACCAAAAATGACTTTGAACTTCTAATTCTCCAGCCTCCCGTTCCTGAGTATTGAGATCCCAGGCATGTACACTACATTCAGTTTGAACCCAGAACCTTATACACACTAGGCAAGCACTTTATCAGCTGAGACACATCCCTAGTCCCTACATTTAATGGTTTTGTTTTTAATGAAAAAAAAGATGGGGCTAGAGAGATAGCTTAGAGGTTAGAAACACTGACTGCTCTTCCAGAGGACCTGGGTTCAACTCCCAGCACCCACGTAGCAGCTCACAACTGTCTATAATTCCAGTTTCAAGGGCTCTGACACCCTCACACAGACATACATGAGGCAAACACCCCCAAAACCCCACCAGTGTACATAAAATAAAAATAACATCCTAATAATAGAAATAGAAAAAATAAAACAACTTTTATTTATTTGTGTGTGTGTGTGTGTGTGTGTGTGTGTGTGTGTGTGTGAGAGAGAGAGAGAGAGAGAGAGAGAGAGAGAGAGAGAGAGAGAGAGAGATACTGTGTACATGCAGTAAAGGCCAGAAAAGGGCATCAGATCCCCTAGGTAGGTGTAAGCTATCATGTGGGTGCTGGGCACTGAGCCCAGGTCCTCTGGGAGCATGTACAGTGCTCTTGAGCACTGAACCATCTTTCTGACCTCCTTCCCTATTTTTTTTTTCATACAGTATGTTTTGATCATTTTTCCCTTCCCCAATTCCCTCCAAATCCTCCCTGTCCTCCCCTCTTCTCCCCTCCCGTCCCCTCCCCTCCCTTCCCCTCCCCATCCCCTTTATGTTCTTTTTCTCTCTCGTTTAAAAAAACAAATGGCTGGAGCAAAGGCTCAGTGGTTAGGAACACTGGCTACTCTTCCAGTGGACCTGGGTATAGTTCCCAGCACCCACATGGCAGTTCCAGGGGATTTGATACTCTCTTCTGGCCTCTGTGGGCACTGCACGCACATGCTACACAGACATCCCTGCAGATAAGGCTTCTATACACAGACAATAAATAGGAAAGAAAAGCAAACATGCAAAAGCAAAAACAAGGAACACACACCGAACTTCCACACACGTGAGGATCAAAGCAAACAAGTAAAAGACAAGTAAGACAAATGACCAAAAGAGTCAAAGGAGGCCACTGAGAGAGTGCAGAGTGCACTCCGCCATCTTTGCTCCAGCACCAGGGCAGCTGGGACCACCAGGCTCAGAGACAAACAGGCATAATATCGCTTGGGTCTCAGGCAGCTTGTGTGTAACCTGCTCCAAGAGCTGGGCAGATCTGCAGTAACCAGCGCGCCAGCTCTGCTGTGGGACTTCTGCCTTGCAGAGGGACCCCCCCCCCTGCACTGGGCGGGAGCCTACCAGCTTCCCTTTGGCGACCTCTGTTCTGGTATCGACTGCACTGAAGAGACAGGTACCCAGGTTCTCCCCAATATAACATCGCTTGGGACACGGCCTGTTGGGGCTTCCGTCTGCTCCGAAGAACGGGACAGCGCTGTGGTCGTCTGGGCGCCAGCTCTGCTGTGGGCCATCCCCCCTGCAGGGTGACCTGCACCACCAAGAGAGTGCAGAGTGCACTCCGCCATCTTTGCTCCAGTGGCAAGGTAGTTGGGACCAGAGACAGACAGGCATAATATCATTTGGGTCTCAGGCAGCTTGTGTGTACCCTGCTCCCAAGAGCTGGGCAGGTCTGCAGTAATCGACGTGCCAGCCCTGCTGTGGGACTTCTGCCCTGCAGAGGGACACCCCCTTGCCCCCCTCTGGGAGAGATCACACGCCCCTGCACAGGGCGGGTGCCTACCAGCCTCCCTTTGGCGACCTCTGCTCCGGGAATCCACTACGCTGAGCCTTTGGATGTGCAGGGATTCCCCAATATAACATCACTTGGGGCAAGGCACATCAGGGCTCCAAAGTCACTCAGGAGCACGGCAGGCCCCAGAAATCGGTGCCAGGGGAATCCCGGTAATCCAGGAGGGCCAGAAATAGCTTTGCAGGCTCACAGGAGGTCCAACCAACAGCCAGTGACAGCAGGACCAACTAACACCAGAGGTAACCAGATGGCAAAAGGCAAACGTAGGAACGTTACTAACAGAAATCAAAGTAATATGGCACCATCCGAACCCAACTCTCCAACAGCAGCAAGTCCTGGATACCCCACCACACCCGAAAGACAAGATCTGGATTTAAAATCACTTCTCATGATGCTATTAGAGGATCACAAGAAGGACACAAATAAATCTAATAAAGAATTACAGGAGACCATGAATCAACGGTTAGAAGCCCTTAAAAAGGAAACACAAAAATCGATTAGAGAAATGCAGGAGAACATGGATCAACAGATGGAGGCCCACAAGGAGACAACACAAAAATTGCTTAAAGAAATGAATCAACGGGTAGATGCACTTTCAAAGGAATCACAAAAATTGCATAAAGAAATGCAGAAGAATATGGGTCAACAGATGGATGCCCATAGGGAGGCAACACAAAAATTACTTAAAGAAATGAATCAACGGATAGATGCCCTTACAAAGGAAACACGAGAACTGCTTAAAGAAATGCAGGAGATAATGGATCAACAGATGGAATCCCATGAGGAGGAAACACAAAAATTGCTTAGAGAAATACAGGAGAACTTGGGTCAACAGGAAGAAATCCTGGAAGAGGAAATGCAAAAATACCTTAAAGAAATACAGGAAAATACAAACAAACAAGTGAAGGATCTCAGCAAATCCATCTAGGATCTAAAAAAGGAAGTAGAAACAACTAAGAAATCACAAAGGGAGACAACTTTGGAGATAGAAAACCTAGGGAAGAAATCAGGAGTCATAGATGCAAACATCAACAATAGAATACAAGAGATGGAAGAAAGAATCTCAGGTGCTGAAGATAGCATAGAAAGCATCGACTCAACAGTCAAAGAAAATGCAAAATGCAAAAAATGTGTAACCCAAACATCCAGGAAATCCAGGACACAATGAGAAGACCAAACCTAAGGATTATAGGTATAGATGAGAGTGAAGATTTGCAACTTAAAGGGCCAGTAAACATCTTCAACAAAATTATGGAGGAAAACTTCCCTAACCTAAAGAGAGAGATGCCGATGAATGTACAAGAAGCCTACAGAACTCCAAACAGACTGGACCAGAACAGAAATACCTCCTGTCACATAATAATCAAAACACTAAATGTACTAAACAAAGAAAGAATATTAAAAGCAGTAAGAGAAAAGGGCCAAGTAACATACAAAGGAAGACCTATCCAAATCACATCAGACTTCTCACCAGAGACTATGAAAGCCAGAAGATCCTGGGCAGATCTCATGTAGACACTAAGAGAGCACAAATGCCAGCCTAGACTACTATACCCAGCAAAACTCTCAATCACCATAGATGGAGAGACCAAGATATTCCACGATAAAACCAAATTTTCACAATATCTTTCCACAAACCCAGCCCTGCAAAGGATAATAGGTGGAAACTGCCAATACAGGGAGAGAAACAACACCCTGGAAAAAATGAGATAGTAACCTTCTTGCTTCAAACCCAAAAGTAGATAACCACTCAAACATAAAGATAGCGTCAAGAATGGCAGGTGGCAATAATCACTATTCCTTAATCTCTCTTAATATCAATGGTCTCAATTCCCCAGTAAAAAGACATAGACTAACAGACTGGATACGTAAACAGGACCCAGCATTTTGTTGCATGCAGGAAACGCACCTCAGTGTCAAAGACAAACACTACCTCAGAGTAAAAGGCTGGAAAACAATTTTACAAGCAAATGACCCCAAGAAACGAGCCGGAGTAGCCATCCTAATATCAGATAAAATTGATTTTCAACTTAAAGTCATCAAAAAAGACACAGAAGAACACTACATACTGATCAAGGGAAAAATCCACCAAGAAGAACTCTCAATTCTGAATATCTATGCTCCAAATGCAAGGGCACCCTCATTCGTAAAAGAAACTTTACTAAAGCTCAAAGCACACATCGCACCTCACACAATAATAGTGCGTGACTTCAACACCCTGATCTCTGAAATGGATCGTTTAGGAAAGCAGAAACTAAACAGGGACACAGTGAATCTAATTGAAGCCTTGGACCAAATGGAACTAACAGATATATATAGAACATTTCATCCTAGAGCTAAAGGATACACCTTCTTCTCAGCACCTCATGGTACCTTCTCCAAAATCGACCATATAATTGGTCACAAATCAGAATTCAACAGATATAAGAAGATAGAACTAATTCCATGCCTCCTATCAGATCACTATGGAATAAGGGTGGTCTTCAATGGCAACAAAAACAACAGAAAACCCACATACACATGGAGGCTGAACAATGCTCTACTCAATGATAACTTGGTCAAGATGGAAATAAAGAAAGAAATCAAAGACTTTTTGAAATTTAATGAAAATGAAGGCACAACATACACTAATTTATGAGACACAATGAAAGCAGTGCTAAGAGGAAAATTCATAGCCCTGAGTGCCGCCAAAAAGAAACCGGAGACAGCATACACTAACAGCTTAATGGTACACCTGAAAGCCCTGGAACAAAAAGAAGCAAATACACCAAAGAGGAGTAGAAGGCAGGAAATCATCAAACTCAGGGCTGAAATCAATCAAGTAGGAACAAATAAAACCATACAAAGAATCAACAAAACGAGGAGTTGGTTTTTTGAGAAAATCAACAAGATAGATAAGCCCTTAGCCAGACTAACCAGAGGGCACAGAGACAGTATCCAAATTAATAAAATCAGAAACGAAAAGGGAAAGATAACAACAGAAACTGAGGAAATTCAAAAAATCATCAGATCCTACTACAAAAGCCTGTATTCAACACAACTAGAAAATCTCAAGGAAATGGACAATTTCCTAGACAGATACCAAATACCAAAATTAAATCAGAATCAAATAGACCATCTAAACCATCCTATAACCCCTGAAGAAATAGAAGTGCTCATTGGAAGTCTTCCAACCAAAAAAAGCACAGGTCCAGATGGTTTTAGTGCAGAATTCTATCAGACCTTCAAAGAAGACCTAACACCAATACTCTTCAAACTATTCCACAAAATAGAAACAGAAGGAACACTACCCAACTCGTTCTATGAAGTCACAACTATGTTAATACCAAAAGCACACAAAGATCCGACAAAGAAAGGGAATCTCAGGCCAATCTCTCTTATGAATATCAATGCAAAAATACTCAATAAAATTCTTGCCAACCGAATCCAAGAACACATCAAAACGATCATTCACCACGATCAAGTAGGCTTCATCCCAGGGATGCAGGGATGGTTCAATATAAGGAAATCCATCAATGTAATCCACTATATCAACTATCTCAAAGAAAAAAATCACATGGTCATCTCATTAGATGCTGAGAAAGCATTTGACAAAATTCAGCATCCTTTCATGCTAAAGGTCTTGGAAAGATCAGGAATTCGAGGCCCATATCTAAACATAGTAAAAGCAATTTACAGCAAACCGGTAGCCAACATCAATCTAAATGGAGAGAAACTTGAAGCAATCCCACTAAAATCAGGGACTAGACAAGGCTGTCCTCTCTCTCCATATCTTTTCAATATAGTGCTTGAAGTTCTAGCTAGAGCAATTAGACAACAAAAAGAGGTCAAAGGGATACAAATTGGAAAGGAAGAAGTCAAACTATCACTATTTGCAGACGATATGATAGTATACTTAAGCGACCCAAAGTACTCCACTAGAGAACTCCTACAGATGATAAACAACTTCAGCAAAGTGGCCGGATATAAAATCAACTCAAGCAAGTCAGTAGCCTTCCTATACTCAAAGGATAAGCAGGCTGAGAAAGAAGTAAGAGAAATGATACCCTTCATGATAGCCACAAACCATATAAAGTATCTTGGTGTGACTCTAACCAAACAAGTGAAAGATCTGTATGACAAGAACTTCAAGTCTCTGAAGAAAGAAATTGAAGAAGACCTCAGAAGATGGAAAAATCTGCCATGCTCATTGATTGGCAGGATTAATATAGTCAAAATGACCATCTTGCCAAAAGCAATATACAGAATCAATGCAATCCCCATCAAAATCCCAACTCAATTCTTCATAGAGTTAGAAAGAGCAATTCAAAAATTCATCTGGAATAACAGAAAACCCAGGATAGCTAAAACTATTCTCAAGAGTAAAAGAACCTCTGGGGGAATCAGTATCCCGGACCTCAAGCTGTACTACAGAGCAATAGTGTTAAAAACCGCATGGTATTGGTACAGTGACAGGCATGTAGATCAGTGGAACAGATTTGAAGACCCAGAAATGAATTCACACTCCTATGGTCACTTGATCTTTGACAAAGGAACTAAAACCATCCAGTGGAAAAAAGATAGCCTTTTCAACAAATGGTGCTGGCTCAACTGGAGGTCAACATGCAGAAGAATGCAAATTGACCCATTCTTATCTCCTTGCACTAAGCTCAATTCCAAGTGGATTAAGGACCTCCACATAAAACGAGACACACTGAAACTAATAGAAAGGAAACTAGGGAAGAACGTTGAACATATGGGCACAGGGGAGAATTTCCTGAATAGAACTCGAATAGCTTATGCTCTAAGATCAAGAATTGACAAATGGGACCTCATTAAGTTACAAAGTTTTTGCAAGGCAAAAGACACTGTCAAAAAGACAAAGCGGCAACCAACTAACTGGGAAATGATCTTTACCAACCCTACATCCGACAGAGGGCTAATATCCAATATATACAAAGAACTCAAGAAGTTAAACTGCATAGAGGCATGTAACCCTATTAAAAAATGGGGTACAGAGCTAAACAAGAGTTCTCACCTGAAGAATATCTAATGGCTGAGAAGCACCTAAAGAGATGTTCATCATCCTTAGTCATTAGGGAAATGCAAATCAAAACAACCCTGAGATTCCATCTCACACCAGTCAGAATGGCTAAGATCAAAACCACAAGAGACAGCAGTTGTTGGCGAGGATGTTGAGAAAGAGGAACACTCCTCCACTGCTGGTGGGATTGCAAGCTGGTACAACCACTCTGGAAAGCAGTCTGGCGCTTCCTCAGAAAACTGGGCATGACACTCCCAGAGGATCCTGCTATACCACTCCTGGGCATATACCCAGAGCCTTTACCTGCATGCAATAAGGACACATGCTCCACTATGTTCATAGCAGCCTTATTTATAATAGCCAGAAGCTGGAAAGAACCCAGATGTCCCTCAATGGAGGAATGGATTCAGAAGATGTGGTATATTTACACAATGGAATACTACTCTGCAATTAAAAACAATGAATTCACGAAATTCCTAGGCAAATGGTCAGAACTTGAAAATATCATCCTTAGTGAGGTAACCCAATCACAAAAGAACACACATGGTATGTAGTCACTGATAAGGGGATATTAACCCAGAATCTCGGAATACCGTAGACACAATTCGCATATCAATAGATTTCCTAGAAGATGTAAGGAGAGACCCCTGGTCCTGGAAAGACTGGATGTAGGAGAATGCCAGGACAGAGAAGCGAGAGGGATTGAATGGGGAAAAGAGGGAGGGAAGGGGACTTATGGGACTTTTGGGGAGGGAGGAAACGGGAAAGGGGAAATGATTTTGAATGTAAATAAAAAAATCTTAGAAAATAAAATAAAATTTTTAAAAAAAGAGTCAAAGGAGACAAAAAACGTTTTTAAAACTAACATTGAGTTTGCTTTTTGTTGGACAACTACTCCTGGACATTGGCCTGCCCTGAAGGGTGGTTAATATACCCATGAGACTCCATTGGAGAAAATGTATTTTTTATTTGCTAGTGGGCATCAATTTCAGATAGCTTCCCATTTTAGGGATGGGGGTCCATGCCCACTTCCTTTCCTCAGTGCTGGGACCCATCTGGCTTGAACCTGTGTGGCCCTGTGCTTCTGCTACCATCTGTGTGAGCTCATATGCTTATCAGTCCCGTGGCATCTGTAAGGCATGGTTCCTTGGAACCCTCCATGCCTTCTGGCTCTTGGAATCTTTCTGTCACCTCTTGCAAATAGGTCCCTGACCCTTGAGGGAAGTCAGCCTCTACATTTTATTAACTAATATGTATTTATCATTTTCCTCCCCGTGGATATGCCACCAAAATATCCTAAGCCCTGATAATAGTGTTGTCTGGTTATTGCTTATGACTAGAGCAACACACAGTGGGGAACGGGCATGTTCTATGGCCTGGTTTAGAGTTTTCCAACATTCTACCGTCTGCAGCGCAGCGCCACCTTCATCTCAACTGCTACCGTGAGGGTCCAGTGCTGATGGATTGTGGACGCTCAGAGAAATACAGACGTAGCTTACTTGCAAGGTCAGGATTCCAAGGCACAGAAGCAAGCTGGGTATGATGGCACACACTAGGTTAGTGGGGACAGAGACAGAGGATTGACAGTAAGTTCAGGCTGCCTCTTGGGTCTAGTAAGATCTTGTCTCTGAGACCAGCCCAATGAAAACAGCAGTTAGGAGCCGGCTTCTTGGGTAAAGTGCTTACTTCAAATCCTTGAGTACTTGTGCCCCCAATATGGCTCCTCAGGTAAAGGTGCTTGCTAGGACCCACTTGGTTGAAGGAGAGGAAGAACAAGTTATCTTCTGACCTCCACACATGTACAAAATAAGTATGATACGAACACCAACAACGAAATGAGAAGCTGAATTTGAATCCTAAGCACCATAGAAAGGCTGCATGGTGGCACCTGGCACTAACCCTGGTGCTGTCAGTAGGACACAGAACAGTGTTAGTGGTTTGCTGCCCAGTCAGGCTAGCCCCAACTGTGAGCTCAGGGAGAGAGACCTTGTCTCAAAAAGATAAGTAGCATACACCCCTGCGCGCGCGCGCGCGCACACACACACACACACACAGAGAGAGAGAGAGAGAGAGAGAGAGAGAGACCAAAATTCAAACAAGCTAAAAAGCAAACTGTGGAAGACTTCCATAGGCCACATAAGAACAGCCCCATGGGGACTAACCTTAGGCACTGCTGCCACCAGGAGTCCAGCTGAGGAAAAGTCTGTACTATACTAAATCCATATCTTTCTCAAGACTCACTGAGATTTACTGTAAACAGGGACCAGTCACAAGCTCTCTGTGTTCTAGCATATGGTGTGGGTATCATAGGACATTCCCAGATGAATGACCCCTCTCTCTCTCTCTCCTTTTCTTTTTTGTTTTTTTTTGTTTTGGTTTTTTTTTTTTTATTTTGAGACAGGGTTTCTCTGTGTTGTCCTGACTCTCCTGGAACTTGCCCTACAGATGAGGCTGATCTCAAACTCAGAGATCAGCCTGCCTCTGCCTCCCGAGTGCCAGGATTAAATACATTCATGATTAAGTGCACCATGACCACTGGGCTTCCCAGTGGTTTCTTACAACATCACTTTTAACAGATGGTTTGTGACATGACCACAAATGTTTGAGGTTTATACTATCCCTTTTTTGTTGTTATTAGTTTGTGACAGGGTCTCACAAAGTATAAACTGACCTTGAACTTGCTGAGACTGGCCTTGAATTCTAGATCTCCCTGAGCCATGGAATCTTTGCTGAGCACAGAAATACATGATTTACCAATGTAATTATAAACATTATCAGTGATTAACTATACCTCACTGGAGTGGGGAGGTGGAGGTGCATGCCTTTAATCTCAGTACTCAGGAGGCAGAAGCAGGCAGATTTCTGAGTTCGAGGGCAGCCTGGTCTACATAGAGAGACTTAGGATAGCCAGGGCTACAGAGAGAAACCCTATCTTGAAAAATCAAATCAATCAACCAATCAACCAATTGAATAAATACACTTTATTGATTTGACCACTCTATCTCAGCTGTTCCATTTCTTCCCCTAAACCCAAGGTTTCAATCTGTGTCGTAGGCTACCCTCAGAGTTGTGGAAATCTTGCCTCAGCCTCCTGAGCATTGGAATTACAATCATGAGCCACCATACCCAGCCAGCATCATCTCATCTAATATTTAAATTAAAAACATATCAATATTGAATGTGTATATTTAAATGATGTATCCATGTGGGACTGTATGCAGGACATGCATCTCTTTCCTTTTTTGCTGAAAATCAAAATCAAGTCAATGATCTTGCAAGACAATCACCTTTATCCACTGACCCCTCATTTATTTATTTATTTATTTATTTATTTATTCATTTATTACACAGGATCTGTGGTGGTTTGAATGAAAATGGTCCCCATAGGCTCATAGGAAGTATCACTACTGAGATGCATGGCCTTTTTGGAGGAAGTGTTTCACTGGGAATGGGCTTTGAGATTTCAGAAGCTCAAGCCCAGCTTAGTGCCTCACTGACTCTCCCTGCTTCCTGTGGAAATCTCAGATTCCTCTCCAGCACCATGCTTACCTGCATGTTGCTATGTTTCCCACCATGATGATAATGGACTGAACCTCTGAACTAAACCAGCACCAATTGAACGCTTTCCTTTATAAGGGTTGCCATAGTCATGATGTCTCTTCACAGCAATAGGAACCCTATCTAAGACAGAGCTTCTGGTAGCTTAGGTGTGATGGTTTGTATATGCTCAGCCCAGGGAGTGGCACTATGAGGTGTGGCCCTGTTGGGGTGGCTGTGGCCTTGTTGGAATAGGTGTGTCACTGTGAGTGTGGGCTAGAAGACCCTCACCCTAACTTTCTGGAAGTGAGTGTTCTCCTAGCAGCCTTCAGATGGAGACGTAAGAACTCTTAGCTCCTCCTGTACCATGCCCATCTGCATGCTACAATGTTCCTGCCTTGATGATAATGGACTGAACCTCTGAACCTGTAAGCCAGCCCCAATTAAATGTTGTCCTTTATAAGAGTTGCCTTGGTCATAGTGTCCGTTCACAGCAATAAAACCCTAATGAAGACAGGCTGGAATTTTAACTTTTAAGATTTATTTTTTTATTTATGTGTGTGTGTCTGTGTGTGCCTGTGCATGTATGTATATGCATGTGTTGTTGGTATCTGTGGAGGTCAGAATAGGATGCTAGAGCCCCTGGAACTGGAGTCATACACAGCTGTGAACTGACAGATATGGGTGTTAGGAACTGAAGTCCGGTCATCAATAGGGACAGCAAGTTCTAACTGCCATCTCTCCAACCCTAGCAATTGTTTTTAAAGAAAAATCATCTGAGATGGCTTAGTGGATACAGGTGCTTGCACAAAGTCTGACAACCTGGGTTGAATCCTCATAATTTATATAGTAGAAGGAGAGAATTAATTCCTAAAAGTCGTCCTCTGACTTCCATAGGAGTATTGTGGCACACACACACACCCCCACACATGCACACACACACTTAAAACTTAGAAACCTTTTGTTGTTTTGTTTTTGAGGCAGGGTTTCTCTGTATAGCTCTGGCTGTCCTGGAACTCACTCTGTAGACCAGGCTGGCCTCGAACTCAGAAATCCACCTGCCTCTGCCTCCCAAGTGCTGGGATTAAAGGCGTGTGCCACCACTGCCCAGCTCAAAACTTAGAAACTTTAAAACTTAGAAAGAAAAAGTAGAGAGAGAGAGAGTCACCACATGCCAAGCATGATGAAGCACACCTGAGACTCCAGCACTCAAGAGCTGGAGGCAGAAAGATCAGGAGTTCAAGTCCATTTTTAACTACATAACAATTTGAGGCAAAACTAGACCCAAAGACAAACACTTAAGAGTCATCTTCTTAAAGAGAAAGAACTTGAGGAAAGAAGGAAAGTAAAAGAAATGGTAAGTGTGTGTTTGATTTTTCTTTTCTTTTTTTTTATATTATTTTTATTCTTTGAAACCTCCACACATTTTCACAATGAATATTGATCATGTCCATCTACCACTTCCCTCCTTCCTTCATGTTATAGTTTTTTTAAAAAAAGATTTATTTATTTACTTATTTATTTAATGTATATGAGTACACTGTCACTGTCTTCAGACACACCATAAGAGGGTATCAGAGTTCCATTGCAGATGGTTGTGAGCCACCATGTGGTTGCTGGGAATTGAACTCAGGACCTCTGGAAGAGCAGTCAGTGCTCTTAACTGCTGAGCCATCTCTCCAGCCCTGTTTTTGATTTTCAAGACAGGGTTTCTCTGTAGCATTGTCTATCCTGGAACTCTCTCTGTGGAACAGGCTGGCCTCCAACTCACAGATACCCTCTGCCTCCTGAGTCTTGGTATTAAAGGCATGTGCAGTGGCACCCAGCAAAAAGACAAGTTTCAGTCTGGCATGGTGGTGGTTCATACTTCTAACCCCAGAACTTGGAAAGCTGAGGCAAAAGGACTAGCCTGGGCTACATAGTAAGACCCAACCCAGCTTAGGCTATCAAGTAAGATCCTATCTTGAAAAAGGGAGGGGAAGGAAGGAAGGGAGGGAGGGAAGAAGGAAGGGAGGGAGGAACGGAGGAAGGGAGGAAGGAAGGGAGGAAGGGAGGAAGGAAGGAAGGAAGGAAGGAAGGAAGGAAGGAAGGAAGGAAGGGAGGGAGGGAGGAAGGGAGGAAGGAAGGAAGGAAGGAAGGTTTCACTTGGCACCTATTTATTCTGAGAAGAGCATCAGAGGCTTCAGAAGTTTTGATGAGCCCAGCATTCAGGAAATCCTGGATTCAAGCCCCAGCACCACACTTATGGAAACAAGTAACAAAGACTGTTATGTTTTCGAAAGTTGCTTTTGAAACAAGGTCTGACTGTGTGGTCCCAGGGGTGGGCTCCTAGGGACCAGAGCCACAGGCTCCATCTTGTCTCTCTAGAGTTTCAGCCTTGGATGTTGGTTCAGAAATTAAAAAAAACAAAGTCTACTGAGGCTTCTCAGCGCTGCTCTGGTCCCTCCCCTCCCTCAGGGCTGTGATTTTGATATGGTTTGAGTGTGTCACCAAGGGTTCATGTGTTGGAAGTTTAGGAAGACATAGGGCTCCATTGGATATCACTCCATCAGTGGAAGTATAAGCCCTTGGAAGGGATTAAGGTAGCTCTCTTGGCAGCCTTAGTTATTTCTCTAGAATATTTTGTAAGCCTGACCCTAGCATTCTCTCACTTGGCTCAGCAGTGCTAGCCCCGGGCTTGACTCCATACTCAGTGCTCCTCTCCAGGGACATAAGAACTGTAGGGCCTCCAGACTCACGCCAGCTGACACCCTAGAAACCACATCCCTTGTTTGGATCAGAAGAACTTACTTTTTGTTGTGGATGGGCCTAGTGCTGTTTGTATTTTGATGCTAATTCCGCTCTCCTGGGATGGGCTGTGGACAGGGAGTACTTACGTGACTTCTTGTGAACCAATCCCCTAATGAATAAAGGAGCCAATCACTGGGCAAGTAGGCGGGACTTACGGGTTGGACAGAGAAAGAGAAAGAGAAAGAGAGGAAGCAGGAGAGAGTTATGCCATTTTTGGGCAGGCATAGCGTGAGGACTAGATGTAGCCATCAGGATTCGCCACTGGAGGATTTAGATTTAAGGCTTACAGGTTAAGATTTTAGTTGTTGCACCCAGCAACTGAGTTACCATTGTTTCTGAACTAAGTTTGTGTTGCGTTTTCCTTCATGTGGCATCTCGTCTGGGTTCAAGAGAGAAAGAAACAGTGGCAAAGTGTGAGTTTGCCTGAAGTGCACCACAAAGGCCATGGAGGATTTGAAGCATGGGGCTGGTGTTGTAGCGACCTGCCAGTGGGAACTTAACGAGCTGGGTGGAGAAGTTTCAGGAGCTCCAGGCCAGAGAGTCTTCATGAGATAAAAACAGGTGGCCATTGCCCACCAGTGCATGGCCAGCTAGGCCGCAGGAGCAGAGAGTGGCCTGCACGAGCTTGGGAATGTGCTGGGTTTTTTTTTTTTTTAAATATTTCCTGCAACACTTTTGTGTTTTGACTTAAGTTGTTTGTGTGTGTAGGGATTGTGAGTGTAGGGATTGTGTGTGCTTGTGTGTGTGTGTGTGTGTGTGTGTAAGTGTAAGCCAGAGTTTGACCAATGTTAGGTGTCTTCCCCAAGCGTTCTCCACCTTTGTTTGTTCTTCAAGACAGGCTCTCATTGTATATCCCTGGCTGACCTGGAACTTGCTCTGTAGACCAAACTCACAGAAAAACTCTTGTCTCTGCCTCCAGAGTACTGGGATTAAATGTGTGTACCATCATGTTTTTAAAGATTATTTTTAGAGATTTATTTTTAAATAATTTTTTAAAATTAAAAAAATGTTTATTTATTTTATGTGATGAGTGTTTTGCCTGTATGTATGTATATATGCATGTTTTGTATTATGTATGTATGTACACCACATGCAGTGTTAGTTGCGGCTAGAAGAGGTTAATTGATCCCTGGAACTGTAGTAACAGACAGTTGTGAGCCACAATGTGGGTGCTGGGAATTAAACCTAGGTCCCCTGAAAGTGCTGAGCCATCTTTGTAGCCCCTTTAAAAATTATTTTTAATTATGAGTATTTTTTGGTTGTGTGTATCTGAGTACAGGAGCCCACAGAGGTTGGTGGCATCAGATCCCCCTGGAGCTGGTGCTGGAACCTAACTTGATCTTCTGGAAGTACTCTTGATCCACATCTCTATACTCAGAGCAACAAAGTTTTTTTTTAAAGATTTATTTATTATGAGTACACTGTAGCTGTGTTCAGACACACCAGAAGCAAGCATTGGATCCCATTACAGATGGGTCTGAGCTACCATGTGGTTGTTGGGAATTGAACTCAGGACCTCTGGAAGAGCAACCAATGTTCTTAACCACTGCGTCATCTCTCCAGCCCTGCAACACAGTTTTATAAAGGTGGCTTGGTTTGTGTGTGTGTGTGTGTTTTAGTTTGATGCATCAGGATGATGATGTAATGATACCGATATCACACAAGGACAGCTGTACCTCACCACTCCCAGCCTGCCCAGAACAGAGGAGAATCCACTCCAGAGTCATTCTCAGGTGTCTGCTGTCATTCCCAGCTCTAACAAAGCCAAATTATACTGTCTGGCCCCTCTAAAGCAAATGTGCTGTTCACTTGAATGCAATTGGTGAGCATCTAGAGGATACTGGTGTTTATTTGGCACCACAAAACTTTGCATTGGGAAAGCCAGTGAAAGAGCAGGATGTCCCAATTGTCCCCAATTATGAAGGCAAATGAGTCAGGAAAGTTTGAGTTTCTCTTTTAATCCCTGACTTCTCCCCATGACTCTTCTTTCTCCCACTGTAAACACCACAAGACAGTGAGTGTATGCTGAGAAACACATCAGTATCATTGGGTAATCTGACAGGCTCAGAAAACCCCTCCCACCCAGTATCAATCACTGTCTTCTATGCATGAGACTCTATGCCAGGCACCATGGAACAAGTGAGTTCTTTCAAGATGGTCTTCCTTTCATATGGAGTCTAAACATTAAAATAGGGCTGGCCATGGCTTAGTAGCACTTAACCCCAAACCTGATGAGCTAAAGCACACACACACACACACACACACACACACACACACACACAGACACACATACACACAGATACCAACACACACTCATTCTCATGCACACAATAAATTAATGTGAAAACAACATTAAGTAATAGCTAGTCTTGATGGCACAGGTCTATAATGTAAATAATTGGGAGGCTGAGGCTTTTGAGTTGGGCTGCATAGTGAGTGTGAGACTAGCTCAGGCCACACAGTGAAACCTGATCTCCAACAAACAAAAGCCTAAAGAAACATAAAGTACAAAGAATCATGAAAATGCCATTAAGAAGCAAACAGGCTGAAGTGGACAGAGGTAATGATGTAAGAAGGTAAGAGGTAAGAAGACTCCAGTGCAGTTCTCTAAGGAGCAGTTGCTGTGATGGAGTAGTACTGTGATGGACTTATGGAAGGAAACAGCCAAGAAGGATGAAGGGAAGAAGACAGTGAAGAGGAAATGGTCTTCAGATCTCAGTGAGGAGGGGAAGGAGGGAAACTGGGTTGGAAGAGCCTTGCGCTGGGCTAGGAACTTAGCTCAGTGGAATAGTGTTTGCCTAATTTATACACGACCTCAAGTCTAGGCTTGGCACTCACTGTCAGACAGACAAAGGAAAATAAACCTAGGCCAGGCTTGAGCTCAGCTGCTAGAGGTGCTTCTTAGCCTGCGGGATGCCTGGCTTCAAACCCCAGCTCTATAGCAAGCTGGTGTGATAACACATGCTTGTAACCCAGCACTGGGAGGTGAGGTTGGAGAATTAGAAGGCAGTGACTGGAGAGAGTGCTCGGTGGTTAGAACCCTTGCTCTGCAAGCCTCTAGTTCCAGCCTCAGAAGGCAGAGGAGTCCCAGTGAAGGCTGGCTGCAGAAACTGTCTTCCGGTTCTGGGATTGATTGAGAGACATTTCCTCAAAAGAGCAAAACAACACGGTGATTTGAAGCAACCGAGAAAGATTTCTGGTAGAAACCTTAGGCCTACAAATGCTCCTACACACATGTAAACATGCATACACATGCATATATGCTATACACACATACACACAATAAAGAAGGGGGGGGGAAAGGAAGTTTAAGGTCATTTTTGGCTACACAGGTATTTCAAAACCAGCTTAGGGGGCTGGAGAGATGGCTCAGCAGTTAAGAGTACTTGCTGCTCTTATAGGGGACCCACATTTGGTTCCAGCACGTACATCTGGCAGGCTTCATCTTTTTTTCTGACAAGCACACATCACATGCCTCCTCCAAGTAAATATAAAAATAAATCTTTAAAATAACTGGAGCTGGCTGGTGGTGGCACATATCTTTATTCCCAGCACTTTGGAGGCAGAGTCAGGCAGATTTGAGACCAGCCTGGTGTAAAGGATGAGTTCCCAGATAGTTAAGGCTATACAGAGAGAGCTTGTCTCTAGAAACAAAAAGGGGGTAGGTATATGGCTCAGTTGGTAGAATATTTGCCTCAGATTCATGAAGTTGGGCACAGTAGTACATGCCTGTAATCCAAGTGGACGTGGAGGCAGGTGGAGCAAAAGTTCAAGGTTTGATAATTTGAATATGCTTGGCCCAGGGAGTGTGTGGCCTTATTGGAGTAGGCGTGAACTTGTTGGAGGAAGTGTGTCACTGTGGGAGGTGGGCTTTGAGACTCTATGCTTAGGCTTCTCCCAGTGTGGAAAGAGAGCCTCCTTTTGGCTCCCTGTGGAATCCAATCTTTTCCTGGTTGTCTTCCTATCAAGATGTAGAACTCTTGGTTTCTCTAGCACCATGTCTGCTTGGATACTGCCATGCTTCCCACCATGACGGTAATGTGTTGTAGTAAGTATTTAAGTTCAGGCCCGAGGTTTCTACTCTGCCTTAGCTATTTAAGTTCCCAGATGAAACACACACACACACAAACTTTATATTTTCTATAAGCCTTCAACAGTACAAAAGCTAGGCTATGCTGTTAGAATCTACTTTTCTATCAATAACCCCAAGTTATTACTTACTGTGTTCATCTGGGCAGCTCTTAATTCCAGTTGGCCAGCCCACAGGCCCATGTTTTCTTTATTCCTAACCCATGGCAGTTTCTTCTTCTTCCTCCGGCCTTCTTCCCCCTGTGATTCTCCTCTGATCCCAAGCCTGGGGAACCCTAAACCTCACCTATGTCCCTTCTGCCCAGCTACTGGCTATTGGCATCTTTATTTACCAATCAGAAATAACTTGGGGGCAGAGTCACAGGGGCTGCTGCAGATTCTAGGTCTTAGGGGCCTGCACTTAGCATTACAATAGACAGTAAAAGACAAAACCTCCACAGTAATGCACTGAACCTCTGAACTCTAAGCCACCCCCATTAAATGTTTCCTTTATAAGAGTTACCTTAGTCATGTTTTCCCTCCACAGCAATGAACCCCTAACTAAGACAGAGGTCAACCTTAGCTACATAGAGAGTTCAGGGTCAGCCAGGGACACACAAGTGTACTGACTAGTTTTGTGTGTCAACTTGACACAGGCTAGTGTTATCACAGAAAAAGGAGCTTCAGTTGGGGAAGTGCCTCCATGAGATCCAGCTGTGGGGCATTTTCTCAATTAATGATCAAGGGGGGGAGGGCCCCTTGTGGGTGGTGCCATCCCTGGGCTGGCATTCTTGGATTCTATAAGACAGCAGGCTGAGCAAGCCAGGGGAAGCAAGCCAGTAAGAAACATCCCTCCCCCCGCCCCCATGGCCTCTACATCAGCTCCTGCTTCCTAACCTGCTAGAGTTCCAGTCCTGACTTCCTTTTGTGATGAACAGCAGTGTGGAAGTGTAAGCTGAATAAACCCTTTCCTCCCCAACTTGCTTCTTGGTTATGATCTTTGTGCAGGAATAGAAACCCTGACTAAAACAACAAGGCATGCCCTATTTTTTCTTTTGAAATAATGATTTAGCTAGCACTGTTCAGTGGGGAGGAAGTCTTCCTCCTACAAACTCCTTCCCTTCCCTGAGAGAGCAGCTACTCTCAGGCTCTTCATATTCTTCCAGGTGAAACCTTGGTTTGCCTGTCTGGCTGTAAACTGAGCAGGGCATCTGGTTGGCCATGTTCAGTGCCTTGCGTCTTTCACTCACTGATGCATCTTACACTGACCACACGTTCTTCTTCACGGCTATGTTGTATTTCATGGCAAGGTCCTATTGATGGACTCTTGCTTGTTCCAGGCTTCTGTGAACGCATCTCATGAAGTCAACGTGCTCATACATGTTACTTCAGCTCCCTAAGCAGACACATGGCAGGTACAAGAGTGCTTTCTTAGCTGAGTGCAGATAATCTGAGAGTCCATACTGGGTGCTTTGGAGCTAGAGTTCTAAGTGCTTGTGAGCTGCCTGAGGTGGTTGCTGAGAACAGAGCAATAAGTGCTACAATAAACGCTACGATGGTGCTTTGACCCCTACCTTCGTTAGGTTTACTATTGTAAGCGTCCATAATTCACTGAAGAATAACATCCCAGACTCAAATAGCATGTAAATGCAAAGAGTGTTTTATTCTACAGAAGTCCAGCATGCTGGGGTATCCTATTACCAGCATAGAGAGACAACCAAGTGAGCTCGAAGGCCTGATTTAAAGCACATTAGGGCATTCCAGGGTAGGTGACCTTTATCTTACTCCATCCCTAGGGACATTCCATTACCGGGGGTGTGGGGTCTGGGAACTATCGCTGAGGAAGTCTTGAAACTGCTGCTGACCCATTGTCCTTGCTTCAGGCCAGGTGGTGGGCAGGCTATGAGGCCTGGACTTGCCTGGAGTTGCCCAGTTTTGGAAACAGAGATTTAGGCCTAGTCTCCTTGAAGTCTGTCATGGAGCCACCCCAGCCTTCTCACTGTTGCTGTGATGAAACACTATGACTGAAGCAACCTGGGGAATATCTTACTTAGGGTGTCTGTTGCACCCTAAGAGACAGCACGACCACAGCAAGACTTATAAAGGAAAGTACTTAATTGGGGTTGGCTTCCATTCAGATGTTTAGTTTATTATTGCCACGGCAGACATAGTGCTGGAGAGGTGGCTGAGAGTCATCTAGATCTGCAGGCAGCAGGAAAAGAGAGTGATAGATAGACAGAGACAAAAACTGGGCCTGGCTTGAGCATTAGGAACCTCAAAGTCCACTCCAGTGACACACTTCCTCCAGAAAGGCCACACCTCCTCCAACATGGTCATACTTCCTAATAACACTGCTCCCTGGTGACCAAGCATTCAATCTATGGAGGCCATTCCTATTCAAACCACACAGAAAGGTTATAACCATTCATTATCAAAAGCAGTGAGGGCAGGAATTCACGCAGAGTAGGAACCCAGAGGCAGGAGCTGATGCAGAGGCCATGGAGGGTGCTGCTTACTGACTTACTCCCCGTGACTTGCTCAGTCTGCTTTTTTTTGTTTTTTGAGACAGGGTTTCTCTGTGTAGCCCTGGCTGTCCTGGAACTCACTCTGGAGACCAGGCTGGCCTCGATTCAGTAATCCACCTGCCTCTGCCTCCCAAGTGCTGGGATTAAAGGTGTGCGCCACCACTGCCCATCAGCCTGTTTTCTTATAGAACCCAGGACCACCAGCTCAGAGATGGCTCCACCTGCAATGGGTTGGGTCCTCCTCATCAATCACTAATTAAGAAAATGTCTCACAGGCTTGCATACAGTCTGGTCTTGTAGAAGCATTTTCTTAACTGAGGGTCCCTCTTTTAGGTGACTTTAACTTGTATCAAGTTAACAAGAAACTCTGGCTTTCTTTTCTCCTCCTGCCTTCTTGGGCATGCCTCACAGAGTGCCTCCTCACCCTCTTCACCCATGTTTGAGGCTCCAACAGTCAGCCTAGTGCATCAGACCTGATCGGTCTGCAAAGTGTATCTATTGTCTAAGCCACCCGAAGACACTCCTGCTGCTTGGCTATAAGTGATACCATTCTTGTACTCTCTTGCTTCTCTGACTACCCTGGCTCCGTTGGCTTGTCTGAGGTTCCCTTTTGGTAGGAGCTGAGCATAACGGGACTTCCTAGAGGAGCCACTGCTGTCCCCAGTGGTCCCACTCTCTCAATTCACTGCTGACTCCTGTGGAGGAATCTAAGGTTTAGATCCATTTCTTCATTGAAATTCTGTTAGTTAGTTAGTTTGTGTGTGTGTGCGTGTGTATTGTACATGTGTGAAGAGAACAGAGTCTTCTCACAGGTGTCTTCCTCTATCTCTCTCCACCTTTTAAGACAGGGTCTCTCACTGAATTGGAAGCTCAGCCTTAGAGCTAGGCTAGCTGGCCAGTGAACCCTGGGATCTGGTTGTCTCCGTGGCCAGCGAACGTTCCAAGTATGCTTTTTGGGTTTTTTTTTTTTCATCCGAGAGCTGAGGATTTGAACTCAGGTTCTCAGCTTGGGCCCTTACCACTGAACCATCTCCCTGGTTCCTTTGTTTTATTATTATTTTTTTTCAGTGATCCAAATACATTTAATATGTGGAATAAATACATGAATATTAAAATAATGCCCCCCCCATGGTCCACCCTTGGGATCAATATGCAGCCCAGGACACTCCCTTAAGGCCTCCACACCCCTGTAGAAACTGAATGAATCCTTTGCAGGGGGCTGCGTAGGGTTTGGCACTGATGCAGAAGAGGGCTAAGAGACAACTCAAGGACCCCAAACACCCGGCAGAGAAGACTGGGGACATTCTGAGCTTTTGGGGACTAAAGAAAATATGGCCCATCCTCACTCTGGAGCCCCATGGAGCCTTCTCCAGCATTTGGTGGCCCTGGGGACCATTGTCCCCAGAGGACCCTACCTTGAGTCCTGGCTTTGAGCCAAAGGCATCCCTGGTGACAATCTCATTTCCAAGGAGGCTTTGGCTTTCGGGGACAGGCCCCTCGCAGAGGGGTAGCTGGCCCTGAAACACTGTCTGAGCATGCCTTGGGGGTGACCAGGGAAATCTGGACAGTCGCCTTTGATGTGTAAGGCCGGTGACTCCAAGGCCCATTGGTATGGGGAGCACTGGAAGCTGGATGACCCGTGCTGGGGACAGTTAGGTGGGTGAGTGAATGGGAATGCCTCTGTCTCAGAGGGTGGGGAACACCCAACCCATCCTGGGACATCTTCTGGGAGCCTGTGGCCACACTGGGCTCTGTCCTGGAGTCCAGCTGGGTGAATGGCTCGAAGTGGGGACTCCCTGGGGCGAGTGGCTGCCCCTGTGGGTGGCTGGCAGGGACCAGAAAAGGGTCCGGAGCTTGGCGGCATCCTCCATGGCTCTCCAAGACCCCTCCTTGCTGGTGCTGAACAGTGACTCATCACAGTAGGGTGGAGTGTGGCTAATCAACCTGTATTTGTTTTTCTTTCTTGGTGTGAGGTTTGGGGTGTTGCCCCTGGAAGAGGGGGACTCACAGTCTCTCTTGGCCAGAGAGACCTTCGGCGGTCCTGGGCTGAAGATCTCTGGATCTGTTACAATTCTGCACCCAGGGTGGGTCAAAGTCTGGTAGAGTGGGCCGGGTTCCTGTTGGGCTGCCAAACAGGGTCTCATCTACATAGGATGCCCTGGCCTTGACCCTGGAGCTGCTGGGGCTGCGGTGATGAAGATGGAGGGCTTGCATTCCACCGCTGGGTCAGTTCCACCAGGGTTTTCACGCTGCCCAGTGGATGTGCTGTGCCTGCCAGACCCAGCCTCCAGGGCTCCCTTGTGCAAAGCATTTTGCAAACGTGGTGTGTTGTAGTCCTCGCCAACCAGTCTTAAATTAAATCCATTTCCCCGAGTACAGCTCAGGCTCCAAACGGCAGAGTAGCACCAGACAGCTTACAAAGTTGAAAGCGCAGGCGTCTCGGGAACTCCATGCCTGGTGCCTTTTCTACTGGAGCCTCTGGCCAGCAAGCTCCGTCTCTGCCACAGATACTCTCACAGCACAGAATCAGCAGCGGCACCCCAGCGACCTCCCTGGTTCCTTTGATTGACATTCTTCTATGCTCAAATCCTGCATTTCAACGTCCACATTTCTTTATCAACACTTCAACATTGTACAGGGTTTTAAAACCATAAAAAATGTAAAGAACAACAAAAATACAAGGAGAGGAAAACATAATAAATCTCCTTCTACTATTAAATAAAATATAATCAATAGAAAGTAAGGCCTTAGGGGCTGAGAGATGGCTCAGCAGTTAAGAGCACTGACTGCTCTTCCAAAGGTCCTGAGTTCAAATCCCAGCAACCACATGGTGGCTCACAACCATCCGTAATGGGATCTGACGCCCTCTTCTGGCAGCTACAGTGTACTTACATATAATAATAAATAAATCTTAAAAAAAAAAGAAAGTAAGTAAGACCTTACTGGGCAGTAGTGGCACATGCCTCCCAGCACTTGGGAGGCAGAGGCAGGTGGATTTCTGAGTTCGAGGCCAGCCTGGTGTAACAGAGTGAGTTCTGGGACAGCCAGGGCTATACAGAAAAACCCTGTCTCGAAAAACCAAAAAAAAAAATAAAGAAAGAAAGAAAAAAGAAAATGAGGCCTCCTGACACCCCCGTACCCAACCCAGAGAGGATCACTGTAAGAATCCAGGTTTTGTTCATTCCTCCCCACTCCCTTTCACCCTCCCTCCTTTCTTCCCCTCCATCCCTCCCTCCTCCCTTTTCCTCTCCCTCCCTTCCCCACTTCATCTGTCCTCCTCCCTTTCTCTCTCCTCCCCTTTCCCCCTTCCTTCCTCTCCCCTCCTCCATCTTGCTGCATAGTAAGGCAAGACCCGTCTTGAACGGCAAGCCTCCTCTCTGGATCGGCCAAGTTCTGAGATGACAGGTGTGCACAGCTGAGGCAGGAAGAGTGTCGTTAGCATGAGGCCAGACTGGGTCACATAGTGAGTATGAGATCCTGTCTCAAAAAATCAAAACAGACAACAAGCACACCAAAATAAAAACAAGGACAAACAAACAACCCTCCCCCCCCAAAAAACCCCAAAAGAACAGCTCAGGGCTACACAGAGAAACACTACCTAGAAAAACAAAAAAACACCAAACAAATAAAACCAAAAACCAAACTGATTTCGATTAAATACCAAGGAAAAACCATGAGCAGATCTGCCTAGTCTGCCTGTCTTCTGTCCCTCTCTGTGTGGGGAACGCAGTCCATCAGGGCCGCTCAGGCACATGCGAGCATCAGGTGCCTGTGAAAGGTACACAGCAGCATCTTTCCCCACTTTGGGACACATCAAAGCTATGACTGTGTTTTAGGTATCTCAACTACGAACCATTTTCTTAATTGCTCATTAGAACTTATGAAAATGTCAACAATGGAACACAGATTTTTTTGGCTTATAAAAATGTATTAAAATTGATGACTTATAATTGTTATTATTTTTAGTGGTAATAGTAGTGGTAGTTTTTTGAGACATAGCATGGCTGCTCTGGAACTTGATTATGTAGACTAGGGTGGCCTTGAACTCATGAGATCTGTTTGCCTGTCTCCTGAATGCTGGGATTAAAGACACGTGCTGCTATGCCATGTTTACATGTATGTTTAATTTGTGCGTACCTCTGTTTACACTTGTGTGTGCAGGTGTATAGGTGCATGTGCCTGTGTGTGTGTGAGGACAGGTGTCAAATGTCTTTTATGACTCGTCACCCATTCCTTTGAGAACCTTAGCTGAAGCTCTGGTTCTATCAGCTAGGCCCACACATCCCAGCTGGAGTTATATATTTTTTTATGTGGGATTCCAACACTGGCCTTCATGATTGCCGGGAAAATGTCCTTAACCATTGAGTCATTTTTCTAGGCTTAGTGTATACTACTCTGTCCTACAGAGCGTCCACCCAGGCTTGCCACAGGTAAGCCACACAAGCCCTTCAAGTTTCCAGGATAAGGCAATGGCATGAATCCATCTATTTATTTATTTAGGTTTCTCAAGCCAGGGTTTCTCCAGGAAACAGTCCTAGTTGTCCTAGAACTTTCTCTGTACACCAGGCTGACCTTGAAATCATAGAGATTCACCTGCCTCTGCCTCCTGAGTGCTGGGATTAAAGGCATGTGCCACCACAACCTGGCTCACTCATATATTTTTATTTTATTTTATTGTTTTTACTTTATGTGTATAGGTGTTTTGCCCACATGTATATCTGTGAACTTGTGTGTGCCTGGTATCCACGGAGGCTAGAAAAGTGCAGTGGATCCCCAGGGACTGGAGTTACAGATGGTTATGAACTACCTACCATGTAGGTGCTGGAAATCCAACAGGTTCTTTGGCAGAGCAGGCAGTGTGATTGCTGAGCCATTTCTTCAGGCCCTAAGGTAGTTTCATGACAAGGTTGCTTCAGTGTAGTTCAGTGGGCCTTGGATTCACTACCCGTGTGCTTCTACCTCATGCTTTGGTGGTGGCACACACCTTTAATCCCAGCATTTAGGAGGCAGACACAGGTGGATATCTGTAAGTTAGAGGCCAGCCTGATCTACAGTTCCAGGTCAGCCTGGGCTACACAGAGAAACCGTGTCTCAAAAACTAAAACAAAAATATATTTTTTGTTTTGAGACAGGATCTTGCTGTGTAACCCAGGTTGGCATTCCACTTGAGACCTTCTTGTCTCTGCCTCATAGGTGCTGGGATTATAGACAGGGCTCCATGACACTCAAGCTTGAATTCTTAACCCTGACTTCACAGATCATAGAGAATACAACATCTGTACACAAGTCATCAATTCGAGTCTCTAAGCACTTTCTGGGAGATGGTAAAGGCTCGCTTCTTTTTGAGGATGCATACTGGATTGTTGTTTTACTTTGTTTTTGAAACAGGGCTTTCTATATTGCTCTTATAGATGAAGCTGGCCTCAAACTCACAGAGACCCCTCTGCCTCTGCCTCTGGAGGGCTGGGAGTGAAGGTTGCACTCTTATGCCTGTTAGGATGACGTTAATTGTCAAGATATACTGCCCTCAAATGATCCTCCTTTCAAGCCTCCTGCTTTAACCCCAACTGCAAAAGCACACCTGGTAGTCATAGTTGACAGAGTCCTCCTGTCTTTCCTCTGTTGTCAGTCACTGCCACCCACTGATTCCAGCCTCTAGTTTGTCTTCCCTGTTGACATTAAGTATGTAAGGGATGCAGTCCTCATCTTGCCTGTCTCTTGTCTCATGATACAGCCACAAAACAGATGATCCATAAATGGCTTCTGTACTTTCAGCTTGATGCCCCAGGCTTGTCCACATCGCAACTGTTACTCGGGGTGGTACCTTTACTCTATAAATAGGTGGTTTCTGTTTCAGGAATGGTTTGCTGTGATATACCCCTCTGCTGCCCCACCCAAGCCTCTTAGAAACAGAGGATCAGAAAGAGAGGTATTCAAATCCTCCACCACAATGCCTGTGGCCCTCCTAAGAACAGTCAGGGTCTTTCTTTCCGCCTGGCTTCCTGTCCACGGGGAACTCATGCAGAGAATCTGCTGTCCTTCCTTAATTTTCTGTCTGTTCTCCCTGTTTCCTTTAGTGATCCAGTCCTTCATGGCTCAGCGATGCTTCCACAGTGAATATTTTGACAGCCTGCTGCATGCTTGCAAACCGTGTCACCTGCGATGTTCCAACCCTCCTGCACCATGTCAGCCTTACTGTGATCCAAGTAAGTGCGACTCCTCAACAGTAGCTTGTTGTGGGAAGCAGTCTCCTGATAGTGCTGACTATCTACCAGAGAACAAATGTTATAGAGGAGATGGGGAGATTTTTCTTTTCTTTTGTTTTCCTGAATCAAACCCAGAAAAGATAAATAATTTAAATGTCTCCTGGAACAGAAGAATTATTCAGAACAAGACTCAATTTTATTCTTCAGCTCCTAATTAAGGGGTATTTAGAATTTAAAAGTCAATGTTGGTGAAACCAGGAATGGGTAGTGCATGCCTCTAATTCGGTGGTTCTCCACTTTCCTAATGCTGCAACCCTTTAACAGTTCATTTGTGGTGACCCCCCCACCCATAAAATTATTTTCATTGCTACTTCCTAACTAGTTTTGCTACTATTATGAATCATAATGTATATATCTAATATGCAGGCTATCTGATATGTGACCCCCGTGAAAGGATTGTTTGACTCCCCCCCCCCAGGTGTTGTGTCCCACAGGTTGAAAACCAAATAAATTTGAGGTGTGCCTGGACTACATTGTGAATTTCAGGGCAGCTTGTGCTAGAGTAAGGTCCGGTCCCATAAACAACAAACAGAGTTGAGCTATAGGTGAGTTGGTAGAGCGCCTGGCTAGCACAGCCCTGAGTTCTGTCCCCGGCAGTGTGTGTGGTCATGTGCTGCAGATTTGTAATTGCAGAACTTACATAGGAGGTGGAGACTGGAGGCTCAGAAGTTCAAGGTCATCCTTGGATTTGGCTGGGTTTGATGCCTGCCTGATTGACAGGATACTTTGTCTAGAAAGCACCCCAAAGAAGATGCTCAGGAATATACATTAGGGGAACTGAGTGTTGGAAAGTCATACGTGGTGTGAGTCCTGAGCTCTGGCTGCATCTCTCTGTGACATTCTTTTGATAAAGGCATGGGCAGCTCAGTGAGAGGGACATACACGGTGCTCTGGATCTTCCTGGGCCTGACCTTCGTCCTCTCTTTGGCACTTTTCACACTCTCATTCTTGCTGAGGAAGATGAACCCTGAGACGCTGAAGGACAAACCTCAAAGCCCAGGTCAGCTTGACGGTGAGTCTTGGAATCTATTTCTGTAAGGGTGGCTCTTCCAAGTTTCATTTCCTTTTCTTTTTTTAACTTTGGCTTTTTTTGTTGTTGTTACAGCACTTTCAAATGTGTTAGTGGGTAGTTATTTGAAAATTTGAGCTGGGAGCAGTGGCACATGCCTGTCATCTTAGCGCTTGAGTAGTGGAGGTCAGGAGGATCAAAGGGGTAAAGGAGTCAGGGTCATGCTTAGCTACATATTGAC
Source organism: Tokudaia tokunoshimensis (assembly GCA_036184795.1). Lineage (NCBI taxonomy): Eukaryota > Metazoa > Chordata > Mammalia > Rodentia > Muridae > Tokudaia > Tokudaia tokunoshimensis. The sequence goes on from BTHU01000010.1 coordinate 101,940,933, forward strand.
TGTGAGCTCAGCTGGGGTGACAGGAGACCATATCTCAAAGTGAAACATCAGCAACAACAACAAAGCAAACCCACCAACTGTCCCCCAAACAAAGCAAAACAGAGAAATTGTGACATCGATACCTACTTTGCAGTCTCTTTCCAATGCTTGTTTCCCCCCAAGTTCTCTTGAGACTTCCTTGGAAAGTGTCTTTGACTAAATTTAGTGCACTGATGAGATACCGTGTTATCGCAAGTGAACCACAGCCAAGAACTCTCAGGCTAAGAGTATTTGGCAATATCCATGGTCTTGGTTTTAATACAATTATAAGCACTGTTTGCCTGTGAATGTTTTACTGCCCAACATGCTAAAAATGATAACCTGGTTCACTAACCATCTCAAGGATAATTATTAAGCAACAGCATACCAGTCTCAGGGACTTAGATGCTTGACTTGAGGGCCTATTAGGCTAAAAATATTTTTATAGCACGGTTCTCTGTGATTTGATTCTTAGAGCAGCCATGGTCCTGAATCCTTTGTTTTTTTTTAAACTGTTTTCTTTTGATGTGTGTGGTGCATGCACATGAGGGGAGAGTAGGACATCGGGTATCTTCCTCTATTACTCCCCTCCCTGTTGCCATGAGACAGGGGTCTCTCAGCAGGACAGAAGCAAGCGGTTTCAGCTTTGATGTTTCGCTTCCATCTCTGCCACTGGGAGGTTACATGCTGAGGTTACAGGCATGTGCTTGTTACCAGCATACTAGAGACTTAAACTCGGGTCCTCATGCTTACAAGTTCTCTTACCAGTAGGCCATGTTCTCAGTCCTTGCTCTGAGTCTTTTATACATTTGTTTTCCATGCATGATCTGCAAAGCACCTGCCCCATTTGCTTTCTTGTGGAGCAGGACTGGCTAGAAACTCACTCGCTCTTTCCCCAGCATGGTCTAGCTGACAAAAGAACACATTTTCATTGTTTTTAAAGTTATGTGTATATGTGTGTGGCTGAGAGTGGTTTAACAAAAAGCAGGAGCCCCGTGGCCGACTGACCTGGAATGGCCAATGGGTTGATACAGAACTGGACCACAGATTGGATGTCACCAGGAGGGGCTTCAAATCTAGGGCAAGGTTTTGTGCATGTGAGCACAGTGCCTCTGGTTGGCAGAAGAGGGCACCAGATCCCCTGTAGCTGGAGTTGTAGGTGGATGCTAGTGACTGAATCCATCCTCTGGAAGAAAGGTACTGACTCTTAACCACTGTGCCACCTCTTCAGACTGAGAATGAACTTGTTTTTAACAAACAAATTGTGCATATAAAAAGTACATGACATAATGTTCTGAATCCAGACACAGAGGGAAACAGTGCCTATAGTCAAACGCATCCACATCTAGTTGACCTTCTGGTGATAGGGTCTCATGTATCACATGCTGGCCTTGGATTATGTATCGCAGGACTACCTTGAGCCTTTCTGATCCTCAGGCTGCTACTTCTCCAGGGCTTACAGGTTTGCGCCATCAGGCCTGGTCTGTGAAGTTCTGGGGACTGAATCCAGAGCCTCTGGTGCATACTAGGTGAGTGAGCACTCTGTCAGTGGAGCTCCGTCCCCAGCCCTGCTCCATCGTCCTGTGGTGAGGGTGGTTGGAATCTACTCTCTGCTATTTGACGTGCTCCAGTGCTATCCAGTCATCTTGTCACATGCTGGTTCTACAGATGCAGCTTACGTAACTGCAGCTCTGGACTTCCGGCCATCTGTCTCTCATTTCCCCCACTTCCTTGCCTCTGGTAACTACCACTCCGCTATTGTTCTCTAAGTGGCTTCTTTTGCTTCACATGGAAGTAAGGTCAGGCAGGCTTTTCCTTTCCACTTTTTGTGTATTTCTAGAGCAACTCTGACTTATTTATTTTTATGTATGTGGGTGTTTGGCCTTATATATGTTTGTGTACTGCTTGTATATACATTGCCCCCAGAAACCAGAGTCCCCTGGAATTGGAGTTACAGACAGTTGTGAGCCACCAAGTGAGTGCAGGGAGTTGAACCTATGTCTTCTGCAAGACCAGCAGAGCTGTTAGTGGCTGAGCTATTTGTCCAATCTCCCGCAAGATGTTTCAGTAGATAGTTCCACTGTGGAATGTTGAGAAGCAGAAGCTTAATCTTCTCTGTGTGAGAGAGGGTAGTGCACGCCACAGCGTGTGCATGAGGGGAGAGGGTAGTGCACGCCACAGCATGTGCATGAGGGGAGAGGGTAGTGCACGCCACAGCATGTGCACGAGGACAGCTTCCAGGAATCAAGTTTTATCTTCTTTGTTTGAGGCAGGGTCAGTTTCCAGGATAGCTGATTTTCAAGTTTCTGAGGTGATGCGCCTGTGTCTGCCTTAACCTCACTTCAGAGCTGGGGTTACAGATGCCTGCTGCTGCACCCCATTTTTGGTGTGGGTTCTGAATTCAAGTTGTCAGGGCTTGTGCAACAAGTTCTCTGTTTGCTTTTCCAGATAAGGTTTCTCCATGTGGCTCTGGCTGTTCTGGAACTTGTTTTGTAGACCAGACTGGCCTCGAACTCAGAGATCTGTCTGCCTCTCTTTCCCAGGCGCTAGGATTAAAGGCGTGCGCCACCATGGCCGCCAGGTGCAGCAAATGCTGTTAAGACCTATTCTTCACAGATGTGTATTGGAGACAAACTGGGCTTCTATATGGAAATAAAAGGAAATTCATTTAAAATGACGTATCCAGGAGTCTGGTCTTCACCTGTAATATCAATACTTGGAGGCTGAGGCAAGCAGCAGGTCACCAACAGTTTGAAGCCATGAGCTGGAGAGATGGCTCAGTGCCTAAGAGTGCCACTCTTGCAGAGGATCAAGGTTTGGTTTCTAGCATCCACATGACAGCTCATAACCTTTTGTTACTTTAGTTCCAGAGGATACAAGACGCTTTTGCTCCAGGCATATACACGCACATACATGCAGCAAACACTGACATACATTATAGAATAAAACGAGATGGGGGCCAGCTGACAGTGATTTCTAGGCTACTTATACACAAACAAATAACATGCTGAAAAAATGCTCTGTAAGATACCATGTTAGGAAAACTAGGCCACAACAGACAGCAGGGCCCATCTGTAGGGGTTGGTCAGATGTCTTCTCCAAGCCTCTTTAGGCTGCTGAGTTTGAGCCACTCCCATAAGCTCTTCTAATGTTCACAGGTGCACTGTGATGTGACCCATCTCATCACAATGAATAAACTTAAAAAGTACCTTCCATATTCTTTCCCCCTCTGGTATTGGAGACTGAACTTGGGGCCTCTCTTGAACATGCTAGCTCCAAACTCCTCCTGCCTCGACCTCCTGAGTGGCTGGATTACAGGTATAGGCCACTATGCTCAGCCTTCGCTTCTGTATTCCAAAATGTCACTCACAGGATGACTCTGATGTGCTGTGACATGGCAGTTTCTTGTGTAAGATGAGGTCAAATCCTCATAACTTCCAAGAGCCAAATGGGTAATAGGTACATGGCTGATCCAATTTGTGGCTTTACCAGCAAGAGTACCTGTCACGTACTCAGAGCACTCAGAGAGCAGCAATGTCATGGACTCCAGCCCATTGTCACCAGGTCCCTCCTGACATCACATTTTGTAGTCTTTATAAAGTCTGGTTGTGTAGATTCTTATGTGATATATCCCGAGATTTAAATGTGGTCAACATAAGACAAGATTTAAAAGCTCCATATTCCCACAAAGCAACCTTCCTCAGGGTCCTGCTTGGGCTGGAGTCTTAGTTGGTGATTCTCAGTGTGGGATGCACTCATTCTTGGTTTTGTGCTCCTTTGTGTCCTGCTGTATCCTGCCGTGCATGGTGTGACAGTACCACTGGGGCTTTCAGGCGAATGCCTACCTGCTTCTGTATCATCAGGTTCTGTTCAGCTGGACAAGGCCGACACCGAGCTGACGAGGAGCAGGGCTGGTGACGAGAGGACTCTTCCCCGCAGCCTGGAGTATACAGTGGAGGAATGCACCTGTGAGGACTGTGTCAAGAGCAACCCCAAGGGTGATTCTGACCATTTCTTCCCGCTTCCAGCCATGGAGGAAGGGGCAACCATTCTTGTTACCACGAAAACGGGTGACTACAGCAAGTCAAGTGTGCCATCTGCTTTGCAAAGTGTCATGGGGATGGAGAAGCCAACTCACACTAGATAATGAGCTTTCTAACTTGTGTGAAGTTGCTTTGAGAACCTTTTGTCAGGAGAGCTGATGCTTTAGATGTCTTTAGGATGACCGTTTATCAGCCGAGAATATAGCTTTTTGTCCTTTAATTCTGGTTTTATAGTTGAAATTTTGTTTATTTATTTTTATTTTATGTGCATTGGTTGTTTTGTCTGCATGTAGACGTGAGGGTGTCAGATCTTGGAGTTATAGACAGTTGTGAGCTGCCATGTGAGTGTTGGGAACTGAGCCTGGGTCCTCTGGAAGAACGGTTAGTGCTCTTAACCATTAAGCCATCTTTCCAGCCCATGGTTGAAGTTTTGATTCTCTAAACTAAAACCAAAACCAGGTGGTGGTGGCAAATGCCTTTAATCCTAGTACTCAGGAGACAGAGACAGGCAGGTCTCTGTGAGTTTGAGGCCAGTCTGGTCTAGACAGCTAGTTCCAGGACAGCCAAGGCTACTCAGAGAAATTCCGCCTTAAAAAGAAAGAAAGGAAGAAAGAAAGAAAGGAAGGAAGAAGGATGAAAAGAAAGAAAGAAAGGAAGGAAGGAGGGAAGGAAGAAAGAAAGAAAGAAAGAAAAAGCTTTCCACCATCTATAGGTCCCAGAGTATCATATTTCTACTGAGGCACCCACAAACATGATAGGTATATTTGAAGACAAACTGGAATTTCCTGATGGCCAAAGAAAGCAAAATTGTCTCATGTTTTTCTGTAAGTAGAAGTCAGGCTAATTCTCTGTGCAATGCAGCAGGTGTTAGCATGCTCATACAAATGCATGTTTACTGCTAACTGTGACAAACATGAGCCTGGTACTGTTTTCAGTTCAAGTGCAGGTGTGTGCACTATGTGGGCTTGATAGTGCCAGAGACTGATCTAAGTCATTTTACACATACAAAATACTATAAGGAAGGTAGACCATTATTACCTCCACCGTATAAATGCTGTCAGGACTGAGGTTGGCTTAGTGGTAGATAGAATACTCGCCTAGCATACTCAAGGTACTAGGTTCAACCTCCAGCTTACACACATATAGATACACAGACACACACATGGGGGGGATGAAGAGAGAAGAGAGAGAAGAGAAGAGAAGAGAAGAGAAGAGAGAGAGAGGAGAGGGGAGTGAGGAGAGGAGGGAGGGACGGAGGGAGGGAGAGAGAGATAGAGAAAGACAGAGACAGAGACAGAGACACTGAGTGAGTCAGAGCAGGGTAATAGCCAGTGAGTGAATGTTTTAATTTGTGAAACTGTAACAAGACATTTGAAGCTTGGTAATGTGTGAAGTATCAAAATGTATCATTTTCCTTACAGGCTAGCCTTAAGCTCTTGATTCTCTGCCCCAGCCTCTGGATCAGGAACATAGAAATGCATCACCTATTCCATACTTGGTCTGCCTCATTTGTGGAGTTGGAGAGCTCCACATCAAGATGAGAGATTGCTGGCTGTGTCCTCACAGGGTGGAAGGTGGAAGACTTTAGCTGAACCCATGTGAAATCTCTGTAGGGCTGAGGAAGGGTGGCCTGCATGGCTCAGTCACCTCCCTTTTCTCTCTGCGGCACAAGTGTCCTTCCACTGAGCTACAGCCTCCAGTTCTTCATTATTTTCATATTTCTGACCAAGAGTATAAGTTCCTCCGGCGGGGTGACTCCAGCCTCAGCCTCATATCTAGCAGGGAAAAGAGTCTTTCAACTTCAGCTTTAAAATAGGGCAAAACCCTGGACTTCACAGTTGCTGTGAGCTTAACTCTCGTGTGCTCTCCGCAACCATCCACCTTTTCTCTCACTGTTGCCCAGAGCCCATTACAACTCATTCTCATTCTAGAAAGTGTTTCTCTCTCTCTCTCTCTCTCTCTCTCTCTCTCTCACACACACACACACACACACACACACACACACACACACACACGGTCTCCCAAGTGCCTCAGGCCATAACCTTCTTCTGTGAGTGTCGGTATTAAAGGTGTGCACTGTCAACCAGGATTGCAAGTGAAGTTTTTCTTAAAAGTCCAATTCTGATTGCATCACCGTGCTTAAATTCTTTCAATGGCCTTCCACTCCCGCATCCATCACGAGGCAGGCAAGAAAGTACAAACTCTCCGGCCTGCAAAAGGGCATCCCCAGTTTTCAGCATCCTACTTCTCAACACCCATTTCTAACTCATCCTGTGCTCCAATGGACCCTTCCAGGGATGGACTTTGACTTGTTCCCTCTGGAATAGCTATCCTGGGTTTGGCCAAAAAGAGCGATCTTCTGGGATTGCTAATCTGCTACGCTGGCCCATTACACACATACACTGACACACACAGACTCTGGTGCTGGAGATTGAACCCGGGGCCTTGCACATGCTACCCCAATTACTGGACTATACCCACAACCCTGTTTTGACTTTTTACTTTAAGAGTATCGAAAAGTTACCCAGAATGGCTTTGAATTCACCTTTTGTTTTTATTTGTACAGAGTTGAAGCTTGGGACTCATGCATGCAAGGCACATGCTCTGCCAAGCTACATCCCCAGCTCTTGAACTCTTGTAGCTCAGGCTCCTGACTCATCTTCTTGAATGCTGGGATTTAAAGCCTGTACCACCAGGCCCTGCAGGCCCATTATTCTTTTCTTCCTCTCTCTTCTCTTTGAGACAGTCTCAAGCAGCCCGATTTAGTCTCGAACTCACTATGTAGTTCAAGGTTGGCCTTGAACTTCTGATCCACCTGCCTTCTCCTGAGTGCTGGTTTGACAGACATGCAACACACTACTCCAAGCTCTCGGTACACTTATCTCTCATCCCCGTCCGAACCCCTCTAAACGGATGTTTTCTTCATGGCTCGGGGATTGGGAGGCATTTATTTTGTGAGGCGCGGGCTCTCTTCCCTGCCACCCTGGGGCCTCGACTCGAGGGAGTATTTTGGTTCCGGGTCGGAAGGCGGGCCCTCGGAGGGCCCCTGCTTCCGGGGCGGGGCCAGCGGGCGGGGCGCGCGTACTCCCGGCCTGTGTGGCGCTCGGCGGCTGCAGACGCGGCGGTGGCGGCGGCTAGGCAAGACAAGGCAGGCGGCGGCCCCCGGGAGCGGCAACATGAGCGGTGAGTGGCGGCCCCGCTGCTGTCATCCGCCCGGTGGCGCCACTGCAGCCGCACGCTCCGGGCCCGGTGTCCTCACACGCTGCAGACCCCCGCGGGGTCGCTCGCATGCTCGGAGCCCTGCCCGGGAGTCTCCAGCACCGCTCCCACTATCCCGGGGCTGGCACTCCTGTCCCTCCGCCTCATCAGTGACAGCCAACTCCTAGAGCAAGGCTTGCTCCCCAGTCTCTCCCAGTCCTTCCCAGCCCGGCGATCCCTTTGACAGGTTTCCACATCCCGGATTCTCAGATCTCTGGTATTTGCCTTAGTCCCTCTTTCTCCCGTGGCCCTCTTGGGACCCAGCTCCAGTTACCAGCCCCTGGTTTTCAGTCATTCTCTGTTCCAGGTCTCTTACCCAGTGACTCCTCTTTCTCCAAAGGCAAAGAGCATATCTAGATCCCGACACCCTAATCACACACAGCAAACCAGAGCGACAGTTCCCGATCCCCAGAGGTCTCGGTGTTAGGGCAGCTTTGTCTTCCTTCCTCTTAGTCCCTGCACCTGTGTCCCTAGAGTTGGCCCATTAGCCTCGCAGCGTCCCTCTCTCGGTTGTGCCTTTTGTATTTGGGCTGTTGGTTCATGCTCCAGTTCTCTCCATTTCTTTCTCTAGCTCATCATTTGAAGTCTCTGGTTGTATCCTGCAGCCCTTTGCTTCTTGCACAATGCTGAACCTAAATGGGGCTGATGCGTTGCCCAAGCCCATACCACCGCAGGGAGGTGGAGCGGATGGGGAGTCTGGAAGTGAGAGGCAGATGCATGACGCCTGTGCTCAGTGATACTGAAGTTTAGTCCCTTGTCGGAGTCTGTGTCTTCAAACCGCCTTCTGAAGAGTCCTGATGATGTTTTGGTGCTAAGTCATTCCTGGGTGTTGCGCGTGGAGATGGGAGTGACTCAGGAAAGGATTGTGTTGGCTGTTGATTCTCCTGCTGGACACAGGGATCTGGATTCCCTTAGGAGGACCCGCCTACCCTTGTAGTTTGTTTTTTTTCTCACTGTGCAGCTGAACTTTAGTCTCTTCCTCCAGTCTCTAGACTTCATTCAGGTGTTTCATGGGGTGGAGAGGGTGCTGGAGCAAAGGGCAATCTTTATTTTTAGTTTTTAAATGGTTTCTGTGCATCTTTTAAAACAATGTTAGATGCTTTTTGTTGTTCAAGAGCAAGGTTTATGAAAGTGTGGTCTTATTGAGGGGACTGATGGAGGGCTTTTCCGGTTTACCTTCATCTGCCAAAGCAAATTACTGGGTCTAATTTAAGGCTTCAGATCCTTGAACACTAATGTTAACAAAACCGTGTGTGCCAATAGCCACCAAAGGTGGTGGAGCCTGTGGTTCAAATCCTGGTTCTACCACATGCAGCAGTATAATTTTAATTAAGTAATTTAGTATGTGTATGCACGTGTGTGCAGGCGTGTTTGCATGTGCACATGTGTGGGAGGGCAGAAATCAACTTTGGCTGTCTTTCTGTATTGCTCCCTTATTTGTTGAGATAGGGTCTCTCACTGGCCCCAGAGCTCACCGTTCCAGCTCGTCTGTCTGACCCTAGGGTCTTGGAAATCCTCCTGTGTCTGCCTCAGCCCACCAGTACTGGAATTATAAGTGTGTACTGCATGCCAGGTGTGGGTGCTGGGGACCCTGACTCAGGTCCTCACACTTGAGCAGCAGACACTTCAGTGACTGAGCCATCTCCCCATCCTTTAAAGCTGTGTAAGGTAGAACAACTAAGGTGGAATTTGCAGCAAAGCAAGGATAAGCAATAGCATCTGCCTCCTAGATTAGTAATGACTTTTGCATGCTCAGCTAAATGATTGGTGTTAAGTCCCTTAACAGGGCTCATTGTTACTGTTATCATAAAACTGAGTGAAGACTGGGGACAGGCTCGCTTCTTAGTCCCTCTGGGACAATGGTGGGAACCAGGCACTCTGAAATACTTTGTGATCCCAAGGGGGTAAACCCAAGTCTCATGTATGCTGAGCCTGTGTCCTCTCACCAAACATACCCTTAGTCCTAACCTTTTCCCTTTAGTGTGATCAAAGGGCCTGTCATTAACCCAGATGTCTGGAGTAGAAATTTTTTTACTTTCATTAGAGGAGGAACTGAAATTGAGAAACCAATGGAAATTGGCCAGTTTATTTTTCAAGGAAACACTTAGTATCAAAACTCTGGCTCAAGCATTTGTAGCCAACTGATAGCCTGTGTTTGGCCCTGGGACCCACATGATAGGAGAGTTGACTCCTGCAGGTTGTCCTCTAACTTCCACAGAAACACTGTGGCCTGCACATGGATACACAAGATAAATAAATACAAATTCAAGGGACGTTTCAGGAAGTTTAAAAAAATCATTAAGTCTAAAGTCAAACAAAGCATATAAAAGAGACCAAATGGCCTTTTTGGAAAGAGCAGCTGGAGGCAGGAGCCTCTTCTCCCCCTCCCCAGTGCAGAGTACACACGACATCTGGATTTTCCTACTATGTGTGTTTCATATAGATCCTTTGTTTCGTTGTAACTAAGTGAGGTGTCAGGGTTCAGCCTGGATTTGGAGTTTATTCCTTTTTGAAATAGTATCATTGATTCAGAAGGGTGGGAAGGGTGAGGTCAAAGACAGGTCCTATTCTGCTAAACATGTGCTTCATACTGTGTCCAAGCTCAGGATATTTTTGTTGCATGAAGACTATGGTTGAAAATGACCTCATCTTACCTGCCTTGGGATTGGTAATTGATGCTTATGCAATTAAGTGCAGGGGAATTTCCATTCTTCTCAGGAAGATTCTCCTGCCAGGCGTGTGACAGTGGCTCATGTCTGTCATTGCTCCCAACACTAGAGAACTATGCATTTGAGGTCAGGTTCCAGGCTAGCCTATGATACATAGTGTATACCTGTCTCAAAACCAACACCCTGACTCAAGAAAATCGGGAGTGGTGGGGTGGGGTGTGGGGGTGTGGGGGACAGATTACTTCAAACACTGCAAATGTGGGATTGTATAATGAACTCTGTTATCTTACCTCTTTGGTAGTTAAAGCTGGTTGCTAGTTCATCTGTATCCCTGCCTGCTTCTCACCTCTCTCCCATTGCAAATGGAGGTACCATGCCATTACAAATACTTTTATATGTATCTCTCATATTATGTTTAAAAAGTAATTCATTTTGTAATCCTGTTAGAAACCAGTGACATCTCAATAGCATTTCACATTTAAGTCTTTGCCTTATAATTTTGTTTTATGGTGTGATCTTACAACTCAGATCTAAGGGTGGCTTTTCTTTTAAATAATTTAGCTCTTTTTGAAAGAGAATTTAGTTTTGTTTTTTTCTTATTTTGGTTTTTAGAGACAAGGTTTCTCTGTAGCCCTAGATGTCCTGGAACTCACTCTGTAGACCAGGCTGGCCTTGAATTCAGAGATCCACCTGCCTCTGCCTCTTGAGTGCTGAGATTAAAGGTGTGTGCCACCACTGCCCTGTGGGAAAGAGATTTTAAGGTTTATTTTAGTGCTGTGACAGAACTGTTCAAATCCCATTGTGATCAGTGTTAGAAAAATTGTAGCCCTCTTACCCCCAACCCTCAAAAAGGCACACATTTTAGATCTCAGCACTCTGGAGGCAGAGGAAAGAGGATCTACACACACACACACACACACACACACACACACACACACACACACACACGCCTCAAACAGGACTTGCTTGTTTATGGAGAACTGAACAGTAAGGCTCATCTTTGCACTGTCTGTGAAAAGCATAATTTCTGAACTGCAATGCTGTGTGGAGCCAGGTCTCCTCCCTCTCCCTGACTATCTTGTGTTAATTGCATCCCACACTATTAAAAGAATTTCTGGCCGGGCAGTGGTGGCTCATGCCTTTCACCTCACCCAGCACTTGTGAGGAGAGGCAGGCGGATTTCTGGGTTCAAGGCCAGCCTGGTCTACAGAGTGAGTTCCAGGACAGCCAGGGCTACACAGAGAAACCCTGTCTCGAAAAACAAAAACAAACAAACAAACAAACAAGAGAGAGAGAGAGAGAGATACAGACAGACAGACAGACAGAGAGACACACACACACACACACACACACACACACACACACACAATCTGGGCTCATTAGCAACTGCTCTTCATGCCGCTCTGCTCAGTTTTAGGCAGCTAATCTATTTTCTGTCTCTGGATTTTTTTCTCTTATTCTTTTGAGATAATGTATTATGTAGTCCAGGCAGGTATTGAATTTAGTATGTAGCCCACGATAGCCTTTATACTCTGATTCCCCTCGCCTCTACTTCCCAAGTGTGGGGGTGCATGCCTGGCCCTCTGGATTTTCCTACTGTTTGTATGTTATTGTACTGGCTGGTTTTATGTGTCAACTTGACACCGGCTGGAATTATCACAGAGAAAGGAGCTTCAGTTGGGGAAGTGCCTCCGTGAGATCCAGCTGTGTGGCATTTTCTCAATTAGTGATTAAGGGGGAGGGCCCCTTATGGGTGGTGCCATCCCTGGGCTGGTAGTCTTGGGTTCTATAAGAGAGCAGGCTGAGCAAGACAGAGGAAGCAAGCCAGTAAGGAACATCCCTCCATGGCCTCTGCATCAGCTTCTGCTTCCTGACCTGCTTGAGTTCCAGTCCTGACTTGCTTTAGTGATGAACAGCAGCATGGAAGTGTAAGCTCAATAAACCCTTTCCTCCCCAACTTGCTTCTTGGTCATGATGTTTGTGCAGGAATAGAAACCCTGACTAAGACAGTTATATAAATGAAATCATAGCACTTTAGTTTTTGTTACCTAAGTATAATGTCCTCAGGATCCAGCCATGGAGCAGGTGACCTGTAGTTTATCCTTACTGTGGCCAAGTGGTTCTGTTTGCACGGGTGTTGTTCCCCTTGTCTACGTCCGGCAGCTGGGCTTTGGGGGTTTGCACTTGGCTCTTAGATGGATGCTGCTGTGGAGCTCACAGACAGTCTATGTGGGGTTCCAGTTTCCATTCTTCTTGGGTAATGAGGGGAAGAGTGGCCTTGCATTGTATGGAGGCAGCTGAGGAGTCTAATCTGCTCTTCTGTCCCAGGGCACCATGGTAGCCCGCACTGGTGTGGCTGTGAAGTGACACTTGTTTGTGGTTTTGATTTGCATTTACTAATGCCTAGACTTTCTCAGCACAGCCTCTTGTGCCCACATCTTCTCTGGAGAAACGACTGTTTATATCATCTATCCGTGGAAGTTCTCATTTTAATATTTTATCTGCGCGGGTATTTTGCCTGCATGTATACATGTGTGCCACATGTGTGCCTGGGTGTCTCAAGTGGTATAGAACTCACAGAGGTCTGCCTCATCAGTGCTGGGACTAAAGGCATATACCACCACATGTGGCTAGTTTTATTTATTTAAAAATGTGTGTCTTTTGGATTAAATTCAGTTTCTCATACTTGCACTTTACTGACTGAGACATGTTTACAATGTCTTTAAAAAAATGGTGTGTGTGTGTCTGTGAGTGTATGTGAGTATGTGTATGAGTGTGTGAGAAGTGTGTGTGTGTGTGTGTGCGTGCGTGTGCATGTGCATATGTGTGTATGCAGGTGCCATGGTACACATGTGAAGGTCAGAGGACAACTTTATGGAGTTGGTTCTTTCCATTTACCTTTATGTTGGTTCTGGAGATCAAACCCAGTTTTTCAGACTAGCTCAGGAAGCACCTTTACTCCCTGAGCCACTCTGCCTGCCCCACAGTATCTTTTTTGGAAGACAGTGTCATGCTGTATAACCGAGGCTGACCTCAAAGTCCAGATCTTCCCACAGTTAGCTCCCTTTGCCCCAGCCTCTCCAGGGAGGCCTGCTCAGAGTTCCTTCCTGTAAGCTCTTTGCAGTTGTCTTTGAAGGACACGTGCTCCTTTGTCCCGTGGACTCTTTTGCAGGATTTTGCTGATTGTTTCCTTTTGGTGTGGCTTAACATGGTTTTCAGTTTCTTGTCTGTCCTATAAAATTAGCCATTAGACTCTGCTCTATTCTTGCATTTAAAGTGTTTGAATAGAAGCAGAAGAAAGATGGGTTCAAGGCTGAGAACATTATCTGCAAGTATCCAGGAAGTATAATGCACACACTAGATAATGTACACACTAGATAGATTATGCATACACTAGATAATAGTTTATTACCAGTCCAGAAACAATGAAGATGCCCTTTGGTGGGGAATGTGTCAACATCATGTGTTATGACCTCACATAGAAAACCTCAGCAATCTTAAGAAGAGCATAGACTTCTTCACAAGTCACTGTGTATACGTTAGTTGAAATGACAGTGTTCTGCCAGAACAGGATGGCGCTGAGGATGCTGTGACTCGATTGGCTAATTGTCTGTATAGCATGAGACCCTGAGTTCCAGCTCTAGCTCTACATAAGCTGGACTTGGTATTGCACACCCATAGTCCCAGCACTCAGGAGGTGGAGGCAGAAGGAGTACAAGTAAATCTGTGGCCACATAGAGAGTTGGAAGACAATCTGGGTTACATGAGACTCTGTTTCAAAAAGAAAAAAAACAAAAAAACTATGCAGGGTATAGAATTATATGTAAAATATATGCTTCAGTGCAACTCAACATACATCCAACACAGCCATTGTAGATTCACATTTGCCTGTAGAAGTAAACAAAATGCCAGGAGGAAAGATACCAGGAGGAAAAGACCCACTCTTAGGGTGTCTTTTAGGGAGGGAGTAATCAGTTGGTTTCCTGGAGAACTCAGTAGACAGGAGCCCTCTACTGCTGGCCTCTAGAAGCTAAGGGGTTCTGGCTTCTAGACTGCATGTTTGATCTCCATGGGAGAGCAGAGGTCATTATTGTTCTCAAGCACTATCCTTTGTCCAAGGATGCATGAGTGCCTTTCTCCATCAGTAACTCTCAGGAACCCTAGTGTTAAAAATCTGGAATCCCAGTTCAAAGGGTAGGAAAGTCAGGCCCCAAGAAGTCACTGAACTTGACAGAGCAGTTTGCCCAAGAAAGATCACTGCTGTTCCTTATGTGTGTACATCTTGGCAGTTTCTTATTTTTCTGGAAAGTTGACGGTTACAGGTTTCTCCTTGGTTGTTGGCTGCGCCCTGTCCAGAAGTGATTTGTTCTTGAAATGAGCTGAAACTGTGACTGGAAAAAGAATGTTTGTGGTTTCATTCAGAGGCTATTAATATCTTCCCTCTTCATGATGTCACAGGGATGGTGAATTATGGGAGAATGTCAGTGCTCCAATGTCAGAAGTGGTGTAACAGCTCTGCGGTCAGTGGTCTGGAGTAATGCCGCTGACCAATCCTGCTGCTGTGTGCCTCGGTTCCGAAAGCCTAAGGAGAACCAAGTTGTTAGCACTCTTGAAATCTGGGACTAAAGCTGGGCCTGGTGACACATATTTTAATCCCAGCAGTTGGGCAGCAGAGGCAGATGAAGCTCTGTGAGTTGAGGCTAGCCTGGTCTATGTATCAAGTTTCAGGCTAGTGCTACATAGTGAGAGTGTTTCAAAGAGAGAAAATGCCTAAAGGATTGTAAAATGAAGACGTTTAAAGAAAGAATGAAGGATGGGGCTGTGGCTCAGTGGGTAGAGCACTTGCCTAGCTTGTCTGAGGCTCTGGTTCCATCGATAGCATTGCATAAGCCATGAGTGGGGTGCACACCTGTAACCCCAGCACTCAGAGTGGGATACAGGAGGATCAGAAGTTCAAGGCAAGCCTGGGATAAATGAAATACACCCTTTAAAAACAAAAGGAAAAAGAAATAAGATTGAAGAAACCCTTGATACCAGCCTTGATACCTGATACTGCAGATACAATCCTGCAATAATCCATTTCGCATGCAACACACATTTAACTATGGATTGCATTGAGGCTTAGCTCTCCAGCCCGTTTATCTTTCTTTTCTGAAACAATTAAGTGCTTAGGCTGGTCTTGACCTTGTTATGAAGCTGAGGATGGCCCTTGAATTCCTGATCTTCCTGTGTAAACCATATCTGATCTTCCACAGTAAACCATAGAATTTAGTTTTACTTTCATCTCTAACATTTCCAGATAAAACATTGCTCCATGGACTGGACCCTGGACAGGTTTATGGACCGAACAATCCTGCAGCAATCCATTTCGCATGCAACACACATTTAACTATGGATTGCATTGAGGCTTAGCTAGCCCTCTTCCTCTTCCTTTCCTTTTCTTCTACTTTTGTGTTGTAAATAGTGGTGTGCAGGACAGGGTAGCTGTCTTTTTTCTGTTTTTGAGACAGGGTTTCTCTGTGTAGCCCTGGCTGTCCTGGAACTCACTCTGTAGACCAGGCTGGCCTCAAGCTGTCTTAGTTGGGGTTTTATTACTGTGAAGAGATAGCATGATCACAGCAACTCTTATAAAGGAACACATTTAACTAGGACTGGCTTACAGTTGGGAGGTTCAGTTCATTATCCTCATGACAGGAAGCATGGCAGCATGCAGGCAGACAGTGCTGGAGAGGTAGCTGAGAGTTCTATGTCTAGATCCCCAGGCTGCATGGAGAGACTGTCTGCCACACTGGGTGTAGCTTGAGCATAAATGACCTCAAAACCCATCTCCACAGTGACACACCTACTCCAACAAGGCTACCCCTCCTCTGGTGCCATCCCTTTGTTCAAGCATGTGGGGGCCATACCTATTCAGACCATCACAGTAGACTTCCTGTCTTTGCCTTATGTCTCTGATGTGATTTCCCAGAGCTGGCACTGATTGCTTCTGTGCCCAAGCAGTTGTACTAGTATGAAATGCTGTGAGGGAGGTGAGGCCCAGTGGCAGTAGTGGCAGGCCATTCAAAACACTCCTTGGATAGCAAATGGTCTGTCCCTTTTTACTCAGCAAAGGGCTGTGTAGTGTTGGTGCCTGTTGAAATGATGTCAGCTTAGGGGAAAGGCTTTGCTGGCTCTTGGAATGTGGCAGAAGTTGTTTATGCTCATCTGCAACATGGGACTATGTAGACTGCTGTAATCAAAAGATTTAGGGCCATTTTTTTTCTGGCTTCGGGCTTACCTGGATCAAGGTTCTCAGGTAGTCAGCAGGACAATGCTTCTGTCCAGCTCTCCTTCACAGAGGCAAGAGGGCTACCAGTAGCTCTTGGCTGCCATCCTGTCAAAGTGACACCATGTCAGGAGTACTCCAGCAGAAGGCAGGGTTGACTGACTATGGAGCCATCCTGTAGCCCATCCCTGTGAATCTGGTGGGCCAGATCTGTATCCTGCACTTAGCCTAGAGCTGTGTGTGTAGTCTGTCTTGGTAAACTGTGTGGAGGAAACACAAGCGCGTGGCATCAGCAAGACCTCCGTGTGTGTGTGTGTGTGTGTGTGTGTGTGTGTGTGTGTGTGTAAGTGTGTGTAAGAGAGAGAGAGAGATAGAGAGAGATAGATAGATATCGGTTGGTCGGTCTGAGCAGAGACCTTAATGGGACAAAATTTGCCTGGGTTTTGCTCCAGAGAAGCAGGAAGGGCTGAGAGATGCAGCTCACTCAAGTAGGAGAGGCTGTGTTTGGGTGAGAGGTCGGGTAGTGTGAAGCCTGTGGAGGTAAGCTCCTTTCCCTGGCTCTAACTGGCCTAGGTGCTTCTTCTGCCAGCTCCCGTGCCTGCCGGCCTGGGTCCCTTCTTTCCCTGGGGAGGGAACCTTTCACTTTTGAGGTTTATTTTATGTATATAGAGTTTTTGTTTGGTTTTGGTGCTTATATGTCTGTGCATCAGATGATTAAAGAGGCCAGAAGAGGGCATCAGATCATCTAGTAAACTAGAGTTACTGGTAGTTGTGAGTTGCCATGTGGGTGCTGGGAATCAAACCTGGGTCCTCTGGAAGAGCAGCCAGTGCTCTTAGCCTCTGAGCCAGCTCTCCAGCCCGTTCATCTTTCTTTTCTGAAACAATCTCAAGTGCGTAGGCTGGTCTTGATCTTGTTATGAAGCTGAGGATGGCCCTTGAATTCCTGATCTTCCTGCCTCTAATTCTGAGTGCTGGGATTACAGATGTGCACCTACAGTGTGGTGTACACATGATGGGATTGCAGGTGTGCACCTACAGTGTGGTGTACACATGATGGGATTGCAGGTGTGCACCTACAGTGTGCTGTACACATGATGGGATTGCAGGTGTGCACCTACAGTGTGCTGTACACATGATGGGATTGCAGGTGTGCACCTACAGTGTGCTGTACACATGATGGGATTGCAGGTGTGCACCTACAGTGTGCTGTACACATGATGGGATTGCAGGTGTGCACCTACAGTGTGCTGTACACATGATGGGATTGCAGGTGTGCACCTACAGTGTGGTGTACACATGATGGGATTGCAGGTGTGCACCTACAGTGTGGTGTACACATGATGGGATTGCAGGTGTGCACCTACAGTGTGGTGTACACATGATGGGATTGCAGGTGTGCACCTACAGTGTGCTGTACACATGATGGGATTGCAGGTGTGCACCTACAGTGTGCTGTACACATGATGGGATTGCAGGTGTGCACCTACAGTGTGCTGTACACATGATGGGATTGCAGGTGTGCACCTACAGTGTGCTGTACACATGATGGGATTGCAGGTGTGCACCTACAGTGTGCTGTACACATGATGGGGCTGGAGCTCAGAGTTCCCTGTGTGGAAGGCAGGCTCTCTTCATAGGCCAACTGACATATCCCCAGGCCCTCCATTACATTTTCTCTGCCTGTATCTATATAGCTGAGATTCTGCTTTTTCTTTCCTCATCGTTTTTATTTTATTTTTTAAAGCAAACAGTCCAAATGACTATGATGATTTGAATAAACATGGTCTCTACAGGCTTATATATTTGAATGCTTAGTTACCACCAAGTTTGAAAGGATTAGATGGATAAGGAGGCATGCCTTGTTGGAACAAATGCTGTCACTGGTAGAAGCTTCAAAAGTCTATTTCAGCTCCCCACCCCCAGGGGGCTCAGGATATAGCTCTCAGCTATTTCTCCCATGTCATGCCTGACCACATTCCCTGCCATGATAATAATGGACTAAAAGCGTAAACAAGCCCTCAATTAAATGCTTTTCTTTGTAAGAGTTGCCTTGGTTATGATGATCTCTTCACAGCAATAGAACAGTGACTGAAACAGAAGTTGCTACCAGATTGGGGTATTGCTGTGACAACCTGACCATGCTGCTTGTTGGTGGAATGTGGACTTTGGACTAGGAAAGCAGTTGAGTGCTTTAAATGGGCCTTCCTGGGCCTTCCTAGTAGGAGCGTGGAAGACAGCAGTGCCGAGAGTGATTTGAACCGTAGGTCTGGCTTCAGAAGTTTCAGATGGGAAGAATGTTAGTACATGACCTAGAGATGTGTGTGTGTGTGTGTGTGTGTGATATTTTGGTAAAGAATATGTTTGCTTTTTGCCCTTATCATAAAAACCTGCCTGAGGCTAAATTAAAGAGTTTTGGATTCATGGTATTGGCAGAAATGTCAAGACAGGTTCGTATTACTAGTCATCAGGACTTAACGCTCTTAGGCGGATCTATAACAAAATGGAGCAAGCTGGACAAAGAGAGGCTCCAAGGTTTGTTGTTGTTTTTTGGTGTTTTCTTTTTGTTGTTGTTTGTACAGTTTGAGGAGAAAAGGAATACCAGAAAAAGTAAGGGGGTTAAGTCCAGTGCTCAAGGAGATAAAAGGTTGAAAAAAAAGCCCAAATGCTAAGTGAAATAAAGGGAGTGTTGACCTCAGGGCAAGACCCCACCCAACATAGCTTTAGATCTTAGTCTTTCAATTGTTGTACCTTTGACTCTTGGGATTGTCCTGGGCACTTCAAGCTCTTCAGCAGCATGCTTGGTGTCTACTTACTTCTACTACACAGGAGGAGGAGGAGGAGGAGGAGGAGGAGGAGGAGGAGGAGGAGGAGGAGGAGGAGGAGAGGACAAGGTTTTTCTTTGTAGCTCTAGCTGGCTTAGGACTCATTGTGTAGATCAGATTGACTCCAAATTCATGGCAATCCTTCTGGGATAGTTTATGGATTTAAATGTGCACCACCAAGCCCAGCGTCTCTAATTCATGATGACAAAAAAACAAAAATAAGGAACAAGAGCCAGCTGTGGCGGTGGCGCACGCCTTTAATCCCAGCCTGGGGTTAGCAGAGGCAGGGGGATCTCTGTGAGTTTGAGGCCAACCTGGTCTACAGAGTGAGTTTCAGGTTAGCCAGTGTCCCTGTGTTCAAAACAAGCAAACAAGTCAACAAAAAGTCTCCAGGGGGCTGGGGATGTATTCACTGGAGAGTGCTGGGCTAGCATGCGGGAGACACATCAAGCCAGCTATCCCAGCATGCTACAGGTAGAATGGGACCAGGATCATCCTCTGCCCAGCCAGTTCCTGACCTACCTGGGCTAGATGAGACCACATCTCCAGAAAGAAGATTCCATCCCCTGTTGCTAGTCCTTTAGAGGGGAATTGATCTTGGGTGTGAGGGGTTACTGACACCTAAGTAAGGCCCCTCAACAGTTCCTGAACCCTCATACTTGAGCACTGTGTGCTTTTCCATGAGGACTCTGACCACCAGAGACAGGTGCTCTCTCCAGGAAACTAGACGTGTTTAAGAGGGAGTTCAGGGTGCAGTTTGGTGCTCCTTCCTTGTGTGCTCCTCTTGTAGTTGTTTGATTGCATTGAAATAGGTCCCCCCTCCGCAGGCCTTCCCATAAAATATTTATCAGTATGATGCAGAGTTAGCTATTACTTTAAGTTGAGCAACCAGTACCATTTATAATGTGTGACCAGCACGTCTGTCCTATTCTAAAAAATGTGTTCATCACCTAAAGGAAACCCTGAATCTACAGAGAAGTTATTTCTGTTCCTAACCTCTGAAGTCAGTTGGGGCTTATCTGTTTGCTCCTTCCCAGTTTGAGGTGGATAGCTCAAGTCCCTACTTTGACATTCTTGTCACCAAGATGGCAGTAGGACATGATTTGAGCCTATAAGGAGTCTAAACAGGACATTAAACCTTACTTCTAACAGGCAGGGACAAGGAGAGGCTACAGGGTGCCATTTGAACTGGGTTGTGGCATTTTACATGAATATGTGATATAGTGTGTGGAGCTTTGGGGGCATTCTCTAGGGTGCTGGGGATGGAACCGAGGAAAAGTGTTCCATCACTGAGCCAAGTCTCTTCATTTTGACAGTGATCTATCAGCAGCTGCTGGCTGAAGTTGTCTCTGGGGTTGGCAGGAAGACCAGGATTCACCTCTGGGGTGTAACTGAGCAATGACTCAGGGTTTGTAGTGGGCTGTTGTTACAGGTGTGTCACAGACGGATGTGGTGTCAATGTAAATGTCTTCTCTCCCAGCCCTTTCACCTTCTTGTTCAAGGATGGTGTAGTTGGGACTTCGGGTAGTGTTAACTCGATACTCTTCCTGTGTGGTGGTTGTTATGCTGGGAGCTGGAGGGCTCTTCTGGGCTCTGGGGTGGGTGGGTGTGTGTGTGTGTGTGTGTGTGTGTGTGTGTGCGCGCACACACACACACACACACACAAACACACTGTATTCTCTGGTTTGTCACTGTAGAAGGTGAGGAAACACCTTGTGTTTCTGCCTGCCAGTCTGTGCAGGATCTTTCTGTTTGGATACTGTAGGGCTAGTGCTCACAACACCATGCAGGAACCAGTGTCCAGAGAGGGGACGTGACTGCCTTGTCACATGGCCAACAAGTAGCCCGGCTAGGATGAGGACTTATGTCTTGTGACTTCCCTGCTGAATGTTACTCCCTTCACAGCCAGGGACCTCTCTCTACTTCCTGCTGCTGCTATGTAACCTTGGAGTCACCTGTTTGTCCTGTGTCCTGAAGACTCTCTTACATCTTTTCAGGGATAAGATGGCCACAGGTGCCCTGCTGAGGTCAAGATAGTCTCACTGGGATTCATGCCTGGGGAGACCACAGGCAGGAAGCAAGCCTCTAAACTGAGACCTGCTCAGTCTCAGAGTGTGTTTTCACAGGGTTCTGGAGGACCTGAGTTCAGATACCTAGCACCATGTGAAAAAGCCAGGCACGGTGGAGTGTACTCACAATGTAAGATCAGGGGAGGCAGCATCAGGTGAATCCCTGGTGCTCACTGGTTGGATGGCTAACCAAACCTAATGCTAAGGCCTCTGGGCCAGCAAGATACCCTGCTCCAAACAAATAAACAAACAAACAAAGCCAAATAGACTCCTGAGGAATGACACCTAGGTTGACCTTTGGTGTCCGAATGCATATGCACACACACGTGTACCTGAACACACACAAGCACACAAAGCATACATACCCTCCCAAGTGCACACAGTTAGTAATAGTAGCTGAATTCTGGTCTAGTGAGATGGTAGAGACATTTTTCTTCCTTTCTTTCTTTTTGTTTTTATTGTTTTTCAGTCTCATAAATTTTTGTTATGAGAAATAACAGTAGAAGCATTTTTAGGGTGAAGCTGTCATTTCTAGTTGTTGATGTCCAGTGTGAGGAATAGAACTTGGAAAAAGAAAGGAAGAAAGCCTTCCTTGTGGTGTTGGGAGTGAGGGGCAGAAAGCGACCCTTCTGTTAGTCAAGAGCGAGTTGTGGAGAAGCCCAGCTGTGAAGGGTGTGCTTGGGCGTCTGCACTGCCGTGAGCTGTGCTTCCAGAGTCTCTTCTGCCTGGTGAGGGTGCAGTGTAGGCTTGACCTCATCAAAGGCTCTTCCAGTGAAAGGACTTGTTTTCTTGAGTGTCTCCAGTTCACCTTCAGGCCGGGAGGAAGGCAGCCATCTTGATGTGCTCAGTCCAGCACAGGCTTGGGGGTGGGGGTGGGGTGGCAATGCTGTCCATCAAAATCACACTTGCACCAGTCCGTGTCCAGGTTTTTTTTTTTTTTTTTTTTTTTTTAATTTAATTTTATTTTATTTTTTTAATTTACATTCCAAATCACTTCCCCTTTCCCGTTTCCTCCCTCCCCGAAGGTCCCATAAGCCCCCTTCCCTCCCTCTTTTCTCCGTTCAACCCCCTCTCATTACTCTGTCCTGGCGTTCCCCTACATCCAGTCTTTCCAGGACCAGGGGTCTCTCCTTCCATCTTTTTAGAAATCTATTGATATGCTGATTGTGTCTAGGGTATTCTGAGATTCTGGGTCAATATCCCCTTATCAGTGACTTCATACCATGTGTGATCTTTTGTGATTGGGTTACCTCACTAAGGATGATATTTTCAAGTTCTGACCATTTGCCTAGGAATTTCGTGAATTCATTGTTTTTAATTGCAGAGTAGTATTCCATTGTGTAAATATACCACATCTTCTGAATCCATTCCTCCGTTGAGGGACATCTGGGTTCTTTCCAGCTTCTGGCTATTATAAATAAGGCTGCTATGAATATAGTGGAGCATGTGTCCTTATTGCATGCAGGTAAAGTCTCTGGGTATATGCCCAGGAGTGGTATAGCCGGATCCTCCGGAAGTGTCATGCCCAGTTTTCTGAGGAGCCGCCAGACTGCTTTCCAGAGTGGTTGTACCAGCCTGCAATTCCACCAGCAGTGGAGGAGTGTTCCTCTTTCTCCACATCCTCGCCAACAACTGCTGTCTCCTGTGTTTTTGATCTTAGCCATCCTGACTGGTGTGAGATGGAATCTCAGGGTTGTTTTGATTTGCATTTCCCTAATGACTAAGGATGATGAACATCTCTTTAGGTGCTTCTCAGCCATTAGATATTCTTCAGGTGAGAACTCTTTGTGGAGCTCTGTACCCCATTTTTTAATAGGGTTACTTGCCTCTCTGGAGTTTAACTTCTTGAGTTCTTTGTATATCTTGGATATTAGCCCTCTGTCGGATGTAAGGTTGGTAAAGATCATTTCCCAGTTAGTTGGTTGCCGCTTTGTCTTTTTGACGGTGTCTTTTGCCTTGCAAAAACTTTGTAATTTAATGAGGTCCCATTTGTCTATTCTTGATCTTAGAGTATAAGCTATTGGAGTTCTGTTCAGGAAATTCTCCCCTGTGCCCATATGTTCAAGGTTCTTCCCTAGTTTCCCTTCTATTAGTTTCAGTGTGTCTGGTTTTATGTGGAGATCTTTGATCCACTTAGAATTGAGCTTAGTGCAAGGAGATAAGGATGGGTCAATTTGCATTCTTCTGCATGTTGACCTCCAGCTGAGCCAGCACCATTTGTTGAAAAGGCTATCTTTTTTCCACTGGATGGTTTTAGCTCCTTTGTCAAAGATCAAGTGACCATAGGAGTGTGGATTCATTTCTGGGTCTTCAATTCTGTTCCATTGATCTACATGTCTGTTACTGTACCAATACCATGCAGTTTTTAACACTATTGCTCTGTAGTACAGCTTGAGGTCCGGGATACTGATTCCCCCAGAGGTTCTTTTACTCTTGAGAATAGTTTTAGCTATTCTGGGTTTTCTGTTATTCCAGATGAATTTTTGAATTGCTCTTTCTAACTCTATGAAGAATTGAGTTGGGATTTTGATGGGGATTGCATTGAATCTGTGTATTACTTTTGGTAAGATGCTCATTTTTACTATATTAATCCTGCCAATCCATGAGCATGGCAGATTTTTCCATCTTCCGAGGTCTTCTTCAATTTCTTTCTTCAGAGACTTGAAGTTCTTGTCATACAGATCTTTCACTTGTTTGGTTAGCGTCACGCCAAGATACTTAATATGGGTTGTGGCTATCGTAAAGGGTATTATTTCTCTTACTTCTTTCTCAGCCTGCTTATCCTTTGAGTATAGGAAGGCTTCTGACTTGCTTGAGTTGATTTTATATCCGGCCACTTTGCTGAAGTCGTTTATCAGCTGTAGGAGTTCTCTGGTGGAGTTCTTTGGGTCGCTTATGTATACTATCATATCGTCTGCAAATAGTGATAGTTTGACTTCTTCCTTTCCAATTTGTATCCCTTTGACCTCTTTTTCTTGTCTAATTGCTCTAGCTAGAACTTCAAGTACTATATTGAAAAGATATGGAGAGAGAGGGCAGCCTTGTCTAGTCCCTGATTTTAGTGGGATTGCTTCAAGTTTCTCTCCGTTTAGATTGATGCTGGCTACTGGTTTGCTGTAAATTGCTTTTACTATGTTTAGATATGGGCCTTGAATTCCTGATCTTTCCAAGACCTTTAGCATGAAAGGATGCTGAATTTTGTCAAATGCTTTCTCAGCATCTAATGAGATGACCATGTGGTTTTTTTCTTTGAGATTGTTTATGTAGTGGATTACATTGATGGATTTCCTTATATTGAACCATCCCTGCATCCCTGGGATGAAGCCTACTTGATCGTGGTGAATGATCGTTTTGATGTGTTCTTGGATTCGGTTGGCAAGAATTTTATTGAGTATTTTTGCATCGATATTCATAAGAGAGATTGGCCTGAGATTCTCTTTCTTTGTCGGATCTTTGTGTGCTTTTGGTATTAGTGTAATTGTGGCTTCATAGAACGAGTTGGGTAGTGTTCCTTCTGTTTCTATTTTGTGGAACAGTTTGAAGAGTATTGGTGTTAGGTCTTCTTTGAAGGTCTGATAGAATTCTGCACTAAAACCATCTGGACCTGTGCTTTTTTTGGTTGGAAGACTTCCAATGACAACTTCTATTTCTTCAGGGGTTATAGGACGGTTTAGATGGTCTATTTGATCCTGATTTAATTTTGGTACTTGGTATCTGTCAAGGAAATTGTCCATTTCCTCAAGATTTTCTAGTTGTGTTGAATACAGGTTTTTGTAGTAGGATCTGATGATTTTTTGAATTTCCTCAGTTTCTGTTGTTATCTCTCCCTTTTCGTTTCTGATTTTATTAATTTGGATACTATCTCTGTGCCCTTTGGTTAGTCTGGCTAAGGGCTTATCTATCTTGTTGATTTTCTCAAAGAACCAACTCCTCGTTTTGTTGATTCTTTGTATGGTTTTATTTGTTTCTACTTGATTGATTTCAGCCCTGAGTTTGATGATTTCCTGCCTTCTACTCCTCTTTGGTGTATTTGCTTCTTTTTGTTCCAGGGCTTTCAGGTGTGCCATTAAGCTGTTAGTGTATGCTGTCTCCGGTTTCTTTTTGGCGGCACTCAGGGCTATGAATTTTCCTCTTAGCACTGCTTTCATTGTGTCCCATAAGTTAGGGTATGTTGTGCCTTCATTTTCATTAACTTTCAAAAAGTCTTTGATTTCTTTCTTTATTTCCACCTTGACCAAGTTATCATTGAGTAGAGCATTGTTCAGCCTCCATGTGTACGTGGGTTTTCTTTTGTTTTTGTTGCCATTGAAGACCACCCTTATTCCATAGTGATCTGATAGGAGGCATGGGATTATTTCTATCTTCTTGTATCTGTTGAGGTCTGATTTGTGACCAATTATATGGTCAATTTTGGAGAAGGTACCATGAGGAGCTGAGAAGAAGGTGTATTCTTTAGCTCTAGGATGAAATGTTCTATATATATCAGTTAGTTCCATTTGGTCCAAGGCTTCAATTAGATTCACTGTGTCCCTGTTTAGTTTCTGCTTTCCTGAACGATCCATTTCAGAGAGCGGGGTGTTGAAGTCACCCACTATTATTGTGTGCGGTGCGATGTGTGCTTTGAGTTTTAGTAAAGTTTCTTTTACGAATGAGGGTGCCCTTGCATTTGGAGCATAGATATTCAGGATTGAGAGTTCTTGATGGTGGATTTTTCCCTTGATCAGTATGTAGTGTCCTTCTGTGTCTTTTTTGATGACTTTGGGTTGAAAATCAATTTTATCCGATATTAGGATGGCTACTCCACCTCGTTTCTTGGGGCCATTTGCTTGTAAAATTGTTTTCCAGCCTTTTACTCTGAGGTAGTGTTTGTCTTTGACACTGAGGTGCGTTTCCTGCATGCAGCAAAATGCTGGGTCCTGTTTACGTATCCAGTCTGCTAGTCTATGTCTTTTAATTGGGGAATTGAGACCATTGATATTAAGAGAGATTAAGGCATAGTGATTATTGCCATCTGCCATTCTTGACGCTATCTTTATGTTTGAGTGGTTATCTACTTTTGGGTTTGATTCAAGAAGGTTATTATCTCATTTTTTCCAGGGTGTTGTTTCTCTCCCTGTATTGGAGGTTTCCACCTATTATCCGTTGCAGGGCTGGATTTGTGGAAAGATATTGTGAAAATTTGGTTTTATCATGGAATATCTTGGTCTCTCCATCTATGGTGATTGAGAGTTTTGCTGGGTATAGTAGTCTAGGCTGGCATTTGTGCTGTCTTAGTGTCTGCATGAGATCTGCCCAGGATCTTCTGGCTTTCATAGTCTCTGGTGAGAAGTCTGATGTGATTCGGATAGGTCTTCCTTTGTATGTTACTTGGCCCTTTTCTCTTACTGCATTTAGTATTCTTTCTTTGTTTAGAACATTCGGTGTTTTGATTATTATGTGACGGGAGGTATTTCTGTTCTGGTCCAGTCTGTTTGGAGTTCTGTAGGCTTCTTGTATGTTCATCGGCATCTCTCTCTTTAAGTTAGGGAAGTTTTCCTCCATAATTTTGTTGAAGATGTTTACTGGCCCTTTAAGTTGCAAATCTTCACTCTCATCTATACCAATAATCCTTAGGTTTGGTCTTCTCATTGTGTCCTGGATTTCCTGGATGTTTTGGGTTACGCGTTTTTTGCATTTTGCATTTTCTTTGACTGTTGAGTCGATGCTTTCTATGGAATCTTCAGCACCTGAGATTCTTTCTTCCATCTCTTGTATTCTATTGTTGATGTTTGCATCTATGACTCCTGATTTCTTCCCAAGGTTTTCTATCTCCAAAGTTGTCTCCCTTTGTGATTTCTTAGTTGTTTCTACTTCCTTTTTTAGTTCCTGGATGGATTTGCTGAGATCCTTCACTTGTTTGTTTGTATTTTCCTGTATTTCTTTAAGGTATTTTTGCATTACCTCTTTCAGGATTTCTTCCTGATGACCCACGTTCTCCTGCATTTCTCTGAGCGATTTTTGTGTTTCCTCCTCATGGGATTCCATCTGTTGATCCATCGTCTCCTGCATTTCTTTAAGCAGTTCTCGTGTTTCCTTTGTAAGGGCATCTAACCGTTGATTCATTTCTTTAAGCAATTTTTGTGTTGCCTCCTTATGGGCATCCGTCTGTTGACCCATATTCTTCTGTATTTCTTTATGCAAATTTTGTGATTCCTTTGTGAGTGCATCTACCCGTTGATTCATCTTGTTAAGCGATTTTTGTGTTGTCTCCTTGTGCGCCTCCATCTTTTGATCCATGTTCTCCCGCATTTCTCTAAGCGATTTTTGTGTTTCCTTTGTAAGGGCTTCTAACCGTTGATTCATGGTCTCCTGTAACTCTTTATGAGATTTATTTGTGTCCTTCTTGTGATCCTCTAATAGCATCATGAGAAGTGATTTTAAATCCAGATCTTGTCTTTCGGGTGTGGTGGGGTATCCAGGACTTGCTGCTGTTGGAGAGTTGGGTTCGGATGGTCCCACATTACTTTGATTACTGTTAGTAACATTCCTACGTTTGCCTTTTGCCATCTGGATACCTCTGGTGTTAGTTGGTCCTGCTGCCACTGGCTGTTGGTTGGACCTCCTGTGAGCCTGCAAAGCTATTTCTGCCCCCCCTGGATTACCAGGATTCCCCTGGCACCGATTTCTGGGGCCTGCCTGCTCCTGAGTGACTTTGGAGCCCTAATGTGCTTTGCCCCAAGTGATCTTATATTGGGGAGGCCTTGCACATCTAAAGGCTCAGCCTAGTGGATTCCTGGAGCAGAGGTCGCCAAAGGGAGGCTGGCAGGCTCCTGCCCTGTGCAGGGGTGTGTGATCTCTCCTGGGGGGGGGGAGGGGGCGTCCCTCTGCCAGGCAGAAGTCCCACAGCAGATCTGGCGCGCTGGTCACTGCAGATCAGCCCAGCACCTGGGAGCAGGTTACACACAAGCTGCCTGAACCCGAAGCGATATTATGCCTGTCTGTCTCTGAGCCTGGCGGTCCCAACTACCTGGTCACTGGAGCAAAGATGGCGGAGGGCAGTCTCCGTGGCGCCGCTCACCCTGTGGTCACGATGGCCCGCCGATCTGGCATCCAGACGACCACAGCGCCAACCCGCCCTCGGGCACAGACGGAAGCCCCAACAGGCCGTGTCCCAAGTGATGTTATATCGGGGGGAGAGCCTGGGTACCGGTCTCTCCAGCGCAGTCCGCGGGAACAGAGGTCGCGGAAGGGAAGCTGGCAGGCTCCCTCCCTGCGCGGGGTCCCTCCACCAGGCAGAAGGTCCCGCCGCGGAACTGGCGCGCTGGTTACTGCAGATCAGCCCAGCACCTGGGAGCAGGTTACACACAAGCTGCCTGAACCCGAAGCGATATTATGCCTGTCTGTCTCTGAGCCTGGCGGTCCCAACTACCTGGTCACTGGAGCAACGATGGCGGAGGGCAGTCTCCGTGGCGCCGCTCACCCTGTGGTCACGATGGCCCGCCGATCTGGCACCCAGACGACCACAGCGCCAACCCGCCCTCGGGCACAGACGGAAGCCCCAACAGGCCGTGTCCCAAGTGATGTTATATCGGGGGGAGAGCCTGGGTACCGGTCTCTCCAGCGCAGTCCGCGGGAACAGAGGTCGCGGAAGGGAAGCTGGCAGGCTCCCTCCCTGCGCGGGGTCCCCGTGTCCAGGTTAAAGCAGAATCTTAGCCTGGAGCCTGCTGGGAAGGACCCTCCATGACCAGCTGCTGTGCCAGTCTGTCTGATGGTCCTCCTGTCCACCCGCACCCCAGTCAGCTTCTAGTCCTGTCTTACCGAGTTTCTGCCTGCCCTCTAGTCCTCAGAAGCTGAGCTTGTCTTGCCTCAGCATCTCTCCTAGCCGCTTGCTCTGCCTGGAATGCTGGAATGGACCATGTGTTTCCATGGCTGCTGCTTTCCTTTTTCCTTTCCTTTTTCCTTTCCTTTCCTTTCCTTTCCTTCCTTCTTTTCTTCTTGTTTTGTTTTTTTGAGACAGGGTTTCTCTGGAACTCATTCTGTAGACCAGGCTGGCCTCGAACTCAGAAATCCGCTGCCCCTGCGTCCCAAGTGCTGGGATTAAAGGCGTGCGCCACCACTGCTCGGCTCCTGGACACACTCAGTTTTGTGTTTGTCACTAATGGCACCCAGTGAGTAAAGGCCAGGGATACTGTTGAATTTCCTGCAGTATCAGTAATATCACAGCAGAGAAATCAGGACCATTCAGGACACATTAATTAAGTCTGGGGAAACTGTTTCCTGTGATGGAGTGTATTGCATTAATAATCATTTCTGTAGATTGTTGGTACCTGATTTGGCTACTAATTTTGTTAAAGATAAACAGACTGATCATGTTTATGGATATCGGTACACTATCATGTCAGATGTCAGAAACTTTTTTTTTTTTTTAATTAAAGACAGGGTCTTTCTATATAGTCCTGGATATCCTGGAACTTGCTAGCTTTGTAGACCAGGCTGGCCTCGAACTCACAGAGTTCTGCCTGCGTCTACCTTGTGAGTGCTGGGATTAAAGACGTGCCACTGTGCTCAGCATCTCATGTCAGAAAGTCTTAATCAGAATCTAATTGTTAAATAGAAATAATTAAACCCCATTTATTCTAGGGTCGCAGAATGATGACAGAAGGCAATTCCTGCTGGAGCGGCTGCTGGACGCAGTGAAGCAGGTAAGGACACACACCTCAGCCTTCGTGTCTCACACAGGCTTATTTTGTGTCTGGGAATGGTTTGTGTGTTTGCTTGTTTTGAGACTGGGTATCAGCACCAGGTTGCCCAGGCTGGCCTTGAACTCTTGCCTCAGCCTCCCATCCTGGGATTACAGGTGTGTACCACCATGTCCAACTGTAGTTGAGAATGGTTGACAGAGTAGGGGAGGCAGTGAGAGTGGGAATGGAGGAAGTCGCTGGTGTGGGTTCCAGAATTTTCAGGGGACTCCATCCTTTAGCATGGACAGTCTTCATTGCAGAGTTTGGTTCCCAGCAGGCTTGTTTTAGGGCAGCTCTTCAGAGGTGCTGGCTTGGACTCAGGACCCTCATACCAGTCAGGATGGCTAAGATCAAAAACACAGGAGACTGCAGTTGTTGGCGAGGATGTGGAGAAAGAGGAACACTCCTCCACTGCTGGTGGAATTACAAGCTGGTACAACCACTCTGGAAATCAGTCTGGCGGTTCCTCATAAAACTGGGCATGACACTCCCGGAAGATTCGGCTATACCACTCCTGGGCATATACCCAGAGGCTTCCCCTGCATGCAATAAGGACACATGCTCCACTATGTTCATAGCAGCCTTATTTATAATAGCCAGAAGCTGGAAAGAACCCAGATGTCCCTCAACGGAGGAATGGATTCAGAAGATGTGGTATATTTACACAATGGAATACTACTCTGCAATTAAAAACAATGAATTCACAAAATTCCCAGGCAAATGGTCAGAACTGGAAAATATCCTTAGTGAGGTAACCCAATCACAAAAGAACACACGTGGTATGCAGTCACTGATAAGGGGATATTAACCCAGAATCTCGGAATACCCAAGACACAATTCACATATCAATAGATTTCCAAGAAGATGGAAGGAGAGACCCTGGTCCTGGAAAGACTGGATGTAGGGGAATGCCAGTACAGAGAAATGAGAGGGGGTTGAATGGGGAACAGGGGGAGGGAAGGGGGCTTATGGGAGGAACCTGGAAAGGGGAAATCATTGGGAATGTAAATAAAAAAGAATATAGAAAAGAAAAAAAAAAGAAAAAGAAAAAAATATACAGCAAAAAAAAAAAAGTGCAAACAGAAGACCCGAGGCCTAAGGCTATCCCAGGAGCCTCCCCTGCCGGCTGCTGGGCTGACTGTTGATGCTGGCTTCCCTGATACTATAGTGCTCGCTGTCATCACGTGTCCACCTCGTGCCTGGCTCTCTCTGAGTGCTTTCAGTGATGTCTTTCACACTGGATGGAGGAGTTCCTGCGATTGTTTTCACTGTAGAGGTCAGGGCACTGAAATTCCGAGATCAGCAGCTCACTTAGGCTGTCACAGTCAGCTGTCCCCGTTTGCTAGATCCAAACCTGAGATTTGAAGCATCCCCTTTTAGGAAGAGAATATTGGCATCCTTTTCTCCGTCATTGTAAGAAGGGAAATAGTTTAACAGGCTGTGGGGGAAATGTTGAAGTGGACTCAGAGAATCCAGTGCCTGCCCAAAACCTGAGGGAGCCTGATGTGGTGGATGCGTCCAGGCAGCTCTTTTCAGCTGCCAGACTTCTGAGCGCCACTTTACTGGTTAGATTCTAAACTCGAAATAGGTTAGAGTCATCTGGGAAGAGGAACCTCAATAGAAAGAGATGCCTCCTTCAAATCGACTGTAGGCAAGTCAGTAGGGTGTTTTCTTGATTAATCATTGATGTGGGAGGGCCCAGCTCACAGTGGGCAGATGCCACCCTTGAGCAGGTGGTCCTGGTGCCATAAGAAAGCAGACTCAGCAAGCCACGTGGAGTAAGCCAGTACCAGCATCCCTCCATGGCTCCTGCTCTGACTTCCCTCCATGAGGCAGTGTGATATGGAAGCATAAGATGAGGTAAACCCTTCTCCCCTAAACTGCTTTTAGTCATGGCGTGTATAAGCCTAAGACAGTCCTCTTCCATGGAGTTTGGCTTTTCTTCTGCACAGAGATGCTGGATGAACTGCACTTGTAACATGGGTAGAGTTTGGTCTGTGTTTAATCTGGAAAATGAAAGAAGAGTCGGGACAGGGGAGTGGGTCCTGCAGCTTCCAGGTAGCACTTAGACACAAACAGAGGCTTCTGCTCAGGGCTGCTGAGTTATTTTGATGAGTTGAACTGTTGCATTTATCTGAAATAACAGCCAGCTTTGCTGATATTTATTGATATATCTATCATTTACCTGTAATTAAAAAGCACACAGGGATACAGAGTGAGGCTAAGAGCAAACAATGAAAGAGGCGATGGCGATGGCGATGGCGATGAAGGCCGGGGGCTCCGGGGATGACAGGCTCATGGCTGAAGGTGGTCAGGTCGGCTCTATAGGTCTGTTTTTTAAAAGGCGGCTTTCCAGTTCACTCAGCCTGGCAGAACTGCTCAGCACTGAGTCGGCTGGTCCGAAGCCTCACCCAGGCAGCTGTCCTTTGACACAGTTTACCTACTTTGTGGCTCTGTCAAAATCATCAGCCCAGAGGCATAGAGATTCTCAGTACCATCAGCAATAGCACTGTGATATCTAGCTGCTGCCGCCGCTGCCGCTTTCTGATAGCTGCAGTGCCTACATGCCTGTCACCTAGTCCACTCACTTCTCCCAGTCAAGAGGGAGACCAGGGCTTCCTTATAGAGGAGCCTAGGGATGCCATGTTAGCTTCCTGTGAAGCACCAGGGCCTGGGCCACTCTGACTCTCCCAAGGCCCTTCTGGCCTCTGTCCCTGCTGTATGTACCTGAAGCTGTGTGGCTGCTCTGTGATGTCTACCATTCCAGCCATTGGCCCACCTCAGCACTCTCTTTCTCTGCAGTGCCAGATCCGCTTTGGAGGGAGAAAGGAGATCGCCTCAGATTCGGACAGCAGGTGAGTATGTCACTCCTTTGTCCTTTTCCTCCTCTTTCTTAAATCTTTTATTTAGTTGTCCTTTTGAGGCATGGTTTTAAAATAGCATGTAGCCCATGCTATTTTTCTTCTAAGTGTATTATAGTGTGTGCGAGTGCTCACAGGCCACAATCCATGTGTGGAAGTAAGAGGACAGTTTTCAGGAGTTGGTTCTCTCCTTCCATCTTGGCATCTGGGATCAAGCTCGGGTGCACAGGCTTAAGTGGCCTTTACCTGTTCACCCATCTTCCCTCCCCCTCTACTGATAATGAATTCGACCTCATGCTGACTCAGCTCTCCCAGCCCTGGGTCTGCAGACATGTGTCACCATGCCTAGCTTATAGGTCGTTTTCAAAACCTCTTCACCATTAAGGGAAAGGTGCTGAGAACTGGAGGCTGCTGTATCTGCCTCTGCAGCCAGGAGGGGCCGTGGCAGCCGTGGCAGCTTCCACTGTGGGTGGATAGTCACCGTCTCTTGATATGCTTCTAACTTCCTATCTTCTAGAAGTCTGTTCTAGTTGAAGTACCTTTCTATGTAAACTTATTTCCATGATGACTTACAGTTGGGAAAAGCTCAGAAACCTAAATATTCAGTGATTAGAAAATAGACGATCAGGTATAATGCATCTATAATATGGAGTGATGTTCAAGCCAGGTCCGGTGTCTCAGCTCTGTAACCTCAGCTACTTAGGAGGATCATGAAGGCATGGGCTGTTTGCCTATGTTGTGAACTCAAGGCCAGCATAGGCAGCTTAGCCCCTGCCACACAAACCAAACCACCAAACCACCACCAAAAAATAGCCTGGTGTTAGAAAATAGCCTCCTTTCTAGCCTACATGAGACCTGTGTTCAATTCCTAACCCCACAAGCATAGCAAAGAAGTGAAAAATGATCTTCATAGAATTTCCTTTAAGTAGGAAGTACACATGTCTTAGTTAGGGTTCTACTGCAGTGAACAGACACCACGACCAATGCAAGTCTTAGAAGGAAAACATTTAATTGGGTCTGGCTTACAGGTTCAGAGGTTCAGTCCATTATCATCAAGGTGGAAGCATGGCAGCATCCAGGCAGGCATGGTGCAGGAGGAGCTGAGAGTTCTACAACTTCATCTGAAGGCTGCTAGTGGAAGACTCACTTCCAGGCAGCTAGGGTGAGGGTCTTAAGCCCACGCCCACAGTGACACACCCACTCCAACAAGGCCACACACCTCCTAATAGTGCCAATCCCTGAGCCAAGCATATGCAAACCATCACAGCATGCATATGTAGTAATTTAAAAATTCTGCATGTAGGGCCCATGAGATGACTCAGCAGGTAAAGGCACCTGCCGCACAGCAGATGACACATCATAAGGACTCACATGGTAGAGGAGAGAATCAGCTCCTGCAGGCTGTGCTCTGACTGACACACATCTGCCATGGCATATGTGCACCTATAGACACACAGACACATATGCCCACATAGTAAATGTAATAGAAATTATGTTTGTAGTAAATGTACATATGCCATAGCAGTAACCAGAGCAAGCTGTAGAAGTATGCAAATACACATTGATGTTAAACCACAATTACAGCAAAAGCTCACCCTCTCCACCCCCAGATCACCAAGATCTGAACAGAAGTGTCTTTTAGGATAATAACAGGATTTTAATGTTTCCTGATATTTGTTCAATATATTTAATAGATTTTACCATGTGTGCCTTTTATGATGAAAGAAAGCCCTTAAGCTTATCAGTGACACTTGTGGCCCAGGAAGGGCGAACAAATTGCCCTCATTTCTCATGTTGGTTGGTTGCATGCTCTTGGCCCAGCTGAGGTCATAGATGTCCAGTCTTCCTGGAATTGCTCTGTGATGTCACATGCCCTGGGACTCAGGGAGAGGACAGAGGACGTTCTTTCTTAGCCCTGTCTGGTTAAGTGTCTAACCCCCAGCCTGTGAGCCTGGCCTTCTCTTCCCCATCTGTCGTCTCTTCCTTTTTTCAGTCAGACTTTACCAGCACGAGCAGTGCACAGAGCCTGGTGCAGGTGGAGTGCGCCCTCCTCTCTCTTTTCCTAGATTTCCCTCTGCTACACTGAACATCTAACAAGCTGTGCATCTCTATGTTTTATTGAGTCTCTTATCTGTCTTCTGTCATCACACTGCCAGCTCTGAGCCCATAGGGATATTTGACAGTATTGATTGTTGATGTGTCTGCATAGCCTCATGGCTGCCATGGTCCCTTCTTATCTCTAATGCTGGCTCCCTGGGCCCAGGAATACCTCGTCCTTACCCCATATACCCATGGGAGCTGTCTGGAGAGGTTTGAGTAGCTCATTCCCACAGCTGAGCTTAGCAGATTTCTGCATACACTGCCATAGCACCTAAGCGGTGTTCTGGAAAGATCTTGTATCTCAAGGAATGTGTGTCCTGTCATCCTGTAGTGAGTGTTCAGTGTCCATGACATCTCCATGCCTGTGTGTTTTGAGGGTGGAAGGGTTGCTTCTTATTTATTTAGTGTGTGTAGTATGTGTGCACCAAAATTTGAAGACCATTTGTAGGAGTCAGTTCTCTTCCACAGTGGGTTCTGGGTATTAAACTCATGTCGTCAGACTTGGTGGCAAGCATCTTTACTTGCTAAGCCATCTTTCAGCCCTTGTTTTTATTTATTTATTTTAACTTTTTGAAAATTAATTTATTTAGATTTATTTACTATATGTGAATGTTTTGCCTTCATGTATACACGTGTATCATGTGTGCGTGCCTGTTGTTCTTAGAGGTCAGAAGAGAGTTGAGGATGGAACTAGAGTTAAGGATGATTATGTGTCGTGTGCTGGTACTGTGAACTGAATCCTGTCCTCTGTAAGAAAAACAAGTGTTCTTAACTGCTGAGCCATTGCCCTAGCTTCTCGAGAGCCCTAGGTTTCCTTTTTAGGTCTTGCTATATAGCTCAGTCTGGCCTTGAACTTGTAAACTTTCTTTGTTCACCTGCCCTGTGTTGTACAGGCCTTTGGGCCTGCCAGACCTTAGAGTGTGAATATGTGTTTTGGCATTGTACTGTTGCATAGTGTTAATTGATGCTTTCTTTCAAGGTCTGATAAGGGATCTACCCTTTGTCAGAACAGGGGTCCTGATTCTGGAACTTAGGGTCTACCTGCATCAGAAGGACCTGAAGGCTTATAAATTCATGATGGTGATTTCAGATTCCAACCTAGGTGTACAGATGTCAGCAGAGTGTTTGCTTGGAGAGCTCTTGCTCGGCTAGCTCCGTCTCCTCTTGTCCCATTCTCCCAGTGCTGGGTTCACAGGTGTGATCACAGAAGATGTATTTTTAGTAAACATCACCTTAAAAGAATAACAGGAGAGCTGGTGTGGTGATCCCAGCATGTGATCCTGGCGTGTGGGAGGTGGAGGCAAGAGCATTATCAGTTTAAGTTATTTTGGCTAGATTGCAAGTTCAAAACCAGTTTGGGCTACATGAGGCCCTGTCTCAACAAATAGACTAAAGAAACCACTTACTAACTGGTGAGTCTTGTGAACTTGAAGCTTCTGTCTAGTAGTTGTTCTGAGTCCTGGCCTGGTATGCAGAGTTAATTAACAAGTGCTTATCCTGTCCTGACCAGGGTGACCTGTCTGTGCAGCGTGTGCACGTGCGTACATGCATGCATGCCGTGTGCACATGCATGTGCATTTACTTTTCTTCATCTTTGAGTACAATGACCATTTGTAGGGGTTGATTGAGTACATTTTCTGAGAGGCATCTGAACACGTCAGATGAATGTGTTCCTATGTAACACCTGCACCTTTTCTTATGTGAAATCTTAACTTAAATTTTTGCTGTCGAGAAGACTCAGCAGGTGAAGACTCTGGCTATGGCCTCTGATGACCTGAATTTGACCCCAGGAATCCACATGGTGAAAAGAGAGAGAACTCTCACAATTGTCCTCTGATCTATACATGCTTGTCATGGCAAATGTGTGCCCACCTACACATACACACACACACATTCTGAAAAAGAAAAAGGTGACTCCTTCTGTTCCAGTGTTCCTTGTGGCGGGGTGTGGAGAATACTGGTCATCATGGGCTGTTGCTTGGCTTCTGTGTTGTACTTCATCTCAGGACAACCAAAATATAGTAGCACCTTGCCTTTTCTGATGATAAAACAGACCCAGAGAGGGAAAATAACAGTGCCCCAGGCACTGTGTTTATCAGTGTTTCAGTTCCTGTGACAGGCTTTCCAAGAGAAGGATTCTAAAAGATGACAACACTTTGACTTGTGGCTTCAGAGGTAACAGTTCTCAGTGCCCAGCTGTATCTGGGGTATAGTGGTACAAGCTGCTCACTCCTGAGCTGGGAAGCAGAAAGGGCTCCTGAGAAGGGACAAGGGGCATGGCACGTCCTTCAAAGACTGCCCCAGTGACCTACATTCTCCAACTAGACCCCGCTGCCGTCTAAGGTTTCTGTGACCTCCCAATACTGCTACCCAATTACTGGGTCATTAGTGGGTCAATGCTTTGACAAGGTCACAGCCCTTATGATCCATTCATTTCTCAGAAGTCCTAGGGTATCTGCTGCCCTGGAGATCAGGCATGAGGGTACTTCATGTCTAAACATGACACTTAGACATCATGGGTGTGTTAGGATTAGAGTTGGACCCAGGGTCTTGAGCACTTCTATATCTGCCATCTGTGAGTTCAACTGCAGACACAAATATTAGAAAGGAAGGGGATATAGCTCAGTGGTAGAATGTGTGCTTAGTTGTGCAAGGTCTTGAGTACTATGCCCAGCAACGCATCTGTACTGAACATGTACAAACCTCCTTAGGCATACTCAGTAACAACTATTTGGCCAGCATTTCCATTAGTGGGTATTATAAACAGTTCAGAGATGATTTGAAGTTCATGGGAAGATGTGCAAAGATATCACACAGACACTACACCAGCCTATGTGAGGGCCTTGAATGTCATGCATTTCTACAACCACAGAGTCCTGGGAATTGTCCCTCACAAATACTGAGAGGTGATGATGTAGTATTGTCTCTCTGTAGTTCCCATTTAGTGATCAGGTTGATTTTGAAGCCGGGGTTTCAAAAGCCTTGCCTTCTCCCATAGGACATCCCTCCTCATTTCTAAGTTCTGACATCATTTACAAGATGTGTGGCTGTAGGTAGCCACCTTCACTGTCTGTTCTTGTGAGATGCTTCACCTCCAGAGGGAATGTTGGCAGCCATGGTGAGTCAGCAGTCTTGTAGCTGCTTGCAGGTCTCCACTGCCTGATGATGCTCTTTTGAGCTTTAATTCACAAAACATATCGTTCCCTTTCCTCCCTTTTTGTAGCCAGATTCTCAGCATACTTGCTGGACACAGAACATTCTCTGTCTTTCTCTGGAGCTCCTCCCTAACTGTCTCTAGTACCAAACATGCCAGCTTTATTAGACCCCAACTGAGAAGGCTTGACTTCCTTCTCTCCATCGTCCTCATCACTTTCCTCCTGGCATCTGCCAAGATCTACAGCTAATGAAGTCATCTGATGCTTCAAAACAGCAGGATAGTTGACAATGGACTTTGCTTCAGAGCTCTACCCAAATGTGGATTCTCTACCACCTGTCTACTGTCCCCTGTCGCAGTCCCCAGCACCCTCCACAGTCAGGGATCAACAAGATCAGTGCTGTCCAGCTCTGTCCAGTTTATTTGGTCTGGGACTCTAGCCTATGAGGTTGTGCACTTCAGGGTGGACATTCCTTCCTAAATAACTTTACTTGGAGATACCTTCACAGGTACACTGAGAGGTGTGTTTCCATACTGATCATAGATCTTGTCACATTGACAGTGGGGATTAACCAGGAGTGGTATAGCTGTATTGTAGTAAGCTCTTAATTCCCTGGAATGACTGCCTGAGAGTACATTGGCACTCAAGGTCCAATTAGAAATCATGCCCCCTTTCTGTTTCCCCCGGGATCTTGCCTGGCTTATCCAGCCTGAGAGTTTCATGGGCCTTGTTAATTGTGAGAAGAGCCCAATGGGGGGGATGTTCATTTCATGTCATATCCAGGGAACCCTTCCCCTTTGAGAATACAGGCTGTGGTTGCCCACTTGCCATTCAGCTTATGACAGCTGTCCATCACATATTTATGTAGGAAGTAGACTGCAAGTAGACAAAAGGACAGAAATGAGTTGTAGGCTTTGAGGCTCTCAGAAATGATGGGTGGAAAGACTTCTTTCCATGTGACTCTAGGCACTTTTGTGTGTGTGTGTGTTTTAATGGAAAAATAGGTGATCACTGCCGCTTCTTTCTCTAGTGCTGGGCAAAGAACTCGGGCTTCCACACATGCCAGTAAGTGCTCTACCTCCAAGTCATCCCCAACCCTAATACAGCATCTTGAATAGGTCTCTTCTGACATTAGTCTTCTCCAGGACTTCAAGAGCCAGAGTCTTCTAGGGGACAGTAGAGGATTAGAAGAAACTTGGAATTTTAATTTTGTAATTTATTCTTTGATAATTTCATAAAAGTATGAAATGGATTTCTTATCTCCCTTCTTTCTTCCCTCTGTCCTTGCCTTTGCCCTTCTCCCCCTCCCTCCCTCCCTCCCCCCTTTCCCACTTCTTTTTTTTTTGTTTGTTTGTTTGTTTTGTTTTGTTTTGAGACAAGGTCAAGTGCTGGTTGGCCTAGGATTCGCTATATAGACCAGGCTGTCCTTGAATTCACAGAAATCCATCTAATGTTGCCACAGGAGTGTTGCAATTAAAGTCATACACCACTGCACCTGGCTATCATGTATCTTAAAATTTTAAAGTTTATTTTTCTCTTATGCGTATGGCTGTTTTACCTGCATGTATGTTTATGTACTATGTGTATATCTGGCATTTGCAGAGACTGAAAGAGGGTGGTGAATCCCCTGAGACTGGAGTTTCAGGTGATTGTGAGTCACTATGTGGGTACTTGAATTAAACTCCTCTGAGGGAGGAGTCAGTGCTCTTCACTGCTGAGCCATCTCTCCAGACCAAATAAGATGTGTAAAAGGCCAAGTACCATTCCTGAATGCCCTTGTAAATTTGCTGTCTGAAGAGATCTTGTGGGCCTGTGAGATGGCTCAGTGGTTATAAAGGTGTCTGCCATCAAGCCTGGTTGTAGTAGATCCCAGTTATCACTACTCAAATTGATCTATGTGGCAGCTTCAGTGCATTCCTTGCTACCCACTCCAGTGTTCTAGGTTCCTGAATGAACATGCACATACAGCCTTTATATGCCTCCAACAGCTCAATGGTTGGCCACTTCCTAACCTCCATGTGGCTGGTCCACCCTCTGATATCCCTAAGTTATTACTTACTAAAATCTATGTTCCATCTCTGCTGCCCTAGACCCAGTTGGGAGGCCCTTTTGTAACTGCTCCCCCTACTTCTCACATGGTGGCTATGCTCCCTGTCCCATACCTTCTTGGCTTAAGTCCCACCCAGCAGGGAGAAAGGTAAGGGTGGGGGTGGAGGTAAGGATGGGGATGGTGGCTGTCAGCATCTTTATTTTCCAGTCAGAACCAACTGGGGGTGGGACACTGCAAACAAGTTTTTGGGGAACCTAATTAGAATGAGAATCCAAGCAGCTACACCTGGTGACCAGAGTTAAGGTCAAGTTGTTCTCTGTCCTCTATGCATGTGTATGCATATACACAAATAAATAAATGTAATAAACATAACAAACTTCTAGGCAAGACTAAGGGGTTCAGCTTTGCCTGAAGCACGAGTCCAGCTGGGTTGGGTGGCATCATTTAGAATCTTTGTCAGGACAGTTGCTATGGTGTGAGTTTGTTCCCTCAAAGTTCATGTATTGGGGACCCTAATTCCTTAGTGGGAGTGTGTGGGGAGGTGGGAAGGTAGTTAGGCTGTGTGGGTGGAGCTGTCAACCTCAGCTGAGGAATGAGTTTGCTGTGGGTTTCAGTCCTTTGTATGTTGCATATACCTCCCTGCCTTTCTTGCTCTCCCCCTTGAGTTGAAGCAGCAGGAGGTCCTTACCTTGTTCTTGAACTTTTCACTTTCTAGAACCATAAGGCAAAATAAACTATTTTCCTTTATAAATCACCCAGTCTCAAATATTTTGTTATAGCAACAGAAGATGAAGAGACAGTGCTATAGTGGTATGTCTGCCAGAGGTCTTTAGGAGTAACTAGTAACATGACCTAGGGGATGTTTGGACTAATGAGAATTGGAGGCCAGGACCGAAAGGTGGCAGGTAATTTTCCAATCCAGAGGCTGGCTCGCCAGGAATGACTCCCAAGTAGGGATGGCCTGGATGTCAGAGTAAATACCAGCTGTTCACTCAGGGATCTCCACTCCCTGCTGGGTGCTGGCAGGAGGGTCTGGCTGAGGTTAGCTCAAAGAGGCTGGTGGCTTCTGCACTGAGAAGGGGCATTTATAATGGGAATGAACATACTTGTTGGCTTTGCCTATGTGTTGGGATGACAGTGCATTTGATGTACTATGCAATCTGACAATGATGGTGGCAAAATTATTAGTTTCACCCTGGGCCAGTGGTTCTCAATCTGTGGGTCAAGATGTCTTTGGTGTGAGTGGAGGTAAGAGTGGGGGTGGAGGTAAGGGTGGGATGGAGGTAAGGGTGGGGTGGAGGTAAGGGTGGGGGTGGAGGTAAGGGTGGGGGTGGAGGTAAGGGTGGGGGTGGAGGTAAGGGTGGGGGTGGAGGTAAGGGTGGGGGTGGAGGTAAGGGTGGGGATAGGGCCCAATGACTATTTCATAGGGGTCACCTAAGACCATTGGAAAAAAGTATTTGCATTATAATTCATAATAGTAGCAAATTTACAGTTGTGAAGTAACAATGAAAATAACTTTATGGTAAGGGGTCACCACAACAGGAGGAACTGTTTTGAAGACTTGCAGTAGGTTGAGAACTACTGCCTTAGGCTGTAGCAGGAAGGAGGGATGGTTGCTTTGCCACAGACATGAAAGCTTCATCATGACCAAGATTGGTATGGAGATTTTGGTAGTGGAGTGGGGGAGTGGAGCTAGACACTGTAACCACACATCTTCCCTCTCTTCCTTGTCTGTGTTCCCCAGATGAGAGGTTAGTGATGCTGCAGGTGTTCAATGCTAAATGTGATGTTAAATTCCTTTCAGGCCCTTCCTAGGCTCAGTGATATTGGGGGAAAGACTTGGCTTGGTATGAAGTGGAACTAAATGAAATGGCAAATATTTGATCATTTCTGACCTACAAAAATGTTAGCTTGTTCAGAAGATCTCAGAATAATATGTTTGTAACAGCTCAATCTTTAAATAGTGCAGGTTTCAGTCGTCTGACCCTGGCAGAGTCCGAATGTAATCCTTAAATCACATTCACATTTAGGAATAGTCTGTAATCTGTCACATGGAGCTAGTCACAGCAGCAGTGCGTCAAACTGAAGACAAGAGAGAAATGCCAGTGAGCCTTCAGGTACGACAGAAGTTGCTAAGATGCTGGGAGGGAATTCCTTTGGCACTGGAGCTGCTGTGAGTTTGGGGTTGACTCATTGCACAGTGTTTAACAATGGACCTGCATGTGTGGTGGGGACAGACAGAGGCAGGGAGGGAGTGGAGCTGTCTGAGGGTTTGGTCTTGTGAGGTTGCCACAGCAAGATCCAGAGGCTCTCCTATGCAGGATAGAACAGCGTTCAGAAGTGTAGCTAAGGCTTGCCTTTCCCTTCAGACAGGTCCTGTCCTAGAAGGGGGCGGCAGCCACCGTTGGACTTCCTGTCCCAGCAGCTCCTCAACCCTGTCTGTCACTGCTGCTGGTTCATCTTTGTTTCCCCTGAGAACAGATTTGTTCTGTGGCTTTAAAACGTCTC
The DNA here is from genome assembly GCA_036184795.1 of Tokudaia tokunoshimensis. Classification (NCBI taxonomy): domain Eukaryota; kingdom Metazoa; phylum Chordata; class Mammalia; order Rodentia; family Muridae; genus Tokudaia; species Tokudaia tokunoshimensis. Next base: position 101,983,471 of record BTHU01000010.1, read on the forward strand.
ACAGGTCCAGTCTGCCAGCCACACTGGTGGTGCAAGGCTTAAGTAGACTAGTTTGCCTTCTCCTCGTCCTGCTGGATGGGAGCTCAGAGGCTGGATGCATGGCTGTCCTCTGTGGACAGCAGAACACAACTGCGAAGCTTCCCTTCAGTTAGAGAAATGAGGAGTGCAGGGCGCTAAAGAGCATGGGGGGTGGGGTTGGACTGCGGAGCCTGACCCCAGCATTGTCCAGTCCACACCGCGCTCTAAGTTTGGGCTGCTCCTGATTTGCCTGTTTCCTTGTCTGTGGGGATGTGAGTCGGCTGTGTGCAGCCCTTACATGAGCCTGCGGAGAGTCGGCCTGGTGGGCCCTCTTCACGGGAGTGGCTCTTGAGCTGGCCCAGGTGCTGAGCTCAGGGTGCACTGAAGTTGGAGTTAGGTGAGGAGCTCTCCTATCTAGACACGCCAGGGAAAGGGACTGTGCTTATGTGTGATGTTCTCTCTACCTGTTGAGGAATTAAAAATAGCTGAGACAAAACAAAACAAAAAACACCTTGCGGGAGGCGAAAAACACAGCAGATGTTGTTCTTCTCTGTGTTTTTTTTTCTTTCTTAAAAGGTTTATTTTTTTGTGTATGAGATTTTATTTATTTATTGCTTGCATGCATGTCTGTGTTTTGTGTGTGTGTGTTGCACAAGGAGGTCATGAGAGGGAGTCGGCTCCCCGAAACTGGAATTACGGACAGTTGTGTGCTGCCTTATGGGTGCTTGGTACTCAAACCAGGGTCCTCTGCCAGAGCAAGTCTTTTTAATTGCTGAGCCATCTTTTCTCAAGCCCCTTTGTGATGATCTTAACCTGTGTGAAAAAGTCACATACATTCCCTGGACACTTAGGAAACAGATGACTTCAATCAACCAACCAACCTCCTTGCCTTGCCTTGCCTTGCCTTGCCTTGCCTTGCCTTGCCTTGCCTTGCCTTGCCTTGCCTTGCCTTGCCTTGCCTTGCCTTGCCTTCCCTTCCCTTCCCTTCCCTTCCCTTCCCTTTTCTCTCTCTCTCTCTCTCTTTCTTTCTTTCTTGATCGGTTCTCTTGTAGCCCAGGCTGGCCTTGAACTCCCTATATAGATGAGGGTGATCATGAACCTCAAGCCTCTACCAATTGAATGCTGGGATCCCAGGTGTGGCTTACCTAGTGCTGGAGTTGACATGCGCACTGGGCAGCACATTACTAGCCACATCCTAGCCCTCAGAAGGTTTTGAGGCGTATCCCCCAGTTTATATGTCTGTGTTCATCATGTGACTCTTTAATGTGTCACCTGTTGCCTACCAACCTCTTCTTAGCTGACGGCATTAACTGGATGCTGTATTCTTTTTAGCTTGGGCATATCTTCTGGGGTTGGTTAGTTGGATCTGACCTCTCCCATACATAGGCTTTTTGTTTTTACTTTAACTTATATTAATTTTATGTTGATGGTGGAACCAAGTTTGCCATGCTTGCCATGCAGGCATTCTGCCACAGTGGTGAGTCGCTAGGCCTGCATGCTTTTGTCTTATTAACAAAATTAGAAGAAAATTATTTTGTATATACAATACTGGGGTTGTAAGCCAACCTTAGATATGTTATGTAGGTGTCCTGAGTTACATCCTCAGCCCAGGCTAGTGTTGAACAAGTGGCCTCATAGCTCCTTCTCTCTGTGGTAGTAATACAACCATGTATTAGCACGCTTGGCTATGAGGTGATTCCTTCCTAGAAAAAGACTATTTTTAGCAGATGTAGAGCTCTTGTATATTTAAAAATCTGTGCACATTTTCATATCTAAATTTAAATAAACATGTATCTAGGATGTAAGGGATGGTTGCTGAAAAGCACGGTGAGCAACATGTAAGCCACATTCCCTTCCCACCTCCCTGTCTTGCTGCTGGAGGTGAGAGGCAGCTAGCATGCAGCATGGGCTCTGCTGTCGGCAGACCTTCAGGACCGCCACGGCATATGTCCCTGACACTGGCTGTGTAATATGGACTGTGTTAGTCTCTCCTGTAATAGACAAATGGGAGGATAACAACTCTCTCACTTCCAAGAACTAGCTGATACTTAGCTGTAATGGCATTTGTTGTTCAGACCTAGTAAGAACTTACCGTATTTGACACTTTTTCTCTGTAGATCAGGCTGGCCTTGAACTCACAGAGATCCACCTCCCCTGCCTCTACCTCCTGAGTACTGGGATTGAAGTGTGCCACCATGCCCAACCTGCATTTTATTTTACACCAAGAATGCATCTCAGTGCAGTGAGAGGCCAGAAGACTGTTTATCACCCTGTGGTTGAGGGCTTTGCTGGAGGACATTGTATTTACTGGAGACATACTGCATGGCAAGCCAGTTGTCCTCAGGACACGGAGTCTGGTCATGTAAGTTGTGGTGACAATCATAGTGACCTACAATAATAATTAGACGGTGTAGAAGTGACTGTGGTAATAGTGTGCAAACGGGTGAGTGTAGGGTTCTGGGTTATTCCTGGGCAGAGGTAACACGCAATATGAAGGTGTAAGGAGAGGGTAAAGTGGACGGACATGTAGACCTATGTGCTGTCTGTGCGTCTCTGCTGGCCTGGGTACTGCAGCAGTTGGCTTTCTGTCAGTTTGACATAAGGTAGAGTTATCTGGGAAGAGGGAGCCTCAATTGAGAAAATGCCTCCATCAGAGGCAAATCTGTGGGGCATCTTCTTGATTAATGACTGATGTAGGAGGGCCATCCCACTGTGGGCACTGCCACCCCTGTGCAGGTGGTCCCGGGTTATATATAAAAGCAAGCTGAGCAAGCTATGGGGAGCAAATCAGTAAACATCGCTCTCTACCATCTCCATGGCACCTCTCTGGCTCCCGCCTTAAGTTCTTGCCCTGACTTCCCTTCATGACACACTATGAGATCTAAGCTGAAATAAACCCTTTCCTGAGGTTGCTTTCAGTCACAGCCTTTCCAGGAATAAGACACAGACTAGGACAGGAAGTGTGGTGGTTATTCTCAGTCATCCAGCTGACGGGATTCAGGATCACCTAGGACATGGAGCTGTGGGCCATTGGGCTAATCTTGATTAGGTTAATTGAGGTGGGAAGGCCTACCAATTGTGTGTGGTACCATTAACTGGGCTGTATGAATAGAAAAGTGATAGCCCATGCTCATGGATTGGCAGGACTAATATAGTAAAAATGGCTATCCTGCCAAAAGCAATATACAGATTCAATGCAATCCCCATCAAAATCTCAACTCCATTCTTCATAGAGTTAGAAAGAGCAATTATCAAATTCATCTGGAATAACAAAAAACCCAGGATAGCTAAAACTATTCTCAACAGTAAAAGAACTTCTGGGGGAATCAGTATCCCCGACCTCAAGCAGTACTACAGAGTGATAGTGTTAAAAACTGCGTGGTATTGGTACAGTGACAGGCAGGTAGATCAATGGAATAGAATTGAAGACTCAGAAATGAACCCACACACCTATGGTTACTTGATCTTTGACAAAGGAGCTACAACCACTTAGTGGAAAAAAGATAGCCTTTTCAATAGATGGTGCTGGTTCAACTAGAGGTCAGCATGCAGAATGCAAATTGGTCCATTCTTATCTCCCTGTACTAAGTTAAAGTCCAAGTGGATCAAGGACCTCCACATAAAACCAGAAACACCGAAACTAATAGAAAAGAAACTGGGGAAGCGCCTTGAGCACATGGGCACAGGGGAAAATTTCCTGAACAGAACACCAATAGCTTATGCTCTAAGATCAAGACTTGACAAATGGGACCTCATAAAATTACAAAGTTTCTGTAAGGCAAAGGACACTGTCAAAAGGAGAAAACAGCAACCAACTAACTGGAAAAAGATCTTTACTAACCCTACATCCGACAGAGGACTAATATCCAAGATATACAAAGAACTCAAGAAGGTAGATTCCAGAGAGCCAAATAATCCTATTAAAAAATGGGGTACAGAGCTAAACAAAGAATTTTCACCTGAGGAATATCGAATGGCTGAGAAACACCTAAAGAAATGTTCAACATCCTTAGTCATTAGGGAAATGCAAATCAAAACAACCCTGAGATTTCACCTCACACCAGTCAGAATAGCTAAGATCAAAAACTCAGGAGATAGCTAGTGCTGGCGAGGATGTGGAGAAAGAGGAACACTCCTCCACTGCTGGTGGGATTGCAAGCTGGTAAAACCACTCTGGAAATCAGTCTGGCGGTTCCTCACAAAACTGGGCATAATACTACCGGAGGACCCAGCTATACCACTCCTGGGCATATACCCAGAGGACTCTCCAACATGCAATAAGGACACATGCTCCACTATGTTCATAGCAGCCTTATTTATAATAGCCAGAAGCTGGAAAGAACCCAGATATCCCTCAACGAAGGAATGGATACAGAAAATGTAGTATATTTACACTATGGAATACTACTCTACAATTAAAAACAATGAATTCATGAAATTCTTAGGCAAGTGGGTGGAACTGGAGAATGTCATCCTGAGTGAGGTGACCCATTCACACAAAATCACACATGATATACACTCACTGATAAGCGGATATTAGCCCAGAAGCTTGGAATACCAAGGAACAATTCACATATCAAAGGATACCAAGAAGAAGGAGGGAGAGGCACCTGGTCCTGGAAGGGTTCAATGTGGCAATGTAGGGGAATACCAGGAAGGGGAGGCGGGAGTGGGTTGGTTAGGGAGCAGGGGGAGGGAACAGGGCGTATGGGACTTTTGGGGAGGGGGGGAACCAGTAAGAGGGAAATCATTTGAAATGTAAATAAAGATTATACCTAATAAAAAATGCTGTCTTTTTTCCAAAGGAAAAAAAAAAAGAAAAAAGAAAAAAAGAAAAGTGAGCATTTGCTGTTGTTTTCTGCTTCCTACTTTGGATGTACTGTGACTAGCTGCCTTAAGCCTGTTATAGTGTCTTCCCCATCATCATGAGCTACACTACTGAACTGTGTGTCCAGATAAGCTCTTTCTCCTTTAAGTTGTTTCTGTCAGGGTATTTTATCACAGCAACAGATATAAACTAAGATAAGAACTACTCTAGCCCTTGAGGTAAGGGTAGTATTACTATTATTATTGCAACAGAGTATTATATGGTCTGGACTTACTTTAACTCCTTGTGTGGCCAAGGATGACCTTAAACTTCTTCTTTTTTTTTTTTTTTGTTTGTTTTTTGAGACAGGGTTTCTCTGTGTAGCCCTGGCTGTCCTGGAACTTGCTCTGTAGACCAGGCTGGCCTCGAACTCAGAAATCTGCCTGCCTCTGCCTCCCAAGTGCTAGGATTAAAGGCGTGCGCCACCACCGCCCGGCGACCTTAAACTTCTGATCCTCCTGCCTGTACCTCTTGGGTGCTGTGATTAGAGGCATGCACCAAACATGCACAGTTTATATGGTGCCGAAAATGGGTTTCATGCATACTAGGCCATGCAATCAAGCCACATCCCCATTTTCTGCCTTTGTCCACTGTGAACTAATTTTTAGAATGACATCACTTGTATGTACTGCCCTGAACCAGAGGAGGTGGAATTCCAAAGGCAATGTTTATTCCGGTCGTTCTGTAAAACTGTTGGGAAGAAAGCAAAGATGGATGGAGGTAGTAGTCTGGTTCTTTGTTTCTCTTGGGTCAGTAAGATGGCTAACATGGTGAGGCTGGGGTCAGCTCGTTCTGTAAAGTGCTTTCTGCATAAACATGAGGACCTGAGTTCTGATCTTCAGTACTTATGTATAAATCTGGGAATAGCATTGTGTCCCTGTGACCCCGGCACTGGGAAGACAGATTGGAGGATCCCTGGTGTTTGCTGACCAGCTAACCTGGCAGAGTCACTGAGCACTAGGTTCCATGAAAAACCCTGTCTCATAAGGTAGACAACTCAGGTTGACCTCTGGCATCTATATGCATCTAAACATGTGCACATGTATACACAAACACACACACAGAGCACACATGTACACACACGTGTATACATAAACATACAAACAAACCCATATACATTAGCACACATATGAACACAAACATATACATAAACATATATATACGTATACACACCCACATACACAAGCACACACTTGCACACATATACATACATGAGTATATACACGCATTTGCTGTTGTTTTCTGCTTCCTGGATATAGGTATATTTTTTCAATTGAGAGTCCCTCTCCCAAGTGACTCTATCTTGTGTCAAGTTGACACACAGCTAGCCAATATATCCCTTTTTTCTGTACTTAAAATAGTTACTCTTGGGCCATTGAGATGGGCCAGCAGATAAAGACAATTGCTACCATGTCTCACAACCTGAGTGTGATCCTTGGGACCCTTGGGAACCAAATCCCACCAATTGTTCCTGACCTTCACACATGTGCTGTAGCATGTGTATGTATGTATGCACACTAAAATAAATAAAATGAGATCAAATACCATTTGATGTCTTTGATTGTGGTAGTTTTACTTGTATTTTCTAAGCATCGTATTGCATATTTATTTTGTGTGTTTATACTACAACCCATGGATGGAGATGAGCAGAAAATTTTGTGGAGTCTATTCTCTTCTCCATCTGAATCCTGGGGATTGAACTCAAGTCTTCTGGCTTGGATTCAGGTGTGCTTCCCATTGAGCCATCTTGCTGGCCCAAAACGTGTTATTCTCTATTTGTATGTTGTTTGTATATTTGCTTTTAAAAAAAAACTTCACGTAATTCATACTTGTAGGATGTGGTCCATTTAAAATGGTCATCATGTTTGTGACCTGACTTGAGCAAGGGTGGGTGGTTGACACCATCTTGCCTCTGTGCTATGGCTATGTTGTTCATTGGTTGATTTTATGGGTGCTATTGGCTCAATGTTAATGACCCATCCAACACATTACGTTGGGGATACAAATGGGGATAATCTTGTTCACTTTTGAGGTTGCATTTAGTTTTCTCAAAAAGGTCCCAGTTTGAGTCTGGGATGTGGGTCAGTGTTCCTACCATGCTTGAGACCTGTGGGACCATGAAAGGCAGCCTGTTTTCTGGTTGAACTAGGTTTAAAACCCTGGAAACCCAGCAGATAACTCTGCAAGGGATGGTAGGTGTTTGTCACACTCCTAGACACCAGGCTCCTGACATGAGGCTGCTGCTCTCCACTCCATAGGTCTGTGGCCATCAGTCACATAAGGGCAATGCCCCAAGCCCCTCTACAGGTAGACATGACCACAGATCATGTAGCCTCAAGACATATCTCCATCTTAATAGGTACCTAAAGGCCTGAAGGACTTAGCCATTTAAGCTCTCCTCCCAGACACTCCTCCCTCAAAAAGGTATTTAATGGCAGGCCTCCTGAGAGAGTGGGGTACGGTTTCACTCACCACAACTCTCCACCGTGACAAAAAGTGCTTTAAAATCATGAACTGCCTCTTCTCATCTGGACTCACCGTGGTGAGGAACAATGGAGCAGGTCTTCCTCTGAAGGCCTCTCAGCCCTTCCAGACACAGTCTCTAGGTCTCTACCAAGCCACGCCACCCGCTGAACAAGCCAAGGACTCTCGTCCCTTGGGACCCGGCCGGAGTTCTCCTCCCCCTCTTTTCCCTTCGGCCCTGGACTGGAGCCAGCTCTCGGGACCCCACTCTGTTCTCAGCTCTTCCACGGCATCCAGCAGTGTCTGTGGTGTCCAAGAGCTAGAACCTGCCATCCCCGGCCTCCATGTGGCCTGGGCACCCTGAGTCAATTCCGGCAGTTTCCCAGGGACCTCAGACTGTGTTTCTCCATCCCCGGAGCTGGGTCCCTTGGCTTCTCACTGCCCGGCATCATCAGTGTGGGGTGCACGCAGTCAAAACTTCCGTCCCACCTTGCCCAGCAACCCAAGCCTGGGCTGGATTCGGGACACTATTTTAACTCACTTAAACTTGATTCCTAGTACCACCGCCTCCACCTCCACCACCTCCTCCACCTTCATCACCTCCTCCACCTCCACCTCCACCACCTCCTCCACCTCCACCACCTCCTCCACCTCCACCACCTCCTCCACCTCCACCACCTCCTCCACCTCCACCACCTCCTCCACCTCCACCACCTCCTCCACCTCCACCACCTCCTCCACCTCCACCACCTCCTCCACCTCCACCACCTCCTCCACCTCCACCACCTCCTCCACCTTCATCACCTCCTCCACCTCCACCACCTCCTCCACCTCCATCACCTCCTCCACCTCCACCACCTCCTCCACCTCCACCACCTCCTCCACCTCCACCTCCACCACCTCCTCCACCTTCATCACCTCCTCCACCTCCACCTCCACCACCTCCTCCACCTCCACCACCTCCTCCACCCTCATCACCTCCTCTACCTCCACTTCCACCACCTCCTCCACCTTCATCACCTCCTCTACCTCCACCTCCACCACCTCCTCCACCTCCACCACCTCCTCCACCCTCATCACCTCCTCCACCTCCACCACCTCCTCCACCTCCACCACCTCCTCCACCTTCATCACCTCCTCCACCACACCTCCATCACCACCTCCACCACCTCTTCCACCTCTACCTCCTCCATCTCCTTTACCACTTCTACCGCCTCTATCTCCTCCACTACCTGGGTGTGTACCATGGTGTATATCACCATGCCTGGTTTTATGTGGTAGATTGAACCCAGCTTTGTGCATGCTAAGTAGTACTCCATTGTAAAGATACACTGCATTTTAGCTCTTCATCCCATGAACAGCTAGCTGTAAGTACAGAAGCCTGGGTGATGTGATTTTTTTTTAAACTGAGACATCTACTGTTATTTAGAACCTCACTCATTAAGAACATGTCCCAACTCATTACCTTGGATGTAAATTGGGTATGATAATTTCATTGAGGCAGTCAGCCTTCCATAGAGAAATTAAAGAACATTTAGCAGAGAGAATTCTGGGAAATACAGACTCAGCTAAGCAAATGTAGTGTGGAGGAAAGCAGGTGCTTATTTGCTGTTGTATGAATTAGCCCCTTAGGTGAAGAGGCAGGGAACAATCAAAACCTTCCCTGACATGGTTATATAGGGAGCCTCTCTGTGTGAGCCCATTGAAGTGTTAGATAACAAGTAGACATGTGCCTACGTAGGTCAAATGGAGAGGCCTGCAGGGCCTGTTGACATGGAATGACCTCTGACTTGGTGTTATGGTAAGTAATTACAGAGTAGCACTACCTGGGTTTTTTTTGCTGTGTTAGCTTAGTTGTGACCTGTGTGTGTTGTGGAGGCAGGGCTTCTGGTGCCGCTGAACCCTACAAACCTAGGATTGTTGCTTGCCTGCATTCCATTCCACTCAGAGGCCTGGTTTTATCTGGAGCTGGCCAGGCAGTTATTGACCTATGCTTTGGAGGCAAAGTGCCAGGGATTGTTAAACGGATGGTTGAGTTTCCCAAGATTCATCTGAAGCTGGAGGCTTCAGTTAATAACACACTCTAGAGTTGTTTTTCCTAAGATTGGGCCCTGGTCTGGCTCCAATTTTGGTTTCTGTGGATTTCAGGTAATTCTGTCTGCCTCAGCTTTCAGGAAGCCCTCAAATACTTGCATGCCTGCTTGAGTATGTGGAGGAGCGTCAGATACATGGCTAATGCTTAGGAGTACTTCTGCCCCACAAAGAGGGATGTCTCATTGTGGGTGGATCCTGAAACCTGTGCTTTGTAGTCATGGAGAAGTACAAGGGGGCAGGGAGTGGAGCACAGAGTGGGTACCAAACCCCTGCAGGCTACAGATGGTCCAGGAAAGACAAGCCAGGAGGCCAGGAGTTAGGTTTGGAGATAATAGGACCATTCTCACCAGGTCTCATAATGTTGTTGGAGGAGTTTCTAAAGTAGGTGTGAAGATGTTTCACCACTCACAGAGCGATCACCCTTGCACAGGACTGGGGCAGGCATGGGGATGGGTGGAGCTAAATGCTGGGTGATCTAATGGCCTTTGCACTGGCCCCCTCTGTCTGCCTTTTGTCATAGTGAGGTCGTAACTCCAAAGCTACTACCATCTGGTCACAGAATGTTGGCCTGGGCTTACCCATTTTTACTCCCCATGCCACCTTGGTTTAATTTCTTCCTAGTTCTGAGGAACTGGAATGCTTTGTGTGGTCTCTGTCCTTACTTTTCTCCCTCAGAGCAGTGCAGAGGCTCTAGGATGGGGCTCTCTCTGTCTCGTCTATCCTTTGTGCTTGTTTCTTCTGTCTCTCTTTTCTTAAAACCGTTTGTTTGTTTGTTCCTTCCTTCCTTCCTTCCTTCCTTCCTTCCTCCCTCCCTTCCTTTTTGAGGCAGGTCTCGATAAGTAACATTGTTTGACCTGAAGTTTGCTATGTAGGCCAGGTTGGCCTTAAACTGACAGAGATCCACCGCCTCCGCCTTCTCAGTGCTGGGATTAAAGGTGTGCACCACAGTGTCCCACCTTCTCTCCCACCTTTGTATTACTAGAGCTCAGAACAAGGCCATGTACCTAGGAGCTATAGTGACTGCTCAGAGTGGAACATCTCAGAAGGCCTGGGCAGAGGCCCAAGAACTTAGGGAGAACCTGAGAATGTGGTTGCTCTGACCTCATCTCTTCATAGGCATGTTCTGAATCTCCCATTTCTTTGCTTATTGAGAAATTCAATTAAATGCACAGCAATTGTAATTTAATTGAAAATGTTGTTAACTCTAGAGAGGCATCCACGATAGAATCTCTTATAATACAATAAGGAACAAAAGTAAGAATTCACATGGCAGTAAATACCAGGCCATGAAATTATAGTTTCCAGTTGGGCACGCTGGTAGATTCAGCCTCTGAGAATGTCATCTTGCTTTGTGCTTCGTAAACTACGGGATGGGAATTAGCAGTTGGGACTTGTGGATTGGATGTCATTAACTCTAGCCCTTCCCCACAGGGCTGATTTGTTCTTAAATTGGCTTTGCATCACCTACTGGTTGGCACCCTTTCTGTGGTTCCTCCAGCACTGGTCCTGAGGGTGGGGTAGGGCTTTCAGAGCTCCCCAAGTCTGCGCGTCCAGGTGTCGCCTGAGTCGCACCTGGTGGCTCACCTGCAGCTCTGGAGCCCACTGTGCTGCTGCTCCTTCCCAGGTGGATTGATGAGTCCCTGCTTCTCCTCAGGGTGACCTGCCTGTGTGCCCAGTTTGAAGCCGTCCTTCAGCATGGCATGAAGAGGAGCCGGGGATTAGCACTCACAGCTGCAGCCATCAAACAGGCAGCAGGCTTCGCCAGCAAGACCGAGACAGGTACTCGATACCACTTCTGACTTGCGGCTAGTTTAGTCTCTCCATAGCAGGCTCGTGTGTGAGCCTGGGCTTGTGCTGTGCCCAGAAATCCCTGGACTGAGACACAGAAGCAAAGTCACTGCTGTCTGCCCCTTAACTTAAGTGAGCCATTCTGTGCACGTGATTCTCAGAGCCACATGTCACCAGCTCCTCTGGGTTTGGTAGCCTACAGTCATGGTGCTTATACTACCAGTGTGGGGTAGCAATTATTGGGAAATTAATAATCTGTTTTAATTTGATACATGGGGATAGTATGGCATTGCATAAATAAATGTCTTCAGCAGCAGCAGAAACCCCGCAGGTCTCAAAGCTCAGAGTTCTGCTGTTACTCATTTCAGTGTTGTAAAACACTGTCCCTGAAGCTAGGGAACACTTGGTGCTGAGTGGGACCCTGCCCCTTGGATGGTCTTAGATGTAAGCTCTTTCTACTTCCCAGAAGTAGCACAGGTCTTTGCTGCTTCCACTGTGTTGGTGAGGAAGCCGGCAGGCGAGGGTTCTGCTCTGGCCTTGAATTTGGAAATGAGTTGTGAAATACAGATATGGCTTGGCGTCTCTTCATCCTTTACATCTCAAAGGCAGGTTTTTTGAGACCCTCCTTGTGGGTGTGGTCGACATCTCCAGTTCCTGATTCTTCCTTGTCCCCATGTTGATGCACACATTGCTGCTGAGGAAAACATTAGCCCTCCTCACACCAGAAAGGCAGAGCAGGTGCATGTGGTGGGTATGTCTGTGGGATCCAGCTGAAGCCTCTCTTCTTTGAGACAGGGGTCTCCTGTGTACCTTGAACACACATTCTTGTCAGATGCTTTCATGACACACGGCGTCACTAGGGGCCTTTGGCTTTGGGCTTGCAGTCCTCTTGCCCCAGCCTTGTTTGTGTTGGTGACAGATGTGTGCCACCACACCTAGTTCTAGACCTTCCTTTCCTTCTTGCAGCTCTTCAGCAAACCTTTGATTCCTGTTTATCTAATGAGTAGCTCATTTTCAGAAATGAATGTTCTGTAGATCAAGAGACTGGGTTTGGGGAATTCCTTTCAGTGCTGAATTTCACACTGAATTTCCTTTAGTGCTCCTAGGTTTCCTTTAAAAGCCAGCGAAGGAGCCAGGCATGGTGGCACATGCCTGTATCCTAGCACTAGGGAGTTAGAGGCATGAGGATAAGAATTTGAGGCCAGCCTTGGCTTTGTTAGACCCTGTCTCAAAAACCAAACAAAAGCAAGACAAGACAGGTAAGGAGGGGGCTAACCCTAAGGATCTGGTGCAAAGGTTCAGTGTCTGTCAGGCAGCTTCTGCCAGCTGCCTCATCCACCTTGTCTGCTGGTCTGTAGCTTTCCTGGGATGCATCCTGTGCCTTCCTAAGGGGGAATCAGTGTTTGGGCTGCTTGGTAAGATTTTCCCAGGGTTCCCTATGTTTGATGAGCCTCCTTTTCTGTTTCCATCTTGACTTGTTAGAGAGTTACCTTAATCTATGGGGTAACCAGTGACAAACTGGATCTGGGGCGATTTTGACCTTGTGCGAGCTCCTAGCCTTAGTGCAGCACACAGGGAAAGCGTGGGCTTCTGAGGGTGGTTGGCACTTGTGCTGACAGGCTCCTTGGCCACGCTGACTTGCATTGCTCAGATGAGTGACCCTTCCTCCCACAACACCCTGAGCTTTCACAGTCTCCCTCACCTCCTCCTCAATCTGACCTCCGGGCCACACAGGAAGACAGCTCTAACTGTCCCTCATACACTAGATTGCTTTCTTTTTTTGCCTCTTTGGCTAAGGGGCAGGAAAGCCCCGATGCCTTGGTAGCGTCCTGGGGGCTCCCACCTGCTTTGGCTTGGCATGAGTTTTCCTTGGAAGCTGGGGGCACAGGATCTGCTGTTTTGTGCTGATTTGGATGCACAGCCGTGCCAACTAGAAGCTGGGGACAGAGCAAATTGGCTCAGCCCTGGGGTGACTGCCAAGGCTTCATTGTCATCAATGTTGCCTGCTTTAATTAACCATTCACTGGCTGCTAGACTGGCCTTGGCTGATTAAGACCTCCATCCTTGCAGGAAATGATTAAGAACCTCCCAAGGGAGGAGGGCTGGTGGTTTATCAGCTGAGATCAGGTCAGTGGCTTCTTGTGGTTGGTTGGGGAGTTTTGGGAGTGGCCCTTTATCGGGTAGATTTGAGTCCCTGTTCCCCAAGATGTAGCGTAGGGGTTGTGACCTATGGTTTATGTTTGGCAGGGTTGACATCTTTCTCAGTGACTTGTCCGATGGGCACCAGGGGGGACATCTCCCTGACTCTTGTTTCCTCATTGTAAGATGAGGCAGTTGCAGGCCGTGCTTGTGAAAAAATTCAGGCATCCTGCATTTCAGTCATCTTCTGAGTATTTGATACTGTCCTTGTATTATGAATAATGGTTCAGGCTTAAGTTAGCCCATGAAGCTGCTGTATCAGCTCTGTTTACAGATGAGAAGCATGGTCTTCCTCTGCTGGGTACTAGCTCAGTGATAGGGTGCTTGCCCAACATGTACGAGTTCATATGTTCAATCCCCAGCACCATGAACAAAACAAATTCATTTCCCTCTGATGAGAGAGAAGCTCCACCTCAGAGTAATGACTGAAAATAATGATCTCATTGGTAGAGAATGCAGTGTGCCTGCATTTGGTCCTCTGGGGTTGGGTACATGGATGGCTGAGCTTATTAACTCATTTACATATGTATGTATGTATGTATGTATGTATGTATATATGTATCTATAATATTTTTTTGATTTACTGTTTGTTAGTTAGTTTGTTTTTCAAGACAGGGTCTCTCTGTGTAACAGAGCCATGGCTGTCCTGGAACTCATGCTGTAGACCAGGCTGGCCTTGAACTCACCTACCTCTGCCTCCTAAGTGCTGGGAGTAAAGTTGTATGCCACCACTCCTGGCTTATTTTTAAGTTTCTAACACTTAATAATTGTGAAGTTTCATGTTTATTAGAGGTTTCTACTTTAAATTTCAGCCCGCTGTTCCTGGGCCCACACTTACTCTGTGATTGTGGTTAGAACTGAGCACACTGGCTTCTGCAGGTTGGGTAAAGGTGTTTCCCTCATTCCAATCATGGTCCACCTTCCCTGCTGCCCCTGAAGCTTGTGATAGTGTTGGTTGTTGTCTGCTGTCCTCGTTGTCAGGATCAGGAGATGGGAGCTACTGATCTCACAAGCTAGTAGTTTACTGCTGTCTTCTTCAGATCATGGTCTGGAATAAAGGAAGTAGATTTGAGCACTTGAAGTTTCTGAGGGCTCACTTTCCAGATTCACCGTGACCTGTCCTGAGGACTGAGTGAGGACGCAGAAGCATTGTATGTGTTCCTGTTCATGCATGTGTGGAGGACAGAGGTAGATAGCATCACGTTTCCTCTATTGCTTTCTGTGTTACCAGTTTTCCTGTTTTTGAGATAGGGTCTCATTACATCTAGTGTTCACCGGTCGACTAAACTGGCTGGCTAGTGATCATCGGGGATACTCCTGCCTCTGTCTACCAGTTCTGGGATTGTAACACCTGGCTAGCTGCTTTCCTTTCTTTATTATTTGTGTGTGTGTGTGTGTGTGTGTGTGTGTGTGTGTAAATGCATGTGATGGTTTGAGTATACAGATCAGAAGAAAATTGTGGTAGTTGGTTCTTTCCTTTGTGCAGGCTCAGGAACTGAACTCAGGCTTGGTAGCAGGTACCTTTACCTACTGGTCTATCTTTTCATGTTGAAATAGGTGTTTGAATTCAGGTCCTCATGCTTGAACAGTAAGCACTCTTCTTACTGAGCCAGTTTCCCACCCTTACGGTGTATGTTTATAACCTCAACTTTAGTGAAGTGTTGACTATAAGGTAGATAGATACACAAACACATAAAATGCTGCATGCATTCTCGCTGTTCTTAAGTCATGCATGTTCCGACTACTTGGGTCATCACCCCAGCCTTGCCAAGAGCGTCCCTAGTTTCTCACACAGGCCTTTGTGTTCCCTCATTTTGGAAGAAACATCATGGCCTTATTTGTGAGGGGTTTCAGTATTGCTTTGTGAGGTTCTACTGGGCTGTGGGTACCAGGGCTGATCTGCCTCCTCTGATGGTCAATGCTTCAGTCTATTAATCTGCTTTGCTAATAGATGCACTGGGGCCGCTGTCACTTTGGAGCTATATAGGTAGTACTTCTGGAACTGTTTTTGGGTGTTTTGGAGGTAAAGTGATGAGTCATGGGGCTTACATGTCTGAGCTGGAGACAGAGGTTCTGCTTCTGTCAGCAGGAGCTCTTGTACCAGACTTTGGGGGTTCTACATCCTTTAATCCCAGCACTGGGGAGGCAGAGGAAGTGGATCTCTGACTTCAAAGCCAGTCTGGTTTACATAGTGAGTTTCAGGACAGCCAGGATTTTATGAGGTGACCCTGTTCCCCCTCCCCCCAAAAGAAAGAAAATCAATAGAAAGCAATTTATTCCACAATAATAGATGTAAACTATTAAAATCAAATCCAATGATACATAAAAAGAACTTGCGTCATTACCTAGCTGGGTGTGCTGGGTGTTGGGTGTGCTGGGTGTGTTGGGTGTGCTGGGTGTGTTGGGTGTGCTGGGTGTGTTGGGTGTGCTGGGTGTGTTGGGTGTGCTGGGTGTGTTGGGTGTGCTGGGTGTGGGGTGTGCTGGGTGTGCTGGGTGTGGGGTGTGCTGGGTGTGTTGGGTGTGCTGGGTGTGGGGTGTGCTGGGTGTGCTGGGTGCTGGGTGTGCTGGGTGTGTTGGGTGTGCTGGGTGTGGGGTGTGCTGGGTGTGCTGGGTGTGGGGTGTGCTGGGTGTGGGGTGTGCTGGTGTGCTGGGTGTGTTGGGTGTGCTGGGTGTGGGGTGTGCTGGGTGTGCTGGGTGTGTTGGGTGTGCTGGGTGTGTTGGGTGTGTTGGGTGTGCTGGGTGTGTTGGGTGTGTTGGGTGTGTTGGGTGTGCTGGGTGTGTTGGGTGTGGGGTGTGCTGGGTGTGCTGGGTGTGGGGTGTGCTGGGTGTGCTGGGTGTGTTGGGTGTGCTGGGTGTGTTGGGTGTGCTGGGTGTGGGGTGTGCTGGGTGCTGGGTGTGCTGGGTGTGCTGGGTGTGCTGGGTGTGCTGGGTGTGGGGTGTGCTGGGTGTGCTGGGTGTGGGGTGTGCTGGGTGTGGGGTGTGCTGGGTGTGCTGGGTGTGGGGTGTGCTGGGTGTGCTGGCTGTGCTGGCTGTGCTGGGTGTGGGGTGTGCTGGGTGTGCTGGGTGTGCTGGGTGTGCTGGGTGTGGGGTGTGCTGGGTGTGGGGTGTGCTGGGTGTGGGGTGTGCTGGGTGTGGGGTGTGCTGGGTGTGGGGTGTGCTGGGTGTGGGGTGTGCTGGCTGTGCTGGGTGTGGGATGTGCTGGGTGTGGGGTGTGCTGGGTGTGCTGGGTGTGGGGTGTGCTGGCTGTGCTGGGTGTGGGATGTGCTGGGTGTGCTGGGTGTGCTGGGTGTGGGGTGTGCTGGGTGTGGGGTGTGCTGGGTGTGGGGTGTGCTGGGTGTGCTGGGTGTGGGGTGTGCTGGGTGTGGGGTGTGCTGGGTGTGCTGGGTGTGGGGTTTGCTGGGTGTGCTGGGTGTGGGGTGTGCTGGATGTGCTGGGTGTACTGGGTGTGCTGGGTGTGGGGTGTGCTGGGTGTGCTGGGTGTGCTGGGTGTGGGGTGTGCTGGGTGTGGGGTGTGCTGGGTGTGGGGTGTGCTGGGTGTGCTGGGTGTGCTGGGTGTGCTGGGTGTGGGGTGTGCTGGGTGTGGGGTGTGCTGGGTGTGTTGGGTGTGCTGGGTGTGTTGGGTGTGCTGGGTGTGCTGGGTGTGGGGTGTGCTGGGTGTGCTGGGTGTGCTGGGTGTGCTGGGTGTGGGGTGTGCTGGCTGTGCTGGCTGTGGGGTGTGCTGGGTGTGAGGTGTGGGGTATGCTGGGTGTGGGATGTGCTGGGTGTGCTGGGTGTGGGATGTGCTGGGTGTGCTGGGTGTGCTGGGTGTGGGGTGTGCTGGATGTGCTGGGTGTACTGGGTGTGCTGGGTGTGGGGTGTGCTGGGTGTGCTGGGTGTGCTGGGTGTGCTGGGTGTGGGGTGTGCTGGGTGTGCTGGGTGTGGGGTGTGCTGGATGTGCTGGGTGTACTGGGTGTGCTGGGTGTGGGGTGTGCTGGGTGTGGGGTGTGCTGGGTGTGGGGTGTGCTGGGTGTGCTGGGTGTGGGGTGTGCTGGGTGTGGGGTGTGCTAGGTGTGGGGTGTGCTGGGTGTGCTGGGTGTGGGGTGTGCTGGGTGTGGGGTGTGCTGGGTGTGCTGGGTGTGGGGTGTGCTGGGTGTGCTGGGTGTGGGGTGTGCTGGGTGTGCTGGGTGTGGGGTGTGCTGGGTGTGCTGGGTGTGCTGGGTGTGGGGTGTGCTGGGTGTGCTGGGTGTGCTGGGTGTGGGGTGTGCTGGGTGTGCTGGGTGTGGGGTGTGCTGGGTGTGCTGGGTGTGCTGGGTGTGGGGTGTGCTGGGTGTGCTGGGTGTGCTGGGTGTGCTGGGTGTGCTGGGTGTGCTGGGTGTGCTGGGTGAGGGGTGTGCTGGGTGTGCTGGGTGTGGGGTGTGCTGGGTGTGCTGGGTGTGGGGTGTGCTGGGTGTGGGGTGTGCTGGGTGTGGGGTGTGCTGGGTGTGGGGTGTGCTGGGTGTGCTGGGTGTGCTGGGTGTGGGGTGTGCTGGGTGTGGGGTGTGCTGGGTGTGTTGGGTGTGCTGGGTGTGGGGTGTGCTGGGTGTGCTGGGTGTGGGGTGTGCTGGGTGTGGGGTGTGCTGGGTGTGGGGTGTGCTGGGTGTGCTGGCTGTGGGGTGTGCTGGGTGTGAGGTGTGGGGTGTGCTGGGTGTGGGATGTGCTGGGTGTGCTGGGTGTGGGATGTGCTGGGTGTGCTGGGTGTGCTGGGTGTGGGGTGTGCTGGATGTGCTGGGTGTACTGGGTGTGCTGGGTGTGGGGTGTGCTGGGTGTGCTGGGTGTGCTGGGTGTGCTGGGTGTGCTGGGTGTGGGGTGTGCTGGGTGTGGGGTGTGCTGGGTGTGCTGGGTGTGGGGTGTGCTGGATGTGCTGGGTGTACTGGGTGTGCTGGGTGTGGGGTGTGCTGGGTGTGCTGGGTGTGCTGGGTGTGGGGTGTGGTGTGTGTGGGGTGTGCTTGGTGTGGGGTGTGCTGGGTGTGCTGGGTGTGGGGTGTGCTGGGTGTGGGGTGTGCTGGGTGTGGGGTGTGCTGGGTGTGCTGGGTGTGGGGTGTGCTGGGTGTGCTGGGTGTGGGGTGTGCTGGGTGTGCTGGGTATGGGGTGTGCTGGGTGTGCTGGGTGTGCTGGGTGTGGGGTGTGCTGGGTGTGCTGGGTGTGCTGGGTGTGCTGGGTGTGCTGGGTGTGCTGGGTGTGGGGTGTGCTGGGTGTGCTGGGTGTGCTGGGTGTGGGGTGTGCTGGGTGTGCTGGGTGTGGGGTGTGCTGGGTGTGCTGGGTGTACTGGGTGTGCTGGGTGTGTTGGGTGTGCTGGGTGTGCTGGGTGTGGGGTGTGCTGGGTGTGGGGTGTGGGGTGTGCTGGCTGTGGGGTGTGCTGGATGTGCTGGAGTGACTCAGTACAGTCTTCAGCCGCAGCAGATTCAGAAAGAGCGTATGGTAAATGCAAGCTACTTAAGGATAGAAACTCTTAGCAGCGTGTTCCCCAACAGAAAGGAATGTTCCCAACATTATGAAGTCCTCTGAGGTCAGAATCATGACAAGGAAACCCACATTTCCAGTGTAGTTTGGTGGCATATGGCAGATCTGCCCAGGGCAACAAAGAAGAGAGGAGAAAGGAAACTTCATTCTCTGCAAAAGATCTGTGAAGAAGGAAGGCAAAGAAACCCTGGCTGCAGAGGAAGGCCTCATCTCAGGAAAATAAAGGCAGGCAGGCTGGGAAATGGAGTATAAATCACTTACTGTGCAAAAATGAGAGGACCTGAGTTCAAATTCTCAGGACTCATATGACAAAAAGCCAGGTGCAGCGCTCCTGTGAGGAGCTGGAGGTTAGACCAGAAAATATTCCGAGCTCATGGGTCAGACAGCCTGTCACATACAGCCTGTCACACACAGCAGACAAATAACACAGTGACCCTGCCTCAAACAGGTGCAGGACTGTTTTTTGACCTCCATATACATGCTAAGGCACATAGCATTCATACACACCTAAATACATGTGTCCATGCATACCGATACATGTATATACATGTAAATAAAATAAAATTTTTAAAAATTTTAGAGAAGAGGAAAGAAGTATAAATCCAAAAACTCTACAAACTATCACAGTTAATTTAGTAAGGTTATTAGATACATGGTTAATAAACAAAAAGTAACTGCACATCTGGGTACCAGTAAAAATTATTAAGTATTTTCAGATACTACTTTTTTTTTCCAGACCAGGCTGGCCTTGAACTCAGAAATCCGCCTGCCTCTGCCTCCCAAGTTCTGGGATTAAAGGCGTGCACCACCACTGCCCAGCTAGATGCTACTTTTAATAACATAAAAAAGTCTCAAATATCTAGAAATACCTAAGCAACAACATTCATTGATACCATAAAGCACTAAGAAGCAATAGGACGGCAACAAAGCAGGGCTACTTAAGGTTCACAGGCTGGAATATTCATGTTTGCAGCATGTTGGACCTGGGACTAGGGGCTGAGGCGCACAGTTTACCTACCAGAGCAGACCTGGCCTCCTGGTTCTCCCAGCATCTCTCAGTACCTACTGGGCATACTCTACCCTCAGCCTTGAACTTTCTAGTCCAGGAGTTGGGCTGCAATTACCCCAGAGGCTCCTCCCTATGGGATCCAGACATTTTGTGCATTTTCTTCCTCCCCTGCCCCTTCCTCTTCCTCCTTTTCCTTCTCTTCTTCCTCTCGGCACAGGCTTGCTTGCTTGCTTTGTTTGTTTGTTTCTTTCTCCCCTCTTCCCCCACCTCTCCATGGCCAACTCCCCTGGCCTCAATCCTTGGGGCCAGTGAACTCCCCAAAGAGCCTTTAATATATTCTAATCTGGTTTGAATTGGCTCATTTCACTGGTGGAAAAATAACCTATTCTCAGATTGATCTCCTAATTTAATGCAATCCCAACTATGGTTATAACAGAGATTTTTTTTTTGTTATATGTGGAAATGGACAAGATGATTCAAAAAGCAGAAATCAAAGAACAGTCACAACAACCTGAAACAACAAAGTCCAAGATTTACACTTACCAGATACAAAGACTTCTCTTAAAATTACAGTATAGGAGACAAGGTGGCATTGCTAAAATCACTTACTAGTAGGACATAAACATTGTGTGCTGGCTAGATTTATGTGAACCTGACACAAGCTAGAGACATCAGAGAGGAGGGAGCCTCGAGGGGGAATGCTTCTTTAAGATCAGACTGTAGGTAAGCCTGTGGGGCATTTCTTAGTGACCCATAGGGGAGGGCCTAGTCCATTGTGAATGGTGCCACCCCTAGGTTGGTGGTCCTGGGTTCTATAAAAAAGCAGACTGAGCAATCCAGGAGGAGCAAGACAGCAAGCAGCACCCTCCATGCTCTCTGCATCAGCTCCTGCCTCCAGGTTCCTTCCCTGTTTGAGTTTCTGACCTGACTTCTTTCAATGATAAACAGTGATGTGGAAGTGTAAGCCCAATAAATCCTTTCCTCCCCAAGTTGCTTTTGGTCATGGTGTTCCATTGCAGCAATAGAAACCCTGACCAGGATATATAGTGTACCTCTCCTCCTAAGGTGCCAATGACAAACCAAGGCAGGATTCTGCTAGAGTTCATTTGGACCTCCTTACAGAGCACAGGGGATGGATTATTTACAGGGGTGTAGGTCCTTATCTCTTTATACCTAGTAGGCCACCCCTGGAAAGCATTTATCCAGCAGGGATGAAGGGTTCCCCGTGACCCCCTTCTCTAGTTTTCATCCCCAATATACTGTAGCCCCTGCACATGTAATTAAGGCAGAATAGCATAGTACAGGTAGGGAGAGGCTGAAGACTCAGGTGAGAGGCTGCTGACCCTCCCACTGCTCTGTGAAGGGATGTAACAGTCAACTACCTGCCATGCTGGTGGTTGGCTAGAAGGACAGTCACAGCAGTGCTATTGGCACAAGGGCTAAAAGACTATCAAGATATGATGTCCAGAAGAAAAAAATACCTGGACACTTGATTTATGACCAAAGGGATGTTTCAGGGCAGTTGAAGAATAGTCAATAAATAGCTCTTCATCAGTTAGACATCTGATGAATGGAAGAATAAAATCTCAGGATTTTATTCTCATACACATGATATTCAACGAACTCTAACAATCCTTATGACTTTAGAATAAGCAAGGATTTCTTAAGCAGATTCAGAAGAAGCCAGTTGATATGATGAAAGATGAACTAGGTTGTGAACATGGACTACTCCATTCATCAAAAGATGTCATTAACGCTGGTGGGTAAACTTTGGAGTGGAGGAAGTTTGCAGAGCCTGTGTGCCAGGAAAGAAGGGTTGTTTCTATAGTGTATACAGAACTCATGTAAATTACAAGAACGGTAACCCAAGAGAGAAACGGGCCAAAGTTTTAAAGGACTTTATAAAAGAGGGCCTCTGGGTGGTAGACAGGCCTAAGAAACAGGGTACAAAAGTATTAGTCATCAGGAAATGACAAAGCCCTGAGGATAATAGTAGGTGTCACATGATTTTCTTAAAATTTTATCACTTGGAGCAGTGGTTTGTCTGGCCTCGTAAAACAAGGTGCAAAATGCTTGTTTATTTAATTTTCCTATGTCTGGTTGAGTTTGTTCACAATGGACATTTTTCTCCCTCAAGTATAATAATTAACTCATGAAGAGCCTATGACTCCTCCCTCCTCACCATGGTTATGATTTATTACTTCCAGCCATATGACTGCCTTTAGGCAGATAAAAAGGCAGGATTGTCTCAGAGGCTTGTAATTGTTCATGAAAGTTTTGAGGGCATGGGATTTTTAAATTAAAATTGTTTATTTCAAATAGAAGAAGTATATTGCTTGCAGTTCTGGGGTAGAAAATCTGAGGTAAGGTAATTATATTTCGTATGAAAAAGTGATCATATTTCAAGTCAGGACACGTGACCCTGGGTAGAGCCAGGTTTGCTTTTTATAACCACCCTCTTCAGAGAATTCACTTGGGGGTCCCAAGGAAACTACTCAATCCTTTCCAAAGACAGTGCCATCCATGACCTTAACTCCCAACATGACTACACTGGGGGGGGCCAAGCTCTCAATACATGAGCCTTTGGGAACATCCTCAAATCATATCCAAAGCACAGCCACTGCTTATAACTCTTAGCAACATGTGCTAAGTTAGGCTGGCAAGATAAGTTGGCAGATAAAGGTGCTTGCCAGCAAGCCAGGCAACCTGAGTTTGATTCCCTGGGACCTACAACAAGGGAAAGAAGACCTAATTCCCACAAGTTGTCTTTTAACCTTCACACATGAACAATGGCACACATGCCAATTACCCTCCCCATGTAACTGGATAAAAGTTGTTTAAAGCATGATCCTGTTTCTCTACCAAACGACACATAGCAAACAAGTTCCATGCAGCAGAAGAACCCTGTCCTTACAACTTCCTACCCCCACATTGAAAACACACACACACACACACACACACCCCACAAAGCATAGAAAACATCTCTTCATGGGAGTGTAGTTTGTTTGTTTGGCTCCAGATCTTTGGCTTCAGTGACACCGTCCATATTGGATCCTCATGGGGACTTCTGGTTATCGTGTTGTTGCCCTGTGTCATGGAAATTCTGCAGCTTTGGATCAGCAGGACTGTCCCTTTCAGTCATCTTATTCAGGCATCCTGATGGTTCAAAGATGATACAGATTTTGGGGTGGGCCAATTCAGAACCCTGGATCTGGGCCTGGATCTGGTGGTAGTTAAGCTGCCCATTATGGCCCATTATGGCTCTCCTTTATCCTATCATCAGGGTGAGCTCTCCAGCACTGTGCCAGCTACGCTGCCCAGTGTCTCCATCAGCAGGAGGCAGGGTCAGCTCTCTTACCCTCATGGCCTCAGGGCCAGCTCATCTACACCCATGCCTCAGCTCCTCTGTGCTGCCCAGTCAGGGCTTGGGGCCACTCTCCCAAGTGCTGCAGCCTGCACGGGGCTAGTCCAGCTCTCCTGCTCTCACACCCTCAGGGCTGGCACACCTGTGCCTTCACCATGAGGACCAGCTCCACTGTGTTGGCCAGGTGAGGTGCAGGGCCTGCTCTCCTGAGCGCTGCAGCCCATGAGAGGCAGGGCTAGTTTTCCTGTGCTCATGACCCTGTGGGTAGTTTTCCTAACTGCTGGATGTGTCGAGGGGTGTAGCATCACTGTGTGTGCATGCTACCTTATGTCAGACCAGTGGTAGGGTCATCCTCCCACAGTCACAGCCTTGGTGTTGGCTTACCCACACACCTGACACCAAGGCCAGAGCCACCGTGCTGCTCTCCTGAGTGCTGGGGCCAGCTCTCTAGAACCCAAAGCCAGTAAGGGGCAAGGCAAGTTTTGTACAGCCCCTGGACATCCATGTGGTCCCCATGTTCTCTAGTGGTAATATGAGCTACAGATATCAACCTGAACTATGTAGCAACAGACCCAGACGTGGACCTCACTATGGCCCCAGGTGGTGGGCCTGGTCACTCACAATAGACTCCTCCTCCAGGCTCCAGTTCCATCTTTCTTCATAATGCTCAAGCTACTCCACTTCTCTTTTATTAATATAAGAACAACACTACCAACAAGGTCTCTTTTTGCCCATTGTCAGGGTTCCCCCCCTAATTATTTATTTATTTTGATTTTTGAGACAGTGTTTCTTTGTAGCTCTGGCTGTCCTGAGACTCTGTAGACCAGGCTGGCCTTGAATGTTCAGAGACCTGCTTATCTCTGCATCCTATGTGCTGGAATTAAAGGCATGAGTCACCACTGCCTGGCAATTTATTTATTTTTATTATATGTACATTGGCATTTTAACTGCATGTAGGTCTGTATAAGGGTGTCAGATCTCCTGGAACAAGAGTTACAGAAAATTGTAAGCTGCCATGTGGGTGCTGGGAATTGAACCTGTGTCCTCTGGCAGAGTAACCAGTGTTCTTAACTGCTGAGCCATCTCTCTAGCCCCAATCACAGATTCTTTTTTTTTTTTAAATTTATTTATTTATTTTATTTATATGAGTACACTGTTGCTGTCTTCAGACACACCAGAAGAGGGCATTGGATCCATTATAGATGGTTGTGAGCCACCATGTGGTTGCTGGGAATTGAACTCAGGACCTCTGGAAGAGCAGTCATTCAAAGTATCACATATATGACCCTGACAGTCCTTGCTTCCCTCTGAAACCTCACAGGCCAGTCTACTGGCTGCATTGTTCTCAGCATTATCTGCCATGTTTCT
Source organism: Tokudaia tokunoshimensis (assembly GCA_036184795.1). Taxonomy (NCBI): domain Eukaryota; kingdom Metazoa; phylum Chordata; class Mammalia; order Rodentia; family Muridae; genus Tokudaia; species Tokudaia tokunoshimensis. The sequence goes on from BTHU01000010.1 coordinate 102,008,119, forward strand.
ATGGTAGCTGGTTAAACTCCGAGCACTTATGGCTTTTCTAGTCCAGAGTTCAAAGTCCTTCCACAGTCCTTGGAAAACATGATCAGGTCTGTCACAACAGCATCCACCAGTCTCGTGGCAATTTCCAAATTTCTAACATGAGGGACCCAGAGTAGTCTCAATGGAGCCATTGAGGGTGTCTTCAGAACTGCAGCTTGGCACCCTGAGGAAGTGTGCTGCTCACGTTTTGTCAGTTTGGGATGAGTTAAAGTCATCTGGGAAGAGTGAATCTCAATTGAGAAAGTGCCCCTATCTTATTGGCATCTAGGCAAGCTTGTGCACATGTGCTTTGTTAATGGTGATGTAGCAGGGCCAGCCCTCTGTGGGCAGTGCCATCCCCATATGGGTCCTAGGTGGGATAAGAGAACAGGCTGAGCAAGATTTGGAGAGCAAGCCAGAAAGCTTCCGTCCTCCATGGTCTCTGTTTGACTTCCTGTCCTGATTTCTTTCAGTGGACCATGAGTCAAACCCTTCCTTCCCCGAGTTGCTTTTGGTCTGGTATTTTATGACAGCAGTAGAACTAAGTAGAAACTAAGACAGCCAGCAGGTAGCAGATCTAGGATTCCTGCTTAGGTCTCTGAGATGCAATTTTGAAGTTCTGACACTGATTATTTGTGATGGGATGTTGTTGCAGAAAGAGGGCCTTCTGATGATCATGACTCTGAATTCAGGATCAAGTTAAACAGCATATGGAGCAACTGTGGCCACTTAGGATGGAGATCAGTTTTGTAAATAAACTTTAACTGGGACACAACTGTTTGTGTCAGTTACTACAGAGACCTCATGGCCCATAATGTGTGACGTGTTTACCTGTTGGCCCTTTGCAGACAAGAGCATCCCATCTGTGTCTTCTAGAAGAAAGGACAGGAGATCTCACTTTATCTTACAGTACCATATTCAGTTGCCTGTTGTCCCTATTCCCTTTGAGATGGTAAGCTTTGTGAAGACAAGATACCATGTGATTATACTTCTTCTTGGGTCTTTGGCTCCCAGCAGAAAATACAGACTCTTCAGAAAAACTGCTTAATGAGTGGCACCATCTTGTTTGGTAGGTCTGTTGTATCAGGATCGCTCTGGAGGTGTAGTAGTTCCTTTCTCGTTGCTATGACAGAATGCCTGAAGGAAGCACCTTAAGAGAGGGTGTAATAGCCTGACAGTGGTGGCGCATGCCTTTAATCCCAGCACTTGGGAGGCAGAGGCAGGTGGATTTCTGAGTTTGAGGCCAGCCTAGTCTACAGAGTGAGTTCCAGGACAGCCAGGGCTACACAGAGAAACCCCGTCTTGAAAAACAAAGCAAAACAAAACAAAAAAATAAAAGAGGGTATAATTATTTTGGCTCATGTTTTAGAGTGTCTCAGTCTGTCATAGTGGCAAGAACACATCTTTGCAGTCTCTGTGTCCATTCGCTGGGTCCTGTGCCTGACAGGCTCCATAATCTCTCAGAATAGTGCCATAGCTGGTGACCAGGTGTTCAAGCACATGATTATCTCTGAATCATAGTTGGAAGTGATGAATTTTTGAACAAAATAAAAATTAATTAAAAGCGTTCCAGAAAGTTGCAAAAGCTTGGCCTGTAATGAATGGGCTGCATTAGCTAGTCCCCTTAGCACCAGGCCGTGGAAGAAGCGCTGAGTCTGTGCAGTAGCTTTGGTGTTTTGCTGTTTGTGCTTCTCCTTGGGCTTTGATGTCCCCTTCGGTACTAATGGTTGCTTTGTGTGGTAGCAGGTCACAACAGGGTGACACACACAGTCAGACATGCTGCAGACACTGTTGCTGACTATACTACCTTTTAAAGCGTAATCCTCCAGAATGGTAGCCTCGGGTGTCAAGGACCTTCTGGTCTTGAAGCCAGACCTTGGAGCACGGCCTGGGCCTGCTCCTGCGGCGTGGCAGCTGGCCACACTGTCTGATTCTGGTTCTTGGCGCAGCATTCCCACCCCGACACACTCCATTTTGTCAGTCTTCAGATCTATTGCTCCATGTTTCTACACATCTGCTTTGCTTCAGTTCTGGTTTTCTTTCTCTGAGAGCAGGTGTTGCTGGGTAGCCGTGGCAATCCTCAGGCTCCATGTACTGAATGAAGGCTGGCCTTGCACTTGTGATCTTATTTCCTCTGCCTCTTGAAGTGTTAGGATTTTGGACATGTGCTATAACCTGACTCAGTTTGGGTTCTTGGTGAAAATGGCTGTCTATGTGCCTGTTCTGGCAGTGTTTTCTCAGGCACAGGTAACGGCTCTTCTCTGGAGTAGCTCCTTTTAGATGTATGCAGTCCTATTAAAGCCCACAGACCAGAGTCCTTATTGTTCTGAGTTCCTTGCGATCGATTGACTGTCCTCCATGGTCGCCCAGACGCTTCTGGACCTATCTTCAGCCTTTTCTCCTTCCTCTTTGCTTCCAAACTAACTCCTTATAAAGTTGTACTGTCTCTCATCTTGTTCAGCTCCAGTGCATTCTGCATATTGTACAGCTTTGAGGGGCTTCTTAAGCATTCCCGTATAGTCTCCGGCTCCCGGACATAAAGGGTTTTATTAGTGTCGGGACAGAGTGTGTACTCCTTGCTGTGATTTGAAGGCTCTGGCTCCTAAGGCTTTGCCTGTCTCTTTCCTCTGTACCTGCCCCCAGGCTGTTCTGCAACTGGCAGGTGGCACACTGCCGCACTCCACAAAGAACAGGCCGCACCCCTGCAAACTCCCCTCCTGCTGCTGCGCCTGCTTTGGGACCTGGATCTTTCCCATGGTTCAGCAATGGGAGTGAGTGCTGGGTGCTGTGAGGAATGGGTTTTTGCTACCACACACTAGCTTTTGATGGCCTACCAATAAAAGTGGTTGAATCCTTCACTTTTAAAATTGTGGGTTTTTTGTTTTGTTTTGGTTTGGTTTGGTTTGTGTGTGTTGGCATTTGAACCTAGGCCTTGTATGTTAAATCCAAATATACCCTTATCTGTATTTTGAGTAGTATTTTTGACTTCTACTGTCCTGAAATTCTTTAGGTTTGGAAATACTTTCCCTACCTTTTTTTAATCCTCTAAAATGTAATTAACATACAGTTACATCAGTACTTCCTGAGACTAGCTAGTAGGGTTCAGAACCTTTAAAACCATGGCAAGGAACACATCATTTTTCCTTTCTCTTTCCTCCAGCCTCTTCCATGTCCTTCTTCCATTCTTTCTCTCAAATTTATGTCCTCTTCTTCTTTAATTATTACTGTTTCTCTCTCTCTCTCTCTCTCTCTCTCTCTCTCTCACACACACACACACACACACACACACACACACACACACACAAGCATATAAGTATAATCCACTGAGTCTGTGTAGTGTTGCTTGTATGTATATGATTTCAGGGTTGACCACTTGGTATATAAGCAGTTAGGGGCTTGTCCCTGGGGATAGTGACTGGTCTGCAGTGGTTAGCCGCCTGTAGATCTTTGTCTTGATTCTTTCCCTTTCTGATGTATTGTGTCTATTAGTGTTGCTGCTCTTGGGTCTTGTTTAGGCAGACATTTTGTTATGGTGAAAATGTTTTTCCTGTCTTTTTTTTTTTTTTTTGGTTTTTCGAGACAGGATTTCTCTGTGTAGCCCTGGCTGTCCTGGAACTCACTCTGTAGACCAGGCTGGCCTCAAACTCAGAAATCCTCCTGCTTCTGCCTCCCAAGTGCTGGGATTAAAGGCGTGCGCCACCACTGCCCGGCTTTTCCTGTCTTATTATCTTCTTTCCATCCCCCAGTCCTTTCCCAAATTTCTGATGGTTAATGCAGATGATCAATTTGACAGGGCCTAGAATCCCCTAGAGATGAGCCTCTGGGCATGCCTTGGGGGATTTTCTTGCTGATGTTAGATGAGATAGGAAGACCCACCCTACTGTGCATAGCGCCTCTCAAAAAGCTTGGGTATAGACGATGAAAAGGAGGTAACTGAGCGAAGCAGTACCCCTGCTTCCCTCATCCTGATGGGTGCAGTGACCAGCCACTAAACAGAACACCAGACTGTGAGCCACAATGAACCTTGCCTTCCTAGTTTGACACATTGAGGACTGTGTCAAAATCAAAATGTCAGGGCATTTTATCATAACAACAGGAAAAGTAGAACACCCCTAAGCCTAAACTTTCACTCCTATGTAACTGTGAAAACTGAGGGCTGGCAGGGAGTTTGAGTGGGTAAGGTGCTTGCTGCAGAAGCAAGAAGACCTAAGTTCAGATCCTGAGCATCCACAAACAAGGCCCCACCGTGGAGGAGGTGGAACAGGCAGACTAGCCAAGCCAGTCTAGCGGAAATGGTGAACTCTGAGCTCCTTGTCTCAGGAAATAAGGTGAAAGGCCCATGAGTTGGCTCAGCTGTGCAGGCCTCATAAGCTGGCATTAGTCTTACGTAACAGTGACTCCTTAACTGGAGAAGTGACCCCTGTAAGTTGTCTTCTGGTGCCCACACCTCTCACACATGCCTACGTCATACACTAACACACAATTTAAGGTAGAGAGCGGTCGAGGAAGACTCCTAAGGCTGACTACCGGCCTCCACAGGTCACACCCAAGTGAATACAGAATACACAATGAAGGTAAAATAGATACAATAAAATATATTATCTCAGCCATTGAAGGTCTGCAGCTCGGGGCTGCTCAGTGGTGTAGGATGCTTGTTGCTGTCCCAGAGGACCGGATTGATTCTTAGCTCCTGCACGGTGGCTCACAGTCTGTAACTCTAGCGCCAGGGGATTAGACATCTCTTCTAGCCTCCATGGGCACTTGGAGGCAAACCAGTAACACACGTTAAATAAGTCTAAAAAAGGAGTCTATAGCTCAGTGGTATTAAATACTTCCATACCATGTTGGTATTCCTACACTGAAATGATGTACTCATTAAAATGCTAATTCTTTTTTTTTAATTTAATTTTATTTTATTTTTTTAATTTACATTCCAAATCACTTCCCCTTTCCCGTTTCCTCCCTCCCCGAAAGTCCCATAAGCCCCCTTCCCTCCCTCTTTTCTCCGTTCAACCCCCTCTCATTACTCTGTCCTGGCGTTCCCCTACATCCAGTCTTTCCAGGACCAGGGGTCTCTCCTTCCATCTTTTTAGAAATCTATTGATATGCTGATTGTGTCTAGGGTATTCTGAGATTCTGGGTCAATATCCCCTTATCAGTGACTTCATACCATGTGTGATCTTTTGTGATTGGGTTACCTCACTAAGGATGATATTTTCAAGTTCTGACCATTTGCCTAGGAATTTCGTGAATTCATTGTTTTTAATTGCAGAGTAGTATTCCATTGTGTAAATATACCACATCTTCTGAATCCATTCCTCCGTTGAGGGACATCTGGGTTCTTTCCAGCTTCTGGCTATTATAAATAAGGCTGCTATGAATATAGTGGAGCATGTGTCCTTATTGCATGCAGGTAAAGTCTCTGGGTATATGCCCAGGAGTGGTATAGCCGGATCCTCCGGAAGTGTCATGCCCAGTTTTCTGAGGAGCCGCCAGACTGCTTTCCAGAGTGGTTGTACCAGCCTGCAATTCCACCAGCAGTGGAGGAGTGTTCCTCTTTCTCCACATCCTCGCCAACAACTGCTGTCTCCTGTGTTTTTGATCTTAGCCATCCTGACTGGTGTGAGATGGAATCTCAGGGTTGTTTTGATTTGCATTTCCCTAATGACTAAGGATGATGAACATCTCTTTAGGTGCTTCTCAGCCATTAGATATTCTTCAGGTGAGAACTCTTTGTGGAGCTCTGTACCCCATTTTTTAATAGGGTTACTTGCCTCTCTGGAGTTTAACTTCTTGAGTTCTTTGTATATCTTGGATATTAGCCCTCTGTCGGATGTAAGGTTGGTAAAGATCATTTCCCAGTTAGTTGGTTGCCGCTTTGTCTTTTTGACGGTGTCTTTTGCCTTGCAAAAACTTTGTAATTTAATGAGGTCCCATTTGTCTATTCTTGATCTTAGAGTATAAGCTATTGGAGTTCTGTTCAGGAAATTCTCCCCTGTGCCCATATGTTCAAGGTTCTTCCCTAGTTTCCCTTCTATTAGTTTCAGTGTGTCTGGTTTTATGTGGAGATCTTTGATCCACTTAGAATTGAGCTTAGTGCAAGGAGATAAGGCACAGGTCCAGATGGTTTTAGTGCAGAATTCTATCAGACCTTCAAAGAAGACCTAACACCAATACTCTTCAAACTGTTCCACAAAATAGAAACAGAAGGAACACTACCCAACTCGTTCTATGAAGCCACAATTACACTAATACCAAAAGCACACAAAGATCCGACAAAGAAAGAGAATCTCAGGCCAATCTCTCTTATGAATATCGATGCAAAAATACTCAATAAAATTCTTGCCAACCGAATCCAAGAACACATCAAAACGATCATTCACCACGATCAAGTAGGCTTCGTCCCAGGGATGCAGGGATGGTTCAATATAAGGAAATCCATCAATGTAATCCACTACATAAACAATCTCAAAGAAAAAAACCACATGGTCATCTCATTAGATGCTGAGAAAGCATTTGACAAAATTCAGCATCCTTTCATGCTAAAGGTCTTGGAAAGATCAGGAATTCAAGGCCCATATCTAAACATAGTAAAAGCAATTTACAGCAAACCAGTAGCCAGCATCAATCTAAACGGAGAGAAACTTGAAGCAATCCCACTAAAATCAGGGACTAGACAAGGCTGCCCTCTCTCTCCATATCTTTTCAATATAGTACTTGAAGTTCTAGCTAGAGCAATTAGACAACAAAAAGAGGTCAAAGGGATACAAATTGGAAAGGAAGAAGTCAAACTATCACTATTTGCAGACGATATGATAGTATACATAAGCGACCCAAAGAACTCCACCAGAGAACTCCTACAGCTGATAAACGACTTCAGCAAAGTGGCCGGATATAAAATCAACTCAAGCAAGTGAGAAGCCTTCCTATACTCAAAGGATAAGCAGGCTGAGAAAGAAGTAAGAGAAATAATACCCTTTACGATAGCCACAACCCATATTAAGTATCTTGGCGTGACGCTAACCAAACAAGTGAAAGATCTGTATGACAAGAACTTCAAGTCTCTGAAGAAAGAAATTGAAGAAGACCTCGGAAGATGGAAAAATCTGCCATGCTCATGGATTGGCAGGATTAATATAGTAAAAATGAGCATCTTACCAAAAGTAATACACAGATTCAATGCAATCCCCATCAAAATCCCAACTCAATTCTTCATAGAGTTAGAAAGAGCAATTCAAAAATTCATCTGGAATAACAGAAAACCCAGAATAGCTAAAACTATTCTCAAGAGTAAAAGAACCTCTGGGGGAATCAGTATCCCGGACCTCAAGCTGTACTACAGAGCAATAGTGTTAAAAACTGCATGGTATTGGTACAGTAACAGACATGTAGATCAATGGAACAGAATTGAAGACCCAGAAATGAATCCACACTCCTATGGTCACTTGATCTTTGACAAAGGAGCTAAAACCATCCAGTGGAAAAAAGATAGCCTTTTCAACAAATGGTGCTGGCTCAGCTGGAGGTCAACATGCAGAAGAATGCAAATTGACCCATCCTTATCTCCTTGCACTAAAATGCTAATTCTAAGTTCCAGCCCCCAGCCCCCAGCCCCTGGCAGCCATTGCCAGCATTCTTCTGTCTTAGCGCACTTGACTACTGTAGGTATTTCATATAAGTGAAATGTGTACAGTGCTCTTTTGTATCTGGCTTCATTTACCACAGTGTTTTTCAAGTTCACCTACCCTCCAATGTCGTCCCCCTCCTTTAAGGCTGAGTAATATTCTAGTATATAGATAATCATATTTTCTTTTACCTGATCAGCACGTGGGTTGCTTGTTGACTATTGTAATGTTGTTATGACCATGGGAAAATAAATATTTGTGCTTTTTTGCTTTTAGTTCTTTTAATATTCACCCAGAAATGGAATGGCTGGATGTCCCGGTAATCTTATGTTTAATATAAAATTTTATTTTATTTATTTATTTGTATGCTGTGTACATACATCATTGTGCATATGTAGGTCAAAGGGCAACTTGTGGGTGAGTTTTTCTTCTTTTACCACATAGGTCCTGGGGAATCAAACTCAGGTCATCAGGCTTATGTGAGAAGTGCTTTTGCCTGTGGAACCATCTCCCATCTCACTGACCTTTTTTAAAATAAAAAAAAACTATTTAGTGTGTATGTGTGTGTGTGTGTGTGTGTGTGTGAGTGTGTGTGTGTGTGAGTATATGAGTGTGTGTGTATGTGTGAGCATGTGTGAGTGTATGAGTGTGTGTATGTGTGAATGTGTGTGAGAGTGTAACTGTGTGAGTGTGTGAGTGTGAGAGTGTGTATGTTTATTTTTTTATTATTATTTTATTTTCTATATTCTTAATTTACATTCCAAATGATTTCCCCTTTGCCAGTTCCCCCCTCCCCGAAAGTCCCATAAGCCCTCTTCCCTCCCCCTGTTCCCCATTTACCTAAGAATTTCATGAATTCATTGTTTTTAATTACTGAGTAGTATTCCATTGTGTAAATATACATGGAAAATATCTCTGATAAAATTGAAGAAATATATAGAAAAAAACGTTAAGATTGACTATTTCATGGAAAAATTATACAGATAAAATGGTAGGCATAAAAATATTCCTAAGTTGATTGAAAGTGGAATTATAAACATTTTCTGATAAAAGTAAAAATCTACAAGGAAAATATTTCTGATAAAACTCAAGAAATATATAGAAAAACATGTTAAAACTGACTATTTCATGAAAAATTATACAGATAAGATGGTAGGCATAAAAATATTCCTAAGTTGTTTGAAAGTAGAATTATAAACATTTTCTGATAAAATTGAAGATTTACGTGGAAAATATCTCGGATAAATTGAAGAAATTTATACAGATAAATTGGTAGGAATTAAAATATTCCTAAGTTGATTGAAAGTAGAATTATAAACATTTTCTGATAAAATTGAAGATTTACATAGAAAATATTTCTGATAAAATTGAAAAAATATATGGAAAAACATTAAAATTGAAGATTATCATGGAAAATTATACAGATACAATGGTAGGTATAAATATATTTCTAATTTGATTGAAAGTGAAATTATAAACATTTTCTGATAAAATTAAAGATTTACCTGGAAACTATCTCTGATAAAATTGAAGAAATATATAAAAAACGCTTTAAGATTGAGTATTTCATGGAAAAATTATACAGATAAAATGGTAGGCATAAAAATATTCCTATGCTTTTTGAAAGTGGAATTATAAACACTTTCTGATAAAATTGAAGATCTACAAGGAAAATATTCCTGAAAAAATTCAAGAAATATATAGAGAAACATGTTAAAACTGACTATTACATGGAAAATTATACAGATAAAATGGAAGGTATAAAAATGTTCCTAAGTTGATTGAAAGTAAAATTATAGACATTGTCTGATAAAACTGAAGATCCACATGGAAAATACTTCTGACAAAATTGAAGAAAAATATAGAGTTATCATGGACAATTATACCAACAAAATGGTAGGCACAAAAACATTCCTAAATTGATTGAAAGTGGAACTACAAACAACCCCCCCTGACGAAACCAAAGATCTACATGAAAAACACCTCCGATAAAATCAAAGAAATACACAGAAAAAATGTTAAAATTAAAGATTATCATGGAAAATAATACAGGCAAAATGGTAGACACAAAAAACATTACTGAATTGAAAGAGGAGTCACAAACATTTTCTGATAAAATCGAAGATCCACATGAAAAACATCTCTGTTAGACTATGTTTTTTGTTGGGGAATTGAGTCTATTGACATTATAAGATATTAAGGAATAGTGATTGTTGCTTCCTGTTATTTTTGATGTTCTTTTTATGTTTGTGTGGTTACTTTCTTTTGGGTTTGTTGGAAAAAGATTACTTTCTTGCTTTTTCTAGGGTGTAGTTTCCCTCCTTATGTTGGCATTTTCCATCTATTATCCTTTGTAGGGCTGGATTTGTAGAAAGATCTTGTGTAAATTTGGTTTTATCATGGAATATCTTGTTTTCTCCATCTATGGTAATTGAGAGTTTTGCTGGGTATAGTAGTCTGGGCTGGCATTTGTGTTCTCTTAGGGTCTCTATGAGATCTGCCCAGAATCTTCTAGCTTTCATCGTCTCAGGTGAGAAGTCTGGTGTAATTCTGATAGGTCTGCCTTTATAAGTTACTTGACCTTTTCCCCTTACTGCTTTTAATATTCTTTCTTTGTTTAGTGCATTTGGTGTTTTGATTATTATGTGCCAGGAGGACTTTCTGGTCTGGTCCAGTCTGTTTGGAGTTCTCTAGACTTCTTGTATATTCATGGACATCTCTTTCTTTAGGTTAGGGAAGTTTTCTTCTATAATTTTGTTGAAGATATTTACTGGCCCTTTAAGTTGGAAATCTTCACTCTCTTCTCTACCTATAATCCTTAGGTTTGGTCTTCTCATTGTGTCCTGGATTTCCTGGATGTTTTGGCTTGGGAGCTTTTAGCATTTTGCATTTTCTTTAACTGTTGAGTCAATGTTTTCTATGGTATCTTCAGCCCCTGAAATTCTTTCTTCTATCTCTTGTATTCTGTTGTTAATGCTTGCATCTATGACTCCTGAATTCTTTCCAAGACTTTCGATCTCCAGAGATGTCTCACTTTGTGATTTCTTTATTGTTTCTACTTCCATTTTTAGATTCTGGATGGTTTTGTTCAGTTCCTTCACTTGTTTGTTTGTGTTCTCCTGTAATTCTTTCAGGGATTTTTGTGTTTCCTCTTTAAGGGCCTTTACCATTTGACCCATGTTCTCCTGTATTTCCTTAAGGTAGTTATTTATGTCCTTCTTGATGTCCTCTAACAGCATCGTGATATGAGATTTTAAATCCAACTCTTGCTTTTCCGTTGTGTGGGGGTATCCGGGATTTGCTGTGGTGGGAGAACTGGGCTCTGATGTTGCCAAGTAGCCTTGGTTTCTGTTGGTAGTGTTCTTGCGCTTGCCTTTCACCATCTGGTTATCTCTGGTGTTAGTTGGTCTTGTTGTCTCTGGCTGGAGCTTGCCCCTGCTATGGGCCTGTAAACCTGTGTCTGTACTCCTGTTAGACCAACTCTCTTCTGGCAGGGTCTGTGCACAGAAGTCTGTGGAGCTACTTGGTTCTCTGTTGCAAATGGTGGCTGGAAGGGAAGACTCCTGTCCCCATACTCCACTGATCGTATGCCCAGTGTACTCCTAACTGTACCCCTCCAGAGAGAAGGTGGAGATCTCACCTCAGCACTCAGAAGTGAAATCGCTGCTAGGAGATCATTCTCTTCTTGTGGGCTAAGCACAGAAGGCTATGGAGCTGCCTGGTTCCCTGCTGCAAATGGCGGCTGGAAGGGCGTGTATATGTTTATGTGTGAGCATGTGTGAGTATGAGTATATGTGTATGTGTGAGTGTATGAGTGTGTGTATGTGTGAATGTGTGTGAGAGTGTATGTGTGTGAGTGTGTAACTGTGTGTGTGTGAGAGTGAGAGTATGTGTATGTTTATGTGTGAGCGTGTGTGAGTATGAGTGTATGTATGTGTATGTGTGAATATGTGTGAGTATATGAGTGTGTGTATATGTGAATGTGTATGAGGGTATATGTGTGTGAGTGTGTCACTGTGTGAGTGAGTGTGTGTGTGTGTGTGTGTGTGTGTGCACTCCTTCCTCCACCTGGGGCCCAAGGCTGGAACTCTGGTTGTCAGGCCTGGCAGCAAGCACCTTCACTGTCTCTGACTTCCTGTTTAATACTTTGTTCTCAGCGAGGCCTCACTTTGCTTCCCACCAGCAGTGCAGTGGCCGCAGGTGCTCTGCATCCTCCAGACGCTCAGTTCAGAGCATTTCTGTAGTGGCTCTTGGTCACTTTCAGCGCCGCCCTTTCTAGAGAGACTACATGAAAACTCAATAAGAGAGCATGCCACATTCATTCCTTTCTTCTTCATCGTGTCTCCACATCATTTTCTTTGGCTTAAAAAAACCCACAAAAACTAATAGCCTTCCAAATGGACATTGGAGCTGTGAATTAATTAAACCGCTCTGGCAGGGTCGTGCACGGGCTGCACCAGCCCAAGAGCTCTGGATTCTCACCCTTATAGGGTCGCTTTCCCTTTCCACCTACATTGCTGGATGATTTTTCTCTTGTAGCTCTTAAATATGATCCCACTCCCTCCGGGTCGTGATGATTCTCTTGTTCTTCTCTCTTTCTTGTTCCCTTGCCCACACAATCTAAAGGTCCTGACTCCATCTCCCTGCCCAGCCATTGGCTATACGTTAGTCAATTCTTTATTACCAATTGAAGCCAGCTGGAGGCAGGGACCCTCCGGTCTGGAAGCATAGCTTTTGGGAGCCGAATTAAGAAAAAGCATTAGAACCAATTCCCAACAGGGCATGGCATGCTATCTCCACATGAAAATGATGTGCTGTCTCACTGTGGTTTTAATGTATACTCCTTAGAAATTTCATGTTTCTTTCCTTGACCTCCCTACCCAGTTCACCCTGACTGTGCCTTAGCAGTCCTGAATGCCACCTCTGTGAGGCCTCCCGATGGTGTGCGTGGCCTGCTCTCCTGCCTGTTGCTTTTCGTAGAAGGGAAGGGGCAGGATCCGGGCTTACTTACTGCTGTAGCTTAGAGTTTATATATGATAGAGGTGAGTGAGGACTGTGTCAAATCCATGACTTCTGGCAAAGTGCTCTTTTTCCTGGGAAGCTAACCCCCAGCTTTCTTTCCCCATCTTTCAGTAAGATACTGACTTCTTGAGCCTGGGTGGCGTTTTTGAAAATGGTCCATTGCACTTAAAATAGAGTTTGTATTTTGCTTCTCTGAGTCCCTCTGGGCAATGATTTAATTTCTATAGAACACTGGTTTCTGAGGAAGGTGCATGTGCCAGGAAAGCCTGGCCGTCCTCTTGGTTGAATGGGGAAGTCCGCTCTGTATGTCTCTGTTCTGTACAGTGCTTTCAGTTCCTTCTTGGGGTTTCGTTGTTATTGTTATGAACTTGTAAATCTACTTCTGGTGAAAGAGGCCTTGGAAGGATGTCCACTGACCGTGTGGAGAGAATAACGATGTGTGTCCAGGGTTACTAACAGAAGTAGTTAGCAATGGTAAAGAATGACTGGCCTTATTTTTTTTAAAAAGATATATTTATTTATTTTATGTATGTGAGAACACTGCTGCTGTCTTCAGACACACCCGAAAGAGGGCATTGGATCCCATTACAGATAGTTGTGAGCCACCATGTGGTTGCTGGGAATTGAACTCAGATCCACTGGAAGAGCAGTAAGTGCTCTTTATCACTGAACCATCCCTCCAGCCCCCATGGCTGGCCTTATTGGGAGAGCTATTGGGATGCTGCTCTTTAACCCATGGGCCCTAGACTGTGAAGATGTCCATGGGGGCCCCAGGGAGGGGCCTTGACATCTGGGTGGCATAGGATCAATGCCAATGCAAGGGAAATGAGTGTATGAGTGAGTTCCAGTATGTTATGTTCTGAGTGCTGAGGCAGGAGGATTACTAGTTCAAATGAGATCCTGCCTCTGTAAAGAGTATACCTCAGTAGCATGGTGCTTGCCTAGCATGTACCTGGTTCAATCCCTAGTACTGAAGCAGTCTGGTATATCTGGATTAATGTCTCTTGGGGATGTTGTGACTACTGACTGTTTTAAAGGTATTTTTTTGATGTTTCATGAAGGTTCATATTTGATACCTGACTTGTCAGTTTTGGGGGAGATTACCAGCTTGGAAGTTCCTTAGGTCCTTTACTCATTTCAGGATGAGTATGTCTCTTCAAAGATCAATTATACATCTAAAAGGAGACTAGTCACAAGCTTAGAAGTGCTGCTTTCTGGGGCTAGGAATGGTTAGGTGGGTCAGCGTGCTTGCTGTGCAAGCTTGAGAATCTGAGTCCAAATCTCTGTCGTCTCTCAGTGTAAAACTCCAGGTGTGACTGTGCATGTGCCTGTCATGCTAGTACCATGTTGGGAAGAAACCAAGTACCTCTAATCCTTGGTGCTGGCTACCAGCCTTGCTTCAGGTTCAGAGAGAGACTCATCTCAAAGGACTGAGGTAGAGTGTGATAGAGCAGGACACTCTGTATCCTCCTTTGGCCTCCTGTGTGTATACATGCCATACCCACATGTACCACTTACATGTTGCACATACCAAAAATAACACACACACACACACACACACACACACACACACACACACACACACTCTTACTTCCTATACTGTTCAACATGTCCCCACTCTTTCATAGCCATGAGAAGGAATGAGAGTTGTGTGTGATGGCAGATGCCAGGGATGAACATTGCAGAGACTCAGGCACAAAGATGATAAGTCTGGGGGCTGGAGAGATGACTCAGTGCTTAAGAGCATGGGCATCTCTTCCAGAGGCCCTGAGTTCAGTTTCCAGCACACACATAGCAGTTTGAAGTTGTCTGTAACTCCAGTTCCAGGCCACATAGCAGTTTGAAGCTGTCTGTAACTCCAGTTCCAGGCCACATAGCAGTTTGAAGCTGTCTGTAACTCCAGTTCCAGGGAATCCAACACCGTTATACAGACATACATATAGGCAAAACACCAAATGTTCACAAAATTATAAATAAACAAATAAATATAGAATGCAAGGCCAGGTTGGTATAAATATAGCAAGTCTCTGGGTTGTAGGGGAGGTGTATAGAGAGGGAGGGAGGGAGAGGGAGAGGGGGAATGAGAGAGGAGGGGAAGAGAAGTAGGGAGAGAGAGTATGTGTGTAAGAGAGAAAGACAGAGAGAGAGGGAGGGAGGGAGGGAGAGAGAGAGAGAGAGAGAGAGAGAGAGAGAGAGAGAGAGAGAGAGAGAGGGGGAGGGAGGGAGGGAGGGAGAGAGAGAGGGAGAGAATGAATGAATATAACTAGATTTGGTGATGTACTTCTCTAATTCCAACACTTGGGATGTAGAGGCAGAAAGATTAGTAGTTCAAGGTCAGCCTCAGCTATGTAGTGAGTTTGAGGACAAGCTGGAATATATATCAAGTCACATACTAGCCAGGGCTACAGAGTGAGACACAGTTTCAAAATAAACAGAAAACAAAACAAAAACAACAGTCAAGAAAAAAAAAGAAAACAGGAATTAAGCACTAATACATTAGCACATATCATAATGGAGTAGAACCTTCCAAAACATTGCACTGAGTTATAAATGGTCAAATACCACTTGATGCCACTGATGGAGGTACCTGGAATAGGCAAATTACAGACAAGTAGGTGAAGTTACCAAAGGCCAGGGAGGGGAAGCTGGAGGAGTTATTTAACGAAGGAGTTTCTGTTGATGAAATAGATAGTATTGTTGTCTGTGCAAGACCCTGAGTACACAGTACTATAGGACATACACCAAAAATGGTGACATGGGGCTGGTGAGATAGCTCAGATGCTAACATTTCCTGATGTGCAAGCCTTGACCTGTATTTGATTCCTCGGAGTCACAGGGTGGAAGAAGAGAACTGACTTTGTTTTGTTTGTTTTGTTTTCGAGACAGGGTTTCTTTGTGTAGCTCTGGCTGTTCTGGAACTCGCTCTATAGACCAGACTGGCCTCGAACTCTCAGAGATCTGCCTGCCTCTGCCTCCCAAGTGTTGGGATTAAAGGTGTGTGCCACTATGTTTGGCTGACAATGGACTCTTAAATTGTCTTCTTAAAATACACACACACACACACACACACACACACACACACACACAGAGAGAGAGAGAGAGAGAGAGATGCAGTAAAATGTAATAAAGATTAAAAATGGTTAAAATCGTGAATTTTATTGTATACTTTTCATGGATTTATAAAAATAAAAAAAAAGGATCAGGATAATGTTGATAGACAGATTTTTACTAATTGTGATTCATATCTAAACCTCAGACCCTCTGCTCTAGACACAGCCTTGTAGCCACCTGGAAGATGGTGGGTTACAAAGCTGTGGTCCCTTCTTGGGAGCCCTGCCTGCTGACCACCTGCTCATTGGTCGGGTCATCCTGGGCGTGAGCAGTAGTTCCCCCACAGCTCTTAGGCTGGAGAGCACTGTGGATTGCCCCTGCATCAGCGTGGACGGCGTGTTTGGCTCTGTGTGCTGGTTCCTAGTGTCAGATGTGCTCCCCCGAGTTTGCACTGGGGTATGCCCTCCTTTCTAGGTACCCCAGGAATGGTCAGGCAGCCCCCCCTGCTCTTCTCTCCACTTCTGCTTCCTCGTGGTTTTCCGGGGTTGCTTATCCTTACCTGATAAGAGTGACAGCTGGCTTTATCTGAGTCTCTCTTCCTCTTCTGATTGTGACTGTGAAGCACAGAGGTTCACTGCCTTAGATGAAGTCAAGACTTTGGTCATTTAGAGCCTTGGAGCCAATACCTATCCTGTCTAATCATGCAAGAGAAAGATGCCCTTTCCCCTCGTTTCCAAGGAGCCAGTGCTTTACCCTGCTCAGTTGCACCCCTTCAGGTCTCTATAGGAGAGCTGCTGATCAGTGGGCTGTTTCCCCCGTATGCTCTGGAGGAGTGCTGTTATTCGGGGTATCCATCTTGTATAGGAGCTCATCAGATGGTTAGAGAACAAACTCCATTTCATCACACTAGCTGCGTTCTGGTTCAAGTGACAAATAGCTCTTTACCAAAGGACACTTTGGTCCTACAGATCCAGCATTTGAGCTGCTGTGACTGACACTAATTGAGTCAACTTATATGCACATTTTACATGTTATTTCAGTGTGTGTGTTCATGCACATCATGTGTTTGTGTAGGTCAGAGGTCAGGCCAAGTGTCTTCTTCAATTGCTTCATGTCTTATTTTTTGAGAAAGAATCCTTCAATGAAGCGGGAGCCCACTGATTGGATTAGAATGGCTGACCAGTAGGCCACAGGATCCTCCTGTCTCTGATTTCCCAGACCTGGGATAACACATGCACTGTTGTATGAGGTGATAAGTCAGTGTGTCATTGTAGAGCTCTGGCAGGACTGAACTTTGTTTGTATAGAGACCAGGTTAGCTTTGACTCCCAGTAATCCACCTACATCTACCTTCTAAGTGCTGGGATTAAAGGCATGTACCACCATGCCCAGCTGCACCTGGCTTTTTTACATGGGTGCTGGAAATCTAAACTCAAGTCTTTTTATTGTTCATCAAGCACTTTCCCACTGAGCCCATGCAAGGTGTGAATTGTTGGCATTGCCAATGAAAGGCAAGACTAGTTAGAAACTGCCAAAAGCTGGTTCTGTTAGTCAGCTACAAACAGGGTCTCCAGACAGCTCACTTCAGCACCCCCTTCCTGGCTCTGTTCTTGCTGGCAGTTACCCTTGGGTACTCTGGCATGCTTCTGGAAGTTTCTCCACGTTTCAAAACAGATCACTGTAGATTTCAAAATTAAATTATAGGCGCTGCTTGCATTAAGAGGCAGGTGAGCTGTACTTTAAATAGAGCATATTAATTCTGGAGTGGAGCCCTGCTGGGATAATTTTTATTGTTAGTGGCCTGCCGGCAGGCTTGAAGAAGATCCTCATGGTAAGCAATTTGCGAACTGGAAAGGTGAAAACAGGCTTTACAGTGAAGTGTCCCATCACTTTGGATGGGGCCTCGTGAATCTTGTAATTTTAATGAGCTTCCTAATCCTTGTAAGTCTTCAGAGTCTCTCTCCTTCCTGGACAGGATGGTTCAGTTTGTAGGAAAGAGCAGAGGCAGAGAAGAGTTTGCAGTCTCTTCTGTGTAGTTGTGTAGTCCCATGGGTTTGCTGTATGAGGGCTGAGAGTGAACTGCACTTCCTGGGAAGTTCATTCTAAAACATGAAGCCAGTGCAGTGGTTCAGCTGGTTCTGGTTACCAAGCCTGACAACCCAAGTTGAGCCTCTAGAACCCACATGTTGGAAGGAGAAAACTTATTCCTGTAAGTTGTCCTCTGCTGTTTGCACACATATGGTGGACACACACACACACACACACACACTAAATATAAGTAACAGAGTTAAAGACCTGGAAGGGTGGCTGGGTCCCCACCCGACACATTCATATATCCACATTTAGGTGCTACTGGTACAGAGAGGGAAGAGAAGGCTGCGTAGTACCTCCTTTTAGCCCTGGATGTTGGTTATCTCGTGTTAGGCTGCCATTGTTGGGCTCACGTGTGGGCCTTGTTCTCAGCACTCTACCTGCTCTTTTCTCCAGGTGACCCATAATCCCAATCCTCATGGGATAGGAATCAGGTTTAACATGATTCTGTGCCTACCCAAGGCTACATAACTGAGTGATCTCGTCCCTTGTTTGTCCTGTGTGCTGGATTGGAGTCCTTGCTCTCTCTCCTGGCTTGGCCCTGCCCAGGGCCCACTAGAATGATGCAGCTAGCCTAAGTTGGTGAAAATGGAGTAGGAGCATGAGCTTCTTATCTGGTGGAGCTTTTGCAGCTGTGCATATTTGCATTCTTCTGGTAGAAAATCTCAATGACTTTAATGTTCTCAGAAGGGTCTGTGAACCTGTTTAACTCCTGGACTGAAAGCTGCATCTCTGGGCTGGAGGGATGGCTTAGTGGTTAAGAGCACTGGCTGCTATTCCAGAGGATCTGGGTTCGATTCCCAGTACCCAGCTCACAATTGTCTGTAACTCCAGTTCTAGAGGATTTGGCACCTTTTCACAGATGTACATGTAGACAAAACATCAAAGCACATAATAATAACAATAATGATTAAAAAAATAAGTTAATAAAAAAGAAAGCTGGGTTTGGCAGCAGAGACATGGCTCTGCCCCAGTTAGAAATCCAACAGTTGTAAGAATGCTCATTTTGAAAGTGGCAGAGACAGAATATGATTTGAGTGACTTCTGTTTGGCACCACACTCCTGCTCACCTATGCTGCTTATTAACATTTACATTAACTAGGCGGGACTTGTCCCGGCTTTGCCTTTGAAGAGGCAGCCTTGGTTTGAGTGAGGTCAATTATGAAATGTTTGGACAATGGCTGGTGCACAGTTAATACTCAAAAGCTAATGGCTGTCATTGCAGTACTGACCATACATGAAGAAGTATTGTTGAGCCAATGCTGTAAAGAGAGCTGATCACAAAATGAGGTACACCCTAGGATTTCAACTCCCAAGTAATTTGAGCTTATAGATAAGAAAGGTAGACCTGAAGAGATGCCAGTAAGAATGACTGGCTGTCTGTGGCTCAACACAACCTTATTTAGCCTTCTCATAGTCTTAAATTTGTTCCTGTCCTTATACCAAGTAGTTGGCCATTGAGGAAACTCTCCTGAGGATCTAGAAAGGAGGGTGATTATTCATGCTCAAGGATGTTTTCTTTGTGAGGGGAAGCAGCAAATTCTTTGTAATCAAGATAGAGCAAAATTGTATCCTACCAGGAAGTTGCCAGAAATCACATTCACCATTCAGAAGACTGAATGAATAAGTAATAATACAGAATTGTTCCGAGGACTTTTGAATCCAGGAAATGTTCATGATTTTTCCAAAAAAACTGAATCAAGATACAGAATTGTATGTATGTATGCATTTATGTATACATATATAATAATAAACTATTTAATGTAGTTTATTGTTGTTGTTGAGATGAGATGGGATCTTGCTATGTTGCCCAGGCTAACTTTGAACTTGCTTGGCTCAAACTCCAGTCTTGCCTCAGCTATGTGCAGGGCTGCAGGTACATGGCATCATGTGTGGCTTAAAGAGATCTCTGCTCATAGTCCTGGGAGCTGGAGCTCTGGGGTCAGTCTCCCCGGGCTAGCATGTCGGGATGACAATGGCAGGCTGGTTCCTGCTGATACTGCAGGATAGCAGCTGGTCTCACCTCTCCCAACTCTGGCTGCTGGTGTTCTTTGGAAGTGGCCACATCATTCTACTCTTTGCTTCCCTAGTCATGTGACCTCTCTTGTGGGTCAGTTTCTCTGCCTTCTTATGAAGACACATGTTGTGTCCACAGGAATTGACATCATCAGAGTTGTCAAGAGTTCTTCACTGTGATAGGCTACATTCACAGCTTTCAGGGATGAGGGTGTGGTTACATTTGGGGGGCACAATTTAGCTGTCACAAATGTTGATTTTCATGTAAAAAAGGTACAAGAAAAAAAGACTGGCTGGAAAGTTTTGAAAATGTTAACTAAGAACGGTGGTCTCTGGGTGGGAGTCTGAGACACTGTTTTGATTATTACTTTGTTCTACGTTGTCTGTGCTAAGGAAGTAATGCCATTTTTACCCCATAAAGTTACCTAGTGACCATTGCCATGAAGACGACAGCTTGCAGGCTCCATGACACACTGCTCCTTCTCTCCGCAGAGCCCGTGTTCTGGGTCTATGTGAAGGAAATGCTTAACAAGCACGAGCTGCAGCGCTTCTACTCCCTGCACCACATCACTGCGGACGTCGGCCGAGGTCGGGCCTGGCTGCGCTGCGCCCTAAATGAGCACTCCCTCGAGCGCTACCTGCACATGCTGCTGGCTGACCGTGCCAGGCTCAGGTACCCAGCAGGGTGGCCCTAGTCTCCCAGCCAGGGGAGAAGGGGCTTCCCCACTGCAGTCCTGCTAGCCACTCCCTTGGTAGGAGGACAAATGCCACAAGGACTAGAAGGGACCCTGTGTGGCACCTGTAGCCAGCACTCCATCATCGGAGCTTGCTGTGATCAAGGCTTGGATACAAACAGCTATTGCCTTAGAATATAGATTGCTCCTCACTCTGTGGAGTTTGAATTTGGGATTCTTTGGTGAATTCAATCCCAAACTGACCAAAAGTTGTGGAAACTTAGTTTATTCTTTCGTTTATTTTGAGACAAATTCTCACATGTAGTTCAGGCTAGCCTGGAACTTACTGTTATAGCCCAGACTGGCCTGTTTCTCTAGTGATGGGATTACAGGCCTGTATGACCAGGCCTGCTCAGAATATGAGACATCAGGGAAGGAAGTGCTTTGTTTTTATTAAACGCTTTTTATTTTTTAATCATATGCTATTTTTTTTAAGCATAAAGATTACTCAGGTCAGCTTGTGTTGTAGTAAGCAACACTATAGATGCCTCACGGGCCTGAGTTGGCCACTTCCATTTCTTCATGTTGTTACCTGCCTGTGAGGATGGTAGACTAGACAGTTTATGCCACCTGATGACCCAAGGAGCTATGATTAGTCCTCTCTGGGACCTTGGGTAACTTCATGTTAGCAGGACCTAGACTTGACACTCAGATTCTGTTAATGTAGTAAGCTGGCTTCTCAGCACTGCGACAGACCCTTGATTTCAATCTTGCCAGTTTTCTGCAGGCTCAGGTCTCCCTTTCTGCTTCTGTAGTTCTTCCTCCCCCCCACCCCCCAACAACTTCTTCTCAGCTTTACTTTTTTCTTGACTGGAAATCTGATTCAGGTACTTGGGCGTGCTGGACAGAGGCTCCATCCTGTGCTGCCTCCATTGCCCTGCGATGTAATTCTAGCAGTGATTCTGTGGTGCTCTGGGATTGCTCTTAAAAACACCCGGGTCACTGAGATGGGTCTTGCTGACCACACAGACATGTAACTCTGAGTTCAGCTCCCAGAGCCCGTGAATCCTATGGTGGAAGGAGAGAGAACTGACTTCTGAAAAGTTTCTGTGGACCCCTACATGTGTGCCCAATTCACACACATCCTGCATGCACATACATATATAATAATAATAATAATAATAATAATAATAAAATTAAAATAACAAAGAAGACAGTTAAACCACAGTAACTACAACCCACATAAAAGGAGCTAGCGCAGTGGTGCATGTCCCAGTGATGAGGGGGCAGGGACAGGTGGGTCCCTGGGGAGTCACGGCCACCCAGCCTAGCCTACTTGGTGATCTCTAGGCCAATGAGAGACCCTGTCTCAAAGAAGGTGAATGGATCCTGTGGAATTACACTAGAGGTGGTTCTCTGCCTCTAAACGCAAGCACATTCATGGACACACACACACACACACACACTTACATGCACACATTCTATCACACATACACATTCTCACATACTCACACAGTCTCTTACATTCTCATAGACACACACACACACTCACACGTTCTCTCATACACATACTCATACACATTCTCTTTCACACACACTCTTTTACACACTTTCTCTCTCCCTCCAATCACATACAGACTTCCTCACACATATTCACACATATTCTTTTGTACACATAACACTCTCATACATATGCTCTCACACATACACTCTGTCTCTCTCACACACACTCTCACATACACACTCTCTTACACATTCTTTCTCTCTACACTCTCTTATACACATTCTCTCACATATATACATTCTCACACACACATAACACTCTCTCATACATGCATTCTCTCACACACAGACACACTCTCTTACACACATTCTTTTTCACACACACACTTTCTTACACACACTGTCATATACACTCACATATTCTCTTGCTCTCACACACACACACTCTTATACACACACTTCTCTCACATACACTTACACACTCTCACACACAATTTCTTACATATATACTTTCTCTCTCATAAATTCTCTTACACACTCTTACACTCTCTCTCACACACACTTTCATACACACTCACACACATACACACTCTCTCATGTACTCTCTTTTCCCCCACACACTCTCATACACACTCACATTCATACACACTCTCTCATATACATACTCTCACACATATACACACTCTTTCTACACATACTCACATAAACACACTTTCTCACACACTCAGACATACACTCTCATAAACTCTCTCTCACACATACACACTCTTTTTACACACATTCACACACACACACTTTCTCACACACCTCTCATATACTCACTCTCTCATACACACACTTTGTGCCTTTCACACACTCTCTCACACACTTTCTCTCTTACACACACAACATACACACATTCTCTCTCTCACACACATACTTCAGATTGATTTACATGCCCAAAAGCTAGTTTGGGTTTTCAGTTGACCCCACTTTGCTGTGGAATTGAGCGTGATGAAATGCTGCCCTGACAAGGTTTGTGATCTTGCTGTAATGCTCCCTCTCCTGTCTTCAGTCATAGCAGCAGCTTCTTTCCTCCATCTCTTGCTGAACTGCAGCCACTCAGCACTGAACTGACATTATTGAAGCTGCACTTAGAATTGTTACCTGGCATTGAGGAATCCGGTGGTTTATTGCCTAACAGAGTCATATAAAGTGCTTAGAAATTAGACTTGGGAGACCTGCTTTTAAGCCCTGCTGTATTGTTGAGTGTTTAGATTGCCTTAGGTACCTACCTGCAGACTTCCCTGACTGCTACTAAAGTTCACAGGAGCCCTTTACCCTCCCAGCTTTTTCCATGACTAACTTGGAGTGTGGTTTGTAGCCCAGCTGTTATTGTAAGTGGATGCTCCATTGATGGAGCCCTGAAGCTCTGTAATTGCTTCTGAAATTATCTTTTTTTGCATTAGCCAGTCAGGTGAGCCCTGTTGTGAGCCTGGATTTCCTGTCTATCTCAGGGTACCATGTTGAATGAAGTCCGTCCCTCTGTCCTCTTCAACTTTGCTTCTTTATAAATACATCTGCACATGTCTATTTCAGTCCTCTAAAGCTCAGGGTCTCAGGGGACCAAGAAGGAAGTCAGGGTCTGTGCATTCAGACCTTTGTTTCTAGTGAGAAGCTTCAAAGCGGAGAGAGACCAAATTCCTTCTGGGTGACGAACTAGGCCTGGTGCTTGTTAGGGAGCCAGGTAACAACATCATTGGCCAGTGAATGGATGATGAGAACTCCCTTCCTCTAAGAGTTGTCCCTTTTCTTTTTGCTTTTGCAGCACATTCTATGAAGATTGGTCTTTTGTGATGGATGAAGAAAGATCCAGCATGCTTCCCACCATGGCAGCTGGTAAGCCTGGTTGAGGCTAGGGGTAATGAGAAGCTTGCTGAGCAGAGAGCTTCTGGGAGCAGATGCCATTGATGTGTCCTCTTAAGATTGTGTTGCTTTTTACGTTGGGCCTATTTATCTAGACTTTGACACCAAGCAGATGATGCACATGGTTGAACAGTGTGGCTTGTGGCCTGGCAGGTGAACTGTAAAGAACTGGGGATTGGATGACTGCCTTGCCCACGGTTTTACTGCGTGTCAGATGAGTTCTGTTACCTCTTCTTTCCTCCCCTGTGAGGTGAGAACACTGTTATCATTGTAGGAAATCTTTGGGGCTTTAAGAGAGCCACAGAAGATAAAAGACCTTGTATGTGGCTTATCAGTGTGAAACAAGGCCCTGGATTGCTGTGACTGCGGCTTGAGAAATCACATTACACTATTTTTCTTCTAAAACCTGACATCGAGCCCACATTGAGAGCCATGCTCGGGATGAGAGAGTCAGGCTTTGGCTGTGGTTTTCTTCATAGGTGTAGACTGCAGTGTCAGTCTTGGCTACAGTAACTGTGATGTCTTGTTTGGTGCACATTGAGCTCTTGATGAGGTGTTGGTAGGGAAAGTCTTCGGACTCACAATCCTGAGAGGGTCACTGTTGTCACCATTGCACAGACAAAGAAACGAGAACTCAGGGAGATGACAAGCTGATAAGCGGCCTTCTGTGCCTCAGCCCAGGCCAGCCCCTCTCCAGAACTCCCACCATCAGCTTCTCCTAGGTGACTCTTGTTGGCTGTCTTCCTGACTCTGTTCACATGAACTTCTATCTACCAATGCAGGTTCGGATAGTTTTATAGATGCTAAAGATGAGTATTTGTTCTCTTGTGTCCCTCATGGACTGTCTTTTTGCTGGAGGTGTGACCACATGACAGCAAGTACTGCAATGTCCCCTCCCCACTTTTTTGACAGGTCTGAACTCCATACTCTTTGCAATTAACATTGACAACAAGGATTTGAATGGGCAGAGCAAATTTGCTCCCACTGTCTCTGACCTCTTAAAGGAGTCAACGCAGAATGTGACATCTTTGCTGAAGGAGTCCACACAGGGCATGAGCAGCCTTCTCAGGGAGATCACAGCGTCCTCTGCTGTCTCCATTCTCATCAAGCCAGAGCAGGAGACTGACCCTCTGCCTGTCATATCCAAGAGTGTCCATGTTGGTAAGCCAGAAGGGGCCCTAGAGGTAGCACCGTAGGGCCAACGAGAAGGAAATGAGAGTGGAGCTGAGAGGAACCCCTGATCCTGTCACTCCTCAGGGAGCAAAATCTGTGGGTGTTTGTTCTTTTTAATCATCTTTTATTGTGAGAGGGACCTGACAGGAAGGGTAGAGAAGCCTGCCCAGGATGCCAGGTGGGCCATCTCCCACCACTTCTCTCCTTTCTTTCCTCTCCTGAGTTTTTATGGTAAGTAGTGAGCTGAGGTTCTGTTAGCAACTTGTCAGTCTTCTTGGGGTTGGGCAGGGGTGATATTTTAAAAGAAGAAGGCACAAGCAGCTTATTGTTCTTGTGGTGTGCTGAATGCCAACATAGGATGCTTCAGAGAGAATGCTTTGGGCTTGCCTGTGTTGGGGGGATGCTCTTTAGGTAGTGACCTAAGAGAACAGGGTAGCTCTGAGCAGAAGGGGGAAGTGGTTTAGCTGAGTTTACCAGAAGTTGATGGCACCTTTAGAGCATTTGGAGTTGTTAGCGAGTTGGTATTAGGAGAAACCAAAACTTGGGGGTTAAATACCAAATCCATTAAGGTAGTAATCATGACCATCCCCTTTGAAAACAATTTTGAAAAATGTTTATCCTGCGTTCTTTTTACTTTTTATTTTTGACAAGGTCTTATATCATTAAAGTGGCTTTGAGCTGACTCCAAAGCCCAGGTGGGTCTTGAACTTGTATTTTTCTAGTTCCTGAGCAGTAGGATCACAACTTGACCCAATAGCCCTAATTTCGGAATTCTATTTTATCTTTCTATTTCTATCTGTCTGTCATCTTTGTGTATGTGTATTTATTTATACAGTGTGTATATATGCGTGTGTGTGTGTGTGCGCGCGCGCGCGCGCGCGCGCGCGTGTGTGCATGTGTGTAAGTGGGTGCAAAGGCCAGAAGTCAGTGTGGGCCACCTTCCTCTTTGGCTGTACACTTTGTTTTGAGACAGAATCTCTGTTTGAACCCGGAGCTCGCCAATTGACTAGCCTACAGGTCTGCTTGTGTCTGCCCTTCTGGAGTGGCAGGTGCACACAGCCATGCCCAGCTTCCTGCAGCGTGGGGTCCAACTTACATACTTCTGCGTTCTCAGTTGCACTTCGCTCCACAACATGATACCTTAGCAGCCACACACCCCTGAAGAAGAGTCATACTCCCTTCCCCAGCAGCCACCAACTGCCTCCAGTCCCCTCCTCCACAATGCTGGAATGTTGACTGGCTTAGTCTCAAGCAGGTAAACCCTGACAGGACCACCTTGTCAAGTCCAGCAGACATCATTGTCTAGCACCCCTCCCTGTTTTCTTCCGTGTTTCTACTTTGTTGTCTGTGGTGTCCTCTGAGCCCTGGGGATGGGGTGGGGTTGAGGTTGGTACAGACATCTCTTTTAGGGCTCAGCACTCGAAGCTGCTTATTCTCAGCACTGTGGTCACATTAAATGCTGCTCAACATAAAAAGAAAGTTCCCTAAACATCACTAACCTATGGGTATAAACATAAATATTTAGAGGAATATTTGACAATTTGAGCTTTAGCAAAATAACAGTAGTAGATTTGGTCTATAGTGCCTCTGACCTCTACAACATTACTCCAAGGGATCTGATGCCCTCTTTTAACTTCTTTTAGTGTGTGTGTGTGTGTGTGTGTGTGTGTGTGTGTGTGTGTGTATCTATATCTATATCTATCTATATCTATAGATATAGATCTCTCTCTCTCTCTCTCTCTCTCTCTCTCTCTATATATATATATATATATATATATATATATATATATATATATGCACGCATGAACACACACACACACACCCTACCTTTAAATAGAGTTAAAAAAATACTTTTTAGCCCAGCAGTGGTGGCCAACATAAAACAAACTCAATTGTATTTTTTGTTTTTTTTTTTAAACCTTATAATATCATTTGCTTATACATTATGGTTCTGTCTGTCTGTCTGTCTGTCTGTCTTTCTGTCTTTCTTTCTTTCTTTCTTTCTTTCTTTCTTTCTTTCTTTCTTTCTTTCTTTCTTTCTTTCTTTCTTTCTTTCTTTCTTTCTTTCTTTCTTTCTTTCTTTCCTTTCTGTGTTCTCTTTTATGTGTTTCTCCTTTATGTGTTCTCTCTGTATGTGAATGTGTATGTCTCCATGTCTGTATGTGTTTCTTGTTCTTATTCTTTGGCTCTTCCTTTCCTATTTGTTTGTTTTTGTCCTATTCTGATTAATTTTAGTTTCTTTTATTATTAGATGCCTGTTTGCTTTTTGAGAGAAAAAGAAAAGGTGTGGATTTGAGTCGGTGGGGAGGATCTGGGAGGAGTTAGGGACATTATAACCAGGATATATTGTATGGGGAAAAATCTTTTTAGAAAAACCCTAAAACCCCCCACAGAATCTAATTTAGTTTTGGTTTATTCTTGGTATGACAATAGGCTCTGCTGCCCCATGGGAGTGAGGCTTGGCCTTCCTCTGTCTCTTACCACAGCTTTTCTTTTGCCAGATACCCGATGTAAAAG
Organism: Tokudaia tokunoshimensis; assembly: GCA_036184795.1. Taxonomy (NCBI): domain Eukaryota; kingdom Metazoa; phylum Chordata; class Mammalia; order Rodentia; family Muridae; genus Tokudaia; species Tokudaia tokunoshimensis. The sequence goes on from BTHU01000010.1 coordinate 102,035,713, forward strand.
GGAGCGGAGAAGGAGGAAGAAGGTGACCAACATTGTCTCTTTTGATGACGATGAGGAGGAGCTGGGCCCTGGGGACACTTTAAAAAAGATGCCTGGGACTGCAGAAAGCTCGGAGGAGAACTCTGACCGATCCTCCCTTAACATCATGGCGGCCTTTGAAGGCCCCTTTGGGCCAAATTCCAATGGGAGCCAGAGCAGCAACTCATGGAAAATTGATTCTGCTTCTTTGAATGGGGAGTTGGGCTACCAGAAGCTTGATGTGAAGAGCATTGATGACGATGTGGATGAAAACGAGGAGGATGTGTACAGGAACCCATTAGGAAGGGGGCACACGGGCCACGTGGAGTCAACAGACAGGTGAGTTCTGCTTGAGCTCTTTGACGAGGGCGTTATATGATGTTATACAGCAAGGGAGCTGTTTTCTATGGAAGCGAGCGGAATGAGTGAGTGTTGGGGCTGCAGAAATGGCTCAACTGGTAAAGCCCTTGCGGTGAGTTGAGTTCAGATCCCCAGCATCCCAGCTGCATCCCATCTGTTATCCCAGCACTCCAGGGGGGAGATGGGAGGCGGGTACCACTGCAGCTTGAAGTCAGGTAGAGCAGGAGAGATCCTGCCTCAAATGTGGTAGAAGAACAGCATGAACACATGAGCTTTACTGAGCTCCACATGAGCACCAAGGCATGTGTGCATCATCCACAGGTGCACAGGTGAATGTGGGTGTATGACCGTGCACACACATCATATACATAAAAATAGTGCAAGGGTTGTATTTCTTTGGGAGCATTTTTCACTTTTTAGATCTTTTTTGACATTGCCCTGATGAGAATTAAGGAAATGGAGTCTAATTTAAGTGGATTTAATGCAAAATTAGTATCAGAATGTGTACTTGTAATTTTTGCTTGAATATAAGACTTTGGCTTTCACAAGCTGGGTTTTCCTGCGTCTCTAACCTGTCACAAGCTCACGAGGAAAGTGGACTTGGTCTCTCCATTCCATCTTCTTGGGAATCTATTGATATGCGAATTGTGTCTTGGGTATTCCGAGATTCTGGGTTAATATCCACTTATCAGTGACTGCATACCATATGTGTTCTTTTGTGATTGGGTTACCTCACTAAGGATGATATTTTCCAGTTCTGACCATTTGCCTAGGAATTTCGTGAATTCATTGTTTTTAATTGCAGAGTAGTATTCCATTGTGTAAATATACCACATCTTCTGAATCCATTCCTCCGTTGAGGGACATCTGGGTTCTTTCCAGCTTCTGGCTATTATAAATAGGGCTGCTATGAACATAGTGGAGCATGTGTCCTTATTGCATGCTGGGGAAGCCTCTGGGTATATGCCCAGGAGTGGTATAGCAGGATCCTCTGGGAGTATCATGCCCAGTTTTCTGAGGAACCACCGGACTGCTTTCCAGAGTGGTTGTACCAGCTTGTAATCCCATCAGCAGTGGAGGAGTGTTCCTCTTTCTCCACATCCTCACCAACAACTGCTGTCTCCTGTGTTTTTGATCTTAGCCATTCTGACTGGTGTGAGGTGGAATCCCCAAGAAGATGGAAGGAGAGACCCCTGGTCCTGGAAACACTGGATGTAGGGGAATGCCAGGACAGAGAAGCGAGAGGGGGTTGAATGGGGAACAGAGGGAGGGAAGGGGGCTTATGGGACTTTCGGGGAGGGAGGAAGCAGGAAAGGGGAAATCATTTGGAATGTGAATAAAAAAACTTAGAAAAAAAAAAGTAAATGCTGTGATTCTTGGTTGGGGGCTCACAGAGGTTTGGGAAAAAAAAAAAAAAGAAAGTGGACTTGGCCTGGAGAAGTAGTATTGATTAGATCTGCAGACCCTAAGACATTAGTTCTCAACCTTCTTTTTTTTTTTTAAAAAAAAATTATTAGATATATTCTTTATTTACATTTCTTTTTTTAAATTTTATTTTCTAAGTTTTTTTTTTATTTACATTCAAAATCATTTCCCCTTTCCCGTTTCCTCCCTCCCTGAAAGTCCCATAAGCCCCGTTCCCTCCCTCTTTTCCCCATTCAACCCCCTCTCGTTTCTCTGTCCTGGTGTTCCCCTACATCCAGTCTTTCCAGGACCAGGGGTCTCTTCTTCCATCTTCTTGGAAATCTATTGATATGCGAATTGTGTCTAGGGTATTCTGAGATTCTGGGTTAATATCCCCTTATCAGTGACTACATACCTTGTGTGTTCTTTTGTGATTGGGTTACCTCACTAAGGATGATTATTTTCAAGTTCTGACCATTTGCCTAGGAATTTCGTGAATTCATTGTTTTTAATTGCAGAGTAGTATTCCATTGTGTAAATATACCACATCTTCTGAATCCATTCCTCCGTTGAGGGACATCTGGGTTCTTTCCAGCTTCTGGCTATTATAAATAAGGCTGCTATGAACATAGTGGAGCATGTGTCCTTATTGCATGCAGGTAAAGCCTCTGGGTATATGCCCAGGAGTGGTATAGCCGGATCCTCCGGGAGTGTCATGCCCAGTTTTCTGAGGAACCGCTAGACTGCTGTTGTCCTCCTTCCTGGTTTCCCTTCCCCCTGAAAATCCCCTAACCCCTTCCCCTCACCCTGCTCATCAATCCACCAACTCCTGCTTCCCTGTCTTGGCATTCCCGTATACTGGGGCATCTAGCCTTCTCAGGACCAAGGGCCTCTCCTCCTTTTGATGTCCAACAAGGCCATCCTCTGCTGCATATGCATCTGGAGCCATGGGTCCCTCCATGTGTACTCTTTGGTTGGTGGTTTAGTCCCTGGGAGCTCTGGGGGTACTGGGTAGTTCAAATTGTTGTTCCTCCTATGTCGCTGCAGACCCCTTCAGCTCATTAGGTCCTTTCTCTAGCTCCTCCATTGAGGACCCTATGCTCAGTTCAATGGTTGGCTGAGAGTGTCCCCCTCTGTATTTGTCATGCACTGGCAGAGCCTTCCGGTGACAGCTATGTCAGGATCCAGTCGGCAAGCACTTGTGGGCATCCACAATAGTGTCTGTGTTTTGTAACTGTATATGGGATGGATCCCTAGGAGGGGCAGTCTCTGGATGGTCTTTCCCTCAGTCTCTGCTCCACACTTTGTTCCTTTATCTCCTCCTGTGGGTATTTTGTTTCCCCTTCTAAGAATGAGCAGAGTATTCATACTTTGTTCTCCCTTCTTCTTGAGCTTCATTTGGTCTGTGAATTGTGTCTTGGGTATTCCAAGCTTTTGGGCTAATATCTACTTATCAGCGAGTACATACCATGTGTGTTCTTTTGTGATTGGGTTACCTCACTCAGGATGATATTTTCTAGTTTCATCCATTTGCTTAAGAATTTCATGAATTCATTGTTTTTAGCTGAGTAGTACTCCATTGTGTAAATGTACCACATTTTCTGTATCCATTCCTCTGTTGAGAGACATCTGGGTTCTTTCCAGCTTCTGGCTATTATAAAAAAGACTGCTATGAATATAGTGGATCATGTGTCCTTATTACATGCTAGAGAATTCTTTGGGTATATTCCCAGCAGTGGTATAGCAGGATCCTCTGGTAGTATTATGTCCAGTTTTCTGAGGAACTGCCAGACTGATTTCTAGAGTGGTTGTACCAGCTTGCAATCCCACCGGCAGTGGAAGAGTGTTCTTCTTTCTCTACATCCTGGCCAGTACCTGCTGTCTCCTGAGTTTTTAATCTTAGCCATTCTGACTGGTGTGAGGTGAAATCTCAGGGTTGTTTTGATTTGCATTTCCCTGATGACTAAGAATGTTGAACATTTCTTTAGGTGTTCCTTGGCCATTCGATATTCCTCAGTTGAAAATTCTTTGTTTAGCTCTGTACCCCAATTTTTAATAGGATTATTTGGTTCTCTGGAGTCTAATTTCTTGAGTTCTTTGTATATTAACCCTTTGTCAAATGTAGAGTTGGTAACGATCTTTTCCCAATTTGTTGGTTGCTGTTTTGTCCTATTGACAGTGCCCTTTGCCTTACAGAAACTTTGTAATTTTATGAGGTCCCATTTGTCAATTCTTGGTCTTAGAGCATAAACTATTGGTGTTCTGTTCAGGAAATTTTTCCCTGTACCCATGTGCTCGAGGCTCTTCCCCACTTTCTTTTCTATTAGTTTCAGTGTATCTGGAGATAAAAGAATGGATCAATTTGGTTCCAGTTGAACCAGCACCATTTGTTGAAAAGGCTATCTTTTTTTTCACTGGGTGGTTTTAGTTCCTCTGTCAAAGATCAAGTGACCATAGGTGTGTGGGTTCATTTCAGGGTCTTCACTTCTATTCCATTGATCTACCTGTGTGTCACTGTACCAATACCATGCGGGTTTTTTGTTTTTTTGTTTTTTAAATCACTATTGCAATGTAGTACTGCTTGAGGTCCGGGATACTGATACCCCAGAAGTTCTTTTACTGTTGAGAAAAACAGTTTTCGCTATCCTGGGTTTTTTGTTATTCCAGATGAATTTGAGAATTGCTCTTTCTAATTGTATGAAGAATTGAGTTGAAATTTTGATGGGGATTGCATTGAATCTGTAGATTGCTTTTGGCAAGATGGCCATTTTAACTATATTAATCCTGCCAATCCACAAGTATGGGAGATCTTCCCATCTTCTGAGATCTTCTTCGATTTCTTTCTTCAGAGACTTGAAGTTCTTGTCATACAGATCTTTCACTTGTTTGGTTAGAGTTACACCAAGATACTTTTTATTGTTTGTGACTATTGTGAAGGGTGTCGGTTCCACGATTTCTTTCTCAGCTTGTTTATCCTTTTAGTATAGGAAGGCTATTGATTTGTTTGAGTTAATTTTATATCCGGCACCTTTGCTGAAGTTGTTTATCAGATGCAGGAGTTCTCTGGTGGAGTTTTTGGGGTCGCTTATGTATACTATTATATCATCTGCAAATAGAAAGGACTCCTTCCTTTCCAATTTGTATCCCTTTAACCTCCTTTTGTTGTCTAATTGCTCTAGCTAGAACTTCAAGTACTATATTGAATAGATATGGAGAGAAAGGGACTAGCCTTGTCTAGTCCCTGATTTTAGTGGGATTGCTTCAAGTTTCTCTCCATTTAGTTTGATGTTGGTTACTGGTTTGCTGTATATTGCTTTTATTATGTTTAGGTATGAGCCTTGAATTCTTGATATTTCCAAGACATGAAAGGATGCTGAATTTTGTCAAATGCTTTTTAAGTATCTAATGAAATGACCTTGTGTTTTTTTTTTCTTTGAGATTGTTTATGTAGTGGATTACATTGATGGATTTCTGTATATTGAACCATCCCTGCATCCCTGGGATGAAGCCTGCTTGATCATGGTGAATGATCGTTTTGATGTGTTCTTGGATTCGGTTGGCAAGAATTTTATTGAGTATTTGCATCAATATTCATAAGGGAAATTGGTCTGAAGTTCTCTTTCTTTGTTGGATCTTTGTGTGGTTTTGGTATCAGCGTAATTGTGACTTCATAGAACAAGTTGGGTAGTGCTCCGTTTCTATTTTGTGGAATAGTTTGAAGAGTATTGGTGTTAGGTCTTCTTTGAAGGTCTGATATAATTCTGCACTAAAACCATCTGGTCCTGTGCTGTTTTTGGTTGGGAGACTATTAATGACTGCTTCTATTTCTTTAGGGGTTATGGGGCTGTTTAGATGGTCTATCTGATCCTAATTTAACTTTGGTATTTTGTATCTGTCTAGAAAATTGTCCATTTCATCCAGATTTTCCAGTTGTGTTGAGTATAGGCTTTTGTAGTAGGATCTGATGATTTTTTGAATTTCCTCAATTTCTGTTGTTATATCTCCCTTTTTATTTCTAATTTTGTTAATTTGGATACTGTCTCTGTGCCCTCTTGTTAGTCTGGCTAAGGGTTTATCTATCTTGCTGATTTTCTCAACGAACCGGCTCCTGGTTTTATTGATTCTTTGTATAGTTCTTTTTGTTTCTACTTGGATGATTTCAGCCCTGAGTTTGATGATTTCCTGCCATCTACTCCTCTTGCGTATATTACCTTCTTTCTGTTCTACAACTTTCAGGTGTTCTGTTAAGCTGCTAGTGTGTGCTCTCTCCAGTTTCTTTTTGGAGGCACTCAAAGCTCTGAGTTTTCCTCTTAGCACTGTTTTCATTGTGTCTCACAAGTTTGGGCATGTTGTGCCTTAATTTTCATTAAAGTCTAAAAAGCCTTTGATTTCTTTCCTTATTTCCTCCTTGACCAAGGTATCCTTGAGTAGAGCATTGTTTAGCTTCCATGTGTATGTGGCTTTCTGTTGTTTTTGTTGCTATTGAAGACCAGCCTTAGTCCATGGTGATCTGACAGGAGGCATGGGATTATTTCAATCTTCTCATATCTGTTGAGGCCTGTTTTGTGACCGATTATATGATCAATTTTGGAGAAGGTACCATGAGGTGCTTAGAAGCAGGTATATTCTTTTGAACTAGGGTGACATGTTGTGTAGATATCTGTTAAATCCATTTGGTCCATAACTTCTGTTAGTTTCACTGTGTCTCTATTTAGTTTGTGTTTCCCTGATCTGTCCATTCATGAGACTGGGGTGTTGAAGTCACCAACAATTATTGTGTAAGGTGCAGTGTGTGCTTTGAGCTTTAGTAAAGTTTCTTTTACAAATGTGGGTGCCCTTGCATTTGGAGCATAGATGTTCAGAATTGAGAGTTCTTCTTTGTAGATTTTTCCTTTGATGAGTATGAAGTGTTCTTCCCTGTCTTTTTTTGATGACTTTTGGTTGAAAGTCGATTTTATCTGGTATTAGAATGGCTACTCAAGCTTGTTTCCTGGGACCATTTGCTTGGAAAATTGTTTTCCAGCCTTTTATTCTGAGATAGTGTTTGTCTTTGACACTGAGATGCGTTTCCTGTATGCAGCAAAATACTGGGTCTGGTTTACATATCCCATCTGTTAGTCCATGTCTTTTTATTGGGGCATTGAGTCCATTGATGTTAAGAGATATTAAGAAATAGTGATTGCTGCTTCCTGTTTTTTTTTTTTTTGATGTTATTTTTATGTTTGTGTAGTTATCTTCTTTTGGGTTTGTTGAAAGAAGATTTCTTTCTTGCTTTTTCTAGGGTGTAATTGCCCTTCTTGTGCTGGTGTTTTCCATCCATTATCCTTTGTGGGGCTGGATTTGTGGAAAGATATTGTGTAAATTTGGTTTTATCATGGAATATTTTGGTTCCTCCATCTATGGTGATTGAGAATTTTGCTGGGTATAGTAGTCTGGGCTGGCATTTGTGTTCTCTTAGGGTCTCTATGAGATCTGCCCAGAATCTTCTAGCTTTCATCGTCTCAGGTGAGAAGTCTGGTGTAATTCTGATAGGTCTGCCTTTATAAGTTACTTGACCTTTTCCCCTTACTGCTTTTAATATTCTTTCTTTGTTTAGTGCATTTGGTGTTTTGATTATTATGTGCCTGGAGGACTTTCTGGTCTGGTCCAGTCTGTTTGGAGTTCTCTAGACTTCTTGTATATTCATGGACATCTCTTTCTTTAGGTTAGGGAAGTTTTCTTCTATAATTTTGTTGAACATATTTACTGACCCTTTAAGTTGTAAATCTTCACTCTCTTCTCTACCTATAATCCTTAGGTTTGGTCTTCTCACTGTGTCCTGGATTTCCTGGATGTTTTGGCTTGGGAGCTTTTTGCATTTTGCATTTTCTTTAACTGTTGAGTCAATGTTTTCTATGGTATCTTCAGCACGTGAGATTCTCTCTTCTATCTCTTTTATTCTGTTGGTGATGCTTGCATCTATGACTCCTGATTTCTTTCCAAGGTTTTCTATCTCCAGAGTTGTCTCCCTTTGTGATTTCTTTATTGTTTCTACCTCCATTTTTAGATCTTGTTTTTTTTGGCTCCTTCACTAGTTTGTGTTCTCCTGTAATTCTTTCAGGGATTTTTGTGTTTCCTCTTTAAAGGCTTCTGCCTGTTGACCCATGTTCTCTTGTATTTCTTTAAGGGAGTTATTTATGTCCTTCTTGAAGTCCTCTATCAGCATCATGAGATGCAATTTTAAATCCAACTCTTGTTTTTCTAGTGTGTTGGGGGTATCTGGGACTTGCTGTGGTGGGACAACTGGGTTGTGATGTTTCCAAGTGGCCTTGGTTTCTGTTGGTAGGTTTCTTGTGTTTGCCTTTCGCCATCTGGTTATTTCTGGTGTTAGTTGGTCTTGCTGTCTCTGGCTGGAGCTTGTCCCTCCTGTGGGCCTGTAAGCCTGTGTCTGTACTCCTGTGAGACCAACTCTCTTTTGGCAGGGTCTGTGCACAGAAGGCTGAGGAGCTGCCTGACTCCTTGGTGCAAAGGTCATCAGAAGGTCCCTGTCCCAGCTGCTCCACTGATCTTATGCCCCGTGTGCTCCTAGCTGTTCTCCTCCAGAGAGATATTGGAGAGAAAGTGGAGATCTCACCTCCTTGATGAGAATTGAAAGTGTTGCTGGGAGAGCACTCTCTCCTGGCAGGTTGTGCACAGAAGTCTGTGGAGCTACCTGGCTCCCTGGTGCAAATGGTGATCAGAAGGCTCCTGTCCCCACTACTCCACTGATTGTATGCCATGTGCGCTCCTAGCTGTTCCTCTCCAGAGAGATATTGGAGAGAAAGTGGAGATTTCATCTCTGCGCTCAGGAGTCGAGGCACTGCTGGGAGATCACTCTCTCCTGGCGGGAAGTTCTCAACCTTCCTAACACTGTGGCCCTTTAATAGAGCTCCTCATGCTGTGGTGACCCCAACTATAAACTTATTTTCATTAAGACTTCATAAATGTAATTTTGTTCTTGATATGAACCATAATATAAGTATCTGTATTTTCTGATGGTCTTAGATGACCTCTTTAAAAGTGTCCTTCAACCCCCAGAGGGTCACACAGTTTGAGAACCGTTGGCCTGAGAAGAGATAATTGTCTTGTGTAACTGCGGCAGGGCTGGTGCTGTGGCTCCATCGGGAGAGTACTTGACTGGCATGCTCAGAGTTCTGGGTTTGTGCTCCAGCACTCCACAAGCGGGTGTGGTGGTGTGTATCTATCATTAGCACTGGGTCAGGGAGGCGGGCAGGAGGAGCAGAAGTTCAAGATCAGCACCCTGGCTCACACGAGACTATCTGAAAAAGAAAAACAAGGAATGCTGAAAACAGCACGACATCAGTGACCTTCAGCCAGTGTGGCCCTACTTTAGGTTAGTGGGTGTCACTTCTGTCTGTTTGCAGAGGAAAGAACCAAGCCATACAATGTCTGGGGCCTTATTGCATGCCGGGGAGGCCTCTGGGTATATGCCCAGGAGCGGTATAACAGGGTCCTCTGGGAGTGTCATGCCCAGTTTTCTGAGGAAGCGCCAGACTGCTTTCCAGAGTGGTTGTACCAGCTTGCAATTCCACCAGCAGTGGAGGAGTGTTCCTCTTTCTCCACATCCTCGCCAACAACTGCTGTCTCCTGTGTTTTTGATCTTAGCCATCCTGACTGGTGTGAGATGGAATCTCAGGGTTGTTTTGATTTCATTTCCCTAATGACTAAGGATGATGAACATCTCTTTAGGTGCTTCTCAGCCATCTGGTATTCCTCAGTTGAAAATTCTTTATTTAGCTCTGTACCCCATTTTTAATAGGGTTGTTTGGCCCTCTGGTGTCTAACTTCTTGAGTTCTTTGTATATATTGGATATTAGCCTTCTGTCGGATCTAGGGTTGGTAAAGATCTTTTCCCAATTTGTTGGCTGCTGCTTTGTCCTTTTGACAGTGTCCTTTGCCTTGTCGAAACTTTGTAATTTTATGAGGTCCCATTTGTCAATTCTTGATCTTAGAGCATAAGTCCCCAGCATGCAATAAGGACACATGCTCCACTATGTTCATAGCAGCCTTATAATAGCCAGAAGCTGGAAAGAACCCAGATGTCCCTCAACAGAGGAATGGATATAGAAGATGTGGTATATTTACACAATGGAATACTACTCTGCAATTAAAAACAATGAATTCATGAAATTCTTAGGCAAATGGTCAGAACTGGAAAATATCATCCTTAGTGAGGTAACCCAATCACAAAGGAACACACATGGTATGCAGTCACTGATAAGGGGATATTAACCCAGAATCTCGGAATACCCAAAACACAATTCACATATCAATTGATTTCCAAGAAGAAGGAAGGAGAGACCCCTGGTCCTGGAAAGACTGGATGTAGCAGTGTAGGGGAATACCAGGACAGAGAAGATGGAGGGGGTTGACTGGGGAACAGGGGCAGGGAAGAGGGCTTATAGGACTTTCGGGGAGGGGGGGACGGGGAAAAGGGAAATCATTGGGAATGGAAATAAAAAAATAAAGAAAAAAAACCCAACCAATGTCTGGGGCCTTTGACCACACACACACACACACACACACACGCACACGCACACGTACACGCACGCACACACACACACACACACACACACGCACAGCAGCACACATACACACAGCAGCACACTGAGTGGTGTCACACAGGCAAGCTGCTCCTGCTGCTGGCTGCTCTTCAAGGTTCTGTGGACTCCCACAATTACAGCCGCACTAGCCTGTAAGTGCTGTTGCTTTTTAGCTCTAGAGTATATGGTGCTAATCGTGACTGACTTCACAGTTCTTCCTGGTAAAGTGTGGCGTGAACAGGTGTGAAAGTGTCCTTCTATGGGACTGAGATGCCATGGTGGCCTTAACACCTGCAGGAGGCCTCCAGTGCTGTGCTTCTGATGTTCATGTTTATATAATATTAACTTTCTTTTTTATTTCTTTGGAGATTATACCTGTTTAAAAAGTTTTTGGGGCTGGACAGAGTACTCAGCAGTTAATCAGACTTGTTGCTCTTGCAGAGGACCCACGTTTGATTCCCAGGCCCACATGGTGAGCTACAGCTATCTGTAAGACTACTCCCAGGGGATCTGATACTTTTTTTCTTCTGGTCTCTGTGGGCGTCAGGCACCATGCATGTGACACACATATACACATGAAGGCAAAACACCCACACACATAAAATAAATAAGTGTAAACTGTGACAAGGTTTGGCTGTCATTCACACATGTGCACCGGCCATCTGCCTGTGCTCAGCGCTGATGCTCCCCATGCCGCAAGCTCCAGAGGAAAGAAATTTTCAGTGTTCAGATTGGCAAAGAGATTGGCCATGCTTGGAGTTGTGTCCATATACACTGCTTCCCAGAACTTACTATTTTTCATGTTATTAATAATTAAGTTGTTTTATATAAAGGTACCTTTGCTGAACCATAAGATTCCCAGGTTAAATTTTTGTTTCTGGAACCTGGGAGAGCATTCAGCCTGGGATCAGTGTTTGGGTGGATTTACTAATGACAGGGCTTTCCTGTCAGTCAGGACCTGACAAGAGCAGAGGAGTTCAGACTTGGACTCCCAGGGCTCTCCAACTTCTCAGAAGCACAACACTAAGTCTCCTGGATCTCAGCTCACACACTGGAGCCTGTAGGATACTCAGCATGCAGCTTCACGAAAACAGGGCCTCCTGGAATCCCTCTCATGGTCTGCAGAACCCTCTCCTGCTCAATGGTTCTGTTACTGTTGAGTATTTATTCCGTTTGCTTTTGTTGTTTTTTTGGGGTAGGGTATCTGGATGTAGCTCAGGCTGGCCTTAGATATATCCTCCTGCCTCTAGAATGCCGTCTGTATAAGGCTATTTTCTACTTCCAACTATTTGTTCAAGTCATTTCTCAGCAGCAGTATTCATGTCCACAGTCTATGGATGGTTTGAGCCTGGGAGCAAAGTCTGTGTGTTCCTTCACCACGTCAACTATGCCTATATGTCACAGTCTCTTTGCTTTGTTTGTTTGCTTATATAGAGACAGGGTATCATGTAGCCCAGGCTGGCCTGGGCCGAGATTCTAGTGTCTATCTCTATACCTGTCTTGTTTTGCATTTTCTTTTTCCTGATTTGGGGAGTTGACACACAGGATTGTGAAGAGTGGGGAGTTTAACTCTGCAGGTGGCCTGGTAGAGGGAGTCTCAGTTCAAGTCCAGAGGCAGTTTGCTGGCAAAACTCCGTCTTTCCAGACAGGGTTTCTCTGTGTAGCCCTGGCTGTCCTGGAACTCACTCTGTAGACCAGGCTGGCCTCAAACTCAGAAATCTGCCTGCCTCTGCCTCCCAAGTGCTGGGATTAAAGGCGTGCGCCACCACCGCCCGGCTAAGGTTGGTATTTTTATATTGCAGCCTCTGTTGTTGGCTGAGGTCCATCTAGTTCAGCAGGACAATTTTTTTTTTGCTTCTTCTTTTTTATTTATTTTTTCCCCCGCCCCTTCCCATTCTCCCTTTTGTTCTGGACCCCGCTCGCTCCAGCCCACAGGTTCTTTATTTGTTTCTCATTACGGATGGTTGTGAACCACCATGTGGTTGCTGGGATTTGAACTCAGGACCTCCAGAAGAACAGTTGGTGCTCTTAACTGCTGAGCCATCTCACCAGCCCACAGGACAATCTTTTAACTATAACTCTGCTGATGCAAATGTTAATCTTTTTTTTTTATACCCTCACAGCAACTTCTAGCATAGCGTTTGACTAAATATCTGATAAAGTTTCCCAACCAAGTTGGCACAAACAATCATTGAACCTGCCTTTAGTTCTGAGCACCCTTGGAATGCCACTGCATTCTGTGGCTTTATAGATGATGAGTTGTGTGAGTCACTGCCTGAGACCCAGGCATCTCTCTTCTTACCCCTGGTGCCAGTGGTGTGCAGCCTGGAGGGGGAGGCCACCTTGTAAGGAAGGGTGGCTACTGGCATTGTGATGTGTAAAAGGCACAAGGCAGTGTTGGGTGACCCTGGGAGCTGGACCTCCATGGACCATGGACAACCTCTCACCAGTGTACAAGGGCATCCTGATTGAAGAGTCTACAGAGCAGCCTGGGGAGGAGCTGAGCAGTGATGAGTGGCTTATTGAGTAATACTTGGCTTTTGGGTTAAGCTCATTGTCACAGGAGAGGTCTAGAGTCTGCACTCAGCGGTCATGTTGGGAGTGTGGCCAGGCTAGGGGGCTTAGCTAGGCTGGCCATTGCTTCTGGCAACATTTGATGCTTGCTTGCTTTTAGGATGGTCTGGTGGCCCAAATTTGGGCTTTCTCTGTTTACAACCGTGTAAACGAGGAGGTGTGGCCGGCACCATAGACCGTATGCTTGCCTGTTGTTGGGGTGATTTAGTGGCCCACATTTGGGCATTCTCTGCTGATCCTTTAACCATTTCCCTTTATTCAGTATTTACCATGAATGTTGGCTACCTAGGAAACCCTCTCACCCTGCTGTGCTTGGACTTTATTTTTAAGCCAATCTTAAATCTTTTTTACATTATTTGTGTGTGTGTGTGTGTGTGTGTACACATGTGTGTGAAGATATTTGTAAAGACAGTGTTCTCCTTTCATTATAAGGGTCCTAGGGGTCAAAATCGGGTCATCAGGCTGGACAGCAAGCAACAAAAAAGAAAATATATTCAAAATATATTTCAAAATATATTTATATATCTGCTGAGCCATTTTGTTGGCCCCCCCTTTTTTTATGCTGAATTTATTCCCGTGCCATGAGTTTTTGTTTCTTCAGTTTCTTCTGGGATCTTTTTCTTCTGCACAGTCTCCTCTTCTGGCTTTGGAACGATCTGTTCCTTCTCAGTGAGGATCATCTCACGTGGCAGGGCGAGCTCATGTGTGGATAATCCGGCCATGAGCTCTGCAGGTTCGTTGGTGCATCTTAGGTGCCTTGTTCACCTGGATGTGTTCAGTGACTAGAGAATCTACATCTAAACCCTGAAGTTCAGCATGACTCTGCATTTTTAAGCACATGCAGCAAAAATTCAGCACTCTTTTTTGGCCATTGTCCCTGTGTCCATCCGCACTGTTTGTCCTGGGCACACCTACAAACTCCACCATTACCCCGCTGGAATGACACACATTGCTTCTTTAAAGTGACATCCTTCAGATACTTGGTGACTTTGCGGATATGCATACCCTTGATGACTTGGGCAGTTTCCCAGGTGTTCTTAAAGTGTACACGAAGGTTTGAACCTCTTGATTTGCATGATTTTGTGGGGTTTTCTGGGTCAAGAGAGTAGCGAACCATCTTTACAGGTCACCTCTGACCGCTTACAGGAAGAGCTTGTTGGCCCTTTAAAGCCAATCCAGGCATCAACTAAGACAGTGACCCTTGAGGTCACTTTCTCTTGGGTTTGGGACCTCACCCTTCATGGCTCTGGCTTTACTTTGTCTCACATAGGCTGCTAGGAAATGGCAAGAATTGTCTTTGAAACAAGAAGAAAAGTCCATGTTTAGACTTTGGGACATTTGGAGCTAGGATTTGTTGATCCCACCAAGTGAGAATAAGGTCAAGTTTGAAGTAAGCTTTATTAAATACTGGTCGAGACAGTAGACAGTGCTCAGGTCCATTCCTGGGATTCTCATAGAATGGCCATGAATTAAATGTTAGTCTGATGCTTATGAAGGCAAAACCCACAAGGCTGTGCACTATTCACCTTCGTCAAGTTGTGGGCAAGGATACATCCTGATGTATTTATTGTCCATGTAACTCTTCCTACAGGATCTATATGTATATGTAACTCCTGTACAGGATAAAGCATATCCTGTATAGTTGGGGCAACCAACCTTTTTTATAAAGGTGAAAAGTCATGGTTTGTCTTCTTACATGAACAACAGCCCCCAGTATTCCAGGAAGTTGTCTGTCCTTGGGCAAGTGGGGCTCCTAAGCACAGCAATTTAAACTTAAAATCTACTTTTAGCTCTCACAGACTGGCCAGTACTGCTTTTCTCTCTGAAAATGTTCCTTGCCTGCATGCTACTTTAAACTACATGCCACTATATAAACTGATAGCATGACCACTCCATGGTATAGTTAAGAGAAAGGTTATCATTGTAGTTATGAGGGAGAGAACAGTCAGAGGCATCTGGAAGAGTTCAGAACAGAGAGAGAAAGAGGTAAACTGGGCATGGCTAGCTATCTGGGTGGGGTGGGGGGAGTAAGGGATGGAGAATAGAGAAATCACAGGGAGAGAAGCAGGAGCAGGAGAGAGACAGAACAGCCAGGTCATAAGAAGGATGAGGAGCCTGGGGAGGAAGGAGTCACCCAGGTTGTTAGCATGAACTTGAAATGCTGACAGGCACAATAGGATATGTTAATTGGAGAACCATAGGGCCATTTTTTGCTGAGGTAAGGAAGTGACCTCTTTTAGTAGAACGGGCTTTACCAGTTACTGAGGAATGCTGGCTGACTTCCAGAAAGCCTCCTATAGTCCAGGTTGAGCTGGGTCTAGATTCCATTTTGGACATGTCAGTTGGCTTTCCCTTTTTGGGAGCAACCACCTGCTGCATGAGAGTGTGAAGAGGGTGGTTCTAATAGCCTAGAGGCACTGCCATGTTTACCTAACACTTGGGGCAGGGGGTCAGTGGCCAGGGTGAAGGCAGGAGCTGTCTCTCTCCCTCCCCCCCCCGCCCCTGTCTAAATGCCCTTATGCTGGTCATGGAAAGCAGCAAATGATTCACTTGCAAGATTCTGTCAGGACCATTCCCTGGGTTTCTTGTTGTCATGAGCAAGAAGATAGATATTCATAGTTAGTATAACAAAAGTTATACATTATTATGTTGGGTTTGGGATGGAAGCCAAGAAAACTCACTTCAGAGACAGAAGCTAAAAATGAAAGCTTTATTTTCTGTGGCACAGGGAGGCAGGCAGCTGGTTTTCAGGATCTGCAACCCTGAAGGGGGACGGACAACATTTTTAGAGGGTGGGAACAGAAATGAAGGTGGAGCAGGATACACTGTTGCATTGACACAAGGGAGTAAACAAGGAAGTTAAAGTAGGTGACTGGTCCTTATCCGGGTCCGTGTGTGAGCTTTGGCAGTCAGGTCCCCTCCTGGACTCTGGTCCAGAATTCAGAATGATGAGGGAACAAAGGGGCGGGCAAGCTGCATGTAGTCAGTTAAGTCAAGACAGGCAGCACGTTCACTATTTGTGCGCTTTAGTTTAGATGATGGGGTAACAGCATCTTCCCTCTGTGCATCCTTTACTGGTTAACACACAAACATGAAGCATCTGAGGAGCAGGGTAGGGTGCTTCTGGGGCCTGGGAACATGAACTCGACTCCGGCCTTGCCAGCAAGATGCAACTTGTTCCTGAGGTGGACTCAGTGAGTCTCCTAACAATCATGCTGAGGGTCCTCACATAAGGTTCACACTCTACATTTCTAACTACCTGAGTCTATCTTCCCCAAGGTTGCTCACCTGTGCGACGTAGCTTAGCGCAGGATCAGGTCCAATCTACAACCGAAGTCAGGATCCCGAAGGAGACTTTCCAGCCACAGGGTAGATCAAGGTGGTGTCTCTCCAGATGTGCAAAGAAGAACATTGCTCTTGGTCTCTGCTTATATACTGTGCAATGGGTCTCATGGGGTTCTAGGACTGTGTCAGGTTGTCTTGAGTGAGTGATGTTACTGGGTTCTGGTAATCAGGTGCAGCCTTGGGTGTAGTAGATTCCTGACTAAGGGATGTTTACTTGTCTAAAAGGCATTTTTACAATGCTTATAACACCCACCCAATGCTAGCCCCAGCTAGATTTGGTTGTTGGATTTTAAAGGCTTGTAGAGAAACACCACCTATAAGAGTGTGCTACACAGTTTGAAATGTTTACAGAGAAAATGTCTTGATAAAGGATGCACATAGAGGCTCATGCCGGCGGGAGGCTGGACACCATTGTGGTTTACTTTGGAAGATCTCAGCCTGGGTGCTATTGTATTTGGTCAACAGGTGATATGTTTTGAGACAGGGTCTCACTATGTAGTCCAGGTTGGCCTTGAACTCATCACAGCCCTCTTCCCTCTACCTCACAAGCATTGGGATTACAGGTGTGAGCCACCATACCTGTGGTGAGGGTCTTTCTCTTTGTGGTGCTGCAGATAAAACCTAGAGCTTTGTACATGTAAACATGGCATCACTGAACCATGTGTTTGTGAAACAGGGCCTTGATATGTTGCCTGGGCAAGGCAGTCTCCTGAGTGTTAGAATTTTAGGTGTATGCCACCAGACTCTGCTAAAGTACATAATTTGGGGCTGGGGAAATATATGTCTGTTCTTCTAGAGGACCCAACTTCAGTTTCTAGCACTCACTTAGCGCCTACAGCTATGAGGAAAGAGTAAAACCACTGAACTGAACTACTCCATGGGTAGAAAGAAAGCTTTATTGGGGAAATTCAAGATTGCTATGGTTATCTCATAGAGCATAGCAAAAGACTGGGAAAGCATCACCAGTTTTTTAAGAGAAGGGTTGGGAGAGATCCTGGAAGTTAGGGTAGGGAGTTCCTGTTGGTCAGGACAGCCTGGGAACTAGAAGGGTAATTTGATATGTGTTGCAAGTATGTGTTAATAGGGAACTAGATTCTGTATTGCCTTCAGGGACATACAAGGGCAGAGAAGGGCAGTGGAGACTTTTCCTGACAAACAGAAGCCTGCCTCACAGATTCTGAGGAGCTCTGCCTTTAGGGCTTTGTCTGCCCACTAGCAGCTGGCGTGTTTAGTTTACTTGGTCAGAGTGCAGCCTGAGCTAACCCCAGGCTGTCATTTTGGGGAACCCACTTTAAACTTAATGGCACTGGTCTGTAACTCCAGTTCCAGGGGATCTGACACTTTCTGGCCTCTGTGGGTATTGTATACGTATGGTGCACAGACATACACACAGGCTAAAGACCCATACACATAAGCTTTTTAAAAAGTTTAAATTACATAATTTGATTTTGTCCCCCTCCCCTTTCCTTACTTGATATAGTAGTAGGTGTGATGTTGATCTGTCGCGCTTCCTTATGTTCTCAGTTAGTGCACAGTGTGAGTGTAGAAACTGTCATTCTCCACCAGCCTGGGACACCTTACACCCTGTCTCAAGCAAAGAAGTAAGAAACCTTCCCCTGTTACCTCAGGCCCAATTGGGGAAATGGCCAATGGTTAAATTCTCACATGGTTGGTTGGATTTCTCTCCTGTAGCTCCTATGTCCCATCCTTCTTCCCCAAATCATGGCAATTTTCTGTCTCTCCTCCTCTCTCCTGTGTCCTAGCCCATGGAAATCTAAGGGTTCCACCTTGTCTCTCTTTGCCCAGCCATTGGCCGCTGACATCTTTATTGATTGATCAAAAACCAATTGGGGACAAGTACCTTCAATGTTTGAATACACAGGTTCCTGATTAAAGCAAAACATTAAAACCAATATCCAACACAGGAAAGGAATGAGATCCTTTAGTAAAGTCAGGGGTCTGAAAGGGGCCATGTTATCTACTGACCAGGGGCATTGAGTTCCTCGAGGCACATTTGATCTTAGCAATCAGGATATCTAATTTCTTCTTCTTGTTTCTTCTCTGCTCACAACTACCTAATAAACTGTGATCAATAACAACCAGCAACAACCTACAGCAACCAATATCCAACCAACAACCCACCAACAAACGACCTCACCTCTCGACCCCAGCATTTATATACCCTCTGAAAAGTTCCCCGAATTCCAAATATCACACAGTTGCAGAAACTATCTGCAGCTGGCAAAATCACACTTCTGCTAGAGCATAAGACAAATCATAGTCATAGCCCCACACCTGGGATTAAAATGAAAACAGATTTTTGTAATATTTCTGTGTTTTTTAATGAAACCAAAATTTCAAAATTGTCACTACAGTGTATACCATCATGGTTGGCTACAAACCACCCTTTGTAAAAAGGGTCTTCCTCCTCAGCTCCTGTTCTGCCCCACAATCCTGAGCTGAGCCTTCCGCCTTCTTGCAGGGTAATATGATTGATGTCTGTGTCCTCTTGCAGGCTATAAGTTCCAAGAGTACATGATAACCATTTGTTGTCTCTTTGCCCTTGTGGTGAACACAGTATGTGCTTCCAGGAGACACTCAGCAAGCTCTCATAAACGAGTACTTGAGGGGTCCTTTCTGAGCTCCGTGGTCCTGATTTTCGCCCCATCTAGACCTTGAGATTTGAGGAACCCAAATGCTGTAGTATGTCTGGAGGCCCTGTCATGCAGCTGTATTCTCTCTCCATAGGACACTGGATGGGAACGCCTGCCTCCCCCAGGTACATGGCTGGGCCCCGCTGCAGGTGCTCCATGGAGATGCTGATGCCGACGCTGATGTCCTCTTCCCTGTCAGTGGAGTGGGCTCCTATGGTGCAGCAGGTGGGTGCCTCCTGTCTTCTCCAGTAAGAGCATCTGTTCCAAGAATCAGAGGGGGGTTTTGAGCTATCTGTACAGGTAGGAATAGGTAGGAGCCCCCAACAGTTTGTTGCTAAAGTTGGTCACATCAAAGTTAACCACAACTAGTGACCATTATTTTGCACCTTAGGAGATGGGAGAAGCCACCTGAACTCTGTAAATGCCCCATCCAGCACCCGTGCTTCTCTTTCCGTGTGTGCTTCTCTTTTTGTGTGTGCTTCTCTTTCCGTGTGTGCTTCTCTTTTTGTGTGTGCTTCTCTTTCCGTGTGTGCTTCTCTTTCCGTGTGTGCTTCTCTTTCCGTGTGTGCTTCTCTTTCCGTGTGTGCTTCTCTTTCCGTGTGTGCTTCTCTTTCCGTGTGTGCTTCTCTTTCCGTGTGTGCTTCTCTTTCCGTGTGTGCTTCTCTTTCCGTGTGTGCTTCTCTTTCCATGTGTGCTTCTTTCCGTGTGTGCTTCTCTTTCTGGATGTGCTTCTTTATGGGTGTGCCTATTTGGTGATGGCTTCAGAGATGTGCAGCTAATCTGAGAGCATTCCTCAGTTCACCTGCAGCCTGTGGTCTTCTAGCTTCATCCCCTTGGGTCTAACATTCTTACTTTCTTTGTCCTTACCTTTAGCTTCAGTGGCTGCTTGTTAAGTTGAGGAGTATATTAGCTTGTTTTCTCTTGCTGTGATAAACACAATGACCAAAAGCAACTTATAAAAGAATGAGTTTATTTTGGCTTCCAGTTCCAGAGGGTTAAGAGACCATCACAGTGGGAGGCATGGCAGCAGGTATGTATGACAATCAGAGAAGGAAACTGAGAGCTCCCATCAACCACCATAAACAAGGTGCAGAGAGAGCAAACTGGTAATGGTGTAAGCCCACCCCTAGTGATGTCCTTCCTCCAGTGAGGCTGCACATCCCCACAACCTCCCCAAACAGCATCACCACTGAAGACCAAGTGTTAAGTAAATGCCTGCAGCTATGGGTGACAGGTCTCATTGGAGCCAGTACAAGGAGTGACAGTCACATACTGCTATGATCTGATATGGTAGGCTTTGGAGCCTTCTGGGAAGGCAGCTTTACTCTTGACAGTCAAGACTCTGTGGGAGCTGATGGGGTTGCATCATGTGCCCAGCCCAACTATAGGGTCACATGACATTCAGAGTTCTTTGTTCAGCATTTATCTTTTCTGCTATGTACATGGTGCTAGGCCGTGGGGGATCTGAAGGGAAATCCTACCTGATGCCTTCCTCCATTTTCATAGTTTTATTTTAATTATTTTTTTTCTTGAGACTGGGTTTCACTGTGTAGATTTAGCTGGTCTAGATCCTACTATGTAGACCAGGCTAACTTCAAACTCACAGAGATCGACCTGCCTTTGCCTCCTGAGTGCTAGGATTAAAGGGAGATAGCCTTTTAAATCCTTTAAAATGTTGTGTGTATATTTGTGTCTATATGTGGCTATCTGCACGTGAAGGCACATAGTGTAAGTGCCTATGGTGGCCAGAAGAGGGTATTGGATTCCCCGGCACTGGAGTTATAGGCAATTAATTGTGAGCCACCAGATGTGGGTATTGTGAACTGTGAACATAGGTCCTCTGGAAGAACAGCAAGGGCTCTTAACCATTCACCAAACCATCTCTTTAGCTCCATATTCAAGTCTTTTAAAATTACATTTACTTGTGTATGTATTTTGAGTATGAGTGTGTGGAGATGTGTCACTGTGCATGTGTGGAGGCCAGAGGACAACTTTCCGCAGTCACTTCTTCCTTTCCAGTGAATGGATTCCGGGGGTTCACACTGGGGTCATCAGGCTTGGCAATAAATGCCTTTATGTACTGAGCTATCTTGTCAGCCTAGTAGTTTTTATTTTGGGACAGTGTTTCACTAAGGCCCCTCATGTTGCCTTTCAACTAGCTGTCTTCCTGCCCCAGCCTCTCAAGTGTCTGGGTTTATGCTAACAGCCATGGCTTGGGGCTGTTTCTTTAATTACCAGTGTGAAGGAGAAATAGATAGACTGTGTCTTCCAAATGCTTCCATATCCCTAGTTTACCTGTTACTTCTTGCCAGGCTCCTCAACAAGCCTGCACTGGCTCCTTTTGTCTGTGTTTCTGTCTGTTCTTTTATCAGCCTGAGCAGATATGGAGAACAGTCAGATTACATCATTACCATGCTCTGGCCCTCTCCCTGCACTCGGGATAGTTTGCTGTTGTTACTGTAGCCATTAAGCAACCTGCAAGCATCGGCAGCCTTACTCCCTCTCATTCACACCTTCCCGCTGCACTCTGTATCCACCTGCTGCTTCTCTTGCTCGCTCACCCCCTCCCCTCCTGTACCTGAGGTCATCCCTCAGGTTGTAGCTTAGATGTCACCTTTTTTTTTCTTTTTCTTTTTGAGGCATGGTCTTGCTCTATATCCCTGGCTGGTCTGGAACTCATTATGTAGACCAGGCTGGCCTTAACTTGTGGCAGTCCTCCTGCCTCTGTCTTCTGAGTTCTGGAACTAGAATACTTGGCTTTCTTGACAAATAACACTTTTTAAAAAATGCCTTTTTTCCCCACTGCTCCCTTCTTGGACAGGTCAGGTTTCTTGTCCCCCACGGTGTAACACTGAAAAGCTGTCTTCATTGTTCTGATGGAGATATTGTGTATAACTAGACAGTGCCTGTCCTTTCTAGTCTGTGAGATTCACAAGTCCAAGGCCATGCCTGTCTTCCACTGTTACTGAGTTTGACACTGGTCAGGTCTGAGCCCTCAGTTAGCACCGTAAGTAAACTCCTGCTGGGTGGATGAACGATGGTTGCAGGTGGTGGAGAGAGGCTGCAGGGCAAGGATGCATAGCGCTGGAAGAGTGACACCCACACAGGACACAGGGCAGACAGAGGCAGGAGAGCCAGGACATCAGAGGGGCACACATGTAATTCAGTGAGCCTGCCTGCTGAAGTGAGGAGGGCTCAGCTCAGTGCTGAGCAGATGCTTCTCTTACTAGCTCCGTGATCCTGGTAAGTCAGCTAAGCCCTTGGGGTCTGTGTCTTCATCCATGAAGTTAGGATAATACAGACTGGGGGTAGAGTCCAGTGGTAGAGCATTTTCCCAGCTCCTGTGTTCTATCCCATCACCATACATATAATAAAAGATGCCAGTGGCTGTTCATGTTCTGTGTGTCAGCACAGATGCTGGCTATGTGTATGATGTCTGTCTGTCAGCCACACAGAGGGGCCAAGTCATTGCTGCATCTGGAATGACCTTTATTACAGCCATGTTGGACTCAGTCGTGGCTGAATTTCAGCATTGAGGATGACTGAACTGAGGTAGCCTCCTGCTGAAGGATCCTTAGAAGACACTGAGTCTTCTAACCAGAAATTAGCACATGAGCAGAGTGAGGAATAATTTAGTGATACTGGAGAGTTTGGATATTGTGCTTGTCAGTTCCTGTTACTGTAACAAAATTCTTGGAGACAATCAACTTATAGGGAGGAAAGGTTTATTTTGGCTCACACGCTCAGAAATTTCATTCCATGTGAGGCAAAGCACCATGTTTGGGAATGCAAGAGAGAGGAAGCTGATTACCTCATGGTGGCCAGGAAACACAGAGAGCTAGGAAGGGACTCGGGTCCCAATATATGATTCTTCAAGGCCACATCTTCCAGTGAACCAGGTCCTGTCTCTTAGAGTCTTACGGTGGCACCATGAACTAGGGATTAAACATGGGCCTTTGCTAGGAACTGTAGCAGATTCACCTGACTCTGGTGGGTGGAGAGCAGGTGCCCCTGAGCTAAGAGTCCAGAAGGAAGTAGGATCATAAGGCCCAGGGGTTTTGAAAGTGCAGGCAGCTGTTGGGCCCAGGGAGGTCTCAGTAGAACTTCCTGATGAGGTGGGATTTAGGGCTGAGATTTCAGCTAAACGAGGGTGTTTGAGAGTTGTCATTTTGAGAGGTAAGAGTATACACTACACTTGGTAGGATTACCCAAAGGTGCAGGGGCCAAAGAGCCTCTGGTGCTCACATATGTAATCCCAGGCCTCAGGAGGTAGAGACAGGATTGTTACAAATTTGAGGACAGCCCAAGCTACAGAGTGAAATCTTATCTCAAAACCACAACAATATAAAATTTATGTCAAATAATTGTTAAAATGTTGTATGATAGACCAGACAAGTACAATAGGCACATGTTTGTAATTCCAGCAGTCAGAAGACTGAGGCAAGAAAAGCTTGACTTAGAGGCCAGCCTGGGCTACATAGGGAGACCCTGTCCCCAAACAGAGCAGAGCAAAGCACAGCAAAACAGGAAGCAAGGCCCAGAGAGGCTGAATGGCTGGACTGCAGTTGAGGAGCAGGGCCCTGCACTGTAGCCACCATCTGCACCCGTTAGCCTCACTGCTAGGTAGCAAGGACAGGAGAGGTAGTCACTTGATTTCCCAGCTGATGCTTCACAGTCCCAGGATGGAAACTAAGCTCATGCCCTTAGGTTACTGGAGCCAGTGGGACTTGACTGGGTGGGAAAGGATTTGTCTTCTCCAGACTCACATCCCTTAAGGCTAGCAGAGGCAGACGCAGAGGCACAGAGGGTTGCCTGACTCAAGTTTCCTGAATGAGCAAGGGTTCCCCTGAGTGATACAATCTTCCTGGACATCCAGTCCTAGGTCTGCAGGTTTGCACTTTTTTTCTGGAAGGAGGCCTGAGCAGCAGCTAATGCGTCTCCAACAGTCAGTAACATTCTTTGCCTGTTCTAGAGATTCATGGCCTCACTTCCTTTCCCAAATGCTTAGTGGCTTTTGGCTTAGTAGAAAGAGTCAGACTTCGCCAATGATGAGACACTGCTGCCCTCTAGTGTCCACTACAAGCAGGAACAATTCGTTTAACAAGAAACCCGATTCTGCTGTGGGCTGGCGATTATGGACTTCGGGAGTAACTTCCCTTGCTTCAAGTTGGTTTTTTTTTTTTTTTTTTTTTTTTTTTTAAACAACAAGCAAGGTACATGTATCAACTAGTGCTGAGTCTTAATGATGCCTGCTCGAAAGAGAAGGGTAGAAGATGAAGCCTGTGTGTGGGTGGGAAGGGTTTAAAGGTAGGCCAGCTGAGCACATGGTAAGGAGAAATGGAGTTGAAAATAAAGCCTCACCCTCTCTGCGTGACTTCTGCAGATGCCCCTGTGGGAAGTTTGGAGAATGGAACAGGAATAGAGGACCACATAATCCCAGAGCCTGGCCTTCGGTACAGGTCAGTATCAGGACACCACGCCCATCAGTGGATTGGGGCATGCTGTTTCTCATTTGAAGATAGGTGGTACCTGTTGGAGTTGAAGACTGAGGCCTACTCTCATATCTGTGCTCAGATGCTCAGCTGCTGGCGTCATGGGTGACCACTCACCTTTATGGTACAGGATCCGAGCTGGGTGTCCCCTTAGTGGCAGAGCACATGTACAGTGTGCAAAAAGCTCAGGGCTCCATCCTCAGCACAGAAGGGAGAGGCAGCAGCCATCAGACCTCACTTGCACGCCCCTGTCCTTGCCAGAGCTCTTTGGCCTTACTGAGTATCTCTGGCCCAGCCTTCCTAGTTAAAGTCTGTTAGTAGTTGATAATGGTGCTTACCAGCTAACCATCATTACCAGTTAAGTGATGTCTAGGCCGTGGGGAAAGAGGTACTAGTGTTGAGTAATTAGTGTATTGCCTGGCAGCTTGTAAGTGCAGAAGGATTTTCTCTTTCACATTAAAAACAAACAAAATAAAATGGAAAACTAAGTTGCCAGTGTCACCGTTGCTCTCAGGGGACATCGCCCTCGTCCCCCAAATGTCACCTCATCTCTGTTGTTCTTGTTTCCTCCTCTCTCTTCACAATTTTAACTTGGTGTCCTGAAGTTAGCCATCTGTGTGCTCTACTTAGCTTCCAGGTAAGGGGGCCCTGGCTGCCCCACACCTTGCTTGGTGTTGTGTCACCCAGAAGAGACAGGATTCTGAAAATGACAACACATGAAGGGCCTGACAACACTGAGCCCAGTCTCCTAAAGGATGGTGTTACTATGCCCTTCCGGGACCTTACTCCTTTCTTCTTGTGTTTTTGAGCCGTTTCCAAATGCAACAGTGGTCATGGAATGTGAGCCTCAGCCATGGGGTCTCCCTGCTGCTTATGGACAAGCCAGTGCTATTGTTCACATTAGAAGTTGATTGTAGATATGCACACAGTCCAGTTACTTGCAGTCATTATTCTCTCTAAGCCTCTTTGAGCACCAGCCCTGATTATAGGGATGCTGGAGCCTGTTGTCATGACATTTCTATATCCATTGATTAATGCCTGGTTCTGTTTGTCCTCATTTAAGGGCATCTTGTTTAGAATCTACAAGAGATGTAGCTCAGCTGTGGGAGAATGCTTGCCTAGCATGCATAGAGCTCTGGGTTTGATCCACAGCACTCTATAAAACTGGGTGTGGTGCTTGGGAAGTGAAGGCAGAAGGATCAGAAGTTCAAAATCATCTTTTGCCACATCTCAAGTTCCAGCCTGGGATCCATGAAAAACTATCAGAAACAAATACTGTTACTAGTTAACATTGGATAGTGATATTCCATGCTTATCTGAGTGAAGCTTATATAATATTCGGGGTACTTGTACCAGGAACATGGACCTGGGACTATTTAACTAGGAAAAGTGACAGCACAAATCACAAGAATGTGAAAAAACAGACCACTGAGAGGATATGTGTTCACAGCTACAGGAGTTGGAACAGGAAGGCAATGGTTTCTCGTCTGACCCTAGCTGTACACATGCACATTGAGTGACTCAAACTTTGCCTTACAAAAGGTGTTTGACTTGGTTTTGCAGTTAGCAGTAAAGTTCAGACACCTGTTGGGGCAGCTGCATTGTTATCCCAGTAGATTCCGGCGAGTGTTGTGAACTCTGAAGTTATGTTTTGGGATGAGTGTAACTTCCTTCTGTCTACTTTCTCCCAGTAGGGAAGCCAGTTCTCCAGGCCGAGGAAGTCCTCTGAGCAGCTTGTTACCTTCTGCCTCAGTGCCTGAGTCCATGACAGTCCGTAAGTACTCTCTGAGGCTGGCGTGTGTGCCAGCAGTGCATCTGCACTTATCCTGTATGGGTGTGCGCTTTGCAAGCAGGCGTGCAGTTAGTGAGTGTTTACTTTCAGTGCACCTGATGGTGGTATCGCTGTAGGCTTCCAGACTATGGCTAGATTGTGGTGCATGGGGATGAGTCTGCTAAAGGTTGCAAGGAACCTTCTGTGCCTTGTAGTTTCTAAGCTACCTCCTGTGTGCAGCCGCAGTAAGAGACTCTTGTGACTTTCCTTGTTGACTCTGGACAAATCGGTTTTGCTGATTAGATAGTCTAATGACCAGGTGGTGCAAATCATTTCTAGCTCCAGCTCTAGGAGAAAGTATTAGAGACACAGCAATGAAGAGTGGGCGTGAATGGCCCATATTATACTTGTACAATACACACACACACACACACACACACACACCAGCAATTGTTTAACAAGATGAATGGCTCCATGACTGGGTCAGCAGGTGGGGATGGGGCTGTGCCCTGACCGGGTTGGCAGAGGGGCTAGGGTAAGACTCTATGGTCATCAGAGAGCTCTTCCTTTCCCTGACTAGCTTTTGTATTTGCTTTCTGAGCTCTAGCCATCTCATCCCTACCACTCATGGCAGGAAGGAGAGGGGCAGAGGGCAGGCTTTCTGTTTCTATATCACTTTCAGAGATCTATACTTGGATAGTGTAAAAATTACGCCTCTCTTCCTCATCAGCCTTTGGGTGAAAATTAGCATTTCCTTCAAACACCAAAGTGCAACAAACCCTGAGCCCATAGTGGTGATGGCAGATGGAGAGTGACTTCACCCAGAGAAGTTACAGGCCCCTCTAACAGCACCCTAGGATGTCATTTCTGCTTGAAAATACGTTAGTCCTCTGAGGTGACATAGAGCTTACATCTGGATCTCCACACCTGGACCTTTCTGTTTGCACCGGACGCCCTCCATAGTCGTGTTCCCTATGAGCTGAGGTTTCTCAGTCTCCTGCTCCAGTGTCCTCCTCCCCTGGCTGCAAAGCAGGAACTGCTAACGTGACATCTGTTGCTGTACAGGATGAAGATGGCCTGTCTGTTACCTTCTCCTGGTGGCCAGGCATGGTTCCCAGGGCCCTTCCCAGCCTCTCTCCAGTGTGGGGTATGGAGCAGGTGAACTGGTTCTCTGGGAGCTGCCTTGGATCTTGTGTCTGAGCCTCCCAAGCCATGTCCATTCCTGACAAAGCCACCGGCTTGGCCTCTTCCTTTTCCATGAGGACACTCTGGTGACACCTCTGTGACGAAGCCTGCTCAGTCAGTCAACAGGTTCTCCAGCGCAGGAGTGAGGATTAAAAAGAAAGAGACAATTAGACAAGACTGCAGCATGACCCCAGCCAGTTCTGAGACTGAAGGCAGGTTTAATAATTTCAAGTCCACTTTTTATATCAATTTAATTACATGCAGGAATTAAGATCAATAGTGGTACAGTAAGGAACAAGCAAGACAGTAAACGCAAAACCATCAAGGCAATAAGCAAAATTCTGTGACGGTTCTTACAAAGGGCTTGTCAGAATGACCAAAATACCTGAGCCTATTTCCTCACCCAAGCCCAAGACCTTGCCTGAAGCCTGCTTCTCAACTCGTTCCACCCTAAGATTAAAACTCCTGCCTTTACCTATTTCCCTATTATGCCTGACTGTCAGATTCCTGCTTGAAGTCCTTGTCCTTGGCCAATGTCAAGTTCCTGCCAGGCAGCACGGTACCCCAATAAGGCTCTCTACATCTACCCCTTGGTACCCCAATAAGGCTCTCTACACCTCTGAGCTGTGCCTGCAGCTATGACTCAGCCTGTTATATTCATCTCTCTTTTATTTTTTCTAGAAATTAATCATAGTTGTTTTGGTTATCTTTGGCTTGAGACCTATCAGGAATTCCCAGCCAACCTGAAGGAAAGGCCCACATTAGTGGGTCATTTGACTCTAGGTGTCTGGTAGTTATATGGGCTATGTGGAACAGTTGTGGGTGGGTGGGTGGTGGGGTAGCCTTTGTTTTCTGGGGGTGATTTGTCTACTTTGTTCCTGCAAGATAAGGAGCATGGTTCTTTCAGAAATGTGGTGGACGTTCCCTGTCTCCACCCACCCCTGCTTTATCTGTGAGAGGATAGGAAGGGTCGTCTGTGTAGCCCTATCAGTCTGATATAACAGGATTACAGACCGAGAAGCTTCTTTAAATTTCTTTTCCTGTGTGCTTGTGAGCATTGTTTCTTGCCTCGGTAGTGGCTGACCCTTAACTCCTCCACTTCTTGGTTGTTCATCCGGGATTTCCTGCACTGTCCCAATCCTTGTGTTCTCATTGGCAGCAGGACAGAGCCACCTGTTGAGTCTGTGCACCTGTGGCGACTTGTTTGCTCTTGGTAGCTGCTGTGAGGCCAAAGAAAGGTATCTTTTTCCCCTGCTACCGTCTTCTGTGCTCAGTGGGTAGCAGTCATTGATATTAGAGGCCTTGATAGGTCAGTGTGGATAAGTACCCTTGACCTTGGCCTACAGCTTGTATATATTTAATGTTCCCAGTGCTGAGGTTGGAGTCCAGGGCCTGGTGCATGCAAAGAAACATCCAACAACTGAGCTGCAGTACCAGCCTAGTCCCCAGGTCTTCACTCCTTCGCTCGCATAGGCGAATGTGGTCGCCAGCCTGGAAGGCAGCAGAACTCTGGTGGTCTTGGCTGAGTTTACAGGGTTTTAAAATGTTGCCTTTCTTTGTAAAAGGCAAGTGTCACAATCATATCTCATATTGAGTGCCCAGCAGTGCAGACCTCTGCACAGACAGATAATGAGGGCCACTGGAGGATGCCCTGTGTATCCTGTGAATGCCAGTGAGTTGAGAGTAGCCACTGCATGCATGCACACACATATACACACCCTGCACACTGAACACATAAGTGTGTACACACACAGAAAGTAAGGCCTACAGTGGTGCTCAGCATGTGGAAAGCACACTGAACGTTGGTCCTCACTAGCAGGCACTTAAGGTTGTGGCTGTCGACCTGTAGGAAGTCACCAGACTGTATGTTTCCCTACTACTTAGTAGATATTTCCTTTATATTTATGTCAGCTTTACTTCACTCGCCTCCTGTTTAAAAGCTGAGTGTCTGTCTGTACATTTGAATTAATGTTTTTGTTGGGATAGGTGATGTGAGCTGTGTTTAAGAAAGCATCCTTTTCCCATTGCTGGCTGTAAGCGGCATTGCAGCACCCTCACCACCAGGGGGCACTCTGGCACCCCGCTCACTAGTTTCAAACCAAGTTCTGTGTTGGTGTTGGGCTAGCAGTGGTGCTTACTCCTCTGGTGGGTTTGTGAAGGTTAAACAAGAAACATCCTCAAAAGAGTGTGTACATTACATTTTGAAAAGACAGATTGGGAAAATGTATCTCAGAGTTACACATGTTAAGTGTTCAGTAACTTGTAAGTGAGACTATTAGAACCCTTAAAGGATTCATTACTGGATAATTATTCCAAACACAGTGTCTAGGCCTCCAAATGGGCGGACATGATTTTTTGTTCTAATGGAGGCATCCCTACTGTTACAAGCCTCTGAAGCTCCCTTTCCTGGATGTGTACCCTTAATCTTCTCTAAACACTTGAACAGATATATGTCTTAGTTGGGGTGATTTCAACCCCAAGGGGATATGTGGCCATTCCAGGAGACTCTGGACTTCCCTGCCCGGCATGAGAGTGCCTTTGGCAAAGCATGACCGTGGTTATGCTAATGGCAGCAGGCTCTTTGCATGCCCAGTATCCTTGTGGGTGGGGGCAGGGATGCTGAAAAGCTTAGGAAAAGAACTGACCTATTTGAAAAGATAAGACTCTAGGGATGCTTATCACTCCTGTGGGTGTTTGCTGTCTCTTCTGCCCTGTCACCCCCGCTGTGAAGATGTCATGGCAGCTGCAAGTGTGGCAGGCTAAGCACCTGTGGGGCCCAGAATGGGTGGTCTGAGTCTGAGCACGCGGCTTCCTGCCTGGCGCCATTTGTCTTCCGTGAGGATGTGAATGTAGTGGGAACCCACCAGTGGACACTCATTGCGGTGCCTGTCACCTTTGTAACAGCTGCCTTTCTCTACTTTTTAATTAGTTTATTTGGGAGCTGAGAGCTGTCAAGCCTTCCTCCTGTTGTTGGTGGACAGTCCTTTAGTAGCACCAGGGGGCGCCATAGCCTGTCCTCTGTCCTTGCTGTCTGTTTTCCCCTCCCTTTGCATAAACCTTGGGGTTTTGCTTCTCAGTTGTGGGCTTCCAGTGCTGGTGCCTTATTTCAACAGTCAGGTGGGGTGGCAGAAGTGATGTGAAGCTATTTCCTGTAAGACTATCACCATAATGATGCCTTGCCCATGGCTTTTGGAGGGGAGGAGGGGAGTCTGGTCTCCTTTAGAAGGGAATATACTGCGAACTAGAAACTGTCTCTCCTTTGCTATCGTTGCTTAGCCACAGATATTTACATGGCCTTTGGATCCTGACCACTGCCTTCCCTTTCTTTCCTGGGGTTCAATGTGGTTGTCAGAGAAAGAGGGGAGACAAGCAACTTGAGTGGCTCATCCCTTTGTCATTTTTGATGTCAAGCTACGGCAGAGAGGGCAAGAGAAATACCCTTGGTTGTTCACTGGCCTTACTAAGCAGTCTGCTTTTCCCTTGATGTCTTGGGGAGGGATTCCCAGTCTCAGTGAGGCAGTCTGGCTCGTTGCCTGGCAACACTATTCCAAACACTGGGCAGTTTGAAAAATGAAACTAAGACGCACTATGGGAGCCAGTGGGGGGGGGGGGGGCTCAGTATTCAGTCCAGGGCTTGGCTGAGGGTTCAGTGGTGAGATTTTAGGATGAACAGGCCAAACAGTGACCATTAAACAGGTCACAGTCCAAGCCCTGTGTGCCTTAGTCACACAAACTGCCTCGTCAGTGCAGCAGTGATTGCTAACACTGGAGACTTGCTTTCCCTTCTGAATCTTGTTTCCTAGATTATGGCGACTGTCAGAAATTGGAAGGTTCCAGATATGATTTAGATTTCGGTTCTTCATAATTTGTTCATCCACTCACCAAATGTTTACGAAATGTCTGTCACATAGTGGGGGCACTGTTCTAGGTACTGGAGGAAGGGTGAGTCTCCATCTCTACTGTTTATAAACTCTGTGCCTTAGTTTCCCCCTCACTGAAATGCACAGGAGGAGGTTCCTGTAGCTGCTGTGAGGATTAAGGGAAGCACTCAGTGCCCAGCAAGTGATATCCTGAGCTCTCACAGCGTGGATCCTGCCCACAGAGAGGTCAAAGACTGGAGTGGGACATGGCAGACATGCACGGTATGAGGGGCAATTGGACAAGAAGGAAGGAGTCATATGGGAGTGGCATGGCTGTTTTGTCACCAGTGGGCACTAACTGCCTTCTTGTGACTTTCAGCCATCCACCTCTCTCAGGAACGCATCCTGAGCAGGAAATCCTAACAGAAGCCCTGAGGTTGTGCACTGTCACCCCATCCCAGTGCCTAAAAGCACCTTTGATCAGGTGCTGCAGCTGATACCACTGATGCCGAGAGTGGAGGGAGGAGGGGACAGAATCGTGTGGTGGAATCTGTAGTGTGACCTCAGTTCAGAGGGAGGGAAAGCTTTGTGCAAAGGTGTGGAAGGGCTAAAGAAGCCTTTGGAGAGATGGGGATACTTACTGAGAAGGGTGGGTGGGGTAACGAAGCAGCTTGAGAGAGGCCATTCCCAGCTGCACTACCATGGACACTGAGGGTGTCTACACCCTTGTCACTATTAGAAAGCATCAAGGAAATGCTTTTAGACAGCAGAAAGGAAGGGGGTTTTCACTGGAGTAGTAGCAGCATAGCCAGAGGGCATGGAGCCTGAATCTCACCTGACACCCTGCCCTGTCCTTCCAAAATTATTTGAGAAAAAGATGAACTGTTCTTAGAACCTATACCTTTCTGGTTTCCTGGATGTGGCAATATACATCTAAGTATCTTGTTTCAGATACAGCAGGAAAAAGAATCAGAGCCATTTCCCTGGAGTCGTGGCTGTTACTGGGTCCCAGCTAGCAATGACCTTTGTTTGAAGAGAGTGTCCTGTGACACTTCTGGTCCTTAGCACAGGAAACTGTTCTCTAGGAAGACCGAGCTCAGGGTCACTCTGACTAGACTTTGAGCAGACCCAGGTGGTTTAAAGTGTCTTCCTTTTCTCCTTATCATCCGAGTGGCCTGGCACTGTGGCTGTATCCACAACCTCTGAAGGTGAGCTGTGGGCAGGTCCCATTCTCACATACTGGACTGAAATATTCTCCATTGTGGAATACTTGGTGTGATGAGCTCTCTGAATTTGGGAAACATGTTGTTAGACTTTCTCACACACATCTGCTTGAGATCTTGACTACAGTGTGCCTCATACTCTCAATACCTGTCTCCTTCAAGGCAGACTTAAGGGACAAGTAGCGCTGAGTGTGGAGACTGCAGAGCATGGTGGGGCCCTGCCCTGCCCTGCCCTGCCCTGCTGCCTCCCTGTGTCTGCTGGTCTGTGTCAGCTGGATGATGCTGTGCATGTGCGGGGCTGGCTTTTAACCTAACTCGGCTTGCATGTTACTAAAGCTTGTGTGTGCTTTCCTGTGTGTATGCTTATGTGTGTGCACATGTCTGTTAGGCTAGAGGACAGTCTCAGCTCTTGTTCCTCAGTCATCCTTGTTTTACATTTTTTTTTTATTTTTTTGTGATTATAATTTAACTATGTCACTTTCTCCTTCCCATTCCTCCCTCCTATCCGTGACTCTTTCAGTTCATGGCCTCTTTGTTCATAATTGTTGTTACATGTGTATACACACACACACACACACACACACACACCTGAATAAATAAGTACAGCGGTTTAGTCTGTACTGTTACTTGCATGTGTGTTTTCAGGGCTGGCCATCTGGATGGATAAACAAGTGGTGTGCTCCTCCCCGAGGAAGACTCTCCCACTCTCAGCATTCTTGCCCTTGCCTGTGGTTCTCAGGATGGGGTTGAGGCCTATTGGGCTGTCTCTCGCCCACATTACTATGTCTACCTCATTTTCTGAGACACGGTCTCGTATTGACTTGTCAAGTAGCTAGACTGGCCATGGAGCGTACCTCAGGATTTCAAGTGTTTTCTCCTCCTCTGCACTGGGATTCGAGCCCACCATCACTCTTGCCTTTGCTTTCGGGAAAGGCCAGTAGCAGCTCATCCTCAAATCCTCACTGACAGATAAACATTTAGGATAAAGTAGACTTTTGTCTCCTAGAAGCAGAGGTGACTCAGTGTAAGATGTGCTGAGTTAATGATGGAAAGCCAAGGGGCCAAGGTGATGGAGATGGCCACGTCCGTGGCTCTGAGGACCATTCCCAGAATCCCTTGAGTGCATCGGTATGGCTGTCATCACAGTGATGAGCCATATTATTGGAAGTGGAGTAATTACCCCGGAGAAAGGAGTTTGCAAATTTCCCATGGTGTTGGTGTTTAGTCAGTGACTGAATGGAGAACTTGGGAGCTGACCTTATTGCATAGAGAGCTCAGCAGTGGGCGTCCTGTCAGCCCTGCGTAGGTGTCGATGAAGACTGATTACGTCCCCCCCCCCCCCGTCTTCTCTAGTGTTCATCCGCTCTGGGGACTGAGCAGACATCTCAATCAAAGCAGCTGGAAGGAGGATGGAGGTTCAGAAGTGACTGTATGGGGGGCTGGAGAGATGGCTCAGCTGTTAGGAGCACTGACTGCTCTTCTGAGTTCAAATCCTAGCAACCACATGGTGGCTCACAATGAGATCTGATGCCCTCTTTTGGAGTGTCTGAAGATAGCTACAGTGTACTTATATATAATTAAATAAATCTTAAAAAAAAAAGAAGTGGCTGTATGATGCCTGCTGCCTTCTCTGGGGACTGAGATGCTTGGCTGGCGCACAGTTGTTTTGCTTATCCCTGGCCAATATTGTTGCTCAGGCTGTCTTGGCAAAGACATTAAGTAGCACTGGCAAAGTAAGATGGGATTTGTGTTTGAGACCTAATCCCTGCCATTCAGGTACTCTGACTCTTTGCCCTCCCTTTCTAGATACTGCATCACCTAGCCCAATCTTCATCCTCAGGCTTTTTAGTGATTCCTCCCCTATCTGCTCATGTCTGTACCTGTTTGCTATTTGTCTGCTGGATTTTCCTCACATGCCTCCTGGCTCCTTGAGGGAAAGGGTCAGAGGTAAGGGGTCATGTCTCATTTCTCATGCTTTAGTTCACAGATGGTCCTTGAATTATGATACTCCATCGTGATATCATAAGCATTTAATAAGCCTAACTTAGCAGGGCCATAGAACAGTGGCACAGCCGCTGCCTAGCAGAGAAGGGTAGGGAGAGAGATAGGGTAGAATATCATATGCTGTAGTGCTACCCCAGGAAAACCTCAGAATTCAAACTTGGGCATATACTTTCTATTGGACATGTATTTACTTTTGCACCATTGCACATCAGCACTTTGTCCAGTACCAGGCACCCTGAAAGGCTAGGTGATTGTTGATTGAGTAAATGAGAATCAGAGCCTACCCCTACCTCCTGAGTACTGGGATTAAAGGCGTGTGAACAGTTAGACACCACTGCAGCTGAGGTGGCAGGAGGGTCTTCCCAAGGTTGAGCTCTGACTGAACAGTCCTTAGGTCAGGGAAAGCCCGTGATGGCAGAGGGAATTTGTGTCCCAGTCTGGCAGTCTTTGGGAAGTCCTGATGAAAGAGGAGACGGGATGGGATTGAGATTGCGAACACTCTTCTTTATCCTGGAGCCAGGCTGCTGAACTCCACGCCCCTCCTCACTGGAAGTGGCCCGCTCACTGTAGGAGATGCCATCACTGGGAAGGTAGATGAACAAGCCAAGGGAAGCAAGCCAGGAAGCAGTGCTCCCCCATGGCTTCCATTCAGTTTCTCTCTCTAGAGTCATCCTAGAGCTCTTGCTTTGACTAATCTGATGGAGGCAATTCCTGCTATTACAGACATTGCATTCATTTTCAGCAGAAAGTGAGAGCCAGGGTGAAGTATTGGCACTTCCTCTCTATTGGGAAGACGGACTCCTCTGTCTACTTCACAGGCTTCCTTTTGTGCCTCACTGACCAGAACTCAGCCCCCTTGCCCTTCTAGCTAAAGGTAAACTGGAGAGCAAGTATTAACCTTCTATTCTGTAGGGGTAGCAGGCAGCAAAGGAGAACAGAGAGTCCCAGTGCTACAGTGTCATGTGACAGCTTCCCCTGGAGTGCGCGGCACTAGCAACCGCTGGTTGGGATGCTGTCAGGTGGCTTTAGACAGGAAACCCTGGTGAGTGTCAGACCTTCCTGAAACCCAATGAAACAGTACGAGTATCTTGGGGGATCATGTGGGGCCTGGGAAACTGCTTCTCAGAAGCCATTGGATGGGTGGTCATTTGTTAAAGCATGGAAGGACTGTCACCTTAGGACAGTAAGAAAGCAGTAGGGGTATTAAGTCAACAAAACACTAATTGCCATGAGTTGTTCAATTTCTAATTACATCCTTGCACCGACATGGCTGCCTCCGAATAACCTTCAGCCCTTAGCTCTGGAGTGTAGTTATGTGCCCAGCACAGACAGAGGGGTGCAGGTGGCTGGGCATGGAACTCTCTCCTGCCGCACGAGGGGAGTCCTGGGTGTTCTGCACAGTGGGCAGTCATCAGAGTGTTGGGGGAAGTGCTTGGTGCACATGGCTCCAGGCAGCATGACAAGCTGGCTGTAGAGAGCTCCAAGTGGGTTCCACTGTTGCTGACAGTTGTGCTCTGAACCGCTAGAACCCTGCTTCTGTGACTGTATTCTCCAGCCTTCCTATCGATGGGACACAGTACCTGATGACAACAGTTTAAGGGACAGCTTACTTTGACTCATGGGCTAAGTCCACTGTGGAAGAAGAGGGATGGTGGCCGGGAGGCTTTGTCCGTGGCAGTGGGAACTTGTGCACGTCTCATTTGCATCCTGGTGATCAGGAAGCAGCGAGCTGGAGTGGAAGGCAGAAAGTGACCAACTTCAAGGCCCACCCACAGTGATTCATTTCTGCCAGCAAGACCGTAGTCATAAAGGTTCCATCTCCCCATGCAGAGCCACCACTCGGGTTCCAAGTGTTCAGACACTTCAGCCTGTGGGGGGGACCTTTTACCTCCAGGCCACAACAGTGAGCCCTGCTTGCCTCCACTGTGAGTCCACGGAGCTGCCTCTTCATCCCTTCATACTGTCCAGGATTGAGGAAGTAGAGGAGTAGACCTCAGCTTAGCATCCTGTGTCCTACAGAGCTCCTCTTCTCCTGTCCCACCATCAGCTCACCTCCATAACTTTGGAGGCACATGGTAGGCTCTTCATTCTCTTTTCCTCATCAACTCATCTCCTTAACTTTAAGACACATAGTAGGCTCTTCATTTTCCTTTCCTCATCAACTCATCTCATTAACTTGTAAGACACATAGTAGGCTCTTCATTCTCTTTTCCTCATCAACTCATCTCCTTAACTTGTAAGACACATAGTAGGCTCTTCATTCTCTTTTCCTCATCAACTCATCTCCTTAACTTGTAAGACACATAGTAGGCTCTTCATTTTCCTTTCCTCATCAACTCATCTCCTCAACTTGTAAGACACATAGTAGGCTCTTCATTTTCCTTTCCCATCAAACCACCTCCTTAACTTTGGAGGCACACAGAAGACATCACCAATCTTCCTGTTCCAGAATCCAGGGCTCAGAAAAGGCAAGTTGTGGCCTGATGGCTGCACAGGGGTGTACTGCTACTAGGTTTATAACCCATCTGTATTGAAGGTGGAGCTTGTGGGCTACTGAAGAGTTTTGTGGGTTTCTGATGAAGTTCGACAGAGTGGGATTTGTCTGGGCCCTCCCAGTAGCTGGATGCTTCTAATTAATTGCAGATTATGTGTGAATCTGTTTGAGAGTTGCCAGTATATCTGATACCACAGCCTGAGGGTGGGTGGAAGCTGTGCAATGTGGCAATCTCATTATCCGTGAGGATTTCACATGCAGTTGTCTTCCCTGCTGTGGGTTAACTCTGCCATTCCACCATTCACGAAGCTTATCACAGCAGACGCTGGCATTGCAGCCCTGGGGCTCAGCAGACGGGCAACTGTACTCATACTGGTTGTCCAGCTGAGGGTCAGAGCTGATGGAGGATACGCTTGAACACCATATTTGCAGGCATTTCTGCTTCTGGGGAGTCATTGCATCCCAGAACTGGGAGACTGCTTGGTGGGTCAGTTGGTTGGGTACAAAAACCCAAAGCAGATTACACTTAGCATCTGCCTCCCTAGTCCCCATCTGCCACTTGTGGCACCAAACAAGTATAAGGTCACTCTTCTTACCTCCATTTCTTCTTCTTCTTCATAGACCACGTTGATGTCAGTGCCAACTCCGTGTGACTTACAAGTTGTGGCATATGATGTGTGGCTTGTTCGGTTGCAAGTGACAGACCAGCCTCAGTAAAATGAGAGGCAGCAGTTGTGGCACATCTACATTTAGACCACGGGACCTGTGGGTTTGGCTGGACACTTAGTCTTCCACTTGATGCTATGCTAAGTGGCATAACACTAAGGCAGAACATGTCAGTGACCTGTGACCTGTGACTTAGGGGACTCCACATCCCATCTAAGACTTGACAATTTCGATTCTAGTGGAACCACTAGAGAAGCTGGCCCCTTCTTTCTGAAATGCAACTGTAGTATTAGGCATGCACATGTGCTTGCACACGTGCATGTATCCACACACCAACCACACCTGGGGCTGTGGGGTCCTCTGTCAAACGGCCTGTGGTTGCATCTTAGTCCTGTGTCCCAATTTGCTTGTAACCTTGGGCACATTACTTTTTGCCTTCCAGCTTTCTTAACCTGTAGGTTCATCCCACTCTTGTTTTAAGAGGTCATCTGGAGGGTTTCATAAAGTAATTTGCATTCAGTGTCACCGAGTACCCGCACATGGGACACACCCTGCTGGCAGTTATTAAAGGAACTTCTCATGGTTTTTCTGTCTGCAGAAGGGACGTCACCACTACCAGGAAATAAGGAATTTGTTGTATTTTTTCCAACTCAGCTAGTCCAGCCCTCTCCTTCAAGGTTATCTTGTTCCAAAATTGCCCTGTGTAGAGGTGTACCTGGAAGCTGACTCACAGCGTGCCCTTCTGCTTCTGCCGGGCAGCTTAATATTGTAGGTCAGATGTTGATGCTGTGATTCTGGTGAGCATGTCTGAGCATGACGTGGAGGGCTAAGGATGCTTGCCTGGGTGTAGTTGGACTATGTTGTAGTCAGCTTTTCCTCAGGTGCTGTGACCTGGTACCCGAGACAACCTCTTAAGAAGGAGGCTTGTTAAGGAGATGGTTCAGCCAGAAAAGTGCCTCTGCACGTGTGTAGAACCTGAATCCAGGTACCTAAAACCCATAGAAAAGCCATGCATCATGACACACACCTGTAATTCCCATAATAGGGAGGCAGAGACAGGCAGACACCTGAAGTTCACTGGCTAGCCAGCCTAGCTGTATCAGCAAGTTCAGTGACAGATCTTGTCTCAAGAAATACAGTGGAATGCAATTGAGGAAAATTCTGAGTGTCAGCTTCTGGCCTCTCTGTGTATACTCACACACTTGGACACATATGCATTCCCACAATACACAGACACACAGTGCATACATAAAAAATGAAGAAGGAGTCAGTGGTTCAGGGAGATGGACCTTCCACCTTAAGCCACGGCCATATCCATGTGGAACATTGAGGAGAAGGCTTTAGCTCTGGTAACAGCTGCTGTGATTTATTTGAAGTCTTGATTGGCCACATTTTAGCACAATGCCAAGGTATGGATGTGGGTTTATATTGGCAAAGTCATAGGCAAACGTGGCATTGTTGTCTATGATATTTGAAGATCAATCTGTAACATCTGATTTTTCTTTTTTTTTTCTTTTATTGGATATTTTATTTATTTATATTTCAAATGTTATCCCCTTTCCTGGTTTCGCCTCTGGAAATCCCCATCTCATCCGCTCTCCCTGCTTCTAT
Source organism: Tokudaia tokunoshimensis (assembly GCA_036184795.1). Classification (NCBI taxonomy): domain Eukaryota; kingdom Metazoa; phylum Chordata; class Mammalia; order Rodentia; family Muridae; genus Tokudaia; species Tokudaia tokunoshimensis. The sequence continues at coordinate 102,074,956 of BTHU01000010.1, forward strand.
GAGGGTGCTCCCCCACCCACCCATTCCCGCCTCCCTGCCCTGGCATTCCCCTACACTGGGGCATTGAGCCTTCCCAAGACCAAGGACCTCTCCTCCCATTGATACCTGACAAGGCCATCCTCTGCTACATATGTGGCTGGAGCCATGGGTCACTCCATGTGTACTCTTTGGTTGGTGGTTTAGTCCTGGGGAGCTCTGGGGGAAGGGTTTGATTGGTTAATACTGTTGTTCTTCTTATGGGTTGCAAACCCCTTCAGCTCCTTCCGTCCCTTCTCCACCTCTTCCATTGGAGTCCCTGCGCTCAGTGCAATGGTTGGCTGCTAGCATCTGCCTCTGTATTTGTCAGGCTCTGGCAGAGTCTCTCAAGAGACAGCCATATCAGGTTTCTGTCAGCAAGCACTTCTTGGCATCCGCTATAATGTCTGGGTTTGGTGACTGTATATGGAATAGATCCCCAGGTGGGGCAGTCTCTGGGTGGTCTTTCCTTTAGTCTCTGCTCCACTCTTTGTCTCTGTATTTCATCCTGTGAGTATTTTGTTCCCCCTTCTAAGAAGGATGGAAGCACCCACACTTTAGTTTTCCTTCTTTTTGAGTTTCATGTGGTCTGTGAGTTGTATCTTGGGTATTCCGAGCTTCTGGGCTAATATCCACTTATCAGTGAGTGCATACCATGTGTGTTCTTTTGTGACTGGGTTACCTCACTCAGGATGATATTTTCTAGTTCCATCCATTTGCCTAAGAATTTCATGAAGTCATTGTTTTTAATAGCTGAGTAGTATTCCGTTGTGTAAATGTACCACATTTTCTGTATCCATTCCTCTGTTGAAGGACATTTGGGTTCTTTTCAGCTTCTGGCTGTTATAAATGAGCCTTCTATGAACATAATGGAGCATGTGTCCTTGTTATATTTTGGAGCATCTTTTGGGTATATGCCTAGGAGTGGTATAGCTGGGTCCTCAGGTAGTACTATGTCCAATTTACTGAGGAACCTCCAGACTGATTTCCAGAGTGTTTGTAACAGCTTTACAATCCCACCAACAATGGATGAATGTTCCTCTTTCTCTACATCCTCTCCAGCATCTGCTGTCCCCTGAGTTTTTGATCTTAGCCATTCTAACTGGTGTGAGATGGGATCTCAAGGTTGTTTTGATTTGCATTTCCCTGATGACTAAGGATGTTGAACATTTCTTTAGGTGCTTCTCAGCCATTTGATAGTCCTCAGTTGAAAATTCGGTTATTTGCTTCTCTGGAGTCTAACTTCTTGAGTTCTTTGTATATATTGGATATTAGCCCTCTGTCAGATATAGAGTTGGTAAAGATCTTTTCCCAATCTTTGCCGCTTTGTGCTTTTGACAGTGTCCTTTGCCTTACAGGAGCTTTGCAATTTTATGAGGTCCCATTTGTCTATTGTTGATCTTAGAGCATAAGCCATTGGTGTTCTGTTCAGGAAAATTTCCCCTGTGTCCATGTGTTTGAGGCTCTTCCCCACTTTCTCTTCTATTAGTTTCAGTATCAGATGTTAATCTGATTTTTATTTGAGTTCTTATTTGAATGTTCTTGGACCATGTATAATGAGACTGCTATTTGAATGAAATACTAGCCTTTGAATTAAAAATGGTTAATTTGGGGTTATTGTTTCAAAGGTTTCGTTCACTTCATGGTTGGTTGACTGTAGTCCAGAACCTTCCAGCAGTTGCATTCTGGACCAAACCATCAACACTTAAGACTTTGGGTTGAATTAAGGTCTGCCTATGGCGGGGGGGGGGGAGGCTCTATGCCCTCCTTTTACTACCTGTATAACCTAGGACTAGTCCCCACCCTTGGGTGACCTCTGTCTCCTCCTTTGTGTTGTGCATATGAATGTCTTCTACCTGCTTCTCTCCCAGAAGAGATTGTCTGGAAGTCTTGCACATTGCTGGGCACACAGATCGTTACCTCATATGTGGTGTTTCCTGGCCATTTCAGCACTGGCAACTGGCCTGAGATACTTTTTTTTTCTTTCTTTATTCCCCTCCTTGCTGAAGTAGAAGCTCTTGGTGGGGCTCAGGGAGGGAAGGCTGCAAGAGGAAGAAACAGCAGAAAAAGGTAGAATGGGCCTGAGATTGATTTCAAGTTAGATTTTGAAGCTTAGTATAGTTTATCCTTTCTCTGGTAGGTAAGGAAAGGGAGTGGGCAGGAAGACAGAGATATAAAAAACAGGATGTTAAGTTCAAAACTATGATGTAGGTTAAGTACATACCCATAGAAGAACATTTTTATTTCTGTATACATGATTTTGTGAGCTTTCTCTTTAAATATAACCAAGTATGGACCTCAGGGGGAGTATTTGTAAAAGCTATTGAAAGTCTATGGGGAAGATGTTTTATAAAGCCAGAATTACCACACAGATTGGAGAACACATGTGAGTGTGTGCGTGTGCATGTGTGTGAGTGCATGGACATGTGACTGTGTATGCGTGCACACCTACACCCATCCAGAAGTGCTGTCTAAAGAGGGATCTAAGACCAGTTAGCCTCAGGGTTATCTCCTCCCTTCACACCACAATTTACTCAGTAACAATGGACTCCTTTGTGTGAACAGGCGAATGGCTCTGGGCTGTGGTCTCTGGTCACCATTGTGTGTTGAGGTGGGTTCTTGTTCTTCTTCTAAACCTTGTGAAATCATACTGAGGGTTCCTGTGGCCATTTCAGGTGGGGGAGGGTGGACATGGATTCGTTGACTCACCCACTTTAGGTTGTGGCAGTGACATGCAGGATCGTCTCACCCCTTCCTGCTGCCCCACCCCCCTCACTGCTGCATGCCTCACACCCCACAGACTCAGGATGGCAAACTGTACTTTGGCCTGAATGCCTGTCAGTAGGGCAGGAAATTACAGCTTTGAACCTGGTGTTTAGTGTTCTTGGATGAGGCCTTGAGCTTGTTATTAAAGGCAATTGACTTTTCTGTCCAGCCCATTTGACACTCAGTTCCTGGAGCTGAGGGTGGATTTTAGCAGTGGGCCACAGCGAGCATTTACTCCTGTGTTAATTCACTTCTTCACCTGATCCTTGATCCATTCAGTAGTTCTCCGTGTGTGCTGCAGTCAGGTGCTGCTGCTCCAGGCATCCTAGGATGGCTTTCATTGAACAGCTATAGCCACCAGACAATAGGTATGTGCATACGTGAGAGACCTTAGAGAAACAAGGTCCAGCTGATGATGGGAGGATGCAGGCCCTCTCCAGTTCAGCAGACAAAGGCAGAGAACCACTGGCAGATGAGGAGACCGTGCATGTGTGCTCCCCCGGCTCCTCTAGCTGCATGTATTGCCCTGTTTGGGCATGGCCTCTTTAAGTCAGCCTGTACCTTTTGCTCCTGTCCCCTAAGGTAGCTGTCAAGGCTCCTTTGTCTATCAGGAGGCCCTGCCACTGCTCAAGACAATCAATGCAGATGGTCTACAGTTTGGATTGTCTGTGGCTTTGCTCTGGTGTGAGGCTGCAGGACTTTGACACATGCGTGACACTTTACCTTTTCTCTGGACTCCTAATGACTCCTCTGTTTGGTGGTCTTTATGTGCCAGTGTTTGTATTTGTCCTGTTTAGGTCTCTCTGTACCTGGTGACTAAAGACGCATAGCAAGAATCCAGCAGTTTAATTTTTCCCTTAAGGATGGCAATGCCAGCTTGGCCCTTGGGCAAAGGAGCTTTTAGCTCTTGGACCTTGCTGACTGACTTCAGAACTAGGTATCCCTTGGCTGGATGCATCTATTTTCACCTACCTTTATCTCTCCAGTCATAGACAACGGTCCATTCATTTTGTGAAAATTCTAGATGATTGACTCCATTGGAATCAGCTGTCACCAGTGTCTTCCTGGTGTAGATGGGCTGGAGACCTGTGGCAGCAGAGTCTGGAACTGGATTGGAAATAAGCTGGGGCAGGTCTGTGATCTTTAGATCTGCCACAGACCTGAGAGAGCAAAGGTGAACCAGTGGAGGACACCTTGAGAGGAAGCTTGAAGGGCAACTCTGAGTTGGGGTTCAGATAGGCTTTTCAGGAATGTGTACTGAAACACAGAGGCTGGTGAGAAGGAGAGCCGGTTGATACAGTCAGAAGAAGGGAAAGATCAGGCTAACCTGAAAATCCTAAAGCTCTGCCTCTCCCTCTCTAGTGCGGGGTTTAAAGAAGGTCACCACAACGGAATCAGCTCTTTTTCTCTTACCAAAGCTCCTGTCTAGTCCCTTGTCTGGATATAGCCAGAGTCAGGGCCACATGCTTAGCTACAGAGAGCTCCCTTTATCTCTTATTTAAGGCAGAGGCAGGGTTGAGGTGGAGAGGGTTGGGGGTGGGGGAACACATGCTGCCATGTTGTATGCCACTGGGTGAGTGTGGGTGTGGAGGGGCAGGGCCCCCACGGACCAGTCATAGACCACGGCCCTGCTCCATCCTAAGGGGTCAGTGCCTTAGCCAAGATTATCCTACTAAGCAAGCTGAGAGGCAAAGTGGCTCTCTTCTGGGGGTCAGGGCCTGAGGCTTGGGTGTCCAGAGGGGCACCTACATCACCTGCCTGCACTTGACAGCTTGTTCTCTCCTTACTCAGCTTCCGTATCAGGAGACCTGAAGGAGTGTTTGCTCATGTATTTATAGTTTTGATTGCTTCATTTCCCATATTTAAGTACTGTTCTGCCTGGGACTTATTTCAGTTCATAGCAAAAGTGGAACTTGAAGTCTTGTTTTTTGCTTCCAAAATGGTTCCTTGCCTTAGCAGCATTTGTGGACAGAGCCATCCTTTGTGCAGTGATTGGAAATGCTTTTTATCTCAGATCAATTTCTGATGGTTGAAGCTGACATTTTCCTGTGTCTGACTGGATTGGCTGCTCACTCTTCTGTAGCCAAGCAAAGAACTGCTTTTGAGAGATGGCCATGGCCATTCAGCCTCTGAGAGGTGCTGCCAAGCTCGCAGAACCTGGTGGTCAGGGCCTGGCTTTGTGCTTTGTGTTTTTCTGGAGATTTTGCCTCAGTAAAGAGGCAGGAATAACATTGTTAGGGACTAACAGATAAAGAGCTACACCATGCTGGAGAGAAAAGTACGCAGGAGGGAGAACCTCTACTCAGGAGAAGCACTTGAGATTGGTGGCTGGGGAAAGTCACATGGAAGCCATTACTCCCTCGCTGCTGCCTGGAAGGCACAAGAGCAGCAGAGCAGCCAGGATGAGTTTCACATTCAAGTCTGTCAGAGCGGTGGGCCATGCTCTTCCCGCCATCGCCACTGTTGTGGAAGCCTGTGGAAGGCAGGAGGGGTGCTGGCAGCCCTTTGCTCTGGGATGGACTTTTAAAAAGGTTGCCACGACCCGCGTGTCATGTGGTCGGCACTTATGACTCTTGTCTATTACTTTGATGTTTGTGCAACTGCAGGGTCCCTCTAGGAGCTGGAAGCACAGCGTGGGGAGCAGGCATAGTCATGCCAGGATGGCAGGGCAGGGCTGCATCGGCCTCAGCTGCCCCGCTGCTGCCCCATGGTGCCTTCTGCCCAGCAGGATTGGGGGTCTGCACAGCCAGCTTCGGTCAGGCTCCCCCACGGTTACTGGAAGGGGCTGCCACTGGTTGAGTATTTTGTGTGGTTCTGGGATGCAGTTCTTTAAAACTTACTCGTGGAACATAACATCCAGCTGCAAATTAGAATGTCAGTGTCCAGACTCTTCCTTTCTGACCCCAGGAAGCCAGAATTCAGATGCTTTGGTAGTCTCTTCTAGGTGGTACATCAGTGGTGACCTGGTTTGCCCTCATTGCCCATTGGATGGTGTTGGACTCTTGGAGGATCTCTTATCTGGTCTGCTGCTCTACAGCGGAGAGCATTTTCAAGAGTTTCCTTTTAACATCCAAGATTGAGGAGCACAGGAGCTTAGTATAGCCCACAACTCCTGTGGAGGGGCCCAGTGTAAATGACTGGCACTGTGTTTCCACCTCTGTCCCCTTGGAGTAAAGAAGGGAAAGGGTCAGTGAGAACCATCAGTAGTACCTGTTAATGCCACTGTGTTCTAGGCACCTCTTTGCATATTACTGCATTTAATCCTTACAGTATTTCTGTGAGATAGTGACTGGGTTTGGCTGGTTCTTGTTGTTGAGAGAGGGTCTTACGCAGCCCAGGCTCTAATTCCTTATGTAGCCAAGGATGGCCTTGGACTCTTGATCCTGCTGTTTCTACCTCCCTAACACTGGGGTTACTGATACATGCCACCATGTCTTATGAAACAGAGACTATTAAGATCCCACTTTATCCTTAAGATTCTCAAAGAAGGTCACTAAACCCTAGTGACTTTAGAAGGTCAAGTGGGTAGCTGGGATTTGAGGGGAGTACCTGACTGCAGAGACTAAACCCTATACATGCTGAAGCTGAGTGGCTGCCCTGTGCTTGAGACCAGCCATCCTGTGTGGAATGAAGCACAGTTCTAGCCTGTAGTTTGCAAATGCAGAAACCTGTCAAGGATGCCTGTGACACGTGGCTGAGTGGGGCTTGAACTTAGGGCTGCTGGGCCAGAGCCTGTTGTTAGCAACTTCCTGTGGATTTTCTCCTGTTTCTGGAATGGAGGCTACTAGAATCCGTATCTGAAATTCCTCTTGCCCTTCATATCTGCCCACCAGGATGAGTTCGACCATCAGAGGTGGTAGAGATTTGAGGTGCTGGATATTCTGAAGGGACTGTCAGAATCTGTTTCCTGCTCTGTGATTGCCCTCGACAGGAGGCTGAGACTAGGAACATGGCTTGCTGGGCAGGAGTTTTGTAGCTTCATAGAAAGTGCTCTTATTTATTTCTGTGTGTACGTATTATTTATTCACTTATAGTTAGCATATAATGTAATGAGTGTCATTGTGCCATTTGCATAATTATATATCATTATCCCCTCCACATCCCCAGCGCTCTTTGCTGCTCTCCTTCCTCTGTTGAAACAGCCTCCCTGCTGCATGCATTCATCTTCTCACCCTGCTTACACACACACACACACACACACACACACACACACACACACACACACACACACGCGCTTGCTTAAATCTAGATTCCACATATGAGAGAAAATGTGACATTCGTCATTTGTAGCTTTGCTGATGGTTTTAGAAGTATGGCCTCCCTGACCACTCATCTTTCTGGAATCAAACAAAACACCTTGGTTAAACATTCATTGAGAAGGGATCCCAGGAACTGAGATGTGCAGATGGTATGTATTCTATTTTCAACATGCTGTGTGCACAAGGTTTCTTAGTTTGGGTTTTATTGCTATGAAGAGACACCATGACCACAGCAACTCTTATAATGGAAAACATTTTTTTTCTTGAATATATTCTTTATTTACATTTCAAATGTTATACCCTTTCCTGGTTTTCCCCCTCCCTGAAAACCTCCAACCCATCCTCCCACCCCATGCCTCCAAGAATATGCCCCTCCATCCAATCCACTCCCACTTACCCCCCCCCCTCGATTTCCCCACGCTGGGGCATCTATTGAGCCTTCATAGGACCAAGGACCTCTCCTCCCACTGATGCCCGACAAGGCATAATGGAAAACATTTAATGTGGCTGGCTTACAGTTTCAGAGGTTTAGTCCATTATCATCATGATGAGAAGCATGGCAGTGTGCAGGCAGACATGGTGCTAGAGGAGTTGAGAGTTCTACATCTTGATCTGAAAGCAGCCAGGAGGAGACTGTGGGCATAGCTTGAGCTTATATATGAGACCTCAAAGCCTACCTTCAGGGTGACATAGTTCCTCTAATAAGGTCACACTTCCCAATAGTGCCACTCCCTATGAGCTAAGCATTTAAACACATGAGTCCATGGTGGCCATTTCTATTTAGACCACCACACAAGGCGACCCACAGTCTCATGCCAGTAGCTCCTGCAGGGCAAGGGCAGTCAGGGAGGCTTCTCAAAAGACGCACATCCTTACAGGGCCTAGGCAGATGAGTTCAGGTTTTTGTAGAATGTAAGTCGGAGACTCTGACCAAGAAATCTGGATAACATCTGTGTGTAATAACTTCCATCTTCAAAGAAAGTCTGACCACAGGTTGTATGTCAGTGTTGCAGTCAGGATCATCTGCAGACCTAGGAGGCCTCTGAGCCAGACACGTGTCACTGCTGTGGCAGAGCTGGGGAAGGAGGTTGGATCAGGGTTGTGCTCACGTTGATGAGCTTGCCCTCTGGGAGAGGCAGAGCAGCATGGAGGGACCGAGGGCTTGTCAGTGGGACAGCACCTGACTTAACTACTCCATGCCACTGTGCTGTGTATACTGGTGCTGGAAGTGCCCCTGTCATCTATTGCACTCTGGTCCTTCCTCAGGTATCACACAAGCAGTTCATGAGTGTCAGCTAGCTTTGTTGCTGCAGAGAAGAGAGGAGTAGACAGGGCTGCCAGCAAATAGTGTGGGATCCTGAGTTAGGAGACTTGGTGCCTTGCAGCCCCAGATGGTGACTGTGAGCATCCCTTCTCTTTGCTCATGTGTGGTTCAGGCTTAGCCAAGACTTCCAGTGGGAAAGAAAGCCTAGAGGAAAGTTTAGAATCCACACAGGTCCTGGAGTGGAGGAGTAGCCAAGCCTGTGTCCACAGTGCCCACAGCACTAACTTGGCTTGCCTGAAGACTGAGCCCAGAATGCTTTATCCTGCCTGCTCTTGATAGAACAGTGAATCTGATTAATTATATTTTCCTTCATGGCCACAGTGGCTGTACTGGCTGGTTTAGTATGTCAACTTGACACAGACTGGAGTTATCACACAGAAAGGAGCCTCCTTGAGGAAATGCCTTCATGAGATCCAGCTGTGGGGCATTTTCTCAATTAGTGATCAAGGGGGGAGGGCCCATTGTGGGTGGTGCCATCCCTGGGCTAGGTTCTATAAGAAAGCAAGCTGAGCAAGCCAGGGGAAGCAAGCCAGTGAGTAACATCCCTCCATGGCCTCTGCATCAGCTCCTGCTTCCTGACCTGCTTGAGTTCCAGTCCTGACTTCTTTTGGTGATGAACAGCAGTGTGGAAGTGTAAGCTGAATAAACCCTTTCCTCCCCAACTTGCATCTTGGTCATGATGTTTGTGCAGGAATAGACACCCTGGCTAAGACAATAGCATCGGGATAAATTCCTTGTGCTGTTTTTCCTCTATAGATTTATTAATTAGAATATCATTCTGTGTGCTAGCAGCAGTTTGAGTTCTTCCTGCTGCAGCCTGTGAGAGGTGCTGCCTGCAAGACACACCATCTCACACTCATCTGGTGCTTTGACTTCCGGGGGGTGAGGAGGGCACTGCTCCCTGCTGTATGAAGGAAGGCCACACAGGCAGGATTCTGGAGTTAGTCTGGAACCAAGGCCAGATCAGAAGTGAAACATCACTTACTTGTCTTCACATGGACTTGTGATAGTCATTGTTCCTCCCAATAGGAGCCTTCCTTGGAAGACCTGTTCTTCAGATCAGGTGGGAGCCTGGCTCTTTGTTTGGGAAGCTACATGAACCTAGTGTGTTCTTGGTAAATGAACGAGGGAATGAGCATACAAGCCCTGGGCCATTGTGTCTCTAGGCAGAGTGTGGCCAGTGCTCAGTGGCTCAGCCCTGCCGTTCTCTGCCCTAGGCCTCATCCTGAGTTTCCTCTCTGTTTCTCAGGGATGCTTGACTAGGCCAAAGATTAATACCCTTCCTCTTGTTCCTCAGCCTCACCCTCTTTCTGTTATCTCTAATTCTTATTGATAACTTTTATGGAAAGGCATTTTCTTTTTGAATTGTGAAACATTTTTAAATTGAGGACATTTGGTAGGATCATCAGTGCCTCTGGTCCTAAACCACAAAGCTTGGTAATGGACATGGTCTATATTCTTGGACATAGTTACAGACCAGTATTAGATGTGTGATATGGGTCCCATACTTCCTAGCAGCCACCACAAGGGGAAATCAAGGAAACAAATGAAATAATGCTGACATCTCCAGCTCTGGAGATGCAGCTATTATCTGATCATGCCTTCAGTATGAGCATAGCACCAATGGAGAAGCTTGACGGAGGTAGGACATGTGAGTGCATATTGCCACTCCTATCCTTGAATGCTTTTCTGTGTGGAAAGGGTCAGTAGAGTATTTGTGCAGTGTATACTGTGTATTGAACATTATCCAATGTCAGCTGTATGCTAACCTCAGAAGGTAGCGTGGAGAACCAGATGTTTACTTGTAGAGAACCTTATTGGGGTGCCATGCCACCTGACAGGAATTTGACATCGACCAATGTGAAGTTCCTCTCTCACCCTTTGATCAGGAACTCCATGTTAGCCATAATCCCCCCACCTGGGGTGGAGGCTCAGACCAAGGTGAAGCCCGTGGTTTTTCAAGCACCTGCAGTTTCCTGAGAAACACTAGCCACCTGTGGAGAAGCTTCCAGTCTTGGGGGAAGGGTTTTCTCCTGCCTGTATATTTGGATTTCTCCATTAAACTTTGAGACCTTGAGCCAGCACCATTTGTTGAAAAGGCTATCTTTTTTCCACTGGATGGTTTTAGCTCCTTTGTCAAAGATCAAGTGACCATAGGAGTGTGGATTCATTTCTGGGTCTTCAATTCTGTTCCATTGATCTACATGTCTGTTACTGTACCAATACCATGCAGTTTTTAACACTATTGCTCTGTAGTACAGCTTGAGGTCCGGGATACTGATTCCCCCAGAGGTTCTTTTACTCTTGAGAATAGTTTTAGCTATTCTGGGTTTTCTGTTATTCCAGATGAATTTTTGAATTGCTCTTTCTAACTCTATGAAGAATTGAGTTGGGATTTTGATGGGGATTGCATTGAATCTGTGTATTACTTTTGGTAAGATGCTCATTTTTACTATATTAATCCTGCCAATCCATGAGCATGGCAGATTTTTCCATCTTCTGAGGTCTTCTTCAATTTCTTTCTTCAGAGACTTGAAGTTCTTGTCATACAGATCTTTCACTTGTTTGGTTAGCGTCACGCCAAGATACTTAATATGGTTTGTGGCTATCGTAAAGGGTATTATTTCTCTTACTTCTTTCTCAGCCTGCTTATCCTTTGAGTATAGGAAGGGTTAGGGTTAGGAGACCTTGAATAGCAGGTGTTGTCTTGGTCTTCATCTCTTTTCGCTGCCTTCCCATACATCCCCAGCTTCCCTTCCAGGTAACCCATTCGATGTAACTGCGGGCAGTTATATTTACTAATAATGGACTGTCTTTATGCAAGCATAGAGTTCAGTACTGCCTGATCTGCTGTCTGGGCCGATGAACAGCTGTACAAGGCAGTAAATCACTGTTCACAACAGATGCTGTGCAGGAGCAGAGACTTGGGAAAGTACTCAGAAATTGCAAGCTGAGTGTGTCCCCAAGGAATTCACCCTTCCTCCCACCATGTTAGTTCTCCTCTCATTGCCCTTCTGTTTGTGTGGTGGATGAAGGTGACCGTTGAGCCCATTGGGTTTCTGAGGCTGTAAAAGAATTCTCACTAGGGAACAGGGAATTTACCTAGACACACCATATGTAATGGCATGTATTGTGGACGAGCTTCAAGGGGACAGCCTGGCAGGGATCATTTGCTCATAAATGTTGCCTTTGCTTTCTTCCTTCAGATGAACTGCGCCAAGCCATTGTGGCCATGATGAACAGAAAGGATGAATTGGAAGAAGAGAACGGGTACTGTGATATCATGGCTGTCACTTTACCGGACACTCTGTCCCCAGTGGTGGAGAGAATGGATGGAGAGTGTGGTGCCTTGCTGCCATAGCTGTGACTGACAACTTCTTACCTTACTGTTGCTTTAAATTCCTGTGTGTGTGTGTGCGTGTGTGCGTGCGTGCATGCGTGCGCTTGCATGTGTGTGTAAGCTAGAAGAGGGGACTGAATGCCATGAATCAAGCTTTACAGGTAGTGTTGAGTTGCCTGACATGGATGCTGGGATCTTAACAGATTTCTTACTTTTCTTGAATGGAGCATTTCAGTAGCCTTGCTGTGGCTTGCATATAAGGTAGGGGGGAAGACAACAGTGGTGTTGCCTTCCAACAAGAAGGATGTGGAAGAGGAGCCTCCAGTGACAGCCCTTACTGATGTGATACACACACACACACACACACACACACACTTCAGTGGTTTTTCATATATTCTCAGATATATGCAGCTATTACCATGGTCAGTCTTAGAATAGCTTTATCACCTGAAGAACATCTGCCACACCACTTCTGTCTGTCTCCCTGCCCATAAAACACCCTTGACGTAACCTTTAACTGAGGGGTTATATTCTATATTCCAGTCTCACTCAAATTAGGGATACTTGGGGCAACATGACATTTGGATTTTAATTTGGCCAAAACCCAGTGGTCCACTCCAAGAGGCAAAGTGTTTTCTTAATGTTTTCTTCCTTCCCTATTGAAATCCATACTAGATACTACCAGCTGCTACCATGAGAATGTCTGGAGTTGATCATTCTCTCCTCCAGAGTCTGTGCTGAGACTGGGGTGGCCAGTGGCAGGCTTGCCCGAGGTTATTCACAAAAGCCTGTGGGCACCAGTAGGTTGCCTGATTCAGGGAGGTGGGCAGAGGGGTCACCTGTGTGTTCAGGTCACCCCCTAACCTTTACTGGTGACAGAGGCCACAGCTCTCTTGAGACCTTATTTCAGATCTAGCAGACAAGCTGCTTGTTCTTCATGGAGACATACGAAGGCAAAGAAGCATGATTTCTAAAACAGAAGAGGCGCTTATCAAGGGGGTGTAGACGGCGCCATTTTCACTAACACAAACTCCCACCAAAAAGACTTCTTGCCACCACAAGGTTCATTTTCTTGCACCAGCTGGAACAATTTTCTTAGCAGAAGCCATGGATTCATCTTCTCTTGGGAAGAATGACAGCAACTGTATGTTGATTTCTTCTTCCCAGACAGAATCCCCCATGGTGTTTCTGTCAGGGGGTGGCATGCTTCAGGAGGAGATTCTTCTCCAAGCTCTTGGAGAGCTCGGTGGCAACATGGCACTGTGGGGCTTGCTTGGTGTATCTGATACATCCTGATGTATCAGCAGTCGCCCCCTCCCCTGGATGTGGCCTGTAAATACACCACAGCTGGTTTTCTAGAAATAGCCATTGAGGTGCAGTGAAACAGAACCATCCTTGATTTACCTCAGAGTGGCGACTTGTGATCCTTCCTATAACTGCTACCCCTGGTCACTTTCTGGGGTAGAAACATATATGCAAATAGGCATGCTATAAAAGCTAAAAAGTATACGAATGTAAGGTAATGCTGTGCTAACATGTACTCCATAGGATGCTATACATGCTAGTTTAGCCTGTGCTGTGCTAGTATGTACTCCATAGAATGCCATATGCACTAGCTTTCATGGTGATGTCATTGGACTGTGGGTCCTGGTGTACTCTATGGGCAGCAGTGGAAGCAGGAAGAGATATCTGTCATGAAGTCCAAACAAGTGTTTTGTGCTTTTCTGCTGTAGAGTATTCATTTGGCCTGTTATGAAACCCTTCATCTGTAAGATCTCTTACCCACTGAGGTGTGTCAGAGCTTTTGTTTTGACTAGAGTGATCTTTAAGAGCACCTCTGTGGCATTCGCTAGCTCCCTGTTGCCCTTGATGTCACCTATCCCAGGAATAGGGACCCAGAGTCTTACTACAGGAGCCTGCCCAGGGCTTAGGCTCTTGGCTTTTGTTTGCTGTCTGCTAACATCAGCTTAGCTAAGGTGTAAGTGCATTGAGTGTGTGCAGAGCCTGTGGGCAGTGATGAGCCCTGATCTGGGTCAGAACTATTATCCAGGTGGGCTGAATGCACAGCCTCTGAACTATGGGGGTCTTTTGCAGGTCACTGCGGAATCTCCTTGACGGTGAGATGGAACACTCAGCGGCTCTCCGGCAAGAGGTGGATGCCCTGAGGAGGAAGGTGACAGAGCAGCAGGAACGTCATACCACAAAGGTCCAGGCGCTGGCCAGGTAGACGGGGCAGGGCGGGGAGGCAAACACGTGAGCCTGTTCTACACACACCTGCTTTCCCATTTGTCTTTGAGAAAAGGTCTTGCTGTGTATGGAGCCCAGGCAGGCCTTACACATGGCATCCTCCTGCCTTGGTCTCCAAGTGCAGGGATTACAGGCATGTGCCACTACAGCTCACTCATCCTTCTAACAACAGAAAGGGAGTACCAAATGAAGCTACATTTGTGCATTTTCATCTGATGCACTTGTCTAAATGAGGGACACACATACATGTGTGTTAGGGTCAGGAGGTTAACTGATGGGTGTTCTCCTTTCCTGCCACTCAGTTTGCTCCCTGCTGTCTTAACCATAGCCAGTCCCGGGATTCTCTGTGTACATGAGGCAGATGTATGCACATATGAGTATTCCTCAACTCTTCTGTACAGGACTCACACTACATCCCAGGCAGGTTCTGTATGAGTGTAACCAGTCTGCCAGTAGTGGATAGTAAGGAGGTTTTTGTCTTCTGTAGTACTCCCCATTGCCTAATCTGCATGTCTGCCACTGTGTTCCCACTTGAGTGTGTTTGCTGGAAGTGGTCCTGGATTTGCTGTGCAGGCTGTGTCCTTCACAGGTACTGAGCTGTATGGGCCCCACAACATTGTGGTAAATGGTGCTGCTCCCAGCTGTTCTTGCGGGAGCAAGGTTTTGGGTCTTATAATATCATAGGAGAAAAATTAGGCTGGTGGGTTATTTTTCAAGAGCATTTCTATAATTACAAATATTATTAAGCTTATTTTAAGAGGCACTATTTTTTCTGTGAGGTCATTTATATCTTATTAAATAAAACATGATGAATTAAAATTCCCGCCTCCTATTTGAGCACATTCTCCTGTGGACATGCTTTAGCTCCTACATGTGCGACTGACTCCCTACTGTTCCTCATCTTGCCTCCCCTGCCACCTCTTACGTAAGGCAGTTTGAGGTTGGCTATTTGTATAGACCCTGTGTGTGGTATTTCATTGAATTAATGTAGCATATTAAATCCATATTAAATCAACCACACTAATTGGTCAGTTTAGCATTTGGGCTGTTTCCAGTTTTTCCCATTTTAGGCGATGTGAGCAGCTTCTACGCTGTGTTAGCCACTTGTCTCACTACCGTGACAAAACATTCTACAGATGCCACTTAGGGAAGGACATCACCACAGCAGACAGAAAGTGGTAATATGGCTGCTGACATCATTGCAGCAGACAGAAAGCAGAGGGCTCACATTGGTACCAGAAGTGGGTACCATCTTCAAGACCAACTTCTTTTTCCTCGACTGTATTCTAGAGGTTCCATAACCTCCCCACACTTCCCACACTTGGGGACCTAGTACTAAACCCATGATCTTGTGGGGGACATTTCATACTAAAACACTAACATTAGTGGTTCTTTGAAACTGCTTTTGAATAAAACCAGGGAAGGGGTATGTTCAGAGGCTGTGTTAGGTGGTGTGGTGTGAGTGTTTTTCTTGCGCCTGTAATTCAGCACAGTCCTGTGACCTCCTTTCTACATTCCAGTCCTTGAACTTCTCCTCTTTGCATCCTAACATGTTGTCTCCAGGAAGTAGTTCTCAACCTGTGGGGCCTTTGGTGGGGCGTTCTAACTACCCTTTCATAGGGGTCAACTAAAAGCATCAGAAAACACAGCTGTTTACATTATGATCCATAGCAGTGGTAAAATTACAGTTATAGAGTAGCAACAAAAATAATTTAACTGTGGTGGTGGGTTTTACCATATCATGAAGAACTGTAACAAAGGGTCACGGCATTAGGAAGGCTGAGAAGCACTGCTCTAGGGCATCAGAGCCAGGTCAGAGGCAGTCAGAAGTAGAGTAATTAGTTCCTGTTGTGCATTTCCTCACTGGTCTTCCATCTCACCTGACCTCACTGGAGTTCTGTGGTGTATACTGGCTCTAATGATTTAAGTCTTCAGAGACACTGGCTTTGAACATCAGTAACAGGGTAGCGCTATGGTCCCTTCATTTTGTTGGCTTGTGTTAGGAGTCAGCTTAGCCTCAAGCTCTGGCTCCATTCCTGGACATTTTGTTTCTGGGTGACTTGCTCAGCTTCTGCCTGCACGGGCTTCCTCACCTGTGTGGAAGAGGATGGTCTTATCCACTGATGTGGACCGAGGAAGAAGGCTGTTGGAGTCTTGAAACACTTGACAAGCTGCTGTCCATGTTTTATATTGAGTGCTTTTTTTAGCTGTAGTAATCCTAGAGAAACATTTATCCTATACATGGGGTAGAGAGGCAGTGGTTTTATAATGTGAAGCCTTTCAAGTTATGCAAGAACTGTTTAAGGTACTTGGGAGTTGGCAGTTTGCAGGTGGAAGGACGTCTATATAACAGATAAATTCTTTAAAAAGAGAAAGTGGGAGAAATCCCCCTGAGCAGCTGGCCACATTGGTGGGCAAGTGGACCTGCTCAGGCAGTTGTTGCTTGGCAGCTATAAGGGCTATGTGGTATAGTTACCCTGGGGTAGTGACTATCATAGGCTGAGGCTCATGTATGGGTTGCCCCCCCCCCCAGCCCCTGACCCTACTCTCCAGCTCAGGTGGAAAGATCTATAACGCAGGTGGCTTGGTGGTTTAGGGTACAGGTTCTGGCATTGGACTTAGGGGCCAGAGTGGTTTTGTTCCTAGCTAGTTAGGTGATCTTGGGTGAGTTCCTGACCTCTTTAAATTCCTTTATTTGTAAAATGGGGAAAAGAAAACGTGAATAAATAATCACATGGATAAAAAGAGACCATGAGAGACCATTTTTGCTGGTTCAGTAAATACACTTTGTACGAAGATAATATGTGTTAACTACCATCACTTTTTATTAATTAGGTTACTGAAAGCTTGATTAATCAAAGGTGCATTCTAATAGCAACAAGACGATGAAAAGCTAGACTCTATCAGGTTCAGACGAGCACAGTCTGTTCGTCTGTTCTAAGTACCCAATAAGAGTTCATGCCCGTGTGTGTGTCTTACCAGCCCTGGGTGCATGGTGGTAAAACAGGAACACACCGAGCAGATTTAGCATTTGCTTCTTCCTTTTGCTCAAAATTAATGACTTTCAGCATCTGCTATGGTTCAACAAAGACCAAGGACTTGTAACGTGCAGAGCGTTCTTGGACCTGTCTGCCGCTCACTCCTGCTGGGCAGCATTGGAATCAGGTGCAGTCAAGACTGTAAGTCACATCTCTAAATAATCCATTGACTTATTTCCCACTGGGACACAGATGTTAGAGAAGACTACATTTACATGAGAAGTCCCTTTGAAGGAAGTGTTTTAGTCTCTGGTATTGCAGAATACCACAGAAATAACTAACTGCCTTATAGTTCTAGAAGCCAGGAAGGGTAGGGTTGAGGGACTATATCTTCAGGGGCCTTTTGGCTTGTCAGAATGCAATGAATGTCATTACATCACAGAGAGTGGGAGGAAAGAGGCAGAGGATCTGCTCTTGTAACAGACATGTTTAGTACTAAGCCATGGAAGGGGGGCAAAGCCCTTGTAACCTGATCAGTTCTTTAAAAAAATATTTAAATTTTTATGTGTCCAAATATTTTGCTTTTGTGTATGTCTGTGCACCAAATGTATTTCTAGTGCCTGTGGAGGTAAGAAGAAGGCATTGATCCCTAGAACTTGAGTTCCTAAAAGTTGTAAGCCTCCATATGGGTACTGGGACCTGAATTTGGGTCTTTTAGAAAAGCCGTAAGTACCTTAGCTGCTGCTCCGTCTTGCCAGCTCCTGACCAGGTCCTAATGGCTGACTCTCCACTGCTGCTGCGTCAGGGATTGAGTCTCCCACACAGGAATTTCGAGAGACAGGGTCAAGGTCATTGGGTCACTCTGGGAATACTTTTCTGTCTCTGCTCATCATGCTAGCTGTCTCTTGTATGACAAATCATCTCCCAATTTGGTCTCCTGAATCAGCAAGTGTTTAGAATTTTCCATGATTTCTGTGAGCGAGGTGTCTGAGAATGGATGTGGGTCTTTTGGGAGGTAGAGGTTGAGTTGCTGGCCAGAGTTGGTGTAAGCAAAGGCTTGACTCAGTCTGGGGGGCCGGTGTCCATTCATCTGTCTGTCAATAAAAGGCCTAGGGTCCTTAATCTGAAGGCTTCTGAGGCTGTTCAGTGTGACTCCCATAGAGGAAGAACATGCTCCAGATGGAGGTCTCAAGGTTTCTGTCACCTTGGAGAACATACTGTGTTCTATGGATATACAGAACAGCCCAGCGGTATGGAAAGCAATAATACTAGGCTCCAGGGTCAGTGGAGACCATCTCAAAGACTGCCCATCACCATTACTAGACTTCAGCTTCCTCCTGAGGCCACAGGGACCTCGAGAGAAACAGGGTCAATAGCATGTCTGTACCTTCCCAGAAAACCACATGGTTTTCTGAGGTCCTGAGGTATTGATTTCATATGACTTGGGTGCCAGGGAGTTTACCTAACCTGGTCTGCAAGTGGGAGCCTGGGAAATCAGTGATGTGGTCTGAAGGCCTAGGTCCAGGTTGACGGCTAGGAGCCCCAGGGCAGGAGAGGACACCCTGGCTCCAGGAGTCAGGCAGAGAGAACATTGACCTTCCCTGGTTCTTTTGTTTTGTTTGGAGTTCTCAGTGCAAGGATGGCACCTGGTTGTTCTGATAAGGTCCCAGCCCGGCCCACTAATTCAGATGCTGAATCCCTCGGCATCCATGACCAGCAGGTTAGACCCTCACACTCCACCAGTGGCTCCTCCTCCTCCCTGGATATCCACATTAGTTTCACTCTGCTGCTTTATTCCTTGGCCACCATGATGGGGTCTAAGAAGGGTGTGTGGCTGATGTGTGGCTGAAAGATTCTAACCCAGTGTGTCAATGCACAGTAGAAGGAGAGGGGCACAGCTCTTCCTGAGGATGGCACCTGAGCTGCGAATCCAGCCTGCCTGAGCCACTTTTCACCTGCCATTCTTTGTTGCTTCATTCAGATTGCAGTTGGCGCTCTCTTATTATTTCCATGTTCTAAATAAGGGTTCATGTTTGTATGTTAGGGGAAAATAGCGGATTGTGTGTTTTTTTTCTGGGCTTAAGTACTTCTGTCGTCCTCTTGACAGTTAGCCCAAGGGTGTGGACAAGCGCTCTGGAAGACAAACACAGTGGATTGTTTGTCAAGCATCGTTTGGAGAGCTGCTTCCTGTCTCCTCTATGGGAGCTGCCTCTGACCCTGTTGTCACTACTTCTCTCCTGTGCACTTCTGGTGCACTGAGGAGGTAAGGAGGTTAGCAGTGTGCCGGCTTCCCCCGCCTGCTTCCACTTCTAGCTCCTCCTCCTCCCAGGAGTGGAGTGGAGTGGAGTGGCACACAGCATCCACCTTTCCTCCACATGTAGGCAGTGCCCCTCGTCCTGCTGCATCTGCCCCTCAACTAGGGAAGCATTCAGTGCAGGGACTCTGCTCCTGAGTCTGTCACCTCCCATAACTTCTCAGATTTGTTCCCAAGTGATGTCAGCATGCTCTGGCAGACAGAATCCAAGCATTTGTTGCTATAGCAGGGAGATCTAAGAGGGAGTCACTTTCTTTAGGTGTTATTATTGGGCCTGGGCACTCTGGTGACATCAGCAGATCTCTCCATGACTTTCACCTTTTTGAACTCTGGTGTGGTTTTCCCATTGGCTTTCCACACAGAAGCATAGGTGGCACGTGGTAGCAGCAGCCTTGTGTAAGTCCCAAGGGGAAGAGGACTTACACATTCACTGCTGCACTTTATCCTTGGAGGAGTAGGCGGCCATGACCCTTAGCCCCACCAGGTGACTGCAGCAGGCACCGAGCCTGGATGTCCCTTCCATGACTTGCATTGCTGGGAGGTGTCACAACTTACTCCTCTTAGGTGATGTTGTCATTGCTGTGACCACGTGAGCACCTCGAGGGAGGAAGGGTTTATTGTGCTCACAGTTTCACAGCTCGTCACAGGGGGAAGGTATGGTAGCAGGATTCCTCTCATGTCATCAGCAGAAGGGGCTGAGCCCAGACTCTCTCCTTCACCCATTCACTAGCTGGGCTCCACTTCCCCAATGTTACATAGCACCACACACCCCAGCTGGGGAGTAAATATTCAACCCTGTCAGCCTGTGGGGCTCTTACATTTGGGTGTAATGGTGCTGTCTCTTTTGGCATCTGGCACAGCTCTAGGCCTTGCATGGCTCATTCTGTTGAACCTCCCTTCTTGGTTGTTGCCTTGGCTGTTGATAGTTCTAGATTCTGGGGCTGACCCGGGTGTTGGAGTCCTTTCTTTGTCCATAGCATCTTGAAGCCTTTGGCACTGGCCTCCATTTGGAGGTCAGCTTCCTTGGGTGTTCTAGCCCTGCTTGGTCAGTGTGTGTACCCTCTTGTTTATTGTTCCTGCTGGGTTGGTAGCCAGTGAGATCTTCCACAACAGTGTCTATGTGTGTGATCAAGGTCCTCATGGCACAACTTATAGGGCATAGGCCTATACAGGAAAGATAAACCAGGGACCTCAGAGTCCTGCTCAGATCCTGTCTGGCATCTCCGTCTGGTAAGATTTTTGGCTTTCAATGAAAGCTCTAAATCTCATATTGTCTGTGAAGGCTTAAGCTCTGACTTTTTCTGTTGGTCATTGGAGAACTATAGACTCTGATCTCTGGGACAAGAACATAGAGGATATTCTGTCTTGACATGTATCTGCCAAGCACTTAGTCCAGTGAGCTGACCCTCTCCTTCTTTTGGCTCTGGCATATATCTATCAAAAGATACATATTTTTAAAGCTAGGTATAGTGGTGTACACCTTTAATCCCAGCATTCAGGAGGCAGAGGCAGGTGGATCAGAGTTTGAGGCCAGCCTGGTCTACAGATCAAGTTCCAGGACAGCCAGGTGAAGTGGAAACTTGAGGGTTCTTTGGAAAGTCAGTTGTGTTACTAAGGCAAACACGTGAAGGAATTGATTGGACACAGGTGAAAGGCTAAGGAAGACTCATGAAGGAAAGTTTAGCTGAAGCAGACACAGAAGAAAGGATGTTCTGCCAAAGCAAGCATGTGAAAGGACATGTGATGAAAGATTCTTTGCTAACAACATGCATGTATTGGTCTGCCTTACATTGTGTGGTTGAGCTGCATTTGTCAGGATTCCATAGAGAGAAATGCACCAAAAAACTTCTGGGGGTGCGCTGCGGCTTCTTGTCGCTTCTGCAGACTCAGGCTGATTGGCAGAGTGATGTCAACTGAGACAGATGCACGCGCTGAGGCAAGACCCATGGAGGACATGTGATGTTTGGAGGGCATAAAAAGGACTCACTCGTTGGTCTTACTTTGCTCATCTTCACTTCACTGAGAGAAGCACAGCTGAGAACTTCTCCTGGTGTTCCTGTTGGCCCTGGTGCCTCCTGCTGACTTGTGCCAAGGCTGAGGCCTGGCTGTCTCTGCTGTGTAGTGCCAGTGCTGCTGACTTGTGTTTGCTATCTCAGCTCTACCAAACTGGACTGCTGGTGTATCTGTGAAGTGTTTGTGAGTAGATCGAGCTGCTGCTGCTGGCCTGTGAACTGAACTGCTGATTTCTAGACAACACAGATAGGAGTTGCTCCAAAGAACCTTTCTAAACAGGTCCACAACCCTGCCCCCCATATCCTTTCTTTTCCTATCTCTCATGGGTGGTGGGCTATAAGGGAGGTTAAAGTGTTTAAGAACCATCATTAAAAATAGAATTTGAAAAAATTATAGCTACGCAGTAACAGAAACTGAACCAGTGAACAAAAGGCACCAGCTCAGGTTTAACATACCTAATTTGATCCAGGTAATCCATCTCCTTCCCACGTGATTGCTGCAGGGTTCCTGGACTGTTTCAGAAACGACATGTGGTCTAATTTTGCCATGGAGACAGGGCTGGGTCTTTAGAACTTTGGTGGGAGCTCATCTTGTTTGTTGGATGGCTCTCTCCTCTGGGTAACTTTCTGTTGGGGTATGAAGCCTAGAACTGCCTTGGCCATTGTATTCTCATGAGGGAAGACAGCATAGGGTGAGGGTATGCAGGCACTAGGAATGAGGGGTGGTGGGCAAGAGAGCTGGGTCTTAGGATACCCTGGGATGCTGGGTCAACCTACTCTTGAAGGCCTCTCTGGACCTTCTCGCAGCATGGGCCGATGAATCCCCATTGCTCTTGAGACAAACGGGAGTTGGGTTTTCTGTTTCTCATCACTTTAAGAACATTCATCAGCAGAAGGTTGTGTCTAGCACCTCCTGACCTACCCAGGTTAGGGTTCTCCTTGGTGCTCATGTTCAGGCACCAGCATTACACAGCAGGTACTACTGGCAGTGACAGCTGCGTGCGTACTGCCACCAAGGGCTCAAATTTAGGCCAGAGGCTTCCTGAGGGAGGAGCATGCTCTTGTGCTCACCTGGTCTCTCTTGCCCTTGATGTAATGCCTGGCTCAAATAGGTCTCAGTGAAGTTGGTTTGGTGAGGGAGAGAAGTGTTGTGGGGCTGGTGGTAGTGTCACCTGACCCGAGAATCTCTGAGGAATGCCCGCTGGGCTCTTCTGTAGTCATAGCTCAGTTCTAGGGAGCTCTTGAACTTGCTTGTTTCTTGACCCAAGACTATTCTGCTCACCTTTTGGGAACTGAGACTTTCTGGAAATTCTTCAGCCTTCTACTTCAGCTTTAGCTAGTGAGAGCCATTATTCATGGATGACAGAAGCCCACTTAGAGGTCTCTGAAGAAGGGCAATGGAGTGGCCAGGGAACTCCTGCTGTGAAGGAGACCTGTTTCTCTACACCTCTCCCCGCTTTTTCTTGCAGTTGGCTTCATTATCGGTTTGATCTTCTCTCATGGTGACTAGAGGGGCTGTAACAGACCAGGGCTATGCTGTACCAGCCACTTCACATCGTCTCCTCAGCAGCAGGCTTCTCTTGCTCGCAGGCCTGGCTCACACATTCCCTGTATCCAGGAGGTGGCGTCCTTTCCTTTCTGAACTGCAGGAGTGAGTGTGGGGCTGGAGAGGACCTCCCTTGATGGGCAGCAGTGACTGTAGACTTCCTATAGTGGTTCCTCCCCATCCCATTTAGGTTCTTTAGATGTCCCAAATTAATGTATTATACAGTGGTGTTGGGCCGACAGCCCTCAGTGGAATCTGACGGGAGTGTGAGCTCCCTATGCTACTTCCTCTCGTCACTTTCTGTGGTTTATATCTCACAAACTGTGACCTCTAGTGTTCTTCTTAGTCATCTATTTTGCCATCTTTGGACTTCATTCTAGCAGATTTGCTGTTCCTTTTTTTGTAAAAAAATTCTTGGTGACACTCCTAATATCCATAGCTAATATAACATACGTATAACACAGGTGATTTAGGAAGCTAGTTTATAGTCTATATGACAGAGAGATGAAGAAGAAGCCGTTTATAATAGAAGCAGACTCTGTTCTGCATTGGCTAGGATAGTGCTAGGAAAGAGGAAACCATAGCTTATAAAGTACCTCCTGATCCACAGGCTTGCACTTAGAGAGGGAGGACCAGAGTGGTTGTTTATAACAAATATGGAATGAAATGCAGAGTGCAGCAGACCCCAGAGGAGAAGTAGGGTCTTCAGCATCTGTGAGAGGAGACTCCAGGGTCAGATTCTACACCAGTGTACTGCCCTTTGTACTGCCTTAGCTTCTCAGAAGGGATGGTATCTTCAGCCTTCTCTACATTTTGGCCTGACTATGATGCCAGGCATGCGTACTTATGCCACACCTGAAGGGGGCAGCACTGTCACCAAGAGAACCCCTGCCTCAGCCCTTTCCCTTGTCCTTTTTCTCAGGACCATCAGCAAAAACACTGCAGAATGTATGTTTAGCCACCCTCTTGACCTGATTCCCCACATGATCTTCTGAGCACCTACTGTGTGTCCAGTCACCCTTTCCTCTGCCTCCTCTCTTTCAGGCTCCTGGATGCTTTACTTGTTTGGTGTGAGCTGAGAGTCCTGCCTTTGCACCAGGCTCAGCAGCAGCCCCAGGTCCTTAACTTGCAGCTGAGAGCAGAGAAATCGGGACTTGTGTGTTAGGCCCAAGCATCAGGACAGAGGAATATGTTTCAGTGGAAACTGGTCACCTGCAGTCTGGTGCTGCTGGAGTTCTTCCAGGCTCTGTAGTTTAACCTTGTTCATTTGTTGACTCTTCAAACAAATTTTGTGTTAAACTTTATCGGTTAGAGATAAATAGCATGGCTGAGTGAGCCTAGGTGCTTGAATTGAAGAGGAGTGGGTAGGGCAGGATGTGTAGACAGATGTTACCCGTTTGACACCTTGGTTACCTAAGCTGTGCTTAGGTATAAGTGTGGCATGATGTAGGGCAGGGGTGGAGTAGTTTTGCCTCAGTTTACTTTAGTCTTTGGGTCTTTTTTTGTTTTGTTTTTATGTTTTTGGCAGAAGCTTGGTAGATAGCCCAGGTTGTTCTTGAACTTAGTGTATAGCCTAGGCTGGCCTTGAACTCAGAATCCCATTGCCTCAGCCTTGAAAGTATTAGAATTACAAATGTGCGCTACCATTGTCAGCTCTCTCTGAGGCTGGGGTAGAGAGAGGCACCCATTTAAGGAAACACTTCTTCACACAGCAGCCTCTGCTCAGGGTGGATATGGGATCGCAGATAGCCACTTTGTGCCTAATGCTTCTCCTCTGGGAAACTAGGGTGAAGCAGTCTCACCTTTGTAGATTTTTTGTAAGAGCTAATGCTGATGTGTGCCAGCCAGAGGCCCCTGCAGGTGTCCTTAGCCAGAGCTGGCACCATGAAAGGAATTTATTCCTATACCTCAAGGCTATGGTCACTTTTTGGAGTTCGTCGGACTTGGTGTTGCTCAGACATAACTAACATTCTAATAAAGAATTCTCTGGGTTGAAGTGCTAAACATGCTGCTTAGCCCTGGCTGCACATTTCAGTCACCAGGGGAAGCTTATAGAGCATATTAGGTCCAGGCCACCTTCCAGACTAATTAAGTTAGGCTCTCTAGAGGCGAGACCCAGAATGCACAGGTAATTCCAGCCTGTAGCCAAGATTGACAACCGGTGCCCGGATGTTAATGTACTGCCAGGTACCCAGTGATGGAAATGTTCCCATTCTGCTGCAGCAGGCTGAGCTGATTGTGGGCATGTCTGAGGTTCTCTAAGGGATGCTGAAGCTGCTGGTCACCTCCAGGGGACATTTACTGGTCCCCATGCCAGGAAGGTGAAGGTATTTGGTGTTTTTATTTCAGAACCAAATGGAGAGTCAATTTGTTACTGTTCGTTTCTTTTGGAAGTGTTGACATTTTTTATTTTTGCTAAAGATTTTATTTTCGAGTAAGCTATAAACAACTTGAGGGATGCCTTTTTGCTTGTTTGCTGATCTGTATGTGAACTTGAGCCTGTGCCTGCTCATGCTTTGCTCCGTCAGCACAGCATTGCACGCTCACAGGTTAAAGTCGCACACGTGCATTCTGTGGTGGAATTCTTTTTAAGACAGGTTCGTACTATGTAGCATAGTCTGGTCTTTGATTATGATCCTCCTGCCTTAGCTTCCCCAGTGCTAGGATGACAGGTATGTGCTGTCAGGCTCAGTTAGAACAGAATTCTGTCATCTCTGGTTAGTTGACACTTCCTGAGAAAGTTTTTATTTCTGTGTTTTAAAAAATTATCTTGCAATTGTAAAAGCTGTGGAACAAACCCCAAATGGGAGGAGTTCCAAATCCCACGGACCCAACATAATCACTATCTTCATTCTTGGTTCATTAAGACTATTTTCTAAGCTTAGTTTTTACCACCTTTAGTTGTGTGTTGCAATTTCTCTGTCATGATTTCAGATCATGTTTAAGTAGCCCCTTGCTCTCGAATATGAGAAAGGTAAGTGTGACTGATAGTCCTTACATGTGAGGGTAGAAGATTTCCTAAAGACACCCACTTGGGTACAGTCCCTGCTAGTGCCTTAGTTTTCATTTGGAGGGGGCTGGCAAGATGGCTCAGGTGAAGGAGCCTCTTGTTGAGCCTGGTGACCTGAGCTTAATCCCTGGATCTCACATGGTGGGAGGGGAGAGTGAACTCCCACATGCTGTCCTCTGACCTCTACACATGCGCCCTGGTACGCATGTCTTCACACATGTACACACAGATTACTGTTGATGGGTCATTTATGCCAGGTGTCCTTAGGTCCATACTCACTTTACAGAATCCGATCCAGTAGTGCACAACAGCTTTGAAGGAAGTCAACCATGTTTCTCAGAATCAGCACCAGTCACTGTGCACAGGGGGTGCTGTGTCTGGATACACTCTTGTTTATCGTGATGTTATTCTACTTCTTCCTGAGTTCTTAGAGTATCTCACAAGCAGACTGGTTTTCATAAAGCTGTTCCTTTATTTTTTTCCAAAAATCTTTCCTTCAGCTTGATTCCTAGAGTATAATTGCCATGACAGAAGGTCTGAACATTTCTGAAGGCTCATGATTTGTGCTCCAGTTTGAATGGAGTTTTCCCTCGAGGGGTCATACATAAGAAATGGGATCCTCAGTATGGTAGTGCTGGGAGAGGATGTGGAACCTTGTAGGGGGGCTGCTGGGAGGTCCCTGCCTCACTGAACTGCCCCTGAAGAGGCTTTGTAGAGACTCCCTCCCATCTCCATCTCTCCTGACACTTGTAGCAGGAAGCTACCCCTGAACTGTTGACTCGCTTTTAAGATATGCTTTCCTAACCAGGCAATGCACGTCTATAATCCTAGCACCAGGAGTCTCAGACAGGAAGACTGCAAATTCTAAGCCAGCCTGGGCTATATAGTAAGTTGATCAACTTGGGCTATGTGGCAAGATCCTCTCTAAAACAACAAAACCAAAAAGCAAGTTGAACAGTTAGTGGTGGCACACGCCTTTAATCCCAGCACTTGGGAGGCAGAGGCAGGTGGATTTCTGAGTTCGAGGCCAGCCTGGTCTACAGAGTGGGTTCCAGGATAGCCGGAGCTACACAGAGAAACCCTGTCTCAAAAAACAAAACAAAACAAAACACTTGCTGTGTCACCTCAGCCCTGTGTCACCTCAGCCCTGTGTCACCTCAGCCCTGTGTCACCTCAGCCCTGTGTCACCTCAGCCCTGTGTCACATCAGCCCTGTGTCTCCTCAGCCCTGTGTCTCCTCAGCCCTGTGTCTGTCTCCTCAGCCCTGTGTCACCTCAGCCCTGTGTCACCTCAGCCCTGTGTCACCTCAGCGCTGTGTCGCAGCAGCGCTGTGTCACATCAGCCCTGTGTCACCTCAGCGCTGTGTTACAGCAGTGCTGTGTCACATCAGCCCTGTGTCACCTCAGCGCTGCGTTGCAGCAGTGCAAAGCGAGTTAACACAATCTCTCTGCAATAGTCTTACTGTAACCACGCTCTCAGAGCAAGCTGTGAGTGAGCCTAGTTCACTGAGGCCAAAGCTGTGTGGCATGTCAGTGTTTGCAGTGCTTTCCATCCATGCGAGTGCTGAGTCTACACCCACTTTCATGAGATGGTAGATGACCTCTGTAGCTAAGATCCCTGTGTCACGGTTAGCTGTCCCTCTTTCTTTTGTGTGTGTAATCTTAGGAGTGGGTGCCATAGTCAAGGCATATGGTTGTAGTGGAACAAGCTGTATAGCTTTCCTATAGCTCACTAAGTAGGACATACTCACTACAGCCTATGCTGGTACTGCCTGCTTCACCTCTGCGTGACTCCTGCTCTTGTGTCTTAGAAGGTGGAGTTTGGTGAGATTCCCTCTGAGGAAGGAAGGTGGAGAGGCCAAACACTCAAACATTGCCTCTTGACCTGAAAATTTGCAAGTTTCTTCTCAAACAAAAGAAGCAGTGAGGCTCTCTCATAGGTGAGGGTCAGTATGGGCTTTTCAGGTACTTCTCCATGTGAAATGATGGAGCGATGGAGCATAGTGTGTGTGTGGGGGGGGGACGGGGGCGGGGGGGGGAGAGTGGGAATGCCTTAGGCACTGCCCAGGTACTCTCAAGCCGTGGAGAAAGCCTAGTGATGTCTGTCTATTTACTGATTCTAAATTGTCCTCTTAGGCTCAGGCTTTGTTGAAGAACTGGAATTTGGGGGAATGAGCATGACGTTGTATTTGTGTTAGTGTCTGCCTTTGGGAGCATGTGCTCACGGTATATATGTGAGCATCAGTCCTGTTAGTACCCTGTACAGGTGTTCCCCACAAAAGCTGCACCATCGTCTAGGCAGTTCATCAAGATATGAGAAGCCTGCAGTTGTTCCAGGAGGTGTGCGAGAGTTGTATCTGAAATGTCTCTTTCCCACTCAACAGTGCAGAAGCAGGAGGAGATAAAATCACTGGAACTGGGAGATACGAGCCAGCCCTCATTAACAGGTTATGCTTGTCATGCACAGGGGAGGGAATCTTGGTCACTGGTCATTAGTGTTTCATTGAGATGCCTTTCCTAATGGGAAGTAGGGAAGATCTAGAGGACAGAATTAAATTTACAGAGTAGTGTGGAGGGATAACAGAGTCCTGAGAAGGTGACCCATTGGGAGATGTTGCTGCTATGGAAACAGTGAGAACGAGGAGCTGGAGGTCCTTGCTGTTGACCACCGAGTTCTTCCTCTGCCCCGAGAGAAGGCAACATATGCAACCTGCTTATTTTCAGAAAGTAATTTTTCAAATCTTTCCAGTACAGTTTGGCTCACAAGGTGGCAATTTCCGTGTCACTGACATGAAGCCTGGGTCTTAAATATAGTCAGCATGTGAGTGCCCTGCAGGCAATGACAGTGGCAGTATGACATCACTGCCAAGCCGCTTCTTGTTATTTTGGAGCCAAAGAGTGAGCAACAGGAAGCTTGGCAGAGGGAAGATATATTTGGCCACAGCAGCCATGTGGTTTAAAGAGAGACAACTGTCAGGTCTAGTGGCTCTGGAATTTGCAGACTTTGTGTGCTGCAAAGTTTGCAATCACAGGTTTGCATGAAGTGGAGCCGAGACTCAGACATACTAGACTTGGCTCTACAGCTAGCAGTCCTCAAAGGGTGTGGTCTGCTTTCTTTGACACAGGTGAACCTTTCTTCAGATGCTTTTTCTTTAGAAGATGCAAACGTAACCTCACTTGAATGCTCAACTCCAAGGTCAAAATCAACTTGGAGGTCCCAGAAAATTTCCTGCTTGGCTTTAAAAATCCTAATGAACCACTTAGGAATGACAAGGTGTGTGTGTGTGTGTGTGTGTGTGTGTGTGTGCGTGCGTGCATGCATGTGGGTGTGTGGACATGCATATATGTGTGTGTGCATGCATGTGGGTGTGTTGGCATGCATGTGGGGGTGTGTGTGCATGTGTGCTAGATGGTCTAGCAGGTAAATGTGCTTATGGCTAAGCCTGATGACCTACTAAGGAAATGCTAAGGAATAACTTGGGGGCTTGAGGTGCCCTCTTCTCTCCTGTGGGCTCTGTAACTTTCTAGTTCCCAGAGACTGTAGCAGCATCAGCTGGGAGAGAAGGGTCTAACACTTCCTGCTGTTTGTAACTTATGAACTTTAGGTTCACATCATACTGCAAATGGACCATAGCAATCTAATTCTTAAAAGACTTCCACATGTGCTCTATGGCACAGGCATGCATGCATGTACACACACACACACACACACACACACACACACCCCACATAAAATAATAAGTATAATTTAAAAAAAAAACCCTCACACAGGGCTGGGCATGTGGTGAATGTCTGTAATCCCACTGCTTAGGAGACTGAGGTAGAAGGATTCTGAATTCAAGGCCAGCCTGGGCTACAGAGGAGACTCTGTCTCAGAAATCCTAGGACCGTGAAGAGTGCTTGCTCCTGTGGGAGGCAGTAGTCTGCAGTGTGGAGAAGCCTTGCCCTGGAGCCCAGCCTCCTGGGCTCCTTGTGATAGGGAACAAGGAGCTCTTCCACATTCGCTGAGCACTCAGACACTTACGAGGCAATTTCCTTTTCCAGGTTGTCTGGGAAGGACCTTCTCCCGCAGACACTCACTGTTTGTCTTCAGACTCCACAGAGCAGCGCACCCTCCCTGAGTTTTTTATGCTGCTCTTTTTGTTCTGTGTGGCATTTTTCATCTTGTACGTTTCTGCCTTTGTGCTCACACCTTAACCTGGCCAGAGGCTTTGTCTAATTTGGTCACTGATGAGTCTACTCAAGGTAGGATGCCTCACAGACACTGGGATGCAGAAGGAGTTTGTCGAATGAGTTAATATCTGAATACTTGTCCCTTGTCTGTTGTTCTACTGTTTCTGGCTTACATTTCAGGTCATTTCACAGTCTAGGATAGCTGCTGAATTTCCTGATATTGCTTCTGTCTTCAGGCCAAAGGAAGACAGAATTAGAGGTGGGAAATATGTCTCAGAGTTGGCAATTTAGTGCAGTGAAAGTGCTAAACATGAATGAGGCTCAGGGTTCAAATCTCAACACAGCAAAAAAATGTGTTATTGTCATCTTCTCCGGTTCCTCTTCCTCCACTACCCATCACCTCCTCCTTCTCTTCCTCCTCCTCCTGTTCCTCCTCCACCACACATCAGCTCCTTCTCCTCCTCCTGCTCCACCTCCTTCTCCTCTACTTCCTCCTCCTCCTCCTGCTCTTCCTCCTGTTCCTCCCCCTCCACCCATCACCTCCGCCTCCTCGTCCTTCTCCTTGTCTTTCTTGTTCTCCTCCTCGTCCTCCTCCTCCTTGTCCTTCTTGCCGTCGTCGTCCTCCCCTCCTCCTTTTCCCCTTCCCCTTCTCTTCCCTGTCTTCCTCTTCTCCCTCCTTTTCCTATCTCTTCCTCCTCCTCCTTCTTTTAAAACATAATTACTTTTAATTTTCTGTATATTTGCCTGAATATACATATGTGTACCATGTGAGTGCCTGGTGCCCAGTAAGGCAGAAGAGGGCATCAGATGCTCTGGATCTGGAGCTACAGATAGTTGTAAATCGCCATGTGGATGTTGGGAAACCTCAGTCCTATAGCAAGAGCAGCCAATGGTCTTAACCATTGACCCATCTCTCTAGCACCAAGTTCTTTGTGTTAAATTTAAAAAGTATTGTGCATGCATGCATGTGTGTGCATGCATGTATGTATGTGCACAGAGGCATGTGTGTGTGTGTATGTGTGAGAGAGAGAGAGACAGAGAGAGAGAACACATGTGGAGGTCAGAGGCCGTCTTCCTCGAGTCAGTTCTCTCCTTCCATCATGTGATCCTTGTCAGCAGTCGTGGTTGCACGTGCCTGGTGATCCATTTCATTGACCCATGTCATCTTTTGAGGAGGTTGCAATTCTGCAGGTCTTCCCTTCTCAGAGGCCTGAGACTGACTGATGGGGTTACTGGTTTATGAGTAGAGAATGTCAGTCTAAATGAGAAGAGGATTTTGGTGGACAGTGATCTGCACCCTCTGCCAGGTACATAGTGACTGCTCATATGAAAAGTTCACTTCTTAGGATCTTGGCTGTGATGTAGTACTGGGGACGGTGCTGTGAGTTCTGTGTGTAAGATTGTCACCACAATGGCTGTCAGGGGTTCACAGTCAGCTTTGCCCAGGTCTGCACTGGTGCCAACATGTATCCGTAGGAGCCTTGCACCTTTGCTACCTAGGGCTACGAAGCGTCAGGTCTTAGCACAGGAGTCAGTGCTACAACTTTAGAAGCATAGCTCCTGGGGCATGGTGTTATGGCCAAAATGGTGACGGATGAGTGAATTTTTGCTTGGTGAGCACCTCTTCTGCCGTAGTCAGACTTTTGTAATTGCTAAGGTCACAATGTAGTGTCAGGAGGCCACAGGCTGTGGAGAAGCAGCTGTTCCTGGGTCACTGGCTGGGCCTCAGCCTGTGATTTGGGCTAATTTGTGTAAATTGAGGCTAATTTGTCTTGACTACTTTATCTACAGGAGGGATTACCTGCCACTTAAGAGATGATGATGGGAAGGTTGGATGGAGGGTGTGTCAGGGCAGAACGTTTCCCTCGTTGCTAATGGGCATGTGACTTGGGCTCCAGAGGAGCATGACCCAGGCCAAGATAACTTTTCTTGACTACCTAGCTACTTGGTTTTTTTTTTGTTTGTTTGTTTTTTGTTTTGGTGCTGGGTATTGACACTAGGGCCTGTGCATGCTAGGTAAGCTCTCTTCTACGGAGGAATTTCTCTAACCCTCAGCATTTAATATTTCTTCCTGCTGCTTGACTTTTGTTGAGGACTGTCTTGAACACATTCGGATGGGCTGGCTTACCAAGCCACTGTGGCCCTGTCTGCCGTGAGTGCCTTGACCCAGATTGCTGTTGTTCTGGCTTTGCCTGGTTTTTGTTTTGTTTTGTTTGTTTGTTTGTTTTTGTTTTTTGGCTAGAGAACCATATTAGTTATTTTTGCATCAGTTTGGCCAAATCCCCAACAGAGAGCTTTAAAGGCAGAAAGGCTTATTTGGGTTTTGGAGCATTGTGGTTGTGTGGCAGGGGAGGCATGGCAAACCAGCTGTCTGTGCACAGAAGCCTGTGGCAGCCGGCCAAGGAGCAGAGAACAGCTGGGCTTGAACTTTCAGAGGCCTGTCCCTAGTTCCTTCCTCTTAATGATTCCAGAGCCTCCCCCAAACAGCACAGGCATGTCAAGGCTTTTGCTCTGCTTCTATGGAGGAGAAAGTAGACACCTTTTGGAAACCCTCCCCTTTCCTAGCTATGCAGCTGTGTGTCCATGCCTTCCTTTCTCTGAACTTCAGTGGCTAATAGGGCTTCTCTTAGGCTCTTCCTACAGTGTGTTCGCCGTAGAGAGTCTGCCCTGTATCAGCCACAACTTTGTTGGTCGCTGCAGTAGGCTGAGGTGAATGTAGCTCACATTACTCTATAGCACCAGTGATTCACAACAGACAATATTTGCTTTAGACTTAATTTGTTTATTTTTAAATTAGTGTGTATACACATGAGTACAGTTGCTTATGGAGGCCAGAAGAGGATGTTGGACCCCCTGAAGCTGGAGTGAGGGGTGGACATGACTGGCCTAATGTGAGTTTTGGGAACTGAACTTGGGCCCTCTGCAAGGGTGTGATGCTCTGTTAAAGATTGAGCTGACCCTCCAGCTCCTAAGATTTACTTTAATAGTGGTGTGTGTGTGTGTGTGTGTACATGTGTTAATTTTTTATGTATGTCTTCTGTGCTCCAGATTCTTCTGTTTCATGTATGTCACTCAGTTAGCCTGACAGCAGCCAGGGCTGCGGTTTCCTCGGGTCATAGGAGGTGGCAGGCTAAGTGTTAGGAACAAGGTCCTGTACCTGGTATGGCTGTGCACCTGGAGGTGTGGCTGTGTGCGTCTGTCTGCCTGCTGATTGTCTGCACAGTCCCTGACATCCGTTCTTCATGGCCACCAGGGTGCCTTTGGTGACCTGTGACTGTCATAGATTCTCTTGGTGGTCATATCTCTTACTGTGGCCTTTTCCTTCCTTTTCTTGGGGCTGTTTGCAGTCAAGGACAGTGGCTTTGAAAGAGGCCGCTCACTTCATTTCCAGGGCTGGAGTGTGTTCTTCCTGAGCCTCCTTTGTAATTCCTCTCGGGGTTTCCATGGTCTCCTGCCCTATGGCAGTGTGGCAGTCCTGAGGCTCCTTCCAGAGGATTGCCTTTCTCTCTTAGTCTTTCTGATGAATGTTTAAATGTGGCTTTAAAATGTTTTTAATGTGGTTTCATGTAGTTAGGCAATATGACAGGAAGACAGACTGTTGCGCTCTGAAGGAGACGGACAGAAGGCGGTCTGTCTGACTTTGTCGTCTTATCCTCCTGCTTCCTCAGCTTTGACTGTTGGCCATGACTTCCTCCAACTAGAAGCCTGAGCTGCCAGGAGAACTCTTACTAGAGAATGTTCTAGTAAAGTGTCACGCACAATTAGATGTAAAAATATTTCTTATTTTTACAGATTTTGACATAAATAATTGGAGGTTCCTCCCTCTCTGCTTCCCCTTATAACAATTCAAAAAGCACCAGAATTCAGCATTTTTTTAATAGAAAATTTGGCAGTGTGCTTACTGTATAATTGCCCACAAAGGGAGGGAAACCCCTCCACATTTACTTCTGAGGATGAAGAGAAATCTTCCAGGTCTGAGTGGCTTTGCTAGAGCCAGCTGTTCCGTTCCTTCTGAAAAGGGAACTGGCTTCCTGGTTCCTACTAAGTCCCAAAACAAAGCAGAGTTGGTTCTAGCATGCTTTTCTTTACAGTTGTATGAGATATTTTTCTCCTTGCAGACTAGGAGAACAGCAGGCTTGCTCTAGTTCCTGGGTTTGGAGGGTCCCAGACATCACAGCAGAGAGGGAGTGACTGTGGATATTCATGGAGGTGTGCTAAGTCAGGGGCCAGGAAGTGTGGGCAGCACCTGGACAATGTATTGCTTTTAAGGACCTGCCCCCTGTGGCCCTCTGCTGTCAGCTAGGTCCCCCAGTCTTCAAGTTCCCATCATTCCTATCTTGCACCACAGACTGGGGAAAATGTAATCAAAACAGAGAGGCTGTGGAAACCTGCAGACTCTGATCATGACAGCAGCACTTACTGTGGTTATAGCTAACTTCGAGTCCTAAGTATCTGGTTTAAATAAAAACAAACCTCCTAGCTAGTTCCTGGTCATTCTTTATCTTCTATTCATTTCTTTATCTTCAGGGCATGTTCCAGGCAAACACATGGGGAGCTCATGAGTGTCACTTGAGTGAGGCTTGCCTTCCTACCCCCACCCCAACTTGTATGCATCCACCAGTGGTTCTCTGCGCTGCGTGTCCTGTTCTCAGTCTCTCCTAGTCCAGCTCCTGTTGAACCCACTCTCCACTCTCCATCTCTGCCTTGTCTGATTGTGACTTGTTGCACTATACTAATCAGAAGCGAGAACTGAATCTCAGGAGGGAATGTATTTGGTTCAAAGATTTGTAATAGTGTAATTTTGTGGCTATTTGTGCATGGAAATACAGCTGCCACTAGGGGGCAGCTCTGGTTACGAGCCAGAGGATGTGTTCCAGAGAGCACAGGGATGAGGTGAGCCCAGGATGGTTATTAGCAGGTGAAGGAGACTTGCCTCAGTAACAGACCCAGACAGCTGTTTGTGTGGGTGGCAAACTCCATTCTCCGGCAGTGAGATTATCATTAGAGAAGCTGAGGACTTGGGTGGGGCGGGTGCAGGGACCAGTTAGTGAGCAGAGTGCTTGTTGCACAAGTGTGAAGTACCCACATAGAAATCTGGATATAGTGCCCATCTGTAATAGAGCTGAGATGCAGAGGCAGGGGCATCCCTGGGACTGGCCAGCTAGTCTGGATGTGCTGATGTACTCTGGACTCAGTGGGGGACTTTGCCCCTACCCCCAAATAAAAAGGAAAAAGGAAAAAAAGAAAAGAGGTGGGAGATGTATTCTATGGAGGTGCGGTGAGATATGGGGAAGGGGGTGCTTCAGGGGGCCATGTCAAGGTATCCCTTCCCCCTGGGGGACCAGCCATGACAGTATAGTATAGGATAGAGTTTGTTCAGGGCATGGGGAGGAGAGTTAAGAGGGTAGTATAGGCAGGGAAAGGTGGAGGGAGGGAGGGAGGGGGCGGAGAGAGAGAGAGAGAGAGAGAGAGAGAGAGAGAGAGAGAGAGAGGAAGGAGGAGGAGGAGGAGGAGGGAGAAGGAGGAGGGAAAGAAGGAAGAAGAAGAGAGGAGTAGAGGCCGACCATGAGCACGTGGAGAGAGGGGAAAGGGGCGAGGGGACAGAGAGAGCAAGAAGACAAGAGAGCAAGAGAGAGAGGAGGAGGCAAACAGCCCCTTTTATAGTGAGTCAGGCATACTTGGCTCTTGCCAGTAACTGTGGAGTGGAGCTTAGACAGGATGCTAATAAATACTGAAGTTTCACTGAAAGAGGTGGTAAGACACTTGGCCATATTGTGTTTTTGTAAATCTTGGGGTGTGGACCTGCGCATGAGGAGGTCAGAGGAAGATCTCAGGCATATTCTTCTATACCTTATTTGTTTAAGTTAGGGTCTCTGGGTCAGCTAGGCTGCCTGGTCAGTGAGTTCTTGTTGTCTTCTGGGGATGCTGCACCATCTCTCAATGGCTCCTACCCCCATCATCTTACTAAGTAAGTACCTGGCTGCTTTGTCATTCTAGGCCCAGTGCCCACTGCTACCCTTAGCTCTGCACGACTGCTGAGCCTGGGACTTGGGCTTTCTGCACGGGCAGCTCTACCATCTCTTGCTCTCCTTCCTGTCAGCACTCCCACTAAGTCTCACCAGCTCCCCTCTGTGCCATCTGCTTTCTGCTGGACTGTGACTGATGTCAGCCTGCTTCGACATGATGGCTTTTCGTTTAGTGGTTCCCCTCCCTAGTGCTATCCCCCAGATCCTGGCACAGCTGGCACCCTTTCAGGCCCAGAACAGATGTCACTGTCTCAGAGGTTCTTGTCAGTCCACAGGACCTCTCAGTGACCACAAAGTCCACTCTCCCGTTTGACTCTGGTCCTCTGCCTTGTTTTCTTGATAGTAACTATCTGAAATGTTCATCTATTTGGCTTGGCCTCAGGGCTTGGCCAGGGCATCTTGACTTTCCCAAAATACCAGAGGTTGGCACGCATTTTCTGTGAGAGACTAGAGAGTGAATACTTCCTGCTATATGGAACATATGGTCTCTGTCATGACCACTGAAGCTGTCCTAGTAAGAAGACAGCTTCAGACAATATATCAGTGAACAGGCCCGTCTGTGCATTGCTAAAATTTGGTTTACAGAAAGGGATGGGAGGGGAGTTTATAATAGGTAAATTAATGTGTGGGTAAAGTCAGTGAAAACAAAGGCCTAGGAGGCCTGAACTGGCCCAGAGGCTTCTAGTCTCTGATAGCACCTAGCTGCAATTGCTTTGATGACTCTGCGCTGAGTGCTTTAAATAGTGTGTCTGGCACATGGTAGGTGTGCCCTGAGTGCAAACATGCTTGATGCCTGCTCTGTGCTAATGTCTGAGCTGAGCAGCAAAGTGAAAGGAGACAATCTTTCTCCGGGGATCCTGGAGGGCAAAAGGGCCTGCTCATCATGAACTTGTTGGTTCTGATGGCAGATGGAGACAAGTTGGTCACCAGCCTTTCTGGGGAGGCCCTTAAGTTTCCTTTCAAAAGGTGATAAGTAAGGCTCTTGGCCATTTGGAAAGGTGGTATAGGGAGGCAGCCTTACTTATGTCTCTGTTTGTGTATGTGGGTTCAGAGTAGGTCCTCAGGTGTCTTTCTTTGTTGCTCGCTGACTAGTGCCATGAGACAGGGCCTCTCAGTGAGCCCAAAGCCAATAAGTTCCCAGGACCTCCTGCTCCACAGTGCCAGGGTGACAGGCACACAGCCACACTGCCTTCTTCTTCTACTTCTTCTTGTGCGATTCAGACTCAGGCCTTCCTGCTGGGAGAACACTTTTCTAGGAATGTGGGAGGGCAGCTTGTTGAAGGTGACAAGAAGAGGCTTGACAGGACAGAGGCCAGATCTCCTGAGCCTAGACATTTGACTAATGTGCTATACAAGCAGAATGTCACTGAGGGTGCAGAACTGGAACTCACAGAGTGAGAGAAGCATTTCCTCTGGTGCAGTGTGGAACACAGAGATCAGAAGATTGGAAGGAGTCAATTCTCCCAAGATCTGGGGGAAGGGACACTAGTCTAGACAGTAGGGAGGACACCTATAAAGATGCTGAGGGAGTGATGGATGCAGATGTACAAGTGATACAATCAGGATGAGTGGAAGGGCAGGGAGGGGGAGAGGTCCAGACAGAGCTGCTGAGACCTCTGGAGAAATAAACGGCTCAGTGCTTAAAGCACTTGGCTGCTCTCCTGGAGGATCCAGGTTTGATTGCCAGCACTGCATGCTCACAACTGTCTGCAACTTCAGTTCCAGGGTATCTGGTGCCTCATCTAACCTCTGCAGTACTGCACCCACATGGTGCACAGACATACACATAAGTAAAACACCCCCCCGCACACACACAAACAAGCAAGCAAGCAAATAAAAGGGGGGAAAGCAACAGGAAGGACATTAAAAAGGAGCCCAGGAAGGAGTGAATTGTCACACAGTAGGACTTTAAGGCAGGCGAAATGGGTAGGTTTGAGAGATTTTGTAAGTTGGTT
The DNA here is from genome assembly GCA_036184795.1 of Tokudaia tokunoshimensis. NCBI lineage: Eukaryota > Metazoa > Chordata > Mammalia > Rodentia > Muridae > Tokudaia > Tokudaia tokunoshimensis. The sequence continues at coordinate 102,112,919 of BTHU01000010.1, forward strand.
CTTTTCTTGCATGAATGTGTGAGGTGAGCCTGTGTAGGTATGCATGTCCCTATGTGTGAACACATGCATATGCATGTGTGTGAGGTCTAGAATTGATATTGGGTACCATCCCTCATTGCAGGGTCTCTTGCTGCACACAGAGCTTGCTGACCGTGACAGCGTAGGCAGATGGCCCTTGGAGTCCTCCATCTCTATCCCCGCCGTGCTACCACACACAGGCATCTGTCATGCCACTGGCTTTTTTGTTTGTGTGGGTCCTAGGGAATCTGAGCTCCAGTCCTCATGCTTGCTAACATTCAAATTATTCACAGAGCCTTTCCCTAGCCCAGTTTAGCTATGATGTTCCCCTCTGGCCTGGCACTGTCGTGACATTTACTGCTGTTTAAAAGTATGTTCTTTTTTGACTGATAACTTCTTACTTGGAAGTGAGCTGGCATCCAAAGCTGTAGGAACAGCCTGAGCTGTCCTATTTGAGCTGACTTATTTGAACCACAGGGTTTTCTTTCAGGCAGTGGAGTTTACACAGAACACACTTATCCATGTCAGCTCCTCCCACTGCTATAAGTTTTCCCTACCAGGGTATGAATGAATGAAGAACTTGCCATGTTCGGCCTTTTGCAGGACAGGTCAGGACCGAGTAGCAGAACTTTGAGAGGCACACGAACTTCTTGAAATGAGCGAGTGTTAGGAGAGACTTCACATTCTACACTTTGTCACTCCAGAGTGCAGACACCCCATCTGCAAACACCTTTTTCCTCACTACAGTGTGCTTTCTAGTGACTAAGTGTCACATAAAGGGCCTGTCAGCTTGCTCAGTGATTTCAGTGGCATGAAGAGATACCTTGCTGTCATTGTTGTCTCAGGCCAGCTCACTTCTGCGTAAGTACAGAGGAAGACTGATGGGTGCAGGTGGGGGTGAGGCCCTCAAGGTCCTGGATGCTCACTCCAGCACTCACTCAGCGACATGCATTCTGGGAGCTTACTGTTCCAGAGGTGTCTTTAACCACTCCGATATTAAACTAAGCCTGGATTCTCCTTTAGAGGGGTGTATGTCAGCCAAAGTCACACACTATTAGCATCAGAAAACAGAATGAGAACTGGGTCGTGTAGGAAGGGCGAATGGGATCACATGACACAGGCACACTTTTTATCAGGTGTGAGCACTCGTTCTCCTTTGTGTGGGTCTTGGTCCAAGACTGTCTTCTCTGGGCAGGTGTGACATGGTCACAGTGGCTTGACTGGCCTTCTTCTCAGGTTTATAGCCAGTGAACAAGACAGAGCTCCTCAGCTTATGGACAAAAGGCTTTGGCCCGGAGCTTGGGGTCTGGAGAATCGACTCAGTCAATAGAGTGCTTGTCCAGCACACAAAGCTCTGGGTAAAACAAGCATGGCGGCACATGCCTGTAACCCTAGCACTGGAGAGTGAGAGGCAGGAGATCATAGGTTTGAGGTCAATTTTGGCTATACAGTGGAGTTCCAAACCAGCCTAGGAGAGTCTCAAAAACTGTGTGTACGGAACAAGTGCAGGGGGTCTTCTGGACATTCTCTAACGGTACAACAAGGGCTTGGGTAGCACTTCCATTGTGTCAGGCTTTGTAAGTCAACTACTAATGATATACAGAGGAGCGTATGCACGTGCTACGTCATTTTACAGAACAGACTTAAGCACCCATATATTTTGGGTTGAGCATGTGGGGTATCCCAACCCCACCCTAAGATCCACAGTGACAGCATTATCAGTAGTGGGAAGAGCAGCAGTAGAGATAGGAGGCTTGGTTGAGGATGTAGTTAGGGTATCACCAGACTGGAGACCTCAACTCTCACTAGAACAAATGTTTCTGGAGCATCATGGGAGTGACAGGTACTGAGAAAGGTACTGCCGCTGCAGAACTCAGCAGGCATCCCTCACTGTCAAATTGCAGCCAGAGGTGACAAGGGGCCAGGACAGGGTGCAGAGTGGCCTGTTTTGTGGGTGTTAGCTAAAGATGATCTTGGAGTACCATGGAAGAAACATCCCCTAGTAGGGTGTGCTGGGCAGGTCATCCATGCTGCAGTGTGAAGGAGCCAGTTGGGAAAGAGGAGAGGGAGAAGGAGCCGGCAGGTTCTAAGTTCAGTGCCAGGGCTACAATGTTAAATTGGATCAGGGCTGGTTTTGATTTTGATCCACTTTATGATAGCCTTTGCCCAGCTAATTCCCAGGTACTCACTGCAATTAAGAGGGGATAAACTCAAAGCCAGATGTGGTGGTCATGACTTTAGTTCCAGCACCCGGGAGATAGAGTCAGGTAGAGCTCTTGAGTTCCAGGGCAGCGAGGGCTACACAGTGAAGCCCTGTGACAAACAAAAGGAAATGAAACTGGACAAATTTGTAAAGACACAAAGGCCATAGAATCTGAGAATTGCACATGCCTTTTCTGCCCCAAGTTCTGTTTCTGTTTGTGTGGTCACTCCTACCGTTAACTTTGCCCAACGGTGTGTATGGAGGTGTGTAGACTGAGAAGGGCCATGCAGCTGAATAATGTGGATTACATCATAAGTAACATGGTCCAAGGCCAACGGTGAAGGTGACAATTTCTGTCCTTGGTCTAGGATCTCTGCTTTTGGGGATCTGAAAGTGGTTACAGTTGTGGCACCTTGGAGACACTCCTGACACGGCACATTGGCACATGATGCCTCATCTGCATCCAGAGGACTTTTTTACTTTTTCCAGGACCCTGCCATGAAGACTCAGTTTGCCTACTGACTTGCAGATGGCACAGTCACTGTTTCTGTTCAGGAATGGAAAGACTGTGATTTTCCCTTGTTGTCCTGCCTCTTGAGAGGACTGATTCCAGTGACCTGTGACTCTTCCAGCTGGCTGTCTTGCTCAGAACAGGAGTCACTGCTCAGTTCTTGTCTGAGTTCTGCCAGACACACAGATGGGTCATTCACAGAGAGGTGACGGAGGGTCACCTGTCTGGCCATCCAGACTGTCCAGCTGTCCTGTCATAGAGCTTCTGTGGACCATATGGAGGTCTGTGTACCTCTTGTTCCTTTCTTGGCTCGCTTCTCTGCTTTTGTCCTTGTCTGAATTGGCTCTGTGACCATGACTACCACTACCACCTTCACCTCCTCCTCCACCTCCACCACATCCACATCCACCACCACCATCACCACCCCAACCACCTCCACCACTATTGCAGTATTTACTACTTGTTAGTAGTCTGGTGTTGGGAGGAGTGTTGATTCTGTCACTACCATTAGCAATACATTTTGTGCTGTGGAGACTCATGGTTATGCAGTGCCTACTGTGTTTCAGACATTTGTTCAGTCCTTCCCAAAGCCCAGTGAGGCATATACTGGTGTCAGCATGTTTAATATATGAGAGGACTAAAACAGAAAGAAATGAAGTCTGTTGCCAGGGAAGTGTCTGGGGTTGGGAGATCCAGGAGCCAGGGCTGGCAAACTGGGGCCTACAGGCTATCACTTGATTTATTTTCTCCTTAGTTCTCTTCCTCCTATTATTTTGAGACAGGGTTTCATTATGTGGGCTGGGCAACATGGAACTGACTATATAGATTAGATCAGGCTAGCCTGGAACTCACTTGCTTTATCTAGAGAATGCTGGAGTTAAAGGTGTGCCAGTTCTTCCTTCTCTTCTGGTGTGTCTATGTAGATCAGGATGGCCTTGGACTTTTACCTCACCCCCCTTTGTTGGGTTTTTTTTTTCAAGACCGTGTTTCCCTGGCTGTCCTGGAACTCACTCTGTAGACCAGGCTGGCCTCGAACTCACAGAGATCTGCTTCTGCCTCTGCTTCCCAAGTCCTGGGACTAAAGGCGTATGCGACTGTGCCTGGCTCCTGCTTTCTTTTCTATAAGGTTTTATTGCGACACAAACACATCTGTTGCTTTTTGAATGTCTATGATGGCAGTGGAATTAAGTGGCTGGCCAGGGTGGATGTTAAGTGGCTTGCATCTGGCCATCCTCTCAGAATCCACTGCTCTCTGCTGCAGCACACTCACAGCCACTGTCCAATGTTGCCTTTCAAGAAAAGGTGGTCCACATACCTTGCTTGGGAACACTACAGCACTTGGGAGGCTGAAGCAGGAGGAGGATATCTGTGAGTTCAAGGCCAGCCTGATCTACTTCAAAAGTTTTAGGACACCCAGTGTCTCAAAAAGAAACAAAGGAAGGAAGGAAAGAAGGAAGGAAGGAAGAATGGACAAGACAAGACACTGGGTAGGAAGCAGAGCTAGAGAATCCTGGTGAGGAAGGAGTGATCATATCTCACCTCTCCCTCACACCCCCACTCTCTCTGTCTCTTTCATGCACACACACACACACACACACACATACACGCACGCACGCACGCACGCACACACATTTGTACTCTCTCACACACAGTCACACACACACACATGCACACACACACATTTGTACTCTCTCACACACAGAGTCACACACACACGCACACATTTGTACTCTCTCACACACACAGTCACATACACTCTTACACTTACTCTCATACATACTCTGATATGTGCTCAAGAGGAAGCGCTGAGGCTGCTATGGCAGCAGAAAGCAGAGAACTTTAGTGCCCAAGTGCAGGGCATATAGAAGATGGAGACCAAGGAAGCCACTTTGATAGAAATGGTGTACAGGCTGACAGGGTGGGAGGAGTCATCTGTGGCCTGAGGAGCAGAAGTCCATGTGCGTACACCCTAACTCTGGAGCTAAGTATCTTGGAAACAAAAGACCTTATTGAGCAACCATAGATTCCGGCTAAACAAAGAACCAGCTCCCTAGACCAGCAGTGCTCAACCTGTGGGTTTTGACCCCTTACAGTTGAAAGACCCTTCACAGGTGTCACCTAAGACCATCAGAAAACACAGATATTTACATTCAGAGTCATAACAGTAGCAAAATGACAGTCATGAAATAGCAATAAAAATAATTTTTCAGCTGGTGGTCTCCACCACTTAAGGAACTGATTAAAGGGTCGAGCGTTAGGAAGATTGAGAACCACCGACCTAGACTACCCTACAGCTGCTAGCCACAGGGCTGGAGCACAGCTGGAAAAGGCCAGAGCCACCAAAGGTGAAGACACTTTTTCTGAACTTCACGGAGGGAGCTTGGCCATGGCTAAGAGGAGCAGCATGAGCTGCAGCCGGCAAAGGTGTGGGCAGAAGGAATCTTCCAAGCAAAGGCTGCCTCAGTTCTGGGTTGGTGGGATAAGAGTCTAGATAATTTATATGCTGTGTGGGAAGGCATGGAGCTGTGTATGTGGTGATGAGATTTGATCAAGGTTTCCACATAGATATGTGTTTGCATGTGTGTACTCACGTGTGCATATGTGTACATGAACGAACGCCAGAGGAGGTGTCAGGTGACGTGCTCTGTTGCTCTTTGCCATATTTCTCTGAGACAGTGTTTCTCATGGATTCTGGTGCTAGGCAGCTAGCAGGCCCCTGTGATCCTCCTGTCTTCACTCCTCAGTGTTGAGAGAGTATTGTGCTTGGCCACACCCAGCTTTTGATATGCTGGGGATTTGAACTCAGGTCCTCATGCTGTGCAGTAAGTGTTCTTAATGAGTCATGTCCCCAGCCCATAAGCAGTGTTATTTTGTTTTTGCCTCACACCATTAACTAAATTATCCTCCTTATGGCTCATTTCCCACCCCCATTTCCTGGCCTTTGTACTTAAATTTAAAACACCTCAGAATTTTTTTTATTGGTATGAAAACCCCCACACACCCATTCAGGGACCATTAAATCTCCTTGGTTTAAGTATCCCTGTTGGTCAGAGTACCATAGGAAGGCCACATCTTTGGCTTGCTCTGTGCCCTGAACTGCTTCCTGTCTCTGTTCTGTTCCGCTGCAGAGTCCCCACATCCTTGGCTGACAGTCGCTCCAGTCAATGTTGCATTCCCATGACGTGGTAGGCTGACAGGTCCCCTGGTAGTTTGTGGCTTGGAGACCCAGCCACCTCTTGCTCTGTTTCCTCCTCAGAGGGGACTTCTCAGGGCTGCTTCCCACCCTCCACCCCACCACATCCCTGCTTCATCTCAGCTGGTAGAACTTTGTGGCAATGACATCTTGAGTTATATTTAGAGGATTACATAGTCATCTCTCTGACTTCGGTGGATTGCTGTCTAAAGTGCTTCTTTAGGAAGCTGAGCAAGGCATAGAAGTGACATGATGCTTTCACAGTAGACCTTGACCTTCTTGCTGTCTGAAAGAAGACTGAACCTTGGCACTGGGTTGGGTGAAGAGGGCTGTACCCCACCCACACAGCACCACTCATTCGTGTGGAAATGCCCCTCCAGAAGAGAACCCCTGCAACTGAGGATAGCTCTAGAGGCAGGCTCTGAGTGTCAGGTTGTTGCTAAGGGGATGGGGCTCCCTTTTAGGTGATAAAAATGATTTAGACATGATGGCTACGTAACTCCGTGTAGGTGCCTGTGTTTTTGTTAAGTTGACACAGGGCCATCTGGGAAGAGGGAACTTCAGCTAAGAAAATTCCTCCAACGGGTTGGCCTTTGGGCAATTCTGTGGGGCATTTTCTTGATATTAATTTATGTGGGAGGGCACAGCACATTGGAGGAAGTGCTACTTGTGTGCAAGTGGTCCCCGGTGGTGCAGCAGGCCGAACCAGCCATCGAGAAGTCGGCTTCTGCCAGGTTCCTTCCCTGACTTGCTTCACAGATGGACTGAGGGTGTAAAACCTTTCCTCACCAGTTGCTTTTTGTTATGGTATTTATCACAGCAATAGAAACCAAACTAAGACAATAATACCAAGTACCATCAGTGTTTATGATCTAAATGGGTGATGCTACTGTCAACAGAAATGTCTCTTCTTTAAAGGACATAGAAATAGTTTATTGTGAGCCAAATAGGAATGGCAGCATTCATGCTGGGCATGTGAGAACTGGGTTACCTTACACAACACACTCCACCCTGGAAGACATTACAGGGCAGAGGAAAATGGGAGTCAGTGTGTGTGCACTGTCTATCTGCAGGGGCATCAGACAGACAGGCAGAGGTCTTTTCCATGGATTTAGGTACTGGCATATTCTTAGCGTATATAAATGGTAGAAGTTTGAGTTCCTTTAGGCTTTGTGGATATCCTGAGAGTTTCATGTAGCAGTTATGAAGATCTTAGGGCAGATATAGCAGTTAGTGATATATGGCTATTAATTGCAGTAAAGAGCCCAGGATAACTCTGCCTCCTGGTCTGCAACATTTAAACTCCTCCAGTCAAGATATCCTGGTTAGCCAGGGCCAAACAGTCTACAGACTCTTCTGTATAGCTATGACTTCTTCCAAGAGCTTGATTCAGTATTGGGATTGTGGCTAAGATCCCTTCCCAGAGAGATGTGAGCAACATCTGCCCCTCTGCATAAATTCCTAACCAGAAAGAAAAGAACAATTCCATCATGCCTTGCCCTGGGGACCAGTGAGTTTATCGGACTTCCTGACAGAGCAAGCATAGGTGAGGCAATACTGAAAGGAGAGTGGGTGACCTAAAAGTGTCTGCACCAAGCATGGGTGGCTTCCCCATGGCCATCCCAGAGCCCTCTTCCTTAGTCTTCCTCATGGTATGTACTCTACTTAGCTTGTCTGCCATGTGCATTTGGGGAGAATTGAATATAAATGCCTGGGAAGAGTTGCTGATTATTCAGAAGAGGGTCCTTCTGTGATGGAGTGAGCAGTTATCACACCTCAGCGGCTATGGAGGTCCTTGGCAAGCAAGCAGACATAGCCATCTTTCTGGGGACAGCAGTGGGTCTATCCGAAGACTTTGTTACAGCAACAACGCAGATTACATCTCGGAAAGCCGTGATTTTAAAAAGTCAGAAGCATTCATACAGTTTAGAGATGCTGTGTGATCTTGTAACTGTAGATCTTGATGGTACCAAGTGTTAGAGAGGGTGCCTGGCACAGCTGTATGGGTGCAAGCTAGCACCTTGAGGGAGGCCAGGGCAGGAACTCAAGCAGGAGCAGAGACAGAAACCATGGAGGAAAGCTAGCTTACTGGTTTGCTCTCCATGGCTCTCTTTGCTTGTTTTTTTTTTGGGGGGGGGATAGAGTCTTACTGTGTATCCACCTGCAGTAGGCTGGGCCCTACCCTTCATATCAGTCATTAATCAAGAGAATGTCCCATTGTATGCCTGCAAGACAGTCTGATAGAGGCCATTCTTCCTAGCTGTTTCTTGGTTTGTGTCAAGTTGACAGACTAGCACAGGGAGACTAGGCAGTAGGTAGGTGTGACGTGGGCTGCAGTCTGAAAACTCTGATGGGACTGGAAACCTGGCAAGTGTTGGGTTCCAGCTTGAATGTGTGCATTTCTCAGTCTGAGTGTAGCTTCTGTTAAGTCTTATGTGTACAGGAACCAGACACCTTGCTTCTAGAGAAGGCAGGCCTTTAACCCCTGTGAGGCCTGTGAAGAGGTCTCATATCTTTGTGAGTTTGGGTCCTGGCCACTCTCTGGTGGTGTCACTGCCCCTCTGCTGCTGCTCAGAGTCAACAAAGGGCACCTGAGCTCCTCTCTTCTGGCAAGAGCAGGCTCTCCTTACCCCGCTCTGATCACATTGATTTGATTCCCATGCTTCTCTGCTGACACTGTGCCACCTCCCTGACTGGGGTTGTCCCCCAAGAGGTAGCCAGAGCATCTCTTCTGTGTTCCTGGGCTGCTGGAATTATGGGATCTGCATGGTAGGGAGCGGCATTTCCCCATCGAGAGATCCCATTGTGGTGACTAACAGTGGGCCTGAAGAAGGTTTGTCCTGACCGTATGCAGGCCTTTGAGATTTTCAGCCTTGGCCTCTGTCTAGAGTGAAACCTAGAATAAACACCACACAGGCTTGAAGTAGAAGGGTTTGTCACTGGATTCTGGCAAGTTCTGCAGCAGTTTGAACTGCAGTTGACCCAGGCTGGGCTTGGGAGAGGAATTAACATGGACAGATAAACCACCATGTAGGATGATGAACCATAAGGGGTTTATTTCCCACACACTAACACTGTAGGTGCTTTGTGAGTAGTAATGTGTAACGAACAGGCCTGGAGAGAGTATGTGTCATGTGGCCCATCGGGAAGCAGAATGTTAAAGAGACTTTTATGTCTGGCTCTTTTTCTCTTTGGTAGGAGGAAATGGATTCTATAAATCAAAAATATTGTTAGTACTTTTTAAAACCCCTTTCTCTTGGCCCTGAGGTAAGGAGGACCAGTGTATAGCTTAGTGGGCTCTCTTTTGAGGGGTCTAAAAAGAAATTTTAATTATTTTTTACTTAGTGCTTTGGTAACTTCTAAAAAGAGCCTGCTTTGGGAATATTATTTGGTAGTTCCTCTGTTTATGGGTACCAGGGCCCTCTGCATTATCTCTGTCCTGTTACTAAGTTGCTATTTCCTCTCTTGTAAGTCTATAACAGGCATTGGCCTCTTCTAGAAGTCGGTTATTATTTGTTATGAACTGAATTCTGCCCTCTATATTCATATGCTGAAGCTCCACTTCCCAACGTGAATATGTTTGGACATAGGACCCTTAATGAGATAAACAAAGTTAATTGAGGTCATAAAGATAGGGGTCTCTTATCCACTGAACTGTCCTTACATAGATAGGAAGAGATGCCAAGGACTCACACCCAGAGAGGCTCCCAGGGGGACACAATGAGAAGACTGCTGTTTTTAAAACAAAATCCAAATGTTCAATTTACCAAATGAAGACTCAGGAGGCAGAGACTGTGGTGAAAGCCTGTGAGCTCAGAGAGGCAGAGAAAACACCCAGCTTCCTACTCCATCGATGTCCCAGAAGGAAAAAGCCCCTGCTCCTTCATCATGCTGTCTTAAATACCCTTCAACTCAATGTCCCTCCTTTCTCTTCCCTGGGTTTCCTATGTTCACTCCCTTCCTTCTCTTCCCTGGGTTTCCTATGCTCACTCCCTCCTTTCTCTTCCCTGGGTTTCCTATGCTCACTCCCTTCCTTTCTCTTCCCTGGGTTTTCCTATGTTCACTCCCTTCCTTTCTCTTCCCTGGGTTTTCCTATGTTCACTCCCTTCCTTTCTCTTCCCTGGGTTTCCTATGTTCACTCCCTTCCTTTCTCTTCCCTGGGTTTCCTATGCTCACTCCCTTCCTTTCTCTTCCCTGGGTTTCCTATGTTCACTCCCTTCCTTTCTCTTCCCTGGGTTTTCCTATGCTCACTCCCTTCCTTTCTCTTCCCTGGGTTTTCCTATGCTCACTCCCTTCCTTTCTCTTCCCTGGGTTTCCTATGTTCACTCCCTTCCTTTCTCTTCCCTGGGTTTTCCTATGCTCACTCCCTTCCTTTCTCTTCCCTGGGTTTCCTATGCTCACTCCCTTCCTTTCTCTTCCCTGGGTTTCCTATGCTCACTCCCTTCCTTTCTCTTCCCTGGGTTTCCTATGCTCACTCCCTTCCTTTCTCTTCCCTGGGTTTTCCTATGCTCACTCCCTTCCTTTCTCTTCCCTGGGTTTCCTATGCTCACTCCCTTCCTTTCTCTTCCCTGGGTTTTCCTATGCTCACTCCCTTCCTTTCTCTTCCCTGGGTTTCCTATGCTCACTCCCTTCCTTTCTCTTCCCTGGGTTTTCCTATGTTCACTCCCTTCCTTTCTCTTCCCTGGGTTTCCTATGCTCACTCCCTTCCTTTCTCTTCCCTGGGTTTCCTATGCTCACTCCCTGTCAACTGGTTGCTTGCGCCACCTCTTCACCTGTGCTTGATCTCGTTTACAGAAAGCTCTTATGTTAAAGGTGTGAGCTAAGGCTGAGGCACACTACAACAAGAAACAGGTTTTTCCAGTTCACAATTTTGGGGTTCACAATGTGATCAAATATCCTGCAACAGAAGATGAAAGTCTATAAGTCAAAGAGAGAGGTTGCAGGAGGACTCTTGAGTCTTGAACTTCCAGTTTTTAGATCTTTGTTTTGTTACAGCAGTGCAACTGGACTGATAGCTCATAGGTTTTTATTGGGTTTGGGTCAAAAGCACTATTCTTCATTAGCTTGAATTTTGGGATAAGCCATAATCTTTCTATGCTCTGATATCCTTTTCTGTAGTACAGAGTGTGTGTATGTCCCAGGAGTTATATATAATGTATGTCATACATAATATAATGTTTTCTATACAATAATACACACACACATTGCTTTAGTTTTAACCATGACAGGGGATTGACCACATTGAGTCTAGATCTCAAGTGCTGATGCTCAGGGTCTGTGACCAAGGCAGTAGTTGGTGGGAAAGTCTACTGCTCTAGGATAGACTGTGTGGGGATTCATCTCAGTTTTGGCTCTTTTGGGTGTTTCCATTGCCGGCAGATAGATGATCATAGCACAGTTTACTTGTGCACTGGATGGAGTGGAGTTAGGCTGGTTGACTTGTGTCTTTGTAGATGATACCCATGGTTGGATCCTATCTCTCTCTCTGGTTCCAGGCATGACTGTCCTGTGCTCACTCTCTCTCCTCTGGTGTGGGTATATGTTGGGCAGGGTCTTACATAAAGATGTGCATCTCAGAAGCAGCCCTCACTGATCTTGTTCTGTCTCATCCCTAGTAGCCTGTCTTGTTTTGGTGCCTGGGATGTGATGGTGTTCTATTATTGTCATTTTATAAACAGCTTTATCAATATGAAATCTTCCTATGTTACAAATCAGTACTCTACCATGAGGCCAATATTTTAAAACACATTTATGGTACTAATACTTTATTTTTTCTCCTTTTCCTTACTCCCCACCATTCTTCCTTCCTGTTTTCCTGGGATAGAACCCACAATCTTGCTCATGCTAGTGAGTGCTGTACCATGCTGGGCCACAACTCTAGCCCTGCTTTCAGCCATTTTTCATTTAGTGGTGCTTTCTAACTTCTGTACATTCGGTCAATCATGGCGTGATGAGTGCCTGTCATCAGAAACCCGGAAGCATGGTGGGACAGCATTGGGATAAGCAGCATTACCCGGCATGTCGGCCCTCATTGTCAGGACAGCACTGTGTGGCCAAGCTTGGTCTTCCCTTCCTCAGTCGGCTGTTTTCTAGCTACTGAGCAGAGCCCCCCAGTGATTATCCACAGTCTGCACCCCAGGCTTCATCTCCTTACCATCATGGGAACTGCTGACTGTATTAGTTCCTTTTCCTTGCTGCTATGCCAAAATTCCTAACACAAGCATGTGTAGGAAGGAGGGCTTGTTTCTTAGATGTAACTGCAGAGACAGTGGTCTAATGGTGGCCACTGATCTATGTAGACACTGTGTTATCAAAGTTGGTAAAATTCAGTCTAACTTGAATGCTGCTTTCTTCTCACTGTAGAGTTGTGTTTGCAAACTGTGCTTGAAATGCATTTGCTGGATAGACACACTAACTTTTTAAGTTCTTGCTGCATATCAACTTGAGTGTTGTTATTCTGAGAACTCCCGTGTGTATGGTTTAAAGCAAATGAGTTGGTAAGTTATGTTGTCATGATATCATCCTGTGAATCCTTGTATGAGGGGAACAGAATACACAAATACAAGGTTGGGCTGGTGAGGTGGCTTGGTGGGCAAAGGCACTTACACAGTATTAGTGGTTAAGCAAACAACCCTATCGCCCTGAATTTGGTATTCTGAATCCCAAACTATTGGATATTTTAAGTGTGGGTTCCCATGTGTATATATATTCCTGTGCATACATATCTATAAAGTCTCAGAAAAACAGTCTCAAACTTGCTCCCATCAATGTGTTCATGAGTGCCTAGAGGTGCCAGGTCCTGCTCATGTCTGTCCTGCCCACCTCAATCCAGGTGTCATTACCAGAGCACACAGCCAGCGTGTGTGTCTCTACTGCCAGCCGTGGTGTGCAGTCGCCCAGTTCTGCAGGTTTACTCTCTGTGGTTGCATCACTCACTGCCACATGTGTGAGGCTTTTGGTCCCCTCCAGCTTATCTGTGTTCAGGTGTGCAGGGGAGGCTAGCAGCAGCCTCAAGCAGGGGGGCTCCGTTGATTTCCAATCTGTAGATCCCATTTTCTTGTATCTGAAGTGCCAGGACATTCATTTGAAGTGTTGCTATTGGAGGAGGTTAATCTAACTCTCCTTCCTCAGAGGGCACTTGACCCAGAATTGTTCTCTCTCTGAGGCAGGGTGATTTTCTTAGAATAGATCTTGATGTTGTCCCTCATGCTCAATATTCCTAGGTATAGCCTGGACTCTGGGGCAGGTAGCTTGAAATGTTTGCATCTTGTGGGGTGGCCACTCCTGTTGTCTTCTCCCAGGGCTCCTGTCTCTGTGCGGTAGGTCTTACTTGCCTGTCTTCAGCATTTGAACAACTTCCTTTCCACTTAGTGGAGACTGCTCATTGCTTGTGCCTTCCTGGTGACCCTTTCTTGCTGCTTTTCATTTCCCAAATGGTTTCTTGGTTTCCTATGTTCTTCCTCAGTGCTGCTCTTTCTAACCACGGTATGCTCTGAACTTCCATGGCTTGCATCATCTGTACCTTGTCTTTCAGCTTGTCTTGATATAGAAGCTTGCAGCCAAGTATTTTTGGTATATATTTATTACCTGTAGATGATCCTCCCTCCTTCTTCCCTTCCTCCTTCCCTTCCTCTTCCTTTCCCTTTTCTTCCTCCACACCTTCTCATTTTAAGTCAGAGTCTTGCTATGTAGCCCAGGTTAGCCTGGGTCTAACCATTGTAGTCCAGTCCAGCCTTGAATCTGCTATCTTCCTGCCTTGGTCCTCTGAGTGCTGGTCTGCCAGGCACGAGGACCACAGCTATGGGGACCAGAGCTCTGTCTTCTATCATTTCCAGGAACACAGCCACTTGCTCCTTGGACCTACTGGGCTTTGCCCTTCTCTCCCCTTTCTTTGGCTACTTCTCCCCTTCATCCTTAGCACCCTCTTCCCTGTCCAGCCACACCTCCATCTCAGTGTCCTTTTCTTATTATGGGACTCTATCACCATGGAAGGGAACTAAGGCCAGTGTGGGTTCCGGTCAGACTATACTTCACTGCTTTCTGGAGAGGAAGGGTTCCTGGTTCCCAAGCAGCCCTTACCTATGTGCTGATTTGGGGACCTCTCAGGGCTTTTCAAGTGGTTGCCTTTTTTAATCCATCTGTACTGGTGCTACCTAGGCCTGTGGCTATTAGTCTGCCTTGGCCTAATTAAATTTCTGGGTTTGCATGGGGGCCCTGCCTCTAGTAAACACTCTACTGTAAACACCACCCATGGGCTTTGGTCGTATGTATGTATGTATGTATGTATGTGTGTATTTATTTATTTATAGACATTTTATTTTTATGTGGAGGTTGTTTTTTAGATAACCGCTTGACAAAAGGGCGAGGAGACTCCATAATGGGGCAGTGAGGCAGGAGTTTAAGCTTTGTTCTGTTGACCGAACACTCCGCAAGACCTTGCAGGAAGCTGGAACTGTACATAGTTACAAGGGTGGTGGTGGAGGAGGAATGGGGACTCTTTGAGGAGAGGGCCTGTGGTGTGTGGAATAACACCCTCAGTCTTTCAGAGGGAAGCCCTGGGGTTTGCAGTGTGCCAGCGGCAGGTTCTCCAGACACAGGGCCCACGTAGGACCCCATGCTCTTCGGGTTCTCAGGCCTGCCGCAGGGCTGGCGCAGTTGGAGGCTGGCTGCTGAGGCACCTCCCAGTGATGAGCGCCACACAGTCCCACTCCTGGGCAGGGGTGCAGCAGCACAAGGCCCTTGCTGGATGCCCAGGGCTGGTGAGCATGCTGTGGCTTCAGTCTTGCTGGATGTTTGAAGTGCACGGGCACAGACCAGCTGCAGTACAGGATTGATTTGGGTTCTTGGGTTTTGCAGATTTTCATAGCAAAAGTGTTACCAGAGGTCTCAGAATAGGCGGTGCAGTAGCAAATTGCATCCCCCAAGTCACAACAAGGCTCTTTGCATGGCAGCTTGAAGAGTGACCAGTTAATTCTCCTAGAAGCGTAGTTCCTTTTTCTGGTGACCCATGAAGAGGTCTTCATGCTTGGTCACAAGGTGGGCCAGGGACTGTGTGTAGAGACCCCCAGGCACTGTGTGTAGAGGCCCCCAGGGACTGTGTGTAAAGGCCCCCAGGGACTGTGTGTAAAGGCCCCCAGGGACTGTGTGCAAAGGCCCCCAGGGACTGTGTGCAAAGGCCCCCAGGGACTGTGTGTAGAGGCCCCCAGGGACTGTGTGTAGAGGCCCCCAGGGACTGTGTATAGAGGCCCCCAGGGACTGTGTGTAAAGGCCCCCAGGGACTGTGTATAGAGGCCCCTAGGGACTGTGTGTAAAGGCCCCCAGGGACTGTGTGTAGAGGCCCCCAGGGACTGTGTGTAAAGGCCCCCAGGGACTGTGTGTAGAGGCCCCTAGGGACTGTGTGTAGAGGCCCCCAGGGACTGTGTGTAGAGGCCCCCAGGGACTGTGTGTAAAGGCCCCCAGGGACTGTGTGTAGAGGCCCCCAGGGACTGTGTGTAAAGGCCCCCAGGGACTGTGTATAGAGGCCCCCAGGGACTGTGTGTAGAGGCCCCCAGGGACTGTGTTAAAGGCCTCCAGGGACTGTGTGTAGAGGCCCTCAGGGACTGTGTGTAGAGGCCCCCAGGGACTGTGTATAGAGGCCCCCAGGGACTGTGTGTAGAGGCCCCTAGGGACTGTGTGTAGAGGCCCCCAAGCTTGGCATAGGTGCCCTCCTTGCTGCTGATGCTACTCAGCAGGCTGTGCAGTTGAAGCTGGGTGCTGCTGGAGGAGGCCTGGCTGGACTCGCTGAGCTGGGAAGACAAGGTGGAAGGTGGCTGCTCTGCACTGGAGACTGAGGCTCCCACAGCCGCCTTTGCTGCTTGCCAGTCCCAGAGCTGGAGCCCAGGGGGCACTGACTTTGAAAGCTTTCTCCAAAGGCTCAGAAGAAGAGAAGACATGGTGGGAATGGTTTCCAGAGTTCAAGTACCAGCTAAAAGGAGGCTCATCATGGGCACAAACACTGGTTTCTGGGTGACTTAGGTTCAGCTGGGACTTGCTGTCTGTGGCTTAGGGGAACCTTGGGTCCAGAAGAAGCCATCGGGGAAGAGGCCACATGGCTCACTATCTTTCTCTGCGCAGAGGAGGAAGCTGCGCAGGACCACTGGGGGCCACATCCTTTATGGAGCCGATGGGAAAGGGACAGGAGCAAAGAGTTCTTCCTGCTGATTTGTAGATGAGTTGGTGGGTTAATATATGGACCTCCATTGCTGCAGGTCCTGGAGTCCAAGGCTAGCTGTCCATGGGGCCTGTGTTGAAGCTGATGTGAGCCCTTTTGAAGGATGGGCTGAGACTTTCTGTAGAGCTCTGACTCACTTTTCCAAGCCAGAGCTGCTCTTGTTCATTTTAACAGGTGCCTTGTCTTTGGAGATGGGGAGGAAGTGAGGATGCTCTATCCTGCCTGTGTCCTTCAGAAGCTCATAGGCGGAGAAAGAGATTTGCTCATCCCAGCATTAGTTTTGCTGTTCTGCCCAGAGGAGCCATCAGTGAGATGGAGAAGGAGCTGGTCGAGGAGTTTGAATGGTCCACATATCAGTTTCCACCTCTCTCCCCTGCTTTGACTCAACAATTTCTCCTCCCCCTCCTTTTCCTCTATCCAGCATGGGTGGCCCCAGTCACCAGTCTGGTATCTTAGCTGCCCCTGGTCCAAGGCTGAAGAGGAGGTGGTTGGTGGGGGCCTATTGGCAGGGTCACCGGCAGCAACACCATTGGTTTGGCAGGATGTTAGTTCAGGAGGGACTGTACATGACAGCTGGGTTCCACTGCTGCTGCTACCAGTGTTCCAGTGGCTGCCTCAAGCCCCACTGTAGACACCATCCATGGCTGTAGACACCATCTGTGGGATTTGCTTTACTCCTTTATTTATTTTAATGTAGGAATTTAAAGAGATTTAAAAATGCTGCTGCTCTCACTGCTATCTCCCCAAAATTCTTTTCTAAATTGGCATTTTAAATACTACTACTAAATCCTCCCTTAATATTAATCCCACTGGACAAAGCACAATGCAAGGAAACTGACAGAGGAGGGGCCTAGAAGGCAAGGAGGCAGCTGGTAATGGGCCAGCTGACTATTGGGGATTAGAGTCAGTGTGCTGCTTGGACAGCATGTCTGTAGGTCCAGAGCTGCTGTCCAGTCAGGGCCTGTGGGCAGGAGTGACATGCAGGGACCCCACATGCCCCCAACCTGGGCAAGTTCTCCTGCTCACTTTTGGTGGAACAGAGAAATATCATCATGAGTCTTGCATGCAGATTTTTCTTCATAAAACATGTTAAAATTTTCCTTAACTTTTTACTTTGGAGACTTTAAGCTGACACTTAGGTTTACCAGACGTTCTGGTTTGAATCTGACGTTTCCCGGTAAGCTCATGCTGGGGATGCTTTTCCCCCAGCAGGTGGTGTAGGTGATCCTTTGGAGGGTTGTGAGGCACCTAGGAGGTAGGGTGTGGCTGGCATAGGTGGCCATGCAGGGTGTTCCTTTGAAGGTTCTGCTTACCACTCCTTGCTCTCTACTTTCCGGCCTACCTTGATGCGAGCAGCATCTACTACATGTTCCTGCCAAAGTGAACCTCACCATGATGGACTAAAATTCCCTCAAACTGGGAACCAAGTCAGCCAAAACTAGCTGTCCCTCCATTAGGTGTTTCTGGCAGGTGTTGTTGTAATTACACGAGGGTTGCCAGTGCTGGAGGTGTTTGTATTTTATACACTTGACTTTATTTTCAGTCTTTTTGTTCTGTATAGACACATTCTTGTACACACATCACAGTGTGGACGTTTGGAAGGGTTTTCTTGCATCATCCTAGTTTGCTTTTTCTATTGCCGTGACCATGGCCAAGAGTGACTGGGGAGGAAAAGGCTTATTTCAGCTGATGGCACATTCCATCATAAAGAGAAGTCAGGGGAACAAGGCAGGAACCTGCAGGTAGGAACTGAAGCAGAGTCATTGAAGTACGATATTTGCTGGCTTGTCCTCCATGGCTTACTTAACCTGTTTTCTTACATAACTCAAGACCACCCACCAAGGATGACACTTCCCACAGTGATCTGATCCCTTCCACATCAGTCATTAATTGAGAAAATGCCCTCGCTGACTTGCCTACAAGCCTGTTTTCCAAATGACTGTGGCTTGTGTTGACAAACAAGTTGACAAAAAGACAAACACACATTGCCATTCTTGCTCCCTAACCCTGCCAGCATCGATCTCTGAGAACAAGGGTGTTCTTCTGCATCACTGCAATATCATTGCATACCTGAGATAACCGGCAGCAAGGCGGTCATTCATCAGTCCCAATCCCCTCAGTGTGCCTGGTGTGCCTTGTATGGTGATTTCTCATTCAGGAGCTGGACAAGGTTTATATACTGCTCTTGGTTGGGCTGCCTTGACACTTCTGCCTGAGCTCCTTTGGTATACTGTTCTTTGTGCTGGGAGTGCAGGGCTGGGAGAGCCTACATTTTTGCTTTTAAAGAGGCCATGACCAGGAGGCAGCGATGTTATGATTTAATATTAAGGAGTCAGAATTCATGGGGCCCTCTGCAGGCAGCCTTATTCCAGAGTTTTATTTCGCTTTTCTAACAGATGCCATCCAGTTTCCTAGGCTGCATACTCACTGTGCCCAGCTGGCTTCTAGGCGTCCTTTCCATCCCAGGCATGTCTGAAGCCCATGGAGTCCAGAAGCTTGCATCGCTCACTTTAGGAGCATCTAGCATACTTTCTCAATAATTTGTCTTCAACTTTGGGGGTTAAAGGGAACACAGCAGAAAGGGGTTCTAATTATGTGCCAACCAACATTAGCGACAACGAGCTGAAGGAGTCTGGTTGTATTTTGCTGTGTCAATTCTTGCAGTCATTAGATATAAAGGGGAAAGTAATTGTTCCTTAGAAATGTGGTTCACTTGGATAGATCCCTGGGGCTGACTGTGCAGCAATAGCAATGAGCATATCTGAGTGGCCGTGCTGTGGTGGCTTGGCTTAAGCCCCCAGAGGAGACTGTTAGCATGAACCTGTGCTCCAGGTTCTGTGTGACCTACTTTTGTACCAAGCCCTTGCTTTAGTCCTGAAATTCCAAGCCCAAGACTGTTTGTGGAGCTTGTCACACTGCAGTTTCTGCACAGTAGGGGTCCCAGACTGGAATGCCCATAGACAAGGCTAACAGAAGTGAGGAACTGTGCATTCTGAGAGATGAAGAAGGGTGTTTTTGGAGGAGGAACTAGGAGAGGCACTTTCCCTGTCTAAAGGGGCAGCAGCCACTCTTCAGTGAACCTGGTCATTGCAAGACTTCCCAGGCAGCTCTTGCCCGTGGCTTTTTCAAAACAAACCTAGATCTTTAAGTAAAGTGGCCTTGGCTTGTTTGCACCTAGTTGGAAACTCCTTGCTCTCTCTGAGACTTACATCAGCCTGAGAACCTGAGTCCATGGTTCCAGCTCATATGCTGTAATAATATGCTCTCTTCAGTAGCAATTCTGTGTCTACCGTGTGGCCTCCATTGCTGCATCTTGTTATTATTATTATTATCATTTTAAAATTATCCCTTTATTCACAGTCTAGTCTGCTGCCTGTGGTCTCAAGAGGCAGAGATTTGATGAGACTATTATGATTTGTTCCAAAGCCAAATTGAGTTTTCAGCTTGGTGTTCAGATAGTATGGTTTAGCCTGCCACCACTGCATCAGTGTGAACACTGACAGTGTGCACACCCCGTCTGCCGGCCCTTTCTGCCTGCCTTGAGAGCAGGGAAGAAGAAGAACAATCTGACCTCCCAGTTGCCATCTAGTGGTTTCTAGGTTCTGATAGAATTGTATGGCTATATTGTCAGGCAGGGCCGTGTGGCTTAGAATCTGGCTCTTACTTTTTCTGAAGCCACTTACAGTCTGTTAGATGCTGTACTTGTACTGATTTGCTAAGCAGACATTCTGTTTAGTTATGAGACATTTGATTCATCTTCAAGTTCTTCTGTTCAAACCTTTATTATAAATTCCCTTTTGAGGAGCACATGCGGCCGTGGTGGGAGTGCTGGTGTTTCTTTCCCGAGGGGATTGCGCTTGTGTGCACTTCAGCATGTGTGCATGCCAGAACTTGACATCATGTGTCTTCCTCGGTTGTTCTCTGCGGTCAGTAATTTTTTCCAACTTACTTTAGTAACTGTCAACCTCTCTTCTTGCCCATCACTCACTGGAGCAGTGAAAGAGGAAAGTTATTAGGCTATGGGGGAGGGGCCTGTTTAGCCATAGGTGAGCTCAATCTTTGTCAGCAGCTCTAGTCCAGTCTTCTCAGTAGGCAGACATGACATGTGAACCAGCAGCTGCTGTCCAGTACTGAAGAAACCGCAAGGCTTACCCACTGCCTCAGGCTGCTTGAGGCAGCGAGAAGCCTCTCTCAATGGCAGTGTTAACACAAGCCGAGCTTAACAACGCTATGTAAGGTGAACCAATACTTGCTTGTTGTTAGAGAAGACTAGTAAGGCGGAGCAAAGCAAACCAAGGCTCCAGTTCCCACTGTCTGTGGGGTCATATTTATAGTCTTCCATCACTCGTCCTTTCGTGTGTCTGCTCCAGCAAAACAGCCTTTCGCCTGTGTCTGCTTCAGGAAAACTTTCATGTGTCTGCTTTAGTAAGACATCCTTTCACCTGTGTGCTCCAGCGAAACATCATTTGACATAACTGAGTTTCTAAAGAAACCGGAAGTTCTCACTTCAGCTCTCCACTTTATTCTTTGAAACAGAGTTTCTCCTTGAAGCAGGAGTTCATTGATTTGGGTAGACTGGCTGGACGGCAAACTCCAGGGATTCTCCTGTCTCTGCCCCGACCCCCACCATCTCTGGGATTTCAGGTGCTTGCTGCCGCACCTAGCTTTTTATTTGGGTTCTGGAGAATGAACTCAGGTTGCTATGCTTATGTTGCAAGCCTTTATAAACCAAGACATCTTCTGAGCCAAGAGATATATTTTAACTTTATATTATGAAGTAATTTTAGATTTACAAAATAATCATAAAGATAATAAAATAACTCCTGGGGCTGGAGAGATGGTTCGGTGGTTAAGAGCACTAACTGCTCTTCCGAAGGTCCTGAGTTCAAATCACAGCAACCACATGGTGGCTCACAACCATCCACAATGAGATCTGATGCTCTCTTCTGGTGTGTCTGAAGACAGCTACGTATACTTACATTAAATAAATAAATAAATAAATAAATAAATAAATAACTCCCATAGTTTTTGCTTGGGTCACTACTTGCTAATAGTATTTTATAATACTTGGGACACATTTGTCTGTCTACATATCTATGTGTTTCATTTACCCACATAAGCATTTGTAGTGTATATAGTTAAGTTAAAAGTAAGCATCATGATGTTTTTTTTTTCCTTAAACACTCTTCAGACATGGCTGCAGTGTGGCAGGAAGTGAGTGCTGTGCGGTATCATGACTGCAGTATGGGTGTAACATATAGGAAGTGAGCGCTGTGCAGTATTATTGTGTAAGATGCTTCGTTCATCAGCTTTTTGTGACTATGAGAAACGTCTGAAATACACAGGTCAGGAGAAGGAAAATATATTTTGGGTTGCAGTTTCAGTTATCTCAATCTGTCTTCGTCTGGCCCTGTGGTCTCAGTGTTGTAGAGAAATAGAAAGGGCTCAGGGAGCCAGAGTTACATGAAGGACATGGGAACCCAAGATGTATCTGTCCAGAGCATGTCCTCAGTGACCTGCCTCTTCCAGTGTGGCCTCCAAGAATGCCATTAGGGCTTAGTGTACTGGCTCCTGAAAAGCTCTGAGGACACAGCACCTTCTAGAAGCCCATCTGCAGGCAAGCGAGCCTCTAACACGGGGCCTTCTGGGGCACTTTGTATCTAAACCATTGCCCTGCACAGTCCCATTCCATCAGTTGAGCTCTCTGAGCCTTGAGTAGCAGTGTTCTCTGCCAGACCCATTGCTTTGAGTGTCTTATCCTTACTCTCTTGTAATCTGGAAAGTTTTCATGGTTTTCCTGGTGTTTGTGATCTTGGTTTTTCCTGTCTTCTGCTCAGAGGCACATTTTTGGTTTGTCAGCTGTTTCTTTATGAGTCCATTTAGGTTGTTTGTTTTTGACAGGACCTTAAAGGTTCTTAATTCATTTTATCTTGGCCTAATAAAGGGACAGCAACTACCAAGTAGACTTCAGGTTTCACAGGTGGCAAAACTAATGCCAGAAGGTCAGAGTCAAGGACAGATGTGGCATCTTCTGGCCTAGGAGGCTAGGTCAGAGTCAAGGACAGATGTTGCATCTTTTAATCTAGGAGGCTAGCATTCACACGTTAAGACAGCAAACCCAGGTTTGAAGGCCTTGGCGCTGCATGAGAAATGTGAACTTGTCAGCAGGCCCACCAGAGCAGGGCTGAGTTCATGCAGTCTTTTGCTGTAATGGACAGCCCTCTGGATCATGGTGTACTCTATTACACCATGGCTCTGGCTTCTGTAGACTGTGACTTTGAAACTATTTTTGGGTGGAGTGTCATTTGCATATCTCTTCTCTAGTTTACATCTCTAGCTAGTAGAATTACTGTTTTTAGCAAAGATAGGTTGCTACATGGATGCAATAATTTCTAGAACTGGATCCCAAGAAAGCACTGTTTAGCAGGAGGCTCCTGGAACCCCCAGCTAATCAGATAAAGCGAATTCCCTAGATGCAGGGACCTGGGCCAGTCCCAGGAAAGGTGACACATGCTTTCTGAGGACATATGTAGGATGTATCTGGGGAAGAAGGTTCAGTGCCCAGTATACTCTGAGGTATGTCATCTGCTATTAATTACCTTTGTGAATTACTGGAGATGTTTGGTCTGTTTTCTTGGCTGGAATCTGGAATGTAGGCCCCAGCATGCCATTCTGAATAGAATTTACCAGGTGGCTAATGAAGTGAGATGGGTATTATAGAAGGAACAGGGAGATGGTAAGGAAAAAGAGAGAAGGCATTAAAATCCAAGCATGCTTTCTTAGGCCCTCCCCCTCCCCCATTCCTCCAACAGGAGATGATACTGCACAGGTCAAGTCACAGAGAAGTGGAGAAATCTGAGTCTCCAGGAAGCCCTTGAATGTTGTCTTATTTGGGGGAACTGGAAAGAAAAGAAAAATGCCCAAGACTTCTTATGTTTGAGCAGGCACGATCCTGTTCTGGGCAGCAGTTGAAGAAGAACACTGCTCCTGCTGGGTGTCTGCACCAACATAGTATGACAAGAGGGCTCATAGCAGTGAGTAGATGCCGGAGTGTGACTGAGAAGTGCCCTGGAGGTTTGTCAAAGTTCAGACTCCAGGTTCTACCCCAGTGACTGTGATTCCAAGAGGGGCCTGGAGGCTGCTTTCTTCTAGCGTCTACCCCTTTATATAGTAGCATGTGTTTCCCATAAGTGAGGCGCTCTCCTAGGGCACTGCCGGACAGTGCATGGCACTCACCATCTGTCCTAGATTTCCCCTGTCTTGCAGAATGATGGACCCCAGAGTGACCCCTGCAGTTGTCATCTCTCCTTAGCTTTCCACTCTTATGACCTTGACATTTTTAAAGATGGCAACCAGTTTATTTTGCAAAACTATTTCAATGGTCAAATTGTCCCAGCTTTGCCCAGTGATGGCATTACTGTGTTCTTTTGTGACAGTCTCATGAGTTTACAACAATCTCTTGAATTTTGACAATACCTTTCTTGAGTAGCAAGAGTCTGGCTCCAACTGTGTGATAAATTTGGTTACTTTTTTTTTAATTTAAATTTTTTTTGAGACAGGTTTTTCTGTGTAGCCATGGCTGAGCTGGAGCTCACTCTAGACCAGGCTGCCCTCAAACTCACAGATAATCCCATGTGCTAGGATTAGAGGCTTGTGCTGCCACTGCTGCCCTGCTAAATTTGTTTATTTGATCAATTCTTCTTTAAGTAATTCACCTCTCCAGGCCTTGGAGCTGTCCAGGAAGGGAAGGCGACACCCCCATCACATCCCTCACAGGAGTTGGAGGAGTTGAGTTGCTGAGATTCAACAATCCCAGGCCAGTTCTTGGGTGTCCTTGGCCAGTTATCACCTGTGCTGAGAATGTACCGAGATGATGCCTGAGAGGCTCATGGGTGTTTGACAAGGTGTTGAGTTGCAGACAGAAAACCATGTAAGCCATAATAATGGTACAGGTGTCAGAAGGCATGGCACAGGGAGAGACTGTGATAAGCTAAATTCTACAGTGGTGGAGGGGCTTAGATAGATGCTTGGCTGAGCATCCCTGACAGTCACAAGGCAGGGAATGTGAGGGTCCAGCCTGGAGAGCACATTTATGGAGGAGGTACCTAGCATGAGAAGTGCATCCTCTGCCTCTATCTGCTGCCACTCTGATCTTGTCTCTGAGATGGAAGCTGGCTGGGAATCCGTGACCCTCTTAGGATTGTTCACTGTATTACAAAGGCAGTGTGGAGGAATGGTTCCCTTGTCTGGAGTCATACTGCCAGTTGAACCCCAGCTCTTGTCATTTCCTAGGAAAACTGCTTAGCCTCTCTTTGTCACTTAAGCCTGTAAATATTGACAAAGCCTCCATAACCCTTTTCCTGCAGCAGCCCTTACTTATAGGCTCTGGGTTGTCACAGAACTGTGCAAAGGTGTGACTGAAGCAGTTTGGTAAATTCCAGGGTTAGAAGGCCTTCACAAGGGGAAGACAAACAGTATATGACGGTAGCTTTGATAGCATAGTTTACAGAGATCTTGAGCTGCTAGGACTATCTTTCAGCACCATTAAACTAGATGCTGTTTCCTGCTGTTAAATTCAAAGATGGGAGGAGAAAGATTACTGGGCCAAATCATCATGGCCAAATTAACTAAAGCAAGCAATTAATTAAAGCAAGCTTTTTTATTCATGTATGTGGGCTAAGGCAGGGTTCCAGAGGTCAACACTGGGTCTGAGGAAGACAAGGCTTGTATAACTCAGGGTAGAGGGTTTCCAAATGGGTACTTTGGTGGGCAAAATAGGTGGGGTTAAGGAGCAGAACATAACAAGGTGGTCAAAACAAATTATAACAAGCTTTTGAAACAATGGTGGGGTTGCAAGATGGTCATTACAACTTGAAACAAAGACATGATTGCAGGGTGGTTGCAAGGTAGTTATAACAACCAATGGTCATAACAACAGGTGACCATAATAACCTTTTGAAACAAAGGCATGACTGTTGTTTCCTGGAGCAGGCAGTACAGAACCATTTGTAGTTAAGGTTACAGGTGGGGCACAGTCTAGTCCTTGAGAAACAGGTTTAATCATAAACAGGAATGAGCCTTTGTCTTTATTGTAAGGTATTTTGTAAGCTTAAAATGGAGGCAGGCTGGTTCATCACTCGTTCCTTTGAGGTAGTTCTCATGACTTTGTGTAGCCAGGCATCTCAGTCACTGTCTTCTCGTAGTTGGGTGTGGTTAGATGTGGTGTCTACTTAGTATCACTGGCTAGTAGAGTTGAGGTACCCTTAAGCCAAGCTTTTGTCTGGCCCAGGAAAGCAGATTTTTGTAGGTGTGTCTCATTGTGGTGTTTTGATACTAGAATTACCAAATGCACTTAACAGGTTTGTTGGTTTTGTTTTGAGTAATTATTCTTTGTCTGGGATTTCTGGTTGTTTATTCTGACATCCGGCAGGCGTAATTGCTGTGACTTGCACACATTAATTACTGTAGTCACTGGAAGCTGTAGGAGAGGCACTTGTTGCCACCTACTCCATGATTTACATCTCCCCTGAGCTTTGAAAGGAAAATGCAGGTGGCCAGCAGGCAGATCAGGGCTGGCAGCCGGTTGGCAAGATGGTCTGGAATCCTGTAGATGAAGACCTTTGGACTTCTGTCCACCTCTGTGGCTGCTACCCAGTGCTCTCAGTCCTGGCCACCATCCTTTCTTGGCTGGATAACTGCAGTGGTTGCCTTTTAGAAGTCAGCTGGCATCTGCTGTGTTCACAGCCACACTGGATTTCTCACATAGCCCCATGTTCTCCCTCACCCCCTTCCTTGGCTGCTCCCACCCTTGCCCTGGCTCAGGGACCTTCATGACTCATTCCTGGCTGCTGTCTTTCCAGCTTCTTGGGGCTTTCCCAACCTTTCCCTCTAGTTTTGGGTCTGGAAGCCTGCCTAAAACAGTTAGAAATGCAGACTTCCAGGCTCTGCTCCAGTGCTCTGAATCAATTTTATATTTTAATAGACCCACAGGTGGCTTAGTGCACCCAGTTCATCATCCTGATTCTGGGAGTTGTGTGTCTTCTACCTCCTTCAGGTTTGTCCACTTCCACAAAAGTCTTGTAAAACTCTCTAAAACATTCTACCACCCTATATCCTCCTAGACCACACCCTCTCCTCCTTCCCATCCCCCCTCTCATTTCTATAGGGTACATTGTAGTCTGAAATAGTATTTGCTGACATGTAAGGCCACAGCTCTTTGTAAGTGTCACCTCAGTAAGGATGGGGACCCATTCTGTCGTATACTCCTAAACCCATGTATCTGAACACTGTCTGGCACTGGCATGATGTCCCAAGAAGTTGTAAGAACTGCACATATTGCACCAATCCTCAGGGCTCCTTGATCTTCTGTTATTTAGAGAGGTAAACTGAGGCTCAGAGATGGCATCTGCCTGTGCAATTAGCTAGATGTGAAGTTACTGGGTTTTGATATCACTTGGACAGGAGAGTCAGACAAACCTAGTAACCTTGGGCAAGTTGTTTGACTTCTAAAATTCTTACCTCTGTTTCCTATGCTGTTTCTAGACTCAGCATCAGGGGTAAACATGCCTCCTAAGAGTACCACAAGGGCTGAGTATTCTTATATACTCAGTTCTGTGGATTCGTTTAAATTTAGTCAATTAGGGTGACACTGTAGCTTAGTGGTAACGTGCTTGCCTGGCATCTGAGACCCTGGGTTCCATCTCAGTACTGCCATCCCCAATTCCTCATAGTTTCAGAGGGTCAGAGGCCAGACCTGGACTTGGCTTAGCTGGTCCCTTTGGCCCAGGATCTCATGAGGTTAGGCAGAGAATGGAGTGGAGTTGTAGTCACTCAAGGTTTGCTAGGGCTACAGATTATTCTTTCAGGCTCAGTCACAAAGCTGTTGGGTGGCCTCTTCCCCTACCATGTGACTTCCCACAGACTGGCTGGGAATCCGAGATGGGAGCCTTCCAGAGAACTAGACACTGTTGCTGTTTTCTTGTAACTGATCCTAGAAATGACGCGTAGCACTTCTGCCCCGTAGCAGAGGGGATGAAGAAGTCCACTTGAACCCTAGGAAGCATATGTTACAGTTGTTAATAAGGTGGAACATTGATGCACCACTTAAAATAGCACTTGACATCCAGTGAGCATTGTGTGAAAATTGGGGGACAAATGAGAATTGGAGCTGAGGTTTGAAGCCCAGGACAGCCTACATAATGAGCTTCAGCTGCATTGATAGCCAAGTGTCAACCACTGAGCAGAACAATACATTCCAAATGGCGTCTCTGTCTACAAGTTAAAGTCTTTCTTATGGCTGGCAAGACAACTCAGAAAGTAGCTAGCAAGCCTTCTGGTAACTCGAGTTCTATCCCCATGACCCACAAGTATTTTGACTTGTGTGTGTCTACACATATCCATAAACAGAGATAAATAATTAAATGTTATAAAATCTTTAAAAATCATTATTTTTTTATCTTTGTAAATGAGTTCAAACTGTGGAAATGTTTTCTTGGGTAGTGATGTGTGAAGTTTAAAGAAAAAGAAAAAATAAAGAAAGAGAAGAAAAAGAAAAGAAAAGAAAAGATGAGGAAGGATCTATTTGTCAGCTTTCTGTTAGTATGGCAAAACCTGGATCAATCAACTAAGGAGAACAGGTTTTGTTGGACTCACATTCCCATTAGGTTTTAGTCGTGGATTATTGGTCTCTTTTTGAATCTGTACTGAGGAGGCATTCTCTTGTGGGGAGTACAGCACAAAGTTGGTCACCTTAGGGCCAGGAGAAAGAGGAAGAGGAAGGGTCTGGAAGGTTCTACTGTCTCCTCTAAGGGCACTCTACCAGTGAGGAAGACCATCTACTAGACTAGTGGTTCTTAACCTGCAGATCACAACTCTCTACAGGGTTAAATGACCCTTTTACAGAAGCCGTCTAAGCCCATTGGGAAGTACAGATACATTTGTATCTGGTTTGTAACAGTAGTGAAGTTACAGTTGTGAGGTAGTGATGAAAATTATTTCATGGCTAGGAGGTTAAGGCTCACAGCTCTTCTCAGTTGCAATAGTGAAGATGGTCCAGTCGTGCACTGTGTTCACAGTAGGGTGTGGTCACATTGGCACACCCCCTGTGGTTATGTAAGGTGTGACCACCAGGGAAAACTGAGCCAGGGCTGTGCATGGCCTCTTGCAATTATCTTCTAACATCCTGCAAATCTCTATTTCAAAATAAAAATGTAAAACAATAACTGCATTTGGTCATTCCTAGGGATCAGTAGCCAGTGCCCCCACACTAGGCCTTTGTCCTTTCCAAGAACATATGAGCACGTTCTCACTTGAGAACTCCCATGTCCTAGATATGAAAGTGTTCTTTTCCCACCAGGGCAAAGCTGTCTGGATTAAACTGGCATCTGCCAAAGATTTCTATCCAGTGAGACGATGTGTTCACATAATGTCTCATCATTTGGTGGAAATTGGATTTCTATTAAAATTCTGTATATTACATTAGGTGTGATTTTTAGATGTAATCTTAACATATTAAACAAATGATTCAGCAGACACCTGAAACACTTTTGTGCTGGTCAGAGATGGGATGAGTAGGGCATCTGAGGGTTGGCCTGTGTGGGAGGCAGGTGGGATGAGAGTCAGAGGCCCAACATTGAAACAGCCATCTCCACCCTGCCCTTAAAGGTGGTCTTTGGAGAGCAAGTGTCAGCTTTCTCCCATACAGACGTGTGTATATTGCTTTCTTCCCCTAGTTTGAAGATACTATGTGATGTCACGCAGCAGTGGGTGAGAGAGTGAGTTGTGTGATGAGGCTGTGGATAGAGAGCCTTACTAAGCACACAGTGCAGTTGGTACAGATCAGGACTAGTCCTCCTCTTCACCTGCCTTCCCAGAGTTTGTTGTTTGGTTTCAGACAATTGCTATGGCTACTTCAGTTGCAGTAAATGCAGTCATCATGGACAGATCCCTGGTAGTCTGTCACAGGGTAGTGGGAGGGCTTATTTGTGGTTTCTTTTATCAAAGCTTCTGAGATTTGTGTAAAGTTCTCAGGCGATTCTTGAGTGTCTGGTGCTTCATACATTTGAGCCTGATGTTCTCTCTCCCCAAACTGACTGCAAAGAACAGTACAAAGGAGATGCTGTCTTCATAGACTGCATTGTAGTATAGGGCACTGGAAACAAACAGGCAATCTCAGATTTTACAGCTAAGTAGGTGTGTGACATTGCACTAAGGAATGCTATTTCCATCTGTCAATAGACTGAGATAGTGTTTGCTGTGCTGCAGTTAAAGAAAATAGCTTGGTTGAAGAAAGTGTGCAATATGGTCCTACACTGTACACTGAACTCTGCAGGGTTGCGCATGGTCAGCCATGCATGCTGTAGTGCATGGCAGTGTGCACTGGATTCTGCAGGGGTGTGTGTGGTCAGGTGCATACTGTAGGGCATGGCAGTGTGCACTGGATTCTGCAGGGGTGTGTGTGGTCAGGTGCATGCTGTAGGGCATGGCAGTGTGCACTGGATTCTGCAGGGGTGTGTGTGGTCAGGTGCATGCTGTAGGGCATGGCAGTGTGCACTGGATTCTGCAGGGGTGTGTGTGGTCAGGTGCATGCTGTAGGGCATGGCAGTGTGCACTGGATTCTGCAGGGGTGTGTGTGGTGAGGTGCATACTGTAGGGCATGGCAGTGTGCACCATCTTTGCTGTTGATTCCTGGAGGAGGTAGAGATGAAGCAGATGACAAGGAATGTGATTTTACTTCCAGGCCAAAATGTTCGAGGAATGTGACAGGCACTCTTCCCTAGGATGCCCTCACCTGCACATGCCTATGTATGACAGGATGGAGAGGAGCACACTAATGGCTTCATTTCAACATGTTGGTTTTTCAGCTAATTTCCTCTTCTTAAATATGTTCTAATTGTTGATATGAGCCTTTTTATTTTGTTAATCATAGAAGAAATCTAGCGTCAGCCCTATTTATTGTGAAGCAGTGTGTTTAATGAAACATTGAAGACCTGGGGTGGGAAGTGAGAGGCAGAAATAGAATGTGGACAAGGAGCTTCTTGTGCTACAGCTGCTGGGAGACTAAATCTCCGTCTCCAGAGAGACACAGGAAAGTCTGTCTTGAGGACAGAGAGGCCTAGGGTTTCCTGGTGATCCTGATCATGTGATCTTGTTCAGAGACATTATCTCTCTAACTCCTCTCTTACTCAGCTAAGAGAATATGACAGATTCACTGTGAATTTTTCACAAATGATAGATGAATGTGCACATGTGTGATTCAGTGAGTCTCTATGGGTCAAAGCTATGTAGTGGGTAGGATGGATGGATGCATGCATGCATACGTGTGTGATTTGGTGAGCTGACACGCTCAAGGTCAAAGCAATGTGATGGATAGTAATGCAATGTCCCTTTCTTCTCCTGGAACCTCATGTCACATGATGAGCCAGTGTACCTGGGGAATGGATTTGGGAGGTGGGTTGTGGCTACATTCCTGAGTCTGTTTTCCTTGGTGGGGTTGCGGATGGATTTGGTCACTAGTTCTTCCTGGTGTCCCAGTTTCCCCATCTACAAAGTAGTAGCTGTGCTGTTTCTGGGATAAATGTATGAGCACATAGCACGAGGCAAATCATGTAGGCCACAGGAGCTGGTCTCGTATGCGTCACCCCAGCTGAAATGTGTTTAGTGTGTGCCTCTGTCAATGGAGAAATGTTACCAAGTGCCTGACCCTCAACAGACACCTGGCAGGCAGGTGGATTCCCATAGCATGTGCTTACACTCCAAGTCTGTAGGCACAGGAACCAGTTAGCATTTGCCAACATTCCAAATGTTGAACTGTGAAACAGAATAGCACATTAACATTTATAGATACAAATTGTGTGCTTTGTTTTGTTACACAGATTCCCTCCCCTGTTTAGGGTGGAAATTTTTAGTTTTTAAATTTGTTTTTTTTTTTTAAACATTCTTATACCTGCAGAGAAAACGAGGTGCTCAAAGTCCAGCTGAAGAAGTATGTAGGAGCTGTCCAGATGCTGAAAAGAGAAGGTCAAACAGCAGAAGGTGAGGTGGAGATGAGCCCCTGGGGGAGGGGCTGGCTATTCCCTGGGCAGGCTCAGAGTGTATATACTCTATCTGACTTAATAGAAAACTGGTGTTGGCGGCATTCCAGAGTCAGACAGAAAATTTTGCTGTATATTCTTGCTAAATGAACTCTAAGTCACATGACTTACTAACAGTTGTTTGATGTGGGCACTTTAGGTCTAGAATATTGTGAGCCTTGTGGGATGGTTGATTGACATGAGGCCAGGGGTGTAAGCAGCAGAATTCACACAGGTGAGAACTCAGACTTACCGGGATGTCATCTCAGCTCTCTTGTAGTTTCTTAATCTCTCACTATCTCAGTTTTTTCATGTGTAAAATGGGATAGTTGGCAGCAGGCAACATATGGATTAGCACAGGATAGGTACTGGGTAATGTTTGGCTGTTACTATTATTGTTATTTTAATTTTGACAATTTTATGCATATGTGCTGTAAGACCCCCCGACCCTCAGTAAGTGGTACTTCAAGAAGCCCCGAGTTAGACTCGGAGACATAAATCAATGCAAAACCAAGAGGTTCATTTTCCATCACTTCAGGGTCAACCCTCAATCAGTCCCTTGAGGCGAGTGATGAGACGGAAACCCCTGAATGGCTATTATAAGCAGTTTTTATACTTTTTGGGGCACAGGTTACATCAGCATGGTTACAGTTCAAACTTATTGGCTAAGCATATTGACCTTTAAATCTATTGGCTAACAAGCATGACACGCATTTGAACTCTACCTGGGACTTTCCAGGGGGTCAGGTGACTGTACATTCTAAAAAATTTTTAGCCGGGCGGTGGTGGTGCACGCCTTTAATCCCAGCACTTGGGAGGCAGAGGCAGGAGGATTTCTGAGTTCGAGGCCAGCCTGGTCTACAAAGTGAGTTCCAGGACAGTCAGGGCTACACAGAGAAACCCTGTCTCGAAAAACCAAAAAAAAAAAAATTTTTTTTTACTCAAGAATGTTCCTGTGGATGGAGAATGGAACTTGCCCTAGCCTTGACCTGAGGCAGAAGGGGGAAGCTATAAGGAGGGTGTGGGCCTGGAAAATCCCTTAGTTAGGGTACCTCATTCCCCCCTTTTTCTTGTATAAACTCTAATCCTGGAGCTATGCTCAGGGGTCTTGGGTAACTAGCTCATATTCTTCAGGTCCTGTCCTCAGGGTCTCATATTGTTGGTACAGGACCATCAGCTGTACTGCTCCTATTCTCTCTTTTATGGAGGCTATAAGCTTGTTCAATATGCAGGGTCCAAAGGTCAACAATAGCAGGAGAACAATTAGGGGTCCTAACAAGGTGGATATGAGGGTGGTTAACCACGGGGAGGAGTTAAACCAAGACTCGAACCTGTTGCAAGGTTTTTACAACTCTACTTTGGTAGGGTTGTGGGGGGTGCTGAGGCTCAGTGCTGGAAGAAAGATAAACCATAGCCATCTATCTCATGGTTTGTCTGACCTTGCAGAAAGGCAGGTGATCTTGAGCTTCAGGGGTTTGCTCGAGTGTCTGACTGCTATCCAGTTGGCATCAGGCTCAGGTGCTAGTCTGACATGAGTTACATGAACCTAGGCAGTTACTCCATCCACTTTAATGGAGGTTGGGGTGGTCAACAACACCAGGAAGGGCCCTTTCCACTTTGCTTCTAAGTTTTCAGCACGATGTCTCTTAACTTATACCCAATCTCCAACTTGGTACTAGTGTGGAACCTCTGGGGTACCTGTGTTATTACAGGGCACTAAGTTTAGGCCACAATTTTTGGTGGCTGATCTGGAAAGCTTGCAATTAAGCCATAAGATCCTTGTCAGTATGAAAAGTCACTCTGTGGGGGGTGTCAAGAGTTGGGGTCCAGGGAGTGGGGGTCCCATACAGGATCTCAAATGGGGTCAAATGGTAGGGGGTGTTTCAGGTTCAGAACAGGGCCAGGGGAAAGAGTATCACCCAGTCAGCACCAGTCTCCAAGGACAATTTAGTTAAGGTCTCTTTTAGGGTTCTGTTCATTTTCTCTGCCTGCCCTGATCTCTGGGGATGATACACACATTGGAGATTCCAATTTTCCCCAAGATCTCTGCCAATCCCTGACATACCTTAGAGACTAAAGCAGGACCATTGTCTGATCCAATTACCTTGGGCACTCCAAATCTCGGGAAAATTTCCTCTAATATCTTCTTAGCTACCATGGTAGCTGTTTCCTACTTGGTGGGAAAAGCCTCAACCCATCCAGAGAAAGTATCTACAAACACTAGAAGGTATTTGTAACCATATTTTCCTGGCTTAACTTCTGTAAAATCGACCTCCCAATACACTCCAGGCCGTTCTCCCCTAGGTCTTTTGGCTTGTTTACTCTTGGCCCCATAAGCATTCATGTGCTGGCATACCTTACACTGGTCTACTATCTCTCTGGCCCAAAACCTGAGGTCCATTTACTTATACTTTGGATCCCTTAATTGCTTGGACAAGCTTTTTATCCCCTAAATGAGTCCATCTGTGCATTTGGCCTAGTAAGTCTTTTGCTTGCTTTCTGGAGTGTATAGTTTTCTGGTGTGTACTATTACCCTTCTTCTCTAGGGTGGCTAGGAATTTGAGTCTTTTCTTTTTCCGTATTTTAAGTGAGGCCATCCCTTAGTCCAGTCCCATTTCCCAGTGGGTGTAACCTGCAAGCCCATAACCGGGATAGACTCCTGCATAGCCACTTCTCTGCTACTTCGTAGCCACTTGATCTGCGTGGTTATTGCCTCGGGCCACTGAGTCTCTTCCCTTCTGATGTCCTGGGCAATGGATAATACAGTTGCTGGCTTCATCATGGCATCCAAGAGATGCAAGATTTCCTGCTTGTTTTTTTTTTTCTTTTCACTCTGATGTGAACAGTCCTCTCTCTTGGTATTTAGCCCCATGGATGTGGACTGTGGCAAAGGCATACCTGCTATCCGTGTAGATGTTAATTTTCTTATCGGTCCCAAGTTCCAAGGCTTTTGTGAGGGTAATTAGCTCCGCTTTCTGTGCTGATGTGCCGGGGTAAAGGTTCAGCCCAGATAACATTTGTGCCATCCCCCATGGAGAAAACTGCTCCTGTCTGTAAACCAGGTAGCCTTGGCTCCTGGCAAGGGTCAGTCGGAGAGGTCTTTCTCCGCCCATGGACTCTTCTTTTGGGCCAGTTAGTTTTGGCCTGTCAGGCAGGAAGTGTATCTGGGCCCCCATCTTGGAGAGTAGGTCTCACCCCAAGAGACGGTAAGGAACAATCTGAGAGGACCTAGTCCATCCTTATGTCCACTGTTCTTTGGGTAGTCCATGAATACATTTTAGTGCCAGTGGCTTCTTGGACCCAAGATTTTTTTACTGAAGACTGGCCCATCAGCTTGGATGAGGACCGAGTATTGGGCCCCAGTATCCACCAAGAATTGGGTGAGTTTCTCCTCTACTTTTAAGATTACCCTGGGCTCGGGGAGGAGGTGCAACCCCCATCTCTCCTAATCACTGTCCTTGCCCAGGGCTAATAGCTTTGATGTTTTGGGGCACTTTCCCCAAGGCCTGGCATTTCCCGCCCCCCAGCTTCTGTTTGTTGGGGTATTCTCCAGCCCAGTGGACTCTCTCCTTGCAATAATTTGCACTAGTCCTTTTCAAGGGTTTTTCTGTCTCTTTTTGGTTGGAGTCTCTCTTCTCTACTTTTCCTACCTACTGTAGCCAAGATTCTCTGTAAACTCCTTTCCTATCACCTTTTTTGTTCATCTCCCTTTCATCTTCTTCCTTTCTCTTTCTTTGCTCCTTCTCTTCCACTACCTCACTGTTACTGTAGACTTTCTCAGCAACCTACATTAATCCCTCAACAGCTTATCCTGCAGTCCCTCTAGCCTCGGAACCTTTTTCTGATATCTCTACTAGCCTGGTCTATAAAAGCCATAATCATAGTGGCTTTGTGCTCTTCCTGCTGGGGTCATAGGGTGTGTACTGATCAAATGACTCCATGAGTCTCTCTAGAAAGGCTGCAGGCGACTCATCTGATCCCTGTCTAACCTTTGTCAAATTTGTGGGCCGCAAGGTAGCTCCCTTGAGACCTGCCAGCAAAGCCTGGTGGTAGACATTAAGGTGCTCCTTACCTTTGACCGAATTAAAGTCCCGGTCAGGTCAGGTCAGGTCAGGGGAAACCCACTGTCAATGACAGCCTGGTCAATCAATGGTGGCCCTGTGTCTGAGGGGACTTTTTTTCTGGCTTCCTACATTATCCTTTCTTGCTCTTCTGTCGTGAAGACCACTCTCATGAGTTTTTGCATATCATCCCAGGTGGGCTGATGAGTAAATAAAACAGTCTCAAAGAGATTAATCAGCCGCTTGGGGTTATCTGAAAGGGGCCTTCCAGTTGTACAAGTTGGCCAAAGAGAAGGGCCAATATTGCATAGCCTGATTCCCTTATCATCTAGAGGCCCATATGCCCTCAGCAGGAGAGCCACCGTGGTATCAGGGGCTCTCAGACTTTGGGTTTCCATGACGGGACCAGGAAGTTGGGAGTCTCCTCCTACTCCTCCCTCCAGTAAAGGGGGCTACAATGGCCCTGGTCTTGTATGGGCTGAGGATACTGGAGCCAGTGCTGGCGCTGGCGGGGCCATGGGGGCAAGGGTAGGGAGATATGGAGGAGGAGGGTCTTGGAGCAACAGGCCCGCTGTTGAAGGGTCTTAGAGGATTGACTTCTTCTCAGGTCTGGAGCCCTCCTTCTGTTTCCTTTTTTTCCCTGATGGCCAGAACCTGTGAGGTGGGTCTTGGGGAAAGATAGGCTTTTATCCATAGCAACATACTGGTGTGAGCACAGGGCTGAGTCATGCCGGGGCTCAGAAACAAAGGGACAGATTCTGATAGACAAGGAAGGAGTGGATGGCAGCAGGCCCTCAGCTGATTGCAGTGGGCATGTGTAGGAAACCAAGGCAGCTTAGCATTTGTGTCAGGAAGTTAGATGTTTGTTGGGAGGGTGGTGTGGATGTAGTATCTTGACCTCATTGTCACAGCATGGATGTCATTGACTGGGGGATACCATATTGGGTTGGATGAGGCTTGGCTATATTAGAAAGAAAATCCAAACAATAATAACTTCCACAGTTTTCTCTTGCACAAGATGTCTGGTAGTAAGTAGCTTGGGCTGGTGGGGGTGGTTTCTGTCCACAGGCCCTCAAACTACTTCTCTTTACGATTGCCTCATGTCCCCTGTAAGACAACTGCTGCTCTGCCACCACAGAGGTGCCTTTGAGCTCGGGGGTAGCAAGCTTCCTTTAAGGAGTGTTCAAACCCTTTCTCCACAGTTTCTACTTGAAGCTATTTGGCTGGGAAATGTGCTAGCTCAGAGTGCATGTGTGGAAGGAGGAGCGATTCCTAGTGGTAGCAGTTCCTGCTTCTTGTGGGTTTGGGGGTCTGGTGGATGTTACCTGCGAGGGGTAAGGCCTGGCTCCAAGCCACTCTTTGTGCCATCATACTAGTGAGAAGTTTCAGCATAGGCCCAGGGTCATAGTTGCTCAGGAAGCTCAGCTTCCAGTTCCAGAAGCAATACATGTGCCCTGGTGACCTAGTGATCTCAGGGAGTGTGGTGGTTTATTTGCTGACCTGATTTTAGCTTCAACTAAGACACTTTTCTTTCCCAAATCATAGCAGAAACAATTGTCTGGAAATAGCCAGGATCCTTTGGCTTTTCTCCTTTTCGTTGTTTGTAAGAAGCAGACAGCCTTGCTCAGCCTGTTTATCCCCCTGAATATTTGCCAGTGTGACTGAGGTCTGCCACTTGTTGGTCAGCCTGTCATCTGGTGGCAGACCCTCTCCTTGGAGGTTGATAAATGCCTCTTTGGTTTGGAAACACCGCTCTGCTTTAGTTTCTAATTAAACCTTTTCTAAGGCAGCTGGTCATTTTGCTTTGCTTGCGTGTGTAGAGCCTGCACCTCAGCATAGAGTGACTTGTCTTAAGTGCTTTCCTTGGAGTGAATGGAAACCATTTCTGAAGAGACACAGGGATCTGTGGGCTGCGTTACTTCCTCGGCTTGTGCTCTCACTCTTGTGCCCTGCACTTGAGAAGGAGCACACTCTCCTAGGCCACATCTCATCTTCTTTCCCCTTGATCTTTCCTACTGTCTGGTACCCCTGTACTCCAGACAGAGGGCCCAGCCCCACAGGCCCTCCCTGCTTTGTCCATTGTCATTTTCCCAGTTTTTCACTCTCAGAAGTTTGGTCATGCTGCCCAGGTGGAACATATTTAAAAAAAATTTTTACATGTATGTGCCTGTGTGTATATCTGTGTATCACATGTGTGCCTGAATCCATGGTGGTCAGAAGAGGGCGTCAACCCCTGTGGAACTGCTTATAAGCAACGGTGAACCACTATGTGGGTACTGGGACTGAACCTGAGGCCTTTCCAATAGCATGGGTGCTCTTAACCACTGAGCCATCTCTCCAGGGGCTGCCCAGTGACTTGCCAAAGTCCCGTTTGTTTTTCTTCTAGACATATTTGAGAAACACTTGCCAAGAAGAAAGCTACTTCAGAGCAGGGCCATTGTGTTGTGTTTGTTTTTTCTGTGTTATCAGGGATTGACCCCACTGCCCTGCACACACTCTATTACCCAGTGCAGCCCCTGAGTTAGTTTGGTGTCTGTAGGTGTGCTTTCTGGAACCTGGGGAGCGAACAGTGAACATGCACTGGCTGTAGAGCGTTTTGAAAAGCTATTGTGAAGCAAGCCATGTTCCAGGACCTTTGCCAGCTTTTGCACAGCCAGTGCCTACTAGGGCATTCTGGTCCCTGGGTCCTGGATGGGGAGGAAGAAGCAGCCAAAGATTGGAGAGTAGACAGTGAGCTAGCCTGTGCTCAAGTCCTCTTCTTGCCTTGTGTGTATGCTTTAGGTTATGTTGTCTTACCAAATGTGTGCCCAAGTGGGAAGTGAGTGCTTTTGGTGTGTGCTCATGTGTCTGGAGACAGTGAGGGAGCGCACACTTGCTGCCAGGCATTCCAGGCCTGGGCTAGACCCAAGCTTCCTTATTTCCATCTTTTCTTTGTTGATCCTCTCCTTACAGTGCCATGGTTTTAGGGACTCTGTCTCTTTAAAACTCCTCCAGATGTGGTCACATTGCCTTGAATTCTTCATGCCCCCATTGTGTACCAGGGACTGTGTCATCACACTGTTAGCAGCATGTGCTTTCCTCTGCTGGGGAGTAAGGAGGGCCCAGTGCTGCTGGGCAACCTGGCCTCTGCTCTTGGCTGCCATCTGTGTAAAGATTAGAGTGACAGTCAATGGGCGCTCACACTGTCAGGCCTCAGGGAACTTTGGCAGATCCAGGCCAAGGAATGCTGCAGAGACTGCATCACACAAGAGACCTTAGGCAAGAGTTGTGTGTGGGGTGGGGGTGGGAGGCTGTGAAAGGCCACCTCTGATGGAGGGAGGTTAAGAGGGAGAGAGAGGGGGGATAATGACATGGGCTGTATAAAAGGTATCTTGCTCCTAGAGACAGTAGAAATGAGTTGCATTTGGTGGCTGCTGATGACATGGCTGCTGAGTTGCTGAAGGTGGACCAAGGGAGCACCTGAGGAGCATCTAAGGGAGCACGTAGATCTCAAACGTGCGATCCTAGCATTCTTCCTTTTTGTTTATTATAAAAGGTGAGGAAATAGGAAGAGGTGGATCCTGAGGCAGGAGTGAAGGCCATGTGCTATTTAGACTGCTTCTTACTGTCTAGGAGTGTCAACATATTTGGGCACCCAAGAAAGCTGAGATGACGGCCAAGTCCAAGAAGAACAGGCTGTTTCACTTGATGTCCAGGCTCTGTGGGACCTCTGGGGCTAGGGACATGCAGGCAATGGATGACAGGCTGGACCACCTGGGCCTACCCACTTTGAAGCTGTCCAGGATGCAGATCTTGAAGGAGCACCTGGAGCTAGCAGGTTGCTGGAACAAATATTATATTGGGGCAGAAGGTAAAGCTAAGGAATTTAGGGGGAAATTTTTTATTAGATGTATATTTGAAACTTTTAGGCCCATGGTCCTGGTAGTTGGGAGAAGGGAGTCTTAAGATCAGGCAAAGTGGAGGAGATCTCACCCTCAGGAATAACCCGAAAAAGCAGGTGGGGAAGCAGGCTGTTGACTGACAGTGCTTATCTGGAGTCCTTTTGACCTGTGAGAGGTTGATTCCCTGAGGTTTACAAGAATTTCTGAGTTTACAAAAAGAGATAAGCTTTAGACATATCAGCATCACCACTGTTTGTAACCTGCACTGAAATCCATGTTGTAGAAAAGGCAGTAGACTCACACCCTGAGTCACAGTAGAAGCTTGGGACCCAAAATGTCTTTGGGTTAAAAGGATGAGCACTCTTTGCTCTGTCCAGAAGGCGGGGTGTGTATAGACTGGACCGATGTTTTTATCTCGATGAGAAGCACTTTCAAGTCTATACTTAGAAGAAGACCAAAGGAAATTTAAAATCTCGAGCTCGTGTGCTTACCAGAGCTAGATGGACGGCTCATCAGAACTCCACTGACTGATGTTAAAACTCAACTTTTGAGGTCTTGATGAAACAATAGCATAGAGAGGGAAAGAAACCCAAAATATTTTTCATTTTTACATATATCTTTAATCACTTCCTTATACATTTATGACTTGAATTTAAATACCTTACTCAAGACACTTTTCTCAGACCTTTATACCTTGCATTTACATATCTCAAAGCATTTTTCTATCCAATCTTTTCCCATGAGGCAGCTGAGGCCTTGGCTGCTGCTCTTAAACGGACTACTGTCTACACTATCAGGGATCTGAGAAGGTGAACTTTACCTGAGTGAACAGGAAGTGCAGAGCAAGCAGCTCCTCATCTGTTAGAAATGGCAGAGACTCACCAGCTATCTGGACAGCCACCTAGGTTCCTCCACAGCAGTCTTGATTTCAGTGGTGACAGAGGTCTTAGGGCAGCATGAGGGCTCATAAGATCTAAAAGACTTTCCTGTGGAGGAGGAACTGGGAGGGCCAGCCTGTCTTGTCTAGGCAAAGCAGGGCAATCAACATTCCAGTGTCTTGTTTGTCTACAGTTTGGAGAAAAGCAAGGTGAAGGGCATTAACCATGCTAAATATTAATATAATTAGTTACAGTAATAAACTTTGTTTTCATAGTTATGTTTTTAAAATTAAGCCTAAAACAAATAATTAGGAAATGGCCAACTTTGTTTAGTTTAAGAATACTTAATAGATAATGGCCCTCAGACTCTTTGGAGAGCTGCTGAATGTGGCATTTAAAATTGTTCTATGCCAAGTGGTCATCTGAAAATGGTGGTTAACTCACATGGCGTGTACTCTTTAACATTAGTGAAGATGGGTACCAGTCACGTGGCTGCTTACACCATTCTCATGAGGTCATCAGCCAAGATGGAGGCTACTTAAAAACTCTGTTGCTACTTAAAAACATGTTTTTCTGGTAGCTTTATTTTTTTTAAATGAGAGTTGAATCCAAGTTACATATACATGTACACACCATTGAATCTAATGAACATATACAGTATATTCTAGACAAGAGTTGAAACACACACACACACACACACACCTGCTGTTGTGTCATTTGGAACAGGCACAGACTCAGCCTATCCTGTCACATGCTCTTTCCTCCCTCCTCCCCAAAGAGCCTGATGCTAACTGCCACATAACAGTGGGTCACAGGCCTGGGGGGACACAACTTTAAACTACTCTTTATCTTTTATTGGCTTGCTTTCTGTTTTTTTTATATTTTATTTTATTTTGTTTTTCAAGACAGGGTTTCTCTGTATAGCCCTGGCTGTCCTGGAACTCACTCTGTAGACCAGGCTGGCCTCTGCCTCCGAAGTGCTGGGATTAAAGGCATGCGCCACCACTGCCCGATTGGCTTGCTTTCTGGAAGACAGAATAAAATTTATCTTCTTGGCTTCTCAGTTATTATTTCCCACATGATTATGAATTATAAAAGGGTATTTTTTGGGTGTTTGCCTATATCACAAGAGAACTAGGTTCAGTGGGAGCAGTCCTGAGGTAGCTTGTATCTCATACTCTTTTATTGAATAATTGAATATTTTATCAGGATTTAAATAGCAATATGAGGATCCATAGTCATCCACGTCTTCTGGTGCTACCCTTAAATGACCAGAAGTGAATGCTACATGTAAATGCACACAGACGACCTTAGGTTCTCCCACATTCGAGCATACTGGGTTGGCTTGTGGACAAGCTGCCTTGTTTGTAAACCCAGTTTTTTAACAATTTATTTTATGTCTATTTGCTTGGCTGCATGTTTGCATAGCACATGTTTGCATGTGTGTTTTGCAGAGGGTGTTAGACTACTTGGCACTGGAGTTTAAAGGGTATGAGCTGCTATCTGGGGGCTGGGATTTGAACTAGGGTCTTCTAGTTTTTTTTTTTTGTTTGTTTGTTTGGTTTTTCGAGACAGGGTTTCTCTGTGTAGCTCTGGCTGTCCTGGAACTCATTCTGGCCTCGAACTCAGAAATCCTCCTGCTTCTGCCTCCCAAGTGCTGGGATTAAAGGCGTGTGCCACCACCGCCCGGCTGAACTAGGGTCTTCTAAGAGCAGTGAGTGTTCATAACCACTGAGGCTCTTTTGCAGCCCCTGTAAATCTAGTTCTGTTGTTATATGCCCACACCTATTTGTTTGTATCACTGATAGCTGCTTTCATGAGGCAATTGTATAGCCAAATTGTTCCGGCAGAGACAGGAGGGGGTGTCCTCACACCCTAAAATAGTTATCATCTGACCTTTGGAGGAATTAGAGGTCCCAGACCTGCCTTGCCTTTTCCAGGTAACACTGTCACTCAACAGAACTTCTCTGGGTCAT
The DNA here is from genome assembly GCA_036184795.1 of Tokudaia tokunoshimensis. Taxonomy (NCBI): domain Eukaryota; kingdom Metazoa; phylum Chordata; class Mammalia; order Rodentia; family Muridae; genus Tokudaia; species Tokudaia tokunoshimensis. Next base: position 102,154,921 of record BTHU01000010.1, read on the forward strand.
CCTTTCCATATCAGAATATTGGAATTACCATGGGTGTGCTGTCTGCTCACAAACTATTCTCTGCATGTGCAGGCTGGCAGGTGGGGGAGGGGTGAGCGCTGCAGAGTGTAGGTTATCTATGAGCACGAAGGCCTCGGTGCCTCCTATAGGGACAGACCTTAGCCCTGGAAGTCAGTGTCATCTAGATCCAGATCTTGACTCTCCATCCACCAGCATTCAAGCCCACTCCCACCCCACCAGCCAGCCCGCAGTCGGCTTCCTTGGCTTTAGCCCAGACTAGAGAAGATTCCTGTGATTCTGCTGTTAGGAAGGTTTGTGAGGCTTGCAGCTTTACTTGAACTTCCCTCACCTTTAGCAGACAGTTGAAACCAGCTGTGGCTGGATCTGGGTGCTCAGGGTGCTTACTAGCAGAGCCAGGCACTGCCGTACATTCATTTGGTTTCCAGACCTGGGTGTTTCCTGTTTTGTCAGGGGAAGCAGGGAGGGCAGGTATACTAGAATGGTGGCCCAGAGCCTCAGGGCTTGCCACCTGGGTGTGGGCAGGGCTGAGCCGAGCTGGAGAGGTAGGCAGGGCCAGAAGAACCGGTGCGGTGCACTCCAACCTCCGCGTTGCTTCCTCCCCAGCGTCACTCAGCCTTGGGTTTCCGAGCTCGTCAGACTTTGCCTTTAAAGGAATGGTGACTTTTAGGCACCTAAAATATTTTTCTTTTCTTTCTTTCTTTTTTTCTTTCTTTCTTTTTTTTTTTTTAATTTCTGACATTGTTTGAATTTAATGATTCATATTACGAATTATTCATGAAAATGATCTTTTAAGCTTCTTATAATAGCTGAAATTATCCTTCATTAGATACTGACAGTTCCTGTGATGGGTGTAATTATAAAAAATATTCTTAGGCTAGCTATATTCTGCAGTGTTAAAATTACGCAAATGAGCAAGGGACAGGAATAGAAGCTGAGTAGGATGGTCAGATTTCATGGGAGAAGGGGGAGGGCACCACAGGCTTTCTAAAAATGAATAAATATGTGCTTGGGTGTACAACCAGCATGCCTCCCGCACAGTCTGCCTTGCTGCTCAGCCGCTCTTCCCTGCCAAGGGAGCAGAGGCACGCCAGTGGCTGGCTTGCGTGCCACTCTCACACCAATGACTGGCTGTGTGCCACTCTTGCCCACCCATGAATCGTCAGATGGAGAAGGTTCTTTTTCTCTCTCTCTCCGCCTTTAGCTCTGTTCACTCAGCATTTTCTGCAAGGCACACTGTAGTAATCTTAGGTACTTGAAGAGAGTAGCAATTTGCTGCTAACAGATAGTGTAGGGAAGGGAGAAACGGAACAGGAAGTAGGGCCCTGGGGCTGGGGTGTCACCTGGGTGGCAGAAGCTCATCTTGCTTAGGGCTCAGGTTCACAGCCATGGAGCCCACCTGATCTGGGGGATGGTCTATGTACCTTCTCTAAGGGTCCATATATCTGGCTGTCCATGAACTTATGAGCCTCTTGTCTCAGTCTCCTGGTTATCTGGATTATAGGCATGTCTACTCTGCCTGTCTTAGATTGATGTTTTTGATTTTCAGTGCTGGAGGTAGACATCAGGACCACATGGCACTCCCCAGCTGTAGGCAAGCACTCACCACTGGCCATATCCCCAGCCATCTTCACTTACTATGAGACAAGTTTCACAAAATTGTCTAGGTTGTTCTCCAACTTGTTCTATAGCCCAGGCTGGTTTTGAACTTGAAATCATTCGTCATTTTCCTGAGTAGTTTGGATGACAAGTCTGTACTGCTATGCCCGGACTTCTCTTGGTATCCTGGAGGATTCATAGAAGAGATGAGGGAGGGCTCACTGGGTTCATTGTTATCCATGTCTTCACGCCCCATTCTGTGCTTCTCCTCACAGAGGAGGAGAGGCGAGCTGAGCACTGTGGCTGCCACCACTGGCCCCGCACTTGCATGCGCATGCACCAGCTGTTCAGTTGGCTCTCACATCATCCCATTTTTGACCTAGTCCACTTAAGAAAACTTTAGGTAGAGAGGGTGATGAGAAACGGCGGAGGCTCACATTTAAAGGTGCCTGCTGCAAGGCACAGCTCCAAGTGTGCTCTGGTGTACTCTCTGTGTTTGTCCTGCACTGCCAGGTGTGATGAGGATCTTCACTCAGCCAAGCAGGAATCTGAGTTTAGCTAATTCGCACACACAGATTAGGAGGTGAGACAATGGTGTCAGCTTCTGGGGGGGGCGGGGGGTGATGGATGCTTTGGGGAAGGGCTTTGTTTGCCCTTCAAAAGGTGTTTGAACCAACCTTCCTTCCTTCCTTCCTTCCTTCCTTCCTTCCTTCCTTCATTGTTTGTTGGTGCGCTCATTTTTCCCTCCCCTCCTTCCTTCCGATAGGGTCTTGTGTATTCCAAGTCGACCTTAAACTTCCTTTCTAGTAGAGAATGACCTGGAATTCTTGTCTGCATCTCCTAAATACTGAGGCCACAAGCAAGCTTCACTACACCTGTTTTATGCAGTGCTGAGGATCAAAGTTAGGGATTCGTGTATGCTAGGCAAGCACCCGCCACCTGAGCTGCCTGATCGAGCTCCTCCTCCTTACTTACAGGCTGAGCTTGGCTATGCCACCTTCTCATAGAGCCCTTTTCCTGGCCTTCACATGGTCGTTGCTTTTGACAGTTCCTTCCAGCATCTTACCTGTGTTCTCTAGCACATGTCATAATGATATGGGAATCCTGGGTGTCTTTGGGAGCAAAGGAACCTTTCAGTTCTTCAGTGCTTAGCTTGAGAGGCCAGAATCCTGGAAAGCCAATGGGCATCAAAGCCAACCAGAGTTTTGAGGCATTTGATTTCGTGTCTCCCAGGTTCAAAGAATGAAATTTGTGGACCACAGAGGGAGAGTTTTCTTAAAAAATTATTTATTTTTATTCACATAATAGGGTACTTAAGGGAAGAAAAGGAGGCAGTGCTCCCGTAGAGTGGGAGGACCCAGTAAGCACTGTCGAGTTCTTTGCTTTGGAGCTAATAAGGCTTAGTGGATGGAGGAGGGACACAGGGCTGAGCTGTGTAGTCCACTGTTCAGTGCAGGGTTGAAGTTCTCCAGGTTTCTGCAGCACAACTTCCAGGAAAGACATAAGGAAAGCCAGCTTCTGTTGGCTGAAACTAGAGACTAGAGACATGGTGAAACTAGAGACATTTCTGGCATCTCTGGTCTCTGGTAAGGATGAGTCCTGGACATTTTGAAGGGCATTTTCCAGCTTTTAGCCAGCAGAGAGGCTGGTCATCTTTGTTTTTTTCATCTAAGCTGCCAATTTCTGTCCCCTGTTCTCATCATTAATCTGCAGTTATTTAATTTATTCTTTGACTGGTTTTCAGGCTCTTAGACTGAGCTCCATGGTAGCAGGATTCTCATTTATGTAATTGGTGTCCACATGCAAAGTACCCAAGCTGTGCCTTGCACACAGTGTGTACAGCATGTATATTTGGCTGTATGCATATCATTTAGGATATAAATGGTAAGCATAAGGAAGAGACCTGATTTGGACCTGAGAACACATTGCCTGTGCCCATGTTACACATGGAAATGCATGTATCCACAGGAAAGCCAAGAAGAGTTTGGTGTCCCAGGGTCAGTGGAGAGTTGTAGGATCCAGAGTGAATCTGCCAGTGCACAGATGTGCTACATCAAATGAATCACATGACCCTGAGATAAATATTCTTCATACCACTTAAAATCCCCAGAAATTCCCTTTGAGAAATGATATCCTTTCAGACTATTCTATGACCTTTCGTGGATTAAAGTATGTTCTGTGTTCTTAGTGACCTTTGACCATGGGAACTTAGTAACCTGTGAAGTGAGGAGTGGTCCAAAGGATAATGTTTGTGGTCAGATTCAATGGGGTGTCCTGTGCCGGCCAGGAGGTCCTCTCTGCAGCTCTGTCTTCGCTGGAGTTATGACTGATATCTCGGGCAGTCCCAAGCCTACTTCATAACAGGCTTGTTGGCTCCACGGGGCAGCTCAGGCAAATGCTTAACTTTTTTCTAGGACAGTGTCCAACCAACTTTGTCTAAAAGGGACACATAGCAGGTGTTTTTTGCTTAGTTGACCATACAGTTCTTTGTCACAGTTTCTAAACTCTGTTGTTAAGGGACCACAGCATTATGTTAACAAATAAGTGTAGTTGTGTGCCAATAAAATTTTATCAACCAAAACTAGGATCAGCCCAGATTTTGCCCAAAGGCTGTAGTTTATATACTCCTGTTGAAGGTTTTTAAATTAAAATGAAAACAAAAACAGTGTAAGCATGAGATTGCTTCCATTCACTGTCCATCTTTCCAATGTGTATTGCAAAAGATGGCTTTTTCAACTGGTCAGAAGCTGCTGTAAAACCTGAGAAACAATGTTAGTTTTGGCTTCCTGTTTAGGCAAAGTCAAACTGTGATTTATCAATTCTAAAAAAATAACTTTTATTTGTCAAGTAAGTGTAGCAATATTTTTTAATTAATAAATCCCACCAGCAGGTCTGCTATCTGCCTCGATGCTTTGTTCCCTAGTGAAAACCACAATCTGTATATTTTAACACTCCTTAAACAACTCAGTAGCTGCTACACTGCCTAGTCCCCACATGGTTAATCCTGTTAGTACTGAGTTCTGTGTTCTATCTTGGCTGCCCTGTACCCAGTTGGGCTTCGCCCTCCTGGCCCCTCCTTCAGTTAGCAGTCATGCCTCTGTCCTGCACCCTTCTCAGGCATGGCATCTCTCGCTCTTCCACACTCTCCCAGTGGCGGATCTCCCTTCTCCTTCTTTCTCCTCCCAGTCCCAAGCCTGGAAATCCTAAAGTCCCACCTCTGTCTACCCTGCCCTACCCTGTTGACATTTTTATTACCAATAAGAACCAACTTGGGGCAGATTCCCAGAAACTAAGTGTAGACAGTCTCCTATAAACAGTTTTTGGGGGACCATAATTAGCATTAGAATATAAGCAGCTACAAGTAAGCATAGCATATGTGTTCTCTCTGTTAAAGCCTCTTACTGTAGCTAAAACTATTCTAAAGAGTAAAAGAACTTCTGGGGGAATCAATATCCCGGACCTCAAGCTGTACTACAGAGCAATAGTGTTAAAAACTGCATGGTATTGGTACAGTGACAGGCATGAAGATCAATGGAACAGAATTGAAGACCCAGAAATGAATCCACACTCCTATGGTCACTTGATCTTTGACAAAGGAACTAAAACCATCCAGTGGAAAAAAGATAGCCTTTTCAACAAATGGTGCTGGCTCAACTGGAGGTCAACATGCAGAAGAATGCAAATTGACCCATTCTTATCTCCTTGCACTAAGCTCAATTCCAAGTGGATCAAGGACCTCCACATAAAACCAGACACACTGAAACTAATAGAAAGGAAACTAGGGAAGAACCTTGAACATATGGGCACAGGGGAGAATTTCCTGAATAGAACTCCAATAGCTTATGCTCTAAGATCAAGAATTGACAAATGGGACCTCATAAAATTACAAAGTTTCTGTAAGGCAAAAGACACTGTCAAAAAGACAAAGCGGCAACCAACTAACTGGGAAATGATCTTTACCAACCTTACATCCGACAGAGGGCTAATATCCAATATATACAAAGAACTCAAGAAGTTAAACTCCAGAGAGGCAAGTAACCCTATTTAAAAATGGGGTACAGAGCTAAACAAAGAATTTTCACCTGAGAAATACCGAATGGCTGAGAAGCACCTAAAGAGATGTTCATCATCTTTAGTCATTAGGGAAATGCAAATCAAAACAACCCTGAGATTCCATCTCACACCAGTCAGAATGGCTAAGATCAAAAACACAGGAGACAGCAGTTGTTGGCGAGGATGTGGAGAAAGAGGAACACTCCTCCACTGCTGGTGGGATTGCAAGCTGGTACAACCACTCTGGAAAGCAGTCTGGCGGTTCCTCAGAAAACTGGGCATGACACTCCCGGAGGATCTGGCTATACCACTCCTGGGCATATACCCAGAGGCTTTACCTGCATGCAATAAGGACACATGCTCCACTATGTTCATAGCAGCCTTATTTATGATAGCCAGAAGCTGGAAAGAACCCAGATGTCCCTCAACGGAGGAATGGATTCAGAAGATGTGGTATATTTACACAATGGAATACTACTCTGCAATTAAAAACAATGAATTCACGAAATTCCTAGGCAAATGGTCAGAACTTGAAAATATCATCCTTAGTGAGGTAACCCAATCACAAAAGAGCACACATGGTATGCAAGCACTGATAAGGGGATATTAACCCAGAATCTTGGAATACCCTAGACACAATTCGCATATCAATAGATTTCCAAGAAGATGGAAGGAGAGACCCCTGGTCCTGGAAGGACTGGATGTAGGGGAATGCCAGGACAGAGAAGCGAGAGGGGGTTGAATGGGGAAAAGAGGGAGGGAAGGGGGCTTATGGGACTTTCGGGGAGGGAGGAAACGGGAAAGGGGAAATGATTTGGAATGTAAATAAAAAAACTTAGAAAATTAAAAAAAAAAAAAGCCTCTTACTGGTCCCCAGAGGGCAGGACAGGAACCATAGTTCCCACAGGACCAGGATCATAAAGCCCAGATCCTTGCTTTAGTGGCAGCCTACTTGGCACCTGGCTTCTTGCCCTCCCACAGGTGCTAGAGAGATGCATTCATCAACAGCAGAAGTTCCGCTTTACATTGGGACAGATCAAATCAAGCTGCAGAGTGGACAGTTTAAAGAGCTCTATTTAAAGAGGACATTGGATCCCTTGGAACTGGAATTAGCTTTGAGTTGCCTTTGGATGTAAGGACCTGTGCAAGAACATTAAGTCATCTCTCCAGCCCCTAGACAGTTTTAACAGGTTTGTAAATTAATGTATAAATGATAGGCCTTGAGTATGTAAATAACCTTTCTTACCATTAAGTCAGAAAAAATTCACACCCCAATTCAAACTGAAGTAAAGTCTCAGTGGCTTCAAACTGATTTGGGTTGTATCTTAGCTTTTATTGTCAACTTGATACTAATCTAGGAATCATCTGGAAAAAGGACCCTCAATCTGACTACCCTGTGTCCAGGTCTCTGAGAGATGTTCTTGATTGGCATAGGGCAGGTGGGTCTGGAGTGTCTAACGAGGCTAAAGCAAGCCAGTAAGCAGTATTCTTTGTGGTCCCTGCTTCAGTTTCTGATGGAGCTCTCATCCTGACTTACTTCAACTATGGATTGTAACCTGGGAAGTATGACCCAAATAAACCCTTTCCTCTGCTAAGTTGCATGTGGTCATAGTGTTTATTACAGCAACAAAGAGTAAACTAGTATAAGCTGCAAATAGTCCTTGTGTGAGTTTAGTGAACAAGTGTTAAGCCTCAGGCTGCTCTCCATGACTTCTTCATGCCTTCAAAACCAGTACCACTTGGATGGTTCTTACACATTACCAGGTATAGCTGCAGCATGAGGTACAATCTTAGCTCTCTGGAACACAGCTTCTTTATTCTATCAGAAAACACTTCCCAGAAGATTTCACCTCAGTGATGCTGGTCTCTTCTTAATCACCCCTAACTTTTAACTCCAGCTAACCAGCATCAACTGTCCCAGAAGTCCCTTCTATGCTTCACTTTAAAGCCAGAGCCACATGGCCAAAGCTGCAGAGTTCTGATGCTTATTGGAGCTGGAACCTGGCCTCCTTATTCCAGTGTGAGCATGGTAGCATCCAGGCAGGCAGGGCACTGGAGGAGCTGAGAATTCTACTTCTCATTCCGACGGCAAACAGGAGAAGACCGGCTTCCAGTCAGCTAGGAGAAGAGCCTCAAAGCCCACACCCACAATGGCACACTTCCTCCAACAAAGCCACACCTACTCCAACAAGGCTGCAGCTCCTAATAGTGCCACACTCTGGGCCAAGCGTATTCAAACCACCACAAACCAGATCCCTGTTTTCTTCAGTTCCTTCACCAAAATTCTTCTCAAAATAGATTAAAGACCTAAGTGTAATATCCCAAACTGAGACTGTGAGAGCAGAACACGGGTATGAACAGAGTTAACATTGCAAGGATGTTTAAAATGTGACCCCCAAAACACAGTACACAGGCAAAAGCTGGCAGGGAGAGTGCATTGCACTGAATAGATTCTGGACAGCAAAGGAAACAGCTGTGGCAAAAGACAGCATAAATGATGGGAGAAAGTATGTGGAAGCTCTGCTTTGGACTGGACCTTAATATCCAGAACATGTACAGAAGCTTAAAAGGTCAGCAGCAAACATAAATAACCCTGGTAAAACCCAGACAATAGACAACTAGATATTTCTCAAAGGAAACTAAGTCAGGCATGGTGTCCTATGCCAGTAAACCTAGCACTTGGGAGGCAGACGCTGAAGGATCGCAAGTTGAAGACTAGATTGGTCCTGGACTAGAGGCTGTCCCAAAACAACAAGCAAACCTGACATGTCTACCAGGTGTATGTAAACAATATTAGCTTGGTGACATTCATCATTAAATGGAGATAAAAACCACATTGAAGTGGTGGTGGTGGTGGTGGTGGTGGTGGTGGTGGTGGTGGTGGTGGTGGTGGTGGTGGTGATGTGGTGGTGGTGATGGTGGTGATATGGTGGTGGTGGTGGTGTGTGTGTGTGTGCGCGCGCAAGTGCGCGCTGGTGGGAATTTACAGGAGAGGTCTCTGGGGATGTAAATCTCTATCTGTATGGAAATCATTATGAAAATTCCACATAAATGAAAAGTGGAATTATACAGTCATTTACAGTCCCACTCCTGGGTTTGTAAGAAAAATAAAATCTATATTGAGGGCCCTCTGCAGGTGTCAGACCAGGAATCAAACCATGCAATGAAATGAGAATAAAAACCCAGTGCAGATTGACTTCATCAACCTGGATCAGACTTCGGGGAATCTAATGCCAGGAGGCTCATTGTCAGCATATTTAAAACACAGTGCAATTTAGGAAAAGGTTTCCAGGCAACAGTCAGTCCAATTGCAGGTTCATAATAAAACTTAAGGACTGACTGCATAGAAACTTCTTTACAAAGTACATGTGACCATGGGGGTATGTTCTATAGCTGAAAGGCCTAGAATCTAGTGTGGTCTCTGACCGATAGCATAGAGGTCAGCAGGCCATAAAGTACATGTGACATCTCCCCTAAGAATGGGTAATGGTCTAGGGAGGGAAGAGTCTGGAATAAATTTGAATGATGTCTGTCTTCATAGCAAAAGATGGGTGAGGTCTGCCTCTAAAGATAGCAAAAAGGTCACCAGGTCATTAACGAAGTTCACTCCCAGACTTCTGGACAGGAAAACAGGCATTTTATCTCCTCCACTGAGATGAAGCCCCCTTGTGTTTAACATTCCTGGTTTCCCTAGTGATCTGTGGGTACAACAACCTTTGGACCTCAACATTGTATGTTGAAGAGCCATCTGCTATCCCATGCAGCACTGGTCACAATAGCTAAGAAATAGTAACAACCCATGTGTCCATCCATTGATGGACAGATAAGTAAAATTTATGTATTCACAGTGGATTGCCATTCAGCCATTAAACAAAAAAAATTCTGTCATACATGACAGCACGAACAGAACAAGAGAACGTTACTTTAAGTGAAATATGTCAGTCATGGATAACATGAGTGTTGTGTGATGTTGTGCCTGTGGCACCTACAGTTTGATCTCAGAGAAGTCAAGAGCAAGGATAAGGCTACCAGGGCTGAGGGGGCTAGGAGAGGTTCAGGAGGCTGAATATAGACCCCAGCAATGGACTGTGAATTCCAAACGCTGGAGGAAATGATTCAAAATGTTGTCATCATAAAGAAATGATAAACACTCATGAGAGTTGATGTGTGTGTGCGTGTGTGTGTATAATGTTTAACATCAAGAAGCATATTCATTTTGAAGCATCATATCCCATTAACATATATACTTTTTTATCATGCTTGTTAAACACAAAAAGAAAAAAAAATGAGTAAAAGACCAAAAAGAAAGAATTCATTTCCCTCTTCAGTCAGAATGTAAATTGGCTGTGGCACGTGGTGGTTAAATAGGATGTTGAATTCAGTGTCACTCAGTGCCAAAGCTTAGTTGTGTCATAGCAGCTCCTTAGAGAAGACTGAGGGCTCAGTGCCTCCTCCAGATCATCAAAGCTGTGGACACCTCTGTAAACCTGTTTAGCTCCTTTATATGTCACAAAGCCTTTTCTAATGCTATGTGGCCATGTGATAATTAAAAGTAGAGTGATATTCTGTCATGATTTTTCTTAACCGGTTTCCTTTCTTTTTTGTTCATTCTTTTTTGGGGGGTGGTGGTGGGAAGTCGTGACAGGGTTTCTCTGTGTAGCCCTGGCTGTCCTGGAACTCACTCTATAAACCAGGGTGGCCTCAAACTCACAGAGGTCTGCCTGCCTCTGCTGGGATTAAAGGCATGCACCACCACTACATATGGTTTCCTTTTGCTGCACTTTGTCTTACTGTTTTTGGCTGAAAACATTGCAGGAAATGCCCCTGCATGTGGAGTGCCCCCTGCAGTTCATCTAGAGATTGGAATGGGATTCCTGCTCAGAAGGGACAGGTGAAGGCTATAGCTTTCCTCACTTCCCTTAGGTATTCCCATCTTGTTCCCCAGAAAGACTGTGTCTATAAAGTGCTGCCAACAAGCTGGGCTTCGGACTACTCTCACCAAACAAACCAATAGCCTATGTTAGCATGTACATGGCAGTTGGAAAAAACTAGCCCTCTATATTTCTATTTCCTGAGTTGCTGGGTTTTTTTTTTTCTTGTTGTGAATGGAATTTTGTCTTAGTGAATAATTTGTTCTTTTCTTACATACATTTTTCTTATTTCTTCCCCATCTATCAGGCATCCTTATCTCGTGCTATCTATAAGTGAGGACACAGTGAAACCCTGGAATTAGACCAATACATGGGTAGGAAGAAAGGTTTATTGCAATTTAAACTGCTGTGGCTATCTGGGGCCGGATCAGGTGGCAGAGAGAACCACAAAAAAGGAGAGCTTTGACACTTTTGAGGGAGCATTTAAAACTGGAATAGCCCGTGAGTTAGCGTATGGGGGAGGGAACTCGGGGTCACAGCAGCCTGGGACTTTGATCTGTTAGACTTGGATCCCAGAGATGGAACCCAGGTCATCAGGTTTGATGGACAGCTATCAGCCCCAGTCTAGGCAGCTTAACAATCCACATTTTGAGAGTGAAGCCTCTTTGCCTTTGAAGATACCTTAAAAGGGCTTAAGGTCCTTGAGGAGGAAAGGTGGTCCGGAAATCCCTTGATATTTTTCCTATGGCATAATTACTTCAGTAGTGGATATAGTTTAAAAGCTTGAATTCCAGGCTTAGATTTTCTTTGGAAAACAAAAGAACAGCTTTGTTTTTTAATCTCCCAGTGAGCTTCACAGTGGGTAGTCAAAACTTCAGGAAGTTTGGCTGCTGAAGAGAGTCTAATTCTCTACACAGCTACAGAGATTCCATGAGGATCCGCGTGGAGTTGATCATGGTGAATTAAAACCCAAGGTGCCAGAAAACCTGTGTGGAACCTGTCCTGATGGTGCTTCACAGTGCTTCCTCTGTTGAGGAATTGCCTGTTAGTCTGCCTGTGGGACATTTTCACAATTGCTGATTAGTGTGGGTCGTTCCCTCCCCGGGCTGGTGGGCCTAGGCTTTGGGAGGAAATCAGGAAGAGCACTCCTCTGTGGCTTCTGCTTGACTTCCCTCAGTGATGGACTGTGATGGGGATGCAGAAGCCAAACAAACTCTTCTCTCCCCAAGTTGCTTTTGCTCCTGGGTATTGTATCACAGTAGCAGAGGCCTAGCTAACAGGGAAGGATTTGAAGCTCAGGCATCCTTTGTCTCACTGGGGTTCCTACAGCAGTCTCAGCTACAACCTACGTTTCCAACTATGTTTTTTCTATTTTAATACAATTTTTTTAAGTTTGAGAATTTCAAACAATGTATTTTGAGCACACTCCCAGTTCCCCCACCAACTCTACCCTCCTCACCTTACCTTTCTCAACTCTGTGTCCTTCTTTTCCCTCTGAAAATAACCTGTCATATCTAACTTGTACTATCCTTAAACTCCTGAGTGTGAGGTGAGCCAGTGGAGTATGGTCCACCAGCCATGGATCACACTCATAAAGAAAGCTGACTCTCCCTAATCTAAAAGCCAATAATGTCAATAACTTGTTAGCAAGAAGTAGCAGCTTGTGAGCCCTCTCCCTTTCTATGCGGGCATGTTAACTGGCTTGATCTTGTGCTGACTTTACATATGCAGGCGCAGGTACGGAGATCCTGTCCTGTCCAGTCTTCCCTAGACTCTGACTTTCAGTTTTTTATACCTCAGTACTACACCTTCTTGTTCTCTGTGCTTGCATAGTTGTGAGTTCCACCTTAACCACTGCCCATTGCACAAAGGCATTTCTCCAGTGAAGTCTGGGAGCTGCACTGATCTATGGAGAGAGGTACAGTTTGACAGCTGTGTCCATTTAGCAAAATAATAATGGTAGACTCACTCCTGGGACTTGTGTGTTTCTAATTTTAGAGTAGGCCTTTAATCACAACCCAGTTGGTTGCTTACTGCTGAAGATATCACACACTTTGGTCACAGAACTTTTAAAATTTTTATTTCTTTTTCTGTGACCAAAAAAAAAAAAAGTCATTGCTCATGAAGTATAATCGGAAGCACCGACTGCAGCTTCAGACTTAGTCCTTGTCATCATGGCAGGGAGCTCAGGCAAGCGTGGTGCTGGAGGAGTACCTAAGCTTTACATCCATATCTTTAGGCAGCAGGAAGAGCCTTAAAGCCTACCCTTCCTCCAGCAACTCCACATCTCCTAATCCTTTTAAATTGTGCCACTCCTTGGTGGCCAAGTATTCAAATCTATGAGCCTATGGAGGCCATTTGTAACAAACTACCACTGGAAGTGAGGGTCTCCTTGGGGACTTTGGGGGACCTTTCCCCCAACCTGAAGAGGAGCACATAAGATGTGTGGTAACTAAAACAGATACTCCTCCCTTAGAAAGTTAGACAGGGGGAAATCCCTTTGCTGGGTCTTGTTCTCCTCATCTGCCCAGTCCTGGCTGGGAGCCATGCATAGTCCTGTCTGGGAGGTGCTTCATCTCACCTTGCCCCAGCCCAAGTCAGGTAGTGGTGGGGAGTACTTCTATACATCCAGTTCTGCACACTGCGTGGAAATGCTCTGTGAACTTTAGAAAACCAAATTTACTGGGATACAGTTCTTATGTGGCATCATTCACCTGGATGAAGATCAAGATCTGATGGCCTAACAGGTCATTGTACCACATGTCTGTTGTTACAGTCCACTGTGGATTATGTCACCATCCCCAAAGGAAACCCTGCCCATCAGTCACTGCTACTATTCTACTTCCTGTCTCTGTGATTACACCTGTTCTGAATATTTCCAGTAGTTGGGATTTAAAAATACATGGTTTTCTGGGATTTCATGATTTCATAGCACATCCACATCATAGATGCACCAGGAGGTCAACTTTCTGTAACTGAACCTATTGTCTTATGGATCACATTTTGATTCTTCCTCTTTTTTATTGGATATTTTCTTTATTTACATTTAGTTATTTTCCCTTTTCCAGATCTCCCCTTCAGAATCGGGGCGCCCCCCCCACCCACCCACACTGGCATTCCTCTACACTGGGACACTGAACATCCTCAGGCCAAAGGGCTGCTCCTCCCACTGATGTCCAACAAGGCCATCCTCTGCCACATATGCAGCCGGAGCTATGGGTCCCTCCTTGTGTTCTCTTTGGTTGGTGGTTCAGTCCCTGGGAGCTCAGGGGTGGGGGCAGGGCGGGGTCTGGCCTGTTGACACTGTTGCTCCCCTCATGGGGCTGCAAGCCCCCTCAGCTCCTTCAGTCCCTTCTCTAGCTCCTCCATCGGGGACCCCACGCTCAGTCCAATGGTTGGCTGCGAGCTTCCACCTCTGTATTTGTCAGGTTCTGGCAGAGCCTCTCAGGAGACAGCCATATCAGGCTCCCCTCAGCAAGCACTTCCCAGCATCCACAATAGGGGCTGGGTTTGGTGACTGTATATGGGATGAATCCCCAGGTGGGGCAGTCTCTGGATGGCCTTTCCTTCAGTCTCCATTCTACACTTTGTCTCCATATTTCCTCCTGTGAGTATTTTGTTCCCCCTTCTAAGAAGCCCGAAACATCCACACTTTGGTCTTCCTTCTTCTTGGGCTTCATATGGTCTGTGACTTGAATCTTGGGTATTCTGAGCTTCTGGGCTAATATCCACTTATTAGTGAGTGCATACCGTGTATATTCTTTTGTGACTGAGTTACCTCACTCAGGATGATATTTTCAAGTTCCATCCATTGGCCTAAGAAGTTCATGAAGTCATTGTTTCTAATAGTGGAATAATATTCTGTTGTGTAAATGTACCACATTTTCTGTATCCATTCCTCTGTTGAGGGACATCTGGGTTCTTTCCAGCTTCTGGCTATTATAAATAAGACTGCTATGAACATAGTGGAGCATGTGTCCTTGTTACATGTTGGGGCATCTTGGTTATTCTTTACTCCACTGATGGACATTGGAGTTGTCCACACTTTGAAGTGCTATAAATAACATTACAATGAACATTTATCTATTCATGGTGTAGGCATGCTCTGAGTTTCTGTAGTGTACTTATCCAGTAGTAGAATTTCTGCCTCATACAGTAACTGCATCCTTAACTTTTGACATTACCAGACAGTTTTCCAAAATGGCTCCACCTATGCACCAACAGTGGATGAAGGTTCTGGCTGAGAATCCAGCCTCCAAGCCCACACTCACTGTCTGCCTTTCCTCTCCTAGGCATCCATAATACCTCATTGGGTTTGATTTGTATTTTTCTTTTGACTGACAGTATTTTTTAATCCCAAAGATTTGAGGAGAAAGACCACTTATCTAAATAAATCACCATGGCAAATTAATGAAAGTAAGCAATTAATTAAAGCAGACTTTTTATCTGTATCTCTCCCTAAAAGTGGGGTTCAAGAGATCAACAACATTAGACTTAAGGAAGCCAGGAGTTTTACAGCTCAAGGGTAGGGGGTTTCTAAGTGTGGGGTTTGGCAAATAGGGTTACAGAAGCAGAACATAAGCATAGCAAGGTAGTCATAAGGAATCCCTGAAACAGACACATGGCTGCCAGGTAGTCATAACACCAGGTAATCAGTCATAGGTGATCATAATGAGCTTTTGAAACATAGGCATGTTGTTGTTTCCTGGAACAGGCAGTACAAAATCATTTGTAGTTAAGGTTACTGGTGGGACATAACCCAGTCCTTGAGAAATTAAACTTTAATCAAAACAGAAAAAAACCTAGTTTCTCTTTACTATGAGATGGCTTTCAAGCCTAAGATAGAGGCAAGTTGGTTCATCATACTGAGAACCTTGTCATGTTTGTCATTGCTGTGAATGTTGTCTTTTTTTTATTGACTAGCAGGAATAGAGTAATATGGGTACAAGATAAACGATTTACAGAACTTGACTCCAGTCCTATGGGTTCGTTCTTGTTCTCTCTCTCTCTCTGTCTCTCTCTCTCTCTCGCCCCCCTTTCCCTCTCCCCGCTGTATGTGTGTATGTGTATATGTTTGTATTTATGTGAATGCACATATATGTGGAGGTCAGAGGTCATCTTAGGTGTCACTACTCAATAGCTTGTATCTTGTTTTATTGTGTGTGTAAATTGGTCTCTCACTGGGACCTCAGGCTTGTGGATTAGGCTAGACTGGTTGGCCAATCACCTCCAGGGATTCTGTCTTCACCTTCCCAGCTCTGGAATTCCAAGCATGGGCTCCACCGGTTCCTAGGATTCTACAGCTATTTGTGAAGTTGCTCTTTGCCAGTTCTAACATCAGAATGGGTTGCTGCATAGAGATAGAAGCTCCTTGGCTTCAGCCTAAATATTCTGGGTACTATGTGAGCATGTTGGTCCTCCCTGGACCATCTCTCCAGCCAGGACAGAAATCACAGAGGGAGGTGCAGGAAGCCAACTCCTGCTCATTTCTTCCCTCCCTCTGATTGTTGGTCTCTGGTGTTTAATAAGCCAGGCAGATAGACACAACGTTGAATTCCTCCTCATTGATGTACCCCAGAATTAGCAGGAGTACTTAGAGACCAACTGGCACTGTACACCCTTTAGTGTTTATTGTTTCCTGTGTAGGGTGGTCCTAGACCTGCAGTACTTAATCCAAAATCTGGCCAGGGAGCACGATCCAGTTTCCATTTGAAGGTTTGGGGTTTGGGGTTGCCATGTTGAGAGCAGTGTGGGCAGACTGTATCAAGTGCTGACTGGAGCGCAGGGCCATGTTGGGGAACTCACATCTCTGCCTCCATTTCCTTGTTCCCTCCTTTACTGGTAGATTTTCCCCTTCAGAGCCCTGTGATGCTCCGCAGGGTTCCATCGCTCAGGTTTCCACACCAAGACTCCACACACAAGGGAGGAACGGGAAACCTCTGGATGGAGAGACTGGCATGCCACACTTGTGTTATTGAAAGGAAAATTAATCAGTGTTCAAAGCAGAAAACTTAAACATAATAAAAGGCGGCTGGCAACATGGGTATGGATATGATCCATGTATACCTGTGTGTGTTTGGAGTATAGATTCTGACTTATAATCACAGTTCTCTCAGCAGTGTGGAAACCTTAGGGAATCAAATGGTAACAGGTGAGGATTCAGAAATAAATAACAATTTAGGGTTATTGGAAAGTACAATTTTCTGTTCCTATGGGAATTGTTCCTGCCTGGAAGGGAGGAATATATATGATTTAAACCTCCATCTCTCACTTTCTTCTTAATATGTGCTGCCTCTGGTTGCACAGATGACTCAGAACTGCTTTTCATATTTATTTCCCAGTACTGTGGGTTTTGATTTTATATCTCTGGCTTCCCCACTTCACTCAAACACAAATCTCATTAAACAAATACCTCTCCACTGTGCTCTCCCAGTTAACACAACTGCTTGCTTGGGCCAAACAGCTTGCAGTCAGTTGCTGTCTTAGGGGATACTGTAAAAGTTTGCTTGCATGCTGGTACTTGGGTGGTGGGAAAGCTGCCAGAGTGTCCTTCAGACTCATTGCTCCTTGCCTTGGATGTGGGTCCTTTTGTGTGTGTGTGTGTGTGTGTGTGTGTGTGTGTTTGCGCGCGCACGCGCGCGCGCTTTTCAAAAGTTGCTGCAAATGTGGATGTTTCCAATTCTTTTGACTGTCTGGACATTCTTAAATTTTAAATTACCTGAAAAACCTTCAGACCTTCAATTGTGAAGAAAGCAAGCAAGGGACAAGAAGCCCAGAGTGCCACCCTCTTGCATATCATGTCTCAGATGCCTTGTTGATGGATGCTTTTGCAGCAT
The DNA here is from genome assembly GCA_036184795.1 of Tokudaia tokunoshimensis. Lineage (NCBI taxonomy): Eukaryota > Metazoa > Chordata > Mammalia > Rodentia > Muridae > Tokudaia > Tokudaia tokunoshimensis. The sequence continues at coordinate 102,172,298 of BTHU01000010.1, forward strand.
GCAGTTTGTAAGCCACCACAGCAAGTGTGACAATGGCATATGTGTGGCTCCATGGTTTGGAGACATGATTTGCCTGCTAGTAACAAGGATGCGGCCCTAGTAGCTTAGACAGAATGGCTTATTCTCCATAGAGGGACAAACTCATATAGTCTGCCCAGAGCTGGTGGGCAGTTCCGGTGCTTTACCTATGTTCCTGCCTTCTCTTCTGTGCCACTATGGCTAAGACCCTTACCGGTGTATCTGTGTTCTAGTGCACACATAGGAGAGAACAGAGAGGAAAGGAGCTAGGTCTGCATTGGCAGTGTACCGAGGCTCAGAAAGTCACTGCAGATGCCCTCTGCCCCAGTTGCATGGGCTTGTGTCTGCACCCTCAGACTCCAGCAGGCAGTGGGGAATTAAACCCTACCAGTGTTTATGTTCCACCAAGTCCAGTTCTACTGACACAGAGTTGTAAAACTTATTTGCTGATCTAAAGAAATGTCTCTGGTAGGCAATTTTCCAAAGGTTGGACTGAGACACAGAGAAACAGAAACCACCTGACATGCCATGTGCTCTACCTCCAGAGCACAGGAGCTCTAGGGTGTGCCAGGACTGCTCCTGGTCTTTGCTCTGATGCCTAGAGGGATGAGGGCTGCCCTAGGCCTGCCATTTGCATTCGTGCATTTCGGTGGAGATTCTATCATGGACATTTTCTGTCATCGAACACTTTTTCTCAACAGTCTTAACATCCACACAACGTCTTATGCTTCCCCAGGTAGAGACTGTTCTACCCATGATTGGATTCTTGATGCTCTCATGCTACACTTGTGGATGGCGTTCTGATTAGTTCTCTGGGGATAGCTCCTGGAAGAGACAGAGTGGGCAGTTCAGGGCTCTTCTTCACAAAGAAAATAGACATGCTTTCCAGAAACCAGTGTCTGCACAGCAGCCGGGTATGGCGTGCCTGCCCCAACTCTGCAAGCATCGTATGCAGCCCTTCAGTTCTTAATAATTAAACTGTACGTGTGCTTTTATTCCTTTTTTCTAAATATATCAACTCTTCTGCTTGTTCTCTTGGGTTTTAGAATTGAATACATTTTTGTCAACCTCAGTTATTCTAATAGTAATTAGTTGTTTTATTTATTTTTACTTTAAGACAGGTCTTGCTATGTAGCATAGACTAGTCATGAACTGAACATTCTCCTTTGTCCTACTAAGTGTTGGGACTGCAGGTGGGTGCTATTGTGCTTGGAACATTTAAAAAAATGTGCTACTTTAAAATTAGATATTTATGTTATATACTTTTTATTTATGACACCATTTCTGTGCCTTTCTTATGGCAAATATCTTTTCCCCTTATTTTCCTGTGCAATTTTTAAACTAAGATCAATTTTTTACTTTGCCTAATCAAATCTTGCCTTTTTGTGATTTATACCATTTGCAGTATTTGTGAAGTCCCTGCTTGCTTTTTTTTAATGTCAATTTTTCATATTTTCTACATGAGTTTTAAAATTAGATCAGATTATAAAAATTAATAAGGATTTAATTGCAATTTTATAAACTACCTGGGTCCTCAAGAGAATTTGATAGTTATTAAGCATAAGTGCTTGTCTGTCTGTCTGTCCCATAGAATTCATTATTGTAAACAGAACCAGACACTTGGCTTAATCCTAGGTAGAAAAGCCCCGCAAACAGCTAATATGGTTCATATAAAGGAGTGTTTCATGATATGGTATTTGATAAAAGGTTTATCCAGATCATGAGGTGGATGGCCAGGGGCCTGGTCTTACAAGGATCCAGTCTGTCTCTGGATCTGTCTGTCTGTCTTGATTTTTCACCTTCATCTTCATTTCTCTCTCCTTCTATGTTGGCTGTTACTAATGGGTCTGCTTACCTTCCTTAGTTCAAATCCAGGGTGGAAGAGGGAGACTTCCTAGCCAGTGGCAGTTCCGAAGTGTAGGAGCTCTAAGCTGGCTCCACCCCCAGGCTCACCTGGGAATCAGTAGCCCTATTAGTCCTCATCTGCCAGGCCTGATTACACATCTTCCCTGGAGCTGGGCCAGACTTGGTCATGGGAGAGTCAGTGGTGTGACAAAACTGGGGACAAACGTTCCAGACAACAGTTAGATTATTTCCCACAAGCTCTGTAGCAGGAGAGTATCTTGTGAGTGGTAGAGATCTCTTTAGACTCTGGTTTTTGGGAGACAGAGGAAGCTGTCAGCGCTCTGGAGGCACCTTCGATCTTGAGTATTGCCAGTGTTGGTGGTGGTAGTGTATACCTGACTTTTACCCTGGAAATGGCCTCTCGCCTTCAGTGGTTAGAGAGCATTAGTCGGCTAAGCCCCACAGGGAAGAGCATGGGTCCCAGGAGTTGTGTTATATCTGATTTTGCTGGCTTTTGTTATCACTAGTGAATCCAAATCAAATCTGGCCCAGCAGAAAACGAGGGCCTTCTCTCCTTTTGATTGCTTCTTCCCCAGCTGGTCTCACTCAGGGAGGAAGCAAACAGACATTAGTACGTCAGTGTGGCTGCCGAGCAGGGTCATGGTGGTTGTCAGCTAAAAGCAGCAAGCGGAGGAGGAGCAGATTTGAGCAAGGCAGTGGGCATATATCAACACAATAGCTTTTCTTTTCTTCCCATTTTCGTGTATGTTCAGGCACACATGTACATGTGTGCATATGCATGTAGAGGCCTGAGGTGGATGATGGGAACCGCCTTTGATTGCTCTATCACCTTAGGCAGTGAGGCAGGGTCTCATCTGAATGCCGATAGTCTAGTCTTAGTAGCCAGCTTGGTCTGGATAGCCCCTACCACAGCTTTGTCTTCCACGGCTGGTAGATTTAATGAAAACAGTGTATCAAAAAGTTGTATTAATCTCCATATTTATCTCCTTGTTCACTGGCATTTTCTATTCCTTTGTTTTGAGTGGTACTCTGTATTTCTGAGAAAAGTCTTGCCAAGCTTGGAGTAAATGGCTGTGTGACTGGGGCTTCGTGGGCTGAAGAGAAAATTCATGGGCTAGGGAGGTGGCTCAGACATTAGGTTACAAAGGAAAATTTTCCTTGCTGTTGTGAGGTCCCTAGGAAACCCAGCTGGCTTCTGCATGTCCTAGTAGTGCAGAATGAGAGGCAGGCAAGTCCTTGGAGCTCACTGGCCGGCCACCCTAGCATTCTTGGTAAGCTCCGACCTGCCTCAAAAAAAAGTAGCTAAGATGCCTGAGAAATGATAGCTAAGGTTATTCTCCATATGCAGGTGCATATGCATGCAGCTCCCAGACACCCCTATACAGAGAAAAATGTATAGATGCTTCTTATATGTTCAGGGATGCTAGTGGCCTACTTGAGTCCTTTATTTTGGCAAGACAAAAGTAGGGCTTTAGACTAGCTTGAATAGCTATGGGTTTTAGTTATAGGCGATCTCTTTAGAAGAGTACACAGATTTGATTAAGGCATGATTCTGCCTTCCCAGGACCTGAGTGGGTTTATTCAGTATCCATCACAGTAGGGTGCTTCTCTGTGAAACAGAACAGCACAGTAGGTGTGCTGAAGAGTCAGATAGGTTATATAGGACATAAGACTTTGTCATTGCACAAGCCTGTTCTTAAGTTGGCTGTTCTAGTAGGGTTCTCTCCAGGATGGATGGTGGAAATCACTAGTAGAACACTCCGGGGAGCCCCTTTGGAAGGTACCACTTAGCAGGTGCTGGTTTGCTCACCCCAGAACAGACAGTTTAACAGTCCCGTTTTCCCTTCCGGAGTTGTTGTAGTTTATTAGTATAATAATATACTTGCTTGATGGGTCCTCAAGTTCTCCAGCACAACTCCAGAATCAGTCAGAAAGCCATGCTTCCTTACAGGAAAAATTCATTTTGCAGATCCCACCAGACATGGCCACTCAGACTTTGTTCATAGCCAACTGAAAGTCTTTATTAGAGCTGGGACTGTGCTCAGGTATTCAGGACGCAAGTACAGCCCTGAACGTTTAGGGTATGAGGTTTTTAACAAAAAAAGCACATCCTGGTGTTTCCTTTGCAGCTTTGGGGAGGAATGGATGGGTGGAGAAACTGGGGGACAAGCACAAGCAGACATTTAACAGAAACTGAGGTAAGTTATCTGGGGGTATCATGACATCAAGTTTCTAGAACAGAGCTGCATAATTTTCCACAAGATTCTCCATCAAGGAGATCAAATTCTAGTTAGACTTGAAATGGACTCAGTAAGAAGACAAGATGGAGGAACCTCTGCACTGTCCTGCCCTGTCACACACTGGCACCCCCCACTGCAAAGTTGCTCCTAAATGTTAGAATTAAGAACAGGAAGGTTCACACAACTGTAGGTACATCTCTCTGTGCCTCTGCCTTTCAGATCTATAAAGTGGGTTAGTGGTTACTTTATAGGGCAATACTGTGAATCTGGTGATAGTATATGTCAATGTTCTGGACTTCCTCTTAGTAATTTTATTTTATTATTTATTTTTGAGACAGGCACTCTTTTAGCCCAGGCAGGCCTCATACTCCCTATTAAATCAATGAGGAGCTTGAATTTCTAACCCTCTGGCTTTCATTTCTGGAATGTCAGGATTGCAGGTGAGCACCACCATGCCTAGTTTCTGCAGTGCTGGAGATGGAACCCTTGGCCTGGCGCATGCTGGGTAAGCACTCTGTCAACTGACCTTGATGTTGTACAAGTCATTGCTTCACAAGAAAGTGAGAATTCAGGACTAATCCCCAGATGGAGGTGTGGTGTGATCCCACCTCTACTTGTCACACATTCTCCAACTTGTAAGTGGTAGATTTAGAAGAGGCTTTACTTTCCCTCCCAAGGAAATCACCTCAGGACCTTCTTCCAGCTCCTGCCTGGTGGCCCCTCCCATCTCCTCACAACACTCAGAGTACTGCTGTGCTACCAACTGGCTCTTGACTTCTCTGGAGTTCAGTTTCCCATGTTGAACATGGGGGCACTCAAGCTGATTTGTGCATGTGAATAGAGACTCCTAAGCTGCAAGTGCAGTCTATCTGCAGGCCTGGCCCGAGTGAAATCCCCAAGAGAATGAGTATAAAAGATCCAGGACTGAGATAAAAGAAGTGTCAGCCAAAGAGGAAGAAGGACTGAGAAGAGCATTGGGATTTGGGGTTCTGGGCTGAGGGTAGAGTTCACTTTAGGGAAAAGAGTGTACAGCTGAACTGAATGTGCTAATGTATTGAGCAAGAGGAGGGCAGTTGCTCTGAAATAATCCAGGGGCAGCAGGGGCTTGCTGACACAGGGTTTGTAGTTGCAGCTACTTGGATGAAGGCAGGAGGACTGCATGTTCAAGGCTACCCTGGAGAACTTAGGGAGATCCTTTCTCAAAAGTGAAAACAAAACTGGGATGTAGTTCTATGTAGCACTTGTCAGGATGCCAGTCTGTCACATGACCTCCTTCTTCAGAGCCCTTCTGACCTTGCTTTCTCATGAGAATAACAGATACAGCCAGCCCCTTGCATCTTGCCAGACCCCATGTGATCTGCTGTCACCTACCTTTAACCATCCTATCCGCCAGGGCTCTTCTGTATAGAGTTTCATACATGCTGGCCACCTCTGTGTTATTGAGTGAAGACTTGACCAATTCTGGAACACTTGCCCTTTTCTTTCCTTTCCTTTCCTTAAGTTCTCTGGTGCTGCACTGGAGCTGTGAATCACTTCTGAGATTTTAATCAGGCCCGGATCTCCCTGCAGAGAGCAGCTTCTTAGTCCCTTGAGTTTCTAGTTTGTCTCTTCCAGTATGCTTTCTGTTGCAGTGACAAGCACTGTGAGCAAAGGCATTTGAGGAGGAAGGGCTTATTTCATTTTATACCGTCCAGGTCTCCATGGAGGGAAGTCAGGGCAGGAACTCAAGGCAGGAACCTAGAGGCAGGAATTGAAGCAGTGGTCATGGAGCCATGCTGCTTACTGGCTTTCTCTGCATGGCTGCCTGCTTGCTTTAAACCTCCAGGACCACCTGCCCAGAGGAGGAACCACCCACAGTGGGCTGGACCCTTGCACATCAGTCATTAATCAAGCAAATGCCTCACAGACTTGCTGTTGGGCCATACTTCCTTACATTTCTTCAATTGAAGTTCCCTGTTCTCAGGTGTTTCTAGCTGTGTAGCTTTGAAAAGAAAACTAACCAGTAGTTTTGCAAACCTTGTCAATAGAAATTGTCCCCTTATCTATTTACTCATTTACCACCAACCAGATGTAAGCGGGTAGCAGGCTAGTAGGCTCCCCACAGGATCAGGGCAGCCTTCTGTTGAGAAGCTTGCTGTGGTCTCCATGGGACCCATGACACTGACTTATAACAGCTAACTTGATAAACCAACACAGTGATGCATTGGACTTACAGAGATTTTTGGCTATGAATTATATAAATGGCAAACTTATGAAGTGGTTACATCCAAATAGACTCTTGTCAGCTGATAGCACACAGAACATACCAGGCTTCACAGCTTAGCAGCACTGTACTGGAGACTGTCCCCTTTTCTCCAAATCTTTAACCTTATCCAGAATTTTGCTTACTACCACCGCCCAGCATGAAGAGAAGGCCACACTAGAGGGCTAGTGTGGGAAAATATTCAAATTCAAATGGAAAGTATAGTTTCTGTTATATGTGCTGTTCTCGTGCCATCATGAAAGAATACATTTTGGCTGAGCCTTTGTAAGTCAGGATCTATCTATACATCTCTGCTGTTGTGTCCCGGTAGCTGAGGAGAGCTGTGCCTGTCCTGTGGGACTTAGAACCATTTGGGAGTAAATGGCCACATTACATGTGACCTCAGGGTTTGAAGGTACTGAGTGTGGAGATAGTTGTTATTTTTTATCTAACATGTAATACCTGAAGTCATCCACCTCCCTAGCAGAGGCAGGCTCAACCCTATGGCTTTTGTTGTGACACAGACCTCTTCCCAGATTCCTCCTACTTTTTTCTGTCCTCTGCTTCCCCCAGGGCTCTGCACTTTGGGTTCCTAGACATAATTAGGATTTTCAGGTAAGTCATCAAGGCAGAACATCTCTGTGGGCTTTTTGAAATAGCCTTGGCTTTCCATTTATCACGGTACTGTTCCCAATATGTCAAAGTTCTTTTCTTACTGCACTGAGTTTCTGAGTTTATATGGGACTCATTCAAAGTCCAGAATGGCCATGGTGGCCCCCGACCTACTTGCCCTGACTTCGAGGGGCAGTGTTGGTTCTGTTTGCTTAGTGTGACACAGGCCAAGGTAGAGCCTTCTTTCTGTCTGTCTGAACTTGTAATCAGCTCTAATCATGCTGGGTGGTTTGGAGTGTTCCCTCACCCATGAGACCGCCAACATCCATCTCCCATCCATCCATCCATCCATCCACCCACCCACCCATCCATCCATCCATCCATCCATCCATCCATCCATCCATCCATCTCTCCATCCATCCCTCCATCCATCCATCCATCCATCCATCCATCCATCCATCCATCCATCCATCTCTCCATCCATCCACCCACCCACCCATCCATCCACCCACCCATCCATCCATCCATCCATCTCTCCATCCATCCATCCATCCATCCATCCACCCACCCATCCATCTCTCCATCCATCCATCCATCCATCCATCCATCCATCCATCCATCCATCCATGGTGGCCTCAACTTTCTGACAGCCTTGCCTCAGCCTCCTGAGTACTGTTAAAAAATATAGCTTGGTCTTCATGTGGGACCCCTGACAGCAGGAGCGGTGGGGGCTGTCTCTGTTGCCTACTCTTGGATCCCTTTCCCCTAACTGGGCTGCCTTGTCTAATCTCAACAGAAGATGCACTTAGTTCTACAGCAACTTGATACACCAAGGGGAATTGATATCTGTGGGAGACCTCCCCTTTCTGAGGAGAATGGGAGGTGGATGGAACAGGGAGAGGTAGATGAAAGGGAGGGTCTGGGAGGACAGGAGGAGGGAGGAGAAGCTTCTTTCATTGTGTAGAGTAAATAAATTAATGAATGAATGAAAAATATAATTAAGTTTTTGAGAATTTCATGCAATATATTTTGATCATATTTACCCTCCAACTCCTCCCAGATCTACTCTCTCCACTCTCATCTCCCTACCCATTCAACTTAAATCTTAAAAAACCAAAACAGAACAAGAAGTCCCCCCACCCCAAACAGCCTAAAAACTATTAAGTGCAACTTGTGTTGCTTTCTCCTGGGGACAGGCTTACCCTGGAGTGTGACTGACCAACCAGCATTCGACAGTTAAAGAAGGCTGACTCCTCCTCTCTCCAGAATCTATCAAACGCAAATAACTCCTCTCCCCTTCCTGCTGGGATCTTGTCTGCTTTGAGGTCTTATGTGTGTGCTCACTATTGCTGTATGTGCAATTACTGTATTGTGTCTAAAACCACTACTTCCTTGAGGTCATCCTGGCTCTTACAATCTTTCTGCCTCCTTCTGCTCCTCAGCAAAGACCCCTGAGCCTTGGGAGAGGGGTGTGATATGTACATCCTGTTGAGGGTTGTGCCTGACTGCTAAATTCGCATTTTATTTATTGCTATGACACTGTGGTGGTCTATGCTGAGAGACATAGGCCGTGGCAAGGTGCAGGACCTTGTCACTCATCACTGGTCTCTCGTCTCCCTTGTTACAAGTGTCCTTGTGGAACATAGTTAGGTGTGTATATTTGTCTTTTGCTGTGACCAAGCACAAGAGCAAAGCAACTTAAAGGAGCAAGTATGTATTTAGGTGCATGATCTCAGAGGGTTCAGTCCACCATGGCAAGAGGGCTTGGTGGTACCAAGTGGTTCACATCATGGTGGCAGAAAAAAGGGACAGGAAAAGGCCAGGATAAGTTCAGCCCAGAGTCACAAACCCAGAGCTGTGCCCTCTCCAGATGACCCATATTCTATTTTTTTATTTACTCCTTCCCAAAAGGTTATCACATGATGAACCCATCAAGGAGTTAACATGCTGATAAGATCAGAATCTCCTGATAGAATTCTTTCAGGAATACCCATCACAAACACATCCAGTGGTACTATTAGTACCAAGCTGACAAGTCCAACCACCATAGTGAACACCATCTTAGCTGGTGGATTCTGCCAGCCCATTAGGACCACAGGTGACAAGGCATGTCCTGGTATACCTCCTCCTGCTTCCTCTGTTGTAAACCACTATGTCAAGGACATGTATTTGCCTCTACCCCCCAGTGCATTCTCTAACTTGGTTCTGTCTTCCTCTACTTTTGTACACTGGTAACAGGAATACCCTTACACATAAACAGAGACCACTCTGCTTTGGTGTAAAGTGTAGATCATTCAATCTCCATTTTCACGGAGGATCAGCTTTAACTTCTGTGGCCACAGAGGAAGCTAGCCTCCAGCAGCCACACTGACAACTTTCTGGTGGTTAGTAGCTGGCAGATTGTCAGCCTCCTTTCAGAGCAGACAGTAATCCATGAGACATGAAGGTAGACAGCACAACTTCCACATCCTCAGGTCATAGACCTCACTGCATTGCCTGGAGCCATAATCATGACTCTGCCTATTTCTGGAGTGGTGAGTAGTAGGGCTACTCCCCAGGTTTGTTTGTTTTGCCTTTGGGATTTTTTTTTTTTAATCAGGTTCTGCTCTTCAGACTATTGTGTGTATAGAAATCACCTTTAATATTAATTAAAATGCTGATTCTTAGACCTCCCCCCAGACCTACAAACTAATATCCAACAAGTAAAGCCTAGAATCTGCATTTTAAAACATCCCTTTCTTCCCATCTATTTCTCAGTAGTTTTCATGAGAGCGTTCACAGTTCATCTTGAGAGCCACCTCAATCAAACAGACCTCTCTGGCCAGGTCACCACACCATGAACATGCCTCTCACCCTCCTCATCTTCTTTTTATATCTACTTGCCCCCCTGTTATCTATGCTGTCAATGTGGCCTCTCTGGCCTAGTCTTCTCCACATGAACCTACCTTCCTTGACTTTATTCTTAAATCCCCTCTTAGGAGACATAGCTACATGGTGGTGTCTTGTGCTGTTCCGTGAGACCTCGTTTTCTTTCTTCTGTGGCCTGACCCTTTGTCATTCTTGAGAATTCATAGGAAGTGAGTTTTCAACATGATTTCTTTTCTAAATGTATCTTTTCTGCCTTGAAGCACTATACTTTGCCATAACCTTGGGTTTCAAGGATGATATTTCTTTTTCCTGTCTGTGCTGTAGGCATCTCTACAATTTCAGCCATTATACTTGTCCTTGAAGGTCCCTGGACCAGGGACATATTTCAGAATTTCTACATTAATTATGTGAAGTGATTTTTACCTTTCTTCTGAACAAAAGTCATCTTTTTTATTAGTTATTTTATTTATTTACATTTCAAATGTTGTTCCCCTTCCAGGTTTCCCCTCTGCAACCTCCTTATCCCCTCCCCCTCCCCCTGCCTCTATGAGGGTACTCCCCAACCCACCTACCCACTCCTGCCTCACTACTGTAGCATCCCCCTATGCTGAAGCATTGATTGAGCCTCCACAGGACCAAGGGCCTCCCCTCCCATTGATACCAGATAAGGCCATCCTCTGCTACATATGCGGCTGGAGCCATGAGTCCCTCCATGTGTACTCTTTGGTTCTTGGTTTAAGTCCCTGGGAGCTCGGGGGGGAGGGGTCCTGTTAGTTGATATTGTTGTTCTTCCTATAGGGTTGCAATCCCCTTCAGCTCCTTCAGGCCTTCTCCTAACTCTTCCATTGGGGTCCCTGTGCTCAGTCCGATGGGTGGCTGTGAGCATCCACATCTCTATTGATCAGGATCTGGCAGAGCCTCTCAGGGGACAGCTATACTAGGCTCCTTTCAGCAAGTGCTTCTTGGCATCAGCAATAGAGTCTGGATTTTGTGTCTGTATGTGGGATGGATCCCTAGGTGGGGCAGTCTCTGGATGGCCTTTCCTTCAGTCCCTGCTCCACTCTTTGTCCCTGTATTTCCTCTAGACGGGAGCAGTGTTAGCTTAACCACAATTCTGTGGTTAAACTACAATTGTGGTTGTTTTTGTTGTGGTTTGTTTTTGTTGCCCATGAGCTGGAAAATGTCTTCAGGAATTTCAGACTTTTTCAGGTAGCAGTTTTGAGCCTCCAACCTTGTTTCTCTCACATCAGGGGTCTATGTTCTTGGTTTTGGGCCCTTTGAGGCCTTAAGCTCTCTCATTTCTGAGGATATTTGAGACCTTTATGGACTTTCTTCTCTTGTTTGCTCTTCTGGGCTCTTTTAGCCTGGTCACTGGGTGGGTGACTGGTTTTCAGCTCTGCCCAGCCTTTTTATTTTGCTTTAAAATGAATGATAGTGAGCTGGGCATGGTGGCTCACACCTTTAATTCTAGCACTTTTGAGGATGAAGCAGATGGAGCTCTATGAATCCAGCCTGGTCTACATAGTGAGTTCCAGGTCAGCCAGAACTACACACTGAGTCCCTTTCTTAAATAAAAATAAAAGTAAAATAAAACTAAAAATTAAAATTAAAAAATGGAAGCACTGGTACAGACCCCAAGAGTCTTGTGCTTGGGTTGGTAAATCTGGAAGCTGAGGGAGGCCACGGAAGTATGGTGGCAGATCACTATCACAGCAAATCTGGAGATTTGCTAGTTGCTATGTTTAAATGCCATCCCTATTGACCCTAGTTGTGTTCTCATGTGCATAGCTATATAACTGTAGGTGGGGCTCTCTGACTCAGGCCAGTGAGACTTGTGGATCTAACTGTGATCAGGGGCCAGGATTGTATGTGAGGGCCAGGAGTAATGGAGGTGCCAAGGCTTGCTAGGAATGAAAGAGAGTTGCATCACACCATGGCCTTTTGTATGTTGTAGAAAAAGGAAAACCAGTAAGGGTATATGAATTCATGTGTGTTTACATATGGACATATTAGAAAGTATGTGGCCAGGGGTAATCCTATAATTAAGCTTTTATAATGGCTATAGTTGATATAATTTATAACCAGCAGTGGACCACTTTTGAGTGTACAATCCAGTGATGTGGATTGTAGTATCATCACAAATATGTATGAGCGTTACCACTCTCTGACACCAGACCATTTTGATGGGATCCTGCGCCCAGTAGTACTTGCTTACCCCTGCTCACAGTGATGGTGGCATCACTTCCTGTTTCCCTGGACTTTATTTAAGGATGGTGCTCAGGGAACAAGTTTGGAATCTGAAGTGGTACCAAACACTTAATGAGCATTCAATCAATACTAACTGTCCCTTCTTGTCATGGTTGTCCATCTTGTTGAGTAGCTGCATGAACCAAGTGAGAAAGGATACTTTGAGAAAATTCCCAGGATGGCTGGGTTTAGACTCCAGCTTTCCTTGATTTTCAGGTCTCTTACCTTTGTCAAGTTAAAGCCTAAAAATGTAAAAAGGATTGTTTTTCTTTTGGCAGTAAAGTTGTTATTTTTAATTTTTATTTATTTTGAGATCAAGCCTTACTCTGTAGCCCTGGTTGTCTCTGTCTTCAAACTCAGTTCATGCCCTTTTGTCAATCTCCTGAGAACGTGAGCTACCATATAGGCTGAGAAAGCAAACCTTTTAAAGAAATAAAACCAGCCAGGTAGTGGTGGCGCATCCCTTTAATCCCAGCACTTGGGAGGCAGAGGCAGGTGGATTTCTGAGTTCGAGGCCAGCCTGGTCTACAGAGTGAGTTCCAGGACAGCCAGGGCTACATAGAGAAACCCTGTCTTAGAAACCCAAAAAATAAAAAAATTAAAAAAAAAGAAAGAAAGAAAAAGAAATAAAACCACAGGAGAAAGCAGGTTTGCTTTTCTAAAGGACTGGAAATGGAGGCCGAATATGCTTACACATGCACCACAATCCGCCCTGGAGCTGGGTGGGCACAGTGGCTTGAACTGCTTCTGCTGTCCACTGTAGTCAGCTTTCCACACCCAATCAGGTGACGGTGGTCATGAGGTCAGTACTGAAGAGCTTCTTAGTGACCTGATCTGGCTAGCTTCTGGATTCAGAGAAGTGGGAAGTGTAACCTGAGTGGATACCCAAGTCCTAGCCTGATGTTCCCAGTCGCTGTTGTCAGGTTTCCATGTTCAGACAGGCATGCTGTCTGAGCCAGGCATCCAGTTGACTGTCTCAGCCATTTCTGTGTAGATTCCTTCAACATTACCCTGCCAGAGCAGAGGATCTATCTCTCCAGCAGAGGGGACTGTGCCCAGGGCAGCCATATTAGCAGAAAGGGGCTGACTCAGGATTTGAGCTCAGGCCCATGTGGCCCTAAGTTCTCTGCCATCTGTATTCTGCTCTCATTTATGAGCCACACAGCACCTAAGTGCCTATGTAGGACATAAGGCTCTAGGATTGAAACAGGTCCAGGGAATCCTCTCATGGGCTTTCAAGATAGCAGGACTTACAGTCATTCCTCTGGAAGGTCATGCTTGCTGTACAACCAAGGCTTACAGATGCACAGCTTCTGCCTCTGGTGGCTATAGCTCTGATTTTCTAAAATGAAATGGCAGGAGTCACACTTGCTTATTTCAACATGCATAAATGATTTTGGAAATTTAGAATGAAAATACTAAACTAGTGCTTGCCACGCTCCAGAGCCACAGGTGTGAAAACCTAGACAGCTGTGCACACTTCCAGCTGTTGTCCTCTCTACAGAAACACCCTGCCTCATGCTCTGCACACTTCCAGCTGTTGTCCTCTCTACAGAAACACCCTGCCTCATGCTCTGCACACTTCCAGCTGTTGTCCTCTCTACAGAAACACCCTGCCTCATGCTCTGCACACTTCCAGCTGTTGTCCCCCCCACAGAAACACCCTGCCTCATGCTGTGCACACTTCCAGCTGTTGTCCCCCCCACAGAAACACCCTGCCTCATGCTCTGCACACTTCCAGCTGTTGTCCCCCCCACAGAAACACCCTGCCGCATGCTGTGCACACTTCCAGCTGTTGTCCCCCCCACAGAAACACCCTGCCGCATGCTGTGCACACTTCCAGCTGTTGTCCACCCCACAGAAACACCCTGCCTCATGCTGTGCACACTTCCAGCTGTTGTCCCCCCCACAGAAACACCCTGCCTCATGCTCTGCACACTTCCAGCTGTTGTCCCCTCCCCACAGAAACACCCTGCCGCATGCTCTGCACACTTCCAGCTGTTGTCCCGCCCACAGAAACACCCTGCCTCATGCTGTGCACACTTCCAGCTGTTGCCCCCCCCACAGAAACACCCTGCCTCATGCTCTGCACAATTCCAGCTGTTGTTCTCTCTACAGAAACACCCTGCCTCATGCTCTGCACACTTCCAGCTGTTGTTCCTCCCCACAGAAACACCCTGCCGCATGCTCTGCACACTTCCAGCTGTTGTCCCCCCCCCCACAGAAACACCCTGCCTCATGCTCTGCACACTTCCAGCTGTTGTCCCCCCCACAGAAACACCCTGCCGCATGCTGTGCACACTTGCAGCCCTTGTACCCCCCCCCCCCAACGCACTGCATCGCACTGTGGTGCTGTGTGCACGTCCAGCTGCTGTCCTACCTGGGAGCTTATGCCTCGTGCTGTCTGTCATCACATCAGTTTTCTAGCTGAGTTTTTGCTGTGGTTTGTGAATAAAAAAAAGAAAGGAGAGGAAAACATGACTGGTCTTAGATATGATGGAGAAGAAGGTTTATTGTAGATGGGTGGGAGAGCATAGCTAGAGGCAGACATCTGGGAGGGTCCAGAGTGGACATGACCCTGAGCCCTGTGAGGAGAGGGAGGGGAGGAAAGGAGGAGAAGAGAGAAGGGAACCAGGTGCAATAACCAGGAAACCCAAACAGTAAGCCAAAATGGTTGGATTAAATGGGGAAGGGGAACTGGGGGAAGGGCAGCCCAGTTTCTGGGCTGGAGAACTTTAGCATGGGGGTTAGGGTATGCCAGCCAAGAGGACCAGGTAGCAGGTCTGAGGGATGCTGGGAGAACCTGGTGGCCAATGTTACCTGGGTCATTTGTCCTAGGTTTGGGGACCTAACAGCTGTATAGTAGTAAGCTGTTTTAGAAATGACACCTGGAGTCATCCAGGCCACCTCATCTCTTCTCTGGTAGTTGATACTTAGGGACCCATATGGCTTCAAGTGGCGCTTAGATTCTGCCAAGAAACAACATCTTCACACAGCTGGACTCTGAGTGAGAAGCTGCTCTGGCTAGCATGCCTATCCATGTGCTTTATTCCAGTGAATAAGTGGTTATTGCAGTCAGACGGCTCTCTAATGGGGAAAGCATGGCACTGAAATCTCCACTAGACCTCCTTGAGGCTGCACCCCACTGGCAGGTAGAAATTCATTTGGAAAGGATGTGGCGACAGCTCTGGCCTCTGTAGTCGCTGCTGTCCACTGAGCAGCTGTGGTCTCCACAGTTGCTTCAGAAAGAAGCTCCTTTGACCAAAGCTGACGGCAGTGCTGGGCCCCACTTTCTGATGGACATGTTTTAAAACATGGCTCTATAATGTTGACTGATGCCATGTTCTTAAAAAATTCCACTTTTTGGAGAGTTTGGATGTACAGTGCTCTTATACTATCATTGGTTAGCATTTTATACTAACCAAAATGTGAGACTGCATTCCTTCATGAGAATATATGTGGTAAACTTTCCATTGTAAATGCATGGCCTCAGAACTGTGCCACAAGTGGCCCATTAGGGACCACAGGGGATGCTGACTCCAGAGTAGGTAGGACACAGTGTGGACATTGGAAAGAGCTGCGGTTCCAAGATTGGGTGCACAGGGTTAGGGTTTGGAATCTCTAGGAACTTCCTTTTTCACGGGAGGACACTTTCACTGTTTTCCAACACCCCAAATCAACTCTTACTTCCTGATCCCTGCTCAGTGTCAACCTCATGTTACCATTGAATTAAACCTTGACCAAAGGTTACACTGGTGAATGGAGTAGCTTGATCTTGAAACTCAAGCATCTAGCCTTAGCACTCTGTGCCTCAGTCTCCATTCGCATCTCTGAGGGCATCAGATCCCTACCACAGATGGTTATGAGCCACCATGTGGTTGCTGGGAATTGAACTCGGGACCTCTGGAGGAGCAGTCAGTGTTCTTAGCCACTGAGCCATCTCTCCAGCCCTAATGATGTCATCTTGACATGACTAAAAGCAAAGCAAATCGGATATTGTATTGTAACTTCACAGGATACATAACTGGCCTTATCACAACCCAATTTGGGCAATAGGGAGGTGAGTGGTAAGTTATTACTGTAAGGCCTCTGTATGCCCACCTTAGCTCTGAATAATGACATGGAGACTTAAATTTATTTAAAATAGGTTTAGGCCTTTGGTTATTTTAGTCCCCAACTAGCTCTAACAACTTACGCTTATTCTGTCTGCCACGTGGCTTGTTATCTCAGTCTTTAGTATGGGACCAGTTTCTTCCTCCCTGTTCAGCTGGTCAATCTTATCTACACCACACACACACACACACACACACACACACACACACACACACACACACACCCACCCCCCTTGGTGCCTTCAGTCTCTCTCCTCTTTTGCCATAGGCCATCAGCTTTTCATTAAAACCAATCAGAAGGCTAGAGAGGGTGTATTTGCAAAGTATGATGCAGGCTCTGCTTAACAATTGGAATAACAATACCAAAATCTGGATTGTAATTAGATCTCTGCTGGAACAGAAATCAGCATTTGTATAATACAGAGACAATCTTTACACTGTGCACAAAAAGATATCCCTACAATAACTAACTTAATTAGTGACTTCTTCACTGTGTAAGCATGAGTCCTTGTGTTTTAGAGATATACCAGGCAGTGTGTTAATTACTGTGGGGTCTTCTTATCTCAGTAGAATTTAAGGTCTATAGTGCTCTGTTGTTGAGTAGTTTAAGATGCCACATTAGTGGCTATGGGCTGATGAGAAAGACATGGCAAACTGGGACTCAGTTTATATGTTATTTTGTACAAAAAAGTAAAGTGTCTGACTTGCTTGCATAACTGCAGGAGTTAAACCAGACCAGCAGGAGGCTGGAACATTGCAGAAGAAGGTCACCTGGTCTATGAGAAATCTTCATGGCTGTTGAGAGTCTACCCACAGCCTTGAAGGTCTAGACCATGGCAATAGCTCAGTGGGTGAAAGTGCCTGCCACCAAGCCTGGTGATCTGAGTTCATTTCTCAGGACCTACCCACATGATGGAGAGAGAACCGGACTACCCCAAATTATCCTCTGACACCACTCCACACATGTATGACTGTGCACACATGCATGCATACATGTTCTAAATAAAACATAGTTTTTTGAGATTTTTATACAATATATTGTGATCACGTTCTTTCTCATCCACATTCCTATTCACCCAGCTTCTGTTCTTTCTCTCTCATGAAAAAGCATTAAAAACTAAAACCAAATACACAAACAGAAGCCAAAAAAGCCAACATTGACTCCAATTTGAAAAAAACTTATTTTCATGTTTGCCTTGCCCAGCCTGGAATATTGCTGACTCTTTTTGGTTTTTCAAGACAAGGTTTCTCTGTACAGCCTGGCTGTCCTGGAACTCACTCTGTAGCCAGGCTGGCCTCGAACTCAGAAATCTGCCTGCCTCTGCCTCCCAAGTGCTGGGATTAAAGGCGTGTGCCACCACTGCCCGGCTTGCTGATTCTTCTTAAGTGCACTCAGAGTCTTGAACTCCGATGGAGTGGGAGGAAGAAGGCCAATGGCTTCATGGCTCAGGTGGGTTAGGGACATGTCTTCTTAATAGGCAGCATCTTGATGTGGAGAGAGATACCCTAGGCAAAGACCTGACGGGCATTTGGGGTGCCAGACCCTAGGGGCTGCTGACCACACACATTGGATAGTTATCAACAGCTCTGGGTTCTGGCCTGCTGCTGGCATTGCTGCTATTAAAGAGTGGAATCCACTTGCAGGTGGAGACATACCCTTGTAGCCTTCCTTAAGAGTTAATGCAATTTGGTGGACCCATGACCTGCTCAAGGGGCCACCACTAGAAAGATAGGTTTGCTGTAAGCCACACTTAAGAGACAGAGGAACAGTTCTTTACTGAGATGATACGCTTTTCTTCCCAGAATTCTTATCCCTAGTTCAGTCTCTTAAGGAGCTCGTCCATGCTCCTTTGTAGAGTGGCCTGCTTCTTTTGAACTACTCCGACAGTGTAGCGTTTCCTTTCTTCTCTCTATTTCTGTTATAAGCACCCCTTCCTTACACCCGTGGCTTTCTTGTTCTCTAAACCATCCTCCCACACGTGTTGTCTGCCTGCGGCCCTGTGTCTGAACCCAGCTTAACTCTTCTCTGGACAGCTGCTGACATGAGCAGCCTGCTCACCTCACCGGCTGCTTTTCTCTTAATCTCTAATAAGATATTCCTCTCCCTTCCAATTCAGTTGACAAATTCTTTTATTAATGAGACTAAGAGCCCCAAGAGGGGCCCCTGATTTTTCCAGTATTAAGATCTTATCTAACTCTTTGTTACTGTTTCAATTTTTATATGTTCATTTGTGTGTGTATGTGTGTGTGTGTGTGTGTGTGTGTGTGTGTGTGTGTGTGTGTGTGTCTTCTGTGTGGC
The DNA here is from genome assembly GCA_036184795.1 of Tokudaia tokunoshimensis. Classification (NCBI taxonomy): domain Eukaryota; kingdom Metazoa; phylum Chordata; class Mammalia; order Rodentia; family Muridae; genus Tokudaia; species Tokudaia tokunoshimensis. The sequence goes on from BTHU01000010.1 coordinate 102,190,802, forward strand.
TCTGTACTCCTCCTGCTTGGCTGTGAAGTTATCACTCACTGAGCCCTTTCACCCTCTTTCTTGTTTTGAGGCAGTCCTGAGACAGTCACCCAGCCTCAACTGCTCTGTGGCCAAAGATAAGCTTAACTCGGGATGTGTTTGCCTCCACCTCCTGTGTGGGGATTGCAGGGGTGCACCATCTCCTGTGTGGGGATTGCAGGGGTGCACCACTGCCAGTGTTTCCCAGCTTTTCCAAGTCCCTTTTCAAAGTTAAGTGTTTGTATCTGTATGGAGTGCAATTCTGCATGATTTAGTTTATAAGAATTGAGCCTGTGTTTCATATCAAGGTTAGAAACACAGATTCACTGTTATTTAGTATTCTTTAATCTTCTCATACAAAAAACAAAGAAGTCTTGCCCTACCACACTCCCTCACTTCATACTTCCCCAAATACTCTATTTGAATTTTATGTTGTACTGTTTCTTTTAGTAGTTGCCTCAGTATCTCTGAACAAGACTCACCAGCTACCTGGACAGTGATCCTAGGTTCCTTCATGGTCATTGGGGGCAGAAGTCCTAGGGCAGCGTCAGTCTTCAGCTGCCAGGCCCACAAGATCTGACAGATTCGCCTGCAGGGAGGAATTAGGGTAGAGTAGACTACTTTGTCTAGGCAAAGTGGGGCAGTCGACTCTCTCATGTCCCGCTTGTCCACGGGTGTGGCAGGTCCTGGTGGCCGGTAAGGTAAAGGGCAGTTGCCCAAGGTTGGCTTTGCTACATTTAAAGCAAGCTCCAGGTGTAGTTCTTCTGTGCCCACCATCTTCTTTGGAGAAGATCTAAGGGTGGCTTCCAGGAACTGGCATATCTCTGTATCACAGGAAGCATTTTATTAAGCATTAAATGCCATATTCAGAAGCTCTCTGAAGAGTTTGAGGATCATTAAGTATATTTAAACTAAACAAACTCTGTTTCTGTTACTTGTTTTAGGCATAACTTTGGAAACATACATACATAGGAGTTAAATAAAGCTTATCCTGTAATCAAGTACATTAGTACTTAGCATGACCAGAAGTATAGCACTAAATACATTAAAGAATTCTATCATTTATAAGATGATTGATCATTAACTTAAATGTCGTAATCATCTTCGACAGTTTACAATGAGTTAGTAGTTTTTATTAGATTAGGTTTTTAAAGCTTATTCCTTTTAAGTTTGAGCTTTAAAAATAACACTTTTTGAATTGAAGCTCTTTTAATATCAAACTAAAGCTTTTATTCATAGATCCAGTCCCTAGGGAGACTGGCAACTTTACTGATACTTTTATACCATTAGAGGATACTGAGGTTTCCTCCGGCTCCCATGGCTTAGTTTAACCAAATCACTAAATCTTAAAGTGAGCAAAGACAAAGAAGCTAGACAAATATTACTGTGAACCTGAGCAGGCCTTAGACTCACAGCAGCGCAGAGGGGGCAGCAGCTGAAGAGTCAGACTCCAGAAGTTGGAATCAAATCTCCTGGGAGCCAGGAACCAGCAGAAACAAATGATCCCAACCTTAGGAGAGTCAGGTCAGCAGCTTGGTGCTGAGTGAGGCTGCAGGGGAGAGCAGGTGTGTGCTGTGTGAGTGCATACTACAGCTGGCCTGTGCCTTTGCTTCCCTCACGCCTCCTGCTAGGTCTGACTCCAGCTCCCACTTTGCAACAAACTTACGGATCCATCAATAGTAACTTAAAGACAGAGCATTACACAGTGTGTGGGGGAGACCAGTCAAAAACTGAACAGGGCAGTTCGCAGTATTTTTATAGATCCCAAATAATACTGGAATCTAGGATACTGTTGGTTAACTGAATTAATAAGATTGAATATCTAAGGGATTTTAAGGTCAGAATTGGTTGCAAAAGTGAATCAATTTGGAGCACTTCAAGTCAGATGCCAGGTGGAGAGGCTGGAAGTTTTATATGGAAGACACCATATGCCAGTCCCATGAATGAGGAAGGGGGAAATATTTGATGCCTGTAGTCTGCGGGGTTCCCAGGACCCAGGGAGGACTGAATGAGGAAGACACAGCTGTTTAGTGGGTCATCACCTTACTAGACTGGAGATCAAGGTCTAAAAGTCCAAGGAGAGGCAATGCCTGGTATTAGTAATTTCAAATAAAGCCAAAAAGCGAAAAGTGAGTTAAAAAGCAAAACCTCACCCAAGGGAACAGGTCAGAAGTGGGTACCCCAGCCTGCAAGAGTACTAGAATCAGGGGAGCTTTTAATCTGCCTCAGGGATCACTATTGCCAGCTATAGATGGAGGGCCAAGCAATAGATGAAAGGTGGGTCGGTTGCAGTGGAGATAGGGAAAGCCAGGTTGAGATATGGGGATTGGTGACAGTGGAAATGTGTTGCATTTGGCTGCTGGCACTGAGTTGCTGGAGGCAGTCTGTGTTCTGGACTGTGAGTAGCTCATTTGTTAGCACTTTTGATGACTCAGTGTGAAGATGAGGAATACCTTTGCTTTCACTCCCTCAGACCTGCAAAGCACACATCAGCTGACCTCCAGCCTTGGCACTGTCACACTGGTGGCTTTGTGACCGTGCTGTGGTGGCTGTAAACATGCTAAGGCATCAGATAAATGACCTCATCCCATGTGGCAGGCAGCCTATTTCCACTGGAGATTGTATTCACCTTTTTCTTCTGCTTCCTGTTGTTTGGTGTTCTGCTTACTCATCATTTTTGAGTTTCATGGGGCTTGTCTACAGGGAATCCCCTGCATTTAAACACTAGCTTCCTGTCATTTACTTCCTGAGTCAAGCTCCCCTGTTGTCCTCTGCTAACTTTAGAAGTCTACTTGTTTCAGGAGTTTATACCTTCTCATTCAGGCTTTTATTTTGCCTTTAAACTAAGAGTTGGGAATACTGCTAACAACTCCTCCTCTTCCTTACTTCCTTCCTCCCTTCCTTCCTCCCTTCCTTCCTCTTTCCCTCCCTCCCTCCCTTCCTTCCTTCCTCCCTCCCTCCCTCCCTTCCTTCCTCTCCCTTCCTTCCTCTTTCCCTCCCTCCCTCCCTCCCTTCCTTCCTCTTTCCCTCCCTCCCTCCCTCCCTTCCTTCCTTCCTTCCTCTTTCCCTCCCTCCCTCCCTCCCTCCCTTCCTTCCTTCCTTCCTCTTTCCCTCCCTCCCTCCCTCCCTCCCTTCCTTCCTTCCTTCCTCTGTCCCTCCCTCCCTCCCTCCCTCCCTTCCTTCCTTCCTCCCTCCCTCCCTCCCTCCCTCCCTCCTCTCCCTCCCTCCCTCCCTCTCCCTCCCTCCCTCCCTCCCTTCCTCTCCCTCCCTCCTTCCCCTGCAGTCTCTCTAAGAGCCTAAAATGCAGGATTGTGCTCCTTCAGATTCTGGAATGCTGGATCTGCTTACAAGGTCACTGTGGATTGACCCCAACTGCTGTTTTCAGTAAGGCACCCTAACTTTCACTTAGTGCAGACCTACCTACTGTTAGCTTCCCCACAGAGGGCCACTCTGACTGCCTTTGTTCTTGTGGACTTTGATCCCTGTTTGCCTCTCAGGCTGGCATTGTTTGGCTGACCTTTTGGGATTCACTTCACCTGAGTCACAGTGTACTTTGCTGTGTGTTTCCTATCTAAGGCTGGAATTTCCTTACTTCTTTGCTGGCCTGATGCTCCGCTTCCTTAGTTTTTGTTGTTTTGTTTCCTCTACAACTTTCCCTTTTCTTCAGGACAAAGATAACTCACATTTTAAAGGAAATGAATTTAAATTAACATGTTCTGTGAATCATCTTTCACTGGAGTCTTTAAGCTTTCCTCAATCACTCAAGTGTTAGGTGTTGCTGGTCACTCCTGTGGCGGTTAAAGTCACCTTAAAGTTCCAGAACCCAGAGCATTTCATGGTCACCAATGGCCTAGATTCTCCTGCTGGCTGCCCAGTCATCGCTGATGGCCATGTGGTCACTGGCTGCCCGAAACTCAGCCATGGGTCACGTGTGAAGTGAGAAGGTGCCCCCAAGCTTTCACTTCAGCTCTGCAGACTACTCCTTGTCATCTGGAGCCACCTCAGGCCTTGGTCCTGCCTCAGTATATCCCATTATGGTCAGTAGGCGTTCGGGACTTGTACCTCTCACCATGTGCTGGAAATGGAGCCTGGTCCATGTTTGTGAGGCATGTCACTGGGCCTTTCCTCTGTCAGTGCTGCGCCCCGTCTTGCTCTTGTTCTCTGGGTGTCACTGCCCTCTCAGTCACAGCTTCTTAATTATTTGGTCTTCAGTACAGAAACAGTGCTCACGGATAAGCATGCTTGGACGCCATGGTCCCCTAACACGGCCTTGCAGCAATGATGCACTGGTCTGAGACTTTCTCACGGTGGCTGGGTGTCCGTCTAAGGAGTCTTTACAGGTGGCTCTTGGCTCTACTTCTGTATTAGTTACTTCCCGATTGCTATGATAAAACACCATGAACAAAGCACCTTAGAAAGCATTTTCTTGGGTTTATGGTACAGAGAGATGTTAGAGTCCATGATGGCAGGGCAGAGGCATGGGCACAGAAATAGTTAAGAGCTCACACCTGGATCTGCACAGAGGAGGCAGAGTGCACACTGGGATTTGCTAGAGCCTTTTGAGACCTCAAAGCTCATCCCCAGTGACACACCTCCTGAACAAGGCCACACCTCTTAATCTTTCTCAAACAGCTCCTGCAACTTAGAACCAAATATTCAAACATATGAGTCTAAGGAAGCCATTCTCATTCAAACACCACAGCCTGGGACCTGACACCACTGTTCCAAGCACACCGTGAGCAGGCACCGCCTCCCAGAATAAGTTTTCTTTTTGTTTGAGAAAATGTGTGGCCACTATGAAAGCTGTATGCATGAGCTTGTGTGCTGCTAAGACATTTTTTTTCTTTCCCCCAAGGCTTCCAGGGTGATAAGGTCACTCTCCAACTCCAAAGAACTCCAGTAACCCTTATACCTTCGAAGACCGTAACTATCCCTTGTTTTGATGCACATGTATAAAAGTGCCGTAGTGTTAACATAATTACTAATTGTAATTTTTTCCTTATTAAAACCTTTCTCTCTGGAGAAATTGTGCATACGTGCACATATGTGCATAAATATTAAATAAATGAAATAAATACATGTATTAAAATGCGGGAGTATAGTTTCCGATGCATGTTAAAACATTTACCTGAGTATCTTTCTTTTCCCAAAGTTGTACCTAGTCTTTGGAACGTTGATGCAGAAGTCACAGTCCCTGATCAGAAGCCTGGGGAAGTTGCTGAGGAACTAGCAAGCTCCTATGAGAGGAAGCTCATTGAGGTAAGGTTGGCCCTATTTCTGATGCTGTAGTTTTCTGGAATGCTGCTGCTCTGGTGTGACCTACAGCAGCCAGCCAACACCATAGACCAGAAAGGTGAAACACAAAGAGATAAACCCAGAGTACTTGGGAGATAAGGGAAAATCAGTTCTCTGGAAAACATTACTTAGCTAGAAATACTTGTGTAAGTGAGTATAAGCAGAAGAACTTGGGTCTGGAGAGAAGGTCCAGTCAGAAAGAGCTTGCTGGGTGACCCTTATGAACCAAGCCTGCATCCTAGAACTCAGGTAAAAAGAAAAAGCTGGGCGTGGTGGCTCGCTCTTGTAGACTAGAGGCAGGAACAAGGGGACCAGAACAGCTTGGCTGGTAAACTCCTGGCCAAGGAGAGAACCTGTTTCAAGAGAGCAGGTCCTTCCTAAAGACGTCATCCAAGGTTGTCCTGGCTTCCACACACATATATGCACAGGCGAACACAGGAGCAGTTGAAAGATGTAAACTAGTACAGAAGAGTGGCTTCTGAGGAGGTGGCAGAACTTGCTGGTGACCAGGAGTGATCTGATGACTCCGCACAGAGCCCCTGCCTATTGCACCTCCTTAAAGCATTTGCACTTATAGATGTCTTAGTTCAGCTGTGTGTTCCCCATAGAAGATAACAAAGATAACATACAAAAACAGGCATACCCGTGGGCCTGAGGCATTCATGCAGATGAAGTCTAGAGAGATACTACCCAGTCATTTGCATGTCATCTAGGTAATGAATGGTCATCTGATAGCATTTATTGAGTCAGTTATGAGTCAGTCATGAGGTGGTGGTGTGTGTGTGTGTGTGTGTGTGTTGTGGTGTTGTAGTGTGTGTACACGTGTATGTGGTATGTTGTGGTGTTATAGTGTATGTGTGTGGTGTATGGTATGTGTGTGTTGTCTGTGTGTGTGTGTGGTATGTGGTGTGTAGTATGTATGTGTGTTGTCTGTGTGTGTGTGTACATGTATGTGTGTGTTTGTGTACGTGTGCTAGTTACACATGCCAGCACAGCATGGGTGTCAGGAGAGCAGCATAGCTTTGTCGCTGAGCCACACCTCCAGCTCCAGGTTACCATTTTCCTTGTGCTTTTTTATTTGGTTCCCGAGAGAAGGGCAGTGATGATACAGGCAGCTTGAGTTCTAACTCAGGTGAGCTTGGGGGAAGGCAAGCTGCACTTTGACAAGACGGCTGTTAAGGAAGGATTCGAAACCAGGGCCAGGACAACTCTGTTCAAATGCTTTTCACAGCAGGGTCGTGAGACAGTGTTGGGCGGTGGCAGTGAGCCCAGATTATTGAGTTCCTAGTTAGTGTTCAGTGAGAACAGTTCTCCCTTGCAGGGTTGTGCAAACCTATATGGGTCCTGTATTAGTCAGGGTTCTCCAGAAGAACAGACCTGATTAAATGAATGAATGAATGAATGAATTCATCATCTGTCTGTCTGTCTGTCTGTCTTAAGTAGGACTTATTAGAGTGACTTCAAGGCTATGGTTGGGCTAATCTAATAATGGCTGTCTACAAATGGAAAGTCCAATAATTCAGCAGTTGTTCAGTCCACAAGGCTGGATTTCTTAGCTGGTCTTCAGGATACTCAAGAATCCAGAAGTACACTCTAATGCCAGTGAAGGAATGGACTTGTGCCAGCGAGAGCAAGCAGGCAGAGTGAGAGAGTCTTCCATGCCCTTTCTGTAGGCCGCCAGCAGAAGGTGTGGCCCAGATCTAAAGTGGGTTTTCCCACCTCTAAAGATCTAAAGGTGGATCATTTCACTTCAAATGATTTAATTAATAAAACTCCCATAAGCCAGGTAGCAGTGGTGTATGCCTTTAATCCCAGGAGGGAGAGGCAGGCAGATCTCTGTGAGTTCCAGGCCAACCTAGTCTACAGAGTGAGTTCCAGGACAGCCAAGACTACAAGGAGAAACCCTCTTTCGAAACAAAACAAAACAAAACAATACAAAACAAAAATTAGAGAAAAATCCCTCAGGTGTACCTAGCCACTTGAATTTTAGTTAATTCCAGGGGTAGTCAAGTTGACAACCAAGAATAGCTAGCCTTCCAGTGGATACCAAGTTTCTGAAGGCAAAAACTATGTCCTACTTATGCCAGGAACTTTTTATTGGCAAGTGATAAGTGAGCTTTGAGGGAACATATTTTTAAATTCTCCCAGGACTAGGCTGTGTCAGTTTAATCAATGAATGGAGAGCCCATAAGATAGGGAAAAAAGGGTTATCAGAGTGGAAGTGGATGGAGTGGGGTTATCAGAGTGGAAGTGGATGGAGTGGGGTTATCAGAGTGGAAGTGGATGGAGTGGGTTATCAGAGTGGAAGTGGATGGAGTGGGGTTATCAGAGTGGAAGTGGATGGAGTGGGTTATCAGAGTGGAAGTGGATGGAGTAGGGTTATCAGAGTGGAAGTGGATGGAGTGGGTTATCAGAGTGGAAGTGGATGGAGTGGGTTATCAGAGTGGAAGTGGATGGAGTGGGATTATCAGAGTGGAAGTGGATGGAGTGGGATTATCAGAGTGGAAGTGGATGGAGTGGGTTATCAGAGTGGAAGTGGATGGAGTGGGTTATCAGAGTGGAAGTGGATGGAGTGGGGTTATCAGAGTAGAAGTGGATGGAGTGGGGTTATCAGAGTGGAAGTGGATGGAGTGGGGTTATCAGAGTGGAAGTGGATGGAGTGGGTTATCAGAGTGGAAGTGGATGGAGTGGGGTTATCAGAGTAGAAGTGGATGGAGTGGGGTTATCAGAGTGGAAGTGGATGGAGTGGGGTTATCAGAGTGGAACGGGGTGGGGAGGAACTGTGTGGTAAGGACCTCATGCTGAGGCTGATTAGGAGATGTCTTCCTGCACCCACTGATCACTGGTACATGAGTTGCTTTTTTGTTATTATGGTAAAGTACCTAATGGAGGCATTTAAAAGAGAAGAGATTATTTTAGCTCAGAGATCACCATAGTGGGAAGCATGGTAGAGTAGCTGACACTCCTCACATCTCCACCAATTAGAGAGCTCTTCTGACCGGCTGGCAGGAGGTAGGATACTTTTATGGAGACCGTATCAGACAATTGAAACAATGGACTCCAAGAAACTGAAATTCTCCAGGAACCTCATGCTGGGAAAAAAGAAGCCCTGATGCAATCCACAGGAGGAACTCACCTCTCAGCTCTCCACAGGAGGAGCTCTCTCACCCCCCAGCTCTCCACAGGAGGGGCTCTCTCACCTCCCAGCTCTCCACAGGAGGGGGCTCTCTCACCCCCCAGCTCTCCACAGGAGGAGCTCTCTCACCCCTCAGCTCTCCACAGGAGGGGCTCTCTCACCTCCCAGCTCTCCAAAGGAGGGGCTCTCTCACCTCCCAGCTCTCCACAGGAGGGGCTCTCTCACCTCCCAGCTCTCCACAGGAGGGGCTCTCTCACCTCCCAGCTCTCCACAGGAGGGGCTCTCTCACCTCCCAGCTCTCCACAGGAAGGGCGCTTTCACCTCCCAGCTCTCCACAGGAGGAACTCACCTCCCAGCTCTCCACAGGAGGAACTCACCTCCCAGCTCTCCACAGGAGGAGCTCACCTCCCAGCTCTCCTTAGGATCTCACCTTCTAGCTCTCAGCCTACCTTGCTAAGAATCCAGATAGGGTTTGGTGGGACCATTCCTTGACTGGGGACTGTGTGGGTGAATAACTCTCACAGTATCCTCAAAGTATAACCGTGCTTTAGGACCCTGAAGATGGACTTGAGGAGAGGTCACTTGACCTTTTTGTCTCTAGTTCCAATGGGGTCTTTGTCACCAACCACTGTGACCATATTACAGTTGCTCATCTCTCTGTAGCAGCCTTGGCTGTCTGTGCAGAGATCAGGTCATGGAGGAAGTTTCTGTTGCATCCTGTTGCCTTGAACATGACAGCCATTGAAAAGGTAGAGCTGATGGTATAGGCTAAAGATTTCTCTTGCAGCCTACGCTTCCTTTCCTCCCTTTTGTAGTTTCCTTATCTGGAACAGTAGAGTTGTTGGCTCTGGCCAGTGAGCTGAGCTCATGTTGGATAGAAGTAAACAAGTCCTCAGGTGGCTCCTCCTTCCCTCCCTCTCTTTCTCGTGTGTGTGTGTGTGTGTGTGTGTGTGTGTGTGTGTAGATATGTGTGCACATGTGTCTTTGTTCATATGCATGTGAAAGCAAAACTTTCTTCTTTGATTTTTTTGAGACAGGCTCTCTCACTGGTCTGTGACCGATAGATTTGGTGACACTGGCTGACCAGTGAGCCCCAGGGGATCTCCTTTCTCTGTGTCCTCAGTACTGAGGTTGTACCACCACACCACTTTTTATGTGAGTTTTGGGGATCAAACTGGAGTCCCCTGCTTGTGTGGCAGTCCCCAGACCCTCAACTAGCATTTTCTATCCAGATAGCTTTTCCTTCTTCTCTGATTAGGAAGGGGGAGACTGCTCTCTATTCTTGTGGCTTTAGCATGCCTTATACCAGCCTTCTGTTAACTTTAGTGTTCACATGAGTAGAGCCCTTCAGGAGCTCTGTGTGATGCTCTGAGTTTACCCAGAAAGTGGTGGACACTCATGGAGTAGACTAGGGAGTCAGTGCAGTGGAAACCAGGGAGCATTGGCAGCCAAGCATCTTTCCTTCTTAGCAGGACCAAGAGGAGATAGTTTTTATTTTAATACTATGGCTACTTGGAGGATCCCAAACACTGTGATTCATCCCAATGTGAAAGGAGCTCCTGCTCTCCTGCTGTCTGCCTTTAGAAGCATGCAGTTTGTCCCCATTACATATGTACACCACACATTTGTTCATGGTGGCCTAGAATCCAGCACCTGGGCAGCTTTGAGCCCCAGTGAGCACTGAAGCTGTCTGCTACTAGTGGGTGAGCAGTCAGTGCTGAAGACTGAAGTAGTAAGACTGTCCCAGGGCTGAGTGTGGTTCTGTGGTCCTGGGCTCTGCCCTGTAGTACTACAAAGCCACTCCAACTCCAAACGCATTCCAGATTGTTTCTGAAACCAATGGTTTGAACTTTGGAAACCAAATGTGATGATTAATATTGTTTGTTAACAGGATTTAAGATTACTTAGAAGACAAATCTATAGGCTTGTCCATGAGGAATTATCTAGATTAGTTTAACTGAGGAGGGAAGACCTATGTTAAACATGGACAGTACCGTTCCATGATTGAATCATCTTTCTTTTCTGACACTTGCATGCTGTCTCAGGTTCCTGAATGGTTTCTCTGTCATGATGGGCTGTGAGCCAAAATGAAACCTTCCTTAAGTTGTTCTTCCCAGGTATTTTGTCATAGGTAACAGATATATAAAGGGAGGGCTATGGCAGTTGTAGAGTGATCCAGCAGGGGAACACATGGAGGATGCGGCTGTTGCCATAATCCTAGTATCTGACTCTCCAGTGTGTTCTTCAGCCTATAGCTCCAGGCAGCAGGCTGAGGTGTCACGCCCATGACTTGTGGCCTCCAAAGAGTTACCTGAAGAAGGCCCAGTGCTCTGTGGCTACTGATCACAGCTTTGCAAAGTTAATTGATTTGCTAGATTCTCAGCAAGGAAGAAGCAGAAAACCATGTTGCAAACCTATAACCTTTGCTTGTGCTCTGGGAAGCTGAGCTCACTGAAGGAAAAGGGTTCATGTGACAGAAGAGAAGGGACAGTCATTGATGGCAAGAGTGAGATGAGGAGGTGGCGGGAGTTGGCACATTGTAAGACAAGCAATGGCAGCTAATGGATTCTGTGGGACATTAGTGTTTGAGATGGGCCTAGAGGAGGATGAGGAGGGGAGGAGGAGAGGAAGAAAGAGGAAGGGGAGGGGGTGGCATTGCAATGCCTATCTCTAGAAGAGGGCGACAATTTGTCTAACAGATATTTTGTGTTATTTTATGCTCCAGTGACCTGGAGTGGACCAGACTGGGAGCTCCTTGGGGTTAATGTGGACAGAGCTTTCTGGCCATAAATCTGTTAAGTACCACATCTTCAGCATGCAGTTGGTGCTCCATAAACGCAACAGCAGCAACAGTCTACTTAGTGAATCCAGTACCTTGGGAAGTATGTGTAGGATATTAAGTGTGGCGCCCCAGATTAGGCTGATAGCGAAGTCCTAAATATGGCTTCTGATGGCAGGGATTAGATGTCTAATGGAAGCATGTGGCTCAGGAGAGTGCACTTGCCCTGTGTAGTTGAAGCCCCAGGTTCAGTTCCCAGCATGACAAATAAAAAGCAAAAAGAAAGACAAAAGACTTTTAGGGAGAAAATGTGCTCTGTAGAGGAGGAAGGCTCTCTTTGGATGCTCAGGGTTGAGGGAAGCTAAGCTTAGGCTGGAGAGGACCCAGAGCAGCAGGCCGCTGGGGCTGACTCTTACACAGTTTTGTGAGCAAGCACTGAACACCTTTTTAGAAGCCAGCCTGTGCCTCCTCTTCTGTCTTTCCATGCCCTAAGCCTCAGACAGAGCTGGCAGTGGTAAAGGAGAGGTCCAGAGGATCCTTCAATGGCCTTTACTCCTCTAGATTGACTTCTGTTTTCTTCACTGCATCATGGCTTTAGTGGTGAAGTCATCAAACTTCTTAGCTGTGGAGAAAGCAAGCATTCATTATCCCAAGACCAGGCAGAGATTAAGGAGGCAGGGCAGAGGCAGAGTCAGGCACTGTCGGGAGCAAGGCTTTGAAGGCAGCTCTGCAGAGATTAGCCCCTCACCACAGCTGGTTTGCATAGCTCCTCCCTCCTCCTTTGGACCTCCAGTAATGGTGCTCAGAATTTTCTTTGTAAACTTTCCCCTCTCTCTTGAAGATCTGAAATTTCAGATTTTTTTCTCACTAGAGGTTTTGAAGTTCAAAGACATTGGATACATCCAAGACACATCTAAGACTCTTACTTCTTTCTCTCTTTTAAGTAATTCCTGTGGTTTCACCTAATCTCCCTAGAGCTGGCCAGTCCATTTTGGCCTCCAGGAAATGTAAGATGTGGGTAGCATTCAGATTTTGATCCTCCTTCTTCTTCTTGACATTGACTTCTGGAGTCTGGTGGCTTGGAGGACACTTGATGCCACAAAATCAGAGGAGTTCTGGTCTACTACTTCCTGTTGGGCCTCTCTAAGCCTCAGGCTCTCAGTAGAGTATGACCAGTTGCCCTCCTTGAGGTCTATTCTAGGAATTCAGTAGAGCCTGGTTCAGGCAAGAGGAAGCTCTGTATCCTTCTCTTCGTGGCTGGTGTCTTGGTAGAGCAGAAGTTCCAAGCACTCTGCCCTCCTTTTCTTCATGGATCCTGAGATACGCAGGAGTGCAGCCCCTGTTCAGCAGTCAGCAGCACTGAGCACTGATTCCCCACCTCATCTTAGGCCCTGGAGATGCCATGCTACTCCGGGGTTGCCAGCACTCTTCTGGCTACAGCTCCTCATCTGAGCCAGATGCACCCACCTTCCTCATAGCTGATAAGGAATTCTCTTTGTTTCATCTGGGTGTGGTGTTACACACTTGTGATCCTAGCACCTGGGAGGTGGAGGCAGGAGGATCCTGAGTTTGAGGCCAACCTGGGTTATATAGTTGAGACTCTGTCTTTAAAAAAAAAAAAAATCCAACAAGAGATACGGAGGCTGCTCAGATGCCAGAGTGTTGGTTTTGCCTGTGTGGAGGCCTGGAATCTGGGGCTGCCTGGATCTGGAGTCTGGAGTCCTTAGGAAGGAACAGATGAACTTCCACAGAGATACACTTGGAAGATGATCCAATGTTCCTCTTTTGGACAACAGATAAAAATATTTGTAATTATAGTGGTTGATTTCAGCTCCTCAGCACTCCACTATTTTGGGTCTCTGTTAGCTTTCTCCCTTTACACAGGAAGAAGCTTCCTAAAACTACTTCTGGGCTGATAGCCGGAGTCTCCTGGTCTTGATGGAAGAGGTTCAGGCGATCTAGTGCTGTTCTGCATGCCTGAGGAGAGATCAGGGCTGTTGTGAGCACTGGATAAGCTGGCCCTTCTCTTACTTGAAAAGTCTGCTGCTTGAGGGTAGAGCTACAAACTTCAGAGAGAGTAGACAACTGATGTCACCCACGGAGTCCTTGTACCAAGAAGGTCTCTCCTGGCTAGCCAGCTCTGCAGTGACTCACCTGTACTCCAAGGCATCTGAAGATCACTGGTGTGCGTGTTAGTAAACTCTTGTTTCTATCTTCAGCCTCGTTTCTCACCTTACCTAGAACTTGTTTCATCTTTCAGATGTGCATCTTTGCACATGGATTGGGGCAAGCTGTCTAACTTGACAACTAACTTGATTCCTTTTTTCTGTGTTCCATCCTTGACTCATCTTTCCTTGTTAATACACACATATTGTGTGTGTGTGTGTGTGTGTGTGTGTATGTATGTATATATATATGTACTTAAGGCAGGTTTATTGGGAAGCTTCTCTCAGCCAGGAGAGTTCACTGGCCCCAAGGATTGAGGTTGGGAAGTTGCCATGAGGAAAGTGGGGGTGGGTCAGAGAGAGAGAAAGAGAAAAAGGGCATGCACATAGAGAGAGAAGAGAGAGAGAGCAACTTATTTTTTTCACTTTTAAGATCTCATCTGAAGATGGGTGTGGTGGTGGGTACCTGTAATCCCGGCAACTAGGTACCCAGCAGGCTAGGACAGGGGCATTATAAGGTTAGCCTGGGCCACTTCTCCACTCTTCTGCAAACTGGGTTCAGTCCCCAGGTGTCCTTAGCATCCTTTGTGTCCTGTAACCTGATCCTGATGGGGCAGCTTTCTCTGTACTTGCCTTGACTGTATTCTCATTTTGCCCTTTCTCCAAGTCCACTCTGCTGCAAGCCCAGCAGATGGCAGTAGACGTGTCCCAGTTACCACCATTCTATCTGTTACAGCCCTAGCATCCAGCAGGACCCCTGGCATCTGACTGGCAATCCATTTAAACAGCATTTTTGTTGAAGACCACAGGAAAGCTGGATCAAACTGGCTGTGGCAGACACAATACATTTATTTATTAAGTCCTATCTCAGTTTTCTCCTCCTGGGACCATGTGACTTGCTCAGGCCACTGGGTATAAATAGAATTGCCATGCCGTCCAGGCTGGAGGAGAGAACTGGGGAATGAACATCTCCTGGTTCTTGTTTTCCTGCAGGGTCCTGTGAGCCATGGATTCTATGTGGCACAGCGACAAGAGGGCTCGAGTCTGGGTCCCCAGGCTGCTGCTTGGAAGGCAGCTTTGCTGTTTTGCTGCTGGGCCCACCATAATCTTTGTAAAAGGAGGAGTGGGATTTTATCTGTTTAGTCAGGGAGCTATCGGGGTGCTTGTTGCTGTCTTGCTTATCTTCAGTCCAGGACAATCTGATTTTAGGCATGGCTAGCTGACTCTAGGAATGTGAGCTCTGTCACCAGGCTGCTGTTTCTCTTCCATCTTTGCCTCTATTATTTCTGGGTTGAATTAATAGCTCTGGATAATTCCCCTTCTGTTCATAGATGGCTGTGATCCTCTGAGCAAATCTTTTCTTCCAGGTTCATGTTCAGAGGAGACAAGACTTTGTCTCTTTAATTCCTGACCAAAGCTTTGACTTTATGGTGGCAACCCAGCTGAGGCTCCATTCTTGCTCTTCATCTGATCACAAGGTCTGGCATCTGCACTGAGACAGCGGAGAGCCCTGTCCAGATGTGGAGAACAGAGCATAGGGAATGGGATGTACTAAGAAGGGAAGCATGCTTTGGAGACTCTGGCTTACATTAACTCACAGCAAATGAGTTAGCGAGCAAATGAGTGCCTAGCGGTGAGCCGACCTTCTCCCTTGCTTTGGACCTCTTGCTCTACCAGCAGAGTACTCTTCATCCAAGGGTCACTCAGTGCAGAGATGGGGGTGAGGGCAGTATTTGAGACCTTGCCATGGAGGGAAGGTGTGCCTGTCAGCTTGGGTGGGCTGGGGCAATCCGGGCTGCAGGAAGAACGCGTGCAAGTTTGACAAGCTGGCTGAGAGACTTAGCAGTGAGACAGGGACACTTCAGTTCCTCACTAGCAGCAATGTCTGCCTCTAACATTACTTTTTAGTCAGCGTACAGAGCACTTGTTTTATCACAGGGTTGTCAGAGGTGCACTACCTTGCACACAGTTACTCCTCTATGAGCGCTCACTACTCTGCTCAGCTGTCCTCTCATCTGTCTGTTAGGCTTTAGATATGATAATGTTTCTTTATAAAACATACGTGTGTGCATGCGAGTGCATGTGCATGTGAAGCCAGAGGACAGCTTCCTGTGCCATCTGCCTCCATTGAGACCTGGTCTCTCACTGGCGTGGAGGTCACCAATAGGCTAGACTGGCTGGCTCTGGGACACCCCTCCCCCATTTCCTCCTCTCCAACCCAGGGTTTACAAGCATGTGCCATTGGCTGGAAGTTTCCCGGAGGACTCTGGGAATCACGGTTGGCTCTGCATACTTGCAGGGAATTCATACACTTTACTGACTGAGTCATCTTCCCAGCTCTGGTTAATATTTTTCTTTTTTTTCTTCTTCCTGAAGCTCTCCCTTTGCTTTCTCTTCTCTCTGCCTCAGTCCTCCCCAACACAGGCCAGTGGGGTGGGGTCCATGTCCCCTACTACTTCCTGACTGTTTTCTGCCACTTGATAGAATTTCCTTTCTAGACCCAGCCAGCTGTTTGCTTCTAACCCATTTAGGAAGATTTCATTTGTCAGGCAAGCTGGTGATGTCAGAGCAGGTTGGCTGCTCTCTCTGGGTCCTGAGGGCTGTGTGGAGGTTTCTGCCTGCAGGGTCAGCAGGGTTTGGCTTGGGAAATGTCTGGGAAAGTGTTGCCTCAGGGTGCCTGTCACTTCAGAAGTGGCCCTTGCTATGTGACCCTCGGACTCAGACTTGGCTTCTGATAGCGCAGTGCTTATTTATTTGTCAGAAGGGTCTAAAACCTGACGTCTGTGCAACATCAGGCATGTATGTGTTCAGAAACCCACTCACCTCTGAATAGATGAATGAATGATCTGAGCATAAATTCAAAGCCATTGAGATCCCTTACTTGCCACCACCCCTCTTTTAATTTTTCAAGACAGGGGCTCACTATGTAGTCATGGCTGCCCTGGAACTCACTGTGTAAACCAGGCTGGTCTTGAGCTAACAGAGATTCACTTGCCTCTGTTTCCCAAGTTCAGGGATTAAAGGTATGCAGCACCACAATCAGCCGCTGAGATGCCCTGCTAAGTACCTACTGTGTCAGCTGTCACACTGGGTATGCCATTTGATCTTTATACCCGTAAGCACAGTGGGTAGGAGTGGAAACTAAGGTTTAGAATGGTTGACTGGATTTCAGGGGTATAACCGTGGTAACCTTTGAGCCCAGTTCTGAGATCCCATCATACCCCAGGTTATCCATCCATTTGAAAGCTGTCCCCATGAGATGTGAGGACTCTCTTTGGAGGTCAAGATGATTACCATTTCTGCTTCCTGAAATGTGGTTGTCTTCCACCAGAAGACCTTACTAATCTACAAGAGATTCAGGCTTGGACTGGGAGTGACTTTTCTCAGTTTATTATAGAGCAAGTTAATCAAATGAATTATGCAGTTCAGCTCATGATTTGCTTTGATCTAGTAGTTTTGTAGAAAGAACAAATTGAACGTTTTCGTTTAATCCACTTTGGGTATGTGCTAGAGTGGATCTAAAAGCAAAGCAAAGGAGCGCATGCCTGAAAATCGCAAGTCCACCTCTCCTTCAGGAGGCTGTGTTCCTCGTTCTAGATACACCTGAGGTCTCTGGTGGACTGGCTGGCTGCATTTCCCCCATGCTTGTTTACCCCATTCGTGTTTTTGAGCACTTGATGTGTCTTGTTTGTTCCTTACACTCTACACAGTACTGCTCCAGTCCTTGTATAGAGGGGACAAAGACACTCTAAGCCCTTGGGCATTTAAAGGTGTATAAGCACTCCATGGCAGGGGACGGGGTCAGAGTCCAGACTTGAAGCTCATGTCCATTCTCCATTGGAAACATCCTGTGTCTATATTGCTGATAATTGTAGTCTGTCTCTACATTGGTCATGGTGGGAAGATCCGACATCAGGGCTCTGGGTGTGTACCCAGCCCCTGCCACTTCAGCTCCCTGAGTCCTAAGCATCCTTAATTATAGCCTGAGGATAATCTTTGCATTCTCATCCTTTCTTCCCCACTTCTATCTTTTGTCAAGATCTCATGTAGCCCAGGCTGTCCTCTGTAGCTAAGGATGACTTCGAACTTTTTGTGCTCTCATGTGCCACCAACAGGGAGTTAAAGCCAGACCTCCATGCATGCAGCAAGCACTGAAGCAGCTGAGCTATGTCCCCAGCCCCAGGGAATTATTTTATTTAATGCCTCATTTGTAGGTAAACCATTTCATGCATGGCTTTCCCCTTCTCCTTCCGAGGGCACATTCTGTAGTAGGGTCCCCTTGTCTTATTACTTTCTGGAATAGATTTGGTGTCACTCCTGAGGTGACTAGTCCTGAGTCTTGTCAGAACAACCCAGTTGAACCTTTCCCTTGTGCCTTCCTTCTCTGGAGCTACCCATTCACTCTGGAGAACGGGTCACCTATGGTTTCTGCAGATTCCCTGTTTTACTCAGGGCTAGGTCTTACTCTGCTGTCACGGTGCTGGTGCTTCCTACCCTCTGCCCTCTGTGTGGGAATTTGGGTGGTACTAGGCTGGACCAGCAGGAAGCATTGTCCTTTTGTTTCCTGCAGCTGCCTGAGTGCCCGCACTCCTGGATGAGGGTTAGTTCTAGGTCCTTTCAACCATACCCCAGACCTGCCTGTACCCCAGGCTTGCTCCTTTCATTTCTTGTGGCTTGTCATATAGTTGAGGACAACCTGCCCCACTAGGAGCATGCTCTGACCTCCTCTGAACCCAGGCATGGAAGATGCACAGGAGAAGGGGCTTCCATTCCCATGCTTGCTTCTCCACTGCTCCCCCCACGATGGACTTAAGGATTCTGGGCACTAGGAACACTGACTTCATCTGGGCCAAGTTGTTCTCTGTCCACTGTCAGAACGTGACAGAGAGCCTGAAGTTTGCAGATTTGTCCCTAGTCTTGGTCGTAGAGGCTTCCAGAATTCTTGCACGTTTCTCCCCTCCCTGCTAACCCAAAAACTTGAGCTTGCCAAGTCACCTGAGATGTTTCATTTTTCAGGAAATAACTGCCTCTCACAGCACCCTCTGTAGCTGATTTTCCTACCATCCTCCTGCCTTTTCTGGAGCTTCTGTTGATGGAGGCAGCTGAGTCTCCCAGTGTTCCTGGGACTGTCAGCCAAACAAGCCCTTTTCTCCCTGAGGTAGCTCTCTGTCGGGGTGTTTGTTATGGCAACAGAAATGGAGTTAGGGCAGTAGCTTTCTACTTGTTACCACTGTGTTGCAGTGTTGTCTGCTGGTTTGGTTTGAGCAGTTTTATCAAAGTCATAAAATGGGCAGCATAGAGAGAACAGAACCAGTATCTCATGAGGGTTCGCTGGATCACAGAGGTCCCTTTCTGAATGTTCTCGGGGTGCAGGGGAGAGAGGGCTCTTTTGAGGACCCTTTGTTAGAGTAAAATTTTATTTATTTATAAGTGCTCTGTCTTTGTGATCTAATCACCCCCCCCCCAGGCCCCACTCTTCTCATCAAAACTTCAGTGTGGTTCAAACCACACTGTGCTCTATCTGCTTGGAAGCATTTTGTTATCTTTTAAGTTATCTTTACTGTTTTTATTTCATGCATTTATGATGTGTGATTGACAGTGCACATGAGCCATAGGATGTGTGTGAAGGTCAGAGGACAGCTTCTAAGTGGCTTCTAACTCAGGTCATCAGGCATTTGTGGTTGATTCTGTCACCTTGAATCACAAGGGGAGAGGGAGTCTCAGGAAAATACTTTCCAGGTCTGCTTGGCCTGTGGGCATATCTGTGAGGGACTGTCTTATTTGATGAGGGAAGATTCAGCCCACTGCGCCTGGCATTAGCCCCTGGGACTGGACTCTGGATTGTCTAAGAGTCGAGAGGGTTTGAATCCACTTTCTCTCTACCTTTGCCTGTAGTTGAGACAAGTATCATGGTGGAGTTCCTGTTGCCTTGACTTCTCTCTAATGTTGACTGTAATCTGGGACTGTGAGCCAAAGTAGACCCATCCTCCTTTAAGCTTTTGACAGGGCATTTACCACAGCAACAGAGACGAAACTAAAATAGACAATAAGCACCTTCCTTTTGAGCCATTTTGTTCGTGCTACATAATCCCTTTTTTAAAAGTACCATCGAGTGTTTCAGAGCCACATTAGAGTGAGTAACTGTTAAACGTCATCTTACCAGTGTGTGCTGTCTAAAATTTTTGTAGTTCAAAAGGAGCCTCATGTCAGGGAGAGAGTCTCAGGCATAGCCAAAGGTTCTGCCTGGGGTCCACAGGAGCGTGTTAGTGTTCCCACTTACCTCTTATGTGCAGCTATGTGCTTGTGTTGGAGGGCTTTGCAAAGAAAAGTCAGACTACCTGGAAGCACCCGATTCCTATTCCTGTACAACAGATGTTGCTTGGAGCCGTGTAATGGCCGACACAAGTACCTTGAAGTCTACAGACCTTAGCCACCCACACCCTGTTGTCTTCCTCGCCCAGTCTGTCTGCTGTCTTCAGTGGCATCAGAGATCGGAAACTCTGACCTTCTAGAAGTGTTGAGGGCTACAGATAGAAGTATAAATAAATGTATGCACACACATCTATACAATGTGTACATATATACACACATGCATATGCATAAAATTATGTGCAACTACTGGTCATATTACCATCTTTGCCCTGGCTTCTAGAAAGCTCATCAGAATCATTGACTTTCAGCAGGAG
The DNA here is from genome assembly GCA_036184795.1 of Tokudaia tokunoshimensis. NCBI lineage: Eukaryota > Metazoa > Chordata > Mammalia > Rodentia > Muridae > Tokudaia > Tokudaia tokunoshimensis. The sequence goes on from BTHU01000010.1 coordinate 102,210,881, forward strand.
TGGAAAACATTTTGCTACCTTCATCTGTTTCCTGTCTCTCATATTACTATAGCACCACACAGCAATGCTACTGTGTAATCCAGTTGTTGTTAAATGATCACAGTCATTCACCTGCAGTGTCTGACGTATGTGGTTTTGTGAGAACATTCTGAAAATCTCAGCTTTATTCAGAATGCTTTACTCACAAAGCTGCCTAGATCATCTATTTCAGCCATGTGGGTTACTAATGCTCCAAGAATGAGAATATAATTAAAATACACTTAATGCTAAAATGCAACTGAACATAATTTTATCTTCGATAATTTAGAAGGCAGTTAAGGAGCATGCCATGCCTCAGGGCCATAATTATGAACATCAGTAATCTTAGTGTGACACTATAAAAAATGTGGTTATATCAGCTTTCTGATTATCTGAAATCTGTGGAAACTAGAGTTTATGTATGCAGTGTATATATAGGTCTTCTGAGCCACCACAGAAGTAGTTAGTATATGACTTCATAGCTGATGAGCGTCAAAAATGGGAGACAGGTGGATTGCAGTGTAACGTTCAGTTGTCTGAACATTTACCCCCATGCACAGTGTTGGGGGAAGACTCGGCCTTTCAGTGTAGTGTGAAATAGAGACATGTAGATAGAGAGGTATATTTTTGAAATGTGCTGAATGCTTAAGCAGCCAAAGGGAAGTTAGGACACCAATCAGTATGCCTAGAAGTAGTCTCTTTATTGGGAAGGAAGAGTGTGGTGGTTTGGGGTGAAAAAAGAGCCAAGGTCTAAAGCAGACTCAGCTAAGGGTATAATTTTTGTCATCTCTATCTTTATGATGATGTAGGAGGCAGTGATGGTAGAATTGATGAGAAGAAGAAGAGATGGAGGAAGAAATGATGATAGAGAAGAAGATGGTAGTGATGGGGTGTAGAAGAGGAGAGGGTGAAGATGATATTGTGGTAGAGAACAAGGTAATGGTGGATGATGAGTGGTGAGGGGCATAGGTATGAGGAAGAAGAGTTGCTTGGGAGTAATAAAGAGAGTAATGCAGGGGAGGTGATGGGGGCAGGAGATCGGGGAGGGGGTGATGGAGGTGATGGAGGTGATGGTGTAGGAGATGGAGGTGATGGAGGTGATGGAGGTGATGGTGTAGGAGATGGAGATGAAGTGAGAAGAGACAGTGATAGAGGTGATGGTGCTGGGGCAATGGAGGATAGGGTGGTTGGGGAGTTACGGTAATATGAGGTGGAGGATGAGGTGATAGGGTAGGAAATGCTGGAGATCATAGTGACGTGGCGATGGAGGAGATGCTGTCAGGGCCAATGCAGAAGGCTGCGGGAAGGTAGTCATGCTGGTCTCAACACTGTAGAGTATTTATTTCTGTGGGGACTGCTTTCATGCAATACCGTCTCATTTAGTCCTCATTCCGATCTGGTCAGAGTATCATTTAGTGATTGCTGCTTTTATAGATGAGGAAACAAAGGAATGAATGAATAGAAAGCACATGTTGCAAAAGATGGGAGTAAGGTCTGGGGAGATGGCTCAGTGCGTGAAGTGCCTACCATGCAAACCTTCGGTCAAAAGCTCCTGTCTCTGCTGGTGCTCGTCTTCAGTGATGGCGGCACACACATGCTGCTCCGCCCAGCTTTTGACCAGCCAGCCTGCTGAACTGATGTGGGCTGGGTTTAGTACTTAGAGCTCTTATCTCAAAAAATTAAGGTAGAGAGTCTTAGAGGAAGAGACTTGGCACACACATGAGGACTCCATGTGTATACATACATGTGCACATTCCCACATGAACAGATACATACACACATGAAACAGGCTTTTATAAGACAGGAGTGAGAAGGAACCTTGGGCTGGAGAGAGTTCCCTGCCTTTATCATCCCAAGAGCTTCGGCTTTGATACCCTGCCCCTTTAGACACGCTTCCTGAGCTCCATGTTTCATAGCTGTGCCCTGTTCATCCTCTTTTGCTGTGATGTTCTAACAGAGGACTTGTATTTCATTTGCTTTGCCATCACGTGTCCATTGGAGTCTGCCACTGCAGATGGCGGATGCTTGTGTTCACTATACTTAAGCATCCTGATGGCCTCACACGGCAGGACCAGGGCGCAGGAGAGCACAGGTTTCTCTTTCTCCTCAGCCTTACCTATTACTGCTGTGTGGGGCATATTCTGCTGCCCTAAAAGCTTTCCTTTGTTAAGAAGCCATGTTCTTTATTTGAAACTTTAGTTTTGAATTGTTAGCAAGTTGATTTTAATTCAGAAAAATAATAATCTTGTGATTATCTTGTGTGTGTTCACTCGCTCCATGCAGTCTGCTGGCTGCTCGCATGCTGCTGCTTTCCTCTGTTCACTGTATTGTGTGAGGGCGTTTATGCCCATGTGTCCCTCCTACAAGCCTGGGGCCGTCAGAGGCCACAGGAGGACATTGGGTCTCCTGGCATTGGAGTTACAGATGGTTGTGAGCTGTCACATAGTGCTGGGAATTGGTTCCAGGCCCTCTGCGAGAGCACGTGCCCTTAGTAGCTGCACTGTCTCTCCAGCTCCCCACGTGCCTCCTTGTGTAGGTATCCATCTAAACAAAGGGGTGACAAAATGAGGTGTCTCATTCTGAGGGCCACCCTGGGCTGGACCTGTGTGATAGGAATAGAGTGGGTCAAGTTGCTACTGTGACCCCTTCCCAGGGTGGCCAGAACCTAAGCGGCACAGTACAAGGCCTCAGTCCTGGAAGCCATATTTGTGTACAAGTGACCCTGCAGTCTGCTCTTCTGAATGTAGTTTGTAGTTTGGGGAAGAACACTGGTGTAGCGCACACGCCGCAGCCCAAGGCAGAAGGGACTCAGTGGGGCTGTGCCCCTCCAGTGAGCCTGCAGTTGCCATGAGAAGGAAAGGCTTACTTTACCTCATTCATGGTCTTACCCAAGCATAGCCAGGGCAGGCATTCTGGAGCAGCTCGCTTCCTGGTGGTCAGGAAACAGGGAGACAGCACCTGGCTTGTGGTCCTCTCTCTTTCCTCCTTCCCCAGCCTCTTGGATGGTGCTTTCTGAACTTGAGTGGAACACACAAAGAAGGGTGTGTCTCTCCAATCCCCTAGGTGCCTCTTAATCTGACACATTGACATTTAAGATCCACCATCACATTTTCTTTGTTTGAAAGTTTTCTATTTTCTTATCATAGTTTTTTGGCATTCATCTTTATTTTCTCAAGGTGCTATATGAAATGTTACTGTTCTCACTTTCAGTCACCTTCTTGGTGCTTATAGCCATTTGCTTGACTTGCTTTTGACATGGAACTCATTTGCTCTCTGAGAAAGAACCATTGCCACACTGGGACAGGGACAGCCTTTTCATTATTTTCCCTGGGTTTCAAACAGGAAAGGACAACATTCCCGGGTGAGGTCACTTGTCCCTTTAGTCTGTCAAAGCAGAGTATTGACAGCTGTAACCTGTTCAAATGTGAAGCGGACTTGAATGCATTTCACAGTTTGCTGGATTAGCAGGATCTTGGACCAAAGAGTGCTACACAGGCCTTGAAATCCCTGCTCTGTTACAGCTGATGCTGAGGGTGGCAATGTCTCTGAGAGACTGCTCCACACTTATGCCTCTGTATGCCTCAGGAGGGATTGAAGATAATCCAAGTGTAAGGGTGATAGCTGCCTTGGGCCACTGTAAGGCATCTGTCTGAGGACAAAGGCAAGGGTTCCACATGGCTTCCCCATCACTCTGCCAATCCTCCCCCCAAGTTATCTTCAAATAAAAGTAAGGAAGGGCAGACTTGGTGGGTGAGCTTCCCACTGGACTCATTGCAAGTCCCAGCCACAGTATAAACAGTAGTTGTCTCTGTGCTCATCGAAGCTCTGTGGTGAGAGAGCCTTGGACACCCAGGAATATCTCTGGGACCACTTGTTCTCTCAGTGGGCTGCAGACTTGCATCAGAGCACAGCATGGCCCTGGGTAAGACTGGAGTTGTGACTCTGGTCCTAGCACAGAGGGAGTTCCCAGTCAGGCCCTTCTCTTCTCCTCAGCCTTAACCTTCTGCTCCTGAGAGGATTACAGGCAGTCTCTTCTGAGGATGGGCCTCTGCAAGGGTGTGTGTGTGTGGGGGGGGTGTCATAAGGAAGAGGCACCCAGGCCATGCCGGGTCCACATTTTCTCATTCAATTTGCAGTTGCGTACTGCCACAAGGGATGATGCCAACTGAGTATTGTCTTAAGACTGAGGGATTGATTATCTATACCATGTGCCTGGCAGGTGACAGCCTGGAATACATGGTGGTACTGGGGAGGACAGACAGGGTCCTTCAGTATAACACATGGATGTGGTTTCTGTCATCATGACTGGTTCAGGTAGCAGGGGGATTCCTGCCACATGTGTTTTGTGAGTGTTAAGTGGAGAGTGGGCACATGAAGTCCCTGTCTTCTAAGACCTGCTCTGCAGTATTTTCTTGTCCTTTCCCCCATGTCTGGTACAGAGTCACAGAGCTTATGTGTAAACATCTACTGTGAAAGCATCGGGATCAAGAAGGGGTGTAGAGTTTATCTGTGGGAGAATGTGGGGGGGACATGTGGGGTCCTGCATAGTCTTGCATCTTGGAAACCTAGAGGATTCTGCAAATGTCTCAAAGTCAGTTTGAACAATGTTCTCTCCCAGAAGCCTCTTGTCAGAGCATGGGTGTAGCTGCTATGTGTTGATATGGTTTGTTGACAATCGAAGGAATTACACTGTACCCCACCAGCCAGCAAAGTGCTGCCACCCTGAGATTCTCTCATGGAACCCTCACTTCCTCTATGACCTTTACCTTGGACTCCAGGACCAGCAGTTACCTCTGCTCTGACTGTTGTTCATTTGGTTTTATAGTCACTTGCATCAGCCACTGTTCTGCAATGTTCCCATCAACGTGTGGTCTTCAAAGCTACTTGCTCAGGAAGGCTTCTGTGACCTGTATCTACTTCTGTGTGTTGCTGTGGTTGGTCACTGTTTTTAATCATTTCCCTTTAGAAGCGTACAGGGCATTCCTAGGTTCATTCCAGGGTCTGGGATGTGTGAGAGCCATCTTATAGGAATCAGCTCTGCACCCAGCTCCTGCAGGGGAAGGGAAACAGCTCAGTACTCAATGGGCCCTTACAGAAACCAACTTTAGTGCTCAAAGCAGACCTACTAGGTAGGTGATGCTGTCCCTGCTGCTTCATGTTGTTGGCTTATTCTGTGGGTGCTTGGTGATGCCTACTATGTGCTGATCACAGCTTTGTGTGCCTGGCATAAACAGCAGTCATAAAAACACATTGGATCCTTGGGGATGGAGGTCGCTGCAGTGCCTGTACGATAGGGCTGCAGCAGCATGCAGAGCAGTACTCTGGAGACAGGTCCATCCTCTTTCCAGCTGCAGAGTCTTGACAATGTATACAGATTTATTTATTCAATGAGCAAAGAGTGGCAGGGAGTCATAGACTTTCCAGATTATGTAAGCAGCCTGCTGTGCCTAACTCCATTAGAAGACCATTAAGTCTGTTGCCTGTAGAAAGGAGAGTGATCCAGTGAGATCCAGGTCATGACCTGCTAGGCTTGTGAGCCAGACATGGACAATGTTAACCCATAAGAATGGTTGAAGAACCTTGATTTGAAGAGAGGGGTCACAGAAAGGTGTCCCTTGGTGCCATTAGCAGAGACAGAAACTGCATTAACAGAGTTTCTGCCTGATATGATTGGTATGTCACTAACCTGAAATCCTATGCATGTCCTTCAACTATTTGACTGAAGTCCTTGCTCTATGCCAGGTTATAGTTGCTTTCCTCTTCTAGAGCTAAACATAGTAGGCAGGGACTAAGCAGAGAGGCAATAGAGCTCAGTGTAGATGTGGGATACAGTGGCTTCCCTATACCCCTAGTGTGCTTTCATAGCACAGGTCATGCTTTTGAAGGTGTGTGTGTGTGTGTGTGTGTGTGTGTGTGTGTGTGTGTGTGTGTTGGAGGCATGTAGGTCCTTGTGCTCACAGATAAGCACTAGGGAACCAGGAATGTTAAACACATAGGGCTGTGTCTTCAAAGGGGGAGATGTGTAACCTGTCTCTCACCCAGAGGGCTGGGGTGGAGGTGACCTTTGCACTATGCTCGTGACTGAGACCACACCAGATCCTTCCACAGACTGTTATCATGATTTCATTTGTCTTGGTCAATCTATAGAACCAATCTTTATGGAAGATCACATATATGTTACAAAGAGTTTGGTGCAATCATGTCTTAAACTTTATTGTGAACATGGTATTGAGTTATCACCAGGAAAATTTTCCACCAAATTGTGCCATACTTGGATATTCCTAAAATAAACTACTTGGTGTTTAAACCAGCACTGGCTACTGAGTCATGTTGAACCCAACTGCCTTCTTCTCTCTCTGGGATTGACTCTGCTTCATGGTAGTCACACAGACCTCTGAATGTGTCACAGTCATACATGCTCTTTACTGAGTGAGTTGTCTTCCCACTGGAAAAACTTCTAAACAGACATCTTAGGCACTCTGCCTTCAAAGGCTGGGCTAGAATTCCATGCCTGAGTATTTGTCTGAGAAAAAAGAAAACACATTCACACAAAGACCCACGTGCCAGTGATCAGAACAGCTTTGCTTGTTTGGGTTTGGGGAAGAGACAGTGTCTCTGTATAGTATTTAAACCTTTTGCCTTGGCTCCCAAGGCCCCTGACAAGCAGCTATTTATTGTTCTTGTTGTTGTTATTTGTATTATTTGTATTAGCCTCAAACTAGACAATCCTAAATAGTCCATGGAGTAGATATATGAATGCTGATTTGTTCATATGGTGGACCACTCCTCAGTAATAAAAAGCAGTGGACCATTGGCACACACCACTGCAAGATAGATTGCTTAATAGTTATTCTGCTGATGAGTCAGGCCTAAACTAGTATGTGCTGTGTGACTCTGCTGATGGAGAATTATAGAAAATACAAACTACTTTGTGCTGATGGAAAGCACATTACTGGTTACCTGGGATGCATCATGGGAGGATGAAATTACCAAGAGATCTTCAAGGAAACTTCAGAAGTGATGGATGTGTTCGCTATCTTGATTGTGTTGGTGGTTTCAAAAGCATAGACACATCAGCAGAGGCTACTTTGAATATGTGAAATCCATTGTGTGCCTGTCACACCACAGTGAAGCTACTTTCTAGAGGCGCAGTGAGGCTGTGACTGCCTTGGGGATCCTGGGAATTCAGGAGCAGTGCTCCATGGCAGGAGACACTCAGAATCATCAGTTCAGGGAAACATAATTGTGAGCAAGCAGTGTGTGCTCCACAGGGAAGTGTGTTCTTTCCTAGATAACTCCTATGGAATATCGGAGAGGTAGGGAATGAGATGAGACATCCCTGGGAGATCACTATCCAGTTATGATTTGTAATTTAGTTGAAAAGGGCTTCCTTTGAAAAGACAGTTAGATGTGAAGACTGGCTATATAGTCAAGATTGTGGATCAAGATTCCAGGCTACACTGGAACAGAATCAAGTCTTTTATTTGAAACCCACTGGAACACTGGGGAATCCTTTCTGTTTTCCTGAGATCTCTGAGCATGGGAACCTTTTCAGCCCTTTAGCTGTAAGGAGGTATCAAGGCGGCTTTCACCAGATTCCAGATTCCCTTCCCAAGGGCCAGGGTAGGTGTCCAGAGAAAGCCCCTTGCCTTTGCTTAGACATCTTTCTTTCCAACCAATGCCTTTGTGTGTGCACGCGCTTCCAGCTCAGGAAGCCTGGGACATTCTTCCCACAGCCACTGTAAAGGTCTGTTGCCTTTAGGTCTGGGCTGTAGGCATCTTGAGAAAGTATTGAAGACAACACAAACTTACTAATCCTTCACAGGTCTTATTTTCTGTAGCATTCCTAAATTTCCTGTATGCTTGGGTGTTGTTTGTCTTCATTTAGAGTGTGAGCTTTGTGGAGGCAGAGATTAATTATTAATTCTGTACCTAGGACAAAAGCCAGCCAAAAGTTGGGCTCATTTCAGTGAGTGTGTTAGTTGAGCTTAACACAGCTTATCATTGGGATACACACAATATAAGAGCCATGCTTTCTTTGCATACAACTTTCAGAAGGTTTAGATAACAAGGTGGGTGACTCTCCTCAATGAGAATCACCAAGAGACCCAGAATTCAGCTTCCCCCTATTTCTCTTGTTTATATAACTGCCTGCCATACTCTACTGTCTTAACGGGTAAGGTCACAAAGAGTTACTAGGGAATCTGGGAAATGTAGTCTTTAATTAGTAGGCCTATGTTCAGCTCTAGCTTACCAAATTTTATTACCCTAAAGCTAAAGGTGGGGTGGAGGGCTTGGCCGTCTCCATTGCTGTGCTTGCTCAGTAATTGTGAATATATAAGTGAATGAATGTTCCCTGTCTCAACCCTGTTATCCCTCACTTTATCATAGCATTTACCATAAGATTAAGTTCAGCCTTACTCATCTCAATTTCTGATGCTTATCCAGGGCTGGTATTGAATAGATGCCTAGAGGAGGTTAACAGGAAAGAACAGCAGCTGAATATCAAGGTTTTTCCTTCTGTCTTAGCCATGGGTAAGAGGGTCTTTTTGGCAAAAATTACATTCACAAGAACATTTGGCATAAATTCACATGCAAATGAAATGTCCTTGGAGGCAGTTTTTGCCAGGAATTGCCAGGTTTTGCCACTTCCTTTCAGGGTAGGTGAGTTGTGCAGTGTAGGAGAGCCTCGTGGGCACCTAATTTATTGAAGCTCAAGGCTTTGTGCTTTATGTCTCCTTCAAGGTCTCCCTTTGTTGAGAATCAAATGGCTCTGCTTGGAGACTTAGATGATATCTTTCCAGATTGTCCTATTGTGTAAAAATGTGTGGGCCTAATAACTTCCACATTAGGGAAAAATGGTTCTCTGGCTGTGTTTCTCCACTCAGAGGAGGGAGATGAAAGAGGCTTTGTGAGTTTGCTCCAAGACATTAGAGCTACCTTGGGGTTCTTGTGTCTACTGAAGACCAGCTCAGACATCCAGCCTTGTGAACTGAATAGATACTGGATTCCTGGACCTTCCATTATTGGACCAGCTGGACAACAGCCTGTAAGCCATTCTAATAAATCCTCGGTCTGTCTATCCATCCATCTGTCCATCTGTCCATCCTTCCTTCCTTCAATCCTTCCATCCATCCATCCATCCATCCATCCATCCATCCATCCATCCATCCATCTATCCATCCATCCTAGATTTTGGTATCAGAATAGTGTGCTATTACTTGATAGACCTGACCATGTTGTTTTTGGGAGGACTGTGGAAGGCCTTTGGAACTTTTAGCTAGAAAAGTCATTGAATATTGAGAGCACAGTGAACTGTTCTGTAGGAGCTTAGGAGATAAGAATGTTGAAAGAAGTACAGACAGTGGAGGCCTTGCCTGTGATGTTTCAGAAGGAAGCCAAGACTTTACTGGACCTTTTGTGTGAAGAATCTAAGGTGTCCAGTCAACTGGAGCTGAAGAATCAGCTGTGATTAACAAGAGACCAAAACCACTAACTTAGAGCCTTTGCTTTGCTGGGTCAATGGATGCTGGTCAACTGGGGAAGAATCAACTATGATTAAGAAGAGATCAGCATATTGAGATGAAGTCTTCTAAGAAGTGTTTCCTCAGGGTCAGCTCACAGAAGTTGTACTCCAGAGAGGGCAAGGCTGCTAAGGTTGTACCGAGCTTGTTAATATAAGAGTCACCCAGGTGGTACTGATTTTGAAGGGGTCATGGAGAGCAACTGAGGCTTGGCACTGTGTGTCAGGACTGGAGTCCCTGAAGGGAGACCAGGAGAGGCTATTTATGAAAGAGTTATCCAGTTGCTACAGGGGACCCCAGCAATTTTGGAGATGCAAGTACCATGGGATGACCATGAAGAATATCAGCAGTGGTGGCGTGGAGCCATCTGTAGCTCAGTAAACAAGCTGTGTGCGCTGCAGAGGGCAGGGCCAGAGAAGTGACCCAAGCTCCTTGGATGAGCGCAGAAGATTGTGAGTGAATCCCAGTGAATAATTGGACATTGAGTTATTTATACTTTTAGAGGTTGGTTTTGCTTTGTTCAGATTGTGACTGTGTCCTGGTTCTTGCCTCTTGAAGTAAGAATTTTTGTTTTTACAGGAGTCCACAGTTGAGAGACTTTGAATTTCAAAAGACTTAGGATTTTATAAAGTATTTTTAAAGTATTTTTAAAGGCTGTGGGACCTTTAAAATTTGGAATGTTTCTATTGTAATGTTGATATTAATGTGTGATGTTGAGGAAGAATAAGAAAGGGAAGGTTATGGATTAACAAAGATATGTTTGTGTATCAAGTTGACAAGTGGTCATTTTTGCTGGCTGGTTTTATGTCAACTTGACACAAACTAAAGTTGTCTGAAAGGAGGGAACCTCAATTGAGAAAATGCCTCCATAAGATCAGGCTGTAAGGCATTTTCTTAATTAGTGATTGATGGGGAGGGGCCAGCCCACTGTGGGTGAAGCCATCCCTGGGTTGGTAGTCCTGGGTTCTATAAGAGAGCAGGCTGAGCAAGCCATGAGGTACGAAAACCAATAAGCAGCACTCCTCCATAGCTTCTGCATTAGCTCCTGCCTCCAGGTTCCTACTGTACATGAGTTCCTGTCTTAATTTCCCTCAGTGCTGTTATGTTACCTGAAAGCTGTAAATCCTTCCCTCTCCAGGTTGCTTTTGTCATGGTGTTTCATCGCAGCAATAATAACCCTAACTAGGACACAGGACTCTGGCCTGGTACTTTCTTACCAGGTGGGTAGAATCCTTGCACTTGTGAGCCTGGACAGTACCTAGCACATCTCTTGTGACATCCTGTTTGCTCCCTGAGGCAATATCCTAATGTTACTGCTGGGGTTGTTTTTGCAAGACTTGATTGTGTTTCACCGTGCGACTGAAAGCCAGAGAGGCACAGGCAGTGCCAGTTTTATTCATTTATCCCCCACACCTCACCCAGGGTCAGGGATAGGCATTTGTCTGTCTCTTGAAGTTCAGGCAGTGAAGTAATAGATGCTCAGGAAAATGGTGCCACTCTCATGGAGTCTCTTGACAGTGCCCTCCAGCACTATAGAAGGTTCTTATAACTTGTACAGTTAAGGCAGGTTCAAAGATGACTTCTTAGGACTCAAGCCTAGCCTTTTGGTTTCTAAGCTAATTATTGTCTTAACATCTCACTGTTCAATCACTTTGGGGAGTATCTAGCTAGTGGATGGAGCATGATGTGACTTAGCCTTGTATTTGAAAGAGAAGACATAGTGGATCAGGCTGGGTGTAGATTTATAGTGGGGGCCCAGCTCCATCACTCATTGACTGTGTGGCTTTGGCTGAGGTGCTCAGCCATGCTGAGTCTTGGTTTCCTCATCTGTTGAATATTAGCTGAGAGTGACGATGGCTCCTCCCTCCTGTGTTTGTTGTGAGGAGTAAATGACTTAGTAGGGTCAGTGAGGTGGCTCACTGGATAAAGGTGATTGCCACCAAGCCTCGTGACCTGAGTATGATTCCTGGAACCACATAATAGAAGGAGAGAATCAACTCCTATGTGTGTGCACGTGTGTGTGTGCACGTGTGTGTGTGTGTGTGTGTGTGTGTGTGTGTGTGTGTGTGTTTCACTGTCTCTGTTTCTGTCTGTCAAACTTAAAAGTAAACAAATGTGCTAGTGGATTTGAAAAGCTGACCATGCTGGTGACCATGTAGGAGGATTAAATGAGTGGAAGGGTGCAAAGATGCAAGAGCAACAGAGAAGGAAGCACTGCTGAAATCTGTACTTAGAAATCAAAATCAGGGAGCTGGAGAGAGGCTCAGTGCTTAGAGAACTGGTTGCTCTTCCTGTGGACCTTGGTTCAATTCCCAGTACCCACATGGCATGCTCAAGCCAGTAAACTACACTCCTCCATGGCCTCTGCATTGGCGCCTGCCTCCAGGTTCCTACCATGCACTAGTTCCACTAGGGGTTCCAATTCCTTCACACAGGAATACATGCAAACAAAAGCAGCCGTGGGCATAGGAAATCTCAACATAGGAAATGCTGGCTCTTCAGCATTTCCTTCTCTGTGAGCTCTTGAGACTGAAATTCTTTCTCATTGAAATTGTTGCTTTACCAATGGGAAAGCAAGATGAATGAAAAACAATGGTGTCTTTGCTCAAGGTGGGGAAAGCCTGAACACAGGATGCCAGTCTGTGGACACCAAACTCCAGACCTTCTGCATACTCCTTTGTGGCCTTTCAGTTAATTATACACAACGCGAAGCGTTAGCAAGCCGTGTGTCTAACTAAATTACTGTGAGGCTGGTGTCTGACAAGCAATGTGGTCCCTCATTTCTGGCATGTGTCTTAAATATGGATTTGTGGACCTGTGCTTATTAATCTCTGCTTTTCTGTTCTTGGGAAGCTGGACTGACTGCTAAAATCACTTGTTATGGTGCAGAGAATTAGTATTGTCATCGCAGGCTTCCAAAAGCCTCCTGGTGCAGAGCCACAGGAACAGTGAGGAGTCTAGCTTTATTAGCCTGGGATGCTCAAGGTGCAGGGTGGAGAGTCCGCTCTTCAGGATCTCAGTATTGAATGCTCTGTTACAAGTTCTCAAATCTGATGCTCTAGACTAGAGCAATGAGTGAGACTGTGATTTGAAATAGATTGATTTTTGTCCCTCTGATAATTCATATGCTGCAGTCTGACATCAGTGTGACTGTGTTTGGAGATAAGGTTTTAAGGAGATGATTTAGTTTAACTCATCATGGGAGCAGGGAGGTCTTAAATTCACCACAGCTGGTGGCTTCATAAGAGAGAGAAACCAAAGGATGCAGAGAAGAGGCAGTTGAAGGCAGAGGGGTCTCAGGAGGAGTCCACTCTGTCTGTACCTAGCCTCCAGAGCCAAGAGGTTTGTTACAATAGTCCACACAGACTATTTTAGATCCAGTAATCCAGAGTTTTGAAAGAAGACAGTGGGTGGGTTTGGTTGATTGCTCATAGTGTGTAGAACCTTGCTCTAGAAGATTGTCAGCATTGAAGAAAATTGATCAATAGGTGTTTTTGTTTTCTTTTGTTTGTTGCAGGGTCTCAGTAAGTAGCCCAGGTGGGCCTTGAACTCATAGTCCTCCTGCCCAGCCTCCTGAGTGCTTGGATTATAAGTGTGTGCCACCATACCTAACAATGGAATTTTTGGCATCTGTTTTGAACCAGGTGCTGAGGAAAATAGGGTAAAGAACTGGGCCCTGCTCTTAAGGAAGGTGTATGCTGGGGCAAGATGGACAGTTAGCCAGTGCATAGCTATGCGGACAGCATAGCTAACTGCATCAGGAGCTAGTTGGTTTGAGCTGACCCTGTTGGGTGGTTGCTATAGGAGGTCTATCCTCCCAGGTAGGGATACATTAACATACTTTCAGCTTCAGTGTTTTCAACATGTGATGGGATTGTGAACTATAACCCTTCTAGAATGTTTTGAAGCAGCTACTGTATGCCAGGCACTTATTCCTTCCTAAGATTCCCTTTCAAGAATTCCATCTAGAAAACTAGACTGATATGAAGAACCCATGCAGGACAATTTTTTCCAAATGCTCAGATTCTTAATGTAACCAGGGCTATGTTGCATTTCTTTAAGATAAAAAGGCTACTGTAATTTTTGGCAATCTTGTACACATTAGCAATAACAGTGCATGCAAAGTCCCGTGGCAGCTATTCAGTATTTACAAGGGAGAACAGGAAAAGCAAAAGTTGTACTCTTCCCCGCATCTGTGCCTCTGCCATGTCAGAAGCAAAGAATCAGGACAGGAGCAGGACTGAATTCAGAATTCTCAGCTTGCTCAGAAGTGTGGCCACCCCCAAGAAGCCCAGGAAGCTTGTAGCAATGTGGGGCCACCCCTGCTTCTGCTAGGACACAGACTCTCCTCCCTCGGCCCATTATTTAATCTGCCATAGGAGTAAGTATAGCACAACAAAACAGCAAGACAGTTGCCCTGGGGCAGATGCAGAAAAACACGGACCCTCCCCAGCTTCACTGATTCTTGTGTGTGAAATGTGCCATTGGCTGGCAGGTTATCCCAATCTGCAGGTCTGCCCTAGTGGAAGAAAGGATGAGGACCATTCCAGCCCTTAGTTCTAGAAGCCCTTAGGGAATTCCCTAGAACGAGCATGTGTTAAGGTGTCACAAGGCGTCTATTTGCATATTGTCAACTGTTTTAATTATACAGAGAACCTCTGCTGAAGAGGAATGATTGGAAAGCCAATACGTGGTAATCAGGAAAGGTTTGCTTCATAAAAAATAGTTAAATACATTCTGGTAGCTTTTCTTTGAAGGTTAATTCTGATACTGACTGTTAAGAAAAAGCCTAATTAATAATAACAGGAAAACCCTGCATTTAAGTAACACCAAGGTTGTGACAGGCTCTTACAACACCAAGAATTCAGTGTGAAGGCTTAGACTTGATCTTCCAACCTGTGGCCCATTGTTCCCAGGTGCTGAAGCAGATAAAACACATTAATTAAATATTTGGAAGGAACCTCCTGGTTCTTCTTATTTATTATCTTATATGAGGTTGACATCTTGGCAGTTTCTGAGTACAAAAGGATTAGATTTACTTTTTTTTTTTTTAAAAATCAGCATGATTGTATTCTAATTTAATTTTTGTTATTTTTATGTTCTTTCTCGTCTGTATGAGTATAGGAGCAGTCAGGGTGGGCAAGCCTGGAAGAGTTGGGCAGGAGTAGTGAGTGAGGCTGGGGACCTTCTTGTCCAGGTCCACTCAGTAGTGTGTGGGCATCTCACTTGTTCCCTATGATTCCCAAGTGAATAGTGGGGAGGTGTGCTCCACACTCAGGCAAGGCATGTTTACCTGTAACTTTAGTACTCAGGATGCTGAGGCAGGAGGAACTAGATTCCATGGCCAATAGGGTGACATAATGAGATCCTTTTTCAGAAAAACAAAAAAACACCCAAATCAATCAGCTCTCCATCTGTTTGTCCATTTATCCATCCACATCCGTTGTCCCATCTGTTTGTCCCTCCCTTCTGCCCTCTCTCCCTTCCATATATATATATGCAAATGTGTGTTCTGGTGTATGTGGACAGAGGTCAATGTTGAGTATCTTTCTCAATCACTCTGTACCTTACTTTTTGATACACAATCTCTCACTGAACCTGAGCGTCACTGATTTTGCTGGGCTAGCTGGGCTCACAGGTGCTGGGGTTATAAGCCTGCCACTGTCTCACTTATGTGAGTACTGGGGATGGAGCTCAGGTCCTTGTGCCTGTGTGGCAATCACTTCAGTGACTGAGCCTCTTTATCTTCAAAATGCCTTCCTTTACCAAATGAGGCAGGGGGCTGGCTAGATTTGACCCAGGACCTGCTCAGTCCTCTGCAGTATCTTATGACTTGATGCCTTTCATTTTTCTTTCTTTCTGAAAATTTATTTCTTTTACATATATTTATAATTGGATGTGTGTCTGTCTGTCTGTCTCTCTCTGTGTCTCTGTGTCTGTGTTTGTCTTGTGCATGCATGTGTCTGTGTCTATGTGCATGTGTGTATGTGTGTGTCTGTGTGCATACTCGTGAATGCTATGATGTGAATGAGGAAGTCAAGGGACAGGAAGATGATTTGCAGAAATTGGTTCTCTGTGTTCCAGAGATGGAAGGCATTGACAGCAAGTGCCCTTACTCGCTGAGCCATTTGCTATTCATTGAAGCCTCTCTTGAATAACTGGTCAGTCCTATCCCCTGGGCATCCTCCAGGTCTGAGTACACTTCTGTCACAGCTCTGCTGATCCTTGCCTTTTCTTCCATGTGTATCTATCCCTCTTTAGGCTGGACTTCTTAACATTTCCAGAAACTTTTTACAATAACTGAAGCAAAAAGGTGGAGTTGATTGGCTCACATAACATACAATTTTGAGAGCTGGCTTAGCTGTAGCTCAGTGCTGAAATGGCGCATAGTCTGGATGCTAACCCTGATTCTCCCAACTTCCCTTTCTGGCTTCCTTCCTCTTGCAGGCTTCTCGTTCTGTGGCACTGGCAGCTCCAGGCTTCCCTCCTAGCAGCTCAGCATCTCCTTCAGAGGCCTGGAATGCAGTCTGTAATTCACCCTCCTTTTGCTATTATAGCAAAAATATCCAAGTCAGGCTAAGAAAATCTCTTTAGTACATGGTTTTGGTGCAGTTTCTGATGAGCATCCCTTCTGGCTACATCACCTGATGGTAGGTGACTCTGGCCGAAATTAAAAAAGAAAAAAAGGAACAAAGAGGCAAACTTACTTTCCTAACAGCTAGTTCTCACGAAGCTTGGGCTTGCTGAAAGCTACCTTAATGGCTCCTGAGGGTAGCTCCCCAGTGACACAAGCGCAAGCAGGCTTCACCTCTTAAAGGTTTTCACATGGCATCTATGCTGCCATATTTTCTTGGGTGACAACCACATCCATACCATGGTAGAGATGCAGAACCATGCTCCTGGGACTGGGTGGGGTCCAGGCAGACAACCCTGAGGCTGTGCACACTGACGTACATTCAGGTTCCTAGATCAGACTGGCCTGTGGGAATGTCTTACAGGGCTGTCTTGATTGTCTGAGGTGGAAGGCCTGCCCTGAATATGGAGAGCACCATTTCATGGACTGACCCCTCAGCTGTGGAGGGGTGAGGAGAGCTAGCCAAGCATGAGCAGGCAGAGTAGGTGTATTTTCTCTCCACTCTTGACTTTAGATGGGATATGGCCGGCCATCTCAGTCTCCTGCCTCAGTGACTCCTGATAATAAACCCTTTCCTCCCCAAAGTTGCTTTTGGGCAGGACGTCCAGCTCTACATGGCTGAGAGGCCTCTGGTCTTCTGGGTTTTCTTGTGGTAGTACCTTGCGTAATATATGCCTAAAGCAACCTGGGACTCAGTGGCAATATTTGGTCAAGATAATTTGGGCCCCACTTTGACCTGATCCCACTAATGGCTTTTGCAGTTGCCTCTTTCAGTGTCACATGAGTGGAGAGTGATTTGTGCTCCTCGCCCCAAGTCCTCTGCAGTAAACAGGAGCATGCGTAATTATCAGTGCCTACACATGTTGCATGCTGAATGCATCCTCTTGTTTGTGTTTTGGCCTCTGCTGGCTCATGGTACACTAGAAGCATGTGTTAAGTCTCTGAGGATGTGTTTGTACACATATGAAATGTCCCTTTGCTCTTTATCTAGTGGTGTTGGACTTTAAACATTTGTCTGAGCAATATGAGTGTGTGTGTGTGTGTGTGTGTGTGTATGTGTGTGTGCGTGCGCGCACATGAATGTATAAAGGGGTATTCATGTGTGTAACTGCAGGTATGTACATGCCACAGTACATAAATGGAAATCAGAGGGTCAGTGTCAGTCCTTGCCTTCTAGCTGTAGTTCACCCTGTGTACACCAGGGTAGCTGTCCATGTGCTTGTGAGGAGACCCCTGTCCCTGCACCTGTCCTTCTCCCACAGCACAGCTGGGATTACAGATGTTTGTGATACTCCACTTAGCTTTGTTTGAGTTCTGGGCATCACACCTTAGGTCTTCATGCTTGCATCCATACTGATTCTAGTTCCTCATTCTTCGTTTTGGCCCAAAGGCCTTTTCCCTCAGGGATCTAGATGTCTTACAGTTGTTTATCGTCCTCCTTGTTTGCAGCTGCGTGTGTTGGGCATAGTGCTGGGAGCTGGGGTGTGACGCCAGGCAGTGTTGTGGTGGACATGCTCTTTAGTGTTTTCACTTGTGAAATGCATGGCCGAAGGACTGTTGCAGAGATTTGTTTTGAGCATTTAATAACATGGCAGAGGCCTGGTTTCCCTGGTTACTGCAGAAAGTTCTGTAGTGTGCTATAATCCTGACTTGGTACCTGACACTGTTCAGGGAATGGTGGCCCCTTGTGGCCCAGGGCAGTAACTCATCGTCATTTACTTAGCTTTGGAAGGGCACAAGAGCAGCAAGTCTGTGAGGGTTGCTGGTGGGTACTGGGCTCACCACCGTATAGAATATGTGGAAGCCAAGTCTCAGAGTTTCAGTGGGTAGCTGAAGGAAGCATCCAGGCAGGTGGCAGAGCCTGGCAGCCTACCTCAAAACCTCGGAGTTTGCCCAGCACATAGTCCAGGAGTCTTAGAACCTGTTGCAAGCAACATCCTGGTAGCAGCACCTCACCCTCCAGAGAGTCACTGAAACTGTGTGGACCTGTTCTCTCTCTCAGGCAGTGTAGTCCAGCTGGCAGGCGAGGGTGGGCAGTGTCATATTCACATGGAAATGGTGTCTCCTCCCCTCACCACCCCAGTCCCTGGGGGCTAGAGTCCAATACAGAACACAGCTGTTACTTCACCCACGCTGGCCTTCTTTCCACACCACTGTGCTTCTGGGGCTTCTTCCTTGTCTGTGATTTCTATTTCCTGTGGACAGTCATGGGGAAATTCTAGAAACAGCAATTTCAATAAGAATTCTAAAGTAATCTTGGCAGAAACTCTCCCTCCTTAGAAATTAACCTTTATTATATTGTATATTTACAAAATAAAGAGAGGTATCCTGTGTTTCAGGTACCAAAGGAAAGTTGTAGAACACACCTCCCTTCCACCTTTATGGAGGGGGATTACTAGAAAGTACAGTGAAATATTAGCTACTTTTCTTCTTTTCCTCTCTGTCTGTCTCTGTCTTTCTGTCTGTCTTTCTCCTCTCCTCTCCTCTCCTCTCCTCTCCTCTCCTCTCCTCTCCTCTCCTCTCCTCTCCTCTCCTCTCCTCCCCTCCCCTCCCCTCCCCTCCCCTCCCCTCCCCTCCCCTCCCCTCCTTTTCCTTTCCTTTCCTTTGGTTTTTCAAGACAAGATTTCCCTGTGTAGCCCTGTCTGTGTTTTGCCCAGGACAGTGATAAGCACAGCTGCCAAACCAGACACATCCAGCTTTTGTGTATTTTCGTTGTTTCATGTGGCTTGATGTTCCTCTCCGTAGCTGGTGGGTTTATTTATGAAACATTGGGGTGGTTTAATTTTTGGATAACATCATAAGAGAAATGCTGGTTCATCTCTTAGCTCTGAGAACACTTCAGAAGCTGCCTCTCTGAAGCCACACACTCTAGGGGTATGGGTCTTAAGACAAGTGTAGTCTAATTTCTTCTTCTTGTTTCTTCTTTGTGCATGACTACTTAACAAACCATGACCAACAAAACCAATCAACAAACAGCAACAACAACTTGCCTCTCAGGGACCTAGCTTTTGTATACCCTCTGAAAAGTGTCCAGAATTCCAAACATCACACACAGAAACTATCTGCACCTGGCAAAATCATACCCCTGCTAGAGCATGAGGCAAATCACAGTCAGTTGCTGTGGACAATCTGAAGCAGCCCCACATCTATACCCCTGGGGTAAAAATGAAAACATATTCCTATATTTCTGTGTTAATCAAGAAAACAGAATTCCAAAACTGTCACTGAACTGGGTGGTACTTCCTGTGGTACATACTAGGGACCTGCCTCCAGAGAGGCTGTCCATCATCTTGTCATCTTAGGTGACTTAGGATAACATCTTTGAAGGCTTTAGACCTGCAAGGGGGTGATTCTGGTTCGTGTAATATCCCAAACATATCTAGCTCACCAGTGGAGAGAAAGCCTGGGATTTATAGGGTTACAACCTGCTCAAGCCTGTCCTGGTTGTTATTGGTAGGGTCAGTACTTGGACCCAGGCAGCTTGGGCCGGCTGCTTCTGCCTTTCCCTCTTGGCCTGTGACAGACATTCATAATGATAGTTTGTAGAACCTGTGTGTGCAACAGTGGGCTAACACCGGATGTCTTTAAGAAACCATTATCTAACAGAGAAACTTTGAGTGCCATTTTAGACAAGGAGAAAACCATAATATTTACATTTCTGAATAAAATCAAATTAGGCCATCTCTGCAGACCCAGAGGCAGTGCTTGCTCTCAGCGTAGCTAGCTGGAGTCAAAATTGCTTCAGCTTTCAGGGAGAAAGTTTTGGTGTGCAGCTTATTGTGACATGGGCAAAGCCAAGGTATTGAAAATAGAGCCTCTGCCCAGCCTCCTGACAGCACGGAGCCCAAAATAAATCTGACTGTAGAGCACTTCTTGGCAGGAATTAAAAAAGAAAAGAAAAAGCTCTTGTAGCAGGTGGCACAAAGACTTTCGCCACCTGCCCTGTATCTGTGAGGTTATTCGGGTTGGCTGGGCCTGCTGGCTTCCACTGGCACCTTTTGTATTGTCATAAAACTAATTCCTTAAAATCCTGTCCCCTCAGAGGACAGTAACAGGAATGACATGTTATCTTTGTCCAGCGTTGGCATTTAGCGTGGTGACACTTGCCCCTCTTTGCGTGCTCCTCAAAGACAGCAAGCATTATTTGTTCTCCCATCTTAGAGAAGGGCCAGGGGTGCTTTCCTGCCAGGCTGTGAGGATATCTGTGCTGCTTGAGGACAGCAGCCCGAGTCAACGCCACCTTTTTAACCACCTCAGCAGCAGGTGCTTAACTCCCTGCTCACAGAGGACACGCTGACTGTGTCATCTGTCCAGTGTCGTCCCCCTGATAACAGTGGAGCTGACATGCAAAGTGAGGTTTGTCATCTGTCCAGTGTCGTCCCCCTGATAACAGTGGAGCTGACATGCAAAGTGAGGTTTGTCATCTGTCCAGTGTCGTCCACCTGATAACAGTGGAGCTGACATGCAAAGTGAGGTTTGTCTTCTGTGTTTGTCACATTCACTTCACCCCAAAGTTGCTGCATGGAGGCTTGTTGTCTTTCTTTCTTTCTTTCTTTCTTTCTTTCTTTCTTTCTTTCTTTCTTTCTTTCTTTCTTTCTTTCTTTCTTTCTTTCTTCCTTCCTTCCTTCCTTCCTTCCTTCCTTCCTTCCTTCCTTCCTTTCTTTCTTTCTTTCTTTCTTTTTTTTTTTTGCCAGGGTTTCTCTGTATAGCCTTGGCTGTTCTAGAACTTGCTCCATAGACCAGGCTATCATTAAACTCAGAGATCCACCTGCCTCTGCCTCCCAAGTGCTGGGATTAAAGGCGTGTGCCACCACTGCCCAGCATTCATAGGGTCTTTGAAAACAGTTTGTAACCATGAGCTTTATCAAGGAATAGTACACGGTGTGTCTGTAAGGCACACAGCCTGATACTTAATATACATTGTACTGTAAGTTGGTAATTTTGTGGCCACATTGGGAAATTGGAGAGATTAGGTCAGTCATTCTCAGGCCAAGAAGATGGACAGCTCATCTGGTTCAGTACACTCCCCTAAGTGAGAACACCTGCCCTTCTAGTAAGGACCTTGGTTGAAATTGAGTATACCTTATGTCCTTCCTATTCTCTGCTCAGCCTGGGCTCAGCACCAAGGCATGAATAAGCAGAGACCCTCTCCAGCCTCATGCCATCTACACCACCTACCTGGATCTCCATTTCTTTTTGATATCTGAAACCAGAATGCTAAGCATTCTCTTTCCACAAGTTGCTTTAAAGACACATTTTATTGTGGCTCTGTGGCTAAATTTGCAAAGCAGCATATGTGTGTATTAATCTGTCAGTTCTGAGTCATGTGCTAGTTCTGTCCCCAGAATAGATACCTCAGGAGAGGGACATCTTTACAGCTTCCCCTGACCCCTGCTGACATGTTTGGTCTCCAGGTTGAATGGGTTTGGGGAGCAGATTGACCTGGCCATCAGTCTGGCTGGCTGTGTGGTTCTTCCTTTTGGGCCTCAGTTTCTTTGCTATGAAATGAGGAAGAGCTAGACTGTCCTGCTTCTCCGTGAGAGGATGAGGTGAGAGTCCTTGGCACAGCTGTTCTCCTGGTCAAGTACTAACCAGATCCAACTCTGCTTAGCATCTGATATCAGACATGACTGGCTGTGTTTGGCGGGCAGGGGCTAGGGTGTGGCCTAGTGGCAGAGTACCCCTAGCTTGTGTGAGACCCTGGGTTCCACTAAAACCAAGACAAAACCTAGAGTGCTGTCACTGTCAAGTGTGTCAGATCTTTTTACTGGCTGGCTTTGTACATCTTACTAGTGTGTGACATCCCACTGAAGAGCCTCATAGGGATATAGTTTCATAAATGATTTCTAGCCATGGCTGACTTTAATTTCTCAAATTAAATACTTAGTTCCTCTGCAAAGCACAGGGGTGTGTGTGTGTGTGTGTGTGTGTGTATGTGTGTGTGTGTAACAGACCTGGCCCTGACTTTGTAGAAACAAGTAAGTTAGTGAATATGAATTGGTTATCAATTTCTGCTGAAGACATCTGTCTAAAAATTAGTGCTTTCAGATAGTATCTTGCTATCTTACTGACTTGTGGCAGAATTGTCAAAGCAGCATATATGTGGATTGGTCTGAGTGTAGAGTCTAATGCTAGTCCTCTGTGGGCCACAGGATTTTGCTAGCTACTTTTTGGTTCCTTGACACAGGATGACTGACAACAGAGCTGACTCTGTTAGATTGGAAAAGTGGAGTGCTGTTGTGTGGAGAACACAGAGAACAAGCAAGTGTGAGAAGGAGGGCAATCCATCTCACAGTCTTTAAGCAGAAGCATCCCAGTGCCTTTGCCATTTCCTCCTGTGCTAGAAGCAATGGGAAAATGTCCTGCCCATACTCCATACTCATGAGGGCAGGGTGTGCACATCAGGAGGTTGGGGGGGGGTCACTGTGTTGTTTTAGCAGAGGCTTCCCTCACAGGCAGGGAGAACCTGCTCTGTGTCAACACAACCTAGTGATGGGAGAGTCTTCCTCAGCCAGGGTTTTCAGGGAGGTCCTGCTGCAGAGGACACTCAGAGAAGAAAGCAGATGGAATGGAACATGAAGGTGCAGAGTGAAGGAAAGAACAGAAGGATAACAGTGTGGACTTTAGCCAGGAAGGGTGACAAGGCTCAGCCTGCATGGGTGAGCCTGTGGTAATGAGGTTTGCTGCCTATTATGTGATAGGGTTGTCCTATGGAAGACTGAGTGCTGTTGTTGGGAGTGTTGCTCTGTTTCATTTGTTTTTCTGTAAGGTAGGTTCTTGCCATTTACCCAGGCTGGCCTTGAACCTGTAATCCCCCCTTCTTAGCTTCTGGCATGCTGGGATTACAGGTGTGTGCCACTGTGCTTCCCTTGGGGGTTTGCATTATGTGGAGCTGGAACTGGCCTTGCATTTGTCCAGTCACTGGGTGTCATGGAACTGGACTTTACATGAGCCATTTGTATTCAGTGTGAGGGACTGGCTGGTTTACAGTGAGATGAGAATTGGTAGATGGCAGGGAGCTTATAGGGTGAAGATCAGGGCAAGGTGTAAGATTGTGATAGAAGCCATTCTACAGCAGGAGTTGAAGGCAGGCCACTCATGTCCACTAGGAGGGGATGTGGAGAACTGTGGAGGAGAAGGCATTGAAAGTGACAGGTCATATTACTAAAATGCTGGGAACAGGTCCTCTGTGGTCAAAGCATGGAATCTTAACAAGACAGAACAGCAGGCCCCTTGTCTCCATTATAGAGAAAAGAGGTAGAAAGTGCCTTAGGCACATCAGGTCACCATCTGAGACCCTAGAATGTTGGTGGTACATCTCTCTGATTTAAGGGAAGTTCAGAAGGTTCATGACATGTTTGAAAGCTCCTGGTTGCCTCTGCTGAAAAGCATTTCATTGGCTTTAGAGCTAATCCTGCCTATGCCACATACTCAGAATGCCCAAGTGCCTGCTTGGTCGGCAGCTGCTCTGGTGTGCCTCTTCTTATGGCCACTGCTGTGTTTCTTCTCACCTACCCTCCCTTCTGTAGGCTGTGTTATAGCTACTGCCCCTATAAATTCATGTGCACAGTTACAGTCTCTTCTTTATGACTCCTGTCCCTCTCTAGCATAAACACCATCATCCTCTTTCGCAAAGTGGAACTTCAGGTCTGGGAAATTTAGCTGGCAGTCCTGGATCTCTAAGTTAGGAATGAGGTGGTGGGTCCCCCATGAGTCCTATTTGCTTTCAAGGCTTGTGTCTCTTCTTTTCCCACACACTTGCTTTTCTTTTCTTTTTAAAAAGTCTTAGGGTCTGAATGTGTCTCTGGTGTCCATTTTAAGATCCCCCAAAGAAGATTCTGTAGGTCAGTAGAAAGACTGCACAGTGGGCTTTATGCTTTGTGTGGCCGAGCATCCTGGAGACAGACAGGGTAAGAGCAGTGTCCCAGTCATTTTTCCATGTTGTGATCTTTTTATGCTACCTGCAGTGCCTGGCTCTCCGTTCCTTTTGTGAGTGAGTTCTGAGGACCGATGATGGTACCAGGCACTGCTTGAGTGTGCCACAGACGTGGTGTTGAACACAGCCGCAGCCTGGTCTGCACAAGACCCTGCCTCATGGGAGACATTCTTATAGAAAGAGCTACAGATAACGTGTGGCACAGCTGGTATTTCTCCTTTCGTTTTTTGAGAAAAGGATGCTTCTGGTGGGTGAAGACTATCCACTGGGTATAGATGATCACTGGGTATAAACTATCCACTGAGTGTAGCCTCTCCACTAGGTGTAGATCATCACTGGGTGTAGACTGCCCACTGGATGTAGATTATCACTGGGTGTAGATTGTGCACTGGGTGTAGATCATCACTGGGTGTAGACTCTCCACTGGGTGTAGACATCCAGTGGATGTAGAGTATCAATGTGTGTAGACCTTTCCCTGGGTGTAGTTTCCCTACTAGGTGTATGTTGTTACTGAATGTAGACCACCAACTGTGAAAGTAGCCTTGGAGTTCTGTTGACTGTCTGTGTTTAGCATTTAAACATACCTTTAGGTCAAGTCTGTTTCTGTTGTGTTGTAGTGCTCTAAATGTGAAACCTGTGAGAATGGAGCTTCAAAATGAGGCAGGCCAAAGCCTCATGCAATAGTCAACTTTATTCGGAACATCAGACAGTTTATACTCTGCTGATTAAGAAGAGTCCCCTGAATAAAGTGTCAGCCACAAGGACAAACCACATATGGCAAAACATGTTTTTTTCTGTCGAGGCATATGAATATAACAGCAGCCAGTTGTAATGAATAATCTGAAGCAAACTCACTCTTATCTGCTCTACTTGGGAAAGGAACAAAAGCATAAGCCAAGAACAATTCCTTGTTTTTGAAAAAAAAAAAAAACAAACTGAGGTCACAAGACTTGTCTTTTTTTTTTTTTTTGGCATTTTCTCACAAGCACTCAGGAATCTCCTCTCAGGACTCTATTCTTGGACCCTATTCTGTCATTCCCCCCCCCTTTTATTTTTTAATAGCAGGAGAACCAGAACTGTTTTGATTTGAGATGTTGTAGATGAATCTAATTGTCATTTGATACTTAAGTATCCTATAAGCAAGTAAATTATAATATTAGAACAGTGAAAGCATTGTGTGTAGTGCTTGGCCACCAAGAGCAGGGATCCAAACTATGCCCAGTACTATTGGTTACATTATTATACTGATCATAAAAAACCTAGAGAATGACTTGAAAAGAGACCTTTATGATTAGTAGCTCTGGTCTCTTGTAGAATGTAAACCCATGCCTTTCATAGGAATATAAATGTTATGATGTCCTATATAAATAGGAAGTGACTTAAATCCCAAGGAAAAACTAAACACAATCCTTTCTCTAGATGAATGAAACAGTCTCTTACAGTTCCACAGCCCATTCATAAACACAGAGTCATTATTAAAATAAGTTTTCCCTTGGTTTGTGGGGGCCTTAACATGACCCCAGGTGGGCAGTCTTGACCTCTGATGATATGCTTGTGTACTGGCTGGTTTGATGTGTCAACTTGACACAAGTTAGAGTCATCAGAGAGGGAGGAGGCTCAGTTAAGAAACTGCTCCCATGAGACCCAGCTGTAAGGCATTTCCTCAATTAGTGATCCATGGGGGAGAGTCCAGCTCATGGTGGATGATGCCATTTCCTGAGCTGGTGATCCTGGGTTCTATAAGAGAGCAGGCTGAACAACCCATGGGAAGCAAGCCAGTAAGCAGCGCCCCTCCATGGCCTCTGCATCAGCTCCTGCCTCCAGGTTCCAGTCCTGCTTGAGTTTCTGTCCTGACTTCCTCTAGTGATGGGCTATGATCTAGAATTATAATAATCTGAATAAACTCTTTCCTCCCCAACTTGGTTTTGGTCATGGTGCTTCGTCCCAGCAAAGGAAACCTAAGACAGCTCAATGTCTCCTTTTGCCCTTTATCTGGAGGTTTGTTATCTTTCTGGTGACTCCCACTGTCTCCTCATCCTCTGCCATTGTCCTTGATGGCCCTTGGCTGTAGGAGCCAGAAAAGAATCCATGGTGTTTCAGAGGATCCATCTGCAATGACAGATGCATACCCCTTCCCAGTTTTCTTCTGGAGAAGTAAAAGTAGGGTAGGTTCCTGCATCAGCTTGCTTATTTCCTTCTGTGATAGAACCAGGGAGGTTAGTGTGGGCACAAATCTGAAATTATCGCATGAAATAATCCTTCAGTATAAGCAGAATCTGAAATGATATTTAAGAGTCTATGAATTAACTATAATAGATGAATCAAAACAGCCAGTTCCACCTGTTGGGCTGAGAAAAAGGAAGTATTAATGGATTGAGTATCTGAACCATGAATCCCTTGTATACCATTAGTTTAGCCATCAATAAAATAAGTATCTGTCTGTAGAATGGGAGAAGGTTGGACAAATTTTATAGTGACAAATTCAGTTCATATGAGAAAATCCCATAGCTTTCCAGCTGGGTAATCATTTCCTATCTTTCTGAGTGACTGGCGCTGCCACCTGAGGCCATGGTGATATCTGTGGTCTGTGGTCTGGGCTGCCTTTTGCGACTTGTCTGGTTGTGTGGTCCTCCTGCAGGCAGAGGCTATGTTTGTGGTCTGTGCTGTTACCAGACCTATATGGAAGCTCATCATCCATGCTCTTGCTGACTGTAAAGAGCAAGGAAGTTACCTTTGCAATGACATCATAGTTGAGAAAGAGGGACATGGAAGGCTTCTGTGACAAACGCTACCTCCTGCCCACTGCCCCTAAAAGTAGCAGCCTAAACAGGAAGCCTTCAAATTTACATGACCATTAGTGACACCAACATGGTCCCAGGCAGTGGCACAGACCACTGATAGCCACATGGTAACACAGGCCATAGACCAGCATGGACCTCAACTCCAATAGAATCATAGACCCACACATGGCCCCTGGTGGCAACATGGACCATGGACCTCACCATGGTTTCTGGTAGAAATATAGAATATTGGCATCAACAGGGCCCTCTGCTGTAGCATGGGCCATTGGCAACAGCACAGGCCTCAGACATCAACATTCCTCTGGAGCAATATGGGCCACAAGTACCAACATGGTCCCTGGCAGAAGCCTGGTCCATGGACATCAACTCGGCCTCTGGCTAAAGCAGGGCCACAAACCCCAGCATGGCCCTTGGTGGCAGCACAGCCCACATGTGTCATCAACAGCATGCCTCCCAGCTGCAGCAGGCCCTTGGGCCCAGACATGTGCTATGGTAGCACATGGATCACAGACGTGGACAGGACTTTAGGCAGTAGCACAGACATGGACTCAGACATCAGCATGGTCTACCTCTCTCCAGCGCCTGTGCACCACTTCATTCCTCTGTCTTTCCTACCTCTCCACTGCAAATTTGTTTGTCATAGTGGTCTTAGAAACTGCAGTTACTCAATATATTTTTTGTCTAAACATCTTTACATGCAAATACCTATTGCCATGAGTATAGTTCAAGGTTTCTGGTTTCTGAAGCATCATGAATAACTGTCACTGAGATTTGTCCTGGCTTCCTGATGTTGCCCAGAGTCAGGGTGATCTTGCAGCTAGGCAGGGTGTCTGGGGACAGGATCCAAGTGAGCTGCAGAACACAACGATCCTCACCACTCTCGATGCTGACCACCCGAGCAACATGGGGCATGACTGTTGTCCTTGCAGCCTGTGGGCAGTGCCACGTCCCTGCACTCTTCTCCTCCCAGCACAGTGAGCAGTAGTGGCAGCTTCATGCTGCAGCAAGCCTGCAGGCTAAGGACCAGACATGCCATGTTCTTGCTGTGATGTGCTCCTGTATTGTTCCCATCCCTCCTCCACATCTGTAGCTTGCCGTTCTCTCAAGCTCATGGCTCTGTTCCACCTTATTTCTTTCCAATATCTTGAGTCCACTTTTTAAAGGCATCTTCCCATAGGATCTGCCTTTTTTTTCCCCCTGCTTGTTCCAGGGATACTGATGGCTCTATAGGACCTCCATGGTTCTCTCATGCTCCTCAAAGCTGCTCCTTGGTCCTGTGGCTGGGTGGCCAACCCCATTTTCAACCACAACCATGCTTCAGGTTTTCATCTTCAGTGACGATGATGTGCTCCCAGATCTCATTGTGCAGCACTGCCTCCTTGCAGTCCAGAGCTCGTGAATAGAATAGGTGTTGGAGTTGACTGCCATGACGTGCTGGATCTGAGCCCAGATGGGCACTGAGCTGATCAGGCTGCTGCACATGAACTCTTTTACAGTGTTCTCTGACTCTGCAGATAGAATCCATCTTCTACAGCATTGAGAGCTGAGGACAGAACAAAGGAGATCTCTGAGGGAATCAGCCCAGCTGGGTAGTGTTTTGTCTCTGGTAAAGTATGTAGTGGTAGGGTGGCCTTCTGTGAAGGAAGGTGCACATGCTGCTGAGGATGAGGGTAAAGGCCTGCTCAGTGCTTAAGTAGATAAAACTTTAGCCACGTTCTGCAAGCCTCATTGGTAGGAGTATCTCTGTTTTGCTGATGAAACAGAAGTGTCATGTCCTCACATAGACTGAAAGAACAATTGGTCTTGAGCACAGGACACAGTCTACACATGTCCCAGATTTGAAACCAGGCATTTGCACTTAAATTTCATGTTGGCTATTTGGAAAACCACCCCATTTTGCATTTCAAATGTGACGACCATGGAGCTTGAACTGAGAGTTGTAGCTATTGACTGCATTCAAGCTGTGAAAGGGAAAATTATGCTCTTGGTTCAAGACATGTTTATTTAGTGCTAATATAAACTCTATCATGTAACTGTGCACATGCTGCCAATAGTTAGATGTAGAAATCGAGGCAAACAGTGGTCACAGCATGTTACTGTCAGGTGGGGTCATCCAGCTCCCTGTCAAGCCTCAAAGCAGTGTCCCTTGCTGCTGACTACGCTTGAGTGTACTGTGTACCTCTGTTCCTGTGTATAGGTGTTTGTGCCCACAGATTACAACTTACACAAATAAACCTACCCTCTTCTCCTGCAGGTACGAGCCTTCCCCTTAGTGGCTCTGCTCACATGTGCATGAGTGCTGTTTGGTATGAAGAAGGGACTCTCAGGGGAGAAAAACAGTCTTGATGTTCATAAAAGTTAATGTTTTTTCATTTAGTATCTCTCATTTGAAACTTAGGCCTAATTTATTGAGCTGTTGTTGAAATATTCAGGAGGTCTGTGTGTATTCCTTCCAAAGAAATATGATTAAAAATGCACACCAGCCTTTCCCAACTTCTGGAAGACAGTCAAATATGACAAAGAGCCACATGATTTTAAAGTTTGCATCTTTTTATAAAGAGTCTGAGCTTTCCAGTGTCCTGCAAAATTAATGTGTAAGCAGTACTCGAGGGTGAAATATTTTCTAGAGATGTCCTAGAATTCAGGGGCATGTACACCTTATATAACACTCTGGAGCTGGTAACTCATTTCCTAGAATAATAATCAGTAGTCCTAGGTGGACCCCCATGTGGGCCTGGCTTCCATGAAGTCCTCTCTCACCTGACTTAAAACCTGATCAGCAGGCTGGAGCCCATACCTCATAGAATGAGACCAGATAGGAGGCACGCTGGGGAGTGGCCTGGGGTTAGAGCTATCTCTGTAGGACAGCTCTTGTCCTGCCCTCAAGCCTCAGCTTATTGACCCTTCCTCATACTAATTGAGTACCTCTCTTCAATGCTTCCAACCTCAGAGCTTCTGCTGTCCTCTTGGCCACACTGCATGCCAGCACTCTGAGTCAGGTTCTGATCCACTGATATGCAGAACCAGGCTTAGCATATATTGGCTTAGTAGATGTTTGTTGACTGAAGACCCATGAATTTATGGCTGAATAAGTGAATGAGAAGATATGAAGCAGCATGATACATTGGGCATTGCACTGCAAGGGAGTGGATGAGAAGAGGTTCTGGGTACTGCTGTGCATGTACTCCTAAGCCATTAGTTCTGGCTTTCTTATGCCTCTCTAAGCTTATCCCTACACCTGTTGGGTGGAGCTGAAAGCCAGAATGTAGATGCCCAAAGAGAGAACAATTTGGCTACTTCCTAAAGCCCAACCTGACATACAAGTCTCTCCTGTGCTTAAAACCTTTGAACAGTGTCAAATATGATGAAATGGCCTTGAAAGTGTGCTTCAGAGTGACAGTGGTGGGGGTGGGCTCACCCTTGGGTTGGAGAAGACTGGGGCTGAGCAGCTCTGGGCTCAGCAGCTGAGCCAGGTATACAGAGGGACACTATTAGTCTATCCACATTCAAACTGCAGAAATCCTTCAGTAGTTTCTTTTCAATTTCCTTGGGCTGTAGAGAAGCAATGAGGAGGCAAGGGGGAAGAGGGGGAAGATACATTCCAATTAGGGAAGGGTTGCGGCTGACCAGATGAGGGGCCTGCATCCCTGCTCCTTCATCTGTACATCTCCCCCACAGCCTTACCCAGCAAAACTCTACTCAAATTGCAGTTTATTTCCCTCCAAACTTTGTCCATCCACCCATCCATCCATCCACCCATCCACCCACCCATCCATCCATCCATCCATCCATCCATCCATCCATCCATCCTCTCCCTAATACCATTTCTGACCCCTAAGTAATAATAGCTGCTGGGTTGTAGCATTTGCTATATGTCAAAAATGGCAGGCTCCACAGAGGCTATTATGTGCATATAAGACACTGTCGCATGGCAGTCCCTGAGGCTTCAGACATTACACTGGATGCCACTAGTACTACTCCTGTTTTACAGGGCAGAGATATGAGGTCTGAAACCACATAGGGATTGCTACAGTAGTGGACACTAAGACCCATGTCCCACGAACCTTGCAAACAGGGATAGGACGCTGTGCTGGGTAGACAGTCATCATGCGTGCCAGTAGACAGTGTGCCTCCTGGCCTGTTGACAGTCCTGACAGAGCACAGAGGTTGCCCGGTCACATTGACCTTCCTTGTGATTGCTTCTTAGCGCCCCAAGCCCTTACAAAGTGTATTATTACTGGAACATTTTGGGGAGGGTCAGTAGAGGGGAAGGGAGAGCCCTTCTGTTAATTCAGCACACAGTTTACTTGGCTCCACACAATGGTGGTAATTAGAACCCATTACAAGCATAAAACCACATTCAGCCAGGCCTGTGAAAATGGGTCAAGAATTACTTTAAAAGCTATGTCTGGATTTTCCTTTCAAAAGCTCTGCCAGCCATTCTGGACTTGTTCACAAAGAGCTGCTATTGATTTCTAAGGATCCTGGTATGGTTGTCAGCTCTGCAGGACCTCACCTCCTTCCCAGCACAGAAAGCCTTTTCAAGCCTGAGGAGCAGGTGGATCAGGAGGAGGAAGGGGCGAAGGCAGGGCTTCCATCAATAACAGAAGCCCCCTGGGCATGTCTCAGCTAGGCCCAGTCCTTTAACTGGCTCATCCACTCAGCAACAGACAGGCCCACTCTGGCATTTAGCTCATTCTAAAGACTCCTTCACTCCATAAATACATATTGACCATCCTTCAGGCTCTGTTACAAGTACCATGCATCAGCTGGAGGCTCAGAGTTGGAGGGTGCTAAGGTGCTTGCCCAGGTTTAGTCTGGCTATGGGTCGAGGAGAGAAGCAGATCTGAGAGGGATAGAGGGCATTGGTCCTACAGAACCAGGGTATTGCTGGGTAACATTGGTGGATTTCTATTTGAAGAGTAGTGTTATGGTTTGTATATGGTCAGCCCAGGGAGTGGCACTATTAGAAGGTGTGGCCCTGCTAGAGTAGGTGTGGCCTTGTTGGAGTAGGTTTGTCACTGTGGGTATGAACTTTAAGACCCTACTCCTAGTTGCCTAGAAGCCAATATTCTGCTAGCAGCCTTCAGATGAAGATGTAGAGTTCTCAGCTCCTCCTGCACCATGCCTGCCTGGTGCTGCAATGCTCCTACCTTGATGATAATGGACTGAACCT
Source organism: Tokudaia tokunoshimensis (assembly GCA_036184795.1). NCBI lineage: Eukaryota > Metazoa > Chordata > Mammalia > Rodentia > Muridae > Tokudaia > Tokudaia tokunoshimensis. The sequence goes on from BTHU01000010.1 coordinate 102,242,970, forward strand.
CTAAACCTGTAAGCTAGCCCCAAGTAAATGTTGTTCTTATAAGAGTTACCTTGGTCATGGCATCTGTTCACAGCAGTAAAACCCTAACTTAAGACAGAAGTTGGTACCAGAAGTGGGGTATTGCTATGATAGGCCTGACCATGCTTTTGTTTAGAAGATGTGGGTTTAGGGACTTTGGATTTGGAAATCAGTGGGATGCTTTAAATGGGGCTTAATGGGATATCCTAGTAGGAATATGGAAGATTTTGTTGCTGGGAGTAATTTGAACTGTGCTGACCTGGCCCAAGAGGTTTCTGAGGAAAAAGAATTTCAGTACATGGAGTAATAGCTGTTTTTATGGTAATTTGGTAAAGAATATAGCTACTTTTTGCCCTTGTCTGAAGAGTCTGCCTGAGGCTAAGGTGAAGAAACTCAGATTAATTGCATTGACAAAGAAAGTCTCAGAAATGCCCATCATTGATTTTGTTCTCTGATTAAGTTGCATGGAGAGCATTTTAAACAAGTTTAGCAAGCTGAGAAAGGAAAAATATAAAATATGTGGTTCGAGTATCAAAGGGGCACCAGGATGTGAAATGGAGCTGAAGCCTATTTTCTAGGAGATAGCAGATTAAGGGAGTGGGACTTTGGGGCAAGTCCCACTAAATTTAGATCTAGGCATGGTGGTACATACCTTTAATCCCAGGAGATAAGCCAAACAGATCTCTGAGTTAAAGACAAGTCTGGGACAAAGCAGGTTCTAGGAAAAGAAAAGCTTAAATCCAGGCATGGGGGTACGCGACTTTAATCCCAGCGTTACAGGAGACAGAGCCATGCAGATCTCTGAGTGCAAGGTCAATCTACAGAGCAAGTTCCAGGAAAGCCAAGCTTAGGCAGAAAGGGAGTCAGAAAACAGAAAGCTGGTAATAGAATAAAGAGTGGGGCATGTTCCAGACCCAGAAAGCAGCAGAACACAGCAGCTTCAGCCATGTGGCTCTGGCTTTAGAGTGAAAAATAGAAGGGACTACTGGGACAATTGATGCTGATTAGTTGGAGTTAAGAAGTTAGGGGTGATTAAGAAGAGACCATCCATCACTGAGGTGAAATCTTCTGGGAAGTGTCTTCTGAGAACACAAAGAAGCTGTGTTCCATATATGGCCAAGGTTGTACCTCATGTTACAGCTGTACTTGGTAATATATGAGTCATTCAGGTGGTGCTGGTTTTGAAGGAATGAAGGAATCATGAAGAGCAGCTGAAGCTTGGCACTATGAGAGGCCATGGAAGGCCATTGGTAAAAGTGCAGCCTCAATTGCAGTTGACAGCCCAGGACTGAAGGGGTCATGCAAAGGGTTTGAGGCATGCCACTATGAAGAGAGCCTATGAGAGGCTATTATTGGTAAAGCCTAGTTACTGAACACCCTGGTGTATTGGAGATGCCAGTACCATGGAATGATCCCCAAGAACAGTAGCCAAAGTGGAGTGGGTCAACCTGAGCTTAGAGTGTGTCAGAGGGCAGAGCTGGAGAAGTGACGCCAGTCCTTTGGAGAAGCCTGGAAGATCATGTGTGGATCCCAGACATTGAAACAAGAAGTAGTAATATTGAAATTGCCTTGGAGACCCCAAGATGTTCGAGATGCCAGAGCCATGGGATACCTAGCTAGGAAAGCTGCTAACAGGGAGTGGAACCAGCCCAGGAGAAAGAAGTTTGTTGTAGTCAACAAAGATGAAAAAGGAGTTGGATATCTGAAGACCACCATGGAATCAGACATGGAGATGCAGTGTTTGGAATTTGTCTAGCCGATTTCCAGTCTTGCTTTGGGGTTACAGTTAAGTGATCAGATGAATCTCAGAAGAGACTTTGAACTTTGGACTTTTAACATTGTTGAAACTGCTATAGACTCTGGGGACCTTTGAAGTTGGACTAAATGTATTTTTGCATTATGCTATGTTTAGTTATGGCCCCCGTAGACTCATGTTTGAACAAGCCCATGGGGGCCAGGGAGTGGAATGTTATGGTTTGTAAATGCTAAGCCCAGGGAGTGGCACTATTATAAGGTGTGGCCCTGCTGGAGTAGGTGTGTCACTGTGGGTGTGGGCTTTAAGACCCTACTCCTAGCTGCCTAGAAGACAATATTCTGCAAGCAGCCTTCAGATGAAGATGTAGAGTTCTCAGCTCCTCCTGCACCATGCCTGCCTGGTGCTGCCATGCTCCTACCTTGATGATAATGAACTGAACCTCTGAACCTGTAAGCCAGCCCCAATTAAATGTTGTTCTTATAAAAGTTACCTTGGTCATTATGTCTGTTCACAGTAGTAAAACCCTAACTAAAACAGGTAGCAATAGACAGCATTTATAAAATAACCCCAACTGTAGCTTTCTGAAAGATTAACTGATTAACACCTTTCAAGCCTTCTGAAACTTGTGTTGTTATTTTTCCTGTTTTATAAACAAGACTGAACCCCAATAAGAAGAGAGTAAGCTGTCCAAGGTCATAGAAAGTGAGGGAAGAGGACAGGGTGGGCCTAGTTGGCGCTGTGGAATGGTTGTGTTCTGAGTTGACCTGGCAGTCTGAGATGATGGTCCTTTGCCTTCTGCAGACCCATGCAGCTGCATGGAGCCTCCTTCATTCTCTTGAGGCAAAAGGCCCTGAGCGCAGCACAAGGCTGTAGCTCCTGGCTGTTTTGATTTTCTTTCGCTTGATCAGTTGCACAGAAACCATGAGGAAAGTATCAGTCTTACCTGCTATTTTGATATTGTTTCTGGATGCTTGGATTTTGCACACTACCAGGCACAGGTATCCTCTGGACTGAAAGAGAGGCTGCTTTTTATGAGGCTTGTTTGTGGATTTCCTGTAAGGCTGCACCATGAAGAGTGAAGGTCAACACTGGGGACCTTGTGGCAGCAGTTCAGACAGGTAGTGACATTAACACCTGTGTCTTAGAGGTCTTTGTCTGTCAAGTAAACCATAAAGCTCAAACCAGGCCCCTCCCACTTCAGTTGGGGTATAAGGAGGGATAAATCTGTATTTCTCAGAATGGAACCTACCTTGTAACCATGATCAATTTGGTCATGGGCTATTAGTCTATACCATGAAAGACAAACCTGCATTCCATACCACAAAAGGGGTTAGCGTCTTACCATACTTCAACTATTTATGCAGCTATTACTGCAAAGGCTACCAAGGCATGGGTTCAAATCTCTGCTCTGCCTTGTCTGACCCTGACACTGAGGTGTGTCACCTTGCAGTGGTCTTTTTTTGTAAGGAATGATTGCTTACCTTATAGGAAGGGGCACTATATGCCTAAAGCCTCTTAGAATCTGGAATACAGATCTGCTGGGGCAGTTGGCACTGGCTAGGTTTATTTTAACTAGGCTGGCACCATGTGCTATTCACAAAGAACTCCAGTTTTCCCAACAGCTACTGCAGACAAGACCAGAAGATACAACATGTGAAGTTCACCTCAGATGGATCCTGAGGCGTCTGAGATGTGTTCCTTGTTGTCACTAGAAGAGCTTCAGTTGCTACTGAAATTTGGGGCTTGTCTTGATCTTAAGAAGTGTCTATTTTGCTACTTGGAGGGGAAGGCATTTACTTGAATGTGATGAGACAGAGAACATCGTGGTATGAAAGGGAACACCAGAGGCTTTTCTTATATTCATAATCCTTTGTGGTTTGTCAGGTAATTATGGTGCCTCTGGGATCCTCACAGATTTAAGCTCCCTCATAGCCCTGTTGTATTTGAAGATCATTGTCCTTGATGTTCCAACTTGAAGGGAATACTCAGCTTTCTGGCAGCTCTGAAAGTGGCATCTTCCAGGCTCTCCCCTTTCCTCCAAAATACAGTCACAATTCATCTGGCCAAGAATCCAAGGAGTCAGTTATGTCTCCTGCACTCCCATGCTCCAGCACTTATGTATGGCCTTGCCAACAGGCACTTAAGAACATGACAGGCTCACTGTGAGGGATAGTGAACCTCCAGACTGCAGTTCCAGTTCCTTCTGTGGCACTTTCCATTTGACTTCACTGACCCCTTCTCCATGTTTTTTGACTTACTATACAGAAGGATCTCATGTACTGGGCATTTACCTTGCCTCAAAACTGCTGCCATACCTGTGAACAGGTGTCTTCTCATGTAAGCACTGTGGGCCAATTAGGAGATAGTCTGAGTTTCCATTTTGTGATGATTAGCCTTGGGTGCGTAGACCATTCTCTTTGTCTGTGGGGGTGGCTTCCTATGGAGCAGAGGACTGCCAGGGTCCCAAGTGTGTGTGTGTGTGTGTGTGTGTGAGAGAGAGAGAGAGAGAGAGAGAAAGAGAAAGAGAAAGAGAAAGAACAAACATGGATTTTATCCTGTTAGTAGACACATTGTGGGTATCAAGTAGCAGGTAAGCGTTGTGATGGGCTATTAGTCTGAGCAAAGCAGGTGGGAGGGTGTCTGCTCTCCTAAATCCAGTCTTGCAGTTCCATTGTGCTGTGGTAGATACGGTGCTGTCTGCTAGCCACACTTTCAGGACATGGCGACTTCATGGGCTGCTTTTAGTTCTGTGACAGTGGAATCTGTTTGTGATTTACATTCCTTTTCTGAGATTCTCCAAGTCCTCAGAAGTTGCTTCTAGTTTGGAAATATTTAATTGAGAGTCAGAAAGTTCATGTGGTCTAGGTAAGGTGTAAGCTGTTCATCTGACTGGTTATGTGTAAGAATATGTTCTATAAAGACTTCCAAGTGAGACAGAAAGCTTGCCTTCAGATTAGCCTTATAACAATGCATATCATAGCTTGATGGTGAAATTATTCTAATCCAAGTTTTCTCTCTTCAGTTCCATTGGCTTCTCACCTTGCCATTCCCCAGTGAAGACCAAGCTTTGTCTGATACAGACCACTGCTGTGGTTGTAAAAGGGAGCCAGGGTTTGTCAGCTCACAGTACACACTTGAGCCCTGTGTGCTTTGATGTTGGAAGCATTTATGGAAAATTGTTGCAGCTCTCTGACTTCCGCAGCACCCTAGGAAATCACAGTGGCACCTGTCTGAGGCTTGCATTCGTGGGTGTGTCTTAGCAAGTCCATCAGCAGAGGTGCAGCAGCTGTGGACTTCCTGCAAAGCCCCAGGAGGTCATATGACTTGCATGTGAACAGTCTACAGGCATTATTGTGATATTGTGTGTGCTTCACATGAGAGTGACTTCAGCTTTTGTGAAGAATGAGGCAAGTGGGGAAATTACTTTCTGTAAGAAAAGAGATGCTGAGAGACTCGCTGACTTCTTTGCTCACTGCATTGTTTGCAGGCATCCTTGGTGCCATTTGCATTTTGTATTTCATATTCGTGGTGAGGTTGGCATGTTGGGGACATTGGATACACATTGGATTCACAGAGCAAGCAGATGGAAGCATCAGTGAGCAGAATGTATTCTCTGTTCTATGTACAGAAGAGTCAAAGAGTAAATACATAAAATACTAAAAACCCCATCATGAAAGTGTTTCCTTCTGCACATTTTGTCTTTGTAATAAAAAGGGGGAGCTACCCTTTCTTCCTTGATGTGAAATTCATGCCATCACTTCAGTGCGCCCATGCCTTATGTCCCTCCTCTAATAGTATGCATATTTTATGTATCATGTTAAATACCTGTGACAAATAAATAGTCTGGCATCTTTATGTGCATCCTAACACGTAGTAAATGCTGTGTGAATCCAGGTATGGAAGGAGTCTGTTAGGAGGTAGCAGTCAGACCAAGTGAGGCTGCTTTGCACAGGGGCCTTCCTGAAGGGTTCAGGGACAGTGTTTTAGAACACCCTCTCATGGTTCACCGAATTGCATACTTGAGTGGTCTTGCATTGGCTACAAACCACCTTATAGCAGCTCTATCTTTGTTTCTTTGGAAACCAGCCAAACATGTTGAATAATTGAGTTTGGAAGCTTCTGCGGCTCACCGCAAGCTTGACCAACTGCATGTGGAATTGGTGCAGTTTCAGAGAACCCAGCCAGGGCTCTCATCTGCCCTCCAGCAACTAATTACATAGCCTGGCACAGGCTCTTGAAGCTCCTGAGTTCAGAGTACTGTTTATGGAAGGCGAGATCAATCCATATGCCCCTCAGAGCTTTCATATGAAGCTGCCTGAGAGCATGTGGAAGATTTATTGTGATGCAGACGGCGTCAATGGTGACTGGAGCAGTGGGGTGGCATTTGCTGAGGTGTGGGCTGCCCCATCTGGGAAGAAGCTTGCTGAGGTGTGTGCTGCCATGGTTAGGAAGGAGCTCATGTCTGTTTTCTCACTTGAACCAAGGGACTCAGTGAATGGAATTGCATTTATTCCCGTTGCACCACTAGCTGGGGCATCATCACCACCATTGACTAACTTATGTTTGCACTGCTAAGCATTGAACCCAGGGTCTCATGCACGACAGGCAGTCACGCTACCGCTGAGCTATGTGCACCTCCAGCCCCAGCAGGAACTTTCTCAGTGAGCATAACTTAGACTATCAAACAAGATGACCCTTACACAAGTGTGGCTAAGGTCTGAAATGATCCAACGCTGTCATCTTCTGACTATAAACGACCAGACTCGCCCAACTCAGGGAAGGCTGCGTGCTGCCACTGCTGTGTTCACAAAGCCATCGGCCCTGGCAGGAGAGAGACTGCCAGGAGCAGGGGCTCAGTATGGGTAGGGCCACTCCTGAGGCTGATGATGTCCTGCTTGACTTTCCAGGTGGCCGAGATGCATGGGGAGCTGATTGAGTTCAACGAGCGTCTACACAGGGCCCTGGTGGCCAAGGAAGCCCTGGTGTCACAAATGAGGCAGGAGCTGATTGACCTCCGAGGCCCGGTGAGTGCTCCCCACTAGCAAGCAGGTCTGAGTCCTGCCACTTCACTCTGCCTGCCCTCCCTGCGGCTCCACCAGGCTTCTGTCACCCAGAGGCCCACTTCTGAGTTAGTTCATTCCTGCTGGTGTGGGTGGCCTAGGAAGGTGCAGGAACCAGACAAGCACACACCCTTGTTGCACCGTGCAGACTGTATCATTAGAGAGTCATGCAGTTGTATGTGCAGTCATACGGGCACATTCCATGTTCCTTCCACATTGCTGTGCTCTCTGCTGACTTAGAGTCTTCCTCTGTGTGTCTGTGCTCTGCTGCATTGACAGAGTTCCACAGTGAGGAAACAGGCTTGGGTTTGTGTTCTTGTCCCATGTGCTCTGCTGGTATGGATCTTTTCATTGCTCAGTTTTGGTTCTTTTGTTCATATTTGGTTTGGTGAGGAGCATCTGTGTAGGATGTGTCACAGGGCTTTTCATGCAGGCTATTAACATTTTTGCTGGTGCAATTGTTTGTTATTGTGGGGCTGACCTGTGAATTCTGGGATCCCTGCTTTTTTTTTTAACTAGAGGGTACTAATTCCATCTCCCCAGACACCCCTGCTTAAGAACTGCCTGATGATTTCCTTGGCTCAGTCATTCTGTATTTGATGAAACAACCTGTGATCAGTCATGTCCTTCAGACATTTGCCTTTTCCCAACCTTTAACATTTTGAGCTGTGACGCTGTCGGGTTGGAGGCTGGTCCTCCATATTTTATTCCCCACCCTGTCAACCCCTATCCACTCTTCGACTGTTCCACATCCCATACCTCCTCCCCTCCCCCTGTCTCCACATAAATGTCCCTCGCATGCCCATCATAGCTTCATCTTCATAAAACACTTCCTATGCAAAACACCAAGTTCCAAAGGTTGGCAGGGACATAGTGTGCACGCTCAACTCCCCATTGCCAAGCTCAGCTCTCACCGGCCATCGCCAGTTCTATTTCAACATACCACTTCCTGTTATTTCATATTTCAACATAACCTTCCATATTATTTGAGTCAAATACTAAGTAGTATTTTATCTCTGGCCATCCTGTTGTATATGCCTAAAATAAGAAAATGTTATTCTAGCTTGTTTGCAGTATTTGGTTGATGTCTCTGGAGGCCTGCACTTTTCTGAGGGGAGGCGGAGGTGGGGTGGGTCTGGGGCACAGGGGAGGTACAGGGGAGAGACTTGGGGAGGGGATGGAGGGGAAACTGCAGTCGGAATGTAATGTATAAGAGACAAATTTAAAAGAAAGGGGAAAACCTTTTTTTTATATAAATATATTTTTACTATTTTTGTACACTCCATATTTTATTCCCCACCCTGCTAACCCCTATCCACCCTTAGACTGTTCCACATCCCATACCTACTCCCCACCCCCCTGTCTCCACGTGGATGTCCCTACCCCCCACCCCACCTGACCTTTAAACTCCCTGGGACCTCCAGTCTCTTGAAGGTTAGGTGCATCATCTCTGAATGAACACAGATTCGGCAGTCCTCTATTGTATATGTGTGCTAGGAGCCTCATATCAGCTGGTATATGCTGCCAGTTTGGTGGTCCAGTGTGTGAGAGATCCCGGGGGTCCAGATTAACTGAGACTGCTGGTCCTCCTATAGGGTCGCCTTCAGCTTCATTCAGTCTTCCCTAGTTCAACAGCAGGGGTCAGCTGCTTCTGTCCATTGGTTGAGTGCAAATACCTGCATCTGACTCTTTTAGCTGCTTGTTGGGTTGTCCGGAATGCTGTCATGCTAGGTCCCTTTTTGTGAGTGCCCCATAGCCTCAGTAATAGTGTCAGGCCTTAGGACCTCCCCTTGCGCTGAATCCCACTTTGGGCCTTTCACTGGACCTTTTATTCCTTGGCTCCTCTCCATTTCCATCCCTGTAATTCTTTCAGAGAGGCACAATTATGGGTCAGAGTTATAACTTTGGGATGGCCCCCCTCCCTCATTTGATGCCCTGTCTTCCTGCTGGAGGTGGGCTCTATAAGTTCCTTCTCCCTACTGTTAGGCATTTCATCTAAGGTCCTTCCCTTTGAGTCCTGTGAGTCTCTCACCTCCCAGGTCTCTGGTACATTCTGGAGGGTCCCCCCCAACCTCCTACCTCCCTAGGTTCAACAAGCTGAAGTGTCCAATTGAGGACACCTCAGTTCTACTTGGGAGGAAGAAGAAAGCAATCACAAGTGAGGAGGGAAGGAGGAACCTGGGAGGGAAAGTAGCTTGGGCTGGGGAGGGGGGGGGAGAGTGGGGAGAGGGGAACCTGATCTGACATTGGGGGAGGGAAAAGGACTGAAGCCCTGAGGGCCAGCAGAAAGAAGGGAAAACCCTTTTAAAAATAAGAAACTCTAAATGCTATGCCATCCCCACCTCTTATGTCCACTAAGCCTTCACAGCAGCAAGCATCAGTATTCAAATGTCCAACTCTCCCATTTTTAAATAGTTTCCTAAAATCTGGGATCCACATGAGGCTCATGTGTTATAATTCATTGATTGTCTCTTAGGTTTTTCCCTCAAATTTAAAAATGAAGGTAAAAGTACCTCCCTCATCTCAACCATTTTAGCAGACAGCTCCGCCATGTGTTTTCCTGTGTTTCCCACCATGCCATGCTTCTCTGGAGACTGACCGACTCTCCACTTGCAATAAAACACTAATCTGTTTCTTCTTCCCTCAGCCTTTGCTGTCCACCATCCTGCCTTTGGGAATCTGGCTTTTTTCTTACATTTTGTCTGTTGGGTCCTCCCTCCCTCCCCATCCCTCCCTCCCTCCCCCTCCCCCCCCTTTTACTCGCTCGCTCGCTTGCAGTTGATAAACTGGATTGTTTCAGCCTTGGAGTTTCACGCTGGTTTCCCTGGTGGCATCGCTGTGGCTCACCCCTCCTGTTTTCATTTTCCTTAAGCTGATATTTGAGTCTAGGTGTGTGGGATTGGTTTCGTTTCACTGATGGTGTGATTCAGGTTGGATTGTTTCCTGTCAGCTGTCCCACAAACTCTGCTGTCTCTCTCTTCATGATGACAGCACCCATCTCTTGTCACCCCCAGGCCGGTTGTTTTGTGTCTCTGTCAGGTCAGTGGCTCCTCTTCTCGATTCTTCTGTGGAGCTGTGAATAAGAAAGGGCAGTGGGTTGGTGAGGCTAGATGTCCAGATGTTGGCCACCGTCTCCCATGAATAGAGCAGTCCTCCTGATGCTCCTGTTTCCGTGTCTAGCTCTGAGTGTTCCAGCTTTCAGGGATGGCTGAAGAGGGGGCCCATGAGCAGACAGGAAGTGAGCAGTGGCCCATTTCTTAGAATATTCTCAGTTTGAACTTAGACCGTGTCCTTGTGTGTCCTTTATGCTGAAAGAGTAGATGACTAGTGTCACCGTGGATACTTACAGAGAGCTACTTTCACACTTCATTCTTGTTGTGACGGATGAAGACCGTACAGATTATAACGCTGATCTGAGGAGCTGGCAGTAACTGATTTGCTTGTTACTTACTGCCTGCCTTAGGGTTTCCATTGCTGTGACAAGACGCCCTGGTCAAAGCAACTCTTATAAAGGACATTTAATTGAGGCTGGCTTACAGTTTCAGAGGTTCAGTTGATTATCATCAAAGTGGGAGCATGGCAGCATCCAGGCAGACATGGTGCAGGCAGAGCCGAGAGTCTTACAATTTGACCTGAAGGCCACCAGAAGACTGGCTTCTTCAGGCAGCCAGGAGGGCCCTTCCACACTGGATGGGCACCAGGACCCCTCAAATCCCACCTACACAATTACGCACTTCCTCTAACAAGGCCACACCTCCTAATAGTGCCACTTCACCACACTGCCCAAGTGTGATGAACTGCCTTAAGTATGAATGTGCCATTTCTTTTCCACCGTACCTAACAGTGCTACCAGTTGTGACCTTCATACAACAGAAGACAAGGGAGGCTTACAGTGAGAAGGGGCAGAGTTCCATCTGATCTTGGAGACTAGATTTTATTTAACATTTAAAAATGCCAACCTTTTGGACTCTTTAAAAAAAAACCTTTATTTTACAATATGAGTTACTTTTCTCCTTACTTTGATAAAATACCTGAATGGGCTAAGGAGATGGCTCAGTGCTTAAGAGCACTTGTTGCTCTTGCAGAGGACTCAGATTTTGTTCCTAAAATCCACATAGTGGTTTACAAACACCCATAGCTCCAGTTCTGGGGACTCTGGTGCCTTTCGACCTTTGAGGGCAACAAACATGCTCATAGTATACATGCATGCATATAGGCAAAACACTCATACATGTGCATGAGAATAACAAACATGCTCATAGTGTACACACATGCATATAGGCAAAACACTCATACATGTGCATGAGAATAACAAACATGCTCATAGTGTACACACATGCATATAGGCAAAACACTCATACATGTGCATGAGAATAACAAACATGCTCATAGTGTACATGCATGCATATAGGCAAAACGCTCATATGTGTGAATGAGAATAACAAATCTAAAATAACCTTGATGAAGTAGCTGAGAGGAGGAAAGATTTTTTTTTTTTGTTGTGTGCCTCACAGTTAAAGGGGTATGGTCCATCATGGCGGCACAGGAGAGGCTTATGGCTGAGGTAGTATGAGCTTGAGGCGGCTGGTTACATGGCATGGGCAGTCAGGAAGGAGAGAGACTGAGCTATAAAAAACCCCAAGCTCCTTCTCCCACCCAGTGACCCACTCTGTCCTGCTAGACTCCATAGGTGACAGCTTCTCCAGATAGCCAGGGGCCAAATGCTTGCACTTGTGGGCCTGTGAGGCCATTTCACAGTCAGACCATAACTCTTGCAAACTAAAGCATCACGATGCTTCACCCCAACGCCTTCAGTCCACACACTTCAGTTCCTGCTCTGGCCCAGTAGTCTCCGATGAGCCACATCCTGGGCACAGCACTCTGGGTGGTATAGACACTCACAGACTCAGGTGAGGCTCAAAGGTACCACTGTGTGCCCAGCACCTTGCTGACCTTCCTTCCATCTGGCAGTGTACACTCAAAGGTTCGTTGTTGCTGCTGCTGTTGCTGTTGCTTATTTAGTTTTTATTTTAAAAGTTTATAAGCTTCTGTAATTGTTTTTATCACACTGGTTGTTTTGCCTTGGAGTTAGAAGGGGCTCTTTGGAAGCATCAACTTAGAGAAGGCAGATGTTCCTGATAGCAGAAGAGTGATTCCTACGTGTGAGGAAGACTCTGATGGGAAATATGTATTAGGTAAAAGGCAGCACAGTAAGTTGTGTTTGCTTCAGGACCTCCCAGAGCGCTCCCCACAAACCTGGCCACACACAATGTTCCCAGAAGTTCCTTCTTCAGGGACAGGGTTTCTAGGATGGAATTCACAACTCTTTTCTGGGAAAGGCAGTGGAAAAACTCTGACAGTTCCTCATGCTGCAAGTTCCTGATACATTCCCTACAGGCTCATCAGAGGCTGCTGTGCCTCAGGAGTATGGCCTGGCCACTGAGTTGTGGGGCCCAAGGAAAAGAGACCTCATGTGTGACCCCAGGTCATTGGGGTAAGATAAGGTGGGCATTCATTGCCAGGCCCTCCTGCCTCAGTCTCTGTAGTCTGCCTGCAGTGTTTGTCCAAACACTGATTCCTAAACCCCTGGGCCTCCGTTGGCCAGTGAACAGTTCACCACGCTCATTCTGCTTCTCTCCTGCTCTCCCTCCCTTCTGCTCTTCTCCCCTCCCCTCCCCTCCCATTCTCTCCCTTCCTTTCTCCTCCTCATTGCTTCTAAGTCTGTGTGCTTCTCTCTCCCTGTTTCTTTCCCTACCCATGTCTGTCCCTCTTCTCTGTTGCCATTTCTCTGTCTCTGTCTTCATCTTCCTGTGTGTGTCTTTCTATGTTCATCTCTCTTTGGCTCTGCCATCTGTCTATCTCTCTCCCCTTTGCATGAGTCCCCTATGCTCCTTACCTGTCCCTTCCTTTCTGTCCTCCTCCTCATTGACTCCTGCTTAATACACTTTCACAAGGTGCTGTGGCACAGCAGTAATTTCTGTTTAACTGAAAACCCCATATGTCCTTCCTTTTCTTGAGATTTATTTCTGTGGTGTGTGTGTGCTTGTATGTGGTGTGTGTGTATGTGTATGTGGAGTGTTTGTATGTGTGTGTATGGTAGCAGGGTGTGTGTATTTGTGGTATGTGGGGGGTGTGTGTGTGTGTGTGCATGTGTTGGCGGGGTGTGCCAGTAAAGAGGGTATGGTTTCCTTTCCTTAGCTTTTGTTAAACCCTCTGTGGATGCTCCCATGCCCATCCCTGTGACTAGCTGGGGCCCTTACCTAAGTATTCGTGACCCTTTGTGTGGCAGTTATTGTTATTCTGACTCATCCCTTCATGTATGCATCTCCTTTTCCCCTGTGAACTGAGAGCTTTTGTGTGACAAGCACTATGTCTTCATGAGCATCTTCTCAGAACCTGGAGCATGTATCATGTGGATGTGACCACACAGCTATGGTAGCTATGGTAACATCACTAACCAGGGCCTACCATTATCCTGAAAAGTGACTTCCTGTCGTGCCACATCACAGACTTTGATAATCTCTACTGTGAGCAGCCCCAAGTTTGCACAGGACATTCCCTCCACTGTTGAGATGTCTATATGATTCAAGAGAAAGATGATTAAAATTCAGAGATGAGGGAGACGGTGGACCCATCCCACAGTTTGTAATAAGGTTCATTTCAAAATGGGCCCATTTCCACTCCTTTAAAATCTTCAGAGGGACTGACTATTAGGGTCGATGCTGCTTAGGGACAGAAGCTTAATAAGAAATTCACTCTTTGGCTTGGTGGCAGTTGGCACATCTCTAATGATACAGTGCCAACTTGTCTGCTGCTGTCCCTCGAAGCTCTGAACAGCACATCTAGGTTATAAGAGGCTTTTGAATTCTGTGCTTGGGCATGTGTGTTTTAGCCATCTGCTGCCGTGCAGATTATTCTGAACAATGCTGTTAAGAACGGCTTCTAAAAGTGTATTCCACATAGAAGCTTAACACAGAAACATTAGTTTTCGGCCCAAAATCATCTTGAAAAATACTTGCAGGACCCTCTCTAAACTTCTCTATTTGAGGGGGAAAAGCCCCTTCTTAGGTTTAGCCTTGTTTTTCTGTTGATGGGCAGCTGCCCTTGTGCTGCCATGACTTGTGGAATGCATACCAGCACACCCTCCATTCTGGCTCAGCCCTTCCTTCCCTGAAGCCTGTGTCAAACTCTCACTTCTGCCGTGTGCTTATCAAGCATGGGGGGCTGGTTGTTGCTGAGTGGTGGCAGGTGTGTGGGTCCTGGCCACTTTAGATTGTGTGTATAGAACCTTGGAAATGTATTTCCATTGTGATCAGAGTCATGTGTCTACTGGCAAGGTGTGCATCATCACAGAGCTGTGCCAACTCTGTGCTCAGTAATGACCTCAGCCGAGGCTGAAGGGTGGAATTCTTGCCCTAGTTTATGCTTCAGTCAGTTGCTCACAGTTTCAAGGGGCTGCTTTGCATGGAGTGAGGGGTTAACTCCAGAACATTTATTGTCTGATGTGATTGTCTGCTCTGACTGTGCTGTTGTTTGGCATGGACACCAAGATGCTATTATCACCCAGAGCTGGAATGGAACACTCTCAGACACTAACAAATAAAATAAAATATGCCAGCCAAGCACTGGAAAGCTATCTTCTTGTTCAGGGATTTTGACAAACTTAGAAAGATCCCAGCTTGCCTTATTTTTATTCTTTTTTTTTTCATGATTAAGTGGCATTCTTTATTTCTACTGGTGAGGAATATCACTGTTGTTGCCAGCATGAGTATGATGCCTAAGCACAAGTTGCCACACCCATCCTGTAAGAGCCAAGCTTGCAGCCAGTGCTTGCTGCCCATGCCCTGTAGGGTACAGGTATTTTCTTACTGGGGTATATGTATGCCTCTGTGTGTTTGTGTGTGTGGGTGGGGGGCTCACATGCATGCATGCATTTGTGTGGCAGGATTGAACAGTGGAAGGGAAGCATTCTCACTGAGCTGTATTCGCAACCCTCTGTTTACTTCTCATTCTGAGACAGGGTCTCACAACATTACTTAGCTTGCCTTGAGCTTGCTTTGAAGCCCAGGCTAGCGTTGAACTCGTGCTCACCTAGTCTTAGCCTCCTAAGTAAGTGGAGTTATAGGTTTGGCCAGAAAGCCTGGGTTTATTGTCTTTTCTTAGCTTAAGACTTTATTAAAAAGCACTTATGAAGACTTAAAGATGGAAAATTATAGTCACAAAGAGTGTGATCATGGTACTTATACTCCATAATTTTTTTCTGGAGACTTGATTAATTTTGAAATGTGAGATGTTTGGAGTTGTGATGTGCCATGCACGTTTCTGTACAGAAAGTAGCTGTGGGAAGCCGTATGTTAGATTTGTTCAAGCTAAGCCAAGGCAGGACTGGCTGACTCTTGGCACGCTTGCATGGCTTACCACCTGCTCTTGCCATTCCTGTTTGCAAAGCTTTACTTTTCAACCCTTGTGTCTTTTAAAACACTTTCAAATTTTTCCAAATAGCACAATATAAAAAAAAAACATATTCTGAAAGAGTTTTAATAATTCGGAGGGCAGAATATAGGTTCAGGTCTTCCAGTATCCTTGCTGTGGAAACTTCAGTACACATCCTTCTGGATGTTTTTCATGGATATACATTGCATAGACTTAAATGTATATGCATATAAGATACGCTTGCCTATTTTTAACATCTGTGGGAAAATTATGCTGTTAGGTTGTTCTGAGACTTTCCTGTCTCCATTCATTACTGTGTGCTAGCTGCTTCATCTCTGTGCTTCCTGAACATCCTTGAAGGTCTAAGCCCACCCTCTGAAACAGACCTCAGTGACTAGAACTGCCTTGTTTGGCTTTGTTCCAACATGACTTCTTAAAATCATTAGTCTTATCATGAAATCTTTTGGCTTCCCTGGGAGATAAAGAAACCCTTAAAAGTGGGATGGTGCCCACACCCTGCCTACAATAAAGGACAGTGTCTACTAGGCATGTTTGTGCTCCATGCCATATTCCAAGTACTGTAATGTATTAGCAATCCTGTGAGACAGACAGGAAGGCTCAGGTGAGTTAGGTGCCCATGACTACCAAGTGAGGGAACCAACAGGTCTCTTGGTATTCCAGAGCTGCCCTCATCTTTAGATAAAAGAAATTCTACCCACCAGGGAGAGTGATGTGAGGTTTAAGTTTATAGAGTGTGCCTTCAGATCAGCCATGTGGGAGGTCACAGCCCTGCGTGCATACCCATGCTCTCACGGTGCACACTCCTCGTGACACTTATCGTCACTCAGCACAGAATTGGTTGTCTCTTCCCCATTCGTTTCTTCTCTACTTGGCTGAGCTCCCAACACCTGCTATGGATTATTAAATATTTATTGAACAAGTGACTATTAGTTTCTACTTCTTACCAAGCATCCTTACTCTGGATGCCCAGATCACGCTCACTGAATTTGACTGACACTTAGAATTCCAGCCCAGCTCTGTGTACCAGTCTCAAGCTGGCCATGTTGCTCTTGTCGTAATTTTTTTGTTTTTACATTGCTGTCAAGTGTAAGGAGCTATGGCAGCAAGTATCGCCCACCCCTGATATCTTTGATACCTAAATTGAAACCATTTCTAATTTGGTAAGAAGTTATCCATCAGTCACAGAAGAACTTGAACGTTTTGTAGTGACTTTCAGAAAACCCAGAGCTCAGTAGAGGAGCCTGTGGAGGAGGAAGGCATGGAGAATGGAAACGGCTCAGCCTTTGATCTTCACATCAAGAGCACATACCAAGGGTGCCCTGAAAGCTACAGGTTAGCTGGCATGATGAAGGACTCTGAGGCATGCCATCTGATGTCAAGAGTTTCTCTCTTCTATCCTGGGTAGCATGGCTGGATACAGGATCCATGATTTACTTTCCTCAGACTCAGTTTTTACATCTACAAATGGGGTCTAATGTGTTAGTCAGGGAAGACTGTGTTGTGCTATAGTAGCAAATAAACCCAATATGTCACAATGGGAAACCGCTGTTTCTGTCTCCATCATGTTCCTTGTCCTTCGTGGGTAGCAGGGACTGTGCTCCATGGTTTCCATACTCCTTGACCCAGACCTAGACTAGCACGAGAAATAAGAGATACTGTCTCTCAAAACTTCCACCCAGAAATGGAATGTATCATTAATAAAGCAAGCCCTCTGAAGTCTGAGAAGGGAAGCAGAATTACTAAGGAGTATCTCAAGGGCTCCAGGGGTAGTGTGTACCTCCTGAGGGTGTGACTGGAGAATCCAGTTAGATGGCACGCTAAGTGCTTGTTTCTTAGGCACTGGGTCATGGTACTGGTGTCAGCAGGAATGATGCATAGTATGGAATTAAGGCTTGTTTCGTTTTGTTGATCTGCTTGTGCTGTACACTTGAGCTATGTCTTTCAGTTACCTGCATAGTAGGTCCTGGGCTGGAAGAGTCCGATGTGGTCTGTGTCTTGAAAGAGTGCTCCCCTTGGAAGGAGGGTCGAGTGGTTTCCTTTGGGTTTTTGTTTTCAGGCCTTGGCCTTGCTGTGAAAACTTACAGACTGACATAAAATAGGCTGTAAGCTGGGAGGGATCTCTGGATCTGTGGTGTCCATATCACTTAGAATGCCCCCAGTGGAAGGCCAAGAGAAAGCAGCCTAGGCAGGCCTCAGCAAAGCCAGTCACGGAGCTTTAGATAAGTACATACTGTGGAGTCTATGTCATGAAATAGTTCATCTGTTCTTCTTTCTGTCCTCACTGTCCCTTGCCACAACTGTCTTATCCTTCTCCAGGAATAGCCCAGTGTATCATTGAGAGAAAGAGTGAATCTCAGCCCCAGCATCGTGGACAGCCCTGGGACCACTATGGCAGAGTTGGCTTAGCTCACTGTACCACCTAGAACTAATCTGTATGGCCAGATCAGACTGCACTGGTTAGCTTGAGTTATTTGGTGTCCATCCATGGGTTAAACCAGTCAGTGGGATGATGTCCCAGGAAACAAATGGATGCCAAGCAGCAGGCAACCATAGTCTGCCCTTTTTCTGCATCTTCCTCTCAGGAAATATGGGAGCTCTGAATAGCAGAATGACTGTGACTGCTATTGCTCAGTCTGCTAGACGAGAATAGAGACAGGTGGTTGTCTAGCAGAGTTCCTTTTTGCTGCTTTGACTTGTCTCAAAAAACACCTTGTAAAACAATCACCACCTTCAAAAGAGGGGTGTGTCACACCTGGAGAGGTGTAATTATCAAGGGGCTGCTAAACATCACCATGCAGCCATCTTTAGCAGTTTGTTGACAAAAGAGATAAAAAATTAGGTCTGTTTCTTCCTGGAAGGGACATTATTTGTTACATCTGTAAAAATCATTTTTGCATATAAGGTCACATTGACAAGTTTTGAGTTTTCTGATGTAGAGGTATTCTTTTAGTGGTAATATTCAACCCTCTGTAGCTACTATTCCAGAAAAAAAGAACCCATTGAGAATACATGTGTAAATAAAAAATGTGTGTGTATATAAAATGTGTGTGTAAGTATATACATACATACATATATATACACACACATGTATGTATGTATGAATGTATGTATGTACTCATCTTCTCAAAACAAACCACCAGAATTAAGTTAGAGATCTTCTTGGCCACCATTCTTGTTTCCATGCAGAATACCTGTCCCAGTGAGCTTTGTGCTTCTTCTAGGCCTTACACTAAAGACAGAAGGATGCTTGTGATTGTGGAGCATTGTCCTGCTGGCAGATGCCACTGTGTGTCTTGGTGTCTACGTGAGCATCAGGTGTGTGGTTCCATGGTCTTCTTCTTCCCTTGGGATGTTCAGACGCTGCTGCACACCAGTCAGGGAATGATAGAGCTGAGCAGAGCCAAGTTCAGGCACCAATGCGCACTGGGTGGGGAAGGATGAAGCAAAATCCAAAATAGGCAAGTCAGCAGGATCCTGGTCCAGCAGTGAATGCCAGGGAGGGAGGGTCTTCTCTGAAGATGTCAGTGCCACAGCTCTCTTAGACGATATGCATTGAAACAACTTGTGCACATACGCTTTCTTTGGAGTGAATCAAGGGCTATATACATGGTGGGAAATATTTAAAATGAACCCACCAACTCTCTGCGCTCCTGCTTCTGTCAACCCACCAGCAGTTCCCTCTCTGCCATCATCGGTCCCACATTCCAGTAACCACATAAAGCAAAACTCTTGAACCTTATAATTAACCAACCAGATTTATGTATTGATAAAATCACAAGTTACAAGATGCCAATACAATAATTTCAGAACTAATTGATAATGATGAAAGCTTGATCCCAATTATTCTAACTTTATGATATCATAACTACTTGTGGCTGGTTAAATCCATACTGGTTCATGTCTGCCTCCAATTTTGCCGCCACCTTCTCTCTCCTGAGATGCTGTCTCTGCAACTCTTAGCTCTGCCTCCCTTTGCCCTGTTCAATCACAGGCCTCCAGCTGTCCTAATATAATTGGACAGGGAAAATCCTGCAAAAAAAAAAATATATATATATATGTATATACACACACATATATATATCCTGCAACATATACATATATATATAATATATATTATATATATATGAATATGAACCTTGGAGAGTGGGAAGGAGTTGTTAGGGTGAAGTTTCATTGGCTGGGGCACCTCATTTGCATGGAGAGGCATTACAAGAAGTTGAATCTGGCTTGTGTGAGGCTGTCCTTCCTGACAGGATCTAATTCCAACTTGGAACTGGATATAAATTTTTGGGATACATGCCAATAACAGGGGAGTATGTGGGTTTGTGATATTATGGCTGACTCTCAAAACATGTGACTGATCCCAAGGCCAGACCTCTGGGTCTGCATCCTTGATGCTGCAGGTGACTATCCACCCCTGAGTGGTAATAACTAGAAAGATCAGTGCCAGCTGCTTGCTGAGACCAGCTCTGCCCTGCTTTCAGTGGGCAGTTCTCATGCCCTGTACTAGCTCTGCCCAGCTCTGAGTGGGCAGTTCTCCTAGTGCCCCACACCAGCTCTGCCCTGCTCTCAGTGGGCAGTTCTCATGCCCTGTACTAGCTCTGCCCTGCTCTCAGTAGGCAGTTCTCCTAGTGCCCCACCCCAGCTCTCCAAGGCTCCTTTCGTCCCTCTGCTTCCCAGGAGGAAAGGTTGTAACTTGTGCAAAGTAGCAAGCTGAGTCTTAACTGGTCTTCATAAAAGCAAAACCAAAGCCAAACTTATTTAGATAAAGAAAGAAATCCAAACAGATTATCCCAGAGAGCTAATACATACCACAAATATTGTTGAATTTAGAAAAAAAACCCACAAGAGCGTTATTGATTAACCACCTCAAAAATACTTTTTCTCTTCCTTTTTCTCAGGCTTGTTCTCTGTTAGACAATATTAACACAGTTCAGCTATTCCTCTAGCCCAAGTGAATAAAACTTTTCAAATACTTTGTTTGAAAAAAATTGTTATTTAAAAGATTTTTTCCATCAAATACTGGTATATTCACCACTAAAGTTGTATCTCTTAATATCTTCCTGTACCTGCTTTGTCACTTGTCTCTCCATCATCCATCAATTACCCATCCATCATCCATTATCCACCTACCCACCCACCCACTGTTCATCCATCCGTCTCTGTTGTCCATCTACTACCCACTGTTTGTCCATCTGTCACTTATTACTCATCCATCCACCCATCCATCCCTTATGTATCTGTTTCCCATTAACCATCCATCCACCTTCATTTGTGTTTTTGTTATTAGTTTTTAAATTTGTAGACATCACCTCACATTTCTTCCTAAGGTTCATGTTGAACTCTAGCTCATCCCAGAATGCCTTTCCCTGCTCCTTTCTGGTCTCTCCATCCTCCCCACCCAGAGGCATTTATTTTTTATTCTATTTTTTTATGCATATAAAATTGCGTGATTATTATACTTACATTGAGAAAGTTAACAACTTGCATTACACATAACAAAAATGTGACGGTTCCAAGTTTTACAGAATGGAAAGCTTTTTTTTTCCTTCTGATCTTTGTGTCCAATGAGTGTCCTTGCTTCCAAAATGCTCATTCCAAATGCACAGGTACAGAAAGCTTACACCTTCTTCATAAAAAGACAGTGGCTTCCCTGCAACCTGTTTTGTGTCAGGGCTTGACTTTGATATTCTGTTTTAGGCCATTCCTCATTAGTGGAGAAGGAGGGTTGCAGTTTTCCTGGGAGCTGTGTGGTCTCACTCTGTGTTTATATAACTATTCATGACTTCCTCCCGGACCCGTGTTACTGTGAGTGGTGCTGTAGTATGTCCTTGTATATTTGGCTTCATGCAAAAGTTGTCTGAGCAGCCTAATTGCACAGGAAGAAGCTGGTGCCCACTCTAAGTAAACTGGATCATTTACATATGCATGCTCCTTCCTTCCCTTCCTTTCCCTTCCCTTCCCTTCCCTTCCCTTCCCTTCCCTTCCCTTCCCTTCCCTTCCCTTCCCTTCCCTTCCCTTCCTTCCCTTCCTCCCTTCCTCCCTCCCTCCCTCCTTTCCTCCTTTCCTTCCTTTCTTCCTTCCTTCCTTCCTTCCTTTCCCTCCTCCAGCCATCCATTCATCCGTCTTTCCATTTGCATGTCTACTCCTTGTCCATTCAGTGCAAACATTCATCGAGAAATCTCATACATGCCTAATGCCATCTTGGGGGTCTGAGAATGTTGCTTTTGAAACTGTCATAATCTTAGGAGGGAAAGTGACCCATCAAAAATAAATAAAAACTTCCGCCGAAGCTTTTGTGGGGCTGCACAGAGGATAAAATAAAAAGACACTTAGATGCCACCTCTTCCTTGAGTATTTTTTAAAACCACGAGTATCTGTAATTGTCTATTTACAAACCAGGTAAATTAACAAACAGGCAAGAGCAGAGCCCTGCATGTGGTCCAGCCTCTCTGAGTCCTCCTCATGGTGGTGAGAGTGCAGGCCAACATCATGGTCCCTTCTGCAGCTGTGTCTGCCTGCCTGGCTGCCCCAGCCAGGAGATAATAACTGTGCCCTGTCACATTTGGTTCCTTAGTCTAAAATGAAGCAAGAAAGCAGAGTGTCAGTGGGTTGAAAAATGGTTCTCATTTTTGGCTGAGAAGAAAAAAAAAGAGAGCTAATTGCTTAAGGGAGATTATTTGAAAACTGATGTATAAGAGAATGACTGCACATAGAGCACTGTACCAATTCATGGCTGGGACAAATGTTCATTGTGGCTGTCACGTTTTCTTCTTGCCTTTTCTTTTGAGCAGTGAATCTGAGAACTTTGAAACTGAAAGACAAATAAAACTAGTTTTCTTTGGTTCTTTATTATCCCCAAGCTAACTTATCCTAATCACATACGAAGAATTTTGAATTGCTGCATAGCAGCTTAAAAATTGATTGACATTTCAGAGTGGAAATATAGTTTATATTCTGATTCATTCATTTAGTCAGTACCTGTGGTGTGCCAGGTGCTAGACCAGGCTGGTGGGTGTCATGTGAACTGGTTGATGTGGCGAGCAGGGAAATACAGACTGCTCTCTGAGCTCACCGAGGGGAAGAGTGATGACACTCTGGGACAGGTGGATGGCAGAGGGTGGGGTGGAGCTCTGTCACAACCAAAGCTCTGTGTCAGCCTCTAGGCTCCTGAGGGGCAGAGTGTGAGCAGTGAGGATTGTGTTGTAGAGGCAGCAAACCTTTGTGGTATTCTTTGTGCCTATTCTAGAGCCAGGTGCCTGAGCTCAGACCCTGCTGCTGGCACGTATGACTTGTCTCATTTCCTTGGACAGTTTTTATGGGCTTGTGTTACTATATGTAGAAGGTAATTGCTTAAAAAAGCATAACCGGGACTGGAGAGATGGCTCGGGGGTTAAGGGCACTGACTGCTATTCCAGAGGACTAGGGTTCAAATCCCAGCACCTATAGGGCAGCTTACACCTGTCTGTAACTCCAAGATCTGGTACTCCACTTACACATAATACAGGCAAAACACCAAATGCACATAAAATAAAGGTTAGAATAAAAAGAGTGTCACCAAAACTGGGCATGGTGCAAATGCCTGTAATCCCAGCACTTAGGAGTCTTAGACAGGAGGATTCCAAGTTGAAGGACTCATTTTCTCTGATTAAAGAATTAAAAACAGGCAAAATTTAAATTTTATTGGAAATCTTGGGGAGCCATGGGAGAACTACCACACGATACTAGGAAAATTGGGATTCTTTCTTGGGGTTCTTAGCCTCATAAAAGAATTTAAGAGTGGAGTCAAAAGGAAGCTCAAGGACAATCTATTTGAGTTTAAAAGAAAACAACAATAACAAAACCAAAACCCTAGGGCAGGCCAGCTGTATATCTTGAAGCTGCCCAGAGTGTGGGGTCCCTGCTCGCTCCACTGCATGCAGAGAAATGATCGGTGTAAGAGCCAAGAAAGAGACCCACTGGGCTCAGAATGACTTATTCATCCAGGCTGCTCCAAACTTCTGCAGTCTGACCCTGGGCACTTGACTTTTTTATACATTTAAATGTAGCACAAAAAAGGTTTCCTCATCACAATGATCACAATAAGGCTTAGGGCATATCTATATGGAAATTCCTTGGCCAAAAGCATGTCTTTTGCAAGGTACCTGTGATCTCTTCCACAAGAATGGGTTCTATTGACTGAGAAGCAATGTTTAGGAGTCTGGGGGATTAGGGTGAGGCCTGGCTCCACAGATAGCAAAGGTTATTAACATATCCATTCCCAGTCCTCTGGATGGAAACAGGCATGCATATTCCTTCCCTGAAAGAGAAAAACCTACACATTTAACATTCTGGTTTCTATATTGCTATCTATGAACATATGGACCCCATAGAAGAAGAATGGAGAAGAGAAAAAGGTGGCATAGAGGTCAGGCGTGTGGTCCCAAACATGGAGGTCAGTCATGTGGCTACAGGCATGGAGGTTGGGCATGTGGCTACAGGCATGGAGGTCAGGCATGTGGCTGCAGGCATGGAGGTCAGGCATGTGGCTGCAGGCATGGAGGTCAGGCATGTGGCAGCTTGCCACATGGAGGGAGCTTTTGAGAATGAGTAAGGAAGGCCAAAGTATAAGGAATTGCCTGGACTTAGGCTCTGACAGCATCAGAAAGAGACAGAGCCTAAGGAGAAACAGAGAGAGAGGTCTCTGCAAGTCAGAATTCTAAGCAGTGTGCAAACCCTACTGAACCCCATGGCAACTTTTAGGGACTGCACCAGGGACAGAAGTGATCTCACAGTGAACCAGGTCCTTGACCTGCTCAACTGGATTAACTTTGAGGAAGGAGACAAGGGCTGTCTCCACCTAGAGGTGAATTCTGTTTTGTACTAGTGTCTGGTGCTCAGTTCTCATGAGAAGAGTTGAATGCATGGAATCGCTGGCGCTCCTGAGCAGGTGGGCCTGGGCTGTGCTCCTGACACCTGTGCTTCTTCTTGTTTGATCATGTGAGTCCTCGCGACTTCTCTGTGGACAGAGATGACACCATGGCCCATGGCTGCTGGCCAGAGGCGTCTGGGGTGGGCTGTGTGAACCAGGAGCTTTGGATGAAATGCTGATTCCTTGTTATTTGTCCGTTATGGGTTTGCTTTTTTATTTTGAGGCAGGATCTGTCTCACTCAGTTGCCTGGGCTGAGCTTGAACTGTATAGCAGTACTCAACTGAGTACCTAAATTGATCCTGGTGGCAGTCAGGAGGCGGTGGCATGTTCCCCGATATCTACCCAAATGTTCTGGGTTCCCAAATGAACTGAATGAAACACACACACACACACACACACACACACACACACACACACACACAGCTCAATGACTGGGACACTTCCTAACCTCCACATGACCAATCTACCTCCATCTGATATTACTGCTTACTAAAATCTATATTCCATCTTGGCTGCACTGGACCCAGTAGGGCAGCCCTCTTGGGACCGCTCTGGTTCCTGCATGGCGGCTCTGCTCTCAGACCTGCACCCTCTCAGGGGCAGTGTCTCCTCTCAGTATGGCAGCTCTCCTTTGCCTTTCCTCAGTCCCTTGCCTGGGAATCCGAAAAGTTCCCACTCTGTCTGCCCTGCCCAGCCATTGACTGCCAGCAACTTTATTTAGCAATCAAAACCAACTGGGGACAAGGCCCCTCAGTGTCTTGTGTGCAGATGTGTGGATTCTCATGCACTTTGGGAACCCAAATTACCATAATACAAGCAGTATTAGCCCAAACCTACTTCACTGAATTTATGACCCTCCTGTCATCCCCCTATACACCCTCTGGCATAGCTCCACTGTCAGACTTGTTTCCTGTCTACCCTTCCTATCTGTACCTATATCCTGATTCTGCCCAGGGGAGATACTGAAGAAGTTGAGGATGCTTCTAATGGTCTCTTTTCTCCTTCCCCTTCCCCCTTCCTCCCCTTATTTCAGAAGCATATAGGGGATGCATAGTGGGCATTTTGGCCAGACTCTCTGGTGTTTTCTTAAGTTTGGGAACTGACATGCCAGAGTGACAGGACTCTGGCTAGAGTTCCATAGTGACAGTGAGGGTAGAGTGTGGTGCCCACTGAGCGCTATTGGCTCTGGCCTGTCCCTGCTCCCAGCCCCCAGGGAGCCCCGAGCCAGGAAACCTTGCTGGTGTTGCTTAGGAGTGGGTTCTCCCATCTCATCTCTCACTCTACCCTGCTGTGCTTTTGCTCAGGGGGCTTTTGCTCCAGGAAGACCCAAGAATCCATCTGGTCTGTTTCTCCAATGATGGGTTTTGCCTATTCATGAATCCCATCATTAAGCTACTTTATCACTGCCTAGCTCACAGGCCAACAAGGAACAGCCCCTTTCTGGGTGCGGTGAGAAGCACATGGGTAGACTGCATTGGTCACTTCTTTATGCCTGCTTGGAGGGCAAGCCAAAAAGGAGGCCACAGCCCAGAGCTGTCTTCTTGGATTCCTCAGGTTTCAGGAACTCTTAAGATATGCTTGTGGTTAGTACCAAAAGGAAGCTGATTTTTCATAAAAAATCTCTCAGTTCCGTCCTATTTATTGCCTGAATGTGCTGTGGAATTAGCATTCTGGCCAGGCCTGGTAGCACAGATCTACAATCCAAACTATTTGTGGCTAAGGCAGGAAGATTCCAAGTTCAAGGCCTACCTGGACTCCAGGTAAGTTCAAGGCCATCTCTGGTAACTTAGTAAGACCTGTCTCAAAATACAAACTAAAGAGACTGGGCTATAACTTAGTGGGGGAGTGTGTATGGAGTCTAAATGGCATCCTCCACACTAAAAATGAAAGAGTAGCTTTTGGACATTGGCGTGAGTCCCAGGGGAGGTTTGGCATCACTTTGGACAGATAGCAGAACAGATAAATTTTACATAGACCTTGACCTTGACTCTCTGTCACCACTATAGTTGGTGCAGAGCCTGGCCTGGTCACCAGCCTGGCTCCCGAAAAGTTCCCAAGGTCACACACAGCCTTTTCTTCCAAGTAATCTATCCACTATTCAGGAAGACACATAGATATCTCCTGGCTTCCTGATCCCGATAATGCCACAGAGTTAGAAGAAAAGCTTCTAAGCCTGCAGGACTTACACTCACTGGATGCTCCCAGAAAGCCACTGTCCCTGAGGAACACTTACCGTCAGGAAAACACCTGGTGCCACCTCCTCCTCCTTGAGGGGAGTGCTTTACTCTGTAATGGCAGCTTGATGCCTGCCTCTGTCTTCTCCTTTCCTTTCCTCTGGTTTGCTCTTGGTGTCTCCTTTGTGGGATGAGCACATTCAGAGGCTCTTCTGAGGTAGGCTCTCTGGGGATGCTGCCTTTAAGACAGTAGCTCTGATGCTCTGGTACCTGTTATCCTTACAGCCCTTCCTCAGTGAAGCCTGAAGAACTGTCCCTAGCCTCAGGTGCTGGGGGGAAGATGCTGGAGGAGCAGTGGCTGAGAGGTGCCCCTCCATCACTGGAGCTCTGGTTGTGTCTGTCCGCACTGCACATCCGTGCCACTGGGGTGAGAGGCAGGGCACATGGCTTCAGAGCTCTGGCTCCGTCTTTGCCCATCCCACATGTTCCAGTGACTCTGAAGGCAAAATCTCTCCCGTCTGACTTTATGCAACTTAGTAAGCTGCAAGAGAACCAGAAGAAGCTGGAAAAAGAATATTTACCTTAATAATATGATGGATATACAGATTGTTCTAGAATATGTATCAATGGAAATATCATTATAGAATACTGAAGAAATGCTTAAAATAGGTAGTTCAGCCTTATCTGAACTTGCTGACATTTGGTGTGAAGCCACTTAGGTCAAGACCCAGGCTCCCACTTACACCCGCTCCTGTCTCCACAGCTGGGCTGCTCTCTTCAAGGAGCACCTTGTGGTCTCTTCCACCCTTCCTCACATTAAAGCTTCAGGACTTCATCTTTTAGCTGGTTTCATTTTGTTTTCATTAGAGGACTGGGCTGTACAGACCTAGCTTGTATCTGCTTCCTAGATGGAAGCTCCAATTCGTGATTTCACTTTGAGGGAAATAGCATTCAACTTGCCTCAAGTTGTCATGGAAATTGATGGACATTGTCAACAATTTCCCCCTCACTTCCCCATGCTTGTCTCTGGTCCAGGTGCTTCCCCTTTCTTTGTCTAGATTCTTAAAATTCTAATCACCTTCAGCCAGATGGTAAGAAGCCCCACCCTGGATGGTGGGACAACATCATCATCATTATCTTAGCAGCTACCAGTACAGGCATCAGGTAGTCATAGCTGATATTGGCACAGCTATGTTAAGCCCTTGTGCCAGTTCTGATGACAGAGTCGCCATCTCAGTTCAGTGGGGCTAGGGGATCACTGGAGGTCATGTGCTGTCAATGCCTCCTGGCCCTCATACTCGCTTCATGGTCTATGGCTAAGACCTCAAGCAGTGTTTGTAAGGACCATCATGACACTGTTTGATTTCTGTCACCAATCATGTTTTAACATAGCTCTTGTCAGTCAGGAGCCTCCATGTTCTTTCTGCCTGTAGTTGCACATACATTATGGGGCAAAAGGAGAGCCATTTTGAGAGGGCAGTGACCTTTTTTGCTCACATACTGGGTATGACATTAGTGATACTCCTCACGCTGACAATAGATATTTTTTCATTTGCACAGATAATATCTTACATCACCAGTCCTAATTAGTCCTTTATAGCTCCAAAATTACATGCTTTTATATGCCTGTGATTATCTCAATAGGATTAACAGTGCTTTTTCTGTAAAGATAATTGAGATCGTGCGTGGCAGCATGTTTTTATGACTGCAGCATCATCCCCAGACAGCCCACCATGAAATCTTGCTGTCTTTCAGTAGCTGCATTCCCCCTCACTCTTAGAGGAAGTGTTTGAGGACAGGAGAGACCGAAGTTTTTGGTGAATGAGCAAACTGGTAACCCATGCATTCCACCCCCTGCCTTCCTTTTCCCAACTGCAGGTGCCTGGAGATTTGAGCCAAACATCTGAAGACCAAAGTTTGTCGGATTTTGAAATGTAAGTCCATGCATATGTTCTTGAGAGGCCTGTAGAGAGTGAACCCTGCTGCTGGCCCACATCCTGAAGTCTACGAGGGAAGACTGAAAGGCCTATGAGGTCCACACAGGGTCCATTAGGTTATAGAGCTGGGAAAGTTTTCTGAGGCCCAGACTGTCTAATGTGCTTTATCCTCTCTTGGGCCTTACAATCATTTTAGTTTTGACTTGACACTTCAAATTGGGAAGGTATTACATAGAGTTTTCACTTTTTACTTCCACAAGGCCACAGTCACCTGAGCAGGCCAGGGGATCCTTTTGCACAGGGCGCACACTCCACTCTTCACCTTGGTACAGCCCCATGTTCCCAGCCCACTCACGTCTCTGTGTCTGCACTGCTCTGGTTTTGACTGGCCCTGATTCTGTGTGAATGCTCTACTGGGAACCCCAGAAGGAGCAGTTACAGTTAGTCTTCAGACACTTTCTCTTTGGTGATCCATAGGCTCCTCAGGCACCTCAGGAACATGGGCCCAGCACCAGGAAGGTGGGCCTCCTTCTCTTCACCTAGTTGTGGTCAGTGGATGCATGTCCAGCCTCTCTAGTTTCAGACTCAGAGATGCAAGGCCCACCAGACACAGTGAGCCTTTAACTCAACAACAAAAGTCCCACCTCCCTAGGCAAAGGGTCATTCAGAAAGGCTATTTTTAGAGCATTGGGGAGGCAGTAGGTTGGAAAGAACTTTTTGTTTACATCCAGGAGATCTGTGTTGAAATCTTTGTCACTGGACTTACAACATTGTGATCTCAGATAAGCCCCTCTCTCTGAGTCTTTGTGACCCCTTTCATAGGGTGAAAGTCCTGGAACCAACTTTATGGAGAGTGCTATCAACTGGAGTGAGACTGGTCAGCACAGGACATTAAGAGCCCCATTTGAGGTTGCCATAGAGGTGGATGTGGTAGAGGAGAAAATGAGGGGGGGTGGGAAGAATGATCAAAGTCAAAACTGAGCTTGGCCCTCCAGTATATATGCCCCAACCACAGTTGGAAACAAAGCTAGTTCTATGACCATTGGGGCTGCATATACCATTTCCATTAATAGAGCAGCTAGAAAGATCAGCAAGGTAACTGAACCTGAGCAATGCTATAACACAGTTAAGCATAGCATAAATAGAGACATAAAGATACAGAGGTATATAGATGCTATAGATGTAGCTACATATCAGATGGAACACTTCATCAAATAGAATACACACTTGTGTTAATCCGTTCTTTGTTACTATAACAGTATTTAAGGCAATCAGCTTATAGAGTAAAAAGGCTTGTTTGTTTTGTAGGTTTCAATCAATAGTAAGGTAGATCTATATGATTCTTGGGCCCATGCAGAGACAAGATGTAATGACTCACAGCAAGCTGCCTACCTCATTGTGCTAGAAAGCAAAGAAATTAGGGAAAGACTGTGACCCCATAATTCTCTTCTACTCTCCCTTACTTGTTAAAGGTCCTGTGACCTCCTATTAGGGCCACAAACAGAAAGAGGACCAAGCCTTTAACACATGGGCCTTTGTGCATCCTACGAGTCCAAGCTAGAACAGATGTCTTCCCAAATACACATGAGACAATCTCCAGGTTAGACCATGCCACAATAACATTTTAAAACTGAAATCATACTATTTCCTTTGGCCATGTAGAATAATTTGTGTAATTTTTCTCCCTTTCATGGAGAACAAGATACTCCATGAGCTACATCTGTTTTCTCAGCTCCTCTGTCTGTTATACTTTGCACTGTACCTGCCACATAGAAGGTCCTAGCTAGATACTATTTTTGTGAACAGATGAGTGATAGACAGGAGGAGATCTAGAGGACCAACAGAGCTGATGTGCAGGAGAGTCACATAGGCAGTCATTTCCAAGAATTAGAACATGTGACCCAGTGTAGGGTCACCTGCTTTGACCCTGCAAGATCCCTGGCCTTAGCAGTATGGGGAAAGGAAGAGAACCAGGGCATTGCTACTCTACTCCTGTCTGGGTTTGGGACCTTTTCCTGTGGAGTGCCACTGAATACACAGACCAATTTGATGGCTCAGGATTGTTGATCGTGCGTTGAATCCTGATCACATGATCATTCAGGGTGCTTGTCCCCTAGAAGGAGGTCACCACCTTGACCCAGAGTGTACAAGTGCCAGGGCTGCTTGCCTGAGGGTTATTTTGTGTATGTGTGTGTGAAGATAGAATGCTTTTCACTCTGGAGATTGTGAGAACAAGAAGGTCATGGAGTCTTCCACAAACCACTGGATTATGCTACAAGCCCAGGAAGCTGAAAGTTCTAAGCAGGGACGCTCAGGGAAGCCTCCTCTTCCTGGATAGCCATATCCCCTGCTTTCAGGTTAATGGATCTGTGGCAGGTTAGGCATTATGTACCCTAAGTCATACCATAAGGCAGAACTGTCATGTAACCAAAATGCCCTCTTAAATGCATCTTAAGTAGTTCTCATGGGCATTGAGTGAGTTAATGTACATAAAACGTGGAGCTGTGCAGTTAATGTCCTCAGGAAGTGATTTTGAACTTGAAGTTTCCTGTTCTGATGGTGCTACAAATGGAGCCCAGGCACTGGCTTCTGCTGGGCAAGTGCTCTACCCCTGACCCGTGCCTCCATGTAGTTCAGCTTACATCTTGCTTGTCTTAGAATGCTTGTCTTGGTGACGTTCTCTGTTGCTGTGATAAACACCATGACCAAAAGCAACCTGAGGAGAAAGGGCTTGTTGGCGTATGGGTTACTGTACATCATCCAGGGAATTCAAGGCAGCAGCTTGAAGTAGATACCACAGAGGAGCAATGTTTGCTTGTTCCTCTTCCTCCCTCACTGCTTTCCTCATACAACCCAGACCCATCTACCCAGGGATGATGTCTGTAGCACACTGGTCCTCTTGCTTCAGTTAGCAGTTAAGAACATGCCTCATAGACATACTCACAGGCCAGACCAATGGAAACAGTTCCTCAACTGTGTCAAGATGAACACTGAATTAAAGTATGAATGTATCATATACAATGCTTTGGAGGAGTCTAAAGAGGGTATTTGTACCTGGCATCTGAGCTTTCCTAATTTATTATTTTCCACTGTCTCTCCCCCAATCCCAAGTCACCTTCGAAACCACAAGTATTACTTTTGTGAGCTACTGTGTAGAAATGGAGATCAAGGTCAGAAGCCAGGTAGTGCAGAGGCAGATGGTTCCATGGGGTGCTCCAGAAACTGGGTGTCACTGCATATGGCCTCCCGTGGCTCCCTGTTACTGTTCCTTTATCAGATGTGACTAAGTTTCAGCTGCATCCTAGGTCAAGGTCACTTAGCTGGTAAGAACCAAAGATCAAACATTTTGTTCTTGAGAATACACTGCAGATATAAGTATATATATATATATATATATATATATATATATATATTTACGTACATTCATATACACATACATATATATGTATATATATATATCCTTCCTGGTATATTTTCTCTTCTTTTGATCATTCTTTTCTATATGTTTCTCTAGAAATTATCTTGAATCTTAGATAATACATGCTTATTTTATAAGTATCTTGTTTGAAATGCCTTTTAGTGGAGAAACTAGTCCTTTGGCCTGCTTTTTATTTTTTGTTTTGTTGTTGTTGTTGTTTGTAAATAAAAATGGCCCCTCTCATCTCTTTATTCTGGTCAGATCAAATCGGGCACTGATCAATGTCTGGATCCCTTCTGTGTTTCTCCGAGGTAAAGCAGCCAACGCATTCCACGTGTATCAGGTAAGTGCCTGCGTTTTGTGTAGACATCATGGCCTTGGTGCTCTGCATGTTGGCACATTGTGTGTCTGCAGGAGCTGCCCTGTGAGGTGGTGTGTGGCCTTTGGTCGGCCAGGAGGGTATGCATGTTGTCATGCCTAGTGCTAGTATTGCTGTTGATCTGTCTGTGGCTTAATGGCTGTTTCCCAGCAGCACCATACACTTGACCTGCATGGCTTCAGCCACGACCTAGGCCATATCATAGTCCATCTTGGATCTCTGGTCTATAGCTGAATCTTGGGGTTAGGTGAAGGACTTTGATTTTCATGGCTGGCTCAGTCTAGCTCCTTGTACCCATTGCTGGTACCTGTGTTGGCACTGATCTCACTCAATCACATGTCCGAGAGTGGGAAGATGGGACATGATGCCACAAATGAAGCAAGACTATGCTTTTGCTGTTTTAAGGATATCCGTATATAGCCTAGACTGGCCTTGAACTTAAAAGTATGTGGGTAACAGGTTGTGTTACTGTGCCCAGTTAGGTTAGGCATTGCAAAAGAAAGGGTCCTAAGATGCTTGATAAGCAGAGTGCAGATGTCTCCACTCAGTGCCTCACAGTGTCTAAGCTCTGTTCACATGACTGCTTCAGGGCTCAGCTCTGTAGGGTCAGTGCAATGTGGCCATGGTCTGTAGCCAGATTTTGGGGGATTTATGTTTGTGTTTTTAGTTCTGTATATAACACGGGTATTTACCTTTGTCTTACAGTGCTTCTGGATGGTGTTTACAAACATTGTGGGAAGTTTTGTGTAGTGTTTTCCATGCCACTGATAATGGATAGAAGTGACTTATTTAAACCACTGGGCATTGCTTATAAGATTTTTTTAAAATGCATATTATTTAGATTCAAGATAATTTATAGAGAAACATATAGAAAAGAATGATTTTAAAAAAGAGAAAAATATACCAGGGTTGAATAAAATATAAACTGAAAGGTTTTAAAAGGAAAGAAAAAAGTGGAAACTATTTTTTCTGAGGTCCATTGTGGTCTTCCCAGCGATTTGAGCTTCCCAAGGGCTGCCAGCCATTGTGAAATGGAAATGCGATTGGTTGTTTTGAGTAATTCTATTGCTAACAACAGGAAAAGATGCTAATTCCTCACCAGAAGCTAAAAAAGAAACCTCCACGTGGGGCTTCACCAATGAGGAAGGCTGGACAGACCCTCTTCTGTTATATCCTGTGGCTGCTTGCTTGTCTGTCTGTCTCTCTCTCTGTCTCTGTCTCTCTCTGTCTCTCTGTCTCTCTCTCTCTCTCTCTCTCTCTCTCTCTCTCTCTCTCTCTCTCTCTCTCTCTCTCTCTCTCTCTCTCTCTCTCTCTCTCTTTCTTTCTTTCTTTCTTTCTTTCTTTCTTTCTTTCTTTCTTTTGTTTTTCGAGACAGGGTTTCTCTGTGTAGCCCTGCCTGGGATTAAAGGCGTGCGCCACCGCTGCCCAATGTGGCAGCTTTCAAGGGACTCTTTTTTTTTTTTGGTTTTTCGAGACAGGGTTTCTCTGTGTAGCCCTGGCTGTCCTGGAACTCGCTCTGTAGACCAGGCTGGCCTCAATCTCAGAGATCCACTTGCCTCTGCCTCCTGAGTGCTGGGATTAAAGGCGTGCGCCACCACCGCCCGGCTGAGGGACTCTTTTTCAGGCAACTGAGGGCATAACTACACACGTCCCCATGCCTGTAAGGAGCCCTGTGCAGTTTTCTCAGAACTGTTCCGTCCCCCACCACAGCCACTAGCCACACACAGCTGTTTAGATTGAAATTATTTAAAGCCAAATAAATTGAGCACATCTGCTCCTGGGTCACACAAGTCGTGTGGTGTTTACTAGCTGTGCCTGTAGCAGCCATGTCGTTGCATGGCAAGGATGATATTTCTGTCAGGGCAGAAGCTTCCATGGGGCCATGCAGGTTGAGAACTGTGCCTCCCAGGGAGGGGACAGCAGGGTCTCATGTGCACCTGGAGTTCAGATGGCAGAGCTTTGGGGAGAGGATCTCCCAAATAGTGCTTCTGCAAGACCCCTGGGTTGAGAGCTGTTGTTGTCCAGTGTGGGGCTGACTCTCTGACATTACAGTATGATATTGTTATCTACAGTGTGTAGGCCACTGTCATCACTGTTTTGGAACACATGTGGCCTGTGAGCTGCAGGTTCGAGATGCCTGTCTAGTGTCTGGAGGACAGCTTTGTACCTTCCTGTCTCCAAATTACATAACCTAGGAGGCTTGTGAAGACACTTCATCCGACTACAGGTGTCATTTTTTTTCACTGTGTTTATTTTTACATTTGTCTCTCAGTTATGACACAATTCAATTTTCCCATGCACCACGATAAGGTACAATTTCTTTAAAAATAAATTTTAAGTAAATAGGAAATGAGTCAGCTTAAAGAATAATACTAAATTCACAGTAGTGAAAAGAACATCAAGTCAAGGGTGATACCAGGTAGGCTAAGTTAGTAATATAAATAGTAATTACCAGCCACAGGTTCCCTGCCCCCACACTGATTTGCATGCTGTGGGAACTGACTCCTTCAGTGCTCATAGCAATATGGTGAAGTAAGACACTCTTACCTCTGTCTCACGACAGAGGACAAAGGCACAGGGAAGCATGTGCTTCACAACGTGGCTTTGTTGAGGAAACTGCCACCCTGCCAGATTTCTAGAGATCCGGTTTTACTATCTTGGCTACTTTCCTGGTGCTGTGATCAAATACCCTTGGGGAAAAAAAAGCAACTTGGGGAGAAAGTATTTATTTTGGCTTACAGTTGCAGAGGGACATAGTCTATCGAGGCAGGGAAGATATGGTGGCTGCAGCGTGGGGTGACTGGTCATAGTGTGTCTGCATGCAGATCGCAGAGGAGTGTTGCTGTGCTTTACAGCTTAGAGGCCCACCCTCAGTGACCGACTTCCTCCACCCAGACTCTCCCTCCTAAAGACTCCACAGCCTTCCCAAACAACAAACATTCTGGAGCAAGTGTTCTATGTGAGCCTACAGGATATAGTTTGCATTCAAGTCACAACTCCGACTGTGGGTAGAATCTAGCTCTTTAGAAATGCCTAGAAAAACAGCTGGGACAGCTCCCCTTATTCCAAAGGGAGGGGCCTATCCTGGCTCTGATTTTCTGTAAACACAGTCACCTGCAGTGATGGGCAGACATCTGGACCTCTGCAGTGTGCACTGCGCACACATGCATGCATGCATACACACTCATGTACTCTCTGCAGTGTATACTGCGCACACATACATGCATGCGCACTCATGTACTCTCTTCCAGCCTGCTAGGCACAAAAGCAAGACAGAAGCCATTGTCTCAGGAAGTTGTGTTGGCTGTCTCCCAGTGACCACTCCTGTCATAGCAGGACATCAGACTTGCTCCCTCAGGACATTTTGTTGGTGGAATGTCAGGTGCCCAAAGCCTGCCTGGTGGGATGGCTCGGAGAAGGGATTCTCCAATGCCAGAGACTTGAAGACAGTTTACCTACATCGCATAGATACTCACCCTCAGCCCCTGCACTCATGCTAATGTCAGAGAGGGTTCTAGCAGGACCAGCCAGTCCTAAGGGGTGTGGTGAAAGGTTCTTGCTCCTCTGCCTGCAGGGCACTGGAAGGGAAAAGTGGCATTGTGGCAGTTTTGAGAATGGGAATGACACTGACTTCCAGTGTGTTCCCAGTTTAACACGCTTTATCCTGAGGATTTCTTACTCTTTGGAGCGCACTGATATCTGGCTGCCACTGAAATGCTGACACAGCGATGAGTGGGAACAAATCCACAGGAAGCCACCTTAGTGTACCATGGTTTCTTGTCCTTCCTCCCTCCCATTTTTAGTATGTGGTTGTGTTTGTGGTTTGATTCCATGTCACTTTCACACAGTGTAATTGAGTTTGCTATTGATCAATAAATTTCTAGCTTATGCCTCTGCAAATGTATAATTTGGTTCTCCACCTTCCAAACAAGTTGGAGATCAGTGCCATTGGCTAACTGAGAATGTTTAGAGAGTAATCTTGGACCTTAAAACAACCCACCCTCCCCCTCCTCCTTTGGCAAATGTTACAGCTACTCAATTGATATGAAATAGCACATTAGCACATATGTTCCAGGCCCTTGAGTCTC
Organism: Tokudaia tokunoshimensis; assembly: GCA_036184795.1. Taxonomy (NCBI): domain Eukaryota; kingdom Metazoa; phylum Chordata; class Mammalia; order Rodentia; family Muridae; genus Tokudaia; species Tokudaia tokunoshimensis. The sequence goes on from BTHU01000010.1 coordinate 102,279,166, forward strand.
TCCCTTTAAAAGTACCTTTCCTCTAAGTACACCTGGCATCTGTTGTCTCTGTGAGATTAATTTTAGCCTTTGAATCTACTCACCAGAAGTGTGACCCAATTAGGTTTTCATTGTACAATGTTGCTTTGTTTCAGCCAAGCCCCTTTCTTCTAGAAGAGCTGTATTTCCTAGAGGCCACAGGGTGTGTTGTCATGGCTAAGAGGAAAGGTGGTACCCTAGAAAGACTCACTCAGTATTTGAGCTCCCCACTACTGTCCCAGTCCTGCAAAAGAAATATGTGTAGCCAGAGTGGTTAAATGTTTATCCAGCTGAGCATGTTTGTGTGGAGGATGCTGGGAAATTTATTTTTTCCTCTATCAATAATAGATCACAGGCACTCAGTAGGCCAGATGGGGCCTAGGTGGTTCGGAGGGCTGATCTTCTTTCCTAAGATGGTGTGCTTGTGTGCCTCAAGTATCTTTTATCTCAGACTCCATCTTTGTGTGGCTCTGCAGAGAGAGGACATCTGCTAAGGAAGAAAGACAGCAGAGCTGCATTCAGAACTGGGGACTGCAATGCAGAAGTACAGGCTGCAAGGACCCTCAGCCTTACCAACCTTAGACCATGACATTTCCCATTTGGGGAAAAGCACCAATCAGTTCCAAGGCTGAAGCTACTTCCTCCCCCTCATACCTGGTTCCGCCTGTTGCATCTGCTGTGAGCATGGGGTGCCTAGAGAGCCTAACGTGGCCTTGCTGTGTGGTGACTGTGATTTCTCTAGCTACAGGCCATGAGAAGTCCCTGTGCAGTTTCCTTTTCCGGAACATTCCCTCCCATAGCACTAAGTGTCTGGGGATTGCCGCCCATAGCCCCAGCTGCTCGTAGAGCACTCAAGCCTCCTGGGGAGTCTCTCTTGGCTTCAGGTGTCACTGTGATTCTCTCCTGGTTTTGTTTTTACAAATAGGAGGGAATTTTTATTATCCTTTCTTTGTATAATTTATTTGTCCCTAAGCTAATGACCAAGGACCTGCTATACGCCATGCATTGCTTAACATGTGCAGGAACTGGCAGTGAGCCGGACTTGACCCTGAGCTTCCCTCATGACCCTACATGTCAGTGGGGGCAGGAGGAAGTGGCCATCGTGACAGTGACAACATGTAAAGGCTGAGCACATATGATCTTTGTGGACATGACCCTTTACAGTTTCATGTAACTACATGACTTTGGGCATGTGCTGATATTGAAAAACCTTGATTGGTACCCAGTCTGTCAAGCCTTTTATATGACCTGCAAGGAGTGAGGCCACTTATTCCTGAGGGTCCTCGAGTCTGCAGGGTGGGGTAGACACACAGGACCCACATGTGGGCAGCTGCAGGTGAAGTGCGGTGTCTTGGGGCGTGGGGGAAAGGATCCCAGGAGGCTTTATGGGGTAAGAGATGACGGTGTGCTACCTTGATGTTCACTGTCATCTCAAGCATGCTCTGACCTCAGGCCCATGTGACAGGTGAAGTGTGGTGAATCATGGGTTGAGGAACTTCCACTGGGTCAGGATCAAGATCTGACCTTGCTGGTCTTGTTGTCCTTCCTGTGGCGCTCTCTACCCACATACCCACCTCATGGACAGATACCTTGGATTGGTTTTGCTTATGCAATCTCATGACCACAGTCCTCCAGAGTCTCTGTCCACTCTCTCATTCCCCCACTACTCACTGTCCTTGCTGGCATGGCAGCTGGTACTGGTGACGGAATGTTCTCACAGTCTCAGAGGACCCAGCAATAACTGGAATGTGGACTCACTGAGCCCCAGGGCCAGGAGAAATGAGTAAGGGAGGACTTCCTTGGGCATCAAGTGGTACAGTTGTCAACATACTCATGTTTAGGAAGATTTAGTCATTGCTCTAGTTTCATATTTGGAAAGCTTATGGACACACCCTATAAGCAGCTACAGTTAGAAGTAGACACACACCATGGGTAGGTGTCAGACTTAACTCTCTCTTTCTTAGGGAAGTCAAATGCAGTACATTACATAAGATCAGGTCCCCAGTAGCATGGAGTGGGAGGTGGAAGTGTCAGGCTACCAGGGTCTTCTGCTGCCCCTGGCTGCCTCTGCACCCCACAGCCTTTTTTCCCTTATAGAACTGTGCACACAGATGTCAGGCCAGTGACCTGGCAGACAGGACATGGAGCTGGCACGGCAGCTTGTTGTGGAGATCCACTGCCTGCACTGTTCGTACTTCTGTGCTCTCGGTTGAGTGGTTATGCTTCGGGGATCATTTGCTAAGTCTATTAGTCAGGGTTCTCTAGAGTCACAGAATGTACAGGTATTCTCTATATAGTTAGGGAATTTGTCATGACTTACAGCTTGTAGTCCAACTCCCCAACAATGGTCAGCAGCAGCTGTGGATGGCAGTCCAAGGATCTAGCAGTTCCTCAGTCCCACGAGGCAAGCAGGCAAGGAAGAATCAGAGAGTCTTCTCCAATGTCCTTATGTAGGCCTCCAGCAGAGGGTGTGGCCCAGATTAAAGGCTATAGGTCTCCAGCAGAGGGTGTGGCCCAGATTAAAGGCTATAGGTCTTCAGCAGAGGGTGTGGCGCACATTAAAGGCTATAGGTCTTCAGCAGAGGGTGTGGCCCAGGTTAAGGTCTCCAGCAGAGGGTGTGGCCCACATTAAAGGCGTGTGCCACTGAGACTTTAATCCCAAAAGACCTTGAACTCGGAGATCTCCTTGTCTTAATCTTCTGGAATTCATAGCCACTATGCTTCAAGATCTCCATGCCAAGATCCAGGTCAGAAACTTTTATCTCTTGAGCTTCCAGATTAGGATCATAGGTGAACCTTCCAATTCCAATGAATTGTAGTTCATTCCAGATATAGTCAAGCTGACAACTAGGAATAGCCACTACACTAAGTATGCAGCTTGGGTTGGGAAGTAGGGCTTGGACTTGGTCAAGGTACAACTGTGTAATTGTTAAATACTAGATATTAGGGGAATGTCTTCAGGAGAATCAAAAGCATAGCCAGCCACTGTTGGGGATGTGGCTGGGAGTGGGCAGCAGGGACGTGGCCTTGTCACTGAGAGATCACGGGGTAAGAAGTAACTACAGCTTTGCAGCAGCAGTGTCTGTTGAGGGGAAAGAGGCTTCAATGCAGGAACTTCATGGAGGGCACAAGGGCACCCGAGGAACAAGGAGGGGGTATTCATTAAGGGAGGAAGGTTTTTCTGGGATCCTGGTTCAGATGATTTAGTCCATCATAGAAGGGAGGCGTGGCAGTTGAGGTAGCTGGAACCTCTCAGTGCTTGGTGGAGGGAGCTGGCAGTAGCTGGTCACACAGCTGTGGCACACAGGAAGTGTAGGGCGACTAGAAGGTGTGCCAGGCTGTAACCTTCCGAGTCTCCTAGTGAGACTCCAGCTATGCCCCCCACCCACAGAGGTTCCACACCCTCCCCAAACAGCACTGCCAAGTATTCAAATACCAACTCTGGTACATAACTGGTACCCTCCTCCAAACCTAAAAGGATCCCGGCTGCAGGGTGGCAGTCAGAGCTGCTGTCTCCTGGGTTCCCTAAATGTTCAGACACACAGCCCAGGAGTCATTTTCCATCTGCTGGGGTGGTGTGTCACTCCCAGCTGAAATGAAGCCTCATTAAGGTGACCTCCCTAAAAACTAACTTGGTGTTGATGGGAATGTAGCCTGTAGTTGTGTCCAGCACACGTTAGTCTCAGACCCAGATGCAACACTGTGGCGTATGTTAGAATGGCGTCCCGCAGTCACAGGAGGAGTGTGACAGACCCCCAGCTTGCTCTGTGCTCTCCTCCATTATCCACCTTCACAGCACCTTCTTCCCTCCTTCCTTTCTGCTCCCACCCACCCTTAATCCTAGGCAGAGAGAGAACTTCCAACTCTTCAAGTACCCTGGACAGAGGCGAGCAGGCAGGGTGGCTTCTTGGGGTGTCTCCAGCTGTGACTTTAGACTTTCTTGGCAGACCTCCTGGCAGGGGAAGGACTTAGGAAAAGCTTTTGGGCTCTTATTTCTCCTGGCAGCCTGAACAGCACATGAACACTGCACACACTGCCTGCTTGCGAGAGTTGTTTTACATACATGCATTGCTGTGTGGTGGGAAGATGTTTTCTTGTGTGATTACCTAGTTGCTCCTGTTAAAAATCACCTGTTTAGTTTTTAATGACTACACTTGTCCCTGTACAGGTTTTAACCAGTGTTTGTTTAGCTAGTGACACCCTCATTTTAAGGCAGAAGTACCTTTCAGTGTCATGTTTGGATGACTGCTGTAAACACGCCGAGGTTCCCTGGATGAACCTACTGAGGAGAGCATAGGAGTCTCGGGCTACGATTTTGTCGTTAATAGAAACTTGTTTTGCTGGTCAAGTGGGAAGGAGATGAGTTGTTCCGTTTGATTGTGGTCTTGGAGTATGCGGTGTGACCCCTACATAGCTCTGTCCTCCATGTTTCGGTGGCTTCTCTCTGTGCTTGTTATCATTTCTATTCCTGAGACTTGGGGCCTCCTCACAGTCAGCTCAGAAGTCACCACCTGCCTGTGAGCAGTATTTAAAAAGCCTGCCTAAGCTTGTCTGATGTCTCCCTCATTAGGCTGGCGTTTGGGTTGAGGGGGAGCAGTTGTTACTGCTGGCCAGGGAGAGCAAGAGGCCAGGGCAGGTGCTGCTCGTAGCCTTGTGGCTGCAGGATGCACCCATAGCCAAGTAGCATCATCGGAGTCCCTGCACCTGCAGTCTGAGAGTGGGGGCTACAGAAGCAGTGTGGGTACCCTTTAATTCATTGTCCTCCCTGGTGGAAGCTTCCCTTGGGAACTGGAATTTGGGGCTAGGGTTGGCTGAGGGAACAGGAAACCCTTTCAAATGATGCTTACAGGTAGCAGCATGTTAAGTTTTACAAACTCAGTGTCATCAAGGCTCCTATTTTCTGTGGAACTGCTGAGGACTCTTAGTTGTGCCACTGACCAACCAGAGTGCAGTAGATCTTGATGTGCAGGTGCAGGCCAACATCCCCTCACCTCAGCTGCACCAGTGGAAAAGGCCACTCTGACTGGCCTGACTCAATGTGGGCATGGTACTTTCAGGGTGCATGTGTCCTATAGCCACAAGTCCACATGAGGAGGAGCTCTTTCTGGGTTCTCCATAGCTGGCAGAGTCAAGACTAGAGACTAAAGACTTATTTTCACTCAGCTAAGAGCAGTTAAGGGTGGCACCCACAGCCTCTCAGCCTGTGCTGAGGTGGCCCAGCTATAGTGGGCACAGGCACTATGTTTAGGTTTCTGGTCTGGCTTTTCCATGACTTTTAGAATCAGGCACTGAGTATGTACGTGATCGTGTGGGCCAGGGCCTGCAGCCTCCAAGGAGGCTCACTTAGATGACCGATGCTCAGGTTCAGCTGTGTGCCAGCTGTTTCCTGTTGACCCAAGTGCCCAGCACAGGTTGGGTTGTTGCACATTTGCTAGATGGGTCGATGGACGAAGTGTTCTAACAAGAGCCTGGGTCTCTATTGACCTCATACCCTAGATTACACGCCTCCTATCATTGTATGTCTGATGTACTGCCCCCATCAGAGTTGGTGTTTTTATCAAAATTTTCATCCCCCAAACCCCCTCTATCCTCTCTGGTGCCCAGTCTTTGCACTGATTCTTCAGACTTTGTTGAATGCTTGTAACAGGGCCTGCCCTGACTGGAATGGCTTTCTTGTCCTGGGTGTTTTCCTTGTCTTGTGATAGCAGAGTGGTTTAGTTTCCATGGAGCCCAGCAGAAGGGGAGGCCCACAAATCAGCTGCAGTCAGTTGGCTTTCCCATGACCATCTTTGCATCTGAAGGTGCCTGGAATTGAACTCAGGACCTCTGGAAGAGCAGCCAGGGCTCTTAACCGCTGAGCCACCTCTCCAGCCTCCAAGCAGGATTTTTTTTTAAATGACTGTCAGAAAGTTAGAGAAACACCTTCTGTTTTTTAGGCATGTACTGGGTCCTGGGGACACAACAGTGAACATCCAAAATGTGAAACTCACAGCATTATCCTTTCAGGGTGGTTAGAAACTTCTAGAATAGAGCCTGCAGAGCCTTCTGCATGCATGGAGAGGACCCAGTTAGAAGAGTTGTTACAGGCATGTTCCTCCAAGGCATTCACAACTAGTGTAGTTGCTCTTTGAGTTCCTCTGTACCCACAGTGTTGTTTGTGTAGACACATCATGACGTCATAGTCTTGCGCCTATGATAAAAGTCTTTTTCTGGAGCTTAGTTGGTGATGAGAATGTTGGGAATGGGTGTGTTGAGGGCCTGAATTCTACCCTGAGAATACATCTAAAAATGCTGGTGTGTAATGTATTTTGTGATCCCAGTGCTGGGGAGGTGGAGACAGGTCCCTGGGACTTGCTGGTCAACCAGCCTCGCTTGCTTGATGAGTTCTGTGCCTGTGAGAGACTCTGTGTGAGGGGGACATGGACCATCAGCTGACTTGTTAGTTATCCTCTGTCCTCCATGTGCACATGTACACATGCACATGAGTGTGCATGTAAACACAGACACACTTTCCTCTCCAGTCAAGAATTAAGAGTCAGGGCTGTCCTGGCCTCAGGCCAGATAAAATTTGCATCAGGATTCAAGTAACTGGCTGTCTCTTTCCTTGCTCTACGGGCTAAATGGAGCCGGATCCTGCTGCTCCTGGAACCGGAGTCATCATGCTGCAGCTCCTCACCTGCTGGTGCGTTGCTGCTCAGCACAGTGCGGATCCTAAAGTTGCAGGAGGCAGTTTGTAGGAACTGTCTGAGGGCTGCCTGTGGCTGCTTGGATGTCAGCTCCTCGGGTTTGTGTTTATGTGGTGAATGCTTCCTGGAGGCATGCGGCACAGGGGTAATGATTATTTTATTTCTGCAGTTGAAGAAACAGACACGTGGTGGTGAATAGATGCCTTCTGGCGCGGGAGAGCTTCCCTGTGGTCTGCCTTTGGACCTGGAATGGCTCCAGCCTCAGGAGGCCTTCATATTGTGTTAATCTCTGAGCCACCCCGTTAGACCAGGAGGCTGGAGCTTTTAGGTTTGTTGTTTGGAGCTGGGCTTCAAAAGTCTTGGGGGGGGGAGATGGAAGGGGGTGTAGCCATTGCTCTGAGCCTTGCATCTCCACCTCGCCCTCTCCTAGATACAGAGAAGTCTTGGGGCGGGGGAGATGGAAGGGGGTGCAGCCATTGCTCTGAGCCTTGCATCTCCGCCTTGCCCTCTCCTAGATACAGAGAAGCATCTCAAGCCTGACCTTGGGAGGTTATCTCCTTGCGCTGCACCCTCCTCCAAGACACTGTGAGTTCCAAGCTCTGTGCCTGGCTCCCTGGAAGTGGCGACTGTCAGACTGCTCTGCTGTCTAGACCCAGGAGAGGCAGCCTGATGTGGCAGCCATGTGGAAACTGTTTTCTAGGGGCGGAGACACAAGGCTGTGGAGAACGCGCTGATCGGCGTCCCTAAGGACAACGTGACGCTTACCGTCCAGGAATGGTACAGTAGACAGAATGTTAGCTCTGGCATCTGAATGCTGCTGGCTCAGCTGACTGGGGACAGGCGCAGGGCAGGGAGCCCAGGAAAGGTGTGGAGAGAGGCAGGCATTAAACTCCTCGGTCAGAAGAAACCAAAGGGAAAGCAGGCATGTGGCTTAACGAAAGGAAGTCATGTGGTGGAAAGTTTCAGTGACAGCAGTGTCACCAGAGCCACGTCGTCTGTACTCACTTTTGCACTAATGTATTTATGAAGAAAGCAGAGGGGAAATGTGAATAAGGCCGCCAAGCCTCTCATGTGTATATCCTCTGTGCTGTCAGACTCTATTTTCCTGTCGACAGTCCCAAGTTCTTACTACTTACTGTGTTCCATCTGGGCCACTCTTAGCTCCCATGGGGCAGCCCTCAGGGCCATGCTCTCTTGACCCTTATCCCATGGCAACTGCTGCTTCTTCCTCCCCTGCATGTTCTTCCTCCCCATGGTCCCAAGCCTGGGAAACCTAAACCCCACCTATGTCTCCTCTGTCCACCTATTGGCTATTGGCATCTTTATTTACCAATCACAATTAACTGGGAGCCAGGGTCACAGGGCCTACGTGCAGACTCCAGGTCTTGGAGGCCTGTACTTAATGTTACCATCCACAGGAAAAGACAAAAACCCTCAACAGAGCTCCCAAATAAAGGAGAGGGACTATGATGGTGGTGGTGGTGGTGGTGGTGGTGGTGGTGATGATGATGATGGTGGTGGTGGTGGTGATGGTGACAATGGCAGTAGCTGCAGCTGTAGTGGTTTCTAAATGTGCCAAAAAAGTCACTCTGTTCCTAATTTACTTGAACTCTGAGAACACTGATAAGAAAGTCCTTTCTTTTTTTTTTATTATTATTATTTCTTATGTGTGCATGATGTGTGCATGATTGTGTGTGTGTGTGTGTGTCTGTCTGTCTGTCTGGCTGTGTGTGTGTCTGTGTGTGTGCGCACACGTGCGCACGTGCATGCTAGAACACACCTGTAGAGGCCAGCGGACAACTGTGTAGAATATTTCTTTTACTACACTGGGCCCTAGTAATCTGACTCTGGTTGTTAGGCTTGAGGAACGAGCACTTTTATGCACTTGGGTCCTCTCTCCAGCTCTGATCAGAAAACTTTAACCACAGCTTCAGGAGTTGAAGACAACATGCCCAGACTCTGTTAAACAAAAGTATATCATGACAAGTTTAGGAAACTCCACTGTTGAGAGAAAATTCCATATCCAACCCAGCTATTCCTCTGGGTCTGGCAGAGCCTGGGGCACCAACAATCCCACTTAGTTTGCAGATTGCTTTGGAATCTTAGTCTTCATTCTCCCCTTGACTCTCTTCTTGTCCCCCAAACACTCCCAGGTTTGAGAAGTTGTCCTCACCACCTCCTCCCCCTTGCTTTCTGCCACGTGCGCTTGCTTAATCTTCTTTATAGTGCTTGTCCTTTCTGACACATTTAATTTGTTTATGTGACTGAATACTGTTCATTGACTCTGGATGGTCTGTAAGTACTGCTTTTTTCCCCCAGGGCCTTGATCAGTTCATTTCACTAAATATTAAATGAATGGATAAGCAGACATACACAAATAACACAGGTAAAACTTGGGTTGCATATGTCCAAATCACAGGCTAGATGCATGATGGGAAAGATTCTATTTTGAAAGGACGATAGTGCATTTCTCCGCAGCCAGGAGCCAAGGCATGTCTGATGCCATGTTTCCTTCAGACATCAAGGGTGGTGTGTGGGCTGCTCTGCTAGCACCAGGCTGCGAGACCTCCCAGGCTCAGTTTGCCTACTCTGTTTTGCTCAAGACTTTGATTTTTGTTTAGCTGTTTCTCTTATTCTCTTCAAGTGTATATTTTACAAAGAAATTAAAGTGATCATTTAATTGAACAGAAAGGTTTAATCTCTTAAATATGGTTCTATCATAGAGATGACAGTGCTCTGACGTGGGAAGCAGGGACTCCCAGGCACCGAGAATCTTACTAAGCAGCATTCTATGATGGACCCAGAGACTTTGGGTATCTGCATATTATGACCCATGGCATCTAAACATCTTAGTTGGCATTGTGAGGCAGGAATTTTTTTAAGGACCTAGAGGCTGAGTTAGAGTTGAAGGCACAGCTAGATCACAGCAAGAAGGAGCTAGAGGGTTTAACGTGCTCAGGAAGCAGACTTTGTGCTTGGGAGGAGGTCCCACCTTTGGGCCATGTTTCATTGTCTTTTCTTTTTTTGTCTGAAACTCTGCAGCAAGGAGAAAAGTATACTAAGTTCTTGTTACTAAAGTTATATTTAGTGAAGGAAAAACTATCAAGCCACATAATAAGGCACAATATCAACTGTGACAAGCATGTGCACAGAAAAATAGATGTGTGAGTTGTCTGTTTGTCCAGTGGAGCACCAGGTAGCATCAGATTGAAGATCTGTATTTAGGGGCAGTAATATGCATGAGTCTTCTAAACAGTGCTGAAAGTCAGAGAGACGGCCAAAGAAGACCAAACTCCGCCCGGGTGCTCACGCTGTGGGTCGTGACCTGTATGCAGGGGTCACAGAGCTGAGTCTGGGAACCATGAGAAACTTGGCAACAGGAAATTACTTGTGAATAGCACAATGGCTGAAAATTAATCAGAGCCCCACATGTAATGAGACCAGTGTGTTTCTGGCAGCATTGCCTGTTGCTTACACAGCTTCACGTGCCTCAGCCTTGAACAAAGTGAGCACATCTGTACTGTGTGTGTCACCATGTCACCACTTGATGCTGTAACTCTGCAGAGACCCAAGCCTGTTGTATGTTATGAAGAACAGTGCTTTCAAGGTACACGGAAGGCAGCTGGCACTCTTAGATGCATAAAGGCTTCATCCAGAAAGACTTAATAACTCCCTCTCAAAGTCCTCAGTATAAATTATATCTTTGAATTATATTGTGTTAGAATGTTTAATTTCAAAGATTGCTGTTTGGGTTGCTGATGTGAGTTTCATGAAGAGCCCTCATGAATTTTGGGTTGAAATTAGGATTTTCTAATAATTTCTGAAATGACTCTTGTCCTGCTTCTGCCATTCTGTATGGTATATTTATGCCTGGTCTTGTCAGTGTTGATATTCATAGTAGCTAAACATTGGTCAACTCTGTCTGAAGAATGTTGACGATGTGATGTTCTAGGTTCCGCTCTATTGAACATTCAGACAGGATCCCATGCCTTATGTGAATGCAGACAGCAATCCATCTCATTGGCAGTGCAGGTTTGATTTTATCTTTCACAAATGGGAAAATTTTATGTATACTAAAGAATACATGTTTTTAAATAGGCTTTAAAATATTTCTTGCAAATGTTTAATCTGTAAGCCTATATTATGTACCTGAATGTTTTGGGTCATGTAGAAATTTCTCAGACAGATAAGTTCCACAGATAGAGAGCTTGGAAAGCCAGCCTTTATCTGCTGCTGGAGGCGCTGCTGTGTTCTCTCAGCAGGTAGTGCAGTGGGGCTGATGAGGCTTAGGGAAGGCACCAAGACCACAGGACCAACCTTTGACACTGGCTAGAGACCCATTGTAATGTCTTAGTTGTTTCTCACTTTAACACCCCAGTAATCAGTTGCTATGGCCGCTTCTGATGTTATGACAAGGAACCCTCAGACCCTCCAAGCTTACCATGATTTTGATACATGTCTATTTCCACCTTGGGCTCTACTCCCAAGGGTCACCCTATGTGTGTCACAAGGTCTCTCTGCCAGAATTTTAGAGCTAAGGGGAGGTCCTCAGCTGGTGCATCCTGTTGTCATGGTGAAGGGAGAAAAGAAGTTGGCAAGCCATGCTTAGACATTGGAGACCTCTGCTCAGAAGTGACAAAGTAGCATCCCTCCACAGAACTCATTAGAGGAGTGATAATGAGCCAGCACACCTGATCTTCCCATGGGTAGGGCTCTCCAGGAGGGGATCTGAGCCTCCAAAGGAACCTAATATAATATAATCTACTTCAGCAAGCAATGCGCACTGTAGATGGGTAGATATTATATAGCCATTAAATAGAGTTGTAGATCTCACAGACGAGCTTGCAAAGTTATTTATTACACATGCCAAAATGGAAAAAAGTCAGTTGGAGAATTTATAGTCTACTCCAAGTTTTTCAAGAGAAAAAAAAATGCATCTAGTAGCATAGGAAATTAATTAAATGGAAAAATGGAGCTGTGTGCATAGCTCAGATGAAGGAGAATCCATTTGGCTTCTCAGGGCGACCAACTGTCATCACATAAGACTTCAGACTGCCTGAGTCACACAGAGTGATTTCTCATTTTAATAACAGTCTGGATTTGAATGTTAAAACCACCTCCTTTTAAATGTTAGATGCTAAACAGGCTTTTTAAAAAGCAGTATGATATTTAAGTTTACAACAGATAGGAACCAAAATATTTCACCAATCAGAGGAAATATTTTGGTTCCTATATGTTGTATTTTTTGTTTTTGTTTTGTTTTTTAAGATTTATTTTATGTATATAAGTACACTGTAGCTGTCTTCAGACACACCAGGCATCGGACACCATTCCATCGGTTGTGAGCCACCATGTGGTTACTGGGAATTGAACTCAGGACCTCTGGAATTGCAGTCAGTGCTCTTAACCATTGAGCCATCTCTCCAGCCCCTGTAGTTTTTGTTTTAAAAAAAAAAAAGGTAACTAGTTTGAGGATACTCAACTTTATTTTCTTACTTTATCCTCAAACTAGTTACTTTTTTTAAAACAAAAAATAATAAAGGAAACAAGATACTAAGCAGCTCAGATGGTAGCTCAGATCTGTATTCCCAGTACTAAGGCTGATACTGACACAGGAGAATTGCCATGAGTTCTAGGCCAATCTGAACTAAATAGTAAATTTCAGACCCACATGGGCTAAAAGGTGAGACCTTGTCCCAAAATCAGTTAACTAATTCAATCAGTTTAATTAATTATTTAGTGAAAGGCAAGAATACCTTTGCTGCAAGATTCACTGTACGAATGTCTGTTCAGTTGATCATGGTGATCTTGGCAAAGCTTTGGTCACACTTGTGTTCCATAATGAAGGGAAATGCAAGGACCAATCTATGCCCAGGGTCAAGAAAGGCAGAACTGACCACAGTGAAGAAAAGGGAGGAAGTCCTAAGGGCTCCTGACCCAGCATCAAGTGACTCTGCTGACACAGCCACATGTGTCCTCCTGAAAGTGGCCTCATGACTGGGGAGGCCCTGGAAGAAGCCCGCTGATTCCCAATGCAGTGGCTCAGGAAGAACACCAGGCCTGACAGTGTGCCAGCGGTGGTCCAGCTGTTAGTGCAATGTAGCCCTTGCAGCAACTCCCTGCTGGGTGCAGACACAAGCTTGCAGGCAGGCGGAAGGGGCTGTGAATGGGAGTGGGGGAGGAGTTTGGGCTTAATATGCACTGTTGAATATTCAGTTGTTGAATTTCTTTCCCTTTCTCGAACAAGTCTAACCCCCTCCTCTCCTCTGCACCATCATGCAAATGTGATTCGTCTACATTTGCAGCCTTGCCTCTACACCAAACACATAATCAAAACAAGGTTTTGAGCTGCAAATAAGTTTAATAGAAAATGAAATTAGTCACTTCAATAAAATCAACAGAGACTATTTGGACATTTGAAAGTCTTGGATTAGCCTTAATCAGCCCCCAGCAGTGCCCTGCTCCCAGCGTGGACCACCAGGTAGGGTGCAGCCCTTGCTGGCAGCAGACAATTTCTCAAAAAGAAGAAAAGAAAAACAAAAGTTAAAACTGCCAAAATTAGTGTGTGGTTGTCAGTTCCCTACAAAGAGAGTGCTGCAGTGAGTGCCTGCAGGTCTTCTCTACATTCTCCTCCTGAGATGATCTCCCTCATCTGTGAAAATGTGCACCCTTCTTAACATAGAAATTGCCTCACCACGCTGTACCTCATGTCCAGGTCACTGCTCCCAGTGTGTGTGGGGGGCACAGGGTGATGGAACACAATTCCTCCCTTGTGCACTTTATTCTGCATCCTTACTGCCATGAACATTTCTGGGAACCATAATGACTTTCATGCCTATTCTGGTTTTTCCCCCCTTTCTTCCCTATAGATAGATTTGTGGCTGGGGGACCAGGTTGCTATGTGATGTTTTAGAAAGTCAGAGTTCTGGAGAAGAAAGACACAACCCCCCCACCCCCACCCCAACCCTGTCACAGTGGGCAATTTATTTATTGACGCTTGAAATGACTGCACACATATATCCTGTGTGGTGTGTACCATGGTGTGTGTGTGTGGAGGTCAGAGAACTGGGAGTCAGTTCCCTCCTTCCACTGTGCGGGCCCCAGTCTTGGCAGCAAACACCATACATATTACATGTGCCTGCTTGCTTCATGCACATAATTGGAGCAATGCCACTGATTCTGCAGGGTCATTATCCCTGTGAGTCTAATGTAGGGCACTCGCCTATCCCAGCACTCAGGAGACTGAGGCAGGAAGTCTCTAAGTTCAGCACCAGTGGGGGCTGCACAGCAGTTCCAGGCTGACCAGCCACACAGTGAGATCTGTCTCAAGAAACCAAAGTAATAATGATTACAATAGTAGTAATTCTGTGGTTCTGGGCTCTGGAAGGCACATCAGTGGGCATGTATTTTGCTGTCAGGAACTTAGGGACTGAGCAGAAGTGGACCTGGAATCAGACACACCTGATTTGGAATCAATCACTTCCGAGTTCACATCTCAAATTTGTCCCAAGATTTGCTTTCTGATAAGTTAACATTTCTGAGCCATAATTTGTTTCTGTAGAATGGGGATCAGCCACAAAATTTATGAAGGCTTGAAGAAATGAGCAAAAAGATGTGATCTGGAACTCACTTACCTGTATTGTTGTCTGTGTTCTGTACTTATTGCCGCTAACCATACTGTTATCCATCACATTTTATGTGTGTGCAATCACATATCTATAAGTGAGCATGTATGCCTCTTTCTCTCTCACTCTCCCCTTTGTATTTAGAGACGGGGTCTCTTCCTGAACCCAGAGCTCATTTGTTTTGCTAGATTGTTTGGTTAGTGAGCCCTGGGGACCCATAGGTCTCTCCTCGCTCAGTGAAGATGGACATGCACTGCCACACCCACTTTACATGAGTGAGTGCTGAGGAGCACAGCTCAGGTCCTCATGCTTGTGCAGTGGGCACTTTAGTCTTCAGCCACACACTGGTTATTTTCATCAGTCCCACAGAGGAGCTGTGTAGGAACTAATGTGGATGAGTTGAGGGCTGCCTCACTCTTGGAGGGCAGTGGCAGTGATTTTAGGATGCCCTGGGGAAGTGCTCCATGCACTGCCTGTTATGCCAAGTTGGGACCAGTCAGCAGAAGACAATTTATGGTCCTGTCCAGAGAAGGCAGGGTTGGGACCAACGGGAGGAGTTGGAGGAATGACCAGAACCAACTATGCTGTCAAGGCTATGTGGCCAAGAACAGCATCCAGGTCCCCAAGCCCTGGGGCCTACGAGGAGAGGGTGGTAGGTTATTAGATTGTTGTTTCCTTGGAGGCTGAAACTTTTATTGTTTAATGTTGAAAATATTGATCTACAAGGTGGGATAATGAAAAAAAATTGTAACTTTTATAGAACCCATAAAAAGTGAAATAGACATTCTTTCTTAAAAAAAAAAAAGCTTAATCTTTTATAAAAACTTCCAGAAAGTGGGTCTGTCCATGTTATATAAAGAGCAAGTTTTCTCTTCTGATCTGAGCCAAGTCAAGAAGTGGTCAACCTCTGCCATGGGGAGCGTCTGCCAGCAGGGTTACAGTAGTTTGCATCCTATCTCTGAGCATCTGAGGAGCCGATGATGCTTGGGGGTAGCTGCCATCATCATAAATGCCCACAGCTTGTAGCAGCACATGCTAGGCTTGTAATTGTGCATTGCCTAGGCCCTTAGCTCAGGCTCAGGTGGCTAGAAGTTTGATCAGGAAGGAAGGGTGGGCCCTTTTTAGAGGAACAATTCGAGCAGCAGGGCATTCTCAGCTGTTAGCCTCTGATAGATAGGCCAGCAGTCAGCCCGCTGTGAAGACTGTGAAGTCCATGTCTAAGACCAACTTAGTTTAATTCCTCACTTGACAAGGGCAGGGGGCTAGGGGTCTGGCCTCGGATGTGGTTGGGAAGCAGGGGTGCCTGTCATCAGTCCTGGGTTCTCCTCATGTTTCTTATGGGTTCTGCATTTTCCCTGAGGAGGAAGACCCTGGGCAAAACAGGAGTACTTCCCAGCGTTTTTGACTCTGTGCTTCTTGTGATCTTTTGTATTGACTGGGCTATCCTGTAGTGAGACCCCCGTGCGTCACTATAGAAGAGAAAGTAGGTAGAGGTGGAATGGGTAAGATGCTCCAGTGTACAAGGACACTGTTAGCCTTCCGTTAGTACAACAAAGAACTAGGGACAGTCAGTTTGGGCTCATGATTTTGGAGGTTTCACTACATGGTCAGTTGGAATGAATGAGGAAGAAAAAAGGAGGTAGGCCCCCATCTCCGTTTTGAGGGCGTGGCTGGATGCCCATTTAAATGTCCATGTCTGCTCCACATCTTCAGAGCTCCACCAGCTCACACTAGAGACCAAGCCTTTACTATGTGGGATTTTAGGGCATTCTAGATCTGAGCTACAGCACATGAACCCCACTGTGTTCTGGGAAATTGTTTCCCCCAGCTGCTACTGGATAGATAGCGTTCTGGTTCCAGGATGAGCAAACAACTTGTTGAACCATTAGAAGATGCAGATCTGCTCTCTGGGTGAGCAATTTCTTCTATATCCCCACTTTGGTTAGCTGCAGCTCTGAGAACTTTTTGAAATTAAAAAAAGAAGAAAAGGGAGGTACTGGAGGGGGGATGGTGCAAGGGTAAAGAATACTGGCCCCTGTTATTGCAAAGGACCCAGGGTCAGTTCCCAGACCCCTCAGTCATCTCCTGGTTCTCTTCCTTCTGACTTCCACAGGCACCAGACACCTGGGCTTTGGGGACAGCTACTTGTACCCTGAGAACTTTAGATTAGGGTATCTGGTAACCTGGAATTAGGCATGTGGTCCAGGCCTAGGAGAGAGGAGAGATTCATCCTTTCTCTTAATCCTGCCTCAGGGCCAGTGACATATGCCAAGAGATGACCCCACTCCAGTGCCACACAGTGCCCACAGTGCCAGCTCCTTTTATAACAGCCCCTGGGTGCCCGGCAGTGGTGGTGCACACCTTTAATCCCAGCACTTGAGAGGCAGACACAGGTAGATCTCTGTGAGTTCAAGGCTAGCCTGGTCTACAGGGTGAGTTCCAGAATAGCCAGGGCTACAAAGAGAAACCCTGTCACAAAAAAAAACAAAACCCAAAACAAAACAAAATAAAAACCCACCACCACCAACAACAAGGAAACCAAAAACCAAATAGCCGATGGGCAGTTGGGCTTTCTCTGCCACCTGCATCTGGCACCTGGCTGACCAGCACAATTACAGACAGGCCAGGCAGACTCCCCGGATGCAGTGCTGGGAGGGGTGTGTGGCTTATGCTTGTCTATGAAGGGAAGTGGGATGTCTCTGTCCCACATTTGAAAGTCAGTGTGGGGATAGTACCAGGAGGGACCCACCTGGTACTCTCAAGGGTAGAGAACCAAAGCTCTTGGCAGGAACACACTTCGACCAGACATGTGTTCCTTAACATCTCAAACTATTGTCTGTCCAGTTTAAAAAAATGACCCCACTTGCAAAAAGGGTAGCAATGGGATAGTCAAACCATTAAATTGAACAGCACTCTTGACCCCAGGCCTTCTTGCAGTACCCTTGGGAGCCTCTTTGAACAGAGGTTATGTGCCAAGGTCCCAGGGATGTGGCAGAGGAATTTGGTCACTGCTTTGGCCACCACATCCTTACCAGCCCTGTTAGCCTCCTCTGGAGCTCATTGGTGCAGAACCCAGCATAGTCATGAACATTTCTCTCTTAACTTCTTCTCCATTTGGTACTTCTCCATTTGAGAAGAGTGGGATCTGGGCAGTCTGTCTTGGTTGCCTTACGCTTTGAGTCCCTGTAACAATGATAGTGTGTCTTTGAGCTTCTGCAGTTGTCCATAGTCTACATCTCTCTGAACAGAGCATGCTACCTGCAGTGAAGACATTAAGTGCCAATCCCTCTGCCCTCTAGGCCTATGCAAGTTGGACTGACAGGCTGAACCCAGGCCTATTGTACCTGGTCGGTCATTGGAGTTGGAGTTAGCATCAACCTCGCTCAGGGGTGGTGGCTACAATCAGTTGGGAGCTGGGGTGAGCTACTCAGCTACAGCCCCTCTTGGTCCCAAGAGTTTTATTTTAGTGAAGCAGATGTGACTCAACTGATCTTCCAGAGCAGCTGAACTGTCTCCTTGGCACTGCCCAAGAGTGCTGCCATACTGTGCTAGGAGCCACACTGGCACAAGCTTTCATGGAGAGCTCACAGACAGGCATTTCTATTCTAGGAAAGAGAAAGAAACAAACAGAGGAACACAGTGCTGTTTTTAGTACAAGGAGTCAGCAACAGCTTGGCAAGAGGATGGCGTGTGACATTTCTGTGAGCAAGGTGCGCTGCTGCCTGGTGGAGTGGGGCATGGGCACCT
Organism: Tokudaia tokunoshimensis; assembly: GCA_036184795.1. Lineage (NCBI taxonomy): Eukaryota > Metazoa > Chordata > Mammalia > Rodentia > Muridae > Tokudaia > Tokudaia tokunoshimensis. The sequence continues at coordinate 102,297,242 of BTHU01000010.1, forward strand.
GCCTGCTTCCCTCGCCAGACGCCTTTTCAGGAAGTTGTCACTGTTGCTCAGACAGGCCTTCATCCTTCTGACTGCTCACACAACACCCCAGGCTCAGGACTCAAGGTGGCCGGGCAGCTTCTCTGAGCCCTGTTTTTCCTTGGAAGGACTGTAGACTGTAGCCAACAATTTGCTACTTTGTGAGTTCTTTTGTCTTCCATCCTTCTCCACCTTTTTTCCCACCCTTTCAACCTCTAACACTAGATAAAGAAAAAAGGATAGAGAGGCAAGGGAGTGACATTATCATTAGACTACTTACTGCTGACTAGGAACTTGGAGTTCCTTGAGGCAAGTTTGATATTTGCTGTCAAATTTTCTTATTTCTTCTTCTTTGTGCATGACTATTTAACAAACCACAACTAACAGCAACCAACCAACAACCCATAACCCACCCTGCCTCTCCAGGGTCCTAGCATTTATTTATACCCTCTGAAAAGTCACGGTTGCAAAAACTATCTGCTGCTGGCAAAATCACACCCCTGGTAGAACACTAGGCAAATCATAGTCAGCTGCTGTGGGCAGTCTGAAACAGACCATACCCCACACAAAAACACTTTCTTATTTCTGTGGCTTTTTTTTTTTTTAAGAAACCAAAATTGTCACTATAGCAGACAGCCAACCCCTGACCTGCAGGCATGTCATCATCCTGATACACTGTCTCCTGACCTTAGCTAAGGCTCTTGCTTCTCTAGGTCTTGCTTTCTCTGTCTTTGAATGTGAGGGGTAGGACAGGATTTATCAGCATCCCACTTGGGCCTGACAACTGAGTATGCTAGAGGAAGCTGTTAGTCCTGAGGGTTTGGACATTCCATGAGCCTAGGCTAGAATGCAAGTGGGCAGATAATAAGTTCAGCAAAACTGTGTGTGCTAGATGTCATGGTGCCTTTAATCCCAGCACTCAGGAAGCAGAGACAGGTGGATCACTGTTGAGTCGGAAACCAGCCTGGTTTACATAGAAAGTTTCAGGCCAGGCATTCAAAATAAGTCACTGTCTCAATAAAACAAGACAAAATCCCAAACAGACAAACAATCAAGACTATGTGTTAATTGAAATCCTATATTACTTCAACATAACCAAAACAAGTATTTCTTCCTTTCTGGTACTTTTCTCCTGCTCTTCTGCTTCACATGTCTGCCTCCAGTCTCTCACACATTGACTCTCTCACCTCATCAGAGCGGCCACGGGGTACCACATCTGTGCTCAGTGCCAGGATGGAGCAGATGGTCTGAGTCCCTGTACTCTTTCTCCTGTCTGATGGGGAGAGGATCTGTACTTAGGCCACACATTGTCAGTGTATGGAGAGGAACCTTGGGACCATGAGCTGCACAGCACCTTCTGCCTGGTGTCTGTAAGGAAGGCAATCTCTAGCCACATATCTGAAATACTAGGCAAAGAGAGCAAGGGGCACGGGAGGCTGGCATTCAGTATGCAGGTACTGCATTGTTGGTCAGCTGATCTGTTCTTTTCTCCAATGTGACTCTGGTACCTCCCAGAGGCAGCATTTCAGCTGCCACTATCCATAACTCTTGACTAAAAGCACCGCTTTTCTGTGTTAGGAGCAAGCCCACTTGCTGCCAACCTACTTGCTGCCAGCACGCACACGTTGGTATAATAGATAGGCCTTCACCCATCTTGGGGCACACCTTCCTGGGATCCATGCTGGGCTTCCTTGGAGCTGTCCCACAGCTCCACCCTTGAGCTCAGTCTACCCACTGTCAGGTCCAGTCCTGCTCAGTGTTTTCCTCATTCCTTGGTGGTGGCAGCCACAAGGCCTGAGACTGAGCCAATTGTCTGATCCTGCCTGAGGGGTTAGACAGTAAGAGAGCCTTAGAGGCTCAGATCTGCTAGTTTCTTCCTTTCCTTCCCTTTGGATAGGTGGCATCAGAATAGAGGCAGCTGTTGCATGTCCCTCCCCCCGCCCCGCCCAGTTCCCTACAGACCCCTGCATCCTTCCATCTCCACAGTGTGCTTACCTGACTTAAACCTGGCTGGATATCTCCACTTTCTCCTGGGCTTCGTTGTCTTCATCTTGGTTCCATCTGTTCCTCTTTCATGTTGGCCCCTCTGCTCCCTTCTATAGACCCCTCTCACTCTGGCAGGCCCTGGCGTCTCAGGAATCATCTGCTCAGCACCTTTGAGATGGATTTTGAGCCTAACAAACAAAGGAATGAATGAAAAAATGAAAGAGAAAGAGGGGAATGGGGAAGGGGGAGAAAGTACTTACCTCATTAGGAAGGAGCTTTGGTCTGGTGTCCATAAGCAAGCCATTTCACCTGATGAAAGGTGGCTTCAGCGCAGGCCTTCTTCTGCAGAGCTTCTCCTCTGAGCCTCTTAGCTTCTTCCCTGACCTTTCTACCCATTGCTCATATATCATCCACTGGGTGCTAACTGGACACAAATCCTTCAAGCTTGGAGAACTACACAAGAGTGCCTGATGCTTCCACTATATAGATAAGGATTGGAACCTGGAGGGGTGAAGTGCTTTGTGAGAGTATATGGGGAGTGCTAGCCATCTGGACAGGCAAACTCCTCACTCTTCTGTCACACACCCTGCCATCTGGAACCCCTGAGCATGCAGCTGGAATAGTAGCTTCTCTTTGAGATTCTATTCCTCTTGGTTTGTAGGTCCACTCATTGATTGATTGACTCATGGCACTGAGGATGGAACTCAGGACCTTGCACACACTAGGCAAGTGTGTGCTCTGCCCTCAGCAGCACCCCAGTCCTTTCTCCTTCCATTAACTGAGACAAGGAAATGCTTTTCAGCGTCTGCACCTCACATCTTGAATGCACAGCACAATCAGTAATTATTGCTTATTATCAGGTGGCATATTTAACGTATTAACCTCCTTTAATTGAATGGGTAATTCAGGATTGATCCAGCCCTTTAAGAGCCACCATTATGTGCTCACTGAGCAGAGAAGAGGGTCAAAAGAGATCATCAAGAACATTTCTCACAGCAGTGCTAGCAGGACCGTTCTGGTTTACAGTAGTCAACTGTGGAAAGGACTCCTTGCAGGCTTCTGTGGGGTGGAAGGGTCCTGGAGACTGTCCCCTGATTGTCATTTCAAGCAAGGGCAGAATCAGCCACATGTGGTAATTGTATGTGTCCTGCCTCTCACTGAGGAGCAGTCAGTACCTTTGTCCCCTTGTGGTGGGCTTGCAGTGCTTGCCCATCTGCTGTGTTTGTGTGCAGGTGTGCACTTACACATCAAGCACAGTATGTTATCTGACTCCCTAAGTCCAGTGACAAACCAGTAAGTGAATTTGATCACCAACAGTGTTCATAGTGGCCCTACCTACTAATGTGACCCATCAGGCCAGTAGGATGGGTGATGGATCCTGTGTTCACCACCTTGTTCTTTACCCCTACCTTTGTGATATATTCTTAGAACTTCAAGTTTTATTCTACCTGGATTCTCCCTCCCTCCCTCCCTCCCTATCCCCAACCCAAGCCCGCTTTTAAGTCCCAATGGATAAAGTATCTCCTCTTCCCTGTGTCCATGACTTGCTTGTTTGTTCCTGTGTCGTAGGGGCTTTGACTTGGTGATGTGCAAGGTCAAGTGTGGTTTGGGGTCATTTACTGCCTCCCCTGCTTGCTGATAGTTGACCTCAGACAAATAACATAAGAATCAAGTAAATGCCCTAGAGATCCTTAGAGCCAGCACTGGTTGAGTTAGGCTCTCAATGTGAAAGAGATATCATGTATTTCTTCTGCTTTATTCCATAGGGTCTATGAATTCCTGTGATTTTTCTTTTACTGGAGCAAGGTTTAATGTTTAAATGAATACTAGAAACCAGCACCATTCCCTCAAAACTTTGACTCCCAAAGCATTAGGATGGTTGAATCCAGTCTGTGGAGGCATATGTGTGTTCTTTGGGTGCATCGCCACCTTGCTATCTCCTGTCAATGGGCACAGACACACATCAACAGGGATTCTAAAATACCTGTTACATGGAATCCTGGCATCCAGCAGGAAATGAGAACTTTACAGACTAGTTCTTACCTCTGCTCAAATCTCTGTTTTTTAACTATGGAAATGAAAGCCCTGAAAAACCACTGGGCAGAGTAGAGATTGCATGATTGGGAGGGAGTGGTGTTCACTGGCAGCTGGATTGCCTGGCTCCGAAAGTAAATCAATTTCATGTTGTTAGCACAGAAGAGCAGTGGCCCAGGCTCTAACTGGATACATTTTGAAAGCTGCCTGTCTGAGCGGAGGTGCAGCTTTGTGTTTAAGGCAGTCCGCTCATGCTCCAGTTTTCCAGGAGGTTTCTGAGGTTGCTTTCATAATGTAAGCTTTAGGATACTTCATTTTACTGAACAAAAGCTAAAACAGCAACCCCGCATAGGAAAGCCTGCTACTCCCCTCCCCTCCGACCCTGTCAGAGGTTCCTCATTACTGGCATGCTTGTCAGGAGGGTAGTGGGGAGGGCTCTTGACTCAAGATTCGTGGTTCTGACACTAATTATGCATTTCATTGTTATGACTAAATACGTCACAAAAGCAACTTGAGGGATGGTTGTCTGGCTCCCAGTTTAAGGGCAGGTACAGTGGCAGGAGTGTGAGGCAGCTGGTCACCTGGCATCTACATTCAGGAAGCAAAGATGAAAACTCGTGTTCAGCTTGTTTCTTGTTTTCTCAGCCTTAGACTCCAGCCCATGGCATGGCGCCACCTGTGCATTTAATGTATATCCCGCTCAGAAGCAGAGCTCAGGGAAGGACCCGCAGCCCACAGAAGCAGGTGCATGACTGTGATCTGTTTGTGCAGTAAAGAGACAGCTGAAGAGGAACCGGGCAGCCACATTGGGCATCAGGTGTCAGGAATAGCAAGGCAGCTGCCATTTTAAACTGAACGTTTGCCTTCTTCAATGGGATAGGTGGTGTATCTGCAATCTCCAGCAGGGCGTCCTCTGTCCTTGGGTAGGAGAGCTCCAGGCATATTGACTGTTGTATTTAGTCATCTAACCCTCCCACTGCCCAGGACCCCAGCACTAGAGTCCCGTCCCCATTACTCCCTTCCACATCCCTAGATTAGTTTCATGAACATGGGCTACAGACCCCACTATGATAGGAACTGAGGCTCCCAGCTGCCTGCCAAACTCAGGCTTCCTTTTCTTAGATGGCAGCGTTCCTGGTGTTGAGAGAAGTGTTGGGGTCAGGAATCTTTGTAGCTGTGAGGCCCTGTGTGGTGGTGAGGTAGTCAGTGGTGGCCATTTGTCCAGTTGATCCTCTGATGAGCTGGGGGCTGCTGGAGTGTGGCTGTGGCCTGCTCCGTGGCACACAACCACAACACTCACTGCTCACAACACCCTACACCACAGCCTTGAAGTCCTGAAAGGCCACTACACAGTCAGTGACTGTATCACTACGTCCAGGATGCCCACAGCCAACCTGACTTTGCTGTCTGCCTCCTGCCCTTCCTTAATAGGGGCATAATGTGTCACTGTGGACAGCTACCTACATGGTCTTTCTGGGTTTGCTTCTAGGAAGGGCCAGCCCCCAGGTATTGGGCTTTGGGAAGTTCATGCAGAGCCTCTCTCTTGTCATCTATAAGATGGGATAATTGCACCCACCCCATGAAATGGTTAAAAAAAAACTTAAGTGAGATACAACATCAATGGGGTACTTCCTAGGCAAATGGCTGAACCTCTCTGAGACAGTTTCCTTCAGTGGTTCTCAACAAGGATTGGATTTGTGCCCAAGGAGATGTCTGAAGACAGTTTTTGGTGGTTACGGAGGGTATCAGTACTCCCAACACCCAAGGAATCCTAGGAAGGGATGTTGTGAATACCCCCACAATGCATATGAATCTATACCATAAAGAATTACCCTATCCAAAATATAACAGCGCTGAGTCAGGAGGTGCTGAGTATACGCTAAAGAACTGCAGAAGGACGCTGCTGATGCCATGGTCTGAACTGTCCAGAAAGGCAGTAGACATGGGCACATGCCCTCCAGTTGGGGCAATGAAGGCCTTCTCAGAGCATCTCATAACCATGCTTGAGGCAGGTGAATGACGATAGAGAAGGGGAGGTCAAGGGCAGTCTCTGGAGTGCCCAGCCAGGCTTCGAGGTGCCAGCTGCTTCACTTCCCCATCCTACAGTGGACTGAGACGGGAGGAGGACACCTTACCTGGGAACTGGCTCTTGTATCTCTCCCTAGTATAGCTGTGCTGGCACCAGAGTGGTAGTGAGGATGTGGTCAGCGTGGTTAGGATGGGCACTGCTGACTCTGCTCCCATAGGTGCTCACAGGCCTAACCTTCAAAATTGAGTGCTTAAATAAAACAGTGTCTTATTCTAATGTTGGCTATCATTTCTTTTATTGTTTCTGAGCCCTTTTGATAGTAAGATTGCTGCCTTGACCTTGGAAATGGCCTTCATTTTTGCAAGTGGCTTAAGTTTTATCCTTCCCAAGGCCCTGGGGAACATAGACACAAAAGATCCTCAAAAGTAAAGCCCAGATCACATCACCCAGAGGCCGTGTGTGTGTGTGTGTGTGTGTGTGTGTGTGTGTGTGTGTGTGTGTGTGTGTGTGTGTGTGTGTGTTCCCTATACAGGTACAAACCCCCAAGGCACACACAGAATTCTACAAACATTCTGAACCCAGAAAGCATCTAATACAGTATGGTTACAGTAGAGCCCTGTGCTCTCATGTCCCCAGGCCCTATCGCCTTGTGATGTAGTTAGGAAAGGAAGTGAGAGAGCTGGCATCATTCCTATCTGGACCAGCATTCCTCTGCACCCTGGGAGGCCTGCTCATTCACCGGCTCAGCTGTTCCTCTCCTACACCAAAGCCACCAGTTCATGCACACCCTCTGACTCACTGGGACCAGCAGCCAGCTCGGGGACCAGAGTCGAATCTTCCTCAGTCGCTAGTGAGACTTTAGTTTACACCTGGAACTAACTTTTTTTCTTTTTTCTTGTGTGTATGTTTGCATGTATATATTCTCATACATTTGTGTGGGGTCTGAGGACACCCTTGGGTGTTGGTTCTTGCCTTCTACTTGATTTGATCTAGGGCCTCATTACTGTTTTACCACTTCATGTGTAGACTAACAAGATTCTGGGATTATCCTGCATGTGCCTCTCATCTCCCTACTAGAAAGAGCTGGGTCTAGAAAGACTATACATGTCTGGCTACAGGCTCTGGGGATTTGAACTCATGTTCTCAACTTGTGCATTTGTCAGTTGTGGCTGTGACTAACCTCTAGGTGGCAATGGCTGCCTGCTCTGTAGGTTCCTCTACCATCCCAGAAAGAACTTACTCTCTTCCTACAGCACAGTAGCCAGCACTCCTGAATTGTTCCCTCTGTAAATCTGGGTGCTGGTTAGTACCCTTTCCTCCCTTTGTCTCAAACGATAACTTTCAGACTCCTAATTTTCACTGTGTGAGAGGCAGGTGACCTCATCCACTGTGCTGTATACATTCTGTGCAGAGGGCTAGGGGAGGGCCCTACAGGATCTCTTCCCTGACAGACAACATCGCCAGGGGGGCAGACATGGCTTCAGCAGATAGGTACCTGCCGGTGCTCTCTGTCTGCTTCCTGCCCACCTTATCTTCCTCAATCCCTCTCTCATCCATTCATCCATCTCCCTTTCCACCAACTACATCCAGGGATGTAGAGCTGCCATGAGCACCAACCACCAGTCCTTTCTTCCAAGAGCTTATTGTCTGGTAGAGGTCAGAGGCATTTGCACAGTCACACATGCAGTTGATGTTAGTGTGCCCATTTGTTTATTCACTTTGAAAGGCATCCGTTGAATATCTGTCACTGGCCAGGTATGGCCAGGGTTCTGGGCAGTGGAGAATAAAACTTGTAGACTGGCGTTTTAGAAGAGAGAAGGCAGAAAAGTCAGTAAATATGCATGGTGCTGACTCATGAAGCCAAATGGAAGATAGGGAGCAACACAGAAAGAGTGTTGGGTGGAGATGCCGCAAAAGCTTCTGCAAGGTGGGGGAATAGGTTGGGGAAGAGCCACAGGAGACAAGTGGGCTGAGTTTGAGGAGTGTGTGTGGTTTTGAGGCAAGCTGAGGATGGAAAGGCCCTGTAGGCACAGAGCTCTTGTATATAGACACAGGCAGAAAATGCCTTAGGAAGAGTGCTTAGCAGGGGAGGGAGAGCCCAGGGGTCTCAGTGGACTACTTAGTCTGGGCATGACCAGGACCTGGGATTTCAGGGCTTCAGGGAAGCTAGGGTGAATGAGGTTGGTGCTGATGCAGAACTCTATTAATATAACTGGAGTCTACTCTGGTATACATGAGCAGGCAGGGATGTGCTGTCCTTGGCTTTAGCCAGAGAAATTCTGCTTTCCTCTTTTAAATGTCAAATATTCATATAGGCCATGGTTTAAAAAAGGATTTGGTTGCTTGGAAACATAAGACACTGAGGTAGGGCATTTGAAGATTTCTGAAGCTAAAGGTAGCTAGTAAATGCATGGCATTTTCTATCAAAGTTGACTCTGGGCCTTAGTTTATTCATCTGCAAAATGGGGATAGCAGTTGTCTTTGTGTGTGTGTGTGTGATTTGCATTTCTCATCTTTCCAGCCCAGAACCCCATAGAAATGGAACTCATTCAACAACGTGGAGGCTGGGAGGATGACAGCATAAACATAGTAAATATAAACCTTGTGCTCTGAGATCCACAGACCTGAGTATAGAGTCAACACAGCAAGTGTTGAAGCCTCTCTGAGCCTTGGTCTCCCCTGCATTGTTCTGTAAGGATTAAATGAGACATGGCGAATGGCAACATGGCAAACAAAGAGCGTATCACAAGCAGGCGGGCACACTTTGGCTTTATATACATATGCCTAGTGGAGCCCCGTGTATCAGTCAGCTACGGCCATAGTAATATGCTATAACAAACAACCCACCAGAGCATCTTATGTGTTCTTGTTCAGATATGTGTGTACTTGCCTGGGACTTAGCTGATCTAGGCTGGGTATGTCTCTAGGCTTTGGTGGGATAAGGTCTTCCACACCTCTTATCCTTTGTGTCTTAGATCAGGAGCAAGTCCACTTTGACAGCAAAGGTGCCTCCCAATACTCTGACATTCTATGGGCCAAAGGAGGTAATATGGGCAAATTTTATCAAATGTACAGTCTATTTCTACTAGGAACCCCAGAGTTGCATGCAAGCTGCCTGAATGTATGAGCTGATTGGGTGTGGTATGTGTGTTGGGGACCAACTGTGGTTCCATGTCCTCTACTCCCTCCAGGTGTCCAAGTGCCACTGCACACCAGGCTGGAAGGATGAAGTGGAGTCTGGAAAAAGTGGGGACTGCAGGATCCTGATCTGACTGGGAGTGGGAGGACTTCTCTGAGGAAGGCCTTTTCCTCTTCTTTTAGATGACACTCAATAAAGCATCTCTCTTAGACAATCTTAAGTGAAATAGCTTATGCACATATACTTTATTTGGGATGACAAGGCCATATATGAATCTTGGGGAGGGGAAAGGAGTTTTCAGGGTGAATATAAGAGTTTAAAGTACTGTGAATGCTTCATTTGTCTAGAGAGGCATCCCAGAAATTCCGGGTACTTCCTCACTTCTTTTCAAGAAAGAGGAAGTTAAAAGGTTTTCCAAGAGCTATTTGACCTTCCTCAGGTAGAGGGTGTGTGTGTGTGGGGGGGAGTGGGAGTGGTAGTCCCCAAACAAGGTCAGAGAACCGGAAGCCCTTCTGGAAAAAGGAGTCCACCATTGCACTAAGCTCAGGTGAGCTATCTGGACATGGTAGACTTCGACCTTAAGTAGCAGGATTTCCCACTACCTGAGGACCTGGCAGTTAATTTATCCATCATAGTAGACAAATGGGAGAGTAAATCTACAAAGTGTAGCCATCTTGCCTTACTGTCAAAGATATCTAAGCGATAAGATGCAAGTAGCATTTCTTTCCTTTCAGAATGATATTTAAAGATTGATGTGTGTGTGTGTGTGTGTGTGTGTGTGTGTGTGTGTGTGTGTGTGAGAGAGAGAGAGAGAGAGAGAGAGAGAGAGAGAGAGAGAGAGAGAGAGAGAGATAGAGAGAGATAGATAGATAGATTAAGGTCTTACTAAATTACAATTCCTAGTGGTCCTTGTGTGTTATATAATTCCATGCATGTTTATGTAACCAATTTCCTGTTCAGGCTTCTGTATAAACCATGTGCACTGTCTCTGTAGAGCAACAAAAGACTGTCTCGGGTGATTTTGGACAACCTTGCATCTTACCCTCTGGGCTGCTGAGAATATACAACTCAGCTTCATGTAGATGGCCTGTTAGTACAGTCAGAATCTTGCCTTTAAAACTTTCATAGTCAACACTCTCCAGATAAACATCCTCCCCTTTCTTTCCTTGATGGGCTTTAGAAAGGACTAAATCACAGTCATTGGGTCTAGGACAACACCAAAACACCCCACATCCATGTCTCTGCAGAGATAGGAACACTGACTTGAAGTGAGGTGTGGCCTGGTCATGATGCCTTCATTTGAGTTCAGCCAAATTTAGATGCCAGTTGAGTTGGTGCTAAGCTTACTGAAAGCCCTTTAGTTTTAGAATGTTGGCATTACTTTTTTCAGACAGTGTCTCAGTGTGTTTGAGCTCAGATTGAGCTCAAACCCACAGTCCTCCTGCCTCAACCTCCAGAGTGCTGAGATGACCTACTCTTGACTTATTGGATTTTGAGTTGAGGTGTTGGAAAGAAACTGGGTTTTAGTGGTTTTTCTATTACTTGGTGATGCCATCCAGGATGAGACAGGCCATTTGTCCCTGCACCTTCAGTGTAGGCCCCATCTCCAGGAAGAGTCCTCCATTACCGTTAGCCCATGGCCATATGGTTTGAAGATAAAGTTAGTCTGTTGGCTGCTGCATCTGGGATCACACATGAACCTCAACTCAACCATTAGGAGGCCTTGGAAGGATGTCCAGGAAGAGCTTGTGCTGGACATCCCACAGCATTTGGGCAATCGGTCCCCACAGGGCTACCTGGTCATCTTCAGGGCTTCTGGCACCCCCTGTATGTCTTGTCAGGGTTTCCAAAACACAGGGGGTGTTGGGACTCTTCTGGAGTCAGAAGAGCCCAGGCTAGATCTCCATTTTCCTTCAGAGGCTCTGGGTCCCTGGCCCTAATGTGGCATTGTGGTTTCAACCCATGGGGTTGCTACAAGGAATCAGAGTAGGGTTGAGTCCAGTGGAAAAGGCTATAAATCAGGTATGCAGGTTGAATTCTCAGAAACGCTGGGTGTGGCTCTGTCTTGATAGAACTTCCTCACTGTGGGTCCAAGATAATCTGTCAGTATGTGCACCTTTGTGTGTTTGTGCACACCTGATGGTGTGTGTGTGTGTATACGCGCGTGCATGTGCATGTGTTTGTGTTAGTAGCACGTGTACCTGGTATGTCTCTGTGTGTCTACCTAGCAAGGGGTATTTATGTGTGAACACACCTGCCTGTGGGGTGGGTGTTGTGTTTTTCTTTTTTTCCTGGAGATGATCCATAGGCTTATTGAAGTTTTCTAGAGGGTTTTTGGCCCAGGAAGAAGAGAAAAATTTCTAAACTCTCAACTAAGAGAGGCACACCTTGGTGGATCTTGGTGGAGGGCTCTTTGGTATCTCACCTTCCAGGTCCTTGCAGAGAAAGTGCCTTGTTTCTCACCCTCAAAGAACTGCTGAGTCTACTTGCTGGAGTCAGCTCTGACTCTGAGGACCCTCACCATGAGGTCATCCTCTGGTGGACCCTGAGCTTTGACATTTCCTTTCCCCTTTCTTCTGCCTTATGAAGTTACCCATCCCACTCTTTAATTGGGCCTCCCTCCCTTGTGGAATTGCTACAGTGAGTCTGGCAGATGTGTCCTTCAGGACACCACTGAGCCATCAGAACTGTCCTACAAGGACTAAGTAGTGTCCTGTTGTGAAGATGCTAGCAGCTTATACCTGGCCCCCAGCCTGGTGATGGAACCAGAGTGTATCTAAGGCAGCAGTGAGTTCCATAGCTGGGGCTTGCCTTTGCTCTCCAGTCCTCCCTACTCATGGGAGTGCCAAGTCAGCAGGCTGGGCATTTTAAAGCTCAAAGGGTCTGGATGATGGCCCACTAGAGTCTGGACTCTTCTACCCCCTGAGGTCAGGGGCCACAGGGAGAAAAACAAAACACAAATCAGGGTTGGAAAAGACAGAAGTTCAAATCATATCTCCACTACCTACTGGCTGTAGGCCTTGAGACAAATGCCTCATTTGCCCATTTCCAAGATAGAGCTGAAAGACACAATGCGTGCCTTCCGTGGTGCTTTATAAGCCTGGGAGGTGGGAGCATGTTCTTCTCAGCCCCAGCATGGGCATTAGGGACTTTGAAGAAAGAAATGCTATGGTATCATCTGAGGGAGGAACATGTGCCCAGGGTCCCCTGGTGTTTGCAATGTACTTGCAGTTGGAATTTTGTCTCTTGGGATCACAAACAAGGCCATGACTAAGATGTCTCTTTAAACACTCATCAGGGAGGGCTGTGTATATACCATGGTGGAGCCTTCTATTGTGCTGTTGGCTTTTTATGATCTGAAACAATCACTACAGAAGTCCTTAAACTGGGTGCTTGTCAAAGAAGAAGAGTAAAGATGGTAGGCCTACCCTTGCAGCTGTGTGAAGAGCCACATCTGCTTTCTCTGGGCTGTGTCCCTGTGGGCCCTGCACTGCATCTGAAGAGGCTGTACGTCCTTTCTCATCTCTGAGCCTGGATGGGCTCAGTTCATCCTGGAACATGTCTGCTCCCAGCTCAAATAATCCCATTGGTCTTATTTCACTGGAGCCTCCAGAGTGTGTTTGGTGAGGATGCTGAGGAAGAAGCCAAGCCTGATATAAACTCAGGCAGGTGTGTGTGTGTGTGTGTGCCTGTGACATGTTTAGCCTTCACAGGGAGTCAGGGCAATGCTGACTGTCATATACTTTCACTTTCCACCTTTTGCAGGAAAGTCTCTTACTAAGCCCAGAAATCACCAGTTTGCTAGACTGGTAATTATGCTGGAATCCACCCATTGTCTTCTCATTGCTAGTGCCAGGGTTGCACACATGTGTGCTGGGGATCCTGGGTCTTCATGCTTGAATTGGTGGCAGGCACTTCTCTCTCTGAGCCATCTTCCCAGCCCCTCGTTTCTTCACAGTAGGGAAGTCGCAGTGTAAGTGCAGACCAGTGTAAGTGCAGACCAGACATGTGTTTACTGTTCACGTAGATTTGATTGACAGGCCCTCAGTATCATGCTCAGAGCTGGACAGGATCCAGAGATCTCAGGCAACAGAGGTCAGACTGAGTCTATGTTCATGTCAGCCCTTCTGTAACTTAGGGAATTGGCCTTTGAGTAATGTCTCAGTCCATGTGCATCCATCATGAGCTCAAAATGTAGTGAGAGCCAGGCTGCAAACACACAGCACATCGTGGTCTGTGAGGATGGCTGGGCACAGGCACTCAGCCAGCCACCACATTTTTTGCTTCCCCACATAGCCTCGGGGAAGGTTTGACAGCATGTCCACCCAGACCTCTCTGAGAAGCCTCAAAAATACCTTCAAGAATTCCACTTTCCATCCTCCAAAGCCACGGGTATTCTTTATGATAGCCAGTGTGGGGCAGAGGGGAATAAACAGGGCCAGGGACCCCAGCACCATCAAGTTGGAGCAGTTCGTCTCTTTCTCTCCTGGAGAGAACTTAGAAACTGATCTCCATGGACTGAAGGCTCTGGATACATGTGCTGAGACAGAGTGAACATGCTGGAAGGAAGGCTGTGTGGCCAGAAGCCTCCCTAAGGGCAGCAGCAGGGGATGGAGAATGGGGCCATTCTTGTTGCTGATGTTGCGTTTATGGTCATTGCCTCCCGGCCCAGTGGATCTGCTTGGAGTGTCACACTGCATTCCTCAGCCCACTGCCCAGGGTAAGGTGCAGCCCCATGCTCCCCTGTGGTTCCCTATGGCTGAAGCTGTTCATGTGAATAGGAAGTCCTGAAACGGTTGCAGATGGGCAGACATTTCTCTATTTTCATCATCGAGGTGCTGTCCAGATGCACAAGGCTTCCCCTGCTCAGGAGAATTTGATTTAGAAAGTATAACCTAGCAGGCAGCTGCCTACTGTTTTGGCCTGGCCTGGCCCCTCAGCCAGCTTGCATCACCCTTTCACACCTGACTTGGGCTATCATCTCCTCCAAGAAGCCTTGCACCATTGCACTGTGCTGCATGCAGTGTCCCTTGCTGCTCACCCCTGCTGCTCTCTGCTCTAATACTTCCACCACAGGACAGGGTTTTTGTCAGTTTGTCTTTGTAAATAGTATGTGGGGTCTTTAGAAAAGATGGACAGCTTTGCTGATAGCAGCAAAGTTATTATGTGTTGCATGCCAGCTGGAGTGACTGACTTTAAACAAACAGTCTTCACAGGCAGCTGCCTTCATCTTATGTCATGAAACGACTTTATAAACTCGTGAAGGTCACATGAGGCTAATAAAAATATCAGCTCTAGTAAGAATGTGCAATTGGGATTGCCCCAGGTATCGCAGCCCCAGCTTGTACTCATAATCACTGTTCTGGCCCCCTGGGCCACCTGCTGTGTGTCCTCAAGGCCAGTACGAGGACGCTTGGTACCTAGCAGATGCTCGCTCAGCAAGTGTGGGGCAGGCTGCAGTAGATGAGATTGCCTGCAGAACACTGCCAGGGGAGTCTGTCTTCCTGCTCCTGTAGATGGAGAGTATGAGCTTCCGTCACCCTTCCCCCTTTCTCCCCAAAGCCGAGAGAGAGGTGTTCTGCTGCCAGACTTCTCTTGCACCTGGAGCTGCATCTAGGCTTTGCTCTGGGGTCCAGGGGACAAGAGTTCACTGTCGGTTACAATAGTTCTGTTTGGGCCTGAGAATGGGGGAAGATGAGGTCTTCCGAGGGGAGGGAGCTTCCTTCACATGTCTTCACGGGGGAAACACGGAGGCATGGCGCGTGCTCATGTGGCAGATGACCCAGACTCTGGCTTTGCACAGGTTCTCAGCTAGTTCTCTGGCCACAGGTAGGCTCTTTGGCCTAGTCCTCAGCCATCGTGCTAACGCTGTGCTAACCCTGTGACTGTGGCTGGCTTTGCACTCCCTGTTCACTCTCGGACAGTGGCTCTTTCCTCCTGAAGCTTAGTGACAGTCTTTTCATTCTGAGGCCTCGTGAATATGATATGTTGGTGATCCTTCCGTTCTCTGTGAAGATGGAGGAGAGATGTGCCATTTTTAGGGTGTTGAGCAGATACCTGACAGACAGAGTAACACTTTGTTTCAGTGTCACCAAAGTCAGAGAGAAGATGGAAATCTGGAAAACATGAAAAAGTCATAATGAAAAGTCATAAAGCTCACAGAACCATCTTGGTTACCATTTGGTTGTTTCCTGGTTTTATTTCTGGACTGTCACTGTGCTCGTACATATGTTGTTGGAATCACACCTATCATGGATTGTAATCATCTCTGATTTCAACAAAACAAAAACAAGGTCTTACCCTGTAGCCCAGGCTAACAGAGAACTCACTATGCGGCATAGGCCGGCCTGAAAAATCATAGCTTCTTGCCTCTGGCTCCCAAATGCTGATTCCAGGCATGAGTTACCATGCCCAGCTTCAGCCCTCTTTGCTCTGTGATCTTTTTTTTTTCTATATTTTTGTTTATTTACATTCCCAATGATGTCCCCTTTCCCGGTTCCTCCCTCCCCGAAAGTCCCATAAGCCCCCTTCCCTCCCTCTTTTCCCCATTCAACCCCCTCTCGTTACTCTGTCCTGGCATTCCCCTACATCCAGTCTTTCCAGGACCAGGGGTCTCTCCTTCCATCTTCTTAGAAATCTATTAATATGTGATCTTTTATATGCCAGCCGTGTCTCTTGTCTTCTCAGCACTTCTGACACCCAGCTAAATCCTGCCCCATCCTCTACTGACACCAGGCCAAGTCCCCACCCCATTGTCTCTCTTGTTTCTTTGTTGAGACAGGGTCTCTGCATCCAAAGCTGGCTTCAAAATTGAGATCCTCCTGCCTTTGCCTCCAGATTTCTGACCATCTATCTACAGGTGCCACCATATCCAGCTTGTCATCTCTTATTTTTTTAAAAACTTCTGCATTAAAATATAATTGATTGATAAATAAAAAATATATATATATATTCAAAGATACAGTATTACTTAATTAAATATAAATGACTTAATACATTCCTCACCACCTGAATTTAGTATGTATTGGAGGATAAAAGGACTTCTCTTACCAAGTTTCTAGAAGACAGTGGACATTAGCTGTAGTCACTGCCACAGGGGTTCTCAGAACTTACCTATCTTGTGGTTTCCGCATGAGCTCCCTCACTTCACCCCAACATGGCAGCCTCTTGGTATGCTCTGCTTACATGTTGCCACAAATGGTAGGATCTCTTTTGTGTCCATGTTCACAGGCATGCCTCTGCATGCGTGCATGCTGGGGGCTAGAACCAGGGATGTCATTCCTCAGCAGCTGTTCACCTTGATTTTTAAGACAATGTCTTTTTACTGTTCTATTGCTGTAAGAAGACACCATGAACAAGGGAACTTATAAAGGAAGGTGTTTGGGGACTTGCTTACTATTTCAGAGGGTTAGTCTATGATCATCACAGTGAAGAACATGAGGGCATGTGTGCTGCTGGAAGCGAGAACTTACATCTTGAGCACAAGCAAGAGGGAGGGAGGGAGGGAGGGGGAGAGAGAGAGACAGAGACAGACAGACAGACAGAGACACTGACTGACTGGGTCTTAAATGGGCTTTTAAAAACCCAAGCCCACTCCCAATGACTCACCTCCTCCAACAAGGCCACACCTACTCTAACAAGATTACACCTCCTTGTCCTTCCCAAACAATTCCAAGCAGTTCCACTCACTAGGGCACAAGCATTCAGACATAAGAGACTATGGGGGCCATTCTAATTCAAATCACCACAGACACCACCTTTCAGTGACTTAGAACTTGGCAAGAATGTCAGTCTCCTGTCTCTACCACCCTCAAGCAGATTCTATAGATATACTTCACCATACCTAGTTTTTTGCTTTTGTGTTTTGATACTTTGAGTCTTTCTGTACATCTATCAAACCATGGATTCATAAGGAATGGGCTTCTGCAGCTTAGGATCCTCTTACAGAGAGAGCAGCCAGCCTTTCTGCTAAACCAGATGCCTTGCTCTTTGTCCCTCCCCACCTTTGATTAGTTTTCTTCACCTGGTAATTTTTATAGAGTGCTTAATGCTCATGTTATTGTATATGGGTCTCGCCTTGTTTGTTCACAGCAGTGACAGCCCCATTCTTGGTGATGTTGTATGCTTCCAGCTTTGCTGTGGTTACAGTTACAGGATGTTCCTTCCAGGTGCCCATTTTCCTGATGTCTATGGTACTTTTCATCCTTCTCGTTATATTTGCATGTATATGATAAAGCATATTTTCTAAAAGGCCTAGAGAGTATCCATCAGATCGCTTTCCCCTCCCCATGTCCATCATTTTGTATATCTGTAAGACAGCACTTGTAGCTGACAGTGACACCTTGTCTTTTTACATGGGTTCTGGACTTGAGTTAAGGTCCTTTTACTTAAGCAAGTACTTCACTTACTGAGTCATCTCTTCAGCCTTTTGTTTATTCCCTGTGCAATCAACCATTAGCCTTGAGCTCAAGTCACCATGCCTCAACATAGACATTCAACATGACCCCTAGACTTTTTCAGTCTGGTCTTTGTTCTAATCCAAACACCCCTCAGCTGATTTCTTCACCCAGCTTCCAGAGACACTACATCCTTCTCCTCCAGCTCTTTCTCCATTTGAATTCATCAAGGTTCTTTGCACCTTTTTGGGCAGGACAACTAATTTTCAGAGATCAGGGATGAAGTCTGACTTTATTCTTTCTGGGTCCCCAGTACCTATCTACAAGGGGCACAGAAAACGCCAGTAGGCTGTCTCTGAGCTAATTGTGACCAGGGAAAGAGATCTGATGTGAATAGGGTCCGGAAGGTAGGGCACATGTCTGAAACACAGTGTTTTCAAATCTGGTCACCCTCAAAAGTGAGCCAACTAGCCAGCGGGAAGACCACTCTTTGGAAACGATTGGCCAAGCCATTCTGAGGAGGCACTCAGATGGTGCTGAGTGTCTAATTGGAGTACAGTCTGTAGAACTGGGCACTGCACTTCTGCTCCTGAGAGACTGTACAGATCCATTCCACTTCCCAGGCCTCCTCTGTATCTCTGTGACAGACCTGTGGGATGGCGCTGGCAGGCCTCAGTAAATAACCAATGAGTCTCCGTCTCCTCTTCATGTCTCCCTCGCTTACATAACCCAGTGAACTGGAAAGCCGTTTGTCTTCAGCTAAGTTGTTCATCTTCTGCAGCATTTGGCCTCGATAATATCACTCCATCAGTGTGGTCCTATGGTAATTTGGGCATTTTGTTCTAGCACTGAGGGCATTACAGTTAATAACACATGAAGCCATTTCATTAAAAGGAAAGTTGAGCGAGGATACATTAATATGGGCTGTGAACCAAAACACGAATCATCTCACTCATTGCCTATTAAGGAAATAAAATGAATTAGGAACCTCAAGACGTTTTGAAGAGCATCTAATGTCATCTGACTATTTTGCATGTGACAGTCCTCTGTGAATGTGGTATACCTCCTGGCCCTTCCTTCATCAGAAGCTCTGAGCTTGGTCTCCTCTGCCCTTTGTATCATGTAATGGTGCTTACAAGTCTTAACTTGTTTGTTCCGTGGCTTCACTTTAAGACATAGAAAATCACTGAACTTTAGAGACCTTTTTATGCAAAATGTTTGGAGCTCTATGTCATTGTCCATGAGTTCCAGGAAGTGAGAGTCAGACTTGCTTTTTTCTAAGAGAAACGGGACCTGTATTTCTCTGGGCCTGTTTGCATGCCCTGGGTCTGGTAGTGTAGACCTGTCATCCCATATACTTGGGTATAGGGGTAGGGAGGAGCTGAAGCAGGATATCACAAGTTTAAGGCCAGCCTGAACTACAGAATGAGATCTCTGAAAATAAGAAATGAAAGTTATGGCTGGGGTGTGGCACATTGGTTACCACTTGCTCAGCATGTATGAGGCCCGAAGTTCGATCCTCGGTACCAAGGAGAGGAAAGATCAATGTCAGACAGAAGTAAACATTTGTTCTGGGGTCAGGACTTTATATGGGGCAGAAGTTGAGTAAAAAGGAGGTGTTTAGTGACTGCTGAGGCAGCATGGTGTTTTGCTTGCAAACCCACAGTTTGTATATGTGAATCCTTGTTGTGTGTGGGCCAAACTCTACAGTCTGCTCTTTGTCAAGGTTTACAGCAGCCATTAACTTATCCCCTATGAGGTCCCCTTACTGAAATAGCTCTCTGATTTGGGACTCTGGGTGTGTTTGTGACAGGGCTGTATAAATGCCTTGTTGGCCTGCAGCCAGCACAGAGGGTGCCCAGCTTGGGCTGAGTCAGAGCCCAGTGTGCATCCTGGGTTTATTTTAGTGCTTGCAAACCCACCCACGGGGGTCCAGTTCTGACCTCAGGTGTTGCCATTGAGCTTCCTGCAAGCAGAGGGCACCCAGAACTGCCCCATCCACAGCAACGCTTTCTGTTTGTATTCTCTTGTCTGCCTAGCATTTGACAATTAATTAGGCATGGTAATTACCTGCTTTAATGTCGTGATTGCACATCCTATAATTACCCCTAATTCTGTAATAGGGAAGTTCGTGTACACAAAGGCAGTGGATGACAGAGGTGACAGGGCTTGCCATATCTGCAGCTGCCACTGCTCACTGTGCCCTGTTAGGCATGGCATCTCAGGACCACCCAGTGAGACTAGCCTTTACTCCATTCTGCAGGGGAAGGAGCTGAGTTTCAGGGTGAGGGACCATCCAGTGAGTGTACTGGGGGGTCAGCTAGGATGGCCCAGGCAATTCCTGTGTACATCTCTGTGCCCGTGTCTCTGCCAACCTGCCTAACATCCTTCATGCTCTGGGCTAATGAGGCTTGTGTTGTGCTTGGCAGGCATTTGACCTGGAACTCCTACCTGCCAAAATGAGCTTGCAGATCTTCATTCTCTATCCCTGCCTATCCTGCCCTCACACACTGTGTGTATGACCATAGGTTGTTCACTAAAAGGAACAACTGACTCTTGACAGATGTGCTGATGCAGGTACTGGACACCGTTCTAAGTCCTAAAGTGACTCAGCTCTCCCCACATCAGCATCATTCTCATTTACCAGACAGAAGATGTGACTTAACTTACAAGAGGTGATACTGACATTCAAACCCAGTGTCTGGCCTCCCTCTCAGGACTGATCCCACTGCACCTTATGTGAGAGTGGGCATAGCCCAACCACTGCCCAGTCTGGGTTGGACATCTAGGTCCTCGACAGGAAAAAGGCATGGCTTGCTCAAATACACATCATGCAGACCCTCTCTTCCCATTGCTTTCTACCTATATCTGTATATTGTGTGTAACCATTGCTCTCTGGTGGAGATGCAGGACACTTTAGCACCATCCTTTGTGCTTAGGTGTGAGGCCTTGCTTTTCCCTAGCTCATGACAATATTGACCATGATTTTTTTCATAATAGCATAGTTTTGCCTCCCACATTTAAATCTGTGTACCCCAAGGAGACAGGTACAAGTGCATCCAACTGGAAATACCTTAAATACTCATCCCTGCAGAGCAGGTAAATAAATACTGATGGCATATTAGCATGGTGGAATATTATGCAGTCATGTCAAAGCACTATTGATAGGGCATGTAGCAACATGGATGGATCTCATATACATTATCTGAGAAGGGCCAGACAGTGGATTATATAAGCATGACCCCACTTACATGAAGTTCGAGAAAGAAGAGAAGAAATACAGGGTATATGCACATCTTTGCAGATGAGTGGTACTGACAAGTGAGAAGCGTGAGGGAGCCGTGGCATTCTGCAGGTATTCTTTTTTTTTTTTTAGAACTAGCATGTCTTCATTGCACAGAATAATAAGCTTCACCATGACCTTTAACATATATGCAGCAGATACCTTGATAGCATTTACTCGTGTCGCTCTATGTTGTCCTTCCTCCCAGTGTTCAGTTGGGTCCCTACTCTTCATAGATAGCCCTACTTCTAGTTTCATGTCTGATATATGTATACATGTATGTGTGCCTGTGCGTGAGTGTCTGCATGGAGTGTGTGTGTGTGTGTGTGTGTGTGTGTGTGTGTGTGTATGTGTGAGTATGTTTAAAGCTAGATGCTCATGTGAAAGAAAACATACAGCATTTTTCTTTCTGAGTCTGACCTACTTCATATAACATGATGATCTCCAGTTCTATTCATATTTCCACAAATGACATGATTTTATTCTTTATAGCTAAACAAAACTGAGTTTTTATAGTGATTATTTCATTATCCATTCAATTGTTGATGGGCATCTAGCTTGGTTCCTTAAGTTGGCTGTGGTAAATAGTGTCTTGATAAACCAAAGTACACATATATGTTGGAAGTGTGCTGACTTTGGATCCTTGTGGTGTGTCCTTAGCTGGGTCATTCTGCCTGAGCTTCTGAGGGGCCTGCACCCTCCTTTGCACAGTTTCTCCTTAGTAGAAATGAACAAGGCTCTTCCAGGTCCTGTCTTAGACTTTGTTGTTTGTTCACTAGACTAGCCCCAGATCCTCTTATCTCCTTGAGGTCCAGTCCATGAAAGTGCATGTTCTAGACTGTGTTCACCAAGGAACTGAGGCCCACACCTCAGGCCCTCAACTTACCATTGTCTCCTTGTGCTGTGTAGGCCTTCTGGGGGTGATGAACTTCTGTAGTGAAGGGATCTCAAGTCTGCACTTTCCTTTCATGCAGTGGTCCAGAGGCTGGCCACAGCAGCACCCACCTTTCTTATTTCCTTCCGCTGGGCCAAGATGAGTGATTTTATCCATCGTTTAGAGGAGAGCTTGGTTGTATAGAAGAGACTGGCATTTATTCCACCAAGGAATTATTTTCTTCATGACTCAAGCTGAGGAAAGTTGAGCCAGTCAAACTCTATCTGGATGGAGGAACCCTTGAAAGTAATTACAAACATAATTAATTAACTAATTAATTAATTAAACAAATGAATGAACGAATAACTAACAGTTCTCAGCATGTATACTCGGTTCTGTGGTATAGAATTCATGAGGGAATCATTTGCACCTCAGGTCTCCCAGGTTTGGATGCCAAGCAGGTTGTTGGGGATCAGCCGTTAGTCATCTGGAGGGGTTTGATGGCATCTGATTCTATCAGATCAGATCCTTAGATCCGAGGAGAAAAGTGTGAATGGGGAGGTGAAGTCAGAGGCTTGTTAGCAAGGATAAACTTGGAGGTCACATTAAGTGCTCAGGAAAAGGGCAAAGGGAGGTACCTCTCCCTGCTACCTCACTGCTGGTTTGTGGTTTCAGAGGCTCCTGTGAGTCCCAGCCCTTGCAGGGAAGTCCTGGAGAAGGAAACGTGGGACACTGGGGAGAAGGCAGCTCTGGGCTCAGATTCTTCATTGCCCCTTTCTTTCCCGGGCAACAGACATTGCCTATCTGAGCCCATGACTTCATCTGAAGATGGTATGTTCCCACCTTCTGCCTTGCAGCTTAGCCTGAGGACAGGGGAGAGGCATGTGCCTGGTGCTGTGTGAGTACTGAAGGTCCTGTGATTGGCTGGAGTGTGTTATCTCTGTTCAACCTTGGGCCTCCCACTTGCTGACTTCACAGAGGCTTATTTCTTTTAGAGTGGGGGTCACAGAGCTGAGAGCTTCATCCCCATCTGTATGAGGTAGCGAGGTGAGCCTGCATGGGTGATCTGGGGAGCCTTGGCATTTCCCTGCTCCCTGGCTATCCAGGACCTCCAGGTATAGTAACAGTGGGCCCCAAAAATGCACTCTGGATACCAGCAAAGGCAGGAGTATAGACATGCTGCTCACAGCAGGTCAGCTCTGCCCTGCTACTGTTGGCCTCAAGCCCCTTGCTCCTGAGACTGCTGCCAGCCTGGCCTGGAAATGTTCAGGCAATGAAATTCGAGAGACAATGGCATCACGGATGCTTTCTGTTGTCTTTACTCTTGAAGAGGAATCAATAACCCAGGAGAAACAGATCTGGCTTCAGATTTAGGCACGTGTCTAAAGAATGTGAGGATGCAAACCCAGCCTGCAGCTCGTGTCTGAGGTCTGCACTAGATATACAGATTGTAGAGTCCTGGATGGAGACACAGGGCCTGTAGAACTGAGTGTGACTTCCTGTGGGGGAGAAGGGACAGAAGCCAAGCATCCTTGTAGAAGGCTCAGGAAGAGCACAGGAATAGGAAGCACACCTTGCTTCCACTGAGTAAAAAAGTGTTGACTTCTAAATGTATGTTGTGAAGAATGCAGATTGTCACAGTAGAGAGGTTTGTCTACATTTATCTGTAAGGAGGTCCTGAAGATGTGAGGACCCTTACTTTATGTGAAATACAATAGTCATTACACAGAGACTTTGCCCTCTCTATGAGGTGGGATGATATTTTAAAACATCAGCTTGGAGCAGTGGCAAACAGAGCAGTAGGATCTTTGTAAGTTTGAGGCTATCCTGGTATATATATATAGCAAGGTTCAGGACAACAGCATATGCTTAAGGAGACCTATCTTTTAAAAAAAAAAGCCTTCTATTTCTCAGCTTTCCTTGCCAAGTGGCTGTGTCCTGGAAGGTGCTGAACCTGTAACACAGCAGCATCTTGCCCATGCTCCCAGCAGGGTCCCAACTTGGCTGAGGTAAAGTTATGTCCCTGCATGTGCTTATACCACCCCGGTGTGGACTTTCTGTTCTACCAACCAGGCCCTTCGGCAGTCTGGAAGATCTTGGCCTCACTCTCTTTTACCTCAGATCAGCTGTGCACTGGTCAGTGTGAACCCAGGCCTGTGGACTTACAGAACTGGTGTCCATGGGGCAGCTTGTAAGGGCGGTGCACATGTAATGGGCGCTGCAGCTCTGCTGTCACTCAGGCTGGTGCAGACACACTGTGCAGCTGGGCGTGAGTGACATGTGCCTCACTGAGTCTTTCCTGTGCCCACTGGTGCCCTCAGTGCCACCTGCCAGTGCCTAATGGTGTGTGAAGCAGATGTGGCCCCTGTGTAGACAGAATGATGCGGCACCTACCTTACAACGGTAGGTGCCGCCTTAAGAGCTTGGGCTCAGCCTGTTTTCCTTTCTCCATCTTCGGCAGGTCTACGTTCGGATAAAAGATGATGAGTGGAACGTGTATCGGAGGTACACTGAGTTCCGGGGGCTGCACCTCCAGCTGCAGAGCGCTTTCCCGCAAGTAAGGGCCTACAGCTTCCCACCCAAAAAGGCCATCGGAAACAAGGTATGCATCCAGGGGCCAGACCATTGCTGTCCCTTATGTCTGCCCTCGAAGACTGTACTCACCACAGGAAGACTGCAATGTTAGGAGAAATGGAGAAGGGAGCTACCCAAGAGCCTCCACCTCAGGGAAGGGCACTCTTCCTGTGGGTGGGCTTCCTCCTATTTTGCCAGTATAGCTTCCTATAAAGCGCCAGAGAACGAGTGTGCTTGGCTCAGTGGGGGCTGTTCCCTTCCAGTGGGAAACACTTAACATCACTGTGTTGTGTGAATGTATCAGAGACAGTTTGGATGCAGGCAGGCTTGGCTGCGGCCTTTAGATAATATTCTTAAAAACAGGTCAGTAAGGGCTCAGCGGGTAAACGTGTTTGCTGCACAAGCTTGCCACACTGAGTTTAGTTCCTGGAGCTCACAGTAAGGTGGAAGGAGGTTTTGTGGCTTCCACATGTGCATGTTCACACACAAAGATATATAAATTACAAAATCAAAAAAAGTTTTAGGGGCCTGGGGAGCTGGCTCGGTTATAACAGTGCTTGCCATACAAACCTGGGAACCCAAGTGCAATTCCCCAGAACCTATGTAGGAATGGGATGCATACCTGTAATCCCAGCACTAGGGAAACAGCTCATTGGCCAACCAGACTAGCTAATTCTCTAGTTTCTGGCCAATGAGAAACCCTGCCTAAAAATCAAGGTGGATCATAGATTGTTCAGTGGTATCCATGCCACATGCACATGTGTACACACACGCACACACACACACACTTACAGAAGCACACATACGCACATACACATATATGTAAAACATGTGCACACACACTCCCAACTGCATGCACACACATGTACATGTATGTACATACACACACATATAAATGTGCACACATGTACATACAAACACAGAATAAGTTGACATTTTGGTTGGTCATGCCTGCTGATTGCTGTTCTGATTCTATCTTTTTTCCCTAGTTTTAGTCACTGCTGTTGTTATACTCATTTACATGCATGAAGAAACCAGACTTTCTCAGAGAAGTTTCTTTTATTGCGGCTACTTCTGCCATGAAGGTGGGATGGCCTCTATTGAAAATGTGTTACTGTTTAGTCACCATGCAAAAGGCCAGGTGAGACTGAAGAAGGCAGAGCCGAGTCTGGACCTGGTGCATTTGCTCAGTCAACTAATTGTCCCAGCGCTTGGCCTCATTCTTGCCCTCCTGTTAGTGAAGGGAAACATTTCCCCACCTTGTTGGCACTTTGAATTGCTGAGAGGGCTTGAAAACCACTGTGCCTACAGCCTGTCCCTGGTGTTCCTCTCCTGGGCACTAAAGGGTCACATGTAGATAGTTCCACATCATAGCCATCAGAATCAGGTGACAGGATATTAAGCAGCCAGTCAGACATTGAAGTTCAGGACCTTTTAGGACCTGAAAACAACTGGTATTGACAGGAGCCCCTCTTTAGGCTGGTTCTCAGCACGTGCTGCCAACCAGAATTGCTGTGTTCTCAGCTCTTAGTCCTCATAAAGACAGAAGCCATGTTACTCTGACCCTTCATCCATCACATCCTCAGGTCTCTCCTGATTTATACACCTTCTCTTCTTGTGATGACAGTGGGCCATGCAGAAAATCTGCAGTGGTATCCCAACTGAAGATTCTTAAGTTAATCACATCTGCCAAGGCAATTTGCCACCAAAGTTCTAGGAACTAGCTCTGCGTACCACACATCTTACATCACTAAGAGGATTCTCTGAAGCTGAAACAGCCCCTTCTTCACCCTTGCTTCCTCAGCGACCCCTTCCCCATTTTATAAGCCTTCATTGAGTTAATTCTGCCAAGAGTGCCAGTCCCATAAACCAACCTTGCCAACCGAGGCTCCGCACTGAAAAATGAGACTTCTGCAGTTCAGTCACTTAGAAAGAGCAAGTGGCAACCCTAGGTCTGTTCCATGTGTAGTGGGGACTGGGAGTGGGTTTCCTCTTTGCAGTGGGCCTCTCCATGCAGGAGAAGATCCCATCTACAGTGGGTCACCCATGGTCCCTCCATGCAGGAGAAGCCCCACCCCTGCCAATGCAGGGAGGGGACTTTTCCCTCCCATACTCATTTCTGTAGACCAGACTCTTATTCCTTATTTGTGCATAAACGAACTTGAGGTTGAAGAACACAACCTTGCATAGCTTGGCTCACAGTAGACCAGTTGGGTGGCAATCACATAGCTAGACCAGTTTCCTATAGACACATAGACCTGACCGCTACCAGCCACAGCCTCCTCCCTGACATGCGCCTTGTCATTCCTCAATGGATGAAGGACAGTGATCTCGGCCTCACATGAGGTTGAGGTACACACACTCTCCCTTCAGTCCACTTTGAGTGAAGACCAGGACAGAATTGGGCAATTGCTTCAATTTCCAAGAGAGGACTGAGTCAGGTGCCCATGAGGACCTTTTATGATCTCAATTAAAGGCCAAGCGTTTGTGGATTCAGGTGGGCCTAGTACCTTAGAATCTGTTTTGGTGTCCTGATGGCAAAATTTCTAGAAAGCTTGAATACAGATTGTCCTGAAAATTCACTGTGTTGGGATCTTCTCTTTGACTGGTGTACTTCAAAGGTGACTCACTGGTCTATGGATAATGAGAATCCATACATGGCATCTTTGGGGTGACTGAGTCATGAACAGTCACTGTGAGCCTTGGCTGTTAACTGACTCACTCCTGAGCTGACTGTCAAGGGCACCGTCTAGGGAATAGTCTGTTTTATGCTCCACATGAGTGTCTGTATCCTTTCCCCACAGTGCTTTCAGTTGTAACAGTGACTGGAGATTGTGAGGTGGTGGGTCTCAGCAGGAATTGAGTTCTAACTGCAGAAAACTTGCTGGTCCACTGGAGGCCGCTCTCCCTCCTTTCTCTGCTGGGTAGGTTTTGCAGGATGTGCTAGAGGCAAGGCAGACTAGGCCACATCTATGGCTCCAGGTTTGGGCATGGACTCAGTACTGTTTTGTTACTGTTCAGTGAGCCAATGGGAGCTGAGAAGGCTAGGCCCTTCTGAATGTTTGCTTGGCACTGAGGCAAAGTCAGGCCCTTCAACTTGTTGGAGAAATTATTCCTTCGAGTGCTCATTAAAACCCACACAGGAAGGCAGTGGTGCTTGCTGAGCTGGGTCTGTCCCCATGCGGCACCTGGAACCTGAGAGGGAAGTCTGAAAGTGCAGCTGGTGGCTTTTCCAAGGACACTTCCTTGTAGTGGGTGTGTCCCAGAGTATGGGCTGTTGTGCTAGGTGGAGGGAGCTTACAATGAGTGAAGTGGTGCCCAGATTCCAAAGGTGATGGAGAGAGCGCCTGTGGAGTGGACAGATGTGTCAGGGAGACTCCCAACATCGGCAATGGCTAGTGTTCCAAAGAGAAATCGAGGAGTAAAAGGAGTCATGTCCAAACAGCCTGCTCTGCAGCCCCGCTTGAGGCCTGGAGCTTCCTGTACAGAGCAAGGGCAGAGAGGAGCCCAGTCTTCTCATGACACCAAGGGACTTTAGAGTAGATAGTGTCATTTTGCCAGGAAACCCATCTCAGGACAGTGACACACATGAGCTCAGCCTTGAAGTGCAGGAAATGGGATTCTTGGGGAGACTTCTCAATATCAAAGCCAACACAAATTTTGCAGTCATGTATAAAGAAATAGAAATGCAGGTACCCCTGCACCCCATGTCTGCTGCCTGATGCACAGGGAGAGGTTAGACTCAAGGCTTCTCTGTCTGTTGCATATTCTGGCCTGTAATACCTCTGGGAAGCCTTGTCTGACCTCATGGATTTCTTTCCCACACTGCATACCAGCTGCCTGGTTTACTGTTCTCTCTGTCCTGTGACATCATGAACACCATGGACAACAGAGGCTGGCTTTTGTGGCCAGAGCGAACACAGAGAATGACCCATGACAAGTCCAGAGTTCAAGCAGCGGAGATTTCATGCATGGCAGCCATTTTTTCCATCAGTTTCCTTTCTCTGGTTTTGTCTTTCATTTGATTGACAGGTGCTGGCATAGATGCACAGATAGCATTCGTTGAAAGGGATGATTGATTCCCAGGTGGCACCATCTCACCTGCCCAGTGTCCTCTGGACCCTGGAAAGCTAATGTTAGTAGGGCAGTCAATATCTTCAGCAGGCATGATGCTCACTCACACCTGTAGTCCCAACATCTTGGAGGCTGAGTCTGCAGGATCCTGAGTTTGAGGTCAGCCTTAGCTACATAGCAAGTTCCAGGCCAAATGGGCTATATAAAGAGACCCTGTCTCACAAAACCAAACCAGTTATGCCTGATGTGGCACTTGGGGACAGCCTTCCCAATTAGCTGGCCACAACTGGCTGTCTCCCCGCTTCACCCCTGCCTGGTAACTGGAGAGCCTTGTTTTTATGCCAAGCCTGCTGCTTTTCAAATTGACACTTGACTCTCTACCGGGCATCTGATCTCGTCCACAGTGTTTTTAGGCCGTTAGATTGCTTGTATATCATTATTTAATCTCCCCCTCCAGCTTGAAAGGCCTTCAGAATATATTTAACCTGTGTTCCATCTGCTGGTTTTGCATGTGTTTTTGGACAACTGATTAAAATGGCACCAGAGAAGAGCCCTTCTAAGCTCTTACTGTCTTCTTGAGTAATTGAGAATAATTGCCACCTTCCCCTCCAGTGTTCCCATTCATACTGCGGGCTGGTATCACAATCTTTGGCATCCTGGGGGAAAATATGTGTATTTCCAGTGTCTCTGATCCCCAGCACTTATTTTTACCGGCCCCAGCTTTTTGGGCTGCTCAATTGCTTGCTGTCTTTCTCTGTAGCCAAGGACTCTTTCAGAAGCCATGAGCACTAAGTTCAAAGAGTGAAGGGCCCATTCTACTGGGAAACACTGGCTGTGTAACCTTGGGCTGTGTAACCAGACTTCTGTGTGAATTGGCTGCTTGGCAGCATCCTGACACCTCAGGCTCTTGTGACCATGCTGTAAGTGCAGGCTAGCTGTTACATATTGCACCCTGCATAGCTCAGTGCCCTGCCCTCATGCTAGCTTTAAAACAGATACAGAGCAAACCACACTAGTTTGGCTTCTATTGAAAGCCAACCTCCCCCCCCCAACCCCCGCACACCCAGGGTTCAAGTGTTTGAGTAACTTGGTCCCCAGTTGGTGCCACTATTCTGAAAGGTTGTGGAACCTTTAAGAAGAGGTCGGTTCCTGGGGCACAGATGTGACACTGCAAGTCTGGCTCCGCCTCCTGTGCACCTCCTGCTGCCTTGCCTTCCTCACCCTTCTCCTCAGCATCAGTGTCTCCCCTGTAGGTGATCCCAGTAAGAGTACAGCCACTGCTGGGCCTGCATGGTGCCCTTGCCCTTTATCTCTTGACCTCCATGAGGAGAGGCTTTTATTGTATTTGTTGAGGCAGATCTCCCTATGTCCTAGAGCCTGGCCTGGCCTTACTCTGTCCTCAAAGCTGACCTGGAGTGATACTTAAGTCTCCATCCTGAGTGTAGGGATTCCAGGCTCTGGCACAGTGAACACACACTAGCACTCCTGCAAGCCAAGACATCAGGAACATCTTCCCGTCACTCTCTCCACAGTGAACCACCGTTTTGCTCCTGATTTCTAATGACAGACTATCTGAGGCCTGAAAGCCTTACATGGAGGAATTCTGAACTTGAACTCTCTTGCTTTTTCTCTCCACACCACAGCAGTCAGATTCTTCTCTGCTGCTACATGGGATAACTGATGGTTCTACTTCTTTGCTGTATAGTATTCCACTCTGTAAAGACACCACAGTTTAAGTATCTTTTCTGTTTCTAGACACATAGACGATGCTGGCTACGTTCAACCATCTACTGCTTTCTGGGGTCTGCACTTGGAGATGGTATTGCTAACCATATAGTGTGTCAATCTGCCTTTTTCGTTTTTAGTTTTTGAAATAGAATATTCTTCTGTAGCCTAGGCTGGACCAGGACTTGTGATCTTGTGGCCCATGCCTGGTCAGCACTGAGTTCCTTGGTATGGTTCCTTGAGAGAAGGGAAAAAGAAGGAACTCATAGAATAAGAAAACCACCCATCTTCCCACCACCTAGAATCAACAACCACGCACCTTTTGTCATATCTACTTCTAAGCTCCTAAAAATTTTTTCTGGTAGTCCCCAGAGTACACAGAAAGCTGTAATGAGTATGCACACATCTCCATCCCGATGGAGTGAATGTTAATGTTTAGAAATGAGACATCGTAAATACAGCTGAGTGCTCGAGGGGAGCAGCATGGGCTACTGGCTCCTTTGGCCCCTGCCTTTGTGCCTTTATGGTGGGATTATAAAAGTGTCATCCTTTTATGACTCCACATGGAAGGTGTGCTCTATGTGTCCTTTCCCCAGCTTGCACTCTTCAGGGGTTACAGGACTGTGAGATGAAGTCATTGCGACAATATCCCCTCTTTGAGATAGTGCCTCACTGCGTTGTATTTTATGTTGCTCTTGAGCCCATGATCCCCCTCCCTCAGCCTCCTAGTTGCTGGGATTATAGATATCACCACCGTGCCTGCCTGATCACTCCAACAGAAGTACCCTGTGCCGCCTCACGTCTACTTGGGACTCGGTTTGCCTCAGTAGGCCTGGTGTGAAGCCTGCCGTGTTCACTTCTGGTAGTGGAGGTGGATTCTGCCTCTCAGCAGCAGGCTTTGTTTCTGTTTGACAGCACTGGGTCCTTGCCATATTCCCAAGGACTGGGGGACACTAGCTGTTACATTGTCCCATTCTTTGTTTTGTGAGTCTGTGAGCCTGTGAGCCTGTGAGCCTTTTCCTGCTGGAGAGGCCTTCCTCCTGGTTCCAAGATCTTCACATTGTTTACTAAGACATGACTTGTCTCCTCATGGAAGTGGCACCTTGGACTCCTATATTCCTGGAAACCAGGCCTCACCTCTTCCGCATGCATGCTGTTTCTACAAGACCTACCTCTGTTGTCGCAAACACCTATTTACATCTCTGCTTCTCTGCCTACCAGTCAGCCCAGTTGAGGTGTCCCGGCTCTTGCTATAACTTCTCAGGAGTCCATGTATCCCTGGGAGTTGTTTATGTCTCATATAAGCAGAGGCTAGATTTGCACTTCTGTGCATGGAGGAACAGTAGGCCCTGAATTGTGCTCTTTGTGTATGCACACATGTATGCAAGTCCATGGACACCAGAGGTCAACTCTGGGTATCACTGCTCAGGTACTAAGCACCTGGGTTATTTGAGAGAGCGTCTTTCCAACTGGCGTGAGTGCTCCAGGGATCAGGCTGTCTCCACCCTGGGATGATAAAGGCATGCCACCATGCCATGATTTTAACTTGGGTCCTGGGGATTAACTCAGGTCCTCATATTTCTGAGGCATTTCTGCCCACAGTCACAGCCATCTCTGCAGACCCAAATCATGTTCTTTAGTGATCATTCTTTAAGGAAATACCTTGGTGAATAGTCACCTGTATTAGTCAGGTTTCTCTAGAGAAACAGAACTTATTGAATGTGTGTGTGTGTGTGTGTGTGTGTGTGTGTGCACACGCGCGCCCCCGCGCCCATCTATTCATCATTCCAAACATCATGTTATACACAATTGCTACACTTTTCAACCAACATACAACAAACAGTTGAAGAAAACCTTCCTTTTACATCTCTCTGGGGTGTGTGTGTGTGTGTGTGTGTGTGTGTGTGTGTGGCGGGTGTCTTAGAGTGGCTTCAGGGTATGGCCAGCTAGTATAGAAATGGCTGCCTACCAGCAGAAGGTCGAAGAATTCAGTAGTTGCTCAGTCCATGAGGCTGACTGTGTATCTGAGCTGGGCTTCCATATATGCTAGCATCCTGAAGAAGCAGGTTCTAATGCCAGTGAAGGAGTGGACTTGCCAGTGAGAGTGAGGGCACTTAGGTACAGAGCATGTCCATCTCTATGTCCTCATACAGGCTACCAGCAGGTGTGGCCCCGATTAAAGGTGTGCCTTCCTGCCTCCAGATCTAGGTTAGAAGTGGGCCTTCCCGCTTCAAACGATTTACATAAGAAAACATGATTCACAGTGTGCCCGGCCATCGAGTTTTAGTTGAGTAGCCTTCACACCAGCCTTCAGTCCTCCTGAGGAAGGGCTGTGGAAGCTTTGCATCTTGAGGAGCAGAGGCCTTTTTCTGGAGAGCTCTTTGTCTCCCAGGTCACAGAAGCGTTAGGCTCAGTCCCCAGAACATTCTCCTCATTTACTTTCCTGGGGCTTCTGCCTTCTGAGGGAAGGTGAAGTTCTTTTTTTGTAATGAGTTTTGAAGCTTTTTTGAGCCAAGTGCCTGATCCTCATAAAGCTGCTGAAAATGGAACTGTTTTGAGTCACAAAGGAGTCTTTGATCTGGCTCATGCTTTCCCCGTGAACCAAGCAGTCTTCTTCCTATTAGCAGGAAATAAACATTAGCAGGGCTGTCCTACTAAGAACGGCAGCTCTTTGTTGCTAACTATACACAGGCGCTACTCACAGAGCATAGGCTTTGCCTATGTGCATACTCCCCTTTAGTCTTCTCAGCCTCCTGGTGACCGCACCTCAGAGGATAGCATCTGTCTCCCCTTCAGAGCTTGAGCCCTCAATCCCCTTCTTGCCCAGCTCCTCCCATAATGGGTCTTTCTTCTCTGTCAGGCTCAGCTTGAGTCCTCCCGGCTTGTAGAACTCACACCCTTGAGTATAGCTCTTTGGACTCCTTTTTCTTTCAGTAGTGTTAGTATAACTCCATGTTTAGTAGTTTGTTTCTATAAACGTGGGTACCTCTGTGCCAGGACAGAAGCACCAAAACTTCAGCAAAGGATAATAATAATAATAATAATGTTTGCAGTTTAGAGGTGTCACTTCTAGGTTTCTAGAGGATGGGGTTTCTGCTACGTGGAGAATGTGGTCAGTATGCAGAAGACATAGGAACACATGTCAGAGCAAGCTAGCAAGAGCCCTTGAAGGTTGGAAAGGGACTTAGAAGGCAGAGATAACCTGGCAGAGTTGAGGACCCTGAGGAATGTCAGACTCACACCTATGTTGGTCTCCCTGTGAGGCCTAGACCAGTGCTGTGGACATAGCCCCAGGGCCGACCTTGTCAGCTGGTGACCCAGAGGCCACATTCCTCCTGAGATTTGACTTGTGTCTCACAGTAAGGGCTGTGATGGGATGGTTATTGAAACTATAGTAACAGCTGAAGGGACAGAGCAGCCAAGCAGGGCTTCCTCTTGCACTTAAAATTTTCTGTGGCAGCCATTGGTCTGTGTCTAGTGCAGTGGGTCCTTTCCTGGCATGAGCCTGTCTGCCCTAATGCTTTCACAGACTGCACCTGC
The DNA here is from genome assembly GCA_036184795.1 of Tokudaia tokunoshimensis. Lineage (NCBI taxonomy): Eukaryota > Metazoa > Chordata > Mammalia > Rodentia > Muridae > Tokudaia > Tokudaia tokunoshimensis. Next base: position 102,330,914 of record BTHU01000010.1, read on the forward strand.
TGTAACAGCTTTGAATTTTGTTATCCTGGAGGTTCAGGGCTGGCTTCTTGGAAAGAATAATTTCTTTTTCCGCCTAAGTTTTGTTTGCTTGTTTAAAAACAGCATCTCACTCTGCAGCCACAACCACACAACTAGAATTTACTGGCTTGTGTAACAGAATCTGACTTCAGGAATGGCTGGATCTCAAAGTCCAGGACAGTCCCTTGGGTGCCTACTGTCTGGCAGTTTCTTGCTCTGCCTACGTTCTTCTAAGTTGGCTTTCTCGTAAGGCAGGATCCTTCTCGGGCAAACATGACCTGCCTTCCTGGCTCACTCTCCATCCGTGAAGCGTCACAAGCAGAAGAAGCGACTACTTTTGAGATAGCTTCATGCTGGGGTTCTGTGCCATGCCAGGCTCAGTCATGAGAGTGGAGATTAGCCAAGTCATGTTCCTGAATCAGTCCTGCCTAAACTCTGGTCCTGCACCCTGCTGCCTACCACATCTTTCTTGAGTAGCTTCTGTGTATCAGCCTGTGGACAGCAGGGAACCTAACTACAGAAGAGCCGTGCTCCCAAAGGCTCGGGACAGTGTGTGTGTGTGTGTGTGTGTGTGTGTGTGTGTGTGTGTGTGTGTGTGTGTGCACGCACGCGCTCACATGGAACACATCAGTCCTCACACAGAGCAGGTGATAGTGTTCTCTGAAATGGCACAGCATCGAATTTCTTCAACACAAATACAGCATGTACACATAGATACATACTCACACACACATACATTCTTGCATGCACACATTCACTTCCGTTTGTTGTCATCCAGAGTGGAATTACTCAGCCCTCCTTGAAAGACAAGAGTGGGTGTGGAGGTGGCAGGGCTATCAGATGCTAGCAGTGAAGTGCCACTTGGGCCTGACCTTTACCCACAGGGCATCAAAAAAGTGGCTCTGTGCACTGTGTAATAGCCGAGACCTCACTTGGGACAGACAGGTCAGTCTTTTGGGAAGCTGGACCCATAAACGCCAGGTAGCTTTCTGTCTGATCCCCACCTTTGCTTTTTCCTTTCTCCCTGTCTGGCTCCTGCCTGCCCCCTACATTGGAGGAAGAGAGCCAAGTTTAGAGCACTTCCTGGAGACTCTCATGGAAGGCCTCCCTCAGGAGCATCAGTAGACTGGGGTTCTTGGCCCTCGTGCTGGGGCCACAGCAAATTCTGCCGTCAGCTTGGCTTTGTGGTACTGATCATACCTCATGTACTTCGAGTCCAGAGACAGTCAACCCCACCAGTCACCCCTTTCCAGTGGGTGGTGCCGTGCTCTAGAGAACCCATAGGTGTGCTGCCGATGAAACAGTTCCCAAGCTGGGCAAGCAGTGGCCATGTCTTTCCCAGACTCTCTTGTGCCCACTCCGAGTCCTGCTGACATCTGCACCGGGAGGGGACTGTGTCCTGTGTCACCCTCACAGGCTGAACCAGGCCTCTCAGAGGCAGCACACAGACCCTTCCCAGGTGCTGTTTACTTGTGATCATTCAGCAGAGGGACCCGAGGTAATAATGAGGACAGTGCTCACGCTGCCCTGTGGAGTGTTCAGCCCAGTGGAGATAGGAGACTGCAGTGACCAGGTGTGGCTGTTACAGAGAATCTGAGCTGGCCAAAAGTTGTGGGTGAGGACTGCTCAACTGGGAAGCAGTGAGCATGTCACTATCATCTGGGATGCTACAGTGGCTAGGAGGGCTAACACAAGACCTGCGCTAGTCATAGGTTTCACACCATGCAGTGGGTCCCCTGTCCTTTCTTGCCCTTGAGGTTAAGAGATTCCTGTCCTCTGTGGAGATTTGAGTTTCTGTGTCCAGGCTCAAGACACCAGTGACCCAAGCAGGCAGACACCTAAAGGATGTATGCAAAGCCTTTTCCACCAAGGCTAGAGCTGGAACAAGGTCAGACCGAGCTGCACAGGTAGTCTCCCTCGAAACTCTGAGGGTTAGGGCACCAGTTTAAATAAAGCATCCTTTGGTACCTTGTGGTACTTGTTCTCAAGTAGAAAAATAATGTCATCTTACTCCTGAGGTCACTGGTGCCACAGGAATTATTCAGGAACCTCTGGTACTGGTGTCTGCCAGACCAAGGTAGAATGTGCCATGTTACCTATCCAAGTGCCTGTTAATGTCACCCATTCCCCTCAACTCTCATTAGCTCTCCCTAGTTGGACCCATTTAAAGATAGGAAAATTAAGACCCAAGGGGCCTGTCCAAGGTTCAGCCTAGGTTACCTAGCCCAGGGTTTATCCTGGGGTCTGGAAAAGAACTATACTTGTCTTTGTTAGCCATTTTTTGGTCAATATGGCACTGATGGAACCAATAACTGAAGGAGAAACATTTATCAGGGCACATGGGTCAGTGGGCCTCATCAGGGCATGTGGGTCAATGGGCCTCATCAGGGCACGTGGGTCAATGGGCCTCACCAGGGCACGTGGGTCAGTGGGCCTCAGCACATGCATTCTTGGTTCCACGTGTTTGGACAGAACTTATGGTAGGAAGACCATGTGAAGGAGGCTTGACCATCATAGCAGACCACAGAGCAGAGAACAAGACCTGAAGTAAGCAGGGTATGTAACCTGTATAACTCCAAAGACCTGACCCAGTGATCTACTTCCTCCAGCTGGACCCCACCTCTGAAAGCTTCTACAGCATCCCCAGACAGCAGCTGGAAGCCAAGGGTCTATATATATATATATATATATATATATGAAGGAGCCTGGGAGGGACATCTTGCATTCAAATCAAAGCAATTACTCTCTGGATACGGTGAACGTTACCCAAGGACTTATGTGGTGAAACCTGACCGTAGTTGTGGCTCCTGGGACTTAGTCGCCACTGTAAGTCACAGGCATTTGTCAGCTACTGTCTTGTATCCTTAAGTTTATGAGCTTGCAGTTGCTGTGGATATGAGACCTGCTAGCAGACCTTGGGAATAATGAATCAGCACAAAAGCCCTTGTAAGTGCTGTCACGGCTCCAAGGAAGATGTTCAATAGGAAGGGCTTTCTGTTTGTTCCTGCATAGCTGTTCCATGACTTAACAGTCATTACTCTGAGGAGGGGCTGATGGGCTCTACTATGGCCATGCAGTCCCCTGAACCTACCCAAGACCTCAGGATCACGCAGTGGTTAAAGGCAGGCTAAACTACGCTGAATTGGGATTAAATATTTCTCCCACACATGGCCCATAATTGGGTGATCACTGTGGGCAGATCATGGATCCAGCATCTGGGGCTGACATGTGTGCCCAGATTCCAGGAGCAAGTATGCCTTCTTCTGACAGTGTGGGCTGAACACAGGCTATGAAAACCGTCTGAGGGATCATAATGTTACTTCAACAGCATCATGCTGGGGGAAGAATGAGTGCTGGGCCAGCAGGACTTAGACTGAAAAGGTTGTCTGTTGAATTGGAAGCTCTTGGATCTGGGGCGGAGCTTGGTGGTAGAGGGTTTGCACAGCATGCAAGACCTGAGTCAGAGCCCTGACTTTTCGATAAGAAAGTGACTACTATTAAATAAGTAAATAACCACGTGAATGTCTTAGTTAATGTTCTGTATGAAGAGACAAAGTGACCACGGCAGCTCCTATAAAGAAAAGCATTTAATTGGAGTTGGCTTATGGTTTCAGAGGTTTAGTCCATTATCAGCATTGCAGGAACCATGTCAGCACACAGGCAGAGAAGGTGCTGGAGAAAGAGTTGAGAATCCTACATCCCGGTCCACGGGCAGCAGGAAGAGGCCTCACTTGGGCTTCTTTTTTTTCTTTTTCTTTTTCTTTTTTTTTTTTTTACAGGTTTTGCTTTTATTTTATTTTTTTAATTATTATTATTTTTATTTTCTATATTCTTTATTTACATTCCAAATGATTTCCCCTTTCCCAGTTCCCCCCCTCCCCGAAAGTCCCATAAGCCCTCTTCCCTCCCCCTGTTCCCCATTGACCTAAGAATTTCATGAATTCATTGTTTTTAATTGCTGAGTAGTATTCCATTGTGTAAATACATGGAAAATATCTCTGATAAAATTGAAGAAATATATAGAAAAACATGTTAAGAGTGACTATTTCATGGAAAAATTATACAGATAAAGTGGTAGGCATAAAAATATTCCTAAGTTGATTAAAAGTGGAATTATAAAAATTTTCTGATTAAAATTGAAAATCTACAAGGAAAATATTTCTGATAAAACTCAAGAAATATATAGAAAAACATGTTACAACTGACTATTTCATGAAAAATTATACAGATAAGATAGTAGGCATAAAAATATTCCTAAATTGATTGAAAGTAGAAGTAAAAACATTTTCTGATAAAATTGAAGATTTACATGGAAAATATCTCTGATGAAATTGAAGAAATTTATACAGATAAATTGGTAGGAATTAAAATATTCCTAAGATGATTGAAAGTAGAATTATAAAGATTTTCTGATAAAATTGAAGATTTACATGGAAAATATTTCTGATAAAATTGGAAAAAATATATGGAAAAACATTAAAATTGAAGATTATCATGGAAAATTATACAGATAAAATAGTAGGCATAAAAATATTTCTAAGTTGATTGAAAGTGGAATTATAAACATTTTCTGATAAAATTCAAGATTTACATGGAAAATATCTCGATAAAATTGAAGAAATATATAAAAAATGCGTTAAGATTGAGTATTTCATGGAAATATTATACAGATAAAATGGTAGGCATAAAAATATTCCTAAGTTTTTTGAAAGTGGAATTATAAACACTTTCTGATAAAATTGAAGATCTGCAAGAAAAATATTCCTGAAAAAAATTCAAAAAATATATAGAAAAACATGTTAAAACTGACTATTACATGGAAAATTATACAGATAAAATGGAAGGTATAAAAATGTTCCTAAGTTGATTGAAAGTAAAATTATAGACATTGTCTGATAAAACTGAAGATCCACATGGAAAATACTTCTGACAAAATTGAAGAAAAATACAGAAAAACGTTAAAATTGAAGATTATCATGGACAAGTATACCGACAAGATGGTAGGCACAAAAACATTCCTAAATTGATTGAAAGTTGAACTACAGACACCACCCCCCCTCCCTGACGAAACCGAAGATCTTCATGAAAAACACCTCCGACAAAATCGAAGAAATACACAGAAAAAATGTTAAAATTAAAGATTATCGTGGAAAATAATACAGTCAAAATAGTAGACACAAAAAGCATTACTAAATTGAAAGAGGAGTCACAAACATTTTCTGATAAAATCGAAGATCCACATGAAAAACATCTCTGTTAGACTATGTTTTTTTGTTGGGGAATTGAGTCTATTGACGTTATAAGATATTAAGGAATAGTGATTGTTGCTTCCTGTTATTTTTGATGTTCTTTTTTATGTTTGTGTGGTTACTTTCTTTTGGGTTTGTTGGAAAAAAGATTACTTTCTTGCTTTTTCTAGGGTGTAGTTTCCCTCCTCATGTTGGCGTTTTCCATCTATTATCCTTTGTAGGGCTGGATTTGTGGAAAGATATTGTGTAAATTTGGTTTTATGGAATATCTTGGTTTCTCCATCTATGGTAATTGAGAGTTTTGCTGGGTATAGTAGTTTGGGCTGGCATTTGTGTTCTCTTAGGGTCTGTATGAGATCTGCCCAGGATCTTCTGGCTTTCATTGTCTTGGGTGAGAAGTCTGGTGTAATTCTGATAGGCCTGCCTTTATAGGTTACTTGACCTTTTTCTCTTACTGCTTTTAATATTCTTTCTTTGTTTAGTGCATTTGGTGTTTTGATTATTATGTGCTGGGAGGACTTTCTGGTCTGGTCCAGTCTGTTTGGAGTTCTGTAGGCTTCTTGTATGTTCATGGACATCTCTTTCTTTAGGTTAGGGAAGTTTTCTTCTATAATTTTGTTGAAGATATTTACTGGTCCTTTAAGTTGGAAATCTTCGCTCTCTTCTATACCTATAATCTTTAGGTTTGGTCTTCTCATTGTGTCCTGGAGTTCCTGGATGTTTTGGCTCAGGAGCTTTTTGCATTTTGCATTTTCTTTAACTGTTGTGTCAATGTTTTCTATGGTATCTTCAGCCCCTGAGGTTCTTTCTTCTATCTCTTGTATTCTGTTGTTGATGCTTGCATCTATGACTCCTGAATTCTTTCCAAGATTTTCTGTCTCCAGAGATGTTTCAATTTATGATTTTATTGCTTCTACTTCCATTTTCAGATCCCGGATGGTTTTGTTCAGTTCCTTCACTTGTTTGTTTGTGTTCTCCTGTAATTTTTTTCAGGGATTTTTGTGTTTCCTCTTTAAGGGCTTTTACCATTTGACCCATGTTCTCTTGTATTTCTTTAAGGGAATTATTTATGTCCTTCTTGATGTCCTCTAACAGCATTGTGAGAAGAGACTTTAAATCCAACTCTTGCTTTTCCAGTGTGTTTGGGTATCCAGGATTTGCTGTGGTTGGAGAACTGGGCTCTACTGTTGCCAAGTGGCCTTGGTTTCTGTTGGTAGGGTTCTTGCACTTGCCTTTCGCCATCTGGTTATTTCTGGTGTTAGTTGGTCTTGTTGTCTCTGGCTGGAGCTTGTCCCTCCTATGGGCCTGTAAGCCTGTGTCTGTACTCCTGGGAGACCAACTCTCTTCTGGCAGGGTCTGTGCACAGAAGGCTGTGGAACTGTCTTGTTCCCTGCTGCAAATGGAGGCCGGAAGGGAAGATTCCTGTCCCTGCTGCTCCAATGATCATATGCCTTGTGTGCTCCTAGCTGTAGCCCTCCAGAGAGAAGGTGGAGATCTCACCTCTGCACTCAGAAGTGAAATTGCTGCTGGGAGATCATTCTCTTCTGGTGGGCTAAGCACAGAAGGCTGTGGAGCTGCCTGGTTCCCTGCTACAAATGGTGGCTGGAAGGGAAAACTCCTGTCCCTGCTGCTCCACTCTTGCTTGGGCTTTTAAAACCTCAAAACCACCCCCAGTGATACACTTCCTCTAAGGAGGTCACAACTAATCCTTTCAAATAGTACCACTCCCTAAGCATTTGTACATATGAACCTAGGGGGCCATTCTTATTTAAACCAACCCGGTGTGCATATGGAGTGGTGCAGAAACACTCACCAGGACCAAAGAACTATGTACCTGCTTTCATCTATTTCTCCTCTTATCTTGAAGAGGTTTCTTGGACTCTTTAAAGTATTTAAGAGAAAGCAAGTTTAAGGATATCCAACCTGGTCATCAGCAACCAACACAGGACTTCCTCAATTATGTTTTCCTGTGGCTCAATTGTGGCCCCCAAGGATTTGGCCTGTGACAATTTCTGAAGGGGAGTGGGAAGATATTGCACACTGGCTTCTGCCTGTGGGCAGACAGACCACCATATCCGACTTGCCCTGGGCAGAATAAGCTTCAAGGTGATAATATTTGAACTGGGGCATGTGGTTTACTCTGCATGAACCACGGGGGCAGTTGATGTCTTATTTCTGTTCTTGTCAGAGCTGCAGGTCTGCCCTGGTGTCAGTTCTCAAGGCAGGCAGCTGTTGAAGTCAGACAGATGGCCTTCGCTGTTAATCTCAGCTGTGTAACTTGGAGGGCATCTCGGTGTCTTCCTCTGCAGTATGGGAAGTTAGAACCTTCACAAAGCTGTCGTGAGGGTGTGTTGAGATAACAGGTCACCTGTTGAATAGTGCTGGGGCCAGTGTAGCTCCCATGCAGTTGGATTCCTGGTTCCCATCCTGGAACAGACATGTTTTCCATTCTGTCTGTGTGATTGATTTTCATGGGTAGCACATGCCACTGATCCTTTGGGAGTGCTGCTTTGCATGTCCAAACTCTTTACTGACTGTTCTGTCCCTGTGCTACCCAGCCCCAGGGCTTCAATCTATCATCTCTGAATCTGAGAAAAATAGTGGGTCTGGGATGGAGCATTTGTCCAGACACCAAGCCTCTGGCCTTTCCCTCAAAGGGTATACGGAGATGATTTGGAAGGATATGGCATTATCTCAAATCTTCTTTTTCTTTCTATCCCAGGCAACATTTACCAGTGTTCATCCATCAGAACCTAACTAGGGTGCTCTCAGCCTAGTCACCAATTTCCGTGTATGTGATGTGAGAAGCCATATTCCAGACTGTGGCATGGCAGGCTGTAGGTCTTTAGTAGAACCCTGACCTCTCTTTTAGGAGTGTTTGAGGACCTCGTTCAAATCCCAATGCCATAAAGACCAGCTGAAAGAGTGTGTGTGTGTGTGTGTGTTTGCTTCTGTCTCAGGCACCTCTGCCTCTTCCCTGGAAGACAGGGATGCTCCTCTGTGGAAAGGATTCTGTCCAATCCCAGCCGGGCTAGTGCTTAGCTCACTGCCCTCAGCAGCATTCGTTTCCCGTAAGTAAGTATCTTTGCACATATGTTCAAGAGATCTGTAATGAGGGTTGTGGCCTTCTGAAGCTGATCTCAAACCACAACATCATATTCTCTAGAGGTGAACTCTAGGCATGGTATATAACACTGACACCTCATAGTACCACCTGTAGAAATGGGCCTTCTCCCTAGGATCCAGGGCCTCAAAGCTAGCCCTTCTCATGAGGCTTGAGAACAGTCTTGGCACCTTGTGTTGGCCATAATCTGCCTGCCTGTGACTCTGGTCTAATGTTTGACATGCTGGGCGGTTTGGGCTTCCTTTGTGCTCAGAAGGCAGAGATGGCTAGGTAAGATAGTGCCAGTGTTCACCGTGGTGGGCACCACAATGGGCACAGGAGGTCAACTCAGGCTTCTTTAAGGTTTGTAAATTCTCTGGCCAGTGACCTGTTTTAGATCTGCTGACTTTGAGGCTCCTGCCTCTCAGCAGGGACTGACCTATCTGCTGCTCTAGCCAGACTGGACCTACTGTGCTGGGGAGATTCCAGGTTGTGCCTGGTAAGAGTGTGAGGAAGCATAGGAAGTGACTTTCCTCTGGGAAGGCACTGCTTCAGGGTGCAGCTCTTCCTGCAGGAGAGCCATGTCAGAAACTGCCTGGAGATGCATGGAACCCAAGCATGCACTCTGAGCACAGTCCTTCTTAACTTCCACCCTCATTTAGAGTGATGCCTAACTTAATACTATCCTTCTTTTCTGAAGCTCGAAGTAAAATGGGCCTTTTGGAAGGAATAAATACTCCCATTAAAACATCCCTGTGTGCCCTGCTTACTCAGTGAACTGCTCCCCCTGTAATTGATAGTGTTCTTCAGACACAGACACCTACAAACAGCAGCACCAACTCATTAGTGGCCAGCAGAGGTGTCTTGCAGGTTACATGCTGGGCTCACACCCAGCCCCATCATTCCTTTTTTCTTTTTCTTTTCTTTTTTTAATTAAACTAACAAAATTTATTTTAAAACCACCTGAAGCTCAAGAAGGAAGACCAAAGTATGGATACTGTGATCCTTCTTAGAAGGTGGATCAAAATACCCATGGCTTACAGCCAACCAATAGACTGAGCACAGGGTCCCCATTGGAGGAGCTAGAGAAAGGACCCAAGGAGCTGAAGAGGTTTGCAGTCCCATAGGAGGAACAATAATATGTACCAACCAGTAACCCCAGAACTCCCAGGGACTAAACCACCAACCAAAGAGTAAACAAGGAGGGACCCATGGCTCCAGCCGCATATGTAGCAGAGGATGACCCTGTCAGACATCGACGAGAGGAGAGGCCCTTGGTCCTGTGAAGGCTCGATGCTCCAGTGTAGGAGAATGCCAGGTCAGGAAAGTGGGGTGGGGAGAGGGGAGGTTGGTAAGCAGGGGGAGGGAGATGGGATAAGGTGTTTTCAGAAGGGTAACATTTGAAATGTAAATAAAGCAAATATCTAATAAAAATTTATTTTAAAATATACAACTCAGTATTATTTCAAGTCATCAAAATAATTTATAGCATTTAAATGCCTCTTAAATATACATGATATCTTCTAAAGCTAAAAGTAATATGCACTCAACCAATTTTTAAAATCTATTTGAAACATTAAACATGATAGAAATAGAAAAAAATTTCTTCTGAAGTCCTCTCTGAAAGGAAATTGTGAAAAGTTCCTGATTAAACAGAAACCGTTCCATCTCCAAGGGAGAATACTCAGCATGGATTCACATACTGAATTTGGGTAGTGTTTCTTCTGTTTCTATTTTGTGGAATAGTTTGAAGAGTATTGGTATTAAGTCTTCTTTGAAGGTTTGATAGAACTCTGCACTAAAACCATCTGCTCCTGGGCTTTTTTTGGTTGGGAGACTTTTAATGCTTGCTTCTATTTCTTTAGGGGTTATGGGAACATTTAGATGGTTTATCTGATCCTGATTTAACTTTGGTATTTTGTATCTATCTAGAAAATTATCCATTTCATCCAGATTTTCCAGTTTTGTTGAATATAGGCTTTTGTAGTAGGATCTGGTGATTTTTTTTTTAATTTCCTCAGTTTCTGTTGTTACATCTCCCTTTTCATTTCTGATTTTGTTAATTTGGATACTGTGCCCTCTGGTTGGTCTGGCTTTATCTATCTTGTTTATCTATCTTGTTGATTTTCTCAAAGAACCAGCTCCTGGTTTTGTTGATTCTTTTGTATAGTTCTTTTTGTTTCTACTTGGTTGATTTCAGCCTGAGTTTGATTATTTTCTGCCTTCTACTCCTCTTGGGTGTATTTCTTCTTTTTGTTCTAGAGCTTTCAGATGTGCTGTCAAGATGCTAGTGTATGCTCTCTCCAGTTTCTTTTTGGAGGCAACTCAGAGCTGAAATTTCCTCTTAGCATTGCTTTCATTGTGTCCCATAAGTTTGGGTATATTGTGCCTTCATTTTCATTAAATTCTAAAAAGTCTTTAATGTTTTTATTTCTTCCTTGACCAAGTTATCATTGAGTAGAGCATTGTTCAGCTTTCTTATTTTTTTTTTTAAGATTTATTTACTTATTATATGTAAGTACACTGTAGCTGTCTTTAGACACACCAGACGAGGGTATTGGATCTCATTACAGATGGTTATGAGTCACCATGTGGGTGCTAGGATTTGAACTCAGGACCTCTGGAAGAGCAGATGGTGCTCTTAACCACTGAACCATCTCTCCAGCCCCATTGTTCAGCTTTCATGTATATGTGGGCTTTCTGTTGTTTTTGTTGCTATTGAAGCCTTAGTCTGTGGTGATCTGATAGGATGCATGAGATTATTTCAATCTTCTTGTATCCATTGAGGACTGTTTTGTGATCAATTATATGTTCAGTTTTGGAAAAGGTACCATGAGGTGCTGCAAAGAAGGTATATTCTTTTGTTTTTAGGATGAAATGTTCTGTAGATATCTGTTAAATCCACTTGGTCTATGACTTCTGTTAGTTTCACTGTATCTCTGTTTAGTTTCTGTTTCCATGATCTGTCCATTGATGAGAGTGGGGTACTGAAGTCTCCCACTATTACTGTGTGAGGTGCAATGGGTGCTTTGAGCTTTAGTAGTTTCTTTTATGAAAGTGGGTGCCCTTGCCTTTGGAGCATGGGTGTTCAGAACTGAGAGCTCTTGGTGGATTTTTCCTCTGATGAAGTGTCCTTCCTTATCCTTTTTCTTTTTTGATAACGTTTTTGTTGAAAGTTGCTTTTCTTTGATATTAGAATGGCTACTCCAGCTTGTTTCTTGGGACATTTGCTTGGAAAATTGTTTTCCAGCTCTTTACTCTGAGGTAGTGTCTTTCTTTGACACTGAGGTGCATTTCCTGTATGCAGCAAAATGTTGAGTCCTGTTTATGTATCCAGTCTTTTAGTCTATGTCTTTTTATTGGAGAATTGAGTCCATTGATGTTAAGAGATATTAAGAAATAGTGATTGTTGCTGCCTGTTATTTATTTTTGATGCTATTTTTATGTTTGTGTGGCTGTCTTCCTTTGGGTTTGTTGAAAGATTACTTTCTTGCTTTTTCTAGGGTGTAGTTTCCCTCTTTGTGTTGGGCTTTCCATCTATTATCCTTTGTAGGGCTGGATTTGTGGAAAGATATTATATAAATTTGGTTTTGTCATGGAATATCTTGGTTTCTCCATCTATGGTAATTGAGAGTTTTGCTATGTTTAGTAGCCTGGACTGGCATTTGTGTTCTCTTAGAGTCTGTATGACATCTGCCCAGACTCTTCTAGCTTTCATTGTCTCTGGTGACAAGTATGGTGTAATTCTGATAGGTCTGCCTTGATATGTTACTTGACCTTTTCCCCTTACTGCTTTTAATATTCTTTGTTTTGTGCATTTGGTGTTTTGATGGGAGGAATATCTTTTCTGGTCTAATCTATTTGGAGTTCTGCCTCTTGTATGTTCATGGACATCTCTTTCTTTAGGGTAGGGAAGTTTCTTCTATAATTTTGTTGAAGATATTTACCAGCCTTTTAAGTTGGGAATCTTCACTCTCTTCTATACCTATTATCCTTAGATTTTTGTTTTCTCATTGTGTCCTGTATTTCCTGGATGTTTTGGGTTAGGAGCTTTTTGCATTTTGCATTTTCTTTGACTGTTGTGTCAATGTTTTCTACTGTATCTTCTGTCCCTGAGATTCTCTCCTCTATCTCTTGTATTCTGTTGGCGATGCCTTGCATCTATGACTCCTGATCTCTTTCCTAGGTTTTCTATCTCCAGGGTTGTCTCCCTTTGTGATTTTATTGTTTCAATTTCCATATTTAGATCCTAGATGATTTTCTTCAATTCCTTTACCTGTTTGTTTGTGTTTTCCTGCAATTCTTTAAGGGATTTTTGTGTTTCCTCTTTAAGGGCTTCAAGCTGTTTACCTGTGTTTGCCTGTATTTCTTTAAGAGAGTTATTTATGTCCTTCTTAAAGTCCTCTATCATCATCATGAGATGTGATTTTAAATAAGAGTCTTGCTTTTCTGGTGTGTTGGGGTGTCCAGGGCTCACTGTGGTGGGAGAACTGGGTTCTGATGATGCCAAGTAGACTTGGTTTCTGTTGCTTATGGTCTTGTGCTTGCCTCTTGATAGCTGGTTATCTCTGGTGTTAACTGGTCTTGCTCTCTCTCTGACTGTGCCTCGTCCCTCATGCAAGCCTGTGTGTCAGAACTCCTGGGAGTTCTCTCTGGGAGGAATTTGGGTATGGACAGCTGTGGCACAGGGTCAGCTCTGGGCACAGATGGAAACTGGAAAGATCTTGTCCCAGGCTGCTCCTTGGTTCCTGTGTCCTGAGGGTTCCAGGAAGGTCCCTCTGAGCAGAAGTGGTGGTCTTACCTGTGCTCACAGGTGTGTCCACACCCCTGGGAGACCAGCTCTCTCCAAGCGGTAGTTGGGTAAGGAGCACTGTGGCACAGGATCAGCTGCGGGTGCAGATGGAAGCTGGAAGGATCCTGTCCAGCCCCGTCATTTCTAATCTGCATGTTGGCTGCCACCCTAGGAGCACAATCAGAATTAACCAGGTTCTTGGCCCTTTAAGGGCTGGCTCTATGTGCCTGTGATACCACCCCAGGTACCCTGGATGACACACAGGCTCTGACAGACCAGCTCACTGACATACTGGTCTTTTGCCTTCTGCCCTCCTGTCCTGCAGCCCTTAGAACCAAGGACTTGTTTCCACACCAGCCTGACTTTCTTCCCCCTATCCTTCTTGGGACTGTGTGTTCTCTCACCTGGTCGTGGACCATGGCCTCCACATAGTTCTCCCTGGCCAGCAGTCTTGCCTTCTTGATATATCTCCTATATTATTTGTTATTTCACCCAGTAGTTTTTCAAGGTTCTTGTTTCCCATGGCACTTGTAAGTATCTTATAATGCAGGGTGAACCAGACAGACAAGACTCAACATGTGTGAGATATGCCGTAAGACTGCGGTAGGGGAGAGGCACCAGTGAAGGAAGGCAGGGGGACAGCCAGCAGGCATTGTGAAGACCAGACAACAGGGCTGCTGGCTTTGAAAGGAAAGCCCCAGGGATCTGGGTTTTTAAGAACTCTCCTGCTTTAATATTTTCAAACACTGCTCAGTCCACACAACACAGCCTGTGGGTCAAACCTTGTCTGTGGACTCCTGACAGTACATATGGTAAAAATGGTGGGGACTGACTTCTTCACAAGAAGGGCTGACCCCCACCTGTCCACGTTGTCCATCAACCTTTGAGACAGCTTCTGGCTGAGGTCCTGGTTTGATACCTCCATTCTCACCGTGAGAGTAGGTCACTCATGACCTCAGCACTAGGATTCTAGGCTGAGGCAGAAGGATCACAAGTTTAAGGTCAACCTGTCATACAAAATATGAGCCTGTCTTAAAAACAAAATCAGAGACATGAAAAGCCTCCAGAAGCAGCAGATACCTTTAAAAATGCAGACTTTACCATGACAGAAACACTACTAGTTCATAATACCAGCACATGAACATTTTCTTTGTTGGAGGTAATAATGATGTTTGGTTACATAGAAACATGTCCTACTTTTCTAGAATTATATACAAAGTATTTAAGAATGAAGTATCAAATGGCTATAATTGTTCATTATTTATTTTATTGTCCTGTTTTTTGATATAAAGTCTCATGTAGGACAGGCATTCCTCAAACTTGATTCATAGCTGAGGCTGGTCTTGAACTCCTGATCCTTCTGCTTTCACCTCCCAAATTCTGGGATTATAGTAGTGCACCACCACGCTCAGCTCTGGTTATGTTAGCATGGGCTAGGGATGTAGCTCAGAGGTAGAACACGTTGCTAGCGTGCATAATGCCATGGCTTTAATTCCTCAGCAATGCGTGGTGAAAAGGGCAAAATAAGGAAGCCACTGTTTTCATTAGATGAGAGTTGCTGGAGAAACCTGAGACACTTTTGTAATAAAGTAAAGGCATCAGTCAGAGAGGACTGCATAGCCTTCCCAAGTTGCAGGTGTGCACTCTCCTGTGGCTATGTACACATGGTGTATGGATATGCAGGCTGGGGGCCAGAGCAAGAGCTGTTAGTAGTAGCTCATGGGTCTAGGCTGCCCATAGGTCTAAGTCAAAGGTCTTTCTTGGTACTGAGGTGATCAGCATCCCTCTGTTCACATAGAATGTGGCTTCGGCTAGAAGTCAAGGAGGAAGTGAGACTTCTGTGAACTGAATGCAGGGGCCTGTCAGTGAGAGAAGCCAAAAGGGTTCTCCAGTGAAGGTTGAGAATTGTCTCCTGAGCTGAAGGGTCTACAATTGCTCCTTGAAGATCTGAGTCCCTGCTTATCTGTTGCCTAATTTAGGACTGTGGGCTACTTCTTCCCATCCAATCCTGGTGGTCTTGTAATGAGATAGCTTGTGGGGAGCCATGGGCACAGGGAAGACTTGAGAAGTACTGTTGCTTACTCTGAACAGCTCGGGTTTAAAAGGTTTGTCAGGAGCTAGGAAGCTAGTTTATTCTGTAAAGTAACATCAGATAAAAGAAAAATACTTTAGTACACTTCCTTTAAAAAAGAAAAAATTTGGGCACAAGCTTGTAAACCCATCACTAGGGAGGCAGAGCAAGGAGGATCCTTGAGACTTCCTGGCTAGATAGCCAGCCTATTCAGTGAGCTATAGGTGAAAAGCTCTGTCTCAAAAGCAAGGCAGACAGTACGTCTGGAGGGATGACACCCAAGATTTTCTGTAGTCTTCTAGTCTCCACATACATGTATACATACACACAGACCACACACACACACACACACACACACACACACACACACACACACACACACACACTTGAGAGCAAGCAGTTAGATAATGGTTGCCCTTAGTTGGATTTATTTTTAATCAAGACAGTGTGGGTTCCCAGGTACTGACTCTCAATGAATGGGTGCTAGGAAAGAGTTGGAAGTTCTTCCAGGTGAAAACCCCATCTATCAAGTCACTGCTGCCTATAGAACCTGGATGAAAGCAGACACTGCTCAGGTGATATCTGATGGATGGGGGGTGTTCCCTGGCCTCCATTTGGGACACTTACCCTCCTTGGGCTCTGTGACTCAGCAAAGCTACTTGTGCACCACAAAGGACCATCTCTCATACTTGTGGCTATAGTATCTCTGTCCAAGCCCAGAACCCTCCGCAGTCCCTTCCAGGGCTAATAGCTCTTGTCTCATTTTGCTACAGAGCCTTTCATTCAAGCTTGCCTTAGGGATTTTCCATGCAAATGAAAACCCAGGCCTGAGGAGGTCCATTCACCCTCACCTGACCCATCACCCTCTCAGGAATGAACATCTAATCGCCTAATGTGGAGAGCAAGGAGCAGAGTCAGCACAGGTCTAGTGGTTCTGGCTCGGGCTGGAAGATCCTTTCCATCTTGATCCCACCAGGCTGTGGAGGTTTAGGCCTGGGGCAGTGCTGGCTATGCCCATCCAGCCCACAGCACTAGGGTTGCATGCTGGGACAACTCATGGACAAGACCTTGCTGCCTTTGTGGTGTCCCAAGGGAAGCCCTGCTAGTAGATTCTCCCCAGTTCTTCCTTCCACGTAGTGCCTGGCGGAGACTTCCAAGAGCACACACATGTTACTGTAAAACTGAGTCTCAGAAAAACCAGTGTGTCCAGTACTGCAGAGCCCTGTTTTCTATGAGGGATGAACTTACAAAAATAAGCCAGTCTTCTGTCACCAGGCATCCTGTTCATGCATGCTTACCCCAGGCTGTTTGGGGGTTCTCTGCTGGAGAGTGGAGCACAAGGAGGCTTATCTAGGTACCGTCCAATACAATGCCCCAGTGGGCGGAGTATACCTAAGCCCCAGGTGAGAAGAGCTCCTTCTGGCTCTGGGCGGGCAGAGAAGAATCCTTACTCTGTAAGGATTGGAGCTCTGCTGTAGGCAACACTTTCTACAGTTGCTGTGTGTGACCCACCAGACTGAGGCTACGAGTCCCTGTCCCTCCACAGCCTGCTTCCACTTGCCCAGAAAGGCCTCTGCTGGCATTCATGCTGCCCACATTTCTCTGTCATAAGCCAGGACCCACCTGGGCAGGAGTAGGTAGGCAGGGAGTATGAAGAGGAAGCATCAGATCATCACACAGTTCCAAGCATAGGTGCAATGGTGTAGGCTGCTGCCTAGGGGAGCCAGCCCTGCCTGCAAAGGCCAGACAGACACAGGATGGAGTAAGCCCAAGTGAGGAGTGGGAAACCTTTGAGCCTCCAGTGCATACCCAGGGTGCAACTGTGATTTGGACACTGCCCACCTCAGGGCTGCACCACACTGCTTTAGCCATGTGGAACGTTTTGTAACAGTTTGTGACAGGTTCATATTTTGAAAAACAGTGAAGATAAATTAAGCACGTACTCCAGAGGATAGCAGTGTGGTTAATAACCTTGTATGCCTGTGTGGTTACTAAATGAATTTATGCTGTCTTTGTGAGCTCTATCAGAGCCAGTGCAACAATGGTTTGTGTTTACTGTTCTGTCCCTGGTCTCTGATGCCACACTTGGACCATTGTGGCAGTCAAGAAATAATAACCACACCTGGTGACTCATTCACTCAGTCATTTTTGGAAGCACACTGTACACAGGTATTGGGCCGCCTTTCCTATGCTTAATAAAAATACTGTTCCAGTCATCCTTCCCAAAGCATCTATGAAGCCATGCAGACCGTTTGTGCATCGGCGTGCCCCTTGGCTGGTGCTTCAATTGATGCCACCCCACCTTGGGGAGTGAGGGACAGAGATGGAACAGAGCCTTGCACATAGCAAGTCAGCGTGCCATTCTCTACTGCAGCCCCTCTGCCAGTGTCACCTGATGGGTACATGTTGGACAAGATCCTCTCTGAGCTTAGGAAGCAAGTATACTGAGTGTGCACCTTCTACTTGTTTCCCAGGATGCCAAGTTTGTGGAAGAGCGACGGAAGCAGCTCCAGAGTTACCTACGCAGCGTCATGAACAAGGTCATCCAGATGGTGCCTGAATTTGCTGCCAACCCCAAGAAGGAGACCCTGGTACAGCTGGTGCCCTTCTTTGTGTGAGTACCTGATCTGGGCCATGCTCCTGGACGCTAAGTTCTGCTCCCTTTGCACCCACACATGCTCCGCTATATTCATAGCAGCCTTATTTATAATAGCTAGAAGCTGGAAAGAACCCAGATGTCCCTCAACGGAGGAATGGATTCAGAAGATGTGTTATATCTACACAATGGAATACTACTCTGCAATTAAAAACAATGAATTCACGAAATTCCTAGGCAAATGGTCAGAACTTGAAAATATCATCCTTAGTGAGGTAACCCAATCACAAAAGAACACACATGGTATGCAGTCACTGATAAGGGGATATTAACCCAGAATTTCGGAATACCCAAGACACAATTCACATATCAATAGATTTCCAAGAAGATGGAAGGAGAGACCCCTGGTCCTGGAAAGACTGGATGTAGGGGAATGCCAGCACAGAGAAGCGAGAGGGGGTTGAATGGGGAACAGGGGGGAGGGAAGAGGGCTTATGGGACTTTCGGGGAGGGAGGAAACGGGAAAGGGGAAATCACTTAGAATGTAAATAAAAAAATATAGAAAATAAATAAATAAAAAATAAAAAAAATAAAATAAAATAAAAAAAGAAAGAAAGTTAGTAGCCAGAGACTCTGTGCAGATTCCCTGGTGCATGGAGCTGCGGCGCCTGGGAGCTGTCAGTGGTGCTGAAACACGAATTCCACCCTGGACCTTACCAACCTAGAGTTTGAACGAACATCCTCGATGGTCCTCCATTCAGGACTGAGTTTAAATTGTTTTTTATTACATGCTTCTGCTTGTGTGTGCATGTGGATGTGTGGAAGGCCAAGGACAACTTGCATGAATTGTTTTGCTCCCTCTGCCGTGTTGGTCCTAGGGGTTCAACTCAGGTCATCAGGCTTGGGAGCATGTGCCTTTTTTTTTTTTTAATTTAATTTTATTTTATTTTTTTAATTTACATTCCAAGTCACTTCCCCTTTCCCGTTTCCTCCCTCCCCGAAAGTCCCATAAGCCCCCTTCCCTCCCTCTTTTCTCCGTTCAACCCCCTCTCATTACCCAGGGAACTGGTTACAGGGCGGGTAGATCCAGGCCAAAGGAAAGATGCATTTCTCTTTTCAGTTTGAGTGCTCCCAAAATGAGATATTCACTGTTGATGTTTGCAATGTGTGGTTCATAGACCCAACAAAGAGCTCTAGAGTCTCCTCACCAATACTTCTTTATTTCCATGTTCACTATAAATCATCTTAAAATTAAGTTCAAATCCTTTTCTCTCTTACAAAAGTTAAATAATTTATAAAGAAGAGGAAGAGGGGGTTTTCATGTCATGCCCTTAGAAAAAGATGGCAGCTCAGAGTTGTCTGATATTGTAAGAGATAATGTCTTTCTGACCTGGCATGTGTGCCTCCCAGATGACGGCAGCTTGCTCTTCACTTGTCCCACACCACATGACAGTTCTGTTTACTGGTTCCATGTACCCACAGCCCTGGTGCTGTTGTTAGGAAGATGTATCTAGGCAGTGCTTTGGAGTGGTTCCCACCCCTCTGCCCCAAATGTCTTCATTGTCTTATGTCCTTGGGTTAAGATGACCAAGATCATGAAGTCCTGTGATTCTCATAGTCACCAGGTGGGGGAAGGTAATGATACTATTTCTAATATACTCTTTGTGGAAGTCCCAGGTGTGAAAAGCCTCAGAGAAAGCCCTGTGGATCTCCTCAGGTGGGTTTGAAGATCTCACTTGAGAAGCCCTTATCTGAGTCTCTATAATTTGCTAATTAGTGCCCTTCCACTGAGGCTCTATAAAACAGTGTGCAGAAAGACGCCTAGGCTGTTCACACACAGCGATGCTGTAACCAGAAGTGGTGGATGTCTACTCTGTCTGTGGGTTGTGCCCAGAGTTTCCAGGTTCAGCTTTGACCATACAGACAGACAGAGAGCTACTCTCTGCAATGATCCTTTTGTTGTAACTGAGAAGGTCACTCACTGATTTTGGTTCTCTTGAGGTTTTGTGAAAAGATATAAGTCTAATGCATTATGTATTGAAAGATGCCTTTTCCCCTATTTAAAAGAGATGAGTTGGGACACCACATTTCCCACTATCCAGCTATTAGGAGTGCCATGTTACATCATGAAGAACACTAGATCATCTCTTAGGCAGCTCTAGCCTGGGCATCTGTTGGGAATTAGCCTTTCCCTCTGAGCCCCAGCAGTTTGGGTTTTATAAGGGAGTTCCAGGCCAGGTCCAAAAGGACTGATGGCAAGGAATTTGAGAGAAGAATGGTCCCCAAGGACACCAGGGTCCCCAGCTGGCTCCAGCAGCCCAGCATTCATTCCTACATGCTGGGCTGCTGGATTGTGATAGCTATATGTCAGTGTATCCAGCAGGGACTGCGTGTCTAGCTGTTAGTGCCAATCAGTGCTGAGAGAGAAATTGTCTATTCCTGATTAGCACACAGAACACAGGGTCCAATTTTGTGGGTTTAAAGAACACAGGAATTTCAGCAGAAGATTTGGGGAAGTGGAATTTTGAGTGAACACTAGGCTAGACTCTGGTCAACTCTAAATAGCCTTATCCCTTTGGCTTTCTTTGAAATTGCAAATTAAGCTACCTCTCCTGTCTTGTGATTAGGTGAGATTGCTCTCATTTTGGGGTTCAGAGAGGTGATCTGCAGTCAAGTCTTGCACATGTTGTCAGAGATCCTCAAGATGTTTTCTGTCTGTGTTACCTTGAGTTTAGCATCCTTAATGAAGAGCCTAGCCAGAGAGTTCCAGTTACACATGTGCATGTGCGCATGCGCGCGCACACGCACGCGCGCGCACACACACACACACACATATAAATATATATACATATACACTGTCTCTCACACACATACAGATATGTATATACACAGACACACTACACAGACATACACAGACAGATGTACACACAAATACACAGATACACAGAAGCAGGCACATAATGTACAGAGACATACATAAATACACTTGCATACACATACATGGATTTGTCAACTAAATAAATAGATCCCTTAAAGCCTCACATTAATGCATCTCTGCAGCTGGCTCCTTGTTTGTCTAGACACTGTCTCGGGATCTTAAAGGTCCTGTCTAGTGAGTGAATGTCCATGGATGCATTTCCTAAGACAGTGTCACGGTAAGCTGGGCTGGCCCCATGCTGCACCTGCCTTATCTCATCATCCTCTAGGCTCTCACTGGGTGGCTGCTGTGCTCATTTTACTGGTGGAACTGTGTGAAGGTGCCATTAAATACCAACCTCACAAGGATTTGTAGCAGTTCAAGATGTAGCAATGTGATTACATATGTGAACTATTTTATAACATGGAAAAGCAAAGGTCAGCCAGAGAGGAGACATGGCTGATCTCGGGGCCCCTCCCAGCATGTGGGAAGCCTGGGCAGGATGGTGCCCTCACCTAGGTTAGGGACATAGTTGGGAAACTTACAGCCCATGGACAGACCTAATCCTTCTGCTTTTGCTGTGAGCTGACAGTAGGGTTTTCTTGTCTGTTTTTAAGTGAAGTAGTTGACATTGTAAAACAACTAAATACATCAGATTAAGACATCAAAATAATGCCAGGCTTCTCTTGAACATAAGATTGGTCTTGACTTGTCCCCACCATACAACATTCAGCTTTGGGCACTGGTGACTCTGTACCCCTAGATCTTCTTGTCTCTTAGATGCTAACCCAGCCTCCCTGGCACACACATGGTTCTCTGGCTGGTTTCTTACATGCTCATAGTCTCACATTCACAGGGCCTGCCTAGCTCTGCAGAGACTCAGAGGTGTGGTCCCGGGTCTTGACCACTCTTCCAGCAGCCCTCCTACATAGGTGATGGACTTGAGATACCTTTCCCCACGCTGCTGTCATCCATTCTGCATCTGCTTATGTCATGTGCCTGTCCATCTGTCCTGTGAGCCAGACTTGGTTTACTTCCTGTTCCAGTAGCCTGTGCCACCTGGTGATGGGGCAGGGATCAGGGCCAATCAGAGCTTCTGAGAGGACCTGACTGGTGAATTCTCTCCTGAATGTGCCTTTAAGTTCTCAGGGTTCTGTAGTCTGGTGTTGGATGGAGCCTGCTGCCACATATACTTTCCAGTTGTCAGTGCCATTGTATGGTGTTTGGGAGGTCGAGTGTGCCCACTTTGGGCCTGTTTCCTCCCTTGACAACAAAGCCTGCAGCACCCACTGCTGAAAGTAGGACAACAGGAAGAGGGCATTTCTTCTCAGTTTTGGCTTCTGTGCCAGTGTGGCTCATGGGAGTACTTGAGCTCCCACCTCCAGGTAGGGAGCAGAAAGATAGCCACTCTCACTGACCACTCAGGAGCCCCACATTGTCTGTGCTCTCCTGGTGGATCCCAAAGAATGTGACCTGCTTCAGAGGTTTTCTCAGACCCTGGGGGAGAAGGTGGTGCCCCTAAGGAAGGGAGCCTGACTTCAAGAGTTCTCTGAGAAAGTGGGCAGTGTGTCCCATGGTATTCATGATTTGCTAGGCTGTCACTTAACATATTATCATTAAAATGTTTCTTTGCAGTGTAACTCATCCCTTGGAAGCTGCCATGCCCCTGGGATGGACAGATGGGGGAGACAGAATAAAGTAGGTCACAGCACAGACCCTCACATGGAGGTTCAGCAGAAGTGCAGGCCATGTCTCTCCATCCGCTGTCTCTTTTACTCCAAACATTGTTAAATATAGTTTCTGCTGAGATGAGAAGAGTCACAGAGAGCAATTAAGTTTATCCCAGGGTCACAGTGGGCTGCCATGTGCCCTGCCAGGGCACACTCAAGCCCACATGGAGGCTGTTTTGCTTCAAAAGGTGTTACTGACTCGTACAACTCAGAACTTTTTATCTTGAGTCGGTGTGGTGGATCGTCAAGAGCCCTCTAGTCTCCACAGTCCTCATTACCTCAGAGTTGTTCAGGGCATCACTGATGCACAAGCTACATGGCCCCAAGTGGAGAGGGTTTAAAAATAAGTGTGACGGCACTGGCATTTGGGGTGTGAAGGATCATGGCTTGCTTTGCTGGGTCTGTCCTTCTGCAGCACTCCAATCTCCATTATCTCCCCGGATAGGTCCTGTCTGACCCAGGCAGGGGGCAGCCTCTGTCCTTGGATCTCTATTTAGTCAGGATGCACTGGGTAATGTCCGAGGGTGTGAGCCTTGCACCCAGCCCTCCTGAGCCATTGTGTTGCAAGATTCATATTTCTCTCCTTTCCTCCTCTCTGTTCTCATTCTTCCCCATTTGCTCATCCTGCCTTTGCAGATGCTGAGTGAGATGGTAAGCAAAGGGACATGCTTGCAAAGACTAGTGTGTTTATCTGCATAGGATGTATCATGGGAGCTGTAAGAAGGCACACTCTAGAAGCATGAATCTGTGTGCTTATAGCCTCCCTAGAAGGCAGGCATGGCACGCACTACTGCAGCAGTGCTGGTGGTATTGGCTGGAGCCCTCTCTGCTTAAGGAATTCACTCTAGGCTGTTGGGATGTCAGTCCAGCCCAAGCTAGTATTGCCCATTCACTGCACTGGTCACTGTGAGTTGCTATAATAGTGAGTGGAAAACAGAGAATATCCTAAGAACAAGTTCTTGTTGGGGCAATCTTCAAGTCTGACTTTGGAATTGAAATCATGAAGACTTCTCTCACTCAGGGATTTGAAGTATCCTTCTTCGGGATGCAGGGTCTCAGGACACTAGTGTGAATGGCTGACTTGGGAGTCACTGAGGTGGTGGAGGTGCCCAAAGAAAGAGGGAGGAACAAAAAGCAGCGATGGCCAACGTTGGGCCGAGACAGGGTAGGACGTAGGCAGAGGGGAAGCTGGGAAGAAGCTGTCAGGGTTGAAGGGGAGTGTTTTCCAAAGTTTCTCCTTTGTATGAACAAGCTGTGAGACAGTCTCAGAGCATCAAGATTAGCAAGCTGTCCACTCCTAGAGTGTCAAGTTGGCAGAGGCCCCACAGAGCATGTGGCATGCCACAACTGTGGAGGCATCCCCGCCACCCCATCAATGTAACAGTGTCCTGAGTCAGCCATCAGGGCCAACACGGGAAGCAGGCATGTGCCAAGGGATTGGGTCGGCTTCCTTTTGGGCCCCGCATTTCTCAACTGGTAGGTGTGGGAAGCCCTCATACTTCGGTGAAGAGTGGATACAGAAACAGGACCCTTTGGCTATGGTGCCATGTTGCGGTGTTGAAATGGTCTGAGCAGGCTCGTTGGCTCTTGTAAAGCTATCTGCAGACCTGTGGGCTCCATAGTCAGGGGTAGGGGGAGACTGATGTTGAAAACAATGTGTTCTTCACTCTGCTGGATGCCCTGAGCTAGGCTGGTGCTTCTTCTCATTGGGTCACTGAGACCCACTTGCTCCCTTTGGTGTTTGGGTCACTGTTACTTCCCCAAGTGGGGAAATGAGCATGAGAATGAAGTAATGCAGCAGCATGCTGCTGGGGTGTGGGAGCTGGGAGCACAGGGGAGGGACGAGCTGCAGAAAGCTTTTTTGGTTCTTGTACTAGTTCACTATTGCCGTGGTCACAGTTTCTATTAGGGGTCCTCTTGCCCAAGTCAGAGTAAAGCCTTATGGGGGCATGTAGCTGCTCTCTCTTTCCTAGAGAAGTTCCCTGGATACAAACTGTGCCTGCTGCAGCCCCTCCAAGTGATGCTCACGGACAGCTGCCTGGCACTGCCCTAGGTCTTACCACAGCCTGCAAGTTGTGCAGGTATCAGAAAGAGAGGTTTGGAAAATGAGGCTGAGGAAGATGCAGTAGGGAACTTGGGTCTGGCATTACTGTGGGGCATGGTCTCAGATGTCTGCTCCACACAGCACCTGACCTGCTCTTCTTAGCTGGCTTGCTTGGGAGCCATAGCCCTTTCATGTCCCTTGAGTGTCCATTATGCCCAGAGTATGCTAAATGGCCCTAGAGCATTGAGACCCATGATCCACCAGCCCAGCAATGGAGCTCAGGAGCGGTGTAGCTCAGGAGCGGTGTAGCTCAGGAGAGCGGTGTAGCTCAGGAGCGGTGTAGCTCAGGAGAGCGGTGTAGCTCAGGAGAGCGGTGTAGCTCAGGAGAGCGGTGTAGCTCAGGAGCGGTATAGCTCAGGAGTGGTGTAGCTCAGGAGCAGTAGTAAGCCGCTGCCTGGGGAAGAGGAGAAGAGCTGCTTGTGTTCCTTTTGTTCATACTTAGGAACTTGCTGTGACAGGGCTGCAGATGTTTTTCACCCACTTGTTCTGGGAAGGCAGATTGAGAACCTACAAATACAGCAGGAAGCAGCCAACCTGTTGCCACTTGGTAGAGCCATTTAGCACCTTTTCCTTTCAAGGGTTCATCTGTGGAGATGGAGGGCTCTGGGCTGGTGTGGCCTGAGACTGTGTCCTACTCACTAGCATGGTGGCTGTGGACCTGCCCCTCTATAGGCTTTGTGCCTCCGTTTCCCCTTATGCCGACAGTGGTTGCAGTTGGCATGCTGAGGCTGAGCTGCACAGGAACCATAGAGCTGCAGTCATGGCAGCTGCTGGGATCACTAGTAGGGGTGTGCACAGAATTCCTGAGCTCAGCAGAAACAGGGCAGAGTGTGTGTCATTCTGAGATGTCAGGGCACAGCAAGCATGTTCACTACAGACTGCAGTTTGCAGCTCTGGCCATGCCACACAGCAGCCATGTGAATGCAGAAAGAGCAGGACTTGGTTGCACAGGTCTGCAGTCAGATGTTAGACCTTCATAGCCTGTAGCCTGGCTCACTCTCTCCCTCAGTGACCTTACCTGTAAAATGGGGCTGAGTCACAAAGACTCAGAGCCTTGAGGGTATTAAAAGAAATGCCACCAAGTATGTGCCTTTGCAGGGTGCCATTATGACTGCAGTTACAGCTTGGCTTCTGTGTTCAGAGTCTCACTTTAGTCCCCAAAGGATATGGCCTGGCAGCATAGATATTACTACAATTGCCTGCCCTACTTCATGGCTTTTATTTTTAAACATTGGAGCCTCAGAAAATCCAGTTTGAAGAAAGGGAAGCAGATTAGGTTATTTTTGGCAAAATACCATCCATCCAATTTAGGGTTAGTGAAAAAAAAAAGAAGTAGCATCCCCCTGCAATAGTTGAGGTGTGGTGACAGCACACGGTGCTGGGCGCTGAGGTGACTCATTGCACCATGGTGCCATCTCATCCTGGTGACAGCTTTTCTGTCTGTGGGTCATGTAGTCACACAGTCTTCCCTCCCAACTTTAAAATGTGCTGTCTAGGGTGACCATTAGTGGTTATCTCACTGGGCTACCAATGAGATGCATACTCCTGCCTTGATACTGCTGTGCAGAAAACTTCAGTCCTAGGTTTTGGTGGCCCCAAGTCCGAGCACTGCTCCCACTTCAGATGGCAGGCTAGGAGGCCCTGAAGTTGACTTGGTGGGGCCCCAGGTGACTGTCCTTGTATCATATCTAGGGCAACTGAACTCGCAGGTTGAGCAAGGGTGATGTGGGAGGAAGGGGCCAGGACGCTGTGCACTGGAGCCAGGCATCCTTTCTCATAGGTTGTGTGAGGAGCTTGGGACACCCTTGTATTGCATTCTGCCCCTGCTAAGCCTCCTGGTATATATGGAATGCCCACACACAGCCTGGCTTGCCATCCTTGGCAGAGTCACCAACCCCATCAGAGTAAGGCATGTCTTAAAGTTCCATGGACATACCTCAGCCTGAGTGGCAAAGTCAGCCACAGTAAGAGACAGGCTCAGGCTGCACCTGGTGAGCTAAGTCAGCTCGCTGTCCAGGCTGTTCCTCCTGCAGAACTCTCTAAGACCAGGAGGTAAACACGTCGCTGGCCAGGGCTTCTGATGATGTGTCCTGATACTCGACTGGAAAGAGCTGGCAAGGGAGAATCATGGAACCTTCCGGTCACCCTTAGTAAGTAGCTTTTCCTGGACTCTTAAATCTTACCAAAGAGGTCAAGTTTCACACCAGGGCCTTGATTGAACATACATATGGAAATGGTGTCATAGAAATGGTCTTGAGATGGTCATTGGATCTTTGAACTTCTTCAGCCAGCCATGAGGTGGGTTCCACTCACCCTCCGGTAACTCTGGGGATTACCCATAATGGCTCACTTCCTCCAGTCACCCATCAGCACAGGCGGGAAAGTGGGAAACCTGTTGGGGATGTGACCTGACTGAGTACATAGCCAGACAACTGTGGCCTGGATGTAAGACTCCACGGCTCAGGTCCTGGTCCTGGGGGCTCCTTCTCTGCCATGGCAGTCAGGCCATGGAGAATGTCAGATGGGAAAGAGGCAGCCACAGAATGATGACCCATGATTCTCACCCATGTGGACTGTGATCAGCAGGGAGGGAGCCCTTGGGTCCCCAGCCAGGTCTCCTCATTGGCTCCTGTAGTTTCCAGACCATCCATGGCTGCTGGACCACTGCAGTAAGAAAGGGAACCTTCTCTGGCACAAGTAGCTTCTGAACCCAGAGACAGTTTGGGAAAGTTACTGTCTGACAGTGAAGGGCTGATGTGGGCCTCTCTCAGGACTCTGATTTTTGGGGTCATCCTCCTCAATCTCAGTGCATAGGATGGGAGACAGTGAGGCCATGGTGGGCTCAAGTCCTGTGTCTGACTGTGTGCTGCTCTCGCAATCCTCACATGTGCCTGCAACATGGAGACACTAACATGACTCAACATTGGTGCCATGATTGTGGAAGGCACATAGTAGGTGCTCTAATCATGCAATCCATGTTTCCTTTGAATCCCATGAAGGATACAGTGAGGGTAATATGAATACTAGATTGATCGATTGGTAATTATAAACAATTACCATGAACAAGAGGGAAAAAAATCTTTATTTCCCATTACCCACAGGATTACTGTGATTCAAACTATTGTTTTGACTAAAAAAATTAACAAAACATGATGAGAAAATTAGAGATGTTTAAGCAGCTACCTTCCTTGCTTAAAAAAAAAAAGGAAAACTTCACACATAAGCAGTTATAGAATCAAAAGGTTCAAATTAGTCCCAGTACTCAAAGGAGGACCAGGCTCATTTAGCTTGCCCTAGGATCCGTCAGTGTAGTAGCCCAGGCTGTCCAGGAGCACAGCCCAGAATAGCAGCTGTCCTACACCAAATGCAAGGGGCACATTTATGCATGTCAAGTATGCAGCAGTGTTAAGGCAAGGCAAGTCCCCACCTGTGGCTTGGGACACGGACAATGAGCCTGGGGATAGGGGGTCATGCACACCAGCTGGGAATTGCTTCAGAGTCAAGTGAGAACAGGCCTGCTATGGATGTGTTACTGTGGTTAGAGAAGCCCTCAAAGGGACATGGTATATATCCCTCAGAGGCAGATCCAGGCAGAGTAAACCACAGGTGCAAAGGTGTGAGCAGAAGTGCCAGTGTGAGGAAAGCTTGTGGTGTAGGGAATGGATGGGAGACACTGGGGGAGGAGTTTGATCATTGGGGCTGAAGTAAGAAGACTCTAGGGAGGTAGAGGGGTGAGCACAGCTGTCAGCCCCTGGTGTGTTTAGAACGCAGTACTGAAGGTCTGGGTGTGGCTGAGAGAGTGCATGGCAACATTGCTGGTGTGAGGGTTGCCATTTAGTAAATAGTGACTCGGAGATGCAGGAGATGGGCTTTGTGAGGCCTTTGGATAGTCATGCCAAGCAGATAGTGCATCCAGAACAGGGGCAGAGGCCTGCACAAGGTATAAATTGAAGAGCTGTCCATGGGCAAGCACCTGGCACCCTGTATTAAGGTAAGGTCATTGAGGACAGAGTAGCTGACAGGAGAGGACTTGTGGCTGTACCTGGGAGATGTCAGTAGGTGAAGAGCAGCTGGTGAAGGAGTTGTGTGGTACATACTCCCAAGAGATAGGTCCTAGAAGCCGAGGGACACACCCCAGCAGGGACGGCGCAATGTTCATGGGATCTTCCAGCTAGAGCATCCTCTGCCTCCCTGCTGGCATGAATAGGAGCTGCTACATGGGAAGCAGGGGGCTCAGGCATACACCTGCCAGCAGGGAGGGGCCTGCCCTCTGATGCTAGAGTGGGCTCTGAATGGTGCCTCCTCTGCCTGCCCAGCGAGTTCAGCCAGAGTGTCTAGATACTGGAAGCGTGGCATATTAGAAGGGCTGGTGCAGCCCCAAGCCCAGGCAGCAACTCTCCTCATCCTCTGTTACCTCTGTCCACTGTCTTCAGCCTAAGCTGGTCTCCATCTTGATTTTTAGGGCTAAACCCTTGGCCTGTGAAGCCAGTGGTAACATCAATGCAATTAGGTATTGCCACAAATGGAAGTTCTTCCCTGGGACCATTTTCTGCCTTTATAACTCAAGGTCTCAAAGGCTTCATCCTAAGTATAGCCAACTGTGGGCACTTAGAAACAAGGCCTGAGATCTCATACAGACCCTAAGAGAACACAAATGCCAGCCCAAACTACTATACCCAGCAAAACTCTCAATTACCATAGATGGAGAAAACAAGATATTCCATGATAAAACCAAATTTACACAATATCTTTCCACAAATCCAGCCCTACAAAGGATAATAGATGGAAAATGCCAACACGAGGAGGGAAACTACACCCTAGAAAAAGCAAGAAAGTAATCTTCTTCCAGCAAACCCAAAAGAAAGTAACCACACAAACATAAAAATAACATCAAAAATAGCAGGAAGCAACAATCACTATTCCTTTATATCTTATAACATCAATGGACTCAATTCCCCAACAAAAAACATAGTCTACCAGAAATATTTTTCATGTAAATCTTCAATTTTATCAGAAAATGTTTGTGATTCCTCTTTCAATAAATTTAGTAATATTTTTATGTCTACCATTTTAACTGTATTATTTTCCATGATAATCTTTAATTTTAACATTTTTCTATATATTTCTTTAATTTTATCAGAAATATTTTCCATGTAAATCTTCAATTTTGTCAGAAAATGTTTATAATTCCACTTTCAATCAACTTAGAAATATTTTTATGCCTACCATTTTATCTGTAATTTTCCATGATAATCTTCAATTTTAATGTTATTTTATATTTTTATACAATTAGAAATATTTCTCATGTAAATCTTCAATTCTATCATAAAATGTTTCTACTTTCTTTTTCAATTAATTTAACAATGTTTTTTATGTCTACCACTTTACTCCTTAATTTTCCATGAAAATTGTCAATCTTAATGTGTTTTTCTATATGCTTCTTCAATCTTGTCAGAAACATTTTCCATGTAAATCTTTAATTTTGTCATAAAATGTTTTTACTTCCTTTTTCAATAAAAAATAAAATAAGATTTAAAAAAAAAAGAAAGAAAGAAGCAAGGCCTGACAGGGTTTGCCCTGTGCTTAAGAAGTAGCTGCTGTTAAGATGGCCCTGAGTGTTGGGCACGAGGGCCAACCGGGCACAGGAGATGGGGCATTTAGATGGCTCATCTAAAGTAGGAGCCATCTGACACTCATGTGCCCTCTCTGAACTCTGGTTTCTCTTCAGCACTGTCAATGGGTCTGCACAGGGAATGAGCGGAAGGGCAGCATCTTTGTTGGATGCTGACATGTCCCTGGCTGACTGACAGGCAAGCTGATGTGACAGTGGCTGTAGCTCAGCTGGACTACATAAGTACCCAGAGGTTTGTCCCTTTTGATACAAATGGAGGTCACTGTGTTAGGTGCTACTGCAGTGGCCCACTGAGAGCTCAGAAAACCCCTGAGCTTCCTCTGCTCTCGATGCCATAAAGTAGAGGAACCAAGCTCTGGGGCTAGATGGCAGCCCCACCTGCCCTGCTGTGAGTCCTCTGCATGGGGCCATCCCGCTGCAGGGTTTCATCCTGTCCTGCAGGCCCTATAGACAGGAGATGGTGACAGAAAGTCCCTGTCCCGGACCAGTGAAGAACAGAGAATCTACCTGGGTTCCCAGGTGTGCCTTTGCAGAGTAAGAGCCATGCAGCCATTCGTCCCCTCGCCGCCCCCACCCCCAATTACAGTTGAGGGCACTGTGTCTTAGGGCACACTGGATGGTCTTTCTGTTTGCCCTGTGTTAAGAGCTGTGGAAGGTGAGCCTGGCTGCAGGCATATTGCTAACTTTGGTGTTTGCTTATTTGTTTGTTTCTGCTGCTGGTGGTGATGGTCTGGTTCCTTTGGTTTTTACAGTGCTGGAAATGGGCATTGCACACAAGAGGCAAGTGTTCTGTCCTTGTGCTACATCACTGGTGGATGGAGTGAGATACTGATCCATCTCTGACCTGGTTTATAACCAGAGCCCCTGCTCTGAGAGTTTGAAGAGTGAGGCCTGGGCACTCACTTCAAAGGAGGAAGAAGAAAGTAATGAGTAAAAGGCGGGGCAGGATTTTAACCGTAATTGCCATTTGTAAGCGCTGGTATACTGATGAGAAGATCCAGTGATTCCACAAGACAAAGGCAGAGGCTAAGCTCGGGCACAGGGAAATCTGCTTGTTAAGCAAGCTGTAGCCTGGACAGTCACTACTCAATTCTGGTCCTGTAAAGGTCCCCCAAGGGGGTCTAATTCTCATGAGATGATTGGTTCTGCTTCTGAGCTCCCACTGTGTCTTCCAGGGTGGGCTGTTCCTGAGTCTAAGGTGGCTATAGGTTTACAACAGTGGCTGAAGACTTTGAGACATTTCCTTGGAGATCTGAAAGAGGATGTAAAAGGAGACTCTAATCTCCATGCCCTTTGCCTAGAAGAGGGTAGTTTAGGTTAGCTGTCCCTGGTTCGCAGACACTCCCTGTCTGCCTCCTGTGGCTTTGCAGGAATAGGTGCAGAATGAAGGCAGAGCTGCCTTCAAAGAGCAGTTGGTGCCTAGTGGAGTGACACATGTACTGGGAATGTAGAGGCAGGTGGATCTGTGAGTTTGGAGCTAGCCTGATCTATATCATGAGTTCAGACTAGACAAGGGTACAGAGTGAGACCTTGTCTTTAAAAAAAACTGAAGTTTTTAAGAGGCCAATTGTCTGCTCTGTAGTCTCTGGTGTTCCCAGTGCAGCCTGGAGAAGGAGTAACATCCAGTGGTCCCACAAGGAAAAGGGCAAAGGTCAGCGTAGTCCCACAAAAGCAAGGCCTCAGAGTGATCTTGGACATCTCATAGCAGTCCGCCCTCACTGTCCCCAAGAGAGAGTTAGGCCTCTTGTCCCTGCACAGTTCTGTCTGGTTGTAGCATTTGTCACCCAACCATAATGCTGGAGGACACCTGTTGGAAGGAGGACACCTGTTGGAAGCAGGACTCCTGCAATCATGAGAACACAATGGTGTTGGAATTTTACAGTGCCCTGTGTCGCAGTGACCACTGGTTGGTTCCCCTGCCCTTGAGTGCACTGTCTTCTCTGCTTGACGCCCTCCCATGACTCCTGGGAGTCCTCTACCTTCCAAGACCATGCCCTTGGGGACAACACTGGTATGTAGGGAGTCATTTGTAATTGGTGTACCTCTTCCGGACCTCTGGTACTTCTGATGGATCTCCCTACAGGCAACTCCCTCTTGGGCTACATAGAGTAACTCTGCCAGAGCCCCCTCATGGAAGAAACAATTTAGGGAGTCCATTTGGTTTCAACTCAGAAGCAACCTATTGTGGTCAGAGTCAAAACACAGCAGGGTAAGGTGCCCTGGTAGGGCAGGACCCCTCCCTGGTTCTCAAGCACTTCTGTGATGAGCCTTGCCTCCATATTTACCTAGACGCCATCCCGATCTCTGTGAAGCAGCATAGAGAAGCTCAACGGTGTGTCACTGGCACGGGAAGCAGAAGGCAGCATGGCGCATATTTTCCATTTGTAGAATTAACAAGCAAAGCAGTATGTAAGTTGCATGCACACACACACAGACAGTAGGTAGCTCAAGAAAGGTATGTTCAGAACAAAAGGGGGTTGTTCCCTGGAGGCCAATGCTCAGGGAACACACATATGCCACTTACCTCTGCTTTTCTGTTTAAATATGCTCAGCTTTCTGTGTTACCTATTCTAAGACATAATGAAATAAGATTCCACATTTCTTTCTTTTTAATTGAATATATTCTTCATTTACATTTCAAATGTTATACCCCTTCCCAGTTTCTCCCCTCCCCGAAAACCCCCAACCCATCCTCCCACCCACTGCCCCAAGAATATGCTCCTCCATCCAACCCACTCCCATGACCCCCACTCAATTTCCCCACACTGGGGCCTCTATTGAGCCTTCACAGGACCAAAGACCTAAAACCTCTCCTCCCACTGACGCCTGACAAGGCATTCCTCTGCTCATCTTTTGGCTGGAACCACGTGTACCCCTTGGTTGATAGCTTAGTCCCTGGGAGCCCTGGGTTGTCTGGTTGGCCAACATTGTCGTTCTTCCCATGGGGCTGCAAAACCCCTACCCCCAGCTCCTCCAGTCTGCCCTCCAACTCCTTTATTGTGAACCCCACACTCAGACCAATGGTTGGCTGCTAGTATCCACCTTTGTATCTGTAAGGCTCTGGCAGGGCCCCTCCAAAAGACAACCATAACAGGCTCCTTTCGGTATGCACTTCTTGTCATCCATAGTAGTTTTGGGGTTTGGTGACTGTTTATAGGATGAATCCCCAGATAGGACAGTCTCTGGGTGGCCTTTCCTTCAGTCTCTGCTCCACACTTTGTCTCCATAGTTGTTCCTGCGATTATTTTGTTCCCTTTCTCAGAGGAACCAAATCACCCCCACTTTGGTCTACCTTATTCTTGAGCTTACTGTGGTCTGTGAATTGTAACATGTTTATTTTGAGCTTTTGGGCTAATATCCACTTATCAGTGAGTGCATGCCATGTGTGTTCTTTTGTGATTAGGTTACCTCACTCAGGATGACACTTTCTAGTTCATCCATTTGCCTAAGAATTTCATGAATTCATTGTTTTTAATAGCTGAATAGTACTCCATTGTATATATATACCACAGTTTCTGTACCCATTCCTCTGTTGAAGGACATCTGGGTTCTTTCCATCTTCTGGCTATTATAAATAAGGCTGCTATGAACATAGTGGAGCATGTGTCCTTATTGCATGTTGGAGCATCTTCTGCGTATATGCCCAGGAGTGGTATAGCTGGATCCTCAGGTAGTACTATGTCCAATTTTCTGAGGAACCGCCATACTGATTTCCAGAGTGGTTTTACTAGCTTGCAATCCCACCAACAATGGAAAGTTAGGTATTCCTCTTTCTCCACATCCTCTCCAGCATCTGCTGTCTCCTGAGTTTTTCGTCTTAGCCATTCTGACTGGTGTGAGGTGGAAGATTCCACATTTCAAAAGGATTGAGGCTGAAAAGCTGAGCTAGCAAAGACAGAGGAAGCAGTCTCTTTGGCCATGTTTCCTTTACCTTGCAAGGAATGTGCAGAGGTCTTTTTCACAGGCCACCACCTTCCGTCTGAACATTCTTGTTTTAATGGTCTCATTCTGGGAGGAAGCCTGGGAAGGAGGGTGAAGTCCTCACTACATTTAACCAGAAATGAAGCCCGAGGTGAGCGGTGCTGGCATAGCCAAGCGCGGTGGCCCTGCCCTGCTCTAAGGGCTTCCTCCACTGAGCTCTGGCTTCCAGCTGTAGTGAGCTTTGTTACTGGGTGCAGCCTAGTCTGGAATGAAGAGAGTGGCGTACAGCTGCTAGGAAAGTACTCTAGAGCACTCAGTGTACTCCTAGCATGGTATGCATGCCTCCTCTAGAGACAGAACGAAATCACATCTCAAAGTTTGCCAGCCCACCAAAAAGCCACCTTACCCTCAGTGATTAGTGGATTTGTTTTCTTATACTGATTGGTGCTTTGATTTGTCTGCTTCCTGGCTCCTGCCCTGGACTTTCCAGCACACCTGGGCTGAGAACCACTTTTGTGAGCCCTGAACAGACCCCAAGTGTATCATCAGCTCAGCATGCTCCTGGGGGATGCAGGCTATTGTCTTGTAAGTGTGTTCTCGCCTCTCACCTGACAGGACTTCCCAGGTCTGAGTGAGACAGCTTTGGGCAGTAACAAGGTCTCTCCTCTCACCAGCACCTGAATAGCACATGGGCTTTGGGGTTGCCCTCTTCCCAGCTGGATGATGGAACCCTGCTGCCAGGCTCTGCCCTGCAGGCAGCACCTGTGAGGCCTGCCAGCCTCTCTGGAGAGCGAGCTGGAGGTGGGACTTTGTCCAAGTGGTTGCTGCTCTGCAGGTGACTCAGTCTGTATCACAGCTGCTCACCTTTGCAGATACTGTGGGAATAAAACCAATAGGGTGGTGACTGGACATGGTCTTCTTGTCCAGTAAAGCTTTACCCGCAGTGTGCTAGCACACTGAACAGAAACCCTCCAGGCCTGGCAGCAGACATGGCCTGAAGGAGGCTGAGCAGGTGTATGGACACAGCTATCACTGTGATAAGTCATCATCAAGGTGCCACTCGAGGAGCCACAGGAAGTGCCCAGTGAGAGTGAGAGGACTCCAGGATTGCTCAAGACATACAAAGTCTGGTAGCACTTAAATACCCCCTGCCTGCCATGTGGAGTGGATTGGCCCAGGCACATGCCCAGAGCCCAGGCTGAAGTTGTGCACTCAGGGGTGATGTTCGGTGGATGGATTTGCTGCTAGACTTTGAGAAGTATTGGTTGAGTTACACTGAAGCCTTGGAACTGAGGGACCAGGCTCAACATCAGCACTGTTTTTATGGGAAGGAACATCACCAAGAGTCACCCCTGAGAGGCTGGAATTAGGACAGGTAGCCATGTTTCCAAGACTGTCTTGTTCCTCCTCGGTTTTCCATGCCCAAATGCATGTGCATCATAGGGCTGCTAGGATAGCAGGCAGGCACCAGCGCACCACAGCAGCTTTAGACTGTAGTGGGGCCCCCACACCTCACACCCCTATTTTGGTACCCTAGCCACTGTCCCCATAAAGCCCTCTATTACTGTTGGCCAGGGCCTCCCCACTCTCCTTTGCTACCCCCTCTGCCAGGAAGACTCTTGCTGGAGCTGATATGACGATTGTTTTGACCCCTCATTTCAACATATCCCCACCTTGTGCAATCCTCAATGGCCTCTGCCTCCTCATCCTTTATAGAACTTGATGGGAGAAGGCTCTTGCCACAGGTTACAGAGATACAGCTAAAGAGGAGAGAGCCCATGATCCACTCAGGGTAAGGCTGAGTCTGTGAGGGAATGGACACATTTCCCCCATACTTTTATGTACGTAGTGGGTTATGCCTTCACCACTTTGCCTTAACTGGTAGCCACCCATTTCTTCCACGACATTGAAACAGGTTGTATTACTGTTTGCTCTCCTGGTGGGTAGATGTTTGATGACTAGTGTTATTGGACTGGGTAAGGAGGAAGAAAAGCTTTGAAACTGTATCCTACATACATCCTTCTTCCCCAGGGGTCTCCAGCTATGGCTGAGAGTAGATCTGTCCATTGAACACCTATCTGCATCCATCCATCTCATGTGGCAGTCCCCAGCCCCGCCCCCCAAGGCTGTGAATCATGCCTTGGCCACCAAACATTGGCAAATGCCCTCTTGGGTAGACACCAGCAGAGTACCCTGTTGAACATCGCTGCACAGCTGTGGCAGCCCTGGATGCAGGCGTATCAGAGGAGGCATGTTATCTTTGGCTCTGGGATGAGGCTTTGCTCCAAGATGAAGGAATGCATGGTAGAACACTTGGCTAGTGACAGCCTCAAAACAGGCTCATGCATGGTACCTAAAGCTAGCTCAGACAAAGCCCAGGTTAGTGGGCTTTCCAGGCTGTTTAAAAAGTGAGCAACATACACTAACATGATACCTCATTTCTTCCAGTTACACTGACCAGTTGGAGCTGACCAGATACTCCTCTCTCTGTGTAATCTCTGCTGGTCTCACTTGTGGCTCCATCCCCTGCCTGTGCCATTTTCATTTAAGCTCTGACTTCATCCAGATCTCCTCCTGTCTTGCAGGGACATCACCCCACCTGGAGAACCGCTGAACAAGAGCAGCAGGCCCAGAGTAGTCGCCCGCTTCCCTAAGCTGTCCCGAGGCCACCCCAGGGAGGTGCGCAACGTGGAGCCTCAAAGTGGTGACCTCTGACCTTGGTGGACGCTCAGCCCTCAGCCACGTTGTGCTCAACCTTGCCATGGCAGCTGGCCCTGGACACCTTGGCAGGATGACCATGTCCCCATAGAGAACACACCCTTCCTGCTGCCACATGCCACCCAATTAAACTGCTCAGTTTTAGCTGCCGGGTTTCTGTCCTTAGAGCAAGGCATTGCATCTGGACAGACACAGATGGGGACACTGTCACTACCCCCAGGGTGGCCAGGGATGGTTGTCACCTTCTCCAGTTCTGCCAATAGGACAGTGGGCGCCAAGCTGGGCCCAGACCCCTGGCTGAGATGCATGACACATGGCAGAAGGATCCTTCCGATGCCTCCTGTGACGCCTTCCCACGTGGGAACTAGAATGACTGTTACACTCTTGAATTTCCTACTGCAGCGGGGGGCTGGGGTCTCCTTTCCTGTTCTCTTCCCCTGTGGTGATTAGACACCCACAGCACTGCCACATGGCATGTATGGATGTGACTTCTCCATCTACTGGCCTAGCAAAGGCCGTTGGCAGTGACTTTGCTCTTGATGAACTTAGCCTTCTCTCCTCGTGCTGGTTCCAGGAAGCACCGTCCACAGTGGAAACCGGAGGCTGCCCCAGCAAGGACAGATAGTTGGACCAGCACAGC
The DNA here is from genome assembly GCA_036184795.1 of Tokudaia tokunoshimensis. Taxonomy (NCBI): domain Eukaryota; kingdom Metazoa; phylum Chordata; class Mammalia; order Rodentia; family Muridae; genus Tokudaia; species Tokudaia tokunoshimensis. The sequence continues at coordinate 102,368,405 of BTHU01000010.1, forward strand.
CCCCAGCAGCAGCCTGAAAACTCTGACCTGAGAATTGGTGGCTGTGACCTCATGTCACTAGAGATTTGGCTCTGGGCATTACTGTGGAAGGCTGGCCCTATAGGCACTCAGACCCAATGCCAGAACTGAAGAGAGAATGATTGTCCCCAAAACATGTTTAGCACCAACTGTCCCCTATCATCTCAGTGGGAGCAGAATGCTCTGTCCCCACAGATGTAGTTCTATTGCTCTCGTCTCAGGGTCCCATCCTAGAGTCCAGGGCACGCAGGCATGGAATGGACTAAGATCCAGCTGCTGTCCCCTCTGCCTTCCTCTGCCATCAAGCCTGGGTCCCCCCCCCATTCTCAGAACCCACTGTCTGTGGTGGTCTGTCTCTTTAGGTCAGAACCTCCTGGCTGTCTTCGTGCAGTATGGTGGAGCTTGAAGCAGTGTGCACTTCTCTGCCTGCCAAGAAAGGAGTACACCATGGCATCTACCAAGGGGCAACTACTTAGGCAGCGGTGGGAGGCAGCCTGAGCATGAGATGTGGAAGATGTAGGATCCTGCTACACCTCCCACATCTCCCACAGCAGAGTCCTGAACACCAGGTCTTTGGGACAGCCTGGCCTAAACACATGTCACTAAGAGTCTGGGCTCTCTCACTGCAAGCAGGGCATATATAGAACCATCTTTCACATTCACCACCGGCAGTTAAAGCCGGGAGAGAAAGAAGGCAGGCAGGTACCCAGACTTGAGGCCTTGACTTTCTAGGACTAATTATGGGGAACTTGCCTGACTCTGCCATAATGTGAATATAAAGGTTTGGTTCTAGGGACTTCGTAGGCCCTTTGGTTACTTGATATCTGCCTTCTACCCAGTTCTTTTCCCCATCTTGGGGACACTAGAGCCTTGCAAGTGCTGGACAAAAGTTCTCCAGTGAGTCACACTCTAGCCTTGACCACACCCTGCTTCCACAGAAACCCAGCAAACTCTTGGTTCTAGGTTGTCAGTCTTATACCTCACAAGAGCATGTCGTGACTCGGGCAGGGCAGGGTCAGGTGATGGAAGGCCGTTCCCACAATGCTCCCCAGATCTGAGGCCTAGAGTCCGGAGGAGAATGCAGAGCCAGTGCTCACCCAGTCTGATACAACCTCAGCTCTTCAGGAGACTGCTTCCTAATCCTCCATGACTATGGCCTTGGCATTCTTGTGGCTGCTAAAACTTTGTTTCTATAAGAGTTCACATGTCCTGAGGGCAAGTCACAGTGTTCTGGGCCTTGGTTACCGTCATCTATTCCTGCTCCATCTGTCTGTGTAACCTATAGCCACAACTGGCCCCTGAGGAGAGGCTGGGCACCAGACTCCCTCACGTTGGCAGCCTGCACCTGCATCCACCCACCCAATATGCTCAACTGAGGGACTCCTGAGAGACTTAGACCTGCCAGTGGGAAGACTTAGGAACAGGCAGTCTCACCATGGTGCCCTGCCCCTGCTGCCTGCTCGGTTGTCTGGGAAGCATGCAAGGAGTGGCCTCACGACCATGGCAATAACAGTCCTGATTGCTCAACATTCCCACTTAGAGACATTACTACCCACCCCAGAGCCACGTCCTGGCCTGGGAGCTGTGTCCAGAAGGCAGGTGCCTCCTTATGAACAAGGTCTATTGTAACAAACATTCTCCAAACTATTGTGCATTATTTCACTAAAGATAGTGTTAAGTGTTTGCTGTTTAGGTTGGTTTTGCTAACTTTGCACAACTGTAGCACTGTATAGTTTATCTAATATTTCTGTGCCAAAAAGTTCAGGTCCTGTTGCTGTGATTGTGGTCTCCATTATGCATTTGAAGTAAAGTCTAGGCAGTGGATGGGAAGGGGAGAGGGCACAGTGGCTGGGCTAGAGTGGCTGCTGTGTGCTGGGGTTCACTTCTCCCGGGGCCATGTTCTCCCACTCTGAAGACATCTGCTCACCACCACCTCCTGCCTGCTCAGCTCTGCCCCACCAGGAGGCGCCCACTTGACCACAGGGAGGTTTGGTTTTTGTTTTCTTTTTCATCAGCAGGACAGATTGGGAAGACCCAGAAAGAATTGGGACATGGGACATGTGACAATGGTCTACACAGAAACCTTAGGGTTGCTGAGCACCTGGGAAGAGGACCTGAGAGCTGGGCCCTCCAGGGGAGTAAAGGCCCTGGTGTGTTATCTCCATCCACCCTGGAAAGGTCTCTGAGGCTGCTACAGCCCTATGTCTGGAGCCTGCGGGTACAAACAGCCCAGAGATCTGAGCATGTGCTATCCTGACTCCCCTCTTATGTTAAGGTTTACACAATAGAATTTTTAAACAAATATGTTTAATTTTCTAAAATCTCTTGTATTAAATTTTTCTTTTGGAATAAGCTGTGGATTTTGTTACAGTCTGGTTGAGAGAAGCCTTTTCAGTGAGGGAATTAAAATGGCATTTTCTAAATTAGACTCTCTTCTCTGTGGTTCCTTTGTCTAGATCCTTTACTGACAGCTGGAATTTCAATAAACTATATACACATCATAGGAAAGCCTCTAAAGTTTAGAAGGTTCACTTATCACTTCAGGCAACACTACATATCAAGATGTAGTCCAGCTAACACAGCTTTGGTGAATTAAACATTGGGAGTCACTTGTAGTATTAGACTGATCTTGGTAAAGTAGAATGTAGAATAATAATCTTACACAGAAAAAAAGATTCATTCCATCCTCAAGACAGGTTCCTTTCAACATAGTCCAGACACAGGTAAGTAAGGAAGAGGTGTGCACCCCCTCTGAGTCCTCATCTTTCCTGAACAGCTGTACTTAACCCCTTCTCATGGCATCGGGATGTCATCAAAGGGAGTGGACAGCAGGCAGCAAGGCAAGTCCTGCTTGCATAGACTTTTGAATTTGTCAATCCGGGAGTGGCCAAGGGCACCCTGGAAGATGAGCCAGACAAACACTCAGCCTTCTCTGTCTTTGGCCTGGGAAAATCTACACCACCCTCACCATCATTGCTAAAAAGCACCAGTGACTGAAGTCCAGGAGCCACCTTGGTCCTTGGAGGAAGTCTGATGATGGTGGCTTCTGGTCCACGGTCTTGATGGTCTCTGTGCTTCAGCTCCCAGTTCCTGGTCTTCAGGGCATCCTTCAAATGAGGGCACAGTAAAACCATTGCACCAAACCACTTGTTGAGTAGAAAGGTTTGTTGGGGATCAAAATGCCAAGGCTATCTTTCAGTGTGTGTGTGTTGGGGGCAGTAAAATGGTGGAAAAAAATCAATGGATTTTCTATAATAGCAGGTCTGGGGCCTTAGTTGGAACTGACTAGATGCCCTTGCCTAAGGTATTTGACCTTTGAGAGTAGATTAGCAAGGTCCTGGTAAACAGAAGCCTGCCTTAGTAGCCTAAATTTAGCATTAGGAGTCTTCTATGTGTACAGTAAGAGCATTCTGCCTACCCAGTCAGAGGCCTGCTTAGGACACTGTCATCAGTATGGCCATGTTGGAAGACCCACTCTGGAACCAACAAGGTCCTAAACAGCATCATCACCTCAAGAAGGCTTGTTTCAACCAGTCACTGTACCCCTTATAGAGCAGCTGCTCCTAAGTCGAGACCAGGCCTTACCCCCCCACCCCGGGGCTGGGGTCCTGTTGAGAAGCTGAGGTGGGGGTAACGGCAGCAGTAGAAGCAGGAACATAAGTATTCCATGCAGCAGATTCATGGGCTTTGAGATTGCAGTGGGGACCTGCACCAGGTGCTGTGAGAAGCTGTGTGGCCCTTCCTGGCTCTACTGATCCCTTCAGCTCTATCACAGACATAGGATTGAACCTGCTTTTTCAATTTACCTTCAGTCTTTCATCCCTTACTCCCTTTGCCTCCAGCTTCCTGGTCTCGTTCCCAGGCAAACCACATGGCTATCTGCCCAGGCCATTTGCATTTCTGTGCCTCAGTCATTCATCGATAGATAGGTCCAACTTCAAGATCATTTTCCAAGATAAACCTTTGACCCTCCAGGTGACCATCATTCCCTCCACAACAGTCTCTTGTTGTTCTTTCTTTTTTTCTAAGTATTTTTATTTACATTCAAAATCATTTCCCCTTTCCCATTAACTCCCTCCCCGAGAGTCCCATAAGCCCCCTCCCTCCCTCTTTTCCCCATTCAACCCCCTCTCGCTTCTCTGTCCTGGCATTCCCCTACATCCAGTCTTTCCAGGACCAGGGATCTCTCCTTCCACCTTCTTGGAAATCTATTGAAATGTGAATTGTCTCTGGGGTATTCCGAGATTCTGGGTTAATATCCCCTTATCAGTGACTGCATACTATGTGTGTTCTTTTGTGATAGGGTTACCTCACTAAGGATGATATTTTCAAGTTCTGACCATTTGCCTAGGAATTTCATGAATTCACTGTTTTTAATTGCAGAGTAGTATTCCATTGTGTAGATATACCACATCTTCTGAATCCATTCCTCCGTTGAGGGACATTTGGGTTCTTTCCAGCTTCTGGCTACTATAAATAAGGTTGCTATGAACATAGTGGAGCATGTGTCCTTATTGCATGCTGGGGGAGCCTCTGGGTATATGCCCAGGAGTGGTATAGCCGGATCCTCCGGGAGTGTCATGCCAAGTTTTCTGAGGAACTGCCAGACTGCTTTCCAGAGTGATAGTACCAGCTTGCAATCCCACCAGCAGTGGAGGAGTGTTCCTCTTTCTCCACATCCTCGCCACCAACTGCTGTCTCCTGTGTTTTTGATCTTAGCCATTCTGACTGGTGTGAGAAGGAATCTCAGGGTTATTTTGATTTGCATTTCCCTAATGACTAAGGATGATGAACATCTCTTTAGGTGCTTCTCAGCCATTCGATATTCTTCAGGTGAGAACTCTTTGTTTAGCTCTGTACCCCATTTTTTAATAGGGTTACTTGGCTCTCTGGAGTCTAACTTCTTGAGTTCTTTGTATATATCGGATATTAGCCCTCTGTCGGATGTAGGGTTGGTAAAGATCATTTCCCAGTTAGTTGGTTGCCGCTTTGTCGTTTTGACAGTGTCTTTTGCCTTACAGAAACTTTGTAATTTTATGAGGTCCCATTTGTCAATTCTTGATCTTACAGCATGAGCTATTGGAGTTCTGTTCAGGAAATTCTCCCCTGTGCCCATATGTTCAAGGTTCTTCCCTAGTTTCTATTAGTTTCAGTGTGTCTGGTTTTATGTAGAGGTCCTTGATCCACTTGGAATTGAGCTTAGTGCAAGGAGATAAGAATGGATCAATTTGCATTCTTCTGCATGTTGACCTCCTGTTGAGCCAGCACCATTTGTTGAAAAGGCTATCTTTTTTCCACTGGATGGTTTTAGTTCCTTTGTCAAAGATCAAGTGATCATAGGAGTGTGGATTCATTTCTGGGTCTTCAATTCTGTTCCATTGATCTACATGCCTGTCACTGTACCAATACCGTGCAGTTTTTAACACTATTGCTCTGTAGTACAGCTTGAAGGTCGAGGATATTGATTTCCCCCAGAAGTTCTTTTACTCTTGAGAATAGTTTTAGCTATCCTGGGTTTTCTGTTATTCCAGATGAATTTTTGAATTGCTCTTTCTAACTCTATGAAGAATTGAGTTGGGATTTTGATGGGGATTGCATTGAATCTGTATCTTGCTTTTGACAAGATGGTCATTTTTTACTATATTAATCCTGCCAATCTATGAGCATGGCAGATTTTTCCATCTTCTGAGGTCTTCTTCTATTTCTTTCTTCAGAGACTTGAAGTTCTTGTCATACAGATCTTTCACTTGTTTGGTTAGAGTCACACCAAGATACTTTATATTGTTTGTGGCTATCGTGAAGGGTATCATTTCTCTTATTTCTTTCTCAGCCTGCTTATCCTTTGAGTATAGGAAGGCTACTGACTTGCTTGAGTTGATTTTATATCCGGCCACTTTGCTGAAGTTGTTTATCAGCTGAAGGAGTTCTCTGGTGGAGTTCTTTGGGTCACTTAAGTATACTATCATATCGTCTGCAAATAGTGATAGTTTGACTTCTTCCTTTCCAATTTGTATCTCTTTGACCTCCTTTTGTTGTCTAATTGCTCTAGCTAGAACTTCAAGTACTATATTGAAAAGATATGGAGAAAGGGCAGCCTTGTCTAGTCCCTGATTTTAGTGGGATTGCTTCAAGTTTCTCTCCATTTAGTTTGATGTTGGCTACTGGTTTGCTGTAAATTGCTTTTACTATGTTTAGATATGGGCCTCGAATTCCTGATCTTTCCAAGACCTTTAGCATGAAAGGATGCTGAATTTTGTCAAATGCTTTCTCAGCATCTAATGAGATGACCATGTGGTTTTTTTCTTTGAGATTGTTTATGTAGTGGATTACATTGATGGATTTCCTTATATTGAACCATCCCTGCATCCCTGGGATGAAGCCTACTTGATCGTGGTGAATGATCGTTTTGATGTGTTCTTGGATTCGGTTGGCAAGAATTTTATTGAGTATTTTTGCATCGATATTCATAAGAGAGATTGGCCTGAGATTCTCTTTCTTTGTTGGATTTTTGTGTGATTTTGTTTTCAGTGTAATTGTGGCTTCATAGAACGATTTGGGTAGTGTTCCTTCTATTTCTATTTTGTGGAATAGTTTGAATAGTATTGGTGTTAGGTCTTCTTTGAAGGTCTGATAGAATTCTGCACTAAAACCATCTGGACCTGTGCTTTTTTTGGTTGGAAGACTTCCAATGACCACTTCTATTTCTTCAGGGGTCATAGGATGATTTAGATGGTCTATTTGATCCTGATTTAATTTTGGTATTTGGTATCTGTCAAGGAAATTGTCCATTTCCTCAAGATTTTCTAGTTGTGTTGAATACAGGCTTTTGTAGTAGGATCTGATGATTTTTTGAATTTCCTCAGTTTCTGTTGTTATCTCTCCCTTTTCGTTTCTGATTTGTTAATTTGGATATTGTCTCTGTGCCCTCTGGCTAGTCTGGCTAAGGGCTTATCTTGTTGATTTTCTCAAAGAACCAACTCCTAGTTTTCTTGATTCTTTGTATGGTTTTGTTTCTACTTGATGATTTCAGCCCTGAGTTTGATGATTTCCTGCCTTCTACTCCTCTTGGGTGTATTTGCTTCTTTCTGTTCCAGGGCTTTCAGGTGTGCCATTAAGCTGTTAGTGTATGCTGTCTCCCGTTTCTTTTTGGCGGCACTCAGGGCTATGAATTTTCCTCTTAGCACTGCTTTCATTGTGTCCCATAAATTAGGGTATGTTGTGCCTTCATTTTCATTAAATTTTAAAAAGTCTTTGATTTCTTTCTTTATTTCCTCCTTGACCAAGTTATCATTGAGTAGAGCATTGTTCAGCTTCCATGTGTATGTGGGTTTTCTGTTGTTTTTGTTGCCATTGAAGACCACCCTTATTCCATAGTGATCTGATAGGAGGCATGGGAGTAGTTGGATCTTCTTATATCTGTTGAGGTCTGATTTGTGACCAATTATATGGTCGATTTTGGAGAAGGTACCATGAGGTGCTGAGAAGAAGGTGTATTCTTTTGCTCTAGGATAAAATGTTCTATATCTATCTGGTAGTTCCATTTGGTCCAAGGCTTCAATTAGATTCACTGTGTCCCTGTTTAGTTTCTGCTTTCCTGAATGATCCATTTCAGAGAGCGGGGTGTTGAACTCACCCACTATTATTGTGTGAGGTGCGATGTGTGCTTTGAGCTTTAGTAAAGTTTCTTTTACGAATGAGGGTGCCCTTGCATTTGGAGCATAGATATTCAGAATTGAGAGTTCTTCTTGGTGGATTATTCCTTTCATCAATATGTAGTGTCCTTCTGTGTCTTTTTTGATGACTTTAGGTTGAAAGTCAATTTTATCTGATATTAGAATGGCTACTCTGGCTCGTTTCCTGGGACCATTTGCTTATAAAATTGTTTTCCAGCCTTTTACTCTGAGGTAGTGTTTGTCTTTGAAACTGAGGTGCGTTTCCTGCATGCAGCAAAATGCTGGGTCCTGTTTATGTATCCAGTCTGTTAGTCTATGTCTTTTTATTGGGGAATTGAGACCATTGATATTAAGAGAGATTAAGGAATAGTGATTATTGTCACCTGCTATTCTTGATGCTATCTTTATGTTTGAGTGGTCATCTACTTTTGGGTTTGATGCAATAAGGTTACTATCTCGTTTTTTCCAGGGTGTTGTTTCTCTCCTTGTATTGGTGGTTTCCACCTATTATCCTTTGCAGGACTGGGTTTGTAGAAAGATATTGTGTAAATTTGGTTTTATAATGGAATATCTTGGTCTCTCCATCTATGGTGATTGAGAGTTTTGCTGGGTATAGTAGTCTAGGCTGGCATTTGTGTTCTCTTAGTGTCTGCATGAGATCTGCCCAGGATCTTCTGGCTTTCATAGTCTCTGGTGAGAAGTCTGATGTGATTCAGATAGGTCTTCCTTTGTATGCTCCTTGGCCTTTTTCTCTTACTACGTTTAATATTCTTTCTTTGTTTAGTACATTTGGTGTTTTGATTATTATGTGATGGGAGTTATTTCTGTTCTGGTCCAGTCTGTTTGGAGTTCTGTAGGCTTCTCATACATTCATCGGCATCTCTCTCTTTAGGTTAGGGAAGTTTTCCTCCATAATTTTGTTGAAGATATTTACTGGCCCTTTAAGTTGCAAATCTTCACTCTCATCTATACCTATAATCCTTAGGTTTGGTCTTCTCATTGTGTCCTGGATTTCCTGGATGTTTTGAGTTACACGTTTTTTTGCATTTTGCATTTTCTTTGACTGTTGAGTCAATGCTTTCTATGGTATCTTCAGCACCTGAGATTCTTTCTTCCATCTCTTGTATTCTATTGTTGATGTTTGTATCTATGACTCCTGATTTCTTCCCAAGGTTTTCTATCTCCAAAGTTGTCTCCCTTTGTGATTTCTTAGTTGTTTCTACTTCCTTTTTTAGATCTTGGATGGATTTGCTGAGATCCTTCACTTGTTTGTTTGTATTTTCCTGTATTTCTTTAAGATAGTTTTGCATTTCCTCTTTCAGGATTTCTGCCTGTTGACCCAAATTCTCCTGTATTTCTCTAAGCGATTTTTGTGTTTCCTCCTCATGGACTTCTATCTGTTGATCCATAGTCTCCTGCATTTCTTTAAGCAGTTCTCGTGTTTCCTTTGTAAGGGCATCTACCTGTTGATTAATTTCTTTAAGAGATTTTTGTGTTGCCTCTCTATGAGCCTCAATCTGTTGACCCATATTCTTCTGCATTTCTTTATGAAATTTTTGTGATTCCTTTGTAAGGGCATCTACCCGTTGATTCTTTTCTTTAAGCGATTTTTGTGTTGCTTCCTTATGGGCCTTCATCAGTTGACCCATGTTCTCCTGCATTTCTCTAAGCGATTTTTGTGTTTCCTTTGTAAGGGCTTCTATCCGTTGATTCATGTTCTCCTGTATTTCTTTATGAGATTTATTTGTGTCCTTCTTGAAATCCTCTAATAGCATCATGAGAACTGATTTTAAATCCAGATCTTGCCTTTCGGGTGTGATGGGGTATCCAGGACTTGCTGCTGTTGGAGAGTTGGGTTCGGATGGTGCCATATTACTTTGATTTCTGTTAGTAATGTTCTTACGTTTGCCTTTTGCCATCTGGTTACCTCTGGAGTTAGTTGATCCTGCTGTCACTGGCTGTTGGTTGGACCTCCTGTGAGCTTGCAAAGCTATTTCTGACCACCCTGGATTACCAGGATTCCCCTGGCACCGATTTCTGGGGCCTGCCCTGCTCCTGAGTGACTTTCGAGCCCTGCTGTGCCTTGCCCCAAGTGATGTTATATTGGGGAGTCCCTGCACATCCAAAGGCTCAGAATAGTGGATCCCCAGAGCAGAGGTTGCCAAGGGGAGGCTGGTGCACTCCTGTCCTGTGCAGGTGTGCTCTCTCCCATTTCGGGGGGCAGGGAGTCCCTCTGCAGGCAGATGTCCCACAGCAGAGCTGGTGTGTAGGTTACCACAGACCTGCCCAGCTCTTGGGAGCAGGGAGCACACAAGCTGGCTGAGACCCAAGCGATATTATTCTTGATTGTCCCTGTGCCTGGAGGTCCCAACTGCTCTGTTGCAGGAACAAAGATGGCGGAGTGCACTGTGCACCCTCTCCACGCAGATCACCAGTCTCTTGTTTTTTTAACTTTTCATTAAAAACAATGTTCTTTTGTTGTAGAGAATAGTTTTTGCTATCCTTGGTTTCTTGTTATTCCAGATGAATTTGAGAATAGCTCTTTCTAGATCTATGAAGAGTTGATTTGGGATTTTGATGGGAATTGCATTGAATTTGTAGATTGCTTTCAGCAAGATGGCCATTTTTACTATATTGATCCTGTCAATCCATGAACATGGGAGATCTTTCCATCTTCTGAGATCTTCTTTAATTTCTTTCTTCAGAGGCTTGAAGTTTTTGTCATAGAGATCTTTCACTTGCTTTGTTAGGGTAATACCAAGGTATGATATATTATTTGGGACTATTGTGAAGGGTGTCATTTCCTTAATTTCTCATCTTGTTTATCCTTTGAATAGAGGAAGGCTACTGATTTGCTTGAGTTAATTTTATATCCAGCCACTTTGCTGAAGTTGTTTATCAGCTTTAGGAGTCAAGCTCTACTACAGAGCAATAGTGATAAAAACTGTTTGGTATTGATATGGTGACAGGCAGGAAGATCAATAGAATAGATTTGAAGACCCAGATATGAACCCACACACGTATGGTCACTTGATATTTGACAAAGGAGCTAAAAACATCCAGTGGAAAAAAGATAACATTTTTAACAAATGGTGCTGGATGTCGGTCAGCATGCAGAAAAATGCAAATCGACCCATTCTTATCTCCTTGTACAAAGCTCAAGTCCAAGTGGATCAAGTCCCTGATTTTAGTGGGATTGCTTCAAGTTTCTCTCCATTTAGATTGATGTTGGCTACCGGTTTGCTGTAAATTGCTTTTACCATGTTTAGATATGGACCTCGAATTCCTGATCTTTCCAAGACTTTTAGCATGAAAGGATGCTGAATTTTATCAAATGCTTTTTCAGCATCTAATGAAATGACCATGTGGTTTTTTTTCTGTGAGATTGTTTATGTAGTGGATTACATTGATGGACTTCCTTATATTGAACAATCCCTGCATCCCTGGGATGAAGCCTACTTGATCGTGGTGAATGATCGTTTTGATGTGTTCTAGGACCTACACATAAAACCAGACACACTGAAGTTTATAGAGGAGAAAGTGAGGAAGAATTTTGAACACATGGGCATAGGAGAAAAGTTCCCGAATAGTACACCAATGGCTTATGTCCCAAGAACAAGAATCAACAAATGGGATCTCATGAAGCTGCAAAGATTCTGTAAGGCAAAGGACATGGTCAGTAGGACAAAAAGGCAACCAACAAATTGGGAAAAGATCTTTACCAATCCTACATCTGACAGAGGGCTAATATCCAAGGTATACAAAGAACTCAAGAAGTTAGGCTCAAGAGAGTCAACCCTATTAAAAAATGGGGTACAGAGCTAAACAGGGAATTCTCAAGTGAGGAAACTCGGATGGCTCTAAAGCACCTAAAGAAATGTTCAGCATCCTTAGTTATCAGGGAAATGCAAATCAAAACAACACTGAGATTCCACCTCACAGAATGGCTAAGATGAAAAACTCAGGGAACAGCAGATGCTGGAGAGGATGTGGGGAAAGAGTAACACTTCTCCATTGTTGGTGGGATTACAAGCTGGTAAAACCACTCTGGAAATCAGTTTGGCGATTCCTCAGAAAATTAGACATAGTACTACCTCAGGATCCAGCTATACCACTCCTGGGTATATACCCACAAGATGCTCCTACATGTAATAAGGACACATGCTCCACTATGTTCATAGCAGTCTTATTCATAATAGTCAGAAGCTGGAAAGAACCCAGATGTACTTCAACTGAGGAATGGATACAGAAACTGTAGTATATATACACAATGGAGTACTATTCAGCTATTAAAAACAATGAATTCATGAAATTCTTAGGCAAATGAATGGAACTAGAAAGTGTCATCCTGAGTGAGGTAACCCAATCACAAAAGAATGCACATGGTTTGCACTCACTGATAAGTGGATATTAGCCCAAAGGCTCAAACAAGTTACAATTCCCAGACCACAAGTAGCTCAAGAAGGTGTAGGACTGAAGTGGGGGTGCTTGTATTCCTCTGAGAAAGGGAACAATACACTTACAGTTGCAATAATGGAAACAAAGTGTGGAGCAGGGACTGAAATAAAGGTCACCCAGAGACTGCTCTACCTGGGGAGTCACCCTATCAACAGTCACCAAACTCCAACACTACTATGGATGACAAGAAGCGCATATCAAAGGAGCATGCCATGGTTGTCTTTGGAGGGGCCCTGCCAGAGCCTTATACATACAGAGGTAGATGCTAGTAGCCAACCATTGGCCTGGGAGTGGGGTCCCCAATGGAAGAATTGGAGGGCAGTCTGGAGGAGCTGAATGGGTTTACATCCCCATGGGAAGAACAACAATGTTGACCACCTAGACGTTCCAGGACTCCCAGGGACTAAACCAGCAACCAAGGGGTACACATGGTTCCAGTAAAAAATGTGGCAGAGGAATGCCTTGTTGGGATTCAGTGGGAGGAGTGGTCCTTGGTCAGGTGAAGGCTAAATAGATGCCCCAACAAGGGGAAATTGAGGGGAGGGGAGGTGGGAGTGGGTCGGGTGGAGGGGCATATACTTGGAGGCAGGGAGTGGGAGTAGGGGTTGGGGGGTTTTGGGGAGGGGGGAAACTGGGAAAGGTTTTACCACTTGAAATGTAAATGAAGATTATATTCATATATGTGTGTGTGTGTGTGTTCTTCATATAGTATATCTGATCATGTTTTCCCCTTCTATTGATTCCTCCCAGATCCTACCTTACTACCTACTTAGCTTTATGTTCTTTCACTCTCTAAAACAAAAACAAAACCCCACAAAAATGAAAATCAAAATAAGTAAAAAAACCAACCCTTAACCAGACTAACCAGAGGGCACAGAGACAGCACCCAAATTAATAAAATCAGAAATGAAAGGGAGACATAACAGAAACTGTGGAAATTCAAAATCATCAGCTCCTATTACAAAAGCTTATACTCAACAAAATTGGAAAATCTGGATGAAATGGATAATTTTCTAGATCAGGTGCCAAACAGGATCATATAAACCATCTAAACAGTCCCATAAACACTGAAGAAATAGAAGCAGTTATTAATAGTCTCCTAACCAAAAAAAAAAAAAGCCCAGGGTTTAGTGGAGAATTCTATCAGACCTTCAAAGAAGACCTAATACCAATACTCTTCAAACTATTCCCCAAATACAAACAGAAGGAACACTACCCAGTTCATGCTATGAAGCCACAATTACACTTATACCTAAACCACACAAAGCCCTAACAAAGAAAACTTCAGACCAATTTCCCTTATGAACACCAATGCCAAAATACTCAATAAAATTCTTGCCAACCTAATCCAAGAACACATCAAAATGATCACTCACCACAATCAAGTAGGCTTCATCCCAGGGATAGAGGGATAGTTCAATATACGGAAATCTATCAACATAATCCACAACATGAACAAACTGAAAGAAGAAAAACACATGATCATCTCATTAGATGCTGAAAAAGCACTTGACAAAACTCAGCATCTCTTCATGTTAAAAGTCTTGGAAAGATCAGGAATTCAAGGCCCATACATAAACATAATGAAAGCAATATACATCAAACCAGTAGCTAACATCAAACTAAATGGAGAGAAACTTTAAGCAATCCCAGTAAAATCAGGGACTAGACAAGGCTGCCCTCTCTCCCTATCTATTCAATATAGTACTTGAAGTTCTAGCTAGAGCAATTAGACAACAAAAGGAGGTCAAAGGAATACAAATTGGAAAGGAAGAAGTCAAAATATCGCTATTTGCAGATGATATGATCGTATACTTAAGAGACCCCAAAACTTCTACCAGAGAACTCCTAAAGTTGATAAACAACTTCAACAAAGTGGCTGGATATAAAATTAACTCAAACAAATCAGTAGCCTTACTATACTCAAAGGATAAACAGGCTGAGAAATTAGGAAAACGACACCCTTCACAATAGTCACAAATAATATTTCGTACCTTGGTGTGACTCTAACCAAACTAGTAAAAGATCTGTATGACAAGAACTTCAAGTCTCTGAAGAAACAAATCGGAGAAGATCTCAGAAGATGGAAAGATCTCCCATGCTCATGGATTGGCAGGGCTAATATAGTAAAAAATGGCCATCTTGCTGAAAGCAATCTACAGATTCAATGCAATCCCCATCAAAATTCCAACACAATTCTTCATAGAGTTAGAAAGAGAAATTTACAAATTCATTTGGAATAACAAAAAACCCAGGAAAGCAAAAACTATTCTCAACAATAAAAGAACTTCAAGGGGAATCACCATCCCTAACCTCAAGATATATTGCAGAGGAATAGTCATAAAAACTGTATGGTATTGGAGACAGGCAGGAAGAACAATGGAACAGAATTGAAGACCTGAAAATGAAACCATGTACCTATGGTCACTTGATATTTGACAAAGGAGCTAAAACCATCCAGTGGAAAAAAGATAGCATTTTCAACAAATGGTGCTGGTTCAACTGGAGGTCAGCATGTAGAAAAATGCAAAACAACCCATTCTTATCTCCTTGTATAAAGCTCAAGTCCAAGTGGATCAAGGACCTCCACATAAAACCAGATACATTGAAACTTATAGAGGAGAAAGTGGGGAAGAGATTCGAACACATGGACACAGGGGAAATTTTCCTGCAAATCAAAATTTCCTGGAAATCAATTTTGTGGCTCCTCAGAAAATTCGACATAGAACTACCTGAGGACCCAGCCATACCACTCCAACATAAGGACACATGCTCCACTGTGTTCATAGCAGCCTTATTTATAATAGCCAGAAGCTGGAAAGAACCCAGATGTCCTTCAACAGAGGAATGGATACAGAAAATGTGGTACATTTCGAAGAAAGAAGTCGAAGATCTCAGAAGATAGAAAGATCTCCCATGCTCATGGATTGGCAGGGCTAATATAGTAAAAATGACCATCTTGCTGAAAGCAGTCTGCAGATTCAATGCAATCCCCATCAAAATTCCAACACAATTCTTCATAGAGTTAGAAAGAGAAATTTGCAAATTCATTTGGAATAACAACCCAGGAAAGCAAAAACTATTCTCAATAATAAAAGAACTTCAGGGGGAATCACCATCTCTAACCTCAAGATGTATTACTACTCAGCAATTAAAAACAATGAATTCATGAACTTAGGCAAATGGATAGAATGAGAAAATATCATCCTGAGTGAGGTAACTCAATCACAAAAGAACACACATGGTATGCACTCATTCATAAATGGATATTAGCCCAAAATCTCTGAAATATCCAAGATAACAATCCACAGACAACATGAAGTTCAAGAAGAATGAAGACCAAAGGTGTGTGATTCAGTTCTTCTGAGAAGGGAAACAAAATACAGGAGCAAATATGTAGATAAAATGTAGAGAAGATACTGAAGGAAAGGCCATTCAGAGACTGTACCACTTGGGGATTCATCCCATATACAGTCACCAAACCCTGACACTATCGTGGATGCCAAAAAATGCTTGATGTAAGGAGCCTGATATGGCTGTCTCCTGAAAGGCCCTGCCAGAGTCCTGCAAATACAGAGGAGGATTCTTGCAACCAACCATTGGACTAAGCATGGGGTCCCCAATGGAGGAGTTAGAGAAAGGACTAAAGGAGCTGAAGGGATTTGCAACCTCATAGGAAGAACAACAATATCAACCAACCAGACCCCTCAGAGCTCCCAGGGACTAAGCCATCAACCAAGGAGTACACATGGCTCCAGCTTCATATGTAGCAGAGGATGGCCTTGTCAGGCAGCAATGGGAGGAGAGGTCCTTGTTCCTTTGAAGGTTTGATAGATGCCCCAGTGTATGGGAATAGAGGGCAGGGAGGTGGGAGTGGGGTGGGTGGAGGAACTCCCTCATAGAAGCAGGAGGAGGGAGAATGAGAGAGTGGATTTCTGGGAGGGGGGAAACCGGAAAAGGGGATAACATTTGAAATGTAAATAAAGAAAATATCCAATAAAAAGAACATAGAAAAAAAAAAGAAAAAATATCATCATAAAATTTGTAGGAAAATGGATGAAACTAGAAAAAAAAAACCCATTCTCAGTGAGACCCAGAAAGACAAGCATGGTGTGTACTCACTTAAACGTGGACATTAGCTGTAAAGGACAACCATGCTACAGTTCACAGTCCCGGAAAGCCCAAGTAACAAGGAAGGTTTAAGGTTAGGATGCATGAATCTCCTAGGGATGGGGAAACTGAAGAGTTGTGGGCTGATAGAGGGCAGGGAAGGATTGGAACTGGAGGGATCAGGTTGGGGAAGATGGAGGAAGAGAATACTGGGAGAGATAACTGGAATTGGGGGGCATTTCAGGGGGCAAGGTAAAAACCTAATGCAGCAGAAACTTCCCAGGAGTTTATGAGGGTGATTCTAAGACTCCTAGTGATGGGAGATACAGAGCCTGAACTGGCTGTCTCCTGTCCACCAGACAGCGGTTCCAGTGGAGGGATCAAGACAGCAGCCTACCTACACTGTTTCCTGCCTGTAAGATGTGCTGAGGAACAGATGGCTCAGACACTGTGGGAGTGGCCAGCCAACCATGGGTCCAGCTTGAGACCCATGCCTTGAGAGGAAACCCACTCAGCGGTGCCTAGAGGGTCAGGGACCAGAGGGTGGATAGCACAGACACCTAAGATAAAACCAAACACAATTGGCAAAAAAAAGAGTCAATAAAATTATTTCAATGATATTCTGCTGTACTTGCTGACTCGAGCCTAGTATAATTTTCTTCAGTGAGGCTTCACCCTGCAACTGATGGAAACAGATGCAGAGACCCATAGCCAAACATTCAGAGGAGTGCAGGGAGTCCTTCGGGAGAGGGAGAGGAAGGTCTATAGGAGCCAGAGGGAACAAGGACACCAATGAAAACCAACAGAATCAACTAACCTGAGTCCATAGGGGCTCAGACTGAACCACCAACCAGGAGCCTGCAAAGGTCTGACCTGGGTCCTCTGAATCTATATTATGGTTGTATAGGTTGGTCTTCTTGTGGGACTCCTAGCAGTGGAAGTGTGAGCTGTTTTTGATTCTTTCTCCTGCTTTTGGTACGACTTTTCCTCCTACTGGGTTTCCTTGTCCAGACTAGTGTTACCACAACTTGGTATGCCATGGCTGATTGATATCCCCCTGGGCGGGGGGCTTCCCTTTTCCATGGCAAACCAGAGGAGGAGTGGAAGGGTGTTGGTGGGGTGTTGGGAGGAGAGGAGGGAGGGAAACTTTGGTCAGGATTAATATATGAGGAGAATAAATGAATGACAAAGTGTGTTTTACACAAAAACACACAAAAGATGGTCACTGTAACCAACCAGAGAAAGCTCACTGACAGCTCATTTTCCCTCCAGTGAGACAGCAGGTACCAAAAAGATGGGAAAGATGGGCAATGCATCCACCAACAGCTGGATGTGTCATTCAGCTTTTGAGGGGAGGGGCATGCTGACACCCCTCCCCCAGGGCATGCTGACACTCCTCCCCCAGGGTATGCTAACATCCCTTCCCCTGGGGCATGCTGACACCCCTCCCCCAGGGTATGCTAACATCCCTTCCCCTGGGGCATGCTGACACCCCTCCCCCAGGGTATGCTAACATCCCTTCCCCTGGGGCATGCTGACACTCCTCCCCCAGGGTATGCTGACATCCCTTCCCCCAGGGCATACTGATACCTTCTCCCCTACTTTAAAACAAATGAACCCAGGAACATTGAACTATGGGGAAATGAGCCTGGAACTGAATGAAAACCCACTTACATTAGAAGACTGGACCCAGATGGTGGGTTAGAGAGGTTCAGGAGACCAGCAGGACCAGGAATTACTGTCCAATGCCTTGACAAGATGGAGGACCATGGGTCGGGTGGCGCTGTGGGCATACAATGTTGTGAACATGTTTATACCCCTGAACTTTATCACTTGCAACTATCCAGATGAACTTTATGTCATGTGCTTTGCCATAATTATGTATTATTAAGTGCAACAATAAAATAAGTTCTTTGTGCTGAAAATTAAAAAATACAGTTAAGAGAAAGCTACCAAAATAAATGGGGTGTACTACCGATGGCAGCATGGAACATACAACAAAAATCTCGTTACCATTTGATGTCTGCTAAGAGAGACCCTGCAGGGAGAAGCCACATTGACTAGGAGTGAACAGAAGAGGGTGAGAAAATGCCTACCAAACCAGCACTTGGAGAAATCAGTGCTCTGAGGCTAGGGCGGGAATGATGTGTATAGATGGCGCCACTAACCCAAAGCAGTCTGAACTTGAACAGCCTGAGTTCTGAGCTGAAGGAACCCAGATATCCTAGGCAATGGCCTCAGCAGACAGATGGAGAGTCCCTGCTTCTCTCTCCCTCAGGCAGAGGCCCATCACCTGCTGTGGTCCATGGGTGGTGGGAGTGCAGGGTAGGGAAGGGGACTGGGAGAGGCTTGGCAGTGGGAAAGGGGGTATTGGCTAGTACAGAAGGGTATGGGGGGGGGGAGGCTGGAAACAGTGGGGGTTGGGGGAGGACACGGGCTGGGGAGGGTCCCTCACATTCTAAGGAGGATGAACACCATTTTACAGGCAGCCAGGGACAGAATGACACCAGACTCTGCTTTAAAAAGCAGCTCAATACAGCCTAGTGATGCACTCCTTTAAATCCCAGCACTCAGGAAGCAAAGGCAGGGGGATTTCTATGAGTTCAAGGTCAGCCTGGTCTTCATTATAAGTTCTAAGACAGCCAGGGCTATATACAGAGATCTTGTTTCAAATACAAACAAAACCAACCCACGGGTCAACAAGATGGCTTAGTGGGTAAAGGTACTTACTGCACAAACTTGAAGAAACCCACCGTGGGAGGGGGGGGGAGCCAAGTCCACAAAGCTATGTTCTGTCATCCATATGCCACTCCTCACTCCATCACCTTCACACAAAAATAATAAAAATAAAACAACTTTTAAGATCTCACTTAGTCTTTTTCCATTTATTTACTTATTTATTTACTCATTCATTCATTCTCTTCACATCTTGATCTCAGCCCTCTCCTCCTCCTGACCTCCCCCATAGCCTCTGAGAAGGGGGAGGCCCTCCTTGTGTATCAACTTACCCTAGCCATGTCAGGTTGCTGCAGGACTAGGCACATCCTCTCTAGGGCCAGACAAGGTGGCCCAGTTAGGGAAAGGCAGGCAACAGAGTCAGAGAAAGTCCCCACTCCAGTTGTTCAGGGGACCAGCATGGAAACCAAGCTGCCCATCTGCTACATAAGTGTAAGGGAGCCTAGTTCCAGCCCATGTTTGCTCTTTGGTTGGGGGTCCAGGTTAGTAGACTCTGCTGCTCTTCGTTCCTGTGGAATCCCTAGCCCCTTTGTGTCCCTCAATCCTTCCCCCAACTCTTCCACAAGACTCCCTGAGCTCTACCTAATGCTTGGTTGTGGGTCTCTGCGTCTGTTTCCATCAGCTGCTGTGTGGAGCCTCTCGGGACAGCCATGCTAGGTTCTTACCTGCAGGCATAGCAGAGTATCATTAATATTGTCAGGGACTGGTGCTTACACATGGGATGGGTCTCAAGTTGGGTCAGTCGTTGGCTGGCCTTCCCTGTCTCTGCTCCATCTTTGTTCCTGCACTTCTTATAGGCAGGACACATTTTGGGTCAAAGGCTTTGTGGGTGGGTTGCTGTCCTTATCCCTCCACTGGGGGTCCTGCCTAGCTACTAGAGATGGCCACTTGAGGCTCCATATCCCCCACTGCTAGGAGTCTCAGCTAGAGGCACCCCCATAAACTTCCTGGAGCCTTCCTTGTCTTGGGTCTCTGGAATGTCCCCTGCCAATTTCCATTCTCTCCCCTGTTCTCCCTACACACAGTCCATCCCCTCCCTGTCCTATCTCACTCAATCTTAATGGTCATTGGAAATGGGCGAACCCATTGGATTTCTATGAAAGCCCGGGCTTGGACAGATTAGAAAAATTAGAGTTCATGCTCAAGACTGGTTTCTATTCTGGTCTGGAACTCAGACATGCTTTATGTATACTGAACACTTCCAGCAGTAGGATGGTGGGTACTGCTTGTGTGTCCACACATGCACACAAGCATACATACACACAGACACAATACAAAGACACACACAGACATACACACAGAACACAAACACATACACACCAACATATATAGACACACAGACACACACACACACACACACACACACACACACACACACACACACACCCTTCACTAAATAAATTATTCCTTGTTGGAAAGTTCGGCCACCCAAATAAAGTGTCTCCAGTCCAGACTGCATGGGCTGATGGCAGCCCAGGAAGAAACTGCTGTCATAAGGAGCCGGCAAAACTACTCTAAAAGGACAGGGGGTCAATACTGAGCTCTGCGAGGCCATCGGACTGTATTATAACCACCTACGTCTGAGGTGGGTGTGGCTGTGTTCCAGCTCATCTCTGGGTTAGCAGCAGCAGACTGGATCTGGTCCAGCACCGAAGTTTGCTGACGGGTGCTTTCTATTAGCTATTTATTGAAACCCAGCCACGGATCTCACTGTGTGGCCTCAACTCATACCTCTAGCCTCAGCCTCCCAAGTGCCACCATTACAGGTGCAACTAGACTCGTGGCTTCTCTGGTTCCTTTATAAAAAATAAAGAAGATGAGAGGCATGATAGGAAAATAAATGACATTAACTTCATGTGTGTGTGTGTGTTGTGTACATATGCTGGGTTTGACAAGAAAATTTCAAAACTCAAAAAAATCAGTAAGACTGTAGACCATATGCAAATATGGTCTTTATAGAGAAAACTGTAGATCTTTATAAGTCAGCTGGTTAAGTGAGGCATATACCTTGTTCATGAATGGGAAGACATAATAAATGGACTGGAGAGATGGATGTGGCTAAGAGGACTTGCTGCTCTTACAGAGGACCTGAGTCCAGTCCCCAGCACCTCACTGGGTGACTCACAACTACCGGTAATTCCAGGAGATCCAATGCATTTACAGCCTCCTCAGGCACCCACACTCATGCGAACATGTGTAGACACAGACACACATATGCACATACTTTCAAATAAAGATAAACCTTAAAATAAGACATAATAAAGATGTCCGGCCATCCTCCTAACTTGTTATGTGAATGTAATGCGCCCCCATGCAAGCCTTGTCTCTATGGAATCTGAGTCTCATTCTGAAATGCAAAAGAGCCAAGCATGGCTTCGGGAAGAATGGAGGGAAATGTGTCCATTCAGTAATAATACAGCCAGGGACACTAGACTGGTGATACAGGATCAGTGGAGGGGAACCAAACCTCATACAGACAGAGGCTTAATGTGTATTGAAGGAGTATTTACCCAAGCAGAGGTTCTTATCTCCCAATAGTTGTCTGTAGATTTAGAAAAAAAATTGGAAACTTGAGCTATTATCACAAAATTTAAAAATTGATTTAAAATCTTAATATGACAATAAAATATGGGCAAATATATATGACTTTGAGAAGATTTACTTAATCTGCACACAAGACTAACTTTGACTATACAGATTTTAAGATTCTGGGAGACAAAAGTTAGAAGAGAAATGTTCTAGAAGATTTTGAAACATAACAAAATGAATAGTGTGTGTGAGTGTGTATGAGAGTGTGTGTGTGAGAGTGAGTATGAATTTGAGAGTTTGAGTGTATGTGAGTATATGAGAATGTATGAGGGTGTGAGTGTGTGTGAGTGTGTGAGAGTGTATGAGTGTGCGAGTGTATGTCAGTGCATGAGTCTATGTCAAGGTGTGAATATGTGTGTGAGTGTGAGTGAGTGTGAGTGTATGTCAGTGTGTGAGTATATGTCAGTGTGTGTGTGAATGTATGTCAGTGCGTGAGTGTATGTCAATATGCGAGGTGTGTGAGTGTATGTGAGTGTGTGAGTGTATGTGAGTGTGAGTATGAGTGAGTGAGTGTAAGTATATGAGTGAGTGTATGAGTGAGTGTGTAAATATATGTCAGTGCGGGGGTGTATGTCAGTGTGTGTGTGAATGTGTGAGTGAGTGAGTGTGTGTGTGTATATGTGTGTGTTGGAGAGTGCAGTTTAGAGATTGTCCTCTTCTCACATTGCATACAAGAGAATGATGGAGAAAAGGGATCCACAGAATTTGAGGGTGGATGTCAACATTCCCACAGAGGTGTGAGCCTTGCTGAGGACATCCATCTACTGAAATGGTATTTTTACTTATCAAGTCAATAAGACTGCAGACTAGAGACCTGGCACAGTGGTTAAGTATATTCACTGCTCTTGTAGCAGACCCCAGTTAGGTTCCCAGCACCCACAAGGGGGTGGCTCACAACTGCCTCTAACAAGAGTTACATGAGACCTGATATCCTTTTCTGAAATCTATGGGCACTGAACAAATGTGCACACATGTGTATACACATACACACACAAATTAAAAATAAAATTAAAATGTCACCAAGACTTCGATATGATTGTTCGTCTTGGAGGGGTCAACTGGAAAACTTAAATACAGGAGCACCAAAAAATGCAGCATTTGTTTTTTTCAGTATCTTCCCTCAAGATAACATTTCCCAACATCACCAAGGTTCCTTAGGCTGCCCATTGCATCACCACAGGCAGTAGTGAGCCCAGGGCAGGAGACAAGGTTGGCTTTGGTTCATCTGTGCAGTAATCTCTGAGCTGTGGTTATAAAGTCAGAGACACTGAAAAAAAGGGAGCTGCATGGCCAGGTGTGCATCCCAACACTGTTTATACCAAAAAGCAAAACCTCGGAGTTGAACAGACTGTCAGCAGTTCACTGCTCTTTAGGGGACCAGAGTTCAGTCCCCAGCAACAACATTAGGTGACCTATTACTACCTGTATTTCAGCTTCAGGGATCTGATGTCCTCGTCTGGCTTCTACCTGTTCCCACATACATGTGGTACATACTCACACACAAACACATGTATATGCTTAAACCAAAATAGAATAAACTGGAAAGGCGCAGCCTAGCCAGCACCCTGCATGGAATGATAAGTGAGACCAAGCCCTGATCTCCTAGCTGGCAGGCACTAAGGGTGATGCCAGAGTATCATGTAGGCATAATTTTTTTGCAAACTAATTTTAATAAGGGTTCAACCTCTCCTCTAGCCCACCAGAGATAATGGAAAAGTTATTAGGATGTGGGGGAAGTGGACCTTTTAGCAATAGCTCTTTGGGGGTGAGCCCGATCTTCTGTCTCAGCAGTTCAGTCCCATAGCAAACACCAAATATGACCCAGCAGCTGCAGACCAGTCTTCTCGTCAGGCAGACACCAGGCACGAACCAGCAGCTGTAGTTCAATCCTGACGAAGTTGCCAGGCTCACCAACAGGCCTGAGGTGAGGCCACTTCACAAGAACCTCAGGAGCAGGTCTTTGGCAAGTCTCTGTCAATGGCAGCGTTAGTGCAAGTTGAGCTCAACAGCACCATGTAAGGCGAACCAATACACGTGCATTATCAAGAGTAGTGGCGTGAAGAAAACTAAACTACAGCCCCGTGCTCGTCTCCCACTGTCTGTGCGGTCGTGCTTACACTCCTTCATCACAGGCCCTTCTGTGTGTTGCTATATCCAAACATCCTTTCACCTGTGTCTGCTTCTGGAAAACATTCTTTCACGTGTTTGCTTCAGCAGGACATCCTTTCACCTGTGTGCCCCAGCGAAACATCATTTGGCATAACTGACTTTCCAAAGAAACCAGAAGTTTCCCCTAGAAGTAGCAGTCTTCTAACGGCCAGGCTATAGCGACCTCATGGGCTGAGTAAACTCATTGAAAACAGAAAGCTTTGTTTCTTTCCAACATTTTCCCATGAGTTTTACTGCATATTTTCCCATGTCATACTGCACCTTGAGTGAAATAATAACATGATAGAAACCAAACCAAGACAGCCACATAACCAAAACATGTGCTTAGCAAACAAACAACACAAGGAAAAAATCACAAAAAACAAAACAAACAAAACAAAAAAAAGAATCTAACAACAGAATCCCAAAATCCAAAGGCAAAAAGCTGCAAGTACCACATTTAATATGGAATGCATGCCCACAAGCCACGGTGAGGAACCCTGCCAATCACATGACTCAAAACCGAGTTTTCACAGACAGTCATAAATGGTGGAGAGGAGGTTTGGCTGTGCAGAGGTGCTCCCGGTCTCGGAGTGCTTAGTAGATGGAGGCTGAGAGACCAGAGGCCTGGCTCCCCTCGGGGGAATAGCATCCATCACTGGAACCAGAGCTAATGGCTTCTAAGTCCTGAGCTCATTGCCAAGTGTGGCTCCCCAGCACCCGTATGGATCCTCTCTGGGGAACAGTTTCTTCTTAGCTATCACTAGATACAAAAAGGGGAGGGACCCTGCCCATGGGGACCCACTGCAAGGTCAACACAATGCACTGCAATTTCCTAGGCATTTTTAATTTTATTAAAATATTCTTAACACATTTGTGTGTATATGTGTGTTTAAATCCTTGTGGAACTCAGACCACTTGGCTATGTGGCAGGTTCTTTTACCTTCCAATCAATCTCACCCTGGACACTTAAAAAAAATGTGTAAAATTTATTGTTGTGAGTATAGGTGTGAACATGACATTATTGCATGTATATCTGCAGTATGTGGGTGAGTATTTCACATGTGCTGCGGCACGTGTATGGAAACTAGAGAACATCTTTGTGGAACTGGTTCTCCTTTTCTCCCTTTGTGTGGGGCACAGGGATGGAAGAATTTGAAGCAAATGCCTTTACCAGCTGAGCCTCTGCTCCAGCCCCTCCCTAGGCACTCACAATTCTCACAGCATCCTGTGAGGTGGGAGGGGTAATTAGTGCTCTACAAACAAACCCGTACTCTCCCAAGGACACTTAGCTGGGAAGCAGCAGGCATGAGTGTCCTTCCAGGGTGACCTGTGAAGTGTGGGAAAGGTCACCAGGCAGGGCATGGTCTCTCCTGCCTCAGCCTTCCCTGTAAGGGGATTCCAGGTGACCCCCAGGGGTCTATTATCATGATGGAATATTCCTCACAAGCCAAACATACTATTGTTTTTGTGTCCATCTGTCTGTCTGTCTGTGTTGGTGCACATGTGTGCACATGCGTGTGGAGGACAGAACACAACTGTGAACAGTTCCTCAGGCACCACCCTCTTTTTGACTCAGGGTCTTTCACAGGTGTGGAGCTGACTATGTAGGCCAGGCTGGCTGGTCAATGAGTCTGAAGGACAGCCTGTCTGTCTTCCTAGAACTGGAAATCCACTAGTGTGTCACCAAGTTTGGCATTCTCACATATGATCTGAGGACTGACCTTTACCAACCGAGCTGCCTCCTGGGCCCTGCCAGCGCATCTGAGCCTTCCTTCCTGGGTGCACTGCATGGGCAAGTACTGCACCAAGGGCAGCGCTGAGGCAGCCCTGAGGGACTGACCCTCCCGGGCAGGCCGCTCTGTGAATTTGACATGCTGATCTCTAACAACCTTGAAGGCCTGGGCCTGCAGCATTTCATGCCTTAGATAGACAAGCGTACAAGGCCTGGCCAAGACCAGAGTAATTCATTTGCAGACAAGGGTTGTCTCTGAGTCTGACAGTCATATTAAGGAGCCCATCTTGACTAGAGAGAGAAGCAGCTGTACTTGGGGTGCATTTTGAAACTGGCCCACTGCCTTCCTGTACTTTGGAGGTGGACTGCAAGTGAGTCTGATCAGAGTAACAGGAGATTGGCATTATGTAGCCCAGGCTAGCTTCAAATTCTCAACCCTCTGGCCTCATCCTCCGCAGTGCTGCAATTTGCAGATGTGCAGGAGAATGTCCTTACTCTGCTTGCCCTCACTCTGGGACCACACACAGCTAATGCTGGGGTCAGCGCTGAGGCTACACCGCTTTCTAGGCCACCCACCCTATCTGTGCCTGGATTCCTCTCTTCCCCCATTTTAAGCAATTATCAGCCTGTTTTCTCATCCTGGAGAGACACTGAAATGATCTTGTCCCTGCCCCCGGCACAGCTTGGAAAGCTGTCCCACCTATGCAGCTGAGGGAGCCCTCCTGCCCTCTGTTTCAGTGCAGCTCATGATACCCAAGCTGCACCCATCACCCAGGCAGGCCCCAGCAGATGGCATCTCTCGTCAGGTTCCCTCAAAAGTCCTCTTTACAAGGTGACTTTGTGCGGCTTCCTAAGAGGGGACCATATGTTTTGCCATATACAAACAGGGCCTTGCCCTTGAGCTGGGGCCGGATTGAATTATTACCTGGAACTAGCATCTGCCCTGGAACGGCCTGAGTCTCTGGAGCTGCCTACTAATTGGGTCACAGCCTGTGAGCAGACAAAGAGGGGATGATGGGATTCCTCCAGCATGTCCAGGCCTCCCTCTGCAGAAGGACTGTCTGGAAAGCATGAAGTCTTCACACAAAAAGTCTTTCTAGGCACTTGCCTGTTGCTCTCCCTTCCTTAGCTCTCACTGTGGCCTGGCCCAGCTTCCCCCTGTCTTTGTCCCTTCTGTCTCTGCCTCTGTCTCTGCCTGTAGGCTTTTCTCAGGCAACCCTTTCCCTCAAAACTATACATTTATAGTCAAATAGATTCCCAGAATTCAGTGAGACAGCAGGAGCCTACTCCTGGAGACTACACCCAAAATGTCTGAGCATCCCCCTAGAGGAAGGGAGAGAAGGAGAGAGGGAGAGAGGGAGGGAGGCAGGCAGGCAATTCTCTTATTCAAACCATCACCGTGTGTGTGTGTGTGTGTGTGTGTGTGTGTCTGTGTGTGTGTGTGTCTGTGTGTGTGTGTGTGTGTGTGCGTGCGTGCGTGTGTGTGTGTGTCTGTGTGTGTGTGTGTGTCTGTGTGTCTGTGTGTGTGTGTGTGTGTCTGTGTGTGTGTGTGTCTGTGTGTGTGTGTGTCTTTGTGTGTGTGTGTGTGTGTGTGTGTGTGTCTGTGTGTGTGTGTGTGTGTACTGAGGGGTGGGGCATCAGATTGACATCAGGCATTTCTCCATAGTTGCTCCACTTGGGCCTGCTGTTTCAGGGGAACGGGTGACCAGTAGGTCCCAGATCTTTCTGTATTCCCAGCACTATCCCGATTTCACATCATGCTTGGGACCTGCACTCAGGCTCTCATGGCTATGCAGAAAGCACTTTCTCACGGAGCCATCCTCCCCATTAATATGCAGGTTAAAATAAATCTATGATCAACTTACAACAAACTGTACAAACCTGACACATATGATGTATGTCTGGACATTCTCTAGACCCACAAAACCGCCACAGCAATCAAGATGAAATTCCCGTTACCCTCCTTAACTTTTTAGTGGCAATTTTATTTTGGAATGTTTTCTCTCTCTGTGAAAGCTGCAAAGGCTGTGTAGAGAATGCTCACATACCTCTTACTCGGTTCCTTCTTATCTGACCATAGTACGATGTTTGATAATGCAGGTGCTTACCAGGAATGAAATGACAGACTTCCTCGGAATTTCATCAGTCTGTTGGATGCTGGGGCTGGTGCCAGTAATGCCAGCCCTCTTGGAGACATAGGGAGAAGACTCAGAGACTCAAGGCCTTCCTGAATTACTCAGTGAGCCCCGTGTAAGGAGGAAGGAGCTCTTCACAATGCCCTCTCTGTCCCAGAACCCCACCTTGCACCTGCCCCAGCAGAGTTTACCATTTTACCCTCCACATAGCACTGTATGATGGAAATTGTCCCCTGTGTCCTGATAGCAGTTTCATGTGTGGCTCAACTCATAGGTGTGGTGCTGGAATGTAAATCTTTGGGTTGGAAGCTTTGTTCTGCACGTTTCCTTTGGAGATCTTTTTAGAAATAAAGCCAGTAGGTCAAAGAGACCCCAACACATGCTTGCTTGTAATCTTCTCAGTCTGACCTTTGCAGCCACCCCCAAAACACAGTGTTCAGTGGAGAGCCCTCAATGAATATAAAATTAAAGGGTGTCTGTAGAAAAGCAAGACATTTACATGGTCCCAAAATATCTAGCTACCTAGTGCTCATTAGAGAGCAACGGAAGAGAGGAAAATACCGACAGTGGGGATACCAGGCAGGCACCACCTTAATTAAGTGATCAAAATGAGGGGCAGCAGGAGACAAAGCGAGCATCCTTTGCCTGGCAAAGAGAGACCGGATCAGTCTCTGATCTTCCCACTGGAGATGTGAGCCGGGAATCTAGTAATGAGAGAATGACAGGCCAACCCACACCGAGGAACATGCTGCTCAGTAATTGGCTTGGAGCCTTCACAAATGTCAAGGTCACAAAAGGCAGAGTGAGGCTGAGGAACATTCTAGATGAAGGAAGATTAAAGACTTAGGCCCCTAAAAGAAGAGGAATCCATTGTCCTGAATTGGAGCCTGACCCAGAAAAAAAATTTATAATCTCTGGCTTGAGAAATACTGTTGGGAAAGATGATCGGTACGTGAGATGCTAATATTGTGTGTCTATTAACTCCCTAGCTGATAACATGGAGAAATTTTGCAATGGAGGAACCTTGGCCAAGCAAAACATACACCAGGCAATTAAATAAGCAGAGATCAGTGGACATCTTATTCAAATGGCTCATAACATAAACTGTACATTCATAAAGTTATAAATCACATTTAAGTGTGTCTGGTGTGCATTTCTATTACATTGCACGTGTCTTCTTGATAAAGCACAGACAGTAAACATCTCATGTTGGAATAGGCTTTCAACAGAATCCCTTCAACTCTTTGCTAGCAGAGAATTACTTCACAATGAAGACCAAAAGAAATCACACAGAACTGAAGTTTTTGGAGTCTGAAAGCTATTCTTCTCCAAATGAGCACAAACTCAAGCCTCCCGTGGCCACTCAAGGAGAAAGGCTGTGTTGGCTGCACTGGGTGCCAACATGGAACAGCTTTTCTGGGGTGTTGGTACTGAGTGAGGGTAGTCTCACCCCAGAAGAAGAGGAGCGTGAATAGTGAGTGATATGCCCCCCTCTCCAGCATTTCAGAGGCTAAGGTAACTGGACCCTAATTTCCAGGCAAGTTTGGTCTAGAGAGTAAGGCTCAATCTGAAAAAAAGAGAGAAAGGAAGGGAATGGCTCATCAGGTAAAGTGCCTGTTATACAAGGATGAAGACCCAAGTTCAAATCCCCAGCGCCACTGCTGGGGGCAGAGGAGCTGATGGAGATAAGCAGATCCTGGCGCTCACTGTTCAGCAAGTCTAGCCAATCAGTAAGCTTCAGGCTCAATGACAAACTCTGTCTCAGAAAATCAGATGAAGAGCCATCCAGGAAGACATGTGACACTGCCCTCTGATTCTGCACTCATGCACATATGTCTGCGTAACCACATGAGCACATACATACCCTACACACTAAGAGAGAGATAGAAGGGGCAGGGAAGGGAGCCCCAGTGTCTGCAGGCTAGGAATAGCTGGACTTTTGTGCAGATAAACTCTGACAGTAGCATTGATCAATAACAAAAGCAAGCACATAGCCCTTGACCCAGCCACTCTAGTGCTGAGAATTTGCTTTAAAAACAAAAGCATCAATCCACAAGAATAAAGCAGTTGATGTCATGGAGGAAGAGAGAAGACATGGGTCTTCAGAAGGTGGGAAGGTCAGGGGTGAGGGAAGGACAGAGAAAATGGATACCAAGCCTCAAGGGCAGAGAGACTTAGTTCCACACATCAGTGCAGTTTAAGGAAGGGGAAAGGTCATTCACTTGATACGAACATCACACACACAGTACTTATGTATCCAAATAACAGTGGGCCCCCATAAATATGTGTATCTATATATCAATTAAAAAGCAGTCCACAAATATTTACTCTACTCGCTTGAACGTGGATTATTTGTGTGCTATAAGAAGCAATCTAACTGCTCACCAACAGCTGCATGTATCTACAAGACAAAGATGTGGGTACAATGGTCTATTTGGAAAATGTTCCCAATGGGCACTGCAAGGCATGATGGGAGTTGGGTTGAACAATGGGATAAAGCATCAGTAGGCACGTGAGACTAATTTGGAATGGGACGTGAGCACCCCCACCAACCGTCACCATCATGGTGGGCGTTTCTTTAGCTCTCTGCCCTCCCTCTCGCTGGATAACCCCGTGCTGGGAGCTGTGACTATAGAACCATTCTCAGATAATGGATCCAGGCAGAGAAGGTATAGAAAGCACAGCTGGTCAGGGCAGGAATAGGAGTGAACAGACACTGTCAGATCCAAGCTGTGAAACTTAGTAAGTTCACTTACTAAGAGTGAACTCCTACTTGTTTGTAGAAGCAGCTGTGACATACCAAGGGTGAGGGACGTTCACGGGGAGACACTCGGCATGAGCTCACTGTTGTAAAAATAAAGAATGGTAATGACTGCACTGTGGCGGGCTGTGTTGAGGCCAGCTTCTCCACTATGCCTAGTAAGCACCAGGCCAAGGTCTACAAGGATGGAAAAAAACAAAACAAAACCATCAACTTTCAGCTCCAGGAGAATGTTTGAATGCATAATAATAATTTTGTTATGCCAATTTTATACTAATAGTGTATCAATGAGATCATAAAGTATTTTAAGTCCTCTTTTTTTTTTTTAATGGAGAAAGGGCATAGGGCTGCAACCACAAGACATGCAGAGAGGCCCAAAATTAGACTAGAAAATGAATCTTTTGAATGTGCATTACATCACTATTTTACAGGGCCTGAAACAGAGTCAAGTGCAGACAGCTGCCTCAGAGACATTCCTCAGAGCCAGAGATGGAGGCATAGTCAAGTGTTGGGATGAGGCCCGAGTCTCTGGTCCTTCCCGATCTGAACCAAATTAGAAAGAAGGGGCAGCGAATGGAAGGGACAGGGGGAGGGAGGGAGGGAGGAAGAAGAGAAGAAAGGAGGAAGGAGAGGGAGAAGGAAGAAGGGAGGACAGAATGAGAGGAGGGAGGGGACATGGAAGATGGAAGAGAGGCTTTAAGACTTTCTAGAGCATCTATTTGTTTTCTGAGCATCAATATCTCTATGCATGAAAATATAAAATAAACTGTATTAGTTTGGGTTTTACTGCTGTGAACAGACACCAATGACCAATGCAAGTTTTATAAAAGACATTTACTTGGGGCTGACTTACAGGTTCAGAGGTTTAGTCCATTGTCATCAAGGCAAAAGCATGGCAATATCCAGGCAGGCATGGTGCAGGAGGAGCTGAGGGTTCTGTACCTTTATCCAAAGGTATAGAACAGACTGGGCATCTTCAGGCATCTAAGAGGAAGATCTCTAAGCCCAACCCTACAGTGACACACTTCCTCCAACAAGGCCACACCTTCTAATAGTGCCACTCCCTGGGACAAGCATATACAAATCATCACATAAACAAAGAACATTCTTAGCGAGCCTCTGTTCTCAGGGACTAACTGCTTGATCCAATGGGTTATTTCTTTCCCTTCCATCACATGGGAGTCTAGGAGTTCATGGAGTCTCTTGGCTTCCTGGTACCTCCCAATGTCTTATTTTTGTTTTGTTGTGAAGACCTGTCAGAGACAAGGGAAGAAAGGGCATATGGGTTCATGGTTCCAGGGTGGGAGGTGGGTGTGCAGGTCCATCACTGCAGAGGATGAATAATGAGGATAAGAGAGGATAATGGATGGAGCCTGGCTTACTGAGTGGTAGGAACTGCGCCAGCCTATAATCTCCAAAGGCCCAGCTCACTTCTGCCAACAAGGAAACAAGCACCCTGAACATAAGCTTGTGAAGACATTTCTGATTCAAACTCTAAGTCTTAGTGAGCTTACTAAAACTAGAGTATGGGGCTGGAGAGATGGCTCGGTTAGCAGAGGGCTTGCAAGCGTGAGGATCTGAGTGGGCTAAAAGCTGGTTTCTCATGTTAAAAGTCAGTCATGATGGCTCATCCTTATAATCCTGCTGCCGCCGGCTGCTGAGGAGAGGGAGACAGGCCGCAGGCCACTGGGGCTGGCTGGCCAGCCAGCTTTGCTTAGTTGGTGAAAACCGGCCCAAAGAAAGACTCTGCCTCAACAAACAAGGTAGGGTCTGAGAAGATGGCTCAGGGGGTAGAAGTGCTTGCAATGCAAGCATAAGGAAGGACCCAAGTTCAAATCCCCAGCACCCTTGTAAAAGCTGGGCCTGGCCGTTTGTGCCTGGAACTTAGCTCTGGGAACAGCAAGAAGGTGCACAGAGATTGGAGTGTCATTAGCACTCATCGGCCACCAACAGGTCTAGTTCTAAACCACAAGTTCCAGGTTTAATGAGGGCCCCTGTCTCAAGGGAATAAGATGGAGAACAATAGAAGATACTGGCAGTCTCCTCTAAACTGTACGGGCATGTGTACCTGGACACGTGCATATGTGTGTGTTGTGGGGGGCACACACATAACACCAAATAAAAGAGGAAGGTGGATGGATCCTTCGGAAGCACTGGTCTCCACATATTCCTGCATCCATGTGCATACACACTGGCACACACATACACACGCATGCACCAACACGGAAGCAACCGTACAAGGCAAACAAACAAACAAAAAACCCAGAACAATGGTTTCACCTGTGCATCCCACAAACCTTCTCTTTATTTTTGGGCACTTGTTTCAATCACTTATGTGAGTGTGCATTATTCATATTATCCACATGATTTTTTTTTTCTAAAAATGCTTTTGGCAGCCAGTCTCATAATTCTGACTGATAACTCATGGGCGGGTTGTACCTGGAGGAGGATGCCCTGCAGGAGCTAAAGGAATGTTCAGTCTCTCAAAGACAGATGGGTACCCCACACCTGGAAACTGAGCAGGAAGGAACCTGCCCTGGCAATCTACACAATTTCCAGTGGTAAGTTGCTGCTTTTATTGAAATTAAAAGTAAACGTAACATTTGACCCAGCAATTCTGCCACCAGGAGCTGGCTTTCTACAAAGCTCCCTGCGTCCAAAGCAAATCCAGGTGATGTGAAGTGCCCACTGAGGCACAGAGTATAGGGTGAGTGGGTG
This sequence comes from Tokudaia tokunoshimensis, assembly GCA_036184795.1. NCBI lineage: Eukaryota > Metazoa > Chordata > Mammalia > Rodentia > Muridae > Tokudaia > Tokudaia tokunoshimensis. The sequence goes on from BTHU01000010.1 coordinate 102,401,486, forward strand.
GGGGCCACCACCCATCCGTACCATAACAAAATGACATCGCATGGTTCTGGGGCAGCACAGGAAGCATGTTCTCCACCAAGTGACACTGAGAGGGTCCCACCAAGTCTCATTAACTGGAGAAAAATGTGTGTGCCTGTGTTTTTAAAATAGATCCTTCGACTTGGGTCTGCATAAAGTTTTTCTGGAAGGCTAAGAAACCGAAGTGGTGATGGCTCCCAGGGAGGTGGCCTTGGAGGACTGTGATGCAAAAGGAGCTTTGAGGCCATGTCTGCATCTCTATCTGTCTATATCTTCTGCTGCTGTTTGAGCATTCAGCCACGTGGATGAATCATCTGCTTTAATTAAAATAAAAGCAGCAGCAAGCAAAGCAAAGCCCTAGAACCTCGGGTGGAGTGGGGAACAGAGGCTGAAGCATACGCAGCTGGCAGGTGGCGTCTGTAGGTGAGCATTGATGGGGCTTGGCACCTCCCCTTGATTAAACTGGGTGAGCAAGAGGCATCTGCACGTCTGTGGGAGGCTCCTGTCACCAGCCCTTGCTGTAAAGGAAGGCTTGCATGCCAAGCAGGTGACATGTCGAGCTCCTGTCCCGTCCCTGATTTCCACATCAGCTCCAGCTCCAGGGACTTCCAGGGAGCAGATGTAGGGCAGGCAGGAGGCTCAGCCTGCTGCTCCCTGGCAGCCCATCTGCTCTGCCAAGAGCTTTAGCTCTGCCCGTGCCTTTCAGATTCAGAGCAAGCCCTGAAGCTTGCATGTGACTGGTCTGAGGTAGAAGCCTCTGGGGAAGTTCACAGGGCAGAGACAGCAAACTGCAAACCTGCTGCTACCACAAGCTATGTGGCTTTGAGGGACACACAACTCCTCTAAGCCTTGATTTCCTCACAGGCAAGAAGGAGTTGATAGTAATATCTGGGTGGAGGAGATAGCACGGTGGATAAATTGCTTGCCATGTATGGTGGTTGGAATATGCTTGGCCCAGGAAGTGGCACTATTAGGAGGTACAGCCTGGTTGGAGGAAGCATGTCTCTATGGGATGAGCTTTGAGACCCTCCTCCTAGCTGCCCACGAGCAGTCTTCTAGCAGCCTCCAGATGAAGATGTAGAACTCTCAGTTCTTTCTGCATCATGCCTGTCTAGATGCTGCCATGCTCCTGCCTTGATGATAATGGATTGAACCTCTGAACCTGTAAGCCAGACCGAGTTAAATATTGTCCTTAGTCATGGTGTCTGTTCATATAAGTAAAACCCCAGCTAAGACACTGTGTAATCGCAAGAACCTGAGTTTGAATCACCAGAATCTATGTAAAAGCCAAACACAACAACACATATCTGAAACTTTGTTGTTCCTAAAGTAAGATGGGAAGAGGAGACAGGAAGATCTCGGAAGCTCATGGGTGAGCTAGTCTAGTATAAGACAGCTAACAACAAAAGGTTGAAGGCAGGGAACCACATCTGAAGTTGTTCTCTGACCTCCACAAGCATGTTGTATCATATGTGTGTCTGCATGTACACACACACACACACACACACACACACACACACACTATCTATCTCTAGGAGCCTGAAGTACTTCAAGTTCATCCATGGCAGGAACTCATCAAGAATCTACCACTCATCTCTTGTATATGCCAAGTCCTGAGCTTAAAGCAGTGGGAATTCACACACACACACACACACACACACACACACACACACACACACACACTTGCTATTAAGTAATTTATTTTCTACCAAAAGAGGGGTGATACGTAATAACAGTTTTTCTATACTTGCAGAATTAGATCTTATTTAACTTGCATCATAACCCCGTGCAGTAGTTATTACTGTCCATGTTTTATTGATGAGGAGATGAGACTCCCAGGAGGATGAGGGCTGTCCACAGAGCTATGGAGGAGGCTCAAGACTGAGGAGGAAGGAAAAAAATCAGCTGGGTCCTTAAGACACAACTAACAGACTCTTTCATCCTAACCTTTAAGATGGAGGAATTTGACACAGGATGCAGGGGCTTCATGTGATTGATTATGAGAAGTGTGATCACCGTGTGATCCTCTCAGGACACAGGAAGTAAACCAAGAGTCTCACTTTCCAGCATCTCGCCTTGGCTTCCCTTCTGTTCTTCTCTTTAATTTGTTTTCAGAGCAATGCGCAGTGGTCATAGGTCCTAGGTCCCAGACAAATGCTGTCTCCACGAGAAGACCGACCCAGTTAGAGACAGGATGGTCCAAAGGAGAATCTTATGTGTCCAGTTTAGTCCATGTATCTAGTTGTGGGCCAGTCAGCTTTGATGAAGGAGCTAGGGTCTTGGAGCTTGTTGTTATAGAAGGTGCAAGTCAGAAGGGCCTGGCAGTCTATGTCCTCCTTGGGGACTCATAAAGAAACAAGAATTTCTGGCGTGACTCTAACCAAACAAGTGAAAGATCTGTATGACAAGAACTTCAAGTCTCTGAAGAAAGAAATTGAAGAAGACCTCAGAAGATGGAAAAATCTGCCATGCTCATGGATTGGCAGGATTAATATAGTAAAAATGAGCATCTTACCAAAAGTAATATACAGATTCAATGCAATCCCCATCAAAATACCAACTCAATTCTTCATAGAGTTAGAAAGAGCAATTCAAAAATTCATCTGGAATAACAGAAAACCCAGAATAGCTAAAACTATTCTCAAGAGTAAAAGAACCTCTGGGGGAATCAGTATCCCGGACCTCAAGCTGTACTACAGAGCAATAGTGTTAATAACCGCATGGTATTGGTACAGTGACAGACATGTAGATCAATGGAACAGAATTGAAGACCCAGAAATGAATCCACACTCCTATGGTCACTTGATCTTTGACAAAGGAGCTAAAACCATCCAGTGGAAAAAAGATAGCCTTTTCAACAAATGGTGCTGGCTCAGCTGGAGGTCAACATGCAGAAGAATGCAAATTGACCCATTCTTATCTCCTTGCACTAAGCTCAATTCTAAGTGGATCAAAGATCTCCACATAAAACCAGACACACTGAAACTAATAGAAAGGAAACTAGGGAAGAACCTTGAACATATGGGCACAGGGGAGAATTTCCTGAATAGAACTCCAATAGCTTATGCTCTAAGATCAAGAATTGACAAATGGGACCTCATTAAATTACAAAGTTTTTGCAAGGCAAAAGACACTGTCAAAAAGACAAAGCGGCAACCAACTAACTGGGAAATGATCTTTACCAACCTTACATCCGACAGAGGGCTAATATCCAATATATACAAAGAACTCAAGAAGTTAAACTCCAGAGAGGCAAGTAACCCTATTAAAAAATGGGGTACAGAGCTCCACAAAGAGTTCTCACCTGAAGAATATCTAATGGCTGAGAAGCACCTAAAGAGATGTTCATCATCCTTAGTCATTAGGGAAATGCAAATCAAAACAACCCTGAGATTCCATCTCACACCAGTCAGGATGGCTAAGATCAAAAACACAGGAGACAGCAGTTGTTGGCGAGGATGTGGAGAAAGAGGAACACTCCTCCACTGCTGGTGGAATTGCAAGCTGGTACAACCACTCTGGAAAGCAGTCTGGTGGTTCCTCAAAAAACTGGGCATGACACTGCCGGAGGATCTGGCTATACCACTCCTGGGCATATACCCAGAGGCTCTACCTGCATGCAATAAGGACACATGCTCCACTGTGTTCATAGCAGCCTTATTTATAATAGCCAGAAGCTGGAAAGAACCCAGATGTCCCTCAACGGAGGAATGGATTCAGAAGATGTGGTATATCTACACAACGGAATACTACTCTGCAATTAAAAACAATGAATTCACGAAATTCCTAGGCAAATGGTCAGAACTTGAAAATATCATCCTTAGTGAGGTAACCCAATCACAAAAGAACACACATGGTATGCAGTCACTGATAAGGGGATATTAACCCAGAATCTAGGAATACCCCAGACACAATTCGCATATCAATAGATTTCTAAGAAGATGGAAGGAGAGACCCCTGGTACTGGATCGACTGGATGTAGGGGAATGCCAGGACAGAGAAACGAGAGGGGGTCGAATGGAGAAAAGAGGGAGGGAAGGGGGCTTATGGGACTTTCGGGGAGGGAGTTAACAGGAAAGGGGAAATGATTTGGAATGTAAATAAAAAAAAAACTTAGAAAATAAAAAAAAAAGAATAAGATTTAAGCACCTTTTATGCATTGTTTTGTATTTTTGGTCAAAAATATGTTACTTTTTTTAACCTTACATTTATTGCTATTTAACAGTAAATAAGTAAACAATAAATGAATTTAAAGAAGTTAAAAAAAAAAGAAACAAGAATTTCAAGAAAGAGTGCTGAAGTGTACAGAAAAGAATTTCTAAAATTTCCTTTTCTTTTCCTCAGTCCTTTCTGTAGTATACCTGTTTTGAACATGCAGGTGGATGCAGAGGTGAGAGATGATGCTTTTTTTTTTTTTTTTTTTTTACTTTTTTTTTTTTAATTTAATTTTATTTTATTTTTTTAATTTACATTCCAAATCACTTCCCCTTTCCCGTTTCCTCCCTCCCCGAAAGTCCCATAAGCCCCCTTCCCTCCCTCTTTTCTCCGTTCAACCCCCTCTCATTACTCTGTCCTGGCGTTCCCCTACATCCAGTCTTTCCAGGACCAGGGGTCTCTCCTTCCATCTTTTTAGAAATCTATTGATATGCTGATTGTGTCTAGGGTATTCTGAGATTCTGGGTCAATATCCCCTTATCAGTGACTTCATACCATGTGTGATCTTTTGTGATTGGGTTACCTCACTAAGGATGATATTTTCAAGTTCTGACCATTTGCCTAGGAATTTCGTGAATTCATTGTTTTTAATTGCAGAGTAGTATTCCATTGTGTAAATATACCACATCTTCTGAATCCATTCCTCCGTTGAGGGACATCTGGGTTCTTTCCAGCTTCTGGCTATTATAAATAAGGCTGCTATGAATATAGTGGAGCATGTGTCCTTATTGCATGCAGGTAAAGTCTCTGGGTATATGCCCAGGAGTGGTATAGCCGGATCCTCCGGAAGTGTCATGCCCAGTTTTCTGAGGAGCCGCCAGACTGCTTTCCAGAGTGGTTGTACCAGCCTGCAATTCCACCAGCAGTGGAGGAGTGTTCCTCTTTCTCCACATCCTCGCCAACAACTGCTGTCTCCTGTGTTTTTGATCTTAGCCATCCTGACTGGTGTGAGATGGAATCTCAGGGTTGTTTTGATTTGCATTTCCCTAATGACTAAGGATGATGAACATCTCTTTAGGTGCTTCTCAGCCATTAGATATTCTTCAGGTGAGAACTCTTTGTGGAGCTCTGTACCCCATTTTTTAATAGGGTTACTTGCCTCTCTGGAGTTTAACTTCTTGAGTTCTTTGTATATCTTGGATATTAGCCCTCTGTCGGATGTAAGGTTGGTAAAGATCATTTCCCAGTTAGTTGGTTGCCGCTTTGTCTTTTTGACGGTGTCTTTTGCCTTGCAAAAACTTTGTAATTTAATGAGGTCCCATTTGTCTATTCTTGATCTTAGAGTATAAGCTATTGGAGTTCTGTTCAGGAAATTCTCCCCTGTGCCCATATGTTCAAGGTTCTTCCCTAGTTTCCCTTCTATTAGTTTCAGTGTGTCTGGTTTTATGTGGAGATCTTTGATCCACTTAGAATTGAGCTTAGTGCAAGGAGATAAGGATGGGTCAATTTGCATTCTTCTGCATGTTGACCTCCAGCTGAGCCAGCACCATTTGTTGAAAAGGCTATCTTTTTTCCACTGGATGGTTTTAGCTCCTTTGTCAAAGATCAAGTGACCATAGGAGTGTGGATTCATTTCTGGGTCTTCAATTCTGTTCCATTGATCTACATGTCTGTTACTGTACCAATACCATGCAGTTTTTAACACTATTGCTCTGTAGTACAGCTTGAGGTTCGGGATACTGATTCCCCCAGAGGTTCTTTTACTCTTGAGAATAGTTTTAGCTATTCTGGGTTTTCTGTTATTCCAGATGAATTTTTGAATTGCTCTTTCTAACTCTATGAAGAATTGAGTTGGGATTTTGATGGGGATTGCATTGAATCTGTGTATTACTTTTGGTAAGATGCTCATTTTTACTATATTAATCCTGCCAATCCATGAGCATGGCAGATTTTTCCATCTTCCGAGGTCTTCTTCAATTTCTTTCTTCAGAGACTTGAAGTTCTTGTCATACAGATCTTTCACTTGTTTGGTTAGCGTCACGCCAAGATACTTAATATGGTTTGTGGCTATCGTAAAGGGTATTATTTCTCTTACTTCTTTCTCAGCCTGCTTATCCTTTGAGTATAGGAAGGCTTCTGACTTGCTTGAGTTGATTTTATATCCGGCCACTTTGCTGAAGTCGTTTATCAGCTGTAGGAGTTCTCTGGTGGAGTTCTTTGGGTCGCTTATGTATACTATCATATCGTCTGCAAATAGTGATAGTTTGACTTCTTCCTTTCCAATTTGTATCCCTTTGACCTCTTTTTCTTGTCTAATTGCTCTAGCTAGAACTTCAAGTACTATATTGAAAAGATATGGAGAGAGAGGGCAGCCTTGTCTAGTCCCTGATTTTAGTGGGATTGCTTCAAGTTTCTCTCCGTTTAGATTGATGCTGGCTACTGGTTTGCTGTAAATTGCTTTTACTATGTTTAGATATGGGCCTTGAATTCCTGATCTTTCCAAGACCTTTAGCATGAAAGGATGCTGAATTTTGTCAAATGCTTTCTCAGCATCTAATGAGATGACCATGTGGTTTTTTTCTTTGAGATTGTTTATGTAGTGGATTACATTGATGGATTTCCTTATATTGAACCATCCCTGCATCCCTGGGATGAAGCCTACTTGATCGTGGTGAATGATCGTTTTGATGTGTTCTTGGATTCGGTTGGCAAGAATTTTATTGAGTATTTTTGCATCGATATTCATAAGAGAGATTGGCCTGAGATTCTCTTTCTTTGTCGGATCTTTGTGTGCTTTTGGTATTAGTGTAATTGTGGCTTCATAGAACGAGTTGGGTAGTGTTCCTTCTGTTTCTATTTTGTGGAACAGTTTGAAGAGTATTGGTGTTAGGTCTTCTTTGAAGGTCTGATAGAATTCTGCACTAAAACCATCTGGACCTGTGCTTTTTTTGGTTGGAAGACTTCCAATGACAACTTCTATTTCTTCAGGGGTTATAGGACGGTTTAGATGGTCTATTTGATCCTGATTTAATTTTGGTACTTGGTATCTGTCAAGGAAATTGTCCATTTCCTCAAGATTTTCTAGTTGTGTTGAATACAGGTTTTTGTAGTAGGATTTGATGATTTTTTGAATTTCCTCAGTTTCTGTTGTTATCTCTCCCTTTTCGTTTCTGATTTTATTAATTTGGATACTATCTCTGTGCCCTCTGGTTAGTCTGGCTAAGGGCTTATCTATCTTGTTGATTTTCTCAAAGAACCAACTCCTCGTTTTGTTGATTCTTTGTATGGTTTTATTTGTTTCTACTTGATTGATTTCAGCCCTGAGTTTGATGATTTCCTGCCTTCTACTCCTCTTTGGTGTATTTGCTTCTTTTTGTTCCAGGGCTTTCAGGTGTGCCATTAAGCTGTTAGTGTATGCTGTCTCCCGTTTCTTTTTGGCGGCACTCAGGGCTATGAATTTTCCTCTTAGCACTGCTTTCATTGTGTCCCATAAGTTAGAACATGGATCAAAAGATGGAGATGATGCTTTTATAAGACAAAGATCACCAGGAGTCCTGGAAGCCAGCAGAAGCTACGAGGGAGGGAGGCACAGACAGAGGATTGTCCTTGGAGCCTGCAGTGTGAGCCTGACCTCACACTCACAGTTATCTTAAGTCAACAGTGTGCATAATTTATCACAGCAGCTGCAGGACATGCACCACATTCCTGTAGCAGCAATACTAAGCAGTGCTCAGTAGATATTTGCCAAAAGATCCTTTGCAATTGCCAGTCAAAGTGAGACACTTCACAGAGCCCTATGGGTCCCATCACCAGGTCCGTTGCTCCACAAAGCTTGATGCCCTACAGCCAGATATTTCCATGCAGTCTTTTCCAACCAGAGGCAGAAGTTGCTCTCTCCTTTCTTTAGGCAACAGAAATGGTGAGATGTAAACCAGAGCATTGTCTGAAGCTCCAAGTACGGCCACACTGAGGATAAGGCTTTTCAACACGTGAATAAAATCCCATTACGCTGTATTAGTGACTGTTCTTCTACTTTGATTAAACATGAGACACAAAGAAACAAGGAAGGGTCTGCTTTGCTTCACTCACAAAGAAGGCCTGGAGGCAGGGGCTTGAGACAGTTGGCAGCATTGAATATACAGTTAGCAGAAAGAGTAAACAGGAAGTGAAGCCAGGCAATAAAAGCTCAAGGCTCGCCCTCTTCCTGCCAGGACTCACTTCTTACAGGGAGGCTCCCCCTCTTAAAGGCTCAGTAGCCTCCCAAAACAAGCTGGGGATGAAGACTTCAAACACACAACTACCGAGGGCATTTCCCATCCACACCACAACACACTAGTGGCTCACATCACAGGTCCACAAAAGAGTTGGGAAAGGTTCCAGACTCCTTCTGTCCATAGCTCTCCAGAGCTCCCTTTATCCCTCCAGAGTCTGCTCCACTCATCTGGTTGGGTGGGAAAGTAACTGAACTATCGTGGGGCGAAGTGTTGGAGGCAGGTCAGGTTGTATTCTAGCTCAATGCCTTTTCTGTTGGAACTGTTATCACAGGGCTCAACTGTACTGTGTGTGTCTTAGTTTGGGTTTTATTGTGAAGAGACACCATGACCACGGCAACTCTTAGGAAACAATTAATTGGTGCTGGCTTACAGTTTCAGAGGTTTAGTCCAGTGTTGTCATGGTGAGAAGCACGGCGGCATGCAGGCAGACTTGGTGAGAGTGCTACATCTTCATCTGCAAGCAGCAGCAGATGACTGTGACTCAATGGTCAGACTTGAGCTTCTCAGACCTCAAGCCCACCCCAAGTGACACACTTCCTCCACCAAGGCCACACTCCTAATAGTGCCACTTCCTTTGCTCAAGCATTCACATACATGAGTCTAAGGAGGCAGGAGGGACATTCCTATTCAAACTACCACAGTGGAAGATGAGGAAATGTCCAAGCACCCAAAATAAGAGGAGGTAGACGGGGTGACTGCTGGGGGTTGGGGCTGCCTGGCTGGAAAAGGCTCTGCAATGGAACAGGTTAAGGGCCGTTTGTGTGTAAAAGGGTTGGACAGGAGTCATTACTGTTGGACATGGCTGGGTCTTTAAAGTCTTGGTATTGTGTGTGGCTGTGATGGCAGAGCTTGGGCTATTTTTTACTCTTATCTCATTTCCTTCAGACTGCACTTTCGACTAAAAGGGCTTCACTCCTGGTCCCTTCAGAAGGGGCCGCTGGAAGGCAGAACCCCTCTCCCTCCCCACTATGGTCTTTCCCTATGGCTCAGACTTCTTCATTCAGTGCCTAGAAGTGGAAGGTGCCGGCTGTGCTTTAGACAGGATCCGGCACACTGTTACACCCATATTCTGTGTGGTGGGGATGACGGTCCAGGGCATGGGCTGTTCTGCCTGTGAATACTGAGAGCCTTGGTTTTTAGGCGGCAAGCTATGAGCACTAGTTGTATTGTCTTAAAGGGAGCCAGCAGTTTCCAAAACAGATAAATAATCAGCCCTTGGACTCACTGACATAGGACATACCCATCTGGTGATAGGCACCAAGTCCACGTTCTTCTGACAGACAGTGGTCTGTGCTAGAGCTGAAACAGTCACAGGTACTTTTCTTTACAAGGGCAACATCTCCAAGGAACCAAGTTCCCATTCATTCATTCCTTAGTTATTGAATCTTGAGTCAGTAATGCCGAGGTAGGAGCACTTGAATGTGAGTCAGTACATTTATTTCTTTTTATTTGTGTGTCTGTGTGGGGGGGTTGGGGAAGGGGTCTGTGCACGTGAGCGCAGGTGTCTGTGGAAGCTAGAAGAGGGTGCTAGAGCTCCTGGAACTGGAGTTACAGGCACTTTCATGCACTTGGAACCAAACTTTGGTTCTCTGTGAGATCAGTCTGTGCTCTTAATGGCTGCACCACCACACAGGTCTGTGATCCTTATGTGGCAACAAGTAGCAAAAGTTTTGACATATTCCCTTCTGGTGGGGACCTTGCCACCTGGAAAATTCCCAGGTAGGACGACATAAAAGATGCAAATGTCTTCCTCTGCAGCACTGAAAAGACAGAAGCAGGCAAATTCCATCCCGGGACAGTTCCAGGCCAGCCAGGGCTGCATTGTAAGACCCTGTCTCAAAGAACAAAGAACAAATGGTTTCCTCTTAGACAAAATGTCCCTTAGCATAGGATTTCCACAGCAGAGCAGAAGGAAGTGAAGTCATTTCTGTGGTGTTAATAAGTCATGTCCTGTCATCCAAGGTGAAGAGGCGCACCTAAGGCTTCACACAGAACCACACAGTAGGAAAGTTACCTCATTCCAAATTCTTTTCCGATCTTTTTGACTCTGTCAAGGGCACACCTCAGTTGGCTGTTGGCATGTACAAACCTCAGCGTTTGGCAGAATAGTCAGGATAAGCGAGGTTAGCTGCTAAACAAGTCCAAACATCTTAGGGTTCAACTCGGTGAGCTTTTGCTTCTTGCTCATGGATTACTTCCTGCAACCAAGCATCTGAGCTCCATCCATCTAGCAGTTGCAAGAACCCCAGCCACAAGCTCTCATAGCTTTGCTGACAGGCAAAAGAAGGGGGAATTTCCATGGAAAATTGCTTGTGGGGGAGCATGGCCGGTCACAGAATCCTCCAGGCCACTTCCCTCCTCTTCTGTTGCTGGAGGTGCCATGGGGCCTTATGGGGGCTAGAAGTGAGACCCACAGTGACTCCCACACAGCACAGACATCAGCTTTGGGGAAGGACACTTGCCAGTGTTCAGGTTCAGAGCATATAGGAAGCAACAGTTCCTTCCGGCACTGTTGACCCTCGAGAGCACCTATGACTGACTGCATTCCCATCACACTGAGGAGAGGAAAACAATACTGGTTTTCTTCTCCTCAGCCATGGTTTTACTTTCTATGGCCAAACACAGCATGACATATTAAAGAGAAAACTACAGAACAAATTCATAAATTTTAAAGAACATCCTATATTGTTCTAATTATTTTTTATCATTAGTTAATACTAATCTCACTGTGCTAACTATGGGCTAAACTCTATCACAGCTTTGTAAGAATGGAAAGCATACGAACAAGGCATTTGCTGTTATGTGCAGTTTGGGGCATCTGGGGAGGGCCTTGGATTGTATCTGTTACAACAAATAAAGGAGACTGAAGTAACGTGAATGCCCTTATTAAGGTGGCTGTTGTGGACTGGGATGTAGGTCAGAATGTAGAGTGCTTGCCTAGCATACAGGAAGTCCTGGGTGTGTTGGTACACACCTATAATCCCAGCACTTGGGAGGTAAAGATAAGAGGATCAGGGGTTCAAGGTCATCCTCAGCTACATAGCAAGTGTGAAGCTACCCTGGGCTACATAAGATACTTAAAAACAAAAGTGGCCAATGTAGCACACACACATAAATGACAATGACAGATGAATTACTGACATGTGGGAAATACATTTCTATGGTAATGATGTCACCAAATCTGTCTGCCATGATTGTAATGTTCCATTCTGTGTGAATACAACTGGCTACATGGGAGTACCATGCTCCTAAAATACGGGCAGTGTGAAAGACTGAAATTCTGATTTAATTTAACTATATAACAAAATGCAGATCTTGGGTGAAAACCACAATTGACAGTTGCAGTGGTTTGTATATGCTTGGCCCATGGGAAGTGGCACTATTAGGAAGTATAGAGCAGATGTGGCCTTGTTGGAGGAAGTGTGTCACTTGGGGGCTGGCTTTGAAGTCCTGTGCTCAAGCTCTGCCCAGTGCAGATGACAGTCCCCTTCTAGCTGCATTTGGATTGATATGTAGCACTCATAGCCCCTTCTCCAGCACCGTGTCTGCCTGCACACTGCCATGCTCCCTGCCATGATGATGATGGACTGAACCTCTGAATCTGTAAGCCAGTTCCAATTAAATGTTGTCCTTTATAAGAGTTGCTGTGGTTATGGTGTTTCTTCACAGCAATAAAACCCTAACTAACCTTAAGACAGCAGTGGTTGCCTAGAATGCAGCCCCGAGGCAGACTCAGAGGTAGGTGGTGCTCAGACACACTTTTTTCAAGATTTTAATTATTTTTATTTCATGTTTATGGGTGTTTTCCCGAAACTGTGTCTGTATATCATATACACACAGGTCAGAAAATCATGGGACTGATATTACAAACATTTACAAGCCACTATGTAGGTGCTGGGAATTGAATCTTGATCCTCTGAAAGATTGACCTTCTTTCTCTGGAAGATCTCTCAGCCCTACTGAGCCAAATTTTTAATTTTGGTATGCATCTAATGTAGGGGAGATGGTGTGTGCTACTTATTGGCCACCTCTATAGTAAATTTTATTTTATTTGTTTTGTTTTTTGCGACAGGGTTTCTCTATGTAGTCCTGGCTGTCCTGGAACTAGCTTTGTAGACCAGGCTGGCCTTGAACTCAGGGATCCACCTCCCAAGGGCTGGGATCAGAGACATGCTCCACCATACCCAGCATTAAAGTGGATTTTCTTAAAATATCTTTTTAGTTCTAATTTTTACATTTTCTCCCAAGGCTTCAGTGGACCATTATGCCCAGTTAGCAATCCTTGAATTGAAAGTATTAGTTTCTGGTTTCTGTGTTCCTGGTTAAACCCTGTATTATCTGTTTCTTCTCAATAAGCTTAGGGCATCAAGGGGCAGGGCTGACAGTGGGGCATTTACCCCAATACTAATGACTGCAGTCTGCTGAGCTATGACTCATCAACTCCTCTGCTCAAGAAAGACACCCAGAAGTCACCTATTGGGAGGCAGGGGATCATTACTGACAGAAAAGGAAGAACCCCCTCTGCTTAGTGTGGGGCTAAAAGTGGGAGGCAGGAAATAGCCTTTCCATGTCACTGCAGAGGCGGGGCAAGTTGTCAAGGGCCTAGGCTGTCTTGGAAAGGAATTCACAGGTTCTGCTGGAGATAAAAGAGTCCAGGCAGAGCACAGAATACCTCCTCCTCTCCCTACACACACAGAATCTGAATGTCAGGAGGTTAGTAGAGTTTCCGCAGATCCCATCTCCTGTCCTAGAGTCCCTGCCAGGCATGGAGGGGCAGGTCACCGTGTTGACCCTGGCTAACATTTCCAACAGCTTTATAATTACACTGATTTCAATCGCCAATGACCTTTTGGTCTTCTCATCTGGGAGCATGAGGTGTTCACACATAGCTTTTTATCTAAGTCCAATTCTCTAATCGGCATTTCCTCCTCCCTTCCTCTGGCCCTGCTTAGATTTAGACTACAGCTCTGGACTATCTGGGCAACTTGCTCTCTCCTTCAGCTTCCATGAAAATCCTAATGTCCAGGCTTCACTCTCGCCACATAGACCCTCTGAGGGACAGTCTTGGCCTCACTGCATCTGTGGGCAAAGCTGTGGGTCAAGAGCTCATAGTTTTCTTTTCCCTTTCCTCATCTCTGGCTAATCCGTCCACTACTTTCCTCCAAGTGCTGGCCCCCACCCAACCTACTCTCTCCCACAACCATGACCTGCACTTGGAGAGCACAGGCCTCAGGTTACAGTCGTGTGTTCTTATGTGTGGTAGTGACTGATCAGTATTTCTCACTGGGTAGCCAGCCCTCAGGATGGCTCTGGATGCGTTCCACCTCCTGACAGTCATGTTCTATCTGGTCTCTTCCCATATTGTTTGAGAGTTTCTGTGACAGAGTCGATATGTGGCACTTTAGGGTCAGGTTTGAAGGACTATGGTTTTATGAAGAGTCTCTCTTGAATCATTGGTTTTGGGGACACCCAGCCATCCTGTCCAAGACATTGAGATGCACATGCTGAGGATACCTGACAAGGGCCACGTGGGTGACCTCATGAAGGCTTAAAGAAGACTTCAGGTGACCAAGCAAAACAACATGAGACATCCTGAGCTAGAATTGCTTAGTTTTTACTCTGAGATCCTTCACCTTCAGAAGTGTGAGAGGTACTTGAAAACATTGGCATAATGTTACACAGTGATGTATATAATAGTCATCTTTCACCCAGGATGTTCCATTAGAGCAGAAACCATGGCTATTGCTGTTCTCCAAACTATACATGCAAATGTCTAGGGTATGGGGATCAGTCAGATACACACACACACACACACACACACATCTTATACATATACATGTAAATATGCACATACATACATACATACATACGTACTTGAATATATCTTTTGACTTTATCAACCATCCAACACTTCTTTGTGTGTATTTGTATGTGTGCATGACACTAAGTTATACATACGCGTATGTGTATGTGCTGGTATGTGGCATGTATGTAGAGGCCAGAGGACAGTATGATGGACCAGGGCAGCACTAGTTGTTCTGAGTTCTTGCTGTTGCTGGTGTAGCTGGATGAGCTGTCATCATCGGCCTCGGGGCTCATACTTTCAAATCTAGAGAAGGAAAAGAAGAGCACCAGGTTCTTGTGCAAATTAAACGGGCTATGGATGTAAAGTTCAGAGTACAGCGCCTGCCACCTGCTGCCTGCCGATTGGCAAATGCCACCGATAGCTGTCAACTGGGGAGAAACAGATTTCTGAGTCCAGGTGCCCTTTTCCTTTTCAACACTTTTAAATGAAACTTCAAGCTTGATGACATGTAGCAAAATGTTCACAGTGAGCAGTCAGGATAACCCTGCCTGAACCTCTACTCTACTGCAGGCCCGGGTCCATTCAGCCACGCCTTTCTACACCCTTCATTCTGTCATCTATGCTGGGGTACGCACTGGCCACACAGCTGCCTGTGACTCATTTCTCCTCCTGTAAGTGACCCCTGATCACCTGAATTCCTGTAAATAACCCCAGTAAAACCCACTTATTCCCCCAACTGGACATCGGTGGTTATCTGTGCTCTGGTCTGTGGCTGGTTCCCCATCTGGAACTTGCTTGGTCACCAGTCCCCAGGAATAGTGTCACACAGCAGGTCTTAGCATGTGACTCTGAGTGTCCTGGTCCAGCACACTGTGGGTTTCTCACATTCACACACAGACATCTCTGCAGAACCCACTGATGAATCAATAAGGAAGAAACAGTGACTGTGTGGGCAGGTCATGAGCCCAGGCATCAATTCACATGCCTCAAATGCCCTCAACTTTGAAAAACAGGAGAGTAGATTCTATCTGACAGAATAAAAGGCACTCAAGTGCAATCCCGTGATATGATCAAACTGGGATGGGTGTCATCTTTTTAAACAATGAGGTAGGAATGGCAGGTGCCACAGTCTGATCAGGTGTATATGCTACAGGTTTAAATAAATGTCTGGCATAGGAAGCCCATCTTTACTGCTTTTCGCCATGTCTGTGAGATCTGGGCGATGGTCACAGCATCATAATTGTGCTTCCAAGTACCACATCCACCAAGCAGGGCAGTCCTGGCTTCTGCCACCTCTCCTATGAGTCTGTGCTATCTTGATTGGTGGGCATTGCTTCCACCCCATGCTTACAGTCTCCTCACCTAACCTCCAGCTCAGTTGTGGGGATAACTGACTACAGAATGGAGAGGATCGTGGAAGCTGATGTAGACTTGTCAGACTGGGTATCAGTTGGGACCCTTTTGGTTTGCAAACATTTGATAACAAGCTTAAGCAAAGAAGGAGATGTTGTTGGCTCAGCTAGTAGAGCTCCCAGACTGTCTCTGGGAAGCCCAGACAAGGCTGGACGCAGGCACCCATGCTGGTCTCTTACCTCATCTCTCTCTCTTCCCTGTGTCCTGTCTGGTTTCCTCCGCAGCATCTTCTTGCTTACTGGCACACTCCAGCTGGAAGAGTGCCCATCCTCCTTCCATTCAGCCTAGGACAGTGTCTCTATGGTTGGACCTGGTCATATTGCCATCATGGCTCTGCTGGTGTGTGGTCAGAATGGTGCCACTGTGATGCATCCCACTTACCTCTCTTTCCACCACCAGAAGCCTGGGGCAGAAGGAACCCATCCAAATGACCCAGACAACAGCAGAGGGCTGGGGAGGGAGGCATCTGAGGGATTACAAAGGTCATCCTGAGGACTCCTGAGATGGTCAGTGTCCTTGAAAGCTAAGTCGCTTTGTATGAAGGTGAGACTTGAGGTGGATAGAAAGGCAGGCTGTTTAATTAGCTTCAACGTCTTTCACAGAAAAGAGCTGCTGGGAGGTTGGCAAGTGACTTCAATAAGCCTGAGTGCCTCTGTGTGTGTGTGTGTGTGTGTGTGTGTCTGTGTGTGTGTGTCTGTGTGTGTTTGTGCATGTGTGCATATGTGTGTCTGTGTTTGTGCATGTGTGCATATGTGTGTGTTCATGTCTGTGTGTGCATGTGCATGTGTGCATGTATGTGTCTGTTTGTGCATGTGCGTGTATGTGTGTTTCATGTCCGTGTGTGTGTGCACATGTGTGTGTGTGTATGTGCATGTGTGCATGTATGTGTCTGTTTGTGCATGTGCGTGTATGTGTGTCTATGTGTGTTTCATGTCCGTGTGTGTGTGTGCACATGTGTGTGTGTGTATGTGCGGTGTGTGAGTTTGATTGGGGGGCAGGCAGGGCATTGTTTGCTGAATGGTAGCACCCATGACTGCCAGAGGTAGAAAGGTGACAACTGAGAAGAGAACCCGGGATCCAGGAGACCCCCAGCTCCTTCACGGGTACCGTGGGAGTGTGACAGCTTCTCAGGAGGCAACCATTGGCAGATGCAGTTGAGTAGTGCGTTTAGTCGGGGTGAAGGAAAAGGCTGTAAACGTGGGAAGATTTGTGTAGCAGAAGCAGGAGGATGCTGCAGGTCCAAGCTGGGAGTGGTGACACAGGCTGGTGACCCCAACGCTCAGGAAGTGTAGGCATGGGGATTATGATTTGGAGGTCAACCTGTGCTATAGTGAGTGTCAGCCCAGACAATAGTGACAGTCTGTCTCAAAAAAGGGAAAACTGAAAGTAGGAGAGAGACCATGCTGACAAGCCGAAAGATAGAGAAGGTGTTTTAGATAGGTTTCCATTGCTGAGAAGTGACACCATGACCACAGCAGCTCTTACAAAGGAACACATGTAACTGGGGCTGGCTTACAGTTTCAGAGGTTCAGTCCATTATCATCATGGTGAGAGCATGTTAGCATGCAGGCAGACACTGCGCTGGAGAAGTAGCTAAGAGTTCTAGATCTGGATAGGAAGGCAGCAGGAAGAGAGTGACACTGGGCTTGGCTTGTGAATTTGAAACCCCCAGTGATGTATACTTCCTCTAACAAGGCCACACCCCCTCCAACAAGGCCACACCCCCTCCAACAAGGCCACACCCTCAACAAGGCCACACCTCTCTCAACAAGGAATTCTTTCAAATAATTCTTTCAAATAACCTTGGTGGCTCCCTGCTGCGTGCCTTTCTTTTACTGAGAGACTTGGAACTGTGAAACTGGACAGTCTGTCAGTAATTAACTCTGTTAGAAATCTCTCTTATTCTCTTCAGAGGCTCAGAGGAAATCCTGCCACAGGGGATTGAAGATAGGCCTTATTCTCTCCCTTCAACTGGTCTATTGTGAACGTTATTGGTAGTGGCTCACATTCTGTCTGCTGTAAGCCATCAGACATTGAACCTCTTTCTCTGGGTGCTCCGACTCCACAGCAATGGGCGGTATCCAGGGACTCTGGGGACAAGACAGCCGGAAATGAAGATGTATTCTAATTTCTAGGTTCCCAGGCCTTGGTGCTGCAACCTTTTCTTTGGAAAGCCCCTCCCTGCCTGGGGGTGTGTTAACAGTTATTTGCCCTGTTGGGGAGATGTTGACAACTGTCTATACAACATCAAAAAGCTGCTTGTTTTCCTAAGTGGTAATTAGAGCATCTCCGTGGGAGCCCAGTTCAGAGACTCTCTCTGCCCACAGAGCGGCCAGTCCACACTGTGACCAGGCAGTCAGGGGCCTCTGCTAATTACAGATGACATCAGTATTCATTCTAGGCTGGCCAACTATGCTGGGTGAAATAAATAAACTACCAGCACTTTCTTTCTTCTCTGCAGTCTCTGCAGGTGAGAGCGTGGCCCAGAAAACCCTCAGTTGGAGGTCTTTCAGGGAGCCTGTGACTTTGTTGCTTAAAATTCCTTGGAGAGAGGAAAAAATACTTAACTGGATTGAATCATTAAATAGACTTATCCTGGATGCTAGAGACAGAACTTTAGGAGACAAACTTGCTCTCAGGGACAAGCTGGGTCATCTGGTGACTTGCTGACCCTGCTCAGCCTCATCCGCCATTCGCGCTGGGACCTGCCAGCTTGCACGATGCCCAAGGGTTACAGTATGAGGCCAGCACTGTCACAGTGAAGGCTATAGGTGTTGGGGCTACACTGCCTGGTTTTGAATTTCATCTCTAGTTGTTTATGAGACGTGTGATGAGTCCCCTCCTGTCCTTCCATTTCAGCTTCTTCATTTGAATACCGATTCAATGCAAGCCCTACTTGGGGAGGTTTGCTCCCATTTGTTTCCCGTGTCTGCGTGCGCGCAGTCCAGCCTACCATGCAGAGCGGAAGTTCTACTTTTGTTGCCACCCCTATCTCCAAAAATATTTACATTACAATTCATAGCAATAGAAAATTACAGTTATGAAGTAGCAGCAAAAATAATATTATGGTTGTGGGTCACCAGAACACGAGGAGCTGTCACATGCATGAGTTGCAGCATTAGGAAGGTTGAGAACCTCTGCTCTGGGGTGATGTCCTAAAAAACACTATCTATTGTCTCTGAGACAGGGACTGGAGCTCACCAGTTAGGTTAGACTGGCTGGCCTGGAGCCCTAGGAATACAAGTCTTCTCCTCTTGGGATGTGACCACTATGTCCCATGTGAATACAAGCACACATTACCACTATGTACTTAAGTATGTCCCACTATGCCCAGCTTCTTATGTGGGTTGAGGTAACTCAGCTCTTCATGTCTGTGAGGCAAACACTTCACCTACTGAGCTATCTTCCCTGTCTTGAGAAGTCTGATTCTTCTGAGGCTGAATTATAAAAAGCTATATAGCTGAAATACAATCCACCACACTTGCCTCTTCCTCCTTCACTCTTCATGCCACCCACTGCCTTGCCTTTTGTAACTTCGCCAACGATGCTGACCTAGGCATTCAGCGTGTGAGTGTTCTGAAGAGCCGCCTGGAAGCAATCATTCCTGTGCTGAACTTCTGGGTCTTTGAGCATCAACCACTAACCAAAAGACGTGGGGTGGTGGTCAAGGCCAGTTTCTCTCATTAGGAGCACACCGCACACTGAACAGAGGGCTCCACACAGAACAAAGGGTGATATGTGCACATGAATAAACTCCCGAAGATCTTATGGGGATGGTTCTCTACAGTTCAGTTCATGAAAGGAAGAAGAACTCAAGCCCCTGAAGCAGGTCACCACTACCTCAAGGTCACACACAGGGCCACCAAGAGAATGCCAGGGCTGGGACTCAACTCATGGAAACCATATCCTTCCCGTTAGGTACACCTCACTCCTCTTTCCTTTTCTATCAGTTACAAAAGGTCTGCTATTAAAAAGAGGCCACTGGTGGCAAGGCATGTCTTAGTTTCAGAAACAAGATGTGAGGAAAATCGTGAACTTAGAGTTAGGGAAACAGCTTGTTGATGGGATGACGTGTATGCCTGCCTCATAGCAGCTCCAAGCTGGGCCAGCTCTGCACTGTGTAGCCAGCCTGTGGCCCTGGAAGAGGCATTTTTTTTTTCATTATTTGAGCTGTTTCCTGAAGTCACAGATGTGTACTCACGGTGCTTGGTGGACATCTGTGGACTAGTTCATGGTGTGAGAAGGACTGTGTCACTCAATCATCTGCACAGAAAATCATCAAACCCTCATACACGGGCCAGGGGGAGCACGGTGGTTGCTGCTGTCCCCACCTCAAGGGCTCACACTCCTTTCCACCACCAGAAGAGAACAGTTAATCTCACCTGCAGGGCTTTTCAGTAAACTAGTGACAGCCTGGGCATGTGGTTCCTGAGTGTGTGTGTGTGTGTGTGTGTGTGTGTATAGGGTGGAGGATTAACAGAAGTGGGTTCTCTCCTTCCACCTCATGGGGTCTGATCATGGAAATTAGGTGGCTAGGCTCAGCAGCAAGTGTCTTTTACAACGACACCATTTTACCAGCCTAAGTTTGCTAGTTTTTAAACTTTTATTTTTATTATTATCTTTTAAAATAACACAAGTAAGTCTCTTAAAGGTAAGATGAGATGGAACCATCTCCTGTCTCCAAGGGCTTAAAGGGGGTAGCTTGGAGGACCAAGGATTTACTGTGTGGTGACAAAGCCAGTTCTGCTGCCTTCCACCAATGCTGAAGCAGTCAGATCTGGGTGGAGCTGGGGATTCGAGGAAAGCCAAATGTCGCCAGTTCTGTACATGTGGCGGCCTCAGCCTCATGACAGAGGGGACCTGTGTATAAAATCCCTGCTTCCTCACAGAGTAGAGTGCCTTTGAGCGATGACACTGCAGGGGCTGGGAGCCAACTGCTGCATCAGCTAGCTACCTCTCCATCCCACTCAGGACTGTCACTCCCGCCCTCTAGTCCTGTCTTCAAAAGGACATGTGTCCTCTCCTAAATCCATTCTTTCGTCTCCAAGTGGCCCTGTTGCACTAATGAACACGTCACAGAACACTCTAGAAGCAATGAATTTTAAAAGTTCAGGTGTTGTATTTTTTTCAGTACAAAATTTTCATTTCTCTTCCTCAGATGAGCGCCTCCATTTGAGCATAGTCTCTACAACAGGCATTTGAGCATCCTGGAGTTCCCACATCCGAGGTGCCTTGGGATGTCATTTTTTTTTTAAAGTATGACTTGGGTTTCTCTTTTCCTCTCCTATCCTCTTCCCCCTCCCTTCCCCTCTTCCCCTCTCCTCTCCTATCCAGCACTCCAGAGCTGTCTTAAGTACTGTGATGCTGTTCGTACAGCACCTGGGTTCTGTTACGTTCACAGATAACACTCACATTGTAAGTGCACTCCCTGTTGCTTGCTCTGGACTGTGGTCAAATCGTGTCCCAGTCTTTTTAGCTTTTGCCGTTTGGCCTGTTTGGCTTACACATGCTTTGGGGCAAGGCAGAGATGTGTGGGAAGTACATAATCAGTGGCTTCCACCCCTCTGGGACTCCACACTTGCTCCTCAGTGCCCTCGGCTTCTTTATCTCCTTTCTTTGGTCTAAGCAACAGCGATATTTGCAAATATATTATTTATCCCTGATGCACCACTTAACAGCAGTGGCTTGTCCTCAGGGCAAACTCTTGGTGAGAAGGAAGGTCTGTAACTCATTCCTGTGCCAATTCTTCTCTAAGTTTTATTTAAAAATATTTTGTTTCAAAATAAGCTCTCCTGCAGTATTTAAGGCATATGATGGGATATTATAAGGTGCATAGTCTGCTGTGGCTGGAAGAGGAAATGTGCTCAATGACTCGTGTACTGAATGCGTGTTCCCCAGCTAGTGACACCACTTTGGGAGGTTACAGAACCTTTAGGAGGTGGGGCCCAGATACAGTGACTGCTCACCCTTGAGGGTTATGCCTAGTCCTTCTCTCTGCTCTGTGACATGAGGGGAGCAGCCTCTGCCACACGCTCCAACTGCTGTGAGCATCTGCTTTGCTGTGTGCCCAGACCCAACAGTGTGCACTGTGGACTGCAACCCAGGAAACCATCAGCTGAAAACCTCTCTCTCTCTCTCTCTCTCTCTCTCTCTCTCTCTCTCTCTCTCTCTCTCTCGGCAAGCCTGTCCATCACTTCAGTTACTGCCTTTCCTCCCTCAGTAAGAACAGCTGTAACCTATGCAAGGGCAGATGCCCTCATGTTGTATCTGAGTTTCCAATTTGTTTATTCTACATATTCTCCACTCTGAATCCCTCAACCCACATCTTCATTTCCTCTGCCCCTGGAACCACTGTTTATCACCATCCTTATGTATCTTATATAAAGATATATGTATGAGTATCTTTATACATATATATACATACATACGTAAATCTCATACATATGTATGTCGTTCTGTGTGTGGTGTTTATGCATGCGATGAGTTTTCTTCAACTCTTCTTCCCCGTTATGCTGAGGCAGTCTCTCAGCTCAGCCAGAGCGCCCCAAACTGCTACCATCGCTCTCTCGCTGGCTTCAGGATGAGCATTGCTGTGCTCACTTGAAATTTTTTTTTAATTTTTTTTTTGAAATTTTATATATATATATATATTTACATTCCCAATGATGTCCCCTTTCCCGGTTCCTCTCTCCCTGAAAGTCCCATAAGCCCTCTTCCCTTCCCCTGTTCCCCATTCAACCCCCACTCGCTTCTCTGTCCTGGCGTTCCCCTACATCCAGTCTTTCCAGGACCAGGGGTCTCTCCTTCCATCTTCTTGGAAATCTATTGATATGTGAATTGTGTCTTGGGTATTCCGAGATTCTGGGTTAATATCCCCTTATCAGTGACTGCATACCATGTGTGTTCTTTTGTGATTGGGTTACCTCACTAAGGATGATATTTTCAAGTTCTGACCATTTGCCTAGGAATTTCGTGAATTCATTGTTTTTAATTGCAGAGTAGTATTCCATTGTGTAAATATACCACGTCTTCTGAATCCATTCCTCTGTTGAGCGACACCTGGGTTTTTTCTAGCTTCTGGTTATAAATAAGGCTGCTATGAACATAGTGGAGCATGTGTCCTTATTGCATGCAGGGGAAGCCTCTGGGTATATGCCCAGGAGTGGTATAACAGGATCCACTGGGAGTGTCATGCTCAGTTTTCTGAGGAACTGCCAGACTGCTTTCCAGAGTGGTTGTACCAGCTTGCAATCCCACCAGCAGTGGAGGAGTGTTTCTCTTTCTCCACATCCTCGCCAATACCTGCTGTCTCCTGTGTTTTTGATCTTAGCCATTCTGACTGGTGTGAGGTGGAATCTCAGGGTTGTTTTGATTTGCATTTCCCTAATGACTAAGGATGATGAACATTTCTTTAGGTGCTTCTCAGCCATTTGATATTTTTCAGGTGAGAACTCTTTGTTTAGCTCTGTACCCCATTCTTTAATAGGGTTATTTGGCTCTCTGGAGTCTAAATTCATGAGTTCTTTGTATATATTGGATATTAGCCCTCTGTCGGATGTAGGGTTGGTAAAGATCTTTTCCCAGTTTGTTGGCTACTGCTTTGTCCTTTTGACAGTGTCCTTTGCCTTACAGAAACTTTGTAATTTTATGAGGTCCCATTTGTCAATTCTTGATCTTAGAGCATAAGCTATTAGTGTTCTGTTCAGGAAATTTTCCCCTGTGCCCATATGTTCAAGGCTCTTCCCTAGTTTCTTTTCTATTAGTTTCAGTGTGTCTGGTTTTATGTGGAGGTCCTTGATCCACTTGGAATTGAGCTTAGTGCAAGGAGATAAGAATGGATCGATTTGCATTCTTCTGCTTGCTGACCTCCAGTTGAGCCAGCTCCATTTGTTGAAAAGGCTATCTTTTTTCCACTGGATGGTTTTAGCTCCTTTGTCAAAGATCAACTTCAGATCCTTGCTGCTTTTGTGGCAAACACTTTAAATGCTGAGCCATCTCTCCAGCATAGTTTATGATTTTAGTATTTATATTTCTCATAGTGACATCAGGCAACATTTTCTGGGCTTGGCTTCCCATAGTATAATGTACTTTAGTTCCATTTGTTTCATAACATGGCAGAAACTCATCCATTTAAAGACTGAAATATGCACACACACACACACACACATATATACATACATGCATACATACACACATATACACACATACATACATACACTTATTATATTGTAGTGTGCTCAACCATTCACCTATCTTTCCATCTCCCCGTGCACACCTGCAAGGCTGTAGCCCCGTGAGGACATCCGTACTCTCATATCTAATGCAGCACTATTGTCTAGGTTTCAAGTTCTTTTGTTCTGTCCATTTTCCAAATCTCAGGGGTTGCTTAAGGGCATTTACGGGGGAGCTGGTCTGTGGACACTTAGTCCACGGATCTCTGGGTGGCACCAGTTGCTCTCCGCCCTGCTCAGGTGCAGTACGACATTCTGTCTCATCGTTCACTTACTCTCAGCCGCTCCTGATGGTCCAGCAGCTGCAGAGCCTTCTGCGGAGCTGAAGGCTCACTGGGCGGCACCTGCTCTATAGATCTCACCCCTCTGCAGTTTGCTGTCTATGACTGCCCGGCTGGGTCAGCGCTCTCTGGCTGCAGCCCTGGCTGCTGCCCCACATTTAGTCAGGAAAGCAGGCTCAGAAGAGCTGGAGTCCGAGATGCCCGCATCACTCCCTCCGGTATTCACTGTGCTCTAGGACCAAGGGTAAAATTGGCAGTACTGGTTATTTTCTGACTTCTGACGACATCTAGCTTACATGACAATTTGGAAAGAATTATGGTGAACATCCCTGTTCCGGATATATGAAATCCAAAATGGTCTAACACAGGAAAAAGCAACATTTGGAATTTGGGATTAGGGACGTGCAACCATGTGCATATGTAGATATTAAACAACAAATGAACTCAAGAGCTCGGTGTGGTAGCACATGCCTAGAATCTCAGCATTGGAAGTTCAGAGTTATCTCTGGCTACATAGGTGAGTCTCAGGCTAACCTGGGCTACATGAGGCCCCATCTCAACAAAAACAACAAATGAAACACAAAAGCTGAGATCTAGGGACAGCTATTTTAGGTAAGGGCTACTCTACCTGCAGCACAGGGTTAAGGAACAGGGCTCCTTCCATGTTTCCTTTTGGGCACCAAGGGCTCATATCGGCTGCCTGCAATTGCTGCTGCTATGTAGCTTTGCTCTCCCACTTTATTCTGTGAGCAGCCAGGCTGTGCCATATCTTCAGGCACAGTGCTGGGCACTGGGAGCAGGTGGTAAGTAACAGGAGTGATCCTGGTGTCCTGTGGCTTGGGTCCTGGTGGAGGTGACTTTTAATGGTCTTTGGTTGTCAATCAAGCACATTTCTAAATTTGCTAAAAAAGCAAAACCAAATCAAACAAATGAGGAGACTTGGCTGTGCGGTGCAGGAGAATCACTCTCAGGAGAAAAATGATAACAAGATAACAAATGATAACAAGACCCCAGTGCCCGCCACAGCAGAGCCAGTGCTAAGGGGCTTGAGAGGCAGACACGGGGCCTGATGTCTCAATACGGACTTTGCTCTAAAGCACCACAAACAAGGGAGATTATAGTTAAAGATGCCCGATGGAATAATGAAAGGTCACATCATTATTTCATCAAATTTGTCTACAGGCCCATGAAAGCATAAAGTAAGTACTGTGAAGTCACCAAGTTTTCAAATAAGGAAACAGAGCTGACTGAAGGAGAGAGACTCCAGTCAGTGGAAGCTTTGCCTAGAAAATGCCGTGATTATTCAAAAAATGCACATATATGCACACACATGACCCTCTCTGAAGACAAAAGACGGCATTTTATGGATATGGACCAGCTGCATACTCTTTCACCTGTGTAGCCAAGTTGCTATGGTTTTGAGAGCAGAGCATCCCCTCTGTGTCTGCTACAGAATGTGCTGCTAGCTCATGACGATGCCGTGCTTAGCTCCACAGCTGCACAGCTGGGGAAGCTGCTGCTTAGGGGAGAGGGAGGATGACTTCAGTTACACGCCAATCATGTGTCTGCCGCCTCTCCTTCAAAGACTTGCTTTAGAGTCTAGACCTCTATCATGCGTGTAGCATCTAGGCCAATGTCCTAGGCATCTGCTTGGGCTTGAAAATAGTCATTTGCCTCCCTGGCAATGGGGAAAGACACACCTTGGTGGTGGTGGTATTTTTTATCTCAGCCAGGAGCAGGGCAGTATGTGTGAGTGTGTGGTGGTCAGAGGGGAGGGGACAGAAGTGGAGCAGCTCGAGCCCTGGGAAGAGAGACGGAACTGGAGACTACAGGACGGGGAAGAGCAGCCTGAGTGGGTGGCCAGCCCCACCACCTGGGGCCATGGTCAGGTCCCAGCCAGAGCTGCCACTGAGGGCCACATCTGGGTCTGTCGCTACACGGTCCATGTTGATATCCATAGCTCTATTACCACTAGAGACCATGGAGATGTTCCATTTTGGAGCAGTCATGAGGCACCATGTGGCTGTCCAGGGGATGTGTATAACCAGCCCCACCCATCACTGGATGTGGTGCTCTAGAGACCTGGCACCATCTCTCACCTGTGGCAGCACTCGGGGGAGCTGGCCCTGTGCCTTGCCCAGGCAGCACAGTGGAGCGGACCCTGGTGGCAGGGGTGGGGTGTGCCGGCCCCAAGGGTGTGAGTGTGGGAGAGCTGACCCTGCCACTTGTCTGCTGTGGAGTGGCACAGGCACAGAGGTGATGTGCCACCCCCCAGTCCCTCAGGTAAGAAAGCTGCCCACAGGGTAATGAGCTTGGGAGAGCTAACTCTGCCCCTCACCAACTGCAGCACTTGGGAGAAAGGGGGCTGAACCCTGTTTGGACAGCACAGCTTCACTGATTCTGTTGGCAGGGGCACAGGTGAGGGAGCCCCGAGGATGAGCCCTGACACTTGTCTGCATGGGTTTGTGTGGGTACAGGGTTTGCCTGTCACTGCCTGTGACTGTCAGGAGAGCTGGCCCTGGGGCCTTATGAGCAGAAGTGTAGGCTAGCCTTCCCTGTCACTGGCTATGAAGGTGTGGGTGCTGGTGATCCAGCTCCAAGGGCATGAGAATAAGAGAGCTAACCTGCCTCCTGCCAATGGCGGCATTGGGCAGCCTAGCTGGAGCAGTGCTGGAGAGCTCACCCTGGCGGTGTGGGTAAGAGAGAGCCAGCAGGCTGGACAGCTCAGCTACCACCCAGGCTCAGATCCAGGGCTCTGAGTTGGCCCACCCCAAATCTCTATCATCTTTGAACGGTTGGGGTATGTGAAAGAGCCGGTCGTGCTGATCCAAAGCTGCAGGATCTCATGACACAACAGGATAATGGGGAGGAGTCCCAGTGAGGATCCAGTATTGATGGTGTCACAGAACCAAACCAGTGACTCGCTGCAATGAACATCTGCAAGTGAAAATGTGTGGACACAGGGACATGCTGTGGGACACACTGTGACACAATTCAGCCTCCATGAGATGTCTTCTATGCTTTTGTTGTTGTTGTTTGTGTGTTTTACTTTTGGGGGGAGGTTGCAAGAGCGAAGGGCAGATATGAGGGGATGGGGAGATGAGCCGCCCTGGGTGGATGATGTGAACCTCACACAAAGAATCAATAAAAAGTAAAAAACAAAACAAAATGGCAAACTCGCAGTTCTCTGTCAGCAGCTGGCAGCAGCTTAGTGCAGAAAGTCATGGAAGACAGGCAGCATGCTGCTTGCTAGCTACAGTTTGCTGACCCCACCAACCTGTTCAGTAAGACAATCATCACCCAGCCCACTCGCCTTCGAAAACTTTTCCTCGTTGACTTTCCAGTCAAAATGACTAATGGGAAGGGGGAGAGAACTGGCATTCTGAATTCGAGGGGGTGGAAACTATAAGCAAAGAGTGTATTAGTCTGCTACTGTAAGGAGATACATGAGGCTAGGTACTTTATAAAGCAAAGAGGTTTGTTTCATTGTTCTGGCCTTCAAGGACAGGCATGATGACTCAGTTAAAGGCTTCTTGGTAGATGACATTGTGATGCCAGAGAGCAACTGGAGCCCAAGAGTGACCTAAGAGTCTTCTGTAGGACCTTGTCACGCATGACTTCATGATGAGGACCAAGCTTCCAAGTCTGGACTCATTTCTGCATGAACTATATCCCAATCCAAACCACAGCAACAGCAAAGAACAGCATCTTACCTGACAGGCATGAGCTGTTTGAGGATGCAGCTGCCTGCACCCGTCCTTCCACGTTCCCTGATGGGCTGGGCTCAGGCATTCGATCTGGGCCCCAGAGCCAAGACACTGGAGACACCTGAAGAACACTCAGAAACAGCATGAGCTTGTGGAAGTCTTTATTGTTTTTTCTTTTAGTGAAATTCTTTTCCTTCCTTCCTTCCTTCCTTCCTTCCTTCCTTCCTTCCTTCCTTCCTTCCTTCCTTTCTTTCTCTCTTTCTCTCTTTTTTTAGAAAAGGTCTAGGAGAGAATAGAATAGTTACTTGCTATCTGAGTTACATGGATTATGCATTTTTGCTCCCCATATCAGCAAGCCCCACATGGATACCGCTGTTCTGTTGAAAACTGGCAGTGCCAGGCCACCCTCAGCACATGCTAGGTTTCTGAGCCAGCTCTGTAACTTATGTGCTTTGAGGACAAGCACTTACTTCATTTACATTGCTTCGTCACACATCCTTGTCCCCACTCTGAGGCTGTGTTGTTTATATGTAACTTGGACAATGCCTTCAGCCCGCTGTGATTAATCTTTCTTTTGTCACTGAGTCAATCCTACACATTTTGGGACCAGGGACCTCCCCTGATCTCTTACATGCTGCTGTAAAAAACACAAACAAATAGGAACACGGCCAAGCACTGCAAGATCACTCTGGTTTGAAAAATTGCTTTTCTTGCGCTGCTTAATAATGAGTTCTGGTATGTCACCAATCTGTAAAATAATTAACTTCTTGTATCTTTTGTTCCTTATGAATTTACATATCCAATTATCTTTTTATTTAATTTCTCATGGTTTTGTTACATTGACTAAAACTTTTTAACGAGAAAGTTTTGTAATTTAGTGGGCTTTGTGGTTCATTTATAACCAGTGAGTTTTTAAAGCTGGTTTCAGATTCTCCAGAGCCGCTGCAGGACACTGGAAAACTTCCTTGGCAAAATATAGGGCCCTGGTTACTTTGGCACCAGGACAGCTGGTGCACAGAGGTCAGAGCTCCCAGGGGAGGCAGCAGAACAAATTCCATGGTGTAAAGGATTTTCGGTAACTCACACTCTTTTCTGTCCAGGGCAATTCACGTGGTATAAAGTTAATTATTCCCAGTGACCCAGTTCTGTGTTCTTCTTAGGAGAAGTCTGTGTCAAGTCCAGCTTTCCCACCAGGTCATCGCTCTGACAATGGGGTGGGCCGCCTGCAACAGAATAGGCACAGGGAAACGTGGGCTGTGCAGGGTCTTCACGCCACAGCCTCCATTCTGGTCTTCTGGAACAGAGTCTGCACATGCCTGAAGGTGACGTTTGTCATCAGAAAGGCAAACACACCCTGGCGTGGACTCCCTGCATGGTGTGCACAGCATCAGCAGTGATGAGAGTCCTGAAAGTCACAGCCCGTGATGGCTATGAAGCTACCTGTTATGATGACGACAAACCTATGGGGGGGGGTACTATTTGGTCAGTCAGGAAGGAGGGGGAAACTTTGTTTTCCTAGCTCTGGGAGTCATGGCCACAATTTAACAAAAGCAGATGCAGTTTGTTCAAGGAATTATTAAAGATCACTCTTGGGTACTGAGTTGGGATTGAGGGCAGTAGGTGATTATTGATTGTAAGTTGTCAGAAATAGTGGATTCAAGGGCAGAGTTAAAAGCTGCACAATGAGAAGAATTTACCCAAACATCATGTGGGAAGTCTCATACCACAATTAGAAAACACCCAAAGCGGTCTTATCTGGCTTTTAAAGGGAAGACAGTCCTCTTCTGAAAATAAATGTAGGACCCAGCAGTTTGATTTATGTAAAAGCACATCTGTTCACAAACCTGCCTTTCTGCTCAGACATTTCTATAAGGGGCTAAGAATATTCTGGCAAAATGGAAGGTGCTGGGCGTGAAAGCTGGGTGGACTCTGGGGAACCAATCACTCCTTCAGCAGCTCCTTCAGGTCGGCCTCGACTCCCCCCCTGCTCAGTTCATCTAAACTGTAGTAACGGTGAACAATTTTCTCTGCAGTGACGGCCACCACACGGAGCCCGTG
The DNA here is from genome assembly GCA_036184795.1 of Tokudaia tokunoshimensis. Classification (NCBI taxonomy): domain Eukaryota; kingdom Metazoa; phylum Chordata; class Mammalia; order Rodentia; family Muridae; genus Tokudaia; species Tokudaia tokunoshimensis. The sequence goes on from BTHU01000010.1 coordinate 102,431,429, forward strand.
GGTGTCTTTGCCTAGCTGGCACCCGATGGCAGATGAAACCACCATGTCAAGATTCTGGTAGGTTCCCCCGGCATTCCTGTGGTAGTGTCCTGAGAACACAGCTTTGATACCTGCAAGGAAAGGAACAAAGATATTAAAGGGGCCAAAGATTTCCATGGTCACCTGTGGGCTTCAGAGTTTGATTCTATGGATGATGTCAGCATTAGTGCTGACTCTCAGAGATGCAGCAACTGAGCTTTTCACAGCATCTCACTAGCAATGGGTCCATAAAGTTCCTCCAAGTGTAACAGTCATGGAGCTAGGCTTGAGCTCAGTAGTGGAGTGTGTAAGTCACTAGCATGTGGGGGGTCTAAGTATAGTTCTCAGTGCATACATGCACATGAACATGTGAACCTAGGAGTTCTCCAGCATACCTCTGAGCCTGAGTATCACAATCTGAGGTCCTAGAAAGAACAGCAGATACTGACTCATATCCAGGAACCATACAGTTGTGCCTGGACTTTACAGTGGATCTCTAAACGGCCATTAGGAGCTCAGGTGTGGTGTGGTGTGGTGTGTGTGTGTGTGTGTGTGTGTGTGTGCCAAAATCAGCAGACAGGGGCATGAAGCAAGAACAAAAACAGAAAGTCCTGATGACTCACACCAAACCAGAAAAAAGAAACATCTTACAGCTCATGAAGAAATCTACGGTAGTAAGGCAGTCCAGACTCCAGTCAGGAGTGAGTTCATTCCAGGTGTGATTAATTAACAGAAAGGGTCTGACAAGTATTTAAAGCAAATGCCTTTTGTATATCAGAGTTCTTAAGTAAGACTAAGGTCCTTTGACAGAAAACAGGCAAAAATTGAGTAGTGAGAAGCAATGAGCTCTCAGAAATGGTTTTATTAAGATGCACACCAAAAGTCACACTAAAAACCCTCAGTTAAGTGAATGAGGTAAGTGGCAAACTGAAAAAAAGAACCAAGGAGATGAATCAGAATTCACACCAGCTACAAAGGCGTGAGCCCACTCTCCACGGAGCCCCAAGAGTAAAGCGGAATCTGGGAGACAAGTAACAGAAGCTGGAACGTGAGGAAGGAGAAAATAATGCAGAAAAGAATGAGAACATCACTGACAGTTTTCTAGAAAGATGAGGACACGGAGGAAAGAATGTCCAGCACAAAGCACCAACAAAACGTGCACCCTGACACACAGCGCAGAAAACCTGTGGCACCCGAGAGAGGACGGAGAATAAAAACCCTGGCAAGTCATTGCAGGGATACCATTACAACCGATCGGCCACCACATAAAGGGACCAGCATCTTCGAGATCCTGAGAGCCAGGAGCCAGGAGCCTCAAATTCTATACCTAGCTCACCTGACACTGGAAGGGCAAAATAAAAGATATGTCTAGACATGTGGGGGAAATAATCAGATCTTTCCATTTCCAAAACCTTTACTTACAGATTATCAAGAGAAATAGTTCAGCAAAGGCTGAAATGAAAACTAAGAGAGACACTGAAGCCTGAGTCATGGCAAACCACTTTGGTGATCCCTAATTGTTAAGCTGGTGCACACCTTTATTTTTTAATTATTTACAAATTTATTTATATTCACTTTACATCCTGATTGCTGCCCCCCCGTCACCCTCTCCCACAACCCCTCCTCCCATCCTCCATTCCCCCTCCCCTTCTCTTCTGAGAGGGTGGAGTCCCTTCCTGGGTATCCTCCCACCCTGGCACATCAAGTTTCTCTGGAGCTAGATGGCACAAGCCTTTAATCCCAGCACTCAGGAGGCAGAGGCAGGCAGATTGAGCTTGGGTCCAGCCTGGTCTACAGATTGAGTTTCAGGACAGCATAGTTTGAGGCAGCATATCAAGGAGATGTGAACTGGACAGTGGTGGCCAGATGGACCTGGCAAGCCAGTAAAGATACAGGTGCTATCACACCAAGGTGTGAGCTGTGTGGTTCACTAGGCACAGTCGGGCTAGGCTAGGCACCTAAGGAATCTTTACTATCCACAGAGAACCAAATCCTGATTGCACAGACCTGAGTCTGTGGACATGAGTGTTTCCTTGAAACCTAAAGACTGTCACCTGAGCTTGTGAAGTTCAACTCTCCTTGGGAACTCTCGGTAGCTACACGGAACACACTTCACATTTTTTTTGTATGTATTAAGTGTTAATGAAATCGGACTCTTTATAGTTAATTTACCATTGTAAACAGCACTACTTAGGGGGGTGTGCCTGGTAATTTTGAGAAGGGCTTGCAGGAGCAATAGTTAGCTATAAAGACTCAGTTTTGCTGATGTTTCAAGCCATGTTCCTTAGCATTTGCAGAGATGGGAGCAGGAGTCCTGAATGGTCAAGGGGCCCATAGAACTTTCAGAGTAGAATTTACTGGGCCTCAGTCATCTGCAACATATTTGTGCCCCCTTGTTACCCCCCCAACACTCTTAGGGTTCATATTTACTATAAGTGTCTCAAGACATAATGGTCAAATGAAAATTCTTAGAGTAGCAAAGCTATCTAAAGAGGACTAGAAATAATTGTCAGTGGGAAACAGAGACCTCCTTGTGATAACAAGTAACCAACACTTTGGGGTCCCAAGTAAGAGATCAAACACTGGCAATGTGATGCTTACAGAGGAAGGATCTGGAAGGCGGGGGAAGTCTGTCTAACAGCATCAAGACTCAACCATTCCTCCTGAACTCTCAGAAGCTCTAGGGTCTCCTGGCTGGCAGAGTGGCCACTGAAACAGGAAGGACGAGACATTGAGCAGGCAATGAAGGAGTGTCTGTGGTTCTGAACTAGATCTGTAGGAAGCCTAGTGAGTGTGCACAGTTGGAGATTCTGGGTCTCTCTCTGACTAAGCCAAGTCTGGGCATTCTGAATCTGAACTTGCTGTGTTTGCATACCCCCATGAAAGAGGTGGGTAGGTGCAAGACAGGCATCTGGGGGTCTCTTATTCTTTATCCTGGTGCTTCCTCCCAATGGTCCCAGGGCTGCACATCATTTCCTTGGTCCAAGTGAGAACAGAGAGGTCCAGGCAGGTTAAGAAACCAACACAGAGCCAGATCTTAGATACTTGCAGACTCAGGTTCAGTTCTATTTGGGGCCTTGGGCACACTGCTGACCCCGGAGCAGGCCTCTGAGCTCTGCAAGGTGTGAGCTGAGTCCAAGAGCTGAGCCCACCATCCTCATGCTTATAGGCCGAGGAGCTTCTTCAGAAGTTTTGTTGCCTCAGCTCTGGAGAAGCATTGATCCATATTCAATAGTAGAGAGGACTATATTGATATGCCATCAATCCCTGGTGTGGGATTGACGGTCGTGGGGTTTCCAGGAATGAGGCAGAAGCTCCACTCTGCCTGTTCTTCAGTCATCTGTGCTGACGTGCTCCATGGTTCCTTAATTGAGAATTATGGCTAGACTTATTCTGAGTTATGAACTGCTCTCTAAAATTACTGCCAGAGAAAGGATTCCCGGCAAAGACCGCCCCTGCATTGTGAGGAACTCATGTGTGCTGCCGCTGTGTATTTATTTATTCTTGAAATTAAGTCATAAAGAAACAAAAAAGTTATTTTTTAAGTCGCCTTGACTCAAATTCATTTGGAATCTATCAGAGGATTGGGATGCAGTCTCTGTATAATTTAATATCCTAATATTGGAGTCTCCATAAATTGCAGAATTGAGATGTGACCAGCGTAGCTCTGGTCTGTGGGGTAGGTGCCCCGAAAATGTTGACTGTAGTCTCAAATGTGCTCAGGTCTAATTGGACAGCTTTCCTTTTTATTTTGTACTGAGTGTGTATTTACGAAAACGCTATGCCTCTTTATACTGATAGCTGAGGCAGTGAAACTGCATAAATCACCAGGCATTCATGAGTTATTCTCTTTTAGTGGTGAGGAAAAATGTGACTCACAAGTGGGGAAGGGAGCAAAGGAGGTTTGTGTGTGTGTGTGTGTGTGTGTGTGTGTGTGTGTGTGTGTGTGTATGTGTGTGTGTAAAACCTTGCAGAAAACAGGCATATGGCACATAATCACTCAAGGAGCGAGGTTTCTGTATCGAGAAACTAGGACACCAGTGTAGACAGTTGACCCACTCTGGGCTCTTACAGTGAGGGCTCTGAGGGTTTCCAGTGTGGAAGTGTGTACATCATTCTCAACCTGCTGGTGGGCAACGTGGGGATGAGGTGGTTAACTACAGCCTCTCAGGGAAGGCAGTTTCTTCAGTCAGTCTGAGGCAGGTCCAAGTGGCAATTCCCCTTGTGAAGCCACAGGTTGGTAATACACAACAGGATACGCTGATCTGAGATGGCCTCCCCAGCTCACGGCTCACATAGGACCAGGTAGAAATGGAAGGACCTGGTCCTGGACAGTGCAGGGGTGACGTCAGCTGGGCAGGGCTCTATATACCCATATCTTCATATACTTTGCACACATATCACCTCACACACCATTACTACTGCACAGGGGAGAAACCAACCCCAGACAATGGAAGAATGACAACAGAAAGGACAGGTGGCTTGTTTGGGGCACACAGTTTAGACATTGATCTATCTGGCTTAGGGTATGCTCAAAATGTGAATGATCTCAGAGCTATAATCTCTGTGAGGCTTCCTGGAGACTGGATTTGACCAGAAAAAGCCTACACTTGTAGTTTTCTGACCCTCTCTGAACTGGCATATGAAGGAAGTTTCTATTGACAACACTGATGGTGCAGAGCTTATGAGCTGCCAGATACTCTCATAGGCAACATGCTTTACACACATTCCCACCCTTGCCTAAGGAGGGAAGGCATGCAGGTACAACCTCAGTTCACACATGAGAAAAGGGAGATCTTGAAACACCCAGCATTTGGTGATAGATAGGGTGTGGCTCAGTGCCAGGATCTTAACCAGTAACAACTGGCCTGAACAGGTACATAAAGACTGGGGAAGACAAAGAAAGCTCAAGGAGGACTTCAGAAGCCACAGGAACCAAACTTGGACAAAAGCTCCTGGCCCCCCAGCACTTCAATCCTGCTGACACTGAGCCTGGGACAGAAGCTCTTCTGTGGGGAGGAGCAGGGAGTGACATCCAGCAGCAGGACTCAGCATGCTCGGCTGAGCTAGTGAGCAGGGGAGGGGCAAGCCGGCTCTGGGCTGGGGAAAGGCCTAAAAGACTAAGCAAAATGCTAACCCAACAGCCGCCTTCTTGCTAGAAATATGGAAGAGGCATCACTACGCCCAGCTCTTCTTTGGTTCGGACCCTCCCGAACACTCTTCATCTGGTGTTCATCTGAGTGGGATGCCAAGGACATTCCACAGAGCTTCTGAGGACTGCTACTAACGTCCTTGTCCTACAGTGGGGCGTCAGCTTGTGTGGACCCCAGGACCACTCAGTTCATTGTGTAGAGGAAGGGTGTGAGCCGGAGTGCATGCCTGTGAGTAGTAATACCACTGGGAGGAGGGCAACTGTGCAGTACAGGAAGTCACACTGTTAAGAAGTCTTCAGTCTGCTGAGGGTCAGTCAAGCACTCAATAGTCTGCAAATCTTGCAAGTCTCTGTGTTTCTCAAGATGCATGGAAATGTGATAGTGAATACGGCTTAGGAGAACATGGGCGCCCTTCATGCCAGGCCCATGGAGAACTCGTCTTCACTGAGTGGGAAGTCCTGCACAAGGACATTCCTCCATTGCCTGCTCCTTACAACGTAAACCATCTCCAGGTGGCTCAGGCATCTACTCAGCAAGCTGGAGGCCCCCGTTTGACCCACAGTACTGGTAAAAGAAACATCACATCACCCGGAGGGGCCCCAGCAGGCCTGAGCATGGCAAATGTGACAGCAGTAGGGGTTTGCCCTTTCCCCTTCCCTTTCCCTTGCTAAACCAAGAGGTTACATAAAGCTTACCCCCAAGGTCTGTTCCCTTCTTTGGCCACTGACTCATTCCTGAAACTAAACACCAAGGTCCTGCCATCAAAATTCATTATTTGGCTACCCTGACTAGCCTGTCCAATCAGGTCCTACCAATTCACACTACCAGACTTCCCCCTTTCTCCTTAAAAATCACCTGCTGCTGCTGCCTGCCTCTGCCTAATCCAGAGGAAGCCCACTCCCCCACTCACTTGCCCTCTAGGGTAGTAAGTGTCCTCTGTGATGAGAGTCTGGTATCTGGGTATATCTCATACTGACTTTAAGGGCCCTCCAACCCCATGAATGGACCTATTGGGTGTCAGAGAAATAAAGAAATGTGCACAGAATCAGTGTCAAATTTTAACAAAACAAAAACTGACTGGACTTGGTATGTATGTCTCTAATCCCAGCAAACAGATCTCTGTGAGTTTGAGGTTAGTCTGGTCAATATGACAAGTTCCAGGCTAGCTAGGGCTACACAGTGAGACCATGTCTTAGAAATAATTGCTGGAATTTTAACTGAATCTGTGTATTGATTTTGGGAAAGAGTCACACTGCTTGTCTGCAGTACCACAGGCATGGCCACGTCATGCCTTCCCACTTCCTACACATCTTTGCTTACACTGCGGTTCTCAGGCAGGTCTTGGACATCAGGCTACTCTCTGGCCTCTTCATGGTACTGGAGATTAAGTTGTCCTCACAGTTTTACTTAACAATTATTTGCTAAGAGTATGTAAGAACACATTTGATTTTTGCCTATTATTAGCCTTACAGTCTTGGGACCTTACTAAAAATCTTACTAGTAACTGTTTTGTAGATTTCTGGGATTTGCCAAAATATAAATACAACCACCTGCCAGTAGGTGTTTCTTTAATTCTGCTCTTTAAGTCTTTGCCTTTTCTCACCCTTTACAAGGGTAAAGCTGTCCAATAGCCTTTAAAGAGGCATGTGGTTAAGAATTGAAACATCCTGCTTTGATGCGGATTTAGTGTATTTATTGCTATTTTTTTTCAGACTTGACACAATTCAAAGATTCAAATCATTTTCCAAGGAAAAATTTAAACTTCTGACCAAAGTTGTGAATTTGGTAACAGAAATTTATTTCTCCAGTGGCAATCTTACAAGGAAGGTATGTGAAGGACAACACACAGTAGGTCCTTATTACCCAGACATCTAGGTGCTGCTGCCCTACTGCCCTCCTGCTGCCCTACTGCAGTCATCATGCTGACAGCCAATGTCTGACTCTTGACAGAGCCCCGCCACTCACTACGGAGGACACCATGGTATCCAGTAGCTCTCAGACAAGCTGATGTCCAGTCTCTGCTGGTGAGAGCTGGGCTGCTTCTTTCTCAGGAGGTTCCCTTGAAGGCCAGACGGAGGCACAGCTGTTCAAGCAGCTAAATGAACTGCTCAGAACAGACAGATACCCTGCTGAGACTCCTAGAACTGGGGAGAAGTAGGAAGAAAGGCAGGGGTAACTGCCGGAAGGTTTCAAGGTTGCCATATTGGGAAAAGAGTGCCAAGCAGACTGTGGTGTGAACATGCACATGCTGAACTGCATGACAGTAAACGAATATCTCAGAAAAAGGCAATCAGTAATAGTAACTGAAGACCTACTTTGACTCAGGTACTGTGAAAAAGCTTTGGGACATGTTATTTTAAATTCCTTAACATTCTTTTTTGTTTCTTCTGCTAATAGTCTTCAAATCTACTGTTGCACACAGTTTGGGTGTCTACCCTGCCTCCTAAGGGCCCAGCTGGGTCAGGTCCTAGAGACCTTACCTTTCTTGCCTTTGCTTCACTGTCCGCAAGAGCCATCTCTCTCATCCTTGTGTCACAGTTTCCTGCTAGGGACCACACCTAACACAGGCACTGGCTGGACCTCAGGAGATCACATTGCTGTGACTGCAGGACACACATACAACACGCAGCAGCTAAGTGATGAGCCTGAAGGCTCGACGGCTGCCCGGCTTCTTGACAGCTCTGCCCAAGTTAAACACATCAAACCCTGATCTCACTTCAGCTTGCTCTCTTGTTTTGTTTTTACTGCCTGCAAGAGTAAATCATGCCTCAAGAAAGGAGTACATGCACATGCACGCATGTACACACATGTGCATACAAGCACATGCACACATGTGCATACATGCACACACATCTCCGTGAGTTGATAGTGGAGTGACTGCTAAGAAGTGGTTAACAAATAGAAGGCAGTGGATTCATATGTGTGATTCATGCAACTTTCCCTCAAATAGATCTGCAGTATATATGTAAGTAGCATACACATATGCTATATCTCTCAAAAACAATGTAAAGCAATGGGGTGCATACTCAGGTCAATCCCCGGTAAAGGGTAAAGATGTTCCTTTCACTGCCACATTCTAACAACGTGAATGTAAGCCTAAGAGTATTTCTGTGTCCAGGACAGAAGAAGGTCACTCAAAATGCAAGCAAATATTGGAAAAATATAGACTGTCAAGGCAAAACCGACATCAACAACAAAACAAGAAGGAGGCAGGGGGCTAGTTCTTAAGACCCCTTCCCACCTTAGGAGTTTTTTCCCAACTGTTTGCACACATCAGGGATGATAGGACTACACACAAATGCATGCAGATTTCACAAAGTAGGACATGCTATGTCAGCATGTGTGATGTGGTGTATTACATTCAACAACACGCTTTCTAGGTGCTCTATGCAGAAACACACAGCTGCATGCCAGAGCTACCCTCTAAAATACCGGAAACTGTATTTTTGGTATATAAAAACTAGGGAGTTGAGATTATCTTTCTGTATTTTAATAAAAACTGTCGTCATGGAAGGCAGGTGGCTTAAGAGTCTTTCCAACTCCCTGGGACTGCTCGGACCTAGGCAGCTGGTGCCAACTCTCAGGGATCCCAGGGTCCTTAGGTGTTAGGGTGAGGGGGGTGTCAGGGAGGAGCTTCTTGCTTCACTTCATTGGTCATCATTAGCACAAGATTCTCTTGGTTTCTGGAGGTGCCCACTTCTGCATGGCTGAGGGTGCAGCAGAGGGGTGAGAGCAGGGTGTCCTTCAGGGAGTGAAAGTCTGATTCTATGGTGGGTGCCCTGTGTACCCAAACGCTTACACTGTCCCATCAGGCAACTGCTTAGATGTTGGGGTTGTGACTAACTGGCTTCTCTGGAACCCACAGCCTCCTCTTGGTGGCTTCCCCTCCCCCACTCCTTCACCCTTCTCTCTTCACTTGCTGGCTCTCCTCTGGGTAAGAAGAAATAACACAGTTGTTCCAGTGACCTTCACCCAAGGCCACTCATCTTGTATAACCTACAGGGATTCCTTCTCTTTCTTCCAAGGATTTCCCACCATTTTTTTCACCTAAGAATTAGCTATGAAAATTATACTTATCTTGCTTCATCTAAATATTAATGGCAACTAGCCGAGGTTCGTGCCTCTTGGTGACAGAGAGGCAGTGAAGAGGGAAAAGGACCAGTGTATGTACAGCTCGCCTAGGACATAGTAGGCTCTTCTGTAGAAGTTTCTAGCAAAGACTGGACAAAGATGTTCAGGTTAATGAATCGCAGTGACCCCTGAGGTGGGTGTGAGGGGTCGATGTTTCTGTTTGTAGCATGGTATTTCCCATGCCAGGCAGAACATAGTTTTCTCTATCCTCTGCAGCCTGCAAGCTGTCAGCTCCAGGGTAAAGAGTGGTACTGGGAAATAATTACTCTCCAGAACGCAGAGGTGTTTGGCAGCTGCCATGAATCTTCTGCCCACTAAGTGTGGTTGGCACCCAGCACCACTCCCTAGCCTGGACTTTGTGGTTAATTACAGTCCTGCAACCTGCAGTCTTCCTACCCCATGTCCTCTTCTCCACAGCAGATGATGCTCAACTTTAAATTGATTACCTGCTGGATGAGCTGAGCATTCAAATCCTATGGAGAATGTACAAGGGGTTTCTTTCTTTCTTTTCTCTCTCACTCATATCATTAGTATTTGATTGCCGGGGTGCAGCGTCAGAAAGGCATGCTCATTGCTTACCTCTGTGGTACCAAGCTGAGTGACAGGTACACGCTTCTACATCTGCAGGCTTGCTTTCCTCATTTGGAAGGCAGGTTCAGCATAAACCACCCAGTCACCGAGGAAATCAAGTGGGAACCAAACAGCATGTGGCTGGAGGTCAGGGGATGTGTCGCATGGCAGGAAGCTGCATGTCTGTCACGTATTTAAGCTTTGCTCAGTAATTATATTTTTCATATCCTTCCTATCTATCTGATCAGGAGATTTTTTTCTTCATTTACACAAATTACATCTTTCTCGCTATTCATAACATCCTCTTTATTTTCAAGAGAAGATTGCAGGCTTGGAAGGGATGGAGTGTAGGGCAGGCGTTAAGGTTTCAATCCAGAATGGACAATTTCCCACACTTTCCTCACCCTTCCCATGCCCCGTCTTAAACACAGCTGCCAGGACAGGAGGCTCATTAAAAAGATTGTTTTGACTGATGGTGTTCATGTATCAAATTGGAAACCTATCCAAAAATACTAGAGGGGGTAGACGGAGCCATGAAGGGGACAGCCTCGCAGAACGTGAAGGGTCCATGTCAAGGAGTGAGTGCCTCTGGCCAGAGCCGGGGAAGACGACAGACATCACATGTGAGCACCTTGCTAACTCCACTTCTGTTTAAAACCCGGGGAAAGACAAACTCCTACCAGGGGTTCCTTAAAGAACACATCAACACACTATGCCCTGAAATGCCCATCACACAGTGGCTTGACTCAGGGATGCAGGAGTTGCCTTAACGTCCCTTCCAGCCCATTCTCCTATTGGAGCCTACTCATGAGTCTCCTCTTCATTCTCAGAGTGCTCCTGGGAACTCCTGTCAGCTACTCTCTAGATGTGTTAGGATATTTTAGCTTTTAGTGGCTACAGTGTCTCTCAACCAAAGCAAAGTTTGTGTCTGTGTTTAGCTGTGACTGTGTTTCCCAGAGAAGAAAGGGGGACAGGTGGGCCACCCTCATCACGCCAGTGTAACTGCTTGAAGGTTTGTTTCATGAAGGGTTGCACCCCGTCTATCTCCCCATTTTGTTTCCCTGGGATTGTAGCTTTTGTCTTCAACAACATAAAACAGCGTCTAAGCTCTAATCCGGAGGATGAAATGACTAACAGTCTTCTTGGAAGCCTCACCTGCTAAATTACAGAACGGTCATGAGGTTCTTACTTAGGTTCAAAGAGGGTGTTTCAGCCTGACTGAAGGCCTCAACAAACCAGGCACAAAATGGGGCTCTACAGTCCCTGAATCCCAGCGGTTTCCTGGCTGGGCTGGGGTCATATGGCTCAGGGTTTGGTCACGGCTGTGCGGTTACGGGAACTGCCTTCCCTGGTGCCTATGCTCAGCCGAGCCCAGGTGCTAGTATTGTTTCTAACTGGAGTAGAGAAGACACAGACCCAAGGGCTGTCACCTCCAGCCACACTCACAACAACAGAGGTGATCTGGAAGTGAGAAAAGGACAATGCACACTGGAGGCTGAGCATGGGCAATCAAACCCCTGAGGAAGCAAAGCTCTTTGGCTTAGATGGCAGTCTTTCCTCGTGGTAGAGGACTACAGCATGGGGAATGGTGATCGTGGAATTTCTGAAAGAGAACCGCTGAGTGGGTAAGTACTACCCTCAGATAAAGTATCAGCGGCCATCTTGTGACCACCCACCATTGCTTTTACGGCCCGTAAGTGAAGAATGCTTCTTCTCTTTCTTCCTGGTCACCTGTAGCTTCTGTCAGGACCCATGCAATGGGTTCAAACTTGCTCTGTCTGCCTCTTTGCAGACACAGTTTGCCAACCCCTGATTTATGCTTCAATATAGGATTTATTTTTTAATGTTGATGCCCTGAACAAAGCCAGGACTCTAGGAGGAAGGACAAAAGATAAGATCTATCATGATAGATTGAACAAGGCCATCTTCCTGCAAAGCATTGTTTTAAATATAAAAGATAGAGATGAGTAAAAAAATTAAAGTAACACATCATTCACACAGCTGCCACTCACAGACAGCATGCAGTGAGCCCGCACTGCAACCCACCCACAGACCATGCTGCAAACGCCTTCACTGTTGTGGAAGAGATGTATTACACTTACAGCAAAGTATCCTTCATTCTGAAGCTCCTAGTTTTACCTCTAAGGCTGGTGGGGGTGGTCAGTGACCTCCAGGACTGGTAAAGATTTTCTGGGGAAAGGAATTTGTCTACATTGCCTGTGGGGACATGAACCAGTCTGGCCACTATGGAAATTGGAGTAGAGGTCTCTAAAAACACTACAGATAGAAATAGCACATGATCTAACTATACCAGACCTCAGCTACATATGAAGGGATCCAGATCAGGGCAGAGTGGTACCAGCACACTTGTTATCATGTCACTATTTACAGTGACTAGGTGGTGATGCCCACATGTCCATCAAAGGATGACTGGACAATGGAAGTATGGTGGATTCACACTAGCTGGCCTTACATAACAAACCATGTTGTTTGTAAGAAATGGATGGAAGTAGAGATCCTCATGTTAAGTAAAATAAGCCAGACACAAAAAAGACAAAGATCATGTTTTCTCTCATACATGAAGTCTGGGGGAGGAGATGAACGCAACAAACAGGGACTATTAGGAACCCTGAAGCACAGATGGGAAGAAGCTAAGGAAGGGTGACAAGAGGGGACAAAAATGGTCATAGTGCACTGTGTGTATACAGAAAGGTCACAGTGAAGCTAATTCTCTGCATAGCTAATGTAAGCAAATAAAAAAGAGAGAACTTTCCAATAAAAGTTCAAAGAAAGAACTCTTGGGAAGAAAAACAACGGCCATTCTATAACCTAACTGAAGGGCCAGAGATTGCGGGGCTTCTCTGTACCAGTGGAATCGTTACACAAATGTAGCCTTCTCTTGATAAGAACTCAAGCAGGCCACACCACCGTCAGATACACACATTAACTGGGCTTTAGGCGCTACTAAAGCAGAAGACAAAACCATGAGCCAAGGTTCCTATGAATTAAAGATATGAGTGTGGTCTTTAATAGGGGGACTAGGGAGTGGAAAGGAAGGAAAGAGACAAGAAATGTTGCCAACATGGAATTCACCCATATGAGGGTTAGTGTTCTGCTGACACAATCCACAATCACCTGGGAGATGGTCCCCTGTAGACTCCTGTGGAGATCAACCTCATCTCCCTAGTTGAGGTGGTAAGGCCTACTCACAGTGGGCAGCACCATTCCCTGCTGAGGTGCTAGACTGAACATGGAGATATATCCACTGGAGATACAATGAGGCCATTGCAGGGATAGAGGACTCCCTTCCCCCAGGATAGTCAACAGAGGACAGACTCAACACTGTCAGAGAGATGAGACTCCAACCAATGTTATTATCAGTATGTTAAAGGTGCCAGAAAGAAAATGTGTCTCCTAACTCTCAATTTACCTACTGTTAAGCCATCTTAGCTGTTTCTCACTAATAACAAGGAGGAGACTGATGAACTGAGGACCATGTTTAATAATTTGCATTAATGAACACCAGCCAGAAGCAGACACTGGGCCAAGAGACAGGGTCATTTCATCAAGCTTAGAGGCCAGCACCTTGCTGCACAGCTTTGCAACCCAGTGAGAACTCAGCCTCTGGGCCCTGAGTTTGCATGCCAGTGCAATGGAGAGAATGCTAGCTACCTCAGGAGTGGCTCGTGTGGACTTGCCAGCAGTGACAGTAACACGCATGTCCTCAGCCATGACTCCTAAGGAACCTGCTCACCTCCTGCACTTTTTAGGAGAAAAGTTCCTCGTTGAGGGGTCTTAGCACTGAGGAGACATGACATTGGAAATTAAAGTCTCTCAGGTAAATGGGAAGCCCAGGTTGAGGCTTCATCCTAACAGGCCAGGCCAGATGCCCTGGCACGACTCCTACCTGCAATGGTCCTCACCTGGACTTCTTCACAGAATGCCCTGGTTTCCTTCTTCTTCTGAGCCTATAGAATTCTAAATGGACACAAGGCTTCAACAGCTCCTTTCCTAACAACTGATGCACTCAGGTTGGCTACCTCACCTGTACTGTGGACACGAATGTGGTACCTATAGGGATGAGCAGGCATGGAGGAGTCTTAGCTACTTTTCTGTGACAAGTACACCTTGACCAAGGCAACTTATAAAAGAAAGTGTTTAATTTGGGACTCATGGTTCTAGATGATTAGAATCTATGACCACCATGGCAGGGAACATGGCAACAGGCAGGCAGTCAGAGTGCTAGAAGCACAGCTAAGTGCTTACATCTTGATTCACAAGCAGGAAGCAGAGAGAGAGCTAATTGGGAAAGGTGTGGGCTTTTGAAACCTCAAAGCTCTACCCTAGTGACACATCTCCTTTAACAAGGACACACCTCTTAATCCTTCCTAAACAGTCTCACCAGGTGGGGATCAGGCCTTCAAACATATTTGCTTATGGAGGCCATTTTCATTAGACCCACCACAAGGACCATGACTGTGTCTGACCAACTATGCTGTTATCTTACTTTCATCACTGATATGCAAACGCTTTAAGGTTTTTTTTTTATACATTTATCTATTTTGTGTGTGTATGAGCATGTGTGCAGATACCATGGTATACGTGTGGAGGTCAGAGCACAACCTGGAGGATTCAATTCTCTTCTTCCATTACGTGGGTCTCCAGGATTAAACTGTCATCAGGCTTTGTGATGCAAACCAATACCCACTGAGCCATCTCCTTGGCCCTCAAACACTTAGGTAAAACAAAAGACAAGCAGCAACACTCAAGTCATTCCTGCCTACTGTGTACAGAGCCCCAGATCTAGGCTGTACTGCTATGACTACAGGAAACAAAGCGGAATTTGAACTGTAGAGGAAGTTAGGCTGTTCTGCTCAAACAGGGGCTGTGGGTCAACGTCCTCACAATGAAGTCACACTACGGTTTCATCCTCACTGTGAAGTATCAAGAGAGTGAGAACACAAGGGAAGAGCCTCATCTGATGGGTTTGTGGCTTTGAGAGAGACCTGGGGCAGGATACGGTGTCATCACCTGGCATCCCATACTGCCTTAGGACTAGAGAAAATCCTCACCAGTAAAGAAAGACTTTGGCAGATATGGTCTTTTGATCTTGAACTTCCTAGATCTCATTAACTATGCACCTTTCTTCCTTATAAATGATAGCTTGTGGTATCAGCTAGCAACAGAAACTGGACTAAGACACTCAGGCATCAACATTTTACAAGAGTCTCACTGATGATGTCAGAAGGATGGCGACTGTTATTCTGAAAGCAGGACCTGAAAGAGCAGACAGAATATTCTTACCTCATAAATCCCAGACTGCTTCTCTCCTGGCCAGAAGCTTCTTTTTGAAACACTACAATGTAACACTTTTTCTTTTTTTTTTTTTTTTTTTAAATTTAATTTTATTTTATTTTTTTAATTTACATTCCAAATCACTTCCCCTTTCCCGTTTCCTCCCTCCCCGAAAGTCCCATAAGCCCCCTTCCCTCCCTCTTTTCTCCGTTCAACCCCCTCTCATTACTCTGTCCTGGCGTTCCCCTACATCCAGTCTTTCCAGGACCAGGGGTCTCTCCTTCCATCTTTTTAGAAATCTATTGATATGCTGATTGTGTCTAGGGTATTCTGAGATTCTGGGTCAATATCCCCTTATCAGTGACTTCATACCATGTGTGATCTTTTGTGATTGGGTTACCTCACTAAGGATGATATTTTCAAGTTCTGACCATTTGCCTAGGAATTTCGTGAATTCATTGTTTTTAATTGCAGAGTAGTATTCCATTGTGTAAATATACCACATCTTCTGAAGAATGACCAGAAGCCTGGAAAGGTGGCTCAGGAGAATGAGAACCCGAGATCAAACCTAGAACCTATGTTAAAAAAAAAAAATCAGATGTGATGGTATGCCTCTGTCATCCCAGCTGGGAGGTGGAGACAGGCAACGGCTGGGGCTTGCTTGCTAGCTGTCCAGCATAACCTGAGCACTGGGCACCCAGGGCAGGGAAGACTGTAGCAAGCAAGGCAGATGGTGTGTGAGTAGCAACACTAAGAGTTCACATCTGGCCTCCACACGCACGTGCTGTACTCTCAGCACACGCCTGCACACATGTTTGATCTGGTTGTCTGGAGAAGGAACCTCTATCTTTCTGTTTATTCCTTTGGCCTGAGGGCTATTGAGGAGCCTGTGCTGTCTGCTGAACGGATACAGACTGACTTAACTTTTGGAATCAGTAGAACACATTCACACGCCAGATTCTTGATTTATAAATATTTACCATCAGGACTTGATTTTAACTTTAATTAGCCCAACTGTTAAGGATACCTCCAAAGTGAGAAATGAAATCCACCACTTCACAGCAGATGTAGCGTCAGCAGTTGGTCTTTTATCTTTCATGGAGAAGGAGATGCAGGCGTCAAGGGACGAAAATGTGATGCTTTACAGCAAATGGATCAAAACATAAAACTGACCAAGTCCGGAAAAAAGGAACGCATGACAAATTAAAGAGAGTGAAGTTCATCAGTCTGACTCCAAAAGATTGGGGTTCTATGGTGCTATAAAAGGGACCCTTTTCTGTTCTTTTACAAAGTCAGCAGAAAAGAAAAGCCACCAAGATAAGCTTCTTAAAATGCTCTTCAGACAGAGGGCACTGTAGGGGGATTACCACTGTCTTGAGGCACACTTCTTTATTTAGAAATTCTGTCCATGGAATTACTCCCCCAAAGGTTGCTTGCTAGATAGTGGTGTAGTGTGTGCTTTAACAAATAGTTGCATTTATTTGTTAAAATTCCAAAGGAATTTTGTTATCTAGTTTTGTGGCTCTCCCCTCTTCTAAACTAGTGGTCCCTTTTCAGAAAACCAGGAATAGCACGTATTCTTATCTATTCTAAATAATTTCAGGCTCAAAGTAGTCTAGTTTCCCACACACTCCAGGAGCCCAAAGGCTTTGGTCTAGCCTTTGCATGGTGCTCAGAGTTGTTGATCCCAGGTAGACTGCAGGCTAGTCCTCAGAGCACATCTGGCTCTACCTGGAGAGTTTCCTGTGAAAAGAAGGAAGCCAGGTGCTTGGGTTAAGAACCACCCATCTAGTTAATGGCCTGCTGAGAAATCTCAACATAGTACAGGGTCACAGACCAGCAAATAGTTCCTTATGGAGCACTTGTTACATTCAGGCATAGCGCCCAGCACTTCTAGTACATGCCTCATTTTATCTAATGCACCAACCCTGAGGTTGGGATGAGAACCTTTTATTCACAAAGGACAATATAAAACAGAAAGAGATGCTACCTGGTGAAGGGGCCACCAAAAGGGTGAGACTGAGGGTCTAACCCAACCCATGTCCTGGTGCTTATCTGCCTGTTACACAGCTTCCTCTATCCCACCAGTCCCCACGTCAGCCACCTGGGACATCTTTTGTAAGTTTTCCCTTTATTGGCTTCTGCATCCAAGCTATCCTATAACTTACTTGGTACCTATGTTTAAGTTATTGAATTGCTTATGTCTTTCTAGTACATGTTAAAGTAAACATCAACCGTTGCACATTGTAAGTATCACCATGGCCTTCTCATTTCTTCTCTACTCTAGGCTGCATCATAGGCCCCAGGCGTAGTGTTGGGCTCACCTGGGGATATGAACTGAGAAGCAGAGGAGGCTCCTCTCTAAGGGCAGATCCAGCCAGTGAGCCAGCCACATGACCACAGCAGGTTCCAGGAAGCACTCAGCAATCACACAGGCACACCGTCCGCCCAAGGACTCAGAAAGCTAGTCTATTGGGAGGGAACACGTCTCGAAGGCAGGAGTAGATCTACCACCTTTTTTTTTCTTTAATAGTTGGAATATAACCAGTTGTATACATGTTCTGTCTTGCCGATTACATATTACAGAAATGTTGCTAAATAAGCTCTACAGAGATCTCAGGTCAGGTAAGCCTCAAATATTTACAGCCTAATGTGTTTCAAGAAAACGTCTTATGAATATATACTCTAGACTAGTGTTTCTTAAACTTTTCTACTTATGACACTATTTTGCTTGAGAAATTTTTATACAATCCTGAAATATAAAAGAGGTATGTAAATAAAAAAAATCACTGACAACAAATCATAGTTATTTCATTGTAATTCTTTGTATATGTATAATTTTATCATTTATTAAAGATGAAAGCAAATCTGCACACCAATGAGATGGATCTGCTTGTTTACTTTACAGGAAGAATTAAATCGTAGGGCTGGAGAGGTGGCTCGGCAGCTAAGAGCACTGGCTGCTCTTTCCAAAGAACCTGGGTTTAGTTTCTAGCACCCACATAATGGCTTACAATCACCTATAATTCCAGTCACAGGGGATCTGACAGCCTTCTGGTCTCTGTGAGCACCAAATATCTAAATGATACAGGCAGAGACATTGGCAAAACCCTGCACAAATAAAATAAATTTGTAAAATTTTAAAAAGAGAATTAAATCTTGGCTGAATGTATAAGACATTTTACAGGGTGGACATTTTGACTATAACTACAATACCAGGACTGTCAACTCACAGAAATAAGTAGTCTGAGGAAGCAGAAGCACGCATACGCCATTTCAGAAACTGCTGCAATATCTGTCCTCATCACAACCAAGCCCACTAACGTATTTTAAAGGAAATTCAGCAACTCAAACAATAGTTTTTAAAATAACCCATCCTGACACAACCCCACCCAGAGATACACAATTTTGGTTCTTACATGCAAAGGAATGAGAGTTGAAAACAATTATCTTTGTTTTCTGCAATTAAGCTATTATGTTTCTACAAGAGCAGAACATTTTATATGTACATTTAAGAACACCCTGAAATTCATAACATATAATAATCTCGAATTTGAGCGAAGACACTTCGGGCAGCAGCATCTGCAGGTGTTGTGTGGCGTGACGGTGTGCATAATGTTAAGTGCACACATAAGTGTTCAGGACCAAGGCTGCAAGGATGCTTTGCACTGCAACCAGCACAGCACAATGCCAATGCCGCTGGAAACACTTCGAGTTGCGATGGATCTGATTCTGAGTTAATTTTTGATCACTGTGAGTTTTGTTTTCCTGTCTCCTACCCCATATTCAGTAGTGTGACTGCCCATTTATGGGCATGTCTCGGTTTAAGAAGCGGTGCTCTAGGAAGTGCGTCTCCCATCCAGAACTTAGCTGACCATTCTAGGCAGTGTGGGCATCCCAGCAATGCTGCTGCTTGAGAGATGTGAAGCAGGCCAGGCTCTGTCCCTGCTAACCAGTAAGTCTTTATCAAGGGGACACTACTGTGTGACAGGCTCAGGGTTGGACTTTCATTAATGAATACAACCAGATCCCACTTCCTGGTAGCAACAGGCTATAGACAGCTTTAGTGGTGGTGAGACAGAAGGCCTAACGTTCTCTTCTGTCTGTAACGCAGCCCTGGATGCTTGACCTCTACCTTCTTTAAAAACTTGAAATCTTAAGGCCACAATCAAGGGCTGAGAGCTCGCCCTTTCTTTCTGTTTTTCTGTTAAAAAGCACACAAATACTAGAGATAAAATTAATTCTGTGAAATTACTCATTAACTTTTGCAAGAAAGATCAACTTGCTGGAATTTTTTATAATTGCCAAATGTGCCTCGGGTTCTTTAAACACCATCCTTAAGCTCTGTGTGGAGAATGAGAGCAAAGAAAAGGTATCGAGACATCAAGGGGAAACATGGGCAGTCACAGACTTCTGTGTTTTCTTTTTTTTTTAAGAATGAAAATTTAAACTGCAATCCGCATTAACTGGGTCACATATTATTCTTCTGCTGAGAGAGGCCCGAGGGAGGAGCTGACCTCCAGCTTCCACCCAGGTTTCATTATCTACGATCTGTCTTTGCAACTCCAACTAGGTATCAGGTGAATTAGGGGAGAACCAATTTCCACATCCCGTGGATGTGATGGAACTGATTATCCCCAGGCAGAGCAAAGGAAGACTGGGGGTAAGCAGCTCTGCATCACACGTGCACCTGTCCTGCCCTGATACCTGTTTATTTCTACCAGTTACTGACAATGTTTTTGTTCCATACAAAGAAGCTCCCCACCTCCATCATTGACTTCAAAAGTAGAAACAGGAAGCATCCGTTTCTAGGGAAACCTGAGGTTGGAAGCGCTTCATTTTTTTGGATCACAGAGCGCATTCCTACACAAATGGTGGTCTATTGTATGGTGACAGCCCTTCCTCCTCATTTACCTCATCCCATTTACAAAAATTAATGCAACAATGGGAGATGATTGTTGATGCTCATTATTAAATCATTTATTCATCCCACACAATGATTCAGAATTATTCATTAAACTTACTGGAAGGAAGCAGGGTTTTATCTCCACAGTGGCTTGGGGAGGGATGTATTCTTTAAAAGGATATTTTATAACAACACAATTATCGCAATTAAAAGCTACCCTGATCATCTGATGAGCTTCTGACATATTTTTTGAGCACTGGCATTTTAGCACAAGGAGAAAAACGAGACTGAAATAGTATTAGGAAGAAATATTGCTGTGGGGACAAAAACTAGAGGCAACATTAGATACCACCTGCCACCATCACCCCAGCTTTATCGAGGTCTTTAAGTTAATAAATGTTACAAAATATCACTGACTGTCTGGCTTCCTGAAATGGGTTCAAGTTCTATCGCTGAGGCTTCAGCCACTGTCCACATTCTGCGTGGTCAGTGGCAGCCCCTGCCCAGCCCCCGACACACATACATACAGGCCCTGCCATCCAAGCCTCCCAACCTAGCAGCCGCAGCAGTTCTGTCCACACCTGACCTGCAACTTCAGATGTTGCCTGTTTGTTTTGTGTCTGACAGGCTGGCTTAGCATGCCATGGAAGCCCACAGTCGGAGGGGCTTCGATCTCTCTAGTTTTCCTTGATGAAGTAGATTTAGGTGAGGATCCTAAGGCTAGGGGCAAAGAGGGGCTGGGGGAGAAACAGATTGCTGAGTGACCTAGATGGCAGCAGACAAATGAGGGAGGAAAGGCCACACACCCTATGATGTGGAAGGCATAGGACAGACAATGTGAGTTGGAGTCTTCTCCGTATGTACTTGTCCCAGAGTGTGTCCTGGACACCACTGAGCTTTGTCAGCTGGCCATCGAGGACTGGATATAAGTTACAGACTTTCCTTCCTGCATGTCCTCCGTCCACATCACAGAGGTCTTCCTGTGAGCTGAGCCCTGAGTCAGACCTAAAGGCAAGGTAGATGGACCTTCAAGGAGCTGACAGTCTAGTGAGAGACTCAGCATGTCAATATTTGCAAATCCAACTGACAAGTGCTGGATCAAGACAATGCTGACCAGGAACTGGAGGGGAAAAGAGCTTTATGACAAAAAGGTAAAAACTGAGTCGGTCTCACAGTCAGAGCAAAAGGAAAGGACTTCTGGTAAGGGCAGGCTGAACGACTGGACGTGTGCTGGGCCGGAGAGTGTATGGAGGGCCCGGCTGGAGCTGATTCAATATGAAGGAAGCAGAAAAGGCCCCAAATGAACACAGTCCTGCCAGGCACGGAGGCCCCAGTGGACGCAGAGCCCACAGGATGCCAAGGTCAAATACCATCAAGAATGGAAAACACTACCAAGGTGAGCTCCCGTTCTGCTTCACGCTTACAAACCAACTTTTGAATGGTAATCTGGCTTCCCATTTAGTTCTGCCTAGGAGCAGGGCTGTATGGACAGGGTTTGTCCTACTCAAAGGTACCAATCTGCTAGATATCAACCTTCACAGAATGGGGCCATGGGGTTCACCTCAGAAGCACACACAGTCCTTGGTGGATGTGCTGACAGGAAACCCCATCCCAGAACCTGCTACAGCTGTTGTGTCCCGCAGGCTCTGGGAGGGTTCACCACACTTCCTACCGTTAACACTGCGGGTCCTCTCAGCACCTGGACATTCTCAGAGATGGCGTGTGCCAGACCCTCGTGCCACTCGAGAATACTGACAGAATGAAGAATGAGTGGCAGTTGGTGACTGAGTTTGCATCACTTCCATACATCCGCATGTGGTGGTGGAACTGGATGTTCTCTGATGTAAAACAGTCTCCATGGCGAAGCAGATGCCATCCTGACATTAACTCTGCTTCCTTGGCATAAGAAATGCTTTCCACACTAACTCAAGCACGGCCTAAGATATCAAAGGCCTTCAATAGGAGTTTCCCAACCTCATCTCCACAGAACAGTTGGAGAATGTCTCTGATGACAGAAGCTTTTGGTAAAATGTCCCAGAAGTACAGAAGGGTCTATTGGGTTTCACAGAGGACCAGGTAAGAGAAGACCAGAGGTGGTTTTTGTTAAACAAATTTTGGTTCTTGAGTGAGACCACTTCCAACTTCAACCCTTGCTCCTTCCTGCAGCAACTAATGAAGAAATTTATTTCTTACAAGTGTGTGATACAAATAAGCTGTGGATCAGCCTAAGAGGGGCAATCAGGGACAGGACACACTGCAACTGTCATGGTTGGAGACCACTAATCCCTGAGGTGAGCCACCTAGGACACTCCATTTCTCGAGAGAGGGCCCCAGAAGGGGAACTAAGGAGAAGAGAGGTGGCATGGGCTAGTACCAGGGAGTGGCCATCAGAAGCCAAGGCTGACCTTTACAACAGGGCATCTTCATTTTGCGACTGTACGCTTGTGATCACACGAAGGATCAGTTGCAAGTCTACATGACAGAGATCCTATGCATACTCTTCCTCGGCCTAACTCAGGAAGGAAGGAAGTGTAATGTACCCCAGAACAGATGAACACATGAAGGTTTCAGGACCAATCTACTAAAGCCTCACCTCAAAAGTTTCCTGTATGATACGTGAGGACTATGGTAGGGTGCTTGGGTCTTAAGGCTTTTCTGTCCTTGAACCAGTTCATGCTGGCCACAGAAAGGAAGGAAGTTGCCATTGGCTCTTCTCATCTCCCAAGGTACATGTAACCACATTCTGGGCCCTTCTGCTAAGACCCCTGACCTCCAAGACTCCCATCCTCAGCTGTGGCCATCTACTTCAGGGGCTAGGCAGGTCAGGGGCCATCCTAAATGCTTCCTAGGATCACCACTCTTAACCATTCTATGGTATCTGTAGACACCGAGGCAGGAAGGAATTGGCAGCTTGTCCACAGCTATGCTACTAGTGAGTGAGATCAGAACCGGTCCCGTCCAAGCCTTGTCCCCTCTTCACTTTGCCAGGTGGCAGAAGGAGGTTGACACACACCCCAGGTGTACCTGCTCTGGTGAGCTTGTCGGCCAGTTCCTTCCGCACGGCCTTGGTGAGGTTGAAGTAGTCGTCATCCTCATCAATGCTCTGCAGGAACAGTGGGATGTGCTGGAAGACAATGGCATGCCGATACTGCTTCTTCTCTGTAATGCTCAGCTGTTGGTCCAGCCAGTGGTCCTGGGCCTGCTTCAGTGCGGGGCACCTGGAGGCATCGTACAAGAACTGCGAGTTGAGCACCAGGAACAGGACGCCCCCGACCCAGAAGCTGAAGTAGTCATCGCCCCATGTCTGGCAGAACTCCTCCACAGTCTCGGCTGTGGGGGTATTGCCCAAGTCATGGTTGCCGCTGACCAGCACCAGTGGGATGTCCTGGTCGACGGCCTTCAGTACTCGCTTCAGGTCCCTGGTCTGTTCTTTCCGCCATGGAGTTCCTACAAAGTAAAGGGTGATGTGAGAGGGCTGCAAGCCATTTCCCTATTTACTCACAAGAAACTGAGACAGAACAATTGAGAATACTGTCACACAAATGCCAAACAGAGGAAGCATATACTTGTTTATTCCTCAGAGTTTAACACTTCCTGCTCAGTCCTGCAACCTGATACGTTCGCTGCTGTCGCAGGGTGCACCTGGCCATCCCTGCGCTACGTCTGTGTGGACCTGGTTTTGAACAAGGGCCGTACACAGGTATCTGTTTGGCCTCACAGAATCCATCAGTACCTTTAGAGGAGAAAACCCCTGGATCTAGTGATCAATGTGCCAAGTGCCGGGCACAGGAAGAGGTGTTCCGTATCTCTTCAGCAGTTCAACGAGGCACACACAGGCTCAGCACATCCCCATCCCCCCCCCCCCCCGGCATACAGGACTCAGAATGGAAATGATTATTTGGATAGAGAGTTAGAAAAATGTGTGGGCAACTAGCACCCGCCTCTTTTTTCAGATTGCTGGCTTCTGCACTTCCTGTAATAATGTATTAAAGCTTTAATAAGTGGATTTCGAAATGACCAATTCAATTCCACATCTGTTCTTCACAGCCTTTCTGCGCACATTTATTCAGCAAATACTTATTGAGCATCGACTATATGTGAAGCATCAATTTAGTGATAGGAATAAGCACAAATCCCTTCCTCTAAACTTGGGATTTGGACCATGTGTTAGGTAAATTACCAACATGCACTCCACCTGCCTCCGACGTCCTGAGGAGAAAAAGAGCGCAGGACGGAGGTGTAACTCCAGGGCTAGAGACGGCACCAGGATGACAGAAGGAGCAGCCAGCTTCCCTGGTCATGATGGGACCCACAGCAAAGGGACTAAAGCTGACACTTCACATAGCTGGAGGGGCAGGTCTGAGTACCCGGCAGATGACAGGTAGCCCTGAGGTGCTGCTGCTGTGTCCATTATCCTAAATTGGGATTATACACAAATCGAAATATCTGCATGTCACCAAAACTGCACACTTACATGTCAATTAGAAATAAACCTTTGAGAATGCCAAGAAAAGTCCTCATGAAGCAACTGAGCTAAGAAAGGCAGAGATGTGGAGACAAAGGAATTCAGATGTAAGGCAGCCAGCATGATGTGGGAGCCGGGACTAGACACAGAGCTGCAGAGATTACTGTTGAAGGGGCTTCCCTCCTCGCTGCTCAGGAGGTCCCAGGTGACCTCCTCATACTTGATGCTGTGGTTCAAATGGCCAAGGTGGCTACTCTTTTCTCCTGGCCTGATGTTTTCCAGATCTGAGGGGCTCGTGTAGGCGGCCACAGTGATGATCTATCTGTCTGTCTCTCTTCCTGTTCCTGCTTTCATACCATTCACTGTTAGCTGCACTGTTACTGTGTAAGGTCAGAACCTCAGTGTGCCGCTGAGATGCGTTCTTCATGTGTGACCCTAACGAAATACAGAAAAGAAACAAATCCAACTCTCCTGAGAAGATGCTGTCTTAGTCAGTGTTCAATTGCTGTGAAGTGGCACCATGACCACAGCAACTCTTATAGAGGAAAGCATTTAATTGGGGTTGGCTTACAGTTTAGAGGTTTAGTTTATTATCATCATGGCAGGCAGGTAGGCAGAAACACATGGTGCTGGAGAGTGGCTAAGAGTTCTACATCTAGATTTGCAGGCAACAGGCAGAGAGGGAGAGGGCGAGGGAGAAGAAGAGGGAGAGGGAGGGGATGAGGGGGGAGAGGGAAGGGAAGAGGGAGGGGGAGAGGGAGAAGGAGAGGGAGAGAGAGAGGGAGGAGAGGGAGAGGGAGAGAGGGGGGAATGAGAGAAGGAGAGAGAGGGAGAGAGGGAGGGGGAAAGGGAGAAGGAGAGAGAGGGAGAGGGAGAGAGAGGGAGAGGGAGGGGGAGAGGGAGGGGGAAAGGGGGAAGGAGAGAGAGGGAGAGGGAGAGAGAGGGGGAGAGGGGGAGGGAGGGAGAGGGAGGAGAGGAAGAGGGAGAGGGAGGGAGGGAGAGGGAGAGCGAGGAGAGGGAGAGGGAGAGGAAGAGGGAGGAGAGTGAGAGGGGGGAAAGGGAAAGGGAGAGGGGGAGAGAGAGAGGGAGAGGGAGGGGGAGGGGGAGGGGGAGGGAGAGAGGGAAAGGGGTAGGGGTAGGGGTAGGGGTAGAGGTAGAGGTAGAGGTAGACTGGGCATGGCTTGAGCTTTTGAGACTCCCAAAGCCCACCCCCAGAGACACACTTCCTCTAACATGGCCATACCTTGTAATAGTTTAGCCTATGAGGGCCATTCTTTTTTTTTTTTTTCTGAGACAGGGTTTCTCTGTGTAGTCCTGGCTGTCCTGGAACTCATTCTGTAGACCAGGCTGGCCTTGAACTCAGAGATCCGCCTGCCTCTGCCTCTGCCTCCCAAGTGCTGGGATTAAAGGCATGCACCACCACTGCCCAGCTCTATGAGGGTCATTCTTATTGAAACTACCACAGATGCTCAACACACATTGGATTAAAAACAAGGCACAAAGAGTAGACTCTCACACAACAATGTTACAGGCTTCCAGATGCATCCATGTATTGTGGATAAAATGTCTCTAAAGATTCAAGGAGTCTGAGTCTGAGATTCAAGGGGTTGGAAACTTTATGCATCATGTCTCCTTTCCTCCCCTCGTCTTCCAGAAAACACAGGAGAAGGTGAGGGAGAGGAGGAGCAGGATGTGGGACTAAAAGGGAGGAAGGAAGAAAATAGGGATCACAGAAGTATGGAATGGGGGAGAGCAAGAGAGGAGAAAGCTGAGAAGAGGGAGGAGAGAAAGAGAAACAGAATGGGATGGCAGGGAAAGGGGAGAGGGAGGGGGGAGAAATGACAGAAGGGGGAGAGAAAGACAGATGGAGAGATGGAGAAGGAGGTATACACAGAGCCAGAAAGAAAGGAAGACAGAGCCAGAGAGAGAGAGAGAGAGAGACAGAGAGACAGAGAGAGACAGAGAGACAGACAGAGAGAGAGAGACAGAGACACAGACAGACAGACAGAGACATAGAGAAGAGACAGACAGAGAGAAACAAAGAGAAAGATCTTTTTGCCTGAAGACCCCAGGGCTTATTATAGAAGCTTCAGAGAAGGCCACTAAGGCAGCTGCATCCCAGCCACTTTGTCTTTATCAGAACTTGCCTGGGGGAGGTTGGAGGACCCACACAGCAGAGCTGAGGTCTCAGCCTAAGAAACGTCAGGTACAGTCTAGCACAGGGACAAGGAGAAGGCTCTGGTAATGGTGCTGGGACTACATTTAAGTCGGCCTCTGCTTCATGAACTGCCTGGATTAACTAGTCCTGGATCCAGTTTTGCAATTACCATGGACTGATGTGGGTTCTTCAGCTGAACTCAGACAATGAGGCTCTGTTAATTCTTTATGTGGCTAACCTGCTAGCTCATACCTTAAACATGTCACACTACTACACAGGCAGACCACTATTCCCCTTATGAAGACTTCTGGAGCCCTGCCAGTCCTGGCTGTCCCTCCTCCTGTCACCTGAGGGAGAGTGCTGTGAAGCTCAGGAATGGCCACCCTAGAGTCCCTACAAGTCAGGCACTTTTCCAAGACTGGCCTACAAGAGATGAGGCAAGTCAGCCAGAGGGACATTGGGGTCTGTCCTGGTCATGAACAAAGGTCCTAGGTCTTAGGTGAGGGGCTCAGTAAACCTGATCCATGGACTTGAACTTTATGTCACTGTGATGTTCAGAACATATCCATTTGTCTTTAAATGTATTTGTATTTTTTTCCTGGAAAACATTAAAGTACTTTTATTTTTTTATTGAAAATAATTTTTTCTTATAATATATTCTGGTCAGTTTTCACTCCCTCATCTTCTCCAGGATACGGCTCACCTCCCCACCCATAAAGTTCATGCCTTCTTTCTCTATTTAAAAAACAAACAAACCAGAATAAAAAAGGCATAAGAAACAGGAAACATGCCCCCTGACCACAAATATAAAATCAGAAACCATAACACAACAAGCAAAAGATTAAAACAAAACAAAACAAAAAGTAACATGAGGCAAAATGTCTACAAAAATACCACCCTTGACTATCAACTTGACTCAATCTGGAGTTAACTAAAATCCCCACGTGGAGGGCACACCAGTAAGGGATTTTTTGCTTAATCTGAAGTAGGAAGATCCACTTCTAACCTGGATCTTGAAGTGGGAAGACACACCTTTAATCTTGGCCACACCTATAGCTGGAGGTCTGTATAAGAACATGGAAGAGGGAAGCTCTCACTCTGCCTGCTTGCCCTCACCTGGCTAGCAAGTCCATCCCTTCACTGACATCTGAGCCTACTTCTTCAGGATTCCAAGTCTACTGAAGGCCAGTCGAGACACCCAGCCTCATGGACTGAGCAACTAACTATTAGATTGCTGGATTTTCCATTCACAGCTAGCCATTGTTGGACTAGCTAGATTGCAGCGTGTAAGTCATTTTAATGAATCCCATCTATGTACATACATAGATATACATGCACACACATACATAAACACACACATATATGTATATGTGTATATATGTGTATATATGTATGTATGTATATTGAGATAGATTCATTCTATAAGTTGTTACTCTAGAGAACCCTGACTAATACTACCACTTTGTTTCATGTTGGCCATCTACTGCTGGGTATGGACCCACCTTTACATGTGGGTTACAGCCCAAGGAGACTCCATTGGAGAGGACTAATTTTTCTTCTGTAAGTGGCTATCAGTAGGAGATAACTTCTTGGTTAGGGATGGGAGCTCCTGTCCACTTCTCCCTCTCATTGCTAGGCCCACACCTGGCTTGGACCCATGCAAGCCCTGTGCTGTGGTCCATCTTTGTGAGTTCATACATGCATCGGTCCTGTCGTGTTTGGAAGACATGGTTTCCTTAGTGTCACCCATCCGCTCTGGCTCTTACTGTCTTTCTGTGTCTTCTTCCCTGGGCCCTGAGAGGAGGGGATTGGTGAAGATATCCTATTTAGGACTGAGTGTTCTAAAGTCTCTCACTCTCTGCACACTGTCCAGTTGTGGGTCTCTGTAATAGTAACTATTATATATTCTATGGCAGGAGGACGCTTCTCTGAGGATGGCAGAGTGAGACACTGGTTTATGAGCACAGCAGAAGGTCACTAGCAGTCATTTATTACTATGTTCCTTTAGCAGAACAGTAGTATTTGGTTTTCTCCTAGGCTCATGGCCTACCTAGTCCAAGTTTCTTAGCTAACTGAATAGTGTCAGACACAAGCCCAATCTCTTGAAGTGAGCCTTAAATCCTAAAATGTTGGTGCCACTACTGCACTAGCATTTCCCACAGGCAGGTCACCATTGTAGATAGAAGGGTTTACAGCTGGGCTGGGTTTACTTTCTCCTCTGTTAGTGTGCAAAGCACCTTCTAGTACCATGAACACTAGTTAGTAGGGAAGAAGGCTCTAATTAGGCGCTGGCCTGACTTCTCTATGTTTGATGAAATGTGTAACTGTCTGCAGCAATAGGCTTTATCAGATTGTAGACAGCAATCAATTGCCTTGGCATGGCTATGGTTTGAATAAAAATGGCCCCCACAGGCTCATAGATTTGAATGCTTGGTCACTAGGGAGTGGCACTAATAGGGGGT
This sequence comes from Tokudaia tokunoshimensis, assembly GCA_036184795.1. NCBI lineage: Eukaryota > Metazoa > Chordata > Mammalia > Rodentia > Muridae > Tokudaia > Tokudaia tokunoshimensis. The sequence continues at coordinate 102,460,587 of BTHU01000010.1, forward strand.
GTGTCCTTATTGGAGTAGGTGTGTCATAGTGGGTGAATTTTGAGGTTTCAGAAGCTCATTTTTTTAAGCAGATGAATAAGCCTCCATTGTGTATGTATGCCGCATTGTTATTACCCGTTTATCAGTGGATGGACAACTAGGTTGTTTCCAGTTTATGGCTATTATAAATAGAGCAGCAAGGAACATGGTTGAGCAAGTTTCTCCATAGAAGGACGTAGAATACTATGGGTACATGCTCAAGAGTGGTACAGCTGGATTGGAGGACATATTAGCATCTTCCTGAGGAACCACCATGCTGATTTCCATAGTGGATATATAAATCTGTACTCCCAGCAGCAATGGATAGTATTCCCCTTGCTCCATTCCTTACTGGCCTGAGCCATTGATTGTGTTAGTGATCAAGTCATTCTGACAGGTGTAAGATGAAATCTCAAGTAGTTTTAATTTGTATGATGATTAAGGATGCTGGACAATTCTTTAGGTCTCAGCCATTTGATTTTCCTCTTTTGAGAATTCTCTAGTTAGTTAGTTCTGTACTCATTTAAAGAAAATTGAATTGTCTTCTTGATGTCCATATATGTGTGTGTGTGTGTGTATATATATATACATATATATATATACACATATATATATGCGTGTTGATTATCTATCTATCTATCTATTTATCTATCTATCTATCTATCCTAGATATCAACCTTCTATTGGATACATAACTGTTAAAAGATCTTTTCCCATTCTGTAGCCTGCCACTTTGCTGTCATGACAGTGTCCTTTGTCAGAGAGCAGCTTTTCAGTTCATGAAGTTCCATTTGTTGTTGCTCTGAGAGCCTGTTCTATCAGTGTCCTGGTCAGAAGATCTTCTCCTGTGTCAATGAGTGTAAGACTCTGTATCAGGACTTTCTTTGAGACCACCAGCTCCCAAATAATGACACAGAAACTCATATTTATTGATGAATGCTTAGGCTTTATAGCTTAGGTTTGTTCCCAACTAGCTCATAACTTATTAACCAGTTTATTCTAATAATTGAAGTTCTGCCACATGGCTCGTTACCTCTCCTCTAGTCCCAGCCTGTTTCTTCCTCTATCTTTCTGGCACTTGACTCTTTCCTATAGTCCCTATCTCTGCTGGAAGTCCCAATGATTCTCCTCTCCATTGCTCTAGGCCATCAGGTTTTTATTAAACCAGACAGGAGGTGAGAGAAGGAGTGTTTACAAAATATGATGTAGTCATATGAATATAATGCTAAAGTCGGGTCAGCACTCAACTCTCTGCCTGAACAGAAACCAGCAACAATACACCTTTGCACACTGCACAATATTACTGGAGGCTGGCAGTGATGAAGAGCAGAAGCTGCACCTCAGCTTGAGAGAGAGGTTTTTTTCATGGTGAAATGAGCTGTCCTCTTCCTCCTGCAGGGAAATAGCTCCCAGGGCCAGTGGAGTCTTCAGCACCCTCACAAGCATGCAGGCAACTTGACCCAGCACCTGCAAGTGATGATCAACTTCCTGCGCTGTGAAGGCAGAATTAAGCTGGCCATGCACTTAGAGAGCATCTGGACTGTGTCTGCTACAAGGTTGAGGTGCACACCAGTGGGCGCCAGGACACCGAGGAGAACATCTTGCTATGAGTTGACTTTTCCAGGAAGGAGAGCAAAAGTTGCACCATCAGAATGGTTCCTTTATGTTGGAGCGACACCGATGTCGACCTTGATGGGGATGGCGGGTTCAGTGTAAGCTCTGCAGGCTGGATGCACATATTCAAGCCCATATCTGTTCAGGCCATGTGGTCTGCCCTGTTCCCCCGAGTGGTGGGAGGGGTTCTCATCCGGTCATCAGCCCCAGTAGAGCTGCAGCAACAAGTAGAATGCCATGCAGGACCTGGAGTCTGCAAGGCCTGACTCCCAGTGCTCTTTGTGGACGAGCCAACTGAGTGAGAAAGAGCTGAGCGTCTCATTAAAGTCAACTCCGAAGCATTATAATGAGCCAGGACGTTGAAAATGTGGCCTCTAAGGAAATCTGCAATGAGCTGGAGAAGCAAATGAACTGCAACCTGAAAGAGTTCAAGGAATTCACCGACAAGATGCTGCACATCTGGGACCAGATGGACAAGCCCTCCCTTGTGTAAGACCATCTTTATCACGGTTCCCAGTGGAATACATCCAATCTGGAAGAGCTGCAGGGCTCAGGGTACTACATACTTGGTTTTTAGACTCTCCCTGGAGTCTTGGGTGACTGTGGGGTCTGGGAGCAGCTTAGTCACACGGGGAATGGAGGACAGCCTGGCCCCTGGTGGACTCTGAGTTCCTTCCCACGGACCCACTCCCCAGCAGAATTGCTGAGAACTCCAGAATGGATGCTCATCTCTGTTGGCCTTTCAGCAAGTCAGCAACCCTGAGAACTGGACCACTCCTTGTAATGCTTTGGTACCTGGTAGGAACTTTGTGACTGAACAATTGTTGCTGAGAAGGAACTTGCCTGTCTGAGAAATGCTCAGCAGTAGGAGTGAACCTTTAAACCAAGCCTTTCAAGGAAAAAGTCACAAAAATCACCGTTCTGTGGTCCAATGAGCCTTCTTGAACCTACTGCAGTTGAAAACAGAGACTAAACAGAGCTTAAAGTATATCCTTAGAACCTCTGGTCAAAGGTATTCCTCTGGCAGAGTGTCCATACGGTGTAAGGTCAGACTTCAGACTTCTGTCTTACTAGGAATAAACAGGGAGCTCTCTTGAGACTTCAGCTATTATTCATAGGAAACCTATTTGAGATGTTTTACAATCACCAAAATTGTTTTTGGTTTCCAAATATGAATGTACTGGTTAAGGGTCAGGCTGTGGGGTCTGGGTTAGCAGATGGTCTCAAGTAGGATAACTGCCATAGACCAGACATCTGCTTCTAAACGAAAGAAACTCAGGCAAAAATTACTGCTAAGCAAAAATAAAACTTTCATTGAGAGAGAGAGAGAGAGAGAGAGAGAGAGAGAGAGAGAGAGAGAGAGGAGGAGGAGGAGGAGGAGGAAGAAGAAGAAGAAGAAGAAGAAGAAAAGAAGAAGAAGAAGAAGAAGGCATTTACCTATCTTTCTATCTCTCTTTTTTTAAGGTTGGTAAAGCAATTTTTTATTGAAACTTTTTCCATATATTTCATTTTTCCCACTCCCTCAACCCCTCCCAGATCCTTGTTTATTTTTTTTGAAAAATACAATAGAAACATTTTATGATAGAATTGAAGATTTACATGGAAAATATTTCTGACAAAATTGTAGAAAATGTAGAAAAACATATTAAAATTGAAGATTATCACAGAAAATTTTATATAGATATACTAATGGTAGACATAAAAGTATTCCTAAGTTGATTGAAAGTGGAATTATAAACATTTTCTGATAAACTTGAAGATTTACATGGAAAATATTTCTGATAAATATATAGAAATATTTATAGAATTTATAGAATATTTCTGAAGAAATATATAGAAAAACATGTTAAGATTAAAGATTATCATGGAAATTATACAGATAAAATGATAGGCATAAAAATAATTCTAAATTGAATGTGGAATTATAAACATTTTCAGGTAAAATTGAAGATTTACATGGAAAATATTTCTGATAAAATTCAAGAAATATATAGACAAACATTAAAATTGACTATTTCATGGAAAATTATACAGATAAAATGGTAGATATAAAAAACCTTTCTAAATTAATTGAAGATGGAATTAAAAACATTTTGTGATAAAATCAGAGATTTACATTGATTTTATCAGAGATAACATTTCTGATAAAATAGAAGAAATATATAGAAAAACATATTAAAATTGAAGATCATCATGAAAAACAGTGTAGATAAAATGGTAGACATAAAAAAATTGCTAAATTAATTGAAAGCGGAATTACAAACATTTTCTGATAAAATTGAAGATTTACGTGAAAAATATTTGTTAGTCTATGTTTTTTTATTTGGGAATTGAGTCCATTGATGTTAAGAGATATTAAGGAATAGTGATCGTTGCTTCCTATTATTTTTGATGTTATTTTTATGTTTGTGTGGGTATCTTCTTTTGGGTTTGTTGGAAGAAGATTATTTTCTTGCCTTTTCTAGGGTATAGTTTCCCCTCTTGTGTTGGTGTTTTCCATCTATTATCCTTTGTAGGGCTGGATTTGTGGACAGATATTGTGTAAATTTGGTTTTATCATGAATATCTTGTTCTCTCCATCTATGGTGATTGAGAGTTTTGCTGGGTATAGTAGCCTGGGCTGGCATTTGTGTTCTCTTAGGGTCTGTATGAGATCTGCCCAGGATCTTCTAGCTTTCATGGTCTCTGGTGGGAAGTCTGGTGTAATTCTGATAGGTCTGCCTTTATAAGTTACTTGTCCTTTTTCCCTTACTGCTTTTAATAGTCTTTCTTTGTTTAGTGCATTTGGAGTTTTGATTATTATGCGCTGGGAAGACTTTCTGGTCTGGTCCAGTCTGTTTGGAGTTCTGAAGGCTTCTTGTATGTTCATGAGCATTTCTTTCTTTAGGTTAGGGAAGTTTTCTTTTATAATTTTGTTGAAGCTATTTACTGGCCCTTTAAGTTGTAAATCTTTGCTCTCTTCTATACCTATAATCCTTAGGTTTGGTCTTCTCATTGTGTCCTGGAGTTCCTGGATGTTTTGGGTTATAAGCTTTATGCATTTTGCATTTTCTTTGACTGTTACATGAATGTTTTTTTATGGTATCTTCAGCACCTGAGAATCTTTCTTCTATCTCTTGTATTCTGTTGTTGATACTTGCATCTATGACTCCTGAATTCTTTCCAAGGTTTTCTATCTCCAGAGATGTCTCACTTTGTGATTTCTTTATTGTTTCTACTTCCACTTTTAGATCCTGGATGGTTTTGTTCAGTTCCTTCACTTGATTGTTTGTGTTTTCATGTAATTCTTTCAGGGATTTTTTTGTGTTTCCTCTTTAAGGGCCTCTACCTGTTCACCCATGCTCTCCTATATTTCTTTAAGGGATTTTTGTGTTTCCTCCTTAAGGGTTTTACCTGTTGACCGATGTTCTCCTGTATTTCTTTAAGAGAGTTATCTAAGTCTTCCTTGAAGCTCTCTATCAGCATCAATTTTAAATCCAACTCTTGATTTTCCGGTGTGTTGGGGTATCTGAGACTTGCTGTGGAAGGAGAACTGGGTTTTGATGTTGTCAATTGGCCTTAGTTTCTATTGGTAGGGTTCTTGTGCTTGCCTTTCGCCATCTGGTTGCTAGTTGGTCTTTCTGTCTCTGGCTGGAGCTTGTTCCTCCTGTGGGACTGTAAGCCTGTGTCCTTACCTTACTACTGGAAGACCAACTCTCTTCTGTCAGGGTCTGTGCACCACCTGGCTCCCTGGTGCGAATGGCAGCCTGAAGACCTCTGTCCCAGCTGCTCCACTGGGCTTAGGCCCTGTGTGTTCCTAGCTGTTCCCTTCCAGAGAGGAGGTGGAGATCTCACCAGCACGCTCAGATGTGACAGCGCTGCTGGGAGATCACTCTCTCCTGGCAGGCCGTGCACAGAAGGCTCTGGAGCTGCCCAACTCTCTGGTCCAAATGGCAGCGGGAAGATTTCCATCCTAGCTGCTTCAGTGATCTTATCCCCTCCCAGACCCTTAGCCACCTCACTAACTGTCCAACTTTTTTCTCTGAAACAAACAAAAACAAGAAACACACACAAAGCTCCACTCACAAAAACACAAAAATGGGAATCAAAATAAACAATGGACCAATAAGGAAGAAAACAAAGCAAAATGAGACAAAGGTCTACAGAAATATCACGTTGTCCATTTCATGTTGGCCCATTCCTCCTGGGCACGTGGCTTCCCTGGAGTATTGCAGATATACCTGGTGAGACTCAACTAGAAAAACTTATTTTCTCCTGGCCAAAAGGTATCAGTTGCAGACCCCTTCTTGGGTAGGGATAGGAACCCATGTCTACTTCTGCCTCTCAGTAAGGCAACTCTGTCTGGCTTGAATCTGTGCAGCCCTGTGCATGGGGCCACAGTCTCTATGAGTTTATAATGTGTATCTGCATTGTATCTGGGAGACAGTCACCCATCCCCTTTTGTTCTTAAGATTTTTTTGCTTCATCTTCTGCATAGATCTCTGATCCTTGAGAGGGAGGGCTCTTGGTCAGGACATCTTATTTAGGACTGAGTCCTCTGCAGACTCTCAGTCTTTGCACTTTGTCTGGTTGAGGGTCTCTACGTCAGTTCCCACCTATTGCAAGAAAAACCTTCTAGTCAGAGGATGGGCAAGGCACCAATCTCAATTTTAGCCCAGTATGATCCCTGAGGGTCCTTGATAGAAAGTATTTCTGGGGACTGGTGGCTGATACAAAGGAATGGAGACAGGCTAAAAAAGAAGGCTGACAGGTTGTTGGGAAATGATACTTCTTTTTAAATATTGGCACAGAAAAAAAAAAAGGAAATGGACAAATTGGATGCCATGAAGATTCTAACTTTTTGGATACAAAAAACTATCAACAGAGGAGGAAAAAGTCAACCATGGAATGGGAGAAAATATTTGTAATGGGAGAAAATATTTTTAGATTATAATATCTGATAGGGGAAATATTAGAAATATATAAAACTAAAGTTAAAATATTTTTGAAAGAGAGCAAAAGACCTAAGGAGGTATTTCTCCATAAGAGATATAATTTCTAAGAAGTACATGGAAAGATACCTTAACTAGCCATTGGAGAAATGCAATGCAAATTCACATGAAATATCACCTCACACCCATGAGGATAACAGCATCAAAGTCAGAAGGCCAGTGATATTGGTGAGGCAGAGAAACTGGGGATCATGGACACTGTGTGTAGAAATATAAGATTGTACAGCTGACAAGGTGGCAAGAATGGCTCCTCACGATAAAAACAGATAATGACATGATTCAGTAATTAATTCTTTTTATAGTTATATACTCAAAAGAAACAAAATCAGGGTGTTAAGAGCTATTTGCACATTTGTATTCACAATAGCATAAATTGTTATGCTCAAAATAGTTAAAACATGTAACAAATATCCAATAACATATGCCTAAGTGTGTGTGTGTGTGTGTATAAAATAAAATATTTGGTCTTGAAAAGGAAGGACATTCTGGTATGCTATAACATGATTATACTTCTACAACATTATGCTGAATGAAGTGAGCTGGTCAGAAAAGGCAGATGTTGCATAACTGTACTAACACAAAGCACAGAGCAGTCAGACAGAGACAGAAACTACAAAAGTAACCACTGCAGTCCACAGGCATGGAGAGAAGAGAGTTGTTTACTAGGAAGAGAGCTTCAGTTTTCAAGGGAAAAGGATTTATGAGAAGGCTGGAGTTAAAGGTGCACAGCAGTGTGGGTGGGGCTGGCACCAATGTTGTATACACAACACCTTTGAGTGGGAGGTAGACAGTGGTGGATGCAGGAGCTTAGAGTTCAGGGATAGTGGGGGCTGGATACAGCCACGGTTAACAGCAGATTCCAGTGCCCTATACCACTGCCCTTTGTGCTAGCATTTCAGGAAGGAGCAGGCGAGGTCCCTGGACTCAGAGATCTTGAGCTGCACAAGATCCTCTGAGCTTTGGGTTTCTGGTTAGGTCCTATCACTCCATCTTGGGAATGTGGGGATGAAGGAGATCTCATAAGAAGGTATCCCAGATGCAGGCCATGCTCAGCTTCCTCCCCTGTCCATTGAGAAGGCAGATCTGATGTCACCTGAGCTCTCCTTATGCTCAGGGAGCTTGGCTGAGCCTTGGCACAATGTTGCTGCCCTGAGCCAGGCAGGGAAAGTATAGCACAGGGATAGCTAACACACCAGAAACAGGAACTTCTGGCCCAAGTCCTAAGAGGTAGGAATGGTGTCAGCACTGTTCCTTCTTTTGTGAAGGCTAGACACAGAACAGTCAGGTCAGGCACCAACTACACAGTGACAATCATAGCTTGACTTTAAAACTTTCCCCAAGGGATCACTAGGAAATATCAACTCAAACTTTGACTATGAGAAAGATGCCAGCCTGAAGCAGCACACAAGAGCACACACAAGAGCACACACAAGAGCACACACAACAGCACAGCCTGTTCACTGTGACGTTAGCTGAGACCTCACCTTCAAATGGTGGTGTGTCCTTAAGCAGTGACAGGAACAGAGAAAGTCCGAACTAAACCTAAAACAACACACACAAGCTCCGCTCTGACAGTTTTGGGAAACGTGACCTTGGGCAGGGCCAGGACAAACTGCAAATGGAAGGAGCTAATAGAAATGACACAATTCTGTTGAAAATAAATCATGGAGGGTATCAAGAGATAAAATATCTAGAAAACAACCCCGACAAAGCTGTTAGAGCTAATTATCCATGGGGTGGGAGAGAGGGACAGGAACACTGTGGTCTCTCTCTATAAGCACTATATCCCGGAAGTCTCATGAGCATAAATTACTTTTATAATAAGAAAAGTAATCAAGACACCTAAACACTAACAAATGTGCTGAAATTAGCTCTTGTTAGGTAAGCAAGTATAAATATAATTTTAACAGGAACAGACAAAGTAAATGCCAAGGCCAACAACACGCAGTTCTAGCTCTTTATTCTCAGGGAAACAGAAATGGGAGAGTCAAAAATGACAGAAAGGTGCTTCAGAAACATAAAACCACACAGCACAACACCATGAGTAACATCAATTAAAAAATGTGTAACAAGATTGTTCTCCGAACAAATTGTGTTCTTTCTCGACAACGGCATTTTCATAAAAAGCATTCTGTTGTACTCCAGATGACTTCCAAGGTCAAGACATAGGGGCTGATGATGTGGATCAGTGGTACAGTAGGGCTGCACTCAGCCCTGGGCTCCATCCAGCACCCAGGCATCTGAAGGGATGATGATGCCAAGGAAGGAGTGCTAGCCTCGCTTTCAAATATCTGGCTTAGTCCTTCTGTCCTGCAGGAGATCTCTGTTACTCTATTTTTACCATTATTCATTTCTAATAACCATGAATCCCCTAGGGAGCCTAAAAGCATACTTGGCCTCTGCTTACTCTCTATGGCGTGTTATAGCGGACTTCCCCTGTGAAGTATGCTTCCAAGTCTCAGCTGCTGTAGCCTTCATTGGTACAGCTGCTTTTTGACGGTATGGTGCTGTAAGGACGGACTGAGTTCTGCTTATCCATTTGCCATGTGATAGGAGTCCTGGCTGAGCTGTTTCTTCCTTTTAGTTATTAGAAAACAGTATTGCAGTAAATACCCTCACATATACTGCGTCATTTCTCTGGAGCACACACCTAGGAGGCTGAACTATGAGGTCACACTAACCACATGCTTCCTTGTTTAAGGAACCAACTGATGGCTTGACAAAATCCCCTCTTCCATCTCTCCTGATATATGAGGCTCCCAGGGACTGACTCAATACTCCCAGGAGCTGCTGTTATTCCTCAACTCCGGATTACAGTCATCCCAGATCTCCTCATGATGTGTTGACCCCCAACTATCAAATTATCTTTGATATTATTTCATAATTGCAATTTTGCAACAGTTATGAAGCATAATGGTAATGTTCTGATGTTCAATTTCCAATACCAAAGATCTCCCAGTGTTTCTGGAAAGCTAAGCTAGGCTATCTTCAGTCGTCAGGCTAGTGAAAATGGCAATTAAGTACTCACAAAGTACTAAGTTCTGAGACTGGGAAGGGAGGCTTGCTTGGGCGTGGGGACAGCGAGGGCTGCAAAGTGCTCCAGGTCCCAGCACTGCCTCGGGGCCACACGGCCTCCTGCCTGGTGTTCTGCACAGCTCATGTCTCACCACTCATGTGTCTCCCTACTCTTCAAATGCTCCTCCATCCTGAAGCAGCTGTGGGACTCTGAAACCACAAATCTAATCAGTAGCCAGGAGAGCAAAATAGGAATGGTGGGCCTACTGCACAGCAGGCAGGCACCCGGCCTGGGTCAGACCATGAGGGAAACCTCCTCTGCTTTGCCTGAGCCACTGTGACCTGAGTTTTGTTTTGTTTTGGTTTTCTGAGTCAGGGTTTCTCTGTGTATCCCTGGCTGTCCTGGAACTCCCTCTGTAGACCAGGCTGGCCTCGAACTCAGAAATCCACCTGCCTCTGCCTCCCAAGTGCTGGGATTAAAGGCGTGCGCCACCACTGCCTGGCCGTGACTTGAGTTTTGAACACCCTGACACAGCACAGTGACTATGCTCCTGGTTTGGAACTGTAGGGTTCGCTCCCATGCAGAGGCTGAAGGTGACTCAGACTTTAGAAAGTAAAACCCAACCAACAACTGCACCTGCACTGCTGCCTTCAGGACCCCAGTGCTGAACAGTGGGGCAGAGGGGCAGAGGGGCAGAGAGGCGAGAACGAGGGAGTTAGGCTGTCTTTGTCTCCCTGGCCAGGCATCTGCCAAAGCATTCCAGGGAGTAGTGGAGAGGGGCTGGCAAAGAGGTCACTTTATGTTGCTCAACCAGGAGGTAAAGCTGGGTCACGGCTGCTGCACTAAATAAACAGTGCAGGAAGGAACAGGAAGGAAGGAGCCCACCCACCTGAGTGTGTGGAAGTGTCACGCTGTTTGGAGAAACTCAGAAGAAAACAGAGTGATGGTCAAGTCTTGCCTGAATCTGAGTCCTAATGCCCTTGAAAAAGTATCACCCATGTCTACTCTAGATCTAACCTTGGGCTGCTCTACGTGTGAACACACATGGGGTTCACTGAAAACAATCGTATACTGACACTTCCCAGAGTTGGCACCCAGAGGTGCAAAAAGGCAATGGTCTCCCATTGCCTCCGCCAATACAGTATAGATCTATCCCCACCCCAGCATACCCTTGGGTTGACATATATGTAACTGGATTTATGTTAATTACACACATGCTAGATGGAAGGTATTCCATATATGTATGATGTTACAATGATAAAGTCCTATGTGGAAGACCCTGGCAATGAACCCTGGGCTTCCTGGGGAGTCTAAGCATCACATCTGTGGCTTACTGAGAACCAGGGGGCTTATTCCATTTCCAAGAGCACAGGTATCCATATTGCAGCCCGTTTTTTTCTTCTTCAGATAAAGGCTGATTTTCTGAGGGGAAGATCATCACTGTGCTTTACTTACAGGGTACCTAAGCCAGAGGTCCATGCATACACCACACAATGGTAGTGCTTATACCTAGTAAGCACAGAACATCACAATCATAACATGTGTCCTCCCTCTGAGGGTAGAAAGAGTAAAGAAGCTGCTAAAAATGACTGAAGACTATATAACTCTATCACAGAAAAGACAGAATGAGAAGCAGGCAGCCAGCTCTGTGACAGCCTGTGAACAGGACAGATTCCCACTAGGAAATGACCGTTTAAAGCTCTCGGGCTGGGACTGCAAAGCAGGACTGCTTGCCTGGAGTCACAGGGCCCAAGCCTGGTCACCAGACCCATGTAAGAAAGACTAGCATTCTGGCTTGTGCTTGTAATCCCAGCACTGGGGAGGTCGAGGCAGGGAGAGCCCTGGGACTCCCTGGCCACCCAGCCTATTGTCTTTTGGAGAGCTCCAGGACAACTTGAGAAGACTTGAGAAAAACATGCAGGGCTTATGAGAACAACACCTGTGTTTGTCCTCTGGGTTCTATATGCATGCACACACATGTACAACCATATATACAAGCACCCACACACATGTATATGTGAACACATGTACACATACATGTATGAAAGCCATCCATTTCTGAGACCTTCACAATATCCTCTCTTCCCTATGGAGGTTGTTTAAATAATACATTACAAACAGGTTTCACACAGGTTATGAATCCATTTACCATTTCACTAACAAGAACAAGCAAACTAATATTCTCTGTAGCAAACGGACAAGACAGGATGTCGCTTAATCAAAGAAAGTAAGACCTTGATAATCCCTGCTCCCTGGAGGCACAAGGATTCAGGAGACCTGATCATGATATACTCAGCTACTGCTGGAAATGATTTTAATTAAATAACAGGACAACCTCAGTAAACAGAGGAACATGATTCAGGAGGAGCCAGGGGTAGTTTTCCTACTCAATATAAGCTACAATGAAAGGAACAGAACCATTGGTAAAGCCTTCAGGTAGGCAGACTCCAAGCGGTTACTTGCAAACTCAATGCTCTTTCCAGCTGGGCCAAACGCAGGGCAGGCAGATGAGTGTCATGGTAGTTCTCAATGGTATCACCCTGCTGCCCTTTGCCTAGTCCTGTGCCACACACCTACTCTCTTTGTGACCCAGCTTTCAGGAGCTTCTTTACAAGTGGGATTTTAGACACCCAGGTATGTTGTACAGGAAGAATGATGCTCCAGTAGCACCTGGCTTTGCACAGTGACAGTGCTTAAGAAGATATGCACAGGCTGTGCATATGTACCCTGTGTTCAAGTGGCTTCACCCTATCTTGGAGATGGTTCTCCTCAAAAAGAACGACAGCCCAGCCATAGGCTGACAATGGCAACCCATCTCCTGGCTTGTTGCAATGGTGAGGTCACAGTGGCAGGGCATCCTAGTTACTGATTGGTCTGAATCCCCCTCATCTCTCCAGTTGAGTCCTGATCCCCCAGAACTTTAGGATTCAATGTATTTGAAGATAATCTATGGGGGTTGATCAGATTAAATGAATCTGTTGTGATGGGCCCCAATCTACCCAGACTTGCTTCTAGGGAGTTTAAGACATGGGGACACAAGCCAAGAAGAGAGGACTTGGAAGGAACTGAGTCTACCAAAGCTTAGAAATTAAATTTCTGCTGCTGAGAACAAGTAGTCTGTAGTCCTTGTTAGCAAAGTGTTACAGGTTATGAGCACACCTACCATATGGCAGGACAGCAGGGTGTGGACTCAACAGCGGAGTTTCTCTAGCCTAAACCTGGGAGAAACATCTGGAAAATCCAGGCAGCAGAGCAGCATGGGGCAGGTGACAGGCTTCATCTCCCCTTGATGGCTTCTGCCCATACCTCATCCACCACACTCAGCATTTTGGCAAAAGCCATTCCATTCACCTAGCCACCAAGAGCAGTCTATGAGCGTGTCTGGACCATTCGCTTCTTCCTCTGCTTCCCATGTCTAGCCACCAACAGACCCTAGACATTTTCCTCCTGAGCATCTCTCAGATCCATCAGGGCATTGCCTCCCAACAGCAGCACCTTGCATCCTGACCTGAGTCAGAGAGTACTTCCCCAAAGACCCGAAGACATTGTTAACCATCTCCTTGCCTGGGTCCTGCTAGAGTTTCTAAAGCAGACTGATAGCAAGAGGAAGAATGGGATTGATACAGCACCTCTGTTCACAGTGGAGGGAAGAGTAGACAGGATACAGTATTCTTGGTGCTAACATGTTTCAGCCTCTCTAACTCCAGACATCTACCCTCTTCCCATGAAGGTTTTCTCCAAGAGGCTCAGCAGCTGTTCTCTGTACCATTCCCACTGAATTTGACATCTTCCTCAGGTTCCAGAGAACCCTCAGGACCACACTCTGCCCTGATCCCAGACCAGTACTTGAAGTCAGTAATAACATCTATCTGGACCCTTCCTCCTATGAATGTCCTGTTAGAATCTGTGTGCTGTTTAAATTTCTCTAGACATAAAATAGAGAATTTGTGTCTGTCTTCAAATAATAGAGGAAAAACAAGTAATGATTTGTTGTAGTCAAGGCTAGATGCTTTAAGGATCCTGAGATCAACAGGATGGTCCCTCCCCATGACAACTCAGAGCACCGGGTACACGCCCAAGGTTTATGCCAGAGCTGGGGGTGGTGGATGTTTCCTCTCTACCGTAAGCATTGTCCATGTACCACCTATCAAATGGGTACATAGACTAAGGGACTGGCCCAGGCTTTCCATCATATGAAACTGACTTCTGGGCTTACCAAGCATGCAACACATGTCCACATAGTGGGATTTTAGATACTACCAAAGGTCCCTGGTTGATCATCCAGATAGGTGCTCCCATGATGAAGGTCCCTGGTTGATCATCCCGATAGGTGCTCCCATGGTGAAGGGCAGGAGCACAGCACTCAAGCTCTGTGTACCTTGCCAAAGCTGCACTGCATGCTTTCCTGGCAAAACAGTTGATACTTCTGTTACTGTTACCAGATTTTGTGTCACTTCTACTGGTCACAACCGCTCTGATCACTAGCCCAGAAACACAACCACTATGCATTCTCTGGGACAGCTATGGGAGACTGGCAAATGAGGTAGAGTAATATGTTGAGTAAAGATAATTATGTAGTTATTTATATCTAGAAACTGTCACCATAACCAAAGGAAAATATATAGAACTGCTAGATTTAATGTGCTCTTGTTATATTATGAGGCAGGGAGATGAGGTTAACGGTATTCTCGAGACACCCCTGCCTCTGCTAAACCATAGGAGACCTGATATAAGTCAGCTGTGATTTGGCTTTGGCCAAGTGAAATAAAAGATTCTTCTAGCTGATCAGAAACACAAGGCCAAATTCCATTCATAGACTCCCATCTGTAATTGCCACACTGCAGCCTGACTAGCCTGTTCCAGTGGAATTGCTGGAGCCCTGGAGAGAACCATGGCTTTGCTGGCTATTCTACAGCACAGGAGGGACAGGTAAGCCGAGTGCACATGGAACTGAAGCAGAGAACAAGCGAGAGCTTGTGGGGGAGGGTCTGAATGGTCCAGAGTCAGCTATCTCTAGGGCATCTTCAGTGAGAATGCCTGTATCTTGTCTGTCTGCTGGCAAAATCCCAAAGCTATGAACATTCAGGAATTCTGTTCTTTTGAAATATCTGAACAAATGATTTGAGTCTACACTTGCAATGTAAAGGCACTATGCATTCCCAGGTTCAAACAAAAGATCAAGAATGGTAATGGCATCAAATGACTTAAAATCTACACCAAAGGAACAAAGGTGAGGGAGCAACGCCTTCAGAATTCAGAGGGAACCCAGCCCGGTGGTGTGTGCAGTTCAGTTCCAGAGGTAAGAGGATCTCTGTGAGTTCAAGGTAAGCCTGTTTAACAGAGTGAGTTCCCAGATAGCCAGGGTTACACAGGGAAGCCCTATCTCAAAACAACAGCAACAACAATTCAAGGAGAACAAATGACTTCACCTATCACTCAATAAGATGAGGAAAAAAGACACAAAGGAAAACTATCAACTGTATGGGTGGCCTGAGCTACCAACTGAGACCATGGTGATGTCCTGGTCCTCACTGTGCCACCTGGGGCCATGGTCTGTGTTAATGTTCATGGTCTGAGTTACCATCAAAGGTCATGCAGATGTCTGTGGTCTGCGCTGCTTTCTGAAGCCTTCCATGTCCAGGTCTGTGCTGCCACCGAGGAACATGTTTAGGTCTGTGGACTTGCTGTAGCAGGGGGTCATGTTTGTGGTCTGTGCTATTGCCCGAAACTGAATGGAATCTGTGTTCCTGCTGACTGTGAAGAGCAAGAAGGCTACTTTTCCCATGGTATCAATGATTGCAGTCACAAAGTTTTGAGAGAGAGAGAGAGAGAGAGAGAGAGAGAGAGAGAGAGAAAATGTTTCTGTGACAACCCCTACCCATCATAATCCACCCCCAAAGTAACAGCCTAGACAGGAAAACAGCAAAGAGAATTCTTAAAAAGTGTGATAGAGATGCTGAAGTTAGCTCTCCACAACTGATGGCTTCTGGTAGAGGTGTGAGAAGGGAAAGACTCAGCTCTGTTTCAAGGGCTAGGCCACTAAGAATTTGACCATGCTCCAGAGTCTAAATAGATAACACAAAGCGAACCTTCTTTTCATTTCCTTTTTAAAAAGCATTTTTATCTTTTACTTATGTGAATGGGGCAGAAGGGGGGGAGGAGGAGGATATGGAAGGACTGAGAAGGGATTGTCATCAAGGTGCATGATGTCAAACTCCCAGAGAATCAATAAAAATGTTATGTGAAAAAAAAAAACAAAGAAAACTATCAACTGAATGCGAGGGTGGAAGGAAGATATAAACATAAACATAAATGTGAATGCCTTCCCAGAAGCACCAGAAGATGGACTCCATCTAAAAGAGAAGCAAATGGAATTCTAACATGAGACAAGGAACACCCTGGAATGGAGACAAAGATCCCAAGATGTTGGCTGCTGGCAAGCAGAGTGTACCCGGGCAGGGAATGAAGGGCTCTGAGAGAAACTGTCTCAAGAGGCTGACGTGGACAGAAAACCTGAGACTGGTAATGTCCTGACTGAAAACAGACAGAGTAATTTCTCCAGGAGTCTGAAGGTGGACTTGTTCATTAAAAAAAAAAAAAAAAAGCTACACTGATTTTAAAAATCTATCAACGAATAGAATATGCAGGAAAAATAACTGTAACATACACAATTTGACTATGAATCATGCACTTAAACTAATGTACATATGGGTGAGATGTTATCAGCACATACTGTTCAAGTAACACAAGTCAGGATTTAATGACTCTGGGGAGAGGGGATGGAGGAAGGACAGAGCTGGATCTTCATCATTTGGCACATTTTACAGGAACACTGAGCAGATGCAGACACAGCACTGTAAGCACGCCAGTAGATTGTGAGAACAAACTGGGAAGCTCACTGGGTGAGTGAAGAACTGGTGCACAGGTAGGGCTACTGCTTTTCAGAATCGCGACGATATCTAACTCACTAGTCTGCAGGCACACCACAAAGTCAGGAAAGTAAAGAGTAAAGATGTGACTCACGGCCCTGCTACTGTCATTACAAAACAGTACCTATGTCACCTACATAACTCATTAAGTAGTTGCATTGCTTGGAGGTGCAGGCCTCACAAGTGCCAAACATGTATTCCAAGAAAGACAGACAGACAGACAAGCCCCAAGGAGAGAGGGCAATTTTTATAATCATAAGACAACCTGTGGGTTTATATTTTTCAAAACCTACTTTAATAAGAGTTCTCAAACACTTTGACCCTCCTTCTAGCCCACAGTCCAGAGGTAGGGGAGAAAAGATGATTAAATAGGACAAGGGGATGTGGACCTGTTTAGAAGTAGTTCTTTGGGGCAACTCCAATCTCCATTGTCAGGGTACCAGTAGTCCAGTTCAGTAGTGTCAGGATATCAAACATGAATTAGCAGTGGCGGTATGATCCAGCAGAAACAGTCAGGCTTCCATCAACTCAGCAGGAGTCAGCAGGCCTAGCCAGGATGCCAGAAGTTCTCTGCCATGCCTCTCTCAACAAAGCTCACCGAAGCCAGACCAATGAAGCTTTGCGGAGCTAACTATGGAAGCGCACCATCACTGTCCACTGAGTCCTATTTATACTTTCTTCAAACATCACGTGCCCTCCCATGGGTCTTGCCTCAGCAAACACCACATGAGTCTATGTCACATGACACATCCAGAAACATCCACTTCAACAACCTTTTCTGTTCTCAAAGCCGTTTAAATACAGCCCAGCCACCCTAGAGTCTAAGGGTGCTCCTGACATTGTCTACCAGAGAAGATGAGGCCAAACACCAGGAACCAAGCACCAGGATATGCATCTGCAAAAAACCAACACTAAGAGGGAGCTGGAGTACACAGTGATGGCCAGGAAGGCATAGTGAGCTCCTGTCATAATGGGTGTGAGGCAGGTCCTCCAGGCTCATTGGTATTCATCATAGACATCTGAGGCCATGAACGTTCTAGAGAAACTCTGGCTTGAAGTCAGGAAAAGAGAATGAACCCTGCCAAGAGATGTTGGGAGGACTGTTTGAAAAGTCACCTGGAGAATGTTAAAGAAAACTCACTGCATCACAGTAGTGCCCAGAGATGGAGAAACCTTCTGAGAAACTCCTTTTATTGGCTTGAAAGTTTGTTCCACTTCAAGATAACCAAGAAACAATGATTAGTTTTGCTTTTTCATTGGGAAAATGGATGGGATGTCCAGCCATAATGCAATGTGCACTGAGATCTGGACATCCCTTCCTCACAGGTAAGTTACACCCAGTAGTATAACATCTCAATTAGTCCATCCACTTCACAGGAAAGCTCAGAAGACTGAGTAAGCTCATCTTTGTAAAGCATCAAGGACAACGCCTCACCCACTGCAAGCCTTGTGTGAGTTACTATTACACATATACACATGAACGCACACACATGCACACATATGTACACATATGCACAGACACATACAAACACACACATACGCACATACACAAGTGCTGTGAGGTGTTGTGCTCTGTCTAGAAATGGTGTATGTGCTGATTAAATGCTTCTGTAAAAGAGGGCCTGTTCCTCTCAATAGCCCAGTGAAGAAATGAAGTTATATTTAGATCAAATTTCTTCCAGTGGGGAGAAGAGAGCCATGCATGGGTTGCATGCATGGATTCACTGGAGGAGAAGTGAATCAGACCCTTCCCACCAAGGGAACAAGATGTCCTGAGTTCCTGACCGAACTTGATGCCAGCACTTGGTCCACATGAGCCATACCTGAACAATTCCTATATGTAGGACAGCTGGGCTTTCAGAGGAACCCTAAACTCACACCCCCAAATTCAGATGCTTCTCAACTTATGATAAGGACATGAAAATATTGTAAGCTGAAAATATACTTGTCCCACATAGCTCTTCAGAACATCCTTGCTTAACAACACAACATGCTGTCTCTGCGTATCCTCATGACCATGGGCTGAGTGGGAGCTCTGCAGCTCATCAGCAGCTCCAGAGAGCATGGAACAGTGTGTCACCACTCAAGAGAGGGACCCAAACTCAAAACTCAAAGTATGGATTTTACTGCATGTGAACTTGTTTAACATCATTACATAGTCATCCATTGTACAACCATCCATCACTAAGTGTGACGGTTCATTGTGATGGTCAAGTTATCAGGATCTACAAACCACTGAGGAGGGTCTATGAGGGAATCCTTGGAAAGAATCAACTGAAGGAAGAAGCTCCTCCCTCAAAATGAACATCATCTGACGGGTGACTTGATGTGGGACCATGAAAGGTAGCTTGGTCCCCAGTTGGGCTAAGGCTTAAAGACCAGGAAAGCCTGAAGGGACAGTAAGCGCTTCACCCAATTCCTAGACACCAAGCCTCTGTCACAGCCACAGCCCCCCATAGATTTGTGGCCATCAGTTTCATAAGGGCAAAGTCCCAAGCCCTTCTACATGTAGAGGACGTTACCTGTGGTCACGTAGGATCAAGACAGATCTCCATGTTAATGAGGTACCTAAAAGCCTGGAGGACTTAGCCTTAGCTTTTCTTCCCAGACACTCCTCCCTGCAAAAGGTGTTTAACCTCAGGAACAGCCTGAGAAGTGGGGTATCGTTTTACTCATCCACTTTCTACCATGACAACAAATGCCTTAAAACCATGGGCTGTCTCTTTTCATCAGGATCCACTGTGGGGAGCCATGAAGAAGGCCTTTGCCATTGTCTAGTCTCCTGTAGGAGGCCACTCTATGCTCCCAGTCACGGCCTCCACCAAGCCTAAACCCAAGCCCAAGCCAACAAGTCAAGGACTCATCCCTGAGGGAACAGACAGAGCGCCCCTTTTCCTGTCCTGCATCTCAGACTGTACTTCCCTACCCCCCGGAGTGGTGTCCTGCCCAGCAACAGTGTGGGGTAAGCGCAATCAACTCATGTGTCCTGACTCCCCAAACGGCTGTGACCTGTGGCAGAGCGGACACAGGACCCCATAACCCTACAACCCCGAGAGAATGAAGTCCAAGGAGACAGCAGTTCCACCAGACTCCACTACTGCTGGTGAGTGAGTGTGCCCACCCTGCTGGTGAGTATACCTACCCTGCTTGAAAGTGTGCCCACCCTGCCAGTGAGTGTGCCTGCCCTACTGGTTTGTTCCTTCTGCAGCTGTCCTCTGCTGAAAACTGACTCTAGCTGCTTTAGTCTTCCAACATTGATGAAAGACCAGTGAGTCTCCAGGACCCTCCAGGCCTTCAACACCAAATGGGGACTGTGGAGACCCCCAGCTTTGTGGACTACACAGCTACTGGGTTCTCAGGCTTTCCAGAATTCAGCCAGCCATTGCTGGAGTACCAAGTAAGCCAATCTAGTGAATCCCCTACTATAATATGCAGACACTCTATCAGTTCTGTTCCTCCAGAGAACCCTGCCTAGCACAGTAAGTCACAGTCATGTACGTGTCCTAGCTTCACCAACAGATGAGAAGGCAAGGCATTTGGGGATTTTAGCTCTCACTGTCTAGAAACTTCTGATAGCTCCAAGAATTGGTTAAATTCTAACTCCCAGAGGCAAATGCAAAAAGAAAGAATGTGGAAGAAAGAGAAAAACAAAGAGGGAAGAACTCAGCCTGAGAATCCTCTGCACTGGCTTCACAAGTCCTTATCAGCATCCCCCGGGCCCAGGACCCTGATGATACAGAGGGGAGAGTATGCACATCTTCTTGCATGTGCTCGTGTGATGTGATGTGATGTGATGTGTGTGTGTGACTTACACTATAGTGAAGAGAGATGAAGTGTCAGTGCAGTGAATAAGTAAAACATGTAATAAATTAGACATTCCAGTGTGGTGGAGAAAGACACACTGAGGAAGAGTTCCATGAGCCAGCAGGAATGGGCAGAAGCGCAGTGTTCAAACGGGAACAGACACCCTGAAGGAGTGGAGCCTGAGCGATCGATGACTGGTAGGGAACAGGAGTCCAGGTACAGGAAAGGGGGTCTGAGAGGAAGGAGGACAGACCCACGCGTGTGAGAACAATGTGTGGAGGGGACATAGGTACCAAGAACATGCTGCTCCTGTGGGCTCTATTAGTTTCAGAGGTGAGTGCAGGAAGGGAAGCAGGGACAGCCTTGTGGCCACCACTTAAGGACTTACTCTGGATTCTAAGAGCTATAGACTCTCTAGTGCAATAGATCTTAACCTGTAGGTCACAACCCCTTTGGGGGGGGGGTCAAACAACCCTTTCACTGGGGTTGCATATCAGATATCCTGCATATCAGATATTTACATTACAATTCATAACACTAGCAAAGTTACAATTATGAAGTAGCAGTGAATCTAATTTTATGGTTGTGGGTCAGCACAACATGAGAACTGTACTAAAGGTTCACAGCATTAGGAAAGCTGAGAACCACTGCTTTAGAGGGTTTTAGGGAAGGATGGACTTACTTGGATTAAGCTTTCCAATAACCTCAGGCTACAAAGCTTATCTATTGCTGTTGTTTTATTCCCCTCCAACCCCTTTTGCTGGGGAAACAAGGTCTCAATATGCAGCCCTGGATGGTATCAATCACACAATCCTCCCATTTCTGCTTCCTGAGTATTGGGAACACAGCCACATACCACCCTGGCTTGACTGCAACCCACAACTGTCTGAGCTGCCAAGTCTTGCCCGACTATAGGGGTCTAGAACCATGTCGGGGTGCAGTGGCCAGAGCCCTGCAAGAAAGAGGAAGCTGGAGCTGGGCAGCAAGGGGCTCTGGCTGGATGAGGAACAGTGGGAGCTGTGTTAGTCAGGGTTTTACTGCTGTGAACAGACACTATGACCAAGGCAACTCTTAGAAGGATATTTAATTGGGGCTGGCTTACAGGGTTAGAGGTCTAGTCCATAATCATCAAGGCAGGAACATGGCAGCATCCAGGCAGACATGATGCAGCCAGAGTTGAGAGTTCTACATCTTCATTTGAAAGCTGCTAGCAGAATATTGGCTTCCAGGCAAGAATGAGAGACTCATAACCTACACCCACAGTGACACACCTACCCTAACAGGATCACACCTTCTAATCCTGATGAGCATATACAAACCATCACAGGAGGAGTCAACTAGAAGATCTCTCTGTAGATTCCTGTCGCGCCGGGCGGTGGTGGCGCACGCCTTTAATTCTAGCACTTGGGAGGCAGAGGCAGGCGGATTTCTGAGTTCGAGGCCAGCCTGGTCTACAGAGCGAGTTCCAGGACAGCCAGGGCTATACAGAGAAACCCTGTCTCAAAAAACCAAAAAAAAAAAAAAAAAAAAAAAGATTCCTGTCTACTACCTGAAAGACGAGAGAGGACTTGTTCATCTTTAAAATACAAAAACAGCAGCTCCCTGTCTGACCATGCAAAGTCGCTACAGGAGTTATGATGGCTGCATTCCCACAGATACACTGCTAATTTGGTCCTTTTCCTAAAGCTGTATTTATTTTGTGTGTGAGTATGTATGTGTGTGTACATATATGCTATAGCTGTCTGTGTAGAGGTCCGAGAAAAACCTGTAGGAATAAGTTCTTCCACAATGTGGGCCTCAGGCTGTCAGGCTTGACAGCACCTTTGCCCACTGAGCCACGTCAGTGGCTCCCCTTGTACGGATGGCCTTCCCGTGTAGCCCAAGCTGGCCTTTAGCTCATGATCCTCCTACCTTACCTCCCAAGGACTGAAATTATGGTGTGTACCACCATCCCTGGTGCTGACAAGGTGCCCAGCTCAGGCAGAGGACGTGCTGGCTTATGCCTAGGTCTGGATTATTCTTTCTTAGAAAATTAGAACTTCAAAGAGTTGCCTTCATCAGATTGGCCTGTAGGCATGTCTGTGGGACATTTTCCTGATTTCTAATTGATGGAGGGATGTTGTGGATAGTCCTGGTGCTGTATGTATTTTGATGTTAATTCTGCTTTCCTGGGAGGGGCTGAGGAAGAAAAGTGAATCACGTACACAGGTGACTTCTTGCGAACATTCTCCCCACCTTAACTTGTAAAATAAAGGCTAGAGCTGGGGTGATTAGGTAGTGGAAGGGAAGGTGGAGCTGAAAAGTTTGGGTAAGAGGGAGGAGAGGGGAGGGAGAGGATGAGGAGAAGGAAGGAAGATGGAGAAGAAGATGATCCAGATTCCGTGTGGCTTTAAATAGCCACAGGTAGCTATGAATATCATAAAAGGATAGAATGATTAACTTATCTAATCTAGGTGAGCAGCTTATATCATTATCAATTAACTGAGTATAGCATGGGATGGTGACAAATTTTTTTTTTAATATTTCCCGCAACAGAGGAAGGTCCAGGTCACTGTGAATGACACAAGAAAGGCAGCTGAATAGGAGCCTGGACACGAGTTAGGGTGCAGTGCTCCTCAATGGTCTCGGCTCTGTTCTTGCCTTGAGTTCCAGCTTTGGTTTCCCATGAAGGTAGATTGTTGCTTGGAAATGGGAGATGAAATGAATCCTTTCCTCCCCACATTATATTTGATCATTATGTTCATCATAGCAATAGAGACGTAAACTATGACAGGTACATGACTCCCCAAGATCACCCACATGTCTGTCATGAGAGAGATAGTCATGTAAGACACTCTCGTGAAGAGGCTTTTGCAGCCATTCACAAAGTGCTACCCACTGCAGCACACAAATGCAGATGGAGCACAAGTTCAGCTGTGAGAAATACGGACAATGAGAATAGGGAGGAGGTACGTCAGGGTGTCAGTCTAATTGCCTCTGGGTGCTGTAGAATTAGGAGTGATTTTCTCATTCTTCCCAAATTTCTTCCCAGTGCATATCTATTACTTTTATAATCACATATACTAAAACCCCTGCACATTATTATAAAAACATGTGGTGGAGATGGAATGTCTGAATATTTTAGTTCCCAAATGCGAAACTATAAGCTGTGGATATGAATATGGATGATCACGGTTTCATTTATTCTGAAACAAGGATGCTGGGACTTTTCAGCAATAATAAAAGGGCAAAGCCTCCTGGCAAAGTGCTTTGCCTCCTAAAACTGCAAAGGGTTATGTAAATTATTTAGAGCCTTAAGAGTGGGGACCAAGCAGTGGGTAAACACCTATTAAGTAGCCCACCAAACGAGACCCTGTGTTAGAAATGATAACCCTGCTCATAAAATGAATGCCACTTCATTAGGTACCAAACACAAAAATCACCCCAAATTACAGTTGCATTTTTTCTTCAGTTGCAATACCATTAACAAACCATTTTGCCAAAGCACATTTAATACCGATACTCAAAGGATGGGCAGATGATCGCCCAGTAGAAAGAGACCCACACTGGGATTCCACACGTGGTCCTAAGGTCTACAGAGAATTGTAGGAGGCACTGCCTCACTTTGGAAGCTGAGTAGGTTTGAAGGGAGGCTACTTTAGGTGTGTGTCATGATTCTACCCTTCCAGAGGTACACAGCCAAGACCAGGTCATTTATTCTTCCAGGAACTATGTACAATCTCAAGATAAGAACTACAGTACATACCTTTTCAGAACTGAAACAAAAATAAGGAAGTGTGTGCGTGCGTGTATGAGTGTGTGTGTGTGTGTGTGTGTGTTAGGAGAGTGCCTACAATAGAGCTTATAATATAGTAGAGGGCTATAGTAGCCACTGATTGCATAACAGAACAAATGGGTGATCGAGGCTGTTGAGTTCACTTTGCCAAAAAAGTGAAACTGTCAGGAAAGCTGTCAGGTTTGTAGCCCCTTCTCTGGCTGAAACTGATCAATGGACAAAGGGTAACAAGCAGAACCCAGCTAGGGGGACTTTTGGAGAACACATGCGCTTTCTTATCAAGGGTCAAAATCACTGGTACAGCTCCTCTTTTTTTCTCCTGGAGACATGATAACCAGTTCACTCTGGTTATTCTGCAACCAGGAGGAAAGTAAGAAATACGTAGATACTGATCATGATGTGTTGAACAATTGAGTCCATGTCTAAAACTGACTCCCTTTAGCCTCACGGGAATGATAAACCCTGCTTTATTTACCCCCATACCCTTGACCTGTAAGCAAAAGAATTCCTAATGAATATGAACCAGCACTACAATCCTGCCTGGTCCTTGGTCTTTTGAGGTTCAGATGACTCTTACAAGTGCCTATGTTTGGAGTGTGACTGTCATGGAGCAGGACTCACCTGTAACTCTCCTTCCTGTATATCAGGGGCTTTGAGTCAGTTGAAGCATCCAAAGGCAGCTTCCTGGGTGTGTGACAAGACTGTTGAAATGGAGCAGGGTAAATTGACAGCATTCTCAGCAAAGTGGATACAAAGATCCATTTGGGGACCTTGGAGAGGGAAGAATACTGGCAGAGAAGTGCACCTGGTAAGGTCAGGAGAAGGCAAACTGGCAGCATCCAAATCCTCTGAAGGTTACTGGGCTGAGAGTTAGTCAGGGTATGGTTAAGCGTGTAACCTCCCTTTGGCTCCTCGTTGGGAGCACTTTGATGTTTTCTCCATTTAAATAACCTAAACTGTTGGATTATTCAGTGTTCTCTAGAGTAACAGAATGTTTAGAATGAGTCACTCTTAATTTTATATATATATACATATATGTATATACACATATATCTGACTTATTAGGATAACTTACATATATATGTATATACACACATGTGTATAAATATATAATATACATGGGATTTACTAGAATGGCTTATAGGCTGTGGTCCAACAATGGCTGGTTATGAATGGAAGGTCCAAGAACCCAATAATTGTTCAGTCCACAAGGTTGGATTCTTCAACTGGTCACCAGTACATGCCACAATCCCCAAAAAGTAGGCTCTAATGCCAGTGAAGAAACGGACTTGCTAAGAAAGCAAGATCAAACAGGCAAAGAAGAGCTTTCTTCTTCCCTGTTCTTTATATAGGCTTCCTCCAGAAGGCGTGGCCCAGGTTAGAGGTAGATCTTCCCATCTCAAAAGAGCTGGATCAAAGGTGTATCCACTTCAAAGGTCTAGATTAGAAGTGGATCTTCCCACTTCAAATTAAGCAAAACACCCTCACAGTGTGCCCCTCCATTTTGGGGTTTTAGTTAATTCCAGATATAGTCAAGTTGACAACCAAAAATAGCCATCACGGCTGTCACAGCTAAGCCATTCGGCCAGGTAATGAACAGCTGCCACACTTTCCGGGGTCTGCAGCCTTGAGAGAGCTACCACCCAAGCAGTTCCTCCTTCATCATCTGCACAGATCATCATCACAGCAGCCTGGTCGCTTTGAACATTCCAGGGTCAGGCCATTTAGGGAATCCCACGTCAGCTGTAACCTACCTGACCTTCATTGCCAACTTGACCAGATTTGGAAGAAACAGCCCTCTGGGGAAGCCTGTGTTTCCAGAGAGTTTAACCTGAGGCAGAGACCCTCATGTGGGCAGCAGCATCCCATGGGCTGGGGCTCTTGTCAGAATAAAAGGCAAAAGGGTGAAAGCAAACTGAGTGCTGGCTTTCATGTGTCTCTGCTTGTAGACTGCTGATACAATGTGCTCAGTGGCTTATACATCCATCACAGAGATGGGCTACACTGTCACACTGGGAGGCAAACACACACCCTCCCTTTCTGAAGCTGCTTTCCTTGGGTGTTTGCTACAGCACTGAGAAAGTGGCTAGCAGGGAAGGCTGGTGTAGTAGGCAGTGTCACTGAGAGAGGTCCATCCACATGACTTCAGGCTATCACAAATGATAGAGGTACTGTTCTCAGCTGGGAGCTACAGACCCACGCCCCCTCCCTCCCCCACCCCCCACCCCCCAATGCTGGAGGCAGAGCTTACTGGGCCATTCTGGTGGGAGTTTAGGGCATCAGAACACTGACAAAAGTAAGGACAGTAAACACTGTGCTCATTATGTTTCAGAGGGGAACAAGGACTTTATGGGGACCACAATTAGAGGCCATTCATGTTGTACTCTGGCAAAGAATCTGGCTACATTTGTACCTGTCCTGAAAACGTGAGGGAGGCTAAGTTCAAAGATAATGAACCGAGTGGTCTGGCAGAACAAATTTCAAGATGGCAGAGCACTCAGGCTGTCTTGCTCAGATCACTGCGTTTATTTATGACATGAAGAAATGAGTTTGAAAGGGAAAGAATGGTGAGACAAACCCTGCAGAAGGCAGTGGCAATCCGAGATCCCATCGCTAACGAGATTAACAGCACTAGAGTAAATCCCTCTTCACTAAGGAAATAGGAAGGGGCTCTGAGGAAGATCCCACACACTGAGGGCTCCTCCAACTTAGAGAGGTGAAAATCACTTGAAAGGAGAGGTCCAGAACTGAGGGTGCTACTGGAGGGGTTGCTCCCTACTTCAAAAGTACCTGAAGAAAAAAAGTACCTGTTTCTCATGATCAGCCACCAAAGCACACACGGGACGCTACAGCTGGGGCAGAAGGGGCCAGACTACTTGTCTGTGCTCTTACAGCATATGTGCAAAGTCCAAGAGTTATAGGATCATGGAGACTTGCACGTAGGTTCCAGAAAGCACAGTGGTCGGGCAATGCATGCACAGAGCTATGAAGACCAGATTGAAGTTTCAGTGGAGACCCCAGGACTGTGGGACTTCTGCTGAGGAAAGCCAAAAGCATGAAGAAGAGTTGGCTCAAGAGAGGGGATATGCATGCTACTGCATGCTGCAGAGCTGCAGGAGTGGGGGCTGCCCAATGTTGTTAGAGACCAAGTGATTCCATCCCAAGCCCCAGGCAGCAGATACTGAGCTGCAGCGTTTGCTGTGTCTGCCTGGCTGGCTTTTGGTCTTCCTCTGGTCTGCTCTTTTTCTACTGTCCTCTCCTACCTGCCTTTTTTGGAATGGTGATGTATATTACCTCTGTATATTGGGAGCATGTGGCCTTTTTAAATTTTATTTTGCAGGGCTCAAGGGCTTACCTTGAGTCTCCAAAGACTTTGAACAACACTGGAACTGTAGAGATTTTGGGAACTCTCATAGGTTAACTAGATGCATTTTGAATTATGAGATATTCATGAGCCTTTGAGGACCAGGGGAGAGTGTTATGGATAAAAGCGATGTGTCTATCAAGCTGACAAGGGCAGGTCTGTGATGACTAACACTCCTGAGAACCTGACCTGATCTGATCTGAGCGCCCAGGGCCCAGCTGGGAAGTGTGGCTGAGGAGGGAAGGACCAACACTGACGTAGGCAGTGTCAGACCTTGGGCTTCCATATGGCCGAAGACAAAGGAGAGCCTGGGTAAGCACTTCATTCAGCATTCTCTACTTTCTGACTAGCTACAGTGTAACCAGCGGCCTCACACACCTGTCCTCACACCTTTACCTCCACGATAGACCGTATCCCCTCAGACATAATAAAGCTTCCTTCCTTAAGTTGTCACTGGGCATTTGTCAGAGCAGTCAGAAATGTGCATGGCTTTATGCCACAGCCCGCACTAGTTCCCAGAGACTTCAGGGCAGTTGTGACCACATTTCCAGCCATCATCCTTAGTGAGGTTCAGGAGAGGAGGAGCAGTTTCCCCACTATGAACTTAGCTTAAGATCCCCAGAAGAGTCCTGGCATTCCCATGTGAGGAAACACCATCTGTACTTGGTATGCACATGAGGATCATAACTGGTGGAACCAAAAGTCATCCACACACAAAGCTATGTGACTGGTGAAATCAGAAGTTGCCCCAAAGTACACCATGCCTCTCTTCTGGCAATAACGAAATTGCTTTTCATTCTTCTTGGTTATTTCTTGTGTACAACTGCTTCATCCACTCTCAAGTGCTCTTCCCATGGTCATTTACTACCCACCTGATGCCTTATCACTGAATACAGTGGACTAAGCTAGTAACAGAACAAATGAAATCCCACCTCAAGCAAAAGCAGCTAAAGGCAGCTGAGAGTGACATCTAAAGTCCCGGAACTGCCAGGGCTGTTAGCTCTTGACTCACTCAGCAACTAAAAGGCAGCTGAAGATTTTCAGGAAGCCAGTGAGAGCAGAAACTGATGAGAGCCAAGACTGCAGCATGTGTGAAGCTGAGAAGAGCTGAGAGTTACAGTTGAAAGCACCCGTCTCTAGAAAGGCTCCACAGAGTCAACATGGGTTAAGAGCAACTAGCTTCTAGGTGCTGAGCTCCATACAGCCAGGCACTCATAGCCCAGAACACTAAGTCTCCAATGCCAGCCTCCAGATGTGAATTTCTAGCTTTAGAAGTTTGGAGCCAGAATCCTCTAGTTCCTGGAAACCAAGGCCAGGAGCCTCTCTGGCTTTGAATGCCTGGAGTCCTAAGCCTGGAGTTCTCAGGACCTAGAGCTATCAGGCTCTGAGTTTGCAAGCCCAGTCTGTTCCATATGCCTCTTGTACTTAAGAGCACAAGGATTTCAACATTATGGGATCTGTTTCTCCACTCTATAACTTTCACCTGAATAGAGTTCAAGGCCCCCTCATCTAAGCACATGACCAGGTTTCAGGATGTGGGCAGGCCAGGCTTCTATAGACTCTACTTCTACCTTGCTTCCCATCTCACACCCTCAAGGACTGAAGTCATCATTTAAGTCAGCTTGGCAAAGAGGCTGGTATGTTCCAAGTGACCATGCTCCTCCTTCCTATGTCATCTGCACACCTGTGTCCACGCTCCTCCTCCTATGTCAACTGCACACCCGTGTCCACGCTCCTCCCTCTATGTCATCTGCACACCAGTGTCCACACTCCTCCCTCTATGTCAACTGCACACCAGTGTCCATGCTCCTCCTCCTATGTCATCTGCACACCCGTGTCCACTGTCTCTTCTTCTATGTCATCAGAAACTAACTTTGCTCAAGGCAGTCCTGTGTCACAGTAGCTCACACAAACCAATAAGCACACTTCTCTTGCCTGTTGTGCACAACCCCTTGAAAGTCCAGGGATGGATGCTTGTGCAGACCAGATGTGAATTGTGGGACCTTAGCACAAGCCTTCTGGTGGTAGACATGTTGGCAGAAGTCTTCTAATTAGTGTGTTTTCCTTCCTGGCCATCGTTGGACCATGAGACAACAAGAAGAAAGAGGAAAATCAATTTGCCCACAGTGGCTGATGATTGAAGTGAGCCGGGCCCTGTGTCTCTAAGGGTGGCTGCAGCACAGATGCCTCCTACTTTAATCTACTAGGACACTCATGGGTGGTCTGCTGCAATCAGCATCACTGTCACAGAGAAGCACAGCATTTTTGCATGTTACTGCATACAGGGTAACTACAGACAATCATGGACCACCAACATCACAGAGCAAGACAGGACTCTGAGCCAGGCAGTGGTGGCGCGAGCCTTTAATCCCAGCACCTGGGAGGCAGAGGCAGGCAGATTTCTGAGTTTGAGGCCAGCCTGGTCTACAGAGTGAGTTCCAGGACAGCCAGGGCTACACAGAGAAACCCTGTCTCGAAAAACAAAAAACAAACAAAAAAAAAAAGATTCTGAATATTTTCCCTAAAGAAATCATAGCTGTCCATGGAGATGGATAATTTAGTCTGACTTATACATGCATGTATGAACATCAGAATATCAGGTGGTGCTCCACTAATATGTGCTACTTGACAGTATACTCCAGCGCACTGATACAGGAGCAGTTCTGGCTGACAGGGAGGAAAGGTTACTATCACTTACCAAGCAGCTACAGGAACCAATGCTGCACTGAGACCATGTCCACTTCCAACCCAGGAAGATGGCCTGGCATGACAATCTAATGAGGCCCAATTATGACAGAATATGACAGTCACTCCAGGCCAACTGGCTGGCTGGTACCCATAATGCAGTGGGAAAGATGGTAGAAAGGGTAAATCATAAGACAGAATGGTTCTGCCTCATGAATGGCACCAGAGATGCTTGCAATGTTTTTATACCAGACATTTAAAAATCAAAAGAAAAAAATCAATTCCCTTTTAGACGCTCCTTTTGTGGAACAAGTGGATAGAGACAGACTTGTTTATGGAGCCCTGAGGGGTGTCACTGTGAGTGGAGAGACAGCCTGAGGCAGTAGCAGTCAGTGGTCAGGAGACTGTCACAGTGTGAGTCAGGACTCTAAGCTTGACTCCAAGCAGTTCTGCAAATGGCTGTCACTGTTTGCTCCCCTCATTAGGAGAGACATTAGTTGGGCACTCTTGATCTGTCTATGTGAGTACCAGTTGAAATCTGCCCCAAATAGGGTGGGCGTGTGCTTCTGTAGGCAGAAGATACAAATGAGCAGAGACTTGGTTGGAGTTTTGGGAACGGTTCAAGTTAGCTATGCCACAAGGCATACTGCTTGGTGTGGAGTGCCAGCCACACTGAGTCTGTACTTCCCTCCTCTCTACAGCCAAAGACAACATGATTTAAACATTACAAAGAAAGAATGCTCTTACAAGTCTACAAATTGAAGAACCCTTATACACTGCGATGGGAATGCAAACTGGTCCATACAATGTACACATCAGTATGGAGGCTCCTCCAAAAGAAAAGACCTACCCCATGAACCAGCTAAAGCACCCCGAGTCTCCAAGCTAGCACACCACAGAAGTATTTGCATATCTATGTTTACTGCAACACTATTCACAATCCCCAAGTTACGGAATCAGCTGAGATGTCCATCAACAGATAAGGAAATGTGATATGTATACATAATGGCCTTTTTAAGGAATAAAGAATAAAATTAGGTCATTTGGAAGAAAACTGAAAACACACACACACACACACTCATACACATTAGCAGACACACATAAATGTTTTGTAAGCAAGAGGGAACTATTTGGGAAGACAAAGGAGACCAGCAGGAGGGGAGGAAAGTGGGGGAGATTGCAGGGAGAATATATGACGTGAACATGTGCTGTGACGTCATAGTTAAAACTCACCATTTCATACAATGGATATACAAGGAGGAAGAGAAAAGGAAAATGACCATAATACTTTTAAGGAAAATTTAAAAGCTGTGGGACATGTCTGCAAGCATTATAATGTACTTGTACATCCATACCCCGTGGGGAAAGCAGCCACCAGAACATCTTGATGAGCCATAAACCACATATAAATGCTGAATGTGGAGCCGAGAATGTAAGCTTGGGATTTCAGATTCTCAGGCAAGATTGGGTTAGCAGAAAAAGCCTAACTAAAGACATCACAGAAATACATGTTCCAAGATGATAAAAATTATGACTGCCAGTTAAAATAGGTGTGAAAATATTTATGTCACCAATTGCAAAACACACAAAAATACACCCACTTGGAAGATTTACTGGTGGCCATTTAACACCCTCCTCTGCCTCCCTGCTGGGCACTTCCACTGTTTCTTTCCTAGAGTTGGCACAGCCACTGGTGGTACAGATGTATACGAGGTCCTTCCTAAAAGCCCCGAAAGGGAAGTGGGGAGACAAGAAAGCTAACATCTGAGAGAAGAACTCTGCTCAGAGAGCTACTCTTCAGTACTATGGGGACATCAAAGGGGAAAGGACATTATATGGAGGTCCCAACAGCAGCCCAAATAAGATGAGTCAGGCTAAGAGGACAACCATCCTCAAGCTGTGACGGATCAAGGCAGAAAGCTATGGAACAAATCAGTAGAGGTACAAGATACACAGAAAACTATACTCTGGCTTCCTAGGGTCCCCTCTCTGTCCTAAACTTCTACAGCAATGACCATGATGACCTTCCAGGGAAGTCTAAGGAGACCCAGAGCCAAGGACTTTTCTTAGAGTTGATCACAGAGATAGCCTTGCTTTTCCAGAAGGAAAGCTGAGGCTCTACATTCAGCACTGTTTATACAGCAGTCTTTGCATGGTGAGTTTCTGTAAGTTGAGAGAACTCTGGGGATCCAGGCTTCTAGGAGCTCGATGAGGACCTACTGTGTGCAGGTTATCCTGGGCTGAGATATAGGTAAATGGTTCTGGGGAAGCTCGGAATTCCACCAGAAAGAGAAATGAAATTTCTCTTTCCTGCTATAGGCTCAACATCATTTCCAGTTGGGCAGAATGTAATGATACTCATGTATGAAGACATTATGAAGAAGGCCCATCATGTATATGCCAACCCAAAAAGTTAGGACCCCAGGACAAAGAGTGACTTCTTAGGTCTGCAGATGTGGCTCAGTGGCACAGTGCTTGCCTGGCATGCATGAAGCCCTGGGGACCATTACCATTAAAAAACAAGGGGCTGGAGAGATGGCTCAGTGGTTAAGAGCACTGATTGCTCTTTCAGAGGTCCTGAGTTCAATTCCCAGTAACCACATGGTGGCTCACAACTATCTGTAATGGGATCTAAGGCCCTCTTTTGGGAGTGTCTGAAGAGAGTGATCGTGTACTCACATACATATGATAAATCTTTTAAAAATGCTTTCTGTTGTTTTAGACACAGTATAGCTATGTGTCTTAGATTCACCTAAAACGATCCATCTTCTAGCTCAGCCTCCTACATGCTTTGACTATGGGTGTGTACTACCACTCCTCACCAAGAGCAAGTTCTTGAGTCAAAAAAAAGAAATGCACCAGCTAGAATAGAAATAAGCAAATTAGGCACCTTATCCATAAAAAGAACTTCTAACAAGAAAGAAAAGTTAGATCTAAGAAAACAGCAATAAACAATATAAACAACAGATCAAAATTACTCTCTATAGAAAGGACAAGGGTATGCTTCTTAGAGATTGAAGTGGCTGGAGCGAATAGAAAATTTAGAGGCACAAAATCCAGGGCTCAGAAGATAAGGCCAGGAGTGGTGGCACACGCCTATAATCCCAACCCTTGGGACGTGGAGACAGGAGGATATCTAGGACAGCCTAGCAAATCTGTCTCACATGAAAAAAGCACACTGTAGCTATGTCTCCTTCTCAGTGCTGGGATGTGACCCTGAACACGCTAGCAAATATTCTACTGAGTTACATCCTCAGTCTGAAGTTTTAAAAATATATAATAGTTTTACCGATTTTTTTTTGAAAAATTCATTCATATAAACAATGTATTTGATCATATTTACCCAGTCTCTTCTCTATGGGGTCATCCAAGGAGGCATGGTCTACCTACTTACTTTCATACTCTAACTACCCTGCTTCTGCAGTCATCAACTATCAACAGATCCTCAGTTAGGGGTAGGGAGCCCATGAGACCCTCTTCCCTCCATGTTGGAACATTGGCTGGCTTGATCTTGTGTCGGTGACCACAGCTGCTGTGTTCATGAAATACAGTGGTCCTGTCATGTTCACAAGACATTGTTTCGCTCTGGTCCTCCCTGACTTCTGGCTATTATGATCTTTCTGCCCCTTCTTTTGCAATGGTCCCTGAGCCATGGTGTTTGTGTGTTTGTGTGTGTGTGCGCACACGTGCGTTTACATGAATTATAGATGCCCCATTTGTGGCTGAGCACTGCAGATACTTAATCTCTCTCTGCTTTTGGACCAGTTTGGAGTTTCTGCATTAACTGCCATGCACTACACAAACAAATTTCTGATAAGATCTGAGAGTTGCCCTAATCTATGATATGAATTTAGAGGGTTGTTTGATACCATATCCACTTAGCAAATAATAGTAACAGGTTCTCCTGTGGCCTAGGAGCTCCTTGACCACAGGTTTCTGGCCAGATTTACAGCACTAGAGAAACAGTTCCTCCTGTGCAGTGGACCTAAATACACTGAGAA
The DNA here is from genome assembly GCA_036184795.1 of Tokudaia tokunoshimensis. NCBI lineage: Eukaryota > Metazoa > Chordata > Mammalia > Rodentia > Muridae > Tokudaia > Tokudaia tokunoshimensis. Next base: position 102,494,784 of record BTHU01000010.1, read on the forward strand.
AGCAGGTGGCTACCCCATTAATAACACTCATGCCACGACTCGTTCATGGCAAGAATTCAATGGTTTTCATCCTCCACCCCTGGCATAGCACCTTCAGGTACTATGAGAGCCAGCTAGAAACGAGGAAGCTTCCTGGTCAGTGCTACCTTGAGTTCTCCAAGTCCTATGCCAAAGTTTGTCCACCTTAGAATTTATTTTACATGTAGGTCAGTAAAGCTAAAATTAACATGCAACACAGTGCCATCTCACACTCCACACTGGTGGCAACAAAATATCCAACAATTCCAAGTATTGGCGAGAAAATGACCAGTGTGCACCCTTACCAACTTTTGCCATTTTGAAGAGAAAATAGAGTGATACTCAGGAATGCCGAACATTGGGACAAATTGGCCCAGTACCTCCATTCCTAATGATTATTCTAGAAGTTGAAGCTCATGGGAATAAGAACAAATGAGAGTCTGCAGTAGCACTGTGTGTGGCAGCAGTGGTGGTAACAGTGGCAATGGCGACAGCTTGGATGAGGGAATTCTAGAGGTCCTATGCTAGAGTTCTATACTCTGTTGGCAGCAGAAATGCGCTCTGATAGTTACAGCATTTCCCAGGGCAGTTTTGGTTTGGAAGTCATTGGATAAGAGGACTTGAAACACTCCTTTTGACACTTCCGCTTGTTCCTGGTAGAATGCAGATGTGATAGGGATAGTCTCTGAAACTGTTCTATAGTCATGGAGACACAGGCCATACCCCAAATATAAAGGAGCAAAAGCTTAAACAGCCTGCCTTCCAGGATATTCAACTCCAAATTTCTCATTACCTGACTGGAAAATACACTGTTTTCTTATATATGCCAATGTTATTTGAATTTTCTGTCACATGGCCTTAATCCTTAGCTGAAACTGGCGCATGGGAGGATTCAACAGAATTGATGTTTTATTTCCTAAGCTGGCTGGTAGATACATGTGCATTCATTAATCTACGAACTATTTCTGGTATTCTTTATGCTTTTCAGTTTTTCTAATACGCTGAAATGTTTAAAATTCTTAAAGAATGTTGTCCAATTCCCCACAGTAAGATCTGGAGGACCTGTTAACTAAATATACCAGAAATGCCTGCATTTAGGCAACTCCCTAACAATAAAATAAAATGATAAAGGTGGAGCTAAAGAGTCCTAGATTATTAAACATAAAACACAGGTGGCAGAATTCAAAGGCAGGCTAACATTGTCCATGCCTCCAAAAGCCCAAAACAGTTTCCTCTCTGCCCTTCAGCTTCCACTTATATAATCAAACACAAAGGGTGTGGCGGAACTTCAGGCATTATCGAAAACCATCTAAGTGCTCTTCCAGAGCGTCTGTTAGGAGAGCATCAGACCGGCCACGCTGTGCTGAGCAGCATTCTTGGGCAGTCTCCTCGATGCTAGCTGACTGACAGAAGCCTGCACCTGACCATGCCCAGGGTTTAACGAGTGTCTGAGCTTGATAGAAAACATTCCCAGTGTCTGTTACCGCACAAAACAAACTCTTCTGGATCCCGACAGCTCCTACTTCATCCTTACTAACTGCCTCCTGGTTACAAAGCTGCAGTCAGATTGGGGAATAAATCAGTCTGTGTCAGTTCTGAGCACACTGGATTTATTAAACTTGGAGAATCAGCCACTTGAGGTTACTCTACCAGGTAAACAATTGAAGAGCAAAGAAGAGACCGTTCAGAATGCATGAATAACCACGGCCCAACCTCTGCGGTGTGGCGTTACCGACTCCAGGCTCTTCTGTCCTCCAGATTTACATGCAGAGGTCTGAGAGCAGGGCATGGCATCATTAAGAAAACTTGTGTCACAGTCTGAGCTTATGATTAATTTATTTTTCTTATCCTATTGCAATGCTGTGTTACTTACTTCTACCTTGACGTTATGTTATTCTCCTGAACACTACCCCAGTGGTGTATTTGCACACCTCACTAGCAATCTGTCAGGGTGATATTCTCATAGAACTTCAATGGAAGCTTTATGTGTAGCCTTGTTGTGATTTGAGGACTCTTTTGAAATGCATATAAACACCTCTGAGAAGGTTATGGTTGACATAACAGCATCAGTTCTCTCATTTTATATGCAAACAATGGACACAGTCAGCAACTTTGGAAGATACATGTGAGGTCTTGTGATATAAAGTCCAGGTTCAATGGCATATTGTCAGCCTTTTGTAGCTATGGCTTTAATACCCATAGATACAACCAAACACATACAAACAGGCTTTCCTTTTTAAAACATTTTAACCTGCATCTGTACCTTAATGTGTCTAACAAGTTCCCTCTACCTTTCCAAATGCAGCAGAGTAGCTCCACACGACATTTATAGAGTATTAGACATTGAAAAGTCACATAGAGTGTTACCGTAATGGAGAACGGGCATGGACTACCTGTGCATATAAGGCAAAGGAGCATCCCAGGATCTTTGAGGAAACATGAGAGGTGCTCAGGCAAGTGTATCTTCAATTCCCACAGTACAACTCAAAGGCATCAGCCCAGGCACCCCACTAAGTACATCCTGACAGCAGCTGAACAACTATCTTCCTTGGCTCACAGCTGGCATTTCTGGTTCAATGTTCTAAAAGGCATGTATCATTACAAACTACAATGTAGACCCAAAAGAACCCTGCTAGTCACACCAAGAGTGGTGTATGTGCCCACAACTGAGGCATACCTTTCAGCCATAAGCCACAGTGGTTCCTAGAACAGCAGACTAGAGAGTCACTGGATTTAGGGCAGGACAGGATTCCAAAGTTCAAATTCAAGGAAGCATCACTGGGAGAGGAGGGCACACTATCACGCCAGTCTGCTTACAGAGTTTGCCTACTTAATAGTTGTACTCCAGACCTTACCATGGTGGGAAATAAACAACCACACAGCTAAATGTCCTGCTGTCTTTCCTTTGCATGTCTGGGATCTTACAGACAGAACCTCAGACTTACACATGTATCCATCCCATTTACACATCTCACATCTGCACTGAGGACACTGCCAAGGAAGGTCAACTGAGGTCTGTAAGGCTCTCTCCTGCTGACCTCCACCCTGCTTCCGGCTGGCTCTCTGTGGCACGGGAGTCATGAGCAACTGTGTGCATATGTGACAGATATCCTTCCTTGAAGATAATCTGTAAATCAGTCCTAATGAGAACCATTTAAAGGAGTAATGAGTCCCCATCACACACTGACAGATGACGTTAGAAGAAAACACTAATTGTTTACAGGAGTTGGTGGTATGTCAGAGCATTTGGCTGAAGACTATTTTCAAATAAATTTGAGCACAAAACAGAGCAGAACACTTGCAACACAGGGCAGAAGTCATTTAGGTGACTCGAATCCAGAGCTTCCTTGGCACTGTTTCTTCATGCAAGCTTTTGGGATGTCTGGAATATGATCTACAGGGGCAAAGAGATGTTAAAGATTCTTTTTATATCTCATACCTACTTCCTGCAGGAAAAGGAGTTATCACCATATGGCCCAGCAGGGTGTCAAATGAAGATAAAGGACAACAATGACATCACCCATGACTGCCAGCACTCATCTTCATACCAGATCCTGTAACACATAATCACATTGGATCTTCTGATAACCCAGGGATGTGGACAGTAACACCCTGGTTTGCAGTAAGGAAACTGATGCTCAATAAAGTCCCAGAAACTATCCATGGCACCCGCTCTTAACAACACTCAGCTTTAGGCCTGTCTGACGCCAACAAGCCTCTGTGATTTGAATACCTATGTATCCTCAGGTACAGTAGTAGTAAGAACACAGAAACTATTAGGAGTGTAATACTTGAATCTTGCCACTGTTTGTACCAGATCTCCCCAACAAATACTGGTTGTGAACGGCCCTGGTTCTGTTTGTATTTTGATGTTAATTCCCTTTTCCCAGGAAAGACTGTCTGGACCGAGGAATGAGTCAGGAATGAGTGATGTACTCTGGTGATTTCTTGTGAACCTTCCTCTAATGAAAAAAGAAACCAATCACTGGGCGAGTAGGCGGGACTTCCGGGTTGGAGGGAGGAAGGGAAGAGGGGGACAGAGAAAGGACTAGATATAGCTACTAGTGACGCCCCCCTCCCCCCATTTAGATGGTGAATCTACCAGGATTTGCACCAGAGGATTTAGATTTAATATGGCTTACAAGATTAGGATTCTAGTTGCTGTGCCCAGTGATTGACTTACCATTGATTCCGAACTAAGTTTGTGTTGTGTTTTCCTTCACGTGGTGACTCGACTGGGTTCCAGAGCAAAGCGTGGGTTTGCAAGAAGTGCACCCCCAAAAGCCGTGGGAATTTTGAAGCATGGGGTTGGCGTGATAGTGACCCACCAGTGGGAACTTAGTGAGCTGGGTGGAGAGATTTTGGAGCTCTGAGTCAAAGAGTCTCCATGAGATGAGAACAGGCTTGCCAGCCCGCCAGGGCCGGCCGGGGTAGTGTTAATTGCATTTTTTTAAAAAAAAAATTTCCACAACAAATACTGACATGCAGTCTCTCCTGGACACTTCTCCTTGTGCCCTAGTCAGAAGCCTTGCAGGAGTCATGACATTTCACCCAGGAAGTGAGTTAATACCAGAGGGTGCCATATCCAGTTCCCCACCTGCTTCCCTGCCTCCAGCCCGGGATCAGAGAGCCTGGCTGCAGGCTCTTTCTGTGACTGTCCCTAACCCTCAAAGCATATAAAAAGTCTCCCAGTTAGTTGGTTGCCGCTTTGTCTTTTTGACAGTGTCTTTTGCCTTGCAAAAACTTTGTAATTTAATGAGGTCCCATTTGTCTATTCTTGATCTTAGAGCATAAGCTATTGGAGTTCTGTTCAGGAAATTCTCCCCTGTGCCCATATGTTCAAGGTTCTTCCCTAGTTTCCCTTCTATTAGTTTCAGTGTGTCTGGTTTTATGTGGAGATCTTTGATCCACTTAGAATTGAGCTTAGTGCAAGGAGATAAGGATGGGTCAATTTGCATTCTTCTGCATGTTGACCTCCAGCTGAGCCAGCACCATTTGTTGAAAAGGCTATCTTTTTTCCACTGGATGGTTTTAGCTCCTTTGTCAAAGATCAAGTGACCATAGGAGTGTGGATTCATTTCTGGGTCTTCAATTCTGTTCCATTGATCTACATGTCTGTAAAGTTTTTGCAAGGCAAAAGACACCGTCAAAAAGACAAAGCGGCAACCAACTAACTGGGAAATGATCTTTACCAACCTTACATCCGACAGAGGGCTAATATCCAAGATATACAAAGAACTCAAGAAGTTAAACTCCAGAGAGGCAAGTAACCCTATTAAAAAATGGGGTACAGAGCTACACAAAGAGTTCTCACCTGAAGAATATCTAATGGCTGAGAAGCACCTAAAGAGATGTTCATCATCCTTAGTCATTAGGGAAATGCAAATCAAAACAACCCTGAGATTCCATCTCACACCAGTCAGGATGGCTAAGATCAAAAACACAGGAGACAGCAGTTGTTGGCGAGGATGTGGAGAAAGAGGAACACTCCTCCACTGCTGGTGGAACTGCAGGCTGGTACAACCACTCTGGAAAGCAGTCTGGCGGTTCCTCAGAAAACTGGGCTTGACACTTCCGGAGGATCCGGCTATACCACTCCTGGGCATATACCCAGAGACTTTACCTGCATGCAATAAGGACACATGCTCCACTATGTTCATAGCAGCCTTATTTATAATAGCCAGAAGCTGGAAAGAACCCAGATGTCCCTCAACGGAGGAATGGATTCAGAAGATGTGGTATATTTACACAATGGAATACTACTCTGCAATTAAAAACAATGAATTCACGAAATTCCTAGGCAAATGGTCAGAACTTGAAAATATCATCCTTAGTGAGGTAACCCAATCACAAAAGATCACACATGGTATGCAGTCACTGATAAGGGGATATTGACCCAGAATCTCAGAATACCCTAGACACAATCAGCATATCAATAGATTTCTAAAAAGATGGAAGGAGAGACCCCTGGTCCTGGAAAGACTGGATGTAGGGGAACGCCAGGACAGAGTAACGAGAGGGGGTTGAATGGAGAAAAGAGGGAGGGAAGGGGGCTTATGGGACTTTCGGGGAGGGAGGAAACGGGAAAGGGGAAGTGATTTGGAATGTAAATTAAAAAAATAAAATAAAAAAAAAAGTCTCCCTCTTCTGCCATTTGGGCTCCAATTCTCTCCAACTTGCCAGGTTGTCTACCTGGTGCGAGGCTTGAACTCTCCTGGGGGCCCTCAGTATGCTATTTGTTAGTCCATGGCATTAAAACTTTTCTGATAAACTCCTCTGCCTCAACCTGCCCATCCCAAACCTAACAGTGACAAAGCAAAAGAACTACTCCAGAGGCCTTCAGGCTGGAAAGGATGCAAGAAAATCCACTGTTGTGGCCATTAGTTTCTGAAGGACTCATTGCGTACCAAATGCTGTGCTATGTGTCTCCCAGTCGTTATTCTGGCTAATCCCCACAACTGCCCATGGATAAAGGAAACTGCTTTCCATGTTCGTTTAGTCAGTACTGTGTGACATTGACACTTTCATCCCACAGCATGCCTCACATGGAGGCACCATCGTTAGCTTTGTTTTGTTTCTGGGCTCTGGTGATAATAACACGCTGGGTTTGACCGTCCATCCTCAATAGGCCAATTAAACAAACAGGTAACATTGAAAGCAGAGAAAGAAGATCTCTTTGATATAGCCATATTGAGAAGAGATGCAAATGATCCAGTGACCCTAGTCCCCACCCCAAGTCCATCTTCAGGGTCCTGCTGTGAAACTTAGGTTTATACAAGAGAAGAAATATGCATAGCTAAGCAGTCCTGGACAAAGTGTGGTCTTGTCCATCACTGTCTGGCTCCAGTCTTCCTACAAGGTGGTCAGACAAGTTGTCAATGCTGTGTGAAATCCCTTCCTGTGAGACAAGTCCCGTTTCTGTCCAATACCAGAACGTCAGACCTCCCCTTCCCCCAGGAGAGGTTCTTGGAAAATCCCAATTTATTGAGGTGCCCTGTTTCAATAGTCCTGAGGCCAAAGGGAAGGGCATCAAGTGTGTCTTGTAATATCTTCATTGCTGCCGGGATGATAACAATTTAGAGAGGTGACTACCCATCTGGCAGGTATGGACAATAGTGTGGTCAATGCTCTGGGTCCTCACCTCTATAAATGCAGTGGGAGAGGCAAACAGCAGGGCTTGTCTGGTGAGTGAGGAATATCCCTCACTCCTCCGAAGTTCAGTAATTCAGAAGGTCTTGGCATAGGCTGAGTAAGGAGGAAACACAGCTCATGTATGATCCAAAAGGTCCACCAACTGAGCTGGGAGTGGCTAGGGGGTTGAACACTTGCCATGTACTGGTACAGAGCTCACATCCCCAAGCTCTATAAAACCACACTAGGTGATGACAAACAGGACGCACCCTGTGGTCCAGGCTGTGGCAGCAAACAGGAAGAGGCTCTAAGGAGAGAAGTCTGGTACAACAGGCAGCTGCACATAGAAGGAAGTATGGTAACAAGAGCTTGTCCTGCAAGGTAGTTCAGGATGTGACCAGAAGACATGGCTGCCTAGTTTTTATTGGTGGGGCTCCATGTTGTTGACTCTGGCTAGTTCACACAGAGAAGCAATTTATCAAAGGTATACTAGGTGTGAGTGTAATGCTGGAGGGCCGAGTTGAGGCTGAGCACAGAGGTAGTCTTCCTCACCCTTCCAGCCAATGAAAACTGTCCCTGGGGAGAAATATGCCTGGGCACAGATCCCGAGCTTGAGCCGGAGGTGCTGGCCAGATGCTGATCCTGACCACAGTGACCTTGGAAAGCCCTGGTAGCTGCCATGTCCCTCCATGATCAGGGATGGACTCCTGCCTCTTATTTGCCACCTTTATACAGGAGGTGAATACAGTTCAGGCGGGTCTGGCTGGCTGAGACAGATCACAGGTCTGAGCCACGTCTTGACCATCTGGCTGCCAGCCTAGCAGGTGGTCTCTGCTTCCCTCCTGGACTACACCTAGAAGGAAACTCTTCAGATGTGAAAGGAACAAATGTGCTGGGAAGTCAAGGACAAATGTCCACTATGGATGCCATTAGTGGCGACCAAAACTGACTGCTGAATTTGTTCTTCACAAGTAAAAATGATGCTGCGTATCTATCTCAACGTGAACAGAGTTTAGGGCGGCACTGCCGCAGTGGCGGTGCTCACCGCGTCCTTGGTGGCATCTGGACGCTGCTGCAACGATAGCCAGGCTTTGTTGTGGTTGTTGTTGATTGTTTACGTTGGGGTTGCAGCAAGGCCCTCCCTCAGCAGACATGGGCACAATGACAAAACTGCTTTTCCTCACAAGTGCTGCCAATTCCTACACCATGTGGCAAGTGTAGAGAGCTCTAGATGAAGGACTCTGGGGGCTGCTTTTAATTTACTGATAAGTGAAAATTTTAAATGTGCCAATTTTGAGTACTGCTGTCCCAGTCTATTAAACAAAGAGCAGCAACTCCCAAGTCACTGCCTTCCTATTAACCTAAACTAGCTAATGCCCATGTGGCCAAGGGCTGGCAGGGCAACCCAGATCATCCTTTCCATATTTACCACAAGGCTCTGCACTGGTGTCCGTTGGGGAGCGATCACTTTGCACTCAGTGGTCTAGATCTAAAAGAGTGCCCGCCTCAGACAGGCTGCCATCAAATTCAGGGGAAAATGCAGGTCTTTCCCATTCTGGTCCCTCTTTACCTGTCTCCACGCAGGCTCCGCCCAGTGGAGAGCAGCATTTAAAGGGCTCATCCCGCAGATACCGTAACTCATGCAGTGTTAGGAAGTTCAAGCTGTGGTCACTTAGTTGAACCGTGGCCACAAACACGGAAGCTATCTGCTGAGTGGTGCTGGGCAGGGGAAGCTGACGGTTTGCATGTCTGCACAGAGGGACAAACACTGCATTTCCTACCAGGGCAGCTACCTCAGTAACGCTCCAATGTCATGTGTCACTTAGCTCTTGTCATGGCTGTGACAGTGGCTGACAGGAACAGCTAAGAGGAGGAAAGGCTGGTTTGGGTCCAGAGATCAGGGGACACAGTCTGTCATGGTGAAGAAGGTGTGGAGTCTGGAGTGGATGGTCATGGTGGTGGGAGCTTGGAGCAATGGCTTCTCCAATGGACACATTGAGGAGATCTGAAGGAGAACCAGAGCCAGAGCAGACACCACTTTTAAGTCTGGTGTCCAGCCATCCACCACTCCACAGCATGTCCCACATGCTCTACAAACTCCTACAACCACAGAGCTAGAGACTCATGTCTAAACACAGGTCCCTGTGCAAGGCACTTCCCGTCCCAGTCATAACACCAGGGACTTCTGTAACTAGTTCTTCCCAAATTCTCATGGCTACTTAGGCTTTTGGAAAATCAATCAATCAATCAATCAATCAATCAATCAATCAATCAAGGACAGTAGCATTTTCTGAAGTGACTAAATGACTTCTAGGAAACACTTGAAAACTATGAGTAACTCCGCAGTCAATGTAGTAAGCTTACTTCTAGTTTCCAAAATGGTTGGGCTTCACTTTCAGACAAAATAGCCTCTGTTAAATGAGAAATGGAGCAAGGAGTCAAGCCTTACAGCAGTTAGACACTCAGCTCTTTGAGCCACAATCTCTGGACTCTAATCTCTAGGGCATCTCTGGCAACAGCTTAGGATACTCATAGACCCTGTTTCTACTTCATTCCCTGGGATTCTTTTCTCATGTCGATAGTGAACCCTCTGAGCTGGAATGTGACTCAGTTGGCAGAGCGCGCTTGCCTAGCACACACCCAGGGTTCAGTCCCAGCACTGAGTAAAACTGGGCATGATGGCACATGTCTGTGATCACAGCACTCACGGGGTAGACGGGAGGAAGTTCAACAGGCAGCAGTGAAGGGACTGGCTGTGACAACAGGCAGTAACAGCATCCTGTTACAGGAACTGTGTCCCCAACAGGAGGAGAACAGGAAGTGGGACTCCTGGGACTTATGCATCCCTTTGATTGGACACATTTGCTTTCATATAGTCACAGAAAATTCATGGGGCCATAATCCTTTCCATCGTTAATGCTTTTATCATCTTCCCCTAATGACTTGAGGTATGTAAATTCATTGATCTCAAACTTCGCAGGCCTAAACATCATTCACTTGGTGACCCGAAGCCACGCTGCTAACAGACCAAGCTTAATCAGGTTCTACCAGTTTTCAAATCATACATGTTATTAGGCAAGATTCATTTAGTTTGCATCTAAAAGCTACAGCTTTTTACTGTGGCAGCACTCAGGCACTCCTGGCCGCTCAGTGTCGCATCTGTACCACTAGCCAGTGGAAGGGATACAATTAATAAACTGTAACTGGTTTACATACCAATGAGCTTTACTGTTCTATCAAATGTGCTCTTACATGAAAAGAAGCTTCTGAGAAAAGAAGGGAAAAGACTGAGAGGGATGAATTATCAACACAAAATTTCCAGTTTCTACTTATTGACACAAAGTCCCTTCTCCTACCTTCCTGCTGACCACAAGTAGCCCTGGACCACACAGCCAAGGAGGTGCACAGTCACTCAGAGTCCCATATCTCTTTTGACTGTTTATTTTGAGACAGAACCTCACTTAGTTGTGTGGACTAGCCTGGAACTCACTCAGTAGACTAGGAAAACCCTACAATCCTCTCGCCACAGCCTCCTGGGTAGTTGAGTGAATAAACCGCACCACTAGGCCTGACTTAATACAAAATTTCTTCACAAAAATATTTATAAGCCGGGAAGTAGTGGTGCACACCTTTAATCCTAGCACTTAGGAGGCAGAGGCAGGCAGATTTCTGAGTTTGAGGCCAGCCTGGTCTACAGAGTAAGTTCCAGGACAAGCGAGAGCTATACAGAGAAACCCTGTCTCAAGAAACCCTGTCTCGAAAAACCAAAAAAAAGAAAAAAGAAAAAGAAAAATTTATATATTGTAACAGTATTATTTCACCACAGTATGATAATAAATGAAGTCTAGCACCACACAGTCCAGAATTGGCAGACCATACATGGGACAACCCCCATCTGGTGCCACATGGGAAGCAAGCCTGAGACAACCCTGGCCCGGTACCACATTGGCATGGGCAGAGCATAGCACTCCTGAGACCATTCCTGAGATGACCCCAGACACCCAGAAGCCCTAAGTGCCATGAAGATGAGCAAATAAGTCATGAGGAGATGGAGGAGAAAGGGAAGCAGAAGGATGTAGGGACAATAAAGAGAGGCAAACAGTCTGATGTGAGAAGATAGGAATGCCATCCTATGCCACGGTGAGGTCATGGCCTGTGCTGCCACCAAGGGCCATGTCTGGGTCCATGGTCCTGCAGCAGTGGGGATGGGGGGGGGTCTGTTACTATCAAAGGTCAGGCAGATATCCCTGGTCTGGCCTGCCACCTGGGACCATGTTCATATTTGAGAGCTGTGTAGAACTAGTCCTACCCCTCGCCTGGCATCAGAAGACATGAGAGCAGGAGAGCTGGCCCTACCCCTCACCAGCTGTAGCACTCTGGAGAGCAGCCCCGCACCTTCTGTAGGAAGCACATTAGAGTTGGCCCAGGCTGCAGGAGTTGTGGATGAGCCAGTCCTGAGGGTGTGAGAGTTGGAGAGCTAGCCCTGCCACTCACAGGCCATGTGGTGATGTGGGCAAGGGAGAGATGCCCTCTTTAACCTCACCCCTTGCCACCTGCAGTGGGTGAGAGAAATGGCCATGGAGTCATGAATGTTCGAGAGCTGCCCTGTCCCTTACCGGTTGTAACACTAGGGAGAGTGGGCCCTGTAGGGACCTCAACTGACACCTCAATAGAGCAGCCCTGCTGGCATGGTAGAGGGTGAGCTAGCTCTGAGGGCATGAGAGCAGGTGAGCTGGCTCTGCCCCTTGCCAGCTGTAGCACTGGATGGCCTAGTTGAGGCAGTGCTAGAGAGTTTCCCTGGTAGTGTAGGTCTGGGAGATCCAGTGGACTGACAAACACACTGTATTAGTCAGGGTTCTCTAGAGTCACAGAACGTATGGGTAGTCTCTATATAGTTAGGGAATTTGTCGATGACTTACAGCTTATAGTCCAACTCCCCAACAATGGTCAGCAGTGGCTGTGGATGGAAATCCAAGGACCTAGCAGTTCCTCAGTCCCACGAGGCAAGCAGGAAGAGTCAGAGTAAATTTTCCTTCTTCCAATGTCTTTATATAGGTCTCCAGCAGAGGGTGTGGCCCAGATAAAAGGTGTGTGCCAACAAGCCATTAATCCCAAATGACCTTGAACTTGGAGATCTCCTTATCTTAATCTTCTGGAATTCATAGTCACTATGCTTCAAGATCTCCATGCTAAAATCCAGGGTCAGAAACTTGTATCTCTGAGCCTCCAGATTAGAATCATAAGTGAGCCTTCCAATTCTTGATTAATTCATTCCAGATTTAGTCAAGTTGACAACCAGGAATAGGCACTACACACACATACGACCTAGGCCCAGATCTAGGGCTTTTAAGTTGGCTCATCTGGGGACATCTACCCTATCTATGAACTGCTGGAGTATGTAAAGGGGCAGGTCCTGCAGATCCAAAGCTGCAGGATCTCCATGACACAGGGCAACAGCAGGATATCTGAGAGGAGTCCCATTGAGGATCCAGTATTGATAGTGTAGCAGAAGCCAGTGGCCTTGAACCAAACCAATGACTCACCACAATGAACATTTGCAAGTAAAGAACTGTGGACAGAGGGATATACTGTGAGACACACTGTGACACACTACAGCTTCCACAACTGTATTTTTTTTCTTTTCAGGGGCAGGTAGGGAGGGCAGGTATGAGGGGATGGGGTATGCGTGGGATTAGGATTCGTGATGTGAGCGCCACAAATAATCACTAAAGAGTTAAATATAAAAAAGGATAATAGATAAAGAAAAGAGTAATAGTTTTATACAAATCAAGCAACATACAGTAAATAGAACCTTTGGTACCTTCCCAGTGGAGCATGGAAGGACACAGTGAACATGGAATCTGGAACGTTCAGGAAAGCCTCTAAATGCTGGAGTCTGGGAAATGCATCCCTCAGTAGCTCTGGCATTTAAGCTTACATTTCCAGCCTCTCATTATTTTGCTCGTTTCCCATTCTGACAACTTGACCAATTACCCGATAACTGAATCCCTTCAGGATCCTGTCCCCTTTCAGTTCCTCATTTAGTTGAAGAAAATAGGCTAATGAGAAGGTAGAATGTTCTAATTCCAGAAAATGAGAGTAGAAAGATGTACATACTCCAGTTAGCTAAGCAGAAGCTTCAAGGCACTAGCTTTGTTCACTCCATGTTGCTGTGCCAGGACCTCTTCAGGTTTCTGATATTTCTATGGCTCTAAGAAACCCCAAGGAAAGGCGTGAGGGTGCAGGGGCCCCAGTGCAGTTCTGCTGTGGGGTGGTCTGGCATTCCTGAGCAGCGTGCCACCTGCGCTCACCTAAAGACTTCCAGGGCATGAGCTGCAGTGAGTCAAGAGTCCCCAGAAGGGCAGAGAGACGCCCTGTTGTTGGTGGTGTTCTTAGTCAAGGGCAGAGCAGGTGGCAGTCCTTTGTCCATCCTAGCTCGATGCCGGGCTTGGTGGCCAAAGCTGTTTTATGTCTAGGACACATAAAAGTTAAATGAAATCAAACCCAGGCAGCATAGTTCAAGAAGAGAATGATAGCAACCTATGGACTGCCATGTCACCCACAGACCTGCCCTCCAGCTCATGGCACAAGTGGGCCACAGACGCCAGCTTGTAGCTACTCCACACAGCATGGATAGAGGATGTCACCTAGGGGTCCACCAGTCTGCAGTAGGAGCCGCCACAATGTGCAAGTATATGGTGGTCAGATAGGAGAGAAAGAGAAGTGAAGCAGCTTGACCATTATAAAGAGAGAGGAAATTGGAGACTGGAAGAGTAACCTGCAGCCTGAGCTACCACTGAGGGCCATATCTCAGTCCATTGCTACACAGTGTCAGAGGTCGGTGTCAATGTCTGTGGCTCATATGACCACTACAGACCATGGGGCTGTCACTGGCCAGTGTAGCTGTCAGTAACTACATGGATGTCCAGGGGCTGTGCATAACTGCCCCAGTCCTCATTAGCTGCAGTGCTCTGGAGAACTGGCCGTCTCTCACCTGTGGTAGGTAGCACTCGAGAGATGGGGCCCTGCTCATTGCCTAGGCAGCTCAGTGGAGCTGGCCCTTGTGGGGGGCGGGGCATGGGTGAGCTAGCATTGAGAGTGTGAATGTGGGAGGTTGACCCTGTTTCATCTGCTGTGGGCTAGCACGGGCACAGAGGTGATGCCCAGCCCCGAGTCCCCCAGTACCTCCAGCAGTCAGGAAAGCTTAGCACAGGGTCATGAGCTCAGGAGAGCCAGCCCTGCCTCTCGCCAGCTCCAACACTCAGGATGCACCGTATGTGTGTGCTTATTTGACTTTGGGCAGGAGGTTACGAGGGCGAAGGGTGGATATGAGGGGATGGGGAGATGAGCAGGACTGGGGTGTGTGAGGAGAAACTGACAAAGAATCAATGTAAAGTTTCTGTCAATGAGTTTGTACTTTGGCCAATCATAATGTCCACACTGTCACCATGAAGAGGCTGCTCTGAAAGAGAATAAGAGGACTGTGTTCCTGTGTAGGGATGTAGGCTCTTAATCTGGGGCCATAAGCAGCACTGCAGGGGTGGGGTCGGGGGTTCAGATGAAGGAGCACTAGATTTCCACTAAATTCATGCTGATACAGCACCACCGTCTATCACCAAGCGAGCAGCTGCTCATGGAGGTAGCAAGCGCCTGTGCATCGGAAACCACACGTTTCTTACCACATTTCAGTTTCTGCCCATGTCACAGAACACGGAGCCACCGTCACTGTCACACCTAGGGAGTCATTAACCATGCTGTCAGAACATCAGGTAAAAGATCAACCAAGAAGCACGCGCATCACCCAATCAAATGTTCTAACAGTATTTTGATAACTATTGGTTTCAATGGAAATTCTCTATGTTTAAAAACATAAACCTGTCATGTGGTCCAGGGACTTTGCCAATCTATCAAAGGCGTCCCAAGCCCAAGCATGATTATGATGCCCTGTCAGACAGGGAAGAGAGAGCTGACACCATTCCAACAGCCATGTGCATTTGTGGTATACAATGCCTGGGGTGGAACTATAATCACACACCTAATCAGAAACAGCCATTCAACTGAGGCCCCGTGTTCCCTTAACTAGTAATATTAGGTAAATTGGTTCAGACCTTTTCTAATCAGCTTTAGCAGAAGGGAAGTATTGCTTGGGTGCTTTCATGGGGCTCACAATGGATGTGGAGGAGTGAAGGAGCCAAGGGGCTGAGCTGATTGCCCTCTGGTTGCTTCTTGGCATAAAACTGAGTGGAGACAGTCTCGGCGCATTCCCCATGCCCAAGCCCGGTGATGTTTTGACTGAGGCATCATACCCTTGCATGCAAATAAATCTCTTTCTGTTTCTGTATATGAAACAGTATGGTAAATTAACTTTAAATCTTGGCATTTCCTGGAGTAGGCATTTAAAAATAAAAATGCAAGGCTAACTACACAGTGGGGGATGAATGTAAAGTAACTGGATTTTTTTAAAAAATAAGAAGACTCATTTTATGATGGACACAAGGCTTCCACGAAATGGAAGCTTTCTGAGATGTTGTATGTGGCACAGCAATGTATCACAGGGACAAGGCTACTCAAAAGGGATCACAGGAAGAAAGTGCTGGTCACCCTGTCCCCATGAGAGGTCCTCCAGAAAGCCACAAAGCAGAGTGGCTGGTGTGGACTCGGAGGATCGCAAGCTCCTGCATGTAGACTCCAGCATCACTGACAGCATGGGAGCACCAATGGGATGCCAGCAGCACTGCTTAGGTCTCAAGGGAGATTATCTCAGCTAGCACGATCTGGAGGGCAGGTTAACAACTGTGAAATTTCCATCTGTAGACTCTGAAGTGACAGAGTCTATATGTATCAACACAAGGATTATTCAGACTCAGAAGGGGAAAGAGGAAATCACAGAACAATGTGCACAGAGTGATTGTGTTCGTGCTTCGGAAAAGGTTGTTGCACACACACGTAATCTGAATGACAGTGACCCCCAGGTCAAGACTTGGGAAAGGGATTCATGGTTGATTCTACATGAAGATTTTCAATCCTTGCAAAAGCAACCCATTTACACATGCTTGCAAAATTTAGTGAATATAATAATAATAATAATAATAATAGACTCAGATCTATTTTAGCTTAACTCCTTCAAGAGAGTAAAGTAACAAACAAGAAAGGGATCAAAGGAGGAAGAAGGAAGGCTGAAGGAGAGGGAGACTGGGTGGGGGTGGGGGGTGGGGGGATCATGTCTCTATATAGCCACATCCTTTACAGGTAACTTGCAGGTTCATCCTTTTCACATCATTTCACATAGCAGAAGCATCTAGAACACAGTCTGGTATAGAACAGGCACTGAGTACAGATGTCAAATTTCTATTCTAGAAATGTGTAACTTGCTAAGACCCCTGGGAAGCACACGCTGGTTCATGTGACTCCACTCCCTCCCCCTCACACAAACACTGCCCTTCAGGACCTTGGAACTAAGCTTTGGGGAAGGTGAACTTGACAGTGTTGAAGGGCTGAGATAAGGCCCTTTGCTGGACGGAGCCTTAATCCTGGCTTTGGTTTTGAAATCATGCCTCAGAGGCTTTCCTTATCAGAGTCTGTCTTAGACCACAATTGTATTCACATGTTTGTGTCTGCCTGGCCTGAGAAAAATGAGCATCAGCCCTCTTGGACTGTAAGCAACAGAAAGACAAACAGTTTCCATTCCTTGACTGAGTCCAGCACACAGACACATCCCAGCTTTGCTCAATGCCCTCCTTTCACCAAGTTATTCATTCTTCATAGAAATAGAAGCTGCCAAGTAGGGAGAAGAGTCTGGAAGTTTACTGGGTAGTGACAACTTTTATCTAGACTTTAGCCCATCTCTCTGCACCCAGTTTAAGATGACCAAGCAAGAAGAAAGTTTGATTTTTGTTGTTATTGTTGTTGTTTTGTCTTTCTTGATCTGTTCAGGCCTTTAACTAAAGAAAAACACAATGCTATTTATCAGTATCTCTAATTCACATTTCCATGGTGACACCCATTCCTCAATACCTGGCCACCAAGTGACTCTGCCTCCTCTCCAGCCCCTGCAACCACTTCTACTGAAGCTCAGCCCTTCTCTGCCATGAAGACTTTCCACCTAAGTGGCTATGTCTGCACTTATTCCTAACAAACTCCATCTCTGTGCACACCTCCCCCTCCAATTGGTTCCGATCATCTCTGGAATCAGTTCTAGCTTCACATTGAGGTTCTTTGATTCCCACAGAAATGGTCCCAAAAATTCAACCTTAAAACATCAGGGACCATCTAAACCCTGAAACTACTATGTGATTGCCATGTAAGAGAGGTACAAGAATTAATTTGGGGAAATCACACAAGTGGGAACAAGAAGCTTTTGCTTCTACTGATGAAGTGTTTCTTTGTAAGTTGCAAGCATCTGCTCTGCAGATCTGTAAATTCTTATGAAAAATCTTCTGTGCTGGATCTTGTTTAAAAGTGTGTTTTTACAAACTTTAGAAGGGGAATAGAGGGGACAGAATATATACTAACAAAGCAGAATTGAGAATAAATCATTACAGAGCTCAAGAATTCTCTACTCATCAATGTGCGAGTATCCCATTAGATAAGGAGCAGAACCCGCCTGAGTCAGTTCGGCTCAGTCCTGTAACCAATGAAGTCAATTTCAAATTTAAGAAAAACAATCTTAATTTTCAGAGACAGACCCCTGAGTGTTGGGATGGCAGATAAGGAGTTCTGTACACGTACATGACCCAAATAAAAATCCCCGTCCTGGCTATATATGTACAAATCCTGTTCAAGAAAATGCTGTGCCGGTTTTCCAGGGCACTTTGCCAACATGCTGCTGTGGGCGCTTTCTATAGGAGAGCATCCTGCTTTAGTTACTATAGAGCATCCTGCTTTAGTTTCTATAGGAGAGCATCCTGCTTTAGTTACTATAGAACATCCTGCTTTAGTTTCTATAGGAGAGCATCCTGCTTTAGTTACTATAGAACATCCTGCTTTAGTTTCTATAGGAGAGTATCCTGCTTTAGTTACTATAGAACATCCTGCTTTAGTTTCTATAGGAGAGTATCCTGCTTTAGTTACTCAGAGTAATTAGCAAGTAAAACAAAACCTACACACATAAAAGCGTCTCCCCCAGAACCTGAGCAAACGTTTAAAAGAGTCACGGTTCTCTGGCTTAAACACTGTCAATGACACCCTTGAAAGGGACTCTCAGTGGCTCCTGGCATGCACACAGGTATTCTACATAATACATGAAAAGCAGAATGCATTGGGCCTGAGCAACCTAGTCTGGCAAGTACATCTCAGCCGTATTGTCCATAAGATTTATCTGGTGACTTCATAAAGACCTGCTAGAGCTACCTGCGCAGAGATGCTCCATCTCCAGTAAGCTCTGGTCATTTTTGGGTCCATGGTTTTCAATAGCAATGCAACAGTGGGAAGTGCAAGAGGTCTAGAAAAGAAGTTACTCCACCACACTTAGGATACAAGGCCTTAGGAAAAGGTACTTCCTTGTTCAGAGCCAGATATCCCACCAGGAAAAATGGAAATAACCACTGGATCTGTTTTGCGTTGCTAGTATGAGGAAGTAAGCCAGCAGCAGTACCACTGGCTGGCTATAGAGCTGAATTTCACTTATCACAAGTTATCTGTGAAAGGCTCAATGAAGCCCCCTCTGAGGTGTCTACATGCTAACTCCCAGTACTTGTGAATGCCTCATCTCCCATGGCAAAGGGGATTTTACAGGCTAGAGAGATTACTCTAGGTTATCAGGCAGGCCCAGTGTAATCACACAGGTCTGTATCAGAAGAAAGGAGGGAGGGAGGGAGGGAGGGAGGACGGGAGGGAGGGTACTAGTCAGGTTGAGAAGAAGAATCCCAGAGGTTGCAGCAGGGGCCAGAGAAGACTCCAGATGAAGAACAAGCCAAGAAATGTATTCTAGGTGGGAGAGGCTCCAGAGGAGCACAGTCCTGTAGATTCATATTGTACTTGAACCTTCATATCTGTCAGAGTCAGTGTGCACTATTCCAGCAGCTACAGAAGTTGAGCGACATAAACACGGGCTTGCCTCCCCATAGAACAGAAGCTCTGGAGCCTAATGTTCAGGAGAATCCCAAGCATGCCACAGTTGCTTGGGCAGAGCTGACATACAAGAGTTCTTCCAAGATATTCATTCCAAGGGAAGACTCGACCTGTGTTCTGTTTCATGGAGTTACAGCAGTCCAAATGCATGGGGATGGACCTGTGGGTCAGTGGCAAGCAAGAGGCTTACTGGAATCTCTTGTTCCATAATTACAGCATCACGTTTTGATTGGTCCTCTACAGGGAACTGCTGGATTCTAACAAGGCTCCAGGGGACACTCTCCACAGGTAGGTGACTCAGTGTCAGCAGGGTCTACAAAAGTTACCTGGGCTTGAGAGCTGAAGGACAGAAAATCAATGGTCTCAGTAACATGGACAAGATCTTAATTTGCTACTTTTAATGTGGCTAATCTCACAGAGAAGTTTAATTGCAAATTTAAAAAAAACCATATGGGTGCCTGTAACATGAAGACATATTTGTCCAAACTCAAGCTGGACAACCAGTGCCTCCTCCTACCACCTACATCTGTCTCCCCTGCCCTCAGCTCTGCCAAGGCCCTGGTCTCTCATTTCCTCTAGTATGCCCATAGTGACTAGTGCTATATCTGGCACTACTCTGCAATCAGGGAATGTTTGTGGATGAATGAATGTTACAATGGATAGTTACAATGAAAAAGGATATTGTTACTTTCATTAAAAAATTCATTATTTGGAAAGTTCTTTTACTTCCTTTTGAGTTAATATCTACTTGACCCAAGATACTATTTATGGTAGAATTAAAAGCAAGCTTTCTGATTTTATTTGCTTATTAATATATGCATTTGGTCATTAACAATGTGCTAAGTACTCAAAGCAAATAATTGCTTTTCTATTCAGCCCTGGTGGATGCCCTAAATGAGGAGAGCAACTTATTGCACATAAAAATTATAACTAGCTTTAAAATGTTCTGCTTCATCTCAGACAACATATTAACAACAGTTAGAGTCCTCTACATGACTCAGCTAAAACCTCCCGAAACAGCCAAATTATGAGTTCTGATTCAGTCACACTGAATAGAAAGTATAGGTTCAGAAGTCTGCAGGTTCCAATTTACAAGGTCTTCTGATCAACTGTTAGGACTGATCATAAAATGGATTTCATTTATTTATGTTCAGTAGATCCTATTTAAGAAGCAATGTAATTGCAAGAAAAGCTTTTATTTTACATCTGATTTTGAAATGTGGCTGAATAGATTAACATAATCCAGAACAAGTTGGTAAACATCCACAAGAACATGTTATATAATTCCAGGAAGCCTCATGATATCCTGAAGCCACCAGGCAGGAAATGATAATTTTGTAATAAATGTTCAAAGGTCAATAGAAGCAGACCTTTGCCTATTATGTGACCCAGAGCAACAGCACAAAGCTGATAGCACATGGGCCACATCATCCTGAAGACACCAGCTAACTTGGAAATTAGCAACGATGTGCTGGGTCAACAAATCCATCACCTTAGTTTGCCTTACTATGTCAGAAGCTAAGTCTCTAGCTGCTTCCACATTATGCTATCTTAACATCTGTGAACCCTTGGCCATAAGTTATCAGTGGCTAATATTTGACTTCACTATAAAACAAAGGACTATTTTCCCAAATATATTTCCATGTAGAGCTGCCCAGATGGTCACCTCTGTTGTAGGGGAGGGAGGTTCTGTCCCCATGCCACACATCTAGATCCAGGGAACCCCAAAGCTGTAAGTGGGTCTTGGTCTCTCCATTGCTCATCTCTGCTTTCTTACTACTATGGAGCCCCAGAATGTGTGGCAGTTTTACATTCTTGCTGTTTCAGTGAGAGCCAGAGATAAAGGGATTGTCTCTGCTCACCTGTTCCATCACAGGTAGGTGGAGAACTGGTAGCCCAGGCTCCTGGGTTCTGACTGAGGTAGCTATCTTCTGTTCCCTCTCCCAATCACATTTTTACAGGCCTACTCAAGGACAGATGTTTCTGTAGATGATATCCATTGGCTCTACCTGGAAGAGTCATCGATGGATGGTCACATGAATGACTTTGTGTAAGACACCAACAAACAGACAAGGACACTCCTAAGAGTTCTCCCTACCTGTTGCTCTCCAAGAATGTTAAAGAAAATGGCTCTAGCTAGCCCCTTTCCTTCCTACATCTTCAGTCTGGGTTTAGTTCTAGACACACAGTGTCTAGACAATAGAAACTGGACCGGGATAACTGAAATGTGCCCAGCTTTTTGCAGTGTCTTACAGTTTCCATTGCTGAAAAGAGACGCCATGACCAAAGAAACTTATAAGGGACAACATTTAATTGGGGCTGGCTTACAGGTTCAGAGGTTCAGCCCATTATCACCATGGCAGGAAGCACGGTGCTAGAGAAGGAGTCAAGAGTTCTACATCTGATCTGAAGGCTGCTAGGAGAAGACTGTCTCATGGATAGCCAGGAGGAGGGTTCTCAAAGCCCACCCCACAGTGACACACTTCCTCCAACAAGACCACACTTCCTAACAGTGCCACTTCCTGGGCCAAGCATATTCAAGCCACCATATGCAGCTTCTAGAGCAGCTCATAAATCTAGCTTAAAGTTAGACAAATGCAAATATCTGCAGACACTGCTCGTCTTCTCTACCCTGGTCTTCAGGTCACTTCTGTTATACTAAGCAAAGACATGGGCGGGAAAGGGAAGAAGTCATGGAAGCTAACTGCCTCTCTGATAGGAAGGATCACTTCTACTTACTTAGACTTGATCATGGGGATGAGGGCCTGCCTGAGACAAGAGGATATTAAGTGAAGGTGTAGGGGAGAAGGAAGAGCGTTCCAGAAGCATCTGCTACTTACATAACCAAGAACTTCCTCCTCTGGCTCCTCCTCATTTCTCCTTTCCTTTTCCCTCCCACCCTTCCCTTCCCTCCTGTAAGTAAAGCAATCGAGAGGATGAGAACACGTGGTAAGAGTGGTGAGCACATGCACAGAGATGCTCAAGGGCCGGCATTTTACTTTTCTTTAGGGAAAGCATCCTATTCTTCAGACCACATGACTGGAATGGAGCTAATCTCACAACTTAGCTTTGGGCCATGTGAATCAAGTAAATGGGATCTGTGACTCTGACTGGGTCATTCAGAATGGATCACTTTATTTCTGTTGTGATTTCTGTAAAACACCTAGAACTCCTTAGGTTTATAGACGCTATCTAGGTTGATGGGAATTGGTCCTAATGTTTTATCTTATTTCAGCTCCCAAAAGCCACGCTTCCAGACCTGAGGGTCCCTGCCCCAGCTGACTATGATTGATAATAAAGAATTGGCAGGGAGACAGGGCAGGCAAGGGATGGGGGTGTGGGGCAGAGAATCACTGGGGCAGGTGCGGTGCATGTGCGACCTACAGGGAGCCAAATCGGTTTAACCAACTCACTGCTACGCTAGATAGCCACTACCTAGAGACCCTGTTTGCAAATGAAGTCAACTAACAGGAACATAGAGCTGAGAGATGCAGAGATGAAGTTCAGATAACAACCTCTGAGCCCCAGGATCCAGCCAAAACTAAAGCAACAACAAATATGGGAGAAATAAAACTTTAACAAGCAAAGAGAGTAGGGTCAGAGCAATGGCTCCGTGGTTAAGAGCACTTGCTGTCCTTGCAGAAGACCTAGGTTCAATTCTTAGCACCCACATGGTGGCTCACAAAGGTCTGGAGGCTCCAATGCCTCTTCTGGTTTGTGCAGGTACTGCACACACATGGTGCACATATATACACGAAGGCAAAACTCCCATCCTTATAAAATAAAAATTTAAAAAGAGAAGCAACAAAAGAAAAGGCTGGATTATAGTCACACACGTTTCATTTGGACAGTCACACATGAGGCATTGGGATAGTCACAGTTGTGGCATTGGGATAGTCACAGATGTGGCATTGGGATAGTCACAGGTATGTTATTGGGACAATAACATGTGGTATTGGGACAATTACACATGTGGTATTGGGACAGTCACACATGTGATATTGGGACAGTCACACATATGGTATAGGGACAGTCACAAATGTGGCACTGGGACAGTCACATATGTGGTATAGGGACAGTCACACATGTGGTACTAGGAAAGTCACATATGTAGTATTGGGACAGTCACACATGTGGTATAGGGACAGTCACACATGTGGTATAGGGACAGTCACACATGTGGCACTGGGACAGTCACACATGTGGTACTGGGACAGTTACACATGTGGCATTGGGACAGCCACAGATGTGGTATTGGAACAGTCACACATGTGGAACTGGGACAGTCACACATGTGGCATTGGGACAGTCACATATGTAGTATTGGGGCAGTCACACATGTGGTACTGGGGCAGTCACACATGTGGTATAGAGACAGTCACACATGTGGTACTTGGAAGTCGTAATGTTTGTCTTTGGAAATGTAGCAAGGTGACACAGGGGTGTGCTTTCCTACTAAGCTTGGATCATCTGAAAGGTAACTCGGCCTAATTACTGTGACAAATCTTGCCAAATTCTAAATAAAAAGTGAGCATGCATTTTCTGATATTCAATAAATAGCACAACACCTTGAAGAATAGGAACAGTACTGAACAGAGATGCCTTCGGAACGAAAGCTAATTTTTTCCTGCCTATACTTGGTCAGGATTTGCTGAAGAAGGAAAAGCCCTCCCTGACAGCCCCCAGGCTTACCTGGCATGGCATGAACGAGGTCACCACAGAGAACAAAAAACTTGGGTTTGGGGTTCAGCTTGTTGATGGCCTCAACAGCTTGCTCCGTGAGACGGATTTCCTGCTCCCACTCGTCACCGCCACTGTCACAATTCCCGGTGGACCAGGCCTTCATCAGCCCAAACTGAGTATCTGCACCTTGGACGAAGTAGAATGGACCTTTCCATTCCCGTTCCTTTTCTAAGAGAAGGGAGGGGGTATAAAATCTGTCAGTGAAAGCATCCAGGTTACCATGCAAGACGAAATAGTAGTTTTCTTAAATTAAGTAGGTCATTTTGATAAGTTGCTGTCCAAACATACCATTTTCCTGTCACTGTCTAGAGGATTTTGATTTATACTAATTATGCTGGGGACATAGTGATTCCCAAAGGCCATGGTAAACCATGCAGGTTGCTGTAGCCATGTACCCAAGCTGTTTGTTTAAAAGCTAGACATTCAAAATGAACCCAAGACCACAGAGGAACACACTGCAGAGGATATTAATGCTTAGTAATAGTGTTCTAATTGGAATTAAAAATACCCAAACTGATGCTGCCAGGGTGTTATATTTAAATTACTAGGTAAAGTGCTTACGAATCTTTTCTTCCAGGCTTAATGGCACCATTTGTGCTGTTTGGGGGGAATGCAACAGAATTTTAATTATAAAACTTGGCACTCAAAAGCTCTGGCTATCTGGTGGGAGATGTGGTGCCAGGAATAAAGTCTTAAAATCTTGAAACGAGTACATCAATGTGAAAGGAAAAAAAGGAAAGAAAAAAAAATCAATGCTAATAATTCAAAGACAGTATGACCTGGGTATCAGCACACTGTGAGACTGAACATGGGAGGGGTTTTCTTCTCAGTTTAACTGAGGTAGAACTGACCAAAAAAAAAATGCCCTGCCACATCACACACACACACACACACACACACACACACACACACACACACACATATCACAATGTCTTGTTATACATACAAAAAGGTAAAATAACTACAACAATCAAACAAATCTATCACCTCGACCTTTATAGTCGGTAATGGAAAAATCAGTATCTACTGTGGGCAAATTACAGGAATATAACACTTTATTCTAAAAGTCATCAAATTTAAGGAACAAAGGGCATCTGCATGTTACCCTATTAGTCCTCCGTTGACATCATGGCTGTACGGTCCAACAACAACCAACCTGAGTTTATTGCGAACAAGGAGTGGCTGGGGCTTGGGTGTGTGTGCATCATGCTGTATAGGGCAGAGAGCAAACTCTGCTGAAGGATTTAATTCATTTACTCAGTCTTTACTGTGCTTGATAAAAAGACCAACGTGGTCCTTAAAGATACTGCCTGATAATATATACTCCCTTGTAATCCTTGAGCATGGACTGCACCTGCTTCCAATATACAGAACATAGTTAACAGTATGTTCTCTCAGATAAAGGCTGGAAGATCATGACCTTCTTTCTTCTTCCCTCTCCTTTCCTTGTTCTATAGTCAAAAGTTGTCATCATATCAAGCTGGTTACAGTGGTGCTTGACTTTAATCTCAGTGCTCAGAGGCAGAGACAAATACAAGTCACCCAGGGGCTATAGAGAAAGACTTTGTCTTAGAAGAAAACAATACACAAGTTGTCATAGTATAAACTGCCCTATAGAGTGGCTAATATGGCAAAGAACAGAAAAGTCTGGCTAACATCCCAGAAATAACTGCATCCAGCTGATGGCCATGTGAGTAGACGAGTAAGAGAGGCATCCGTTGCTGAGCTTTTAGATAAGAACAGAGCCTTAACTGGAGTCTTAGGAGTGTTTGTGACCACAGCATCCAGCAATGATGTACTCAGACCCCAAAAGGGGGTCTCTGTGACAATGCGGGCTTGCTGCATCTTACTGTCAAGTTTCAGGGTAATTTGTTGGTAGCAATAGATAACTACAAATCAGACTGAAGAGATAAGGGTCAAGGGGAGAGACTCTTCCTAAAGAGCTGAATACATCACATAAAAAAAAGTACAAAACAACGAACACACGCATGCACGCACGCGCGCACACACACACACACGCACCTCAAAAAACCAAAAACAAACAATACCAAAAACCCTACCAGATTGTTTTATGTTTTTAAAGTTAGTGATTAGTAACATTTTCTTATTATTTCAATAGTAACTTTTGTATGCCACTAATAGCTTTTAGCTATGTTTTGCTTTCTGAGATCCTCTGCAGAGCTATTTAAAACACATAAATTAATCAGAAGCAGACCCAGGAGGTGACTGGCACCCAAGGTCACAGAATAAATCAACCTGCTATGACACAGTTCAGAAAGTTTCCTTCAGCAAACATTTTAACAAGTGGTTTCCCATGACAAATAGTCAAGAGTCTCAAAAAGTCAATAGTCCTTGAAGCTATTAAAATACATCTTTCATTATACATTTACTTAGCAAAAACTTAGAGTGTCAATTTTATAATGATGAAACACAAAATAAATAGATTCAACTTGCTGATACAAAAACACAGCTTTCATTCACCTCAAAGGGGAGAAGAGTTTATTCTGGAGTCAAATATGAGACCATGCCCCAGGAACATGGATTTGGGTTATTACAAATTCCATTTTCCAACATGGAAATAGTTTCAGGAAGCTTTTGAATAACAGAACAAAGAAAATCATGAATCTAGACATTCTTCAAGTATGTTGGTGGAAATATCAGGTAGGCAGTCACAGAATAGGTCAGATATGGGGCTCAGGCAGTGTGACGCCCGGCAGTCTAAGTCTCTGCACTGCTACAAACTGTCACTGTGTTTGTACATTCCAAGTGATTTAACTAATGGCTTCAAAGACATCAGGTCACATATACAAGACGGCAGTAAGTGGTTTCTAAGTGGGCTAAAGATGGCCAAGATAATTTGACTCTGGACTTGCAAACACTGACTTTCTAATCAGTTAATCAGCCTTTGTAGTCAAAGCTTCTTTCCAGAAATTCTCTTTTACAGATCTAAAGTGAATGCAGCTCTACACCTTCAATACTCAACCTACTGTATCTCTCTTATTAGGTGACTGTTAGCTCAGGGCTCTGCGCTTGCAAAGCGTCTTCTAGAGTTTTGTTCAGGAGCTGGTGGTCTTTATTACCATCTCAATCTGAATGCTGCACAGCCCAACAGCATGGCAATAATGCCTGCAAACCCCACACTTGGGCATGAAAACAGAAAGAGCTGGAATTAGAGGCCAGCCTGAGCCACATGGTGAGAATCTGTGTTTTAAACGGACCTGGTAAGAGATAGCCCAGCAGATAAAGGTCCTTGCCACACAAGCCTGATAACACGAATTCAATACCCTTATCCCACAGTGGAAGAGGAGAATGGACTCCCAAAAGCCATCCTCTAACCTCCAGTTTTGTTCACACACGAAGAGCAAATTTGAAAATATTTAAAGAACGGGTTGAATTAAAGATGTGGGGCTATATAAACTTTGTCCTGAAAAGAGGGCTGCTCTGAGAGCGTCCATCTCCTTTATCCCTCACTCAGCACTTTTACAGGATAAAACTGAATTACAAAATCCAGACATGCCCTCGTATACCTGCAGGATGACTTTTGTAGCACCCTTTCTAGGCTGAAGCTACTATTTACTGCCCACTCTAGGAAAGACCAGCTTCTCAAGACCCTCTGGAAGCGAGTCACAGCAGCTCAAGACACAACATAGTTGATTTACAATCAGAACTTCTGACATTACTGAGAAACATACATGTAGGCACCCCATTCGCCCTACTAACTTCCCTAAGCAGGCTGTCTTAGAGATTTAGGGGGTAAATATCTAACTAAGGAGAACTGTCTGGAAATGGAGGCTTGAGGGAGAAAGAGGAGGTGTTGGCAACAGTGGATGCTGTGCAGGGTAAAGAGGGATCTTGGTGGACTACTGTGATGAGCTGGGAACCAGTGACATCAGCAGGGAGGGGGTAAGACATGTAGTGGGACAGAGTCAGTTGAATCCCTCACTGATGCATGCCCACTGACATCTGAGGATAGTAGGCCTGAACCAGCCAAGGAACCTGGCTGGCAGGAAACTCAGGTGTTCTGGGTAAGAGGCAGTTACTAAGTTTTGGTTCTCCAAAACTGAAACACCACTCTGAGGAGGACCTTTTGTTTTAACTGTAATATTTTTGGGGTTGTATCTTTTTCTGTTTTTTTTTTCTATTTTTTTGCTTTGTTTTGTTTTTGTCCCTGACTTTATTTAGCTTAGGTATTTGGTCCTAAACATTTCTCAGTATTGTCTACGACTATCTAATTATCACATTCAAAACTGCTTTTAAAAATTAACCCAAGACTATTTTAATTGGAAAGAGCTTAAGTGAAGAATTCTTTGGTGACTAGTAAGTTCTAATACTTTATTATATTTTTACAATTTGTTTCTGGGAAAGGGCACATGTGAGCTTGTACATAGAGGGCAGAGGACAAACTTTGGGAATCTCAGGAACTGAACTCAGTCATTAGACATGGTGGCAAGCGCCTTTCTTTACTCACTCAGCTGTCTCACACTGGAAAACAATTCTGTTCTTCGATATTGTGACATACAATGAAAACAGCCATAAGCAAGGACATGCCATCCAATAGCACAGCAGCATAGTGTTTACACGTAATAAAGTGTACATTTGTTTAGTTGAAACACCTAAGATACTCAGGAATAAAAATGTCCATAATGAATGTAATTTTTAACTCTCGTGTGTATGGTCAATCTCCCTCTCCCTCCTCCTCTCTCTCTTCCTCTCTCTCTCTCTCTCTTCCTCTCTCTCTCTCTCTCTCTCCCTCCCTCCCTCCCTCCCCCCTCTCTCTTTCTCTCTCTCTCTTTCTGTACACAAACTAAAGTACCAGCCCTTGTCTTCCACCTTCAGACAGGGTCTAAGCTGTTTTTCTGTTCCATAAACCAGGCGGGGGTTAGGGCTTCTGAGGATTCTCCTGTCACTGCCTCCCATCCCTCTACAGAAGTGCTGTGATTATAGGCACCTGTATAGGTTTGTGTGGGATTTGGGGACTCAGACTCAGGACTTAGAGAACATGTTATCTACTGATCCACCTCTCTAGCTCACTCTTTAACAAATTCAATTAGCTCTGTACTGCTAAGTGGCAAATAACCAGGAATACAGCAGCTTAGGACAGCACAAGTCTATTGTTTCATAGTTGCCGGGCTCAGCTCTGTTAGTCCTGTGCTCACAGCCCCTCATAAGCATTAAACAGGGCTGGGCAGTGGTGGCACATGCCTTTAATCCCAGCACTTGGGAGGCAGAGGCAGGCGGATTTCTGAGTTCGAGGCCAGCCTGGTCTACAGAGTGAGTTCCAGGACAGCCAGGGCTACACAGAGAAACCCTGTCTCGAAAAAACCAAACAACAACAAACAAACAAGCATCAAACAGGGTGCTGGCCAGTTTGGAGGTGTCAGCTGAAGACCATGTGAGCTTTTAGGTATCTGTGCTGCAGGGGCCATCCTTGGTTCTCACAGCATGAGAACTTGTGTCATCAAAGGCATCAGGGAAAAGGGTCTCCCAGCAATGGTGTGTTATAACCATACATGACTCACATCCCTATCCTCTACCTCCCACCCAGCCATTGCTTCTGGGGAACTCTTTATCACAATGAAGTCACTAGGCTAGTCAACAACAAAGATAGGGAATCATAACCCACAAGGCAAGCATTCCAGGAGGCCTGGGCCAGGTAGTGGCCCATACCTTAATTCCTGCACTGGGATAAGGCATTCAAGGTCAGGCTCCGCTACATAGGGGGTTCAAGGTCAGCCTAAACTATAAAGTCACTATCTCCAAAACTAAAAGCAAGCAAGCAAACAAACAAAACCCAGGCCTAGATTTTCATGCAAACTTCAAGTTTGCTGTTGACTTCCTAGTACAGAGTAAAGCTAAGCCCATTTATTTTGGCCCATCCACAGGAAGCTGGAAAGCTTAGCCACAGAAGCTACCAAAGGTATGAGAAACTTCTAAAAGTTGACTCAGCCAGCTTTTTATTCAACCAAGGTGATACTGAGAGTTAGCTAGTACTTTCAGGACTTGAGTTCAAGGTAACACCCCATAAGCAGTTGAGTATTTCCGGTTGGAGAGATGCGCAAATCTGGAAGGGGCTCCTGGCTGCCCCAAAGTTGTTGATTTCCATATAGACATTTTTGTCTCCAAAAAGTTTTCCTGAAATGGAGAGACTCAGTAAATGAGATGAATGCATAAAAATAAAGCTGGCAAGGCCCTGCACTTTCTCCCG
The DNA here is from genome assembly GCA_036184795.1 of Tokudaia tokunoshimensis. NCBI lineage: Eukaryota > Metazoa > Chordata > Mammalia > Rodentia > Muridae > Tokudaia > Tokudaia tokunoshimensis. Next base: position 102,524,950 of record BTHU01000010.1, read on the forward strand.
GTCGTCTGTGATACCCACAGTTACTGCCAGCAGCGCGGGGCTGACTCCAGGTATGGCTGCTGCCCAGACACCCAGCTTCTCCTCCAGACATGCCAAATTCATGGTCTGACTCGCAGATGTGCTCTGCTGTACCCAAGCACTGTTTACAAAATTTGAAATCCATTGCCAACATTTAAATTGTGTGTGTGTGTGTATGAATTTAAGAATTATATACTATATGTGTGTGTATGCATATATATATATATATATATATATATATATATATATATGGATTTCTTAATTCTCTTGGAAAATCTGGCCTCACTGCTCATGAGACACCTGCCAAAGATTGGCTACAGCTGTGTGATCTTTCTACATGCCCCTGAACTTGCTCTAGCTCACACATGTCCAATTCACCATCCGGCTCCCATCTATGGAAACTCTTCTATTTTGCTCAATGTATGGAAGAGGAAAGCCAGAGATGGTACAAGGAGCAAATGCAGGTGCAATACTCCCGCCCACCACACGCCCTGGCTTGGATGGGGTGATCATACTGTTGATGAAGATTACACAGAAGTTACACGCCAATGTCTCAAGGTTGTCGCCAGTTTCTAAATCAAACTTCTAATTTAAAAATATGTTTTAAAGAAAAAGCTGTGCTTTACCAATCCAATTCATCTGCTACACACACAGTTACAAGGCCTGGCAAAGTCTAATTTCTGCTGCCTGGTAAGACGACCATGGCAATCGTCCTGCAAAGTTGACAGATCAACAGTGGATCTCGGGATAACAAGCCATGTACAGAAAAAGCCTCTGAGATTTTTTTCATCTGTTTAATAAAGTGCAAAGCAGCTTGACATAGGGTGAATCTTAAAAGCCTGCAGGAATTAACACACTGCCTCCCTATTAAGTTTCCCTCTGAGATTGTTTATGTGCTAAATCCTTCTGAAAAACAGACGTTCAAACTGCAATTCTCTTTACAGTTTGCACTTTCAGTATCACAAAGTGGATGTCTTCTTGGACCTGTTTCTGCTAATGTATTTATTCTTGCTTGCGCTCATCACCTTGTGGGCATATTTGTCAATTGTTAATGGAAGGTGACTTTTAACATATACTGAAAATCAGTAACATCATGGATCCTTCTGTTATTGTCTGCTAGTCAGTGGCTACAGTAAATGCAATCCCCAAAGCAAATAAATCATTGTTCTTATCCCATGACTAGAAAAAGGCCAAGGAGAGTCATTGTATCTTAGTGTCTCATCCTATAACAATGTATGCACTCAGGATATGCTAATTTAGAAATACCCCAGAACAGCTGAAGGTAGAATACAATGATAAACAGATCTTTTAATTTTCATAGAAGGGAAAAAAATCATACTTCCTGTCTTAGGGTTTCTATTGCTGAGAAGAAACACCATTACCACGGCAGCTCTCATATAGGAAAACATCTAATTGGGGCTGGCTTAAAGTTCAGTGGTATAAGACCATTATCGTCATGGTGGGAAACACCATGGCGTGCAAGCAGACACGGTGCTGGAGAGGAATTAAGAGTTCTATATCTTGATCCTCAGGCAGCAAGAAGACAGAGTGAAATTCTGGGCCTGGCTTGGGTATTTGAAACCTCTAAGAAGCTCAAATCTTCTAGTAACACACTTCCTCCAACAAAGCCACACCTCCTCCAACAAGGGCACGCCTCCTAATAGTGCCATTCCCTCTAGGGGCCATTTTTATCCAAACCAGCACTTTCTAAATGAAGTTTGGTCAGACAGGGCACACAAGACCCTGGCTGAGCAGTGTGATTAAGAGGCCTCAGCAGGACTACCTTACATTATTACAGAGTACAAAGATTTAAGAATTCAAGGTGTTGACTCCTGTTAGTTTAGCAAACTCAAAATAACATGTGACTAGACAGACAGCCAAAGAATTAACTTTAGAATGAACAGAGCATAGTGGGTAGTTTTATTTTTCTGGGAATGTCCAACTTGGATTAGGTGTCTTAGATCCAACATCTCTACAGTTCAGGCATGTCACTCACAATTCTTACATTCCATTCATCCTGGCTCTTTCCCGGGTGCCCTAAGCTTTCAATATCACAAAGCGAATGTCTTTGTGGACCTGTTTCTGCTAATGTATTTCCTCCATCCCTCCAGACCCCCAGTCTTACGGACCTTGGGATCATGTCTTTGAGTTCTCATAGCCAACCAACTGCAACGTTCTATTTCTACATCACCTGCCCAGGCAGGTCCTGTCCTCTAAGGCCTTACAGAACAACCATTGGGATAGGTGGTTAGAAAGATGGACATAAAGAAGCTGTTATCTGATACCAAACTCACTAGGCTCCCAGGTGGAACTGGGATAGTCACAAAGCAGAGTGAACAACAGGATACTGGGAGGGGCACACTCCTGGAAAGGGTAAGGCAAATGACCACAAGTCAGAACAGGTAGCTAGGGTGAGACCATACCATGACCCACCCTTGCCTGGTAACCTAGAATCTGAGTTTCAAGAGTTTATACTCCAATCTGTTTCTATTCTTCCCAAACTGTAACACATTTAAGCACCTTATCCTCTCTGGGGTTTAGTCTCCTCATATGTCAACACCGAATAAAGGTGGCTCCTTATGAAGAATTGGTTAACAAGCAAAGCATTTGAATTAGGCACAGAGCAAATGGTCCATGAGAGCTACCTGTAGTCACCATGATCACCATCAGTCTCCTTGACTCTAGTCTTAGCAGAGACAAGACTCCTGGAGTTTGATCCATGGCACACAGTGTGACTCAGAAAACAGTTGATGACATTTTAGAATAATGCTTTGTCCCAACACCCTTACCTTTCCCATACCATGGATTCTGTGTTGGTTACAAGATAGAAAAGATAGGAAGGCCTTACAGTTGCCTGAAGGCTGTTAAGGTAAAGAGCAGATGCCAGTGAAATACAATTTTTATAGCTCCTTCTGGCAGCAATCTGCATGGTGAACTACAATCTAAATGTCTTCAGCAAATCATTTTTCTTCTTGGGGGACTAATCTTATTTTAGTGGGGGAAAGAGATTGCTAAAAAAATAGTCACTACTCTGGGACTCTTTCTGGTCTAACAACAATCTTACCATAAAATGTCCAGGCTGGATATGGCAGGTATGGTGCCTTCTATAACAGCTGTTCAGGGCCTAGGGGCTGGTGACAGCTCTGAGGGTGCAGGGTTTCTGTTCGGGAAGGTAGGAATCTAAAGTGGACTGCAGCAATGGCTGCACCATTCTGTGCATGTGATAAAGAGCACAAACCACACATCTACAAAGGGTGAGCTGTACAGTGTACCAAAAGTAATTTTAAAATGTCCTTCAGGGACTTCTCCTCTCCCCACAGGATTAACCATAAGAGTAAACTGCAAAATTGCCAAATTACTTGTCCCAGGTACCAGGGCAAATTTACCCATATTTTAGTTCAAATGTACCAAAAAAAAATGATTTTTGAGACATGAAGACTTGTGAGTCATGGCTTGGCTGGCACACTTACCACTTGAAAGTGAAGGTTTGCCAGACTCTTTGGAGGCAAGACAGCACATAGGTCAAGACTTCTTGGCCAGGTGGCTCTTAGCATTACTGGCGAACAGTAAGACATTTCCAGGACCTTTTGGGGTGCCTGTTTTGGATAGCTGTTGGTTGGCCTCTGCCCATGTCCCTGTTTCCCCACCAAGATGCTGGCAGTCAGTGACTCACTGGAGCTTAAGGGAGACCTGAAGTGGCACCTCCTTTGGGCAGAGTCCTTGCATACAGAAAGAAGGTAACAGTCCTTCCAGCTGACGGCACCTATCCGATGGGAAAGCTTCATCTTGCAATGCTTCTGAGCAGTGCCCACTGCATGGCTGTGCAATGTGGGTGTGAGGGATGCTAGTGGTTTGTCTAATATCTTGGTTTCAGTTTTCTTTTGTCCAGAGAATGCACAGTATGTGGGGCAGAAACAATATGTACAATATGCAGGGACCCACCTATTTCCACACCATCACATGACTCCTGGGTGCGTTTGACCTCCAGCCAATGTCCAGAATCCTAAGGAGAAAGTGTACTGCGAACTGCCCTTAGTGTCATCAAGGAAAAGAATGGGTTAAAGCAAGTGTTGAGGCCTAAGTTATAAAAGATGAGCAACTCAGGCTTCTTTATCTACAACCTGGAGATGGCACAGGGGAGAAAGATAGAGAAAAACCGAGTCTGGGGGTGACAGATCCCAAACTTGTTTGAGACAGTTTGTCTTGGGGCTAGTGGGATAGCCCCATGGGAAAGATCTACCCCAGAATGTGGGAGGCCCTGAATTTCACCTCAGTACTGCAAATAACATAGACAAAACAACCCCCAACATCTCCACAGTGTCACTGAAGAAGTCACAGGGGCAAGAGTGAGTGCATAAAGTTGCTGAAACTGCTCCCGTGAGACCTAGGGGTGGCCAAGGTGCTTGTGGTGGCAACTGGGTAGAACAGCAGACAAAGTCAGTGTGCCCTCGAGGATGAATGCAGACCAGGGATAATTTGAACAGAAGAGGAATAGACAATGCAAAGACCACTAATGATCCCTCAGCTTCAGGTAAACAAGTGAGCTGGAAAGCCCTGGAGAAAGAGCAGCCTCGGCAGGTGAAAACCTTGCCCTGGTCTAGGGTCACTTGGCAGCAAAGGTAAGGGACTTGTCACTAGGGTAAAAACCTACACCATGAACCAAAGTCAGTGTGTAAGTGATCATTAGCTGTGCCTTAAGGCACATCTACCAAGCTCTGCACACGTTTTTTAAATGAGGCCAGGTGGTATGGGAATGGAAAGATTTTTTTTTCTTTTCTTAAAGAAGGCTATGCAGAATGTGGTCATTTATTCTCTAGGTGTCTGACTTATTTGTACACCAAACTTGGCAGGGGGAGGGGCAGAAGGCCGGCCATTGCCCCAGCTCTGCATCAATGCCCCTTTCTCACTAAAGCACGTGGCAAAGTTAAAATGTGGACAGTGAATGAGCATAAAAGTTGTCTGTCAGCCTTCTCCGTAAGAAGATTCTACTCTGAACAGACACCCAGGGGTGCCTGGAAGGTCTGGCCAGCATCATGGAAGCTTTCTGCAAAGGATAATGTGATTCAGAGGCCAGCCAGTGGCTCAGCCCTTGCTGGTACCCCACCCTCCTGCATGATACACACTTGGGCACCAGGCCCTGAGCAGCTTGCTTTGCTCACTACACGCTTCCTCTGACCTGTCCCCAGTCTGTTGATGCTGCTGCTTACGTAGATGTTGCCTGGTTTAATGAAGTGTGTAAAGCAGAGGAGCATGGAGAGTTGTTTCCAACTCTAAGTGCGTCTCTAATGAAGATGAAAGTTTTGGAGAGAGATTCAATAAATGTGAGCTGGTAAATATAAAACACCATCAAATTGGGTGTTGGGAAGACAAATGTCAAAAAGGAAAAATATAAACCTAAGAATTCTCCACATAGAGGGCTTCCCAAGTGCTTTTTAATTGACTACATGTCTATGGGAATGGGGTGGGGGATATGTGCAACTGGAAAAAATTATTTCACTGGTGCTTATACAAAAAATTCATACTAGGTCTCAGACCAAGACAGGTGCTTGGCCTGACCTAAAAAAGATGGGTAAATCAGTGTGTTTTTATGGTCTGCATGAAGATGAAATGTTAAAAGCCACAATGTGTTCTTTCTGTTTTAAACTGTTAACTATAGGTAGAAAAGAAAGTAACAATGAGAGCTTCCTAATAGTTAGACCCTTCATCTATATCACAGACAGATCACCTCAAGGGGCTGGAAGGGAAGGTCAGTGGTTGAGCCCTTGCCTAACATGCCTGAGGAGTGGGTCCCATCCTCAGCCATGTAAACTAATGTCTTTAACTTACTTTATGATTGGGGAGGACACTCATGTGCCATAGCACAGTTAAGGAGGTCAGAGGACGATCTTTGCAAGTCAGTTCTTGCCTTGCACCTATTTCTGAGGCAGGCTCTCTTGCTTTTTCTCTGTGCTATATACTCCAGTATACCTGACCTGCAAGCTGCATGGTCTGCAAATCTCCTGTCTTTGTCTTCCATCTTGCAGTGGAGTGCTGGGGTTACAGATGTGTACCACTGTATCCAGCTTTCTGTCTGTTCCAGAGATGGAATTCCAGTCTCCTGGCCTTCATGGTAAACGCTTTTACCCAGTAAGCCATCTCACAGACTCTCTACGAACTTAAAAAAGAAAAGAATGCTTGTCCCAAATGCAAGAGTTCTTACCATAAAATATATTAAATATTGGATTAAGTCTTTGTGACCTGCAACTTAGGGAAAGAAATATTTTGTAGATGTGACATGATAAAAGAAAAAGCTGATCAACTGGACTTCATCATAACCTAAAACCTGTTTTGAAAACATTATCTGTACATCATATATTCAGTAAGAAAGTAGCCTGGTCCAGAAATAAGAACTCTTTTGGCTAAGTTATTAAAACAAGCAAACAAACAAACAAACAAACAAAAAACCCACAATTTTAAAATAGTTAATGATCTTAATATTTCTTTGGAGGTCTACCACTGACCATTAAGTACACAAAAATTCAACACTATTTGTTGGGACTAATCAACTTCATTGGATTTAGTGAATTACTGTGGAAACACCTCTGGGTGTATCTATGAGGGTGTTTCCTGAAAGGTTTTACTGACAAGGGAAGACCAACCCTGAATACAGACGACACCACTCAATGCACTGGACTAAAGAAGGGAAGAGAACCGAGTGTAACATCCATTGTCCACCTCTCTCTGCCTCCTGAGTATGGGTGCAATACACCAGCTGCCTTACCCTCAGCTGCCACAGCTGAGATCCCCTTTTGTCACCATGCCCCTGCCACGAAGAACTACACCTCTGACTGTGAGCCAAATAAACCCTTCTTCCTGGAGTGGCTTTTAATTCACAGGCACTGCTGGTCAGGAGGTCAAATAGCAGCACAGCTACTGCATGACCCAGAAATTCCAAACCTAAGAAAAAAATCTAAAGACTTGTTCTGTTCATAGTAGCTACTCATTTAAACAGTGTCTTAATGAACACCTATCAATATAAAAAGATCCAGATATTTATCAATGAGTGGACATACAAACTTGGTTATTCCCACAATGAAATGTGATGCAGTCAAGGGAGCAAAGCACTAGCTACTTGCTACAGTGCGGATGACTTCTGAAGCATTCTGAGGTGAAGCCAATCTGGAAAGGGCCACATATGACTCCATTCACAAATGTCCAAATAAGATGTATCTGCACAGGGATGTAGTAGGTGCCTGTAACAAGCAGGAGTGGGAACACTTCCAGACTGCAGGTCGACAGAATACCGCTGGAAAGTACTGCATGCCCACAGCACTCTGGAACAAGTGTAAGTGCAATAGGAATGAATGTTACAGTAAATAAGTTCCCAATGAAGTTTTTAAAAGTAGAAATCCAGCCAGGTTATGGTGGTACCCAGCAGTAATCCAGGCACTAAGGAGACAGAGGCAGGAGGCTCACTGGTTCCAGACTAGCCTTGGCTAGAGCCTATTTCAAATAAACTCATTTAAAAAATAGGTGTTTTTTTTTTAACTGTGTCCTTTTAAACATGTAAATGTGCACTGTTGAGCAGATCCCTTAGCTGGTAATTACGATGAGGGACACTCTTGCTCAGTTATAGGGACTGCCAAGAGGGATCTTCCTTTGGCCAATTGAATTTAGCTCTGTTATTTGATCAAAGCAAAACAGAGCAAAAATGTGAGTAGGTGGCTCTTAGAGCCAGCACTGAGAGCTCCAGCATTGGGCCAAGCAGCATCGAAGCCAGTAACGGAAAACACAAGCAAGAACAGGAAACAATCTAACTGGCTACAGTCACTTAGTCAATCAACAGTCACTGAGCTACAGCTTACCTGTTTAACTGCTTACAGCTCAGTTATCACCACAGGGCCTTCCACAACCAACCGAAGTTCAGCTACTGTGATTAAACTCAGTATTGATCTAGGCTGTTGGGCTAAATCTGTCCACTCCCACAGCTTTTATTGAACAGATCCCTGTTCAAATAATAAAGAACTAATTTGTCCTAAATGAAAAGGCACAACTGAAGCACTCACTTCATCTCCTGCCCTCTTACAACTGTTTAAACTTGATTATTTCTACTGAGAATCCACTTACTCTCGCCAGTGAGAGGATTTACAGGGAAAACTGAGAAATGTTCAAAATTAACAAAAACCATCAGTTCCTACAAGGCAGCTGCAGAGGTGCAAAGTGTTCAGAGACACAATCTTTTATTTATTATTTTAAAAATGCACTCCTTTAAAATTTATTTTTATTTTTAATTTCTGTGTGTGTTTCCTGTGTGAGTATGCACCACATGTGTCTGGATCCTGTGAAGAGGGTGCCACATCCCCTTGATATACAGCTACAAGTGGCTGTAAGCCACCTGGTTTGGATGCTAGCAATTGAAGCCAGGTCCTCCGGCAGAAGGGAAGGGTTCCAACTGCTGAGCTACCTCTCAGTTCCCAAACGATTCTTTAAAGAAAGCTACCCAAGGAGGTGGAAACGTCCCGATAGGGTAAAGTAAGAACAAGTGAGTTTAGGACCTTAGAACAATCAAATTCACTTTTATTATTGGGAGGTGGGGAGGGTACAGATGCCACGGCACTCACCTGGAGGTCAGAGGACAACCTATGGCAGTTAGTTGTCTAACATGTGGGTTACCTCAATCAAAGTCAGGTTGTCAGCCTTGGTGGCAAACACCTTTTCCTCTCTGAGCCACGTCACCAGCCCTCAAATACAATTTTAAAAAGCACCTTTGTCCTGATTTCTCCCTTTCGGAATTTCTTCAGATGTGGTAAACCTCTGAGATGGAAGTTACATGATAGCCGAAAAAGAATCCTAATTAGGACATGTGTCAGGGAACTGTAATTATCAATTTGCCTAATTAAAATGAGTATCTGAACACGCCTTACGAATGTGAGCCCTCATCAGCAGAGCAGAGCAGATTATGTTAACAAGGAATGGATGGTTGAAACTGAGATTCACTTAGCAAACTCCTGGAGAAATAGAAGCTCTGTCACTCAGGTATCCTATCTGGTTGGGGCGGGTAGCTAATTCCTGGGGATGAACACAGTGTAAACCTGGGACAGCTGCTTGAGTTAACTGAACCCCTTTGAAGGTGTGAGATCTGTTTCTACAGACTTAGGCTCTACTTCCCACAGTAACTGGACTGCCCTGGAGCATCTGTGAGTACAACCATGTACATTTCTGTGGCATCTGATACCATGTGCACCCCCCAAGCCTTCCTGTCAAGCTTTGGTGCCAAGACTGGCTACTGGTTTTTCCAGAATTTTTGACTGTTTCTGTTTTTGAATCGTTGGCATATGCTGTACTCATTTGAATAGAAACACATGCTAAGGAACACAGTACAGACAATGCACAGGAACCATCCACAATGATACACGGTTCCCCTTCAGAATAATGTCTCCAAATCTTAAGGCAGCACTGTCTACTCCCCCTGCATGGCACACATCCCTACCTCCCTAAATGACCAGTGTTTAGGATCCCAGATGGTATCTCAAATCCATTTTATAAATATGATTCTATTCCTTGCTCTGTTGTCAGTCAATGCCTCCCCCCTCATCAAGCATGGACAGTACATACAATCCCGACTCCTCTTACTATGATGGCCATTGGGTGACAAGGATTACTACTGGTGTGCTACGAGTATGCCGAGATTTGGAGCCTGAGGTCTGGGAATTTGTTACCCTTTTCTTCTCTGTTCTTCACAACTTACTAGAGGGTAAATGAAACATGGTATTTCTCAGACTGGAGAGAAGTCTACAGCAGGAAACTCTTCCAGTCTGCTACATGGAACAAACAGTTACAACCCTTCTGGATGCTAATGTAGCTATACCTGGTAAATCTGGGGACTGTTATATTCTATAACCCACACCTTTGCTTCTGAAGAAATTCTCCCATGTGTTTACAAAAGACAGTTGTACAAAAAGGCTTACTACGATACAAGAATTAAAAGCATCTGACTAAATGGTCATTGTATCAGTCAGGACCAAGGAAGGAGTAGTAAACATACAAAAACTAAGAAAATGCCTGAGTCATTTTCAAAGGAATTATCTGGGATGGGATGAATATAAAGAAACTATGAGGAACATTTTAGCAGCCAAAAGATAGAGTCACTGTCACTCAGATACCTCAATCTGGAAATAGAGTCTAAGAATACAAAGATTGTTGGGAGAAGCAGAGCCTTCAGGGGAGGAATACAGTCTACAAAAGGGAACCCTGAAAGGGCATTAAGTGCAGGAATAAGCATTCTGGTGTTTGACCTCCTGGGGGAGCTTCCCATTGGCTGTCTTCTTGCCCATCTCTCCTGCCAATCTAAGGAACAGGACGAAATATTCATTCCTGCAAATCCATGGCAGTCACTCCTAGAGCACTGTGGCAAAGAGAAACTTGGAGAAGCAAAGAGAAGAAAGACACCAAGTTGGAGAAAGCTCAGCACATCCATTAACGAAAACATTCAACATGTATGCTCAGTCAATGGGATACTGTTCAGAAGGAAGTACGGAGAACTGCTTAGAATAATATGGATGCATCTCAAAATATATAGGCTGGGAAGAAAAAAAAAAACCTAAGACAGTAAAATTTGTAGAAAATGGCACCACAGCAGATTGGATTTTCCCCAGTCCACCATCAGTGGATTTTTAGCTGTGCACACCTGTGCAGAACCTTCAATTGCAAGGAGGGAAAAGAAACCAAGGTCTAGCAGAGAACTGAAGGGTTGATCTTTGGCTAGCTAGGCAGAAGTAAGTCTGAGGAAATGAACTTGAAAATAGGATGTGAAGGCTGAGGAGGCGCCAAACTTCTGAGTCCCACCAGGGGAGTAGAGAAGAGCAGGTGCCAAGGCCCTCCAGGGTTTGGAACCGGACTGCTTCTTTTTCAGAGCAGTTCAGGCAAATTAGAGGCCGGATAACAAGAAAGGTAAATGTTCCCGTGGTTCTAAGCCAAGTGCCAGAGAAGAAACAACCCCAAAGATCCAAACTAAACAGAGGGAAACAGGAACCAATCGCGTATCCTCTGAGTAGCTCAGGGCCTAGCATTTGCTTAACACTTAGCATGTGTCCCACACCCTAGGTTACAGAAATACTCGGATGTGTTAGCGCTCCCTTTGGGGCAAGACAGGGGCCGATTATCTAAGACCAACGTCCAAGAACGCTACCAGGACCAGAATGCCTTCCCTCTCTACGGTTACAGTAAACAGCCGGATATAAACTACAACCTCACTACAAGTAACAGCCTCTGACACACCCCGCACTTGGCCCCGCACAGGCTAGCAGTGGTCCGGTTCTACAGATGAGAATGATAGAAGACAGCCTTCACAGCAAAGCCAAGCAGTTATTTACTTCTCTGCCATCTCCGCCCCACTTCTGTTTTGTTTGTTTGCTTTGTTTTTTTAGTTTGTAGTTTACAAGGTCAAGTCAAGGCCAGCGAGGAACAATTCCTTCCGCGAGGGAGGAACAACTACAACGGTCCCGGGTGCCTTGCGCAACCCACTAAGAGGTCCGGATGGAAGTGCGCGCCCGCGACCGGAAGGTTCCCCGCGCGGAAGGTTCTACAGTTCTGGAGTCCCCCTTCCCAGGCGAAGCGCCAAGCAACAGTACCTGAGGAAAACGCGTCCAGGGTCCGGCCCCTGGCTCTGTGGAAAACATCCGCCGCCTCCGCAGCTGACATGGCGAGCGACTGGCCTTGCCTGGGCACGTTCTGCGGGAGGAGGGAGCAACTCCACACCACCCGGCAGCCCCGCCTGAACAGCTTCTGGAACCTGCCCTCCAGGAGGGACGGGCGGGGCGGGGCGGGGCCGCTCCGGGTGCTGCTAGTACTGCCTGGGCCGGACAAGAAGATTGTCACCCCTCTGGGATCGACCCGTGCGCCTGGTCAGGGTCCAACTTGCACTGGAACAGACTGCATGTTGAGGCTTTGAGCCCTGCTTATTTAACAAGCTTCGGGCCGCTTCATAATTTGGGATTTCAGGTTAACAAGAATAGCAAAAAAAAAAAAAAAAAAAGGTTTAGCATAAGTATATCTCATGAAGTATTTGAGAGATACTTATGCAGTTATTTTTAAAATATAGTTTATCTGAAATTCCATTTCAGCTTGATGTCCTAAGTTTTATGTTGCAACCCTTCCAAACTACCCACCATAATCTCAAGAGCCTTTAAGGCATCTTGACTGTCTAGACATTGCCACTATCACTTGGTTACTGTTGTTTTTTCTTGCTGTGCTGCAGGCATTGCCCTAAGTACTTTATGTTTAGCTTACTACCTCGTTGGCTGCGCTCCTCAGATGGGGAAACAGAGAGAGAGAGAGAGAGAGAGAGAGAGAGAGAGAGAGAGAGAGAGAGAGAGAGAGAGAGAGAGAGCTCCTGAAAGCTAAGCTAAGAGCTGCAGGTGAGCAAGACAAAATGGAATCTATCCAACTCAAAAGCCATTACACTGAACTACAACTTTCATATTTGGTAGCAATCCAGATTTAAAGGTGGAAATGTTGAGTTCAGATCTCCAAAAAGGGGATATTTTATTAAGCACTACAGGGGAATTCCTAGGATCTGCCAAGTTGCTAAATTTTCTTCTCAACAAGTGTAAGCCTGAAATGTTTGTGTGGTTAACAGAGCTAGGATGACCATCTCATGACCTTGAACTAGAGTCTGGTAGAAGTCCTAGCAATTTAGAACAGAAATGCAAATGAGCTCATGTCTCAACTACTTGGGTCTATCCTAATACTACTGTACTACACTTACTGTAGGTATGATCTTAAAAATTAGTTTCTCTGCACCTCAGTTTCCCTACCTGTCAAATGAGAACATTAATAATACCTAGGGTTATTGGATTGGTGAGAAAGATGATGTTGGAAGTTGGTCCCAGCTAGTTGTGAATGAAAGAAAAAGAAATAAAAAGAAAGGGAAAGGATATGACTTCCCCAAGGAATGGTAGAGAAGAAAAGAAATAAAAAGAAAGGGAAAGGATATGACTTCCCCAAAGAATGGTAGAGAAGAAAGTTTATTTGTGGGAGAGCATAGCCAGAGGCAGAGACATCTGTGAAAATCTAAAACTGGGCCAAGTGGGAAGGGGGAAAGGGGAAAAGAGAAGGAGGGAAGAAGGGAACCAGGTACAGCAGCCAGGAGGCCAAAGGTACAAAAATGGTGGGTAACCAAAATGTCTGGACTATATAGGGAAGAGCCTCTGGGGAAAGGGCAAGTCCAGCCTCTAGGCTGGGGCGTTCAGGGTAAAGGGTGGGGTATGTCAGCCATACCCTACATCAGGTAGGAACTGAGGGCTGCTGGGAGAAACTGCAGCCACTTTGATGTGCTAAACTGGCACCTCAGCCATGTCTTGGGTTTGAAACTTAACAAATGGCAGCATTTTTGGAGGTTCAGAGAACGTTAGAAGGTGATGCCAGGTTGGAGAATAAAGGTCTATGGAAGGTGTGTCTTGGAGATAATTTTGTTCCTAAACACTTCCTGCTGCAGTATGTTTCTTGTCCTCTGTGAGGTGAGAAGCTCCTCTGCCACATGCCTTTGTGATGTTCTGGCCAAGTACATATGCGAGCATCTGCAACATAAAAGCCTTTCTCTGTTAGGTTGTTTCTGTCATAGCAGTGAGCAGAGTAACAGGTACTGATGGATTTGTACGTCAAACTGCTTAAAGTAACAGTTGCAGTAGCAAATGGTAAGTAGCCACGGTATATTAGTCATGGTGATTATTAATCATCATGCCTCTATTTCCCACATACAAAGAGGGATCTGAGGAGATGGACAGAGTGAAAGAGAATGGCTGAGAGTCAAACCCCTGATGCTTCCGAGGGGCCCAGCCCCAGCCTACGTCTCAGGCAGTAATGTTTGTAACCACAAGTCTCTCGACTCATTAAACATGTGGATCTAGTTCTCTCTTTACACAACACATTTGAAATGTGGTCTTCTAAAAATAAGAAAACTGTTACCAGGAGTGGGGTGGGAGGAGAGGGGTATATTTTAGAAGGGTGACAGTCACTGGCTGGTGTGCCACCCCACCCCATGATCATCCTTATTGGGAAATGGAATGGATGATCCATTTGCCTGTCCCTTTCTCAGGTAAACAGTATTCAGGTCTCTTTTCAGGAAAACGGACTTTAGTTTGGGTAGCAGTGGTGCTGGCTCTTCCTCAAGGTTCCTGTGGCCAGAACCCATTGAAACATTCTAGACTGCAGGTAAGAAGCTGAGGCCTGCTGTCCAGAAAATGCCTGTCTAGGGGCAGCAGTGTCCCTGGCGAGGCTCTGTGACATCATGTCACTTTATTGGGTTATAAAGCCAGGTCAGGCTTTACTCTTGTTAATTCTGAATTAATGATTGTGAATGAGTTTTTATTTGCAGTTTTGCTTTCCATAGTGTGATGGATCTTGTATTACTTACTGTCTTAGTCAGTGTTCTATTGCTGTGAAGAGACACCATTACCACAGCAACTCTTACAAAGGAAAACATTTAATTGGGACTTGCTCACAGTCTCAGAAGTTTAGTTCATTATCTTCATAGCAATGATCATGGCAGCACACAGGCAGACATGGTACTGGAAAAGTAGCTGAGAGTCCTATATCCAGATCTGTAGGCAACAGGAAAAGAGAAAGACGCCGGGCTTGCCTTGGGCTATTGGAACCCCAGAGCCCACCCTCATTGACACACTTCTTCAACAAGGTTACACCTCATAATTCCTGTCAAATAGTGTCACTTTCTGATGACCAAGCATTCAAATATATGAGCCTGTGGGGGTCATTTCCATTCAAACCAGCACAGTTACTTTTTTCCTTGCTCTGACAATGACTGGATGTGATGGCTTGGATAAGAAATGTCTCCCATAAATCTCAGGCATTTGAATACTTGGTCCCCAATTGATGGTGCTGTTTGGGAGGCTTAGGAGATGCAGTCTTGTTCAAGGAAGTATGTCACCATGTCATCGGAGTTGGCCTTAGAGTTTAAAGACTTGCACCATTCTGAGGTTGCTCTGCTTTCTGCTTGTCATTCCAGATGTGAGCTTGCAGCTGTTCCTGTCACCGTGCTTGCCGCCTGCTGCCTGCTGCCATGATATCCCTTGGGAATTGTAAGCTCAGATAAGTTCTTTCTTCTATAAGTTGCTTCTGGTCATAGTACTTTATCACAACAGAAAAGGAACTAAAACACCAAGCAAGAAGCAATTTAAATTTAAAAAAAAATGTATATTTGACTCACAATCTGAGGCAGGGAAAGCTTGGCAGCAGGGGGTGAGGCATCTGGTCACAGCATTGCAGTCAGGAGGCAGAGAGGGATGAACGCTGTGCTCAGCACACTTTATCCTCCTCATTCAGGCCAAGCCATGGATAGTGATGTGCAGCACTTAGCTCAGCTCTGCCTTCATACCTCAGTTCACCTCTGGAACCCCTCACAGACATGCCCAGATGCCGGTCCGCATGACTGTGTAAGGGGAGGTATGACACAGTTCCTGCCCCTGCAGCAATGCCAGGCCGTTGATCCCTTGTCATGTGCTGATGGTTGCTGTTGTCCTGAAGCTGATCTACTGACTGTTTTATTTTACACTCAATCTCTCTTTCTGGGCAATATACTTCCCCCATTACTCAGAGCTAATGACTCCATAATAAATGAACAGATGTGGTTCTCAGAAATGAGGAATGGAGGTGGTCACGAGGCTATGGATGACGAGGAACAGACCTTCCTCTTGGCCTTCAGAGCCATGGGAAAGGAGCTGGACAACATAACCACAGAGGCCATAAAAGCCTACATGATCCTTTGTAGAAATTGCTCATTTTGAGACTTGGCCTTGAACTTGAAATAATGAGGAGATACCTGTACCTTCTGGTCCAATGGCTGTTGCATTAATTAGCCAGGGTGAATCTGGGGACATCAAAGACAGAGAACTAAAATGGTCTTAAGAAGAAAAGGCATGGATAAGAAAAGAAGAAATCTATAGATAACAAGCAATGATGATGGGTTTATCTTATAGGAGGAAGGCGTGTATGTGATCTAGAAACCAATCATTTTAGAAGGAGAGTGCATGAGGCCATGGAGTTGTCAGGATGAGAAAACAAAAATTAGATAGAGAATTAAAAGATGATGCGCTTCGTTCTCTTAGCCACTTGAAGGATTGAAGACGACAATGCCTACTTTACTTGCATAAATTTTAAAATTTTGTAGAAATGATTTTTAACCTTAGGAGTCTGTCACCCTTCTGTTCTTACATGGAAATAGTTACTGAAGACTGCTGTCTGCTGTACCAGGAGATCTCAAGAGCTGTGCCTGGCTACCCGTGAAGAGTGGACTGTGTAAAAACCTTAAGGAAGTGTGCTTTTGCTCTGTGTTTAGTTTCTGTTTTAAGGAGTCAGAAGTTAGAATTAATGATCCTGGATTCATAGAATTTATGTAAATTTAAGGACTTTTAAAAAATATTAACAATGTTTAAAGCCTTGATGATCTTGCATTAGTAAATAAAAAACTGGGTTCAGGCTCTCTGGTCCAGAGAAGAAAAAAAATGAAAAAGAAGAAGGAAAAAGAATGATGAAAAGAAGGAAAAAGAGGGAGAAAGGAAAAGCAGGGAGAGTGATGAGAATCCTTAGGAACAGAGAGGGCACTTGAACTGACCATTGCATCCACTCCTGACTCTGAGTCTTTACTGAACCAGCATGCATGTGTGTTCATGAATGTGAAAGGCTAACTTTGCAAGTGGATTTGCTCCTCCCAGGGTGTAGAGGCAGGGGCTTTCCTGTTGGTTCTGACAAACTGCAAGCTCCTGTACACTCCGTCCTTCTGCCACCTTCTCCCATCCTGCTGCAGGAGTACTGGGGGTTATGACCTCTGACACTGCATGCAGATTTTTACCTGGGTTTGGGAACTGTCCTAGTCAGTGTCCTATTGCTGTAGAGAGACACCATGATGCACAGGTTGGAGTTTGCTCAGCTGGTTTTCTCATTCTTGCTTTGGCCCAGTATTTTCTTGCCATACTCCCTTTCCTCTTTTTTGGAGTCCTAGTGTAGAGTTTGTGCCATGGAATGTTGGAAGTATGTGATCTGCGTTTTCAGTTTGATTTTACAGGGGTTACAGTTAAAAGATTGCCTTGAGTCTCAAAAAAGACTTTGAACTTTGGACATTTAAACAGGGTTGAGACTGTTATAGACTATGGGGACTTTTGAAGTTGGACTGAATGCACTTCTGCATTATGATATGGTCACAAGCCTATGGGTGGGAAGGAGGTGAATTTAGTGGTTTTAATAGAAATGGCCCCTATAGGCTCATAGATTCGAATATTTGTATACTAGGGAGTGGCACTATTAGGAGGTGTGGCCTTGTTGGAGTAGGTGTGGCCTTGTAGGAGGAAGTATGTCACTGGGAGTGGGCTTTGAGGTCTCAAATGCTCAAGCCAGGCCAAGTATTTCTTTCTCTCTCTCTTTTCCCGTTGTCTGTCAGTTCTGATGTAGAACTATCAGCTACCTTTCCAGCACCGTATCTGACTGTGTGCTACCATGGTGCTTTCTACCATGGCGATAATGGACTAAACCTCCAAACCGTAAGTCAGCACAACTTAAAAATTTTTCTTTATAAAAATAGTAGTAATCATGGTATGTTTTCACAGAAATAGAAACCCTAACTAAGATACCTGGCAACTCTTATAAAGGAAAGCATTTAGTTGGGGCAGGCTTACAGTTTCAGAAGTTTAATCTCTTATCATCTTGGCAGGAAGCATGGCAGCATACAGGCAGACATGGCACTGGAAAAGTAGTTGAGAGCCCTACACTTATATCCCCAGGCATCAGGATGAGAGAGATACCTGGCCTGGCTTGGGCTTTTGACACCTCAAAGCCCACCCCCAATTGATACACTTCCTCCAACAAGGCCACACCTCTTAATCCTTCTCAAGTAGTGCCACTTCCTGATGACTAAGCATTCAAATATATTAGTCTGTGGAGGCCATACCTATTCAAACCACCACAGGGACTCAAACTCAGGTCATCAGGTTTGTTTGGGAAATGCTTTTACCTGATAAGCCATTTTGCCAGGCCCCATATTTAGGAAAGAGTTGTTTCTTTGTTTTGTTTTAAATACAATATTTGTATTAATATTTTAAAGAATATCATAAAAGTGTTTTGATCACATTTACCCCTATTCTTCCCAGGTTCACCCCTGTACTCCTAACATGTCATAAGTATCACATTAAGTCCAACCCACTCATGGGTGTGGGCCCATCTACTAGAGGTCACTCCTTAAAAAACTGACTCCACCTCCCTCAGAAGCCAGTTAGTCATGAGGGTTAATGAGTCCCACCCATCCATGTTGAAATCTGACTGACTTTATCTTGTGTAGGTTTGGTAGAGACACAGTTTCTGAGGTTCGTGAGTACAGCAATCCCGTCATGTCAGAGCAAACATGGTTTTGCTCTGGTCCTCCCTGGCTGCTGGCTTTTACTACCTCTCTGATCTGTCTTCAACGTGGTCCATATTTTTTTTCAAATGTGTATTCCAGACTGGCCTCAAGCTTCTGATCCTTCTGTTTCTTCCTCTTCAGCATGACTTACCTGCCACCACAACTTGCCCCCAAACTCCTAAACAAAGTCTTCAGGTTTATCCGTGGCCACAATGCTTTAGAAATGAAGTCAGTGATGATTTACTATTTTCCTTCTCAGAAAAAAAGCAGTGAGTTTTATCTTCAAACATTCTTGTGAATAGAAATGGAATTATAGCACAAATAGGCAACCTAGAGTTTTTCTTTAACATGAAGTGGGGAATTCAGCTTAGTGAGGACTACTTTCAACTACACTTGAAAATAAGACTTCTATAAAACTTCAATTTTAAAAGAGTGGTTTCTATCTCACCAAAATAGATCATTGCTTCCAAGTCATTTTGACGAGAGCCTACTCAGACACAGCATTTATACCCTTCTTGAGTCGTATATGGAACTGGATCTATGTTTTACCTCATGCTGAATCAGAGAGTTCTAAATCTGGAAGGACCTTTAACAGTAATTAGAAAAAATTGAAACTCCAGAAGACAGAAAATAATCACCACTAGCCTTACTTAGGCCCTGTGTGTGAAATGCTCATTGTATTGGATGTCTTGATATTGGAAGTACTGACATTTCTGACCAGATAATATTTTATTGTAGGGGGCTGTCTTATGCCTATGGGATATTTGGCCTCTCTTGAATCTATTCTCTAGATGCTAGGACCATCCAATGTCCATGGCTGTAAAACACACACACACACACACACACACACACACACACACACACACACACACACATACACACACACTTACCACGAGAGTATCCTTCAGCTCTGACAGCCAAAATAGCTCTAGGAATTGCCAAATATCTCCTAGGTGGCATTTGACAACATTTGCCATGAAACCCTTTTAAAGCATTCCCCATGTCAAGGGTAATAATATGATACACAGATAACATTGAAAAACTGAGTCTCAAGATTAAATGACTCACTCCTGCTCATAGAGATAACATACAACAGAAGCAAGAATCATCAGCACTATAGAATTCCATGTGCTGATCATAAAACTATCAACAAGCACATCTTTACCCATAGTACCAGGCACTGTGCCAAGCATTTTACATGTATATCCTCATAAAACTCTCACATCCACTGCAAGAAGAAGGCACAGTCATAACTACTGGGTTCCATCAAAGCAAGCAAAGTTATCAGGCCTTTATATCCTTGGCCAAGGTCACCCAGCTAAGAAACTGCAGTTTTGAATTGGACTGTTTGTATTCTCAATAGCATTGTTCAAGACTGAGGGCTTGCTACACTGTGTTCTTTGCCAAGGAAAAGTGGGAGGGCAAGGGAAACATCCAAAGTCTCACACATTATTTCACTCGTTCATCAATGACCCTGTGTGAAGGCAGTCTACCACAAGCTGAAGAGCATGGCCTCAAGACCTGCTCTCCTAATGACTCCCTGTATGACTGTAGACAAGTTCCAAATATTATCAGAGCCTTGAGTTTCATTTCCCTTGTCAGTAAAAATGATCCCAAGGTTTAGGATTATTATTTTTCTATCAATCATTTTATTTGTTTACATTTCAAATTATATACCCCCTCCCAGTTACCCCTCCACAAACCTCCCAACCCATCCCTCCTCCTTCACCTCCCCTTTGCCTCTATAAGGATTATCATCCACCCACTCCTGCCTCACCACTCTAGCATCCCCCTACTCTGAGGCATCAAGCCTGCACGGGACCAAGGGCCTCCCCTCCCACTGATGTCAGATAAGGCCATCCTCTGCTATATATGTAGCTGGAGACATGGATCCCTCCATGTGTACTCTTTGGTTGGTGGTTTAGTCCCTGGGACCTCTGGGTGGTCCAGTTAGTTGATAATTGCTCTTCCTATGGGGTTTCAATCCCTTCAGCTCCTTCAGTCCTTCCCCTAGCTCTTCCATTGGGGTTCCAGGGCTCAGTCCGATGGGTGGCTCTGAGTATCTACATCTGTTTTAGTCAGCTGCTGATAGAACCTCTCAGGGAAAAGCCATACCAGGCTCTTGTAGGCAAGCACTTCTTGGCCTCAGCAATAGTGTTGGGGGTTTGGTGTCTGCAGATGGGATAGATCCCTAGGTGGAGGTCTCTGAATGGCCTTTCCTTCAGTCTCTGTTCCCTTTTTTTGTCCCTGTCTTTCCTTTGGACAGGAACATTTCTGAGTTAAAAATTTTGAGATATGTGGGTGGCTGCATCCCTCAACTGGGGGCTGTGCCCATCTACTGGAGGTGGTCTCTACAGGTTCTATCTCCCCTTTATTGGGTATTTCAGCTAAAATCATCACTGTTGGGTCCTGGGAGCCTCCTGCTTCCCTGGGACTTCCTAGTGGCTATCCATTATTATGAAAAGAAAACGATGTTTTGAGTTTGAGGCGGAGCTTTGGTGGGTAAGAGCGCTGACTCCCCCCCCCCCACTAAGGAAAGAAATGCACGGATCCAGGTTCCTGTACCTCAGACAATGCTCCTGTGCATACACCACACACCACACATACATAAAATGTATAGGGGAGACTGAGCATATGGAGAGTGATCAATAAGAATGCTAATAACTGCTATTATTGTTATTGTTACTTCCCAGAAGGAACTGAGCTGGCTAAGTTCTGAAAGCATGCGGAGCTAAATAATATGGAAACAGATAATAAGAGAAATCATCCTGCAAGGAAAATACAATTGAAATGCCAGAACAATCCCTAGGCAGCAAGACAAGATTGCATTTACCTGCTGTTCCATATGTTAGCTTTTAAAGAAAAAAAATCCACAATAACTCATGTTTGTCATTATATTTTTAAAAAACACACCACTTTGGCTTCATGTGGGTAAATGCAATGGAATATATGTACAGTACAAATTGCGCTCTCAGGGAACTGAATAACATCAACCAATTTTCTAGATTTCTTGTCATTGGTTTTGTCTGTCTCTACTCTGAAGACTTGGGGGCGAATACAAAAACAACTTCTGTTGCTAGGAACATTTCAGTAAATGAAGATATACCTCTGCCCACAGTGGTGCTCCCATGACAAGTCCCTCTGCTCCCCTGAAAAACAAATTATACACGAATATATGGCTGAGTCTAAAGATGTTTGTCAAGGCTAGTAATTTCAGTTCTGAATTTAGTTACAGATGCAAAACACAAAGTCGAAGGGGGAGGGTACCTGGATAATATCAATTCTCTCTCAAGGCAGCTTTGCTTCTCTGAGTCCGAGCTTGCTAGATTTTTCTTTCTCCATATTCAAATTGGTCAGATCTAAAAATCACATGGAGGTTTGGGTTTAATAGCTAGGGGATCAAGATTTAACAATAGAAGTCATATTAGTCTTATGATTAGGTTATCTCTAGATGAAATCTGTAGGACTAGGAAGTGTACCATCCACTGCTGGCTTGTTCTGCCTCCTTCTGATGTGGTAGATTAAATTTAAAGGGATAATGTGTTTGAAATGTGCTGGAGTTCATATGAGATAAGCAGACTAATCTTTAAGAGAAATAGTCAGGCTAATTCATCTGAGAGACAATAGAGCACAGTGGTCAACTGGGGTGTGGGGCTTCAGTTTCTGGGTATGGCTTCAAACCCTGTTTTTGCTACTTAACTGCAACAAAAGCATATTATGAATGGAAGAATTTATTTTTGTATCTCTGTTCTAGGATACAGGTAGTCTATCATGGTGTGGGGATGTCAGGGCAGCAAAAGTTTGAGGTCAAGTTGCATCTGCAGTCAGGAAGCAGAGGGCAATAAATGCCACCCACATTTAGAATCAATTTTCCCACCTCAATTAATCTAATCTAGAACTGTATTACAGACATGCTCAGACATTTGACTCCTAGGCAATTCTGGATCCTGTTTTGTGGGCAATCAATATCCTCAAGGACCAGTCAAGTAACTTGTTTCTAGCCAAAGAATACAGCAAAGGGTAATGGGATGTCACTTCTGTGATAAGACCATACAAGAGTTCATTCTGTCCTTCGCTGGCTTTGATAAAGTGAGCTTCTATGTGCGAGCTTCTGTGTTCGAAAGAATTGTGGACAGGGAGCCAAGAGACAACTAAGGCTCTGAGTGCAACAGTCCCTAAGAAACTAAGAGCATCCAACAGCTATTCGAGTAAACCTGAAGGCAGGTCTGCTCCTTATCAAATCCTAACATGAGACTTCAGCCTTGATCTCAGCCTCTTGCAAGCCCACCAACAGAAGACAGCATGATGCTATGTGCATACAATTCCAACACACAGGAGGCTGTTTGCAGTCAGCTGGTGCTACAGATCAAGACCCTGTTTTTAAAACTTAAATGTATTAAATAGGAAAATTAATAAATAGTAAATAAATATGTGTTGTGTTAAACTTCCAAATCTTGCTATCTTGTTTTGTAGCAACAGGCTGCTAGTACAGCCGCCGTGCCATCTGGATCGGCTGATAGCATCTCCTTCTCTGAAGGTGGAGTGAGGATGCTTAGATCTAAGGGTAAAGATGAGGCATCCATAGGCTGAACGCTTAACACTATAGCTGATACCTTGTAAACTTTAAACTGTACTGTTATTTTATTCACAACATTCTATATTCACAATGCATGTCCACCTCTTGATAATTAATGTGATGTATAGAAATTTTGAACATATATAAGCCAATGTTTAGAAACCACATTTCAGGTGATTCTATGCTATGATTGTAGGCACAGTCTGGCTTCTGCTGTGTGATGAGGGAGACAGTTGTGTGTGTGTCTAGTTGCCAAGGAGAAGGGAGCTAACTGAAAACAGAAGTTTTGCAGAAAATCCCAACAGAGACAGGAGCATATGGACTTAGCCAGTCAACTGTTTCCCTCATGGCTTACAGGGCAGTTTGACAAATTCGTGGGGAAGTAGGAAATGCCGTGTGTCATTGGTGGGAGTGGGGGAGTACCCTTCAATACAATGGCCCATTTCTAAGAAGTTATCAGACAAGGGCACCAGAAGTAATTTTCAGTAACTCCATTCATGGACAACAGTGATAAGAAATGACTGGTAATTAACCATTTTGACCTACGAACATGGAAATTTCATATAGTTCTTCTTGAAAGAACAGCATCTGAGACAATTTTAAAATCCAAGTGGGATTGTGGATTCACTGAATCTTCACCTCATGCACATTCACAAACATGCTTACACATATAGTCATGTCTCTATATCCATGGATTTCATACCTTCAATCTCAACTATAGATCAAAACACTTGAATTTTGTGTCTATTTTGTATACATACAACCCTTTTTATTGTGTGGCCTAGACAACACATTATAATATTTATTAATACATAATATTTTATTGTATTAGGCATTGGATATAACCTAGAAATGATTTAAAGTATACCAGAGGATGTGTGGAGGTTATGTGCAAAGCTAGGTCACCCTGCATAATCCTGAGTGTCCACAGGTTGGACCTCTTTGGTGGGGAAACTGGGGCCAATCTCCTGGGAATGTTGATGCATGAGTATGTGTCTTATAGCATTCCTCTCTTGTCTTGAAAGCATTTTTATTGGATTAAAGTTTTTGACACTCTCATATATACTGTGCCGCGATTACATTCACTCATCCCCCTCTTTCCTCTCACTCCCCTCCCCCTCCTTCTAGCTGGTCCCCACTTATGTCCCTCCTTTTCTGTGCAGTCAGTCACAGCTGCTGTGTGTCCATATCACAACAGCCCTGTTGCATCTAGAAGGCACCACCCACTGCCCTCCTCCCCATCCTTCAGCTCCTATAGACTTCCACCCTCTTCTGCAGTGTTCCGTGGGCCTCTGAGGGGGTGACCGAGGCTGAGACCTACACTAGTCTTTGAGTATTAAAGGACAATTCAACTACATGTCCATTTGGCAAAACATCAGCAGTAAATCTTCACATAGCATTGCAACTTTCCCAGATATGGGCTTTTGACTAGTTCTACAGTGCCAGGCATGCACTCCCTCCTGTGGAGTGTCCCTTGCCTCAGACTCCTCCTGCTGAGTGGTGAATGATCTGGTTACCCCAAGACAGTCCTGTCACCATGCACCAGGGGACGCATTTTGCCAGGCAGTTCAGTATTTCCTTGATGGTTAAGAATTTTAAAGACTTTTAAAAATGCTATTTACATTTCATTGTCATTCATAGTTCATCCTTTGAGAACTCTGTTTGATTTCATAAGCATATGGAGGTCAAAGAACAACCTTTGTGGATCCATGCTGCTTCCACCATGGAGTTTCAGGGATCAGACTCAGGCTAACAGGGTCACAGGAAAGCACTTCTATCATTAGCCAATCACTTGCCTCCTTTATCTGCTTCTCAGTGTTCAATTTTTTTTAAAAGTTCCTTGTATATTCTGGATATTAGCTCTCTGTTAGGCACAGAGTAGGCACAGATTTTCTTCCGTTCCCTCATCATTGAGTTAACTCTTTCTCCTTCTATCATAACTGATAATTTTGCTGACTTTACTGGTCTCAGTTGGCACCTGTGCCCTCTGTGGAGAAATTCAAATGCACCATTCCAAGTCTTTCTGGCTTTTAAGGTTTCCATTGAGAAGTAAGTAGTTATTCTGATGGTTCTGTGTATGATTTTTTGTTTGTATGTGATTTGATCTCTCTCTCTCTCTCAGCTTTTAATGCATTTTCTTTGTTCTGCACATTTAATGTTTGACTACACTATGACAGAGGGTGTTTCATTTCTGATCCTGTCTACTTGGTGGTTTCTGTGTCTCTTATATGGATGTGCATCTCTTTCACTACATTTGGGTTATTTCCTTCTTCGATTTTATTGAGAATATTTTCTGTGCCTTTAGCATAGAATTCTTCTCTTTTTTCAGTGCCCACAAATGAAAAGTTTGATTATTTTCCTGGTATCCCAAAGATCTCATACATTATTTGCAGTATTTTTTAAAAAGTCATTTTCTTTGACTAAATGATCTTTCTCATTCCTCTCTTCACTTTCAATGCCAATATTCTGTCTTCCGCATAACCCACTCTGTTAATGAGGCCTTCCACTGAGTCTTTTAGTTTTGTTAGGTTTTTTGTATTTCTAGCCTCATTTATATTTGCATTAATCCCGTGTTTCTCTTCCTTGATTTCAATTTTCTTGAACTGTTTTTCTTATTTTCATTAGGGTATTTGTGTTCTCTTGGAGTTCACTGAGGGATTTATTCTACCCTTGAGGTTAGGTGTTTATTTGTGTCCCCTTCAAAGTCTCTGGACATATTTATGACTTTAAAATAATTGCTTGACTTGAGTGTAGTTAAATTATTCTTACAATGGAATTGGTAACTTTTGAGGCAGCCATTGCTGTCTGCCTCAGGATGGTAAACATCAGTAAGTTTAATCAAGAAGAAAACTCAATTTGTTTTCTCCTGTATTGACTAAGGGCTTTTAGTGTTATGGCCATCTGTTCCAGATTTTTACTATGTTCTAAGCTCCTTGGGAGCTTGTATCTCTACAAAGAGCTGAAACTGTACATTCTACAGGTACTTGAATTGAGAGGACTGGTTTAAGGTGAAAACGTCCTTTTCCTTATTCTCATTGAGAAAGGAGACAGGACTTTTATATCACCAAACTCAATAAGTGTATAAATACTAAGAAGTATATTTGGTGGATAGAGCCATTACTTATGGTTTAAAAAGAAAAAAAGATTGGGAAGCAACCAGAAGTCCTTCTGGTCATCCTTAGAAGACAATCTACAAGGGAGTGTTGTACAATGCAGAGCTAGAAATGGATATAGATGGATGAACTGAAATCCACCTGGAGTGATTAAATTCAAGCTACCAGATAATAAAGGTCAGCATCCTGCCTGCCTCTCTACCCAAGGGGCCTGCACATTGGGCCCTGCTAAAAGGCCATTGGTGCTTTCAGATCAGCAACCACAACAAGCCATTTATTGTGGCTTACAATTACTATATATAATGATATATGTCTTAAATACACCATGTCACCAAATCCTCCAAGCAACTCTGTAGTTAAACATGACAAGTGCTAGTTTACAGGTGAGATAAACAGAACTCCGTGTAATGAATGACCTTGCCTCTGTTCACAGTGCTACAGCAAGAAGAATAAATGGTCATGTGATCTGAACTTCAGGTTCTGAAGCCCAGAGGTAAGACAACTGCTGTTTGATAATTAAACAGGGATGCCAAATGGACACATTCACAAAGACAAGTCTTTAAAAACTCATTATGGCATGGGTGGTATACACCTGTATTCCTAGTGCTTGGGAGGCTGAGATAGGAGGATTGATTGAACTCAGGAATCTACTAAAACGTAGACAAGAAAGGAAGTTAGCCTTGAAATTTTTTTAAATTTTATTTTATTTTCTAAGTTTTTTTAATTTACATTCAAAATCATTTCCCCTTTCCCGTTTCCTCCCTCCCCAAAAGTCCCATAAGCCCCCTTCCCTCCCTCTTTTCCCCATTCAACCCCCTCTCACCTCTCTGTCCTGGCATTCCCCTACATCCAGTCTTTCCAGGACCAGGGGTCTCTCCTTCCATCTTCTTGGAAATCTATTGATATGTGAATTGTCTCTGGGGTATTCCGAGATTCTGGGTTAATATCCCCTTATCAGTGACTGCATACCATGTGTGTTCTTTTGTGATTGGGTTACCTCACTAAGGATGATATTTTCAAGTTCTGACCATTTGCCTAGGAATTTCGTGAATTCATTGTTTTTAACTGCAGAGTAGTATTCCATTGTGTAAATATACCACATCTTCTGAATCCATTCCTCCGTTGAGGGACATCTGGGTTCTTTCCAGCTTCTGGCTATTATAAATAAGGCTGCTATGAACATAGTGGAGCATGTGTCCTTATTGCATGCAGGTAAAGCCTCTGGGTATATGCCCAGGAGTGGTATAGCCAGATCCTCCAGGAGTGTCATGCCCAGTTTTCTGAGGAACCGCCAGACTGCTTTCCAGAGTGGTTGTACCAGCTTGCAATCCCACCAGCAGTGGAGGAGTGTTCCTCTTTCTCCGCATCCTCGCCAACAACTGCTGTCTCCTGTGTTTTTGATCTGAGCCATTCTGACTGGTGTGAGAAGGAATCTCAGGGTTGTTTTGATTTGCATTTCCCTAATGACTAAGGATGATGAACATCTCTTTAGGTGCTTCTCAGCCATTTGATATTCTTCAGGTGAGAACTCTTTGTTTAGCTCTGTACCCCATTTTTTAATAGGGTTACTTGTCTCTCTGGAGTTTAACTTCTTGAGTTCTTTGTATATCTTGGATATTAGCCCTCTGTCGGATGTAGGGTTGGTAAAGATCATTTCCCAGTTAGTTGGTTGCTGCTTTGTCTTTTTGACAGTGTCTTTTGCCTTGCAAAAACTTTGTAATTTAATGAGGTCCCATTTGTCAATTCTTGATCTTAGAGCATAAACTATTGGAGTTCTATTCAGGAAATTCTCCCCTGTGCCCATATGTTCAAGGTTCTTCCCTAGTTTCCTTTCTATTAGTTTCAGTGTGTCTGGTTTTATGTGGCAGTGTAGAAACTGAAACCAAAGGGCAGGAAACAGGAAAAGGCTTTCAGTTCCACCATCTTGGGAATGATGGGTGACACCAGGTAAATTACCTCCGGCTCTGTGAACTCAACTTTAAAAAGGAGCGAAAATATATTTTGTTTTGGTAATAAAATGAGAAAACACATATAAAATCTTAGTAGGCACTCATAAGAAAAATCATTTATTATGACACTTAAAATAGTTTTATTTTCAATAACAAAACCCAGGTAAACTAACAATCACTGAAGAGGGTTATAGGGATTTCTAAATGGTGCAAGGACAGATACTCACATCACTACTGAAGAGTACAGACCTAGCTTGGAAGTTCTCAAATATTTATCTAACGAGAGAAAAAGTAGTATTACTATTAACCCATTAATATCATCACCGAAATGATACATTAAAAGTAAGCCAGGCATGGTGACATATGCCTGTAATCTCAGCGCTCTGGAGAAGAGGGAATGGAAGGCCAGCCCATGCCTCACACTGAGATCTCAAAACAGCAAAGCCAAACAGAAAAAAGACCTCTCATCTTGCTGGTGGTGCTCCTGTTTTCAAGAACACAGACATTTCCAGTTCTAAAAATACTACCAGTTTGCTTTTCCCTTAAAGCATACACATAGCAAAACAAACAATCAAGCAAATAACAATAACAAAAACAACATCAGCGGCTGGGAAAATGGCTTAACGAATTGCTTTACAAGCATGAAACCCTGAATTCAATCCCAGAACAGGCATAAAAAAAATGCTGGCCTAGTGCTATGTGTACTAGAGAACCAAAGACAGGTGGATTCCTGGGGCTCATTGACTAGATAGCATAGCCTACTTGATGAGCTTCAAGCCAGTTACCCAGGCTTAAAAAAAGAGTGGGGGTATCAGCTCCTGGAGGGAGCACCACAGCCTCTGCCATCATTGCAGACATCATGGCGACAGAGTAGACAGGAACTCCAAGTACACAGAGATATCCCAAGTATAACATCGCTTGGGACACAGCCAGCTAGGGTGCTGCCTGCACCCAAGAGCTGGGCAGCTCTGTGGTCATCTGTGCACCAGCTCTGCTGTGGGAGATTTGCCCTGCAGAGTGATCAGCACCTGGAGGGAGCGCCACAGCCTCTGCCATCTTTGCTCTGGTGATGGACCAGACAAGGACTCCAGTGAGCCATCTCCAAGTGGCGCAGGAAGCCAGCCATCTACCCAGCTGCGTGGAGGAGTCAGGTAGCATAGGTGAGACCTGCATTGCAGAGCAGAGGACCCCATCCTGAATAGTTTGGCAGGAGATTTCTGGCTCTGTTCCCAGGTTTGGGACTATCCTCTGCCATAGCGCACCATCTCCAAGTGGAGCAGGAAGCTAACAGTCTACCCAGCTGCTCGGAGGAGTCAGCCAGCACAGGAGAGACCTGCATTGCAGAGCAAAGGAGCCGTCTTCTGCCACTGGGTACCATATTCAAGGGATACACGGAGGTAACTAACCACTCAGGAATGCAGAGAGGCCCAGTGGTACAATAGAACCACCCCTGCTGCTAAGAGGAAACAGCCTGAAACCCTGAGGACACAAGAGCCTAGGTACAGACTGGGACAGGAGTCTTCTGATTACCACCTGCACCCAGAGTTGATCTGGGCCACAGAGGTGCATACCCAAATACAACTATAAGAGAGCGGGTCTTGCAGAAGTACTTACATATCAGTGTACACAGAGAGAACAGGTCTCCCAGGAGCACAGAGAAACCACAGACAGAGACAGCAACACCAGCTAACACCAGAGATAACCAGATGTCAAAAGGCAAAGGCAAGAACACCACCAACAGAAACCAAGGCAACATGGCTCCATCATAACCAAGTTCTCCAACAACAGCAAGTCCTGGATACCCTAACACACCAGAAAAGCAAGAACTGGATTTAAAATCACTGCTCATGATGCTGATGGAGGGCTTCAAGAAGGACATAAATAACTCCCTTAAAGAAATACAGGAGAGCACAAGTAAACAGGGAGACACCCTTGAAGAACTAATGGAAAACACAACAAAACAGGTGAAGGAACTGAACAAAGCCATCCAAGATCTAAAGATGGAGGTAGAAACAATAAAGAAATCACAAAGGGAAACAACTCTGGACATAGAAAACCTAGGAAAGAAGTCAGGAGTCATGGATCCAAGCATCAACAACAGAATACAAGAGATAAAAGAGAGACTCTCAGACGCAGAAGATACCATAGAAAGATTGATACAACAGTCAAAGAAAATGAAAAATGCAAAAAACTCCTGACCCAAAACATGCAGGAAATCCAGGACAAAATGAGAAGACCAAACCTAAGGACTATAGGTATAGAAGAGAGTGAAGATTTCCAACTTAAGGGGTCAGTAAATGTCTTCAACAAAATTATAGAAGAAAACTTCCCTCCCTAAAGAAAGAGATGCCCATGAACATATGGGAAGCCTACAGAACTCCAAATAGATTTGACCAGAAAAGAAATTCCTCCCGCTACATAATAATTAAAACACCAAATGTACTAAACAAAGAAAGAATATTAAAAGCGGTAAGGGAAAAAGGTCAAGTAACATATAAAGGTAGACCTATCAGAATTACACCGGACATCTCACCAGAGACTATGAAAGCCAGAAGAGCCTGGGCAAATGTCATACAGACCCTAAGAGAACACAAATGCCAACCTAGACTGCTATACCCAGCAAATCTCTCAATTACCATAGATGGAAAAACCAAGGTATTTCATGACAAAAACAAATTTACACAGTATCTTTCCACAAATCCAGCCCTTCAACGGATAATGAATGGAAAACATCAACAAAGGTAAAGAAACTATACGCTAGAAAAAGCAAGAAATTAATCCTATTCCAACAACCCCCCCCCAAAAAAAACAACCACACAAACATAAAAATTACATCAAAAATAGCAGGAAGCAACAATCACTTTTCCTTAATATCTCTTAACATCAATGGGCTCAATTCCCCAATAAAAAGAAAGACTGGATATGTAAACAAGACCCAACATTTTGCTGCATACAGGAAACACATCTCAGTGTCAAAGACAAACACTACCTTAGAGTAAAGGGCTGGAAAACAGTTTTCCAAGCAAATGGTCCCAGGAAACAAGCTGGAGTAGCCATTCTAATATCTGATAAAATAGACTTTCAACCAAAAGTCATCAAAAAAGACACAGAAGGACACTTTATACTGATCAAAGGAAAAATCTACCAGGAAGAACTCTCAATTCTGAGCATCTATGCTCCAAATACAAGGGCACAATCATTAGTAAAAGAAACCTTACTAAAGCTGAAAGCGCACATTGCACCCCACACAATAATTGTGGGTGACTTCAACACCCCACTCTCATTAATGGACAGATCAGGGAAATACAAACTAAACAGAGACACAGTAATACTAAGAGAAGTTTTGGGCCAAATGGATTTAATAGATATATAAAGAACATTTCATCCTAAATCAAAAGAATATACCCTCTTCTCAGCACCTCATGATACCTTCTCCAAAACTGACCATATAATTGGTCACAAAACAGACCTCAACAGATACAAAAAAATCTAATTCCATGCCTCCTATCAGATCACTATGGAGTAAGGGTGGTCTTCAACAGCAACAAAAACAACAGAAAGCCCACATACACATGGAAGCTGAACAATGCTCTACTCAATGATACCTTGGTCAAGGAAGAAATAAGGAAAGAAATCAAAATCTTTTTAGAGTTTAATGAAAATGGAGGCACAACATACCTAAATTTATGAGACTCATTGAAAGCAGTGCTAAGAGGAAAACTCATAGCTCTGAGTGCCTCTAAAAAGAAACTGGAGAGAGCATACACTAGCAGCTTAACAGCAAACACCTGAAAGCTTTAGAACAGAAAGAAGCTAATACACCCAAGAGGAGCAGAAGGCAGGAAATCATTAAACTCAGAGCTGAAATTAACCAAGTAGAAACAAAAAGAACTATTCAAAAAATCAACAAAACCAGGAGTTGGTTCTTTGAGAAAATCAACAAGATAGATAAACCTTTAGCCAGACTAACCAGAGGGCACAGAGACAGTATCCAAATTAACAAACTCAGTAATGAAAAGGGAGAAATAACAACAGAAACTGAGGAAATTAAAAAAATTAGCAGATCCTACTACAAAAGCCTATTCACAACACAACTGGAAAATCTGGAGGAAATGGACAATTTCCTAGACAGATACCAACTACCAAAGTTTAATCAGGATCAGATAGACCATCTAAACGGTTCCATAACCTCTAAAGAAATAGAAGTGGTCATTGAAAGTCTTCCAACCAAAAAAAGCACAGGACCAGATGGTTTTAGTGCAGAATTCTATCACACCTTTAAAGAAGACCTAACACCAGTACTCTTCAAACTATTCCACAAAATAGAAACAGAAGCAACACTACCCAACTCGTTCTATGAAGCCACAATTTCACTGATACCAAAACCACACAAAGATCCAACAAAGAAAGAGAACTTCAGACCAATTTCCCTTATGAATATCGATGCAAAAATACTCAATAAAATTCTTGCCAACCGAATCCAAGAACACAACAAAACGATCATTCACCATGATCAAGTAGGCTTCATCCCAGGAATGCAGGGATGGTTCAATATAAGGAAGTCCATCAATGTAATACACTACATAAACAAACTCAAAATAAAAAACCACGTGGTCATATCAATAGATGCTGAAAAAGCATTTGACAAAATTCAGCATCCTTTCATGTTAAAGGTCTTAGAAAGTTCAGGAATTCGAGGCCCATACCTAAACATAGTAAAAGCAATATACAGCAAACCAGTAGCCAGCATCAAACTAAATGGAGAGAAACTTGAAGCAATCCCACTAAAATCAGGGACTAGACAAGGCTGCCCTCTCTCTCCATATTTATTCAATATAGTACTTGAAGTTCTAGCTAGAGCAATTAGACAACAAAAGGAGGTCAAAGGGATACAATTGAAAAAGAAGATGTCAAATTATCACTATTTGCAGTTGACATGATAGTATACTTAAGCGACCCAAAAAACTCAATCAGAGAACTCCTTCAGCTGATAAACAACTTCAGCAAAGTGGCTGGATATAAGATTAACTCAAGCAAATCAGTAGCCTTCCTATACTCAAAGAATAAACAAGCTGAGAAAGAAATTAGAGAAATGACACCCTTCACAATAGCCATAAACAATATAAAGTTTCTTGGTGTAACTCTAACCAAACAAGTGAAAGATCTGTATGACAAGAACTTCAAGTCTCTGAAGAAAGAAATCGAAGAAGACCTCAGAAGATGGAAAGATCTTCCATGCTCATGGATTGGTAGAATTAATATAATAAAAATGGCTATCCTGCCAAAAGCAATATACAGATTCAATGCAATCCCCATCAAAATCTCAACTCCATTCTTCATAGAGTTAGAAAGAGCAATTATCAAATTCATCTGGAATATCAAAAAACCCAGGATAACTAAAACTATTCTCAACAGTAAAAGAACTTCCGGGGGAATCAGTATCCCCGACCTCAAGCAGTACTACAGAGTGATAGTGTATTGGTACAGTGACAGGCAGGTAGATCAATGGAATAGAATTGAAGACCCAGAAATGAACCCACACACCCATGGTCACTTGATCGTTGACAAGGGAGCTACAACCATCCAGTGGAAAAAAGATAGCCTTTTCAACAAATGGTGCTGGTTCAACTGGAGGTCAGCATGCAGAAGAATGCAAATTGATCCATTCTTAACTCCTTGTACTAAGCTCAAGTCCAAGTGGATCAAGGTCCTCCACATAAAACCAGAAACACTAAACCTAATAGAAAAGAAACTGGGGAAGTGCCTTGAGCACATGGGCACAGGGGAAAATTTCCTGAACAGAACACCAATAGCTTATGCTCTAAGATCAAGAATTGACAAATGGGACCTCGTAAAATTACAAAGTTTCTGTAAGGCAAAGTACACTGTCAAAAGGACAAAACAGCAACCAACTAATTGGGAAAAGATCTTTACCAACCCTACATCCGACAGAGGGCTAATATCCAAGATATACAAAGAACTCAAGAAGGTAGATTCCAGAGAGCCAAATAACCCTATTAAAAAGTGGGGTACAGAGCTAAAGAAAGAATTTTCACCTGAGGAATATCGAATGGCTGAGAAACCCCTAAAGAAATGTTCAACATCCTTAGTCATCAGGGAAATGCAAATCAAAACAACCCTGAGATTTTACCTCATACCAGTCAGAATGTCTAAGATCAAAAACTCAGGAGACAGCCAGTGCTGGCGAGGATATGGAGAAAGAGGAACACTCCTCTACTCCTGGTGGGATTGCAAGCTGGTAAAACCACTCTGGAAATCAATTTGGCGATTCCTCAGAAAACTCGGCATAGTACTATGGGAGGACCCAGCTATACCACTCCTGGGCATATACCCAGAGGACTCTCCAACATGCAATAAGGACACGTGCTCCACTATGTTCATAGCAGCCTTATTTATGATAGCCAGAAGCTGGAAAGAACCCAGATGTCCCTCAACGGAGGAATGGATACAGAAAATGTGGTATATTTACACTATGGAATACTACTCAGCTATTAAAAACAATGAATTCATGAAATTTTTAGGCAAGTGGGTGGAACTGGAGAATGTCATCCAGTAAGTGAGGTGACCCATTCACAAAAAATCACACATGATATTCATGATAAGGGGATATTAGCCCAGAAGCTTGGAATACCCAGGGAACAATTCACATATCAAAGGATACCCCAGAAGAAGGAAGGAGAGGCACCTGGTCCTGGAATAGCTCAATGTGGTAGTGTAGGGGAATACCAGGAAGGGTAGGTGGGAGTGGGTTGGTTGGGGAGCAGGGGGAGGGAAGAGGGCATATGGGACTTTTGGGGAGGGGGGAACCAGTAAGAGGGAAATCATTTGAAATGTAAATAAAGAATATACCTAATAAAAAATTTAAAAAAAAGTGTCACATCTCTGAGGAATGGCACAACTGTTGTCCTCTGGCCACACATGCATACACCTTCATGTATGAATACAAACACGAATAGACACACGTGCACACACAAACATGGCAGAGACCAAATTTACAAAGGTGAAAACTCTGTGCCTTTTCTGGACTCCCCTCTGCCCCTGGGCTCAACCATCCCCTGAGCATGTTGGAACTGAGTAAAGGTGAGAGATATTTGTACCCAAGGCACTGAAGAAACACACTTGGGTTCGATTTTCTGTGAGGATGTTGTCCTTCATTCCAGACTTGAATTATGCCCCCAACTCTGGGATTTGGGGCATAATAAAACTCTCTTATGATCTGAACTGAAAGCAACAGAATCAATAGCATTGCCTCTGTCCATGAATGGCTTATTTGAAGGAAATCACCCTTGTGATTATGGAAGCTAGCAGGTCTAAAATCGACAGTGTGGACTGGCAGGTTGAGGACCCAGGGTGAGCACCAAAGGCTACAGGATGAGCAGTGACTTTAAGTTCAAAGGCTGATGTTGCCCGGGAAGAGGTCAGTCTCTTCTCCATCTAACCCTTCAGGTGTCTGAATGAGGCCTATTATGGTTAATACTGATTGCCAAATTGATAGAATTCATTATTATTGTGGAGAGTGGGCTGCACAAGCCATGGTATGTGTAGGGGGGGGGAGCAGCTTGGTGGAGTTGGCCCTCTGTGTGGATGTTTAGGTGTGTGTCCTGTCAGAAGCAAGGCTGTAGTAGCTTTCTCAACAGGGACATGCTCTGAGCACTGAGTGTCACACACACACTGGTGGACACATTTCAGCTTTCCCAGTTATTCTGCTACACGTGGATGCATGAAATACTTTTGTATCTTTTAATTATCTAAGCACTGGTTTAATAAGTAACCAGGCTAAAGATGTTAGAGTGGCTGTGGGTTTTTTTTTTAAGATAAAGACTATAAAATTCTACAAATGGAGTCGCGTACTGGGGCTTCTTCAAGGCTTTTCATGTGTGTTAGCAGACTCTCCCCCACTGGCTTGCTTTAGGGACTTCCTTGGGTATCTATGGTAGTTGTGCACAGGAGATAAAAAGGGATACGAATTGTCCAGCATCTTCTTTCAGGTCACCCGAGGAGCCAGGAAACTAAGACAGACATGAGAAAGCTCAATTAATCCTGGTGGAGGACTTGTTTCTTTAATTGTTAATTAGTGCACCATATTAGGTTCCATTATGGCATTTTCAAACACGGGTTATTTTTGATCCTCCATCCCCATCTGACCTCCGCATACCTCCTAGACCTTCTTTTCTTGTTTAAAATCTAGTTTATTTATTGAGATCTCATATGTGAATACAATGTATTTTCAAGGCATCCACTACACTACTCCTAAGTCCTTCCAGGCTCCCACTCAATCTCCCTCCCTACTTCATTTCTCCTATTTAAACTAATCCAACTGAGTTCACGTTGGCATTCTCCATATATACATGGGTGTAGATCATCCCCTGGAGTGTGGAGGGCCTACCAGGGTCCACATGCTTGAAGAAACCCTTTCCTGTCAGCCATCAGTGGCCAATAGCTGCTCAGCTATGGGTGGGGCATAGGGAACTCCTCCATCCATACCAGGATTTTGTACAAGATCAAGATAACTAAAACTCCTCCCCCCTCCCTCCCTTCCTCCCTCCCTCCTTCCTTTCTTCTCTCTCTCCTTTCCTTCTTCCCTCCATCCTTCTTTGTTTCAGTTAGAAGTTTTCTTTACTTCAGACTTATTTTCTAGGCACTGGCTTATTCTTTTTAACAGAGTGTCACAAGGGATGAATTTGTCTGCCATCATACATCAGCTGGCCTTACTTCTGAGAGTGCACCCTGTGGGCTTCTATGGTGGGTTTCTTATTCCACTCTCCAAGAAAACTGGTGTCTTTTTTCCTAGCCCCTCATCTTCCAGCAACACACCTACTGAATTTGGACCACCATGTTAGCAACAGTCTTAGTCAGCAGAACCAAATGGCAGGATAACTTGGGAGAAGGTCCAGGCGTCAGAGAGATTTCAAACCATCATGGTAGGGAAGGCGTGGCAGCAGGAGCTTGAGGAACTGGAGTTCATCCCCAGGGATCCTCTGGCCATTCAGGCCCTTCTTCTCCAGGCTTCACACATAGCAGAATCTGCAGACTAAACTTTTAAAGCACCAGCCTGGGGGGACATTTCAGATTCAAACTAAAGCAACTAGTTTCTTCCTCCTTCCAGTGACAATGTGGAGACAGCCTGTCCCACCCACAGAGACCCCTTCTATTCTTCTCAGTAGCCTTATCCCTCATCCCTGCTTCTGTTTTTCTCACCAGCACACACTGGTATGCAGATTCTATTATACCTTACTTTCCCCACAAAGTGTCCCCTTTTCCTCTCTGAAGAGAAAATGCAAAAAGATCCTGGGGCCAGATTTTGCAGTCAACTCTAGGCCATCTTAACTACTATGGGCTGCCCTATTCTCCTGAAGGGTCTGCCTCTGCTGCCTGTATTTGCAATGGCTCAAAGAAGCAATGAGTCGCTCTCTCTTGTCTACCAAGTATAGGTAGTATGACATTTAGTACTTTTATTTATGCATATGATCAAAAGAGCACATGAACAAGAATGATGGGATTCTATTGTCTCACTTTTTAGGTCATGCTGGAGTAAACAGCCTCAATATGCAGAATTCAAATGTTTGATTGAAGAGTTGGGATATGACTTCTCATAGGTTCATCCTTCTATAAAAGGTGTGTGTGTGTGTGTGTGTGTGTGTGTGTGTATGTGCATTCATGAGTGTGTGTATGCACATGTGTGCATGAATGTGGTTGATTGTGTGTGTGTACACATGTGTGCACATCACATACACCCATGCACACATGTGTAGGAGTATGCAGGTGCATGTGGATGACAGAAGGGGCATCAGGTGTCCTCCTCCATCACTCTGTCTAGTTTCTTTGAGGCAGCATCTCTTTCTGAACTCAGAGCTCATATTTTGAGCTCAACTGGCAGCCAGAATTCCTCAGCAATCCTCCTGTCTCCAGTTATAACAGACACAGCCTTATATAGAGTCACAGACATCTGGGGGAATACTTTTACTTGAGGGCTGGAATCCCAGCTCTGGTGCTCAAGCATTGGGTATGCTTAAGAAATGGGCCAGGTCTTTATCTCTGACCTATAAGAATGTGTTGCTGTCTACCTGTCTATTTTTTGACAGGCACTAGCTTAAGGATTTTAGGAAACTGGAGTGGACAAAGCAGAGGTCTGTCCTCCTGGAGTTTCTATTCTTGAAGAGAACTTTAGGAAAAAAAATACTAGATAGACGTCTGTGTGACAAGAGATGGAACTTACACTATGGAAAAATAGAATTTCAGCAGGGGGTGCAGGGCAGAGGCAGGTGACATTACTAAACAGGATGGGCACAGTAGCACTTTAAAAGGAAACGCAATTAAAACAAAGGTTGGAAAGTGATAAAGGAGTTTACCTAGAAGATACATGGGAAGATTTTGTAGAGAGAAATAATCCAAAGGGGGTGAGGAGGAATGCATGCTGGGTATAAGGAGCTGCAAAGACATAAATTTGCTGGGAAGAGATGGACAGGAGGGAAGAAGGAACAGTTAGCGAGAGGGTGAGAGTGCACCACCATTCAACATCCTTGAATACCACAGTGTGAGTTTTGGCTCTACTTTGCAGGAAATGCAGAGTCTGGCAGGTGGCAGAGTGGTGACATGATCTTATGCTTTGAAAGGTTTGCACGGATTGCTGTATTGGAAGCTGACTAAAGGATGGAAAAGAGAAAAGCTAAGAGTCCTGGTAATAGGGTATTGCTATAATCTAGGTGAGAGTTGCTTATGGTCCAAACCAGAAGCTACTGTACATGGAGATGGAGAGAAGTGGTTAGGTTCTTACTGTACTGTGAGGATGAGATCAGCATGATTTCCCTGGTACTTAGAAGCCAAGAAGGAGGCAGAGATAGTTCTAAGATTCTGTCTTCTGCTTTCAGAGGGAAGATGAGAACAAAGGCTGAGGAGGCTGTTTGGGGCATATGGAGGAACTAGAGAGGCCTCTAGAAGTCTAGACAGAGACATCAATGAGCAGTTGGATAGATATGTCTGGAATTCCCAAGAGAGATTTTGACTTCATAGCCATGAAGGACTTGGATTATTTCTTCTTTTAAATATTTGGAACCCATGCTGTTACTCAAAAGCGTATATCAGTATGTCCATGTACCTAGAATCAGTAACACCTTATAATCAAAATGGTGACCCCCAGCTTCCTAAGATCCTCCAATGTCTTTTGATTCATCAATACAATAATACAGCTTCTTGTTTTAGAAAGAACTTCTGTGGTAGTTTAAGTGTAGCAGTTGATGACCTTTTAAACAAAGGTTTCATTTATTCATATGTGTGTGTACTCATGCATTTATGTGCACATGCCTGTTAGTGTTTATGTGCACATGCATGGGGTACCTCTAGAGACCTGAAGAGGGTTCCAGATTCCCTTCAGTCTGGAGTTACATGGGTTTGAAAGCTACCTAACATGGGTGTTGGGATTTGGATTCTGGTCTTCATGATTGAGCAACGAGTATTCTCAACCACGAATCATCTCTCCAGTCTCCAACTGGATGTTTCCATAGCTTATGTGGTAGCTATAAGCTGCAGGGTATTTACTTATTTTTAATTTACTTGTGTGTATTTGTATATGTGCATACATATGTGCATATTCATCCCCACAAGCTTGGATGTGCTTGTAGAAGCCAAGACTCTATGTACAGTACCCCCTGAATCCTACTCCACCTTTTTTAATGATTTGGATCTTTTTCTTTTTAAAGGTGATTTACCCTGAACCTGGAGCTTGATGCTTTGCCTTGATGTCCTGACCAGCAAGTCCCAGACACCCTCTTGTCTCCATCTCCCAACACTGGGATTCCAGGTCTGCATCAGGTGGGTGCCAGGGATTGAACTCAGGTCCTTGTGTCTATGCAACTTTTCCAGCTGAATCATCATCTTTCTAGCCCCTTATTCTTGTTTTTAGTGCATTGCAATCCTGCATATTTATCAGGTACAGAGTAGCAATTGAACACATATTTATTCAAGAGGCACATCGATCAAATCAGGGTAATTAGCAAAATGATCACCTTAAGCATTGAGCATTTCATTGTGTCAGGAATACTTAAAATCCATGGCAGACATTTGAATTCAGTATACCTTTCACCAATCTCATCTACACAGAAAGGGCACATGTTTAGAACCAAACAGGCCAGGATCTCAGTGCTTGTAACTTCTATGTTGCCGTGTTATTGAAGTTGTTCTGGTTCTCAGGTCTTCAGCAGATCAGAAAAATACTCTCCTGGTTATTATCATTGTTCTTCTCAGAAGGCGGTGCCCACTAAACATGCTCATTCTACCTGCCCCTTCTTTGTCACAGCAGCATGTGTAGACATAATCAGTGTCTGATAAATGCTTATGAATTAATTCATCCCTTAGACTCTCATCTGAGTGAGAAGAGAGTCTGCCAGGAATGCCTCCAACTTTCCCTATTTTGTGTTTTCCTTGCATCTTTCACAAGGCATCTTGTGATGTTTCCCTTGAGTGTGCATGTATATGCCCTGTATTTATTACATGTGTGTACTGCATGTATTACATGTGTGTGCTGTATTATTGCATGTGTGTATGCATGTGTGTGTACACGTGTGCTGTATGTATTACGTGTGTTTGTGTGTGTGCGCGCGTGCACACATATGTATGCATGCCTGTGGAGGGCTGAGGTCGTCAGCAAGCTCCATAGCTCTTCTGGCTCTCTTAGGGAACCCAGTGCTTTCTGATCTATCTTAGTAGGCTGGCTGGCCAGAGAGCTGCAGCACTCTGTCTTCCTCTCTCTGCCCATAGGAACTCAAACCTCATGCTTATGTAACAAGCACTTTAACCTACTATGTTGTCTTTTTATTTTTCTTCTCCAAGATGACAGACACTTGTACTTCACCTATTCCTTGATCTTTAATGGGTGGTAATGATTTGGGTCACTACAAGGTCTCAAGAGCTGGTATTCAACAATCAGGGCATGAATGGATGATAGGAGCTATGTAATATATGAAGTGGGATTTTAAGGAACTTAACCCAATTCACCTTGAAAAATCTACCACACAAAAGAAGAGAGACATGACACTATTTCCAGCAGTGAGATTTTAGAAATTAATTGATTTTTCTGACTCAGTGTGGGCATAAACCATTTATCTGAAGGTTTCACAATATATTAT
The DNA here is from genome assembly GCA_036184795.1 of Tokudaia tokunoshimensis. Lineage (NCBI taxonomy): Eukaryota > Metazoa > Chordata > Mammalia > Rodentia > Muridae > Tokudaia > Tokudaia tokunoshimensis. Next base: position 102,566,130 of record BTHU01000010.1, read on the forward strand.
TTGAATTATTTTAAAAGAAGAGGCAGGAAAGAGGAAATAATGAATTGAGCACTCCATGGAGCCTTACCCCACTAGGCTCTCCTGTTCATCACCTTTCAGCTCCTCTGCTTCTTGTAGGAAGCAGGTCAGTGACCCCCATCTGACCCCCAGCTCCTTGGACAAAACACAAGTTCTGCCAGTTGGTGACATCACCTCCTTTTAGATCAGCAATCATCTGCCAGACCTTCAGAATCAAGCTGCCACCATGTCCTAGCCCTGATACCCGACCTGTCCCTGCAGCAGCAATATTTAATAATGAAAAAAATACAAAGACTGGCTGGATGAATCACCATGGTGAGTGACCAGCCAAATTGAAATCTCCTTTGACAAAAAGGCCTTGAGATCCAGGAATAAAAGCACATCTCTTTAATTTCTAGTTTTAATGGCTATGTTCTGCATTTTCAGGGGCAATGTCTGTACTTTGTTCTTCCTGTAGGATGTTGTAAAATACCCCCGAGTCTGTGTCAGGGTCAGAGTTGTTTCCTAAATCAGTGTTCTGAAAATTTTAAACTACAAACTTTGTGTATCATAGCATGTGCATGCGTACATGTGTGTTCATGTGTGTGCTGTGATGCCTATGTATGTGTTTGTATGTGCACTAGGAAGTCAGAAGTCACTATTGTGTCTTCCGCAATTATTCTCCATTACAAATTTTTAGTGTGTGTATTTGTGTATGTGTGCACACATGTGTGCATGTATACAGTGTACATGTGGAGGCCAGAAGACAACTTGTAGCCAGTTTTTTCCTTCTATTGCCTGGGTTCTGGAGATCAAACTCAAATTGTCAGACTTGATGGCATGTGCCCTTAGCCAATGAGACTTCTCACTACCATCAGGGTATCGTTTGAGATAGAGCTAAGTGTGGAGTTCACTGATTTGACTATGCTGGTTGTTCATAAGCTCCAAGAATTCCCCTGTCTCTGACCCCGGGATTGCAAGATTGTGCTGCAGTGCCTGGCTTTGTATGTAGGTGCTGAAGATTGAACTCATGTCTTCATGCTTGTTTAGCAAGCACTTGATCCAATGAGTCTTCCCAAGCTCCTTGGATAGCAGAGGATCATCTTCCTTAATTTTTTTTTTGCCCTATCTGCAAATCGCCTTTATTATATTTCACTGGGTTTCTCACTTGGCTTTACCTGCATGCAATAAGGACACATGCTCCACTATATTCATAGCAGCCTTATTTATAATAGCCAGAAGCTGGAAAGAACCCAGATGTCCCTCAACGGAGGAATGGATTCAGAAGATGTGGTATATTTACACAATGGAATACTACTCTGCAATTAAAAACAATGAATTCACGAAATTCCTAGGCAAATGGTCAGAACTTGAAAATATCATCCTTAGTGAGGTAACCCAATCACAAAAGAACACACATGGTATGCAGTCACTGATAAGGGGATATTAACCCAGAATCTCGGAATACCCTAGACACAATCAGCATATCAATAGATTTCTAAAAAGATGGAAGGAGAGACCCCTGGTCCTGGAAAGACTGGATATAGGGGAACGCCAGGACAGAGTAACGAGAGGGGGTTGAATGGAAAAAAGAGGGAGGGAAGGGGGCTTATGGGACTTTCGGGGAGGGAGGAAACGGGAAAGGGGAAGTGATTTGGAATGTAAATTAAAAAAATAAAAAAAAAACAAAAAAAAAAAAAACAAAAACACTCCTGCTTTTCTCAAACATAATCTGATCATGTAAATGTTTACTAAATACCACCAGACCAGGTGATTTTTATACTTTCATTGCGTATACTTATAATTCTATTATCTAAATGATATATGACAATTAAAGTCAATGGTAATGTTTAAAAAAAAAAACTCTCAGTGCTCATAGTCTGTAAAATTGGTATCTCTGTGGCATGGATAAACTGGGAAGGAAAAGGAATTGTCAATGTCAGCAGGTCCTGCTGTCTGCTAATGCTAAGGCTGAGACTGGGGGTTTGGATGAGGGAGAGTGCCAAAGTGCTATGGGGTTGATGGGTAATGAATGCCAAATGATGTTTTTCTTTTAGAATGAATGAAGTGAATTTTAAAAGGGTAATTAAAGTCTAAATGTGAAAGACTCAACTGTGTCAAATCCCTAAGAGACTTATGGGAGGGAGGATTTAGTTTGGCTCAATGTTTCACAGGTGTTGGTCTACAAGATGATCAGCTCCCCTTTTCTGGGTCTGTGGTGAGGACAAGGAATCATGACAGAAAAAAGTAAAGTTTCTACTTGGTGGTGACCAGGGCTCAGAGAGGATTCTAGAACTGGTGGGCTTCTCCATTCTTTCTTTCTTACTCTGTCTGAGCCCCCAGTATGGGGTTGTGTCACTCTCATTCCCCCAGTATGAGGTGGTGTCATCCTCATTCAGGGTGACTCTACCCCTAGAAGCACAAACACAGTGTGTCTCACTGATGTTCTAGGCATTGCTCAATCCAAACTAGTTGCCAATCTAGATGAACCACTTCAGAGCCCTTTTGTGTATTCTGAAGTGCACACACACACACGTGTACACACACGTGTACACACACATGTGTACACACACACACATAGGAACATGCCAAAGCTCCTGAGACCTAAATATTGTACTACTTCAACCTCTTGAGTTTGATGTGTCGTTATAGTTACGTCAGATGTCAGCACTCCGCATGGCGAAGGATACTCAGAACCTACTGTACTATTTCTGGAGCAGCTTCCTTCTGGCCCACGTGACTTCAAAATAAAGGAAAAGATGCTACTCTCCCATCCCTCCCACCCTGTACAATCTGCATCTGCACATTACCTCAAACCAGCCTGCATACTGACGCTTGCCTTGCAGAAAACTAATCTTGTCAATTTCCAGAGATATAAACTCAGAAAGACTCATTTATTGGACTCTTTAACAACGAAATGGTAAAAGGCAAGAGAACTATGGTCAGGGTCTGGCATCTCAGATTTGAATCTCACACTCCTTTTACCAGTACAGAGACACTGAATAACCTTGGCCTCTCAGGGGCTCAGTGGTGACTTAGAAAGCGATTTAGCATGAGAATGGGGTGAGACATTTTTCACAGGACTGCTTGTAGTGAAGCAGTATACTTTGTGCTCAATAACTACTCTATGTGCTCATTAATTAGTCTATGTGCTCAATAACTATTCTATGTGCTCAATAATTACTGTACGCACTCAACAATTACTCTAAGTGCTCAAGAACTGCTCTATGTGCTAAATAACTACTAGTCTCATTTTCTACATCTTTTTCCCTTCCTTCTTCCTCTTTCGCATCATCTCCATCCTCCTAGTGGACTGAATTGTCCCTCATTTTCTCACTTGGCGCCCGTGACTATGACCTTGTTTAGAAACAGGTATTTTGAAGATGTGAACACATTAAAGGGAGGTCTGGAGGGAGGGTAGGGCCTCTGTTACAACAGAGGGAAGTGAGGGGCATGGGGCTACAGAGGAGGAGCACAACAAGCATTGATTGGCGCTATTGCCCTAAGAGAAAAGAGCCATCTAGAAAGAAGGAAACAGCTAAGACTTAGAAAGCAGTTCTCCTGAGACTGGCTCTGCCCATACCTTAGCCTTAGTTCACTGTGAGCCTTCAAAAATAAATTTCTGTTGTTTATAAACCCAGTTTATAATATCTTATGACAGCACCCTGAATAGACTGAGACATTTAGAGGGTAATTGACTATGGCTGCACATCATGGAATTAAGTTAATGTCATCTCTGGGATTTTAACGAAGTTTCCTTCATCGCCCCCCTTTTGAAATACCACCATTATTAAATCATGAAACTTTAACGGTTATAACCTTAGAGCCCCTATGCTCCAAATCCTTCCTGAAAGAATTGAGGTTCAAAGAGAGGTGGCCTCCCCACTTACAATACAAACTACAAAAATTTTACATGTAAAATAATAGATGCTGCTGCTCCTAGTGGCAGAGGTTAGCATTACAAGTCAACACAGCACACTCTCGATATTCTTATAGATGAAGATGACTCATTTTAAAAATATAGACAATCCTCAAGATAGATTTCTCAAGAGAAATAATAAACCACAGACTACATAACTTCTCAGACGGAAAGTAAGGTTAATTCTTTAATATATTAGATTTAAGTTTATGATTAGTATAGCTTGACTTTGGAGCATTAATCACCGAGGGGAACATATTTCTTTCAGCTAATTATATACACATATATGTATATTTTGTTGGGTTAATGCAATATTATTGCACATTTACAGCTAATAATTTTCTACTGGATTTTAATGCACTGTAAAATAAACTTAAATAAAGCAAAAGTAATATATACTCCAACAAGAACTTTTTAAAACTCACTTTCAATACATATGCATGAAACACATTTAGAGTTTTTCCCCAAAGATATAATTACAGTTTTGAGATGTATTATATATACCCACTCAGCTTATGCTCCAGCAAAAATGGTAGTAAGCCAGAACAACCATTTTTTAATATGTCTCAATGGGGAATTTTGGCTGTTTTTCATCTTGCCCTGAACTTCTTAGCCAATGCTCATATACATTTCAGCAATATGGGGATTAGAAAACAGAGTACTCACACTTCCAGGCTTAGAGGTGCAGTTAATTGAGACATGGCTTCAAGCGATCTACTTTGGGAACACTGTGGGGATAGAACAGATTTAAGGACTCAGTTTCCTGGACAATCAGAAAGTATTCGTTATCTTTGGCTCCTCAGCTGCAGACAGGATTACCATAGCTTGTGCCTCATGCTTGGCAAATGTCACTGGAGACAAGCACAGATCTACCTGTGTGTTTCTTCCTCCCAGCAGCAGTAGCAGCAGCAGCAGGAAAATGTTCTTAGTCAAAGGGAGGGGCACCCAACATCTCTGTGTTAAACAATCATTTTGTTGTTGTTGTGTGTCCTCCACATGCATATGTACATACACACATAGGGAGGAAAGAGAGAGAGTGCACACAAGAGAGTAGAGAACAAGAGTTAGAGCTAGAGCAAGGGAGGGAGGGTGGGAGAGTAAGCATTAAAATGGCTTCTACATCCCTTACTCTGTCTGGGTTTGTGTATACAAGGAAAATACTTTGGCCTTGCTAAAACATGGATCACAATTCAAATTCACTCCATTTCAGTCTGGGCTATAGATTGAACCATAATGTCAAACTATCACCTTTTAAAAATCACTTTTAGCAACACATTCATTTATTTAGTGTGTTATAGGGCAAAAACATTTATGTTCTTTGTGTGGCTCTGAAGATTGACCATAGGACCCTATGCATGTCAGACCAACAATCCTACCATGAGCTGTAGCCCCACTCCCAACTCTAATGTTTATTTAGTTCATTGGGTTACTAAGACAGAATCCACACACCATCTTTATGGAAGAGACAGTAGAGACCTTTTCTTGCCTTCTCTGTTCCACTTTAGATTGTTGCTGTGAAATGAATTTTGAATCATATGATGAAGAAATCAGTATTTGACAGAAACTAAGACCAACACCAGTTGTCTCAGGAATCACTTTGTTACATATTTGCTTTGAACAAACTCTATTTTTATGAGCGTTGTTGCTTTAAGTATCTTGATTCATTTTTTCAGGTGAAATTGATGTTGATAGTCATTTTAGGTCTTTTAATTTAAAAGCAATGGCAGATTGGGAAGCATTTTGGTGTAACAACGCTAGTGTAGAGTTTGACGACAGGAAACTCCTAAGAGTGTCTGTTAATAGAAGTATATTTTATTGTCATATAAGTGAAAAATAGAAGAAAGCAGTGTGGGGCAAGATGGCAAAATGTTGGAGACAGGCTTGGGTCCTTTCTCCTTCCTTATAAACTTCCAGCTCATTGTTCAAAATGGTGCCATTGCTCGAGCCAGCAGGAAGGTCAAAGGGGAAATGAAGAAACAGAATATGCAGGCGCCACCTCACATGAAGGTGTTTCAGAAACTGTTAGAGGTTGCTCTATTTTAGGATTTAATGCCATGGACGTGGCATTAGTCAGGATTCTGTAGGTGGATGGAACTGACAGAATGAATTTATCATATCTATCTATCTATCTATCTATCTATCTATCTATCTATCTATCTATCTATCTATCTATCAAATATCTGTCATCTATATCTATCTATCTATCTATCTATCTATCTATCTATCTATCTATCTATCTATCTATCTATCTATCTATCTCAAATATCTGTCATCTATCTATCTATCTATCTATCTATCTATCTATCTATCTATCTATCTATCTATCTCAAATATCTGTCATCTATCTATCTATCTATCTATCTATCTATCTATCTATCTATCTATCTATCTATCTCTATCATCTATGAATCATCAATGATCTATCTACCAATCTATCAATTTATCATCTACCTATCTACAACTACAAATGTATTATAAATTTTAGAATAGATGGAATTGTCCCTTGAGGGACATTCATTTAATATCTCAAAACTTAAATATTAAACCACTGATATTCTCTTAATTGATATTACAACACATGACTAAAAAAACAAGAAAAGAAAACACAAATATCTGTATGAATACATTCTTGACTAACTATGACAAAACATTCCTGTTGATTATAATCTTCTTTTCTGTAACTGGTGGTATGGCCAGAGCTGGTGGTTAGAACCACCTCCCTACTACCCATTCTGTATTTCCTCTACCCTTAACAATCACCTCAGTGGGTCTTTAGTTTTTTCCTGGAGTTGTGACTCATCCCTTTATTCCTAAAAGGTCTGTGCCCTTTGTTACCCTGCCTCGATTAGACTGTTGTAGTTTCCCATTGACTTTAATCACAGGACATGGTACCTCCAAGAGACACCCTAAAGGATCTCCTGCACTCCACACATAATCTTTTTTATCTCCATTGTGGAGAAGCAATACAAGTTCCCCATGGTAATCTAGATCAAACCATCCCTCCTAATACTGTTATTCCTTTCTTAGCCTGTTGACTTAATGGCATTAGAAGCCCAAAATAGTTAGTGGGAATTCTGAGCTTTCAGTTCAAGTGAAATGTTTGCTGTGTCTCCTGGGAGGAGTGCTCCCTGCTCTGAAACCAAAGCTTCTCGGCAAGTAGAACTTAATTAAGATCATGGGACCAGCAAGCACATTTTTCCTAGTGGGTCATTAGGCATGATGGTATGAAGAACCATTTCATTCCCACCCCTTGATTCCTGGCTTCGGCAGCCTTTGGACACCCCACCCTAGCCCTCCATGCTGTAACTATTTAATTGGTGGTTGTAACTCTGTCTTCAAAAGACCATTATTACTTTCTATCAGGAGAGCTGTTTTAGGTTGGTGGGGAACATGGTAAGACCAATGGATTCCCATGATCCTGAGCCTACTGTCACACGCTTCTGGCTGTCTCTGTTCTATTGCTGTGGAGACAAACCATGACTAAGGAAACTCTTATGAAAGAAAGCATAATTGGGAACTTGCTTACAGTTTCAGAGGATTAGTCCATTATCATCATGGTGGCACACCTGGCACTGGGGCAGTAGCTAAGAGCTGTATCTTGATTCATAGGCTGCAGGTGGTGGGAGAAATGATGTGCCTAGTGTAAGTCTTTTGAAATCTCCAAGGTCACCCCCAGTGACACACTTCTTCTAACAAGGCCACACCTCCTAATCCTTTTCAAACAATGTTACTCCCTGTTGAGAAGCATTCAAATATATGAGCTTATGAAGACCATTTTTATTCAAACCAACAAATCAAACTTTCCTGGCAGAGGCTGGGATGTGCAATCTTTATTCTGAATGGCTTTGTGCTCCAGCTAAAATTTGGTATGTCTTATCCCCACGAAAGAGGGGATGAGATCTAGGTTTATGTCACTAGTTCAAATGAGCATGGTTGTTGGGTTTGAATGCAAACTATGCCCTACACGCTCAGATGTGGCAACCTGGGTCTGGTTGGTCTGGTCTGTTGGTGGCACTATAAGGAGATTCTGAAGTCTTTACAAGGTGGAACAAAGCTGTAGAAAATAGATAGCTGGAGTTCCTTAGGGGGCAATTTGTCTCTGTTCCTTCCTTACCCTCAGTCTACCTCCTGCCACTCTCTGACACACCCCTATTATGATGATGTCCTGTTCAAGCTCTAGGCTTTCAGAAACCAAGAGCCAAAATAATCGTCCTTTCTTGTCTTTTAAAGATTTTTTTTAAAAATAAGATTTTTTAAAATTTTATGAGTATGCATATTTTGCTTGAATGCATGCATGTCTGTGTACCATGTACATGCCTGGTGCCTATGGAAGCTGGAAGAGAGCATCAGATCCCCCTGCAACTGGACTTACACATGGTTGTGAACTGCTACATGGGTTGTGGGAACCGAACCTGGGTTCTTTGCATGAGCATCAAGTGCTCTTAATCCCCGAGCCACTCCTCAATCTCTAATTCTTGTTTTATTTTATTATAGACACGGTCTTTGAAGCCAGGCACAAATCTAGTACTCATGAATTGTTTAGCTTTATGAAAATCATCTAAGCATGCATTCAAAACTCTTGGAAACAAGGGTGATATGCAGAGGCATTATGCTTGTTATACCTGGTTCACAACATCCACAAAACATATCTGTAAAGGAATAAAGGCTGCATGCTGGTCTGCCCATCTTCAAAAGACTTGAATATCCTAGGGGGCAGGGAAGGCTTCAGAGAATTCCTCCGGAGAATTCTAAATCCTGTTGAGGTAGAACTAAGTGCAGAACATGGTGTGTTTGTCCAGTAAATGCAGACAGAAAAAATAAGTATATTTAAAGAATACTTCTGCCTTCTGGTCTGGGCCGGTGCCCTGAGGAGACCGTGGGTGCAAACTCTGCAGCCAGTCCCACAGCACCCAGAAGAAGCTCTACTTGCTGGAGCTCTAACACGTCCAGGATCAAAGGATCCCAGGATCCTGGGAGCTTGGTCACACCAGGATCTCAGGGTCCTAGAGGCAGCTTGACCCCCAGGAGCTCTGACAAACCCAGGATCTCAGGGTCACAAGATCCCAGAATCACAGGATCACAGGGGCAGCTGGACTCTGAGGAGTTCTGACACAACCAGGATCACAGGAAGGACAGGCTCCAGGCAGATATAGCAAGGGCAGGTAGCACTAGAGATAACCAGATGGCGGAGGGCAAGCATAAGAACATAAGCAACAGAAACCAAGGTTACTTGGCATCATCAGGACCCAATTCATCCATCATAGCAAGTTCCAGATATACCATCACATCTGAAGAGCAAGATTCCGATCTAAAATCACTTCTCATGATGATGATAAATGACTTTAAGAAGGACATAAATAACTCCCTTAAAGAAATATGGGAGAACACAGGTAAACAGGTAGAAGCCCTTAAAGAGGAAACACAAAAATCCTTTAAAGAATTACAGGAAAACACAATCAAACAGGCGAAGGAAATGAGCAAAACAATCCAAGATCTAAAAATGGAAATAGAAACAATAAAGAAATCACAAAAGGAGACAACCCTGGAAATAGAAAACCTAGGAAAGAGATCAGGAGTCATAGATGCAAACATCACCAATAGAATACAAGAGAGAATCGCAGGTGCAGAAGATACCATAGAAAACATTGACACAACAGTCAAAGAAAATAAAAAAAATAAAAAGCTCCTAATCCAAACATCAAGGAAATCCAGGACACAATGAGAAGACCAAACCTAAGGATAATAGGTATAGAAGAGAGTGAAAATACCAACTTAAAGTGCCAATAAATATCTTCAACAAAATTATAGAAGAAAACTTCCCTAACCTAAAGAAAGGGATGCCCATGAACATACAGGAAGCCTACAGAACTCCAAATAGACTGGAACAGAAAAGAAATTCATCCTGTCACACAATAACCAAAATACCAAATGTGCTAAACAAAGAAAGAATATTAAAAGCAGTAAGAGAAAAAGGTCAAGTAACATCAAGGCAGACCTATCAGAATTACACCAGAGACTTCTCACCAGAGACGATGAAAGCTAGAAGATCCTGGGAAGATGTCATACAGACCCTAAGAGAACACAAATGCCAACCCAGGCTACTATACCCAGCAAAACTCTGAATTACCATAGACAGAAAAAACAAGATATTCCATGACAAAAACAAATTTACACAATATCTTTCCACAAATCCAGCCCTACAAAGGATAATAGATGGAAAACAACAACACAAGGAGGAAAAGCTATACTCTAGAAAAAGCAAGAAAGTAATCTTTCAACAAATCCAAAAGAAGATAGCCACACAAACATAATTCCTCCTCTAACAACAAAAATAACAGGAAGTAACAATCACTTTTCCTTAATATCTCTTAACATCAATGGACTCAATTCCCCAATAAAAGGATATAGACTAACAGACTGACTATTTAAACAGGACCCAGAATTTTGCTGCATACAAGAAATGTACCTCAATGACAAAGTCAGGCAATACCTCAGAGTAAAAATTGGAAAACAATTTTCAAAGCAAATGGTACAAAGAAACAAGTTGATGTAGCCATTGTAATAGTGAATAAAACCAACTTTCAGCCAAAAGTTATCAAAAAAGATAAAAAAGATAAGGAAGGACACTTCGTACTGGTCAAAGGAAAAATCCACTAAGATGGACTCTCAATTCTGAACATCTATGCTCCAAATGCAAGGGCACCCACATTCATAAGAGAAACTTTATTAAAGTTCAAAGCACACATCACACCCCACACAATAATAGTGGGAAACTTCAATACCCCATTCTCAGTAATGGACAAATCATGGAAACAAACCAAACATAGACACAGTGAAACTAACAGAAGTTATGAACCAAATGGATCTAACATATTTATAGAACATTCCATCCTAAAGCAAATGAATATACCTTCTTCTCAGCACCTCATGGTACCTTCTCCAAAATTGACCATATAATTGGTCAAAAAACAGACCCCAACAAATACAAGAAGATTGAAATAATCCCATGCATCTTATCATATAATGGACTAAGGCTGGTCTTAAATACCAACAGAAGCAATGGAAAGCACACATACACATGGAAACTGAACAGTGCTGTACTCAATGATAACTTGGTCAAAGAAAAATAAAGAAGTTAAAGACTTTTTAGAATTTATTGAAAATGGGGACACATCATACCAAAACTTGTGGGACACAATGAAAGCAGTGGTAAGAGAAAAACTCATAGCTCTAAGTGCCTCCAAAAAGAAACTGGAGAGAGCTTACAGTAGCAGCTTGACACCACACTTGAAAGCTCCAGAACAAAAAGAAGCAAATACTCCCAAGAGGAATATACTTCAGGAAATAGTTAAACTCAGGGCTTAAATCAACCAAATAGAAATAAAAAGAACTACACAAAAAATCAGCAAAACCAGGAGCTGGTTCTTTGAGAAAATCATCAACAAGATAGATAAACCCTTAGCCAGACTAACCAGAGGGCAGAGAGACAGTATCCAAATTACTAAAATCAGAAATGAAGAGGGAGACATAACAACGGGAACTGTGGAAATTTAAAAAATCAACAGATCCTACTACAAAAGCTTATACTTAACAAAATTGGAAAATCTGGATGAAAAGGACAATTTTCTAGACAGATTCCTGGTGCCAAAGTTAAAAAAGGATCAGATAAACCATCTAAACAGTCCCATAACCCCTAAAGAAATAGAAATCTCACAAACAAACAAAAAAACCAGGACTAGATGGGTTTAGTGGAGAATTCTATCAGACCTTCAAAAAAGACCTAATACCAATACTCTTCAAACTATTCCATAAAATAGAATTAGAAGGAACACTACCCAATTCATTCCATGAAACCACAATTATGCTTATATCTAAACCACACAAAGACCAAAGAAAGAGAACTTCAGACCAATTTTCCTTATGAACATTATTGCAAAAATATTCAATACAATTCTTGCCAACTGAATCCAAGAACACAGCAAAACAATCATTCACCATGATCAAGTAAGCTTCATCCCAGGGATGCAGGGATGGTTCAATATACAGAAATTCATCAACATAATCCACTACATAAACAAACTGAAAGAAAAAAAACCCACATGATCATTTCATTAGATTCTGAAAAAACACTAGACAAAATTCAGCATCCCTTCATGTTAAAAGTCTTAGATAGATTAGGAATTCAAGGCTCATGCCTAAACATAGTAAAAGCAATATACAGCAAGTCAGTAGCCAACATCAAACTAAATGGAGAGAAACTTTAAACAACCCCACTAAAATTAGGGACTAGACAAGGCTGCCCACTCTCTCCCTATCTACTCAATATAGTACTTGAAGTTCTAGCTAGAGCAATTAGACAGTGAAAGGAGGTCAAAGGGATACAAATTGAAAAGGAAGAAGTCAAAATATCACTATTTGCAGATGATATGATAATATACCCCCAAAATTCCACCAGGTAACTCCTAAAGCTGATAAACAACTTCAGCAAAGTGGTTGAATATAAAATTAACTCAAACAAATGAATAGCATTCCTCTACTCAAAGGATAAACAGGCTGAGAAAGAAATTAGGGAAAGGACACCCTTTTACAATAGTCACAAATAATATTACATTCCTTGATGTGACTCTAGCCAGGCAAGTGAAAGATCTGTATGACAAGAACTTCAAGTCTCTGAAGAAAGAAATTGAAGATCTCAGAAGATGGAAAGATCTCCCATGCTCGTGGATTGACAGGATTAATATAGTAAAAATGACCATCTTGCCGTAAGCAATCTACAGATTCAATGTAATTCCCATCAACTCAATTCTTCATAGTTAGAAAGAGCAGTTTGCAAATTCATCTGGAATAACAAAAAACCCAGGATAGCAAAAACTATTCCCAACAATAAAAGAACTTCTAGGGGAACCACCATCCCTGACCTCAAGCTGTATTACAGAGCAATAGTGTTAAAAACTGCATGGTATTGGTACAGCGATAGGCAAGTAGATCAATGGAATAGAACTGAAGACCCAGAAATGAACCCACACACCTATGGTCACTTGATCTTTGACAAAGGAGCTAAAACCATCCAGTGGAAAAAAGATAGCATTTTCAACAAATGGTGCTGGTTCAACTGGAGGTTGGCAGGTAGAAAAATGCAAAGTGACCCATTCTTATTTCCTTGTACAAAGCTCAAGTCCAAGTGGATCAAGGACCTCTACATAAAACCAGATACACTGAAACTTTTTTTCTTTTTCTTTTTTTTTTTTTTGGTTTTTCAAGACAGGGTTTCTCTGTGTAGCCTTGGCTGTCCTGGAACTCACTTTGTAGACCAGGCTAGCCTCGAACTCAGAAATCCTCCTGCCTCTGCCTCCCAAGTGCTGGGATTAAAGGCGTGCACCACCACCGCCCGGCTGATACACTGAAACTTATAGAGGAGAAAGTGGGGAATAGCCTTGAATACATGGGCACAGGGGGAAAGTTCCTGAACAGAACACCACTGGTTTATGCTCTAAGATGAAGAATCAACAAATGGGACCTCATAAAATTGCAAAGCTTCTGCAAGGCAAAGGACACCGTCAATAGGATAAAATGGCAGCCAACAGATTGGGAAAAAATCTTCACCAGTCCTACATCTGATAGAGGGCTAATATCCAATATATACAAAGAACTTAAGAAGTTAGACTCTAGAGAATCAACTAACCCTATTAAAAATGGGCTACAGAGCTAAACAAAGAATTTTCAACTGAGGAATATTGAATAGCTGAGAAGCACCTAAAGAAATGTTCAACATCCTTAGTCATCAGGGAAATGCAAATCAAAACAAGCCTGAGATTCTACCTCACACCAGTCAGAATGACTAAGATCAAAAACTTAGGTTGACAGCAGGTGCTGGTGAGGATGTGGAGAAAGAAGAATACTCCATTGTTGGTGGGATTGCAAGCTGGTACAACCACTCTGGAAATCAGCCTGGCAGTTCCTCAGAAAATTAGGCATAGTATTACCTGAGAACCCAGCTATACCACATTTGGGCATATATCCAAAAGATGCTCCAACATGTAATAAGGACACATGGTCCACTATGTTCATAGCAGCCTTTTTTATAATAGCCAGAAGCTGGAAAAAATCCAGATGTCCTTCAACAGAGGAATGGATACAGAAAATGTGGTGCATTTACACAATGGAGTACTACTCAGCTATTATTAAAAATGATGAATTCATGAAATTCTTAGGCAAATGGATGGAACTAGAAAATATCATCCTGAGTGAGGTAAGTGAATAACAGAAGAACATACATGGTATGTACTCACTGATAAGTGGATATTAGCCCCAAACCTCAGAATACCCAAGATACAATTCAAAGACCACATGAAGCTCAAGAAGGAAGACCAAAATGTGGGTGCTTCAGTCCATCTTATAAAGGGGAACAAAATACTCACAGGAGCAAATATGGAGACAAAGTGTAGAGCAGAGACTGAAGGAAAGGCCATCCAGAGACTGCTCCACCTGGGGATTTTGGATGCTAAGAAGTGCTTGCTGAAAGGAGCCTGATATAGCTATCTCCTTAGAGGCCCTGCAAGAGCCTTACAAATACAGAGGTGGATACTTTCAGTCAACCATTGGACTGAATGCAGGGTCCCCAATGGAGGAGTTAGAGAAAGGACTGAAGGAGCTGAAGGGGTTTGCAACCTCATAGGAAGAACAACAATATCAACCAACCAGACTCCCCAGAGCTTCCAGGGACTAAGCCACCAACCAAGGAGTACACAGGGCTCCAGCTGCATATGTAGCAGAGGATGGCCTTGTCAGGCCCCAGTGGGAGGAGAGGTCCTTGTTCCTATGAAGGCTTGATAAGATGCCCCAGTGTAGGGGAATTGAGGGTGGGGAGGCAGGAGTGGGTGGGTGGATGGAGGAACACTCTCATAGAAGCAGAGGAAAGAGAGGATGGAATAGAGGGTTTCTGGGAGTGGGGGAAACCAAGAAAGGGGATAACATTTGAAATATAAATAAAGAAAATATGCAATAAAAAAGAATACTCCCATGAACTCTCTCAAATTATTGCATGATAGATTTTAACTTAATAAAAAAATAACTATGTATGTTTCCTTTTCATTTTTTCTATTAAAACCTTTTGAAAGCCCTGGGCTGGCTAGGTTTTGGTGTTAGTAAGGAAGAGGAAAGCACGGCCCCTGCTGGTGTTAAATTAACTTTTATTTTGTTGAGGGGATCTGATGTTTAGTAACTTTGAGGATACTACATATTTACTATAATGAATTTTGAAAGATATGCATCCTGTCCCAAGTGTACAGAATTCTGAAAGATGGTATCTTATCCCAAGTATGGAAGTTGGGAAGGCATAGATCGGACTCCTCAGACAGAGTTAGAATACTGTGGGTGGGAATCCAGCTCCATCTGCAGATTGGTGTGAGTGAAAGAGGTTTAGGCATAATAGGCCTGACTAACCAAAACTGGTCTAGAGAATAGGCTGTGCCAGCCTGTATGAACTTGGAGAAAAGCTATGATACAGGTAGATAGAGGGTCTGAAAGAATCCTGCCTGACTGGAAATCAAAATTCACCCATAGTAATTTTCCCCAATGGGGACTCTGCCTGACATTAGGATTCTCCATCAAAATAGAGCACAGCTATAGCATTCTTAGCTCAGTGATGCCAGGGTGAAGTTGTTGCTAGATCCATATACCCATTTATTTATCATCTACTCACCAACTGACACATTTACTCATCTATTCACCTCTCCACTAATCCATCCATTCAGCCATCAATCAGCCCTCCCAGCCACCCACTCACTCATCCATATATCAAGCCATCTATTATTCACCTATCCATCCATCCATCCATCCATCCATCTATCCATCCATCCATCCATCCATCCGTCCGTCCATCCATCCATCTAACCATCCTTTCACATACTTAGCCATTCAAAAAATACTTATCTAATGCCTTTAATGCTGGTGAACATGTGGCTCCTCTTCTTAAGAAACCCACAATGCACAGAAGACAATTGGTCAGTCACCACACAAAGTGGTGGTGTCATCCTGGATGAATGGCACATGGTGATGGTGGCCTCAGTCTTAGGTATCGGGTGCTCATGTGCTCTGAGGATGCTGACTTCTTTCAGTAACAACGGGTGGAATTTTGTCTAGGCCAAGTGCATAATATGCTCCCATTTCCACTGTCAATAACTGTTTTGTGTTTGAACTTTGATTCTTGACAATAACACCTAACAGGGAAGCATCTAGAAGAGTTTCACAAAACTTTTCTTTATTGCAAACTTGCCTTAGTTACTGTTTTCTTTTCTGTAACAACATACATGGTAGAAACATGTGAAAGGAGGCATTGCTTTGGCCATTGGCACCAGAGGGGCCAGTCTGTGGTCTTGGACTTCCTGTTTCTGGGTCTATGGTGAGGAAGAACATCATGGAAGAGGAGGCTGATTCACCTCATGAAAGACAGGCGATAGAGAAAAGAGTAGGCAACAGATATACTCTGTGAAGAAACCCTCGGTGACTTTCTTCTGTCATCTACCTCACCTCCTAAAGTTCTCTGAACCTCCCCGAATTGTGATACTCACTAGTCAAAGACCAAGCATTCAACATTCTATAGGAACCCAATAGAGACATTTCCCATTCAAACCATAGTGGGGTTCAAGGATGAACTTTGTGCTTGATAGTGGGAAGCTATGGCTGCCATATTGCTTTCAGGAAGAGATGTTAGGATGAAAGCCACCTTGAGAACAGCAGATGAGAAAGAGAGGGAGATGTGGTTCCCTGAGAAGATGTATGATTGTCCCTGAAGAGTCTTGGCTGCTGGGATTTTTGCTTTGTCTCAGTACCTTTTGAATTGTAAGTTGTTATATTTGTGTCTGTTGTTTGGTGTTACACAGACTCACACTGATACAAGAGATAAGTGTGACTGGATGTGAACCAGCCTTGTGAATGAGGGTAGGCTGAGCTTAATCAAGAAATACAAAAATGGATAAACCAGGGTAAGGGGATAGAAAGACTCATGGAGGGAGGGAATGAAAGCAAGAGATCTGACTTTATCTGTCAGAGCACAGAGCTGGAGAGGTGGGGAGCTACTGGAGAAGTACCAGATGCCTGTCAGGAAGGATGTGTGTACCTGGCTGGGAGACCTGTGCTGTGCCTTAAGGGAAGCTGAGGCCAGGCTGAGTTTGGAGATTATGAGTGTGCATTTCATGAGTTTACAAAGTTGTGTGTTGTTTATGCACTTGTTTTTCTTAGAGGTCTTATTGGCAAATGTTAAGTATACAAAGTGACAGATACATCATGGCCTTTCCATGTATGCATATAATAAACCTCAACTATTGTTCTTATTTTACCTTTTCTTTTCACCCTTATACCTTCTCATTTTCCCTTTGATATCCTTAGTAGGATTTTGAAGTTATTTGGGGATGGGGATGTTCTTGTATTTTGTTTTAAGACACTCATGTATCCCAGAATAGCCCTGAACGTCCTATATAACCCTGCCTAAGCTTGGATCCCTGATCCTCTTGACTTTACTTCTGAATGCTGGGATTGCAGATGTGCACTGCCTAACCCCATTTCCCGGCAGACCTGTGATGGATGCTCATGTTCATCCAGCTCGTCTATCCTCTATGCCATTATTCCGCGGTTGGAATCTATCTCTACTATTTGCATTTCTCTATCACATCCTTTTTTGTTTGCTTATCTCTTACTATCTCAGCATCGCTGCCTTCATTTTCATTTTCCCTCCTCCATTTCTACCCTCTCATAATCAACATCATCATTATCACCAGTACCATCCTGCTTCCCCCACTGCCCCATCACCATCATGATCATCATTACCACCGTCTGTCTCTCCATTCTCTTTCTCCTCATCAATATCATCACCACCATCATCACTACCACGATCCTTCTCTCCCTCCTCCTCTTTCCTTATCAACATTACCATTCTCTTCCCTTCATCTTTGTCACAGTGTCATCATTATAATCACCACTCCCTCCCTCCTCCTCCCCCAAACCCTCTCTTCCTCAGCAGCAGCAGTTATAGCAGCACCACCATGATGACTGTTACATATATCCCTACAGTCCCTACCATGTGCCATGAGCTGCTTTAAATACATATCAACTGATTCTTGCCTGGGAGACACAGGAGCAAAACCTATAGTTGAGAGTGGAGGAGAGGGGGAAGTGTACAAAGAGTCAAGCTTTATGACAAGCTACAGGACCAGCCAGAAGAAGAGAGAGTAACAAACAGTTGTGAACACTTAAGTATTCCAGAACTATATTTTTTTATGGCTCACAAACCCCACAGAAGTTAGCCACTCTATCTCCTTTTACAGATGTGAAAGCTCAGATGCTGGGAGTTTAGTGACTTGCTCAAGCATAGAGTTGGGTAGTGACAGAATTGGTTTTGAACTGAGAACTGGCTCTGGATTTGTCCTCTTAGCCTTTACACGTGGATCTACTCAGACAAAGGGCACAGGGCTATTTCTCAACATCAGCCTCTCAGCTTCTGTTCCAATTACACTCATACAGTGTGTGTGTGTGTGTGTGTGTGTGTGTGTGTGTGTGTGTGTGTGTGTGTGTTTATAGTGTTAGGTGTATGCATATGTGCATGCAGATGTTCACAGTCTGGAATATCTGGAAGCCAGAGATCAATGCTGGCTGTCATTTCTATGCTTTCTTGCCAATGAGCTTCATGGATCTGCCCATCCCCACTGCCATCCCAGTTCAGGGTCACATGTGAGTGCCACCATAAGTGACTTTCAGGGTGGGTCTTAGGGATCCATGTGTGGCAGGCACTGCCTTGACTTGAGCCATCTCTCCAGCCCTTCCAACGATGTTAACCAAAATGCACAGAGGCAGGAGATTCACTTGGTTTTTATTCTAATGCTAGTGGTGACAGTTTCTTTTAAAAATATTTTATTTATTTTAAAATTTATGTTTGCTGATGTTTTGGTTGCATGTATATTTGTGCATGCTAGGGGACAGAAGAGGGCATCAGAGATTCTGGAAGTAGAGTTACTGATGGTTTTGAACCACCACGTGGGTTCTGGGAACTCAGCTCTCTTAAATGTAGAGCAATCTCTCCAGCAACAGAGACCCTATAGACTAGAAAGTTGATAATCTTTGCTACTTGGTTTCTACAGAAAATATCTTCCAGCATTCCATTAGGACTGGGCAAGTATCTCCCAGCATTCCTCTAGGAATGGGTTGTTATTTATTTATTTATTTATTCATTCATCGATTAATTGCATTTATTTCATCACCATGTTTTTCTCTCTAAATCTTTGTAGTATTTCTTTTATTTCAACACCTCTCTAAATGTAATATTGCAAATTATCAAGGCTTGCTTTAATAGTGAATTTCATTTCACTACTTGCCAATTTTTCTGAAGGTAAAATATACTTTAAGGAAAATAAAGAAAAATTTCCCCCTTTGGTTGATCTAAATTTAATTTTGGTCACAATATTAATGCAAAGCTAATGAAAGTTAGAACTAAGAGAATTTAAAAAGAAGAGGAATAAAGGAATATAGCTCTTAATCTTTCTACTTCTATGTTTTCCTAGCAAGACTTGTTTAATTTTAGGTTAGAAACCAGAGGAACTGTGACTTCCTTTCATATGGGATTCAAAACAACAAAACATTAACATTTTCAAATCAGAAGTAGGCCAGAGACTGGCTGCCAGAAAATTCCACCTCTCAGCTCAGAGGTGCAGGAAAGGGCTTGGTCTTATTTCCATTCTTGCACTGGCTGGATCATTAGTCTCTGAAGGTGAGAAGAGATGATTTTGTGGGCCACTATCCTTTAAAGAGTAGTATATTTTTTTATTTATTATCCTTTCACAATTTCATACATGTAAAAAGAATACTTTGATTCATATACATCCTCCCATTTCTCCCAGGCACAATATCTCTCCTTTTCTTTTTATGTTCTCTCCTAAAAAACAGAACAAAACAAAATGAAAAAATCCATCCAACCAACCAACCAACCAACCAACCAACCAACCAACCAACCAACCAACCATCCAACCAAGCAACCAAGCAAGCAAACAAAAATCCTCCAAACCACTGAGTCCAGTTAGTGTTGCCTGTGGAATGTGGATAATCTTGTTGCCTTGATCCTGTGCAGTTACCCTAGGTCGCCCTAGCTGCTGTGAATTCATGAAGGCAAAGGTTATGTCATATCCATCAGAGAACATCTCACAGCACTTGTCCCCGCTCCTGCTCTTACATTCCTTCAGCTCCCTCTTCTGCAATGTCCCCGAGTCTTGGTGAGGGGCGATGTAGACATCCCATTTAGGGCTAAGAACTCAGTAGTCACTTTTACCAGCTATCAGTCTTGGCATTAATTCTAGAGTTCTTTGTGCTTTGAGGTAAAGTCTTGATTCTATCTGTCCTGGAAAGGATTTTCTGTGTTTTTTAATTAGTGAGTATAAAGTATGGTGGAGCCCCAGGAAGGCTATGGAGTATAGAAGAACTGACTTTGAGCCATGTAGCTATCACATAGCATCAACCCCAGAACCTTTCTCCTGTGTTAGTTCAGCCTTTGAAGATTTAACTTAGCTGTTACTAAGATGGACATATTCATTGGCAGGGTTTCCGTGCTCAATACTGAGATGGCATGGATATTTGAGCATATTCACAGGCTTGGGTGTTTGTCCTTCAATGGAGCTCACAGGTAGCTAGAAGGCAAGTTATGATCTTAGCTTCCAAATGGGGAAAGAAAGGGTGGTAGGTCCAGTAGATGTTTCCTTCAAGCACCAATTCAACACTTTTCTAGGGTGCCTCTTTAACCTGCAGGACTAAGAAGCCAACAGCATTCAAATTTCCCAGACTTCCTTGCAGGGGCTGTTTTGGTCCCTACGGCCAATCATATGGAAAGTAAGTTTGATATGGAGTTATATATGAAGAAAAATCTCTACTGTACCAAGAAACTTCAGCTGATGAAAAGAAAGAATGGCTTCTGTGTCTATCCATGGCTTAGAGGTGTGTTCCTGAAGGCAGAGTCAGAGTGTGGCTTTCTGGTTGTCTACTTTCCTCTCTCTGTGACCATCCAGAGCTCCCTACAAACCATCCCCAGAGGAAAGACAAGATCCTGTTCTTCCAGCCTCCACAACTGCCTCATTTCAGTCGGATTCTTTATGTTAAGGTTTTCATTTTTGCCTAAAATAGAGATTTTTTTTCAGCCTAAGCTTAGAGGACAGGGGATGTTGAGAAGATATATTGTTAGTTCCAATAAGAGTTAGGAGTTTACTGTTCCTGGCATATTTTATTATCAAGCCTCTACAAATAGTGATTTCATGGGCTCTAGGCTTCTCCACTCTAACTTGTCTCTGCTGAACCTGTTTCTCATCTTTCAAAACTGGGGAAGCTCTTTACTCATCAAGGGGTGTGGTGAAGATGGAATGACATCAGGGGTACTTCACTGCTGAGTCCGATGGGTGAGCTGCAATGGCAGTTACTATCAATATAAACCAGCTGTAAAAGTGCATGCATGCATCAGCAAGTATGTGGGGTTCACAAGGAGAAATCATCACCCTCAGAGGCCAACCACCGTCTTAAGATCCATTGGTTGAATGCATGTCTAGGGTGACGGTGGTACCAGTTCTGCCCCTCGTGGTCACTCTGGGATCTAAGACAATGGACCCACGCCTCTTGTATATGCTCTCTGATGAGAGAAGTTCTGGGGAGAATCTAGAGGAGGGTTATTCATCTTAATATGTCAGTATAGTTTAGCCACTCTGAGTTGGTTAGATGGAGTGAATAGACAGAGGAAGTCTGGAAATAAGAACTCCTCATTTACCACTGTCTCTCGTACCTTCTTGTACCTCATTCTTCGCACAGAGCTGGTGTGCCCCTCAGGAACATGAATCTGAGCCTGCCATTTTCTTTTCCTTGCTGGATTCCAGAAATAAAGTGTATCAGTTATTTACTGCCATATAACAAATAATCTTCTATTGCCAGGGATCAAAGCAGTCCTTATGCACTGTTTCCTTAGTGGAATTTGTATGTGCTCTGTGGATATGTACATGTACATGCACATGCTTGTAGAAGCAAACATGGGCTCTGAGCATCTTCCTTGATCACGAAGTTCTTTTACTGAATGTGGAGCTCACAGGCTAGCTAGGCAGTGAGCTTGCCTGTTATTGGGAATATAGACTTGTGTCACTACATTCAGCTTTTTAAGCGGGTGATGAGGAGCCAAATTCAGGTCTCCTCCTTGTGCACATTACTGACTGAGCCTCCTCCTCACCACTCATGCATTTTCTTTGACTAGGAACTTGGGAGTGGCACAGCTGTTCATATCCCTTGTGCAGATTCGATCAGGAGCCCGTTTGGCTGTCTTTGGAAGCGGTAGCTGGGAGGATAGTGCTGTTGTTGGAGATCTTGGTTACCTCCCATATCAACCTTCCTATGCATCTACTGGGGTGGCCTCCACACATGGTGGCTACATTTCCTGAGTGTGTGATGCATGAGAGCAGAAAACAGGCCACAGTGGTTCCCTGTGACTTTGGCTCCTGTCATACGTTGCCGTTGTCCCAATAGTCTACTGGTTCCATGGGCCATCCCTCTTTGTTGTCTGTGAGAGATTGTCACTACCAGAGGTGGGGATTCCTGCAACAGACTATTGGGAGACTGGTCACCACCACAACCTACTTATTTGGTTTTATTTCCTATGAATTCACAGGATGTACCACATCCACCTTCCTCTGTCCTGATGTGATCAGTATCAAGATCAAGGTCCTTGCTTGCTCTTGTCTGCCTTGATGCTCTTCCTTTATATAGAGCATTGTTTCCTGGTACGCTCAGAGATTTACTCAAGAGTTTTCTGATAATTGTCTAATCTGTATCAAATATTGCTTTTTCTCTGTAGCCACACAGGATGATCATTAACACTTTATTCTACCCCTTCTGCCCCCTCTCAGACACTATCCTGATTACTTATTGGCTTAGTTGGCTTATGTCCTCTTAGGCTCCCAACTTCCCAAGAATATCCTTCCCTATTGGTTTAGCCATTAAAAGCATTCCAAACATCTTCAAGCCCTTCCAGCCCTATCCAGTTATAGCTCATGAACCATGCCTAGAACCCTAGGAGGAAAACAGTTTCAGTCCCTCCTGCTTGGGAAAATTCTGCAGACTTCTGTATGTGCTTCTCCTATAGTGGACTTGAACCAGAATCTGACTCTCAGTTGGCACAGGGCTCCCTGCCAGCCCTTGAGCCTGCAAGGACAGCCTTGTCTATTTTGAGGAGTGGGTAGGCAGTCCAAGTGGCAGTCTGGGAGGCTGCCTTGCTTCAGAGCTTGCCTTGGAACTGTAGCCTCAGCTTCCCATCTGCCCAGAGCCTTTTGGATTCTGATGATGATTATTTGAAAGAGGCACTTTTAACAGCAAGGCCTGACATGGGCTTTGTGGCAGGGGACCCATTAACACTGTTCTAAATGGGAGTCACCTGGAGAGAGCGAAGCCCCAGGGACCACTCTGAAATCTTTAGCAAAGGACCTGGCCTTCTGGAGTCTCTGTGGCTTCCCTGACAATTAAATGGACAGCAGACAAGACTGCTCTCTTAGCACTGTAGTCTCTCCTCTCAGAGCTGCCTGTGAGGGGACAGACCAACCTCTGCCTGCGAGGTTCCTTCTGCTTTCTTATCATATTTCTTCCCTCCTCTTTTTTCCCTCCCTCCTCCTCCCCCTCATTCCTTCTTTCCTCAGTTTCCTTCAATCCCTCTCTTTCTTTTTTGCCCATCTAGAGAAAGTGTAAAAGGTTTATGAATTTTCAAGCCTACTAGTTATCACCCAGACTTCTGGATCCACCCACCACATCCTTTTCTTCTGTATTTCTGTCTCTAAAGTATGAAAAGTCGAGGTGACCTGTTTTCACTTTCTAAGCCGAGGCAGTGGAGCTGTGGGCAGAGGCAGAAGAGAAATGGGCAGCAGTGTCCAGCCACAGAAAATCGCAGGACCTCACAGAGTTACTTGGCTGGGCTGCTGTGGCTTCTTGCATGGTTGGGTTTTCAAAGCTGGTTCTCTGGACATCATCGCACACCTGAAGCTTTTGAGCTGGGACGTCTCCCAACAGCTCTTTTGATACTGATTGAACAGGAACTGTGACTTCTAGACTTCCGGTGGTACTCTGGGGCCCGTGTTTAGTTAGCAGCTACTGTGCTGGGTCATTCAGTTGCATTAGTAACCACCGTGAGAGCTTGATAAGGCAAGCATAGTGCACATGTGTTCCTGTCTGATCCTCCCAGATCCTTTGTGAGGTGGTTGTGACTCAGGATCATCTTTCAGATGAGGGAACTGAGGTTTAGAGAAGTTAAACAATTCAGGAAATCTGAAGATCTTCACGTCAGACTACTCCTCAAACTTAACCTTTACCAATATTCTGTGAGGTGTGAATCCTTATGTTATGCTTGAAAGCAGGGTAGGAGGCAGAGAATGTAAAAGCAGGAAATGCCTTCTTCAGGAATCCCTTGTGCAGGTCATGCCAAGGTTGGAATGCGAACGGAAAAGAGAAAAGACAAAAGGGAGGACATGACTACCAGGTGAAAGAGAACGTTTGTTATAGATACAAAGAAGAACATAGCCAAGGCAGGGGAATCTGGAAGAGTCCAGAGTGAACACAACCAGACTGAGCTGGACCATGTGGGAAGAGGAGGGAGGAGAGAGAGAGAGAGAGAGAGAGAGAGAGAGAGAGAGAGAGAGAGAGAGAGAGAGGAGCCACCTACCCAGAGGGCAACCTGTGCCAAGACACTAGCCAAGAGGGTAAAGTATAGACCAAAAAGGCCAAATGTCTAAAGTGGCTGGATTACCTACAGAAGGGCTGCTAGGGTAAGGGCAGCCCGGCCCTTGGGCTGGAGAAGCTTAGGGTAAATGTGGGGTTTGAAGGGCCTGTACAGGTAGAGACTGAGGGATGCTGGGAGAACCTAGGGGCCAGGTCCAATATGATGGGCACCTTGGCCATTTGACCCAGGTTTGAAACCTAACAGGATGAAGTCACAAATGTGACACCATATGTAAATACTGACTTCATTCATGTCATGTGAGCACAGTGGTGCATGTGTAATCCCAGCATTCAGCAGGTTGAGATAGGAGACTGTACAGCAAAATCTTGTCCCTCAAGTAAACAAACAAACAAACAAACCAAATTAAATGAAGACAATGGTTGCCAGGAAACTCATTCATCAGCCACAGTGCCTCCTGTGTGTCCCGTAGTGTCCTCCCTTTTCTCCAGTCACACTTCTAAGATACAGATATGGCTTGTCCCATTAAGATGAGGAGTCCATAGCCCCACTCTTGAGTGTGGGCTGGCCTTGTGATGTAGCAAAAGTCACAGTGCTAGTCTGGAGCTAGGGGGCCTGTGGCTTTGACACTCTAGGAACCCTAAGAGCTTCAGGTGATGAACTTGAGCTGATCAGCCAAGGCATCAGAGACACATGGCTCAATCAGTCACACATGTCTCCTGAGCCAGTAACCAGCCAACCCTTAGAAACTTCTGTGTGGCTCTAACTCTCCTGCCATGGGGGTGAAGATCACTAGCTGCTCTCTCAGAGGACCCAGGTTTGGTTCCCGGAACCTACATGATAGTGCCCAACTGTCTGTAATTCTATTCCAGGGTATCTGATGCCCTCTTCTGGTCTCCTTGGGCACTGTATGTACTTACAGATAGGTGGAGGCAAAACAGTCATATGCATTTTTTAAAGATAAAGATGGGCTGGAGAGATGGCTCAGTGGGTAAGAGCACCTGACTGCTCTTCCAAAGGTCCTGAGTTCAAATCCCAGCACCCACATGGTGACTCACATCCATCTGTAAAGTGATCTGACGCCCTCTTCTGGTGCTGTCTGAAGACAGCTACAGTGTCCTTACATAAAATAACTAAATCTTTGGGAAAAAAAACAAAACAAAACACTGGGCATTGAAACGTGTTGTTTATTTAGCACAAAGATAAAAATATTATAAGGAGACACTTGTAATCTTCCTTTAAGCCATCTGACTATTGAAACAATGGGCCCCAAGAACTTGGAATTTGCTTAGGAACCTTGTTTTAGGAAAAGAAGGCTAACCGGAAGCCTAGAGAGCCTAGACAGTCAGCTTGTCTTCCAGGAAGGGATTTCACACAGTTCTGACCATTTGTCAGTTTCTATGTTGGAACGACTGAAGTCAGGTAGTGATGATAAGAAGGAACATACATGAACTGATTAGCTCTGGTTAGCTCTAGTCCTCTACTTAAAACTAAACCTCATGTCAGAGTTTGAAAGATGTACTTAGTGAGTGGGGATTCACAGACCTGTTTGTTCCTGTTCCCAGAGTGACTGCATTGAGTTAATCTCCCTTTTCTGTCTTTCACTATTTGTCTCATTAGGTGGTCTCTTGAGGGTAGGTGGATGAACATAGCTTGACAGGGTTGCCAGAACCCTAGCTTCCCAGAATGCTCTGGTCACAGGTAAAACTGGTGGTCCTCATGCTGTGCCCTCGCCTAGGAATGTCACTTGTTAGGATGGAACAGTGGAGAAATGGGCCTCCAGGAGCCTTCTCCATGATTTTGATTCATGCTAAAGTTCAAGAACCACTAAACCCAATAATTGATGTTATTTAAAGCACTAAATTAGAAGATGGCTCATTACGCCATGGACGGGAACTGACACAGGTGTGGAAAATTAACTCAACAGTGCCCTTGAGATGTTTAAAGTTCATTAGGAGACAAGGCATGCTCTTCAACTTAAAACTTGAGGCATTTAAAAACTACCAACCGATATCAGATCACATGATGCTAATAGCGATGCATACTTGAATAGGTGTTTACTGTGGCTATGGCTATGTGTGGTGTGCATTGGTTATATTACTTAAACCTCAAAAGTACTGTTCAAGCTGGGTACAGTTTTTATGTCCACTTCTTAGATAAAGAAGCTGGCATTGAAGTTTCAGAACCCACTTTGTTTAAAGGCAGGGAAAGTGGTCTGGTGACAGATCTCTGAAGCTCCATGGATAGTTGGCATAGCCTACTTGGACAGCTGAGTTGGTCATGTTGAATGCTCATGGGTTGAACGCATTAGATTCAAAAGGGCAAAGGAACCATTTTGCTGTTGTCTTAATTTCTCACTGAGTTTTTATTTAGATGTTTTATTATATATTTGGAAAAGAGCGTCATCTGAGGCATGTAAGCAGACCAGATTTTGATCCAGGTGTCCACCAGACCCAGAAGCCAACGCTATCGCATGGCAGAAGATCCTAACCACAAGAATGATGTAGAAACTGTGTTCTGAACATTACGAGCAGCAGTGTTTCAACCCCAAGAGCTGGAAGAAGTTTGGTGGGAGAGGGAGTCCCATGGCACAAGTGTAAAGCTACCTCAGGTGTCCATCTTCACCTTCTACCTTGTTAGAGACAGGGTCTCTTCACTTCTGCAGATGCCAGGCTTGCTGACTTGAGACTTATGAGAATTCTCTGGTCTCTACCTCCCAGCCCACTGTGTGAGTGTGAGGATTACAGATATGAATATCACCATTTCTGGAATTTAGATACTTTAGGGGATCTAAATTCCATGTCTTTTTTTTTGCCAATTAAATAGTTTATTATTCCATGTTACTTGTTTTGGGGTCACTGTGGAACAATGCTACACCCTCTACTAGGACTGACCTAATCCACCTCTTCCATGGTGGGACCTGAAGAAGCACCACCAGATGGAGGAGCTCCTCCTCCAGGCATGCCACCAGCACTCTGGTACAGCTTGGTAATGATAGGGTTGCAGACTTTCTCCAGATCTTTCTACTGAGGCTCAAATTCTTCCTTCTCTGCAGTCTGGTTCTTATCCAGCTAGCTGAGATTCCATGGCACTTGTCAAGAATCTTCTTTTTGTCCTCATCATTGACCTTGCCTTGACGTTTCTCATCTTCAACAGTTGCTTTCATGTTGAAGGCATAGGACTCCAGCGAATTCTTGGAGGAAACCTTATCTCGCTGCTTCTCATCCTTGGCTTTGTACTTCTCAGCTTCTTGGACCATGCACTCAATATTCTCCTTACTCAAGTGGCCCTTGTCATTGGTGATGGTGATCTCGTTCTCCTTTCCTGTGCTCTTATCTACAGCAGAAACATTGAAGATGTCATTGGCATCAATGTCAAAAGTAACCTCAATCTGAGGAACCCCACAGGGTGCTGGAGGTATGTCTGCATGCTCAAACTTTCCAAGCAGGTTGTTGTCCTTGGTCCTGGCCCTTTCACCTTCATACACCTGAATGAGTACACCTGGCTGGTTGTCAGAGTAGGTGGTGAAAGTCTGCGTTTGCTTGGTGAGAATGGTGGTATTGGGCTTGATGAGGACAGTTGTGACTCCATCAGCAGTTTCAATACCAAGGGAAAGAGGAGTGACATCCAAGAGCAACAAATCCTGAACATTCTTAGACTTGTTTCCAGATGGACTGGCTGCCTGGACAGCTGCACCATAGGCAATATCTTCATCGGGGTTAATGCTCTTATTCAGTTCTTTTCCACTGAAGAAGTCTTGCAGAAATTTCTGAATCTTGGGGATTCTGGTAGAACCATCCACCAAGACAATATCATGGATCTGTGACTTGTCTAGTTTGGCATCTCGAAGGGCCTTCTCTACAGGGTCCAGTGTGCCATGGAACAGGTCAGCATTCAATTCCTCAAATTGAGCCCAGGTAATGAAAGTATAGAAGTCAAGTCCCTCATAGAGAGAATCAGTCCCAATACTGACCTGGGTGCTGGAGGAGAGGGTGCACTTGGCCTGCTCACAGGCAGTGTGGAGATGCTGGACAACTCTCTTATTCTCGCTGATGTCCTTGTGCTTTCGCTTAAATACAGCAATGAAATGTTTGACCATTCTATTGTCAAAGTCTTCTCCACTCAAGTGTGTGTCTCCAGCTCTTGATTTGACTTCAAAAATTCCATCCTCAATAGTGAGGATTGACACATCAAAAGTGCCACCTCCCAAGTCAAAAATCAGCACATTCCTTTCAGCTCCAACCTTTTTATCTAAGCCACAAGTAATAGCAACAGCCATTGGTTCATTGATAATTCGAAGTACATTGAGGCCAGCAATAGTTCGAACATCTTTTGTTGCCTGTTGCTGAGAGTCATTGAAGTAAGTTGACACTGTGACCATGGCATTGGTAACAGTCTTTCCAAGGTACACTTCTGCAATTTCCTTTATCTTTGTCAGAACTATTGAGGACACTTTCTCTGGGTAGAAACTTTTTGTCTCCACTTTCTATTCCACTTGGATCTTGGGCCTGCCTGTGTCATTTACTACCATGTGGGGTCAGTGCTTCATATCAGACTGAACAACAGCATCATCAAATCTGTGTCTGATCAGATGTTGGGCATCAAAAACTGTGTTGGAGGGGGTTCGTTGCACCCTGATTCGTGGTCACATCCCCAATTCATTGTTCTATATCAGTGAAAGCAACATAGCTTGGAGTGGTGCAGTTGCCCTGGTCATTGGCAATTATTTCCACCTTTCCATGCTGGAAGACTCCCACACAGGAGTAGGTGGTGTCAAGATCAATGCCAACTGCAGATCCTTTAGACATGGTTGTTTGTGTGTAGGCCCAGCTGTGATGATGATGAGACCACACAAGTGCCTGAGAGCTGCCTCCATGTTCAATGAGCTGAACTAATGTCTTTAAGTTTGGATGGCAAGCACTTTACCCCGTTGAACCATCTCAGCTCCCACCTCATTTTGAGACAGGGTCTCTCACTGGCTTGAAGCTGGTCAAGTAGGCTATGCTGACTGCCCGTGGAGCTTCAGAGATCTGCCACCATACCACTGTCCCTGCCTTAAACACTGCATTCTGGAGCGTGAACCCCAGTTTTTGTGCACGAAAGGCAAGCTGCCAGCATTCTATCCTAGAGAAAGGATGGATGGAGGCCAGTGGGCAAACAGACTAGGAAAAGCAGACTGTTCTATGATGAAGGGCATTTCAGGGGAAGGTGGTGAGCAGATTTTAAATTCAGAGAACTGCAAAGATTCAGCATTAATAATCTTGTCAGGAGAAAGGTGAGGATAGGTTATTTGAAATATTAAATGAATAAGCCCAGCAAAGGTCTGAATTTGGGGTAATACAGTTTTCACTGGCTTTCTCCACTGTGTGACTGTAAATGGGTTGAATGCATTAGACTCAAAAGGCCAGAGGTACTATTTTGCTATTGTCTTAATTTCTCACCAAGTTTTTATTTAGATGTTATTTCTTGAGGCTTACTGAGAAGGAATAATCTTTTTCTGTGTTCTTCTCTTTTCAAACCAGCACCGAGAGGAAGAACATGTCTGAGTATCTCCACTGCAGCCCCAGCCCCGCCCTGCTTCTGTCTGCTCTGAGGAATTTAGCTGTGCTGCTAGATCTAGACCTACCTGGCCTGAATTTTAAAGACCATTGGTGATCAGGGAATAAAAACCTCAGTGTAGGCTGGAGACAACAGGAGGCCCTTGGGGGTAAGTCCACAGCAACATGGGAGGAAAACATTCCAGTTTCTAGCCAGCTTTAGTGACAACTAGAATATGTCTTCATCCAATTTAGGAAACTAAGAGAAGAGCCATTGCCTAAACATTTCCTAGCACATCTTTGATAAGAAGTGGCCAATGCAGTTCACCTTTTGGATCTTTCTGCCTGGAATACTTTCTTAATAAGGATTTTGAAGCTCTGCTCTTTTCAGAGGAACTGAGTGCTAGGATTGAGTACTAATGTCTGCCACAGGAATGGTAGAAGGGAGGGTGAACATCCTTTGTATATAACTCCCCTCTTCCACATTTTTTCCTCTGCAAATTACCACGCAATCTGTTTTCATGTACCCAAGTACTAAAATCTGTATCTGCTTTGATCTGTAAGGTAGAAGCATATTAAAGGAGCAAACATCTCAAACATTTGAAAGGAGAATTTTCTGGACCCTTTCTGTTCCTGGAATTCTAATCTAATGTCTTGTACTTCATTTGGAGGCTTGTGTGTTGATTTCGCTATGACCTAAAAGCTGACAGTGTGATACAGCAAAATATTGAATTTTTTTTTACTTATTTTCTTATGATTTTTGTTTTATTGCTTACATATGATTACACAATGAAATTTTACATTAAAATAACTTTATTATATCAATACAAATACAGCATTAGTGAGACAAATGAGTTCCATCTGAAGGAGTGGGGAATTCAACTGCTTAAGGGGAGTGTTCCTCTGAAGGATAATTAATTCTAAAGGAGGCTGGAGGGAAGGGAGTGGAAAGGAGGAGGAAAGAGGAAGTGAGAGAGAATAAATAGAAAAGCCCAAGTGCAGCTCAGTGAAACTTCAGAAGCTGCCACAGATACAAGCACAGGGAAGTGGCCATGGACACAGACACAAGCAGGGAGGAAGCCACAGACACAGCACACAGCACGAGAGGAACATTTGAATTAACTGTTCAAAATACTGAATTCTTTATGACTCTATAGAAACATCAAACTGTATTGACCTGGTACAGTTTGGCTGAGAGTCTATTTCAGCTAAAAAGGCAGTGGTCATTGAAGGATGTGATTTGTTACCATAGTGACAGGGGGTTCTAACATGCCTGGTTCTAACTTTTAGGTTTCAGGAGTGATGACTGGGGAACAGGTGGATCACACAGGGTATTTTTTCCCTTTCTTTAGGATTTTTTATTATGCCTTTGTGTATCTGTCCATACAGGGATATGCATGTGAGTGCAGTGCTTGTGGAGGCCAGAAGGGGGCATTTGAACCCTTGGAGCTGGAGTTACAGGCAGTTGCAAGTCTTCTGACATGGGTTCTGGAAATCAGACTTGGGTCCTCTTTAAGAGCAGCAAGTATTCTTTACTGCTGATCCATCTCTCCAGCCCTGGTTTTTGGGTTTTTTGTGTGTTTGCTTTCCCCTGCCTTGATTTGACAATACCAAGAAAAATGACAGTGGAGATGATCAGGGCTTCCACACTGCACAGCTCAGGGAGGCCCAGTACAGTTTGAGAGATTTGGGGGACAAAGTATCACTATGTAGCCCAGGCCACCCTTGACTTCAAGATCATCTTTTACAATACAGTTATTTGTAACAATGCGTGATGCACTTAGCGTTTTCTTTTCCATGGAGGCTCTTCCAGACTAAGCTAAGCTTGAGAGGCAAGTTAAACAACCAAAAGTTTACACCCCAGAGTAGATAGTGTCCCTAAACCCCAGTTGACTTTTTCTGAATTCTAATACCTACTGAGCCACAAGTGTGGCTGAGACACATAGCAGGTGGGAGGCATAGGAGGCAGGCCTGATGGCCCTTCCCTGCCCTTCCCTCCAACAGGCCTGACCATGAGGGTCTCTTGCAGGCAATTACAGCTGCTTGTAAAGGTCAGAAGTTTACACACAAGCTATCATTCATTTCTTTTTTTTTAATTTTTATTTTCTAAGTTTTTTTTATTTACATTCTAAATCATTTCCCCTTTCCCTTTTCCTCCCTCCCTGAAAGTCCCATAAGCCCCCTTCCCTCCCTCTTTTCCCCATTCAACCCCCTCTCACTTCTCTGTCCTGGCATTCCCCTACATCCAGTCTTTCCAGGACCAGGGGTCTCTTCTTCCATCTTCTTGGAAATCTATTGATATGCGAATTGTGTCTAGGGTATTCTGAGATTCTGGGTTAATATCCCCTTATCAGTGACTGCATACCATGTGTGTTCTTTTGTGATTGGGTTACCTCACTAAGGATGCTATCATTCATTTCTATGAATATGTGTGTTCATCAGATTATGGACACGGAGCTGTCCCAAGGTTTGTTAGGTAAAAGCTGGTGTTATACTTCTAATTGGAGGGCACAAAACAAAGAACAACCCCCACCCCTTGTTCTAGCCAAACAGGCAAACCAACAGGGAAAAAAAATTCCTTCTTTCTCCACCATCAAAACTATTTGTGTAAAGGTGTGAATATGGCACACATGCTCCACAGTACACATGGAGTCAGATATTAATCTTGAGTTTCCTTACAATCCTGCTGGAATAGTACTATGTCCAACCCTAAAGACAGAGATAAACAACTCTTAGTCCAGCATAGTGAGGAGGAAAAGTGACAGCTATAAAGCACCATGTATACAGTGACCCACTAAAGTCCATGGCAGTAAGATGGTGCAGACTGGATGAGGTTAGGGGCTCGGCAAGCAGCAGGACTTCCTGGAGGAGAGGAGGCTTCAGCTGAGACATAAAAGATGGGTGATATTTTGTGTAGAAGACAAGATCCGAGGAAGTTGTCCCAGGCAGCCAGCCAGCATGGCTGAAGGGTGTGAAGAGCTGTGGAGTGCAGTGGGACCTAGAAACACCAGTGGTGTCACCAAACAGGGGAAGTAGGTCAGTGTGGCTGGCAAGCAGACTGGGGAACGTGCAGGAGACTCTGGTGTGCCGTGAAAGACTTTGGATTATCCTATGGGCAGTGAGAGGAGACCAGGGGTTTCAAACATAGGTTCAAACTTGGGTGACACTTTTCCTTTTAGCTAGTCTACCCTGGTCAGTGCTATAAATGATATTCATGAGTTAGAGAGCTCCTTGCTCTTTTATGGAAAGAAATGGGGAGGACGGAAAGAAGCTAGGAGGGACTCCCTAGAGCATTGGTCTCATATAGCACTGAAAGCCAAACCCTGGAGCTACAGTGGAATTTTAGATGCATTCTAGAAAGTCTATGACTGTAATAGTCAGTGATTCAGTCATTATCAAACATAGATGAACAGTAGACCTATAGCTACCTTTTCCTTTCCAGAATTCCCCTCCCCTTCCTTTCTCTTCCCTCCCTCCCTCCCTCCTTCCCTCCCTCCCTCCCTCCCTCCTTCCCTCCCTCTCTCCCTCCCTCTCTTCCCCCCACCTAGACTGGCTTTGAACTCAAAAGTAGCAAGAAATCAGTGATGTTAGTTTTAATACTAAATGTTATTTGGTCCAGTATCTTTAAAAATGATCATTTCAACATGTCACCAACATTAAAAAGCAGAACACCTTTCTTTCCTTTTCAATACTCTGTATATTCTGTGCTGATGGCATGTAACAACTTGCATTTGCTGTTTCTCAAGAGCTGGTAGAGCCCACAGCTACCATGTTGGACCAGGTAGTGCTAGGACAGGAACTCTGTTGTGTGGGAACTTGCATCTGACTGTCTGTAGTGGAGATGAATCTCCAGTGTGTACCACAGAGAAGAACCCCTAAGGTTTTGAAATAAATGATTGAAAAATCTGATCTGTTTGTAAGATAAAGAATCTATGTTACACGAAGTGAGATGTTTTGACAGCAGAGAAAATAAGTCAGGGCAGCTCAGAATAATTATCATACTGGGTGATGGCTCAGTATACACATGAGAATGCTAGCTGAAGAGGCCAGTGTGGTGATGGATAGGTGGAGTGCAACCTAGAGTCTTCTCAGTAAGGGCTGGGAGATGGCTCAGTGGGTAAAGTGCTTGCCACACAAATGTAAGGACCTGAGTTCAGAACCCCAGAGCCCATGTAAAGCCAGATAGAAACACATGTCTATAGTTCATACAATGAGGGGCGAAGCAGAGGCAAGAGAATTCCTGGAAACTTGAGGGCCAGCTCTCCTGGTATACAAAGAAGTGAAATTCAGATGGCTGTCTCAAGCAAGGTAGAGCAGGAGGATGACACCTGAAGTGCTTCTCTGACCTCTATACTTGCACTGTGACATGCTCACCCATACTCACACTCAGTAACACACACTCATACTCACTCTCAGTAACACGTTCACACTCAGTAACACATGCTCACACTCAGTAACACACACTCATACTCACACTCAGTAACACGTTCACACTCAGTAACACATGCTCACACTCAGTAACACACACTCATACTCACACTCAATAACACACACTCACACTCAGTAACACACACTCACACTCAGTACCAGATAAGACCTACACAGATTGACAGACAGACAGACAGACAGACAGACAGACAGACAGACATGGAACACGCACACACACACACACACACACACACACACACACACACACAATTCTTTTCAAAAGAAAGTAAACTTCCTAGTAAGACCTGGAGATTATTCCTCTATCACCCCCTCCTCCATGCGGTTTTATGTCCAGATCAACACTACATTTATTGTAACTATTTTCACCCAAGACACTGTGTCGAACTCCTGTCTGCTCTAAAAGGAAAACGTTGGCTCCCTGTACCTGCCTTTGAGATTACACTCTTAATTGGCAAACACCATGTTCTCCTGTGGATGCGTAGGCATTTCAGTGTGTTATTAAAAAGAGATAGTGTTTTGCTTTTTATACACAACATGCTGATGTCAGCAAACTAACCTGGAAGATACAGACAGGGCCGAAGCTCTACAGCATCCCTTGCCTCCCAAGGTCTTGATGGACCGCTCAGATTAGGCTTCAAGTCCTTTGGGGTCTGGCTTTGTATTTTTCCCCATCAATAAGTCAGAGTATTCCAGGCCTGGGACAAGTATCTATACAGGATGACTCTGGCGTTTCTCACAGACCCCTCCTTTTCTCACCCTTCCCAGAACCTGTATAACCAAATATCTAAAGATGGACTCATTTTTTTTCCAACTCAAGTAAAAAAAAGTACTCTGCTTCTTTGACAAATGCCTAGGAAGAGAGTTAACAATACTAACCATGCTACAGTACTTCCTCATCACAAAATTGTCTGTATTACAACCAGCTTTTGCTTCTCACCAAGCCTGCCATTTGGCCCTGTTCCTGTCAGCGCATCTGCTCAGAAGATGTTACACTAACCTATTGTCTCCCCAGAGAATTAGCAGACACTTTCTTCTGGGCCTTTTCTAATATCAACCTTTTTGTTGTCTGGGAAGCAGTGACAAGTCAGGCTACATTACCAGGCCAACAGTTTGGGGAAGATTAACCCCAGCCAAACCAAGTGAATCCAGCCTCCCACCTGTCCTGTCCCTTTGGTTTCACCAAGGCAGGAAACTCTCCATCCTGGACAAACTAGGAATGGTCTGGGCTTTCTGGCTTGCTTTAAAGCAAAAGCTCTCTGGGGAGTAGACTCACTGCTGCACATTTTGGGGGAGGAATAAGAAAGAGGAAGGTGGCCTTTCAGATAAACAGCTGTGTGTTTACCATTAGTAGCAGAATCAACATGCATACCACTTCATCCTGACCTGATTGGTAAGTCATTTTCCTGCTGATCCATGGGATCATCCCACTATGATCTCCACGCGTGGATGGCAGTAAAATCTTTTATAGAACCTCTTAAGGACATAGTTTTGGATCTAGTGGCCATAATGTTTTCTTGTCTGCTTGGCACATGCTTGGAAAATATTTATCCTCTCTTCTGCTTGCAACAGGATCCTTCTCTCATACATGCACACACACACACACACACACACACACACACATACTCACACACACTCACATACATACTCACACACATACACACACTCACACACACTCACATACATACTCACACAGTCACACACATACACACACATACACACACATACACACTCACACACATACTCACACACTCACACATATACTCACACTCACATACAAAGACATACCCACTCATACTCACATATACATACTCACATACACCGGCACTCTCACACACTCACATACCTCCACACACTCACATATACATACTTTCATACTCACACATGCTCACACAGACATTCTCACACACACACACTAACACATTCACACACAAGTCTAAACCTAAAGGAAAAATGAAGTTCTCCTAATTACACTTCTCCCTAGATAACTGTGTCAGAATCTGTGGGAAATGAATTCTCTTTAAGGTCTTTGCTTGAGTTCTACACATTCTAAGATTTATCAAATACTGGACTTTATCCAAGGTTTTCCAAGTAGGGTGATTGAATGAAGTGGGTGTGCTAATGAGTACTGTTTCTTTCTAATGAAACCAACTTGTACTAAAGGAAAAAAGTGTGGCTTAATGTATTTGTTCATAAAACTCCAAATGCATGGTTAAGTCTAGTGCTGGTTAGACTCAGGGAGTCAAAGATTCTGTCTCTGGGTCATATTTGTAATTCCTGTACTCATGAGGCTGAGGTATGTGGATTGCTGCAGTTTGAAGGCCAACCTGGGCTATGTTATGATTTCTAGGATAGCTGATGCTACTGTGTAGATCCTGTCTCAAAAACAAAAACAAAACAATTTTCTATATCTCCTTAATGTCCCAACTCTCTTATCTCCAAGCTGGATTCATCTACGGGCTCTACAGTAAGATAACACTTGCAAACAGTTGTATTCTTCAGTCTTCATGCTAGTTATCCTCAGAGATAGGGCTCTCTCTCTCTCTCTCTCTCTCTCTCTCTCTCTCTCTCTCTCTCTCTCTCTCTCTCTCTCAAGAGGAAAGGTCTATGGATATTACTATGTTGCTCCAGCTTGGGCCACATGCTATGGTTGAGCACTAACCTCTAAGCATCATAGCCATTATCTTCATCAGAAAAACTGTGATGACTTTGGAGAGGTCCCAGGTCTGTGAATTGGTGGGTCTCTCTCAAAAAACCAAACCAAACCAAAACAAACCAAACCAAAACAAACCATGGAGCTGGGGAAGGTTACTGGATCTTCATTTGAGATTCCAGCAGCTCCATCCTTCATCCTTCATCTCCTGGCCAATTGCATGTAATTCTACTGTAATTGCACATTGCCGCATGGTCTTGGAGAGTCGGGGTATATAGCCTTTGGGAGGACACCACCTATGCAATTATGAGAACTCATCCATGCAGGGTGAGACTTTTTGGAGCAACTGCTCCGAGGCTACCTACATTCTTGCAACACTCACCTTTGCTCTTTAAATGAGCCTATAAACTCACTGGCTCCCCATGATGTACTTGGGTTTGTTGATGCTTTTGCATAAAGATATTTGTTTGTTGTTACCCAGAGAAAGTGTTCCTGTAATACCTGCCCACCATTGAAACAGAAGGATATTATTCTCTTTGTTGTTGACTGGACAAGCCATTAGGTTTTTCTTGTTGTTATTGTTTTGGTGTGTGTGTTTTACAAACTCAGATGGACAGCTAGTAGATGATAGATATTTGCTTTGTCATATGACCTTGATCTAATTTCACAGTGCAAGCTTAAGAAAGCATCACACACACACTTTCTTTTTTGGTTGTTGTTTGTTTGGAGGGTTTGGGTTGTGTGTGTGTGTGTGTGTGTGTGTGTGTGTGTGTGTTTGAGAGAGTCTCTTATGTGAGTTGGAGTTC
The DNA here is from genome assembly GCA_036184795.1 of Tokudaia tokunoshimensis. NCBI lineage: Eukaryota > Metazoa > Chordata > Mammalia > Rodentia > Muridae > Tokudaia > Tokudaia tokunoshimensis. The sequence continues at coordinate 102,604,213 of BTHU01000010.1, forward strand.
ACCAATTAGGATGGTCTGGCTGACCAGCAATGGCAGGTCTCTGCCTGTCTCCAATTCCACAGTTCTGGGATTACAAGAGATTGCCAACAAACCAGGCTACCTCCTAGTTCTATTCTCTTTCCAAAGAGCATCAGTCCAGGCCCTGCTCTGATACCATGTCTCCTGTTCTATTCTTCAGCCAAGCCTCCCTCTGACTCTTCTCTAGGAACATTATGATGACACTTGAATGCTATTGGCTAAGTCAGCCTAATTTTTTTTTACCGTCTCAGGAGCTTTAGCATTAAGTCCAGAAAGTCTCTTTGCTATTAAAAGGTTTCAAGGATCAGAACCTGGATGTCTATCAAGGAGTTGGTGTTCACCACTACTCTGCTTTTCCACATTCCAGTCATACTAAATGTACTCCTGTCCTGTTTCCAATAGAACACCCTGTTTCTCCTATCACAGAGCTATGGCTTAAATATGATGAGTCCCCCACATGAGTTGAATGTTCTGTCTGCAACTGGTAGGACTGTTGGGAGTGGGTTCTAGAAACCCTAGGAAGTGAAACTTAGCTGGAGGAAGTGGACCACTGGAGGCAGGACTTTGAAAGTCGTACCTGGTTCCTCTCTCTCTCTCTCTCTCTCTCTCTCTCTCTCTCTCTCTCTCTCTCCCCTTGAAACTTTGTGTTTATTTTTTTTTCATTTTCGCCCCTCCCCGAAAACCCTCAACCCCTCCTCCACCCTCTGCCTCCACATACATGACCCTCCACCCGACCCACCGACCCACTCCCCCACCCAATGATTTCCCTTTGTTGGGACATCTATTGAGCCTTCACTGGACCAAGAACCACTTCTCCCACTGATGCCCAACTAGGCATTCCTCTGCCACATTTTTGGCTGGAAACATGTGTACCCCTTGGTTGATAGTTTAGTCCCTGGGAGTCCTGGGGCATCTGGGTGGCTGACATTGTTGTTCTTCCCATGGGGCTGTAAACCCCTTCAGCTCCTCTGGACTGCCCTCCAACTCCTCCATTGGGGACCCCATGCTCAGTCCAATGGTTGGCTGCTAGCATCTGCCTCTGTAATGTGTAAGGCTCTTGCAGCCACCCCCCCACCCCCCTGCCCAGACAACCATGACATGCTTCTTTTGGTATGCACTTCTTGTTATCCATAATAGTGTTGGGGTTTGGTGACTGTTTATAGGATGAATCCCCAGATAGGGCAGTCTCTGCGTGGCCTTTACTTCAGTCTCTGCTCCACACTTTATCTCCTTTATTACTCCTGTGAGTATTTTGTTCCCTTTCTCAGAGGAACCAAAGTACCCCCACTTCAGTTCTCCTTCTTCTTGAGCTTCCTGTGGTCTGTGAATTGTAACTTGATTATTTTGAGCTTTTGGTTTAGCATTCACTTATCAGTGAGTGCATACCATGTGTGTTCTTTTTTGATTGGGTTACCTCACTCAAGATGACACTTTCTAGTTCCATCCATTAGCCTAAGAATTTCATGAATTCATTGTTTTTAATAACTGAATAGTACTCCATCGTGTGTATATATATCACAGTTTCTGCATTCATTCCTCCATTGAAGGACATCTGGGTTCTTTTCAACTTCTGGCTATTATAAATAAGGCTGCTATGAACATAATGGAGCATGTGTCCTTACTACATGTTGGAGCATCTTCTGGGTATATGCCCAGGAGTGGTATAGCTGGGTCCTCAGGTAGTACTATGTCTAATTTTCTGAGGAATCAACAAACTGATTTCCAGAGTGGTTTTACCAGCTTGCAATCCCACAAGCAATGGAGAAGTGTTCCTCTTTCTCCACATCCTCTCCAGCATCTGCTGTTCCCTGAGTTTTTCATCTTAGCCATTCTGACTGGTATGAGGTAGAATCTCATTGTTGTTTTAATTTGCATTTCCCTGATAACTAAGAATACTGAACATTTTTAGGTGCTTTAGAGCCATTTGAATTTCCTCAGTTGAGAATTCTCTGTTTAGCTCTGTAACCCATTTTTTAATAGGGTTATTTGACTCTCTGGAGTTTAACTTCCTGAGTTCTTTGTATACATTGGATATTAGCCCTCTGTTGGATGTAGAGTTGGTAAAGATCTTTTCCCAATTTGTTGGTTGCTGTTTTGTCCTATTGACCATTTCCTTTGCCATCCTCTGCTTCCTATCTGCCATGTAGTGAACGATCTTTTCTGTCACCTGATCCTGCTATAGTGATACAATACTCAAGGGCCTGGGGCAAATAATCATGACCTGAACTTTGTGAAACAGTGAGCAAAATAAATCTCTTCTCATTTAATTTGTTTGTGTGTGTGCGCACACATGTACTTGGGGTTGGTATTAAGTACCCTCCTTAATTAGTCTGCACCTTAGTTCTTGAGACCCTGAAGCTCACTAACTGGGCCAGATTGACTGAGCAGCAAGCCCTAGGAGTTTTCTATCTCTGCCCATCCAACATTGGAAATACAGGCATGTATCTTCATGTCCAGTTTCTATGTGGGCACTAGGAATCTGAACTCAGTTTCTCTGGTTCACATGGTTTTATTCACTGAGTCATCTTTCCAGCCCTTAATTTGTTTATGTGAGGCATCCTCTCTCACTGGTGAGAAAGCTAACATACAGCATTTACTTCATATCGCACAGTTGTCTCTTCTGGCCCAGGACTGACTATATATTCAGCACTCTTTCTTTCTCAGGGCATACAAGAATACTACATTTCCCAGGCATCTTTGTTCTCAGATGTGTGTCCTGTGGCTGAGTTTAGATAATGGAATATGATGAGAAGGATGCCTTCCATGTCCAGAGTTGAAGGCAAAGTGCCTCACTTGACCCTTCATGTTCTTGCCTTCTTCCATGTCGCTGGAAGTGACTTTAGGATAGTGTAGTTACCATTTGTTGCGTTAAGCCACTGAGAGTTTGGAGGTGTCTGTCATGGCACAAGACTTAGGTTGAAGAACACATCTGGTTCGTATCTATCACTAGTTCATCTCCAATCCCTAGCAGCTCTGGGTGCTAAGTAAACATTCAGTAAAGGCTTGAGTGAAGGGAAGGGATAGGGAGGAGAAAGCAGAGGGAAGAGAAGAAGAGGGGAAAGGAGGGAAGTAGACAGGAGAGGACAAGATTGAAAGAAAAGGAGGTAAGGCGAACTGAAGGTTTGATAAACATTTACAGAGAATTAAATGAATTTGGTGGCTGGGAGAAGTTAAAGCACTGTGGCATCCAAGACCCCTTATCTACCTCTACGTGCGAGGATATTAGTGTTCAGAATTTTCTAATATAGAAAGATTCCATACTCTTGAGAAAACATGACAATTGTCTTTCTGAGTCTGACTTACTTTGTTTGACATGATGACTTGCAGTTCTGTTCATTTTCCTGCAAGTTACAGGATCCTAGTGGCCAGGCAGCCAGGGGTGGGGTCCAGGTTAAGAGTGTGTTTTGCCTTAGTAGGTAGTGGTAGAATTTTGCTGTATAGAGGCAGCTCCTAGTGGCAGTTACAGTCATCCACACATATGCACACCACCTTTGGTGTAACTTTGTAGGTGGTAACTTTGTAGTCATTCCATTAAGAGTTGTCTATTTCTGCACCTTGGACTTTGACCAGGCTTTCTAGCTTGCTTTGGCAAACAAAACAGGAAGGAAGCGAAGCAGGGCCTCTTCTAAGTTTGGGTCTCAACAGAACTTGTGTGCTTTCTCAAAACCTGTTCTGTCATTGTGGGGCAAAGCTACTCTGGAGAAGAGGCTTCATGGGATGGAGACGGGCTCTCATCTGAACACTATTCCAGACCAACCAGTATCCATTAACCTTCTTATCCATAACAAATGCAGGAGTGAGTCCATCTAAGTCCAGAAAAGGTATTGTGGCAAGACCAATCCAAGGTCCAACCCACAGAACTGTTCATGCAATAGGAGGGATTTCTCTCAATAGTGAACTTTGGGGTGACTTGTGAGATGGCAAAAGTTAATCAGGAGCCTGGGATTACACAGCTATGGGGTTTTCATCTTGGCTCATTCTTGGGAACACACCTCATTATTTTAATAATTCACAAACCTATTTTGGCTTTGTGGAACAGTTGGAGGTACTTAAATTATTCAGATAATTGCTTTCATTTACTCCTGGTATGTAGTGGTCAGGATTTGTCTAAAATGAACAACATTTGGGATATTTCACCTTCAATTAGCATTTTTACTAATATTTCCGTGTTAATATTTTTTTTTAAGGTTAGGCTAGTCTAACCTAATCTATGAGGTCCAGGTCCCAGTAAAAGACTATTTTGAAAAACAAAGTGAGGACCAGGGAGAACTCAGTGGTTAAAGTTCTGGCCACACAAATGTGAGGAGTAAAGTTTGGATTCCCTGGTACCACACAGAGGTAGGTGGATGGCCTGACCACAGTTCAGACTCTTGGGATGCAAAGAGAAAGAATCCCCAGAGCAAGCCGACTGGCCAGACTAGACAGATGGGGAGGCTTTGACCTTAATTGTGAGACCAGGCATCAATTAATGAAGAGAGAGTACTGATATCAAGTTCAGGCCTCCATACATCATGCACACACACACACACACACACACACACACACACAGAGAGAGAGAGAGAGAGAGAGAGAGAGAGAGAGAGAGAGAGAGAGAGAGAGAGAAACAAAGAACCCCAAAGTTTGCAGTACTTGAACCCTCATACACATGGACACTCACACCTGCACACATATGGATAAAAAGAATTTAGAAAACAACCACACATTTATATCACCTCTGTTAAACACAACACTAATGTCTGGTACTTTCCACAGGCAGTGTGCAGCAACCCAAAGCAGGTGCTCTCTGGCACATTTTGTCAAACTATCTCCATCTTTTAAGGGACCCATGGAAACCCCCACACACATCCGTGTGTGCTTTGAGCTTGTGTTAACTGCCGCTGGTCTTGCTGTGTTCCTGAGAATGCTGTCATACAGTCACTGATGGCCACTCCACTGTCATCAGCCCCAGGAAGCTATCTCCTATCTACCAGAGCTAAATACCCATTTTAAAAAGTCTTTATAAACCAGCACACAAAGTAACGGGTTTCACTGCATCCATTTTTATTCAGATTCTGGTTCTTGCTATTCCTCCCCATCCTGCTTTTTTTCTACAGACCTATGTAAACCTGACCCTCACTTCTGCCTGGGTTCAGCTATGCCACAGTGCCCAGTGCAAAGTGAAAGTGTTGGGCCTTTTGATAAAGAATTGCTCTGAAGCTGGGCATGTTAGTGCACCTAAGCAATCCCAGCCCTTGGGAGGCTGAGGCAGGAGGAACATAAGTTCAAAGTCAACCTGAACTACACAGTGAATCCCTGCCTCATTCCACCATCCCTTCAAATTTCAAAAGGCATCTGCTGGACCTCGAGCTAAATGTGGGCTCCCTTTGAGAACAGAGGCCCACTTCAGGAAGCCTGCCTTGGCTCTGTGTGGTATACCTCCACTCTAGAGCCTGTGTAGTGCTGGAGGGGAAAGGCCAGTCTCTGAGACTTCCGTGAACTCTATGCAGCTGAGACATCTTGCAGCCCCTCCATGTTAAAGAGCCCTCTTTAAATACTCCAGAGTCTCCATGCACAGTACCTAGCATTATACAAAGCATAGTTCTGGGATCTGGACATTCTTGGAGGGAGATACCACTGTTTGTTTGTTTGTTACTGTACAGTTCAGGCTGAACTCATGATCCTGCTTCAGCCTACCGAGTACTGGGATTGAAGCCATTCGCCACCACCTGGGTTAGAGAGGTATTATTATCTGTCTGGGAGAAAACCAAAGAGTGGAGAGATTGAGCAACTTAAATTGAAGGCAGGAGATTAAAGCCAGTCTGAGCTAACACTGAAACCTTTTCTCACTGGCCCCCCACACAAATCACTTCAAACTTTAAAAGACTTCCAGCCAGAAAGTTCTGGGATTTAAACCTAAGCACAACACCACAATCATGGCATTTAATTGGTTTTATTATTTTTTTAATTGAAAAAGGAAGTAAAAACATTTTATGATAAAATTGAAGATTTACATGAAAAATTTTTCTGACAAAATTGAAGAAAATATAGAAAAACATGTTAAAATTGTCAATTTTTACGGAAAATTAAAGAGTAAAATGGTAGACATAAAAAACATTGCTAAATTAATTGAAAAAAGAAGTAGAAATATTTTATGATAGAATTGAAGATTTACATGGAAAATATTTCTGATAAAATTGTAGAAAAATATAGAATAACATTAAAATTGAAGATTTCCAAGGAAAATATTTCTGATAAAATTCAAGAAATATATAGAAAAATATGTTAAAATTGAAGATTATCATGGAAAATTATACAGATAAAATGGTAGGCCTAAAAATATTTCTAAGTTGATTGAAAGTGGAATTATAAACATTTTCTGATAAAATTAAAGATTTACATGGAAAATATTTCTGATAAAATTGGAGAAATATATAGAAAAACATGTTAAAATTGAAGATTATCATGGAAAATAATACAGATAAAATGGTAGACACAAAAACATTACTAAATTAATTAAAAGAGGAATCACAAACATTTTCTGATAAAATTGAAGATTTACATGAAAAATATTTCTGTTAGTTTGTCTTTTTATTGGGGAATTGAGTCCATTGATGTTATAATATATTAAGGAATAGTGATTGTTGCTTCCTGTTATTTTTGATGTTATTTTTATGTTTGCGTGGTTACTTTCTTTTGGGTTTGTTGGAAGATTACTTTCTTGCTTTTTCTAGGGTGTAGTTTCCCTCCTTGTGTTGGCGTTTCCCATCTATTATCCTTTGTAGGGCTGGATTTGTGGAAAGATATTGTGTAAATTTGGTTTTATCATGGAATATCTTGGTTTCTCCGTCTATGGTAATTGAGAGTTTTGCTGGGTATAGTAGTTTGGGCTGGCATTTGTGTTCCCTTAGGGTCTGTATGAGATCTGCCCAGGTTCTTCTAGCTTTCATCGTCTCAGGTGAGAAGTCTGGTGTAATTCTGATAGGTCTGCCTTTTTAAGTTATTTGCCCTTTTCCCCTTATGCCCTGTGCACTCCTAGCTGATCCCCTCCAGTGAGAAGGTGGAGATCTCACCTCTGTGCTCAAAAGCGAAAGCACTACTGGGAGATCACTCTCTCCTGGCGGACCATACACAGAAGGCTGTGGAGCTGCCTGACTCCCTGGTGCAAATGGCAGCCGGAAGGCTTAATTGGCTTTAATTTTGAACACCAGTTGACATTTGGCAGCATCCATGAAAATTTTAGTTGTTACAGTGGGATGAAGGCATGGTGGTATGGGTGTCTGGTGGGTAAGGGTGGAAGAAACTGCCAAATGTCACAGCATGCTGCGTGCCCTCAGGATACAGGTGTGCCACTCCCAGATAAGTGAAACCAGCGTGACATTAAGGTGATGCTTCCCAGCTTCTGATTTCAGTGCTGGGCAGTACAGTTTCTTTTCCTTGCTGCAAATGCTATTCTGTGTTTATTTTCCTTAAATTGACTTTACATTAGTGAATTTAAAAGAACCAACTACACTTTAACACTTCTGCCTATGAATTCATTTAGAGGATGTGCTTTTTAAAAAGATGCATATTGAAACAAATAAGACACTATTGACAAGTAAAAGATCTGTGGAGGGGCCCCACCATCAGTGCTGGGGAGCCACACTATTGGCCTACTTCCCCTCTGTGAAGCTTACTTATCTCTGCAGACACAGAGAATAAAATCCATCAAATATTTGTTTCTGGAGCAGGCAAGGTTTGCTACAATTTGCCTCTGTGTCATCTTTCCCTCTTTCCCCCTCAAGGCTAACAGTTGCTTGGAAACCTCTTTGAAACCTTAAAAGCCACCTGATGAGGAAGATTAACAAGCAACTCATTCAGGGAAGGGCCACCGTGCACATAATTTAATTTGTTGCATGGCTTAGAAACTCTGGTTTTAAGGTTTCTAGTCCCAGGCAGCCCATACCCTTCTTTAATTGTTAGCTAGTATGATTGCATGCTTGTTGTAGGTACCGCAGCCTGAATAATTGAGGCCAGGGTAAAGGAGGTTCTTCTTTAGATACTAAAAGGGCCTGAGCTGTAATACTATAGCATCCTCATCTCTTTCATAGAAAAAAAGCTTTCGTAAAGGGCCACAATTTTCCCTGGGGTGTGTTCAAGTGAATTTGTTTCTGTAGTGGTTTGGGAAAGAGGTCCAATATGATTTTTCCTTGTCTATGAACTTGCCAGCTGTTTCAGTGAGCAACTTTAGAACCTGCCACATGTCCTGAGCAATCATACCCCTATCAGGAGTTAGTGGCTATACCTGCTAAGTTGATATGAAAATGGGCATTTTTTACCCCTCCAAAGAATAAAAAGAACAAAGATATTTTTCCTAACTATTTTTCAAAGGCTTGGCACATAGGCTGGGGCCAGCCCAGCAGGCACAGGCACAGTTGCTGCAAATAGGAAGGGAACTGAATCAGGGGAAAGCAAAGTGCATGGGGAATGAGAGGAGGCTTAGGGTTCTTCTAGGAAAAAGGCAGGCAGGGTGGATCTCAGTCAGCTTCCTTCTGAAGCACAGCTCCTGCAGTTTTCTTGTTGCAAACAGGGGGCAGTCTCTGTTAATTAAAGCTGGGAGCAGCAGCCAGAGTTAAGTCTTGCAGACAGAGCCTAGTGCAGAGACCAAAGGCAGATCCAGAAGTGCACTTTCTTCTCCATTTTTGCGTAAAAATGTTTCAAAGTCTCTTAAATTCCCCAAATCTTGAAATTCTCTCTCTCTCTCTCTCTCTCTCTCTCTCTCTCTCTCTCTCTCTCTCTCTCTCTCTCTCTCTCTCTCTCTCTCTCTCTGTGTGTGTGTGTAAAACCTACTTTTTTGCTATGACGGTTGTTCATTGTAAAGGACACCTGGCTGGTGAGCACGGAGGAGGGTTGGAGCAGGGTTTGGAGAAGGCAGAAGACATTAGTAGTTGGGCGGCTTATTCTGGCATTGGCTTTGCTAGAGCTCACAACTTCTTGGATCCTACTAGGAAGCCTGCTGGAAGGTCCCTCCCCAAGCCCAAGTGTAGATATCTACCAACCTCAGGGAAGTTGTGATGCTAGAAAAACGTTTGTGTTCTTGGTATTCCTTTCCTCTTTTTGTCCCAGACAGAAAGATTTCTTAAAGATCTCTTTCTGCCCCTCTTCATGTCTGTCTGTCTGTCTGTCTGTCTGTCTGTCTATCTGTCTGTCTCTGTGTGTGTGTGTATGTGTGCGTGTGTGTATGTTTGTCTCTATGTATAGGGGTATTCCTGTGGGTGCAGGTGTGCACACACGTGTAGCAGTGCATGTTGAGGCCAAATGACAACCTCAAATGACCTTAATTTTAAAAGATTTACCTTTTTATGTATTTCTGTGAATTTATGTGTACCAAGGGTATGTGGGTTCTTGTGCAAGCCAGAGAGTGCCATGTATTCCAGCACTGGAACTGTAGGAGATTGTAAAGCACTGGATTTGGTTGTTTAGAACCAAACCCGAGTCCTCTGCAAGTGTAGTAAGGGCTCCTAACTGCTCAGCTATCTCTCCAATCCCCACCCCTTTGTCAGGAGAACCCCCTCATTAGGTTAGGACAGTTGGCCCGAGTGTCCCAGGGGTCTGCCTGTGTCCTCTTCCCCAGCTATGAGATTGTAAGTATGTGCCCCCACACTCTGCTGCCTCATGAAGGTTTTAGGGGCTGAACTCAGGTCCTCTTGCTTTCATGACAAGCACTTTCCTGACTCACAACTTGTTAAAAAAAATCTTAATTAACTAAACACATAGCTAACAGAGTTCATAAGTAGTTTTCGTCTATGTGCCTGGGAACACAGATTATCAAGATCATTCTTGTCATGTTATTTACATGGCAGTGCTTGGAGACATTAAAGAGAAATATATAATTGAATGTGGAGTGCGTGTCTGTTAGGAAGGGATAGAAGATGGCCAGGCCACAGGCTCTGGAAGCATATTTCTTGGGTAAAATGTCAACTCTAGTGTTCACTCCACAAACTCTCGTGGCTGGCATTTTGCTTTGAGGCTCAGTTTCTCTCACTGCTATTGAGAAGATAATATTAACCAAGAAGCAGAGAATGAATGGGGCCCCTGAGCTCACTAATTCCTTTACAAGCCCCCTGGTTGTCTGGTACCCAGTAGTTATTGATTTTTAATAAAAGCAAGCTTAGGGGCCATGCTGTAACTCACAGAGAAATGTCAGCTGCCATCAGCTCCCACACCAATGCTTATGTTTGTGGGACGGACAAGGTGGTGGCAGTTGTGGGTTGCCAGTATGACAGATGTGCCTCCCACCCTATTTGCAGGTCCTGTTGTGAGGAAACTGATGATTGGCAGTTCTCACCCCTTTCCCAGTGGGAGATGGGTTGGAGTACATTCTACTGCAGTCAGTCTTGGCTCTAAGACCTGGTGTGGTTTACCAAGGTGGCCCTGCTCTGCATTTGTAAATCTTATTTATTTAAAGGGAGGGGAAGGGGAGCTTAGCCAAACTCTTTGATTTGGAGAAGATTTACCACACAGTCCTAATAAGCCCTCTCATAAATTTTCAATTAAGAGGATCCCAGCAGACTATTTTACATGTGGCCCAACTTTGTGGTCCTTTGAAATTCTCCCCAAAGAGTCCTGTAACTGAAGCCAAACAGAGGAGAGGGAAGAGAAAACATTGCTTCCCCTGTGAATCACCCAGCCTACTGCAAAGAGCATACTCAGTTAATACAATTAAAAAACAAAACGTCGGGGCGTGTGGGGATATAAATTTAGCTTAGCAGCTTTGATGTGAATCCTGATTTAGGGGCTCTAGAAATCAAATTCAAGCAGAGGGCAGGAAGAAGTAGGAGAAATGGTTGAGGGCTTATGGAGGGCTGGGAGGAATCGGTCAGGATAAAGGGAGAGAGCAGATTTGGAAGGTTGAGAAGAGATGCTGGGAGCCAAGGAAACAAGCTCGGTGAGGATGTCGAGAAAGGGGGCTCCATAGGGACAGGGGAACAGCCTACTCTGGAGACTGTCGCACGGGCTGCAAGAACGACAGAGTGGCTGCGGATGAGTGCTCAGGCCTTGCGCTGCGCCAAAACAGCCAGCGCAGAGGCGGCGCCACTGTGTGCCCTCCTGTAGAGCTCAGCGAACGCTGCGGGGGCGAAGAGGGACAGAAAGCTGCAGGTCCTAAGGGCTAGGCGAGTTCTTAGGAGAGCCCTCCCAGGATGAGCCCTTGCTTTGCTTTATCCGCTGGCCGCCTCCCCGAGCTTTTAAAATGAGTTCCCAAGCCCCTGTTTCTGGGATGCTTACCACAGCCTAAGGGGCTTGACACTTAACCCACCTTCCCAGTTCCAGCCTCTTCTCTGTCCAGGGACTCTAACCATCCCAGGCTCGCGCCAAGCAGGAGGTCGCATCCCGGAAAGGGCAAGGCAGTTCCTGCACGCCCGGGGGGAGGAGGGAGATCTTGTCTACACTGCTTCTAGCGTGTCTTGGAGTGAGCAAGCCATCTAATCTGTCCCGATTCTCCTAGAGTCACCCCTTCCCAGATAGACAGATTGCAATAGCAGCTCCTGCGCACGCACCCCTGGGGGGGGGGATGGACACGGGCGGAGCCACATCTGAACCTTTGCTTGGGGATGAGGCGCACCTTTCTCCTTGAGAAGGTGCCAGGGGGTCCCGGCCACGGTTCTTTCCACCTGCCGAGAAATCAGAGCTGTTCTTCCGAGCCTGGCGGCGGCGGAGCTTATTGCTTCTGCCGGAGCGCTCTCTGCACGCCCCCCATTCGCCCCCGCCCGCCCGAGTCACCTCTTTCCGCGCCCCCGCCCCTTTCGAGCTAGCGCTCCCCCGCCTCCCCCCCCCCGCGCTCCTCCTCTACCCGCCCTCCTCCCCTTCCCCCTTCCCTCTGGCCCTCCCTTCATTCCACAAGTGTCGCTTCTCTCTCCAGCGCACTTGGCTTGCTGGAGAGGGGAAGAGCATACTGCGAGCGAGCGGACGTGGGGAGCCCAGTCCTGGGCGGCGAGCGGAGGGGAGTTACGAACACAGCGACTCTCCCCTGCTTTCCGCCCCCGCCTCCCCTGGTGGCCAGCAGGACCTGCACCCCGCGCTGGCCCCCGCTCCTGCTCCGTCCCCGCCCGGCCCCGGCGCGCTCCTCCCCGGCCGGCCCCCTTCCTCGGCGCGCGGCGCGCTGGAGGCGAACGCAGTCTGAGCCGAGCGCAGTGGCCGCCGACCACCGAGCGCCCCGCGCCGCCTCCCTGCATGTGCGGCCAGCGGCGGCCCGCAGCCCCCGCCAGCAGCCTCGGCAGCTTCGGCCGCGCGTCCAGAGGCGGCGGCAGCGGCTCCAGCGGCGGCCGAGCGCTCCAGCCCGGGCTGGGAGACACGATGCGCCGAGTCCTCCGGCTGCTCCTCGGCTGCTTCCTCACCGAGCTGTGTTCCCGCATGTGCCGGGCGCAGGAGCGAGCTGGGCACGGGCAGCTGGCGCAACTGGGTGGCGTGCTGCTGCTCACAGGGGGAAACCGCTCCGGGGCCGCCTCCGGAGAGGCCGGAGAGGGCGTCGGGGGCTCGGACGCACCGCCGACTCGAGCGCCCACGCCGGACTCCTGTCGGGGCTACTTCGATGTCATGGGCCAGTGGGACCCGCCGTTCAACTGCAGCTCGGGCGACTTCATCTTCTGCTGTGGGACTTGTGGCTTCCGGTTCTGCTGCACGTTTAAGAAGCGGCGACTGAACCAGAGCACCTGTACCAACTACGACACGCCACTCTGGCTTAACACGGGCAAGCCCCCAGCGCGTAAGGATGACCCCTTGCACGACCCCACCAAGGACAAGACCAATCTTATCGTCTACATCATCTGCGGGGTGGTGGCTGTCATGGTGCTGGTGGGCATCTTCACCAAGCTGGGGCTAGAGAAAGCGCACCGGCCCCAAAGGGAACACATGTCCAGGTGGGCTGCCTCCCCTTCGCCCTCCTCTTTGGGTCCACTTTCCTTTCCCATCATCCATCTTCAACATCCCCTAGTCGTGCTTCCCTCCACCCCAAGGTCTCCGATTGGGGAATGTCGCCCAGGACGTCAACTTTCGCTTGTAGCATTGAGCCTAGGCGTTGGGTTCAGCACAGGTGGGGGTAAAGGCCGAGTGTGGAAGGGAAAGTCTCTTTTCTCCTCGCCCACCTACTGTTCCTTCTCACCAGATATGGTCGTGGGACTTGAGACACATAGCCCTTTCTTTAAACTCTTGCGTTTTGGGGAAAAGATCCATTTATTCTGGATGTTCTTCCCTAGGTAAACAGAGGCAGGGGAATCTGAAAGGAAGGGAGGGGGCGTGTGTGATCCCTCATGCGCGTGTGTGTTGGAGGAAGGGAGGGAGGGAGGGAAAGAGTGAGTACCTCCTGCAACTTGTACACTAGCGAAAATGAAGCAAAGGTTAGGGAGAGTGCACAGAGAGGGCCAGAACAAAAGCCTCCTGGAGCTGGCTTCTCCCCAGAGCTTTAAGGACCCTTGATTAGAACCTCTCCTTCTCCCTTTCCATTTCTCCTTCACCACCTATCCCTCTCTGTGCTGCAAGCCTTGCCTGGCTTGGAGCTGACTCCAAGGGCCCCCCTCCACCCTTCAAGCACCTTGATTCATCAACTTTCCCTTTCCCTTTATTCATTATGCAAGTCCCAACACTGGCAGCAGATGGGAGACTGCATTTGGGGATTAAGGGAGCTATTTGCCTTTTTGTTTAACCCCTCCCCCAAGTGTCTAAATTGATTCCCAGAACTCAATAACTTTGGAGGTGAAGGATGCAGAGTAAACCAGGAGCCAGGGGAGAGATGCTGGATTAGCATGAGGTCTAGGTGAAAGGGATGCAAGAACTATGGGCCAGCTAACAGCAGGATGGCTGGAGCCAAACCCAACTGACTTTGAGTCTGGGCATTGAAGTCACAGTGTTGTCTTCACTCCCCCAGGTGTGTGTGTGTGTGTGTGTGTGTGTGTGTGCGCGCGCGCGCACACGTGCGCGCGCAATGCCACACACACATATACGTGTGCGTGTATGCATGCTATCTGTGTACATGCCTAAAAACTGAACAAAGAGACCTAGCAAAAATAGGCAAAAGAACATTACCACTTCACTAATAATCATTTTCTATTTATATGAGAAAGAGTATCCAATGAGTTTTTCCTTTTCCCAGAGATAAGGATCTGGAGGGAAGGTGGGGAAGTCTGATCATTTTGGGTTAGTGGTAGATGGTGTTTCCTTGGAGCACAAAAATAAGCTCCCAGGGAATCCAGGAACCAAGAAAAGGTACTGGCCCAGCCTACCTCCTGCTACCCAAGGTGCTCTAACTCCAGCTTCCCAGTGGGTTCACTTTAGGAGAGCCCTATCCAGGGACATCTCCTGTTGTCCTTAGGGTGAGGGTGAGAAATGGATGCAGGTCTGTGACAAGCATGTTGCCTTGTAAGGAACCAGTACTCAGAGATAGGAAAGCTGCCTTGCTGATACCTTAACTGGGACTGAAATCTCCACCATGCCTTTTTGCTAAGTTTCCCTTTTTGGGATTTGGTGGAGAGAGGAGCTGGTCTATGGCTGGTCTATGGGTGAGGCTACAGCTTCAAGCTCCCTTGGGCTGTGTGTCCTGGTCAACCTAGCTCTCCACTGATACCCAGGGGCTCAATGGGAACCCAGTTCCCTGTCTTAACCCCTCCTCCCAGGCAGCTCTTTTTAGAGGTATTAACTCCAGTTTTTCTGCAGATTCTAGGTAAGGTCTGTTTGGAGGCCACATCCAGGAGTACCCAGAGCTAGGTACTTAACTAGGTTCTTCCCGTAAACATTCACGGATCTTAAAATGCGGTGGAAGTGCCTGGCCTTGGCAAGGGAGAAGACTGGATTATGTTACAGACAGCTTCTTAGTGATACTTTTCAAGTGCGCTGCTCTTTGAGACCACCTGTACTTCCTAAAGTCCCTGTTGCCAGGGGCCCCACCCCCTTTGACTTTAAATTAGAATGTGCTATGTGATGTGGGGTCAAGTACCAGGACTGGCAAAGCTCTCCAGGTGATTCTCATGTTCACCCAAATACTGTGAAGGGACCAGAGTGAACACCTGCTGACCACAGGGCTAGGTGTCAGGCACCTGAGGTGTGTGTGCCTGTGTGTGTGTAAACTCAGTTCTCACAGCTAGCCTATGACATGGCTGCTATTTTAATCCCCTGTTTACATAGGAGAAAATCATGGCACAGGTGAAGTGGCTTTGCTTAAAGTCACGCAGTTAGAAGAAAATTTTGACATTGATAGTAATTCTGGGTCCAACCCACTTGAACTTGAGTCAGATATCTTCAGGCCCAGTCTCTGGATCTGGGAGCTTCTCAGGGTACAGGTGTCTAAGCTCTTTCTATGGAGATTGATAGTTTATTTAGAGAGGGCCTCAGACCTCTTCTTTAGCACTCCTTTTCAGTGACTGTGAGATCCAGGAGAAACACTGGAAGGGAGGAGATGCAGAGTTAATCCAAGAGAAAAGCAGAGGACACTGTGACTCTGCATTCTGGAGCGTGTTCTCTCCACTTGTATAACCTTTCTGTAGCACCTGGGCTGCCCCAAGGCCCCTCTGGCTGCATCACATGCTGCTTATGTACCTAATCCTTCTCAGCCCAGTGTGGCAACTGGCTCATTAGCTTTTGCCTGATGGTGCTGAGGGATCCTCCAGCAGGGACCAGTGCACCAAGCTTAGAAGCCAAGAGGCCGCTGTGAGGTGAGGCACATTCCAGGAGCAGTTAACCTGCCAGTGGCAGCCTCTTAGTGTTTACCAGGAGCTCAGGGATGCAGACATGGGGTTTGTTCTCATTTTGCCTGGGAAGCACCTTGTCAAGGACATACAGGTGGCAGGCAGTGTTCCTCTGCACACTTTGTCCCAGTGACCAAGAAACTTGTGTTTTCCAGTAGAGGCCACCAGCATGTCAGAATGCACATTTGGAATCCTTGGAAGATGGCCTGGTTGGCTCTGGGCTGAGGAGAATGGAGAAGAAAGAGAAGGACAGCTGCCAGGAGGGGTGGGGAGAACCCATGCCATCCTGTAAGGACTAAGGAGATGACCTAGTGGGAAAGAGTGCCAACTGTGCAAGAATGAGAACCTGGGTTCAAATCCCAGCACCCACATAAATAGCCAAGCACTGTAGTGTCTGTAACTCCAGGGCTAGAGGTGGAGACAGGCGGATCCCAGAGGGTTCTTATAGCCTAGGCAATGGCTGAGCTCCAGGCTCAGTGAAATGCCCTGTGTCCAAATGGAAGGTGCAGAGCGATCACACAGGGTGTTCAGACATTGATCTCTGACCCCCCACAGGGTCAAGGCCCCCCCAGAGGGGGAGAAGGAGGGAGAGAGAAGGAGGACTGTGGAAGCAGCTCTCTCTACAGCATTACCACAGCAGCCAACAGGCACTGTGGCTTCCACTGTTCAGTGGGAGGAGTGATTGCAGTGAGGGCTGACTGTGTTACCATTTGTGTGTCTTAAGTTTTCGGTGTATTGTTTTGCGATATAGTCTGATCATATGGCCCAGGCTGGCCTCCATCTCATGATCTGCTCACCCCAGGTTCCCAGGGAATAGATTATAGGTGTGTACTACCATAAGTTTTTACTAGGAAAAAGCTGAAACACAGAAAACCCCTGAAGCAAGTACAGTGGACTGCAGGACAGTCTTTGTCTGAATCAGGGCCTGTCACCCTGGTGCTGCTTACACTCAGGGTGGACAGTAACTCCTGTAGTAGGAACTGCCTTGCACATTGTAGAGAGTTTGGCAGCATCTTTGACCTCCACCCACTAAGTAGATGACACCGTCCACACACCTGTCTAGTGACAGTAGAAAATGTCACTAGGCACTCAGTTGACACAGAGGAGTAAAATCCCCCTACTGTGAACCACTAATCTTAATTAAACTAGCTTTGCAGTTTTGTTAAGTTTTGCTTCATTTTGATGCTTTCTTCCTATTTCTTTTGCTCTTTCTCCCCCTTTTCTCCCTCCCTCCCTCCTTCCCTCCTCTCCCCCTCTCCCTCTCTTCCTCCCTCCTTCCTTTCCTCTCTCCTCTTCCTCCCTCATTCCCTTTCTCTGTCCCTTCTTTCTTCTCTTTCTTCTTCCTTCCTCTGTCCCTCTTCTTACTTCCTTTTCTTCCTTTCTCCCTCTTAACCCCATACAGCAGAACCATTTGAAAATAAGCATCATTCAGTTCCCAAATACTTGCTGCATGGGTCTCCTAAGAACAACATTTCCCTCATGCAATACAATTCCATGATCACAACTTAGAAAGAGAACAAAAATGTCACAGTCATTAAATGTCCGATCATATTAAAGTCTCCTTCTCACACCCCAAATGTCCTTCAGAGTTTGGCTTTACGTCTGGGTCTGGTGAAGAGGCGTTGTTGTATTTGGCTGTGAAATTTCTTCCACCCCTAATATCCATGAGATTTTAAAACCAACTTCAAGTCAGTAGCTTGTACTGAAGAACTGGATTTCTTAGAGAATTCCAATTTGTAATTCCTCTGTCCCATTCGGGAGCTCTGGTAACTGTGCCTGCGGTTTTCAGAGTGCAGCTGCTGGTTGTGGCTGGGTGGTGACCATCCCCTTCAGAGAGCTCTCGGGTTTACTTCATCCACTTAAAGCTCCCAGGGAGAGTCAGAAGGCTTATGTGAACAGCACATGCTCCCAGTAGATCCGTGAAGTCTCTTAATATTTAGGTGACCTTGGGAAGCCTGCTTCACATCTCTGCAACTCCAGTTCTTATCTGCAGGTTGAGAATTCAGTGAGGAGCAGACTTGGAAAGTGATTAGCATAGAGCCCAGTCATAGTCACTACCCAGCATCCTTCTTACTGGAGTTCTTCCTCTTGTCCACCGAAGGGGGTGACATTGCAACTTGGACCTCAGTTCCTGATCCTTACCTTCTCTGTGGTGGTGGCTAACTCTCCTAACCTCTCTGGATTTGCATTTCCATCTGATCAAGAGAAGCTGGCAGGCTCTGAACAGGAAGGATGGCTTGTATATGACTAGATTAAATGTACTGCAAAGTGCTATCTGGGGGATGTCGAAGAACCCGTGTTAGATTTGCAATTTTGTCACAAGCTTGTATATAAATTCTCATTTAATTTCACACCCCTCCCCCACAAGGTAGCTTCTATGACAGTCTGCTGATTACGGAGGCACAGACTGCTTTCCAAGACAATGAAGGAGTACCCAGTGAGCTAGAGGAGACTGGCTTCAAACCCAGATAGTCTGAAGCAGGGAGCAGGTCTTTGGCTGCTAGACTGCATTGCACTGGAGTATAGGCCCATAGGACCTTAGCCTTCTCAGATCCCAAAGAAGTACTCAATGCCCCCAAAACATCAGTGCACTGCAGGGCCTTCTGGGAGTCCATGGGAGGTCAAGTCTGAGAATGTTTTAGGTACCTGTCCTGGCAGGGTTAGACCTCTCGGTGGAAACACTGGGGAACAAACCTTGAGGGCAGACATGCATATTTGAAGCTCTCTCCACTTGAAGCCAGTAGGAAACACATGTTGTTTTTCCCATCTTCAAACAGAATAAAAAATTCCAAGCCAGAAAAAAAAATCCATGTGGGAAAACGGCATAGTAGTGTCCTGTGTGGTTTTCAAAAATGCTTTAGAAGAGCTGTAGTCCTTTGCAAAGATATAACATCAAGGGGCAAGCGCCCCCTTCCATGGGCCTTTGCTGTGGTCTTCTAGCACCCCTCTCCTCTGCCCATCTGTCAGCATGACTGTGGGTATTTTCTGGCTTCCCAGGCTGGAGAAGCCCATGGGTATCACATGGAAGTATCCATTTTCCTTACAGGATGTATCTGCTTCTCTCTGGGGACTGAAATCAGCTTTATGCCATCAAGTGCACACATTTTGATTGAAGAATTTGATGAGCTTTGATATTTGTTTGCACTGGTGTAAATCACCACTATAGAAAATTTGATTGTAACCATTGTCCTGTGTCCTGAACAATGAACACAACATTGACATTTCTTGTGCAAGAGATGATACTCAGAAAGCCCACTGATGTGTTTAAAACTCAGGATATGAACTTGTAATGTGGTTTGGTTGGTCGAGTGCTTGCCTAGCATGAAGCCTGACCAATATGATGGTGTACACTTTTACTCCCAGCTCTGGGGTTAGGTGGGGTTTCAGGTGGATTAATAGTTCCTTGGCTACATAGGGAATTTGAGGGCAGCCTCTAATACATGAGACGCTGTCCCAAAACATAAAACCGAAACCAAACAAGTGAAGTCCAACAAATCTCCAGACAAAGTTAGACCCCTGTGAACCTTTAGGGCAGGACCTGGGACTTGGCTCTCCCTTTGGAAATATTGGCATCTTATATTTGCTTTCTGTATTAGAAAGAAAAGTGATACAATGTTTCTATTTTGTCCACCAGTCAGACAGGCCAAGCTTATTCTCTGTCTGTTTGGATGAGTTGTCTTCCTTTAGCTCTGAAGTGGCTGGTCCTCATGCTTCAGGTTTTCGCTAGTGTTGCCTTCTCCAGGAAGCCTCCTCCAGCCTCTCATGTTTAGCCCACCCCCCTCCCCCACATGCCCTGACTTTAGAACTCAGTGTTATCTTCTTCCTTTTTGTAGCATGGTCTCAAAGTAAGTTGATTGGTTATTAGTTATGATCAAGTTATCAGTTGATAGGCTTATTGTCCTGCTCTTTCCATTATCATTCACAGTAAGGAATGCAAGGACAAACATCCTATAGCTGGGTCTTGAGAGCCTAATAAAAACAGTTCTATTTCTGTTCTTCTATTTTACATGGCATAACCTTCTCCACCTGTTCATCTGTCCATCCATCCATCCATCATCCATCCATCCATCCATCCATCCATCCATCCATCCATCCATCCACCCATCCATCCATCCTCCATCTATCTAATGGTTATCTTAGATATTCAGTACATATTGAATATCTACTTTATGGCCAACACTGAGCTATAACTATGAGAGGGTAGTGACAGATACAGGTGCAATTCTTTCCCTCACATACTGGAAGGATAGGTAACACACAATGAAATGTACAAGAAAATTGATACGAGGTTGAAGCTTGTGAAATTGCCAATACTTAATCATTTTTCAACCTCAAAGATAACATGTCAACACAATTGTTCTAAATGGGGCTAAGAGAGTTGGGTTGGGGTGGGGAGGCAAAGGAATCTAAGTGTAGCTGCTCCTGTGTGGGGCTCAAATGAAGCCTGGTGCTACAGGAAACAGAATTAAAACATCAAAAACTTTATTTATATGGAATTATCAAGTCTAAAATTTGCCAAGCTCATGTCTCAGATCAAGCCTGAACGTTGACAGAGGACTCCACAGAACTGGAAAGGACAGATGGTTGGGTCTCACAGCCGCCGGGCAGGAGAATTCCATTAGTTGGGGAAGGATCAATTTTTTACGTTATTCAGACCCAAAGAGACACCAGGACCATTTATTAAACCCTCAAGTGTTGGCTTGTTTTGTTTCTGATGACTGGGATACCCTCCCTACCCCCTGAGTTGTTACAAGCTTTGACATATCCCTACCTAAAACTGTGTTTAGTATGCATTACAAAATATGCTCACTCGGCAACTAGTATATGCCAGGACCTCTGAACAAATATGAGATGTGCCATAAAGTGTAGTTCTGGACTGTAGAGAAGGTGAGAAAATAAACCTTACTTTGAAGGCTGTAGTTAGTTGTGATGTCTTCCTGCTCCCACTAACTACAATTCCAAAGCATTGTATACACTAAGGATGATGTTCCTCACACATAAATAAATCCACACTTTGAATGTTCTTCTTGAGAGTTTTGATTATTTTTTTTGGATGACTTTGTTTGGATCTGAGTGTTTTAACTTTGTAAGAAGGGAATGGAGAGTGGAGTTCTCTCTTCCTCCTCCTCTTCCTCTTTCTTCTTCTCCTCCTCCTTCTCTTCTTCCTCTTCTTCCTCCCCCTCTTCTCTCTTCCATATCTCTATTCTCCTCCCCCACCCATCTCCATCTTCTCCATTTCCATCTTTATCTCATCTCTATGTCCTACATCTCCTCCATCATATCTCCATTTCATCTATCTTCACCTTCCATGTAATCTCCATCTCCCCCATCTCCTCCATCTCATCTTCATCTTTATCTACTCCATCTCCCCCATCTCCTCCTTCTCCTTCTCTTCCATCTCCTCCATCTCCCCCATCTCTACCTCACTCTCCCCCTGTTCTCTCTTACCCTTTCTTCTGTTCTGTTCTCATTGTGGACTCACTATGTAGCCAAAGCTGGCCTTGAACTGTTCATGTAAACCAGAGTAGCCTCAAACTTGCCACAACTGGATTGCAGATGTGCACAACCATACCTGGCTTGCCATGCTGTTGCTTGCATTTGCAGATCTGCCTTCAACCTTTGGGTTTACAGAGGATAGCTCTTCATTTACCCACATGTCTGCTTTGTGATGGTCAGCTGACATAAAGTTTATAATTTACTGTGTACCTTCCCTGTGGGACATATATGACTCAAGTTAAGGGTCCTGGTGAAGGTGTCTCTGGGACCTCCCTTGATCCTTGGTCCTTGACTCCTGCCATCTGTTGTGTGGATCCAGTGCAGATAGTGGCATCAACATAGAGAATTGAATTGATTTCTCATTTTAATGACCAAAGGCCATTAAAGTCAGGCCCAAGGCTGATGGGGAAAGCTGCATTATTTTGGTGCTTTGGGAGTGAACCCATGGGGATCTGATGAAAGTTATGGCTTCTATGCTCAAGAAAAAAAAAGCACAATCAAATTTTCCATTCAATTCCAGAGGAATTCAGCGATCCTTTGAAGCCCAGGATGAAGAACCTGTTTAGAAGTGAAAAAGGCAAGTTAGGTTTGCAAGGTCCTGTCTGTCTCAGAACTCCCTTCCCTGAAGCCTTCCTGAGATTCAGACCATGCCTGTTGCACAGAGGTAGGGAAGGGCATGAACTTTGATTTCAGACATTCAGAAGTGGGACTCCAGTCAGTCCTTCGGCCAGTAGCAGAACTCATGTGGGCAACTCCTTACTCTGTAAAATGGGTTATAACTGTCTACCTTGCCTTGTTCCCCTCTGTTTGGCCTATTCCACCTTTATTAGCTTGCTTGCCTGTTCCTCAGATATCTGATGTCTTTCCTGCCTCGGGCCTTTGTGCTGTTCTGTATGGTCTGCCTGACGTGTTCTTTCTGTCACCTTCCTCTGTGTGAGCTAGCTTTCTGTCACTGGAGCTACTGTCTGAGTGGATCAGCTTACACTGAGCAAAGGTTTGTTTCAGGCTATAGCCTAGGAGGTTTCAGCTCACAATCTGTTGACCTTGGCGCTAAGGTGGCATGTCTTGGCTGGAGCAGGTGGTAGAGCACAGCTGTTCTCTTCATGGCCAGAAAGGCATCAGTGAGAACAGGAAGTGACCAGGTCCCACGTCCACTGCCTCCCATGACTGAAGACCTCCACTTATCCTCTCCTGCTAAAGTCCCCACTATCATCTTCAGCATTGTGATGAAAACTGAGCCTTTAACATAGATCTTTGAGGGACAGCCCAGATCAAAGCTGTGGCATCTCATGACCAGCCTATCGCTGCTCACTCTAGTCTTACCTCTTCATAAGATGTTGTCTTGGTGTCTCTCCCCATCTTTTTAACTTACTTCTTAGTCACTAAGTCTAATGAAGCACTCACTGCCCCTCCCCTCCCCCTAGTCCTTCCTTGTTTTTTAGTGATCAGTTCACACTCTCTCTCCCACATAGTCTCTGGCAAACCATGACTGTACTCCTTATGGATTTGTCTATTCTAGACACTTGCTGTAAATGAAACCACACAACTCAGGCCTTTTTGTGTTTCTTTTACTGGCCATAAGGTTTTCAAGTTTTATTCACATCTGGACTGGTGTCTGGGCTGTATTCTTCCTCTTAACAGCTGAGTAATATTCCACTTGTACACTGCATTCTGTTGTTCGGCTGATGGATGTTTGGACTGTTTCTACTTTTGGGCTGTTGTAATGGTACCTGGCTCTGTTGACTGCACCATTCCCTGTTGTTTATTTCAGCTCTTGCTTATTTTTATTTAACGTATCTATTTTTATTCTTTCCCATAGAGTGTAAGCTCCAGGAAGGCCACGACCTCTCTCAGCTTGTGCAGTGCTGTCTTCCCAGGGCCTCATGTCATGCATGGCATACTGTAGACAATAAACATCTGCTGAATGAACAAATGTGTGCGGGTTGTTGTTATTCTCCTGCCTCTTATGGGTTCCATCTTGTCCTCTGGCCCCTGTAGGCCTCCGGCTTCACTGTCCTGAGTTTCTCTCCCTTCAGACTTCTCCCTGGCTGCGGTTCTTACTGTAACCTATCACCACAGTCATGGTCCTCATGCATGGTCCCTGTTCTTCTAGCACAGACTCAAGACTTAACCTGAGCATGCAGCTGGCATGTGGGGAAAGCTTTCAGAAACATCTCCCATATGCCCAGCTCTAGGGTCTAACCTTCTGGGTTCAGATGAATCTAGTAAGTTTCAACATGTTGCTGGATGCCTTAGCTATGAGCATCAGTGCCATTGATGACTACAGCAGAGAGCCTCTGCTGAGCTCTTGGTGGTGTGGGTGGTCCCCGCCAAAGCAGTACCTGCCCTTTCTCTGTCTCCTTTGATGTGGATCCTGAGAGTCCACCTGGCTACGGGTGTCAGGGTGTATCCCCTAAAACTTGGACATAGGGCTTGCAGGTGTGTACCTCTTCCTGACCCAAGAGGAGATCAGTATGAAGATGTACATCGACCTGTTGGTTCCTGGGATGGCTCATTATTACAGAGATAAATCTACTGGCTTTTATAGAACATCTCCATGCTTGGAGTTGGCACCCACAGTGACTGGGTCGTCTTTTCGTCTTGCTAGGCTTGCAGAGATGGAGATAGCCATCCCTGCAGGTAAGTACATATGGACCTGAAGAGGCTGGAGAACTCTGCTGTGCGAGTGAGACATGAAATCAACTGTTAGCATCCCACCTCAATTAGTGTGCACGAACAAAGGGGGAAACCAGAAGAAGGTTCCAGAAGACCAAACGTGTGAAGGGATTCACATGTAAATAACACTCCAGTACTACAAATGTTTAAGGGTGTTTGCATATTTCTAATGTACATATTATGGAGGGTAAATGAAGAGGGAGATGTGTTGGAGGTCTGACCTTCGGGTGTGACATCTGTCTGACTCAGCTCTGTACTAAGTATAAGCCCAGTTTATATCTCATCATGAGGTTAGGTCATTGATATCACTTGAACCTCTTAAAAAAAAGATAAATAAAAAGAAAACATTGAAGTCTTTGTGCTGCGCACTGGCTGGGTGGCTTTGCACAAGTTTACTCACCTCTCTGAGTCTTTATTTATTTTTCTGTAGAGAAGTAATATTTCTTGTAAGCCCACCAGAAGGTGTATATTCTTTTGCTTAGGTAAGGGATGACATTGCAGTTAGCTTAGTGATTATCTTATGGCAAGGACGAGTAAATGTTATTAATACTGGGCCATTGCTAAGTGAGAAGTGTTGGCATCTGTGTTAGGCACAGAGGACTCAGCCTCTGGGGTGGAGCCACAGTGCATGGATTCATCATCTGACCTGTCTGCAGAACCTTTGGGTAGATGTCCTTGCCAGTGAGCAGTATGTAGCATGTAGCATGACTATGTGAGCTCTGCTCACAGTCACTTTCCTGCTTCTGTGTTTTCTTTCCTCTGCTCTATCCCTAATTGGGATGGCAGCTCCCTGGAAGGAATGGCTTTCTCGTTTGTCCAGTCTTGGCAGTGATGGGCACATGTTTCACACTGCTGTATTGTGAGTGAGCAGAGTTCTGTTCTTTGTTTCTCCAGAGCCCTTGCGGATGTCATGAGGCCACAGGGCCACTGCAACACTGACCACATGGAGAGAGACCTTAACATCGTAGTCCACGTGCAGCATTATGAGAACATGGACACAAGAACCCCTATAAACAATCTCCGTAAGTACAGGTCACTGACCATGTCCGGTCCCACAGTAATATGACAGTGGTAACGTGGCAGAATTTCCTGGGGTGACTCAAGGACAAGTTATATTTCTCTGTTCCATGTGATACTGAGTTTGGCACCATAAGAGTTGATGTGGTTCTGTTGTCTGTTAAATGGTGATCCACTTGATTGGTTATTTTGTTAATTACTAGATAACTTGATTGCTTCATCATTGTTGATCTTGGTTCTTATGTTGGGTATTTACTTAACCAATGCGTTATTTCATTGGTTTGATTCATTGTTGATCTGCTAATAATCTATCTCATTGGTTCATGTTGATTGGGTCTTGTTTGTTATTGGTTATTCTTGACTGGGTCATTGGTTAAGCAATTTTTTTATTTGCCTTCTGGGGTTGACTAGTTGTTATTTTTAGGTTTCACACTGCTTTCAATGAACATAGAATTTTACTTTTAGAACATAAAATGAGCTTCATAAAAAGACCTATAACAACCCCCCACTGTGTGTCTGTGCATGTGTATGCATGTGTATGTGTGCATGTGTGTGCATGTGTGTGTGTGCCTCTATCTATCTATCTATCTATCTATCTATCTATCTATCTATCTATCTATCTATCTATCTATCTATCTATCTATCTATCTATCTCTATCTCTCTGTGTGTGCGAGTATGTGTAGTGGGGGATGAATATGCATGCTTCTACATTTGGTTCTCTTGCTCTACCAGGAAAAGGGGGCAAGCTTCTTTTACTACTATGTTTCAGTAGCTGTTTTTCCTGGGACAGAGCATCCTGAGGGATCCTGGTTTATTTCCTTTCCTTCCAAAGGTATGTGTAGACAACACACAGTGGAGCTGATGCTCCAGTTAGAAGCTGAGGAACAATGAGGTTGTTTGTATTTGATAAATGCACATTGCTACAGTGGTCATGCCTAGCAATCATGTTTTCAGGTCAAAGCAATGTGAAGAATCATGCTTGAAAGCGGCAGAGGCGGCAGTTGGAAGGGCACATCAAACCATACTTGGAGGTTCACAAAGACAGCAGAAGCATTGCTGTCATGCACTTTCCCAGGATAGGCATCCTTTGCTGAAACTGCCCCACAAGCTGCAAGGCTTGTTCATTTGCTGAGACATAGTTGCAGATTATTAGGTTGTAAATATTATAATCAATGGGTAAGGAAGAGATCTATGGGGCTTTGACATAGATGTCATGGATTCTCTGATTCTGATAATTTTTCATGGTTTTGGAAATTCTTGCAGTGGTTGGCAATGACAGTATTCAGCATTGACACAGGTAGGAAAATGAGCTACCCAACAGGATGCTTCAGGTTTCATTACATTAAGTGATTACATATTATTTATCTGCGAACTGGATCATAATATTGTATTAGAAATCAATACACTATGGTATAAAATACACGAGCTTTTTCCTTTGGAATTTTTATGTCCAAACCCCACAGAGTCCACAGATGTGATAAATGGTGGCAACCACGGCTGTACCTGGTTGTATCTGCTGCTATTTCCAAGTCTGACAAATGTGGATTCCCCAAACAAATGGGGGTCACTAAAGTATGGAGTTTCTGGCTGTGGAAGGTGTTGGTTAATAGGCTTTGAAGTAAAGACCCAGTCTTTGAGGTGATTTTGAAACACTCTGAAGTTGTTCATTGAACACTAAGCTTACCCAGCGTTCACCACTGCGCAGGCAAAAGGTCAGGGAAGGAACACTAAGTAATCCTGCTTATGGGAGGACCTTCATTTACAGTTGTGCTGAAGATGGACAACCAAGGACTGAATAACTCAAGCCTCTCTGTGACAGGCTACTTTGCTGTATGTATGTGTGTCTTCTTTGGGTCTATATTTGTGCCTTAGTGATTAATTTTTTTTTAAATACTAAAGGTGGGTGGGATTTAGAACCATACTTGAGTAAGATGGCATTATATTACTGGCTCACATTCCTAGTTTTTTCATTTTTATTTTTATTTTAAAAACAGGGTCTCATTTACTAGTACCCAGGCCACCCTTGAGCCCTTCTGCACTCCAGGCTTACCTTGAACTCAGATCTTCCTGTAGCTGGAATCACAGGCCTCACAAGACCTTGCTCTATGGTCTTTGATGTCAAGGAAAACAAACGGCACAGGAGGATGCTTCTGGTAAACCCTAGGCAGAATTCCATGAGTGCTATCTCCGGCATTGAGTCCTTACAAGAATCTCCATGGACACTACTTTCATGTAATCCTGCCAGGTTGACCCGGTCCTTTCCCCTCAAGTATTTTTAAGAACATCTGACTAAGAACAATAGGGAGCATGTAGCCTTGTAAGTTGAATTTACATTAGAAAGATAAATTGTATGCAAAATCAATATGTGAATAGTGGCTAACAGTAAGAATGAGCTTCTTTGTAATGAATGATTTATCTTCTTATTGATTCATAGGAACTTTTTATATATTATAGTTATCTAAAATGTGTATGTTCAGAAAATGGAATGATCTTGGTAGTTCACTGAGAGGCTAGTACTACATGATTAATATTAATTACTTACTAGGGGCTTAACAAGCTGAGTGGTCACCCAAACCCATTTGGCTGATGGAGAAGACATGGGTGAGGGATCTGATCTGATCAGTGAAAAATTAGATCAGCCCTTCATAGAATTACAACAAACCTACCTGAATATAAAACCACTCCCAAGGCATTGTGGGAGGTACAATGACTGTAATTGAAAAGTGAAAAGATAGATGCATGTATTTGTGATACATCAAGAAGATGGATCGTTCTATTTTTTAGCTTATTCTTCACTTAATATTCAAGTTGTTGGATTTAACAGTCACATGTCCTTTTCATCTCTGCTCAACTAACCCTTCAACAATGCTTTTAGAGGGAACTATTCTTTAATTCTCTCTTCCTCCTCCCCATCCCCTCCTTCTGCTCCTTTTCCTCCTGCCTTCCTTCCTACCCTTCTCTGAAATATAATCTTGTTTTGTGTCTCAGGCTCATCTTGAACTTGCAGTCCTCCTGCCTCAGCCTCCTTTGTGCTGGGAGTCCTGTGCTGCTATGAGGAGCTCTCAGCATCTTTAAAACACCCATGCTAGCTCACCCTTTATGCTGGGATCAAATGTTGCAGGAACTGACATGCTGTGTAGACAATCAGCAAGGTTTCAAAGTTGTTAATGGATAGGATGCAGATTTTGATGGAATGTTGAGTTTCTGTAAACTCTAAAGCTTCTGAGTGAGGGCATGTTGTGTTACATGTCCTTAGAAAGAGCTCTGCCCTCCCACTGCAACCTCCTGTATTCCTAGGAACACCCCTTTAGAAGTTTAGTCTTTTTCAGGATGGGAGGTGTTTAATGAGGGGTCGCAGGTGGAACCTAGCTGGATGTGTCTCATCTTGACTGTGTTAACAGTGACAGTTTTGAAATAAAAATGTTTTGGACACCTTTGTTTACAGAGGACTTGCAAAGATTTGTGCATGGGATTCTGCACACTCCTCACCCACTCTCTTCTGTTAGCACCTTATGCCACTGAGGTTAGTTTCCTCAGATGAATCTGCACAGGCTAATTCCTCAGACCTACTCTGTAGACCCTGCTTGAATTTTACTGTTTCTTTGCAAATGTTCCCTTTGTGTCTCATGATCCACCCTGGTTGGCACCTTATCTTTAGTATCCTCAGTGGCTGGATTTTAGTTGTCTGATATTGTAGCATGGTGTGATGAAGACAGAGAGCAATATTAACTCAGTTACAGCGTGCCTTCCAGCGCTTGCAATGCCCACATGAAAGCAGCTACCCAGTCAGTGCTGAAGTGAAAGCAGTCGTTTCCTGGAATGTGCCTGGGTATAGAGCTGTGCGGCAGTGTAGACTTAGGTTTTATGCACATGTTCAGCATGGCTTTGGCATTTGGTCCATGTACTTACTCTGTCTGTCTGTCTGTCTGTCTGTCTGTCTACTGATCTATCATATACGTATATGTGTATCCATCAATCCATCCATTCATCTCTCTGTCTACCTACCTACCTACCTACTTACCTATCATGTATGTATGTATCCATCCATCAATCTAACTTTTTATCATCTATCCGTTACATGAGCTACATGAGCATACAAGGGCATGCTCACCCATGTATCTGTATATAGAGGCCAGAAGTCAACATTAGGTGCTGCTTCTTCCTTCATTCCTTTGTTTCTTCCCTCCCTCTCTCCTTTCCTCCCTCTTTCCATCTTCCTTTCTTTTTTATCTTTCTCATTTTTTGAGACGGTCTCTTATTGAGCCTAGCCCTTTCCATTGTGGCTGGGTTGGTTGATCAGTGATGCCTTGTGATTCTCCTCTTTCTACCCTCCAGCTCTGGTGTTACAATGCTAACATGCCCAGTTTTTACAGGTGTGCTGGGGATCTGAACTTGAACATCTGTGTCTGTGCAGAGAGCACTTGACCCACTGGGTCATCTCCCAGCCCTATTACTACTACTACTATACTACTGCTTCTTGGTGTTGTTGTTATTATTATTATTATTAACAGCATCATAATTGAAGCAAGTGAGATTTCACTCAATACTAAGGATAAATGTTGACTTAATATTTTAAGACATGGAATATATAACAAAGAAAAGGCCCTTGTGTTCTGGACCCATCAAGCCTGCTTCCAAAATCAATCCCTAAACATGTCTCCCATAAACTAAGAAGCAGACATGGAACTCAGTGTTCAGGCCCACTCATTTGTCCATATTCACCAAGGTTCGATGGGATGTCCTATCTTGACTTTTGGAAAATTTGGCATAGATTTTCTCAGATACTTTGTAATATGTAGGTAACAGAGGGATTTCCTAGCCAGGAAAGGCAGAAAAAATCAATATAGATATTAGAGTAAAGTGTATGTAGCATACTGCAATGCTATGAGGGACTTGAACAGATGGCAGTATAAATCCCCAAACACACTGAGACCCCTCAAAACCTATAGGTTTTTGTTTTGTCATTGATAGGACAGAAACTTGACCTTAAAAACTTTAATGATGCAACATTTGCATAATTATGGATTAGTAGAACTGAGATTTTCCCTTAGAGCAGTCAGGGGGTTGAACCCATGTCCTCACGCATGGTAAGCTCCTACTCCACCATGGAGAGACATCCTCAGATCCCTCTCTCTTTCATTTTGAGACACATGTGGATGTCCCCTTGGAAATGGACATTTTGAAGGATCTGTTTAAGGAACTGAGAGCTGGAGGGCAAGTCAGTAGGATCCCAAGCTTGAGAACTCCATAGTAGCCAGCATCACTGGCCTGCACCACCGAGTCCCACTGACTCTGAGCCAGTGGGGCCCTGAGGGCTGTGATTAATGCCATTTGATCTCTCTTGTGTTGCAGGTGTTTGCAGAACATGTGGGTGTCCCTCTGGGAATGGGCATTTTGAAGGATGTGCTAAAGGAACCCAAAGTCCCTTTGGTGCCACAGAAAAGAGCTGTTTTAAGCTATACATCCAATTTGGCATCTTGTAATGAGGCCTTCTTTAGAACCCTGACATTTATTGAGCACTTGCTGGGTACCAGGTTCTGCATTAAGTGCTCTGCATGTGTTAGCTCAGTACTCAAAACAGCCTTAAAGTAGCCACGCCCATTTCTGCCTCTGGCCCCTGCTGTGCTTCCTACTGAGAACATCTGTTCCCAGGGCTTACCCCTCTTGGCAGGGCTGATTCTCACTGTGTCCTTAGCCATACTTCCTTGCTCATCTCTGGCCTCAAGTCATTTGCTGCTCCTGTGTCACCAGGATTTTCTTTATACCACATTGTTCTATCTAAAATTGTCTTGTTTTATCCATCCGTCGTCCAGCAAAGCACAAAGCCATGGAGGAAAGTCCTGTGCGTGGTCACAGCCATCTCCCTGACACTGGGACCTGACTCTGCTCACAGCAGCAACTCCATGAATGTCTGTCTAGTGAAGGAAGAGACTTAAAGGTGGCCATCGCTCTTCTCAATTTACGGCTTAGAAAAACCGATATGGATGGAAGTTAAGGAATTCATCTAACATCTTGCCTGAATGAGATTTGCCTTAAAATACTCTAGAAAAACGGAAAGTTGTGGGAGATGAAACCAAATTGAAAACACACTGAGAGGCATTGTGTCTGGGTGGCCAGGTGCAGAGTTTATCCATTTCTCACTATGTTTGCGTGCATTTGGAAGTGTATAAATTAGGAGTTATTGGTAAAGCATCTGTCTGTGGCATCACAGTGAGTAGGCAGAGGACCCAGTATTCATACCTGGGGAGGTCACACTCTGTAAGTCAGGTTCATTATATACATGCTATGGGCTGTCTCCTCTTGAAAGTCATGTCAGGAGTGGGGTTGCATTAATGAATTCTGCATACATGTGATCAATATACCTGACATAAGTGACTTTAGAGAAGAAACAAAATTTTCCCATGGCTGCAGAGAGTTTCAGTCCATTGCTGTAGGAAAAGTAAGTGGAAAGGTTTAGTCTGTGGCAGCAGGAGCACACAGCCATGGGGGGTGTATACAGCAGGTGCTGCTCACATCATGGACCAGAAAGCAGAGAGTGAGGCAGGAATCAGGGGCAGGGGCAGCCTTCACAACCTTCCTCCAGCTAGGCCCTACTTCCTAAGGTTCCACAACCTCCCCAAATGAAATGTTCAAACATGAGGCCATGGGGGACAGTGTGATAACCCAAGAATAGCACCGGCTCAGGGAACTGAACGGGTGTCTAGCACAAGGTCAATAACCACCCCAGTGGGATGGATGATAAGGGGGATTCATAGATAGCCAGCACTGACAGAGCTTGGCTCATTCCACCTCAGGTGAGGGTCTAACTCTTATGATGTCACATGTGCCAACTTGTCCCTGAAATCTAAAAGTTTTCCCTGCCCTGGAAAGGCGCACTGCTTGTCCCATCCAACTCTAGTGGCCTTGGGGCATCATTTAGTATTAAATAGCTAATGGAAGGGATCTGTGCTGGATTAGTAAAAACACTCAGAGGCTTAGTGCAGTGGCCTGTAGTGACTCCAAGTGACTTGAGCTTGAGGAATCTACTGTCTGGGTAAACAATGCCACTGAGGAGTCTCCGACATGGGGAGGCTTCTTATCAAACATGTCTAGATGAGTGAGTATGAGAGAGTGTAGGGAGCTGGTGGAGGGTCTGGACTCTAGAGGTGGACAGCTGGGATCTGGACTTTGTTCCATCACTTAGCAGCTGTGCAAGCTTACAAAGGTTAATAGAATTCTCTGAGCCTCTTTTCTACACTACAAAAGGAGCATATTAAATGAGCACATATGAGGAGTGTAGAACCATGCATGTCTATATTATAGTAACATGACTTGTTGGTACTGTTGCTTATGGAATGAGTGACCGTGGGCGCAAAATTTGTCTGTTCACTAGAGAGCAGCAGTGTGGACAGAGATGCATTCACTGGACATGCAGTTGCTCTCAATATTTTCATTCTCTGTATTGACTGACAACGTGTGTGTGTATGTGTGTGTGTGTGTGTGTGTGTGTGTGTGTGTGTGTGAAGGGGGGGTGAATGTATACTGCATGTGCTGTCAACAAAGAAACAGGGCCTGTATTGACTAGTTTAATGTCAGTTTGACATGCTAGGGTCATCAAAGGAGGGAGCCTCAACTGAGAAAATGCCTTCATGAGATCAGGTTGTGGGCCAGCCTGTAGAGCACTTTTTAAATTAGTAATTGATGGGAGAAGGACCAGACCATTGTGGATGGTGCCATCCCTGGTCTGGTGGTCATAGGTTCTATAAGAAATCATGTGGAGCAAGCCCGTAAGCAGCACCCCTCCATGGCCTCTGCATCAGCTCCTGCCTCCAGGTTCCTGCCCTGCTTGAATTTCTGTCTTGACTAACTTTGGTGATGAACTGTGATGTGGAAGCTTAAGCCGAATAAACCCTTTCCTCTCTGAGTTGCTTTGGTCATGGTATTTTAACACAGAGATAGTAACATAAAGACTAAGCCCCAAAAGGAAAAAAAACCACTTTCTGTAAGTTCTTTCTAAAACTTTCTTCTAATGTGGCCACACTAGCTGTCTAATCAGCCCTGTGCTGCTTTTCCAATGCCTGGAGGCCTATCTATAACAAGAGCCCAAAGGCTCAACACTGTGTGGCTGAGTTTAAAAGATGCATGCTCCTTGCATGCCAGGGATGTGACCCCTTTAGGAGAATATTTCTGTCTTCATGTTTGTATGTGAGAGGGGTACACTTGCTATGTGTTTGATGGGCTAGAAGGAGTCACAAGTGAAACAGATCCATGTGTGCATCACCTGCAATGTGTATTCATTTTACCATGAAATAATGAAAATATTTGCAGCAATGACGAATCAATGAAGAAACTGGCTTGGAGACTTGGAGTAACCTGCCCATGGCCACAGAGACATCAGGCAATGAGCTTGGGTCCTGACCACTAAACTCGCATACTGAGTTGCAAATCTTATACTCTGGCCACATCCTTTCTTGTGCTTTTCCCAGGAGCCCTTGATGCATAGTATATCAGGGCTATGTTTCTTTTCTTTTTCTTTACCTTATTAATTGATTCTAAGCATTCGACGAGCCTCACCTTTGAACATAAACCCACTTAAATAAAGTCACCAATCTTGTTCTAGAGTACCAGACATCTCTGACAGCTGTTTACTTGCCTGTAATTAATATTTCTTTTGAATCAACTTTCAGCTGGCATTTAAAAAGTCCCTCTGGCATCAGCAGGAGTCAGATGGGTGAGGAGCCTTTTCCAAGGTATATCCTCTTGGCTCTTAAAGTACAGTGAAGAGCAGGAGATGAGGACAGCAATGATGGGAGCCAGGGAGGGTTCCCTGCGGACAAGCGGGAGGTCTCCCCAGAACACAGAACTAGAGGCTAGCAAGGACATCTTTTCCGGAGGAACTGATAATATTTGTTTTGCAAGAAACGTACTCCTCAGTGACTTTCCAAGAAAATGGGAGGCAGAAGCGGAACACTTCGACAGTGTTTGCCTTTGACTCTGAGCCACAGAAAACTGGTTTTGTAGATCTGAAGAGTTTTTATTTTTGTATTGCAAATTGCATAAAGAAAGGAGCTTTTGTTTGATTAGTATCATAATGGTTTTGGTTGGAAAATAATAAGAATGCCAAGTTTGACAGAGGAAGCCTGGATTTCAGAGTCAGCTACCAAGATTATTTCCTGTTTAGAGGGCTTCCTTCACTCGGCAAGCCTGCTGTCTCCCCTAGAAGAGATTAGTACGGATCTTTTGCTTCTTTGGAAATTAACAGCCAACAAAAATAAGTAATATACTTAATATCATGATACATACATTAAAATATTTTATAGTAAGGTTTGAAGAAACCTGACTTAAAAAATCCCAGTAAGCATTCTCAATAAAGTTAATTACAAGTTGAAAGAAAATCTCATTACATTAGCCTGAGAATTACAGTTAATGAAACTGAGTGTAATCACAATCTGAATATTTCATTAAATGGAGATTCGAAGTCATTAATTCAGGTATTCAGCCTGGAGTCGAGCTTACATTGTGACTGCTGATGTCAATGCCTAGATTTTATACACTTAAATCCAGCTTTGTGGACCTGCAGAGACCCACCCAGCCCAGCCTCAGATCGGCCCACAGTGCTGATCTGTAGTTACCAAATTCAAGTCAACCAGTCAAAAAAATCTACCTTAGGGAATTTTAGAGCTTGGGCTAAGTTTATTTAGCATTATCTTGTCTTTGCTGCATTTCTGACTTCCTAGGAGCCAAGGGAATTTACAAAGAAGATCCAGGGTCCATGCTATGTACTAGGCTTGCAATTTTTCCAATAAAGGAAATTAAGAAGCAATTACTAAATGTTATCTTTATCACAGGCATTGAAATATTAAACATTTAGGTAAAGAGCTAGCTCTTACAACAAAAGCCAAGCCTAAGCTGGCCTTGGTAGCATGTGCCTTCAGCCCTAGCACTGAAGAGGACTGTAGGTTCAATGCCAACCTGGGCTAAGAAACAAGACTTTGTCTCAACACCCACCACCCCCATCAAACAAAAAGGAAAACAAAACGAGCCCCAAAGCCTAAACCAAATGAAATTAGAGCATCATGACAAACTTACCTTTCCAGGATTTACCATCTTTCCCCTTTCTCTGTCATCTGTCTGTCTATCATCTATCCATATATCTCCTTTAATTAGTTGAAAATGAGAATGTAGGTTTGCAATTTGCCTGTTTGCTTATCAAAATGAGTATTTACTAAATTCTGGCCATTATGACTCGGGACTAGGTATATAGAAATTACCATTGTGTTTCTGCATATTATTTGCTTGTCTGTTTTTCTGTCTGCCTGTCTGTCTATCTATCTGGATATATTTAATAAATGCATATACACACTTATTAATCAAGGTATAGAAAAATGTATATATCTTCTTAAAGTTATATGGTCATAAAATTTGTCAGGTCAATCAATACTGCTTTTTTAAAATGAACACTGAATATCTATGGTTCAAGGAATGATCACAAATATATGTTGACTTGTGGAATCTTTCAGAGGGGCAGCCTAGCTAAATGAGGTGAGCGTTGAGGTTTTAGGTACATCTCCACTTCCTGTCTGTTCCATGCTTTCTTTGCCTTCCATCAGGATGTGGGTCAGCTGACCACTGCTGCCCCAAGGTGCTGCCCAGGGCTCTGGTTTCCCCTTCATGAGACACAGCAGCCTTCAAACTTTCCAGCCTAAAGACTTCTCCTTAAGTTGCTTCCAGCCAAGTGCATTGTCACAGCAACATGAAAGGTAACAAAAACCTGTTGTCCCTTAAAACACCTGCTGTGTGCAAAGCCTCTGTGGAGAGCTGCCTAGCAGGCACCTGCTCTGGGATTCCCCATGTGTCCTATCTCAGCTCAGGCCAACATATAAACTCATCTCTCTTCCCTGTTCCTTTTCTGTCTTTCCTACCAAGATGTTATACACCAGGGTGCTTTGTCTGACTCATTCCCTACTCTAGCACATAGTAGGCGCTTTGTAAAAAATGTTGGGTGAATAAACATTGTCAGATGAAATAATAGGCACATTTTATCAAGTACACCACTTCTACTGGTTTTCTTTGTAATTCTACTGCAGTTTGACTTCTTGCAGATTAAATCTTAGCATTGTATCTCAGTTTAGCAAACATTAAGTCATGTGCCATGAAAAGTTGTTTTATACCTTGAAAAGCTCATGAGACTCTTTCTGACATTGTTGGCAATTAGGAAATGTCACGCAAAGGTAGCGTTCTCAAGTTCAATCTACTGATTCAATCACAATTGATTTTTTCCAATAGTATTTCCCTCAATTTCATTTATTCCAGTTTCCCTACCTCACAGTGTTCTATCCATGCCAGCCCTCGATCCTATTAGTGTCAGAGCAAACTAAAGAGGGGGCTGGGTGTATTTAATATTCATGAAATGACTATGTTGTTTTAATATGAATAGTAAAAAATTCTTAGCTCTATAGATGCAAAGTAACCTTAGTCATGATGCAAAGTAACCTAGTCTCATGATATTGATTTGTGTGTTACCAAAGAGACCAGATGCCACAGCCATGTTGTTTCATACTTATTGTCATAGTTTGCCAGGTATGGCAGCACACGCCTTTAATTCCAGCACTTGGTGGAGTTTGAGGCCAACTTGGTCTACAGAGTGAGCTCCAGGACAGCCAGGGTGTCTTGGTTAGACCTAAGGTTTCTGTTACTGTGAAGAGATACCACAACCAAGGCAACTCTTAGAAAACTGTTGCAGCTAGCTTATAGTTTCATAGGTTTGTTTAGTCCGTTACCATCATGGTGGGAAGCATGGAATCATGCAGGCAGACATGGTGCTGGAACAGCCGAGGCTCTACATCTTTACCCCAAGGCAGTCAGGAGGAGGTGGTTGTCAGCTGGCAGCTAGGAGGAGGCTCTCTTTCACACTGGGTGGAGCTTGAGCACAGGGTCTCAAAGCCCACCCCACAGTGACTCACTTCCTCCAACAAGGCCACATCTTCTAATAATGCCACTTTCCATGGGCCGAGCATATTCAAACCACTACAAAGGGCTACATGGAGAAACTGTCTCAAAAAAAAATAAGACTATAGTTTAAAGAAAACTTAAACCTCAGAGGGTGAAGATGTAGATATGAAGGGAATAAAAAACCCATGGCAGAAACACAGGGAAGTCTGAACCCCTTACTTGGTCATTGCCCAGGCTTAGCAGTGGTTAAAATGGAATCCTTAGAACAGAGCCTGTGTTGCCAAGGATCAGTGGTTCTCAATCTTCCTCATGTGGCGACACTTTAATACAGTTTCTCCTGTTGTGCTGACCCCCAACTACAAAGTTATTTTTGTTGCTATTCTGTAATTTTGCAACTGTTATGAATCATAATGTAAATATTGATATGCAGGATAGCTAACATGTGATCCCTAAAGGGTCATGACCCACATGTTGAGAACCACTGCTGTAGATAGAGGGAGAGTTTTAATTGACATAGACCAATCGTATATATTTGTCCTGTAATGGCATTTTCATGCATACCCATCCTACTGTGATCATATATATTCACCCCTTACCCTCTTCCTTCTCACACTCCTGCTGGCTCCTCCCTCTCTCCCCACTAGTGTCCTTTAGTTTTCATAGTTTTGTTTGTTTGTTTGGGTCTTTTATTTTTGGCAAACTTACTAGCTGAATCAGGGTCACTTATAAGAGTGTGGGTGAGAGGTTGTTTACAGGAACATGGGCAACTCTCCATTGTTTACACTACTGAAGAATAGGGGCTGTCCCTGGATTTTGACCTTAGACTGTTGCGTGTCCTGTTGCAGCAGCTCATTTTATCAAGCAGCAACTGCATGAGAGCCCTGATATAAGGTATACTGAGGTGGACAGTGACCAACGTTGATAATGCATATTAAATAGCCATGGTACACCAGGCATTTCAATGTATTCCTTTACACTCTTCAATACTGCAATATAAGGGAATCTATCCATATTCTATAGGCAATGTCTCAAGGATCTTTGTGTGTTTTATATATAACCAGGCATAGGCTCTATATTTAATACCCAGAGAGGGCAAGATTCAGATATGCTTTGGTCTGACCCCAAGCCTAGAATCTCTTTTACATCCTAAGTAAAATGGAATTCCATTGTGAGTGCTGTCACTGATAAATGGTCACAGATGCCTGCAGTGAAATACTGAAAATGGGTTTCAGGAATGTATTAAAAACTGAGAGAGTGGGAGTGCTGTGATTGCTTAATCATGCCTGCATGGAGAACTAAGAGGGTGGCAGTACTGTGATTGCTTAGTCATGCCTGCAGTGAGAGCTGAGAGGGTGGGAGTGCTGTGATTGCTTAGTCATGCCTGAAGCGAGAGCAAGATAGATTAGTACTTACGAACCATATATCTGTACTTTTATCTCTGCTATGAATATGATAAAAGACCCTCAAAGGACAAGTGATTTTTGTAAATCAAGTGAGATACATATGATATAGCACAGGGGAATATAAACCAAGTTGATAGATGGAGAAGGCTCAAGTGTGAAGTGTGTAGCATATGGTGTTTTCATATATAGTAGGCAATTAACATATCTTTGCTTAATGAATGAGTGAACATCCAGTGCAATAGTTGAAAGAATGTGACAACTTCTGATTCTTCAAGATCCTCAGAGCTCTGCCCTTTCCTCAAGTCCGAGTGCCTTAAACCATCCATCCATCAATACTAACATCAACTAAAGTTCTTTTAGTTTCCTATTGGAATGCTAATCCAGAACTGCATTTTAACAGCATATCTTTGATTTATTTTCAAATCATAGTGGGTGTAACAAAGCAAAATGTGATCTATTTGTATTTTTACAAAGCCTCTGTAGAAAATGGGAGTTGATATTGTCTAGTGTTCTTATTGTAAGATTATTGCTGTGTGTGCCGGCTGTATGAGGGAGGGGTACACATGCCAGATGTAAATGGTAGGGATAGTATGGCTTTGTGGAGTCAGTTCTCTCCTTCTGCTCTTCATGCAATGTTCTTGACCAGTGCAATTTAGGAGAGGAAAGGATTTATTTCATTTATACTTCAAGGCCATAGTCTATTAGAGGGAAATCAGAGAAGAAATTTAAGCAGGAACTGAGGCAGAAACCACAGAAGAATGTTGCTTGCTGGCTCACCCACAGGATCATGCTTGGCTAACTTTCTTTTTTATTTTTTTCTTAGATATATTCTTTATTTACATTTCAAATGATTTTCCCTTTCCTGGTTCCCCCCTCCCCGAAAGTCCCATAAGCCCTCTCCCCTCCCTCTGTTCTCCAATCAACCCCTCCCACTTCTCTGTCCTGGTATTCCCCTACAATGCTGCATCGAGCCTTTCCAGAATCAGGGGTCTCTCCTTCCATCTTCTTGGGAATCTATTGATATGTGAATTGTGTCTAGGGTATTCCGAGATTCTGGGTTAATATCCCCTTATCAGTGACTGCATACCATGTGTGTTCTTTTGTGATTGGGTTACCTCACTAAGGATGATATTTTCCAGTTCCACCCATTTGCCTAAGAATTTCATGAATTCATTGTTTTTAATAGCTGAGTAGTATTCCATTGTGTAAATATACCACATTTTCTGTATCCATTCCTTTGTTGAGGGACATTTGGGTTCTTTCCAGCTTCTGGCTATTATAAATAGGGCTGCTATGAACATAGTGGAACATGTGTCCTTATTACATACTGGGGAATCCTCTGGGTAATACCAGGAGTGGTATTACGGGGTCCTCTGGTAGTATCATGCCTAGTTTTCTGAGGAACCGCCAGACTGATTTCTAGAGTGGTTGTACCAGCTTGCAATCCCACCAGCAGTGGAGGAGTGTTCCTCTTTCTCCACATTCTTGCCAGCACCTGCTGTCTCCTGAGTTTTTTATCTTAGCCAATCTGACTGGTGTGAGGTGAAATCTCAGGCTTGTTTTGATTTGCATTTCCCTGATGACTAAGGATGTTGAACATTTGTTTGGGTCCTTCTCAGCCATTTGATATTCCTCAGGTGAAAATTCTTTGTTTAGTTCTGTACCCCAGATTTTTAATAGGGTTATTTGACTCTCTGGAGTCTAACTTCTTGAATTCTTTGTATGTATTGGATATTAGCTCTCTGTCGGATGTAGGGTTGGTAAAGATCTTTTCTCATTTTGTTGGTTGCTTCTTTGTCCTATTGACAGTGTCCTTTGCCTTACAGAAACTTTGTAATTTTATGAGGTCCCATTTGTCAATTCTTGATCTTTGAGCATAAGCTATATAGCCGAAGACCTCCTACCTAGGCAATGGTGCTGTCCACAGTTGGCTGGGCCCTCCTTCAGCAGTTAATAATCAAGACAGTCCCCCTACAGATATGCTCAGATGCCAGTCTGACTTAAGCAATTCTTTACTTGAGGCGCTTTCCTCAAAGGTGACTCTAGACTATGTCAAAAGGATAAAGCTAACTAGGACACGTGGCTCCAGGAATTGAACAGAGGTCGTTAGGCTTGTGCGGCAAATTTCCTTTACCCATTGAGCCGTCTTGCCTCAGTCTTCTTTATATAGAGAATAACTCCTGGACTCCAAAGTCCAGATCTTTATATCCTGTTATCTAAGAGACACTGTGCTAATGAATAAAAAAAAAATTAAAGACAAAACTGTTTTTGACCTCTAGAACCTTTATTTCA
This sequence comes from Tokudaia tokunoshimensis, assembly GCA_036184795.1. Lineage (NCBI taxonomy): Eukaryota > Metazoa > Chordata > Mammalia > Rodentia > Muridae > Tokudaia > Tokudaia tokunoshimensis. Next base: position 102,644,736 of record BTHU01000010.1, read on the forward strand.
GCAAGAGAGAAAACTGTCCAAATAGGTAAAAAAAAAAAAGATAAAAATAAATAAGATAAATATGGAGGAAATAACTGAGATGAGTTGGTGAGGAGCAGCAGGGCTGCTGTGAGGAAGCAATGGGGAGGGAAAGAGTCAGGAGGAATGGGAGCTGTGTGAGGGCTGGGTGGACATGGAATCAGAGGTCCCTAAGGCATGAACACATTTCACATGCTTGTGAAAATCAAGGAGACCTGTAGGGCTGAAGTGTAGTGAGGGTGGGGAAAGGTTATATGGATAAATGTGAAGAAATGTCGTTCAAAACTGAGAACAGAGTAAAACACCAGCCATAGACTGTAGGTGGAACATTTTGGAAAAAGTGTGTGTGTGTGTGTGTGTGTGTGCACAGTCATGCATGTGTATGCCCTAGCATGTGTGTGGGGGTCAGAGGACAACTTTCATGTATCAATTCTCATTTTTTTTGCTGCTTCTGCTCTGCTACACAAAACTTGGGGCATGGGCTTCTGGGCATTCTCTAGTCTCTGACACTCTTCTCATGTTGGGGGATGGTGGCTGCCAGGGTTACAGAAGCACACCACCTCATTTAGCTCTTTGTGTGGGCTCTATAGATGGAACTCAGGTCACCAGGCTTGTGCAACTGGCTTCTTTCCTCACCATCTCAATGCTCCCTGACCCCATATGTGAACCTTTGAACCACCGCTAAGTCTTTTACATCGTTAGGTGTCTACCAAGATTTTAGTGTGCCTTAGTGCTTGATCTGGCCATCCAGTGACTTCTCAGTGGCTGTGACATTAGATATTAGTTCTTTGAAAAATTCTGCAAAATCAGAGTTCTTTGGGCTGATAGAGGAGAGACTAAAAAATTGTAGCAAAGCCATTTGTAAGTGTGTTTATTTCAGTTTTCCAAGCTGATATATCTATTAAACATCTGGTGTTGCAATTATTGATATCTAGGGAGAAAAAATATTCAGAGAGGACTTTCAAAAATTTTAGTGGATTGATGCTTACCTGGCCCTACTTAATCACTTCTTACAGTGAAAAACTTACTATGTCCCAAGGCAATCCATCCTGTTTCCAGCCAATTTCCTTGACAAGGAGTTTGCCTGATGTCCAGTCTGGTATTCTCAGCCAAGTTTTTTAAAACAGCTGCCAAAGGAAGCCACAGCCAAGGTCATTAGTAATTCCCTTCCCTCTGTTGGCCAGCAGCCCCCACCTTTTAAGGCTCAGGGTTACTAGTACATGTCACAGTGTTGGGTTACAAGCAACAGAAATCAGTTCTACCAAATGTAAGGGGAAAAGCTCACCTTTGGAAGGTTGTGGGTTGTTCACAGAACTTAGACTGAGTGTTCCAGCTCTGGAAGGCAGGCACACAGGCACTACTTCTTTCTCTCATCCCTCTTCCCCTTTCCTGTTTTCAAAATGGTCCGATTACATAGCATAGACCAACTTTGAACTCACTATCCTCCTGTTTTAGCCTCTGATTACAGAGGCATTAGCCAATAGTACATAATTGCAGACATGCACTGGGTTGTGATTTGAATATAAAATAGCCTCTATAGGTTTGTGCGTTTGAACACTGGAGGTGGGGCTTCTGCTTAAGTGAGTAAACTTCCAGTTTACTCATTGCTTTCTGACTGTGATCACAACATGAGCAGCTCCTTTTCCTGCTGCCACCATGAACTATATCCCTTCAAACTATAAATCAAAATAATCCCTCCCTTAAGTTACTTTTTGTCACGGTGATGGAAAATTTCTTTCTATACGTGACCATGCTCTGCACCAGGTAGTCTAACTATATATTTTTTCAGAAACTCCTTGGCAGCGTGAATCAGTCCAGTCATTTTTCTCTCTTTGTGCCCATTTACGTTTAAGGGTTTAGAGGAGAGTCTGACTGGTCCACACTGAGTCACATCTTCAAGTCTTGGCCTGGAGGGAGGTAGATGTTTTATTTGCTATTTTCATCAAGGCTGTGTAGTATGCGAATGGAAAGAGAAATCTACAGAAAGAAACCACTGCAATGATCATAAGTAGAGTATGGGTTGCTAGGTACTTCAAAGGGGAAGCCAGCAAATCCCTTTTGGATATGCTGTTGTCTGGTGTTATTAGACTTTGACATCCATCCAGTCATTTCCATAACATCCATTTTCACCAATGTGACAATGCTGTCTGCAGACCTCTTGGCCCATGCCTCAGCCCTTGGAGTGCTTTTTTCCAGTGGTGATGTGTTTTCCCTGTGGTTTTATTTAGGCACAATCATGAAAGCTATAGCATGTCTCCATCAAAAATTGGCTTGCATGATCATGAGGATAGATATCCAAGTAATCATCAGGGAAGTATCTTGTGTTTCTGAGTATTACTGGCTATACAATGTACCACTAAGGAGGTATGAGAAGTCATGTGAGCACATGGAGAAGTGTGTTTGTAGGAAGATGGAGAGAACATGCTTTCTTGGCCAGAGGGAACGTTCACGAGTTGTGAGGATCTATAGAGAATGATGTGTGAAAACCTTCAGAGACTTCTGAAAGAATTTAGAAATGAGACTTTCGGAGCTCTTGCCCTAAGCCTGATAACCATTTTCTAACAGGTGTCTTGTGAGCTGTTGGGTGATGGTTAGAAGAGACCTTTATGATAAACTGGAGAAGTGCTCCAGTAATCTTAAGCACAGCTGCCACTACCTTACCCATGAAGTCTTTGTTCCAAACCTTCACCAGAGCCTTTTGAGGGTTGCTAGGAAACCGGGGATGCTTGAGCAGTTGTGATCTGATTACAATAATCTTCTAAGTTTCTATGGTTGGAGGAGGAGCCAGACTGGGCTGGTGCCATATTCTCTTACCTTACTGTGGAGTACAGTGAGCTATAAGTGTCTTTCAGTTGTGTGAATTCAACTCTGTGATCTCAGTTCACGGATGAGGAGAAGAAAGTTGGTGGTGCTGGGGGGAGGGCAAGAGTATGAGCTTGCAACATAAATAATTCAAGTGTTCCCGTCCCCCTTCTACACAATGAGCATATGCTGGAAGTGAGACGGGAGACATGCGTCTGCTTCTGCCTCAGACACATTCACTTCCCACGAGCTGCTCCAGAGTGTGATTCTAGCATTTAAAGATATGCATTTTTCGTATAACTTGGCCCCTAAATACAAGCTAGTTATATCATCTGGTGCTCAACAGCCATTCTGAGGAATTTGAGTGGCACATGGCTAGAGCTGCCCCTTCTGGCCTCAGTTCTTCTGCCTAAGATATAAGCCCTTTCTTGGTAGCCATGGGTGGTACAATATGGTTTTATCCATTTTCAGACTTATGACCACACTAGGGATCAGAAAGGCTTACATATTTATTCTGTTCCCTGGCATTGTTTCTCAAAATCACAGACAATGCTCCCAGGTACCCTCATCTGATGAGCAAATCCTCTGTGAAGAATCCCTGTCTTTGCAGCTTACCACTGACCTGTATGGTCCATATTTGGCCCATCGTTATACCCAGTGTGCATTATTCTTTCTCAGTGTCCCATCCATCTCAGACCTCTCTGCCCTTGCTTACATTTCTTAGTTCCTGCTCTGCCTTTTGGTTTTCTTTGCTGAATTGCCTTGGAGTTTGTGCCTTTTAACTTCCACAGGAATGTTTGTTTTCGAGTCTAACTGGGAAGAAGACTCTGAGGGTTATAAACACTTCTAAGTGCTCTCCACCATGTCTCACATGTCCCATGCTTTCTGCAGACACTGGGTGAATGCTCATCAGGATAGCATATTCTCTTGCCATTTTGGGGAATAAGAATGGGAAAGGAAAGACAGCGGCCTGGGACGTTTTCATCTGAAGACCCTTTGTTGCCCGTCCCCTTTTCTCCCGGTTTGTTCTTAGTGGGATGTGCTCTATGTCTCTACTGGTCACACTGGTCACACTGTGTGCTTGTCCCTGGGCATTCATGGGAAGCTCGTTGCCTTAGAATCTGAAAGCTGCATATGCTTAAGTTTCTTATACCCTAAACGACAGAGTATCTGCATATATCCTGTGTGTATCTTTATATGTATTTGAAGTCCTCTGTAGGTTACTTACAATACTCATTGCCACAACTGCTAAGTAGCTGTTTCATAGTCTTAGTTAGGGGATAATGACAAAAAGCATAACTTCAGTGTAGGCACAATTCATTCCACTGTCCAGTATTTGCAATGTGATTGATGGAATCTATAGAGTATAAGGGCCATAGCACTTTGAATGGAACCCTACAGTTGACCAGTGATAGTTGTTTAAAATAGCCCTTATTTACATACTAAAGGAAGTTTTCACTGGTCTAAGTAGTTGTTTGGGGATTTGAAATCTTAAATGTGTCTAGTTTGTGTTTTCTTCACTCTATTAACTTGTCTCTACCATCTGTCTGCATGTCCTTGTCATTATCATGATAGTCAATGGAATGTTCCAGCAATGATAGATATCTAACACCTACCTAACATAAAGCCAGGAGGCTTTGCAAGTGCTTCTTAATAGAAGTTGCCTTAGCAGAGTCCTACTCTCTTCAGGCAGCAGTAGAGGTCTGGAGCCTAGGCTGTGGCTGGAGCCCACACTGTGATAGACTATATTTAGCAGGCTTACCCTACTCCCATTTGACTCTGATGGAAGTGGTCATGGACAATAATTTGAGAAATGTTGCATTTCATGTCCTGTCTGACCAACTAATTCTTACTGTAGGGAAAGTAGTAGATAATTTTGACTTTTTAAGAGTTGACCATTCTTCATATCATATTTTGTAGTTCTGAGGATTGTACCCAATGATTGGTGCATTCTAGACAAGTGCTCGCCTCCTGAACTCTATCTCCAGCACAAAACCAATATCGCATTGTAATGATTTGATTCCTGAATGTCCCTGCTGAGACGAGAAGGAAGACTTGGTTGGATAAACCGAACCTGGAAGGGGCTTCTGCCTGCGATGCTTCTGTAATACTCATGTCAAGGTTTTGAGGAAGAGGCCAAGACAAGGGGCTCAGAAATTGCAGTCTCTGGGGTTAACACTTTGCTAAAGGAGTGACCTGGGAGAAGTCATATAGTCCTTCCATCTTCCAATAGGGAATGGTAGTGCTATCCAGTGAGTGTCTTAGATCACTATGCAGACAAGAGAAAGTGATGCATGTCAAACCCTTGGCAGGGATCTTAGGGTAGCTAAGACAAACAAACACATCAAAAGGAAAAACAAAACAAGCTCCATCTTCCTCACTGCCATTGGCATAACATTGTGTCTGCAACCTGCCCTTGTCTGGGGTACTTAAGTGAGGCAGCTTGTTGGAATGGATTTCATCAAAGAAGCGTCTCACCAGGACAAGTGTAAGGGCATGGTGCAATTTTTTTTGTTTGTTTGTAAGGATAAGTAGCTTGGAACAATCTGTTACTTGGGCTTGAGCCATCTGAGATCCTCAGCACAGTGACAGTCTGGTGGGAACTTGAGATCCCAACAGCTTGAATTAGTCACAGAGACAGGAGGTGAAGAGCAGGGGCACTTTGGAGGACAGCTCCCAGTGTTTGCAGGTATATCTGGGTAACACTTCTCAGGGAGAGAGGGAAGTTCCCAGCTTCTTGAGTTCTCTTTGTGGTAGACAACAGCAGACCATTCAGAAGCTGGGGGAAAGGGCTGATGGTAGTGACTAGTTTGGGGGATCAGTTCCTGCAGTGTTCAGTTGTAGAGAAACCCTCTGGGAATTGGCATGCTCAGACCACATCATCTCATCTAATGCTGCAGAATCAAGTACAGGTTGGAGGGGAGTCTCTTGGTATTCACAGCAGAACACAGCAGCAGCAGCAGCAGCATTGTAAATCATATCAGATTTCCTGAAGGATAATTGTCAGTGAGGTCACTATGTCAACATCCTTGCTCTGCTTAACATTTCTCTTGTTGTTTTGAGACAGAGCCTCATGTGGCACAGGCTATCCCTGAACTTACTATGTAGCCAAGGATGCCCTTGAATCCATGATCCTCCTACCTCTACCTCTTAGGTGCTGGGATTATAGGCTTGTGCCACTATGCCTAGTTTTATACAGTGCTGGGAATTGAACTCAGAGGTTCCTTAATTCTAGGCAAGCGCTCTACCAACTGGCCTATGCCCTAAGTCATCCACCCAGTTTTTCTTTCTACAAAGCTTATGTGCCAGGGAAGGAACTTAGCTTCCCCAACGTGCTGTGATGTTCCCATGCTTCAGGAGAGCAGTGTAATTGATCAGTTTCTCCCTCTGCATTGTCTACCTGAAAGACTACAGGGGAAACTGATAATGCTGAGACCCTCATCTCCCACTGCCTGCATGGCATCTTTCACATATCTTGGACATGTGTACTATATCAGGAACTTGAAGGTCCTAGGGACAGAAACCTAATGCAAACAGAAAGAGGAATTTGCTAGGCTACATCTGACCTATGATGACCTGATGCTGCTAGACCTCCCATGTTTCCAGAACTTTGACTTTGTCTCTTCATCTGTAGACTTCGTAATCCCCCCTTGACTTACTTTCTAGACAGCTTTTCTTTTCTCTGAAATGACCAGATAGCTACTAGTATGCCTAACCAGAGATTGTAGTAATTGCTCCAGATACAGAGATCCAAGGAAGGAAGAAGGATATTTCTCTACAACTGTGTTGAAAACTACAGAGAGGTTTGTGCCTAGCCTGTGGGAAGAAATGTGACCAGGGAAACAGTGCTCTCTGGTTGACTAGTTAAGGAGGAGGGGCTTGAGTCAAGTCTGCCCAAATCTCGAACAAGGAACAGGATCTCTGTGTAACAGAGGTGTGTCTGTGTGTGCATGTGTGTCTGTCTGTCTGTCTCTCTGTGTATGTGTGTGCATGTACATCTCTGTGTATGTGTCTATGTGTGCATGTCTGTCTGTATGTCTCTGTGTGTCTGTGTGTGCATGTGTGTCTGTGTGTCTCTCTGTGTCTCTGTGTGCATGTGTGTCTGTCTGTCACTGTGTGTGTCTATGTGTGCATTTCTCTGTGTGTGTTTGTGTGTGCATGTGTGGTGTGTGTGTGTGTGTGTGTGTGATATTTGAAGGGTAGATCTTCAGGAAGAGATTCTAATTACACAACACTGAAAACTCACACACCTCTGTACTAATTTATATTTTTCCTGTATTCAATGTGTGATTGTTTATTTATATTTTGTTTGCTGCTTCAAATCCTTTGTGAAATGAGGTGGAATAAATAAATGATAAGATGTGTAAACTAACTGGAGAAATAAGTCAATGCATCTCTCCATACAAAAGGAAGGAGGGGTTGACTGAAGACAAGCCGAGAGATGAGCATGAGCTTTGCAGTTTGCTATGTGTTGAATGGGACGTTTCCTTCAAAGACTCAGATTGTAAAGCCTTTGTCCTTAACACAAAGTTCAAGCTGGGGTTTTGGGGAGGTCGACCTAAGGGCTGTGACCCAGCTAATAGAGCAGTCCATTGATGGATTTGTAATTTGTTGGCAGTGTTGGAAAGTGGTAGGAATGAAGAGGTGCCTAGTTGTTAGAGGAAGCAGACATGCTGTGGAAAACTGCATCTTGTCTCTAGGCCCCTTCCTCACACCCTTCCCTCCTTCTGTTCTTGGGCTCTCAGGAGATAAGTAGCCTCCTCTGCCATATGCTGCTGCCCCCAATACCGTGATCTCTTGAGTTTGCTTCAGGCTCACGTAATGAAAGCATCAGGACAAACTGACACCACTGAAACTGTGGGCCAAGGCAAAGCTCCCATCTACGTCTCAGTCCTTTCAGAGTGTATTTGAGTGTTGCAGAATCTATGAAAGGACAATAGTTTGTCTCTTGCTGGACACTGTGCAGTCAGAACCTCCGTTATGGGCATGGCTGTTGTAATCTCACACCTAGCTGGGCATGGTGGCACATACCTGTAATACCTGTAATCAGTACTTGAGAGGCTGAGGCAGGGGGATCATGAATTCAAGGCTTCCCAGGTTATATAATGAAACACTATCTCAAAATTCAAAAATAAATGAAACTAAAAAGGCTCCCTAAATGCAGTCAACCAAAAGAAGCATATTCCTCTACTAATAGATGTTAGGGGGCTTACATTATGCCTATTTCATATAGAGTTTAATACCAAAATTTATGAGAAAGACAATGTCTTAGAGTTCGTATCTTTCTTTACCATACTGCCTTGCACTTAATAGATGTTCAATAAATGTTTTTGACTAAATGAACTGGCCCATTCTGCACTTCTTTATTTGTGCTGTCTTGTCTGTCCTCTAGACAGCTACATCCTTCATGAGCACATGCATACATGTATACACACATACATGTATACATACATGCGTGAAGGTGTGCAAGCATCTTCAGGCACTGTTTATTTTTGTCTTCGGGCTCTCTTAAAGCTTGGAACTTGCCAAGTAGACTAGGGAAGAGAGCCCCAGAGATCTGCCTGTTTTTGCCTGCACAGGGCAGAGAACACAAATACAGGTCACCAAATGGGGCTTTTAAATGTGGCCTCTTGGATCAAGCTTGGGTCCCTGTGCTTGCAAGGTAAACAGTGTATTGATTGAGTCATCTCTTCAGTCTCTAGTTTCTATTCGGGAGTACTGAAACAATATCTTTGTGGGCTTACTCTCTGATGTCCAGCAAGCACTCACTTGCCAGCTTTTGACATCTCTATTATTTTTATTTTTTCCAGAAATGTTGCTGAGCCCAAAGCAATGCCTATTTATTTATTTAAAATCTGTAGTTCTGAGACTAGAACCCAGAGCCTTGTGCCTACCAAGGAAGCCTTCTACCAGAGACTACGCCCCAGGAGCATGAAAAAAAATCAACGTTGTATGCTGAGCTTCCAGGAGGGACCAGCCTGAAGCACGTGGAGATTGGGATGTTAGTAACAGACACGGGTTTAAAAGGCTCTTGGAGGGCAGATCCCTGTTAACTGAACCATCTGGGCTTCCTTAGAGCCCAAGTCTCGAGTCAGAAAGCAGCAAGGGACCTGTGTGTTTCACACACCATCTTGCCTCCTTGTTGTGCTTGGGAAGACTTCTTCAGTGTTCTCGTGCTGGCAGAACCACCTCAATTCACTCCCCCTAGAACCAGACAGAGACTGAGACAAGGATTTGAGAAAAATTCCTCTGTTTGGGAGGTGATCTCAGGGAATTGTTGTTAGGTGAGTTGGATCAAGATAGGGATGTAAGTAATGGTGTGTTATCAGTTGATTACAACCATTGAGAGCTGGAGAACTGTGGGAGAGGGGCAGAATCTGCCTCCAGTAACGAGAAGGCAAGTATACCTAGAGGAGGTATAGGGCCACATCAAGGGGATATGGTTTGGGATAGAGACTTCTCTCCAAGGGGTATGTGTCTATGTCCTGGGGCAGTAGCTACTCTATGTATAGAAGAAGCCCATCAGAGGCCCGTTTACAGGGAAGAATTGTATTAGGAAACCAAACCCTTTCTCAGGAAAGTGCACAGTTTGGGGTGTACAAAACACAAACACATTCAAAAGCAGTATGGCAGCATCATAAGTTGGGTCAGTTCAGATAAAGATGTAGGGACAGGTGCTGCCTTTACAGGAACACCTGAAAGAAAAAACTCACCTTCGTCCTTGATGTGGGTGAACAGCAACCAAGATATCACGTGCGCATTAATGGGGACATTGAGATGGTGTCTCTCAAAATCCTGGACTGTTTTTATCAAAAGGAGAATTCAGTGTAAAATATTTGATGCGTTGAGGATAACTCATTGTCACTGGGCCAATTTAAGTCTCATTAATCACAGGAAGGAAAGAACTCCCTGCCCCTTGAAGCTGGTAGTGACCAGCTGTGAGTGGGGTGGGGGGTGTTTTGGATAAATGGAACTCAAGTGGTCTAATTATGCAGAGATGGGAGCAAGAAAGGTCCTCTGAGGCAGGGACTTTTTCTTGGCACGCTCTTGTCAGTCTCTGGCTCTGCTGCTGGCTCTAGGTCTAGTTAAATTGGTGTGACTGGAGGATTGTCATGGAAATCTGTGAGTTAGTTATGAGGAAACATGAAGTGGCCTTTGAGGCCACTCTAGTGTCTATTTATTAGTTTCCCATTTATTGAGAAGCTGCTTTGTGCTAGAGAGTAGACTAAGCACTTTGAATGTAAATTTGTTCTCTTTATAACACTTCCAAGAGTTGCGGGACTTTGTCCCTTTTAAAGATGTAAAACTGGAAGTTTGAGATGTTTATACTTGAGAGAGCTGGGATTTGAACCCTGGTCTAATCAGTTCCAAACCAAACCAAGCTCTTTAACTATTGCATGACACTGAGATGCTTGGGTTCTAGTGCCAGGTGAGGCCTGCTTTCCCACAGATGGCACCTTGTTGAATTAGACATGGTGGTGTGTGCCTGTGATCCCAGCACTCGGGAGGCAGAAGCAGGGATGGGTTTCAGGTCACCATGGGCTGTATCTAAGACTGTAGGCAAAACAATGGTACCTTCTCACCATCCCAGCATTGTGGAAGAGCCCAGCAGGCTCCCTCAGTCCTGCCTGCTAAGGCTATGAATGATCTTTGCGAGATTCAGTCCTCACAAAATCTCCACCTCCTCATGTCATCACTTCGGGGGTTGAGAGTTTAACATACAAAATTTGAGGGAGACAGAAACATTAAGATCATACCTAAAATTCTTTTAGAATTAACTTCCATTGTCATACTTGAAAAAAAATCATACATCCACATAATGAAACCCAGCATTGTCTTGTTTTTTTCCAAATGCGTGTTATGCCTCAAACATTTAATTATTATTGCGTATGTTTACAAGCATTGCTGTTGAATAAACTCCACAGTGTGTTATTATATGGCAGTGGATGCTCTCTTCACCTCCCCTCCCTCCTGCAGGCCTCCTCCCTCCCTCTCTTCTGTTCCTTCCGTCAGCCTCCTATTTTCCCTTCCCGTTTCCTTTTCCTGTCCTCTTCCTCTTTCCTTGCTCTTCCCTCTCTCCTCTTCCAACTTCTCTTTCCTTTCTTGCTGTTTCCTGTCTTTGTTTATTATTATTATTATTTTATTATTTCCATTATTTTATTACTATCATTATTTTGTGAGAGGGAGATAGAATCTTACAAAATAGGCTCCACTAGCTTTAAATTCCAAATTCTCTTGCTTAGGAGTTCTGGGACTGTAAGCACGCACCACTGTGCCTGGCTGTTATGGTCTCTTTATCTTTAAAAATGTGAATAACATTTCCAACCTCATAACTTTGTGGAAAGATAACAGTTACTAGGTGTCTGACATGTGCTAAATACTCCATAAATATTTATTCCCTCATTTCCCCAAATCCAGAAAAATTCCCTAGAAGCAGAGCCTGAAATGGGAATAGTTGTGCAAGGCACTTTCTAGGGGAGCAGCCTCAGAAGGGCCCTGGAAGAGAAGCATGGTAGTATGAGAGGCAGGGGACAAAAGAGGAAAGGTCTGACTTGGATCCCAAATTCTGCCTGGCCCATGGGGTGAGCTGGAGCATGAGGTATACCAGTTAGCCGCATGAGGTATACCAGTTAGCCTCATGCTGTAGCCATGGATCAGCTTTTTATATCTCTGTGACAGTGGTCATTGGCTTTGGCTCCTTGTTCCAGGTAAGGATGTGAAAGCTTTGCATGGGGTGAGACATCTTCTCTTTAGCTATGAATGATGCTCTTTCCAGTATGGCTGTCCAAAGCCATGTGTGGTGATGAAGAGGCTGTCCGGGTTCAAATGTGCTATTGATGTAAAATAAACATCAGATTGTGAAGGCTTAACATGAAAAAAAATCAGTCAACATTGTTTTTATGTGTTTGTGTGTGTATATATGGGTAGACATTTATCCGTGTGCAAGGTTACTAGACAACTTCCAGTGTCATTTTCCAGGTGATGTCTACTTTTTTGAGACAGGATCTTCCACTGACTTGTAACTTGCCAATTAAGCTGGACTCTCTGGTTGTTGAGTCCCAGGAAGCCTCCTGTCTATTTCCTTAGCATTGAGATTACAAGCTCATGCTACTACATCAGACTTTTTTTTAATTGAAACATACACACACAAACACACACACACACACACACCACACCACACCTCACCACACCACACCACACAACACACTGGTGTATCTGTATTTACTTTAAGAGAAATATCCAGAAAAACTTAACCTGAAGATGGTAGATGAGAAGATGTGGAGAAAATAATCCCAAAATATGTGTGGCTTCTTTCATCAGGAGATCTTAGCTCTGTCAGGACTTGACCTAGGAGCCCCATTTTCTGAGTTCTTCTCTTTGAATTTAGAAAAGGTTTGTCTGTCTTGCAGGCTTCCAAGACAGAGAATAGTGTGGAGAAGAGAAATACATGCTAGCTTTGTTTCCAGTGTGTCCCCCACCCAGTGCCTGCAGACTCCCCAGTCCACATTTCAGTAGTTGATTTCAAAGAGATGAACCTGATGGAGTGGGAAGGTTAGGCAGCAGTGCGCTGAAAAGCAAGGCCATGCTGATGAGGAAGCAAACAGTGAGGTACCAGGGGCTGCTCAGTCAGTGGTCAGAAGAAATGTGGAAGCAGCTGTGGGAAGAAGCACACAGGAGTCTATCCTCTCCCAGTGTATCAAAGACCAAGCCTCTCTTGGTCAGGGGTGACAGAGGATGAGCCTTTCACTGTATGTAGGAAGACACATTGGGACATTACAGATAATGTCAGTCAGGTCCAGGCAATGGGTGTGCCAAATTAGGGGATGTGAAGGAGGACTGACTGCAGCAGTCAGACTAAGATGTAGGCCAGCCAGATGTACTGCTGACTCTTGATCTCCGAGTGCTGGAGTTACCTTGTCCGCATGCCCCTCACCTCCATCCTCATCCTGGCTCTTGATCTCCGAGTGCTGGGGTTACCTTGTCCGCATGCCCCTCACCTCCATCCTCATCCTGGCTCTTGATCTCCGAGTGCTGGGGTTACCTTGTCCGCATGCCCCTCACCTCCATCCTCATCCTGGCTCTTGATCTCCGAGTGCTGGGGTTACCTTGTCCGCATGCCCCTCACCTCCATCCTCATCCTGGCTCTTGATCTCCGAGTGCTGGGGTTACCTTGTCCGCATGCCCCTCACCTCCATCCTCATCCTAGCTCTTGATCTCCGAGTGCTGGGGTTACCTTGTCCTCATGCCCCTCACCTCCATCCTCATCCTGGCTCTTGATCTCCGAGTGCTGGGGTTACCTTGTCCGCATGCTCCTCACCTCCATCCTCATCCATTCAGCTCCAGGAGCCCATCTGGGTAGGGCTTGCCTTCGCACACGTGGGTGAGGGGATGCAACTCAGGTCCTCACACTTGCATGGCAAGCTCCTTACTGACCAGCCACCTCCCAGCCTAACATCATTAGTTTTTTTAAGTGTGTAATGTCTTGTCACAGTAGCATCTTGAACATAGTGGGTTAAATAAAGCATTTTATTAAAATTGACTTGTTTCTTTGCATTCTATATGTGGATGCTTGGAAATTTGCCTCATATTTCCCATATGTCTATTGGACAGCATCACTCTAGATGAGAAGTGACAAATCAAAAGCTTTTTAATAAAAAAAACAGTTATTTTAAAGCGCGAAAGAGCAAGTCCCTTGATCTCTGAAGTTCCTCTGTCCTACAGTTGTGCAGAAGAATCAGACACAGATCAAATGTAAATGAAAGAGAATGGCTTCATTTCAATAAAACTTTATTTACAAAGTCACTGGGTTTGGTCCCTAAGCTCTAAAAAATGAACTTGCTCTAGAAAATAAATTAGTGAGCTCTGAGTTGCTAGTCTCCAATATGGGCTCCAGAAGTTATGTCCCTGAATTAGTGAACTAGTCTGGTAAAAGAACTAGGGGAGACATAGTTCTTTTGGGACGTCTCAGTTGTGCTTTAGGCAAGGCTGGCTAGCCAGTGAGTCCCAAGGATCCGTCTCTGCCTCCCTATCTCTGAAATTCCAAGTGTGTGCTGCTCTGCTCAGTTTCTTGCGCAGGCGCTGGCGGAGGTGCTCAAGTCCTCATGCTTCATGGCTATTACCTTGTAGACTGACCCATCTTCAGAGCTCCAGAAGGCTTCTTCTAGCATGTCCTCTGTCTTTGCCTTTGACCCCTAACTACTTTAGTTAGCACTAGGAGGAGGGACCTTTACTTCTAGTAGCTTTGACTGTAAAATTCTCTTGCAATAAAGGCTAAAGATGGGGAAATACACAGAAGGAAGGAAACAAAGCCAAACATTTACTCTGTTCTTAGAACTGGAGGGGAGGGACATATTTATGTCAATATGTCCTGTGAGGATGCTGCTTGCTATTCTGAAGGTCTGGGCAACTGGTCTACTGTTGAAGACAGAGGCACTGTCTTGAGGACTTAATGATTTTTAAAAAATGACATATTCCCCACAGCTTTTTTGCTAACACAAACATAAACATACAGTTTTTCAATTGAGAGCAATTAACATAGAATGCCTTAGGCCAGGAAATAATTAATACAAAATTCTGGAGAAACTGCAGCTCCATAGCTCATGTTTTCTCATGAAAATTCTCATGTGGAATTGCATTGTTGAAATGATCTTGTGTTGTCTAGAGACCATTCTGTGGCCTGTTTAGGCTGTATGCGAATCTCTCTACTGGATCGGTGTATCTCCTCTTGCCACCCTGTGGCACTGTACTTTTGTGTAGATGCAGAGCTCATTCCAGAGGGCCCTGCAGCAGACACATGGTTGATTCTTCCCTAGTTGTTACTCATGGATTATGAGGTGCTTGCCTCTATCGTTCCTGTCCTCCTGTGAAGTGTTTCTACTCCATTGACTCAGAATTGACATCTCCTTCCTTCTTGCGTTTCACAAATGTTCATTGAACTCTTACCATGAGCTAAGCCTCCATGAGTCAGGCACAGTGCTCCAACTCACACACTGAAGGAGAAGAGGACCAGGGAATAGATCAATGAAGTACAAAATGTCAGGGAGTGGTAAGGGCTGTGAATAAAGTGAAGAAGGGACAAGGGATGTAGTGATGGCATACATGGGGTGTTCCTCTTAGAAAAAACAGGCAAAGAACTTCTAGAGGAGATGTCCTCTGAGGATGCTTGACAAAATTAGAACAGAAGAAGATTCTCCAGTGGCTGCTCTGCACTGACTCTTACCAGATGCTTGTCTGTCTTGCAGACATCTTCTTGTTAATGTCTTGACCATGCAGTGAAGTAGAGCTATGAGACCACCACACAGCAGATGAAATGCTCAGGCTCAAGAAGATAGTGTATTTGTCTCAAGGGCATCTAGTCCAACAGCGTGCAGATAGGGTTTGAATCCAGACTCCTGGTCTTGAGTGCTCTTAGTCAACTGTAGGCATATGGACTGGGTGAGCTGGACTTTTTGTTACCATGGCAAAAAATGGAGAGAAATGGACCTGAAATGAGGTTGAGCATCAAGGATTGAAGTATGTGAACAGAGCTGCTCATTTGTCTATGAGGACACACACAGAAGAAACAGGAAGGGGCTGGGGTGTGACTCTTCTTTACAGAGGTGTGCTCTGTGACCTACTTCTTTTTTTTTATGCTTTCTTTTTTTTTAATTTACATCCCAAATCATTTCCCCTTTCCCGTTTCCTCCCTCCCCGAAAGTGCCATAAGCCCCCTTCCCTCCCTCTTTTCTCCATTCAACTCCCTCTCTTTTCTCTGTCCTGGCATTCCCCTACATCCAGTCTTTCCAGGACCAGGGGTCTCTCCTTCCATCTTCTTAGAAATCTATTGATATGCGAATTGTGTCTAGGGTATTCCGAGATTCTGGGTTAGTATCCTCTTATCAGTGACTGCATACAATGTGTGTTCTTTTGTGATTGGGTTACCTCACTAAGGATGATATTTTCAAGTTCTGACCATTTGCCTAGGAATTTCGTGAATTCATTGTTTTTAATTGCAGAGTAGTATTCCATTGTGTAGATATACCACATCTTCTGAATCCATTCCTCCCTTGAGGGACATCTGGGTTCTTTCCAGCTTCTGGCTATTATAAATAAGGCTGCTATGAACATAGTGGAGCATGTGTCCTTATTGCATGCAGGTAAAGCCTCTGGGTATATGCCCAGGAGTGGTATAGCCGAATCCTCCGGGAGTGTCAAGCCCAGTTTTCGGAGGAACCGCCAGACTGCTTTCCAGAGTGGTTGTACCAGTTTGCAATTCCACCAGCAGTGGAGGAGTGTTCCTCTTTCTCCACATCCTCGCCAACAACTGCTGTCTCCTGTGTTTTTGATCTTAGCCATCCTGACTGGTGTGAGATGGAATCTCAGGGTTGTGTTGATTTGCATTTCCCTAATGACTAAGGATGATGAACATCTCTTTAGGTGCTTCTCAGCCATTAGATATTCTTCAGGTGAGAACACTTTGTTTAGCTCTGTACCCCATTTTTTAATAGGGTTACTTGCCTCTCTGGAGTTTAACTTCTTGAGTTCTTTGTATATATTGGATATTAGCCCTCTGTCGGATGTAAGGTTGGTAAAGATCATTTCCCAGTTAGTTGGTTGCCGCTTTGTCTTTTTGACAGTGTCTTTTGCCTTGCAAAAACTTTGTAATTTAATGAGGTCCCATTTGACTATTCTTGATCTTAGAGCATAAGCTATTGGAGTTCTGTTCAGGAAATTCTCCCCTGTGCCCATATGTTCAAGGTTCTTCCCTAGTTTCCTTCCTATTAGTTTCAGTGTGTCTGGTTTTTTTTTTTAATTTATTTATTTATTATATGTAAGTACACTGTAGCTATCTTCAGACACTCCAGAAGAGGGAGTCAGATCTCATTACAAATGGTTGTAAGCCACCATGTGGTTGCTGGGATTTGAACTCAGGACCTTCGGAAGAGCAGTCAGTGTTCTTAACCACTGAGCCAGCTCACCAGCCCGTGTGTCTGGTTTTATGTGGAGGTCCTTGATCCACTTGGAATTGAGCTTAGTGCAAGGAGATAAGAATGGGTCAATTTGCATTCTTCTGTATGTTGACCTCCAGTTGAGCCAGCACCATTTGTTGAAAAGGCTATCTTTTTTCCACTGGATGGTTTTAGCTCCTTTGTCAAAGATCAAGTGACCATAGGAGTGTGGATTCATTTCTGGGTCTTCAATTCTGTTCCATTGATCTACATGCCTGTCACTGTACCAATACCATGCGGGTTTTAACACTATTGCTCTGTAGTACAGCTTGAGGTCCAGGATACTGATTCCCCCAGAGGTTCTTTTACTCCTGAGAATAGTTTTAGCTAT
The DNA here is from genome assembly GCA_036184795.1 of Tokudaia tokunoshimensis. NCBI lineage: Eukaryota > Metazoa > Chordata > Mammalia > Rodentia > Muridae > Tokudaia > Tokudaia tokunoshimensis. The sequence goes on from BTHU01000010.1 coordinate 102,661,875, forward strand.
TCTGGGTTTTCTGTTATTCCAGATGAATTTTTGAATTGCTCTTTCTAACTCTATGAAGAATTGAGTTGGGATTTTGATGGGGATTGCATTGAATCTGTATATTACTTTTGGTAAGATGCTCATTTTTACTATATTAATCCTGCCAATCCATGAGCATGGCAGATTTTTCCATCTTCTGAGGTCTTCTTCAATTTCTTTCTTCAGAGACTTGAAGTTCTTGTCATACAGATCTTTCACTTGTTTGGTTAGAGTCACGCCAAGATACTTTATATGGTTTGTGGCTATCGTGAAGGGTATCATTTCTCTTACTCCTTTCTCAGCCTGCTTATCCTTTGAGTATAGGAAGGCTTCTGACTTGCTTGAGTTGATTTTATATCCGGCCACTTTGCTGAAGTCGTTTATCAGCTGTAGGAGTTCTCTGGTGGAGTTCTTTGGGTCACTTAAGTATACTATCATATCGTCTGCAAATAGTGATAGTTTGACTTCTTCCTTTCCAATTTGTATCCCTTTAACCTCTTTTTGTTGTCTAATTGCTCTAGCTAGAACTTCAAGTACTCTATTGAAAAGATATGGAGAGAGAGGGCAGCCTTGTCTAGTCCCTGATTTTAGTGGGATTGCTTCAAGTTTCTCTCCATTTAGATTGATGCTGGCTACCGGTTTGCTGTAAATTGCTTTTACTATGTTTAGATATGGGCCTTGAATTCCTGATCTTTCCAAGACCTTTAGCATGAAAGGATGCTGAATTTTGTCAAATGCTTTATCGGCATCTAATGAGATGACCAAGTGGTTTTTTTCTTTGAGATTGTTTATATAGTGGATTACATTGATGGATTTCCTTATATTGAACCATCCCTGCATCCCTGGGATGAAGCCTACTTGATCGTAGTGAATAATCGTTTTGATGTGTTCTTGGATTCGGTTGGCAAGAATTTTATTGAGTATTTTTGCATCGATATTCATAAGAGAGATTGGCCTGAGATTCTCTTTCTTTGTCGGATCTTTGTGTGCTTTTGGTATTAGTGTAATTGTGGCTTCATAGAACGAGTTGGGTACTGTTCCTTCTGTTTCTATTTTGTGGAACAGTTTGAAGAGTATTGGTGTTAGGTCTTCTTTGAAGGTCTGATAGAATTCTGCACTAAAACCATCTGGACCTGTGCTTTTTTTGGTTGGAAGACTTCCAATGACAACTTCTATTTCTTCAGGGGTTATAGGAAGGTTTAGATGGTCTATTTGATCCTGATTTAATTTTGGTATTTGGTATCTGTCAAGGAAATTGTCCATTTCCTCAAGATTTTCTAGTTGTGTTGAATACAGGTTTTTGTAGTAGGATCTGATGATTTTTTGAATTTCCTCAGTTTCTTTTGTTATCTCTCCCTTTTCGTTTCTGATTTTATGAATTTGGATACTATCTCTGTACCCTCTGGTTAGTCTGGCTAAGGGCTTATCTATCTTGTTGATTTTCTCAAAGAACCAACTCCTTGTTTTGTTGATTCTTTGTATGGTTTTATTTGTTTCTACTTGATTGATTTCAGCCCTCAGTTTGATGATTTCCTGCCTTCTATTCATCTTTGGTGTATTTGCTTCTTTTTGTTCCAGGGCTTTCAGGTGTGCCATTAACCTGCTAGTGTATGCTGTCTCCCGGTTCTTTTTGGTGGCCCTCAGGGCTATGAATTTTCCTCTTAGCACTGCTTTCATTGTGTCCCATAAATTAGGGTATGTTGTGCTTTCATTTTCATTAAATTTCAAGAAGTCTTGGATTTCTTTCTTTATTTCCACCTTGACCAAGTTATCATTGAGTAGAGCATTGTTCAGCCTCCATGTGTACGTGGGTTTTCTTTTGTTTTTGTTGCCATTGAAGACCACCCTTATTCCATAGTGATCTGATAGGAGGCATGGGATTAGTTCTATCTTCTTATATCTGTTGAGGTCTGATTTGTGACCAATTATATGGTCAATTTTGGAGAAGGTACCATGAGGTGCTGAGAAGAAGGTGTATTCTTTAGCTCTAGGATGAAATGTTCTATATATATCTGTTAGTTCCATTTGGTCCAAGGCTTCAATTAGATTCACTGTGTCCCTGTTTAGTTTCTGCTTTCCTGAACGATCCATTTCAGAGAGCGGGGTGTTGAAGTAACCCACTATTATTGTGTTCGGTTCAATGTGTGCTTTGAGTTTTAGTAAAGTTTCTTTTACGGATGAGGGTGCCCTTGCATTTGGAGCATAGATATTCAGAATTGAGAGTTCTTGATGGTGGATTTTTCCCTTGATCAGTATGTAGTGTCCTTCTGTGTCTTTTTTGATGACTTTAGGTTGAAAATCAATTTTATCTGATATTAGGATGGCTACTCCACCTCGTTTCTTGGGGCCATTTGCTTGTAAAATTGTTTTCCAGCCTTTTACTCTGAGGTAGTGTTTGTTTTTGACACTGAGGTGCGTTTCCTGCATGCAGCAAAATGCTGGGTCCTGTTTACGTATCCAGTCTGCTAGTCTATGTCTTTTAATTGGGGAATTGAGACCATTGATAATAAGAGAGATTAAGGCATAGTGATTATTGCCATCTGCCATTCTTGACGCTATCTTTATGTTTGAGTGGTTACCTACTTTTGGGTTTGATTCAAGAAGGTTATTATGTCATTTTTTCCAGAGTGTTGTTTCTTTCCCTGTATTGGCGGTTTCCACCTATTATCTGTTGCAGGGCTGGATTTGTGGAAAGATATTGTGAAAATTTGGTTTTATCATGGAATATCTTGGTCTCTCCATCTATGGTGATTGAGAGTTTTGCTGGGTATAGTAGTCTAGACTGGAATTTGTGCTCTCTTAGTGTCTGCATGAGATCTGCCCAGGATCTTCTGGCTTTCTTAGTCTCTGGTGAGAAGTCTGATGTGATTCGGATAGGTCTTCCTTTGTATGTTACTTGGCCCTTTTCTCTTACTGCTTTTAGTATGGTGATTGAGAGTTTTGCTGGGTATAGTAGTCTAGGCTGGCATTTGTGCTCTCTTAGTGTCTGCATGAGATCTGCCCAGGATCTTCTGGCTTTCTTAGTCTCTGGTGAGAAGTCTGATGTGATTCGGATAGGTCTTCCTTTGTATGTTACTTGGCCCTTTTCTCTTACTGCTTTTAGTATTCTTTCTCTTTTTAGAACATTTGGTGTTTTGATTATTATGTGATGGGAGGTATTTCTTTTCTGGTCCAGTCTGTTTGGAGTTCTGTAGGCTTCTTGTACGTTCATCGGCATCTCTCTCTTTAGGTTAGGGAAGTTTTCCTCCATAATTTTGTTGAAGATGTTTACTGGCCCTTTAAGTTGCAAATCTTCACTCTCATCTATACCTATAATCCTTAGGTTTGGTCTTCTCATTGTGTCCTGGATTTCCTGGATGTTTTGGGTTACACGTTTTTTGCATTTTGCATTTTCTTTGACTGTTGAGTTGATGCTTTCTATGGAATCTTCAGCACCTGAGATTCTTTCTTCCATCTCTTGTATTCTATTGTTGATGTTTGCATTTATGACTCCTGATTTCTTCCCAAGGTTTTCTATCTCCAAAGTTGTCTCCCTTTGTGATTTCTTACTTGTTTCTACTTCCTTTTTTAGTTCCTGGATGGATTTGCTGAGATCCTTCATTTGTTTGTATTTTCCTGTATTTCTTTAAGGTATTTTTGCATTACCTCTTTCAGGATTTCTTCCTGATGACCCACGTTCTCCTGCATTTCTCTGTGCGATTTTTGTGTTTCCTCCTCATGGGAATCCATCTGTTGATCCATCATGTCCTGCATTTCTTTAAGCAGTTCTCGTGTTTCCTTTGTAAGGGCATCTATCCGTTGATTCATTTCTTAAGCAATTTTTGTGTTGCCTCCTTATGGGCATCTGTCTGTTGACCCATATTCTTCTGCATTTCTTTATGCAATTTTTGTGATTCCTTTGTGAGTGCATCTACCCGTTGATTCATCTCGTTAAGCGATTTTTGTGTTGTCTCCTTGTGTGCCTCCATCTTTTGATCCATGTTCTCCTGCATTTCTCTAAGCGATTTTTGTGTTTCCTTTATAAGAGCTTCTAACCGTTGATTCATGGTCTCCTGTAATTCTTTATTAGATTTATTTGTGTCCTTCTTGTGATCCTCTAATAGCATCATGAGAAGTGATTTTAAATCCAGATCTTGTCTTTCGGGTGTGGTGGGGTATCCAGGACTTGCTGCTGTTGGAGAGTTGGGTTCGGATGGTCCCATATTACTTTGATTTCTGTTAGTAACATTCCTACCTTTGCTTTTGCCATCTGGATATCTCTGATGTTAGTTGGTCCTGCTGTCACTGGCTGTTGGTTGGACCTCCTGTGAGCCTGCAAAGCTATTTCTGCCCCCCCTGGTTTACCAGGATTCCCCTGGCACAGATTTCTGGGGCCTGCCCTGCTCCTGAGTGACTTTGGAGCCCTGATGTGCCTTGCCCCAAGTGATGTTATATTGGGGAGTCCTTGCACATCCAAAGGCTCAGCGTAGTGGATTCCTGGAGCAGAGGTCGCCAAAGGGAGGCTGGTAGGCTCCTGCCCTATGCAGGGGTGAGTGATCTCTCCTAGAGTGGGGGGGAGGGGGCGTCCCTCTGCCAGGCAGAAGTCCCACAGCAGAGCTAGCACGCTGGTTACTGCAGATCTGCCCAGCTCTTGGGGGCCACGTACACACAATCCGCCTGAGACCCAAGAGATATTATGCCTGTCTGTCTCTGAGCCTGGCAGTCCCAACTTCCCGGCCACTGGAGCAAAGATGGCGGAGTGCACTCTGCACTCTCTCCGTGGTGCTGCTCACCCTGCAGAGGCGATGGCCTGCAGATCTGGCACCCAGACGACCACAGCGCTGTCCCGTTCTTGGGCGCAGCTAGAAGCCCCAACAGGCCGTGTCCCAAGTGATGATATATTGGGGAGAGCCTAGGTACCTGTTTCTTCAGTGCAGTCTCCTGGAACAGAGGTCCTGTGACCTACTTCTTAATCAACCACCATGATGTCTTTCCATTAAGTACCCATTGATGGCTTAATCAACCACCAAGATTTCAGAGCCTCAGCAACCCTAATCCCTCAGGGGTGCCACCACCTGGCTCAAGTCATCAACCTATGAGTATTTGGGAGTAAACTTTACATTCAAAATATATAAGAAAGACATTGGCTTATTGAATATTTGATTCCTTTCACTCCTAGAGAGTTGATCAGTAAACGCTGAGCGTGTTTAGATAAGTCAAGCAAAGAAATTGAAAGGAATGTTGGAATCTGACCTAGCTAAATAAATACAGCAGACAGTTTGGAGAGCATCCTCTCCTCCTCCTCCTCCTCTTCCCCCTCCTCCTCTCAATCTAACTCCCTCCTCTTTCTCATTACAAGATGAAATCACACAGGAAGTGCCCCCCACCGATGATTTCTCTGTTAGGATTTATGCTTCTATTGTGGTGGTTTGTAACTTTTAGCAGTTTATAAAACTGTTCCCCGTTGTGGTCATTGGAAACCCTCCCTGAGAGGTCCTCTCAGTGTACTTCGTCTCTGCCTGCTCAAGATGCTGTAGTGAAGCATCACAGACTGGGTGGCTCCGACAACATGTATTGCTTTCAGCTCTGGAGGCTGAGGGCTGAGGTCCAGGCACCAGTGTAGCTGGGTTCTGGTCAGGATCCTCTTCCAGGCTGCAGATTGGCAGCTTCTCCCATGTTGCCATGGGAGTGGAAAGAAAAGCAAGCTGGCCAGCGCGTTATTTAAAGACAACTCATTCAATTTATGAGAGTTCTACTTTCATGACCTCACCTAGTCTTAATTATCTCTGCAAAGCCCCTCCTAATTTGTGGAGATATGTGGAGATTCACTCTAGAGTTTTTGTGGAGATAGATAAACAGCAGTCTAAGCTCAGTGCTATAAAGCAACTGCAGACCAGGGCTGAAATAACAGGTGCTTATTACAGTTCTAGCTTCTTGTAACCTAATTATCTCCACAGCCCCATCTCTAAATACTGTTATGTCGAGTATTAGGGTTTGCATCAGTAACAAATACTGGACAGAAGCAATCTAAAGAAGGAAGCTTTTGTTTTGATGAGCAGTTCAGAGGGAATTTTATCCATCATGGTGGAAGTCGAGATAGGTGGTTCCAGGTTAGAGGGAGCTTGTACTGTGAGTTGCTCACGGCTTAGTGGATCAGAAAGTACAGACAAAACAGGAAACAGACCTATGGTATATCCTCAAGGCCTGTGTCCTATATCTGTCAGCTAAACCTGACTTCCTAGAGCCTCCACTTTCACTCCAAACAACACTACTACCCATCAGACAGGTGCTTAGGTTCACAGGGAAAGAGAGCTTCCATATACATACTTTATAGAGAAGAGTGGGGCGGAGACATTCGGTCCACAGTGCAGTGCAGTTTGAGTTTCTTTGACTTCTTTTTAAGATTTATTTTATTTTTATTTGTGCATGCATATGTATGTGTAATGTAATGTGTACGTGTGAGTGAGTGTGTGTGAGTGTGTGTGTGTGTGTGTGTGCATTAGATCCTCTGGAGGTGGAATTATAGGTGGTTTTAAGCTACCTGATGTGGGTGCTGGGTATCAAACTTCCATCTTCTGTGCCAGTAGCAAGTGCTCTTAAGTACTAAGCCATCTCTCCAGCCCTAAGCATCCTTTGATTGAAACTGGAGTAGCGGACCTACATTTCCCTAGTACCTTTCTTCTCTCTTCCAGATCTGCTCCTGAATCACTTCTCCAGATATTTCAGTTCCAAAGAAGCACTATTTGCAAAAAGTCTCTGATCTAACCCAGTTGTCGATGAAGCTGAGGTGTTTTATAACGTGGACACATTCTGCAGATTTATCTAGTTTCCTGTTGCTGGACATGTTGTTGCTTCCATTTTCCACCATTCTAACTAAATTGTGATGGTCCTCCCTCCCAGTGCACCCAGTCTCTGTGTACCCATGAGTTCCCCTCAGGCATGATCTCAGAAGTAAAAATGACTTTTGATTCCTGGCTTGTTGAAATTACTTTCTGAAGTCTGGAGTTTTATTTGGTGTGTCAGGAAAAAATTCGCACCAAGTGTGGCTCTGGGTTCAGAATAGTGTGTGCTGGATGTGATGCAGGTGTCCTGGGGTTAGGCTGCTGAGTCACAATCTGCTGCCAGGTCAAACTCATACCTGCTGATAAAACTATTTTATATTTGCAATCACTTTTTTTTAACTGTTTTTAAAAATCTTTTTCATCTGTTGTGCCACAGTCACGGCATGAAGTCAGTGGAGAAGAGAAAAATACAACTTCGGAAAATTGTAAAGCATACTGAGGTTCAAAGAGGTTAAGTGACTTCTGAAGCTGGTGTATGGAGTAAGTGGAAGTTCTAGAGTTCTACACCAGTCAGTTATTCGTGACAACAGTGCTGTATAACAAATAGCCCCAACTCCGCAACAAAGAGGGAACTTGTTCCTTGGTAGCCAAGAGGCGTTAGTTTAGAACACTATCTCAATATTAACAAAAACCTAGATGCTCAAGTTCCTCCAAAAGATGATGTAGCATTTGCATGTACAGTATTCCTGTAAGCTGAAACTGTTTCTGGATCCCTTAGAACATCTACCATAATCTAAATATTATAGAAAGAGTTGTTATATCATATTGTTTATAAAATAATCTAGGAAGAATGTATATTTTCAGTGCTCATAATTTTTCATATTTTTAAAACTAACATTTTTCTTTATTCTTTGAAAAATTCATATAATTTCATAAATAAAGTGTATCTTGATTGTATCCATACCTACCTACTCCCTCCAACTTCCCCAAGACTCCCCCAACACATAAACATCCAAACTTTAATTAATTAATTATTAATTTATAACCAATCGAGTCCAGTTAGGCCCATATGGGTCATCGACTGAAGCATGGAAAACTTACTTAATTTTTAAAATTGTTATTACATTTTAAACTATTTATTTTGTGTGCTTTTTTTATACATGGGCTTATGCGTGCCACAGCACACACATGGTGGCCAGAGGTTTTTCCCTTCCTGTGGGTGCCAGGAATCAAACTCATGTAGGCCTTAAAGCTGGCACCCTTACCTGCTGAGCCGTGTCACCTGCTCATACTGACTTTGACTTGAAGGCTGGATACCCCTGAAGGGGTTTCGTCCTCCTGTGAGTTGACTTTGAGGATTGGCTTTACTTGAGATGATTTCAGACAGGTTAGTAGGGCCAGGCACAGGGGTCAGAGCCAGAGTGACATCAGCTGATGTCAGAAAGGAAAAACTGAAGCCACAGTCCACCGGCATCAGAAAGAAAACTGCTGTTTATTGTAATGAGAAACGATGAAACATGATCTGATTTGTTTTAAGAGCTTATTTGGGTTGTTTGTTCAGCTCCAGATCCTGTGACTCCTTTATAAAAGACAGCGTATAAATTCTTTATTTGGTTAATAACGAATTTGATCTCAAGGAGAGCAATAGGGCAGGAGCCTGAGAGTTGCGAGCCATCCATCCCATCAGGGCAGTGCTGAGCCGAGGGGCCTCTCCCTGGTGAGTCTCACTGGTTCATCGGTCACGTCATATAATCATCCTACTCACTGAGAAAATACTTGCTGAACACTCCCTCTTGGGTTAGCACCAGGAAGGACTGGAAAAGAACCCTGGTTTCAATCCTCCACCACAGGACGCTGGAAAACTGCTGCAACTGGGTCCCAGGCTCCAGGGTCTCTGTTTGAAGGTCTCATCACCAGGGAAGAAGGAAGCAACGGTTATTAGAGCTATGGTTATTAGGAAGAACGGTTATTATTATTATTATTATTATTATTATTATTATTATTATCTTCCAGTTGTTCTCTGAGCTCCATTGTGTATCAGAGAAAGCTGAGACTTAGAGGACTAGCTCAAGATGACACAAAATGACCATCAGTCAGGTAGACATAGACCTCATGCTCCACCCCATGCCCTGCCCCACCCTCCGCCCACACGCTCCGCCCCAAGTCATGCCCTACGCCTCAGCCCAGCTCTGCCCACATGCTCACCTTTAAGCCCACAACTTCTGCACACTAAATAAGGAGTTTGGAAAAGAAAACTAATGATGCTTATTTTGAATTAAAAAAATGCCCTTTTCACAATTAAAAAATAGCCACATAAAGTGAGTTTACATTGAAAATTAACTGTTCACATGCAAAGGTTCCCCCTTCAGGAGTAAGCATTATGACTTCTAATTATACAGTAGTCGGCACTACATATTTATGGAATCTTTGAAGAACTGTTATAAATAGGTCAGAGCAGGGCTCGCATTCCCTTCGTGTTTACTTGCCTGGTGTGCCCATTGGCATTTGGCCCTGATCTTGTTCAGCCTTGAACTCTAGTTATGTTCTCTTATGCTAATGAGTCATCTCCCAAGACTGCAAGCAGGGTGTTTTCTGTATATTGTTCTCTTTTTCTCTGACACAGGATCTACCACAGTGCGAGGTTTGGGGCATTGGCTAATAGATCCCTTGTTTCTCTTGTCTCTCCTTTGTCCATGACCTCCCCTCTCCCGTCTCCTTCATTCTCCATCCCTCTCCCCTCCCTTGCCTTCCCCTCTTCTCATTTCCTCTAGCCCCATTTCTTTCCTCCTTCTTTTCCTGCATGCTCGTTCTTTCCTTATCCCCTTTCCCTCCACAATCATTTCTATAAAGTGATTAGTGCTGTGGCCAGAGATCCAGTCATAAGCCCTGCTGAGACACTAGGTATTTAAGAGCACTTGGTGTACAAGTATGGGGGCCCAAGTTCAAATCCTCAGCACCTACAGAAAAAGTTCTTACTTGGTCCTCTAATTCTCGCACTGTGGCTTGCAGACTCCCAGTCTACCTTCAGCTTCAGTGAGAGACTCTGTCTGAAGGAAATAAGGCAGGGAGCTATGGAGCAGAACACCTGGCATTATTCTCTGGTCTTTGTGTGTACCATGAGCACATTCACACCCCCGCCCCATAAAGATTCAGTGATGATTTAAAGGATATGTGGTTATCAATGGTTTCCATCCATAGTTCCCATGTCTGATCATTTTAAGTGCTCCTTAGATTGCTACTGATTGTGTGTATGTGTTACATGTACTTGTTCATATGTTCATGTGTATGTAGTATGCATGCAGGTGTTACCCTGACGTTTCAATCATTTAGTGAATAAGCTTCTATAAGCATACACTCGTAACATTAGGTCATCAGTGTCTTTGGATGTTTGTGTAGAAAGACTCCTCAGTTGGAGGCTGAGGCCATCTGACTTTATTGAGCACATACTTATGCTGGTCACAAGTCATGCTGTCTGTACTGAGCATTCTCTGCACAGCCCATCAACACCATGCTTGAGAGAGACAATGGATGCACAGGTTGGTGAGATGAACTGCCCAAGGTCACCTTTGGAAGGCACCCTGTGGAAAGTCACATGAATCTGATGCTTACTGGCTGAGTGTCCATTCTGTGTAGTGTATATTCAGTGCTGGGGTATTCTAGAATATTCCAAGGAATGAATAAGAGGCAAAGATACTTTTCCACAACGCATTGTCTGAAGGGTCAGACAGACACTCTTTACTGCTATTCAGCATAAGAGGACTTCTAAGTCAAAAGGGGCCAGGCCCAAGTGAAGGACAGAGGAATAGGAGAGGAGTCTGGGGAGGCTGAAGAGAAGCAGCCCTGAGCAAGGGTTTGACAGGCAGGTGGAAGATAGAGAGCACTGGCCGGAAAGGCGTTCCAGAGCAAGGGAACAGTGTATGCAAAGGTGTGGACTTGGCAGTGGAGAATTGGGGTGGAAATGCAAATGCTCTGGAGGTGACGTCTGTATGGAGTTGGAGAAGTGGGAGGAGCCACATCAGGCAGGACCTTGAGCACTGTGCTGGCCTTGATGCTCTCCTCCTCCAGCTAACAGCAGTGTGCCCTTTCTGTAGAAACTACAGATCCTAGCTTACTTTCTCACTGATCAGTTAGTGTGTTCCAGCCTCTGTGCTAGGGGCTTCATGGTGCAGATGATGTTGTGGTATTTCGGGTATGATGGGTATACAAACATGATGCATATTTGACTTTTGCCGTGATAGGAGGAAGACCAGAATAGAGTTGTATAGACAGATAACAAGCAGCCAGCAAGGGTGTCTGTCTGTCTTAGAGGAGGTTCGTGTGGGTTGGAGGAGGGGAATTAACTGAGAGAAGAGCTGGTGAGACTGTTGGCTGGGGTGGAAAGGACCTAAGGTCCAGAGGCACGATGCAGTGGTGTGTGTGGGGTGGGGTAGGGAGGGGGATAGCAGAGTGACCAAAAGTAGAGATGAGGAGTTGGGGGAGGCCCTGGGGACCAATGCCAATGGAGGTTGAAGAAGGGGATGAGTGGAGACCACACAAAGTTCAGGATTCTAATGAACCTACCCTCCTGCCATCCTGCCCCAGAAACGTGGGAGCTCCCAGCACTGGGACTCTCTCTCCAGTCACTGCTCTCCCGTGAGCCACATGGCGTCCCACAGGTGCAGGCTTCAGTGAACACCACTGTTTGGGCAGCTGTCAGGTGTGACTGCCCATACTTGCCCAAGCTAGCTTTTCTTGGCCAGCAAGTCCTGCATTCCCACAGCTAGGACTGAACACCAAAAGGCCAGAGCCTTGGCCTGGGAAGAGTAATTAAAGTAGGATCAGAATAGCCTGTCCTGTGGTGATGTCCGTGCAAAGCTCCCAGCACGGAGGCCTCTGACTGTGGCTGGACTTGTTTCCGGAGGCCCTGGCACTCGACCTGTCTTGTCTGTACAGGCTAGGTTCTCTCTAGCCAGATGGAGGTCAGTCCCTTCCATCACCTGACCATGGTGTGCTGGGGCCACACTGCCATTTCATACACAAGGTTCCTGTTTCCATGGCAGCAGTCCTAGAAGGCAGGAAGGGAAATGACACTCAAAGAGGCCCAAGAACTTGTCTGTGGTCAGTAGGACAGAGTCAGGCTCCACCCCAGCTCAGTGGTCTCTGCTCCTCTGATCTTTCAGAGGTTATTCACTGATCTTTCTTAGCCTCTCAGTTGTGTGAATCGTGATTTCCAGGTTCCTGTGCTTATGACCAAGTGCCATATCCATCTCCACTGTCCCTGCTCAGAGGGCTGTAGGGAGGGAATTGTGTGAAATGAACTGGTGAGGTTGGGCTTCCTACGAGGATATAAAGAGGGACCAGAATTTACCTATTTTGTCCTTTGTGTACATGACAAGAGGGGGCAGAAAGAGGAGCCCTCACCAGGAATCAAATTAGTCATTGCTTTGGTTTCCACTCTTCAGTGTCTAGAATTTGCTGTTATTTAATCTCCCACTTTAGGGTGTTTTACTAAAGCAGCCCTAGCTGGCTAAGACAACACGCACGTGCTACCTTGCCACTTGGAGACAATATCTCTCTCAGCAGGGCTGAGTGCCGGCCATTTCACCATGTCGGGCCATCTGGCTTCTTCATCCAGGGTCTGGTCTCTTTAATCTCTTACAGTCTAGCACATTTCCTCCACAGGGGAGCTGAGAGAGGCCTGAAGGATGTATGGTTCCTGTCACTGGACTCTAATCCTGCTGCTGGGCCTTCTCTACTCCTTCTAGTCTTTTCTGTATGCTACGTTAGGCACCCACTCCCATCCAACCCCCTTTGCTTGAGTCACATGGTTTTATCTGTCATTTTCACTGCGGTGGGAGGCTGGCAGCAGCCATGGGTTGGGTACCACAAAACCATGTTTTCTTAATTGTCAAATGACAATGTGTTGTGAGATTCGGAGTGTAACCTGTGAGAAATGTGGAACCCGTATCAAGGCAGAGGGATATGAAATAAAAAAGAATAGAAAAGAAAGGAAAACAACAACAACAAATAAACAAACAAAACACCTCCAACAAAATGTGAGGTTTGAGAGGCCAGAGGTCAGGCTGCTTTGACCTCCAGGGCAGAGATGCCACGTTGTCCTTACATTGGCGACTTGTAAGTCACCATGATGACAAACACAACCTTAGAGAGGGGAGGGCCATTTTGGCTCATGGTTTCAGAGAGAGTTCAGCACAGAAAGGTCAGGGCAGTTGTGAGTGAAATGTGTTTGTTCACATCATGGCAGCAAGCAAAGAATTTGAGCTGCAGTGTGGGGCCTATTCATGTGACTCACATCTGCCTATCAGGCCCATTTTCCTAATAATTCAATGAGGTAGTTACTATTATTTCCCCCCATTCTGCAGATGAGGAGAGTCAGGAGTTATGTAACTGTTGTGGATAGCCCTGGGCTTGTATTTTGATGCTTATTCCACTCCTCAGAGGGCCTGCAGATGAGGAGTTGCCTTGTGAACCTTCTCCCCACCTTAACTTTTCAAATAAAGGCTTGAGCCAATGATTGGACAGAAGGAAGGGGGAGGAGCTGAGAGTTTGGGGGAGGAGAAAAAGATCACTGGGGGAAGGGGGAGGAGCTATGGAGGATCGACGGGAAGGGGAAGGTCGATGGAGAGGCTGGAGAGGAGCTCATAGCCTGGAGAAACCACAATTTATGTGGGATAATGGGAATAGAGTAGTGTAGTGGGAGATCTGCCCAATCTAGGCTTATAGCTTGTGTTGTTTCTGATTGAGATTTCTTTTACTGGGTAATTGGGTTAGAAACAAAGTAGCAACATGTAACTGGTTTGTGGTTACAGGAAAGCGCTTAGTCCCATGTCCTCCTCTTTCTGGGTCCCATGGGTATAACATGTGGAGTGTTACAGGGATGGTGATTTCAAGCTGAACTGTGAACTGCAGGATGGAACACTGTGGCCCACAGTTGCACGAGGCTCATCTCCAGCAGAAGTCCTTACAACAAGTTCTAAAGCATGTCCTGGATGCTGGAACCAAGAGCAAGCTCATTTATGTAGTTCCCCCCTCTAGTCTTCATGGATTGGGCTTCAGAAACTCACGTAGTAGCCTCATCATTAACTCAATGAAAACCTTCCTATGAACAAGGAGCCTTCAAAAGTTCATTGTCTTAGTACTGACAAATCATGGCTCTTACCTGCTGCTGGAGGTATGCTGGTCTCTAGTCAACCCCAGATGTGTCAAAAATTAGTCCATTATCTGATCTAGTTTGAGACACTGAGTTTAAAGACAACCATGTTACCATGATACAGCAAAGGCATACTTAAAATGGTATAAGAATGTGTACATTGTTTTCAAAATCCAGGTCCCTGGTGCATAGTGGACACTAAATAAATATCTATTACCTACCCAAATAGGACCCAAACTAATTTCATGCATCATCATCATAGATATGATATAACAGAACAAGTCACGGTATATTAATCAAGACAATTTTTCCCATTTGGCAACTGAGTTAACAATAATGAGAGAATAGAGTTTATTGTCTATGTAACTAAATGTCCAAAAGCATCACCAGGTTAAGGGATGGTTTGATCTACTGATGACTGCAGCATTAGCATTATATGAGAGTGTTTTATACAATATCCCTGTTTGAAGTCTAATGCTGTGGCTTAGTCAAGGGTAATATTTTACAGGCACACCATCTGGTTTGAGATGGAAAGAGTTCACCAGACATCCTAGATTTTCTGTGATGTGGAGATGGACAGAGTTAGAGAACATGCCAGGGCGAGGGCATTTCCCACTTTCATTCCCTCAGAGAAATCACTGGAGCTTACCAAGAAGCCAGAAGTAGAACTTCTTCCCTGTTTATAGCTTGGTATTATCAGAAAGCTCAAGTGGGTATGATATCTTTTAAAATCGTGCAAGAATGGGTGGCTTCATGTTGTAGCCATGGGAACTAGTAAACTTAATAATCATGGTGATTTAAAATCATGGTTGACTTTGGAGGAACCCTGCCAGAGCCTTGCACATACAGAGGCGGATGTTAGCAGCCAACCATTGGTCTGGGAGTGGGGTCCCCAAGGGAGGAGTTGGAGGGTGGTATGGAGGAGCTGAAGGGGTTTACAGCCCCATGGGAAGAACAATGATGTTGGCCACCCAGATGCCCCAGGACTCCTAGGGACTAAACCATCAACCAAGGGGGTACACATGATTCCAGCTAAAAATGTGTCAGAGAAATGCCTTGTTGGGCATCAGTGGGAGGAGTGGTCCTTGGTCAGGTGAAGGCTCAATAGATGCCCCAACAAGGGGAAATCGAGGGGGGCGGGAGAGGTGGTAGTGGGTTGGGTGGAGGGGCATATACTTGGAGGCAGGGAGTGGGAGGAGGATTGGGGGGTATTTGGGAGGGGGGAAAGCGGGAAAGGTTTTACCACTTGAAATGTAAATTAAGATTATATTTAATAATAAAAAATAGGAGTATAGGCTGGGTTCATTCACATAGTCATCCATCTCCATAGCTACGTCCATATGGATGTATATCAATCTCTCTCTTCAGATAAGCAATGCCAACAGCAGCATTGTGCATGTTTGTGAACATGCACATGTATATGCAAGTGTGCATATGGATGGGAGAGGTCAACCTTAGGTGTCACTCCTCAGGCATCTTCCTTTTATATTTGGAGACAGGGTCTCTTACTGGGACTGGAGATTCAGTAGGAAGGCTGGTCAGTGAGTCTCGGGGATCCCCCTGTCTCCCCTTTCCAGTGCTGGGATTAAAGTGTGCACTACTACATCTGACTTTTTCACATAGGTTTAGGACCAAACTCTGCTCCCTATGCTTCAGAGTAAAGACTTCACATACTGAGTGATCTCCCAGGCCCAACAGCATATTGGTATCCCTGTAGCCCACACGTTCCCCCTGGAGATCCCTTCTTACTCCCTGATGGTTTCCTCCTGTTTCTCTCTGTCTCTCTGTGTGTCTGTGCACCTGTGTCTATGTGTCTGTCTCTGTCTGTGTGTCTGTGTCTGTATGTTTGTCTGTGTCTGTGTGTCTGTCTTTGTCTGTATGTCTGTTTGTTTCTGTGTGTCTGTGTATATCTCTGTCTCTGTCTCTTAAAGGATTCTCTGAGTGAGAGAAGATGTGATGCTTGACTTTCTGAATTTTGGCTTATTTGACTTAACAGATGATCTTCCTTTTCATGTTTTCCTGCAAATGACATAATTTTATTCTTCTTAATGGGTGAATAATATTTCACTATATCATGTATTTTCCTCAATCATTCATCCATCGATGGGTGGCTAGGCCGAATACATACCTTGGCAATAGTGCTCTGATAAACAGGGGTGGGTAGATATCTCAATTGGAAGTGACACTGGTATCTCTGGTTATACAGCAAGGAGGATAGAGTTGGTGGTTCTATTTTTCATCTTTTTGAGGAATCTCCGTACTGATTTCCATAATAGCTGCACTAATTAATATTCCTTTCAGTGATACCTAAAGCTTCCTTCTCTTTTTCTCTCACCTTATCTTTGCCAACTGGAGATCTTCTAAAATTCCAAGGCCCAGAGCTATGAACATCCCTCATTAAGTAAATTACAATTGCTTGGGTGGGACCGAGTCATTCTGAAGCTTCCAGGAAATTTCAGTGTAGACTATTTTAGAAATCACTGGTCTCAACATCCATTATTAGGTGAGCAAATAGCTACATTATGGTTTACTAATGTGACGAGATACCTTGCAGTGATTGTAGTAACTGGACTGTGCCCGGAGACATGAACAGAATATTTTTACAAAAGCCCAACATCCATCTCTAGTCGGATGACTAAATAGACTGTATTGTAAACACACAAAATGGAATACTGTTTATCAGCCAAAGTGAATGGCTACAATCATATGCACAAATCTCACAAACACACAGGGTAGTAAAAGGAAACACCAAAGTGTGCATGCTGTGCATCTTAGGCTGTGTGAAAGCCAGGGAAAGGGACTCTGTAAACATTTCTTCAAAGGGTCCAAGAGTGAATGTTGTGGGTTTGTAAGCAATGTGGTGCTTTGTTGCCGCTTAGCCCTGCGAACACAACCACAGAGGAGAGACAAATGAGAGGGTGGCTGTGCATCAGTCAAACTTTATTCATAAACTCAGGTGAGACATGGGCTGGACCCACAGCTCCTGGTGTACTGTAATGTGCTGATCTGCATTCAGCGGCAATGGATTCATGAGGAAAGCTCTGTGTAACCAGGTGACATAGCTTCTGGGACTCCAGAAATTACTTAAAAATCCCTGAGTACTGATTATTCACTTTGTTGACATAACTGTGCATTTCTGAAATGTGAACTTTTCTTGAACGTTTTCCAATGTTTGCTTTACATTAGAAGAAATGAGTGAACTAGAGCTCTGCATTCAAACCAGTATAGTAACTCAGGGAACTATATTAAAATGTAAAGCATTAAAAACATACAGTAAATTACTGAGGAACCATAGGTAGATTATGGTTAAAAAGATATATATGAGAACAACCACCACCAAGTTTAGGGAGGTGGAATCTTGGGGTCTGGAATAAGGAAGGAAACTGGAATTGGAAAGTGACACAGGTTTGATGGGAGAAATTTATTTGTGAATTAATTGGGACTTGAACCCAGGATTTCTGTATGCTAGATAAGTGCTCAACCATTGACCTACATCTCTAATCCATCTTTACTTGTTTGGAAATTTGAGACAAAGTCTCACGCAGTTGTCTAGTTTGACCTTGAATTCACTCTAGTCTAAACTAATCTTGAACATGTGGTTCTTCTGCCTTGGTTTCCTCAGTAGGTGGGACTACAGGCCCTAGCCACTAGGCTTAGCTGATCTTTTACTTGCTAAGTTCAGTGAGTCACATACAGACTTCACTGAGTTGCTCTTCTCAAGTGAGTAAGGTGACTGTGCTCCAATAAAACTTTATTCATAAGGACAGGTGGTATTTTCCTTCATGTGTTGAAGAACTTAGTCATAACAGCAGAAAGCATACCTATGTCCCAAGTGTGTGTGTGTGCACGTTAAGATGGACTCAGAAGAATACAGGTTTGTGTGGGTGAGGACTTGGTGCACAGAGGGTTTTCATGGGATCTTTGTTCCTCCCTTGGGACAGTCAGGGATTGATTGAAGAGCACAGGCTCCACAGCAGCGGAAGCAAGGCCTCTCTCCAGGAGTCAGGGGAGTCATGATAGGCAACTTGAACACTACCAAGGGTTTCCTCTTCCTCCAGTTTTTAAGATATGCTCATTTTTTGTCTCTGTGTTTGGTGTGTATATATGCATGCATGTTTGCCTGCATGTAGGTACATGTGATGGTGGGTGGGTTGCATGTACCTGTGTATATACATCTTTGTGTGTATATAAGCTGGAGAAGTTTGTCAGGAGTCTGCCATCATGCTCATTGAAGCAGGCCCATCAGTTGACCCAGAGTTGGCCAATATGATTAATCTGGCTACCTAGCTTGCTTTGGTGATCCTATAGGTGGGCCAATATGCCTGCCTGGAGTATCAGCTATCAGGCCAATTATGTGAGCTTTGGGGATCTGAACTCCAGGACTCATGCTTGCTCAGTAAGTACTTTAACTAAGCCATCTCCCCAACCTAAGACATACCTATTTTGCAGCCTAGATGATAGGTCTAAAATCTTGGGGGCAGATATTTCAAAGATGGTGCCTGATGCTCATGCTTGCCCTCCAAAAGGTCAATGTGAGAAGGCTGTAGGAGCCCTTCTGCTCATTGGTTCTGCAGGACTGTCTAGAAAATCCCCAGGCTTTTGTCAGCAGCTAGAAAGCTGAGATCACTCCAAGTCACAGACAGGGAAGAGGCCATGTGAGAGACAGAGGCTGTGCCTTGTAGGGTTTCAGAGGCGGGCAAAATCCCAGTTGCCTGTTGGCTGACTTCCCAGACTTGGATAGGAGAAAGGTCTTCCCATGAAGCATGAGTCAGCCTGTGGACTTGGGGAGGGGCTGGGAGGGAGGGGCAGCCTCATTTGGTGCATAATTGGGGAGGCAGGCTTCCTCCTCTTGCTCTGGGAATGTTATTCTTAAAAAAAATTCATGAATCCCCTTACTCACGTGGCCCTGTCGTGTAGATCATTGTTTCCCAGGAGCCTGAGCCATTTTTTTGTTTTTGTTTTTTTTTAACTTTCATCATTATCAATGCCTGGATCTGTGAAGCAATTAATCAAAGCAGCCAAAGTGAGGAAAATCTTAGGAGGAATGGAGAGAAAGCCAGTGTTTTGCAGACTTTCTCTTCTCCTTTCTGGCTCAGTGTTCAGCTCGGAGTGGACCCGTGGGGTTATTTCTATTAGCTTTTTCTTTAGAGAGTTGTCTGATGGATTCTAGACCCAGCTTTGCATTATATTTAGTCTACTTATTCCATAAAGCAGCTTGAGTTCTTCTCTGCCAGACACTATTCTAGACGCTGGGGATATGGTTGTAAATAAATTCTCTGTGTGATGGAAGTTTGTGTGCCAGTGTGTCTGTGTGCACACATGTTTACATGTGTAACTGTGAGTATGCATGCATGTGAATATATGTGTTCATGTGTATATGAGAGAGAGAGACAGAGAGAGAGAGAAAGAGAAGTAGATAATGATGTAAACTAATAAGTAATTATGAATACTTTCACTAGTTTTACGCACTGGCATTGTAAAGGTAGGGAGCACATGGAAGGGGCCTGAAAAGATGTTCTCTGAATTAGAACATGTTTGTTAAGAAGAAATGCAGCAAAAGAGTGGAAGAGAATTGCAGCTATGGGGAGGCATGGGTGCAAAGGGCCCAAGGCAGGAAAAATGTACAAGTTCTAAAACTGCGTAGAAAACCAGTGTAGTAAGGACAAAATGACTAGGAATTAAATAACACATAATGAGGTGAAGTTATTCTAAGGAGGGATGCAGAGAAAAATCTTACAGACACCAGGAAGGAGTTGAGCTGGTCCTCTAAGTTAGCAGTGTTCAATAGAAGTTTCCATGGTGATGAGAATACACTACATCTGTTCTGTTTAATGTGGCAGTTACTAATTATATACGGTTGTTGGTCAATGGATACCTGATGAGTGCCGCTTAGAAAATGAATTGTTTATTTCATTTAATGTTAATTAATTCCAAGTTAAACTCCAACAACTGTGCAGCCATTGACTGTCAGGTTAGGTAGTGAGCACAGCAGTAAGCAATCCAGGAGATGGTGAGGAGCTTGGGAGAGTGCATTGGGGGATCAGATCATCTGTGTCTGGAGAATAGATTTTATGGCAGCAGTAGAAGCAGGAGTAACGCCCCCCAACACCCCCTCTGCATCCCCCAACACCACATAAGAAGATAAAGACTCATTATGTCTGCAGAGTGCTCAGTCCTAAATGGAACATCTAGATCCTGCTCCCACTTCAAGTCTCAGGGAACGTTTCAGATAATACTTCAGAAAGATTGGTCTCAGGGGACTGCAGGGAAATGGTGTCTTATGAACGGGATTGGGCTACTGCAGTCAGGAACTCACAGCAACTGTGGCTGCCTGCACATGACCCAACTTAGGGGAACAGTGGTTTCAGCACAGAGGCTTCTCAGTTAACTGGGCATGGAGAGATCTGCAAGAAGAAAAGAGAGTGGAAAGTCAACAGACCTCTCTTTCCATGCCCAGCAAGGTCTACAGATACTGAGGATGGTTGTGAGTTGTACAACTTGCATATGTGTAAAATATTGGATTTCACAAGCACTTTACCTACAAATAACCGGTTCCTGGGCATTTTGGGGAGATCAGTGGTGCTGCTAAGGCCCTTCTGTGAAGGGTGGTGTCACTGATTTGAATCTAGGGGATAAAAAGCCGAACTAGGACTTTGGCATTGTGCATCTTGGTGTCTCTTTCCCTAACAGTTGACTCCATAGCCTTTGGAAAGACTGACTCTTCCTTTGTCCAGATATTAGTGAGGTGGTTGCTATTCTTTAAGCACTTTTATGGACTCTGGCATGAACCTGCCCTTGCTTTCCTGCAAAGACCCAGGAAGAACCCAGAAAAATGTTGTGTGTATAATTAAAAAAAACCAATCCATGCCCAGCAGTGATGGCACATGCCTTTAATCCCAGTACTTGAGAGGCAGAGGCAGAGGCAGAGGCAGAGGCAGAGGCAGAGGCAGAGGCAGAGGCAGAGGCAGAGGCAGAGGCAGAGGCAGAGGCAGAGGCAGAGGCAGAGGCAGGCAGATTTCTGAGTTTGAGACCAGCTTGGTCTACAGAGTAAGTTCCAGGACAGCCAGGGCTACACAGAGGAACCCTGTCTCAAAAACAAACAAGCAAAAAACCAATCCTTGCTATCGACGGCTAGGTACCGGCTGGCAGTCTCAGTCTGTCCCCAGCACAGTACATAGCCTGAGATCGAGACTGCATGATTCCCCTTGCCAAGGCCTCTCCCAACACTGGCTCTGTGATAGCTCTCTTGGTCCCCGTGGGCAGCTGTGGGTGTGCTCTCGCCAGCCTGTGCTCTCTTTGCTACTTAGCTTAGAATCAACAGATAACACAACTGCTGGGCGCAGAATCTATCATCCTAAACTTATCAACTATTCTATTAGAAAATTTCCGGTGGTGGATACTGGTGGATTCCGCCACCAGATCTAACATCCCCAGCTTACATCTTGTCTGCTTTGTGCCCCGCCTCTCCGTCGCCCCACCCCCGCCACCAATCCCCAGCCTACATCTTGTCTGCTTTGTGCCCTGCCTCTCCGTACCCCACCCCTCCTGCCACGAAGTTCCCTCTTCTTCTCTCGGACCAGAAGGCCCGCCTCCTCCTCCTTGATCAGTGATTGGCTTCTTGTCATCCTTATTATCTAATCAATCAATTAGGGAAAATTCTGCTACAGAAAAGGATGACAGATTGGTTTTCAACCTTCCTAACACTGTGACTCTTCAGCACAGTTCCTCATGTTGTCGTGACCCCAGAACCACTAAATTGTTTTTGTTCCTATTTCATAGCAGTAATTTTGCTACAATTATGAATCATAATGTAAATATCTGTGTTTTCTAATAGTCTTAGGTGACCTCTGTGAACGGGTCATTGGATCACCAAGGGGGTCATCACCCATAGGTTGAGAACCACTGGTCTAGGTGGAAGCTCTTCAGTATATGACAGTGGGGATTTGTTGGTGGTAAGTATTGGAAAGCCATCACTTGCCATTCTTAGGAGCTGAAGAACATGACCTGGACAGGGTAGGACCCAGGGAAGCTCCATGGTCCCTGTAGTAGGACTGGGAAAAGCTGTCTGGTTTTAGTCCTTGTACTCACATTTGGGGCTGACATTGTGGGGCAGAGGCATGCCTTTCTACAAGCTTCAACAACTCCTTGGCCAAGTGAGAGCAGTCTTAATTGATTTATCTACTAAAGTGCTATCCAGTGGAAGAGAGGTAGTTACCAAAGGAAACCTGACCAAAAATGGGGGCATGGAGACTATGCAAGCAAGAGTGAGTGATCTTGGTCTCTTGCAAATGGCTTATACTTCCTGAAAATTAAGAACTGTAGCTCACAAATATGCAAAAGACATACCTATTGATTTCCAGTTCTAAGTGAAGTCTCCGTTAGCCACCATTTTCCACACAGATTTTTAGGTTATTCCATGTATAAAATTATTTCAAAACCAGGACTAACTATATTTCCATAGCTCAACTCAAATCTATCCATATCTAACATATCTGCATTTGTATTTATCTGTGTCTATATCATCTATAGCTATCTGGATATATTCATATATATTTACATTAAAATTTTGAGTTGCGGGAGACTGCCCTCCGCCATCTTTGCTCCAGTGACCAGGTAGTTGGGACCGCCAGGCTCAGAGACAGACAGGCATAATATCGCTTCGGTTTCAGGCAGCTTGGGTGTAACCTGCTCCCAGGTGCTGGGCTGATCTGCAGTAACCAGCGCGCCAGTTCCGCGGTGGGACCTTCTGCCTGCTGGAGGGACCCCGCGCAGGGAGGGAGCCCGCCAGCTTCCCTTCCGCGACCTCTGTTCCCGCGGACTGCGCTGGAGAGACCGGTACCCAGGCTCTCCCCCCGATATAACATCACTTGGGACACGGCCTGTTGGGGCTTCCGTCTGTGCCCGAGGGCGGGTTGGCGCTGTAGTCGTCTGGGCGCCAGATCGGCGGGCCATCGTGACCACAGGGTGAGCGGCGCCACGGAGACTGCCCTCCGCCATCTTTGCTCCAGTGACCAGGTAGTTGGGACCGCCAGGCTCAGAGACAGACAGGCATAATATCGCTTCGGTTTCAGGCAGCTTGGGTGTAACCTGCTCCCAGGTGCTGGGCTGATCTGCAGTAACCAGCGCGCCAGTTCCGCGGTGGGACCTTCTGCCTGCTGGAGGGACCCCGCGCAGGGAGGGAGCCCGCCAGCTTCCCTTCCGCGACCTCTGTTCCCGCGGACTGCGCTGGAGAGACCGGTACCCAGGCTCTCCCCCCCGATATAACATCACTTGGTACACGGCCTGTTGGGGCTTCCGTCTGTGCCCGAGGGCGGGTTGGCGCTGTAGTCGTATGGGCGCCAGATCGGCGGGCCATCGTGACCACAGGGTGAGCGGCGCCACGGAGACTGCCCTCCGCCATCTTTGCTCCAGTGACCAGGTAGTTGGGACCGCCAGGCTCAGAGACAGACAGGCATAATATCGCTTCAGTTTCAGGCAGCTTGGGTGTAACCTGCTCCCAGGTGCTGGGCTGATCTGCAGTAACCAGCGCGCCAGTTCCGCGGTGGGACCTTCTGCCTGGTGGAGGGACCCTGCGCAGGGAGGGAGCCCGCCAGCTTCCCTTCCGCGACCTCTGTTCCCGCGGACTGCGCTGGAGAGACCGGTACCCAGGCTCTCCCCCCAATATAACATCACTTGGGACACGGCCTGTTGGGGCTTCCTTCTGTGCCCGAGGGCGGGTTGGCGCTGTGGTCGTCTGGGTGCCAGATCGGCGGGCCATCGTGACCACAGGGTGAGCGGCGCCACGGAGAGTGCCCTCCGCCATCTTTGCTCCAGTGACCAGGTAGTTGGGACCACCAGGCTCAGAGACAGACAGGCATAATATCGCTTCGGGTTCAGGCAGCTTGTGTGTAACCTGCTCCCAGGTGCTGGGCTGATCTGCAGTGACCAGCGCGCCAGATCTGCTGTGGGACTTCTGCCTGGCAGAGGGACGCCCCCTCCCCCCCCCAGGAGAGATCACACACCCCTGCACAGGGCAGGAGCCTGCCAGCCTCCCTTTGGCGACCTCTGCTCCAGGAATCCACTAGGCTGAGCCTTTAGATGTGCAAGGCCTCCCCAATATAAGATCACTTGGGGCAAAGCACATTAGGGCTCCAAAGTCACTCAGGAGCAGGCAGGCCCCAGAAATCGGTGCCAGGGGAATCCTGGTAATCCAGGGGGGGGCAGAAATAGCTTTGCAGGCTCACAGGAGGTCCAACCAACAGCCAGTGGCAGCAGGACCAACTAACACCAGAGGTATCCAGATGGCAAAAGGCAAACGTAGGAATGTTACTAACAGTAATCAAAGTAATGTAGGACCATCCGAACCTAACTCTCCAACAGCAGCAAGTCCTGGATACCCCACCACACCCGAAAGACAAGATCTGGATTTAAAATCACTTCTCATGATGCTATTAGAGGATCACAAGAAGGACACAAATAAATCTCATAAAGAGTTACAGGAGACCATGAATCAACGGTTAGAAGCCCTTACAAAGGAAACACAAAAATCGCTTAGAGAAATGCGGGAGAACATGGATCAAAAGATGGAGGCGCACAAGGAGACAACACAAAAATCGCTTAACGAGATGAATCAACGGGTAGATGCACTCACAAAGGAATCACAAAATTTGCATAAAGAAATGCAGAAGAATATGGGTCAACAGACGGATGCCCATAAGGAGGCAACACAAAAATTGCTTAAAGAAATGAATCAACGGTTAGATGCCCTTACAAAGGAAACACGAGAACTGCTTAAAGAAATGCAGGAGACGATGGATCAACAGATGGAATCCCATGAGGAGGAAACACAAAAATCGCTCAGAGAAATGCAGGAGAACGTGGGTCATCAGGAAGAAATCCTGAAAGAGGTAATGCAAAATTACCTTAAAGAAATACAGGAAAATACAAACAAACAAGTGAAGGATCTCAGCAAATCCATCCAGGAACTAAAAAAGGAAGTAGAAACAACTAAGAAATCACAAAGGGAGACAACTTTGGAGATAGAAAACCTTGGGAAGAAATCAGGAGTCATAGATGCAAACATCAACAATAGAATACAAGAGATGGAAGAAAGAATCTCAGGTGCTGAAGATTCCATAGAAAGCATCGACTCAACAGTCAAAGAAAATGCAAAATGCAAAAAACGCGTAACCCAAAACATCCAGGAAATCCAGGACACAATGAGAAGACCAAACCTAAGGATTATAGGTATAGATGAGAGTGAAGATTTGCAACTTAAAGGGCCAGTAAACATCTTCAACAAAATTATGGAGGAAAACTTCCCTAACTTAAAGAGAGAGATGCCGATGAACATACAAGAAGCCTACAGAACTCCAAACAGACTGGACCAGAACAGAAATACCTCCCGTCACATAATAATCAAAACACCGAATGTTCTAAACAAAGAAAGAATACTAAATGCAGTAAGAGAAAAGGGCCAAGTAACATACAAAGGAAGACCTATCCGAATCACATCAGACTTCTCACCAGAGACTATGAAAGCCAGAAGATCCTGGGCAGATCTCATGCAGACACTAAGACAGCACAAATGCCAGCCTAGACTACTATACCCAGCAAAACTCTCAATCACCATAGATGGAGAGACCAAGATATTCCATGATAAAACCAAATTTTCACAATATCTTTCCACAAATCCAGCCCTGCAACGGATAATAGGTGGAAACCTCCAATACAGGGAGAGAAACAACACCCTGGAAAAAATGAGATAATAACCTTCTTGAATCAAACCCAAAAGTAGATAACCACTCAAACATAAAGATAGCGTCAAGAATGGCAGATGGCAATAATCACTATGCCTTAATCTCTCTTAATATCAATGGTCTCAATTCCCCAATTAAAAGACATAGACTAGCAGACTGGATACGTAAACAGGACCCAGCTTTTTGCTGCATGCAGGAAACGCACCTCAGTGTCAAAGACAAACACTACCTCAGAGTAAAAGGCTGGAAAACAATTTTACAAGCAAATGGCCCCAAGAAACGAGGTGGAGTAGCCATCCTAATATCGGATAAAATTGATTTTCAACCCAAAGTCATCAAAAAAGACACAGAAGGACACTACATACTGATCAAGGGAAAAATCCACCATCAAGAACTCTCAATCCTGAATATCTATGCTCCAAATGCAAGGGCACCCTCATTCGTAAAAGAAACTTTACTAAAACTCAAAGCACACATCGCACCGCACACAATAATAGTGGGTGACTTCAACACCCCGCTCTCTGAAATGGATCGTTCAGGAAAGCAGAAACTAAACAGGGACACAGTGAATCTAATTGAAGCCTTGGACCAAATGGAACTAACTGATATATATAGAACATTTCATCCTAGAGCTAAAGAATACACCTTCTTCTCAGCTCCTCATGGTACCTTCTCCAAAATTGACCATATAATTGGTCACAAATCAGACCTCAACAGATACAAGAAGATAGAAATAATCCCATGCCTCCTATCAGATCACTATGGAATAAGGGTGGTCTTCAATGGCAACAAAAACAAAAGAAAACCCACGTACACATGGAGGCTGAACAATGCTCTACTCAATGATAACTTGGTCAAGGTGGAAATAAAGAAAGAAATCAAAGACTTTTTGAAAGTTAATGAAAATGAAGGCACAACATACCCTAACTTATGGGACACAATGAAAGCAGTGCTAAGAGGAAAATTCATAGCCCTGAGTGCCGCCAAAAAGAAACGGGAGACAGCATACACTAACAGCTTAATGGCACACCTGAAAGCCCTGGAACAAAAAGAAGCAAATACACCAAAGAGGAGTAGAAGGCAGGAAATCATCAAACTCAGGGCTGAAATCAATCAAGTAGAAACAAATAAAACCATACAAAGAATCAACAAAACGAGGAGTTGGTTCTTTGAGAAAATCAACAAGATAGATAAGCCCTTAGCCAGACTAACCAGAGGGCACAGAGATAGTATCCAAATTAATAAAATCAGAAACGAAAAGGGAGAGATAACAACAGAAACTGAGGAAATTCAAAAAATCATCAGATCCTACTACAAAAACCTGTATTCAACACAACTAGAAAATCTTGAGGAAATGGACAATTTCCTTGACAGATACCAAGTACCAAAATTAAATCAGGATCAAATAGACCATCTAAACCGTCCTATAACCCCTGAAGAAATAGAAGTTGTCATTGGAAGTCTTCCAACCAAAAAAAGCACAGGTCCAGATGGTTTTAGTGCAGAATTCTATCAGACCTTCAAAGAAGACCTAACACCAATACTCTTCAAACTGTTCCACAAAATAGAAACAGAAGGAACACTACCCAACTCGTTCTATGAAGCCACAATTACACTAATACCAAAAGCACACAAAGATCCGACAAAGAAAGAGAATCTCAGGCCAATCTCTCTTATGAATATCGATGCAAAAATACTCAATAAAATTCTTGCCAACCGAATCCAAGAACACATCAAAACGATCATTCACCACGATCAAGTAGGCTTCATCCCAGGGATGCAGGGATGGTTCAATATAAGGAAATCCATCAATGTAATCCACTACATAAACAATCTCAAAGAAAAAAACCACATGGTCATCTCATTAGATGCTGAGAAAGCATTTGACAAAATTCAGCATCCTTTCATGCTAAAGGTCTTGGAAAGATCAGGAATTCAAGGCCCATATCTAAACATAGTAAAAGCAATTTACAGCAAACCAGTAGCCAGCATCAATCTAAACGGAGAGAAACTTGAAGCAATCCCACTAAAATCAGGGACTAGACAAGGCTGCCCTCTCTCTCCATATCTTTTCAATATAGTACTTGAAGTTCTAGCTAGAGCAATTAGACAAGAAAAAGAGGTCAAAGGGATACAAATTGGAAAGGAAGAAGTCAAACTATCACTATTTGCAGACGATATGATAGTATACATAAGCGACCCAAAGAACTCCACCAGAGAACTCCTACAGCTGATAAACGACTTCAGCAAAGTGGCCGGATATAAAATCAACTCAAGCAAGTCAGAAGCCTTCCTATACTCAAAGGATAAGCTGGCTGAGAAAGAAGTAAGAGAAATAATACCCTTTACGATAGCCACAAACCATATTAAGTATCTTGGCGTGACGCTAACCAAACAAGTGAAAGATCTGTATGACAAGAACTTCAAGTCTCTGAAGAAAGAAATTGAAGAAGACCTCGGAAGATGGAAAAATCTGCCATGCTCATGGATTGGCAGGATTAATATAGTAAAAATGAACATCTTACCAAAAGTAATACACAGATTCAATGCAATCCCCATCAAAATCCCAACTCAATTCTTCATAGAGTTAGAAAGAGCAATTCAAAAATTCATCTGGAATAACAGAAAACCCAGAATAGCTAAAACTATTCTCAAGAGTAAAAGAACCTCTGGGGGAATCAGTATCCCGGACCTCAAGCTGTACTACAGAGCAATAGTGTTAAAAACTGCATGGTATTGGTACAGTAACAGACATGTAGATCAATGGAACAGAATTGAAGACCCAGAAATGAATCCACACTCCTATGGTCACTTGATCTTTGACAAAGGAGCTAAAACCATCCAGTGGAAAAAAGATAGCCTTTTCAACAAATGGTGCTGGCTCAGCTGGAGGTCAACATGCAGAAGAATGCAAATTGACCCATCCTTATCTCCTTGCACTAAGCTCAATTCTAAGTGGATCAAAGATCTCCACATAAAACCAGACACACTGAAACTAATAGAAGGGAAACTAGGGAAGAACCTTGAACATATGGGCACAGGGGAGAATTTCCTGAACAGAACTCCAATAGCTTATACTCTAAGATCAAGAATAGACAAATGGGACCTCATTAAATTACAAAGTTTTTGCAAGGCAAAAGACACCGTCAAAAAGACAAAGCGGCAACCAACTAACTGGGAAATGATCTTTACCAACCTTACATCCGACAGAGGGCTAATATCCAAGATATACAAAGAACTCAAGAAGTTAAACTCCAGAGAGGCAAGTAACCCTATTAAAAAATGGGGTACAGAGCTCCACAAAGAGTTCTCACCTGAAGAATATCTAATGGCTGAGAAGCACCTAAAGAGATGTTCATCATCCTTAGTCATTAGGGAAATGCAAATCAAAACAACCCTGAGATTCCATCTCACACCAGTCAGGATGGCTAAGATCAAAAACACAGGAGACAGCAGTTGTTGGCGAGGATGTGGAGAAAGAGGAACACTCCTCCACTGCTGGTGGAATTGCAGGCTGGTACAACCACTCTGGAAAGCAGTCTGGCGGCTCCTCAGAAAACTGGGCATGACACTTCCGGAGGATCCGGCTATACCACTCCTGGGCATATACCCAGAGACTTTACCTGCATGCAATAAGGACACATGCTCCACTATATTCATAGCAGCCTTATTTATAATAGCCAGAAGCTGGAAAGAACCCAGATGTCCCTCAACGGAGGAATGGATTCAGAAGATGTGGTATATTTACACAATGGAATACTACTCTGCAATTAAAAACAATGAATTCACGAAATTCCTAGGCAAATGGTCAGAACTTGAAAATATCATCCTTAGTGAGGTAACCCAATCACAAAAGATCACACATGGTATGAAGTCACTGATAAGGGGATATTGACCCAGAATCTCAGAATACCCTAGACACAATCAGCATATCAATAGATTTCTAAAAAGATGGAAGGAGAGACCCCTGGTCCTGGAAAGACTGGATGTAGGGGAACGCCAGGACAGAGTAATGAGAGGGGGTTGAACGGAGAAAAGAGGGAGGGAAGGGGGCTTATGGGACTTTCGGGGAGGGAGGAAACGGGAAAGGGGAAGTGATTTGGAATGTAAATTAAAAAAATAAAATAAAATTAAAAAAAAAAAAAAAAAAAAAAAAAATTTTGAGTTGCTATAAAGTTAGCTGAGATTCCAACATTTGTGTCTGGTTAGAAAATATGCAAAATACTGTCATCTATCCATCCATATAATAAGTATTTGTTGAACGTCTTTGTGACCAGACACTGTGTTTATGTTATGAATCAAAAGTTTTATATATCTATATATCTATATATATATTCCTCAGTTTAGGGTCAAGTGTGTATTGTCTTTTTACTGATATGTTCACTAAAATTGGGCCTAATGCAAAAGAGATGTGAAAGATATGTTAGTTCTTCAAGTATCAAAACATCAAGAGCAAAATGTCATTGTGCACTCAGATAAGAGTTATTGACTCTATTAACATAATTTGATTTATAGAAGTTATATGTTTAAGGATTAAGTAGGTGATAATGATCAGGGAGAATATAAACTGACAGACAAAAGGGTGGCCTATGGACAGGACTGCTCTACGTAGGTCAGAGGAGATCAGATGTGAGAGTTTAAAGGTACAACTTTTGAGTGGATGGGGGCAGTGCAGATATGGGTGACGATGATCCCAATATCCGGTAAGATTCCTGGTTACTCTTTGAAGGACACGAAGGCACACTTTGTGGCCTAAATAATAAAGATGGGTGAGAGATTCATTTATTGGCACAGTGTTTTTGTCAGTGAACTTAAGGTAGAAATTTCCATTTAAACTTTAATTCTTCACTAAATCTGACTGCTCAGAGACTCCCAACTATCCACAGCTTTACTGTAGTTCTCAATTAGTTTCACTTGGCAACACATTGGAGCCAATCGTTAGGTGCCGACCTATCTCAAATTTCCACTCATTGCTTTAGCAAGATAAACTCATTACCTTTTACAGAAGATGGTCTTTCAGATTTCCAGACATGGAAAGGATTGGGATTGCATGTTCCGTGTGTATGTGTGCGTTCACGAGTGTGTGTGCATGTACATGTGTGTGGCATGTGTGTATATGTGTGTGCATATGTGTATATGTATGTGTTCATGATTGTGTGTGAGTATGTTTCTTTGCATGTGCATGTCTGTGTTTGTGTATGTGCATGTGTGATTTTGTGTGTGAGTGTGTATGTAAGTGGGTGCTTGTGTGCTTGTATGTGTGTGCTTATGTGTATGTGTGTGATTGTGTCTGGGTTTATATGTGTGTGTGTGTGTGTGTGTGTAGGCCAGAGATAATACCAGGTGTATTTCTCAAACATTTCCCACTTAGCTTTTCTGAATCAGGGTCTCTCAATCAACCATATCTTATTGCTTTGACTAGCCTGCATGGCTAGCAAACACCAGGGGTCCTCCTGCCCATGTCTCCTAGTGCTGGAATTGCAGACACACATGACTAATGTATGTCTTTTTATATGGGTTCTGGGGATTGAACTCAGGCTCTTATACTTGTGTGACAAGCATTCTACTGTCAACCATTCCCTAACACCTTCCATTAGATAATTCTTATTCTGCTAATTAGTTCTGCATGCAAATACTCTTGATGGAGACTGAGAACAATGTTTAAATTCTCTAAAATTTAGGTATGATAGATATTTGGACCAAACTGCTGTTACCCATTTTCAGGATGTCCCTCAGTCATTCCAAGTCTTCTGAGCGTACCTATGACCTCCCCATGCCCCATTTCTTTTGTTACAATGAAAATCAGTAATATATTATTTTTGAGAGTGAGACTGGCCAGATTTCAGGTATGTCTCTGCCTTGAATGTCACCTTAAAAGTAAAAGTAAAATGACACTCTGGACATGGGCAGATGTAGTTGGGACTTTGGAGGCCCGAAGGTAGGTCTGGCCAGGCCCTTAGTAAGAGATAGGACTGAGGATAAAAATGGGGCTGTACAGCTTCTGCAGAGGAGGAAATATCAGGAGTAGAATGTACAGGGCAAGCAGACAGTACATCAGACATCTTTTTCTGCCTCCCATGCAGTTAGGTATAACCCCATGACTTCCTGTTGCTGATGACATATGGGTTAAGAGCTATTGCCCAAGGCAAGGCATTCTTGTCCCCTTTCTTGAAGAGTGAACGTACTTATGTTATAGTGGAGGCTATAGTGGGCTTGAGTTCTGGATGGATGATAGTGGCTTTTGAGGGTGTAGACACATAAGAAATGACCCTGCATAGCACTCAGATAAACCTTTGAAACCAGGGGAAGGTTTGGGGAAACCGACACTTAAGCTTAGTTGTGAAGATGGAGAGGGAGTGGAGTGGATGAATAAGATGAGGGCAGAGGTGGAATTTTGTAGAGAGACCACGTGTTGAGGAGCCACGCAGAAAAGAAAGGGGGACAGTGGAAACAAGAAGCAGATGTCACTGCAGCAAAGCTTCTCTCCAGAGAGCAGCATAGGATCCCTGCACGGTGTCCTCACCTAGACCACTGCATAGGGTCCCTGCACGGTGTCCTCACCTAGACCCACTGCATAGGATCCCTGCACGGTGCCCTCACCTAGACCACAGCGTATGGTCCCTGCATGGTGTCCTCACCTAGACCACAGCATAGGGTCCCTGCATGGTGTCCTCACCTAGACCACAGCATAGGGTCCCTGCATGGTGTCCTCACCTAGGCCACAGCATAGGGTCCCTGCATGATGTCCTCACCTAGGCCACATCATAGGGTCCCTGCATGGTGTCCTCACCTAGACCACAGCAT
Source organism: Tokudaia tokunoshimensis (assembly GCA_036184795.1). Lineage (NCBI taxonomy): Eukaryota > Metazoa > Chordata > Mammalia > Rodentia > Muridae > Tokudaia > Tokudaia tokunoshimensis. The sequence continues at coordinate 102,694,346 of BTHU01000010.1, forward strand.
AGGGTCCCTGCATGGTGTCCTCACCTAGGCCACAGCATAGGATCCCTCCATGGTGTCCTCACCTAGGCCACAGCATCTTTGACTGCCACTAACCAAAACAGTGGCTAGAGCTCCTTGGACCTTGGATTTTCCCTTCTGTTCCTGTTGGAGAGACTTTCCCTTGCAGCCTTACCGGGACTTACTTTGCAGAGGGAAAGTGCAACATGGCCTAAGGACTCGAGTTGGACTGTAACTGACATGTGCATTATTTGAAGCACTCAGAAATCAATTATACTCCACACTGTAAACAATTTTATGAACCTGTCAGTTTGTATCCAAACCTCAAACCAAAGGCCAGCACTGAGAATTACCACTACTATACAACTCTCATAAACAACCACTAAGAACAGTACCTGTTTCCATGATAATCCACTTAATGTTTACTGTAAATGATGTCATCAGTAGCTCAGAATGGGATTTCTAACCTTCAGTAATACTGAAGTCAATGTAGCCTGCTTGTTTTTTCCTAAAAACCAAATGTATAAGGAGTGAGGAATTTTCTAATTTTTTTTTGTTCTGCAAATTTTATTCACTGGAATATAACAGAATATTTTCTTTATATACAAAAAAAAAAATCAAAACCAAACCCGAATGAGGAGTGTTGGAAGGGCTGGGTCTGTGTGTTACTCTGGGATTATTTGCAGTAGAGCACAGGAGTTGAGCATGAACTCGGCATCCAATTCTTTCGGATATTGGAAAGTTCACACCAGAAGAGCTGTAAGAGACAGTCTCTCTGAATCACACGACTGGTCTGTTTGGGAAATGCTGGAAGCTGGTGACACATCGAACCAGCCATCAAGTCTCACACTGTTTTGGATCTCCTGATCCCATCCTCTCCGTTCCTGTTTCAGCAGCTCCTTCTTCATCAAGTTGTGTCTAGGTTGCAGGTGCGCCCCCTCTGCCTGGTCTTTCTGTGTTTAATCCTTTACACAATGCTCTAAGTAATTCTCTTTTAACGCATAAGGTTTTGGAGTGCCTGCTGTATTCAAGACATCCTTCTAGGAGATGTCATTTTGTGTCTTAGGCACTTAAAATTGAATTGATCATAATTGTTCATGTCTCACTCCCATGTTCTGTGCAGCATTTACATCTGTCTAACTGATTGTGCTTACCAGTAGAGTCCCATGCAATGATACAGTAAGGATGCCTGCAACAAAAGCCCAAACAGTTACAGTGTTATGCATCTCACACCAGGCTCACCACCAACAGTCATCCATCTGCTTCTGTCTGATGCACATCTGCCTCTGTCGTATTCCTGGCTGGCTGTCTTTTCATTAGGGCTGGTTGCTCTCTGAAATGTGTGCCCTGCTGCACATCATCCTTTGGACTTGCATGTCTTTCTTTCTCTCCTACTTGCTAAAATTCATCTGGCTGTAGCTATAATGTCATTTATTCTGACTCCTGGATATCTATCTTAATTTATTTTAGTATGTCTCACTTTTAGTTTTTAATCCTTGCCTTCATTTTTAAAAATTAAGGTTCCTATCTACCCTCTGGTGAGGTGGGAACGCAGCATGACCCTCCCATCCCTTTGTCTCTTTCCTCCCCACTGTCTCATGCATTATATTGGCATCCTATAGACCAGCAGGTTTTGAATTTCAATATACAGTCACATTATCTAGGGTGTTTTGTGAGACCACAGCATCCGTTCCAGTGTGGTGGGTGCATGCAATCCTTCCTAGCAAGCTATGGGTGCATGCTATCCTTCCCAGCAAGCTGTTGGTACATGCTATCCTTCCTAGCAAGCTATGGGTGCACGCTATCCTTCCCAGCATGCTGTCGGTACATGCTATCCTTCCCAGCAAGCTATGGGTGCATGCTATCCTTCCCAGAAAGCTGTCGGTATATGCTATCCTTCCTAGCAAGCTATGGGTGCATGCTATCTTTCCCAGCATGCTGTCAGTACATGCTATCCTTCCTAGCAAGCTATGGGTGCATGCTATCCTTCCCAGCAAGCTATGGGTGCATGCTATCCTTCCCAGCATGCTGTGGGTACATGCCTTCCAAGCTGAGATGATGCTGATGCTACTGGTTCAGGAAACCTGAGCAGGGTCTGTCAGCTCTGTGTCTGGGCTTAGGATGGAGCTATATGGTAGAGAATTTGCTTAGCATGCACAAGGTCCTGAGTTTGATCCTCAGCGGAGTAAAAATGTGTTAAAAACAACAAAAATTCTGTGGTTTTCAAGTATAATTCTTTTTTTTAAATTTGGCCTTAGTTATTATTCTTTAAAAACAGCATCAACACAGTACAATTTCTTGCAGGTGTATGTATTTCCTTTTATTTAGGTAATTTATGCAAAAGTGTGTGTGTGTGTGTGTGTGTGTGTGTGTGTGTGTGTGTGTGTGTTCCTGTGTTAATGTGGAGGCTTGAAGAGAATATTGGACAACCTGCTGTGATACTCTCACCCTGACTTCTTGAGACAGAGTCTCTCATTGAATCTGGAGCTAGGACTGGCAGTCAGAAAACCCCAGAGATCCTCCTGCCTCCACTCTCCTTAGCACTGGCATTGCATGCAGATATGTAGGCACCCCTGGCTTTCTACATGAAGGCAGGAGATTTGAACCCAGGTCCTCTCACTGGTGTAGCAAGTGTTCTTACTGAGACATCACCTCAGCCCTTGAAGAGTGTTTTTAATTTGAAAATTTCTCTGATGAATATGTGAGGTATTCTATGTCTGAAAATATTTTAACATAGTTTTTATATTTGAATGACAGCTTAAATTGGACATAATATTTTTGTCCCACTCTAAACATTCCCTAAAATGTCCTCATGTGTTTTTGCCATTATTATTATTGCTGATGAAATATTTTCATTTCCATTAAAACAACAACAATAGCAACCACAACAGCAGCAGAAGCAACAGCAACACAGCACCAGCAACACAACAGTTGTAACCACAAGGACAGCAGCGACAGCAGCAGCCACAGTGCCTTAATCTGCTTTTTTCCCAGGAAGTTCACAGAATTCTGTTTTATCTTTGATAAACTCCGCTTTACTGCAATTAGCCTGGACATGTATTTTTCCTCATTGCTAGTCTTAGGAATTTTAAAAAAGTTGGAGAACTATTTAGGTACTTGTCCCTCCCAATTTTCATTCTTTCCTATCACGGAGCTCTTAATCTTCTCTCTCTTGTCACTTTTCTTCCTTGTGGAGGATCTCCCCACTCTTACCTGCTGTTGGTTACCTCATTCTTCAGCTTCGTGTGTTCTGAGTTCAGTTATCCATTACTTGTGATCTTTCTATTAACATTTTCATTCCTGAATGTTTAAACTAGTTTCTTTGAAATTTCTTCTTACTTTATATTGTTCAATCATTACTTTAAAAATCTTCACTAAAAGAATAATTGTCTATTTTAAGTCCATCTGATCTAATGTTTTTGCTGGACTCTGTCACCTGCTGAGCTGTTTTCCTTAGAAAGGTTAGACTACTCAAATATCTTCCAGTCTGGGGCTGTGAGCTAATTTTGGCAGAGTGTCCAATGTGCTATGGGGTTATCAGACTTCTGTGATGGTCAGTGTAGATGGTTAGTGGACTTGTCTATCAGTCCTAGTGACCTAGGACTTTTCCCTAGGTACCTAGGGAAAAGAGAAATGAGTACAAGAGGGCAGAACTTCCCACCCTGGCTGGCTGGTCACTCTCAAGCATCTGTATTTGCCCTGATTTATCCCTGGTAGAAACTAGACAGTAGGGCTTAGCTGCATACATAGCATTGTTCTCCCTGGAGTGATGGCAGGCCAGTTGCAAGGATGCTGTCTGCAATCTGCTTTCTGGCTTATTCTTCACTGTCTGGAATCTCCAGAAGCCCCGAAAGTCTCTCACCAGTCCTCCCTCATCTCCCCAAAAGTCAATCATGGTTTCTCATGTTTTCCTCCATCTCTTCTTCTGTTCAATCAATTCAAATGTATCTATTCCATTTCCGTTTGTCTGGCCACTGTGTTCCCTAGGTCTGTGATTAAGGCCAGCAATGGAGTTGGGGAAGGGAGAGCCAGAACCACAGCTAGAGCTCAATATCTTGCTCAGGATTAGTTAGAAATCCTGATCTTCGATCTACTCAGTCTTTGTTGTAGAATTGTGCCCTGTCTCCTCAAAATTATGTATTGTGCTCCTAATCCCCTTTACCCCACCATGTGACTTCACTTGGAGAAAGTGTCTTTAAGAAGGCCATTTCATTGAAGCAGTCAGTGATATGGGCAGGGTCTTCTCCAGTATGGTTATCTTATCTAATTACCTTATCTAATGCACATACATAAGGGGGAACCGTAATGGAGAATGAGGGCCATCCACAAGGTGAGAAGTGAAGTCTGAGACAAGGTAACCAGTGACAGCCTTCCCTGGGCTTCTAAGTCCCAGAAATTGTGAGGAAGTGAGTTTCTATTGTATCCTCTGATTGTGTTACTTTGTTACAGCAGCTTGAGTAAGTATTCTTTCTCAGAGAGAGATGATGCAGCTCTCTCTGCACAGCTCTCAGTGCTGCCATCACTGCTGAGCTACACCGGAGCGCCTGGAGTGGTTACTACAGGCCAGAGTTCACAACTGAAAGGTTAGGTTCAGCTGTTCAACATGGCAGCCAGCTACCTCATGTAACAATTTAAATTGAAATTGATTAAATTAGATAGAATTAAAGATTCAATTTCTGAGTCACACCAGCCAAATGCCAAGTATTTAGTTTGTGGCTGCCTTGTTGGACAGTGCAGATTAGAACATTTCCATCGCTGCGGAATGTTCTGATGGGTAGCAGCTCATTGGATTTTCTTGCCACTTAAGAGAACCATCTTTCCTTTTCTTTTTTTGTTAATTTTTTAAAAAATGATTTATTTGTTTTTTATGTTTTTATGAGCATATAGTTGCTGCCTTCAGACACATCAGAAGAGGGCATTGGATCCCATTACAGATGGTTGTGAGCTACCATGTGGTTGCTGGGAATTGAACTCAGGACCTCTCAAAGAGTAATCAGTGCTCTTAACCACTGAGCCATCTCTCCAGCCCACCTTTCCTTTCCTGAGCACAGACTGTCACTCACAGTGTGGCCCTGGCCTACCTTTTAAAGCCTTGTTTTCTGGTGTTCTCTTTGGAACCTTTACTTTCTGGTTTTAACCCGTGCCCAGAGTCTCCCACTGAGGCACAAACCAGAACCCCTGTCCATACATGCTTATCTGTCACACTCAGCTCCTGTCTGTCTCCCTTTACTTTCTAGGCCAGATCAGGTATCCCCTTCTGCAAGATGTTTCTCATTTTCTTGCATTGTTCACAGCACTTCTGGTGTGATGGCTTCCCCAAGTGTGTATCAGGCAGGGTGAAGCTCTTCTTCCCTAGTGAATCCCTGGCACTTGGGAAGGTATACTATGCACAAACAAATGAGACTAATATAGGTACCTAACTCTTCTGTCTCCATACCCAATGCACAGTCAAGTTGCTCCTGCCCTATATTCCTGCTGTTCCATTCTCACAGAAGAAGGCGTGAAAAGGTAGCCTGTCTCTTTTAAATTCTGAATCAAGGTTTGATGAAATAGCTTAGCAGGCAAAGGATTCTGTGGCCAAGTCTAACTACCTGAGTTCAGTCTTAACATCTCAAGTGGTTGAAGGAGAGACAACTTCAGGAAGTTGACCTCTGTCTTCCACATAGGCACCATGATATGTATCCTCTCACTTCTAAATAAAATTTAATAATGAATTGGAGCCAAAAGATATCAACATTCCTGGCAGGTGGCATGGGTGCTACTGAATGCAGTGATGGATAATAGCAGACTCTAGTCTCCAATGGGTTAGTGACTTTTGGATATTACTTATAAGCAAATTTGGGGAGGTCATTTTGCAATTCTGCAAGCCTACTGAGGCAGGAGAGAGCCAAAAACAGACTGACATGCATACACACAGGTGTGGGGAGCAGAGAGATCCAGACACAGCAGGTGAGGACAGTGCAAGGGGTGGAAATTTGGATGGTTGAATCCAACTCTGTGACTGGCTAGCTGTGTGACCTTGAAAATTCCCTTAATTTCCCAGAGTGCTGGCTTTTGCTTTTGAAAAATGGGCAGGTTCATACTTTAGAATTTTCACATGGGTGTATCATAGTTTCAAATACACAGTAGCACCCTCAGTAAATAATATGCTGTATGTGGAACCAATAGCAGAAAGTGGCTGGAACCCTGAGAGCCCTGGTTGTGGTGTTTTAAACAGTTCTCTAGATTAAGCACTTTCAAAAAGAATTCCCTTGGTTGGGAATTATTTGTTTCATCTCTTTAGCTTATAACCAAATGGTGCATGAGTAATGATTAATGGTGTAGATTGTAGCCACTGGCTCCTGTTCATGCCCTTCTATGGTTTCTTATTCAATTCTTTACTGATATATATATTATTATATATATATATATAATAAAGATATATATATCTTATTATATATATATATATATAATAAAGATATATATATCAGTAATGATATATATATATGTATGTATGTATATATATCAGTAAAGAGTTATACACACACACACACACACATATAAACATCTGATAATTAACATAGATTCTAGGGTTTTATTCTACATGGGGATCCCACATGGAATTTGGTATTCTTCCTGGCTTTTCTAGCCTAGGATCCCTGGTCTCCCAACCAGTTTTCCCTTGTCAATCCATTGTCCACACAGAAATGTACATCTTTTTAAGCATCCTCTGTTTTGACACCTCTAGCACCAAGGAAATGAACAGAGGTATACTGTGCAGAAGAAAGAAATGAGAGTCAGATTCAGGAACTGCAGCCATAAACATTGGAGTCTCTGAATTGTTTTCAGTCACACCTCTTGTAGAGACTCCTACATTAAAGCCTCAGGTGCCTTTTATTTTGCCTCCAAAATATGAGCCCAATTTTCTAAAGTTGGGAGAACAGTCAAATCACTCTTATTTACTAATGTTTATATGAATAAAAGTGGAGTTTCATAGACAAGTCACTCAATTGTGCCTTTCTCTTTAGAGGTGGGAAAGTGGATATTTCCCATCGATTAAAGCTATATTTAAGTAATAAACTCCTGTAAATGGTCCTAGAGATAATCTCTAGGACATCAGAAAAAGATAAATAGATTTTTTTTCCCACCTTAATAGGAAAAATTGGTTCTCCAGGTTTAAAGACTGAAGTTTGAGAAGGTGCTGTGCTCTTTGATAGGCGAGACAGTGTCTGGGTGGTTGGTGCTTGTGTTTTATCTAGATTGCCTATGAGCTCCTTGGCAGGATTCTTTGTGCTTTGCTCCTGTGATTATTGGCAAAGATTTCTTCTGAACTGAAGTTTTATGAGAAAGACTCATGAAACCCAGGAAGCTAAGGAAACTTACAAGGTTGAATATGTTCCTAAAACTTACAAGACTTGTATAACAGCACTAAATAATTGCTGGGGAGAGCAGAGGTTTTGGTAAAGCTGAATGAAGCTGTAGAAAGAGCTCCAGGAATTCAGCTTTATGAGTCATTGCCCATGCTAGGGAGAGCTTTTCAGTGGTCCACTGTGTTCCTGTAAGTAACATTGAAATTAATTGGTTCACCAAGTTCAACCTGGGAGGAATTATGTTTTGTTCTGTTATAGGTGCTCTGTCTGGGATGAGTAGACATTTGTTTATGTCTTCCCAAGAAACTCTATTCAGGAGATCTCCTTGGGCAATTGGAGCCACCCCAGGGCACTAAATTACCATAGGGATATGACTGCCAGTTTTCTTACCTCAAGTTGAGGCCGAGACTTGCCTTGCAATTGTGCCTTGCTTGGCTTGGACCTCTTCCATTTCCTGCCTCCATTTCTATCTGTCGAATTTCTCTTGGACTGCCTCCTAAATGACATGAATAGTATGTGATATCCAGATCCCGCTTAAAATAAAAGCAAACTGGGCATTGTGGTATGTGCTTATAATGCAGTGCTGGGGACAGAGATGTGACTTAGCCAGTCTTATAACTATCAGTCAGTGAGAGATCCTGTCTCAAGATGACGATGATGATGATGATGATGATAATGGTGCCTGAGGAATGACACCTGAGATTGGCCTTTGCCCTCAGACATGCATATGCATTTGCATGCACACACAGATGTGCACATACCCACACTCACACCCACCCCTACACAGAGAGAGAAAGCGAGAGAGAGAGAGAGAGAGACAGAGAGAGAGAGAGACAGAGAGAGAGAGATAGAGACAGAGAGAGAGACAGAGAGAGAGACAGAGAGAGACAGAGGGAGACAGAGAGAGACAGAGACAGAGAGAGACAGAGAGAGAGAGATAGAGACAGAGAGAGAGACAGAGAGAGACAGAGGGAGACAGAGAGAGACAGAGAGAGAAGGGGAGGATCTGGAAATGCCTGAAAGTTTGTACCCTGCTCCCAGATACCTTTCGTTCAGATTACCAGGTGCAGAATTACTGCCGCTCGACTTGGTCACCTGAGATCACATCAGCATTAAGTTACCTTGCTCTCTTGAGACCTTTGTTCAGCTAGGCTGAGCTTATTAGCTTATTACCCATGAGGCTTTTCTTCCTTTCCCTTGTGTCATCTGCTTCCTAACTGTGTCCGACTTGTCCTGAGTTTTTTTTTCCCACTAACATTCAAGTCCTCACTTCAGTTTCTCTCCAGGAAACTGATCTAACATGGCTTGGATGCATGAGTATGCCCAAACTTTAATGAAAAGAATCGAGTACCTGTAATCAGAAATAGCCAGATGCCCGAAGGATGCACCTGCTACCCAGAGCTTCTACCTTTGTTCTCCAATTCCCGTGATATTTTTAAACCAAGTCCCTGACTCTTCTCTAAAGCTGTGGTCCTGTCTAGCTCCAATAGGCAGGCAGCTTCAGTACTTAGGTTGCTCAGTCTTTTACCTATCATTATTTCAAGTAACCATACACAGCGTCATAAGAGTGTGGAGTATGTGTCTGTGTGCACCTGTGGATTTATGTATCTGGAGCTGGAAATGGCAGCCTGGTCAGTCCCAATTCATGATTTAGTGAATTCCTCCCAGTTGCTTCCCTCATCCTACGAAAGCCACAAACACTTCTCTCTGCCCAAATGTCCAGGTGCAGGTTCTGTTGGAGGTCACCAGGAGTCTCTCAGTTTGAGGTAGGTTCTGTTGGAGGTCACCAGGGGTCTCTCAGTTTGAGAGATGCTTGGGATGACCCAAGGTCTGGGCAAACAGAAGTCAGAGAAGGGGCCTTCCTCCCACCTATTCTTACATGAGGCCAGGTGAGAGCAAAGCCTTCCAGACTCCCAGAGTCCCGGGGCTGGAGATATGGCTCAGGGATTAATAGTACTTGCTGCTCTTGCAGAAGACTGCAGTTTGGTTCCCAGCATCGGTGTGGGGTGGCTTACAGCTGCCTGTCACTCTAGATCGAGGTATCTGACCCCTTGTGACCCCTATAGACATTTCCACACATATGCACATACCACACATATACAGTTACATATATAGTATGTAATATGATAAATAATGAATAAGTCTTTTATAAAGATCTCAAAGGACTGGTTCTCCTTTCTAGTCTAAACCTGTACTTGGATTACCTTTTATCAGACTAACTAGAAATGCCATGTATTCATTACTTCCCGGAAGCCCCAGGCACAATCTGAAACACTTTACACATATCAAGGATGTTGTTCACATCCTGTAGACACAGATAGGATGGCTTCAATCTGCGAACTGGTCAACTTGGTCTCAATAGAGACCACTGAGCAGTGGAACAAGGATTCATCCTCAGGGGGCCTTTCCTCAGTGTGTTGTTTTTAAACACAAGGCTGTCAGAGATGCAGGGAGGAAAGCAAACTCCCAGAACAATGCAGCAAGACATTCTTGTGCTACAGACCAGGGCTGCACCATGCAACTCTTAGGTTCTTCTCCAAAGCTTTTGGACTTGTGGCCATCCAGGCTTCCGTAGAAGTGGATGGCCACATGTGTGCACAGAGCATCTGCAGGTTAGGTGGCACTGTCTCATCAGAAGGCACTGCATTGGAAGTGTGAGGTATGAGGCAGTGAGAGTTTTCATGGCAGTCGACAGGTCAGTAACCTTGACTTTGTTTGCCAAGCTCTCCAGTCAAGACAACATTTCCACATAGGTTGGCCCCTTATGCCAGGTGGATTTTTTTTCATCTCTGACTTTATCCTCACTGACCAAATTCTGCACAGTGCCAAGCCCCAACATCAGCAATCACTTAATGTCAGAGGCTGGGGGAAGCTCCTGCCTTGATGTTCCATATGTTTTTCCTTTTAAGAACAAAAATATCAGTTGGAAAAGGAATGCCAACCAATGACGTACTGGATGCTAGCACCCTGACCAGCACCTTGGGAAGCATGGACCATCCTACTCTTGATTGTTGCTGTGATTGCCACAAACTTACCTTGTTCAGTGGATGACGTCAGTGACCAGGAGGCTAAAGTAAGACAGAGCTAGACCTCAGCACCGCTGGGAGCTCAGAGGCAGACTCTTTAGACTGAAACCCTTTCTCTGAGCTTACCAAACCACTGGATGTCTGGAAAACAGAAATGAAATCCATCCTTGGGCACTAACTTGACTTCTTTTTTTGGTGGTGGTGGTGTTTCTGCTTTTCTATGTTTATTGAAAAAAAAACCCAAAATTATCATTTTATTATGATTAGGTTTTCATGTTAAATATTTTTTAAAAGCAATTTTCAATGAATCTATAATAGTTCACCACGTTAGCAGGTCACAAATTGTTTATTTTCTTGCTGTTGGACATTTTGGTGATTTAATAGCATCAAACCTTGGCTTGGTGACTACTGAGGCAGGTTTCACTGCAAGATAAAGTGCATTCTGGTTATGGTAACTGGACTGTAGGCAGCATGGAAGGGAGATACCCCCAGTGCTCAGGACAGTCCCCACAGCTGCTGACCACACCCAGTGCTCAGGACAGTCCCCACAGCTGCCAACTCCCCTCCCTAGTGCACCGGACAGTTCCTACAGCTGCTGAACACCCTCTAATAATCATGACAGTCCCCATGAAGAGCTAATTGTCTAACCTCAAATGTTCCAAATGCTGTTGTTGAAATTTTTTTTTTCTGTAGACCACTAACATTCTAAACATCTTCCATTTTTAAACCAAACATATTTGAACTACCATAATTTCTTCTCCTAGTATTTCATGAATTCCTTGTTTTCTACTTACTAGTTTCCCAATGGGGAACTGGAGTATAGTTTTACCTAAGTTCCTGCTGGGAAACTGCCGAGAGGATCTTGTTCGGCTGACTTTCAGATCTTCAGATTGTGAGTGAGGACTTGCACACAGGAACATGGCTGAGTCCAAAGCAGCTGCAATGGAAATTTTTACCCTGCATGGCTGGTGATATCCCTATAGCTGCCCATCAGCTAACCTCCCTCAGCTAACCCTCCTCAGCCTAGATTCCCTTTCCCCAGCAGAGACCCAGACCAGGTGCAAGTAGGGCAGAATTGCTATAACTGTCTGGGGAAATGACCTGGAGTTTCAGGAAAGGGGCTAGCAACTCTCCATGCCTGCTCTTCTGTAAGGGAATATCAGTAGTCCCCAGAGTTTACTTTGATGGTCTCTTGCAAGCAGGTACAGCTGATCTGCCTTTGGCTTCTAGGATCGTCTTCTACAACAGGTAGATTCCTAGAAGGAATTTCTCAGTGATTGCGATCCCTTTCAAAGACTCTGAGGCACAAGTTTTCCAGAGATGGAGAAAGATCCCTTTGCAATGCTCTTTCTTGATTTGTGTTTGTGTGTGTGTGTGTGTGTGTGTGTGTGGGTGGGTGTGTGCATGTACACACACTCACACACGCACACACACACACCATGGCATGCATATGGAAGTCAGATGAAAGCTTGCAGGTCTCAGTTCTCACTTTGTGAGAACTCAGTTTCTCACTTCTACTTTGTGGGTTCCAGGGAAACTAGGGACACCAGGCTTGGGCATCAAGTGCCAGAATCTTCACCTGCTCAGGCATCATAACCCTTGCTTTATTTGAAACAAAAGGGAAAAAAGCCTTACAACATTCTTGTTATAATTTGCATTCTCTTTGATTATTCAGGACTTGAGTATCTTTTCATATGCTGATTACTTGTTTATATTTCTTCTCCAGCGAATTACCAGTTCATGTCCTTAACCTATTTTTCTACTGAAGTTTTAGAAAATTTTAATTGATTGGTGGGAAAGTTTTCCCTTCAAGTCCTTAAAAAAAACTATTTCAAAGGCAGCTCTGAACATCACTCTTGACTCCTTATGCACAATGTGCTAAATGTGTTTAGCAAGAGCTGTCTACGAGGATGATTATGGGTTTTGGGGACTTCCCATCAGTTGTAGAGAGGTTACTGTGAGTTGGTAATATTCTTTGAAGATGAAAACACCTTCACCCAGGTGTAAACAAACACACCACTTTATTGAAGGGAAGAAGTTTGGGCTGTGAATTGCAAATGGAAAACCAGGACGTTCAAGTATGTTCTCAAACTGACAAAGCCCTCCTTGCAGGCACAGAAAAAGTTCTTGTAATTCTGAATAATTACTCAATTAACGTCACTCTGTTCATCTCTGTGGCAGAGTGGGCTGGAAGAGAGAGAGACGAACCGTGTCACCCGCCCCTCCACAGGAATTCAGAACTGCACATTTACATGCAGTGATCTTGAATGCTACACAATTCCGAGGTCCAAACCTATCCACTTTGCATCCTGACCACACTTGAGATTTCAAGGGGATCTCAATGGACCATTTTTCATCGACTATTTAGACATTTATTTTAATATACATTTGAGAAAATACCTAACATTAGCTTAGTCCTTTGTGAGTTTGTGGTTATTATTGCTCAGGGAGGGAGTGCAACGGTTATTAGGTAAAACCAATCTATAGCAGCACTCCTGTCTGGAAGAATGCTTGACGCAGCTGGGCCTCAACAAAACAAAGTTCTGCTGCAGGGTCCCACTGTGTAGCCCAAGCCCGGCTGGAGCTTGCTGTGTGGTCAAATGTGTGTGTGCTGTGTTGGCCAAGCTCACAGTCCTCCTCCCTCACTTTCCACAAGCATGTGCCACCACACTGATTCTAACAAATGTTTGTTGAGCAAAGGAATAAAAATAAAACTCTTGAGTAAGTGGTAGTATGGGAATTTGTAGATATCCACAGTAACAGTATAAAGGAGGTAGGAAAATGAATTGGAGAAACAATCTTGTCAACATACATGTGTTTACATCTGAAAACTAAGTCTCACAGAAGGGAAAAGGTCCTCCAAGGTCATGGGGCAAGAGCCAGGATAGAGGCCATATCCCCAGTTTTTCTATCTCAGGGACATAATTTCTACAGCTATAGCAAAAGGTTGTTTGGCAAGGACAAACAGCATCCTGCAGCTTCCCAAGGGCATGCCTTTCTGTGACCGTGAATGTGCACTGGATGCCTCTGTGGACCAGGGAGAACGGAGAACTTCACATGTTGGGTTGCTTTGATTCCTTTGCACACATCTATTAAGGAGGCATGTGTCTAATTATCCCATTCCATTACTAGGGAAACTGAGGGAAAGAATGATTTTGTCAATCATCAGTATACTAGAATATAGTATAGTATAGTTGACAAAGCATAACATATAGTATAGCACAGTATAGCATATCATAGCATATCCTATAGCATAGTATATCCTATGGCATAGCATATAGTATATTATAGTATAGCAAATAATATAGTATAACATAGCATATTCTATACTATAGCATAGCTTATAGTATATCATATAGCTATGCTATATGATATACTATACTATGCACATAGTATAGTATAGCAAATAGTATAATATAGCATGGTAGAGCATGGCAAAGTCCAGCATAGCATATAGTTGAGGCGTCAGTAACCTAGTTCTTGTTTCCAGCTTGGATCCTTTGGCTGCTGTCATTGTTGTTGAGACAAAGCCTCTCTAAGTATCCAGGGCTGGATGGCTTCAAACTCATGGCTCTCTCCCCACAGCCTTCCAAGTGCTTGGGATTACATGCATATACCTTATCCCAGCCTTATCTTGGATTTCTTTTTCTTTTTTGAGCTTATCTGTATTCATGTGTTTGCAGACATGTATGCAGGTGTCCAGAAGGGGGTGTCTGTTCCCCTGGTGCTGGAGTGACAGAGGGTTGTGAGCTACCTGATGTGGGTATTGGGAACTGGACGTTAGCCCTCAGAAGAGCAAAAAGCTCACTTAACAACTGGATCTTCTCTCCAGTTCCTTCATCTTAGATTTTTTTTTTTTACAAATGCTGTTTGTCTATGTATGTTTATAGCTCCTCTGAAAGAGATTACATATTTCAGGGTTTAGTGGACAAGAAAAATTGGAGCATTTTCAGTCCCTCATCAAGAACACCTAATAGGCACCTGACAGGGCTAGACATTTACATTCCTCTTTTTTTATTGACTATATTCTTCATTTACATTTCAAATGCTAAAACCTTTCCCAGTTTACCCCCTCCCTGAAAACCCAGAACCCCTCCTCCCACCCCCTGCCTCCAAGTATATGCCCCTCTACCTGACCCACTCCCACCTAACCCCCCTTGATTTCCCTACGCTGGGGCATCTATTGAGCCTTCAGACCAAGGATCTTTCCTCCCACTGATGCCCAACAAGGCATTCCTCTGTCACACTTTTGGCTGTGTGCCCCCTTGGCTGATGGTTTAGTCCCTGGGAGCCCTGGGGCATCTGGGTGGCCAACATCATTGTTCTTCCCATGGGGCTGTAAACCCCTTCAGCTCCTCCAGTCCGCCCTCCAACTCCTCTATTGGGATCCCCACGCTCAATCCAATGGTTGGCTGCTAGCATCTGCCTTTGTAATGTGTAAGGCTCTGGCAGGGCCCCTCCTGAGACAACCATAACAGGCTCCTTTCGGTATGCACTTCTTGTCCATAATAGTGTCTGGGTTTGGTGACTGTTTATAGGATGAATCCCCAGGTAGGGCCGGCTCTGGGTGGCCTTTCCTTCAGTCTCTACTCCACACTTTGAACATTCCTAAGGAGCAGCTTGATGCTTCAATGGTGGGGGGTGTGATGGATCAAACTAGAGAGGATGTCTCAGGTTTAACCTGAGAGTCTATTGAGCATCAATCCAGTGTCCAGGCACACAGAAGTGACATTAAGTCTCTCCTTGGTCTCTATGACAGCTTCACTTGCTTCTGTCTTTTCTCATCAGAGTCGCCAAGCTGCAGAGGATGTCTCAAAGCCATCAGACAGATCGAAGAGAAGAAGATCAAAACCTGCTCGCCCTCACCTCTGTTTACTTATTTACAAAGAAAAGTCAGGCCTCCGGTGATCTAGCAAGGATTTTAATTGGGCGATTTTCTCTTACGTATGCATATGAATGGTGCCTGTGCCTAGCAGGTTGGGGGGTATGACTGTCTCCCAGCACCTCCTGCTTTGTAATGATAGTCAATGTTCATCACACGGTCAAGGAGTGGGCAGACATGCAGAAAGCTCAACACTGATCCCAGGGCTTAGGAGTTGTACTTGGGCTGGTCTCAGCAAGGCTGATTGCATAACTCCTGAGAAACGGCAGGAGCCAGTGAAGCCTCCTGACTCCCAGAGCAGACAACTCAGAACCCTGGGTGGATCCAGGGCACAGAGGAACAGCAACAGTGCCTCATTTAATTTGAAGCCTGGAGCTCAGGTGCAGTTGCAATAGTTTTAACCCCAAAATTGCAAGTTTGTGGCTTAGAAGGGTGGATTTGAGGTATGTAGTATATTTTTTAAACTGAGTATTTCCAGCCTGGGAGGCATAATATAGAGTTCAGAGATTTTGATTTCTCTTGAAAAACCTGACAAGAAAAAATAAAGCAAAATAACATCAACAATAAAAAACAACCAAACCAAACCCTGAAAATCTTCCTGCAGCTCTGGCCTGCCTGGGGTGGAGTGGAGTGGTGGTTAGCTCCTTTGAACAAGGCTGACCTCTGCAGGCTCCATCACCCTCCCGAAGCTGGACCCTAAGGCTGAAGGCTAGCTACTATTTGCAATTTTTTCCAATCTTGTTTGACTTGCTTGGTTTTTGGCCAGCCTCCCATGCTGTGGCCTTGCACACTGTCAGGGGTTGCCGTTCACCCCATATTTGGCTTGCTCAATTGTGCGACTTAAACTTAGTTGCCCGACTTGCTTTCTTGAATCAGTGATTATCATCCTGAATCTCAGAAACTGCCCACCCCAAACTTTTGAATGTTTCTCAGGGTACCTTCAGAGTTGGAAAGGAGGCCTTAAGCATGGGCCCCTTGATGACCATACCGTCACTCACCTCTGCTTTGAACAGAAAGACTTGTGTTTGTTATTTTGCAGTGCTTAATAACAGTGTGACTGGGGAGTTGAAAAAGATGGCTGCCAAAATTAGCTTTATAGGAAGCACCCAGTGCTGAGTCCTCTGGGGATAAAACCATTCAACTTGCATATAATTGCTTTCTGAAGCCATCAACTGCCAAATCTTTAGCCTAGAATTTGTTTGAATCAGTATAATTTATATACAGTGAAATACACATGTCATAAGCGTGCAATTAATACATTTTGACAGATGCTTCTCCCCATGCAGCAAATCTCTTCATCACACTGAAGATCATTTCCCTGAATCCCCACATTCCCTTATGTCCTTTCTGAGTCAGTCACAATTCCCAGAGAAGACCAGTGCTCTGATTTCTGTGACCAGAGAGTAGTTTTGCTTGTTCAAGATCATTCCGTGGTGGAGTCTTAGCATCTGCTGTGCTTTGTGTTTGGATTCTTTCACTGGCAAGGCATCTTCAAGCTTCATCAGAGTTGCTGTGTGTACAAATTCATTATTATTTTACTTCTGAATAATAGTTCCCTGAATATCGTGCATTATTTATCTATTCTTTGGTGGCATTTGTCTTATTCCTAGTTCAGAAGGAGCTCAGAATTTGAGACTCTTTACCATCTCAGCTGTTTCTAATCTACCTTCAACAGCTAGTATTTGCCAATATATTTCCTAGTAGCCCTCACTAAAGGTCTTACCTGAGTCCTTCATACAAATATCATCTTCTTGCTACCCAGGCTCGCTGTTTGCCTGCCTGCCTGCCTGCCTGCCTCCTTCCCTCCCTGTCTCTGTCTGTCTGTTTGTCTGTCTGTCTGTCTGCCATTTTGAATTATCTGTTGCATGACTTTTGGTGGTATATTATGAACAAACATCTACTTGTTCCCAGGCAGGGAACCAGCTGCAGAGAAATGACTCCATCAAAGTTGGATATGGTGAAACAGAGAGTTTATGGAGGTTCCTTACTGTCGTATGAGTGAGGGTTTATTTATGGGAGCATGGACAACTCACAGGCAACATCATCGCTGAAAAACCCACACTGCCTCCCTGATGACTTACAAAAGTACATCCTTGGTGACTCTGCACAGCTTGTAGGTAGCTCAACAGGTTGATGGCTTTCTTTCTGCAGCAGGTATTATTACTTGAGGACACTGCTGAGAAGCATTGTGAACCTTGTTTCAGGGCCTTCCTGAGACTTGGGAGTTGTTATTTCCTAAGCCTTGTACATTTTGTCTTGACAAGAAAGCCTCCCTCCTAGTTGGAATATTTCAACATGGAGGAATTTCTACACAACAATTTGTTCGACTCTTGGCTGAAAATACATTGCCTTTGATTTTGTTCTTTCTATGCTGGTAGAAGGGAATCCGAGAGGGCAATGCCTACTTTCTGTTCATTTTTCCTAATACATGTGCACAGACTAAAGTGATGTTGTTTGTTGAGTTAATGTGTCCAATTACCTAGAATGCCATATTAGGCTTGAGCATGCCTGATTGGTGGTCCATACATGTCTGGTAATGAGAGTAACATGTAGGAGGTTTGCTTTGCAGCGTTAAGAACTTGCATACTCTATTTTGGATGGGTTGCATCACTGTAGGAAAGAAAGTCTGGTGTATGGAACATCTTGGAGACATTTGACATTTATCTCTCACTATGTGTTAGTCCAAGGCAGTTGCTCTTGGCTGGTGAGCTCTTCTCCATGTGACAACTCACAGCCCAAGTGACTTTTTGTATGTGGTTCTTCCATATCCCAAGTCAGTAGCTCACAAAAACTTCCATCCACTTTGGGTTCTTGAAATGATGCTTATTATTCTTTTCCCAGCAGCCAATGGCAAAACAAACTTTTTAGACAAGCAGGTTTGAAGAGTTGATGAATGTTTGTGTTTTATGTAATCAGTATTTAAGCAGATCTTCATGAACCACAGGACATTTTTTTATTTGTAGTAGAAATGTGCTTCAAGGTCATAAGAAACAGTGATGCAGTGAGCTAGAGATGCTCTGTCCAGTAGAAATCCAAGGTGAAGTTCCTTTGAGCTTTTAGTGACATTAAAATTTATTTATTCTTTGACAATTTCATATATGCACACAACATATTCTGACCCCCTTTCCCTTCTGTTATTCCCCATCCCACTCTCTCTGAACCCATGCTTGTTGAATTAATATTTAATAATTAAAAAAAAACCCTGCTACCTGCCCCAATGTTTTGGTTTCCCAAATGAAAGACATACACACTCAGCTTAATCTACCTCCCACTGATAATTCCAAGTTATTACTTACTAAATTCTATATTCTATCTCAGTTGCCTTGGACCCAGTTGAGCAGCCCTCTGGGCTACGCTTTCCCTGCTCCTTTGCTTGGCCGCCATGCCTCTGCCTCTCTGTCCTCCACTCCTCTCAGGCATGGTGTCTCTTCTCTTCCACACTCTCCCAGCATGGTCAGTCTCCTTCTCCTCCTCTTGGTCCTAAGCCTAGGAAAATCTTCAGGTCCCACCTCTGTCCTACTGGCATTGGCTGCCGGCATCTTTATTTGCCAGTCAGAACCAAATGGGGACAGATTCCCAGAATCTATGTGCAGACACTCATGTAAGAAGTTTTGGGGACCCAAATTAACATTAGGATATAAGCAGCATTGGGTCAAACCACTAAACATGCTTTTGCCCTACAAGTCCCCCTGTTTAGTGTCATCCTTGAGTGACCCACATGGTTGCATTAGGAGTACTTACATGAGCATAGTTGTGGAGTTATTTACTAGGGAATGAGTAACTTCCCAGTGGCTACATCACATCCATTAGCTATGCTCACTAGGGCAGGGCGGGGCTTCCTAAGCCATTCCTCACCCATGAGGGGATGTAGAGGACTCAGGTCAGTAACCATGGGCCATGGTTTATGAGTGTGGTGGCCATGGTCATGTCCAGAAGGCAGCATTTCATAGCACTCCTCCCCTTCCTCTGGCACCAACACTCTTCCACTGAACAATATGTACCCTGGCTCCATGTGGCTTCTGTGTAAAGACATCTTATTTACTAGGTCTTGTGCATTTATGAACATGGAGCTAAGGGTTAATGATACTATACTTCATGCCCAAGCAAAGCTTATCCAAACATACAAGTAGCTTCTTTGTGAGACACAGCACAGCTTTCTTTGGGCAGCACTTCAGCACTGTACTTGGGTCCTGTGTTAGACAGACACCAAACAAAGGGGAAAGATGCATAATTGTAGGCACTAAGCAGACCTTGAGAGGGACCTTGAACAAAGTGTATCTGGAACAAGAAGGCCCAGACTTACAGGGATCCCTCTTGGCTAGGAATGGGAATGTTGAGTGAGTCTTTTTACAAACATTCTGTATATATGCTCATGAGTGACACGACTTCTAGTCTTGGCTTTGATGTTATAAGTTATTTGTACTGAGTAAGGTGAGTTCTCAAATATGGAATATGTAAGAACAGAGAAGCTAGTCTACTTGGTTGTAATCATAGCAACCATTAGACATCATCCTTATAAAGCTGTGACACCATCTAAACGGACTATGATGACTGATGTGGAACCTTGGATAACCTTGAGCTAGTAGCTTACAGGGCCCAGACCAATGCTGCTCTCTGACCTTATGGACTTTAAGGGTCTGGAGAGATTCTCAGTGGTTTAGAGGAATAGTTCCACTCTTCTAGAGCACCTGAGGTCAGTTCCCAGCACCCACAGCGGGTATTTCACAATGTCTCTTCCCTCTTCTGGCCTGTGTGGATACCTGCATACATGTAGAACACACACACACACACACACACACACACACACAAACAAAAATAAAACAAATGTTTCTCAAACCTTTAAAATAGCCTATGTTGCCATTGAATTTGCTGTGATATCCTGGCAAGGTGCCTTGGGATCCACCTTGACAACTGCATGTTAGGGCCTTGAAAGCATCTCATAACTCTAGGAGAAGGATTAAGAAGTTGTTAATGAACTGCTCCTTAAAACCCATGTTCATAAATGCTCAATATCTCCTCCTTTCAAATTTCATTGCCAGAACTAGTATCCACACATAGTGTCACGGAAGCTGGGAACCACAGTGCAGCTGTGTGTCCAACCAGAAGAGAATGGCTAAGACAGCCGTGACCATACACCTCTGGGAGGAATATTTTTATTTTTATTTTTTTCATTCCTATAGCGCTCTTTTATGTGTGGATGTTATTTAGTCCTTGGTGAATCATCCCACACAATATGGCTTCTTAACTGTAGCTTATTAGAAGGCAGTTCTATCAGAAATTTGGAGCTGAGCATATATACTTGTGTCAAACTCTGATTCCTGTAGTTATACTTGGTATTGAGAGCAGTCTGCTACAATTCTTTGGGACTGATTTTCCCATTTTCAAAAGGGGATCTTAGGTCAATTTCCCTAGAGGTGAAGTTTGAGGTAGAGATTGATGTGCAAGTAATTTTTAGGATATTGCCCTTGGCAGAAGCCCATGAAGAAATAAGGAGGGCAGGACAGGGAGGAGACTAAACAAATATATTGTTTAGAGACTGACTGCAGCCTGATCTTGTGGCTAGCTCTGGTGTGTAAATAGTACCCTAGAGGTTGTCTGACTCTGAAGCAAAGGACAAAGCTCTTGTGTGAGCCATTGGCTCTGGAATTCCACAGAGCTGGAGAAGTAACTCCCTGGAACCTCTGAGTAACATGGTTCCAACGGCCCAGAGCAGTTGCAAAAGACTGAAACTGGCATCACCAGCACCAGCACCTCCATCACTGACATTAGCACCACGATAATCTTCATCATCGTTGACCTCACCACCCCATCATCATCATTATCATCATCATCGTGCTAAATTACTGTGCATGTGATGTGTGCACGTGCATGTTCACATGTGTGTGGTGCACTTTGCATGTGCATGTTCACATGTGTGTGGTGCACTTTGCATGTGCATGTTCACATGTGTGTGGTGCACTTGTGTGCATATGGAGGTTTAAGGTTGACATTAGAAGTCTTGCTGTCATTTCGACCTTATTTATCATGGCAGGACCTCTAAATTGATTAGGTGAATGTAGTTAGCCAGTTTGCTTTGGAGATCTCCTATCTCTGTCTTCTGAACCCTAGAGTTACAGATGGACAGTCAAGTCTTCCCAGCTCTTTTTCTGAGGATTCAAATTCTGCCCTTTGCATGTGTGTGAGGGCACTGTCTCCATTTCTATAATACTGAACCTATGAGGACATGCTATCTTGCCTAGTTTCCTAATGTCAGTTCTGAGAGTTGGGTTCAGGTTCCGAGCTTGCAAGGAAGTGACTTCACTGACCCAGGTATCTCCCAAGCCTGCATTGTCTCCTTTTGAGACATTATTTCCATACTGCCCAATGGTACAAACATTAGATGGCCATACAGAATGGTGACTGGTGTCCTGTAATCTGTCTTCTATTCTTTCCTCTGAATGTACAATCCTGAAGATTCATTGGCTGAAGATCAGGGAGCTCTTTTGCGGCTCCTGATGCTTCCTAGGGTGGAAGGATTTCCCAACCTTTAATTTAGCATCTTGACTTCACAAAGTTTCTCTTCTAGAATATTTAAAATGCAGTGCCCTAAAGTAATCTGTGGTGGACTTAGAGAAAACTCTAAATGGTGGTTGGTTATGTGGAATCAGGGAGCAAACACTGAGGGAGCATTTGTCCTTGAGACTAAGGCTGCATGTGCATATGTGATGTTAAACTCATCAAATAGAATACTTAAAAGTTTGGGCATTACTTGTTAAATACATTTCATCTCAGAAGACAAATATATAAACAGATGTTGGATTCTAGTTAATGAAATGAGAAGCCTACAAATGTATGTGGGGAAGATATACTGATATCTACTATTTACTATGCATGAAAATAACATGGAGTCAGCCATAAGAGAGCATGCTCCTATCCCGAGTTCCCTAGAGGCTGTTGAAGAAGATTACAAATTAGTAGGCTACCCTGGGGTGCACAGTAAGGCCATGACTCAACAACAACAACAACAGCAACACAGCCACCACCGTTAGATTGTTTAGTAAGTAGACGGATAGATGGATAAAGAGGTAGTGACCGTGTGTTGCATGCATTACTTAGGTTATCTGTGGGGTTTTGATCTATAATATGCTTGAAATCTTCTTGGCAAAAACATTGGGGAAAGTTCCAATGGCCAGAACTCCCCTTCAAAGGGAAAAAAAGGATTTACTGGACCTGTTTTGTTAGACTCTGATGCTTGAGAGTCATTAACTGCATGTTGATAATAACAAGCATATTTTATGAAGTCCCTACTAGATGCCAGCAGCTTTATATAAAAGATCTCATTGAGCCCTCCCAATTGCTCAGATGCATGTTCCAGGTTTGATGTCACATTGCTACTAAGTGGCAGAGCCAGACACATGGTGACTTTTATTTATCTTACTGACATGTACTGGCATATGTGCTGGCTAGTTTTAAGTCAACTTGACACAAGCTAGAGTCATCAGAGAGGAAGAATCCTCATTCAAGAAAATATTGGGCTGTAGATAAGCCTTCAGAGTATTTTCATAATTAGTGATTAATGGGGGAGGGTCCAGCCCATTGTGGATGGTACCATTGCTGGCCTGGTGGTCCTGGGTTCTATAAGGAAGCAGGCTGAGCAAGCCATATGAAGCAAGCCAGTGAGTAGCACCCCTCCATGGCTTCTGCGTCAGCTCCTGCCTCCAGGTTCCTGCCCTGCTTGAGTTCCTGTCCTGACTTCCTTTGATAATGAACTGGGATGTGGAAGCTTAAGCCGAATAAACCCTTTCCTCTCCCAGTTTCTTTGGTCATGGTGTTTCATTACAGCAATAGTGATCCTAGTAAACCAGATTGGTTTAGTAAACCGAGGGAGTTGTCCCACTTTTCTCATCCTCAAGGCTGTGAAGCCGCTAAAACAACCACTCATTCAGTGGATGAAATGCTGTATTTCAGATCCAGGGCTAGAAGCTGGTGACACACTGTGACAAGGTCATTCAGCTCTTTCACCATCACAGAACTATGCTTCAGAGATGTAGAAAAAGGTCAGCAGGGAGCCCGAGGCAGTTTTGGAACCAGGTGCTGCCTGCCTGGTCAAGACAGATACCTCCAAAGTCAGGGCAAAAGCAGGTCAATCAGGACCTTCATGGCAATCAGAACTGGTTCATGTTCTCTTGGTGGGCTAACATAGGGAGCTTTTATTTCATTATGTGATTCTCCAGGGAGTCCTTGGAAGGTGTTACAGAGGGTAAGTGATGTAATCAGACTCATCTATGAATTAACTGCTCTTACAGTGCTGTGGTCAAATACCTGGTAGGGGCAAGAGAGGAATTGCTATTATGGTCATGGTCTATGCTTGCAGATTTAGCTTTAGCTGGTATGTGAATGCACCAAATGATGTTGAACCCCAGAGTTGGAAAGGCCACCAGAAAGTCCTCTTAAGACACTGGGCTGGAATGGAATGGAATTTAAATTGGTGATGGTAGCACATTTTTATTGGATGGAACAGCAAGTGTAAAAACTTCTTTGTGGGAAAGATTTCAGATGAAAGACAGCCAGTACAGTTGAAACAGAGGGGCAGATGGAAGGTTTGATGCAAAATGTAGGTTTGGAAGCAGGGGACACATCTTGTAGGGTCTGTCCATCATGCGAGGGCCTTGGGACTTCAACCCCAGTCATGAAGAGTCATGTCAACATGTCTGGTTGAGGAAAATCAGGTTTAAAATAAGCTAGAAAACAGTCTAATCTAGACTCCAACTCGCATCTGTTCGCCTCCAGACTTTGTTCAGCTCCATTTTCTTCTTGTAACAAGGATGGTAAGATTCCAAATATTTCAAACACTGGTATATTCCTAAGCTTTAGATTTTCGGGCCATGTCTTAAAACAACAACAACAACAAAAAAAACCCACAAAAAAACAAACAAACAAACAAACAAACTGTGCTGTACTGGCATGGCAACATTTGCTCATTGTAGGGTAGAGGGCATAAAAGCAACCTGTAACCACCACTTATAAGAAATACCCAGGGGAAGTTAGAACATCTGCTGTGTTCTGTGCGGCTTCAGACAGACTGTGCACTAGCCATGTGCTCCTTATGATTTCTGTCACAGGGATGTCTCAGGCACATATGTGTGCACATGGCAACAGGCAGGGAGCACAGACCAGTATGGAGCGAGGCGTCATGTTTGCACGCCACTGTGTAAGCACAGGAAGGTGTTGGAATGGAGGCCTCCAAGGGGCATAATGTGGTTGCTTCCCCAAGCCTGCCTCCTTGCAGCCAGAGGAGAATGTCCAGGTGGGTGAGCAGCTTTTCTGATTCAGAAGGATCTAGAGGAGGGGAGCAATGAACATAAGATGCATCAGGAAGTCCAGGGTACCCAGAAACTTGATGCAGCCAGCCTAGGAGTCTAGACAGATATCTGATAATGTCAGGGCAAAAGCAGAGTTAAAGGTGAGGCCTCCATGACAACCAGGACCTGTTATCTTGTTGGGCTAAGATAAAGAATTTTAAAAACAATTATTCTAAGATTCCCTGGGGGAGCTGTTAGAAGATTTTATACAGGGTAAGTGCTATAACCAGATTGATTTATAAATTACTATTTGATTTATGAGATATTAATGATGCTCATATTACTTATTAAACACTCATATGTTAATTAATATTAACACGGGGCAATATAATTATATTAATTATTGATTACTCTTATATTGCTATGGCCAAATATCTGACATAGACAGGAAGGATTATCTTTTTTTTATTCCATGTTTCCAGAGGATTCTATCCACAATGATTTGGTGTGCTTAGGTAGAATGTCATGGACTTGGAAGCCCACTGTAGAGGAGAGCTGCTCACTTCATGGCAGACAGAAAGCAGAGAGACAGGGCGAGCCTGAGAATGAGATATCCCAGGCACCTGAGCGCATGCTGCCTCCCGAGTACCACTTGTGTATGTATGTGCCCTTTGTGGGGCACTTTGCACCCAAACAACTACAGTCTAGATATTTGGTTTTGAATGGATTGATCTAGCAGTTTACGTTTGAGACAGTGAAGGAGCATAAGAGCTGACAGTGAGATGCTGAGATGGAGATTCAGGAAACATAGAAATAGAGTAAACAGAAATGGGCTATGGCTCCTTAGGAGGGTGGGAGAGAGGAGTGGTAAGGGTGCCTCCTGAATTTCTGGGTGGGGCATTTAAGATTCACTTAAGGCCTGCCTCCCTGGAGCTGGCTGGGTTTGTCAGTGGATAGAGTGTTTGCTGTCCAGAGTTAGGATCCTTCAAGCCCGTGTAGAAAGCCAGAGACTACAGCGTACATCTGCAGACCTAGAAAGAGGGCAGAGTCAAGTGGATCAAGGGACTCACTAGCTAGGTAGTCTAGTATAAATGGTCTGTCTCAGATCATAGTGATAGAAGAATACACCTTATGTTAACCTCTGACCTCCACACAGGTGAGCATGCACACAAAAGTGTAACACCTCCCTCAGATTCATCTCTCTGAAATGAGGGGAGCCGTTTCCTGAAGTTGGTAGTTCTGAAGCATGGAAGGCTGCCTCATTTTGAAAAACTGTTAAATTCAGATGCTTGGGAGACATCCAAATAGAGATGCCAAGTCAGATGCTGGATGTATGAGTCTGGAGTTCAGATAGGAGGCTGTTGCTTGAAGACTTGGACTGGGGAGTTCTGGAAGGTTACATGACTTATGAGATCAGCTGCTAGGGAAAGTAACAAGATGGTGGATTGGTGAAGGGCATGCAGCATTTGTAAAGTACCAACTGTGTGGGGGCCTTTTTGCAAGCAGCATGTGGATACTCATTTTATGCATGGAGGAAGATAGAAGTAAGAGAAGTCTAGTCACTAATACATGGTCATACACCTGGTCAGTGACAAGGAGGTGAGTAGATCCACATGCTTCTCTTCTGCTCCTAGAAAATGCAGTCCTCATGATCTATAGTCTCCTTGACAGTCCTGGGATGGACTCTTCCTTGAAAACACTGAGGACTTTTTGTCTCTGTGTTTATCGTTTAGGCCAGTGTGGTCACTGATTGGCCATCTGGGGGTCATGTACCAAGCTGGGAATGCTGGAAGCTGTGTTCTGGTGCTGTCCTCACCTGCCCCCATGGCTGGAGGGTGAGGAAGAGGAGAGCAATGAACAAACAGCAAGGATGGGGACTTGAGAAGATCAGGAAAGGCTGCTTACCACACAGACATTTGGCTCTCAGGTATGGGACTTTCTAGTAGCTGCGCATTTTGAAGTACATTGCCACCTGTGGCAATTCTTGGGTGACCTCTGCTATCGGCAGAGGAATGTTTGAGCTTTTATTTCAGAGAGAGAAGTACAGAATGTTGGGGTCCTTTTTGATTCAAAGTCACCCACAAAGGCACATGTCTCCCTGCAGCTCAGACTACAGATGGGCAGCCTGCGCACATCCTGTTGAGGAAGGGACCAGAGTGACCTCAGCAACCTGGGGAACAGAGAATGTGGGTAAATAACCATCCTTTAGCTTCTTCTAACTCTGAAGTGGGGACAGTCAAGCAGGATCCATTCTCAGTGAGAATGAATCTGGAAGGGATGAGGGTGTCACTTCACTCTACTGCTATCTATCAAGACATCAGTCTGCCTGTGATACTTGATCAATATTTATTGAGCACTTTCTCTGTCTCTGACTTGTGGCTGAGGGCAAAGAGAATACCAGTGAAGCATGACACAGATATTCTGTACTCAAGGACTTTGAAAGTTACTTGTGGATATATCCATCCATCTGTCCATCCGTCTGTCCATCCGTCTGTCCATCCATCCATCCATCCATCCATCCATCCATCCATCCATCCATCCATCCATCCATCCATCCATCCACCCGTTCACCTCTCCATCATCCATCCATCCTGTCCTGTTCATCCAGTGACCCTACCACCCACCCACTAGGTATCTTGTTTTGCAGTATCCTTCTTGGCTCTCAGGTATAGGAATTTCTGGTGGCTGCCTATTTTGAAGTACATTACTTGGTTTATAATAGGTGCTTAGTAATTATCTGTTGGATGTGTCCCAAGTGAGGGAATGAATGAGAGAATGGTCTATATTAGGCACAGATGAAGAGGTTGTGATCTGCTGCAGTGTTTGATGCTTAGCAGGTGACATGGGACAGTCACTGGATGGATCATGCATTATCCTCCTCTTTCCTCATAGAATGGGCCTTGTATCCCCCTCCACTTTCCTCATTGGATGGATCATATATCTCCCCTCCTCCTCATTAGATATTGTGTCCCCCTCCTCTTTCCTCATTGGATGGATCATGTATCCCACCTCTCTCCTGTTTCTCTTCTGCTTCTTGGACATTCAAAGGCAGCGACTCTTGAGACCTTGTCCCCACCAGTGGTAAATTCAGCTCCTTTTGCATCATCTGCAGTACTTCCAGTTCTCTTGTGCTAGGTGTTTGCTCAGTGCTGTGATGCCCCTCAAGTCCCTTCATCATTCACTAACAGGTATTTGTGGAGGACCCATCATGTTCTAGTCTATTCCAGACAGGTGTGAACATAACAGGCAGTACAGACATGGTCTCTGCTCTTATAGAACGTCTGTTTCTCACTCAAAATTCTCTGGAGCTCCAGAGGCATGTAGCCAAATGTGATCTGTCATTTTATGCACACATTTGTGAAGGAGAAACAGAGCTGGCACTATAGGACTGGAGTAACTCACTCATTAACTTTGAAAATCTTAAAACCACACACTGTTAAAATCGAGCTCCCTTTATGCTTAACAGTTAGTGTCAACTTGATACATTCTAGAATCATTGGAGACGTGAGTTTCAAGGGGGAACTGTCTAGAGGGGGTTGTCTCTGGACATGCCTGTGAGAGTTTCTTCATTGGCTTAACTGACATGAGAAGACCCACCCTGACTGTGGATAGTGTCGTTTCATGGACCGAGTCCTGGACTAGATGGAGAAAATAGGCTGAGCATATGTGTGCATCAATATTGCCCTCTGTTCTTGTTGTGGATGTGGTGTGACCAGCTGCTTCACATTCCGATTGCCTTGACATCCTTTCAACGATGGACTGTAATAGGAATAGGAATTTGGAACCAAATAAGTACTTTCTCTATTGTTTTTGGCAGTGGGTTCTTTCTTTTTTTTCTTTCCCTTCCTTCCTTCCTTCCTTCCTTCCTTCCTTCCTTCCTTCCTTCCTTCCTTCATTCCTTCCTTTGCTCTCTCTCTCTCTTTTCTTTCTTACTTTCTTGCCATAGCAACAGCAATGAAAGTAAACTAATTAAGCACTTGGTTCAGGAGATGCTGCTGCTTCAGGGCCTCTAAGTGCCAAATGTCTGCTTGAATGAGATTCCACCCCCATACTCTTGCTAACTTCTTTGAAGAGTGTTTTGTATTGAGCATCTATTATAGACAGTAGTGAAGTAGAGAGGTACAGACCCTATTGTGATGTAGTTTACGGTCTTGTTTACAGTGCAGTATACACACACATGCACACACACACACATACACACCCCACACCACACTACACACACAGCACATATACACACCACACATACACACACACACACACACACACACACACACACACACACACACACACACACACTGGTTGTAGCCAGTACTCATTTTAAAGAAGAAATGAGTTGAATAATATACATACAGTGACGGTGGATGAAAAGAAGGGCATGGCTGGCAGTCATCAGTCCATCATTCATTTGATAATGTCTGTCTTTGAGGAGACCTTACAGAGGAAAGCTGATGATGAGGGTGACTCAGTTAGGGATAAGTCCCAGGAAGAGGTAATGTAAGTCCCAGAGATGCTCATGATCTTGCATGATCATGTTGAACTGAGAGGGAGCAGGGTAGGGAGTGGGGAGGAACAAACAGGACCACAGAGCCTGGTAACTAGTCTCTATTCTTTCAAATAACCACTGAGAAACTGACAAACTTAGTCCAATCCTTGGCCTTCCACCTATGGCATGCTTCTGTTCCTTACTTGGTTTTGCATGTGATCAGGTCTCAGGGAATGGGTGAGCGGCTGAGGCTGTCTTTGACTACATATAGCTTGCTAAGATCAGTTGGCTTTGCTCAATGTTTTCCTCAGCGTCCTGTTACTGTGTGGACTATTTAACGCATTACTGCTGCCTTGTGACAGCCCCTCCTCCTGCAGGGCTTGGTCCTGTTTCACCATCAGCCACAGGCAGCCAGAGAGCTATAGACAGTTTTCAGAAGGGTGTGTGAGCTCCAGGACTGCCTCTGTGCCTGTCACCTCCATGGCGCCCAGACAGAGAAACAATCTAATTAGGCTATTTTCAGCATCTTGGAGGGAGAGAGGGGCACAGGAAGACAAAGAGAAAGGGACTCGACTCTCTCTTCCAGTCTCTGAAGCTATTATTGATTAAGCAGGCAGGGAACCAGTAGGCAGGACATCTCCACCATCCATATTGATATCAAAGGCCACTTTACTTGTCATGTGGTGGCTTTGTGAACATCATCAGGGACCCCCAGGGTTGATAGTCTTCCAAGAGACCAGTGCTAATGAGCTGCAAAGCCTATAGCTTTAACCAGGAACAAGATCCCCACAGGATGTCTGTCCTTTGCTGGGGCTAGCTGACACACAGTCTTTCTCTAGAATGACAGCCCAGAGGGATTAGTGGCTGGCAACCCTTTGTTTCTTAGCTACAGGTCTATGTTGGTCTTCATGGCCTTTGTGTGAGATTCCTAGAGCCTTTGGGGGAAGTGGGGATTTCATAAGCCTGGAGAATATGGCCTATGGCTCTTAGAAGTGACCCATGGACTGAGGACTCAGTGGATACCTGTTTAACACCAATTCGCTAATAGTTTGGGATCATGTCCTATTTGCTCAAGCCATGCCTCAGCATGTAGGACTTAGCTAGATGCTAAATCCTCACCCACAAGACATCCTACCCATTACTGTTGTGGCTCTGAAGGACTCTTCTCAATCCCTAAGGCACCACTCTCAGATCCTCTCAGCAGCTTTGTCTCTCCCAAGATGGCTAGATCTAGACGTTAATGAGACTGATAAGGGGTGCATTAGTTAACGATAAGAAGTATACTAGTTGGAGAGACCCCTGGTCCTGGAAAGACTGGATGTAGGGGAACGCCAGGACAGAGAAACAAGAGGGGGTTGAATGGAGAAAAGAGGGAGGGAAGGGGCCTTATGGGACTTTCGGGGAAGGAGGAAACGGGAAAGGGGAAGTGATTTGGAATGTAAATTAAAAAAATAAAATAAATAATAATAATAATAAAAAAAAGAAGTATACTAGTTACTTTTCTTACCACTGTGATAGATATCTGAAAGAAGCCACTGAAGAAAGGGAGGGTTAATTTTGGTTGAGGGTTTGTAAGGATATAGTCCACCCTTTGTATGTGGCTTAGTAGATACAGAGTCTCTGGCAGATGCTTGTTACACAGCACCAACCAGGAGAAAAAGAGCTGGGTTGGGATCCCGTCTGAACTACCCATAATTCCCCCTCCTCAACTACCTACTGGTTCCTTGAAGTCCACACTACCTCCTAGAACAGTAACACCCACTGGGAATCAAGTGTTCAAACATAGAAACCAATGGGGAACATTTTACATTTATACCACAACAGAAGGGACATTACCTTTAAGCTGTTACTACATGTATGTGTCCAGGGGCATTGACACAAGTTAACAAAACACGGGGTGGAGAGTGCTGGTCATTATCACCCCACAGATGTTATTTTGTCAACATGGCATGAGCTAGAGTCATCTGGGAAGAGGGACCCTCAACTGAGAAATCCTTTCATAAGATTGCTCCGCTGGCAAGCCTGTAGGGCATTTTCTTAATTAGTGGTTGATGGGGGGGGGTGTCCAGCTCATTGTGAGTCAGGCCACCTCTGGAGAGTTCTAGAAGAAATCAGGCTGAAAAAGAACCCAGGAGGAGCAAGTCAGTACCCCTTCATGACCTCAGCTTCAGCTCCTGCCTCCAGGTTCCTGCTCTGACTTCCCTGGATGGGTAGGCTAAATGCTTTAAGATGAAATAAACCCTTTCCTCCCCAAGTTGTTTCTGGTCATGGTCACAGACACAGAAACCTAATTGAGATAAAAACATTTTGCAGAAGAGGCCCGGAGTTAAAAGTTAAAACAATAAAAAGGACACAAAATGCCAGCTTTTCCCAGAGGCGCTGGGTATCCCACACAAAGACCCTCGAAGGCCAGCATAGGCCTGTGGCTAAGAAAGCAAGGGTTGCCAGCCACCTCCTAGTGGAGTTAAAGCTTAGCACTTGGTGCCATCATCCCAAACAACAGATTCAAATAGGACTCTAGGGTTCATATTGGATGTGGATTTTAATAGGCTGATTTGAAATGTGATTGTTATGGAAAGGGTGTTTCCTGAGACTTGTTGGCCCTCCTGCCTCCCCTTGTTTACTTAGGCTTGTTACTGTCTACAGTTGGTAGTGTGGGAAGGAATGGCTGCCGGGAAGTGACTAAGCAGAGCCTGTGAAAAGCTCCTGGTTGAAATGATTTCAAGCTTTCAGATGTGCATCAACAAGAACTCTGCAACGATCGCGCCCTTTGCTATCCCTTTGACCTTAGCGCTATGCCTGCTACTGTCCCTGCCTATGCCTAGCAGAGATTGGACATAAAGAAGCGCTCAGCAAGGGCCTGGTTAATGATCTTCTATGGCATGACGTCACTGTCAACATCAACATCATGAAAGTCACTATTTTTGTGGCCTTCATGCTTTTCTCCAGAGTTGATACATTGCAGCCTATAGGCCAAAGCGACTTGCCTTTGTCCAGTTAGTTTTGAAGTGAGATCTCATATAGCCAAGGCTGGCCTTGAACTTGTTGCGAAGCCAAGGATGACCTTGAATTTCTGATTTTCCCACCTCCACCTCCTGAATTCTGGAATTGCAGATGTGTATTCCTGCGACCAGTTTATGTAACACTGGGAATCAAACCCAGGCCTCATGCATGCTACGCCAGCATCCTACCAACTGAACTACATTTCTAGTCTGTAACTTTTTAGGTTTTACACTTTAGTTTTGACCAAGACTTATAAGCATTAGAATTTGACCAACTGGGGCTATGATGTCATTGGCAGGAGGTGGGAACATGTGGTGATGCTTATTAGGTATACATCAGGGAAATTAAAAACTGTGGTAAAGAGCTTGCCACACAGGCATAATGACTTGAGTTCTTTTCCCAGAACCCACATAAAAATATATGAGTGTTCTCTTGTGCTGGTAAAACAGTGCTGGGGAGGTGGACACAGGCAAGTCATGGGGCTCTCTGGCAAGCTATTCTAGCCTACTCCAGGCTAGTGACATGGAGCCTGAGGAATAACACCCAAACTTACCCTCTGACCTCCACATGTGCGTGCACATGAATGTGCATAGCACACACAGGCAATGCAACTTTCAAGCAAGGACAGTACTGTGGGGGCATTCCGTGGCATTATGAATTCAATGTACATTTTGAGAAGAATGGGAGTCTGTGAATGGAGTATGTGCATTAGGAATGCCAGGCCCAGGGCTCCTCCCCCTCCTCTAATCATGGGGTCTGGAGTTTTGTGCCAGGCCCTGTAGTCCTCTCCTCTTACCTCAGAACTACATTGTCTCTGACTTCCCTTTTGCAATTATGATTTGTGATGCTTAGTTCTAATTGTCAACAATTAGTTACCCACTTGACAATTAGTCAGCAATTCTAATTGACACAATCCAGGATCACAGGGGAGAGAGTCTCAGTGAGGGGTGGGGGCGGTGTCCTGATAAGAAGGGCCTGTGGTGGATCTGGAGGGTGGGTGCTGGGAGACACTGGGAAGTGAGCAGTGCTCTTCCCAGGCTTTGGGTCTAGGGTTGTGTAAGAGAGAAGCAAACAGTAAGCTATGCACCAGTGTGCACACATCCATTATCTCTGTGCTTGACTCCTCTGGATGTGGTAAGTTGCCCTGGTTCCTGCTGCCTTGACTTCTCTGAAGTGATAGACTGTAGCCTCCAACTGTGAACAAAAACAGTTTCTCCACTAACTTGTTTTATCAGAGTATATTATCACAACAAGGGCAAACAAAACTGAGACAGGAATCATTTGTAAACAAGGAAGTTGACACTCAGAGTCACTAAGTCCTCTGCTGAAAGTTGTAACTCCTGTGGGGTTAACTGGGATGCCCACTGAGATCCTGAAAATCCTGCTTCTTTACTCATTGCCTTTATCATCAGTATCACTGGTAATACTGATTGATACTTCACTCACTGATGAGTCCAGGCTGGATGGCAGTGAGGCTAGAGATCCAGTTCTGTCTCTGCCTCCTTAGCAATGGCATTAGAAGTGTGTGTGTGTCACAATGGCTGACTTTTCTCATAGGTGCTGGGGACCAAAGTCAGGTAGGTCTTCATGCTTACACAGAAAACATCTTACTGACTGAAATGCCTCTGTAGTCCCCACTGTAGTTTTTGAAACAGCATCTCAAATATCCCAGGTTATCCTTGAAGTCGCTATGATGATAAGGCTGGCTTTGAACTCCTGGTCTCCTCCTCTCATGGCTGTACAATTTTTAATTTGTGCATAAATACTAGCTGCAAGTGCAGAGCCCTAGATACCCACTCTCAGACCCAGATTCAACACAGGCACATCATCACCACTTGCAACACTCTGATTCAGATATCTGAGAATGGAACTGCAGATGGCCTTGACCATTGAGAAAAGTCTGACCCCTTAGCCTGTACATCAGTCTGTAAGAAATGGCATAAGCAGAGCAGCTTAAGCAATTGCAGTGTGCTTGCTCGCAGATTTGGCTTCTGGTGAGGGCCCTCTTCCCTGTTTGCAGATAGACACCTGCTTGCTGTGCCCATGCCTGGCCTTTCTCTAAGGAGTGTGTGAAGAGACACAGCTGCCTCTCCGTAAGGGCACTAATCCGTCTGGGCCAGAACCCTTCCTTCATGTGGCTATTTAGCTGTCCCCTCTACCTCAGAGACCCTCTCTGTGGAGTCAGCTACTATCTGAAGAGCTAGAGCTTCAGCATGCAGTTTAGAGGAAGGACAGACTTCAGTATATGGTACCTGAGACTCTTTAGGGTGTCTCTCCAACCGATCAGTGTATCTGTACCAATCTTCCCTGTTTGCCCAACATGGTCCAGTTGTATTAGATGATAATGGCTCAGATACCTTGGAGGGATAGATTTCGAGACTTCCTCAGGTACCATTTCTAGGGATTCTGCATGTCAGTTTGTCCCCAGCTTTGTATCATTCACTCTTCCTTCAGAGAATTATATACGTGGGTACAAAATTCTTACTGTGTCATCAACTGTGACCACTTAATATCTCTCCCATCCTGGGCTTTTATAGTGATTGGTAGGTACTGGACCAAGAAGATCAGACCTGGAAACCTAGACAGATTTCTGGCCCTGGTCTTTTGAATCAGGAATGGCTGTGTGCGCTGAGGAGGCTGCGCTTGGTTTTTGGGCTTCATGGGCAATGATGATGGTCTGGTCCTGCCACCTCCACCAAAAAGATCGTAAGTGTAACCAGGGGTTAGTAAGCATCTCTTCTTTGCTAACCCAGGTCAATCTGGCTACATCTGGAGACATACTCCATTGTTATACTAGGGCAATGTTGGCTTTTGCCATCTAATGAGTCATAGTCTGAGTTGCTGTTTATTATTCCACGATACACAAGATTCACATTCCTTTCCCAAACAAACACATATGGGCTCACACACAGAGACAGTGGTGGGAGATACAAGAGGAGAGGAGGGAGAGGAAAGCAGAGAGATAGAGATAGAGACAGAGACAGAAACAGAAAGAGTGTCCTGTCATTGCTGTGGCTGAGAAGTTTCGCTCAAGGAGCACCTTGGTGAGGATGAATTGTGTGCAGAGATGGAGGTCAGAGGGTCTTCTGTACCTGGAAATGGGAAGTAAAATGGGAAAGAATGTTTGGCTTCTAATAGGTAAAGTTCTGTATTCTGTCCAATAGTAGAGTGTATGCTAGTTAATTATGATTCATCAGGTGAGCAGGAGAGATAGGAAGCTGGCAAGTGAGGGAGATGTGGTTGCTTTCTCTGTGGGCTGGGGTGACCGAAGGGAAAGGATTCACATGAACATCCTAGGGTGACTGTAAGAAATTGTCACATTCTGCATAGATTTAAAACAGTGGAGCTAAGTGAAACTAGGTGCTGGTAG
Organism: Tokudaia tokunoshimensis; assembly: GCA_036184795.1. Taxonomy (NCBI): domain Eukaryota; kingdom Metazoa; phylum Chordata; class Mammalia; order Rodentia; family Muridae; genus Tokudaia; species Tokudaia tokunoshimensis. Next base: position 102,729,737 of record BTHU01000010.1, read on the forward strand.
GACCACACTCTCTGCTGTCTTTCCACGATCCATTCTCGCTTCCTTTCACCTCTGGTAGCTCCAGTTTCCTCAGCTGTCGGGTGTGTGATTCCAGCTTCTTCCCTGACTTCAGGTGACCTTCTTCCCTCCAAAGCTATCGGCCTCACATTTCCTCTACCCCCACCCCCTTTGAGGTAGACTCTTGTTATACAGCTCAAGCTGTTCTAGAACCCACAATCTCCCTGCCTTATAGCCTTTCAGGCACTGAGATTGTGAGCATATGCCCCCACACCCAGCTTCTTTGTTTTACTTTCCTGAGGACATTTGCCATGGGACTTAGGAACCATCCCAGTGAGCCAGGGTGACCTCACCTCAAGGTCAAGATTTGGTTAATTCGTAAATAATGTTGCACTTTCAAGTTCCAGGTTCCAGGCTTCACTTTGGAGCAGTGCTTTTCAACCCACTACAGAAGGAAATGCTTCCTGAGGGTGGAAGATGGGGCTGGGGAGAAAGTTGAGTAAAGAGCTTGCCTCGTGAGTTCGAGGCCCAAGTCAGACCTCTAGGACCCTATGAAAATGTTCAGGTGTGGGGTGTGCCCTTGTGGTCTTAGCACATAGGAGGGAAGATGGGAGGGTCTCTAAGGCTCACTCTAATCAGTGAACTCCAGACCAGTGAGAGATGAGATCGTGTTCCAATGAGGTGGATGGGATTCCTGGGGATGGCACTGGAGGCCTCCATATGCAGGAGTACTTTTACATCCCCCAATACACGTGTACACACATGGACAAACACACCTCAAATAGATGGAAAGGTGTAAAGAAAAACTCTCCGCAATATGATTTACCAACCACATTTTAGGAAAAGGAGAAGCCAAAGGGAGAAAGTCAGGAACTATGCTCATGTCCTCATTTCTCATCTCCATGAGCCCCCACTGGTACCCAGCGGGCTGGGTTTCTCTATTGTAAGAGATCGAGCAGACAAGTAGCCAAGGTGTACAGGGACTGAATAGAATCCCATCGTCTGTTCAGAGCCGGGGTCTTTCCAGGATAATGGGAACACCTGCACCATATCTGATCAGCAGCTGCCAGGAGAGGCCAAGCCCAGAACATCTATTTTGAAACAGAAGCTACTATGGTACTTCCTGGGCCTCCCCCAGATTGGTGTTCAGCGGCCTGCCTTTAGCATCTGGAACCAAGGTGCCAGGCAGCCCAAGAACTGGCCCAGAGCCTCTGGAGGCACAGGTATAACCAGACTTTGGCTGGTTCAGAAACAGCTTTCTTCCTGGAACCCTTGGACACTGTCGGGGAGGTAGGGTATGAATTCCTTCTTCCTGCTGGGACTGCTGGGATTGGTGAGAAGCAAGGAGGCTTCTTTTTAATTAAAATATTATTTGTTTTGGTTTTTGCATGTGCATGTGTATGGTCTCTGTATGCTTGTGTGTTTGTGTGTGGAGTCTGTCACTCTCCCCTTATCCATAGAGGCAGAATCTCTCACTGGACCTGGAGCTTGCTGCTTTAGATAGTGTGGCTAGCCAGCTGGCTGCAGGACTTCCCCATCTCTGCCCCTGACCTATGGGTTCTGAGCAAGCCCAACAGGTTTCTATTTGGGATTGGAGGATTGGAACATCAGTACTCAAGCTCGTGTGGTAGTGCTTTTCCCACAGAACCATCTCCTCAGCCTTTAAACATGCAAAGCAGTCACTTTCTCAGTGAACTACACCTCTAAGCCTGTTAGGCAGTGTAGGGTGCTAGGAACAGACTAGGGAGAGACAAACATGAACTCAGATTCCACCTTTGTCAATTATTAGTTATTAGAGAAGGTTTTGGAGAAAGGCTGTGGGGGTGCATGACTCTAGGTCCTGAGTGACTCACTCCAGCATGGCTCTTCCACTGGTACGTGTTTGTGCATGTACATGTGGGTGTGCAGGTGCACATATCTATGTGTGCAGGTGGAGGCCAGACGGCAGCCTCAGGAGCTGTTCTTCAGGTGCCACCTACTTGTGTCTCTCATGGACCCGGAACTTGCTATGTAGGCTAGGCTGGCCAACTAGTGAATCCCAGACCATCTGTCTTTGCCTCCCTAGCTGGCAGAGTCCTACCTGGCTTTTTTAATTTTATTTTTTCTCCAGTAGGTTCTGGAAATCTAACTCAGGTCCTCATACCCACAGGCCAAACACTTTTCTGACAGAACTAACTCCTTAGTCCCATTTTGCCATTCATGTGCTATGTGTTCAGAAGTGAGTTATTTCAGCAAATGTAGCTGTGGCTTCCTTCTCTATGAATTCGACTGTGCTAATTTCTCTTTTACGAAAATGGTTACATCACCTTGAGCAATGCACATTACCCGCTGGATCCTCAGGGCCGTGTGTCGGCGTATTCTATAGTTCCCATGATGCTCTTCTCTGCCCAGCCAGGCTCCGTCTGCTTGCCTGAATATAGCAGCTGTGCAGCTGAGATCCTGTGGCTGAGCATCTTTCATTAAGTGCAGGTACGGTGGCCTCACTGCTCACGGAAGAGAAGGTTTTGGAGAAAGGCTGTGGGGGTGCATGACTCTAGGTCCTGAGTGACTCACTCCAGAATGGCTCTTCCACTTGTGTACAGTGAGCTAAGCTGTGCAAGTGCTTTTGCCCCGTGTCTTACAGTGACCTTGTCATGGATGCAAGTGTATTTTAAGAGTATCTTCAAAACTCAATGTGTTACCATCTCTGCTTGGCGCTGTTCCTTTGGGCATGTCATGTTTGATGTCCTTCCTCTCTAAGTTTTGGAGAACAAACTACATTCCTTTTTACCATAATCCCTGCGACAATATGGCCTCCTTATGAGACAGGGACAGATATAAAAGCAAGGGCTCTGATTCTTTGGTTCTCAGACTCGCAGCAGCTGCAGCATCCTGTAGAAATGTGGACACAAGTTCAGAGAGCAGCCCAGACACCCTGCAGCAGACCCTCTGGAGCTGTGGCTGATATTTTATTGTTGCTGTTGGTGACGGTCTTTTCAGTACCGAGGATTGAACCCAAGACCTTGTGCATGCATGGCAAGTGCTCTGCCAATGAGCTACACCAACAGCCTTAGTTTTACTTTGTTTCTAGACAGTGTCTCACTAAATTTTGGAGCCTGGCTTTGAATTTACCTTGTACCTTGTAGTCCAAGACGGCCTTAATCTTGGGAGCCTTCTGTTGGCCTCCTGAGTAATTGGGACAGTAACTGGGATGGCAGGCCTGTGCTGCTAGACCTGCCTCTGCAGGCCTCCATGTGACCCTGACGACTACCCAAGCTGAAAACCTCTGACCTGGCTATTGGTTCTCAAGATTGTCTGTGTTCTGGAATCGGCCAGGAACTTGGTGGCCACAGATGCTTTTGTCTGCTCCCTGGGGTTCTGAGTTCTCACGCAGGGGTGTGGCCTGTCCACTGAAATTCTTTTTCAAAATCTCTGGAAATTTTTGTTTTTATTTTTGTTTGTCTATTTTTTGAGATTGTATTCTAACTACAACATTTTGCTCCTCCCCTCCCTCCCTCCAAACCCTCCCATGTATACCTCCCTACTCACCTTCAAATCCATGATCTCTTTTCTTTTAAATCAATTGTTAGTGCGTGCAAGTATGTATTTGTATATGCATATATATTGCTAAATATAACCTGTTGAGTCCATACAATGTTACTTGTATGTATGTTTCAGAGAGGAGCATTTGACATTGGACAACCGGCTGGCATGCTCTTCCCTGGGATGGCCCCCTCTCTAGACTCCAGCTTTGCTCACTTGCCTTCCTGTAGTTCTCCATGTAGGGTTGAGGTCTCATTGACTTTCCTGTGTCCAATTTGGTATGCTCATTGTGGTTCTTGTTTACCTCACATTTGGGCAGTCATGTTGGTGAGCCCTTATGGATGTAGTTTCTGATGTCACTAGGAGACGCAGTAATGTTTAGATCCCCACAGGGAGCTTACATACTGGACAGCTGGATGTGGTTGCTGAAGGCAGCTGGTGCACGGCATTGACAGTCTAACCTCCTGTAACTGCATATCACTTCTCTCTGTCCAGCATTTTATTGTGGTGAGAACTTAACATGGAATCTGTCTTCTTAATCTGCTTTCTTGAGGCAGGTGACCTTGAGCTGGTCCTCCCACCTTGAAACCCATGCTGGGATTATAGGTGTATACTATACCACCATGCCTGGTTTATACCATTTAGGGGATTGAACCTATGGCTTCCTGAATGGTAAGCATACCACCTCAGCTATAACCTCAGCTCCCTCTTAACATTATATAAAAAGATTTATTTTATATGAGTCTATGCCTGTGTTTGGGTATGTAGATACCTGTGTGGATATGCAGAGAGGTCAAAACAGAATGTGTGATCCCCCAGAGCTGGAGTTAGAGGCAGGCGTGAGCCACCTAATGTGGATTTTGGTAACTGAACTTCAGACCTCTTTGAAGAGCAGCAAGCGTTCTTCAGCTTTCTAAACAGCTTTTTACAATTTTTTAAAAAGCAAACAAACAGGCATTGTTAATTATAAGGACAATAGTATATAGGAGGTGAAAAGAACATTTATCTTGAGACTCTATACCTCTTGATTAATAATTACATCCTAACCCCAACCAAATTTCACTCTGTGTTCTGTTTCTATGAGTTTAACTATTTCAAGTACCCCATAGAAGCAAAACAGTGATTTTATTATTAGTTTATTTCACTTACCATAACATCTTCAAGTCTTATTCATGTTATAGTACACAATGCAATTCCTTCCATTTTTAAAAAGCTAAATAATTCTCCACTGTATGCAGAATTTATCCACTCATCATGGTTTATTTATCCACTCATATGCTGAGATGCATTTGAGTTGTTTCCATATCTTGGATGCTATGAATCCTGTTATAGAGAACATGAGAGTGCAGATTCTGTTTTGTGATGTTGGCTTGGGTCTCTTGGCTAGTCCCTAGAAGCAGTATTCCTGTATCACTTAGGAGTTCTGTTTTAAGTTTTTTTGGACAACTTCCATTCTGTTTTCTGTGCATAGGGGTCAGCCCTAGCCTCTGGAAACATTCATTCCTGCAGGTAACATAATAACAATGGAGATCTCTTCATTCATCTTTTCATTTATCTAAGTAATTGAGAAAAACTTATATGGAACTTGTAAAGCATGTGACACAATGAAAAATGTTCAGTCACCTCTCACAGTATTATTTCCATTTTATTAGAGAAGGATTTGACACTCGGGAACTTTATTTCATAAGTGTGTATGTGTGGGTGCATTATTTGCATGTGTGTGAACACATGTGCTTACCATGTGCATGTAGACACCAGAGGCTGTGACAGGAATGGTTCTAGAACAATCTTTGACCTTATTCATTCAGGCAGGGTATTTCAGTCAAACACAGAGCTCATCAATGTGGTCCTGCTTGCCAGCTTCCCTCTGCTTTCTGAGGCTAAATTACAGCCAGGCTAGCAGGTCCATGTAGATGGATTCTGGGAATCCAAACTCCAGTCCTCATACTTGTGAGCTAAGCTCTTTAACCTCTGAACAATCTTCCCGGTCTAAATATGAGGGCACAAGGGAAGGAGAAGCCCACAACTCTCTCATACCAGAACCAGCACTTTAGAGTGTGCTGCTGAAAGCTACTACCTTGCCTTCAAGACATCGTAACTTCTGAGTTCTGGATGAAGTCTGGAGAGTTTTCCTTCAGTTTCCTATTTTACTGGATCTTTGGAGACTAGATACTATTGGTTGGTCAGTAAAATACCTGGGATTCCCTTGATTTCCATTTGCAATGTTATGTTGCCCAGTACTGTGTACAGTGCTGGTCTTTCCTTGAAAACTGTGATCTACATTATGGCTGTTACTTCTGGGAGACCCATTCCCCAGTATTCTTATGGCTACGCTTAGTAGCAAAGTCCATCTTAAATGTGCTCCAGCAATTACTGCTGTTTATTGAATCAAATTAGCAAAAGCTTAGAGAGCCAGCCAGATGCAGGTGCTCAAAAGAGGTTCTTAAAAGTCTATTTATTAAAATTCAATATATCTTTAGTATGCTGCCCAGCATCTCCATCTCCATGTATTTACCCAAGAGAATTGAAACCTACATTCTCATAAAGAATCTACATCCATATTCACATACATTTTATTCATAATAGTCCAAAGCTAGGAACAACACAAAATGCCAATCACAAAATGCATAAACAGCTCATGTCATAGCGATGCAGTGAAATACTTCTCAACAATAAAAAAGAATGAATACACACAAAGCTTGGTTGACTTTCAGATGCACTGTATTAAAGGAAAGAATACAGGCACTGAGAGTATATACGGTGCAGCTGTATTCACAGGAGGCTTTAGGAAAGGGAAACTGCACACATAATGTGGCCACCAGGTATGAAACACCTTTCTCTGTTTGTGTTCTGTCTCTCACATGTCTTGGTGTTCCTGGATCAGTGCACGTGTCAACATTTATCAAGCTAGGCACTCTACATGGTTCATTTTAGTGAGTTAGATAAAGCCTTGGTAAAGTTTACTTGAAAGAAACTCTGCTGATGTCTGACTCCCTTCTTAGGCAGGTAATGGTAGCCCTTGACAGTGTATGCCACTCAACCCAGCAACCTCCATGGACAGAGAGCTTTTTCCTAGGTGAAAGTATGCCATAGATTGCAATTGCAGTAGCAGCAGCGGTCACATGACATTCTTTGAACTGATCATCGTGCCTAAGGCAGTGTTGGAATGCTTGGATTGGTCAGGTCTAAGTCATGTTGGTGATCCCGGTGTATTGTCAGCTCTTCAAAAATGCTTGGGATTTGACTGGGGAAGGAGTTGTTTCCTGAAAAAACACTGAAATGCTGTTCCTGGGAGATATAAGAAGAGTCAGTGACGAAGAGGCTTTCCACACACATCTTGACTGGGAACCTTCCTGTCAGGCACCTTCCTCTCTTCTTATCCTGCAGTATCACACTGTCATGTTTCTGTCACCCTTATGGTTTCTGCCAGTGGGCATGCATAGAAAGATGAAGGCACTGGGCTCAGAGGAGGTTGGCCTCAAATCTCAAGATGGCCTCTTTCTAGCCTTCTGACCATAGGTAATTTACTCAACCATTCTGAGATAAAGCTCAGTTGCTTTATCTGTAAATGGGAGGTTGTTATAGTATCAACCTTCCCATGCAGTTGTGAATCGGTAATTTTCAGCAGGTATTTAGTGCTGTGACCAGAAAACAGTAAGTACTTAGATACTGTTATCTGGGGCATCACTCACCACTAATTCTAGTAGTTCTGAAGGGCTTTGTAGAATGGAGCATTCACCAAGACCCGGGTGCAGCAGTTATCTTTGACCTATCAGTACTTCAAGCCCAGATCCATTGATTCTATCCTACTACAAAAACCTCTCATTTGGCTTGAGGGCTTTGCTGGGTGTGGCCTCTAGCAGATGAGCTGATTTGGAAGAATCGGGAGAGTTGATGCTCCTGGAAACAGAGCTAAGCTCATGGTGGCTGATCAGCTTTCCTATCCCTTGAGTGAGAATATTCTGAGCTATCTGATGCAGTCTGTCCTGGCAGATGCGGCAGGGCTGAGCCTTAGTTGTTCATACGTGTTAGTCTGACTGACTTCTCTTTGAGTACTATTCATGAGATTGCCTTCCAAGTAAGTTTATATCCACTTGTGGTGGTTTGAATAAGAATGGGCCACATAAGCTCATATGTTTGAATGCTTAGTCATCAGGGAGCACTACTTTGACAGGATTAGGAGGGTGTAGCTTTGTGATTATCGTGGCTCCTAACGAGGATTGTTACTCAGTGTCAGAATGAGCAGCCACTTCCGTGCAGGCAAGTGACTTTGCAGAATCCCATGGCTTGAAAAGTCTTTACTATTAAGTTGATAGCGAGGGGGTCGTTGGAGCACACAGTGACTCAAATAGATCCTTGGAGGCACCATGGCTGCCATAGGTCTTGTTCCAGGCATGTTGCAAAATTACCCACAGTTCCAAATTTAAATCCCTCTGTAGATGCTGCCCTTTCTGTGACCTTAGGAAGTCTTCTGCACTCAGCAGGCCTTTGTTTCCTCTTCTGTCCAATGGAGTATGAATTCCAATTATTATGCAGTGTGAGCCACATGGGCTGTATAGTGCACAGTATGCTCAATTCCCCATGTTCAGCCAACACATATCATGGCAGAGATGGATGAGTGGCAAAGGACATGGACCCACCTCAGATGGGATCCCTGCCGTGGGTCAGGGATCGGACAGAGGAGGAACTTGAGGTCTGCAGAGTGCTGGAAACTCACTGAGGTCTCGAGACTCAGTAGGTTTGTACATGTACCAGAAGAGAGCCTGGGGTTCAGAAGGACAAGGCCAGTGACAGGAGCATGTGAGCACTGGGTGACATGTGGACACTAGCCCCACAGCTCCCCATTCACTGGCTTTCTGAGGCTCAGTGCTTTCTCTTTGAAAATGGAAAAATGAATACATCGGGCTCATGTGAGTCTTCTTATGACAACATGTGTTGGGAAAACTTGGATTTGCTCCAGTGAGATTGATGTAGTAGGAAGTGATTTGAACATAATGTGGATTTCACGTCGATTATGTGAAACTTCCTGAAGTAAAAAACAAGTGGTGACTGCAGAAAACTCCTGAGTGGAGCTGAGCCACACAGGAAGAGAGCGGTGTAGTCAGGAGCACAGCTTAGACACAGGCTCCACTGCCATCCACACCCCTTCCGGGGTTACAGTTTCTCTGCCATCCCAATCCCTCCTAGGGTCACAGCTTCCTCTATAGCTTCCATTGCTTCACAAAATTCACAGACTACAGCTGTGTCTCAGGACCTGCTTCTGTAACCCAATCTCAGGTTTTTGGGGTAACACAATATTTACTGAAGTAGTTACACAGTTCTAAGCCACTCAACACATGTAAAAACGGAACAACTTTTTTTATTAGGTTCTTGTTTCTTTTTTCTATGTCACTGATAAAGTATATGAGTGTTATGCCCCTTACCCCAATTTCCCCATAAATCCTGTTGTTTTTATTGTATGACTTTTACCCAGGATAGAGAGTTTTAAGGCTGCAGGTGTTACACCAGGGCAGGCCAAATATAGAATTAAAGCACCTAGAAATAGTGCCCTGTGCGGGGTATTGGGTGTGCTGGAGCATCCCTGCCTTTCATCCTTATATAATGACAGTGGAAGGGAGCTGAACTAGGACTCTGGACTGTTGTGAAAGCCCTCCAGCCTCTAGGCCAAAGGAAAGCCTCACAAACAATCTGGAGGGATCATGCATGATCCTGGCTTCAGAGAGGCCATAGTTGGGACTTTTGTAAAAAAGAGAAAACTCACTTTCCCATTTGCTGCAACAAAAATAACTTAATATACAAGTGGAAATACTGCATATTCTCTCTTACATGTGTACTCTAGACTCAGATATATGCATGAAGGCAGTGTGAGGACTGTGTGAAAGGAGGATTCAGAAGTACACATGAGCTAAAAACGTTGATAAACACACATGAAAATGTTGCTAGGAAACACATGGATCAAGGCATTGGTTTCAGTCCCTAGCATACACAAAATAATATAGGGTAAGAAGGTCTGGAAGTAGTAAATTCCCTGAAGATCTTGCTTTAGTTGGAACTGGATGGAGGAACTTGCATGCAGTTAGCAAGATCTTGTTCCCATCCCTCAGCCCTATCTTCTGCTGCATTGTCTACATTTTCAGGTAGACTGTCTTCCTGTAAAAGCCAGATGGTGGCCATCGGTTCCTGGCTGAAGTCATCCAGCGTCAAGTCTAATGTAGATGAGAAGGTGTCTCTCTAGTCTCGCTGGCTTAAATTCTGGGCTGAACTGACTCTAGCTGAGTCATTTATTCGTGTCTGGGATTGCAACTGTGGCCCGAGGAAGATGTTGTTGTTTGGCTTGGTGGTGACAAAACCTCCTTCAGAAATTGGTTGTACAAATGGTCTAGACTAAGGGACTGGGGAGGCAGCACGCCAAGGGAAATTTAAAGCACTGGGAACTGGATAGGGAAGAAACAGTATAACCTAGAACCAGGAATCACCGTGTAAGAAGCTCTTAGACCAGCCATTTTGAATCTGTATTTTATGCTTTACTCTGCTTTATTCTCTACACACCCTGGTAAGCCTATCTTTCTCTTCACAACGGGCAGGTGCTGCCAACCCTACACTTCCCAAACTACTCCGGGGCCAGCCATCAGAAGGAAGTATATAAACCAGCTTCAGATTCTTAAGAAATGATTCAGATTATACTTGGACCAGGAGCCCATATACACTGAAAACACTGTTTAGCATTTAGTGGTAAGCACCCTAAGGGTGTTTGCCAACATGGCAGTGGAGGTACCTGTTGGAAAATTAAGCTGCCAGAGTTCCCCTTGTTAGGTCTATGGATGAGAGGTGAACTTGAATTGTCACTGTGCGGAGGTCAAGCTTCCCAGTAGGGATCCATAGTTAAGTCAGATCTGTTTCCTTCAGCTTGCCAGTGATTGTTTCCAGGATTTGAGTCCAATGTGGGTTAGCCCATAGCTGTTGAAGTGAAAGGAGTTTGTTAGTATTCTGCCATCTGAGGACAGAGAGACACAGAGCTAGTGGAGGTGGGGTTGGGAGCGCCATCAACATGACATAACAATGATCTAACTTCTTAGCTTTGGTCTCACCTCTTGGTCCTGCTAGACTTGTTAATGAGTGGGTATTATACACATCTGACAGAAGTCAGGTCACTGGGATGCTCTTTTTCCCCTCTGAGATAGGAAGCAATTGGATCATAGATATTGTGCCCCATCCAGACGTCAAGCACTATCTATGATGGCCAGCGGGTAGCTGTTTGGGTCATTTGGATATTACATTTTTTTTTTCAAATTAAAATTCGAGATCTAGCTCCTCCCTGTGAATACACAGTTTCCCTGTGATTTTGGAGATTGTATTTCCAAAGAAGTACAAGCTATTTCTCCACCTGTGGAGTTGATCTGGCCCTGTGCTTTTCTTTTGGCTAAAAGAATGTGGTAGAACAGTCTGCCAGTTCCAAGTCTAGAGCCAAAGGATTTTGTGTGTTTCTGCTTTCCGTCTTGCACCTCGGTACTTCCAAGAGAACACTCCTAGACTAACTTGTTGAAGGATGAGAGCCGGGAGCATGAGCCAGGGCACTCCTTTGCACCATCCAAGATCTTCCGAATCAGTCAACAGCCAGCCAGTTCTGGACATGGTAAGGAGCTGAGCAGATTACATTTGTGCTCCATGCCAAAGCCAGTGATCCTTTTTACAATGCTATGCTATTTGAGGATGGCTTTTAAGGCAGCCTTCTTGAGGCAATAGATGCCTGGTGCTCTTGGGATAGAGTAAATCACTTCACACATGGCATGGCTAACACTTACTATATAAATCTTGGCTTCTGCTCTCCTGATGACAAAGAGTGACTACATCAGTTCTGTTTTGTAGACAACTGAAATGGGAGTTGTAATTTTAAAATCACCCACAACCAGCTAGTTAGGAGTTGGTTTATGATAAGACAGGTCTTTCTAACTCTATACCCACATGCCTACCCCATTTACAGGCCCACCATCCACATTGAAAATAGGTGCTAGTCTAGAGAGCTCAGTTCAGAGAAGAGGACATTCTCATGGACTGCATTATTTTGCAGTACATACGTCTTACTTTACCACAAAGATCTTGTATTATGATTCAAACTAGACTTCAGTGGGAAAAATATGAATAAGCATCACATCATGGAAGATATATCAGTTACACATAAATCCCCTGAAAAGATACTCAGTACCTTTGTCCACCAGGGAAGAAGCTGTCACAAAGAACTACCCATCACAATGGTTAACACTATAAAGAGCAGCACTGTCCAGTAAGGGTGGAAGTGTAGAGTAACTAAATTCTCATACACTGCAGATATAAAAGGCTACAGCCAAAAGGTGTTTCATAATTTAAAAATGAAGTTAAGCCTGAGCTAACCTTTTAACCCCTCACATCTAATCCTAAGTTCTTTCTCATGGTTAGATGGAAACTTCTGATCACACACAGACGTACACTAACGGCCACAATCTTCCCAGTCCCTGTTTATGTGAATAGATAAAGTACTGGTGAGGTGGAACAGCAGTACAAATGAGCACATTGTGATATGTGCACCAGGGTGGATGTGTTCAACGACACTGTGCTGAGAGAAAGAAGGCAGGCAGAGAAGGATGCATGGTACATAATTCCGTTTACATGAAATCTTGGAATCGTGATTCTAATCTCTAGTATCATGAAGTTCAGTGTTGCCTAAGGCTGGACATGAGAGACCCATGATGACGGTATCTGGTGGATGTTGTCAGGGCCCTAGAGATGTCCCACATCTATGCTGTGTGCACATTTGTCCAAAGCCATCAACAGGAAAACTGAGGAGGTGCATTTGTTGATTATAAATCATACTTTAATAGAGCTGCTTTTTTTCAGAGCCTTAAAATCATGTCTTCTGGGAGTCACATGGCTAAGAATTACCGGAGAATGATGGATGGGGTGACATAGTCAGCTCCCTGGAGCTGAGAATGAAAAAGTGTCCAGCTACCAAAGATATAGCAGGACCCTGGTCAGTGCATGGTCACTGTAAATGAGGAAAGGCAGGCGGATGCCTCCAGAGTAGAGCTTGACGGTAGAACAGGTTCTTGTTAAAAGGCAGCTCCAGAAATCCTCTAATGAATGCCTACTGTGGGCCAGATATCACAGAAGGCCCTGTTTATATGTGTTATTTCATTTTATGCTAACTAACGACTTGTAAATTAAAGGCTATTATTATCCTCATTCTGCAGTGGAGAAATCAGGAGTTGCCCTCTGGTGTAATTTTCTCTGTAAAAGGATAGCAGGGAATACTGAATCAAATACACACACACACACACACACACACACACACACACACACACACACACACACACACTTGCTCTCTCTCATCCACACACACTCACACACACTTGAAACTTTAAGGTTGAGTGCCAGGTTCTGATGTGGGCAAGGCTCTTCCTGTCTTCCTGGGTGACCTGATAACTGGGTAACCCTGGGCTCTGCTCCCAGGGTATCTGGTCAGCAGGCAGGTGAGCTGGGGGACATGCAGATGTGTGGACTAACTAGTACAGGTGCAACTCCAGGTCTCTGGAAAACCCTCTTGACATGCAAAATGTCTTGTCAGGCAGACTTCCTTTCCCTCTCAGTTCTCTCAGGATAGGAATTAACAGTTACATAACACATCTCAGCTGTGCTGCCTTTTGTGGAGCACCTGACCAAGGTTGAGAGGGGGTAGCTGCATCAGGGCAGGGTGCAAGCTACAACTCAGCACCCCTAGGAAGCTGGGGTTCGGAGAAGGATTCAGGGTAAGGGAACAGAATGGAGAGGGATTCTTCCTATGTATATACTTATTGGTTGCAAACCCTACCTCCATGAAGTTGATTTTGCAAAAAGATTAAGATGATTCTTCTGAGAGTCATGTGGTTAAGACATACTAGGTATTGCAGCCTGGGAGCTCAAACCTGGGTTGCCACCTTCCAGGACTATCTCCCACCCACATGGGTATCAGGCAGCCTTCACTTCTTGCTTGGACCTTGGCAGTAGTACCGAGCCTTCCCACTTCCAGGTTTCCCAGTGTGTGTTGTGCCTATGTCTGTCTGGACCCATGCTTCTTACTCATACTTTGAGTCCAGCCAAATGTGCTAAACATTGTTAAGCTGAGCTTGTCCACGTGGGTCCAGTGTGGGTCCTCCTCCAGTCCATTTCATCCTTCTATTCTCCCTCTTGATGCTCTCTGGTCCTTTCTTTCATTAGCCAGTGTTCATGCCTGGCTAGCTGGACTCAGAGCTTCGGGAGATGTCCCTGTCTCCACCTGCTATCTTGACAGATTGCTGGGGTCACAGATACACACGCTCCCATGTCTAACTTCATGTACGTTCTGGAGATCTGAATGAGCTTAAGTCCTATTTCACAGTGAGCCTCCTACCCACTGTGCCAACTCCCCAGGCTTTGCACAACTTGTTAAACAACTCACATTTGAACTTGGCAGGACAAAAATACTATATAGATAGGTAGGTAGGCAGATACTTTGGGGGTTATATGAGGAAGGTAAGGCTCAGAGAGGCTTAGTGACTGACACAGCATCACACAGCTTGTTGAGGAGCCCCTGCTTTCAGCTTTGTGTATTACCCCCAGCTTCATTAGCTTCAAAAGGACATGCCTGCTCAATGCATCAATGCCAGGACTTGCTTATTTTCCCAACTCACAGAAATTGTGCGACAAAGGAGGGTGACATCTTCAGAGCCCAGAGAAAGATACAGTATAATGTGGGCCCTTATTACATTATCCTTCAGAAGATGAATTAGAGCTGCCAAGCATTTGCCTAAATCAATAAACAGTGTGGCATTAACAAGGATGCAGTTCATTTTTCCAACCCAAATGGGGAACAGTTGGTGTATGGGAAGGCACAAACCCCACACACCTGTTCCTATGCACTGACCGCCAAGACCAGAAGCTGCAGTAAACAGAAGGCTGGAGGAAGCCTGCGCTCAGCAGCCCTGAGGATCGCCCTGAGGATCCATCAGTCTGGCTTGGGGGCGGGACCGACCGCTTAGGGCTGTGGGCCTGACCCTCATCTCCCAGTCTAATGAGGCATACTGAGTGCTTGCTGGATCCCCATCCCATAGAGGGCTGGTGTGCTGCGCAGCTCTCCGTTTCCACTCACCTGGTACCGACTGCTCTTTCTTTGCTGGGAAATCTTTCATACCCTCCTGCCAGGTGTCTCTGGTTCCCCATCGTGTTCTGTATGGGAGTGACAGCCTTTTGTGCTGCCCTTCAAATGCTGACCACTTCCTGTCTCCACTCCATGCCACCCTACTACATCAGGGACTGTTTGCCTGCTGTGCCCTGCTAAGGGTGTTTGCTCTGGTTACTGCCCTCCCTCCCGACACTCTGTCTTGAACACCCCTTCCAATCCTTTTCTAGGTCCTCCACTAGCAATGCTGCCCTCTGCCTCGGGCTCTATGAGCTCCATTCTCTGGGCGTTTCCATGGCTCTTACATCATTCAGGGGTGTCTTGAAGGCTACCTCTGGGGGCAGCCTCCTCTCCTACACAGCCTTTGTCACTTGGCATCTCTGTTTAATTTTTTATAACATCGAACACATTCCAGACGGTCTCATTCATCTGTACATCTCTATGATTATGGCTTGACCCCCTCATTAGAATATAAACTCCAAGAGAGCAGGCCTATACTCTTCCAGCCTCTGCATGATGCACAGAGTAACCCAGTAGAATTTTTGAATTAAGGAATACTGAAAAGCAGCTGGGGGGTGGTGGCTCATGACTTTAATCCCAGCACTTGGGAGGCAGAGGTACAGATCTCTGTGAGTTTGAGGCCAACCTGGTCTACAGAGTTCTGGGGTCAGCCAGGGCTTCACAGAGAAATCCTTTCTGGACCTGTCCCCACCCTGCAAAAAAAAAGTACTCCAAAGCTACTAAGGTAATATTTTCCTTCTCCCAACAATATTCTGAAGGGTATGTGTGTGTGTGTGTGTGTGTGTGTGTGTGTGTGTTGAGTGTTTAATCTATGTTTGCTGTTTATTTTGCTCTGCTGGGGATGGAACCCAGCATCTAGTGAATGCTACTTGAATGCTCCACCACTGGCCTACACCTGAAGATCAGCATGCTTTTTGTAGAGACATGAGCAAACAAGGTTGCCTTACACTGTCCTGAGGAACATTGCAAGCTTTCTCTGGGGCCAGCTCGAGTTAGCTGGTTCTAAAAACAAGAGACACAGTAGCAGATCTCTTCCTCCAGCAGGAAATTCCTAGTCCCTAGCCTGAACTCATGGTCCCAGCAACTGCCTTGGGTACAAAGCTCTCTTCGATCTCAGGGCCGGTCACCTAGAGTTGTGCATTTTCCTCTAGGACTTAGCTCTGTGTCCAGCACCAAAGCCTTGTTACCCACACTGACTAAAGCTGAGCTGGCTGGTCCTCCACAGTTTAGCCTCAAACTCCTCTCTGCAGATGGCTACCTGGGACACATCCCTCTGGGACACCAATCCTGGTCTCTTCCATCCCCCATCCCTCCCAGCCATGGAGCCCACAGGTTACTTCTGGGTTTCAGGTCACCATGCCTCTTTCTGCCCTTGCTTACTCAGCACCCTCACAACAAACAGCAAAACACCTCATTGCTCTTTGTCTCACACTCCACAGATGAGGCCAGTGAGGAAGGCTTAAGTGCCTAAGTAAGAGGAGAGGGTCATGCTAGTTTGCCTGAAAGTCAACTCAGGGGACTTCACAGCACCAACCCAAGATCTCTTTAACAGGTGGAGTACAAATGTTCACCTGGGGAGGACCCAAAAGGACATCTTGAGCTGTTCATTTTCAGCCCAGAGAATGTGATCACCTATGTGATACTTAGAGATAACTTGTAAATAGGAGGAACTTGCACCCACAGGCATGGGTTTGAATCTTACCCTACCACTTATTGCTGGGTGACACTGGAGAAGTTACTGACCTCTCTAGTCACTGGTATTATCATCTACAAAATGAATATGATTGTAATGATTGTGTGTGTATGTGAGTGTGAGTGTGTATGTGTATGTGTTTATGTGAGTGTGTGTATGTGTATGTGTGTATATGTGTTTATGTGTATGTATGTGTGTATGTGTATATGTGTATGTATGTTTGTATGTATATGCATGTATATGTGTATGTATGTATACGTGTATGTATGTGTATATGTGTATGTGTGTGTATGTGACTCTCTGTGTATGTGTTTGTATGTGTATGTATATGTGTATATATGTGTATGTATGTGTGTGTATATTTATATGTGTATGTGTGTGTATATCTTTGTATATGTGTATGCCTGTATGTATTTGTATGTGTGTATGCATGTATGTATGTTGTATATGTATGTATGTGTGTATGTGTATGTATGTATCTGTGTGTATGTGTATGTGTTTGTATGTGTGTATATGTGTTTGTATGTGTGTACTTATTCATGTGTAGGTAGGTGGTAGCCAGAAGTCAGCTTGTTGTTCATCACACACTATGACCAGCAATCCCCAGGAATCATCCTGTCTCCACCTCACCAGAACTGTGATTATACATGCCCACAACCACATCTAGCTTTAGTTATATGGGTTTTAGGGATCAAACTCAGGTTTTCCTGCTTGTATGATAAGAGCTTAACTGATTGCCACCTTCCGAGGTCTGGTCACTGTATAGCCCAGCCTGGCCTTGAACTTAAGATTTTTTTGCTTACACCTTCCAAGTGTGGGGGTAGTAGGTGGGTACTTTTACACCTGGTTACTGAATGATTATCTTTTACCTACTGAGTGCCAGCTGTATGGCAGTGAGCGAAATAAACACAAACCTTAGAGCAATTGGGGGGCTGGTAATGACTTTTAAAATCAAACTTGTGATTGTCATGCAAAGACAGGACTCGAGGGGCTCAGGCTTGATGTTAAAGCAAATAGAGCCAAGTTAAGTAGTGGAGGGGAGATGATGAGGTGAGGGGATCCTTGGCTGTGTGGGCTATCAAAGGATTGCCTGCCTTTTCCTAACTTATGAAGTGCATCACTGTGGCTGGTCCCAGGATGAGTCAGGGATAACAGCCAAATGATTGCTCAAACCTTTGCCATAATGCTTTCTCTATGTTTTGCAGTTTCAATTACAGTTAAAGGCAAATGTATTGATGTTAGTACTCATCCTTCTCCACTGAAAACACAGTGGGGGTCTTCAGTGTGGCATCTCTGCCTCAGGGACCAAGGACATATGTTTCATGGGCCTACATTGTGGAGCACGAGACTACATCTATGACAGGACAAGATGGAAGAGTAGGGAGACACAGTTGACTTGCTGCTTCAGACTTCCGATCTCTAACATGGGACAATAATGGAACCTGCTACCAGGTCATCATAGGGATTCAACAACCTGTTCCTGGTGGGATGAAAGTTTTAAAAAATGCATTAAAGGCATTTTAAAATGTAAAAATATCAAGGGATAGCCTACTGTGTACAAGTACGTACTAGGCACTGTCCTCAGTTACATATGAATTTTACAGAATGCTCACTAGAAGGTGTGTGTTGTCAACCCACTTTGTAGATACAGACAGGTAAGTTCATATTCAGATGGTGAATGGGAAAGTAAGGGTTGTTCTTTTTCATTATACACAATTTCTGTTTTTTGAGACAGTTTTATATAGCTCAGAGTGGCTTTAAGCTAACCAGGTAGCGATGGCTGTTTTCAGATTTACCATGTAGCCTAGGTTGGCTTTAAACTCACTATGTAGTCTATGCAGGCTTCAAGCTAACCATAGCCAGCCCTGGATGGCTTCAAACTCACCACATAGCCAGGGCTGATCTTGAACTCCCAATCTTCCTCCCCCTACCTACTACTGGGATTACAGAATGACTCACCATTCCTTATACAAACAACGGCTTTTCAGTGGAAACATTCTGTTTCTAGAGCCTGCCCCACTCACACATAAACCTCTCCACTTTTGTTTAGCTTAAATAGTGTAGAACAATTGTCTAGGAATCAGAGCTACATGATGAAAGACTGTGTACTCTGGAACTATTTATTGAGCATCTACTATACCCCTGCTCCGTTGAAAATGTTGGAGTTACAATTGCCAAGTGGTAAATCTCCCACAGAGCTTTGGCCTACTGGTGATAAATCAGTACACAGAGACACAAACCAGCTAACTCCAGACCTAGATAAATACTGTCAAGGAAGTAAAGGTGAATAATGGTATGGAGAGATTTGATGGGACTATCCCCATGTATCTTGCCTGAGAATGATAAGTTAGGCTGTGTCACTGTTATGAATCTCATCCAAATTTTAAGATGGTCAGGCCTATGGAATTAAACCTTTGCATGAGTGTGCAGAGCATAGGTTTACCATAGCTTGTTGTTTCATGAATCTGTAACTCTCTCACAGTGGAATGGGGTAGACAGTCTCCAGGTAACCATTGAAGTCCATTGTCTATAAATGTAGTGGTGCAAGGACATTGCTGGTGCTATGATCAGATGTAAGGGTTACGGTCAGATGCAGGGAAGATATCTTTTTATGTATTTTTCCAATTTTTTTTTTTGGTGTGTGTGCTCGAGTGTACTCCATGGTGCACGGGGGGAGATAAGAGAACCCTGTGTCAGTCATCTCTCTCCTTCTACCCAGAAAGGTATTGAACTCAGATTGTTAGACATGATGGCAGCGATCTTACTCATCAAGCCAGCTCACACCCCAAAGTAGACATCTACACTTCTTTCTGAGGAGAGAAAAGTTTTGCTCTGTGACTGTATGTTGATTCCAAATCCTTGTCGTGTCCAAGATGGACAAAAATGTTGATTTTTTAGGGGTCTGTCTGTATGAAGACAGGTTCTGATCCCAGCTTAGGTTTCTATAGACTAACAAAAGGTATTTTAGTTGCTTTTAAGTAGGAGAAGCAGAAGCCAGACTTTCTGAGCACAGAGCTATGACTGAAGAGGGTGTTACGTGATACAGGGGGAATCCTACAGATTTCAGGGGTACTAGTCTTAGGATAACAGAGATATGGCTCTGCATCTTCAGGTATCTTTCTCAGTTTTCAGAGAACAGGACTTAGAGTGGGTCACACAGTAGATTAACTAACACTCCCCATGAAGAGGTTTTACAAAAAAAAAAAAAAATCTTTCTACTACCTGCTGTCTACAGTACTCTAGGGCTCCCAGTGCCTGCACAGAGCAAGTTAAACCCTTCCTATGATTATGATCTGGTTCTATTGTGACTTGTTACTTATTTGGCTTTCCCATACAGCCATTGTGAACTTGTAACTTGTTCAGGTTTTTGTTTGTTTATTGTCTAATCACTTTTATCTCTCCTTCACTCCCATGACTTTGAAGACACCATTTCCTCTACCAGGACAGCCTACCTGGGCGAATTTGCTCAGATGCTTCCTGCTTCAGTGGCAACCTCACTCTGTTATGGCTTACCGGAATTCTAGGTTAGATCCCTGAGCTGGGCTCAGAGAAGAGACCCAGTGGGGGACAATCAACATTCAACATGGCAGCCAGTGTGCAGTTCTGTCCCGTGGCCTGGTATCTCCCACAAAGATAAGCCAAAGGAGCCTGGAAACTTATTCCACAGAGATCTTCCCCATTGCCAGCTTGCTTCACCTGCCTTGACTTGAATGCCTTTGGGAGTCAGGAGTTCCTAGCTCCCTGTGCCAGGCTCTCCAGAGCAACAAGAATCCTTCATGGCCCCTCTGCTTACCACAGTAATAGGCTGCTTGTCTGTCACACTCTTAGCTCAGAGTGTCCCCTCTGTGATGGAGAAAAATCAGGAAAAGCTCAGAGAGCTTTTCATCGCAGGACCAGGACCTCCAGCCTGTAGCTAACGCTGAAGCACTCCAATCTCAGATTGGGGCCAATTTTCCATTTTTATTTTAAATAGATTTGCTTAGGCAACAAAAAGGAGTTTTCAGTCTATTTGCTTGCTTTGTGTTGTGCCAAAGGATCTGTGTGGTCTGGAGACCCAAGGTCTAGGGATGGCCATTTGATGGTGGCTTTCTGGAGGGTGTGTAGGAATTTGCTTGCATAATGATTTTTGCCCTGCAGGAAAATGATACACACAGAATATTCCCAATAAGGCCATTTGGAAAAAAGTGACAAGAAGCAAGCATTTATCAAGATCCTCTCGGGTACCAGAGTCCGAGCTGCACTCCTTGTATCTTTTAAATCACTTGACACTCACACAAATCCCTCAAGATTAGTATAATTCAATATATTGAATGATACATTGCTAAAGTTTCCCAAGTAGCTTCGTATCCCAGACCTCACGGTGAGTTCTGCAAACATGTTATCTTACCCTCCTGCATAAGGTGAACATCGTTCATGTCTCTTCATGAACAGAAGCTCTGTATCACAGGTGTTGAAAAACATCCAGAGGCTTATGTATGTGGGATGTGGAGTCATACTCTGTTCACTAGACTCCAAAGTTTATCATTCTAGTATACAAGTAAGCTTCCTGTTACTGCGATAAAATACTTGAGACTATCAACTGAAAGAGGAAGATTTATTTTGTCTCAGAAAATTTAGTCTCTGGTGCCTTGGCCCTGTTGCGTTAGGACTAAGGTGGTGCAGTCCATTGTTGGAAATGTAGGAGGCTGCTCACCTCCCTGAAGTCAGAGCCACAGAAAGGGGGCAGGGCTGGGCCCTAATATCCCCTTCAAAGGCATGCCCCTAGTGAACTGATCTCTTGTTCCAGGCCCTGACTGCTTGGGACAAGCCTTCAGCACTTGGCATCTGGGGGCATTCGGGATCCAAATCACACTCAGCAGTGCCCAGTGGTTCCTCTTAGAGCTCAGCAGAGCTGGGTCTTTTTCTGGTGATTTCAGAGGCTTCAGTCTTAATGCAGCATTTATTACCAAATAACAAATTTGGTAGATGACATGTCTCACAGACAGAGTGAGGAGGAAGCAGACCGTAGTTACCTCCATCTTTTCCCCTTTTGCATAATGTGAAATCAGTTTGGGTCATTCACATCTCTGATCAGGACAGGAAGACGGGTGATGGACACTGAAAGTGAACCCAGGTGTCTCCACAGTAGACAGCTGAGGGAGGAGGGGGCTCAAGACACTGACATAGCTGATGGGCTTCCAGCATACGGTGTGTGTGTGTGTGTGTGTGTGTGTGTGTGTGTGTGTGTGAGCGCGTGTGTATGTGTGTATATGTATGTGAGTGTATATAGTGTGTGTATGTGTGTATGAGGTGTATGTGCATGCGTGTGTGTGCATATGGATAGGTCAGAAGAGAACTTTGAGAATCAGTTTTCTCCTTCCACTATATGTCTCCTGGGAGCAAAAGGTTTCCTTTGCTTATAGAACTAGGAGTTACAGTTAGGTCTTTTCTATTTAACGAAATATAGTCAACCACTTATTTAATGTTTGATTTCTTCAAATGCTTATTGAGTTTGTCATGGAGCCTATTAAACACTTTGGTCATTCAGCCAATATTTTGGTCATTCAACTAATGTCTGATGTAGATTAACCAAGGGAAAAGAATGCTCTGCCAAAATTCAGTTCTTATTTTAGACTCAGATGGCACTAGGCAGGAGTTACTGATGAATCTAAAGATATCATTTTTGATTGTGTGTGTGTGTGTGTGTCTGTGTGTATGTGCTTGTGTGTATGCATGTATTGTGACTTTAAAGCTTAGCCTTGACTTGATATTTGCCAAGATAGGCATGTAGGAGTCATGGAAGTCATTCTACATCTTTGAGTGAAAAAGCAACATGGAAGTAGAAGTATTCCAATGGGAGAAATGGGGAGGAGACAGGGTGCCAGTGGGTGAGAAGGACCAAAATTCAGTATATACTTGCATGCAACTGTCAAAAGAATATGATATAATTGAATGTAACAATGTGACTGAGTGTTCCTACACTGCTGCTCAGGCCCAGTTAGCAGCTTTCATCCATGCAGGTCAACTACCATCCTTGAAGCCTGACTTCTTCCATCTATTAAATAGTCAGGTTGACCAGATGACTCTAGATTCTTTTTCTGATTGTTTACCCAATGCCCAGCCCTGTGCTCTCAGTAGGCAATCATTTCTCTGCTTCTGCTCTGATTTGAAATGAAGATGTGTCAGGAGATGACCTAGTTTGGCTCTGCTCTGCACATTCTGGGGAGGGATGTCCTCCTGGTTGTTTCCATGGTTTATTAGTTGTGGTGGCAGGGACACAATGGTGGCTACATACACACATTGTCACCGAAACCAGGACAGCTCTTGACAGCATGCGTGTCTTCTCTATTGGCGGTGTAAATATTCTACCTTAAAAGGAGAGAATTAGACAAAAAATCCCCAAGAGGATAATTAGCCACTTTTAACTTCCTGATGCTTTTCCTCCTAGGGCTGTGGAGTCAAAGTGTTCACACATCATCTTTCATTTTGGGGGCATTTTTGGCCCCATGATCCTCATCCCATATGATGCTCAAATTAGAGAAAGGATGTCGTGGGGTCAGAGCTTACCCAGGACCAACAGATTACGGGTTTTTCTTTCAATATTTGTTTTCCTATTTGTTCCATGCTTGTCTCTTCAGTCTTTAAGGGTAGAGGTTTAAATCTTGTCTGAAGGGAAGACAATGCCTTGAATTTACCCTAAGGTAACAATCTTGTAAGTCTGAAGTTCAGTCATCCTCAGCTACAGAGTGATTTCAAGTTCAGGCTGGGATTCAAACGACTGCCAACGACAAGCAAGCAATAGAAGAAGGGTGGTTAGATAGAACATGGAGACTGAGACATGTGCAGTTCAATTTAGCTTTTAAATGGTTAGCCAGTTCCAAGTCAGTCTGGGCTACATAGTGAGATCCTGTATCAAAAAGAGGCCATGAATTTGAACATGATTAGGGAGGAGGATATGGGAGTGATTGGAGAAGAAAAGAGAAGGGAGAAATGTAATTAAACTATAATCTCAAAAATAAATAAAATATATTAAAATTGATCTTCAAAAAAGACTTGGAAAATTCAAACTCCCTTTAATTAAACAAACAAACAAAAAATCAAACCAGGCCAAACTAGACCAAATCAAATCAAACCAAGCCATGAAGGTTCTCTTAAATAATAATTATTGTTTCCCAAATAGTTTTTAATGTTCCTGTCTGAGTTACTGTTCTATAGCCATGGCTAAGCACCTTGATCAAAACAACTTATAGAAGAAGCAGTTAACTGGGGGCTTGCTGACAGTTTTAGAGGGTGAGTCCTCGATCATCATGGTGGGGGACATGACAGCAGTGACTAGGCAGGGTGCTGGGGCAGTAGCTGAGAGCTTACATCTGGTCCCCGAGTTGCAGGTAAAGAGAGAACAAGACCAGGCCTGGCATGGGCTATTCAAAGTCCATTCGTAGCGACATACCTACTCCAACAAGGCCATGCCTCCTGATCCTTCCCAAACAGTTCTACTAACTGGGGATCAAGTGATCAAAAATATGGGCTTGTGGGAGTCATTCTCATTCAAACCACCATAGTTCCATTTCTATCCTCTTTTATTTCAAAATTAATTTAATAATAGTTTGAGTTTGCTCTATATAAAAATGATCAGTTTTGTAATAACAAACAATAACAAACAACTCCCCCTATATAAATTATAATATCATGAATAATATATCTGTGTTTGAGGCTGACGGAGTGATACATACACGTATGTTGATAGATTGATAGATTGATACATGACTTTTAAAAACCTTCACATAACTTCTGGGTATCAAACTCAGGTCCCTGTGCTTGTAAAACAAGTCCTTTACCAACAGAATTGTCTCTCCACCCTGTAATTTTGCATATTATATATATTATTTTTTAAATAATCAACAACCATCACCTCAGAACGTTAAAATGGTGAAATCAGGGCATGGAGAAGTCACCTGGCCTTCCTCAGTTCCTGAAAATCCAGTAGTCAATTAGAATGTAGTCTTCTGGCCACACCTAAGGTGTTTTTGTGGCTCATCCTGTCTCCTAAAGACTGATCAGAAAGGATAATACATCAGGTGAATCTCAAGGTCAAGTATTCAGCCACATTGATCCTGTGGACTCTGTCTGCACTCAGGCTCTCTCACACCTCATCTTAGTGGTGTGGCTCTAGACCTCAGTTTTGTTACCTGAAAAATGGGGCTACTAGCAGTTCCTATCTAAGAGAATCACTAGAAGACTCTAAGAGAGGATGCTTCAACAATAGTTTAACAAAATGTGAGCTGGCAAATGATTGTTTCTGCTTGCTGGGGTGCAGCTTTTAGGTTGGGGTTCAGTAAACATCACATTAATGGCTCTCTTTCTCATCCACTTGATTGCCTGTTATTTTATGCATTTCAGTGTACAGAAGTGCGTTGGTGTGAATGGGTGTGAAAAGGTTGGGGTGATTTAGGCAAACAATGAAGAAAAGGGAATATTGGAAGGCACCTGTGTTTTCAGGGGTCAAAACTGTCTTAAATTCCATGTCAACAGACAAGCCACATACAGTTCTTATGTTTCAAAGCATTTGAAATAATTTAAAACTCTCATCGAAGCTTTATATCCTCATGAGGGATCTGAGTGAGCATAACTCAGCTACATAGGATGGCGACCCTCAGCCACTGTCAGCCAGTCTGTGGTCATGGAAGGAAGAGGGCAGCAACATGGCGTCCACCTGCAAGTCAGACTCTGATCTTCAAGAACATGACACTTAATTTGGAGATGAGACAGCCTTCTGCCATAACTTTTGGGGAACATGTGATTTTAGTTATATGGTTCTAAAGATGAAAGGCAGAGCATGAGGGGTGCCATACAAAGCCTGGACATCGGGCATTATTAAGAGAAAACTTTGCAAATGGCCACAGGTGAGTCTGCTCTTGTCCCCTTCTGAGTTGATGGGGAATGAATTAACCATGTCTCTTTGATGCTCATGGCTGCCAGTTGCTCTAAAATAATCCAGTCTTGAGCCGAGTCTTTGGCAGAAATACACCTCATTGACGGACAGACACTATTTACATGACTTCAGTGAATGGAGACATATGTATTTTCAAGTTTCTCTCTCTCTCTCTCTCTCTCAGTGTGTGTGTATATGTCTGACTCTCTTTTTCTGTGTGCTCTCATCTCACATGTCTCTCATTTTTTTTTTTAGGCAGGCTATCATGCTGGTTTGGAGCTCTAGGGGCCAGAATTTCCTCCTCTCCAGGGCTGGGATTGCACACGGAGGCTGTTGTGTCTTTTTTGATTGCTTTTGTTTTCACAAGGGCTCTGGGGTTGAACTCAGGTTCTCATGCCTGCCTGTCAGTCACTCCCCAGTCCTGGACTTGAAACTTTGAGGTGCAGTGTTGAAAAGATCAGCAAGGTTGGCCACCCTGTCAACAGTTTCCTCCTTGCCTCGGTTTCTCTCATCCTCCTTATCCTCACCTGGACCAGAGAGCCAGGCTTCCAGGAAATGCTACTAGGATCAGGCTTTTGGTTCTTACACTGTTCTTGGGCCAGTCATGGGATCTTCAGCATTGTCTGTGGAAATGTTAATGGTCCTCCTTTTTACCAGAGAGGAAAGGCATAGGGTTGAAGTGGTGTGACTGTTGGGGCCTCTGCACACTTACCACAGGTTCACTCCTGGCCCTCAATGAAAGTTTCTCTCTTCCACCTTTTTGCATGTCATTGAAATTTCTCCAGCAGCAAACTATGGCTTCTATTTTAAACTTCCTGATATTTCTGGGAATGAAGGAGGCTTGTAAGTCATTTGACTACATGCATAGCCCTGGAAATTCTTATTGGTGAATCAAGGAGAATGCCTTTAGCTTTCTCTCAGAACCTCCTTTTAAAAATAGCTGGTGAATTGGACTGGTTTTCAGAGCACCAGTGGGGTTTTGCTAAGGGGGAGGGGCTTGTGAAATTCCTCCAGAGATACCCCCTAGGAGGAAGAACAATGAGTTGCCTACTCTCAAGGAGATGATTAGAATAGAGAGAAGTCTTTGTGGTGTACTGCCACTTTGGCTGCATTCTTTGTTCTTTGCCTTCCAGTCACACTTACCTCATTTCTGTGCTAGGACACATCCTCTCTCTTCTGTTGCCACAGGACCTTTACATATGCTGCTCCTGTGGTTTTTGTTCATCTTTCTAGCTTAATCCTAGGCAGCTTTCATGGTCCCTTCAAATGTCAAATAGCCATTCTTTGGGAAAATTCCACTCAAAGCTTATGGCCTTAAGTCAATGGTTCTCAGCCCCTTAATGCTGTGACCCTTTAACACAGTAGTTCCTCCTGTTGTGGTGATCCCTGGCCATAAAATTATTTTATTACTACTTCAGAGCTGTGATTTTGTTCTGTATCATGTAATACAGTATGAATCATATGATACATAATGAATCATAATATGAATCTCTGTGTTTTCTGATGGTCTTAGGTGATCCCTGTGAAGGGGTCATTTGACCTACAAAGCGATCATGACCCAGTTGAGAAACACTACCCTAAGCCATATACTGTACTCTCAGAGTGTCTGAATACACACACACACACACACACACACACCACAGTGTCTGAGTTAACATATATAAATGTACACACACGGATACGCACAGATGCATACACACGAGTTCACACACACATATACATAGACCAGAGTATCTGAGTTCAGATGCTCACACATACTCACTCCAGTGTCTGAGTTTATATATACATACACACACATGCACATATATACACACATGTATACACACACACACACACACAAACACATATATACACATACATACACCAGAGTGTTTGGATACACATATTCACACACACACACACACACACACACACACACACACACGCACACACTACACATACACATAACATACATGCTTGCATGACTGTTATACAGACAGGAACCCCCCCCCCCCACACACACACACAATTGTTTGTCTTGATTAACAATTTGCTTGGACTAAGAAGCAGGCGGGGTTCAGTAAAACCCACTTCTGCATGTATCTGTGAGGCAATCTCCAGGGAGACTGAGTAAGGGAGGAGACCTGCCCATGGGGCCATGGCCACACTCAGCATGAGGACTTGTTATAAGCTAAAAAGTCAGATTAGCATTGCTAACACACTGCGTTCCTGTCCTGCGTGATACGAGCTGCTTTGCTCTTCCACACCTTCTGCTCCATGGTGGACGACGGATAGAAGGCTCAAACTGTGATCGGAACATATCTGCATGGTGGACGGAAGGCTCAAACTGTGATCAAAACACATCTGTCCTCTCTTAAGGTCTTCTTGTGTGTTTTTACAATGACATGGCCCATTTATCTGTCATCACACGATATGGGGTTAGTTTAGAATTTTTTTCTGTACTGTCTCTGTCATATTAGTTTATGTAACACATGGAAACCAGAATGAGGTTGGTAGTCTAATTATGCATTCTGTGTAGCCCAGACTTGCCTGAGAAGGAGTGTCAGTTCAGGGATTTCCTAGATCAGATTGGCCTGTTGGCATCTCAGTGAGGGATTGTCTTGATTAATAATTGGTATAAAACATGCTCTCCCACTTTGGGCAGTACCATTACCAGAACTAGGGTGTTGGGCTATATAAGGAAGTCAGCTGAGTTGGAGCCTGTCAGTAATCCAGCCAGCAGTGATGGACTGTGACCTGGAAGTGCAAGCTACATAAAGCCTTTCCTCTTCTAAGTTGCATTTGCTTGGAATGTTTTATCACAAAGATAGAAAGTAAAGCAGGCATGAGTCTCGGAGCTAAGAAATAAGGATCTCATTCTCTAAACCCCCAGTCTCCGGGCCAGTGTGATCTGTGCCATCTCTCCATGCTAGAGTTACATTGTAGATGTAAAGGTTTGGGGTAAGAGGCTTGTGAGTTAGGAGATCCCATTGATTTATGAGACCAATAGCAGTGGAGGCATGGACATTACCTTAACTGGGATGGGAGGAGCCACTTCGCATGGTAGAGACATGTTCTCTGACTGGGCAGCTGAGAAGAAAGACAGAAGGAGATTTGGGGCAGGGGAGTTGGACAGGTTTATTAGCAGATTGAGGACAGGCTGAGGATACATTATTTAAGATGCTGGAGTGGGGCTTTTCCCACCACTCTGCAGTTGCAAGCTCAAGGTCTTGACTCAGAGCTAAACCCCATCAGCAGAGCAGACTGACTGAGCGGTGTTAACACCCCACCCAGAGGTGGATCACACACAGCCAAGACTCTGAGGGTTCATCCCTCAGGTTCAGGAAGCAGCCAGTGAAACTCCCAGTGGCTTGTTTGTGACCTTGAGATGCCCTTATCCTCCCTGAGACTGACCTGTGTGTGACAAGCTGCACTCAAAGGCAAGCAAGTAGATAACCTTACGATATAGCAACTTTAGGAGACAATGTCTTCAGGCGCCTCCATTCCCTGTTCCTAACTGCTTGAAGTTTCTGAAATGCAGGTTGTCAGGCCTCACCCTGATCTGTGGGTTATGGGAAATAAGAGGCTGAGACTTTGCCAAGGGAAGGCATCTGATACCACAGAAGCCTGGGAACTGCCCTCAGGAGCGCCTGCAGAGTCATTTGCACCCCTCAACATGCTGATCTTGCCTCCCAGAGACTCTGACTCAGGAGGGGTGAGGATTGGCCAAGCACAAGAATTTTAAGTTGAAAAATGAGTGAAAGGCATTTCTGGTGACTGGATTCACAGGAATCGGATTTTATTGCTGCCTGGTCCTACAATACTCAAGAGCCTCTTAGACATGTGAATTGGGGGATGACCCTGGAGATAATAAGTCTGTAACTGGGAGGCAGGAAGGGAACTTAGGCTGGAGCAAAGGTGCTATCACTTCTCTACATAAAAGCTTTCTCTCAGGCCTACCTTTGCTCCTCTGTAAGAGGTGGACAGTGATGGACTCTTGTGGGGCCATGATAAGGAAAGGGGAGGGATGGAACATGACCTATCCCTTGTTCAAGGCTAGCTGCTACTTCTTGCATATGAAATGTCTCCCACGGGCTTGTGTGTCTGAACACCTGAGCCTCAGTTGCTGGTGCTTTGGGAAGTTGCAGAATCTTTGGGACACAGGGCCCAGCTGACAAATGAAGGACACTGGACATGGTTCTAATGGTTTATAGCCAGCCTTTCTCTACTCTGCTATTAGACAGAGGACAGTGGTTTGCAACAGTGATGGAGAGCTGACTACTATAAGCTGTTGTCACTAGACCTCAGATGGTATGTTCAGTTAAGGGGATGGGCCTTTCAGGTCTTAGTGCTCTGTCTCCATGAGGATCAAGGCACTGGCACAGGGGACAGGCAGGGCTCAGTTGTCACCCTGACACTTGGGAGTATATTCTGTGAGAAATAGTAAACACAGGGTGGTACTCCGGGCTCTCCACACAGGGCTTGCTGAGGCTGAGTGAGACCTACTAGAACAAGCTTCTCAAGGCTCTGTGCTAAAGCCAGAGATATAAATATGCCTCACACAGCATTCAAAGAATCCTTCTGCAGCCTACACAGATGTCAAAATAATAACGCAGTGATGTTAGGAAGGAGGTAGTCTTGATGACTATTCCTCATCTGAAGTTATGTAATATTCTCTCTCTCTCTCTCTCTCTCTCTCTCTCTCTCTCTCTCTCTCTCTCTCTGTGTGTGTGTGTGTGTGTGTGTGTGTGTCGATATGGTTGTTAAGGGAAATGATCTAAAGTTATTGGATTCCATCAGAACCTTTGAACTGAACCAGTTTTTGTACTGTCTGGATTCAAAGGGACTTGAGCAATATGACATGCTGGAGAACACTTTAGGGCTAGACGACATCATGCTGTATAGGAGAGGAGGACTACTCCATGGTTACTTAACTGACTGACTGATCCATCCAGGCTCCTTGTTGTCTAAGCTTGCAACTCATTCAAAATGTAACTCTAACACAGGGGCCAGGCATGTTCCACAGTTATTTCTAGATGTGCTATCATCTGTGAAGAAGCAAATAAATGGGCAGAGGTTCATGAGGTCTCACACCTGTCTGAGCAGTGTGAGTGTGTTGCCTAGGGAGGGAGAATCATTCCCCTCAATGATGTAGCCCTTGTAAGTTGACCAAACTGCAGTAAATAGCCCCAGCCCATGCTCATCCAGACAGTTAAGCTCAGCAGGTCACTAATGTAAGGGGAGGCATGACTGAAGGGGGGGGTCCCACCCAGGAGAGGGAGGGGCCAAGAGAGAGCAATGAGGACAGGAGTTTGATCCAATTCCATGACAATTGTACATGGAAACACAAAAACATGAGAAATAAACTAAATGGGACCTAAGGCGATGGGCTTGGTGTGGCTGTGGAGGCGCTGGCTTTGTAAGTCAAGACTGAAACCTTTAATCTATTGATGAGCTGGGGACAGGCACCCTGGAGGACAAGTGCATATGGTTGGGGGAAGCTGAGGATGTTCAGGAGGGAAGAGGAGGGGAGGAACAGAGGGCTGTGCCCAGGAGTGCTAACGCTTGTTATTTTTATTTTTCCCAAGTCTGTTACAGCTATGGTTGCCAAATATAACCCAGGATGCCCAGATAAATTTGAATTTCAGATAAACAATGGGTAAGGGCTTAGCCTAAGTCTGTCCCAAATATTGCGTAGGACTTATCCTAAAACCTCATTGTTTATCTGAAATTCACACTTAACTGGATGTCCTATATTTTACTTGCTAAATCTGGCAATCCTAGTTGTAGTGGTCAACTAACTTTGCACAAAGTAGCAAGTAGCAGAGGAGCTAAGGTGGGTTTTACAAGCCAAGAGTGCACCTTATTCTACATTTGTGTCTTTGAATCCTGTCGTCTTGTAGAGAGTGTTCTGACCCTGCTGTGCAACCTACTGCAGGTTGCTTGACCTTTCTGTGTCCCAGTTGTCATACCTAAGAGAGTAGTCCCAACTTGGATCTTCTATGCTGAGGGCCTGGCAGCAGAATGTCCGCTGTGAAGAGTACTGGAGGTTTTATTGTTTGAGGGCACAAGCAATTGCAGCCCTCATGGTCCCCGAGACCGGGACAAGCAGAGGAGTTTCTTGGAATAGGGAGAGATTGAATATTACTGATTTGCCCCAGGCTTTAGTTGAGCCAGACATCACTCAGCAACTGATTCTGTTGTATTTAAAACTATTCAGCATGTATATTTTTAGGAAATTTCTTTTGATTTTTTTTTTTTGTTGTTTTTTTGTTTTTCGAGACAGGGTTTCTCTGTGTAGCCCTGGCTGTCCTGGAACTCACTCTGTAGACCAGTCTGGCTTAGAACTCTGAAATCCGCCTGCCTTTGTGCTTTTGATTTTTAATCATTTGAGTTGTCTATTATTTATTTTAATGACTGGGCTGGTTGAAGCCCTCTCATGTTTTACTGTTGAGACTGTGGTTCCTGGGGATTCAGCAGTGGTTTAGACTAGACATGCTTATCCGGGTGTGCATGCAGAACCATCGAGTTTAAGCTAAATAACCCTGACTCCATTTTCTTATCTAAGATAGATGCAATCAAATCATGTCTCTTGGAGGGTGGTCATTTAGTGGGAAAAAGATCAGTGGGGTACTCAGCCTCATGCCTGGTCTTCACCAAGGGTTTCCAGGAGATAGCCATAGGTTCTGCTGGTTTAGAATCTGTTTTCTCACCTGCAGACAGAGACCTATCACTCTCTCCCCTGGTATTCCTCGAGAGACCATCAATGAGACATGGAGGCAGCATGTGTGACGGTGGCTTTGTCAGCATCCGCTGCATCCTCCACACCAGGAAGACAGGCTATTTTTACTTCCTGTGAAGTTTTAATTACATGTAGCTACTTCCAGCAATGATGGGTGATGA
The DNA here is from genome assembly GCA_036184795.1 of Tokudaia tokunoshimensis. Taxonomy (NCBI): domain Eukaryota; kingdom Metazoa; phylum Chordata; class Mammalia; order Rodentia; family Muridae; genus Tokudaia; species Tokudaia tokunoshimensis. The sequence continues at coordinate 102,761,930 of BTHU01000010.1, forward strand.
GATTTAAGTAAGAGTGCCCGTGCCATGGAGACTGTGACAGAGACACAGTCAAAGACATGAGGGAAGGGAGTCAGAAGGAGACAACAGCACTTGGAAGAAGTGCTGAATGGCCATGAACGACCCTGCATGTTCTTGCCTGGGAGAGAGGAAGAGTTTCCCTCTAGCTGGCTACCCCAGTAGCTCTTGTCCGCTCTGGCTGCAGGACTGCCCTTTGTCTCCTACTTTCCATTCCCCTCTGAGCCTTTGCATCTGTCCTACCCAGAGAGAACGATGAATGATTTTCAATTTCCTCTCATTCTATTTCATCGGTTGTGCATTTCATCACTCCGAAGCAGACCTTGATGACTGCTGCTTGCACATGTCTCTGAGCAGGTCTGAGCCTAGGGCACCTTAGGGACTGTAAATGTTGTAGGTCTTAGGATGAGTGTTTAAACAGGACAGAGTCATGGGAATTAGTAGCTTGGGTGCTTTCTCGGGAGCTGGCAGTGAGATCTAACCCCAGTGTGGAAGCACCGGGCACAGGGAAATCTCCTACAGACTTACTGCACGGGATCTCAGTAAGCCCAGATCAACAGACCTCAGGGTTGAATATGGCTCCTCAGCTCTCTAGATGAGTTGCATGTGTAGCTGGCTCTTCCTTTTGGCCTTCTCCTCATCCACCTTTCTGGTAAGGGCCGCATATATATCTGCATCTCTCTGCATGGACTTGCTTCCCTCAATCTGTTCCCTGGGATGAGGCTGATATGTTTGTCCTGAGAGGTGAGTCTGATCACATGGTTGCTCTCCTAAGCAGATGCACTGAGTGGCTGGCGCCCCAAGTGCTTGGCGCCATCTTCAGGGTAGAGAGCCTGACATCTGTCATACGACTAGGATGCCATGTTCACTCTGCCGACTGCTTCTGCTACAGCCTGCCTCCACCCAGGTTTTGGTAGAGGCCCTCTTGCTGTCGACTTGGCTGTTCTCACCTTCCACCCTCTGCTATCCTCTATGGATCTCTCCTGAACTTCGTATCTCTCACAGACATCACCCCCTCAAACCCATGGACACTGGCACTTCCTGTGCAGACTGATGTTGTCTTTTTAACTTCTCCAACACACTGACATTCCAGATTAGCCAGGGTAAGGCCAGTATTCTGGAGAAATCCAGTGGCTGTGGGATTCAGCACTGGAGCTCTGAGACCATGCTCTGAGGGCTAGAACCCCGAGTCCATGATTGAGCTCATGGGAAGCTTACATGTTTTTACCTCCCTGTGCCTCAGTTCCCCTACCTGTGGTACCTGCCATTGAAAACTGCTTTACACTTTCCAACACTTCCATTTCTCCATCTGTACAACAGGCCAACCACACTCTCTGTATATATATAATGTTGCATGTGTAATGTGCCATGCACCGTTGTGCCCTCTGCATAGGAGATGCATGGGAAAATACTGCTTGTGGGAGGGGGGAGGCTCGGTGGTTAACGCACTGGCTGCTCAAGCTGGAGGATTGGAGTGTGACCCCAGAACTGAGCTGGTGGACGGGCCATCTCTTCCCATTACCTTGTTATCTTTAAGGGAAGTTTCCCAAGAGAGAACTCACATGAGGACACACAGTCAGCCCACTTATATGCTACTCCGGGTTGTGGGGACAGTCTCTTTAAAGCACAAGGCTCATGTGAACTTTGGCCCAGCCCGAGCAGGCTGATTTCCAGCTGGGGACTGGGGCTTGGAGCCTTTCCTCATCCTCCCTGTGTCCCACTGGAAGTTATGCAAGTAAGTATGGCAGATAGCCTAATATTCTAACAAATATTGTGACTGGGCCATTGAGAAACCTAGCTTCAGAGTGACTCACAGTGGCAAAAGGCTCTTGTGTGAGCATGTGCATAAGCATGCGTGTGTGTATGTGTGTGTGTGTTCATGTGTGTGTCTGTTCGTGCACACGCGCACGTGTGAATTTCACTGTTGAAGTGTGATCTTACAAGGCAGGGTGCAATGCCTGTAAGATTCGCTCCTCCACCCTTTCCCTCTTGCAACCTTCTCCATAAATGAGGCATCAGGAGGTGGGGCCTGTGGCAAATGATTAAGTGACAAGGGCTCCATGTTGAGATAGCAGGTGCTTCCTTTAAAAAGAGAGTTCCTTTGTGTTATGTGAAGTTACTGCGAGGGGACAGAGTCTAAAAGGAAGGGGCCTGGTGAACACAAGCTGCCTGTGTTTTGAACTTCAACTTTCCAGCATTCACAACAGTGAGAAGAAAGTTTCTGTGGCTTACAAGCCCCTGGCACACAGCATTTTGGCACAGCAGCTTGAATGAACTAAGAGAGAGGGTGTCACTGAGAAATCCTACCATCTGGAACCTTCCTTTTTATAGTGTGGTTTTAGCCATTTTTCCTTAAAGAAAAGTGTGTGCTTACATGTGCATGCATGTGCATAAAAAACGGCCAGAGGTGGCGCCCTCCTTCCTTCTTCCGATCCTCCTGCCTGCCCCTGCTTGTGTCCATGATTGTCCCTGTTGCCTTGTCCCTGTCTCGAAGGTCTCCTAGCAGAGCTTTCTTTCTTTCCCAGCCTCTCCTCTCCCAGCACCCAGTCTCCCTGAATTGGTACAGAAGTGCTGGTTACCTAGGAAACCACCACAGGGTGAACACATGCGATTGGTCAGACTGGGGCCTGACTCTTGATTGGTGTGCAGATTTTTGGGGTGATTCTCTCTTGTCTGCAGTATCTTCTAGGGGAGGGACAAGCTCAGGAATATGTCAGAAAAGTGAATGTGCCCTGGTGGGCTGGGCTTCTCCCATGGGGAAGGCTTTCCTGTCCTAAGAGGAATTTGGTTGCCTAAGGAGGCCAGGAGTGTGGATTTCCACAACAGTAGGAGGCTGGGGAGTGAACACAGGGTACTGCGATCCTCATGGCTAACACCTAGAGAGCAGCCACTTTTTGTTATCAGTTAGCAAAACTGGACACAGGTGTTGTTTCTCTTCTTATTCAACAGATGAGGAGAGGGAGGCCCAGGGGAATAAGTAATACCTGGCAAACAGGGAGACTGCAGGGGGGGGGTCCTGTTGTGGGGCCTCCTGTTGTGGGGGATAGGTTCTCCCAGGCTGGCCTTGAACTGGAAATTCCCCTGCCTTAGCCTTCTCTCTGCTGGGATTACAGGTGTGTGCTACCTTGCTCAGTCTTCTCCGATTCCTGGGAGAGGGTGGGCCAGATAGTGTCCATGTCCCTTCAGCTGTCCTCTCTTAACCTTGATCCTTGTCTTTCGGGAGCAACCACCATTCATTTCACGGAGCTCTTAAAGTCCTGGGAATGGACATGAAACACCTGCTTATTCTTTAAGAATGATAAGGAGGGGGTGGGGTGTGGCTCAGTGGAAAGGCTCTTGCTTGGCATGGACAGGGCCCTGGGTTTGACTCCAAGCACCACAGAAGAAGAAATGGAAAAGCAGGGAGGGAAGAATAAGAGACAAGGACACACAGAGAGTGAAAGACAGATGACAAGTGTTTCTGCAGATGGGTAGATGGTAGTTATACAACAGTGTGAATATACTTACTGACACCAGGCAATTAGGTATATTAAAAATGGCTAATTTTTATGTTACCTCACCATCATCACCACCACCACCACCATCATCATCATCAGTGTGTGTGTGTGTGTGTGTGTGTGTGTGTAGTATGTGTGTGTGTGCATGTGAGTGCCTTTGCCTGATGAATATATTCAGAGGTCAGAGCTAGAGGCTGATTGTTTTTCTGCCTGTCTTGCCTGTCTTTCTACTTTAGTTTTCATGATCTGAAATGTTCATTTCTCACCAGGAGCTCACTGTTTATGACTCTGCTAGACTGGCAGACCAGCAAGCCCCTGGTTCTCCCGATCTCCATTCTTAATCTACCACTGTGTTTACAGGCATGACCGCACCAAGCTGTTGACATGGGCTCTGGGTGGTCTGAGCTCTGTGCTTCTCGTGATTGTGTAGGAAGTACTGTACCCACAAAGCCATCCCCTCAGTTACAAGTTAACAGATAACTCAGGATCAGATGTGCAACCAACTAAGCTTTGTGCAACTCTGATTCTGTATCTTGCCTTTCCAATGTGAAGGATGCTAATCAACTGACGGGGACGTTGGGGCCCTTTGTGGATGCTGACAGGCCTCAGGCAACATACAAACCTAGGCTATTTCATTACATCTCTTATGTCAGAAACAGCATATCTTAATAAGCTACCCCTTACAGGCGAAGTCTTGGAGGATCAGGAAGAGTGTGGTCTCTGGAGGATACCCAGCCACCTAGGTGGTACAGTCCTACTTTGAATATAGCCTGACTCTCTGATGTCTCATTTTAAATTGCTCAGGGCCCCGTCCATTACTTTAGCAGGGCTGGGATGCAGAAAAGAGACTCCTGCTTCTCCAAAGCACATAGGAGTTGACAGTCCTTTATCCCTGGCTCCAGGTCAGTTCTCTCTGCAGGCTCCAGTGTCCATCAGTCTCTTAGTGGACCAGTAAGTTAAGCCATCTCCCCTGTGCCTCACCCACATCACAAACAGCTGCAGGTAAGCCTGCCGTATCATAGCTAATGCAGAGCAGTACTGCCATCATGGTTTCTGGAGACAGGGTAGCAGCTTGCAGGTGGTATGTGGTGATGGTAGTGATACTGGGACTTTCCAGGCTCAGGTGAGATGTAGACTTTCATTCATGCTATGCCAGTTACATCACAGTTTGCAACTCTAGCTGCACATTTATAATCATTTTTTATAACAGTCCCAGTCTCTCTCCTCTACCTTCCCTCAACTCCAGAATCATGCACCAACCCTCTACCTCGCCTCAGAGGAGGAGGGATCCCAGGGACACTAACCAAACATGGCAAAACAAGCTACAATAAAATATATACCATCACATCAGGCTGGAGGAAAACAACTTAGCAGAAGGGATAGGCTCCCACAAGCAGGTAAAAGAGTCAGGGACAGCTCCCCTACCCCCTGCTCCCACTGTTAGGAATCTCACAAGAACATTAAGCTACTTGGCTATAAGATATATACAGAGAACCTAGGTCAGATCTATACATGCTCCCTGATCTCCGTAAGCAACTAAGAGTTCCAGTTGTGTTCTTGTGGTGTTCCTGACCGTTCTGGTTGCTTTGTTTCTTTCTCCCCCTCACATTTATAATGATCTGTCCATCCATCTAAAAGTACAGCTGGGTCAGTCAGAATTTGAGCACGTGAGCACACATGTGCATGCACATCCATATAGAGACCAGAGGTCAACCTCTGGTGTTTCTTAGGCACAGTTCACTTCTTTATTTGGTAATAGACAGAGTGCTTCACTGACCTGGAACTTGCCAGTAGGTTAGGCTGGTTGGCCAGCAGGCCCCAGCTCTCCTCCTATCTCTGCCTCCCAGAGGCGGGTGCTTGCACTTTGCTGACTGAGCTATCTCCTAAGCATCAAAAGGAGATTCTTATACCTCTTTACTGAGGAGGAAACTGAGGCTTAGATAAACAGAATGATTCATCCAAGCTCACACTGGCAACAGAATGTAGTCTGCCTCTCCCTTTACATTTCTTTTTTCCAGTTGGCCTTACTGCCTCCTAAAGATTAATTGGGGTCCCTGTGGAGGAGAATAGGAATTTATTGCATAGTCAAGGTTGAAAGATGGGGGCAAAGGGTCCTTGCCATCTTTTGTAGTTCTGACACTTGCTTGATGGTAGGATGTCTGGGGAATACCTGCAGGTGGAGGTCTGCCACATGGGGATGTATCAGAAATGCAGGTTCTCTGACCTTTAGACCTTCAGAATCTCCAGGTGTAGGCTGATGTTGATGGTGATCAGTGAGCACCTATGAGGGAACGTGACCTTGCTAGAAGTGGGGCCTTCAGTGATGTCAGCGTGTGACTCATGTGCCCATCTGTGTATGTATTTATGTGTGCCTGTGCATGTGGAGGCTCCAAGACAACCTAGGGCTGCCATTTCTTAAGTGCTCTGCTCCCTCTAGCTCTCTCACACTCTGAGACAGGGCCTCTCACTGGGACTTGGAGCTCACCCCATTAGGTTAGCCTGGGTTTCCAGTGAACCCCAGAGGTCTGCCTATCCCTACCTCTTTAGCCTCAGGACTGCAAGCATAGACCACCACATTGAGTTTTGTTTTCTATTTTTAAACTTGGGTTTTGAGCCATGAGCTCACTGCTCATGCCTCTCAGTCAGCACTTCACCACACAAGATCTCCCAGCCCTTCTGACAAAGCTTCTAACCCAAGGGTCGCAAGAGACCAACCCTACAATCCATCAACGATACTTGTCCTTCCGAAAGAAGAAAAGCATTGAAAGACTTGCCAGGGAGAAGGTCACATGATGAGGGAGATGCTATCTCCACAAGCCAAGAAATTCGAAGCGTTGCTGGAAGCCATTATGCAATAGGAGAGACACGAGGGACAGACTCTTCCTTGGAGACAGCAGAATGAACAAGAGCCTATGACGCCTTGACTTGAGACTCCTGGCCTGCAGAGCTATGCAGGACTAAATATCTGCTGTTTACTCCCTTTCAGCTTGAGGTCATTTGTTGTGGCAGCCACTGGAAAGGAAGCCAGAGCCCTGCAGGTGATTGCATTGAGTTACAAAGTTTGAACATTTGTGGCTCTTAGCAGAACTTTTACAAGCAGGCAGATACTTCAGTCACCCCTTGCCTACCCAGTCAGAATTAGTCCGAGGATTGATTGATTTTTTAAAAAGGCTCCAATGTCACTTGCATGCATGCTTGAAAAGTTGAGAGCATTTAGCCTCAAGGGGTGTTATATTTTGAGTGTATATATATCTTTTATTTTGTATCCCAGTCTGGCCATGCCAAGCCAAATGAGACATTCTTTAACTAGCTTCCCACACTCACAGGCATGCTATTCTTATTGTGAGTTTTCTCTGCATCTGTGCACTTGGTGGTGGTGGGGAAGTGAACCTGTTGTTGGAGATGCATGCTCCTGTTTAGGACCCTCTACCTGGTCCTTCTGCCAGCATAGCCTGGCATAATGCACAAAGTGTCAAAGATAGGGGGGTGAGGTCAGCAGAGCCAGTGAGCATGTGACCCTTTCCCCTGACCTGCATGTGGCAGACAGCACCACTGGGGAAGCCAAGTAGGGCTATAGACTTTTTCTAATCACCTGATTAGATGGCATCGTGAAGTCCAACATTGAAGGTGTGGTATACCTTCCAAGTTTCAGTTATTTCCTAAATTCAAATCTCAAGTACTTGATGTCAGCTTGTCCAGCATCAGTGGCACCTGGGAGGCAAGAGAAATTTTCCTGGCCCCCCTGGCCCCTGAAGCCAAGAAATTCTGAGCCTCTTTTCTGTGAGCCAAAGGGAAGGTTTTTGTAATTCAAGTTGCTTAGTTTGGCGTATTTCCTTCAAGAGCTACTAAGAGGAGATGCACCAGGCTGGGGAGGATGACCACTGAGTCTGTAACCCCTACAAGGAGATCCTCTAGAGACCTTAGGTTGGAGATGTTTGGGGATGCTGAACAGAATGGTCCACTCAGTATGTTTCTCCTGAGAATGTTGCTTGTTTTCCTCAGTACAAGGACTTTATGTGTCTTTTCTTAGTTAGCTTCCATAGACTCTCTCTATCTGCCTGTATTATTGGGTCTCATGTTACAGAAGATTAAACAAGGCTCAAAGAAAAGCTAACCACCAATGTCATATGTGACTGATCCAGACCAGGGTTTTGCAATTTGGAGACTGTTGACATTATGGACCAGAGCTGTAGAAAATTGTCCTGTGTGCTGTGGGCTGTATGGCTGGTGGCATCTGTGGCTTCTGTGCTGCAGATTAACAGCACTGAATGTTAACAGCATTCACAACACAGTGATGACCTAAAATGTTCCTAGACATTGTCAAGTATCCACTGGGGGAAAGGGACAAGATCACTTCCTGTTGAGAACCAATGGTCTAACTTCAGACAATGTGTCTAAAGGATAATCAATGGATGAATGGATACAGAAAATGAATACGATGTACACATACACACATACATACACACATATGCACACATGCACACTCATACATACATGCATACACACATTCACACATACACGCATACACACACACACACACACACACACACAGAATGGAATACTAGCAAACCATCAAAAGATGGAATCTTCTCATTTGAGACAACAAGGGTAAATCTGAAGGGTGTTATGTTATATGACTCAAGCTAGACACAGAGAAATACCTTGTTATTTTACTCATATGTGACCTCTAAAATATAATTGACCTCATATAAGCTCAGAGTGGATTAGTGTTTTCCAGAGGCTGTAAGAGAAGAGACCAGAGACTGGAGTATGGGGAGGGATGCAATAGGCTCAGTTTTATAGTTAGACAGGAAGAGTGAGTTCAGAATCCTATACATAGAAGGTGACTATAGTTAATAACAATGCATTTTACATGGAAAGAGCTACAAGAAATGAGAACATGTTTTAAGTCATGGATGTGGGGATTCTCCTAACTTGAATGTTATACACTGTTCTGAATAGACATAGATATGGATATGGATATGGATATGGATATAGATATAGATATAGATATTGTCTTCCATGCATATATAAGATTGTTTTCATCAAAGATTAATAATCACAAGATGAATAGAAAAAATTGTGGTAAGGAATGAGAGGATATGGTATAGGAAGAAATATGAGGAGAGATAAAAAACACAAAAAAATCTTTTGAAAAAAGACATATGGAAATCTACCTACTGTTGTAGAAGCTTCTTAAAATAAACATATCCAGATATATAACAAGAGTTTAAATAGAGTTACTCTGTAATGGGATGACAATGCCCCTACTTGACACCACAGGCTAATAAATAAAAGCTTGGTGCTTGGAATGGGTTTCCTCTTTTGGAGTTGTTGAATGGTGTGGTCCCATAAACATCCACATGTTACAGGATATTGCCAATGCTATTGGTTACCCTCCAGGACTTGAAAGTGAAATTGTTGCTACAGACACCACATTTTTGAGTTACTGAGCATGTGGATATCACTGACATGGAAGCTTAATCTTTATTGGATAATTTATATAATTCTGGAAGGTACTGTGCATGCTCCTGGGGAAGGAAAATAGTTATCATTATTACCCAGCCATGAATGTCATGAGTTACATTAATGACTGACCTGGCAAGACATTCCCTTGGTGTATTAGTGGCATCATGAGAGTAACCAATCACTTTCTGATTGGATTTCCATATCACTCCACAAGATGAAATCCATAACTGCCACCACTATTAAGCCAAGAACTTGGGACCAGATAGGCTGTAGATCCTAGAGAAGAACCTATGACTATTATTCTATTAAATGGAAATAGTATTAAACTAACTCCTAATAGTTTATCATTATATCCATAGATCAATGCATCTCTCAGCCCTTATCAGAGAAGTGTCTATTTGCGGTAGATGTTGATTAATCCACTGTTAGCAAAGATGCAAAGAATAAGAGATTGCAGAATGCTCTGTCCTAAATGGAATATCTACATCCTCCCAAGATTCAGGGATCCTTTTGAAGGAGAGGGCGGAAAGACAGTAAAAGACAGAGCCAGTGGATGATTACAGAAAAACAGGGTCTTCTGGATGAAGCAGGGCAGTTGCTAGCAGAGATTATGGCAGCATATACAAGCCTGTGCAAACTCAAGCTTCACCAAATCCCAGCATGGAAAGCAGGGGGCAGGGCATAAAATCCCATCACTAGCAGAGTATCTACGGGCTACCAATTGCGAGCTCCTGGGAGACTAAGAGTCAGTTTTCTTTGAGCATTTCGCTTGGTAAGTCAACCACACTCCAGTGGAGGCCATATAGTCAAGAGTATATGAGCAGCACAAATAAGACCTGATGGGAAAAAGATACAAAGTTGCTTGTGTAGAGAGATCATTAGGAGATGGATATGATTAAACCTCATAGGACTAATTTTAAAAAGTAACAGGACTAAGAGAGAGAGAGAGAGAAACAGAAAGGTAGAAACAGAAAGCTAAGTGGTAACTCCAGGGGACCTGCTTCATTGAACAAAGCCAGTGTCTGAAGGGAAAATATACATGGAGTTCTGAGTCCTAATGATACATTTGGAAACAAAGTTCGATTCTCTTGTATATAAGAAAGAAATGTAAGTATATATACTCAACTGTTTGCCTTGTCTTTTTCTAACCTATGGATGGATTTGACATCAATTCATTTAATCCTGGGCCAGCCCAGTGTGTAGGTGAAACCCAATAGTGGGCAGTGGAAGACTGTAAAGTGGATTGTGGGAGTATAGCAGGTGAGTGTGACTGACCTTCCATAGTGGAGGCACAGCAGGGGTTCAAACTGAACTGTACACAGACTGGTGTTTGTCAGAGTTATTTAGCTTCTTCGAGCCTCAGCTTCTGTAAAATAGGACTAAGAAAACACACTTCATACAATCTATGAATTTTCTATCACACTAGATTTCCACCTTACCCCAGAAATGCCCCCATTCCAGTGGTTTCTTCCAGTATTTTCCCTTCCCTCCTCCCAACCTGATCCCTCCTGTTCTCAACACCACCTGACCCTAGTCCACCTGTGAAATCTGTTCTGTTCGCCTTTCCCAGGGAGATCCTTATGTCCCTGTTTAAGTCCTCCTTGTCCTCTCTGGGTCTGTGGACTGTAGGTGATTATCTTTTACTTTATAGATAATTACACTTAGAAGTGAGTGCATACCATGTTTGTCTCTCTGAGTCTGGTTTACCTCATTCAGGATGATTTTTTTTCTAGTTCTATCGATTTACTTACAAATTTTGTGATGTCACTGTTTTTAACATCTGAACAATTCTCCACTATGTAGATGTACCATGTTTCCTTTTTCCGTTCTTTTTAATTTAATTTTTTAAAAATTTTTATTGGATATTTTATTTATTTACATTTCAAATGTTATCCCCTTTCCCGGTTTCCCTTCCAGAAACCCCTATCCCATCCTCTCTCCCCCTACTTCTATGACGGTGCTCACCCAGCTGCCTGCCCACTCCTGCCTCCCACCCTAACATTCCCTTCCTTTAGCCATTCTTTAGTTGAGGAACATGTAGGTTGTTTCCAGATTCTGGCTGTTATGAATAAAGCTTTTATGAACATAGTTGAGCAAATATCCTTGTAATAGGATGGGGGTATCCTTTGGGTATATGCCCAGAAGTACTATAGCTGGGTGTTGAGGTAGATCAGTTCTCAGTTTTTCTGAAGAATCACCATATTGCTGTACAAGTTCGCACTCCTACCAGCAGTGGAGGAGTGTGCCCCTTGCTCCACATCCTCACCAGAATGAGCTATCACTTGTGTTATTGATCTTAGCCGTTTGGACAGGTATAAAATGGAATCTCAAAGTTGTTTTGATTTGCATTTCCCTGATGGTTAAGGATGTTGAATATTTCTTTAAGTGTTTCTGAGTCATTTGAGACTCCTCTGTTGAGAATTCTCTGTTTAGATCTGTACCCTATTTTTAAATTTTATTATTTAGTTTGTTGATGTCTAGTTTCTTGAATTCTTTATATATTTTGAATATTAACTGCCTGTCAGATGTGATGTTGGTGAAAACATTTCCCATTCAGTGGGCTGCCATTTTGTCTTATTGATAGTATCCTTTCCTTTATAGAAGCTTTTCAGTTTCATGAAGTTCCATTTATTAATTGTTAACCTTAGTGCCTGTGCTGTTGGTGTTCTGTTCAGGAAGTTGTCACCTGTACCAATGATAAGAGCAACCCTAGCCAAGACCCCAGTAATTGAGGACATGGAACCTGAACAGGCCATCTTTTGTAACCAGGCAAGGCCTCAAGTGGAGGGATTGGGACACCAACCTAGCTACTGAACCTTTGGCCTATGGTATGCCCTGTCTTCAGAATGTTCTGGGACTGGAGCCTAGTGGAATCGTCATCAAAGAGACCAGAGAGACTTCATCCAGCAACAGATGGGAGCAGATACAGACTGTCACAGCCGAACATTAGACAGAGCTTAGGAAGTCCTGTGGAGGAGGGAGAGGAAGAATTGGAGGACCTAGAGGAGTCAGAGACACCCCAGTTTATGGCTCATAGAATCAACTGACTAGGACTCATGGGGGCTCGCAGGGGTCAGGGAGCCTGTAGGGGTTTAACCTAGGTCATCTGCGTATATGTTACAGTTGTGTATCTTGGTGTTCTTGTGGGACTCCTCACAGGGGAGCAGGGGCTGCCCTGGCTCTTTTGCATACCTGTGGAAGCGTTTTCCTCCTACTGGGTTGCCTTGTCTAGCCTCAGTGAGATGGTATGTACCTGTTATGCTGGGTTTGGTTGATGTCCCTGGGAGGCCTGCTTTTGTCTTAGGGGAGGCAGAGGGCTCATGTGGATCCAGGAAAGAGGAGAAGTTGGGGAGAGGCTTGGGGGAGGGGAGGGAGGGGAAATTGTAGTCATTTAATATCAGATAATATAAGAAAGAAGAATGAGAAAGAAAAAAAGAAAAAAGAAACCATACTTCAGAGGATGGGAGCCTGTGAAGTGCTGAGTGTAGTTCCTGGCACTCAAAAGACAATTTATGCCTTTCAGAGTATGGTTGAAATTCCAGGTTCTGAATGCCACTCAGCCTTTGTTTTCAGCTGTGGGGGAACATGCAGGCTGAGTTTGGGGGATGCCTGCTGGTGCAGTGTGAAGGCTCCGACTGCATGACATCATCATCCTCATCGTCGTTTTCCTTGCAGTCAGCGTTCTGGAATGATAAGTAAAGAGCACAGAGGGAAAGGTAGGTCATGAGGAATGGCAGCAGGAAGCCATTCTGTTGTTCAGGGGTTTGCACTATGCAATTAGCACTCCTCCCCCCCAAAAAAAAAAAGAAAACCCACATGCACACAATGAAGGAGAATGCTCCAGCAGGAGGAGTGTGGAGGGCTCAGACAGTGCTCACAGCCTGAAGGACACGGACATTTTCTCCTGATGAGGCTCACCCAGTTTGGTGTGCTTGCACTACCAGAGATTTGCTTAATTTTAATGAGACATGAGATGAACATCATAGAAGCAATTTCAGAGGACTCTGGTTCCTTGACAAAAATTCTGTTGTCATGACATCATTTTGGTTTAGACAGGGAGAAACTTTGCTATTCACTCCTGGGGCCAAAGTCTTATGTAATACTGGCATCCATGTGTAATGCTTAAAACAATACGTTCACTGTTACACACACACACACACACACACACACACACACACACACACACACACACGCATGCACGCACGCACGCATGCACACGCACAAGCACATGCGCGCGCACACACACAATATCAAAGCTTAAAAATCCTAGGAAACACGTTCTGGGAGAGCTAGAACCATGCATTTGTGTGCATTAAATACAGCAGAAACCAACATTGCTTAAGATAAAAGAAATGAGAATATATTGAGTCTCAGAGGAGGGAAGGAGAGCAGATCAGAAGCTAGAGAGACCTAGGGGTGTGGAGAACAGGGAGACTGACCAGTCTTTTTCAGACTCTACCTCTTGCTGGTGTCTAGCTTTTGCTGCAGTCTTCTTTCATTGAATATGTACATTTCTAGGAAGCACCCCTGCAAGTTGACTGAGATTGGACCCCTCAGCTGTTGCTTCAGGGCAGAGCTTTAAGGTTTGGAAAAGTCTCTCAAGTCTGTGTCAAGCTTGGATTCCATTTCCTATGAATCTTTAGAAGGAGGGTACTAGTGAGTGGAGGTGGGTAGCTGGGGGATTCCCTTTCTTCTTCAGCTTTGCTTCCCAGATGTCCAGTACTACGCAGTACTGCTCCTCCACAGACTGCCAACACTACACACTACTATGTGACCAAAAGTCCAGAACAACTGGGACATAGGACAAAGAAACGTGTGAGACTGGGAATCAGAAAAAACCTGTCCTTCATTTATGCTGCCTATCTGGGGAATTACACTACAGTAAAAGGAGAGTGAGATTTGGTGGCTGACAGTTTTATCAAGACCTTAAACCTCAAGGTCGAGGATAGGTCTGAAAGGTAGAGCCAGTAATGAGGGGATTGGGGGTGGTATGCTGATGGGTGAGTGGGGTGGGGGATGGTATGCTGATGTGCAGGGATGGGGGATGGTATGCTGATATGTGGGTTGGGGTGGGGGATGGTATGCTGATGTGCAGGGGTAGGGGTAGTATGCTGGTATGTGGGTGAGGTGGGAGGTATGCTGATGTGTGGGTGGGGTGGGGGATGGTATGCTGATGTGGGGGGAGGTGATATGCTGTACAAAACTCCTTTTTTTTAGTTAACACTTACTAAAATTTTGAGGTAATGGTGGGCAGTGGTTGGTTGACATTCCACTATTCTGGAAGTCCACGATAGCTATCAATAGACATAAAGAATAGACAGGCTATGTGAGAAGGTCTCTTAGTCATTTTGAGTGACTAGAAGAAAAGTGTTACAATGGAATGACCTGGACATTTATTTCTCACAGTCCTGGAGGATAAAGGTCTCCAATACTAGAAGATGTAGCAGATGCAGTGTCTAGGGAGGGCTCACTTCCTGTTTTGAAAATGGCTGCTGCTCCAGTGTGGCATGTTCACACAGTCAGTCGAGTGATCATTACTGTCCTATCTCAGGACACTAATCTCATTTACATGGGCTCCATCCTAGTGGCCTAATTACCTCCCAAAGGTGCTGCTTCTTAACACCATCATGGCTGTAACCTGTGACTCTGGGATGGAAGCTAAAATTTTCAGACCACAGCGTTAAATTCTGGAGAACTAGGATATTCACAGCTCTCTTTAGATTCATTTTATTTAATTCAGGCAGTTCTTATTGTAACCAGGAATGGATACAGAATAGCTCTCCAAGGGCCAAGCAGTTAAAGAGTTGGGCTGTGGTTGGTTAGTATGGGGAGGAATTTTTGTCCAGAGTGAAGCCCAAAGCTTCAGGAAAGGACCATTTAGCATGGGAAAGAAGATGAGACAGGAGAGGGAACTCTACTGCAATCTCCATCATGGTGTAAATGGTTCAGGCTCAGCTGACTGTCCAGTCTGCTTGGGCACTGTGACTTAGGCCAGGAAAAACTGGCCTTGGAATTGCATTCTGAACTATTTATCAGAATACAAGGAAGGACTTCCTGTCTGTAAGGGAAGTTAGTCTGTAGCAAACTGTAAGGTATAGTTTTGATCCAAGGTAGCCAGTCTGTACATTTCATACCTCTTTCATACCTGCATCTGGATTCATAGTGATCTCCCAAATCTGATCCTCCTTGGGCACCTAACACCTTGGATGGGACTGAGTCCTATCTGCACTCTGTCTTTCCTGTACCTACAACAACCTACAATGGTGCTTCATGTACAAATGCATTGGCAGCAGTGAGTAATAATAACACAAAATTATAGAATACTATGACAAGTGTTCTTCATTCTCTCCTCTCCCCACTCCCCACTCCACTCCTGTCAACTTGCTGCACCATACCTAGGCTGGTGACATGACTTCAGGTAGCTGAAAGCACAGATACCACAGCTGTGGATAATGGAGAGCTGATGACTGTGAGACATGATCTCTCTGAGATATCATAGTACTCCTCTCCTAACAGAATACATTTCAGACCATTCCTAAAGCAGCACTTCAGAGGGTTTCTATTGATATGTTAGAGAGTATAGTGTGTGTGTGTGTGTGTGTGTGTGTGTGTGTGTGTGTGTGTGTGTAACTTTGAGTGGAAGTGGTAGGGAGCATAATTTATGGTCCCAAATCCTGATTCAAGACTGAGATGACAAATGAGGATATGGGCTGCAGTCAACATTTTTACAGTATTTTGGTATTTTAGGAGTACCAATAACTCATTAGACAGCTGCCAGGGCAACATAATAACAAGAAAGTTAGCAGAGAGACTCCAAGGGTTGAGGGAATCAAGGAAATTTGTAGGGACAAGCTCTCTGAAGCTGATGTGAGATGCTAACCAGAGACACTGAACTCTCTTGAGAATCTGAATAAAGTCATTTAAGATTTTTCTTATTGTTTAAAAGAAAACTCCTTAATCACTCTGGATTGAATAATTTATGTTATTTGTTTGCAAAAGCAACAGGAAAAAAGATGAGATATGTTTCTAATGTAGGTATGGCTTGGTCAAGCACTGCAAAGACCTGTGTCCCTTCCATAAAGCTTGCTTTATATTCAGACGCTATTGGGTGGGTCATCATAGACAACTGGTTCTTTCTGCCAAAGATGGATGAAACAATGGAAGAATTCCCATTTTCAGCACATATTGGAGAAGAGAGAGGACCTTGTGAGGTGACTTCAGCTCAATTCTCAGGATTCTCTTTCTCTCTCTCTTTTTTATTGTTCTAAATAGAGTGGTGTGTCAATGTCCAAGCTAGTTGCTGGACAGTTGTCAGTCCTGCCCTAACCATGTGCCTGGGATTGAGTAGAGGTTAATTTTACAAAGGAGTGGGGGTGTGATTGGATGGAGAGTGGAGAATTGATAGAGGGTGGAGGGAGCAATAAAAGGGTTTTTTTTTCCCCACAAAATTAAGTTTTGCATTTGCAGGTTGGAGCTGTGTTTTACCTAAGAACCATTCCTTAAGTGAAACAGGAATGAAAGACCCGGTGGAATGTTCATGATGTGCACATATTGCCAAGATGCAGGGCTTAGAAAAATTCTTTCCCTTTCCAAAGGCACCTATCCTTCACTGGCTCATGGACTGCTCTACCAAACTCCCTGGGAACTTCTCTTTCCTAACTTCTGTCCATCTCAAACTGGAAGTGTCAGGTGCTCCTGAATGTCTTCCAGGACTGTAAGGTTCACAATCAGGCTGCCAATAGGCAATGGGCAGTGTGTGTGTGTTTGAGTGTATGTGAGTATATATGTGAAAGTGTGTATGTAAGTGTGAATGTTTTAGAGTATATGTGTGTGTATGTGTTTGTGTAGATAGTGTATGTGAGTGTGTGTATTTGCTCTTATTGGTTGGCAAAGACACATGGGGAAAAGAAGGCACTATTTTTCCTCTCAGGATTTTTTCATCTCTTCATGGTTCATGTCTACTTTGTGGGGCTGGATGGTTACTTTTAGCAGATGGAGACTGTCTTAGGGTTACTATCTCGGCAATGAAACTCCATGACCAAAGCAACTTGGAGAGGAAAGAGTTTATTTGACTTCTGCTTTCACATCACTGTTTATCACTGAGTGAAGGAACACAAGCATAGCAGGAATCTGGAGGCAGGAGCTGATGCAGAGGCCATGGAGGAATGATGTTTACTGACTTATTCCTCATGGCCTGCCCCTCATGGCTTGCTCAGCCTGCTTTCTTATAGAATCCAGGACCTCCAGGCCAGTGATGGTACCACCCACAATAGACTGGCTCCTCCCTCACCAATTAAGAGAATGCCCTACTGGCTTCCCTACAGTCGGCTCTTATGGAAATATTTTCTCAATTGAGGTTCCCTCCTCTCAGATGACTTTAGCTTGTGCCAAGTTGACTTAAAACTAGCCAAGACAGAGACACTGTAAGACTCTGGCTTACACAAGTTTCTCATTATCTTAGTATGGCGTCTACACAATGACCCTAAGAGTGTATCATTCAGGACTTGATGAACATCACATGAGCTGATATGTGCAAAGCAAAAGTGTCTCCATTGTGTCTTAGCCTGGATTTTTTAGAAGCAGGTCTGAGGAAGATTCTTCCTCCTGTCAGGGCTCCAGCTACTACATAGCTTTGGCTTTCTATATCCTATGTCACTGAGGCAGTGGGCTGCCAGTGTATCTGCAGGCAAGGCAGCTCCCAGTCAGCCTGGAGTCAGTTATTCACAGAAGATAATTGTGAGCCGTGAGCAGCTAGTGTTCACATTAGCTGGGCAGAAGGGATGGCTACTGGTAAAGGGAATCTGGGCAGGGGATCAATGACAGCCACTGGCTCAGGATAGATACAGTCTGCTGGCAAAAGGAAGCAAGAACAGGAGTTGGGATAAATTCCAGGTTAAAGGTATGCAGTTGGCGGGGTGTGTTTAAGCAGCTGACAGTGCCTCCCATCAGTCAGCAGGTATGTGTTAGGGAAAGAGGAGAACACGCCCTGTCTGAGGGTTAGGGTTAGAGTTAGACTTACAGAAAAGTCTCACGTTCTCATAACTTTTGTCTTTTAAATCATCTGAATCAGCTTCCTTTAAAGCAAGGAAAATGAAGCTCACAAAAGACAGAGTAGCTCGAGCTCAGAGCACATGCCAGACCAATCTGAAAACATCACATGCCCATCTTTTGTTTTTAAACCTTGTTTATTTGTTCTAATTCAGCACATTACTCATACATTTTTACTTTTCATGCAGGTATATAATGTATTTTAATCATATTCACTCTAGTTATTCTCTCATTCCTTGCCTGTTATCCCGGTCTTCTCAGATGTAAGTGGACATTGAATGCTCAGCCATGAATTTGACATTGATATCACTCCCTCCAAAGCACAGGGAACATCAGGGAAGAAGGGGCAGATCAGGATAGCTCACATCCCTATCCAAGTTTATTGTAAAGTTATGATAGTAGTTACAGAATGGTAGCTAAGCATGACTGCTTCAGGAGAAAGTTCTTGTCTTGGGCTTCAAAGAACCCTATAAAATGTGATATCCCATGAATATTAACTACCATAAACTTTGAGATAAATTCTCACAACAACCATTTGACCATTAAAATTCAAGGTCCAGTGTGCACACATGAGATGAAGATAGGAATGCATGCTTCACAGGGTGCTCAGAGAAAGCCAGTCGGGATGCTGACTCCTCTTGACCAACTTTGGGTGGCTGTTACTTCAGAGGAGTTCTGGCACATTTTCCAGGAACTCAAGTGTGCTTTCAGCATTTCTAGGGAGGTTGGTATCTCCCCCAACCCCCTGCCTTTCCTCTGTGCCTCCCTGAGAAGGATCTTGCTGCCTGCACCGTGCAGTAGTGTGGGATATATAAATAGCGCCAGGGCAAACTAGTTCACGTGGAATTTTTGCTGACTCAAAGGTTCACTCCTCTGGCAGAAGGGAAGTGCCATAGGATTTAAAGAGGTGTGGCCCACCACTCCCCTTCTGTCCGGTCCTCCTTCCTCTATCTGCTTTCCCCATCACTCTGCCTCCCCTAGGCTGTGTCCAATAAAGAAGGCTCTAGTGAGACCTGTACAGACCAGTCTCCCACTTCAAGGAGGATACAGGGTCCTGGTGCCTTGGTTCTTTTCTATTCTCTCTTTGTACTTTGCCATGGCACAGCAGATAGGATTCTGGGAAAGAAAAGATTGTCATTGTCAGAATAGAAAGGGAGAAGGCAAAGCATTTCAGATTCCTCAAATATGCTCCTTTGATTTAAGAGGAGGAGCCATTGATAAAATGCATCAAAACTTCCCATCTTCTGAATGTGACTTTAAAATATTCCCTTAGACAAAATAAGCTAAGAAACAATTTAGTGCTAAATATACTCATTCTTATAAAATGTGCTATTTTTGAATTAAATGTTGGGGAAATTACTGAATTTGCATTTAATTATTTTAATAGATCTTGTTTACAGATGACTAGGCAAAAATGAGAAGAGAGAGGGGAGAGAGAGAGAGAGAGAGAGAGAGAGAGAGAGAGAGAGAGAGAGAGAAACTAATTCACTTGACTGTTTTACTTGTAACTGTGCCTAAAATAGAAAAATACACCCTGAATATTTTCCCAGAGCTGGAGAGAAAAGTGACTTTAGGTCCATTTTCTCTCAGTGTTCAGACCCTATTAACTGAGATTTACACTTTTGAAATTGAGGATGAAATATTTTTCACAGTGAAGGACTTCTCTGGACCTGTCTCCTAATTGCCCCATGGTCTTAGTTTGGGGTTTTAATGAGGAATAAGTTATAATATAATGAATGAGACCATGTTTTGATGGTCAAGCCAACCTGGGTATTAACTCAAGTTTTATTTCTTGTTAGCTCGGTGTCATTGGGTAAGCCACTTAGCCTCTCTGAGTCCTGGAGTAGTCATCTAAAGTGAAGACATAAGTTTTACTGAGTGAGAGTGTTCTAAAAACAATAACATATACAGGACACAGATAGTAGAGTCAGGGCCTGGCACACAGTAGTCCTCAGGAAATTCATTCTAAGTCTTCTTCTTTAGATGCAATCCTTTATTTTCTTCCTTCTTGGCAGAGAAAACTTGCTGAGTATAGTGGTTTGTCAAACACTTCCTTCTGAGGGAGAAGAACAGAATTTCCTGTGAGTGTCCAGACAACTGGCAAATTCTATGTAGAATTTACTTCTAAGGAGAGGGATAATAGAATTTGCTTTTAGAATTTTTATTTCTATCACCGGGGGACAAGAAAACCCATCAGCCTTTAACACACAATTCATCTGTGAGCTTTCAAGACAGGGTTTCTCTGTGTAACAGCCTTGGCTGTCTTGAACTCAATTTGTAGACCAGGCTAGCCTTGAACTCACAAAGATTCACCTGATTCTGCTTCCTGAGTGCTGGGATTAAAAGTGTGCATCATTCTGCATTCCATGGAGGTTTCATGTCTTAAATTAATGGGGAAGGAACCTAGATTTCTAAGTGTGGCATATCCAATATCTAATCAATAAACATTATGCAATGAATTCTACAAAAGGAGGGCCTCCTGATAGTGTTGGATCACCGTCATTCTGTTGTAGAATAGTTAGAGTTTTACTTGTGGGACAATACCATCCAATGGTCTTCAGACTTGATTGTTCACCAAAACCTCATAGAAGGTTGGTTAGTACACTATCGGTCAGCATATGTAGAGGTTCTGGGGCATTTTGCTTGTTTTGTGATCAAGCATGAACATTTTACACAAGTTTCACAGCAAATGCTAACTCTCATGGGTTGGGGCCACACTCTGAAAGCCACTAGTAGTAGAGAACAAAAGCCCAGGAGCCAGCTCCCTGCTTTACCAATTTTACCTGGATAAGCCAGCTACTTTCTTTAAGTGTCTGATTCCACAGCCACAAAATCAGGTCAATCATCCCTATGTCCTAAGTTGAAGAGGAGGGTTTGGTGAGAGATTTTCTCTCAGTGTAAGCTCACCTCATAGTATATACCCAGTAAACTGAAGTTGTGAAGGTTAGATAAAAATCCTCCACCCTTAGGAAACTCGCAATGAGAAGGTATATAGTCAAGCCAATAGTCATTTATTGTATTAGGTATATAGTCAAGCCAATAGTCATTTATTGTATTAGTTATTTCCCTCCTTCCTGTGACCAATTAGAGGCTATCTAACATACTTGGGACACTTGGAGATTCTGGATGAAAGTAAAGTAGATATTTTAAAATGTAGAAAGGATAGGGAAGTGGTATGGGCAGAAAACATGCTGGGGAAGAGTTGGAATCAGCCATTTATAGTCTTATATTACCAAAGTCTTTTCATGATACTCAAATCAAGTCAAGGGGTAGCCCATGTTGAGAATTTACTTCCAAATCTACTACATGCTCAGTTCATCCCTCCTGACCTTTGGGTGTTCTCTAAGGATGTCAAGCTTGACCCTGTCCTAGACTTTTGCATCTGATGAGCCTTCAACCTGGAATTATCTTTCTTAGAATGTTTTACGCGTAGATGAATTCATCCTTTCATGGTACCTCTTCAGAAGGGTTAATCCTAACTGTTGGCCTTGTTACCTTCTGCTGCTGTTTGTAGCGTTGGTGAGAGGACCAAGGCGCAAGCAGTCCATGGTACTGCTAGATCTGTAGCCCTTGGACACCTCTTTTTAAGTGAAACCTTTCCCCTACACTGTACTTTTACACTATATATTTTTATTGAGGGCAAAGTTCATGCTCAAATCCATTAATCTAGAGGTTCAAGTCTATAAAGGTAGGCGCTGAGTCTGTCTTATGGTCTTTTGCATTATAAATACCAGAGAAGTGTTTGTTAAATATCATGTGTGCAAAGAAAAGGGTGAGTGTGTGAATTCATTGAGAACCCCACCCTGGTCCTTGCAGACCATCAAAGTTTTATTGGAAGAAACTAAGGCCCAAGGAAGAGAAAGGCATTTCACAGGTCACAAAGGAGTTTATATAAGATCTACCCTTGAGTCCAAGACTCTTGACCACTTGGCCAATTCAAGTGCATGTGCTGGCCCAAAATTGTTTTATGGGATGGGTCACCTGGCGCTATGTGATCACAGTCTTTTAAATCATTAATATGAGGTATCCTTCCTGCATAGAGTACAATTTAGAATGGGGCAAGTGGAAATGAGTTTCAGAAGAAGGCACGATGGAACATATTGGTAGAGCTCATGCTACATGCTACTGCATTGGGCTGTCCTTGACCAATAGTGAGAGTCTTGTGATTCTTTGTATTAATCAGAGTCTGGTAATGATATGCTATTACTTCTAACCTTAGCACATGTAGCACTAGTGACAGTTGTAATCAAAATTGTATGGCTACTATGCATGAGCCATCATGTTTAGTGCCTACAGACAGAGTTTTTTTCAATAACTGAATTCAGAAACATCGCTAGCACCTATTCTATAGAAGAAAATGAGGCTCTCCATCAAAGTTACCCATCTAAGGTTTTGAACTTGGGTTGGTTGGGTCCAGATCACAGGCTTTTCATGTTGATGTTGAGAGGTTATGTAATCCTGGTTCAAGTTTTGTCGATGATACTTGGAAGCTGTATAGCCTTGGGTAAAGGACAAAGGTGAGCATTAGTTTCTTCATCTATAGAAAGGATGTAAAAATATGCTCTTCTGCTGAAGCATGGGGTTTAGACACATGTATATAAAGAGTCAAGTGAGTTCCCAATGTATAGCTGGTGCCCATGAAGGCCAACTCTTACAGTAAATGGTTACTAGTTTTTAATTCTAGTACAGATGCTCATCCCTACTTGCTGAGGTCCTACTCAAGTCTCAGAAACTCAAATAATCACTCCTTTCCCCCTGCTGGTTGACTCTATACTTTCTCTTTTTCTTTATAAACTTTTGAATCTTATGGCTGGAGTGATGGCTTAAAGATAAGAGTATTGGCCCTCTTCCAGAGGACCCAGGTTCTACTCCCAGAACCCACATGATGACACATAATGGTCTGTAACTTTACTTTCAGAGGACCTAATGACCTCCTCTTCTGGCCTCCATGGGTACAGCTACATAAGTAGTACAGACATGCAGGTGGAACACCCATATGGGTAAAATAAAAATAAACATTTTTAAAAATAAAACATTAACTCTTATCCTTTGAAAGGCAAGAGAAGGGATGGCTTTTGTTTTTGGGAAACATGTGCACCATATTGAAGCTCTAGCTGTAAAGGAAAGAGGTCTGGAGGAAATGCCACCTGCAATAAACCCAAAGAACTTGAGTACTTTCTGGTAGTTTCTCAGGGATGGATGTCCACTCATTCCTCACTAGGACCAGCTGGAGGTTCTGTTACGCTCTGACTTTGGAGACAGAACCTTCAGGAAACATTAACCTTCAGGGAGGTTGGTGGCTCTGGAGGCAGGTGGACTTCAGTTCTTGGTGTTGTTCAGTCTCTCTTTGCCTCTGAGACCTTGAACAACATCCTCTGTGTCAGTTTCTTCATCTGCAAAATAGGATTGCTGCATAGGCTATGCCATTGCTCTTGGATATTCACCATAACTATTTGGCAAGGACACTGAATGCTTTGGCTGTAGGACCTCAACACATCAATCTGAAATCAACTAGGAAATGTCTTCCCTGCTGGCTAGATTTCCTAGTGTTGGCTGCTGGGGAGAAGAGACACTGCTCTTAGCCTGTGCTGGACTTCGCATACTAAAATACTGACCTGCCAGTTAAAATGTGTGTGCTGGTACAACAATGGCATAGCTGTTGTATAGTAAGTAACTGCTCTCTAATTAAATTTGAGGTTTGATCCACAGGAAGAAATTTACTGTCTGATACTATAATCTTGGTCAAAAGTCCGTGATTGGGAATGCCGTAGGCTCTAGGATAGAACCTGATACTGTTATTTTGCTAAATGGTCATGTTGCTAAATTACCTTCTAAATAGTTAGGTTTACATCAATAGACATGGGCTTCTGTCAACACTAGACAGAGAAGCTTATTTTTGTGGTAGGCCTCAGTCAACACAGAGATGCCTGACTGGTATTGCTGAGAATACAGCATTTAGTGCATTTACTTTGCTCCTGTAATATTTGCGGAAGAGGAGCAAAGAAGGTAAGAGCTGAAAGATGGGAGAACTACTGTGCAACATTGTCTTCCAAGCATGGCATAGCTATTACACTCATAAACCTATAGCATCTGTGGTTCTCTGTACAAGGCAGAGAAAACTTCTGACATAGATGGGGCAGGTATTCTCTAGGCTCTGTCCTTTACTGAGGAATTATTGTCAGGTGCTGGCTGCTGGGCATGGGAAAACATTTTTTTTATAAGGGTGTGACCACTGGTAGGCTTCCATGATGCAGTGTGTGGCTCTGCACCAATGACCATATGGGCAGTACCAACTGGACTTAACAGGTTATCAAAACAAAAGGAAGAAGATTGACAGTGAAAGAGGAGGCTGTAGGGAGGAAGGGATGCAGGGCCCTGCAAGAACAGAGAGATAAGGATGGACATAATAAAAATTCATTGTTTACATCTTGAAATTCTCAAGGATAAAGAAAAGTTATTTTAAAAATAAGGTCATTTTATGTAATAAAAAGTTAGACACAGTGACTCAGGATTGTTACCCTAGCTTCCAGGAAGCTGAGGCAGGAAGATTGTAAGTTCAAGGCCCATGTGTGCAGCTGAATGGGTTCAAGGCTAACCTGGGCAATTTACAAGAGCCCCACCCCCAAATAAAAAGTGGAAACAGGTAGAGCATTTATGTTCACCCCCAGAACACATACAGAGGTTGTTAAAGTTATTATACATGTAGGTAACTGTTATGAAAAGCTGCTGAGTCTGTCCAGAAAATGCTCATGCAAGACTCAAGGGTCTTGCATCAAGGGTCTAGAAGGACTACCATTCTAGATCATCGTTGACAGTCACTGGTTGGCAGGACAAATTCAGCTGCCACCTGTTTCTGTAAGTAAATGTTAATGGAACATATCCACTTCTATTCATTAATGTATCATTTTTGGTTGATTTTCTGTTGTAGTGATGGAGCTGAGAGGTTGTGACAGAGGCTGTGTGTTCCACAAAATGCCAGTCTTTACTGTCTGAGAGGCTGGTGATGCTAGTAAGGGGAGATAGGAAAAGGAAAAAAAAAACTAATATACATATCCTGTCTTCATGGATCACTCCTGAAGCTAGAAAACAAAGGGTACACAAAGTAAACGTGTTGTGTTGTGTGTGTGTATGTGTGTGTGCACATGTGGTTTATGTGTATATCTGTGATATGTATATGCAGCATGTAGTTTTAAGCTATCTTCTTTGTTCTGGGACCAGCCGTGCTCCCAGTCTAATCCCAGCTTCCCTTGAATCCAAGGATAAAACACACACACACACACACACACACACACACACACACACACACACACACACACATACACACACACACACACGGTTTGTTCCTTTACAATTTGCCTTCTTAGCACAATTGCTGGGCACTACTATCTCCTGCCTGGAAAAGCATGCCCTTATCAATTTCTTAACTCAGTCTCTTCTGCCTGTCCTAAACTTCAGTGACTAATCCCATCTGGCTCCTGCCAATCATCCACGACCACCTGCCTGTAGTAGTGGTCGCAGGCTCCAGCATCTCCCGAGACCGCACACAGCTGCTGTGGTCTTCTCGTTTCAAAGTGTGGTGAAAAAAACCTCTGCTTCTTCACATCCCTCTGCCTGCCTCCAGGACCTGGGAAGTCCCACCTTTACCTTCTACCCAGCAATTGGCCCACAGCCTTCTTTACTGACAAATCAAGAACCAATTGGTGAACATGACCTTAGAATCAGAACCTCCTCGTGTGTGTGTGTGTGTGTGTGTGTGTGTGGTGTGTGTGTGTATGAGTGATGGGTGTATACTGGGGTTTGGGGATTGGGCCCAGCACTCTACCACTAGAGCTATATATTCAAGCCTTTTATGTTTGTTTTGTGACAGGGTCTTGCTAAATTACCCAGGCTGGTCTTCAGCTCTCTATGTCATCCTGGTAGTCCTGTGCTTGTGAGTATCCTGCCTTAGTCTCTTGAGTACCTGGTAAAACAAGCTGCAATGTATTTTTTATTAGCATATCTTAATTATATATAACAATGACATTTCACATATGTGTATAATGACATTTCACATATGTGTATAATGGATTTTGACCACATTTGCTCTGGTATCATCTCTTGTCTCCCTCTTAGCAAAGATTCATCTCACTTGTAACCAGTCCCTCTG
Organism: Tokudaia tokunoshimensis; assembly: GCA_036184795.1. NCBI lineage: Eukaryota > Metazoa > Chordata > Mammalia > Rodentia > Muridae > Tokudaia > Tokudaia tokunoshimensis. The sequence continues at coordinate 102,788,105 of BTHU01000010.1, forward strand.
TCTACAGCAGGTATTATTAGGGTGGCTTACAGGACCTTAAGTAAGAAGTTATTTCTGGAAACATGGGAAACTTACCAGTGGTCACAGCTCTGCAAAGTCAATGCTTTACTCTCCCCTAGAGTCACTAACTGCCTATAGATGCCTAGCGAGCATAGGAGTTCCATAAACCTTCCCTTCCATGTTATGGAAATACACTATAGCATGCATGATGGGATAGAATATGGTGTGTGGGGAAGGCAAGGATATGTGGGAGTGGGGTGTGACTCTATGCATGCTGACCAGGAGTGACTTCAGCCTTGGGCTGAACGAGCTGTGGGGCTAAGATATCCAGGGATGACTGTTCCAGGCCAAGAGAAGAGCAAGCACAAAGATCCTGAGGTAGACTCATGCTGGAGCTGCTGGCACCTTGCTTGCTTTTGTGACATTCTGTAGCCTGGAATGGCCCCAGACACAGCAAAGCAATCCTCTTGCTTCAGCCTACTGAGTGTTGAACTTGCAGGCCTGAGCCAGCACAGGATCACACTTTGCATTTCACAGGGCCTCTAGGGAAGAGGCCTAGAGTTTAAAATCCCAGAATCTCCACAGGAGTCTCCAAGCTATCTCTCCTTGGCTGTTTCCCTTCACAATTTCAACAGATACCAACAGAGGTCCCGTTGGGAGAGACACAGCAAGAAGCTGTGCGACAGGCATAGAATAAAAGAAAGAGCACACCATGCTTCTAAAGATGGCTTCTCTCCAGCTCCAGCAGGTTGTTGATATTAGAGGGAGGGGCTTGTGGCATCAGTGTCACTGGAGCTGACACCTCTAGAAAACAAGAGGCGCAGGTTTGAATCTAGCATCTAACATGCAGCCAGCTATCTATTTTAATAACATGCCGACAAACATACGCTGTCTTTCCAACAAATATATTCTTCTTTTACTGAATCCAAGGATCCGTCTGGTGTGCATCCACGTGTGCATGCCTAGGCTTATACATATGCATACACATACACAAAAACCTGTGTTCCAACTGGGATTTGACATTGGAAAAAATTTTTCTTGTAATATGCACAAGTAAGTTGTGCCTTGAGCTAGGACATGCTTGAGAGTACTCTGTAGCTGCGAACAGATCTGTTGGAGGGGCGTAAACACGGCACAGCAGCACTCCAGTCTGCGTGGCACTTTTGGTTTCTGGTGCCTCCAGGGTAATTTTATAGCACTGTATTGGTGTGGGTCCCTTTTTTTTCTGTGACAAAATATCCTAGAAAGTCAACCTGAAGCAGAAATGATGGCTTCTGGTCTGCTGGCTCCATTGCCATGGGTCAGAGGCATTTCAAAGCATCCTGACTCAGGATCAAGAGACAGAAAGTAGAGAGCATGAAGTGGGGGAGGGGGAAAGGATTCAGGGACAAGATCTACTTTCCAAGGCAGGCCTGTAGTGACACAGCCCACTTTCCATCAGAGCCTGCCTCCTAATAGCCCATTCAGCTGAGAACTCGTCAATGGGTTTCATCATCTGAGAGTCCAATCACCTTTCAGTAGTGCCATCAGCTGGAAACAAAACCTTTATCACTTGAAGCTGAGGACACTTCATACCCAGGCCATATCACCACAGTTTGCTTATATTTGGGGTCTGATGATGTGCTCATGGATGTTGGAAAATCTGAGCAGGTAAGCACTTGCAGTGCCTTCTCCAAGCCACGCACAAGAGCAGGGCAGTGCCCTTGTCCTGCACAGCAGCACAGCAGCAATGCACACTTGCCTCTGTGAGTAGCACTGCTTGTGAGTTTACATCTCCATCAGACTGTGAGGCAGGTGTCCTTTCACACTTTGCTTTTTTCATCTAGCATAATATCCTTCAGGTTCACCATGTCACAGGGGATTATGGGAAGAGAAGATATGGGTAACAAAGGACCAAGTTTCATTCATGTGAGATGAGTGAGTTTTGAACTGGTTATAACCCCTTATCGTATGATATACTTGTATTGGTTTGAATATATGGTAGCACTTGGCCTATGTTGGAGTAGATGTAGCCTTGTTGGAGGAAGTGGGTCACTTTGGTAAGAACTGTTCCAGTACTTAGGAAGCATTCTGTAAATTGTTATTTTTCTGTTAAAAATAAAGAAATACCAAGGGGAGGAGGAAATAGGATTTCCTTCTAGTTTCCAGACTTGAGGAGATGCTGGTCACACCAGCCCTAAATTCCTGGGCAGTGCTGGATGGCTCTTCCCTCAGTCATGCCTGTGGTTCACCTCAGCCTTCTCCCTGCCAGGTCCACTTTGCACACTGCGCTGGCTCCCTGTCCTCCTTCACCTTCCAAGTTTGGATCTATTGAGGATTGAGTTCCTGGTCTGAGGCAAAGCTTTTCTGGGGCTATATTTTGTCTCAAAGATTATCCATGCTCCTTCCCAGGACTCAGAACCTTGAGGCTGTCCTAATTAAAGGCTCATGACTCTCCTGGTAATTTTTGCATAATGATGGCTCAATACCTGGGCTTGGCACAGAGCTGCTTTGAGGAGGAATTCCTGGCAGGCTGAGGTTAGCAACTCTTGAGAATTCTGAGCAGTCTCAAGTTCTTGGGGTTGATATACTTCTTACCCAGCAGGCACATCTGTGCTTGTCTGTGCTCCTGGTCTCTGTGGCCCTGGAAGCTGCAGCTTCCAAGAGAGAGAGGACAGATTTTCCTCCATCCCCTCTGATGCCCTAATGTAGCTTTCTTGGGCAACTTGATCACATGAAAAAGTCAGAGTCACAGCTGGGACTCTGGAAGCTTTTCAGACACAATGTCAGAATCGATTTTCTTTCTTTTGTCCTCTCTCTGAACTCCTTGCAACTTTCCCATTTCTCTGCCACTGAGATGCCTCACTGATTCCCCTGGATGTTTGGAAATAAGTCAGCCTCTGTGGGCTGTATTGTCTCTGTTAATCCCCAGTCAATATGCAGCATCCAACACAGTCATTGTTGGGACCCAAAGTGATGATAATTTAAAGGATAAATTGCTCATCCAAATTCCAGAATTCCTCTGTCGCCGGCTGTTTATCTTCATCTCTGTCTCATCTCTCTTTCCCTGTTTCTCTCTCTCTCTCTCTCTCTCTCTCTCTCTCTCTCTCTCTCTCTCTCTCTCTCTCTCTCTCTCTCTCTCTCTCTCTCTCTCTCTCTCTCTCTCTCTCTCTCTCTCTCTCTCTCTGTGTGTTTGTGTGTGTGTGTGTGTGTGTGTGTACAAGCATGCATGGTATGTACATTTGATGACCACAGGTCAACTTTAGATGTGTTTCTTGATTGCTTTCTCCTTATTTTGGAGATGGTTCTCTTACTGAACCTGGGGTTCACCTGCTTCTCTACACTCACTGGCCAGTGGGTCCCAGGGGGATCATCTCTCTTTATTTCCCTGTGCTGGGCTTATAGGTTTGTATTGCTATGTCCAGCTTTTATTATGAATTCTAGGAACATGAATTCAAGTTCTGAAGCACTTTAACAAGTAAGCCGTTTCTTCAGCCCCTGGATTTGTTTCCTTCCTTCCCTCCTTTCTTCTCCCCCCTTACTCCCTCCCCTAACTTCTTTCCTTTTTACATATATAAAACCTGGTATATTTTAATGCTGCATGTCATGATTCTCAGTGAATAATTTTAAACATTGATGGAAACATCAAAACAGCAATCACCTCCATAAAAGAAAAACCTCAAGAGATGCAAAGAATCACTAATAGTGAAACTCTTAAATACTCGTAAATAATATTATATCTGTGCAGAAAAGATTACATAAATTGCATTGAATAAATAAAGCCAGACCATGAACAACCTACATGACACGATTAAAATGGCATAGCAATCTATATAACATAATAATAAAAAGATGATTTATTCTAATATATATAAAGGGACATTTTTAAGTTAACATATTTTAAAATACAAAATAAAAATTTCCAGAGTGAAAAGATCACCAATATCACTCTTTAGTCATAATGTAGCAAGATCGGAAACTGAAAATAAAATAAACAAATCAAGTGAGTTTCTGGAAGTCCATGCCCACTGTCTGTCACAATATCTGTAATTCTACATTATTACCACGTTGACTTTTAGATATGTTTGCTCACATTCAACTCATGTGTTTTTGCTATCTGCTGGGACCAAATCGACTTCCTTCTCACAGCACTATGTATTTAGATTTAGAGCAATCCACATTTTCTGTTGGTTCCTTACTTCCCTGCATGTACCCAGTAGTCCAATAACTGCTGTTCTAACCCTACAATGAGATTCAAATGCCATATAGTTAAAAAAAAACTATAAGCGAAAGCTAATAATATTTATTTTGTAAAAAGAAAAGATTTAGTTCACTATACTATGTTCTGGCAAATAAGAAGGAAAAACAGGTACTTTATAGGGTGTAACAGGATGCTGTAAAGATACCTGTTAGCAATGTGATGGGGAGGGCATTGGTTTGGTTTAAATGAGATAGGTATTATCAACTCATAATCAACTCACACAAAACAAATTGTGCCAGAGTATCCAGCTAAGGGGTTCTGCACTCAACAGACATGGAGATCCAGACTGGCTTTGAGGTAGGACAGAGCCATGTGTACTAGCAGGGCTCAGGTGGGATGGAGATGGTACAGCAGCTTTAGGAAACAGCTTGACAGTTTCTGAAAATGTTAAATATAAACTTACTATGGAACCCAGCTATTCTCCCTCTTAGGAATCTACCCAAGAGAAATGAAAACATATGTTCATGCAAAGATAGATCCATGAACATTCATACAAACATTTTCCATAATAATTCCAAAGGAGAAACTATCCAAACACCAATCAGGCTGTTATTGGATAAGTGAAATATGGTATATCCCATATAGTGGAATATAATTCAGCAATAAAAATGATTATGGGATACCAATGCCTACTGTAACTCGGGAGATCCTCAAAAACAGTATGCCAAGTGAAAGAAGCCAGATGTATAGACCACACTGTTGTAATCTGAATCCTCCATAAAAGACATCTCTGTAGAGAAAGAAAGAAGGTTAGTGGTTATCTGTGATTAAAGATGAAAGAAGATTATCAGCAAATAGGTATGAGAGAACTTCTTAATATGTTGAAAATATTCTAAAACAGAAAGATGAAGGCAACTGGAATCCTACAGCAATGTTCAGGTTTTATTTATTTATTAAAATATAGAGAAGTATTCTTCAATGAATGAGTTTTATGGTTGCTGTATAAATTATACCTCCAATAAAGCTTTTTTAGGGGATATATGAGTTTGGGCTTCAGATAACTTTAATCTGAACTTGGCTTGTTGCTCACTAGGTGCCTACCTACACGAGCATGGACGACCTCACTCACTGGAACCCTAGCTTCTTTATCCCTAGAGTGGGCATAGAAACTACTTCATAGGATTTTTGCAAGGATTTAAATTCACTAATGCATGAGTAATATTTAACACCAACACAATACAGACTTCATGCAATTAAGTAGTGTTAAAATGAGCATTTCTATGCTATGTGATCACTGAGAGTCTATTTCAATAGCTATCTTTCTAATTGCTAAGCCATCCTTTGTACTGTACACATTAGGAAGTGTACTATAGAAGCATGTGGCTAGCAAAGCAACCAGGTTTCCTTTATCTTGAAAAGCATTTCTGAATGTGCATCATGTCAGTAGGTTGAAGGTATCTAAGACTGGAGGAGATGCAGTGTCGATTGAAGGTCTGCCCCTTCATTCCTGTCTACCCTCATTTCTGTCCATCACCCTCCCTTGCCCTTGCTTACCACAACAGGTTTTCTGCAGGCTCCTGAGCTTTTGCTTCCTATTTTTGCAAAGCTTCTTCTTGGACAGTGGTTCAGAAAGCCAGGGGAGGAGCAGGATTTCCCCATGGGGCTTCCCGAAGCCATCCAATTAGACTAGTAGTGGGGAGGCTCTAGGGAAAGAGGGAGGGTTGGGTTCCTGCCAGCAGGGTGGCTGCAACTCTATGGAGAGAGAAAATAGAGTGCAGAAAGGGAGCTAAACTTTCCAAACAGCCAGCTTCATTCTGAGGCTGGCAACTGCTTGTGTTGTCAGGAGGAATCAGCCTTGCCTATAAGGAGAGCTGCCAGGGGCAGGGAACTCCATTCTTCCCCTGTGCTGACGGGAGAATTTAACTCTGTCTGGTTTGGGATACAGAGCTTCAAGTCTGGGAAATAAGAAACAAATGAAACATGCAGTCTTGGGTAATATGTTGTTATTAAAATGTATTTTTAATTCCTTGAGAATTTCACACAGTGTATTTTGATCGTCATTGATTATAGACATTTTATACCTGCATTTCACCTAGAATTGACTCTTCATGTACCCCTACCCTCCTGCTTCAGTTTTCGTCCCTGAAGCCCCACACCTGTTTCTTTTTTGCAGCCAGAGATGAAATCCGTGGCTCAAGGCCACACAGCTGGTGAGCTTCGCGTCTGGGGTTAGAAGTAAGGCTTCATTATTCAAGAGCTCAACTTCTTGACTACTAAGGTCTATCCTTTCCGTAGTTTCCTGGAACTTTCCAGAATGGCAGCACTTGTATTGGAATTGCACAGCAGCCCGTGACCTTTTCCTTTGTGTGATGTGAAGATTGTCTACTTTTAAGCTCTTTGCTTTCCCTGACCAGCAAGAACCTAACGCACAATACCAAGTTTGGTGTATGCTTAAGTTTTGCTGTCCAGTTCACCACCTCCTCCTCCTCTTAGCTCAGTGGCTTTAGGAGAGCAAACTGGAGTTTCTAAGCCACAGTTTCTTCATTAAAAGAACCTGCTCAGGGTATTTTTGAAGATTTGGTCATATGATCCTTGTTGAGTGTTTGCTGTATGCCTGGTCTGTGGACCCTACTTTATTCATTCTCAGTGAAAACAGAATTTAGACAAAGTTCACTTTAACCTCTAGTTCTGAGGAAAGCGTGGCCAATCTAAATGTGGGATTTCCTTGGTCACAGGGACTGGTGTGGCTATGGGACCTGGATGGGCCAACCCATCCCTTTTCTGGAACTTCAGTGAGAAATACCAAGACTAGGAGCATTGCATTCATCTGAGATGATGAATTGAATAGCCCTATGAACACTGGCATGTTTTTGCCACCAAATAGGATGGAACTTTCCTCAGAGTGAAGAGCCTTAGAGGAACAAAGCTAAGGGAAGAGGGATGGACAAAAGAGTTCTAGTCATATTTCTAGATCATGCTTGGGTTCTACAACAGCTACAGAAAAACAAAACTTTTTTTTTTAAATTTACTTTACTCATTCATGCATTTTCCTCTTTAAAGACAGGATCTCATGTCACCGAGGTTGGCCTACAACTCTCTAAGTATCTAGGGTGACCTTGAACTTCTGATCCTCCTGCTTCCACCTCCTGAGTGCTGTGGTTATAGGCATACACCACCATGCCCAGTTTTATGTGGTTCTGGTGATTGAATCCAGAGTTTTGGGCACTAGGAAAGTACTTTGCCAATTGAGCTGCAATCCCAGACTGTTGCTTCCCTCCCTCCCTCCCTTCCTCCTTCTCTTACTCCCTTTGTTATTTTTCCTTTGAGCTGGCTAAAGTTGATTTTTGTTACTTGCAAATTGACATTTCTGTTTTATGCAGGTGTTTAAAATGGCAAGTTTTATTTTTGTTTAAATGTTCGGTGAGAGAGGGAATGGATGAAATAAGATATGCTCATGTAAAGACAAGATATGAGGGGATCCAATGCCCTCTTCAGGTCACTGTGGAGTCTAGGGACCCACATGGTACACAGACATATACTTGCAGGCAAAACATCCATACACAATCAATGAATCAGTCAATAGCATCTTAAAAAACTACAAGAGATGAGCTTTGGATTTAGAAAATGTCCAACAATTGGGAGGTCAAGATAAAGACAAAATAATTACTGTGTCTAGAATTCACATGGAGAAAGTATGTCAGTCCATTGAGGAAGGCATTCTCCTACCTCTCCATGGTCCTACTCTTCATCCCTTTCCATGTTCAAGGACTCTGTACTGCTTCTTCTGAGAGCTCATCTCCTTCATTGATGGTTGGTTTTCCTCCAGTGTGTTTGACTTGGCATGGTTCAGCATGGATGTAAATGATCATGTTTCTGAGATTCAGCATTTGAGATTGATGTTCTTAATGACCTACAAACAGGTGAGTGCAAGGGCTGATGGGAAGGAAGCCAAGTCACAGACAAATGCAGACCTGAAAGAGACTCAGGTGAGCTTCAGCTCTGCTTTCAGACATGGTACCTGACCACCCCAGGCTTCCCAGGGTATACACAGGATGCTTCAGCACAGCAGATATCTGTTCCTTGTCTGGTCTTTATTCTCATTTATATGTTCAGGGTTTCTACTAACACAAAGCTTTCCCCTGTTATGCCTGGGATTTTTGTGGCAGGTGGAATGTGCTTGATTTTAGTCAACTACACTCATCTCACAGTGTTCACTGTTTCTAAACATCACAAAACAATTAATTGCATGGAGTCTGGAAGCATGGTATTGAAACTAAGTATTTTTCATGTGAGAAACTTTACCTCATATTTCCCCTTCCCAATCTGGTTTATACTGGACCTTGACCCTCTCCTTCTGCTCTCCTTTGGTTTCTCAAATGGTCTACAGGACTTGAGTTTACTCATCAAGACCATGTATATAATGAAATCTCATGGCAGTTAATATCCTTGATGGCCTGGCCCCAGCCTACTTGGTCAGTCTTCACTATGCTCTAATTAAGTCTAATGGCTCTAATGAAGTCTCATAAAGTGTGTGTGTGCACACACAGGTGCATAAACTTGAAGGGCCAGAGAAATTCCTCAGTAGGTTAAGAACACTTGCTGAACAAACATGAAGACTTGTATTTTAATATCTCTCTCTCTCTCTCTCTTTCTCATACACATACACACACACACACACACACACAGAGAGAGAGAGAGAGAGAGAGAGAGAGAGAGAGAGAGAGAGAGAGAGAACAACTGTATATGTTTGTAACTCCAGTGCTGTTGGGAAAAAGGATTCCTGGGCTGTTTGCTCATGGCCATCATAGCTCCAGGTACAGTGAGAGACTCTGTCTCAAGGAAGTAAGGTGGCAGAGAGTGGTAGACTAGAACATCCACCATCTTCCATGGCCTTCACATGTGCATGGGCACATGCTTCCTTATAGTGTGTGTGTACATCATGCAGTACAATACACACACACACACACACACACACACACACATACACCACAAGCAACCAAAAAACAAACACCCCTGAGCTTTAATATAGGTCATTCAGTGAAGTGCTTGCTGCATGAACTAAGGTTCTTAGCTTGATTCCCAGTACCACAATCAAGCAAGAAACCAGCCTCCTCTAACCAAACCACCATTACCACCATCCATTTTAAAATTTTCCCTTTGGTGCTTTACATAGACTGGGTGAGTACTCACCAGGGGAGCTACATCTCCAACCATGTCAGTCTTAGAACCAACATACACGTTTTAGATCCCAGTAAGGTGCCATCGCTACCCTTCCCTCAGGCAGGCAACCATTTTCAACCTCCATTGATGGACTTCCGCTGGGTATTTTTAAGCAATCAGTCATGCTGCATGTGGCATTCTATTTGCCTTTGCAAAGTGTTTTCAAGATTCATTCATGTAGCATGTTTGGAATCTTTCTTTTTTCATTCTTGAATAATATTCTAGTATATGGGCAGCCTACTGCCTTCACCCCTTGGCAGGAGTCTGAGGCTTTTTCCATTTGGGACTTACTGTGAATGATAGTGTTTACTAATATCAACAGGCATGTCTTTGTGTGGACATGTATTTTCATTACTAGGGTAGGTATCTGGTAGCAGACTGTTTGGGTAATGCAATAAGATAGTGTTCAAATGACAAAGAAGCAACTCTATGCTGTGTCACTTTTTGAGGGGGTGAGGCATGCCTGCAATCTGGGTTGGAGGCTGAGAAAGGAAAATGTGATTTTGAGTCCAGGCTGGGCTATATAGTGATTTCAAGGCTAGCTTGGTATACAGACGGCTATCCTAATATTAAAAACACCACCAAAGTCCTAGCCTTATCAAAGGCTGTGTCTGAACATGCCCTCTGTCCCAGGATGCTCTCTGCACAGCTACAGTTGGGCTTATGGCTAAAAGTTTGCATCCTTCCAGCTTAGCCATTTGCTGGAGCAGCTCCACCTACCAGTTACACTTCCTGCTGCAGGCAGCCCAGGGAACAGGGAACACAAAGGCTTCTGTGGCATCTGAACTTGAATTTTTCTCCATCTGGGATTAATGCAATGGCTGCAAAAGGCAGCTTCAAAATTTCTTTGCTTGAAAAGGGCTTTTCATGAAAGAGAGAAAAAAAAGAAAATGAAGACTGAGCCAGAAAAGCGAACTTGGAAACTGCCCTGCATACAGAGCCGGATTTGCCCCTTATGTCGTTGGGACCGATGTGTTGCCTTCAGAAGTAGGCACATTTGTTTTCAGTCTCTGTTTGCTTGGATTTTTGGTAATGTCCAGAGGTTCACAGAAGAGGGACTTGAAATGTAACTATGAATCAAAGGTGATTGGAGATGTGGAAACAACCTTCTGAGGGGTGTGACAGGCCCATGAAGTCACTCAGCCAAAGAACTGTGACATATATTTTTTTTTCTTTTTCTTTTTTTTTGCCTGTGATCACAGAGTGACAAGTGACCTTGTTCTTCCCTTGGGAGCCTGGGGAAATCTGGTCTCAAACAGACAGACAATACTGAACTGAACCTTCGCATATCTAAAAGATGAGCAATTTGTTTAAACTGAACTGGTGCCCACATTACAGGGCTCATTACTAGTGACTGATGTCCCCTCAATGGCCCTGAAGGCATTAACAGAATATCAAGAACTGGGCTCCCAGGAGTTATGTGTAGCCTGTAAGAAAGGCATCCCATAATGAGTCGCATAAAAACCCTCCCTTCTCATGTATGGTGCTGCCCAGTGCCAGACTACCTTGAGTTCAGATCTTGTTGAAGATCATTGGATAATTTATGACCTTCTTTCTGCCTTGGTTTCTCTATCTCTGAAGTGGGACTGAGTATAGTCCTTCCCCACTGAGCTCATCTTTGTGAAACACCCAGTGTGTTGCCATTTCAACCCTTTAAGTCTCTTGTCTACCAAGTGGGGGAAATTTGAATTTTGGGCTATTCCAATAGCCCCAGGAAACTCACTATTGGTTCTCTAATATGTGGTGGAAAAGTAAGTCAGAGGAGGGAAGGAAGGCAGAGAGAGAAAGAGGGAGGATTATAAGGCAGAATGAAGGAAGGGAGAAGCTTGGATGGTTAGAGCTACCTGGCCTCTAGTGCTCACAAGATCTGGCTGCTGTCCTTGGATGTCCATTTCATTTTGTATTTGCAGATGAAAGAATTGAAGCACAGAGAGGTTAGGGACCTTACCTGCAAACACACAGCCAGGAAGTGCATCTGGGATTCAAAATTCCTCGACTTTAAAGCCCTCAGTCCCCCTGTCTCTCCTTTCCTTTGTTTTCTTCTTCCCTTTCCTTTCCTCTTTCCTTTTTTGGGGGGACAGGGTCTTACCCAGGCTGTTCTGGAACTCATGATCTTCCTGCTTTATCCAACCCAGTGCTTGGGGTTATAGGCTTGCGCCACCACACAAGGACTGACATTTGTTTTTAGATGTGATCCCCGCCCCAAACTCCTCCCATTTAAGCCCAGATCATTGAACAAACAAAGGAATAAAGTTTAAAATTTCTTTTTTTTTTTTTTTTTTGGTTTTTCGAGACAGGGTTTCTCTGTGTATCCCTGGCTCTCCTGGAACTCACTTTGTAGACCAGGCTGGCCTCGAACTCAGAAATCCTCCTGCCTCTGCCTCCCAAGTGCTGGGATTAAAGGCGTGCGCCACCACCGCCCGGCTAAGTTTAAAATTTCTTTGTGTCTTTGTCCTTTCTTTCTTTCTCTCTCTCTCTCTCTCTCTCTCTCTCTCTCTCTCTCTCTCTCTCTTTCTCTCTTTCTTTCTTTCTTGTTTGCTTGCCTTCCTTCCTTCCTTCCTTCCTTCTTCCTTTTTTCCCTTTTTAATGGAAATAGGCTATATCTGCTCTGATTCATCAGAGACTAAGATACTGCATAAAATTCCAGTTCTTCCTGAATTTGAAGGGCAACCTGATGTTTTCGTTAAGGACATACTTGGTGTGTAAGCAGTGAGCTGCAGTATTGAGGGGGCAAGGAAGGGAAGGTTTGGATTTCTGCTTTCTAGTCTCACCTTCGGACAAGCTGGTATCTGGGGCTTTACCAGGCCACATGCTCCAAGTGTGTCTAACCTTTTGATAGTGGCATGACCTTAGCTGTTATTCATGAAGTGCGGACTTATTTGAGAGCTTTATAATCCAGTAACATAATACAAATCCTCTCAAATAAAATAAGCATAGGAGTTTTGTGTTGGGCCACATTCATAGCTATCCTGGGCTTCTGCAGCACACAGGCCACAAATTAGACAGCTCAGTAAGACTTTTTGCCACATTTTCTAGGGCCTCACCTTATATTAGGGTTTGTTCTAAACCTATAAGCAGGTAAGTTCACACTGCACCTCTCACAGAGGCCATAGCAGCTTTGTTTGTTCTGTTTTTCTGGTTTTGTTGTTATTTTTGGAGAGAGGGTCTTACGTAGTCAAGGCTGGCTTTAGTCAAACTCTGTAGCTGAGATGACCTGATCTTCCTGCCTCTGTTTACACAGCATTGGGATTGCAGGCTTATTATGACTGCAGATGAGGTTTTTATAAAGCAAATTTGAGATCAACACAAGTTTGTGGATCTGGATTAGCTGCTGTTTTATCTTTGTGGGTCGGGATTGGTTGCTGCTCTATCTTTTGGTTGGATGATCTACAGTGATCATAATACTGATCCTGACTCCTTCAGAGAACATGAAATGCACCCCCATTTCACAGCTCCAGCGTACATTGGCAAGGGTGAAAGGATGTGGGGTTGGCATGTTCCCTTTCACTATGCCTGATCCATCTTAGAATTTCGGTGTCTTTTTTACCATCATTCCAACTCAAATTCCTGGCAGTGGAGCAATAAATCTACAAACATTTCTCAGACCTACATGACCCACATCAAAAGTCTGTTCATTGGTTGTAGTGATGATGGCTCTGCTGGCTCCCAAGGGACAGATAACAGAGCATCTACAGAGGCTTGAGGAAGAGGTCTCTGCCTGCCACCTGGGGCTGAAGTTAGGGAGAAGCTTGGGAGCTCCTTACCCTCCCAGTTTGGGTAGGAAAAGACCATTTTGGAGTTTTTGGAACAGTGCTTCTGAGTTAACTGGCAGCCTGCCGCAGGACTTGGCACTCACTGGACAGGAATAGACATTGAAGCCCTGGGAAAATTGTCTTGCTTGAGAGGCCAAAGCTCATTATTATGTTGGGTACAAAGGAATTTGAGCAGCAAGGTCAGAACTGATGTGCTGAATGTTCATGTGCTCCAGGGACCCAGCCCAGGAACTGAAAATGGCACCAAATTACTGGGTTTATTCATCTGTTTTCTCTGGCTGTGTTCTTAGAACCCATGGAAGAGGAAGGTCTGAACACAAAAGAAATTGGGGAAAGGCCCAGACCCATATTTTAGGGAGGAAAATGGCTTTGTGGCCATAGACTACAGGTCATCTAATTGAATTCTCCATCAATGTAGACTTCTCTAAATGCCCTAGAGGGAATCACTAATCTGTTCTGTCATTTATTTATTCATTCAACGACCACATCCTGAGGACAATGTTGTAACCTGGAATCATGTCTCATCACTTTGGGGGCTACCTGCATCCACTGAAATATTCCTGGAAATAGATGTATGTCATCTAAAAACATAAGGGTTTGCTAAATCAGCAGTTTCACTTTTCAGGCTTCCTTCATCTACCTGAATCTTGTTAAACTGTATGTGCTTTTTTTGAGGAAATTAAAAGCATAATAGAGAAACTACAAAGAACTAGATACCACCAGGTCCTCAGAGTTGTCCATGAGCAGGTAGTGCTTGGCCATATGACAAAGATATTAGCATCTGAACATAAAAAGCTGTATGTTATAAATAATGCTTACATTGTCTTCTTCCCTTAGAATCTCTATCCTGTTCTTTTCCAACCAGGCAAGGATAACTACAGATGTACTCTTTTCTCTATGTGTCTAATCTCTCAAGTCTTTAAACTTTTATATACAGACCTATGTTTTACTCAACAATATATAGGATTTTATGTGTTTTGGTTGAGGAAAATTTAGCACATTTTACATTTAATTCTGCATCTCATTTCCCCCTTTCAATATTATGCTTTAGTATCATTTACATGTCAGTGTCTAGATAAGCATCACATTTGTCTCCACCTGTTGATCACTACCTCTCTCCTTTTTGTTCATCTATTCATCTATCCATCCGTCCATCCATCCACCCACCCACCCACCCACTCATCCATCCATTCACCCACCCACCCATCTATCCTTTTATCTATCCATCCATCCACCCACCCATCCATCCACCAACCCACCTATCCATCCATCTACTAACCCACCTATCCATCCATCCACTCATCCATCCATCCTTCTGTCATCTATTTGTCCATCTATCCATCTGTAGCACATCTGTTATACATTGCTAGGGGAATAACATGGTATGGTAACATTAGCATTATCATATCTGAATTTCTATATATTTATCACCTTTCTGGCTACTTTTACATTTTGTACTCACTCACTTCCTTGCATTTTTTCTGTAACAGAGTGATAATTGATGTCTTTGACAACCCATATGCCCCAAGTGGTAAATAACAAAAACCATGTGATGACTCTGCCATACTGACTTCTCCACAAATGACTATCAATCTACTCACACTGATTCCTATCCCACTAACAGTGCCATTATGTGTGAGCACTTTAGTCTGCCAACCCTACATGAGATGCCTGTGCAGCTGTTTCTCTGTTGACATTCTTTTTTTTTTTAAACAATTTTTTCTTTTTAAAGATTTATTTATTTATTTATTTAATGTATATGGGTACACTGTCGCTGTCTTTAGACACACCAGAAGACAACATTGGATGCTCATTACAGAGGGTTGTGAGCCACCATGTGGTTGCTGGGAATTGAACTCAGGACCTCTGGAAGAGGTCTTAACCAGTCTTAACTGTTCTTAACCACTGAGCTATCTCTCCAGCCCTCTGTTGACATTCTTATAAACAAAAGTCTTCCTAGTTCCCCCTGCTCACCTATAATCTTCACTCATTCTAGCCACCCACTCACCTATAGTATTTGTTTGTTGGTAGTTGTAGAAACCTTCAGGCCAAGTCCACATACCAAATTCTGCATGTGTAACTTTGGCACCCCAAGATATATTTTTATTTTAATTCTATGCCTTTCCTTATAGCTGGGATTGCATCTGCCATGCTATTTGTGAACTGAGTCCTTCTAAATGGAGGCCTTATTATAGCTGGGACTGAACCTTACTTATTAACCTCTCTGACCTTATTTTATGTCCATTCTTCATTCAGACATGCACATAAGTCAATGCTTGAGAGATTTTATACACCCTGAGCTGGTCAGCAAAGAATCAATGTTACAATCTACCTGGAACAGAGGTTTCAGGGGTAGGGGGACATGTATCAATATCACATCCTTGAAATATTTTAGTTTCTTAATCAGAAAATGGTTAAGATAAGTGTCAAGCCATCAGGATTGTTGGACAAAGGGATTGCACAGATACATGGTACAACATGACTACATAGAATACATGAATACAGAGTAGATGCTTACAGGCAAATAATAGACACACTGAATACAAGCATAGAGAGTAGGTGCCTATCTGTGTGAAGGACACACATCTTGGAAATGTATATAGGTACTTGTCTACATGCTGATTTCATTTTGTGGTGCAGAGAAGACTTAAGTTTCTTTTGTAGCCTTCTGAGATTTTATGTGTGTGTGTCTTTAAAGGTCTTCATGAACACAGCAGACTTATTTTGCGTGATTACTGTGAACTGGTGTGGTGGGCTGAATGGTGACTCTTAAGAAGGACTGTAACCTGTGGATGCCACTTTATTTGGAAAAAAGAGGGTCTTGAAAATTGAATCAAGGACATTGAGGTGAGAATTCCATTCTTAATGATCTACAAGCTCTAAATTTAGCATCACTAGAAGAAGGAGTCAAACAGAGAGATACTAGGAAGAGAAGAGCACAGCATGACCATGTGCAGAATCCTTGAGGCTACCAAATTAGAAGGTGTAAGGGATGGACTTTTCCCTAGGACCTTCATGGAATGCATGGCACTGCTGACATATTGATCCTAGCTTTTAGCCTTCCAGAACAGAGAGAATAAAGTTCTCTTTTCTCAGTCACTCAACTTCAGGTCATTGGTTATGGCAGGCACAGGAAACTAATAGAGCCAGGTTCTGGCTGCATTCTAGGCATGCAAGAATTGCATATTGCAGATCCTTACTGCAGTATTTGTAAAAGCTAACTGTCCCAGTCTTGGAGATTCTTTGTTAGTCAACAGGCATACTACAGAGCAAGCTATCCTGGCAATGGAGGCAGTTCCTCTGTTTTACACAGGAAGGTCAGATAATCCAGTGTGTGTGTGTGTGTGTGTGTGTGTGTATGTGTACATGCACACACATGCATGTACACAGTGTGAGTGCATAGTGTGAATACTTCTGGAAATGGGCATTCCAGTAAACAGCTTCATGCACAGAGGAGGGAGACAGCAAAAACAGGTAATGATTCCTGTTCTAATCCATGGGAAGGTCAGGCAGGCTCTCAGAGCTCTACTTCCCAAACAGTGGAATGCATGAAATTCACCCGGGGATGGGAGCTCTTGTTACAATGAAGACAGTCTGATTCTGACTCCAGAATCAGAAATATCTCCAGATCTGAAATATCTATCTGAATCTATCTGAAGTGGGTCCGGATATGCCACATGTCTTATGGATCCCCAGGACTTTGGAGGCTGCTGGTCTGCTCACCTACACTTGCAGAACAAGGCCCTGGTACAATAAGGTCTAGAGCATGTCTGCAAATTTCTCATTTATTAGAGCTTCATTTGAGAAGAGCAAGATCCTTAATTTACATCTGTGAAACTAGATGCTGGTGGAGGAGGGGTACCATCCTTAAAGTCACACAGGTTTAAATAGTATTGATTTTAGAACCTAAGTTTTCTGACTTTGAACCTACGTTGTTTTAAACTACTCAGTGCATAATCTTGTTATAACCTAATTTAATAGGTTATATATGTCAATGTGTAATTGTTATAATGTGTATTTGTCTTAGTTAGGGTTTCATTGCTATGAAGAGACACCATGACCAAAGGATCTCTTAGGAAGGACAAAATTTATTTGGGGCTGGCTTACAGTTTCAGAGGTTTAGTCCATTATTATCAGTCCATTATCATCATGTGGGAGGCATGGCAGCATGCAGGCAGATGTGGTGCTGGAGAAGGAGCTAAGAGTTCCATATCTTGATCCAAAGGTGGAGCTTGAGCACTAGGATACTTCAAAGCCCACCTACACAGTGACACACTTCCTCCAACAAAGCCACACCTACTCCAACAAGGTCACTACTCCTAATAGTACCACTTCCCATGGGCCAAGCATATTCAAACTATTACAATGTGTGTTATTAATTATTTATAGTATTTATATATCACACAAATTGTTATATGGCCATAAAATAATATTTAAGCTTCCCAAGAGGTGTGGACAGCATCCATTTGATATTGCTTCCAGAGGAATTACCCAGTGGAATCTGAGGGTGGACTGGGATTCACCTGAAATATCTTTCCTATTGATCAGAGCTCTGAGGATTGTAGTGTGGAGCTTGAGATGAACATGTTACTGACCTCGTGTGTTGATAGTTATACCAGAGAAGTATTGAACATTGAAAGGAGGCTAATCCTTTGTTATTGTTGAGAGTTGATAGGATTTAGGTCCTGGGTCAGTCCATCTTCATAGAAGAAATAGCTAATGTTAGGTGAGGACTCTAGAAAATGTGTGGTGGAATCAGTGAAATGTGTAGGGTTGAAGATGATGAAGATAGCATAGAGGCTGGGTGTTGATGGCAAGACAGTTGTCAGTGGGGAAGGGAGATGTGGGCAAGCCTGCAGGTAGCACTCAAAGGAGTGAATTAAAGAAAGGACTGATGTAGACATGTAATTAGATATATGACTATTTCTAATCATTGGCCAAGCCAGCTTGAATGTAGAATTGTTCTCATTCATCTACCAACTCTCACAGACCATCTATAGAGATACAGCGAGAGCTGCCAAGTTCTACCCTAGGGCCTTAGAGCCCTTTGGCATATCTTTCAAGGCTTGTCACTTTGGAGCATGTAAGCTGGAGATTGCATATCAGACATCTGTTCTGTCCCCATAGCTTGGGATAAAATTAATGGTCATTGTGCTCCACAGGGCACACAGAAAAAAAAACTTGGAGGTCCCAAAGGCTCCCCACATGGTAGTACAATGCGTGGAAGGCACTGGGGACTTGGAGAACATCTTTTTACACATAAATATTTATGTCAAATCAGCTCTGCTAAGAAGGCAGAAAACAAGACATGAAAACACAATGAGACAGAGAAGTCTGAATTTTAACAAATATTTATGAGGAAGGCAAATGGCCCTAGAAGTTTGCAAGGGAGCCAGAAAGGGAAATGCACAAGATGCCGTGAGCTGCCTTCTTAGAGCAAGAAGATGCAGATGTGGCGCTGTTCATAGGACAGAGCTGCTGGAGAAGAGGGCTGGGCTGTCTTATCGGAGTGATACATGTGTGTAGGACAGGAGTTCATTTCCTAGATGACCAGAGACTTAGCTATTCAAATTATTCAGGAGAGACAGGACAAGGAGGGTCAAGGAGAGTAGGAGGGGAGAGGAAATATTCTGTTTGCGGGAGATTCTGTGGTCTCTAGCAAAGGTTTTTCATTGTCTCTAGTGCTGGTATCTAACCTGCCCAGTCTGAGCTGGGAAGTCCTCTGATAGGTGATTTCTATAATATGAGATCATCTGCTTCTGTGCCTTTCTTATAACAATTTCCAACCAAAATTTTATACATTAAAAATATGAGACCTCCTGACAGATGCTCTAATACAAGAATGGTGATATCCACTATAGCCAGTTTTTTTTCCCCATGAACAGTGTCTGTAAACATCTATAGCAAATAATGAAATGTGAATTATATGGGGTGGAAATGGGGGAAAGGAGTTGTGCCTTAACAACTCATTTTGCCTATTTCTGTTCAAAATTATTTCCCAGTGAATATTGGGCTGTGATCATAGACTACTACTGCATTAAACACACACATGCACAGGCACACGATGGGGCCATATAAAAGGCACCTTTAGCATTTGCTTTCTCTATCTCAGTCTATCCTTGGTAAAATAATGGTGGTAGCAGTCATCATATTCCATGGTGTTACCTGGTGACCAAGCAAGACCATCCATCTAAGATACCCAGTGTGTAGGGAACTCTGCCCATGCCAGATATTACTGCCATAGTTTTAGCTAATTGCCGAAACAACTGGAGTTTGCTCTGTAGAAACCTACTGATCTCATGTGTATCATGCTTATAGCAGGCTTAATAATTTTTTGTTGTTAAGACAAAAATAAACCAGCACTGGCATTGACTTTCAAGGTGGAGGATTCAGCTGGCATACAGAACCCCTAAAAGAGCTCACTAACCATCCCAGAATGTATTGCCACTCAGCCAAAGGTTTTCCTCTGTGGTGTGACCATTTCTTGCCTAGCCACCAGCAACAATTCTTCCCTTCAGACAACATTTATCTTTAGAGTGACATAAGAGTTCCACCCTTCCTAAACACTGGAGAAATTGAACAGAAAACAAAACAACACATAACTCCACGATACAAGAACTACACTAGACATAGTAGTGAAAGACAAAGCATATTTTCTGAAAAATAACATTTTTAAAAAATATGTGGCATGCAACCTGGATTTGCAAGTCTAGTCCAAAGTGTTTTTAAGCTGCTTTTTATTGGAGGGAAATGAGCCATCATGATTTTGGTGGTTGGGAGGTGGGAGAGGAGACTGGTGCTCACAGACTGACCAGTGCCATGCATTATGTTTTGGCACTATTATGCATGTTCCTTTTGAATATGCAGAGAAATTATGATTTCTGTTTTACAGAAGCCAACTTGCCTCAGGTTAAATAAGTTAACTAAACCTAATCCATCGAAGATGAAAGGCAAGAATATGTCTAAACCCCAAACTTGGTAAATGAATCATTAGAATATGATCAGTTTGAATTTCTGTTCTCCTGGGAAATGGGGGAGGGAAGGCAGAAAAGAATAGACTTTGTGATTCACTAAGGACAGACTCACTCATTTATATGAGACCTGTGATTGGCTTGGGCCATGGATGGAAAGAAAATTAAATCTTGAGTATCTAATCTGATCCATTAGGAAGAGCTGCTTGGTGGGAAATTGATTAATGGTGCCTGTTAGGGATGTCAGATGGGGACTAGTGGTCTAGCTGCTGTGTCTTTGATTGGTACTCAAGGGACGGAGAAAGGCTGATCTCATAATGAAGAGACAGTGTCTTATTGAGTGGCATAGATCACAAGGAGGGAGTGGACTGCATTCTTGTTTGAACAAAGACAGAAGATGAATGAGAAGAATCATTCTGCAGACCCCTGAGGATGAGTCTCATTCTTCAACTACCCCCAAAGGAAGTCACCCAACCTGGGAAAGGGAGAAAAGCTGCACTTCTTGAAGGTTGATAGATAGCCTTAGGACCAGGAGAGCTAAAAAGAGGACCAAATTTCACATGTTTGTTTGTATCAATCACTTTGTCCAACACAATGACAGAACACACAAACCATGGAGATTTATATATTTACTTACACACGCTCATCTTTAAAATGTAACTGCTGTATTTAACCCCTGGTTTTATTCTGAGGTTAAAATGGCAAAATCTTATCAGAGCCTTTTGCATATAGCATATATTGCTACAGTCTTTCTACCAACCTCATTGGACCATATAGCTGAAATTGTCCCCCTGGTGAAAACGGCCTAATCATGGGTCCTTTGACTCAGACAGAGCCCAGCTCTTAGTATGCAGGTGTCTGAAGTGCCCCTTCTCTTGACTGAACTTCAAGGCCTGTTGCTATTAATGGAAACTGTGTTCCTAATGCCATCCCTGCTGTGCATGCAATTTCCCTCTTAATGCCTAGCAGAGGCAGTGTGCAGAAAGATTGACAACATTGTTCACACTGTTTAAAGGTTCCACTGTGTGTGGAAAATTGTCTAAATGGGGGGATAATGAACAATCACTAAATCAGAGCTTTCTCAAGCTGGGAGGAGAGAAAGGCTGTGGAGAGAGGTTGCCACCTGACCAGACAGACACATTAGCCAGGATTGGGAAGCAGGAGAAGTGGTGTCACATCCCCATGCCCAGGCAAGATCAGATTCTTTAGCGTGTGTGAAGCATTTGGAACGTGTCACTCTTTGAAATGTAACCTGTTACTTTCCAAGGAATGGTGGGTCAAGGCAAGGACTAGTTTGGATGCCATCGACCCAATAAAGGGTAACGAACTAAACCTATGACATTAACTGTCCTCTAGCCTGACCTGTGTGGACTCTCCACTGACTTCCTGAGAGGGTGTCCTGGTGGGGAGGGGGAGGGTCTCCAGTCCCAGAGGCAGCTTCTCCTCTCTGAGCCTTTGTTCATTTCCTGGTTAATGAGCAGTGATGTCACACATCTCAGAACCCATGAAGATGGTCAGTTAGGAGCTTTCAGAATCATAAGTATCCTTTGTCATATCTTTGTTTGGTGATGAGTTAGATATTGCCCAAAACTTTATTTTCTTTTAACCCTAAACTCTTGATGATGTTATCTACATTTGTAAAAATGATACGCAGAGCTCCACAGAGTGATTATTTTTTATCTCAGGGGCTGGAGAGGTGACTCACTTGAGAAGGCACTTGCTATGCCAGCAGGAGGGACTGAGTTTAATCTCTAGAACTCACAGAAAAAGTCAGGCTTGATGATGTATGCATCTAAGTCTGGCTTGATGATATATGCTTGTAAGCCTGGCAATGGGAAGACAGATCTTGTGGGTCACTGGCCAACAGTCTGGACTACTTGGCCAACTCCAGACCAGTGAAAACCCCTGCTTTAAATTTAGCCCAAATTTGAATGATCCAAAAATCTGACATATGTTTGTAGAGATTTTTTGACCTGAGATACTTGTTGTGGTAAAGATAACATGATAGCATGCCCAGTACTCATAGAATATTTACTTATTGTTTATTAATTGATTCACACAATAAGAAACAGTGATTTGCTTCCTGGGTAAAGAAAGGCACTGACTATTGGTTAGCTATTGACCCAAAATGGAGAACAAAGAGAAAATTGCCTTCTTTTTGTTTTAATAATTACTCCTGCCCCAGATATGGCCGTTAACAACTGAAATTGGTGTGAGGCAACCAAGAGTCTGCCTTCATGATATGGCAAAGATACTGGCCTTCTCTTAGGGTGTGTTTTTTTGTAATAGGTGGGAGCTCAATGATCCATCAGGTTGATGGAACCTTGGTCAGCCCATGTATGCAGACAGTGACATTTGCAGCTGTGCCAAAGAAGCAGAGGATGCCTTAGGAGCAAGCCTTCCAGGGTGCTTGTCTTGTATTCTCCCTGCTCTCATCTCATGATCATAATGCTCATCACTGCTGGGGTCCTGTGGTCATCTTTTCTCTCCCCTCATCTGAGTGTAGGTTACTTGAAGATAGAGCAGCCGACCATTGTGTCACATGTTCTCAAATGCCAGGGAAATGACAGATTTAATGAAAAGGCAGTGAGAAAAGGGAAGGGGAAGGGGAACGGGGACTGGAATGGGGCCAAAAAGAGCCCAAGGAAGGAAGGAGGACAGAAGAAGAGAAAAGAAGAGGACCCAGTTGGGAGGAAGAGAATTCGAAACTAAGGGGAAGGGAGCTGAAGGCTAGTTCCTAAAGAGTTGGAATGAGTCATGGAAGCTAGTTCCTAAAGGATCTTGGTCCTGCTCCAGAAGATGAACAGGGAGCCCTGAAAAATGACCTGTTTCCTAGGAATCTAAACTGAAGGGGGAAGTTTGAAATTCCATTCCAGAGCTTGATTCTCTCTAGGTCTCAATCCCCTTGGCTGTAAAATGGTTTTTAACTGCATCTCTCTAGTATTAAAATAATGGAGTGGCAGTCGCCTGGGGTGGGTCAGGCGCTGGTGTGAGGTCAGTAAGGGAGTCAGGAAGGGTAGCTGGATAAGTGCAGTCTCTGAGGCTGGGCTGTTGGTCTCTCCTGTTATAAGGACTGCAGCTGTTAGCTGTTAAATTCTTAGATTAGATGCTGTTTTTTCTCACTTAATAGGGCTGGGTCTGTGGACAGGACCTTTCCTGGGGTGCTCACACAGGGCTATTTTGAGTTCTGCATCATCAAGATAATTAGGTGCCCAGACAAAGTTTAAATGCTATTAAGAGTTGGGTGCATACTGGCTGGTCCTGGTGCTGGGGTCACTTGGGGACACAGCCTCTGCTTTCTGCTGAGTTTTTGAGACCAGGGCTTGATAAGAACAACCAGCTCTCTGGGGAAAAGGGAGGGGTGTGAGGAGTGGTACATTCTGAGCCCCTTTAAATGCCAGGTGTTCTATAGGGAATTCCATGTGCCTAATCCAATTTGATTTTATCCCTATCTATGATAGGCTGTATATGCTTAGACCAGGGAGTGGCACTATTTGGAGATGTGGCCTTGTTGGAATAGATGTGTCCTTGTTGAAGTAGGTGTATCACTGTGGGCTTGGGCTAAGACAGAAGTTGGTACCGGGGACTGGAGTATTGCTGTGATAGGCCTAAGCATGCTTTTGTGTGGAAGAATGTGGATTTTTGGGACTTTGGATTTGGAAAGTAGTGGAATGTTTTAAATGGGGCTTAATGGGCTATCTTAGTAGGAATATGGAAGACTTTGTTGCTGAGACTGATTTGAACTGTGCAGACCTGGCCCAAGAGGATTCAGTGGAGAAGAATTTCAATATGTGACCTAGAGACTGTTTTTGTGGTATTTTGGTGGACAATGTGGCTGCTTTTGACCCTTATCTGAAGAGTCTGCCTGAGTCTAAGGTAAAGAGATTTATATTAATTGCATTGACAAAAGAAGTCTCAAAAAAACCCAGCAGAGACTTTGTTCTCTGGTTAAGTCTCATGAAGAGCATTTTAAACAAGTGTAGCAAGCTTAGAAAGAAAAAAAATTAAAATGTATGGTTCAAGTATTAAAGGGACACCAGGAAATGAAATGGAGCTGAATCCTATGTTCTAGGAGATAACAGATTAAGGGACTTCGGGGGTAAGAGCCTACCCACTTAAATTTAGATCCAGGAATGGTGGTACACACCTTTAATCCCAGCAGATAAAAGCCAAGCAGATATCTGAGTTCAAGACTAGCCTGGGACAGAGCAAGATCTAGGTGAAGAAAAGTTAAATCCTTTAATCCCAAGAGAAAGGCATGCAGATCTCCAAGTTCAAGGTCAATTTACAGAGCAAGATCTAGAATTTCCAAGCTAGGCAGTGAAGGAGTTGGAAAAGAAGAAGCTAGTGATAATGTACTAGAACAAGAGGGCCATGTTTCAGCTCTTGCAAGCAGCAGAACCCAGCAGCTTCGGTCTTGTGGTTCTGACTTATAGAGTAAATAATAGAAGGGACTACTGGGACAACTGATGCTGGTTAGTTGGAGTTAAGAAATTAGCCATGAGGGCTGGAGGGATGGCTTGGCTGTTAAAAAAAACCAACCCCCCCCCGCCAAAAAAAAAATAAAACATTGTTTGGAATCTCTTACTCCATGTGTCCCTGAAACCTCTAATCTATGAAGTACCCTGCTCATGTGCATGGTGCCTAGCCTGAGTGAAGCTCTCATATGCTTGTGAATCCTCCATTACCTTCTCCTGATGAGGATCCCAGAGAGCTTCTCATGCCTTTGAAATAGTGTCAGTCATTAGTAATGATCAGAATGTCAAAGTCCCTTGATCTGAATGATTCTCACCATGCTCAAGGATCTTTCTTTACTGAAATTCCTTGTTCAAGATATGTCTCTTCTTCTCATGTTTAAGGGAAAGGAAGAACATGCAAGCTGTCTAAGCAATGGGAAATACTAAACTAGAAAGCACATATGTACAACCAAGTCTTAGTAGCTCACCTCAAGTTCCACAACATATTTGTCGTGTTGCAGGTTGTGTCCTTGGGTTTTTGTGGTTTTGGTTGTGGTTGCTGATGTTGGTGGTGTTGGTGGTATTGGTGGTAGTGGTGACGTGTTTTTGTTTTTGTTTTTTTCTTCCCAACAGGATGTGGTCTGCCATACTCTCTCAGTTAGCATAGCTATCTAGAGACCAGCACAGTTCCTGGCACAATGTGGGGCAAGGAGGTCATGCAATTAGTCAATCAATCAGTCACCATTGAGTAGATCAGTGAATAACCCCAGCAGCTTTAGGAATGATGCAGGATTTTCCCTCCCTGGTTCAGTGTGATCTGTTAGAAAACTGAGTCTAGGACTGGAAATATTGCTCCATGTGTACAAGTGCTCGTGGTACAAGACTTGAGTTTGGATCCTAGAACCCGAGTTAAAGGTCAGGTATGGCCTTCATAGTATAATCCCAACATTGTAGGAGGCAGAGACAGGTTTATCACTGGGACTTGTTGGCTACCAGCCTGCCTCCAAGTGCAGTGAGAGCCCCTGTGTCAAGGGAGGAGAAATCATGATAGACAAGGATACTAGATCCCTCCTCTTGCTTCCTTATGTGCATAACCCACATACAAAAAAAAGATAACTATCTCCAAATCACAATGACTATGGTTGTTTGGACTTAGATTCCCCCCCTCTCTCATTCTCCTTCTCTCTCCCTTCTTCCCTCTCTCTCTCCCTACTCTCCTTGGCTTCTTTCCACCTTCTTCTATCCTTCCCTCCTTCCCTTCTTCTCTCTCTTCTTCTACTTTGTCAAGTTACCCCTATCAATTCATATCAGCATTTCAGTACTTATATTTCATAGTACTTTCCCAAAGTATCTTCCTAGATGTGATGTCATTAAAGCAGGATGATATTTTAGCATATCATCTAGCATAGTTATGCATCTTGATTTTCCTAGTTTACAGACTTTCTAAAAATCTGTAATAAGATACTGGTGACGTGATTTTTTTTTTTTCTGTTCAAGCTCATGTGGTAGATAGTTTGGTTCACAGACCATGTGTTTTCTATTACAACTTCTCCACTTAGCCACAGTAGCACAACCGCTGCCCTAGGCCAAACATCAAAGGTGGCTGTGGCCAGGTACACTTGTGTATCTGTGTTATGTGAGGGCCAGAGGCTGATGATGCTAGGTGTCTTTTCCAGTTGATCTCTGCTTTGTTTTCAGCTCTGCCTGGAACTCACTGGTTAAGATGCACCACAGTGGTCATCTCTCTCTCCTCCACAGCAGCACAGCCACCCTTTACACGGGTGCTTCGATCAGACTCAGGTCTCCGTGGTTACACAGTGATCTAGTATCTTCCCAGCCTCCTAATAACACTTTCAATAAAAAAACAGTGGTGGCCATGTTTGTTCATGAGCCATAGATCTCCTTTTTTTTTCACACGCCATGTCTTCACCAGTAAACCTACAATGGGAAATACTAAAACAGCTCATATTTACAACCAAGTCTTAGTAGCTCACCTGAAGTTCCACAACAAATTTGTGTTATGTCCTTGGGGTTTTGGGGTATTTGTTGTTGCTGTTGTTCTTGGTGGTGGGGTTTTTTTTTGTTTTTGTTTTTGTTTTCTTCTCAACAGGATGTAGTCTGCCACATTCTCTCCACCACCCTCCTAACTTGGCCACTCTTCCTTTTAACCATGACAACAGCAGAAACCCAATTGGGACTCAGGGGTTTGCTCACCCAACTGCAAATGCTAGTGACTGCTCAGACTCCCATCTGGAGTGCCTCCTTCCACAAAACCCTGCAGGATTGTGAACCCTCTGCGATGTTGCATTTTAATCTTTGCAATGAGCTCAAGATACTGCCTTTTTGCTGAAGAATCTGGAAGCTATAAGGAAGACTCCCACTTATCCCAAGAATATAGATTTGAAGCCAATAGAGGAGAGACTGATAAAGGCTCAGCCACTGCACAGCTAAGAGGCTGTATTTCTTATTTTCCTCATTAGTAACATGGAGTTGTAGTTGTGCCTCTGAAGATACTTAAATGAGAATTAAAACAGCCCAAGTGTATGCCACACAGGAGCGTGTAAGTCTCCTTGGGGAGTGGTTTATGGCTTTTATTATTATTTTTCTGACATTTTATGACTTAATGTTTTCTGTTGCTAACTTCTAGTGTCTCTAATACAGTGTATGTGTCACTGTATTGGGCTGTATAATTCTTTGTTATGGGACTATTTTAAATATTTTAGGAGAGAGCAGGATCTGTGGCTTGTACACAGTAGGGTGAGTAGCAACCTCATTTTGTAGTTGTGACAATTAGAACAATGTCCTGAGATTACCAGTGCTCCTTAGATCTAGGGGCCAGTTGAGAGGGGAGTTCAATCTGACTATCTCCTCCCTATGATTATCTACCTGTAGCCTGCAACTTCCTCGTTGAGTGAAAACATCAAGAGGTGGCAAGGAAATGTAAGTCTTTGGTGGAAAGTCCAGGAAAACTGTGGACAGGTGTAGGGAACATATCATATTAGAACCAGACATTTGGGGAATGCCCTCTGGAGCAGACTTCTAGGTCATCTTGATGACCTGGGAAGAACTTCTGGGTAAACTTCACAGCCACTTGGGGAAAGTGTACAAGAAGTCACCAGGTAAGACCATGGCAGAGAGAAGCAAAGATATTCGTTCATTCAACAAACCAAACCAAACCAAAGATTCCTTCCACAGCTATGGAAACAAAAGATGTATGATATAGCATCTCTACACTGCAGAAGCTCATGACATAACCCAGGGAGACAGATAAGCAGGAGATAAATGAGTAGTCTCCCAAACTCAAAGTCAAGAGCTTGGTGGGAATTAGAGAAGCCCTTTATTTTTCTGGGTCTTTATATTTGAATAAAATGCAAGTAATTTTGCATTGATATGGTGTACTAGAGAAATGATAAATATTCATTCCCTGTCATGGTAAAATACCCATAGAATTATCATCAAATGTCCAAGGAATGGCACTTACTCATCAGAACTGGCCATGGTGTTCATTCCTTTCTTCTGAAAGGACATTAGTTTGCTGAACACTGGGTTCTGGAGATTTGGGTAATTGACAATAGTGTCTCCAGAAATTTGGGTTTCTAAGGCCTCTCTGGTGCTTTGTATCTCCGCAGGTTTGGTAGAGGTGTCCGGTAGAAATACTAGGTTGTGAGTGTTCCTTGTGTGTACACAAAGTGGGTGACTGGCTTCCATGTTGAAGTGCCAAGTCTAGCCAGCTGGGTTGTCTGAACTCCCGCCTCTTTTTCCCCATATTACTCTGGAAGGCACCAGGCTATGCTTTGCTTTCATTGAAAGTCATGGAAGTAATTGCTTGTTGTCTATCAGCGGTTGTCTCTTTTATCATTTCCATTATTATCAGTTCTATAAACTAGTTCATTCACCCACTTAGCAAACATTCTGTGCTATATCTAAAACGTATGTATGTGTGGGGAGAGTTCTCCACCTTCGAGGAGAGGAATATCTATTGCAGATATTGTTTAGGATTGTTGACACACATTGGATCAAATCTTAGTGTTCTTATATATATTTTTAAACTTTCTTTCTGATAATATGTGCAGTCTGTGGTTTAACTGGGGATGGAGCTGTCCAGCCACCATGACTTTCATGCCCTGCTGCTATCTTTTCACTGAGTATTCACAGTGTGTAAGGATGTCGTTAGAACCCACACATGCCCACACTGTGACAGGAGAGACCTAGAGTTAGGTGGATTGAAGAACCAGATTACTTACTGGGTCTGTCATTGCCAAGTATAAACTAAGTTACTTAATCTATCTGAGGCCAATCTTCTCATTCGTAAAATAAAAAGTGTAAGTAATAGCTACTTTAATTTACAAGTCAAATTAGCAGAGGGGGATGCTCTCAGCCCACCACTGGACTGAACACAGTCTCCAATGGAGTTGAAGAGGTTTGCAGCCCCGTAGGAGGAACAATGATATGAACCAACCAGTACACCCAGAGCTCCCAGGGACTAAACCACCAATCAATGAGTACACATGGAGGGACCCATGGCTCCAGCTGCATATGTAGCAGAGGATGGCTTTGTTGGACATCAATGAGAGGAGAGATCCTTGGTCCTGTGAAGGCTCATTGCCCCAGTGTAGGGGAATGCCAGGACAGGGAAGATGGAGTGGGTGGGTTAGTAAGAGGGGGAAGGGAGATGGAATAGGGGGTTTTCGGAGGGGAAAAGAGGAAAGAGGATAACATTTGAAATGTAAATAAAGAAAATATCTGGGACTGGAGAGATGACTCAGGAGTTAAGAGCACTGACTGCTCTTTCAGAGGTCCTGAATTCAAATCCCAGCAACTACATGGTGACTCACAACCCTCTGTAATGAGATCTGATGCCCTCTTCTGGTGTGTCTGAAGATAGCTACAGTGTACTTACATATAATAAATAAATAAATCTAAAAAAATTTAACATAAAAAGAAATTGTGCTCAGAAAACACTACCATTTCATTATACAGCAGTTATTGTTTATCTTGAATAAGCATTTATTATGTAAGTTTTAGTTAAATAGATGGTTTTAGTGCTCGGCACTGGTAGGGATTTGTAAATTAGTTCTTACCTGGGCTAAAGGAGAAGACAGTAGGGTTATTTCTTCTATGGAGAAGAGGTGAGGGAAAAATTCAGAGTGGTCAGGCAGATTGAATATTAAAAACATAGGAACACTGCTAGCTTCTGTCCAACAAAAAATATGTTTTGCCAAGTGTTCCCCAGGTCTTGGTGGGCAAAAGCACTCCCCTTTGAGAACCAGTGCTATATAAACTCTTCTAGAAGAAAAATGGCTTTTGTGTGATTGGAGTGAGCTTAGATAAAAAAGATGAAACTAGGGGTGAGGGTTGGGTAGGCGTCAAATACAGAAAGTGTGATTGTTGAGCAGGAGCTTTGTGCCTTAGAGGTGATGGGAGATGTTTCAGCCCATCCAGACTAAGGGCTGCATGGGTACAAATACCCTAAGGATCTTAATGTAGTAAAACAACAGCAGACACACACACACACACAGCTATGGTAAGGTAGCCACAGTTCTCCATGTTGCTTTACTTGGAAGCCTGTGTGGAAGAGTAGACGCTCTGCTGGCCACACCTGATCTTGGCCAAAAAAGACAAAGGAGAGAGTGTCCTTTTAAACATCTGCTTAGAAGTAATACACATCACAGTCACCAATTTGTCAGTGGTTAAAGTGAGGCCCATGTCTGACCCTCCTGTCAGTGGTGGCATGAAATAATTCTCCCATAACAAAGAGCAGCAAATGTTTTGAGCAACAGTTGTCTCTACTGGAGCATGTCACGGTCAGGTCTAGATTGTGAGAAGCAAATGTAATTAGATATGAAAATGTCAAGCCCTATTCAAACACCAGCAGCTATCATTACTTTGAAAAAAAAATAGAGTTGTACAACCTGGTTCCTTATTATTCAAAGCCTCGCTGCCTAGTTACAAGGTGTTCAGCAGGGAGCTACAGCTATGCCCTCCTTTAGGGTTTGCCTCAGCTGGGGATTTCTACATCCTCTTGTTCTTTCTGGAGCATCCAACATTAGGAAAGAAATGAAGCAGATAGACAGGGTTGCACTATTTTCTCTTGGAAAGGGAAAACCCTAATGGGGAACATTCATCCTACAGCTCGTTGCTTGGTTATCACAGGCTTTGCAAACAAGGTTTAAGTTCAGTTTCTCCCTTTGGCTTATTCTATTTATCTCCCTCCCTAAGATGGGTGTTCCTTCCCTAGTGAATACCCTGAATTCCAAGTGTTAACACAGCCTCTGCCCATGGAGAACCCAGCCCATTATGCTGTTACAATGCTAACTACGACACTAATGTATTGGTGTAAGAGATCTTAATGTCAACCACAAGATATGTCTTGATTATGTTATGTTCTTACCACAGGCTAACAAGAGGAAATAACCAGATTGCAGAATTAGTAATTAAGCAGAAAATCATTCCTTGGGGTTTTGTCTGATAAAAACATGGTTTTGGTCCTTATGGAGTCTGTGCTCCTACAGTAAATACTATAGGACTCTATTGTAAGGTTCTGTGGGAATCAACCAGAAGCTAAAATATGAGCTCCAGGTAGGTCATCTGCTACTGAGAGTTCTGGGCTAGAAAGAACCTTGAAAAGAACTCGCTGACTTTCAGTGGCCAAAGCTCTCTAGAAAGATTCACCATGAAATGCTTGCTATGCTATGATTCAGTTCTTTTCTGAAAAAAAAATGTAATTTTTCAGGTGCCTCTGTTAATCAGAGTATAGCAGACATGAAGCTGTGTATCAATTAGGAAGACCTGGGTTTGAATTTTAGCTCTCTATGGCTATCTCAGCAATGGTGGGCAAGTCACTTCTTTGGAACCTTTTTAGTATGTAGATGACAATATTTACCCAACATGACTGTCATGGGATTAGATGAACTTAATAGATTAGTATAATTAAATTATATATAATACATAAAATTAAGAGTGTTTAATATTATATATATGTAATTATATATAAATATAATAGTATAACAATTTACTATGTAACTAAAAATAAGAGGCTGGAGCTTGTATTTTCGCTCTGATTCCTACAGAACCTTACATTAGAGCCCTGCAGAATTTACTGTAGGAGCACAGACTCCATATGGACCAAAACCATGTTTTATCAGACAAAACCCCAAGGAATGATTGGCTGCTTAATTACTAATTCTGCAATCTGGGTATTTCATCTTGTTAGCCTGTGGTAAGGACATAATATAATGAAAACTTCTATCTTGTGGTTGACATTATAGTCTATTAGACCAATAATTATATCTATCATATATCTATCTGTCTGTCAGTCCATCCATCCATCCCGGCAAAATGCATGGCATACAGAGAGGCTCCATAACTATGTATGTTCCCTCCTTTCTTCTCCTTGAGTACAATATACAACACTTCCTTGTCAAGTACGTAGTTTGGCATAGACTGTAGTTAGATGTTTTACTGACTAATCAATACCATGTATAACAAATTATGGCAGTCCCTTCTGCCCCCACCCATATCTAATAGACATTTATTTTGACTAAAGTATCTTATTTAAAAATAAGTTGAATGATTAGGAGGGTTCCTTCATAGGAACAAGCTCCACTAAATCAGGGGTGGAAAGCCAAGGAGCTGAGTTGAGATTTACATGATAGGGTTGAGGCTAAATAGGAAAAAGCAGTGATTGATTAATGATGTCTGTTACAAGAGCAAAATGCAAAAGTGGTGGCACACATGACATTCACTTAAAATCCCTGTGGCATGTTGGCATATCAAGAATTTCCATCTCTCCAAGACACTTTCTTCCTGATAACTTTAAGTTATTGGCATCTCAGAAGAATTCTAGGAGAGATGAAGCATTCCAGCCATCTAAGGCATGCAAAGTGAGGCCTAGTTTGGAGTTGTCAGTGCTATTCTGGCTAAGGAGAATTAAATGAAACACATTTGTCTGAGTTGAACTGGAAGACAGGCAGTGCTATATACTACAGATGCTGTTGCATGGCGCTCCCAATATGAAGCAGTGATCATAGTCTGATGCTGTGAAAAAGATACCTGGGGAGTAGGCGATGGACTGAGTTGGAGCAAGAAAAAGACCATCTGTTAGTGAATGGCGTTGAGATGGTCATATGGGAGAGACTTGTTAAAGAGAAATGAGTCTTTAAATCCTTTGAGTGACAGCTATCCCCAGATCACTATAAGATTCAGTTCCACCATAAGCCTTTGTCTAAGCTACTTCTTTCAGGTCCCTCTGCCTCTGGTCTCATGGCTAACTTCTCCTCTGTCTTCAAGACTAAGCTCAAGTCATTTCACATAAATGCAGTTTCTCAAATGTTTATGGCTAACCCAATTTCCTATCAAAACTGAACAATGTCAACTCACTTCAGATGGGGAGCTAATAAGAGGCCAAAGAAACAATTCCAGAAAAATTCGATTTGATGAAATTGCTTATGGAAGTAGGGGTGGAAAATTACCTGTAGGTTCATGTGCTCTTAACTACTAAGCCATCTGTGCAATCTCTGTCCATATGTCTGGTGTGTGTGTGTGTGTGTGTGTGTAAGTGTGCGTATATGTGTATGTGTGTTTGTATGTGTGTGTGCATGTATATATATGTGTGTGTATGTGTGTATATGTATATATGTGTGTGTGCACGCGCATGCACTTGCTTCTGTCTCTCTGTGTGTGCTTCTGTCTCTGCCTCTCTGTCTGTCTGTCTGTGCCTCTGTATCTGCCTCTGTCTTTGTCTCTCTGTCTCTCTGTCAGTCTCTCTCTCTCTCTCTCTCTCTCTCTGTGTGTGTGTGTGTGTGTGTCTATCTGTCTGTCTTTTATGCATGTGTAGCCATCCACTGAAGTGTAGTCAACCTAACATGGGTGACTCCCATAATATAACTAACCCTTTCTTTTCTTCATACTCCTATCTCCCCCTCTTCTCATCTCTTTCACTTCCTCCCATTCCTCCCTTACCCTCCCTTCTTCTTTTCCCTTCTCACGATTCCTATCTACCCCTTCCATTATCCTTCCTCCAAGAATTTCTTATAGGATGCCAGTAAATTTAAATTATTAAGAAGAAAATGCCTCAGAGATTATGAATTCCAGTGATTTACAAATGTGTTTCATAGAAGCCTTGAATTCTAAAGGATTGTTTAAAGACAGAGAGCATGGAGTAGGGTAACTCTTCACTTTTCAACCTAGGGAGATGGGCTTACACATTGTCACATCATAAAGAATTATTGATGAAGGAACGGATGATGTCAGAAGAAAGAGAGAACAGAGGAAAATGAAAAGGAAATGAGAAGAGATGAGACAATGAGTAAGGAATGTGAGGGGAGGAAAAGAGAATGGGAGACATGAGGGGAGACAGGAGAGGGAGGGAGACAGGACTGGGAAGGAGACAGGAAGAGAGGGGAGACAGAAGGGGGAGGGAAACAGGAAGGGGAGAGAGATAGGAGGGGGAGGGGAGAAAGGAGAGGGAGGGAGACAGCAGGAGAAGGGAGACAGGAGTAGGAGGGGAGACAGGAGAGGGAGGGAGACAGGAGGGGGAGGGAGACTGGAGTAGGAGGGGGTGACAGGAGAGGGAGGGAGACAGGAGGGGGAGGGAGATAGGAGTAGGAGGGGGTGACAGGAGAGGGAAGGAGACAGGAGGGGAGGGAGACAGGAGTAGGAGGGGAAACAGGAGAGGGAGAGAGACAGGAAGAGGAGGGAGACAGGATGGAGAAAGGCTGAAAGCCTGTAGAGGATGACTGGGAAAGGGATGTTTGTGAGGTCAGGGAGGATGCTAGCAGCTCTGCTATGACTGATCTGGTCCTTTCCTCCTCAGCCCAGTAGACATTGCATCTTCTATTCAGAAGGTGTGATAGCTGCATCTTCTTCCGCAGCCCTCAGTAGTGGGTGGTGTTCCTCTTAGGAGACCTCAAGAGGCCCAGGAATCTGTAAGCAAAGGCAAAGCTGATACCATGGGAATAAAACCTTCAAATAGAAGGCTAGATGCTGTCCTTCTCATGGACACGTGAGATTAGCTATGGATTTGGCAAAAAAACCAAAAAAAGATGTTGCTAAATAAGATCTGTCTGGCCTGTTCAAATGAACAAAAGGGAAACGACTCATGATCAGGGCAAGTATGGTCACATCATTAAGGGTTGGTGTGCATGTCTTGCTGAATGCCTCTCCCTGTGAGGCACCTAGCTAATCTCCAGTGCTTTATATTTTTCCAAGAAGTATTTCATTCACAACAATTTAATATTCCTATAAACAAATAAGACAAGTCAGGATAGAATTTGATATTTGATATTTATGGGCAAAACAAAATTAAAACTGTCACCCTGGGACCACAGAAGAAACAGCTCTTGCTGGTCACTCACTGAGCCTTGGGTAGTGACTCCGATGAGCTTCCCGGTCACCCCATCTCTGTGCTCTTGCCATGGCCCCTTCCATCTCCTCATGACTTCCCAGCTTAGTTTGTCCTTTCTGCTTTGGCTTTTGATTCTCCATCAGTCCTTTGGCGAGTAGATGGCAATCTGTCCACAGGTAGCCCAAGCAACCTTCATTTGTCTACTCAATATCTCCCCCTGACAAAGGTTTATTGTAACTGGTTCTGTAGGTCAGGCGCTGGGCTGGGCAGAAGAGCTGTGAGACAAAAAATATTATCCTTTTCCTCAGTGTGCTCACTGTTGATCCACATATGCAAATAGACACATGTCAGCCAGTGTGGTGAGTGTATTCATAGACTCATGTGTTCTAAGGTAAAGAGAGGGTGGACTCCTTAGAGAAGGTTGGTGGGATGGCTTTCAGTAGGTTTTGAATGACCCAAGCAACTGTGAGATAGGCATGGGAGAAAATGTTTGAGGCTCTGCAGATGTAGAAAGACACAGTTGCAAATCTACACACATGTTTTGGAAAAGGGAGGAGATGTATAACTATCTAGAACTACTCATGAATAAAGGGGAAGGAGAGTGATCAATGATGAGGGAACATGGGGCCAGACCATAAAGACCCATGTGTCACAGAAAGGACTTTCACTGTTCAGATGGGAGGAAACCAGTGACAGCTTTCTCAAAAACCTCCTCTTTCCCTCAAAAGTAATGATAATAAATTTTGAAGTCAAAAACTAAATAAGGAAACCTATTCACCCACCTTACATAGGAATCCTGCTATTTAAAAACCATAGCGAATACTTTAGCTTCTCTCCTAGTCTTTCTTCTATGCTATCTTCACTCTGTGGAGATAACTAGAAGGAGCTTTCTAAAATGGAGTGGCAAGTACAACCTTGCCTGGGAAAGCAGTCACTTCCTCAACTGAGCCAGTTTGGCCGCTATACAAAGTCTTAAATGAACAGGATAGTTCACTGACTTAATAAAGGTAGATGGCAGTTTTCCATCTGTGCCCAGAGCTAATCCTGTGCCACAGGGCTCCATACCCAAATAGCGCAGGGAGAGAGCTAGCCTCCCAGGAGTGCAGACAAGCCTGTGAGTGCAGGTAAAACTACCACTTCTCTTCAAATTCCTGGCCCAAGAGGGACCAGCCCAGAGACATCAGGACTCAGGAACCAAGGAACAGCTAAAGGACAGGATCCTTCTAGTTTCTGTCTGCACCCCAGAGCTGACCCTGTACCACTGCTCTCCATACCTAAATTCCTCCTGGAGAGAACTGGTCTCCCAGGAGTACTGACCGAGAGGCTTGCAGTAGGGACAAGCTACAGTCAGACACAGTAAGACTAGCTAGCACCAGATATAACCAGATGGTGAAAGGCAAGGACAAGAACATAAGCAACAGATACTAAAGGGACTTGGCATCATCAGAACCCAGCTCTCCCACCACAGTGAGCCCTGGATACCCCAACACACCAGAAAAGCAAGACTTTGATTTAAAATCACATCTCATGATGATGGTAAAGGACTGTACGAAGGACATAAATAACTCCTTTAAAGAAATAAAAGAGAACACATGTAAACAGGTAGAAGCCCTTAAAGAG
The DNA here is from genome assembly GCA_036184795.1 of Tokudaia tokunoshimensis. NCBI lineage: Eukaryota > Metazoa > Chordata > Mammalia > Rodentia > Muridae > Tokudaia > Tokudaia tokunoshimensis. Next base: position 102,824,671 of record BTHU01000010.1, read on the forward strand.
GAAACACAAAAATCCCTTAAAGAATTACAGGAAAACACAACCAAACAGGTTAAGGAACTGAACAAAACCATCCAGGATCTAAAAGTGGAAATATAAATAGTAAAGAAATCACAAAGGGAGACAACCCTAGAGATAGAAATCCTAGGAAAGAGATCATAGATACAAGCATCACCAGCAGACTATAAGAGATAGAAGACAGAATCTCAGGTGCAGAAGATCCCATAGAAAACATTGACACAACAGTCAAAGAAAATGCAAAATGCAAAAAACTCCTAACCCAAAACACCCAGGAAATCCAGGGCACAATGGGAAGACCTAACCTAAGGATAATAGGTATAGAAGAGAGTAAAGATTCCCAACTTAAAGGGCCAGTAAATATCTTCAACAAAATTATAGAAGAAAACTTCCCTAACCTAAAGAAAGAGATGCACATAAACATAAAAGAAGCCTTCAGAACTTCAAATAGATTAGACCAGAAATGAAATTTCTCTTGTCATATAATAGTCAAAACACCAAATGCACAAAACAAAGAAAGAATATTAAAATCAGTAAAGGAAAAAGGTCAAGTAGCATATAAAGGCAGACCTATCAGAATTACACCAGCCTTCTCACCAGAGACCATGAAAGCTAGAAGATCCTGGGAAGATGTCATACAAATCCTAAAAGAACACAAATGCCAGCCCAGGCTACTATGCCCAGCAAAACTCTCAATTGCCATAGATAGAGAAACCAAGATATTCCATGACAAATACAAATTTACACTATATCTTTCCACAAATCCGGCCCTACAAAGTATAATAGATGGATAACTCCAACACAAGGAGGGAAACTACACCCTAGAAAAAGCAAGAAAGTAATCTTTCAATAACCCCAAAAGAAGATAGCCACACAAACATAAAAATAACGTCAAATATAACAGGAAGCAACAATCATTCCTTAATATCTCTTAATATCAATGGACTCAATTCCCCAATAAAAAGACATAAACTAACAGACTGGATACATAAACAGGACTCAGTATTTTGCTGCATACAGGAAATGCATCTCTGTGTCAAAGACAAATACTACCTCAGAGTAAAAGGCTGGAAAACAATTTTCCAAGCAAATGGCCCCAAGAAACAAGCTGGAGTAGCCATTCTAATATCGAATAAAATCAACTTTCAACCAAAAGTCATCAAAAAAAATAAAGATGGACACTTCATACTCATCAAAGGAAAAATCTACCAAGATGAGTTCTCAATTCTGAACATCCATGCTCCAAATGCAAGGGTACCCACATTCATAGAAGAAACTTTACTAAAGTTCAAAGCACACATTGTACCTCACACAATAATAGTGGGAGACTTCAACATCCCAGTCTTATCAATGGGCAGATCATGGAAACAGAGACTAACAGAGACACAGTGAAATTAACAGAAGATATGGACCAAATGGATTTAACAGATATCTGTAGAATCTTCCATCCTAAATCAAAAGAATATACCTTCTTCTCAGCACCTCATGGTACCTTCTCCAAAATTTATCATATAATCAGTCACAAAACAGACTTTAACAGATATAAGAAGATTGAAAACATGCTAAATAGAATGATAATGATTATGCACAACTTATGAAAATTTAAATTAAGTGCACTGGAAGAAAATGAGTCTGAAAGCTTATATTAGAAAAAAAGATATAAACTAAAAATAGTGACCTAATTATCTATAGCAAAATAAGATTTAGAAGAGGAGAAATTAATGGAATTGAAAACAAACATACCATAGAGAATCAATCATAACACAAACTCATTCATTGAAAAGGTGGATAAGATGAAAAACTGCAGCAATTAACTTATAATTTAGATAAGACAGACCATCTTTTGATAACAACTGTTAGCTATACAAAAGAATTTAAAACATGAATAGTCTTATATATTTTAAATAAATTTAATTTGATTTTAAAAGAGAAGAAAAAGTCTTGTGTTCTTAAATGAGTTGCATAGGCACAATGACTATCTAAGAGTAACAATATTAATTTCAAATATTGTATCAATATACAGATTTATGCCAATGAAAATTTTAATTCTATATCAATATATAAATTCTGTAACAATGTAAGAAATTGTAATTTCAATTTTATATCAGTTATAAAGATTTCTATTAATGTACCAAAAAAGGTTGATGGCCATTACTCCTTGTCAGTAAAGAAAAAAATAGGAAAATCACAAAAATCTGACTAAAAATACAGCATCTAGTTGTGGCCTCCATATGCCTCCCACATTCTCAAGGGCTGTAATAATGGATACTAAGAACATGGATCACATTTATAATGCTGGAGGACCAGATCTGCCGATCTTCCACGCTGAAGCAGGAAATTAACTCAGCTTGCAGAACGACCCTCCAACAACCTTCTAGTTTACCTGAAATGCCTATGTAACACTCACTGGATGTACATTTCTGAGGCCCAGTTTTGAACCTTTGTCCTGCTGGAAAAAGTTCTGCTGGTCTGATTCTTTCTTGCCTCAGTATGGACTGTGTAAAGTAATGGTCCACACAAATCAGTGTAATTTGTTTTAAAATGGGGCATCTCACATGAGGAAGCTGGGTGATTTAACAATAATTCTGCATTAGGTGTCTATTAATCCAGACCAGGCGCAGCTGGTGTATTCTCTTCTGCAGTTCCTGACTGCGAGGCTCTCAAACCCTGGTGCCTAAGCAAGTAGCTTATTATATTTATTTGTAGTGCTCTTCTTCAGCTTAACTTTTGTGAGTCCATATTTGCACATGTACACCTATGTAAACATATATGTGTGTGTTACAGGTGTACACTTATTTGGGGGCTACCTTTAGATGATTTTCCAGATTCTTTTGCTTCTTAACAATGAATTTACAGAGACACATAAATACATACAGAGAGGGATAGTTTATTAAAATGAGAGATGCAGACAAGCTTGGAGGCATGCCAGCCCTGGCCTGTGGTCTGGCTCCAGTGAGCTTTGACTCGCTTTATGGGTCATTTACATAGTAACTGGCTCTCTCATGTTCATATAACCTGAGGTTTTGTTTTTTTTTTTTCCACAGCTTATTCCTTGGTTGAATGAAGCTCAGGTGGAACAGGGTTTCCAGTCTAACCATGCCTTTTATATGCTAATCTCTGGAAACTCCTTCTCTACCCTGTTCTCCAATCTCTTGCCTCACATGCAAGTTTGTATACACCCTTGTACTCATGCACCTGGAGGCCAGAGGTTAACATATGTGTCTTCTTCAATTGCTCTTGGGAAATTTATTTATTTATTTATATTTTTGATAATGTCTTACATATATACAATGAAATTGGACCACAGCTAGTCTTTATTTCTCCATCCATCTCCCCCTTGTCCCCAATATATACCTCCCAACGTCTCTCTCTCTCTCTCTCTCTCTCTCTCTCTCTGTCTCCCTTCTCTTTCAACTCAATAACTCCAGTTAGTGGTTCTCAATGTTCCAAACACTGAAACCCTTTAAAACAGTTCTTCATGTTGTGGTGATAACGTCTCCAACCATAAAGTTATTTTTGTTGCTACTTCATAGCTGTAATTCGTCTACTATCATGAGTTGTAATGCAAATATCTGTGCTTTTGGATGGTCTTAGGCCACCCTGTGGAAGGGTCCTTTGACCAGCCAAAGGGACTGACCCACAGATTGGGAACCCCTGCACTAGAACATAGGAAGCCCTATTGAGTTGAAAGGCTTGTCACTGAGGGTGTGTTTGATGAGGGTGTGTTTGAGATTCCAAAAGCTTATTGAATTGAGAGAGGGAGGGAGGGAGGGAGGCAGAGAGAGAGAGAGAGAGAGAGAGAGAGAGAGAGAGAGAGAGAGAGAGAGAGAGAGAGAGACGAGGGGAGATATTGGGGGACATGGAGGAGCTGGACTAGTTTAGAACGAGTGATTCTTTCACCACCCCAGCAACTATACACTGCCAGTGGATCCTCAGAAAGGGGTGGGGGCTGCGGATTACCTGCTTTATGTCAGGAGTTTGGCTGACTTGATCTTATGTAGGTCTTGTGCAGGAAATCACAGCAGCTGTGAGTTCATGATCGTGTTATTCATATCCTACTCAGAAAACAGCATTGTAGAGCACTACTCTGTGCTATTCTTTCTGCTCCCGCCCCTGTGTGATATGTGCTAAGGTTTGTTGGTGGGCTAATATTAACGACCCATTTAGGGCACTCAGTCTCTTGTTCTCAGCATTTTGACCAGCCATGTATCTCTCCATTTGCTATCTACTGCACAAAGAAACTTCATGACTAGAGAGCAGCTCAGGTCTGTGTGTCTTAGTCACTGTTCTACTGCTGTGAGGAGACAACATGACAAAGGCAACTTATGAAAGAGAGCATTTACTTGTGGACTTGCTTATAGTGTCAGAGGATGACTCCATGCCTTAGAGAGAGAGAGAGAGAGAGAGAGAGAGAGAGAGAGAGAGAGAGAGAGAGAGAGAGAGAGAGAGAGAGAAAGACTGGGTCTGGCATGGGCTTTTGGAACCTCAAACACACCTCCATGACAAACCTCATCCAAAAAGGCCACACCTCCCAATCCATCTTCAACAGTCTTACCAAAAAGCAACTGGGCATTTAAATATATGAGCCATTTTCATTCAAACAACCACCATGTGTAAAAGCATATATATTTCTAAGGTAACTTGCCAGTACGGCAGTTTAACAAAACAACAATAACCTGCTCTAACCAAACCATGATCTCCCTATCTTTTGACCAAAATTATAGTGCAGGACAAAATTTCTTCACGTGAAGGAGGCTTTAAATTGAATCAGAAAGTAGTCAGGCACTACATAACTGTTGTGGCACTATTGTATTAGTAGGCACACCTTGCCTTGTAGGTCAGTCTTGCAGCGTGAAGGATCCAGTGCTAGGTAAGACAATTAACACTGATGTCTTTTCTTCCTCAGCAACCAACAGGGGAAACTTTCCTGGCTAGTTTGAGATTGATTTCTCTATGTCTTGCAGCCAAAATGTGTGTTGTCCTCAACAATATCATGAAGGTATTATGGTTAACCAAGGGTAAAGGTAATCCACTTGTATTGTTTTGGGGACCACTGGGGTCTATCTAATAGAGAACTCTTAGGGAAGTATCACAAGATTTTAGTGACAATTTTGGAATTTTGCTTCCATTTGAAAACAGAAATATTATAGGAGTGTGCTTTCATTTTAATCCCAGGTGTGAGGACATGGGGCTGCTTCAGACTGTCTGCTGCAGCTGCCTATGACTTGCCTTGTGTTCTAGCAGAAGTGTTATTTTGCCAGCTACACATAATTTCTGCAATCATGCGATGTTTGGGACTCTGGGAACTTTTCAGAGGGTATCTGAATGCTAGGGCCCAGAGAGTGCTCCTTGGTAGGTTGTTGGTTTAGCGTAGGTTACTTTGGCTGCAGTTTGTTAAGTAGCCATTCACAAAGAAGAAACAGGAAGAGGAGGAGGAAAAGGAAGAGGAGGAGGGGGAGGAGGAATAAGAGGAAGAAGAAATTAGATATCCTGATGGTGAAGAGAAAACTTTCCTCAAGGAACTCCATGCCCCTAATCAGCAGGAAGTAGTATAATGTTAATGTCACTCCTTTTCTGACCCCTGACTTTATTCAGGGATCTCTCTCTCTCTCTCTCTCTCTCCCTCTCTCCCTCTCTCACGTTAGAAGGTTGAAAGGGTGGAATAAAGAACTCACAAAGTAGTAAAGACCAGCTACTCATGCTTATGCTTGATTTCTGTTTAACAGTCTGTGTCCTTTGGCATGAATGTTACCATGCATAATTCCATCAAGCTATTTTTTTCAAAGTCATATTTTGTAATTATCCTTTTTTCTTCTTTTTAAATTTACTCTTCTCTCATAAATTACATCCCAACCACAGTTTCCCCTCACTCTACTCTTCCCAGTCCCCCTATCTCCTCTCTCCCCAGATCCACTTCTCCTCTGTTTTCCTTCAGAAAAGACCCCTACAGGGATATCAGCCAAACTTAGCATAACTAGTTACAATAAGACTAGGTACAAACTCCTATATCAAAGCTGGGGGAGGCAACCTAGTAGGAGCATTCCAAGAACCTGAAAAGTCCAAAAGTAGTCAAGAGAGTCAGAGACACCCCCATTCCCTCTATTATGAGTCCCAGATGAACATCAAGCTACACAACCATAATGTATATGCAGAGGACCTAGCTCAGACCCATACAGGCTCTGGGATTGTCACTGAAATCTCTGTAAACAACTGTGAGTCCTGATTAGTTGATTCTGTGGGCTATGTCCTCCTAGTGTCCTTGATCCCCCCACCCTCGGCTCCTGTAATCCTTCCTCCACTTCTTCTTCAGGGTTCCCCAAGCTCTGCCTAATGTTTGGCTGTGGGTCTCTGTATCTGCTCCCATCAGTTGTTGGATGAAGTCTCTCTGATGACAATTGGGTTTGATGTCCATCTATTAGAATTGGAGAATAGAATTAGGAATCATTTCATTGACTTTTTTCCCCTCAGTCATTTTTTGATTCTATTCTAGATCTCTGTGCTATCCAGTCTCTGGTTCCTGGCCGTCCAGTCAGAGTCAGGCATGGGGTCCCTCTTCTGGTGGAGGCTTCAAGTTGGACTGGTCATCTGTGCCATTCTAACACATCTTGCAGGCAGAACAAAGTGTATGTTGAAGGTTTTGTGGCTGGTTTGGTATCCCAGTCCCACCACTGGAAGCTTTGCCTTGTTACAGAGGATGACTGGTTCGGACTCCAAATCCTCCATTACTGTCTTTGCTAGGGTCACTGCCATAGATTCCAGGGAGTTTCCACTACACAAGGTTTCCATATCACCCTCCTACACTCCTCCCCCGCTCCCACATTTTAGCCATCTCTCCCAGTACTCTCTCCCTTCATCCCTCTTTGTACTTCTTTTTTCTTTCTGATTTCTCCTGTCCCCACCCTCACCTGTCCCCAGTCCCAGTCCACCCCCAAAATTTGTTCTTTTTCTCCTTCCCAGGGAGATTCATGCACCTTCCTTAAGCCCTCCATATACTTAGCCTTTTTGAGTCTGGATTGTAGCATGATTATCTTTTACTTAATAGCTAACTTTTTTTTTTTGTTTTCATTTCTTCCCTCATACCTTTTTCTGTTCTTTATCAAATCTATGGCTTGTTTTTTCGTTAATTGCTATTGAAAGCACACACACACACACACACACACACTCCTAAATTTAACATGTTCAGTAATATTACTGGTATGTAAGTTTTCAAGGCTGACCATTTGGCACTGAGCAACCAATTAGTGTGCTCTCCTGCTTCCAGCCTTCCTTGATTGTCCAAAGTTCTTTGTGGGGGTTGAGGCCTTATGGGCTTTGTTCTGTCTACTTTGGCATGTGCACTGGTGTCTTCCTTGTTAAACTCATGTTTGAGAAGTCATGTTGGTGAGACTTTATGGGTGTCTCCTCTGACAATACTAGGAGATTCAATCTTATGGCAAATTCCCTGATTCTCCGGTTGTCACCTTTTCTTCTGCCACCTCTTCTGCAGTGGACACTGAGCTTATGGTTCAGAGTGTTCTGTAGATGTATCCATTGGGACTGGGCCCCACCACTCTGCATTTTGACTGGTTGTGTTTTTCTGTAGGACTCTGTCTGTTTCGAATACAAGTTTCCTTGATGAGGGGTGAAGATTACATTTATCTGTGAATATGAGGACAAACTTTTACAGATTATTTTTAGGCATCATGGTGGTTTAATAAAGTAGTAGTTTTAGATTGTTCTCCAATAATTATGACTTTACTAGCACTGAGGAGTTAGCCAGGTTTCCTGTACCGAGCATGTTTTCCCTCTTGTTGAGAGGGTCTTAAGTCTCAGGGTCTTAGAGAGATGTTAGTTACCACCAAAGTATGTGCACCATTACTCTCAGGGTTGTCATGCCTTGCTGGTAATTAATGTGGTTCATAGACGTCATTGCTAGATAGTGCTGTTGGCTGTTTCTCTCCTTTAGAAGCTTGCATGGTGCTTTCTGGTACCATTGGCCATACCACCCTGGATATGCCTGATCTCCGAAACTAAGCAGGGTTAGGCCTGGCTAGTACTTGAATAAGAGACAACTCATTTTTAAATGGGTTGTGAGATAGTAGGTTTTGATAAGCATTTTCATACTGCCTGCCTTCCTTGGGGTTAGCCCTCTCTTCTACCCAAGGTCTCCCTGATACTCCCCCCCACCCCCCACCCCCACACACTTAAGTCATTCAACCTCAGTAAGTTAAACTACTCTCTCTCTTACTTTAATGTGTTCACCCACTGCCCTCTCTAGTTTTCTGACTTCCATTTGTTCTCCAAGTGAAACACAAAGGCACATCTGTGCTTTAGGTTTTGAGACAGGGTCTCTCACTTAGCAGAGAGTTTACCAACTAGGTTAGCTTGACTGGCCAATGAACCCAAGCATCCTCTAGTCTAGATCCTTAGCACTCTATTTATGGCTGTGTACCACAGAGCCCATTTTTTAAACATGGAAGCTGAAGATTTGAATTTAGCTATGTTCTTATGTTTGCATGGCAGGCACTTTACTAAAAGAGCCAAATCCCCAGCTAGTTTAGTTATTTTAAAGGTTTTAAATATTTTTAAATTAACTTTAGTTAGGTTAATTCTTTGTAGCATCTAAGTCTCTTCCAGTTGTTTTTTTTTAAATACTGAGTTTATCATAATCTATATTTTCATGTCCACCAGTGACCAACCACAATGAGACCTGATGACTTGGCTGCACCAAAATCACCTAGGGGACAATTGGGACACACTCGTGGGTGTCATGGGATTATTTGAGGGGTAAAATCCACTTTGAAAGTGAGGAGATCCTCTCCATAGACTGGGAAGGCCTAAGTCAAATAAGGAATAAAAAAAAAGAAAGAAAGAAAGAAACTCAACTGAGTATGAGCGCTCTCTCTCTCTCTCTCTCTCTCTCTCTCTCTCTCTCTCTCTCTCTCTCTCTCGCTCTCTCTATCTCTATCTCCCTCTCTCTCTCTTTGTCTGTGCTGTGATATGAACCACTCCACCCCTACCTAGCACCTAGCATATGGGATTTTCTGAATTGTAAACTGAGTAAATCTTCCTATCTTCCTCCTGTAAGTTAGTCAGGACTCTTATCCTAGCAACGCAAAACATGGCTTATACATACCTGAACACACAGGAAGTTAAGGTCTGCAGGATTCCGAGTCTGAGGATCTGTAGTAGCTCGGCCTTTCCTGTGCAGTCCTCACTCCTTGCCAAATACCATCCTCTAGCTGAAGTGCTTCTGTCTCTGCTTGCCCCAGGTTCATTAGTTTATTACCTCCTCATTACTGCCTTTACTTTATTACTACTGTATTATTTCATTGGTGGGGGGTGTTTCCATGGTGATGCAGAAATCTTACCATTTGAACCCATCAAAAGCACATTAGCATGTAGGTTAGGGAATTTTTCAAAGGGGACTTGATTTACCAGTTCCTGCTTTTATGCTTTATGGGAGAAGATATATTAAAGTCAGTGGCCATGAACTTTAACAGCACGGGTGGGTGGAGGGAAGGCCTCAGTTTCTGCTCAGTGTATTCTAATTAGCATGCTGTTACATGACAATGAAAATGATAAATAATTCTATAGTGTACTGCTGATCTTTCTGGAATTCAGAGCCTGCTAGAAGAGACTGATGTGGGGGCAAAGGAAATGCTTTAAACAGAGGGCAATAATGATTTTCTTTGAGGCAGAGAAGCCAGTTGGCTAGTGTATGAATCTTCAGCAGGAAATCATGGTGTGTTCTGGTCACCATGCACCAGTTGTGACTGTCTGTTCTTTTTTTATTATTATTAGATATATTCTTTATTTACATTTCAAATGATTTCCCCTTTCCTGGTTCCCCCCTCCCTGAAAGTCCCATAAGCCCTCTTCCCTCCCCCTGTTCCCCAATCAACCCCCTCCCACTTCCCTCTCCTGATATTCCCCTACAATGCTGCATCGAGCCTTTCCAGGACCAGGGACCTCTCCTTCTTTCTTCTTGGGCATCATTTGATATGTGAATTGTGTCTTGGGTATTCTGAGCTTCTGGGCTAATAACCACTTATCAGTGAGTGCATACCATGTGTATTCTTTTGTGATTCATTTACCTCACTTAGAATGATATTTTTCATTTCCACCCATTTGCCTAAGAATTTCATGAATTCATTGTTTTTAATAGCTGAGTAGTATTTCATAGTGTAAATATACCACATTTTCTGTATCCATTCCTTCGTTGAGGGACATCTGGGTTCTTTCCAGCTTCTGGCTATTATAAATAGGGCTGCTATGAGCATAGTGGAGCATGTGTTCTTATTACATGCTGAGAATCCTCTGGGTATATGCCCAGAACTGGTATAACGGGGTCCTCTGGTAGTATGATGCCCAATTTTCTGAGGAACCGCCAGACTGATTTCCAGAGTGGTTGTTCCAGCTTGCAATCTACCAGCAGTGGAGGAGTGTTCCTCTTTCTCCACATCCTCGCCAATACCTGCTGTCTCCTGAGTTTTTGATCTTAGCCATTCTGACTGGTGTGAGGTGAAATCTCAGGGTTTGTTTTGATTTGCATTTTCCTAATAACTAAGGATGTTGAACATTTCTTATAGACACTTCCTCTTGGCTTGATTCAGATTCAGAAATTAAATCAAATAAGGCTGATATACAAATACCATAAAATCTTACTTATTCACAGTGAAGATCTACCTATCAAGCAGGCAACATAAAGCATACAAGTTGATTCTTTCTCATGGGCCAATCTACATGGGCCATTAACTTAAAATCCAAAGATCTAGTTATTGTGCTCCACAAGAATCTATTAGACCTAGCTCTGCCATAGCCTGTGTTCAATGTCTTTACATTGGGTGACTGCATACTTGCAGTCGGCCAGGCTGTGGGGCTGGGGAGTATTTATATCATGGTAGTTGGCAGGTGTTGCTACGCATGTCATTTTTATCCCTTTGAAAGCTAATTGTTAGGTTTATCGATATACAACTGATTTAATGCATGTGCCATAAAATATGCCCAGACTGGGTGGGTGGAGCATTGTATGTCCTGGAAGGGACATGACTGGTCTGTTCTTGAACTCTCTTTACTATGTGGATGACTAGGAACGAATCCCTCTGAGGTTCAAACCTTGGAGACAAAACATACTTACCCAGTTCCCTAACTCTGTGATTTAAATGTCCTACCCGTGCTCAGGTATTCTCCTGTGTTCTGAACTTTCTAGGTTCAGGTACTATCGTGCAGTAGGTTTTAGGTTCCATGGTCTTTGGCCATGTGCATGTTAAGGGGCTGAGAAATGAAACAGGAAGCAAACAGGAAGAGGCTGCTGTCCCTTACTGACTTTTGAAATTGTCATTTAATGTCTTAAAAAAAATAGACTTAGGGACACTTGAAATTTATGCCCAAACTGGCCTTCGGCTGACCTCAGGTCTTGCTTTGGACAAATAAGGGCAGCAGAAGCCACCACTAAGTGGATTTTGCTCTTTTTAATGAGGCATATAGTGCCAAAAATAAGTTTCTTTCATTAGTGAAAATGAGGCTCCTTCATCAACTTTCATATTATACAAAAGAAGAAGAAAAAATACAGGCAACTGTGTGTAGGGGGGAACCTAGGCAAAGTAAACAATTATTTTTGATTTATTGATCCCTTAGAGAAGACAGAGCTTTTGGCAGAACACAGAGCATCTCTCTTAATTAGTGTCATGGTTTTCAGGCAAGTTATCGACAACACTGTTTCTCTAGCTTAGTTGTTTCTGTTAATGTCAGTTATGTTCCCTGCGCTCCTCACTATAAGCAGAGGACTCCTTTGGAGGAAGCAGAGTTAACAAAGACTCTTGGTTTCTAGTCAGGAACTCACAGAAGGGCGTGGATCACAGCATAGGAGAGTACCAGATGCAGCCTTGATTTTTCCAGCCTCAGTTTGAGTATTTAGTGAGCCAACTGAGCCCGGGTTTGGCTGGCTCATCTCTGAAGTGGAATACTTGCCTTCATAATTGGCAAGAGGGTTAAAGATGAAGTGTAGAGCACACTATATTGTCGTGTGACAACTGAGTCATATTGATGATTAGACGGATTTCTGCAACTGGCTGACAGATGCAGAGTCCATTCACCCAGGACTGATGACTGTGAGTGTGTGCATAACATCTGTTGACTATCTCCAAAAGACAAGTGAATACCTTTACTTCATTTCAGATCTATGCAAAACACCCAAGATATTGACAACATTCCTCTTGGTGGAGGTGTAGAGAGCTGCAATCTCTTTTTAAAAAAATGAATGAATGTATAAGGATGTGCCCTTGATGGGACAAACGATGCACAGTCACTGGGCATTTAACATCTGTGACAATAAAAAATCCTAGAGTGGGGTGGGGGTGATACTTACTGCGCACCTACTGTGTCAGCTCTTGCTCTAGGCTTGGAAGTTTTTTTTTTTTCAGTAACTAAAATAAACACATAAACAAAAAAACAACAAAACAAACAATAAACAAACTCAAAAGCCTCATCCATCTCCACAGATCTGTGTCCTAACATACCATATCAGTAAAGCCCAGTGAAGCTGTAGTGTTTAAATTGAGGCAACAGTGGATTGCCACAGTGTCTTAGTTGAGGTGATTTTGTTTTTTCACTCACCACTCAAGTCCATCAGTAAGACATTAGGGGATAGCTGCTGAAGGAGCCCGGCAAGTGAGAAAGCATCTCGCCCAACCCTTTGAGGTAGGGTTATTACACAACGTACCTGAGGCTCAGAGCGGTTAAGAAAATTGCTTGAGCTCACGTAGCTTCATGATGACAGAGTCAGGCTTCAGACACAGATGTGCCTGTCCTCAACATGTAACGCTCTTACCTGTGACTATTGGGAGACATTTGGCCTGAAGTTTCAAAGGTGTCATACTATTATGCTTGGGAGGATGTGCTATGATATGATGATAAAGGCAGAGGAACAGGAAGAGAGAAGACAAACAGTTTTTCTTTCAAACAGTCCTCCACTCTACATTCTGGGATAAGTTCCTGGTTAAGATATCCGGGAAAATGCCCATCTTAATTTTAATTTGCTCAGACAGGAGGAATGTCTAATATTACTGAGTTCCTGGAACCTATTATTGCCCTAAAAATCTCTTTTAAAAAAAAATGAATGAATGTATAAGGATGTGCCCTTGATTGCAGTTGGTCTCTCTGTAGAAGGAGCAAGAGACTTTAGTTATTGAGCACAAAGGACCAAGTGAGGCTTAATCTCCATTGCCAACTTAATTGATTTGAAAGATCCCTAGGAAATTAGGGAAGTATATCTCAGGGCTTGTCTGTGAGGGCATTTCCAGAAACAGAATGAGGGTTCTGACCTCACAAAGGTGTTAATCCCTTGATGAGTTCACACTATAATGGTTTTATTGGTGAGAGGTCAGAGGAAGGAATTGTTGAAGGAAATAAGACACTGAGAGCCTAGCTTTGGGGTGCATCTTGCCCCCAGGTACCCCCTTTTCTGTCTTTATTACCATACCATATTATATCATACCCTTCCCACCATGATAAACTAACACCTTTGAAATGTTAAGCAAAATAAGACACCTTTTGTCACCAAATGAGGCTTCTAGTATCAAGCTTTGGTTACATCTAATTGAGTTGTTGGCCAAAGATATCTCATGGAAACCCCCAAACAATCCAGACTTTTGTCAAGACTATAGGTTCCTCTCCACAAACAGATAGCAAGGCCCTATTGCTGAAGACAACACCTATGTAGCTCACTGAACATGAAGAAGTTGAGCTGGTGCCTACATAGTGCCTTCACTTTTATGTCCTAGTCTCTTTGGTAAAGGAAGGTACACTGCACACTACCAAATGAGAAATGTAAACACCAAACTAGCCCTAAAGACTTTGATCTACAATGCTGCCCTGCCTTCCAAATATACTCGGACAATGGCGGCCCAAAGTTTGTGGGAATAACTAACCAGTATCTGATTTGACTCCACAAGACAGAACCCAAACCCTACACTACTTACATGACCAAGAACTTGAGACTAGATAGCCCAGGGACCTAAGAAAAAATGAAATACTTCTCTTCTAAACAGACAGACAGACACAGACAGACAGACAGACAAATAAAAGACTCCTAATGATATTCTGTTGTACTCAAAAATCAGTGCCTTGCTCATCCATCATCAGAGAAGCTTTCTCCCACAGCAGAAGGGAACAAATACAGAGATCCACACCCAGACATTATGCGGAGAGAGATAGATCTTGAAACACTCAGTTCTAAATGGGATGTCTCCATCAAATCTCTCCCCTCAGAGCTCATGGAGTCCTGAGCAAGAAGAGGCAGAATGGAAGAGCCAAAGGGCATAAAGGACACCAAGAAAACAAAGCCCTTTAAATCAACATAAGCCAAGCTCATATGACTTCACAGAGATTGAAATTTTAAGCACCTGGCCTTCACAGGACTGCACCAGGTCCTGTATGTATGTCTAATAACTTCCAGTTTAGTGTTTTGATGGGGTTCCTGAGTGTGCAAAAAAGTGACCCTCTGATTCTTGTGCCTTCTCTTGGGCTCCTTACCTTCTGTTTGCTTTTTTTTACATTATTGTATTATATTATACATATTATATTATTATCTCATAGAAACCTATCCATCTTCTAATGGGAGATAAAAAGTGTATGGATCTGGATGAGGAAGGACCTGGGCGGCATTGACGGAGATGAAGTCATAATAAGATTGTATTATGTGAGAAAATCTTTCCATAAAAGAAAAATACTATAAAATTTGAAGGAAAAAAAGAAACAAAAAAACAACAAGAAAATTCAGGGTGACTTGGAAGATGCATACCAGACCAAGATTTCTAGTTCCCACTCTGTATTTTGTGGTTTGACCTTGGGTAAAGCTTTCTTTTTCAAAGCTCTAGAATCTTGTATTACCTTCACCTGCTTTAGCTATGTGTTTATATACCATTTATTCTGTGGTTCCTCATGGGGTTTGGAAAAAGTCCCAGTGTCCTTAGCATACTGTCCAAGATACTTCATGATCTGGCCCAGCTGCTTGCTAATTCAGTGCCATCTTTCTATAGCACCAGAGCATGGCTCACTGATCCACTAACTGTTGCTCAAAGGCCACAGTATCTCAACCAAACAATGTACTGCTGTTCCTATTACTTTTTACCCCTTTAAAAGAAACATCTGATGTACTCGGCTTGATACTGGAAGCTTCATTTGGTGACAAAAGATGTCCTGTTGAGGTTCCGTCTCCCTCATTATTTGGTGATTTGATTTAGATCACCTTCATAAATGTATATCTTTTAGGAAGGGTCTACTGTATTAGGTTCACAGGCTTCCTCTCACATTGCCCTTAATTTTAGCTGCCCTGTATTCCCTCTCTGATCTCCCTTTTTTGTACCCTTTCCCACTTGATCCTCCTGCTCCAGCCAAACCTAACTATCCTTAGCTATCTATTCAGTTTCCCTTCTCTAACAAGATCCATCTGCCCCACTCAGTCCCTTACTCTATACCTAACCTCTGTGGCTCTACAGACTGTAGAGCATATCCTCATATAAGTGAGTACATACCATACTTGTCTTAGATGCTTTTTATCTAGTTCTATCAATTAACTTGCTCCTTTTTCTTAAAAAAAAATTAACAGCTGAGCAATACTTCATTGTGGAAATGTATCACTTAAAAATCCATTCTTTTGTTAAGGGACATCTAAGTTGTTTCTGATTTCTGGCAATTGCAAATAAAACAGCAAGGAACATTGTTGAAAATACCTATCTTTGTGATAGGTGAAGTGTCCTTTGGGTATATGCTCAACAGTGGTATGGCAGGGTCTTGAAGTCAATCAATTTCTGTATTCTTCAGTAACCATCCCACTGATTTTTATAGTGGCTGTTCAAGTTTGCACTCCCACCAGCAATGGAAGAGTATTCTCCTTACTACACATCCTCACCAGCATGAACTGTCACTTGTGCTATTGATTTTAGCATTCCCTGATGGCTAAGGATGTTGAACATTTCTCTAAGTGTTTTTCAGTTATTTGAGTTTCCTCTTTTGAGAATTCTAGTTAGATATGTAACCCATTTTAAAAATTGGGCTATTAGTTTTCTTTATTTCTAGCTTCTTGCATTCTTTATACATTTTGGATATTATCCCTATATCAGATGTGTAGTTCGTATAATTTTTTTCTTATTATATAGGCTGCCACTTTGTCAGAATAACAGTGTTTTGCTGTGCAGAAGCTTCTCAGTTTCATGAGGTCCCATTTATTAATTGTTGATCTTTGTGTTTGTGCTAATGGTGTTCTATGCAAAGTTGTCTCCGGGTCAGTGCATTCAAGGCAATTCACCACTTTATCTTCTCTCAGGTTCAGTGTATCTAGTTTTATGTTGAGGTCTTTTTTATGTTGAGGTATGTTTCTGTCTTCTTTATAAAAAAGCAGGTATCCATAGGAGTATAAAGTTATGTCTAGGTCTTCAGTTGTATTTCATTTATCAACTTGTCTGTTTTCGAGTCAATACCATGCTGGTTTTATTACTATAGCTCTGTAGTACAACTTGAAATTAGGGATGGTGATACTTCGAGCAATTTCTTTATTATTTAGTATTGTTTTATCTGTCTTGTTGTGTGTGTGTGTGTGTGTGTGTGTGTGTGTGTGTGTGTTTCCATAAGAAGGTGAAAATTGTCCTTAAAGATCTGTAAAGAGTTGTGTTGGGATTTTGGTTGGGCTGCATTAAATCTGTAGATTGTTTTTGATAGGATGGCCAGTTTTGTTATGTTACTCCTACTGATCCATGAGCATGGGAGAATTTTCCATCTTCTGATATCTTCTTCAATTTCCTTCTTCAGTGACTTAGAGTTTGTATCATACAAGTCTTTCACTTGCTTAGTTACAGTTATTCCCCAAGATATTTTATATTATTTGAAGCTACTGGAAAAAGTCATCACCCTGATTTCTTTCTCAGACCATTTATCTTTTGCGTATAGGAAAGTTACTGATTAGTTAGTTGCCTTTGTACTTAGCTACTTTGATGAAAGTGTTTATTCATTGTAACAGTTACTAAAAATGGAATTTTAGGGTCACTTACGTATACTTTCATATCATCTGCAAGTACAGATACTTGGACTGCTTGCTCTTCAATCTGCATACCTCGATCTTCTTCCTTTGCCTATTGTTCTCGCTACGATTTCAAGTACAATATTGAATAGATATGGAGAGTAGACAACCTTGTCTTGTTCCTGATTTTAGTGGAATTGCTTTGAGTTTCTCTCCATTTAAGTTAATGTGGAACTAAAGTCTTGCTGCAAACTGCCTTTATGATTTTTAGACATGTTTCTTATAACCCTAATCCCTCCAGGACTTTTAATATGAAGAGGTATTGGATTTTGACAAAGGCCTTTTCTTCATCTAGTGAGATGATCATGTGGTCTTTTTGTCTTTCACTTTGTTTATACAGTACTTTACACTATTGATTTCAGTTTCCATGAGTTTGTAAGCTTTTGTGTTGTATCTGCTATTGCTAATATTCAGTTTTAATCCATTGTGGTAAGATAGGATGCAGGGTATTATTTCAATTTTCTTGTATCTGTTGAAGCTTGATATTTGGAAAAAGTGCTAACAAGGTGCTAACAAGAATGCATATATATTTTTTCTGTTGAGGTGAAATGTTCTGTAAGTGTGTCAGGTCCATTTGGTATATAACATCTGTTACTACGGCATTTCTCTGGATTCAGTTTAGTTTTTGTCTGGATGATGTCTATTGGCAATTGTGTGGAATTGAATTCTCTCACTATCAGGATGTGAGAGTCAATATGGGATTTAAGCTTGTGGTAGTGTTTCTTTTATGAACTTGGGTGCCCTTGTGTTTGGGAGATAGATGTTAAAAATTTAAATATCTTCTTGGCTGATGTTTTTCATTGTAGTCTCCTCTATCTCTTCTGATCAATTTTGATTTGAAGTCTACTTTGTCAGATACTAAGAAGCTTCTTAGGTTCATTTGCTTGGAATATCTTTTTTCTACATTTTTACCCTGAGGTGATGTCTATCCTTGATGTGAAAATGTATTTCTTGGATCCAGCAGAAAAATGGTTCCTGTTTTTGTTTGTCTGTTTTGATTGTTTTTTTTTTCATTTATTCTTTTAGTCTGTGTCTTTTTATTGGGGATTGTGACCATTTATGTTGAAAGATATTAATGAGCAGTGTTTATTGATTCCTGCTATTTTGTTGTTGGTGATGCTGGAGGTGGTGGTGGAGGTGGTAGTGATGGTGGAGGTGGTGGTGGAGGTGGTAGTGATGGTGGAGGTGGTGGTGGAGGTGGTAGTGATGGTGGAGGTGGTGGTGGAGGTGGTAGTGATGGTGGAGGTGGTGGAAATGGAGGTGGTGATTATGATGTGTGTGCTTGTGTGTGTGTTTTCAGTCTTTACTTGCTGGTCTGGGATTGTTTATTTCTTGTCTTTTCTTGAGTTTGGTTAACTTCTTTAGATTGGAGCTTTCCTTCTTGTTCCTGCTATAGAGTAGATTCATAGATAGATATTGCTTACATTTGGATTTATCACAGAATGTCTTATTTTCTCCATCTATTGTGATTGAAAGTTTTGCTGGGTATGATAGTCTTGGCTGACAACTGTGATGTCTTAGAATCTGCAGCAGATCTGTCTAGGCCCTTCTATCTCCATTGAGAAGTCAGGTGAAATTCTAAAAGGCCTGCCTTTATCTGTTACTTGGTCTTTTTGCCTTGAAGCTTTCAAATTCTTTCTTTGTTCTGTACATTTAATGTTTAGATTATTTTGTGTCAAAGGGAATTTCTTTTCTGATCTAGTCTATTTGGTGCTGTATGTGATTCCTATACCTTTATAGTCATCTCGTTCATTAGGTTAGGGAAATTTTCTTCTATGATTTTATTGAAAATATATTCTGTGCCTTTGACCTGTTTCTTCTTCTCACTCTATACCTCTTATTCTTTGATTTTTATTTTTTCATAGTGTCCCAGATTTCCTGGATGTTTTATGCCAGGAGGTTTTAGATTTAACCTTTTTGTTTTTGATCTAGGTATCCATTTCTCTATTGTGTCTCCAATGCCTTAGATTCTCTCTTTTATCTCCTGTATTTTGTTGGTGAGGCTTGCCTCTGAAGTTCCTGTTTAAATTCCTATAGTTTTCATTTTCAGATTGCTCTCGGTTTGCATTTTCTTTATTGATTCTATTTCAATTTTCAAGTCTTGCACTGTTTTATAAATTTTCTTCTATTGTTTGTTTTCACAGATTTCTTTAAGGGACTTGTAAATTTCCTATTTAAGGGCCTCTATCATACTCATAAAGGCTATTTTAAGGCCATTGTCTTGTGCCTCAGCTATGTTTCAATATTCCAGGCCTGTTGTGGTAGAGTTGCTGGGCTCTAGTGTGGACATATTGTCCTGCTTGTCACCCATTGTATTTTTATGCTGATGTCTAGGCATCTGGATTTGGGAAGATTGTACTTCTAGGTGATAGTATCTTGTCTTTTCTTTTTTGGGTGGATGTTTTGTTCCTTGGTTTCTGTTGCTCTCCTGCTTCCTAGGAGAGTGTGTTGGCTAGTAGGAAAACTTTCTAGAATCCTGATAAGTGTGGACACTATAGGTTCTGGGAAAATGACTTCTTGGGTTTGGGGAGCTGACACTTAGAAATGGAGATTGGCTAGGAGACAGGGCTGAGGAGGTCCACAGGAGGGAGGAAAGTGGTGTGTCCCACAGAATCTGCTTAGTCCCCTGGGAGTGGGAGCCGAGAGTGAAGAGGGGCTACAACAGCTAGTCTGTTACACAGCTGGGGAGAAAGGGGGTTGGACACGGGGGGTGGGGAATGAGCATTTGGCTTGCCTATCTGCTTCACTGGCCTACTTGTTTCTGTGTTAGGCTTGGTTTGAGGGTTCCCAGAGAAAGTCTGGTGGAGCTGGGGGCTAGAATACCAGGATGGAGGGGTGGTAGAAGAAGATGTATACAATCAGCCAAGTGGGGGCAGTAAGGGGTAGGCTGAAACTGGTGGTTTACTACAGTGGGACCAGGGGATTGGAACTGAGTGAGAGGAGAGGCTCTGCAGTGAGCCTACCTGCTTCGCTGGCTGGAGTGACCTGCCAGTTTCTGGGTCATGCCTGCTGGAGTTGGGAGCTGGAATAAAGCAATGATTGGGGAGAAAGTAGTTTGGATCTATGTGCTCCACTATGGAGGTGACTGGTGTGGGGCGAGGCTGCAGCAGGTGCTCTTCTACAGAGCCGGGGAGTCCTTAAGACTGGAGCATTGCATATGGCGGAGAAGAAGGAGAGATGAGCCTACCTGTTTCTTTGGATGGAGTCACCCTGAATTTTTTAACCATTATGGGAGAGAATCAGCTGAGCTGTAAGGTTTCTTCTCAAGGTAAGTTCCTGCTTTGCTTTGGTTTGTTTTCATTTCTGATAACTCTGCCTCTAGACCAGAACACAAGAGAGGCTCATTAGTACCATGAGATGCTACTTGACCTAAGTACTTTGCATCTGACCAAAGGAGTAATTAGAAGTTAGGATCCCATGAAAACAGATGAGAATAATGGTTTAACATTCTGTAGAACACCTTCAGATAATTCTCCATAAATAACTTGAAGGTTTGAAAGAGGGTCTAGAATGTTTTAAGCTTGAGGAAAGGATATTAACGACTCTGTTCATTTTTCTTGATATCAGACATTGTGTGTTTGTGTGTGTGTGTGTGTGTGTGTGTGTGTATACCTCTGTAACCCTTCTAACGTACACCAGACACCTTCATCTCCTAGCTATTCTGCCCACACTGTAGCACACTACACAGCCTACAAACACACATTTACATACTCAGCTCCATTCAAGCACATAATCTTCACACTCACTGAAATACACTATACACTCACATCTACAAGAGAACGTGCTCTACATTCACATGGCCTTCGCACATGCCTGAAAATACCTTGGTGCTACACACCTTCATCCTCCATAGCAGTACCCTGCCTCCACATAGAGAAACCCATGTGCTTTAGCCACAAGTGTATATAACACACCTGTGGCAAAGCTTTCTCACCCACAAAATATATACATAAAATATATACACATCCTCCAAAGTCAAAGTAATGCTCATACCAATATCAGATCGCTACAGCAAACCTCAGATCACCTTTATTCTATATTTCTGTCTGTCTATTATCTGTATCTATATTTACACACACACTCCCTATACACTCACATGTCCTCATTCACCCACCTACACACCACATTCTCATTCACACACATATAATTCCCTCTCCCTCCTTTCTCATAGATATCATATTCATTTTCTTGAGATCCTAATTCAACAGTGAAATTTGCTTGAGGCCACATGCAATCAAAGTCCAGGAAAACAAACACACACACACACACACACACACACACACACACACACACACACACACACACCACATTGTGTTTTTTGTATGTGTATATTCTAAAGCTTAAAAAGTTTATAAGGAAACAAATTTCCTTTGTCTATTCTTAGCTCCCCAAGGTTTTAAATATGTCCTTATTCCCTGTTCAAGCAGCTTCTGGCTTTACATAACTCCAGCAGCTCTGACTCCTGACGTCAGTGTCTGCTTACTCCAGTGATGGTGACTGACTGGCTGATGGAAGCGCAACACCCTTTTCTCTCCACCCCCTCCACCAGAGCAGCAGGTGCAGGTGTCCTAGAAGAGGTGGAGAGGGAAAGTTACTGCTGTGCTTAAGAGGTGGAGTGGGGGTGGTAGTGTGTGCTTTCAGCTAGAGTTCTGAGGTTCCTTGTACATTGATCTCTGCTTAGTAGATATTGAAGAATAGACTGGTATGTGAAAAATTATCTATGCCTGGCACTTGACCCTTCACAAGCTATTTATTTATTTATTTATTTATTTATTTAGTTAGTTAGTTAGTTATCATCTATATATCTATTTTTGAGACAAGGTCTCCATGCTGGCCTTGAACTTATGATGCCCTTGCCCCAGCCTCCCAAGTTCTGAGATTGCAGCTATGTCCCACCACACCCAGCTTGCATGTTTTCTGGACAGGAGACAAATGTTTGGGGGAAAGGAGAATTCTCATCCCTACATATGCTACAATTCTGAGTCTGAGGCTGAAGGGCAGCCAAGGATAGAGGGATCCAGAAAAAGAGAGAGAGAGAGAGAGAGAGAGAGAGAGAGAGAGAGAGACTATTACATGCAGTTCTGTGCTGGGGCTTTATTGCTGACATCTACTACAAACTCACAGCTGTAAGAGCAGATGCAGTGGCTTCACGTGGCCATAGCCCATATCCTGCAAACACATCAATGCTACATTCTACAGCACCCACCTACCCAGCCACCAAGACCCACAGCATTAGCCACAGAATTCCTGGTATTTCAGAACCTGCTCAGCAGCAGGGATAGAGGTTCTCCTGTATTAACAGTTGGGAGTAACATAGGGTAGAGTTAAGCACATGGAGTCTGTATCTGAGATTGCTTACGGCTCCCTCATCCATTAGCTCCTTGAGTGACTTTACTCCTCTGAGGCTTTATCTCTTTTAAAGTGGGGATTGCTGCAAAGTATTAAAGAGATGGGCATGAGTGAGCTCAGAGTAGTGCATAGAAAGTGCTGGGGAGTCATCATCTTTGTTCTCCTTTAGAGGCCAAGCTCATTTGTCGATGTCAGCTCTTCCACTCCGACCATAATTAACTTCTAAGAAAGCCTGTTCTCATAGCTTTCGTTTGAGGATCACGTGCTACTCTTTACCCATCTTTTTGACTTTTAAGCAGTTCCCCAGTTAGCTTCATCTGTCTTCTGTTATGTCTTTCCTTATGTTTTCCTGTTGTCTTCCCCCTTGTCAATTGAGCCAACTTCTGCTCACCTTGCAATGCTGAGCTCAGGCATCACCTTTCATGAAATTCCACCCCAGAGTTAGGGTGCATTTAAAAAAATTATGGTTTCAGTGCCAAAGATCATGCATGGTAGGCAAATATTCTTGACCGCTGCATTAGCTCACCATGCTCTGTATTGCCTCCCACCCTGCGTTCTCTCTTGTACAGTGGCCCCTTTCTCCTAAACCCATCTTTCCACATTCAGCTAACTTGGTTTCCTTTTGAAGCTGCTAAAAGGAGGAAGTGTTAAGGAACGGGACTCCCAGCAACCTCGGTGACATCAGGCTACTCCAAGCTTTGCTACCTAAGCACAGTCTGTGGGCTATCTTCATCATGGATGGAGACTTGTCAGAGATGCATATTTCCATCCCACCCCAACCCTAAAGACCACAATATGAATTTTAATAATGACAGGATTCATTTTTAATAACATTTTTGGAAGAGCTTTGTCCTGGGATTTCCTCCCATGCCCTGATAGTGACAGACAGGCTGACAAGTCAGGTGTACTCATGATCATGGATGAGACCGCCCAGGTAAGTAGGTCATCTAAGTTGTCACTGAGACTCCAGTCTCAGCCTGACTTTATTATATCCCCAAATCATCCTTTTTCATTTTACCTCTTCTTTAATCTGAAATGGTCTCTCAAACTCTGACCCACATTTTTTCTCTAAGGGAGAGCTAACACACTCTGGGTTGCTTTGTCTCTATTACTTCCTTGGCTTGCATGCATATTTAATTTTTATATTATTGTTGACATGAAGAGGGAGCTCTATAAAAGAGGCACTCCAAAGTGGGACCCACTCCCTTCCCCTTTCAGTGGATCTCATCCTCTCTCCCTTTGGTGGAACAACAGCAAGCTTGCCTGCTTCTGTGGTCACATGACCATAAGGCTCCTGCCTCTGTAGCCTACTTGTTTTACTGGCATCTTTATATATCTCACCCACCCAGACACATCACCTCAAATCCCCTCAATTAGTATCTGTTGCTACTGTTTTTATATAAAGCATGTCTCCAAATTTACATGACTGCATAATTAAACCTTTACAAACACTTGAACCAAATGCATTTTAGATGCTTATAAACTCACCAGAAGCATTTCTTTCATTCAGAAAAACAGATATATTTCACATATCGCCTGAAACCCATCTGATCTGACTAGAGGAGGGTGTAACTCGGCTGACACTTAGTAGGTCTCCACAGGACAATATTCTTTGGCAAATAAACATATAGGACCTGTTTTAAAAAAGTCATTGTTTCCTGGTGGTTTCTGGAACATAGTTTAATTTAATTGGGTTTTGAATGAATAAATGCACAGAAACAGTAATCAGTTCTGTGGATGGTGTTTTACTGGAACAGTGTGACTCCCTAGACTAAACAGTAAAAGAAGAAAGATCAGGAAGAAAACAAAACAGGACATGATTTCATGCATATCATTATGCTAGCTTCAACAATAGAACCCTGAAAATACCCACAGATTTCCAGAAAAAATATCCCACTCAGTGGAAACAAATTCTGCCTGGGCTTTTTATTCCAGACTCACCTTCTGTCCCCTGCCAATAAATCTGTTTTCCTCTGTGTGAGCTGAGCCTTCCTGCCTCTATACGTATATCTCTCTCTAGTCTTGGTGGCTTTCTCTGCCTATTGTTTTATTCAATGCTGTGTCTGACTGCCTGTGGATGAATGGAGCCAATACAGGGCCAGAGTTATACTGTGTGGCAGGAAATGCTAGAGAACCAGGTTTCAGGATGACAGTAGATGCTGGAACCAGAGGTGGACTTTCAGTGCACCTTGTCACTGAGAATGTTGGACTTCAACCATTTTCAATTACTGGGTTACTCAAGGCCAAAATGTTCAAAGGCCTAGATAAAATTTCAGCCCTATCTTGTGACACTATGTTTATTCTGTAGTCTTGGTGAGGATGGAAAACCAGTTTGAAGGATTAATTAAGATTGTGCCAGGAGAAAAAAAGAATGTCTTGGTAGGCACAATAATCCCGAAGGCATCTTTGTCCTGACTACTGGGAACTATAAGCAAGTTGTGTTACATAGCAAGGAAGAATTAAAGTTGCAGAGAAAATGAAGACTGCAGACTAGCTCAGTTTAAATAAGGAGTTTAACCTGGGTTATCAGGGTAGGCCAATAGAACCACAAAGATCTTTTCTTTGTAGAAACAGATGGAAGGATGTCCACATGTTGACTGTCAAGATGGAAGGGAACCCTGAGCCAAAGAATATGGCAGCCTCTAGCGGCTGAAAAGGGTAAATAAGTAGGTTGACCCTCATCTCTAGAGAGGAACACAACTCTGTATTTATCTTATTTTCTTGTATTATATTCTTTCACTTATACATACTTGGCAAGCTCCCTTCCCCCAAGATACTGCTTCAACCCTCTTTCACAGGCTCTCACTAAATTACCTAGACTGGTTTTTGACCTCATTTTATAGCCCAGAGTGTACTTAAAAAGGCCATCTTTCTGCTCAGCTGTCCAAGGGCTAGCCTGTACCACCAGGCCCAGTTTTCTGTCTATTCCTTGATTTTAGCCTGGTGAGATCCTTTTCGGATTTATGACCTGTAGAAGTGTCAAATAATTGATTGTGTTGTTTGAAACCACTAAGTTGGTGGGTTGTGATTTGTTACAGCATCAAAAGGAAATGAATGCATATCTTCATAAGGAAACACAGCACCTATCAGAAACAAATGTTTTTCTGTTGGGCCTTAAAGGTTGCAATCCATTAAGGGCTGTGAAACCATAGCATTTCCTCAAAGGGTAATTTGGAATAGATTCTGTAGGAACTGGTAGACAGTGTATGCCTTCCTAGGTCTTGGCTGTCTCAGTGATGGTGTGCACAGTCAAGGTATTCGATGCCTCTTGTTCTAGAACTTAGAGGCAGCATGTCAGTCCATGAATCTCTACAAAGGGGTGGAGTCTCAGGAGCATGTTTCCAAGAGATTCTTTAGGTGTGGTAAATGTGTGCCTCAAAGTGCCAGTTTCACCCCATTAGAAGCTCCAGCAAGTAGAGAAATGTGGCTTTCTGGAAGGGCCCAAACCTGATGTTCCAGGACGTCTGCCAGTCTTCTCTGGAGCATGGAAAAATATTGTACTTGGTGAGCATTTGCTGTGACTACACTTCTGCTCTGGGGAGTGTGATACGTTTTTTCTGCAGTGTTTGGGAACGAAGCATCTCTGGGTATCAGTCTCTGCCCATCAGAAATCAGTGTTGTGATGTAATTACATTTGTGAAGCAGATGGATTATCATGAGCACACAGCTGAAGCTCCTGTTGCAGTTAGAGACAACGAATTCGAGGGTGGGGTAGGAGTGGGGGTGTGGCTCAATGTGCCTTTCTGTTCCCAGATAACAGTCATCTAGCTCAGGCCTCTGGTGTTTCTCCAAGGATGTTGGCAGAGACATAAATCTGAGGCTCGGGGAAGAGAATTAATATTTATTAAGTACCTAGTATGTATTGAACTATTTTTATTATAATTGTCTATTTAGTATGTAAACTATTTATTTTTGTGTACATTCATGCATACACACATGCAAATGCAGTAGGCCAAGTAACAACTTTGTAGAATCAGTTCTCACCTTCCATCTCTTACATTGGTTCTGTGAATCAAACTCAGGTCACCAGGCTTATAACAAATGCCTCTAACCACTGACCCTTCTCACTAGCACTCATTTTACGATTTAAGACAAACCTAAGAAATAACTTTGACTATGGCTATCTTATATGTAAAAGAAAAAACTAGGATTTGAAGAAATCAGAGTTAGGGAACTTATGGGTATTTTTAGTGCTTCCCTCTAAAGGATCCTTTAGCTCATAGAATTTTGCTGCTCTTTATCCTTCTCAATAAATGTGTTTCCCTCACCCCAAAATTTTGAATGAGGTGTGTGTCCTTTTTAGAATAGTCAAATTTGAGTAGAAATGGATTTCTTCTACATGCTAATCTGGAGAACCAGTACTCAATTTTCTGTGTTCTTTCTTCCTCCAGTATGGCTATGGAATGTGCCACCAAGGGGTTGTTCTGTCATCTGGTTCTAACCATGAGGATGACATGGGGGTGTGCTGGGGCCAGAGATCCTACCCAATGTGTAAGAGTCATACATTCTGAATGAAGTACTGGTCAGTGTTTTGAGCTTCTAACAAGTTTAGGGTCATTGGGTGAAGCAACATTGTTTGCTCTGAATCAACTGCCAAAGAGAAGAAAATTGACCACTTGGTTAATCTGGAATCAAAGCTGAGATTTTTGTGTCTGGTCTGCAAGATACCAAGGAAGCTGTGGTTTCTTACTCATGGTCTGTATAAGGGACTGAGACATTAAATAGAGGAGTGTTCTTCATCCAGAGTTCTCAATGAAACTGGTCCCAAGAAGATAAATGGGATTTCATGCTTTCTAAGCGTCTCTTCTGTATCTCAGAGAAGGCAGAGAAAGGGGTCCTGTCTCTCTCCATCTCTTACGACACATATGATGGTCACATCATGGATACTGATAGAATGTTTCCAATAGGAATTACTAGAACAGCATGAAGTGATTAGATCACAATTAAGTGAGCTGAAAGACAGATAAGAAGACCCATGGTATGATGGTAGAAACTGAGCTGGCATGAGATGATAGGGAATGGAAGAGCATTAGGGCAAATGCATTCAACTGGGTTTCAGTGGGATGTGCCAGACTTTGAGTGGAGTGGAATGCCCTAAAACAAAATAGATTGAAGTATTAAGTACTGGAAAGATGAGTTGGATGGAATGAAGCAAGTGGAACGAATTGTTTGTTGTTTTTTAAAAAAGTGTGTGTGTGTGTGTGTGTGTGTGTGTGTGTTTGGGTTAGTGCACATGCTATGTGAGTAGACATGCATAGACATATGAAGTCAATAAGCCAACATCAGTATGTCTCCCCCGCTTCTCCCTCTCCCTCTCCCTCTCTCTCTCCCCTCCTCCTTCCTCTCTTGTCCCCTTTCTTTCTTTCTTTCTTTCTTTCTTTCTTTCTTTCTTTCTTTCTTTCTTTCTTTCTTTCTTTCTTTCTTTCTTTCTTTCTTTCTTTTCAAGAGAAGATATTTCATGAACCCAGAGCTACTGGTTATCTAGACTGATTGTGCAGTAAGCTCCAGAGGTCTGGCTGCCACCCATCCTCTGCCCAGCACTAGGACTACAAACACAGGTCACCAGGTCTGGTGGCTTGATGTGAGCACAGGAGACTATGATAAGGTACTCATGCAACAGGAGGCACATCACTGACTGAAATTTCTCTCCAACCCCTATTTATTGTTTTAAAGGCATAGATCAGAATGAAACAGATTGGGGAGGAAGGCAATGGCAGTTGCTTTCTAGTTCTCAGCCCTCTTATCGTCTCTTATCCTGGGACTATTTTTGCTACTGTAGTCGTCAAAATAAAGGCAAAATAAACACGACATTAACAGCATGCCTTAACTCTAAGGGAAGTAATTGTGATTTCCTCATTAGCTCAACAGACTACCTTAGAGATATCCTCTGACCTTCAGGTAGGTAGGTAGGTAGGTAGGTAGATAGATAGATAGATAGATAGATAGATAGATAGATAGATAGATAGATAGATAGATAGATAGGCAGGCAGACAGACAGACAGACAGACAGACAGATGATAGGTGATAGATTATAGATAGGTGATAGATGATTGGTGATAGATTATAGATAGGTGATAGTTGATAGATGATAGATAGATAGATAGATAGATAGATAGATAGATGATAGGTGACAGACAGACAGACAGATAGATAGATAGATAGATAGATAGATAGATAGATAGATAGATAGATAGATAGAGATATAGAGAGATAGGTGATAGATGATAGATAGGAAGATAGGAAGGAGAGGGCAGGGGTTAGGGTAATAGGGCTAGACATTGTTATTCAAGGGGGCATTTGGTCCGTTCAATTTGGTAAAATGCATCTTACTATGTCATTAGTTTTTTATTCTTTACTTTTCTACTTTTTTTCTATCCCTCACCCTATTTTGTGTCCCCTGTATAGTAACAAGAGGCTCTTTCTGCTTTATCCTTTTCTCTCCCAGAATGAGAGGATGTTCTTGGAAACAGTTGCTTGGGAGCAATCTTGTTTTTGAAAAATAAATGGCAAAAAAGGAGAAAAAAAGTATTTGTGGGGATGCCAAACCAGAGTGAGCCTTGTTTAAGCAGTTGATGTGGTAGGGGTGTGTTTACACAGCTAGGAAACACAGGCCATGTGTCTGCGGTCACTTTCATGAATGGTATTCTGAAAGGACTTTATGATCTATCTTCTAATTCATTGTTACTGCTTCTGGTCCAGGAGAGTCCTAGTGCTATTCTTGAAGCTTGGGTTAAGCAGTGGAAAATCGACATTTAGGTTAAGGTTAGGGTCTGAGCTTGTGGTTTCCTAATAGAAATCCAGGCACAGCCACAATGCATTACTGGGTGTATCCACAACTGCTGGAAGAATGACATGGGTAATGTGTGTACCATGTTTTGAATAGAGCCAACAACATAGCAAGCTCCAAATAAGAGTCAATTATTAACTCTGTGCACATACACATGTGCTCATCATCCTGTAAGCACTCATTGATGAGGCCAAGTGTATATGCACTTAAATTTTATCCTCACACAATTGTGTACACCAAGAACTTGGCACACCTATCAGAATATGTTGACAGAAGGAGTCTATTTACATCCATCCCTGCGAGTAGATAAGTCAGGCATACTCACGGTACATGACTCTAAATTGCATACATATCAAAACATAAAGCAGAAAAAATGCAACTGAGGTTTTACAAATACAATTTTCAAGGTTTCTTTGGAAACATAACGGAGGGCATTTGAAATCATTGTGATAAGAAGCTTACTTAGAAAATTGTTCACGTTTCATCTTTTTTATGTATTTTTTCATTTTATTGGTTATTTTATTTATTTACATTTCAAATCTTATCCCCCTTCCCAGTTTCCCCTCCACAAGCCCCCTATCCTCTCCTCTCTCCCCCTGCCTCTATGAGGGTGCTCCCCCCCACTCCTGCCTCAGCAGTCTAGTGTTCCCCTATCCTGGGTCATCAAGCCTTCACAGGACCAAGGGACTCTCCTTCCAGTGATGCCAGATAAGGCAATCCTCTGCTACATATCCAGCTGGAGCCATGGGTACCCCTGTGTATTCTTTGGTTGGTGGTTTAATCCCTGGGAGTGTGTGGGGTCTGGTTATTTGATATTGGTTCTTATGAGGTTTCAAACCCTTTCAATTCCTACAGTCCTTGCCCTTACTTCCCCATTGGGGTCCCTGTGCTCAGTCCAATGTTGTCTGTGTGCATCCATATCTGTATTGGTCCAGCTCTGGCAGAACCTCTCAGGAGACAGTTATACCAGGCTACTGTCAGTAAACACTTCTTGGCATCAGCAATAGTGTCTGGGTTTGGTGTCAGCAGATGGGATGGATCCCTAGGTGGGGCAGTCTCTAGCTGGCCTTTCCTTCAGTTTCTGCTCCATTCTTTCTCCCTCTATTTCCTTTAGACAGGAGCAATTCTGGCATATTTACACAATGGAATACTACTCTTCAATTAAAAATAATGAATTCATGAAATTCCTAGGCAAATGGTCAGAACTGGAAAATATCATCCTTAGTGAGGTAACCCAATCACAAAAGAACACACATGGTATGCAGTCACTGATAAGGGGATATTAACCCAGAATCTCGGAATACCCAAGACACAATTCACATATCAATAGATTTCCAAGAAGATGGAAGGAGAGACCCCTGGTCCTGGAAAGACTGGATGTAGGGGAATGCCAGGACAGAGAAGCGAGTGGGGGTTGAATGGGGAAAAGAGGGAAGGAAGAGGTCTTATGGGACTTTCGGGGAGGGAGGAAACGGGAAAGGGGAAATCATTTGGAATGTAAATAAAAAAACTTAGGAAAAAAAAAGAAAGTGTATAGCAGTGGGGGCAGGGGAACTGGTGATAACCACTAGATAGTCCCAGATGCCAGGGACACAAGAGATTCCCAGGACCCAAGAAGATGGACATTAGCTGAAACACCCAACAATGGGGAGATAGAACCTGTAGAGACCATATCCAGTGGCTAGGCATGACCCCGGTTGAGGAATGGGGCCACCCACCCACGTTTCATCTTTTGATGGTTCCAAATGACTTTTTTATTCCCTCCTCTTTACTGTTCATCTTAAATGTCTGTCCATCTATCCATCCATCCATCCATCCATCCATCCATCCATCCATCCATCCATCCATCCCACTAAGATGATTTGAATACTCACCCTGTGTTAAATATAGTGGTAGGCATTGGACCCATAAGACAGACATGAGTCTATCATAAAGCCTCTAATCTATACTTACATTGAGCAAATTGCTTAATAATGTGTATGAATTGATTTACAACAGCAGAGCCAGAGTGCTATTGCATACATTTTAATTCCTTATCAGTATAGAATGTACAGTCTCAGATTTTCAAGCTAGATTAACTGGAGTGAAATGCCAGTCTGCCGTTTATTTGCTATGTCTGGGCAATTTACCCAACCTTTCATCATCCTGGTTTTTCATCTCTAATGCAGAAGTCACAGAAATTCTAGTGCAACAAAGTTTGGTGAGAAATGAGAAGCCACAGCCTGAGAACATGTGAAACAGATTGTGATTCTCATTAAGTACTGTGTGTTATTACTACAAATGCTATTACTATTTGTCTCAGATAGCCTTTTGTACTTGGTGAGTATGACCCTGCACTGCGTAGAGTAGCCACATGACCAAATTGCTGTCACTACTTCTCACTCTCCTCTGGATTGCTCCTAGTGAGGGCCCTCCCATGCTTGCTGACGATCATTCATCTTCTCTCCCAGTTTTCCAAGACCTGGTGGTGAGGACTCCTTTAATCTTTCTCTGAGAAAGATTAAAAACTTTTAGAAACAGCCAGTGGGATTCCTCAAGTCCCTGCCTCTGTTTGTCTGCCATGGATAGTCTTCTGCTTGACTCATCTCTGCAGTTATTCATCTAACATGGTCTCCTTGGAGTGTGGAGGAGCCAGTCTCAAGATAAAGTTCTTTCTGTGCCTTATGAGTCAAATGTGATGACAGTTTCAACCAGTGCCTGGCCCTACTAAGAGCAGTGAAGAGAGAAAACATATACACTGACACACAGACACACATATACACACACAGACACAGATACACAACCCACAGACATACATAGACACACACACACACACTTCAGATTCAATACCAATAGAACCCTTGGTCTATTTCTTACCAGTTGAGGTTTATTCGTCTTATTTGTCTTGCCTGAAGCAGAGTCAGCTTGAGTTCTTAGTTGCAAAGCAAAGAAACAAAATCTAAACTGTTGCATAAAATGAATGAATGGGAAAGGTGTTGGGGCTCAATAGCATTTTCAGGGTGTCTGGGAACTAAACGAAGCTTGTGTGGCAGTTGTCCGAACGACCCTCCAATCTCTGTCCCAGATGATGTGCTGCAAAGTTCTTCTGTTCCCTCCACTGCACACTTAGGCTGCCACTTCCAAGGCGGTTTCATTGTTGTCTGCTTCTTGTGCCACCACCTCCCAATTCAAAGTCTAGGGATGGCATTTATGACTGGCCAAGCCTTGGTCACATGCTCTTGTGTGAGCATGGGAGGCTGATTAAAAAAAATAGCCTCTTCAACTTCTTAAAGAGAGGGTATTTTTTCTGCAGAACAGAATTAGGTGGGGAGGGGAAGCATGTAAGACTGGGAGGGGCTTCTCCATGTATCCTAAGTGATGGGGATGGCTCAGGCTCAAATTCAACAGAAAAAACTCAGATTAGACTTCAACTGCTAGCTTTACTGTGGACCTCTCCTGTTTAAAATGCAAAACAAGACCCATTTCTAAGGATGCTTGTGATAGTTACAGAAATTTAGGTTTGTTGCCTAACACATTATTTCTGTTTAACAAATTCTGGTTTTCTCTGTAGTAATTGTGGAAACCAAGTTGAGAAACGTATTACTCAGGGTTCTCTAGAGTCACAGAACGTATGGGTAGTCTCTATATAGTTAGGAAATTTGTCGATGACTTACAGCTTGTAGTCCAACACCCCAACAATGGTCAGCAGTAGCTGTGGATGGAAGTCCAAGGATCTAGCAGTTGCTCAGTCACACGAGGAAAACAGGCCAGGAAGAGTCAGAGTAAATCTTCCTTCTTCCAATGTCCTTATATAGGTCTCCAGCAGAGGGTGTGGCTCAGATAAAAGGCATGTGCTACCACACCTTTAATCCCAGATGACCTTGAACTCAGAGATCTCCTTATCTTAATTTTCTGGAATTCATAGTCACTATGCTTCAAGATCTCCATGTCAAGATCCAGGTCAGAAACTTGTATCTCTGAGCCTCCAGATTAGGATCATAAGTGAGCCTTCCAATTCTTGATTAGTTCATTCCAGATTTAGTCAAGTTGATAACCAGGAATAATCACTACAGGAAAGTAAAGGAGGACTATGAAGGGGCAAGAGAAAGGGAATATGGGGGTATGGGTGATTTGAATGTAAGTGGGAAAACATGGGGCACTTTAGTTAGGGAAAGGGGAGAGAAACAGGGAGAAATAACCATAAGGATGACGGAAAAATTCATAAGAAAACATCACTTATCTACTTAAAATTATATATATTTTATATTATATAATATATTGTTATATATTGTATATTATATATTAAGTCTGTTTAGACATTCTTATGTATAGTTTAAATGAAAATTTGCTATCTAAGCTGACAATAGATAATCTAAGAGAAAGCCTAACACCAGACATGAGAAACTCCCTTTTCAGTTGCTCAGTGCTGTCTAAGTGATTCCCAAAACATTGTAGGGTATTGTTGTTGCCCTTAGTTGCCTCTCAGAGATGGAAGGTAAAATGCTATTGTTCAAGATATCATGCACTTTAGACAAAGCCTAGAGGACCTGAGCTGGATCTGAGCTAAAAAAAACCTCCTTCCAAAGGAACAGAAGGCACCATGCAAGTTTCTAAGGATACAGGCAACCAATAATCTTACTCAGCTATGATGTTTATGAACAACAGCAAGCACTAGCACAGCACAACATCCCTATGGTGCCATAGAGGCATGTGTGCATGGGCAGTAACCAACATCTCTCTAATTAGACCTGCTCAACACAAGGGAAGTCATGGCTAGTACTGGAACCCTAACAATCCACCTGGGCATAGAGAAATCATGGATCTTGAAGGAGAACCTACAGTTAACATTTTACTAAAGCAGTGCGACCCTTAATTATATTATAAATATTTATTCTTACAGATAAGTGTAGTTCTCTCCCGCCATTGAGAAACCTCACTTTGCAACAGATCAAGACTATGGCAGAAAATTATAACTCTTTAGAATACAGAGTACAAGACATTGCAGTGCCTAGTCTCATCAGATGCACCTACAGCAAAATTTCTTCCTCTAAGGCTCAGGGATTATTATGCAAGAGGGAACAGACAAATTGTTAGAGCCAGAGCAACAAGATCTTTGCTGTGAGATTAAGTTTCCTAGAAATGTCAAAGAGATTGCACCCATGAAATCTCATCAGTCTGGCACTGAAGCAATTCCTGAATAGGGATGACAGCACTGTTTAGGCTGACATCGAAGGGGGAAGGTCACCAGGCAATTATGGAATACTGAGACTGGGAGATGTTATTCCCCGCCAATCAGTTACCCGATTCACAATAGTTAGCTTCGAAATCATCTACATATGAGTAACATTGTATGGACCAAACAGGTTATATTTAAGTATTTAGGAATAAATACACAGATGCACACATGCACACACACAGAGAGAGACAGACAGACAGACACACACACACACACACACCAGCAACAAATAAAGAACTAAAGAAAAAGGCCATGAGTTTAAAAAAGAAAGAACAAGAAAGGACTACATGGGAAAGGTTGCCTGGGAACCTGTAAATACAGTTTCAAATTTATATATATATATATAAATTAATTCTGAGTTTCTGCTATAATTTCTCAGATCTAAGTGTCCAGGAGAAGTTCTCAGAGTATCCCCCAGTTCTAGCTCTGCCAAGACCAAGCCTTCCTTCCAGTATGTAGATTTATCTCCAGATGGTTCTAAGAATGTTTATTCTTGAGATAGAGTCACTTTTAAATTTGATTCTCGCTAGGCGTTTAGAGTCGGGAAGGTCTTGTTCTGTAAGACTAAGCAATGTATTTAGGAAACTACAGAAGTGGTTCTTGGTTCATTTTCATAGCATCTTGCTTTTCTCTTTATAAACGTTTGCTACATTTCTATATCACTAAAGTCTTCATTGGAGTCAGGTACCATATGCATCAGATCCCTGACAGACAGGGGAGTATGTACACACATGGAAGTGTCCAAGTTATCTCCCCATGGTTCTAGGCCTAGGTTCAGGTCCCTGTCCTGGGTGCTCTTTACAGCCACCTAAGATTTGATGGTTCTGGAGTCCACACTGCCTCCTTTTCTTCATAGCCTTGGTTGTTCCTTCCACAAGTATTTACTGAAGGTCTATGTCACAGTGGAAACAAGATGGATAACAAAATCAACAAGCTAACTGCTCCTAGGGAAAGTAAACAAGAAAGGAAATCATTTCACAATGTGTGAAGTGTGATATAATTGAAATGAATCCTTTAAATAAAAAAGTAAATGAATACCCATGGGAGGGAGCCAGGTACACATGGATCTTTCAGGAGACATGAGCTGGTGTGCTCTGGGAACAAATGCAAAGTTCCCTGGCTAAGAGCCATACGAGAAGAATGGTGACAGACAGAAGGTTGAATAGTCCTGAGATCTTGGCCTGTGTTGCCAGCTTCTACAGAGTAGGCTTGTCTCTTGTTTCCTGCCATAAATCCATCCAGGGATGTGCATGGCTACTATTCCCCATTCACTCAAGAAGTATCTACATTCATCCTTGTCAGAATGCTGTAGTCTCTTCAAGCTGTTCTCACAAATCAAGTGAAATTCATAGCAGAGGTCCACCTAGTCCTACCACGGCTATGGGAGATACATTTGTGTGGGGATGTGTTTTTCCAGTGCAATCCCATCAGGAGATCTGAGCCCAAGCACTCAGTAAAAGGACCTAAGTCAGATGGAAATTCTCCTAAGGTCCCTTTGGGAGCAGCTTTTATATTCTGCTGGACTTAGTTTAAAGATATAGCCCTCTGAGTCTGGTGTTTAACAACTTCCTTGTCAAGTGTACACAGACTTTTTGTAGCACATATGCCAGGAGAATGGTGACAAAGAAATGTCACCATGATGCCTTCTAATGCTGAAGTCTCTGTCTGAGATGGGCTGAGGAGGAACTCAGCATCTCCTTACATACCATGGTTTCCAAAGAACTCTATTTCCAGCTTCAAGCGACAGATATTGCAATGATCCATTTTCTCTCTTTAGTCCCTTTTTCATGAAGGAGAAATTGAAAGATTGGTATGTTAGCTAGAGCTTTACCAATACTTTTCTGGGAAAGGAAAACCCTGGGTAGAACTAAAGATAAAAAGACTTCAAAGGAGTCACAGAAATGCCCAACCTTTTCTATTCCAGCCAGTAACAAGTCATCTGTAGTATTCCAGGTTGCTGGGGATTCTGAACATGCCTGTGGGAAAGTAGAATTGGCCAGGCTGGTCAGAAGCATGTACAGTTTTTGTTATATCAATGGGTTACTCCTTGTGATGGCACCAGGTATGTACCCAGCCTCTGAGGCACCTATACCACTAGCATTTACTGCCTATCAGAGGCCTGGGTCCCAGGAGTGTTTTTGAGCAATGTCTCTTAATCAGTCTTTTTACATAATCTTGCAACATTCTTCTGGGCAGTATTGGTCCAGTTCATCATTGCTCTTCCTTTAATTTTATCTTTTGGCATTTTCCTATCTCAGCCTTGATCTTCTACCTGAAGCTAAGATGCCATTTGCAATTCTGCTACAGGTAATGGGTCCCTTGAGGAATAGGTAAATGCAAGATAATGTTCTGAGTTGATTAAGCATGAGGAGTTTGGACCCTGCCCTAAAAGACAAACTCATTTTTGTTTATTTTTTCCCTACTAGTGCAAGAGTTTTTCAAGATTTGGGGACTTAAAGGAAAGCTGATAGCAGAGCTGGGCTCAAGGTGTAGCTGTCAGTAGAAGATAAAGTCATTCATATGATCTGTGATGCTCCAACACGAAGCTTAAAGTAGAGAGAAAGGTGGGTGTTTGGGCAGGAGGTGGAAGAGAGCTTACATTTCTGGGGACAGAGCATATGCATATAATTCTAAGATTCTTTGGAGAACTAGTTGGTATGGAAGAAACAAGAAGAATGTGTTTTTAGGATTTTTGAGTGGGAGTAGACTGGTGTAATTCTTTCCTGTGAAACAGGCAAGGGAGGTATTTGTCTGGATATAAGAGAAGTAAGACATGAATTCAACAAGCTACTCAGCTGATTCTAACAGGACTGTCAAGGAAGAAGGCTGAGAGAGGCAGGAGTGTTCTTTTGTACCTTACATTAACATCAATCACTGCGCTGTGGAGAGAACATCTTTCATGCATGGAGCTGACTTCTAGAATAATAAATTAAGTTCTATTAAAACAAACCTGAGACTTGTCCAGATTCTTCCCTCTGAGAAAACCCAGCCTGGGAGATAAGTAGAGTAACCCTGGGTCTTGATAGTTGTCAACATGATGCTATCATTAAATAGTTGATGGCTATGATCAAGCAGTTGTGATAATTGGCAGAGGAACACACTGAAGAGGATTTTCACAACATAGATGCTGGAAATAGACTTAAAAATTATTTCCATTACAACATTCAGGCAAGGAGAGGAAATGTAGTCATTTATTTGAAAATACACTAGTATAAGGACAAAAAAAGTTCTAGGATCTTTTGTGTTCTATCACACAGGAGCAGCAGCTAACCTTGTCCAAAGACGACTGCTCTTAATGTGAACAATTGAGGTAAATGTATTTAAAAAATAATAATTTTTTGTATTTCTAAGAAGAATATTAAAGAGAAAAGAATGAAGCTATTATAAATCCATTTTCTATCATATTAAGTTTTATTTTATTTTAAATTGTGTGTGTTGGGGGTATGGTATGTGCACATACGTGTGGATGCCTTTGGAAACTGGAGAAGCTGGATCTCTTGGAGCTGGGAGCCACACGCTGTGGTGTTGGGACCTGAGCCTCTGCAAGAGCAGTGTGAGCTTTAACTGCTGAGCTACTTCTCCAGATGAAGAACATGAACCTCGAGTTACTGCACAGACTATTTCCATTTCCTTGTGTGAAAGGAAGCTCCTGGAGCATAACATCTAAGGTCATAGTAAGGATACAATTAAAATGTGTTTGGAAGAATGCACTCAGGAACAATAAATTCCAGGTTTTTAAGACATTCTTCCTTGGGGACATATCTTAATATCTCCAAGCCAACTACTTTGCAAAGTTCTTTGGCTATTGCCATTTAAAAATTTTTATATTACATTTCTTTCATTTTAAAAATGTATTGTATGTTTGTGGTGTGTGTGTGTGTGTGTGTGTGTGTGTGTGTGTGTGTGTGTGTGTGTGTATGCATGATATGCCTGTAGGGGTACTCAGGGAGACCAGCAGAGAATGTCAGATCCCATGGGATTACAGGCCATCATGATCTGCACAGCTTGGGTGCCTGGAACTGAATATGAGTCTTCTGGAAAAGCAAGAAGTCCTCTTACCAACTCAGTTATCTATCTGTATGAATTTTGGAATAAAAATGATATTTTAAAAAGCCTGTTTGAGTTGTGATTTCACTAAATTTATAGATTGCTTTGGAGGATTACTGGCAGCTTAATTAATCCTGAGTCTATTTATGAGCATTTGTACATTTAACTTAGGACTTTCAAAGTATCTCTTGATAGGATTTTGTATTTTTTGAACTAATCATTTAAAAATTTCGATTCCAGAAATGTGTAGTATTTCCCCTCTCTCCAGTTCCTGCTTTATTTCCCCTCTCCCCCAATTCCTCTGAAACTCAGACAGACCCTCTTTTGCTTTAATTATTACTGTTACAAATATATGTATGTGTGTATGTGTGTGTGTATGAATAGAATAAATATATAAATACAACCTGCAGAACGTCCATTAGTGTCCATTATATGTCTATGTTTTTAGGGCTGACCTCTGGTGGTATTGGATAACCAAATAGGGGATTTAGCTCTGGGAAGACCAGCCAGTTCTCCAGTTCTCCAGTTCTCTCTCTCTCTCTCTCTCTCTCTCTCTCTCTCTCTCTCTCTCTCTCTCTCTCTCTCTCTCTCTGTCTGTCTCTCAAAAGACTATAGATCCTCATCTAGGTGTGAGGCCCCGTATACCTATCCAAGTACCTGTGGCTGCTAAGGTCTAGTTCCATTTTCTAAACCAGTGTAACCTCTAACTGCATTCCTGTCACCCCGTCCTCATCAAAGAAGCTTCCTTTTGCAGTGGAGGACCACTACAGAAAGGCACAGCTGGTCAAAATGTGGAGAACCACTGATGTGGGGTCCCCACCCCCAATTGACTCAGCTACAGCACAACTCTACTCCTAAGGCTTTGAGACTTTCAATGTACAGAACTTACACATTGTAAGAGTTATCCCCATGTATCTGAGATGCTATTTGTGGTTCTTATAGTCTTTGACCCTGTGAAATTAGCTATTAGTTGTAATTTTTAGTTTAGGTAGATTCTAAAGAAATGATTGGTATTTAAAAACAGATTTTGAAGGATTTTCTATACAAGTAATGTTCTCAGTTGTAAATAGGTAATTTGATTTTTCATTTTTTTCAGACAT
The DNA here is from genome assembly GCA_036184795.1 of Tokudaia tokunoshimensis. NCBI lineage: Eukaryota > Metazoa > Chordata > Mammalia > Rodentia > Muridae > Tokudaia > Tokudaia tokunoshimensis. The sequence goes on from BTHU01000010.1 coordinate 102,864,240, forward strand.
GGTAGTACACACTTTTAATCCCAGCATTTGGGATGTAGAAGCAAGTAGAGCTCTTTGAGTTTGAGGCTAGCCTAATCAACATAGCAAGCTCTAGGATATCCAGAATTACAAAGAGAGATCTTGTCTCAAAAAAAAAAAAAACAAAAAACAAAAAACCAACAACCCCCCCCAAAAAAAACAGAAAACAAACAAACAAAAAGACCACACTATCTCCCAAATGTAAGCCTTCTCCTCCCCGTGCACCACCTTGCTTTTCTGTATAGGAACTACACTGAGGCAGAACAGGCAGGGCATACACACTTGTCATTTCCTGACCATATCAGGAAGGACAGGGCATCTGTAAAAGTCATTATGAATGAGTGTGAAGATGCTATCCCTGTAACACTTTACTACAAGTTTTACTGTGTGTTAGACATTGGATTTTATTAATGATGTATTTCTGCATCCATTAGACTCATGATTTAGAGTTGCCTGTTAGACTCTTAGTACTGAGACCACACTGATTGTCAGTGTGGAAACCAGTTTTGAGTTTATGGAAGGGTTGTCACTTGGTCTTGATACACCTTTAAAGTATATCCTGTTAATATAGTTCACCAAAAACTACTGAGAAAAAATTTTCAGCAACCTCTATGGTGAACATCAGTGTATAGTTTTTATAGAAATTTTTTTGTCTAATTTTGTGATCAATGTAAGCTGTCTTCTTACAGTAAGATATGAAGTTCCTCCACCCCTCCCTCCTTTTTGTTTTTTGGTTTGTTTTTTTTTTTTGAGGCAGGGTTTCTCTGTGTAGCCCAGGCTGACCTGGAACTTTCTCTGTGGACCAAGCTGGCCTGGAACTTGTCCTTCCTCATTTATAGTGGAAAAGATTCCTTCCTCGTTACATGTTTCTGAGGTCGCAGCAGAATTCACTCACTGAGGTCTGTCTTCTCATGTGGGCATTTATGCTGTAGATCACCTCACGTGCTCTAAGCAGATATAGCCAACACATCTTGGTATTTTGCATTTTTATTTCTCTTCAGTATAAAATATATCCTCGTTTTAAACTCATTGTTGCCCCTTTGATTTATAGTTGTATTTTTACAACCGTATTTTAGTATTAAATCTTATTTGGTATCTAATTTCATGGAGCTGTCCTTCCTTCCTTCCCTTCCTCACTCCCTTTCTCCCTCACTCCAGGCCTGCATTCTTCCTCCATCCCTCCCTCCCTCCCTCCCCATCCCTCTTTCTTTCAGACAGGGTCTTAAGGAATCTGGGCTATCCTTAACTCCTGATCCTCCTGCCTCCATCTGCCAAGTGCTTGAATTACAGGTCTACACAATCACACCTGGCTTTCAGCATACACTTTATGCTATATGGTGTGAGCAGACACTTCCTTGTTATCCATTTCTGTATGTAATTCTGTAATTGCACAATAGCCTTGCTTGATATGGACATGTTTGCATAAGCAATATCTAGAGGTTTGTCTCTGGGCTGCAGTATCTCTGATAAGAATGTTGCCTTCTTTTATGACACTGGCTATCTTTAAAGTTTTAGTCTATATCACTGATTTCCAACAATTTGGTTCTCATTTGCTTCCCTGTAGTCTTCTTTATGTTTTGCTTCCCTGTAGTCTTCTGTATGTTTCTGGTAATAGTGTGTTAGTCTTCTTGGATATGGAATGTATAGTTTCCATATTTTCAGAATGGTTCATCATTGATTAAGTCATAATTAATCATTTTCTAGTTCCTTCTTTCTGTTTCTCTTCAGCTGCATTCCCGCAGCTCAATGGCACTATTTTCACAGTTTGCTTTTATTTTTAAAAATCATTTTTATGGGATAGGAAGAGGGATTAAAAGGTGAAGGTACTTGCCACCATGTGTGATGACCTGGGCTTGGTCCTCCTAAGCTCACTGGTAGAAGGAGAGAACCTGTCTCTTCCAAGTGGGTTCTGCGCACACACAGTAAATAAATTGAATCAATGTCATAAAAATCCATCCAGTACTCGGGACTAAGCACACCAGGCAAGAGACTTGTGCTCAGGCCACTTCCTCAGCCCCTCATTGGTTCATTTTAATTGATTCTATTACTATAGTTTTCAGTTCACCAGTGTTTACTTTCTCCTTCATTGCATAATCTTTGAAACCAGTTCAATGTGATTATTTTGTGTGTTGTTGATTTTAATCCTGGCTTGAGCTTTTTATGTATCTTCACTTCTCCGCTTACAATGCCCAGTATTTCCTCTAGTTTTTATTCTAGAGAATTCAGTTATAATCAGTAGTTTAATTTCTTTGTTTTCTAATTATATCACCCACAGTTTTTAAGGTGTTTCAGTTGACTGATTTTTATGTTATATGGGTTGTTTTCGTGGCTTCTTTGCATGCTTGGTAATTTTTATTGAGTGGCAGTCATTTCACATTGACCTTGGGTGTTGCCTGCTTTTTTTTTTTCCATGAATATCTTAGCTTTTTTTCCTTGGATGCAATCAAGTTGCTTGGAGACAGTTTTATTCTTTTGGGCATTACTTGAAGGCTTTTTGGTGAAGACCTTAATAACATTTATGCTAGAGATAATTTTGCCTCATTACTAAGCAGAATCATTCTGGGTTTTCCAGGCTGATGTGCTAGCAGGAGCTATTATCTTTCCTGACTGAGCTCTGGGGATTATTCTCTATCATCTGTTCAGGTGGCTCTTTGTTCAGCCTTGTCTCGTTTTCCCAGAAGCATGCCCACCAACCACACTTAGGCACTGTGCTATGCTCCTTAAGAACATAGTAACAGAAATGAAATGATAGAAAAATGTTAATATCTATTGAGTACACAATTCATGGTTGATGCTGTGCTAAATTGTCTTGAGTTTTGCTTCATTACATGACTGGGTCCAAGTCACCCAGAAAACCACAGAAGTAGGATAATGTGTAGCCAGATTTCACAGCCCTGGGTCATAACCTGCCCTTCCTCAGCCCCTCTTAGCATAACAGCTTAGTGTTGGCTTCCGGATGTGCTCTGGGGCAATGAAGAGACGTGTCAAGCAGGACATGAGAAAAGCTATTCTACTTTTGGTGTCTCAGTTTAACAGGGGAAACTCTGGCTGTTAGGTAGTGTCTTAGCACTTCTGTCATTTTCCAAGCATTGCTGCTAAGAATGAAAGCAGAGGTGATGGTGCTTCAGAGGTGGTGATGCTGTGCCTGGCTGTAGTTTTGTTTTATTGAAGAGTGATGTGGATAGTGGTGGAAGGAGACAGCCACCACGCATGTGACGTGCGTAGGAAACATCCTATTAAAAGTTATCTAATATACCAGGAAACTGAGGCAGAAGTCTCTGCTGGTCTCACAAAAGGGTGAACAGAGGCAACACTTCACAGGGTCTCTCCCCTGTCTTCAGTAAGCTCCCAGCTCCACATCCATCATCCTTTCCCACAACAGGTATTCAGGATACCTGCTCTCACCTGCTGATCCGCAAGCAAAATCCTTTCCGCTGTGAACTTATTAAGATAAATATACTGAGGTGGTTGGAGGGTTATTGAGTAGGTAAAATGTTAATGGATGTGGTTTCCAATAAATCATGTCAACAGATCTTTATAAAAACTGTAAGATGCTTTTAAATCAGGTACCCAAAGCAGTGTTGGCCACATATGGTAGGTTCAGTACAATCTCTAAGAAAATGATGTGTATTATCAGCCTGAGCTTGATTTCCCCAGTCACTGGCTTCTCAACAGGAGGTCATCCTGTCATAACAATAACTGATTTGTCAATACCTCATGTTTGCACATCACCCTCAGGATGTGATACATGCATTCCTTGAATCTGCCAATGCCAGAGTTTCCAGGCAGATGAAACAATGGGTCTGAAACCCAGAAGGAAAAGACAGTGACATGTGAGGACAGGCTTTACAACGGGCACCCTCATTCCCCTTCACACCTCAGTCTTCTCACAGATCTGTTCATGTTCTTCCTGGCCTAGCTGTCTTGCAAATCCCTTTCAACTTAGGGTCAATTTTCTGCTTCCTAGCACAGCTGACAAGGCAAAATTGCTAAGACACCCCCTGGTGTGTTGAATAAAGGTCCTTTCCCTATTTCCTCTAATCTCTCTCTCTCTCTCTCTCTCTCTCTCTCTCTCTCTCTCTCTCTCTCTCTCTCTCTCTCTCTTATTGCCCAGAGCCTCAGGGTTCATAATGATCAATTCAGTTATCTCTTTTCCTCCATGAGTAGGTGTGAAGCTCACTTTTTTCTTCTTTGAAACAGGGTCTCTCTCTCTCACTGCCCTGGCTTTTGCCAAGTAGAATAAACTAGTCAGCCAGTAAGTTTCAGGGGTCTATTTGTTTCTGCTTCCCAGCACAGGAATGACAAATATGCATACCCACACCCACGTTTCTTTTTTTGGGTTCTACAGATCTAAACTCAGTTCTTCATGCTTGCAAGGCAAGTGACCCATCGTTACCAGCTGACACATTTCCCCAGTCCCGAGGAAGGTATTTCTGTCTGTGTATTGCAGAGATATTGTCAAACGTGAAGGAAAAGGACGGTGGGATGTGATGGTAAAGAGCTACAAGTGACCTTCGGAAGGTGGCTTTGAACAAGGGGGCTGGGTGGTGACAGAGAAAGAAGACTCAAATGGAAGCAATGGTGAGAGCACTCAGGTGTAGTTTCCCACCATGCTCTCTTCTCATGCTGCCCTTCACAGCTGTGGGTACAATGTCAGCCCTGCTTCTTGGAACACTCTCCTTTCTTGCTCTTCCTCATTTTCAGTAGCTGCTTCTCTGGCGGAATTCTTAACCCTTCAGTGTTGATCAGTGTGTACTAAGCATTGCTCTTTTCATGGCAATTGGCCCTGGAAACTTTTGAGTTTCAGTTACAAGTCTGTAATAACCTTTTCTAGATTTAATGCTTTGGCATCGTGGGGACTTGCTGACCCTGGAAGGTCCATCTATGCCATGATCAGTACAATTGTATTCATAGTAAAGGACTCGAATCAAAGGAATCTTTCATATTTAAACTGGAACCCTTATTCGGCCATCTCCTTTATTGGACTTCTGCTTTCCAGACCCTAGTGCTGGGCACACTAGGGGTACCCCTGCACATCATAGCTCACTAAAATCACTCAACTCATCCTAAACATAATACTGTCTTATTGATGTCTTCCTTGGAAAGAATGTTCTTTATTTTTCCTCTTCTTCTAATTGATCCTGGTGCTTTCCCTCATGACCGCCTATAACAATCCTTCCTGAAGGAAATCTATGAGGATCATAATTGAGCTTTTCGGTGCAGCCAAATTTTCATTGGCTGGCCTTGCTTTTCCTGAATATTAATTTTAAAGGAGTCATGCTTTAAAGAGCCCTTTCCTGAACCTGTTGTGTTCCTACATGGAATATGCCAGGGTTATGATGATCTATTCTGTGCATTCATTGTCTCGTCTTTTATCATCTCTGCTCTCCCACTAGACATGTTGAGGCTTGGGGTCATGTCTGTATTGGTGGTCTTTGTATCTCTGCTGCTTTTCACATGGGAGATGTTTAATGATGAATGTAAAACAGAGAGACACCATTTTTTTAAAGAGGTTTCCTCGTTAGGCTAGGCTAGCAGTGATGAACAACCTTGTCAATCCAATAGTTTAGCATAATAAAACCTTATTTCTTATGCACAGTCTTCCACACTGGACATCCACCTCCATCTTGTAACCAAACCTCCAAACATGATCTCTAAAGCTACCACATTAGTGGCATAAAAATGGTTTTCAGTCACTTCTGCCCATAACTTGTTGACCATGTAACCACATGGTCCCAGTGAGTATACGCTAAGGAAACTGAAAACGCAATCTTTCCAATGTGCCAGAGTTACAATAAGAAACGAAGCATGAGCTTCCTAATTCATAGTATAAAGGTGGATGGAACCCTTGACAAGGCTGTGCAGGCAGCAAGGAGACAGTCCTCCGTTCTGTATTCCATAGGCATCTGTTTTCCTATTTTTCTATCATTTCTCTATAGGCTAGAGGTCTAGGTAAGAAGAGGAAAGTCAGAAGGGGAGGGGTGTGGTGTTGGGCAAGTCATACCTCTTGTCTGAGCCTGTTTTATCAGTAGAAATGGGCATCCATGGCTGCTTAGCAGAGCTGACAGGAGCATTACTGATGGCGCATATGTAGTGTCTAGCACACAGGGTTTGGTGACTGATTGCCATCATTAGAGTGGTTGTTTCAGGCCTCTTGGTAACTATAGCAAACCTCAGTCACAGACATTAACAAAACAGCAACACCTTTTGCATTTGGACTTTTATCTCTGTATATGGTGACCTGACAGAAGACCTCACACCTGTTTCAGAGAAGAGGGAAAATAACTCTGCCTCATGTTGACTGCGTACTCTTTCTCTAGCTTGCCACGTGGTCCTCACCCCTCCCACTCTGGTTGGAAGGTCAATTACAGCATAGCCTCTTTCCAGGGTAATAAGTTTTTAATGTAGACACAATTAGTGAATAAGCAGTTGATTAGTTCATTATGAAAATACCGAAAACAACACCATTTGTGGCAGCAGAGTCTCGGTGAAGACAGATCTGCTCCCCTTTCATGCTATCAGCTGGGTCAGCAAGCCAGGAAAGGAAACATATTTTATCATAATATTAAGCCCTTTTAACACTGAAAAGCTATTATGTTAGAAAAAAAACTGGGCCTCTGGGGTATTAATTAGGGAGACAGAGCTTTAAGAACTCACGGTCCCGTTTACATTCTTCTTTTCTAGCCATTTTCATGAGGAATCCTTAATGTGAGATACTGATGGAAAATGTAACCCAGAAGAACTTATGACACTCACAGCCATTGATCTGTCAGAAAGGACTCGGAAAGTGGAGAACATAGCATTTCTGGTATTGGGTGTCAAAACAATTGTGAGCAGCCTGGAGTAGCAGTCAAAGAGCAACAGCCTCTGTAGTATGTTCTCCAGGCTTCCCAGGGCTAATGGTGACAGATGATAGCTCTGTGTGGAAGCAAATGCTGTGCCCTAGCCCAGAACCACTATGTTCTCTTGAGGCTTTCCTGGGTTTCTCTGCATCTTTGGCTAGTGTGGAAAATCTCATTCAGAATTCTTGTGCATGTGTTTAAAGATATAGGCATTTAAATATTGGTTCACCACCATGACAATGGTCCCAAGTTGAATACTGTACCATGTCCAGGAGATTGAGGAGTAAATGGATTGTACACAAAGTCTCTGATTCTTGGGGCTCCTAGTGTAATGTGGAATATTCATGCACAAAGAAGTCACAGTAACTACAGATGAGATTGAAGCAAATATGAAGGACTTAGGCAGCATCAAAGAGGGTGGAGAACAGCTTTCTACAAAGCTAACAAGCAAAGTGGGTGGATGAATGGAGACCTTTCCAGAAGAGAAAATGACCCTTGCGTAGGTCCTACTCTAAATGAGTATAGAAAAAAGGGCATTTGGAATACAGTAAAGAGGAAAGGTAGCTGAAAGTGTAGTGAGTGACAGGAGTGTGCCTGGAACTCTGAAGAGTAGCCAGCAGCTGTGTGGACAGAGGGATTGTCATCCTCGTTTGGAGAGAAGAGGAACCATTAGCAAATAGCAGGCCCCATCTAATGTGCATGTGAGCCTGTGCACACAAGCTTGTGCTAAGGCTAAAGTCCTGTGAGAGTCCGACTGGATCACATTCTCTCCCTTTCCTCATTCACAAAATGGTCCTAATGGCAGGATTCTGCTCTTCTCTAACTGTTGCATCAACCTTCACAGCTGAAAAATTCACCTAGTGCTTAGAGAATTCATGTAAGAACATTTCCTTCTGACTCTCTCCTCTTCACTGCATCTCTTCCCGCTTTCTCCTCCTTCCTTCCTTCCTCCCTCCGCTCTGCTTCCTTCCCTCTTTTCCCTTCCTCCCCTTTTTACTTCCTCCCCTCTCTTCCCTTCCTCCCCTCTCTTTACCATCCTCTTTTTTCCTTTTTTAAAATTAGATATTTTATTTTTTTACATTTCAAATGTTATCCCATTTCCTATTTTCCCCTCTGAAAACCCCCTATCCCATCCCCCCACCCCTGCTCACCAACCCACTCACTCCAGCTTCCCTGTTCTGGTGTTCCCCTACACTGGGGCATTGAGCCTTCACAGGTCCAAGGGCCTCTCCTCTCACTGATGTCCCACAAGGCCATCGTCTGCTACATAGGCAGATGGAGATATGGGTCCCTTCATGTGTACTCTTTGGTTAGTGGTTTAGTCCCTGGGAGTTCTGGGGGTACTGGTTGGTTCATATTGTTGTTCCTCCTATGTGTTGCAGACCCCTTCATATCCTTGGGTCCTTTCTCTAGCTCCTCCACTGGGGATCCTGTGCTCAGTACAATGGTTAGCTGAGAGCCTCTGTATTTTTCAGGCACTGGCAGAGCCTCTCAGGCGACAGCTATATCAGACTTCTGTCAGCAAGCACTTGTTGGAATTCACAATATTGTCTGGGTTTGGTGACTGTATATGGGTTGGATCCATAGGTGGGGCAGTCTCTGGATAGCCTCTCCTTCAGTCTCTGCTCCATGCTTTCTCTCTGTATCTCCTCCCATGGGTATTAGGTTTCCCCTTCTAAGAAGGACCAAAGTATACACACTTTGGTTTTCCTTCTTCTTGACCTTCATGTGGTCTGTGAATTGAATCTTGGGTATTTTGAGTTTCTGGATTATATCCACTTATGAGTGAGTGCATACCATGTGTATTCTTTTGTGATTGTGTTACCTTACTCAGGATATTTTCTAGTTTCATCTATTGGCCTAAGAAGTTCATGAATTCACTCTTTTAAATAGCTGAGTAGTACTCTATTGTGTAAATGTACCACATTTTCTGTATCCATTCTTCTGTTGGGGGACATATGGGTTCTTTTCAGCTTCTGAATATTATAAATAAGTCTGCTATGAACATAATGGAGCATGTGTCCTTATTACACATTGGAGCATCTTCTGGGTATATGTCCAGGAGTGGTATTGCTGGGTCTTCAGGTAGTACTATGTCCAATTTTCTGAGGAATTGCCAAACTGATTTCCAGAATGATTGTACCAGCTTGCAAACCCACCAGCAATGGAGGAGTGTTCTCCTTTCTCCACATCCTCTCCAGCATCTGCTGGAATTTTTGATATTAGCCATTTTGACTGGTGTGAGGTGTAATCTCAGGGTTGTTTTGATTTGCATTTCCCTGATTACTAAGGATGTTGAACATTTCTTTAGGAGCTCCTCAGCCATTCGATATTCCTCAGTTGAGAATTCTTTTTTTACCTCCATACCCCATTTTTTAATAGGGTTATTTAGTTCCCTGGAATCTAACTTCTTGAGTTCTTTGTATATATTAAATATTAGCTCTTTATCGAATGTAGGATTGGTAAAGATCTTTTCCCAATCTGTCAGTTGCCATTTTATCCTATTGACAGTGTCCTTTGCCTTACAGAAGCTTTGCAATTTTATGAGGTCCCATTTGTCGATTCTTGATCTTAGAGCATAAGCCACTGGTGTGCTGTTCAGGAAATTTTCCCCTATGCCCATGTTCTCAAGGCTCTTTGCCACTTTATTTTCTATTAGTTTCAGTATATCTGGTTTTATGTGGAGGTCCTTGATTCTCTTGGACTTGAACGTTGTACAAGGAGATAAGAATGGATCAATTTGCATTCTTCTACATGCTGACTACCAATTGAACCACCACCATTTGTTGAAAGTGCTGTCTTTTTTTCACTGGATAATTTTAGTTCCTTTGTTGAAGATGAAGTGGTCATAGGTGTGTGGGGTCATTTCCTGGTCTTCAATTCTATTCCCTTGATTTACCTGCCTGTCACTGTACCACTACCAAGCAATTTTTATCACCATTTCTCTGTAGTACAGCTTGAGGTCAGGGAAGGTGATTCCCCCAGAAGTTCTTTTATTGTTTAGAGTAGTTTTTGCTATCCTGGGTTTTTTGTTACTCCAAATGAATTTGCAAATTGTTCTTTCTACGTATGAGGAATCGAGTTGGAATTTTGATAGGGATTGCATTGAATCTGTAAATTCCTTTCAGCAAGATGACATTTTTTACTGTATTAATCCTGCCAATCCAGGCGCATGGGAGATCTTTCCATCTTCTGAGAGCTTCTTCGATTTCTTTCTTCAGAGACTTGAAGTTTTTGTCATACAGATCTTTCACTTGCTTTGTCAGTATTTTAATTTTTGAAACATTTTTACTTTTTACTTTTTTTTAAAACATTGAGAACATTATCTGGGTAGATGGTTCCATTGTTAAGTGTGCTTGTGTTAGGGGATCCAAGTTCAGATTCCTACCACCACATGAAAACTCACGTATGATTGTTTTTACCTATTTTTCCATCTTCTGAGAGCTTCTTTGATTTCCTTCTTCAGAGATTTGAAGTTCTTGTCATACAGATCTTTCACTTGCTTAGTTACAGTCACACCAAGATATTTCATATTATTTGTGATTATTATGAAGGGTGTTGTCTCCATAATTTCTTTCTCAGCCTGTTTATTCTTTGAGTAGATGAAGGCCACTGATTTATTTGAGTAAATTTTATATCCAGCCACTTTGCTGAAGTGGTTTATCAGGTCTAGAGGTTCTCTGGTGGAATTTTTGGTGTCACGTAAGTATATTATCATATCATCTGCAAATAGTGATATTTTGACTTCTTCCTTTTCAATTTGTATCTCTTTTACCTCCTTTTGTTGTCTAGTTGCTCTTGCTAGGACTTCAACTACTATATTGAATAGGTAGGGAGAGAGTGAGCAGCCTTGTCTGGTCCCTGATTTTAGTGGGATTGCTTCAAGTTTCTCTCCATTTAGTTTGATGTTGGCTAATGGTTTGCTGTATATTGCTTTTACTATGTTTAGATATGGACCTTGAATTTCTGATCTTTCCAAGACTTTTATCATGAAGGGGTGTTGGAATTTGTTAAAAGCTTTCTCAGCATCTAATGAAAGGATCATGTGGGTTTTTTCTTTGAGTTTGTTTATATAGTTCAAACTAAAGTTATCAAAAAAGGTAAAGAAGGACACTTCATATTCACCAAAGAAAAATCTACCAAGAAGAACTCTCAATTCTGAACATCTATGCTCCAAATGCAAGGGCATCTACATTCATAGAAGAAACTTTACTAAAGCTCAAAGCACACATTGCACCTCACACAATAATAGTCCGGGACTTCAACATTCCTCTCTCATCATTGGACAGATCATAGAAACAGAAATTAAACAGAGATGCAGTGAAACTAACAGAAGTTATAAACCAAATGGATTTAACAGATATCTATAGAATATTTTATCCTAAAACAAAAGAATATATCTTCTTAGCATCTCACAGTTCCTTCTCCAAAACTGACCATATAATCTGTCTAAAAACAGGCCTCAACAGATACAAGATGTTTGAAATAATCCTATGCATCCTATCAGATCACCATGAACTGTTCTTCAATAACAACAAAAACCATAGAAGCTGAACAACACTCTACTTGATAACTTGATCAAAGAAGAAATAAAGAAAGAAATTAAAGACTTTTTAGAATTTAATGAAAATTAAGACACAACATATCCAAACTTATGGGACACAATGAAAGCAGTGTTAAGAGGCAAACTCATAGCTCTGCGTGCCTCCAAAAAGAAACTTGAGAGAGCATACAATAGTAGTTTCACAGCACATCTGAAAGCTCTAGAACAAAAAGAAGCAAATACACCCAAGAGGAATAGACGGGAGGAAATAATCAAACTTAGGACTGAAATCAACCAAGTAGAAACAAAAAGAACTATACAAAGAACCAACCAAACCAGCAGCTGGTTCTTTGAGAAAATCAACAAGATAGATAAACACTTAGCCAGACAAACCAGAGGGAACAGAGACAGTATCCAAATCAACGAAGTCAGAAATGAAAAAGAAAGACATAAAAACAGAAACTGAGGAAATCCAAAAAATCATCAGATCCTACTACAGAAGCCTATACTCAACAAAACTGGAAAATCTGGACGAAATGGACAATTTTCTAGACATATACCAGATACCATAATTGAATCAGGATTAGATAAATGATCTAAACAATCCCATAACCCCTAAAGAAATAGAAGCAGTCATTAATAGTCTCTCAACCAAAAAAACTCAAACAAACAAACAAACAAACAAAACAAAACCAGGACCAGATGGGCTTAGTGTAGAGTTCTATCAGACCTTCAAAAAAGACCCAATAGCAATACTCTTCAAACTTTTCCACAAAATAGAAACAGAAGGAACACTACTCAATTTGTTCTATGAAGCCACAATAACTCTGATAATAAAACCACACAAACACCCAACAAAGAAAGAGTACTTCAGACCAATTTCCCTTATGAATATCCATGCACACATACTCAATAAAATTCTTGCAAACCGAATATAAGAACACATCAAAACAATCATCCAGTAGGTTTTATCCCAGGGATGCAGGGATTGTTCAATATATGGAAATCCATCAGTGTAATCCACTATATATATGCAAACCCATCCTCTTTTTTGCCTTTATAAAGTAAATTAGACTTGTGTCTTTGAACTCTTAGGGCTCAGACTGTTTTTATTCTACAATGGGCCTTCTTTTCTTTTATTTTTCTTTTAATTATTATTATTATTAGTTTATTGTCTATATTTTTTATTTATATTCCAAATGATTTCCCCTTTCCCAGTTCTCCCCTCCCCAAAAGTCCCATAAGCCCTCTTCCCTCCCCCTGTTCCCCATTTGCCTAAGAATTTCATGAATTCATTGTTTTTAATTGCTGAGTAGTATTCCATTGTGTAAATATACATGGAAAATATCTCTGATACAATTAAAGAAATATATAGAAAAACACATTAAGGTTGACTATTTCATGGAAAAATTATACAGATAAAATGGTAGGCATAAAAATATTCCTAAGTTGATTGAAAGTGGAATTATAAACATTTTCTGATAAAATTGAAAATCTACAAGGAAAATATTTCTGATAAGACTCAAGAAATATATAGAAAAACATGCTAAAACTGACTATTTCATGAAAAATTATACAGATAAGATAGTAGGCATAAAAATATTCCTAAAATGATTGCAAGAAGAATTAAAAACATTTTCTGATAAAACTGAAGATTTACATGGAAAATATCTCTGATAAATTGAAGAAATTTATATAGATGAATTGGTAGGAATTAAAATATTCCTAAGTTGATTGAAAGTAGAATTATAAACATTTTCTGATAAAATTGAAGATTTACATGGAAAATATTTCTGATAAAACTGAAAAAATATATGGAAAAAGATTAAAATTGAAGAATATCATGGAAAATTATACAGATAAAACGGTAGGTATAAAAATATTTCTTGGGAAATGATCTTTACCAACCCTACATCCGACAGAGGGCTAATATCCAATATATACAAAGAACTCAAGAAGTTAAACTCCAGAGAGGCAAGTAACCCTATTAAAAAATGGGGTACACAATGGAATACTACTCTGCAATTAAAAACAATGAATTCACGAAATTCCTAGGCAAATGGTCAGATCTTGAAAATATCATCCTTAGTGAGGTAACCCAATCACAAAAGAACACACATGGTATGCAGTCATTGATAAGGGGATATTGACCCAGAATCTCAGAATACCCTAGACACAATCCGCATATCAATAGATTTCTAAGAAGATGGAAGGAGAGACCCCTGGTCCTGGAAAGACTGGATGTAGGGGAACGCCAGGAGAGAGTAACGAGAGGGGGTTGAATGGAGAAAAGAGGGAGGGAAGGGGGCTTATGGGACTTTTGGGGAGGGAGGAAACGGGAAAGGGGAAATGATTTGGAATGTAAATTAAAAAAAATATAAAATAAAATAAATAATTAAAAGAAAAAAAAACAAAACAAAAAAAATGGGGTACAGAGCTAAACAAAGAATTCTCACCTGAAGAATATCTAATGGCTGAGAAGCACCTAAAGAGATGTTCATCATCCTTAGTCATTAGGGAGATGCAAATCAAAACAACCCTGAGATTCCATCTCACACCAGTCAGAATGGCTAAGATCAAAAACACAGGAGACAGCAGTTGTTGGCGAGGATGTGGAGAAAGAGGAACACTCCTCCACTGCTGGTGGGATTGCAAGCTGGTACAACCACTCTGGAAAGTAGTCTGGCGGTTCCTCAGAAAACTGGGCAAGACACTCCCGGAGGATCCGGCTATACCACTCCTGGGCATATACCCAGAGGCTTTACCTGCATGCAATAAGGACACATGCTCCACTATGTTCATAGCAGCCTTATTTATAATAGCGAGAAGCTGGAAAGAACCCAGATGTCCCTCAATGGAGGAATGGATTCAGAAGATGTGGTATATTTACACAGTGGAATACTACTCTGCAATTAAAAACAATGAATTCACGAAATTCCTAGGCAAATGGTCAGAACTTGGAAATATCATCCTTAGTGAGGTAACCCAATCACAAAAGAACACACATAGTATGCAGTCACTGATAAGGGGATATTAACCCAGAATCTCGGAATACCCTAAACACAATATGCATATCAATAGTTTTCCAAGAAGATGGAAGGAGAGACCTCTGGTCCTGGAAAGACTGGATGTAGGGGAATGCCGAGACAGAGAAGCGAGAGGGGGTTGAATGGGGAAAAGAGGGAGGGAAGGGGGCTTATGGGACTTTCGGGGAGGGAGGAAATGGGAAAGGGGAAATGATTTTGAATGTAAATAAAAATATAAAAAATAAAAAATATATAATAAAAAATATTTCTAAGTTGATTGAAAGTGAAATTATAAAAATTTTCTGATAAAATTGAAGATTAACCTGGAAAAATCACTGATAAAATTGAAGAAATATATAAAAACCACGTTAAGATTATTTCATGGAAAAATTATACAGATAAAATGGTAGGCATAAAAATATTCCTAAGTTTTTTGAAAGTGGAATTATAAACACTTTCTGATAAAATTGAAGATCTACAAGGAAATTATTCCTGAAAAAAATTAAAGAAATATATAGAGAAACATGTTAAAACTGACTATTACATGGAAAATTATACAGATAAAATGGATGGTATAAAAATGTTCCTAAGTTGATTGAAAGTAAAATTAAAAACATTGTTTGATAAAACTGAAGATCCACATGGAAAATACTTCTGACAAAATTGAAGAAAAATACAGAGAAACGTTAAAATTGAAGATTATCATGGACAATTATACCGACATAATGGTAGGCACAAAAACATTCCTAAATTGATGGAAAGTGGAAGTACAAATACTCCCCCCTCCCCCGATGAAACCAAAGGTCTACATGAAAAATACCTCTGACAAAATCAAAGAAATACACAGAAAAATTCCAAAATTAAAGATTATCATGGAAAATAATACAGTCAAAATGATAGACACAAAAAGCATTACTGAACTGAAAGAGGAGTCACAAACATTTTCTTATAAAATCGAAGATCCACATGAAAAACATCTCTGTTAGACTATGTTTTTTGTTGGGGAATTGAGTTTATTGACATTATAAGATATTAAGGAATAGTGATTGTTGCTTGCTGTTATTTTTGATGTTCTTTTTATGTTTGTGTGGTTACTTTCTTTTGGGTTTCTTGGAAAAAATTACTTTCTTTCTTTTTCTAGGGTGCAGTTTCCCTCCTCATGTTGGCGTTTTCCATCTATTATCCTTTGTAGGGCTGGATTTGTGGAAAGATATTGTGTAAATTTGGTTTTATCATGTAATATCTTGGTTTCTCCATCTATGGTAATTGAAAGTTTTGCTGGGTATAGTAGTTTGGGCTGGCATTTGTGTTCTCTTAGGGTCTGTATGAGATCTGCCCAGGATCTTCTAGCTTTCATCCTCTCAGGTAAGACGTCTGGTGTAATTCTGATAGGCCTGCCTTTATAGGTTACCTGACCTTTTTCCCTTACTGCTTTTAATATTCTTTCTTTGTTTAGTGCATTTGGTGTTTTGATTATTATGTGCTGGGAGGACTTTATGGTCTGGTCCAGTCTGTTTGGAGTTCTGTAGGCTTCTTGTATGTTCATGGACATCTCTTTCTTTAAGTTAGGGAAGTTTTCTTCTATAATTTTGTTGAAGATATTTACTGGTCCTTTAAGTTGGAAATCTTCGCTCTCTTCTATACCTATAATCCTTAGGTTTGGTCTTCTAATTGTGTCCTGGATTTCCTGGATGTTTTGGCTCAGGAGTTTTTTGCATTTTTCATTTTCTTTAACTGTTGAGTCAATGTTTTCTATGGTATCTTCTGCCCCTGAGATTCTTTCTTATAGCTCTTGTATTCTGTTGTTGATGCTCGATCTATGACTCCTGAATTCTTTTCAAGATTTTCTATTTCCAGAGATGTCTCACTTTGTGATTTCTTTACTGTTTCTACTTCCATTTTTAGATCCTGGATGGTTTTGTTCAGTTCCTTCACTTGTTTGTTTGTGTTCTCCTGTAATTCTTTCAGGGATTTTTGTGTTTCCTCTTTAATGGCCTCTACCTGCTCACCCATGCTCCCCTGTATTTCTTTCAGGGATTTTTGTGTTTCGTCTTTAAGGGCCTTTACCATTTGACCCATGTTCTCCTGTATTTCTTTAAGGGAGTTATTTATGTCCTTCTTGATGTCCTCTAACAGCATCATGAGGAGAGACTTTAAATCCAACTCTTGCTTTTTCGGTGTGCTGGGGCATCTGGGACTTGCTGTGGTGGGAGCACTGGGCTCTGATGTTGCCAAGTAGCCTTGGTTTCTGTTGGTAGGGTTCTTGTACTTGCCTTTCGCCATCTGGTTATTTCTGGTGTTAGTTGGTCTTGTTGTCTCTGGCTGGAGCTTGTCCCTTCTGTAGGCCTGTCAGCCTGTGTCTGTACTCCTGGGAGATCAACTCTCTTCTGGCAGGGTCTGTGCACAGAAGGCTGTGGAGCTGTCTGGTTCACTGCTGCAAATAGTTGCTGGAAGGGAAGACTCCTGTCCCATCTACTCTGATGATCATATGTCTTGTGCGCTCCTATCTGTACCCCTCCAGAGAGAAGGTGGAGCTCTCACCTCTGCACTCAGAAGTGAAATTGCTGCTGGGAGATCACTCTCTCCTGGTGGGCTAAGCACAGAAGGCTTTGGAGCTGCCTGGTTCCCTGCTGCAGATGGCGGTTGGAAGGGAAGACTCCTGTCCCTGCTGCTCCACTGATCGTATCTACAATGGGCCTTCTGTCTTATCTGTTTCTCTAATTCAATCCATCAGTCTATGAACAAAATATTTAGTAGGTAACTTTATACCTGGTATGTGCATACTTCTTAAGGGACCTAGGCATGTTTATAATCCAAAGACCATAGTAAGATGTTCCTTAAATACAAAGGATTAAAGAGTAAACAGAAACCACATGGCTTGCCAATTGCGTTTCCTCAGGGAGTATGTTACTGAATTCAGTCATCAGCCACAGCAAAAAGTCCATGCACATGGCCTCTTCAAGGATGCATAGTAATCTTGCTTTTGGTTTTGACTATTCTCCTCTCAGTGGTACCATCTATGGATTCTCAGCTTCTTTTTCTGCAGCATAGTCATGAAAGCATCACATTCCTGTCCTCTCATGCTGGCAAGAACAGCATCATCCAGTGATCCCAGATAACTGAAGTCTGATCGCTCATCTATTTGGAAGCAGAGAAAAGTGCTCACAACAATCATAGGACTTAATCACAATTCACTTCTCTTGATGGCTTCATTTTGTATTTATTTTCAGTAAATAATCTTGATGTTAATTCCTTGTGGCCCACAAAAGAGAAGGCGGGATTTTAATGAATTGGAGATGAAGTGGAAATATTGTGAAATGCCGAATAATGATTTTGCTTGTCACCTAATTATTTATCTGCTGCCTAAGAGCACATTTCATAATATCTTACTTCCTGATCTGTTCATCTGGCAATAAAAATTCTTCCTTGTGATTGCTATGTGTTCTCAAGTAAAGACCAGCATATTAGAAGCTCAACATATAAGGAGACTTTAATGATTCAATAATGTCTTTTATGAAACTGAGAAAGAGACTTCTTGTTTTACTGAAAATGCAGTTTTTTCATCAAGAGAATATTTATTGAAAAAGAACTGTTTTTCAGCCAGAGTGTGCATGTGCGCACGCGCGCACACACACACACACACACACACAAGTACACGAAGGCCAGAGGTCAGCCTTGAGTATACTTCCTCATGCACCTCTAACTTTATTTTAGATAAGGGTTCCTTATTGGCCTGGAGTTGCTAAGTAGGCTAGGCTTACCAGAGAGTGAGCACCAAGGGTCCATTTGTCTTCATGTCCTTAGTCTTGGGATTGCAAGCACACACTACCATCCTAGGGTTTGCTGTGTGGATTTGTTACATGGCTATATGAACTCAAGTGCTCATGGTTAATGACAAACAGTTTACAGCCCCATGTTTTGTTATTTTGTTCTAACAGTGACAGAAATGTTGGCATAGCCCCAGAAAAACAATGTCCTTTGCATCCTTTGATAATGAATTTTGGAAACCATAACATGGGAACAAGAAGTTGAAATACACATGTAGCATATCATAGCTTAGGCGCACCACCAAGCTTACTGAGCTGCGCAGCCTGTGCATGGTAGAATCCAGAGAACAGACCTTGTCTCTGTTCTCAGAGACTCAATAATTTATACCAGCAATTCTCAGCTGGAGACAGTTTTGTTCTCTCCACTCCATTTGAGGACATATAGCAATGCCTGAAGACATTCTTGGTCATATTAGGTTGCAGGAGAGGCTCTTGGCATCTGGTGAGCAGAGGAGAAGGATGCTACAAGATACTGCTTTGTGTAGTACAACCTTTCACTCCCTTGCCAAGAGTCATCTATCCCCAAGATATTAGTTTTACTAAGATTAGGAGATCATGGACTAAATACAAGTCCAGTCATTGTAATAGGAATCTGATAAATATATCCAGTGTCAAAGAAAACTTAGGATGATCATTGCTAGGGCAAAACAGTAGGGCACCTAATCCAGTTTGGGGTGGTCAGTGTAGGTTTCCTGGTAATGGCTGAACTGAAGAGCTTGAAAACATTAACTAGAAGAAATGGGGAAGAAGTTCTGGGAAGCATAAATAGGGAATTAGAGCCTTGCGGATCCCACTGTCTGGCTCCAACAAGAAGAGTAACTGTGATTGGGCTCTTTCACTTCAGCCTCCTGCCTCCTCCTGGTTAAATGAGGAACAGGAATATACAACTTCAAAGTCATTTCCCACTGTGCTTTATTGTTCCAGACCTTCATATAGCATTGACTTACACGGAACTTAAATGTTGTAAAAGTAAATTCATTTTCAACTAGCATATAAAATAGAAAATTATACATATTAATGTAGTGGCAAGTGCTCTGTTTCTTTGCTCTTTGAGACAAGGTCTCATTATGTTTCTAAGGCAGACCTGGAACTCAATATGGTTCTAGGTTAGCTTTAAACCCACCATCTTCCTGCCTCCATTTGTGGGATGTTGGTATTACAAGTATGTAGTACCAGACCGTATTTCTACTCTCAAATTCTCTGAGATTGACTTGTTTAGAGTCCACTTGAAAGGGATCCTTCTTGCCCTTCTATGCATGGCTTAGTTCGATTAACATAGTGACCTCTGCTTTTATTCATGTTGTTTGAAATGACAGGGTTTCATATTTTTTCCAATGGCTGAACATTATTTCACAGTGTATATGGCAGATGGCCTTCTCTGCTTCTCTATGTCATTCCAATGTTAACATCTGTACTGGGGAAGTGAGCACAGTATGTACCACCCAGTCTTCATGCAGTCATCTGTGACTGTGAATACAGGTATGCACTGTGTACAAGATCATTCATTTTCTATTTTTTTTTGCTTTTAAATGTAAAATCTGCTCACATGACACATTCCAGACTCCCAGTTATTTACTTGTTAGCAGATGGTCCTTAGTCCACATGCTGGGTTCTAAGAACACAGAACTCTTTGCTCCTCATGTGACCTGAAACCCTCCCTTTCTCTATCACTGCCACAGTATTTGAGCTCTCCTAGGACTCTAGGACCTTTGGGCCCATTTCTGGTTTCAGAAGAGTTATGGTAGCATGAAATAGGACAGAGAAGATGAAGGAGGAGCTGGGAGTGCGATTGGGAGCCGGACATTTGAAAACTGTTGATAATAATCAGCTGTGCAGGTTAGCAGCCGTACCCAGGGGTTGCATGGACCCAGGAAGGATATTCGCAATCATGGGTCAAGGATGATCCCAAGAGAAGAAAAGGAAGAGTTCTCAAGCAGAGAAAAGCTATATTGTACTCCAGTTACTCATTACACACCAAGAGACCAGAAAATCTTGGCTAGTGTCCTAGTCCTGCATCTGGGGCACAGTAAGAGAACTTGTATTTGCCAGATGTAATTGTTGTCTCTGAGGCTTACTGCCTTCTTCTGCTAACCTTATGCCTAGTTCTGGAAGCTTCTAGCCTCCATACAATCTATCTAGGCCTAGAATATTTTCAACCTTTAAGATTTACTGCTGATAAGCTCACCCTTCCTAGTTCTTTCTGAACTCTAGCTTTGGTGGTTCAACTCAGCTGTTTTTGCTCAAACTCCTCTCCCAGCTGACTTATTCAATCCGGATTTTCTCTTGGCATCTAAATTGCTCTGCTTGGCCTGAAACTGACTGCAGCAATCTTTTCTAATCTTTTGGCTTCTCATTCTCTCACTTGTTCTGTCTTTACCTGTGTCTAGCTTGTTCTCTCTTCAATCTGACTTTGTAAAACTAACTTTCCCAGTAACCCTGCCTCCTCCCTCTGTGTTGGTCTAATCTCCCTGTCAATTCTACTGTAATGTCTCCATGAACTCCACTGTATTCCTGTACTGTACTCTCTTCTCCTGTACTGTCTTTCTCTCCCTAAGTAGCTTCTCTTTCCTCTCCCTTCTTATGAGAGTTGGGCAGATCCTATTCTGCCAATTTTTTCTCTGACTCACCATCTTTTCTGCCACTCAATCAGACATCACTTCCAAACATGGGTTCATCCTTCTAGAAAGTAACTACCTTCATTGTTTGGATGTATGCTAACATCAGAGCAATGCCCTTACTAGAAACAGGTTCAAATACCATGAAACAGGGTACTACAAAGGACGTGGCTAGTGTGGAACAGTGTCAGCTTGGCTCCCAGAACTGTATGTAGGTTGATCTCACTGAGCTTCACATTCCCCTTTAAAACAAAAAGGAGAGATGGGAGGGGGGAAGAGAAGAGGGAAAGGATGGCCAGTAGCTATGGCATCCTAGTGTAGAAGGAACAAGTTTTCCTGCTTTATTGCATGAGACTGTAGCTAACAAATAGCCAGAGCAAAGATATATTTTGATTGATGTACTAAGTATCTCCATTTGACCCTTATACTCAGTGTGTATCCAGACAGCACATTACATTGCATAAAGGTGTAAAACTATCACTGAAAATGAGATAAAATGGAGTGATTCATCCTGTGTTCCAGAGATGCTTATGGGTTAAGTTGAGAGAAAGGAAAATAGAAGTATTCCTGAGGACAGAAAGTTCTTTAAGTTGGGTGGGACACATCTGATATCAGGATTCTGAGGCCAGCATCTACCGAATCTCATATCCACTGCCTTTCAGGATGAAGATAATAGTGTGTGGCCTGTAAGAGGTGAAGGAATTCTTCAGCTGGTATTTAAAGGATTTGGGACTAGCTCCAGTGTTCTCAGCAGGGATGCTGAGAATCTCTAAGTGCAATAATCTCATATCAGGAAATTTAGCATTTGGGAGGATGGGTCCACAGTGGTAACGGGCTCTGGACCATGGCTCCTCCTACATTTTCAGCCTGAGATGGTCTAGCATCCTTTATCTTGAAAAGAAACTGAACAAGAGAGCAGCGAAGGACCAAAGTGATATTGTGACAGGACTTGGGTTTGTGCTTTGAACAACGATATCTCTCCCATGCTTCCTCTTTATTTCCTCTGTACATGATGTGTAATCTTGTGTATCTTTTAAAATAGTGCCTTTATTTTTCTTTCTTGCATTTATTCTGGTCAATGTTAAGAGCTCAGACAATTATGATTTCTTTTCTCACTCAGTATGTCTTATTCTTATCCCCAAAGTTACTTCTAAGTTTAAAGAAGGCTCACATGTCCGTGTGTACTTGTCAGTGTTGCTTCTGGTCAGTAATTCAAATGGCTTTACTTACCCAGGTTGGTTCTTGGTTGCTGTGAACCACTGCCCCTTACTCCTGCAGGGGAACCGAGTCTCCACTTTGGCCTCTGATTGTATAATCCATGCATCTTGCTAGAGCTTCTTCCCCTGATTCCAAGGCCTGTCTAATCTTCAGGTCTCCTGTCATCAGAGCATGGGTCTTACCACTCACAACTTAATGTACTTAATGCGAAATTACTCCGTTGCTTCTTTGTTTCCAGCCCAATTTCCTGGTAAAAGAAAGCTCAGCTCAGTCAGTTAACAGAACAATCTATAAGCCTAGATTGGGCACTCCCACTACACTACTCTATTTTCATCTATATTATCCCATATAACTTGCAGTTTCTCCAGGCCATGAGCTTATCTCTCTGCAGCCTCTCTGTCTATCCTCCTAGCTCCTCTTCATTACTCCTCCCTTTCTGTTGATCCCCCTGGCTCCTCCCCTAAACTCTCAGCTCCTCCCACTTCCTCCTGCCCAATCATTGGCTCAAGCCTTTATTTGAAAAGTTAAGGTGGGGAGAAGGTTCACAAGGCAACTCCTCTTCTGTAGCTCCTCTAAGGAGTGGAATTAGCATCGAAATACAAGCCCAGGGCTATCCACAACATTACTTTTCATGGTTCAGTTTTCTTATGCCAGAGCAGCCATGTAGATTCAAGTACATGAACCCACAGTATGTTAGTTACTTGTATCTTATGACAAAATGCCTGATAAAAGGCAGCTTACAAAAGGGTTTATTTTGATTGACAGTTGGTCTACTCCATCATAGTGCAGAAGTCAGGGCAGCAACTGATCATGTTGCAACTACAGTCAAAGAGAAGAGACCACTGATGACTGGACAGACTCAGCTAGCCTTCCTCTTTCTATGCAGTTCAGAACTCCACCCGTGGGAATGGTACCACCTACTTTAAGGGTAGATCCCCTTACCTCAGCTTACATAGTGAAGATAATTCCTGCCAGGTGTGTCCAAAGGGTAACCTACCCTAAATAATCCTTCACAGGTTTGTGTAGAGGCTTGTGTCATAGGTGATTCTGGATCCAGTCAAGTGGCTGGTTCATAAGTTGATGATTAGTGTTAACCATCACATACTCTGAGAGTTCTAGATTGGGCCTAAGAGGGAAGACTGGTGCCCAGTGCATCTGTGAGCTGGGTTTTGACTCATCACCATCTTTTTTCCACTAGTAAAATATAATTACAGGCTTATTGTTCTATTATAACCTCACTTGGAGGAGTGGGTGTTAGGGTGGGCCAAAGCTCAAGGCAGATAATGGCTTCACCAATCCACAGCCCTCAGATCACCCACGTCTCCTCTCTCGCTCAGTTCTTAATCTGTTGTTGAGACAATAAATGAGCTGTGGTGCTGACTGGATGTTATGCATCTGCGTGGTAACTCCAAAGTGGGCAAGACACATGAGTCCAATAATAGCCTTTTTATCTTAGCTTTTGATCTTTCAGGGCCCAGGGCTGGGGGTCCTCCTCATTTCTGATTTCCTTAACTGCGATTCTCTTTCCTTTTCCTCTTCTCTCTGCAGCCCACCATCAGGGATATATATGACTCACCACCAAACTCTTCAATATGTTGACAAACTAAGGGTTAGAGAGACTGGCATTTTGATCCTACCATGGACAGAGTGTGATACTCTAAAAGAACAAACAACTTATTTGATTAATGGGTATCTATTTGAAAATTTTCTCTCCTATAACTTAGGAGTCCTTAAACCTCCTGGGCTTATTAAACAAATAAACAAACAAACACTGGCTTCTAAAATGCTTGTTTGTATCAATACTGTATTTCAAACCTCAAAAGTCAATAACTGGGCTCTTTTGTAGTCTGATTCCACAATGCAAACTCCCCTCAGAGACTCCAGCTATTTATGAACAGCTGCACAATGAGAAAGTGCCCATTATGGAAAAATAGCTTAGGGGAAATATTATAGTGAGTTATTTACAATATCCCACCATGAGTGTGCTAGGCGTGGCTGTTATCCAACTTTTCCTTTAAGAATAGTCTGGCAGTTCCCAAGCAGGCATCCATTTGTGTGATTTCCTTCTTGTCTAATTTCTGTCTTGCGTACTGGACTGTGAACTTTAAGCACTGAGGTGTATTTATTTTTCTATTGATGTAGTCTCAGTATCTGGGACAGTGTCTTGCACAGAAAGAAATTCCAAATTATTACTGAATGAATGAATGAATGGATGGATGAGTGAATGGTTGACTAATAAGGTTTATTCTGAGACTCTGTGCAGAATAGAGAGGAAAACATGTTTGAGCTTAAAGGACCCATGTGAGTATAAGAAAGAGCTCTTGCTATTCTTCTCAAGGGGTACAAAGGGTCTTTTCTACGCATGGGTTAGGTTCAAGGGTAAACCAAGCATATGCATGGGGAGAGTTTGTAATTCTAAGGGCCAGTTCTCATTTGCTAAGCGACCATGGGCAAGCTTGCCTTTGATTAGATCTTGTTTTCGTATTTGTTGCATCTGTAAATTTTGAAGGTTCTTGGAGACTCTTCATGATCACAGTGTTACTGCCTCCTAAAGAAGCATCTACATCTTATCTCAAGTGTCACGTTTTACAGGTTGCTTCCTCCAATCACACCCACAGCCCCTGATACAGCAGAAGGAGTCGGTGCCACCCAGGACTGACAGATGAGCCTGATTCAGTTCTCAGCATTTAACCACCTGTTACCTGGCAGAATCATGGGACTCCAGGTTGCCTGGCTAGCTTAACTCTTCCTCAACAGCAGAGACCACATCCTATTTCCATGCCTCTGACCTTACTAGGAGTATGGACCAGAGAATCCAGCTCCGAGTATGTGAGGCTGAAGGTGCACATTTGGGTAAAGCAGTATTGCCCAGACAGCAGAGATGCTGGGAGAAGTCCAGCATACACTAGTTGGCTTAGCTTATTTTCAGATTCACCTTTTCAGCAGCCAACTGGTTTTCTTTTATGTCCTATCCAATAATAATTTCTCTGATTCTAGAAAGGCCTCATATTAAATGTAAGATGCCTTAAGAAGCACTGCACATCTTTCTGTTTCACTTGTGACGTCTAAAACATTCATTACTCCTTTGCAGTAATGACATCCTCCATCCCCCTGCTGTTACTGGGTGCTGTGTCCCAGGCATAAACATCTTTGTACACTTAATGTATTCCCTCAATTCTATTCCTGTAGGTAGGTACTGTGATTATCTTTTCATTTGAAGAAGCAGAGAAATTATAGATGCTAAGAAATTGTGCAAAGTGAGACAGGTACTAAAGGAAAAGTCAGGAATCACACCCAAGTACTCCCGTACTTTGTTCTTTACTTCTCTAACACTTGAAAGAGAATCCTCCTAAGCAACATAGCTCCTGTCCTTGGCTCTGACCATGATTTTCTGGGGAAAAGAGTGGGCTATAAAGGGTGAAGAGCTTCTCCCATGTACTTTATGAATGAAGAATATTGAGGGTCACCATTGAAATCCACAAGTCATAGCCCAACTAGAAATGTTAAATGATAAGGTTAGAGTACCAAATAGAAACAGATTAGAATTCTTTGAACATACACTTTTCCCTCATATAACTCATATAACATACCACCCTCTACTGCTTCTCTTTAATAGAAGAATGTGTTAAAATACTGTCCTGGATACAGGGTTGTATTAATGGAACAAGACTTAAAATTGTTGCTGTTGCTGTTGTTGTTTAGGTCTTTTTCTTTGAGCTCATCTTGACCCAAGATATTGAGGGATTTGCAGTATGAAAGAGAGTTGGGTGGCTAGAAAACCCTATTAGCCTAAGAAGAAAAGTCCCCTGATTAACTATATTTTCAACTTAGACTTATCAGAAATTTATGGCTTCCACAGCGCCAAGGAGTTACTGGCATTTGCAATGTACCCAATGTGTTAGTGCCATTTTTATATTTTAAAATGGGAAGGCTAATTATGACTGACCTTTGTGCTTAGATTGAATAGTGATAACCAGTGAGTAAGAGCTTCAACTTCAAGTATTTGGAGTTTAGAAAATGTGAATCTGAACTGCCCTCATGGAGACAGGTGATCGACACCATGCAGAGTACCAAGGAAGATACAAAATCCCAATCTTGAGAAGCTGATATGGGGAGCAATTTCCTTTTGAGATGGCTAGTTTCTGTTGCCCAGGAGACAGCTAATTGAATCAAGAGCCAACGGGTGTTGGAATCTTTTAACCATCATCAATTCATTATTTGAATCCTAAAACTTTCTGAGCAGTTGCCATGAGCCAGAGACATTGTGCCGAGCACTGACATTATTTTAGAAAGGAAAAATAGACAGGATTTTTGCACATTTAGTGGAGGAGGGAGTGTCAATAAATAGTCACACAAGTGGATATATTTTCATGAACTATGACTATGAGGGAAAAGGAAAGGGCGTTGTATCATTTGTCGCACTCTAATACTTTTAATAACTAGTAATTAATTACAATAGTTTAATGACTGCATTTCTATGAGGAGGTTAAAGAATGACTTTCCTGAAAAAATAGATACAAATAGAATCTTACATGATGAGTGAAGAAGCATTGTAAACACAAAGAGTACGTGAACACTCTGAGTGCGTGTGTGTGTGTGTGTGTGTGTGTGTGTGTGTGTGTGTGTGTGTGTATGCGTGTACAAATGATGCCTCAGATTTCTGGGGTATGCTTGCTGTGTAGTGAAGCGTATCTGCAGTCACAAGAGACCTTTCTAGTGTGTGTTTTCTATCCTATGATGCAAGGGGTCTTGGGATGCTGGCCTATGAACTCTGAGCATTAGTATGACTTGTAGGAGACTCATGCAATAGGAGTAGGTGGGAGGAAGAGAGACATGTTTGTCACTAGAAGAAACAATGGTGGTTTGATCTAGAAAGAAGGTAGGAGAAGGAGTGAATCTGGGAAGAATTTTGGAAGGGGAAGCAAAGGACACATCTGCAAACTTTCCATTGAATGTTTGTGCCCATAGACCTGAGCTCATCTCAGTCTTGGTCAGAGAAGCTTCTTTCTACAGTAGGTTGTGGTCGCAGCTGGTCAAAGTGCTGAGATAAAATATTGAGTACTCCCCTCTAAGTGGGTGTATCAATCTGAGATTAACAGGCTTAGGGAACTGGAGGAAGAGGAGGAAGAAAGAATGTAAGAGTTGGCAGATGAGGAGTGTTATGAGATGCTGTCTTCTAGACAGCGTGACTGTTGCTCTTATGAGCTCACAGCAGCTGTGGCCTAGAGTGGAGGATACACACACACACACTAACATACATGTATACAGACAGACGGAGAGAGGGAGAGAGAGGGACATACATATACACAGAAGGAGGAAGGAAGGGAGGGAGGGAGGAAGGGGGGGAGGGAGGGAGGGAGGGAGGGAGGGAGAGAGAGAGAGAGAGAGAGAGAGAGAGAGAGAGAGAGAGAGAGAGAGAGAGAATGTATTATGGAAATTGGAAATCCTGGGGATATTAGAAGAGAGGGTGAGTACAATGGTATTTCTTGTATTCTCAAAGAATAAATTTTAAGAGTAAAATATCTTGTGGTATATATTTTAGTGGAGACAGAGCCATCATCACCTACTTTCATCAAAGACTTGGGAGAGACAATCATTAGATGTTTATTTGTACATGTCCTATGCCATCACTCATGGGTATGGTGCCATGGGGTGTGATGGGCAGATGCTGGAAGGGTAAGAAATACTGTTGGAGGTGATAGCACTGGGCTGTCCATCATGCTGAGATGTGAGACAAAGAAGAAAGTCTGACTATAACATTTACCTAATCTTCCAAATATTTTCATTTTCCTTTACTTTTCTGGGATTAATTTCTGGCTATTTTTGAGAAGTAGTATGCTGTGTGAGATAAGTATTACAGCTTCTCTCTCTCTTTTTAAACTGTACAGGAGGATAATGTATCTTCATCACATACATTCCTCTGTCCTCCAATATTTTATTTTTTGGTGTGTCTGTCTATATGCCAGCCTCCCCTGCATCTCCCTCAACCTCCTTTAACAAATGTGTGTGTGTGGCCCTATGCATGAATGTGTATGTGCATGTGTGTTTGTGTGTAGGCTAGGGTCCTTTAGGCATCACTCACTTTTTTCCCCCATCTTTATTTTGAATAAGGTCTCTTGGTTTTCTGGAAGTCATTAAATCAGACTGGTTGGATTGAGCCTCAGGGATCCACCTGCGGCTGTCTCCCCAGCACTGGGATCACATGCATGAGCCCCAACACTTGACTTTTTAGTGGATTCAGACTCCAAAACAAAACAAAACAAAACAAAAACAGACTTTGTGCTTGCACAGCAAGGACTTTATTAGAAGCAACTTCCCAGCCCCTTGTTTCACTTTAGAAATGAGGAAAGGAGTAATCAGAGAGGTTAATAATGCACCAAACCATTAGCTCAGAACTATTAGATTGAGACCTATGATGTACTACTATCCATTTCCCTGGTCTCTTTGAAGACCTTTCCTTGTTTTCTGTAGCTCCACTTTCAGATCCCTTGTCCTCTCTCGATTTCCCGCCATTTCTGGTGTGTCTGGTCCTCCTGATGCTCTCCTCATTAGCTATGGTAGTTTTGACCAGCTGATTGAAACACCTTAATTGGTATACTTTGAACACACCAGTCAGCAAGCAAGCTAGCTGGCTAGTCAGTCAGCTAGTAACTGATGCAGGATTGTCTAGCAGTCCTTCCCTGTCCTGTGTCAACATCTTTGCTACAGGCTTGGTGGGGATTACTTAATTCTCATCTCACATCTGTAAGAGAAATGTGCTGTGTTATCACCTGAGCAGCTTAGTAACTTGGATTTGCATAAGAGCTGTGTCCAGTTTTCTCATTTGTTTTATCTTCCTTTTACCTCCTGTTTTTGTCATTTTCTGTCCCAGGCATCAAATGGTCCATAAATAAATGATTGATGCACTACATAATATGAGAGAGAGAGAGAGAGAGAGAGAGAGAGAGAGAGAGAGAGAGAGAGAGAGAGAGAGAGAGAAGAATTTGGAGCATCCCAAATTCCTATATTGTTAAATCAAGGCATTAATCCCTGTGCAGTTTGCTTTGAGCAAAGTCTGACTTGAGGTAAAGTAAAGCACCTTAAATGTTGCCTGTTACAGAGCAGGTATCTGGGAAACTGTCTTCTTCCTTTCCAGTAAGAACTAAGTGCCATGTGAGAAACTAGGGCAGGGGAGGGGAGGAAGAGGATGGACATATTCCCTGACCTCAAAGAGGTATGGAGAAAGAGTTGTCAGGTGAGTAGTGAAGCAAGCAGACTCCTGCCCTGAATTATAATCTGCCCCAATTCATATGCAGAAAGCAGTTTGTAGTTTCTAATGTCAATGGATGTGCCCTATTTGGGAACAAGGTCACTGCAGACATGAGTTGAGATGACTCTATACTGGAACACAGTGGGTCACTCATTCAATGAGACTGGTGCCTTCATGGAGATGAGAATTCCAGCTGAAGCAGTTTGCAGGTGGACAGCATGTGAGATAAAATCTGACCCCTGTAAGCCAAGGAATAGCAGGAGGACCCCAGCTGTTCAGGCTCTCCCTCACCACCTTAGAAAGAAGCACATCTGCTCACACCTTAATCTTGGACTCCTAGCTCCCAGAACCTGAGGTTAACACATTCCTGTTAATACCATCCAGTTTTATAGGACTTTGTCACATAGCTGTAGCAAGCTCATCAAGGAACCCACAAGAAAACAGTTTCACATTACTCAACAACAGAGATATATGTTCTATAATGTATGTTGTTGAGCTATTTTGCCAGTGTGCAAATATCATTGTGTGTGCTTAAACAGACTGAGATGTCTGCAGCATTTCTGAGTGACATTTTATAAGATCACCACCATTTGCAAATATTAATGTTGTGTAAAACTGTCTTTCCTGATGCTGTGGAAGTGAGGCAGGTTTCTTAGAGGATGTGACACCTAAGCTGAGAAATAAAAGATAGTTCAACATTGCTTCCACAAGCATAAAGCAGAACATTTTATAGACTAAAATGACATTTAAAACCATGGCTAATTGTCACTTTGTAATTTGTTCTACTTTGCTTGTGTGCCTGGTTTCTAATCCCACAATAATATTAAGACTTGGAATAAAGACTGCCAAAATGGTTGGCTGCCCACTCTGGGGCTGATAGGGAATGGCCACACCAGGACAAATGGAGATCGCAGAATACAAGGAGTTAGAGGGGAGGGTCTGAGAGAAGAGATAAAGGATCAAAACCACAACAATGATGGGTGAAGAGCTAAGTGTTGACTGGTAGAACTTCCTCATGACATTGACCAAAATGGCTGGTGTGGGCATTGAACAATCCTTTGTATTTATAGTGATGATCCTGAGCTATCATTGGTGAGTTAAATACCTGTCTTAGTCCATTTCCTTTTGATATAACAAAATACTTAAGACAGAGCAATTTATAAAGGAAAGATTATAATTTATCTCAGGTTGTAGAGGCTGACAACCAGGATTGGGCAGTTCTATCTGGCAAAGGCATCATGCTGTATCTGTTCATGGAAGGATATAGAAGGGCAAGTGAGTGTGCTCAGAAACAGACACTGCAAAGTACAAGGGGAGATGCCCTCTCTCAAGGTCCCTAATGCTGTCCCATAAGCCATCCTAATGTTTTCTAGAGGGTTCATGGCCTTTCAGTGCCATTATGCTGAGGCATCAATTCCAACATCAGTTTCAGAGGGTAAACACATTCCCACAATAGCATCGTAGTGATCACCTGCTTTAGAAGTGAGGACAACATACCGCCGCAAGAAAGTTTGAATTTCTTAAGCATATACACAATGGTACTTCAGATTAAAATTAAACATCCCCTGGTTCTTGCTGTCTTTGTTACTTTGTGAGTTTTTTGTTTTTTGTTTCTAGAACATAGACAAAGCAGATCCTCTGTCTCGTGAAGCCAAACTAGACTTTAAAAAAATTTACTTATTTTATTTCTATGTATGTGTGTTCTTTTTTGTCTGTTTGCTGGCGTGAGTTTATGTGCATCATATACATGCAGGAGCATGTCGGGGCCAGAAGAGGGCGCTGTGTACCCTGGAACTGGGTGGTTGTGAGCCACCATGTGGGTGCTAGGAGCTACACCGAAGTCCTTTGTAAGAGTGGTAAGCACTCCTAACCACTGAGCCATCTCTCCTGCAGTCATGAACACTCGGCTGGCTCCATTGCAGCTTTAACTGTATATATTATAACACGCTGTCTTCTCTCTCAGGTCACCCATGTGTCTCCCGCTCCATGCTCTCTTTACTTGAAGTACAAACCCAGACGGTGAACCACATGCCTGTTCTCTTGAGATGATATAAAACTGGCCACAAGTGAACATAAATAAATACTTCACAACTTGAGTTTTGAAACATTCCCATACTAAATGGTCAAAATAAAAATAAATGCTTGCACACTCTGAAGACATAAATCTGAGGCAGCACAAGCTGCTATTGTCAAAGGTTTTACTCTTAGGCATTTGTACATTTTCCTCCATTATGAATTGAAACTTGTCCCTCTCTGCTGAGACTCAGTGAGGTGGATTTAATTCTCTTTTTGCATATTTCCTGGTGGGAGGCTAGCTTACTATGTCCTCATATCCTCTTTTGACAAATTTATGATAATTTAGACTACTTTTTTTCTTTGTTTTCTTGCTTGCTTGCTTGTGGCCAAAGAAAAATCTAGATGATATTTCAAATAATATAAATTTCAGGTTTTCCCCTTAAAAGGATGCTGGGCATAAAGCTTTGGAAAGATTAAGATGGGGAAAAGCAGAGCTAAAAGCCTGACTTCTGTTCTGACATTGAATGTCCATTCACATTGACGTTGTTGTTATTGTTATGATAATTCCCTGAGCAATAGCTGCCTGCAGGGACCTCTTCTGACATCTCTCTCTCTCAAAGGTCCTGTTTTGATCTGGAGAAAAAACTCTGGTTAGTGTCTAAGCATCCTGGAGTTTAGCACTCTTCTTCCCAAGGCCACACCATGCTACTCTAATTTCCTGGGAAGTTGGAGGCAATAAAGCTGCAGCTCCTGAGGTGGGATTGCCTATAATGATTCACCTGTAATACTGAAGGCATTCTGCTTCATGTCTGTAAAGACTGCAGCAAGCTTAAGCTGTTATGGGCCTAATTTAGAGGTGAGAAAGCTGAGGCCCATGAAGACTATAATACACCAAAGGTGCTATAGGAAGATGATGTCAGAATTCTAATCCCAAACTGACTCTTGTGTCATTCATTATGCTAGCTCCCATGGTGCTGTATGCAAAGACAGAAGTCTTGTGCAAACTGTGTTGGAAAGGGTAGGGATGAAGGAACCATGGACAGGACCAACATTGCCTTCAGAGTCAGATAAAAACACTCCTTCTCAAATGTTGAAAGGTTTGAAGTATACTTTTTATAAGATTCTTTAGTACAAAGGCTAAAACTATCACAAAGCATGGATCCTAGAAGATCAGAAATACTAAAACTGATGCAAATGAATGACTGTAATGAAGAGCTAAGGGCCCAGAGGGACTCCACAAGGAGGCAGGGCTGTGTGGAATGGGAGGGCTCATTCATTCTGTGAATACAACTTAAACCCTGCTCCTTTGATCAAGGAAGAAACAAGCAGGTATGGATCTGGACTGGGCTTTCCTCCTTTGACTGGGACATTACAAGAAGAAGAGGAGGGCTGGAGGCAGGAGACTGTCTCTCCTCCACACAGCAGGCTCAGTGTCAAGTCTCCACAAGCAGCCTGGCTCAGTGGAAGAAACACTGTAGGAAACCTTGAAAGAAATCCTGCTGCTGTTATAACACACTATTTGTCTTTGGGTGTATCACTGAGTGCTTCTGGGCTTTGTTTGTTTCCTTCTCCTCCTCCTCCTCCTCCTCCTCCTCCTCCTCCTCCTCCTCCTCCTCCTCCTTCTTCTTCTTCTTCTTCTTCTTCTTCTTCTTCTTCTTCTTCTTCTCTCTCCTCTCTCTCTCTCTCTCTCTCTCTCTCTCTCTCTCTCTTTCTTTCTGTGTGTGTGTGTTTGTGTGTGTGTGGGTACATGCATGTGTGCAAGTGTACACACATGTGTGCATGTGGAGGCCAAAGTACATGTTTTGTGTTGTTCCCTAGAGTCTCTTGCAGGCTTGAAACTTGCCCAATAGATTAGACTTGCCAGCCAGCAGAGCCCAGCATCTGTCTTGCATTCACCAGCACTGGGTACCACACCTGGCTCATTAATGTGGGTTCCAGGGATTGAATTTAGGTCCCCATAGTTGCATGGTGGGTACTTCATGACTGCACTATTTCCACAAGGCTCTCTTTCAGTTTTGATTTCCTTGCCTATAAAAGGATATTATTAAATAATATAAAGAAAGGTTTTTACACAGTTAATGGGCCTTCTATTAGCCTTTTTAGCATTTGTCTGAGTGGAATATGTGCTTAGGGGAGAAAGGAAAGTAGAATGAAATTCACTTCATCCTCCTGGGTATCAGATTCAATGGCCAGTTCTGAGGTAATACCTTAGCTCCTGGACTATGTGCTATCTCAGAATTACTGAACCAACCAGAGAATCATTTGATCAAATTACATCGCTGTTTTATCTTCCTTGTTTGTGCGTGTGTTCCTCATGGTGTGTGTGTGTGTGTATGTGCAAATGCATGTGTGTGCTGGTGCATGTGTGTACATGTGGGAACCAGAAGTTAATGTCAAGTAACTTTTTTGTTCACTTTCTCTCAGCATTCACTGATTCTGCAGCTGTCTGTCCAGCAAGAACAAGGGATTGTACTCAGCACATTCCCAGTGCTGGGATGGAAGGTGCATGCCTAGCCTTGGGTGTGGTTCTGGGACAATGAACTCAAGCCTCCATTGCTAATACAACCAACATTTTGCTGAGCCAACTCTCCAGTCCCATACCCCTGTTTCTCACATTAATTATCTGCAGGAGCTTTTATTCTTAGGAATATAGCTAGACTCACAAGCAGGAACAGTACCAGTGGTCTCCCTCTGGAGTTTCTTTCAGTTCTTCCATCATCCTCCCCTTACTTGAGGTTGGAATCTCAAGGAGGGGAAGTCATGTGACACAGTCTCAGTCTTTCTCTGTCCCTCTGTTTGTATCCTCAGACCCTCCAGGAGACAATGCAGCCCAGCTTTCAGAGTCTTTTCTTCTCAGGTCCATCTTTATCAAAACTCTGTTGTCTTACCAATGTGTCTTTAATATGCTAGTGAATAGAGGTGAAGAAATTTAGGGGAAAATGCCTGGCAAAGATAATGGCTTGACTTAAAAATTAATTATTATCTGGCCTTCAAATGACTTTGAATGTCAGAAATTTGGCTGTCAGCTTCCAGAGAGACAGTTAGAAAATGCCCAACACCACAGATTCCTAGAATCCAAGACTCAGGATGGCTCCACTACTCTCACGGGGTATGATGTAGGGCAAAGCCTCTCTGTCTATTGATTTCATCCTGTCAAGTGGGGTTGAATATACAGATACATGAGATTCTTAGAAAAAGTGGCTGAATTCATATATAAAGAATGTCAAATGTCTCATTAACCTTCTGTATTTGTATGTATAGATGGTGTTTTCACTTTCTTAATCTTTCCCACCACCACCATTATCGTTATTGTTGGTGGCTTCCTTCTCCCTTGCCTGTATACCTCATCATAAGCCCTAAATTCCTAGCTCTACCTAGCATCTGCCAAGCATACATTTCCTCTCTCTGTGTGTATCTCTGTTTCTCTCTCTCTCTCTCTCTCTCTCTCTCTCTCTCTCTCTCTCTCTCTCTCTCTCTCTCTCTCTCACCAAAAGGAAGGCAATGCAGACTAGAAAAATGCCTTTACCAAGTGGTACTGGGGGAAGAAGTATATATTCATATATTCAGTTTAGATATCTGTTCCTCACCCAGTACAAAAGTTCATTTCAAAATGAATCAAAGGTTTTCATGCACAGTGTCAAACTCTAAAACTGGTAGAGCAAAGCAGAAGAAATACTTCAAGATACAGGCACAGACAAGGACTTGTGCAAGATTTCAACAGCTCAATAATAAAATATTATAAATGGGATTGCTTCCGTAAAAAGCTTCTGTGCAGCACAGGAGATGGTCAATAGAGTAAAGAGGGAACCTGAAGGATGGGGGAGAATTTCTGGCATCTCTCTAGCTCATGAGCCATTAATGTATAGAGTATGTAATGAACTAAAATAAAAACATACCAAAACAAGAGTAATATGATCTAAAAATCAGCAAATTAATTGCATAGTTTTCAAAAAAGTGTCACCAATATGATTGCCCAATGAGAGCTGAACAAAGAAGACACCAAGTCCACATCAACATGGATGGGAAACCTGGGAGGCCTCATTCCTACATGAAGGACTATAGGGAGCCAAGGAAGCCCGGAGAGGGAGAGGGTGTCTTCTTCAGGGAAGAGCACACAAATTGGTTGTCTAGTGCCAAAGAGTCAGAGCTGAAAACACACATACAAATAGCATTATATGGACTGAATATGTTATATTTAGCAATGTATACACATATATGTATGCAGTAACAATTGGTGAAAAAAATGAGGTTCTGAATTTGAAGGAGAGATGGCTGAGGAATCTGGAATGAACCAAGGTTGAAGGGAATGTTGTAATTATATTAATCTCACAAAAGTAAATGGCCAATAATGTATGACCAATGTTCAATCTCCATAGCCATTAGGGAAATGTAAATCAAAATGAGATCCCATCCCACTCCAGTCAGTATCACTATCAAGGAAAGAACAACAAATCCTGGTGAGGAGGCTGGGGGAAAGCAGCCCGTCCTCACTGCTAGTGGGAATGCTAATTGTGTGGCCCCTTTGGACTTAGAATGGAGGTTGCTCAAAAAAACTAAAAATGGAACTAGAGTTGATCCCACTCTACTAGTCTAGGTATAAACACCAAGGAATTGAGGTCAGCATGCCACAGAGATGCCTGCACATTGTAGCATTACTCATAATACCTTATGTATTAACCTCCATAGCCAACAGTTGAATGAATTAAAAAGCATAACATATATATACACAGTAGAGTTTTATTTGGCCACATAGAAGATCAAAGTGTATGCCATTTGCTGGGAAAAGGGTTGAACTGGAGACTCAGAAAGACAAATGTTATATGTTTTCTCTTATATGTAAAAATCCAGGGTTCCAAAATATACATGTGATATGGAAGATAAAGGAGGAGGGGCGGTCAGTGGGAGTTAGAAAGGCAGGGACAAGACAGGGTAATGGGTAGGAATGCAAGCAAAATGCATAATACATGAAATGTTAAA
Source organism: Tokudaia tokunoshimensis (assembly GCA_036184795.1). Taxonomy (NCBI): domain Eukaryota; kingdom Metazoa; phylum Chordata; class Mammalia; order Rodentia; family Muridae; genus Tokudaia; species Tokudaia tokunoshimensis. The sequence goes on from BTHU01000010.1 coordinate 102,900,571, forward strand.
TTGAAATATGTAATTTTATATAATGAGTAATGATAATAAAAATTTAAATACATACTTCTCAATCACTGTATTCTAGTGGATAAAGTTTGTTTCCTTCTGAATATGAACTAAAAATTATATTAGCACACACAACCTATACGTAAACATATATGAATCAATAATTAACTAGCATGATGGAGGACAATGGGAGTTGAATTTATTATTATTGGGGTAGAACCAAGATAAGCAGGTGGATATAAGAATGATGCATTTGACAATGGATCAATGATATTAGAGACATCAGAATGCATGCATGCACAGGCTAATACAGGTACAGGTGGTTACATATATAGATAGGTATTTACAGATATGTGCATATGGCTATGTCCTCATACACGGAAATGTCCTTTTTATATCATCTGAGGGATATGAGAAGTAACCACACTTCCCTTACATACAAATTTTGGTGTCTAATACTTTTCTCCAGTAAAATGAGCCAGGTCCTCAGAAAGATGGATGATCTTTGGGACAGGACAGGATATATATATATATATATATATATGATCCTGGAGATAGATTACATTACCAAGAAGCAAACAATGCCACTTCCAGACATAAAAAAGGAAGTATGGCAAAGCAGCTAATTGGGGAACATAAGACACAATTCATGTGTCTACAATGAAACAGGGAATGAAAATGAGTGCCAAGTGGCTTATGTACCACATCTCCACTGAGGGCCCACAGAACCCATTGCTTCTTTGGAGGTGTGGATGATGCACACCTGCTCCCTTGATGATGGATCAAGATGAGTATGGTAGGTTAAAAAGAGGGGCAAGTGGAGAAGTTCATTAGTGGAGTAACCCAGCAACAACTAGCACCTGAGCTGGTCTAGCAATAAGTCATCGTTGTGCATCCTTGATGTGCTATGATGACAGTGTCTGCCTCTGTGCTTTTCTGCCAATAAGCCAAATTGGCTAAGGGAGCAATAGACAATAAATAATTGAATCACAAGAAATACTTGAGACCTATTTCTTTTAATTGACATTCAACAAGGTACCCACCAAGCCATGATCCTAAAAACCAAAGATATCAAAATTGCACAGTCTGAGAAACTGTCATGACCAAAGTAGATGATGGAGATATGATTCAGTTTAATGTGGTGCTGGACAGGAATTCTGGAACACAATAAAAGGGCATTGGTAAGAGTGAGGAGAACCTTAATGAGGTGTGAGCATTTGCTATTTAACCTCGTGGCTTGGCTCGTGGATTGTAGCATCCCTGAAGAGCATGCTCTTAAGAGAGAAACTCTGTCGAGGACAATACTAGATGTCTCTGTACCATTTTTTAAGTATTTTAGTATATTTAAAACTAGGGTCTGGAGTGGTGGTTCAGCAGTTAGGAACAGTTGTTCTTTCAGGGGACCAAGGTTGATTTGCAGCACCCACATGGCAGCTCACAACTGCCTGTAATTTCAGTTCCATGGTGTCTGACACCCTATTCTGGCATCCTTGAGTACTAGGCACACACATGGTACAAATATGTACAAGAAGACAAAACATTTATCCACAGAAAAAAATGAAATCCATTCTTCAACAAAAGCTAACAGAGACTGGGGAGAGTCAGTCAATGAAGTACTTGCTATGCAAGCACAAGGACCCTAGCCTGATCCTCGACACTCTAAGAAGGAAGGATGGACTGGGCAGACCTGGGATAGGGGAGCTGGAGATTAAAGAACACCTGGTCAGCCAGTCGAGCCAAATCAATGAGCTCCAGGTTCAGTGAGAAACCCCAACTCAACAAATCCAGTAGAGAGTAGTGGAGGAAGACACCCTGCCCTTTGACCTCCCCATGCACACCCACATCTGCACATCAACATGAACTTGTATGCACATGCACACAGTCCTTGTTGACAGGGCTGCTAGTATAAGCAAAGGAGATTGCATTTGGAAAGACAGTTCTTGAGTATTATCAGAACAACACTTTTGGAGCTTCCAGTGTATTTCTGTGCTGCTCCCCCTCATGAAATGTTTTGGGGCTCTTTGTGTTGTTACTCCTTCCAAAAGAGTCAGTGTTCATTTGTCTTCTCTGCACAGAAACCCAGAGCACCCTCTCTGTGTTTGTAACTGACCATTTTATTTTTTTACCCTAACTGACACGATCTGAATTTCATCCACTTTATTTCTATTGAGTGATGAAGATATACCTCACAATAATGGCAAGTCTAAGGTGGTTACCTTGGTGTAAGAATACTAGATGCTTCCAATTAGAGTAATTATGCCTTGACTTTCTTTGAGAATGATTGTCAGATACATGAGGCCCCTTTCTGTCTTAGAAGAAAAGTGCAGGATGTCAGTGACTTCTTGCATGCTAATGGAGATTGTTGATGGAGCGTGGCTAGCATCATAGAAAAGCAAAAACTCTGGAGTCTTTCTAAGGCTGTAATGAGCTGTAAGATTATAAGGACATGGGTTATTTTCTTGTTGCGTTGGATAGAGATTTTCTATGCAGGTACATGAGATCTCTCTAGAACTGAGGTGTATCTAGAAGGGAAATCACTCTTCCAAGAGAAAGACATTGGCAGTGGATTTCTCTATAGCCATAGCTATGCAAAAATTATGTATGCATTTAGTATAGATATTTGGATAAACATTTGTACACACAGCCATAGCTATACACATACATTCACACATTTATACTTTTTTTATCTTGGTCACGGCATTTTCAGAGTATAACCTAAGTTTCACCTGCTTTGCATTCCTCATTCATACTGATGTTCTGTTTTCCTTATACACCAACCTGGGCTTTCCTCTCCTCTGCCTATGTGCTGGGTACGTTGTGGGGAAGGACTTAAGCTGAGCAGTAGGCTATGGAGTCTAACCTCCTTTTTTGTCCAGGAAAACAAAAATAACATTTCAAAGTCCAGTCACAAATGGTTTCCTCGAAGGTGGGAATATTAATAGTTCTGAATATCCCATGACTGGAAGCTAGCACAAAGCAGCTAAGTCTGCAAGTTATTTTGTGTGGTTTTGAATGTGAAGCAGGGACATGACTTGGGGCAGCCTCGGTTCTTCTTGTGAGAGGATTCATTTTGGTGGGTCCTCTCTGTCATACTTACTTATGGTCAGTGAGGTAGCACGAAACTTTGTGGAAATACTCTAAGAGCAAGTACTCTGTAATGGAATGTTAAGTATTTTGTTTAATAATATAAAAGCAGTTCCAAGATGTCCTGTGAGGAACATATCTACAAGGCTTTCCCCCACTTTAATGAAGTGGTTAGCATTTCCTTGGTGAGCTTAGAAATAGGATTTGAATATAGTGGTGAGGGTCCAGGACATAGAGACAGAGAGAATGAAGGGCCAGCTTCCCCTTGGAGGACTGACTTGGAGGCTATCAGTTCTAACTAGACAAGCTAGTGGTTGAGATCTTTTCCTAGGGGGACAAAAAGACTTGGCATTGAGTCATTAGTTAATTAGTTTACTAATGTCCTTGGGATTTTTTAAATTCACCACTCAGTCAACCTTTAAAGCTTTATTTCATCTTATTTTTAATTGATACATGATGATTGTACATACCTAGGTGTGTGGTACCCTGATACATGCAATGATTAAATTATGTTGATCAACATATTTGTAATCTCAAACCATTTATCTTATTTTTATGATGAGAACATAAAAAAAATCTTTTTATTTAGGTTTTGTAGTTAGACAATACATAATTGTTACTAGTCACCCTTCTATGAGACGAGGACTATGAAAGGACTAAGTTCCATTCACTATAAAGCTCTGTCTTCGTACCTGTTAACCAAGTTCTCCCTTGCCCCTCCCCCTGGTTTCCATCTTTGAGTTTCTACAGCAGTTCTTTAAAGCCAGGGGACAAGAGAATTGTCATGTTCACACACACACACACACACACACACACACACACACACACACACACAGAGAGAGAGAGAGAGAGAGAGAGAGACAGAGACAGAGACAGAGACAGAGACAGAGACAGAGCGAGACAGAGACAGAGACAGAGACAAAGGGAAGGGAAGATAAAGTGGCCATTCAAGGATGAAGATGTTAAGAGAAGTTTAGGTAGACAGGGGTGACCAAACAAAAGCCCTTGAGCCAAACTTGGTGTCAGCTGGGTTTTGAAAATAAAATTTTACTGAGATAGACATGGATAGTACTTTGTACCATATCCAGGCTAGTGTCACCCTACAATGGCAGCAAAGGCTTGCAAAGCCCAGACTTTTGGCTTTGGGAAAACCTGTCCCAAACCAGGGTGAACTCTGAAGCACTCACTGATCTCTCCAGAGTCACCCCACCTCGAAGTCACACTTTATGTCTTAATGTCAGTGCGGTGCTGGTTGTAGACCAGCCAGGTGTTGAAGGAGAGATGTGTGAAATGCAGCAAGCCGAGCATGGTGAGAGCAAGGCTCTGCATACCAGCAGCTGTGTGGGCTGACAGCAACTAGGAGTTGCAGAAGCTGGGAATTGAGTGTGAATGCCAGCTAATGGGATCTCATGAGGTAGCTCCAGCTAATGGGATCTCATGAGGTAGCTCCTGCTAATGGGATCTCATGAGGTAGCTCCAGCATCCAGCAGTGTGCATCTTGATGAACACAGGTGCTTCTTGAAGCTGGAGACATCCTACCAGATTCCCTTGCTGAGACTGGGCCCTGATTGGCTCTACTGGATTGACCATCTTTGTCTTCCGGACCCCATTTCATTGCTCTGAAGGTGGGGTCTTTGAACTAGCTGGCTGGGCTCAGTCAGTCTCTGCCGCCTCCTCTTGTTCTGATTTCTCTATACTGTACTTTCCAGCCACGCATGCCTAGAGACCAGGGACCACTTTCCAGGGACTGAGCTTGAACCTGAACCTACCACTTTCCTCTGGTAGCATCCCACCAGCTCTTTCCTCAGCCCATAACATGTCTCTAGCGCATCCCTCATTGGCCACACCTGACTGATATTCTATTTTTCCTTCAGATCTCATCTCAGAATGCATTTATACAATGAACCTTCTGGAAATTCCCTTCCCATGGTGTTTTGTCCCCACGCATAGCCAGTATTCAGTATGTGCTTCATAATCTTTTGTTTAGCTTATGCAAACCTTGGTGTGCAGAAATAGGCACATTTTCTTTTGTAAGATAAACACTATAACATTTGTACTGCCTCTCATGCTTCCTATGCAGTCTCTGGAAACTTCCTAGACAAGTAGTGTGGATTTACTTTGAAACTGTTTTTTCCTCCTAAGGGTTGCATGATATTCTACCATATGCATGTATAGCCTAGGCATATAATGCAAATGTAAATTTTTAAGTGAATTCCCATATAGTAGTTCATTTTTTTCCACTTTATAGTAAAAAACAAACTACAATAGACTAGTGCCAAAAGCATTTGTGAGCAAAAATCTATACATTATGGCAATTACATATTTCTGTAGGTTTGGTCACATGATATGACACTGTATGCTTTGCACATACATGTGCTATACATTTCAGTGCTATGTGCTAGGTTTGATCCTGCAGGTATAGTGGGCCGAGCAGACTGCAATGGCCAAAAGCTAATGTGGCCTCTCTGTTCCCAGCACCTTGGCCATCGCTGGTGATCTACAGTCCTCTTAACATCTGTCAGCTTCTTGGCAAAGGCATAAGCTGTAGGAGCTCTTCTGAGTCCTATTTTTTTTTTCGAATGTTACATGTTGCTACCCAAATTTTGTTTATTCTTAAATCTGTGATCATGATGCTGGGTGTCACCTCTGTGTTCTCCATCTTATTCCTTTGAGACAAGTTCTCTAATTGAATGAGATGTTTAGTGTTGTTGCCAGGCTGGCTGGCAAGCTCCTAGGGTCTTCCTGTCTAGGACTCGTAGTGCAGGCAGACGTGTACATGGCTGCCTTCTTGACACAGGTGCTGGGATTTGAACTGATGACACTCAGCCACTTTTCCAGGTCACAAATTTTGTTATTTTAAAATATTTCTTTCAATTTTAATCCTGAGTCCCTGTATATGTCTGTGTGTGGGTGTGTGCAAATGATTAAAAGTTCCCAGGTAGGCCAGGCATGTTGGATGCCCCTGGAGCTGGAGTTATAGTTATTTGTGAGCTGCTAAATATGGGTGCTGAGATTGAAAGGAGCTTATCTCCGGTCTTGGCTTTGCCCAGAACTAGCTGGTTATTTGGAAGTACACAACCATGGCCAAGGTGGCTGAGCTAAAAGGTCACACAGCCTGGGTTCTGAGTTTTACCATGAGTCCAGATGGTATGGGTGCTGAGTTCTGTACAAACACCTAATGGAGTGTTAACCACTGAGCCATTCTTCTACTGCCCTCACATACTGTTGATGCACAAGGTCCTGCACAATGATGGGAATTTTACACGTAATTGTTCTGATGATCTGCCACTCGTGGGGAGAGTTTTAGGATGGAGGTATATGATGATGGTGGGGTGGTTGGAAGGTCTTGCTTTTTTATGACCGTCTCTGTCTCTTCATTTTCAGATGCCACCCAGATGAACAATGCAGTGCCCACTTCTCCTCTGCTCCAGCAGATGGGACACCCACATTCATACCCCAGTCTGGGCCAGATTTCTAATCCATATGAACAGCAGCCTCCAGGCAAAGAACTCAACAAGTATGCCTCCTTAAAGGCAGTAGGTAAGGGGATCCTACATGAATCTGTTTTCTTTCCCCTCTCACTCCTTTACTCAGCTTCTCCCTATAATTGTTTTTTCTTTGCTTTTTATTTTTATTTCTTTGTTATACCTATTTTCTCTACTGATCTATCATTTATCTATCAGATTTATTTACTCTTTATCATATATGTACGTATATGTCTATGAACCAATTTATGTATGTATCTATGTATATGCCTATATATGTATAAATCTATAATTCATGTATGTATCTGCCTATCTACCTATTTCTATGTATATGTGTTTATGAATCTATAAATTATCTATCTTTCTATCTATCATCATCATCAATCTATATCTATGTATATATGTGTATTTATGAATCTGTCATCTATCATATATATCTATGTATCATCTATCATTTTTCTTTCTATCTATCTATCTATCTATCTATCTATCTATCTATCTATCATCTATCTATCTATCTATCTATCTATCTATCTATCTATCTATCATCTATCTATCTATCTATCTATCACCTATCTATCTATCATCTATCTATCTATCTATCTATCTATCTATCTATCTATCTATCTATCTATCATCAGGACCTCCACAGCTATTTCCTTGGACCTAATTAAGTCCTATCATGCTGTGTAGTACAGGGTAATCACCTGGGGCACCTATTTAATGAGGACTCTTTCCAGGAGAAAGACCTGGATACTCATGTGGTCCCCTTATGCTTAATCTCCTTTAGCACTCCCCATCTTTCCTAGGTAATCCTTAAGAGCCTCATATGTAGAATCTAGTATATGAGTCTTATCAATACCTTGGCTTTTAAGAAGATACTCCCCATCACCTATACATCTCCCAACATCTCTGATAAGCTTATGGATAGTGCACGATCTTGGCCTAAATAGTTTCTCTCCTCCAGAGGATAACATTTCCTGGGGAAGGAGGGTCTGGACACTAGACTGCACAGCTATTATAAATTTTGTCCTTACCAAGTATATAATACTATGTTTGACTTCTTATGCGTATTGTCTTAGTGACTCATGGAAAAAAACTCAGTAGCTCAATGATTAGAATAAGAAATGGAGAGGTGATTCTACAGACCCAATAGCAGTGATAACAGAGTGGAGAACTGACCATGCAGGTGCTTCTGTGACCCAGTACCAATCTCCCTCGCATGTCTCCCCAGTCCCCTCCACTAGAGCATGGCAATTTTCCCTGAGACACATTCCACTGGATGAAGCTCCAGCCAAAGCAAAATTGTCAGTTCCTGATTAGTGACTGGTTCTGACAACTCAGGTTCTCAATGATGGAGGTATGTTATCAGAATCACGTGAGTGTGGTAAGCAGCACCAAGGCCACAGACCACTTTGGAGATTCTAACTGAGCAGGTTAAAAATGTAATTTATCACATGTCTATGGAAATTCGAAAAAAAATGGGACTGGAGAGATGGCTTAGTGCTTAAGAGTACTAGCTGCTCTTCCAGAGGACACTGATTTGATTATCAACACCAACATGGTAGCTCATAACCATCTATAACTCCATTTCCGGAGGATGACCTCCACAAGCATTAGGAATGCACCAAAATTTATGACTAAACACCCATGTATGTAAAATAAAAATATCTGGATATTTCTAATGTGGAGCCCAATCTGAGGGCTACTGATTTAGACTATTCCATCAGGAGAACTGCATCCCTCTCAACTGCTTGTTCTTAACACCCTTTCCAAATCTTGCTCCTGTTTTCCATATTCTTGCTCACTCTAGACATGGGAAATTTGTTTCCTTCTTGCTATGTCCTGTGACTTCTATTTTCTTGTCCTTATCTTGAGGAGAGGTTTTTAAGCTTGCCTTTCCATGTCTCTGCCACTTCTCTGAGTTTATCTTTTGATGAACTAATAAAAGCCAGACAGATATGAACTCAAATCCTGGCTCTGCCACAGCTTCTGCCTGACTCTGTGCAGCTACCTAACCCTAAGTAGTCCTCAGTTTTTCATTCTATAAAATGGGCATACAGAAGCCTTTCAAGTGAAGCAAGCAAAGTCCCATCATTCATGTCACCCCTCTTTTCCAGAGCCCCACTGTCTTGTGAGCAGCCATGCTGACTCCTTTCATGGTTCTGTCTTATCTCAGACTCAGCTTGGGTCCCCTTGAGAGGTCTTCGTCATTATCTGTAAATATTCTCCTTATGGAGAAATCTTCTCCTTCACAAAAAGAATTGACTACCAGTAATCTTGTCATAGAACAACTCCCCTTGGATGGAATTCCACTGGATTTATTGGTGGAGGTTTTTCTGCCCTTCTGGCTATTTACAAGACTTATTCATTTATTCTTACATAGCTTTGGTTCCAGGAATGTTGGTCAGGTAGAGGATACCACAGATACACTGTCTTTTCTGATCAATTGATCATCTTCTTGTCTTCCAGTCCCTCAATAGAGATGAGATAATAGATACTCTTTACAGATTCCACTATGAAATGCCCTAACCCCAGAACCAAGGTACAGACCTTATGAGGTGGCTCTGATGTTTGTGGTATCTAAGGTTGATGCTGATTAAAATATTCATAAAACAAGTGTATTAGGACCTCACATTGGGTCAGAAACAGGCTAGGTAATTAGTGTTTGTACCAGAAATCTGAGAGCTCCTGTTCCCCAATTCCTTAGGCATTCAGGATGGAATAATTAGAAGAGATTTAACCAAGTGTATAGTACCAAGGTCACATGTTTAATAAATACATAGGTTTTTCTACATCTTCAGTCTGGTAAACCTTTCCCTTTCCATTACCCTTGTCTCCTAATTTATTTATTTTCCTCCCTGACCCCTAGAAAACACCACGCCTTATGTTCTATAGCTATCAACTTTCTTGATTTCACAGTGTTCTTGCATAACATGTGCATCCCAAGCATCCTGTATTACAAGGAAGGGAGGGGTACTGTTGCTCAGGAGAGCAGGTGAAGCTCACTGCTCACACAGCTGCAGCAACCTGCAAACATTGTTCTGATCCCACCTCCCTTTCTGAAGCCTGCAGTTCAGAGACAAATAACATCTGTTGTTATATATGATTCTTGTTTTGGCATTAAGAATAATCAGCTCAGATGTGTTTGATTTCTTTGAGAACTGGTCATATTAGCCCATGCTGCTCATTTCTTTAACTTAGAGCTCTCCCCCACCAGATACTTAGTAGCTCTTAGTGTAAATAATAGATGAATGTTCCAACACAGCTCCTTGATCCTTCCCAGGATTTCTTCAGGGTTGCTGTAGACAAGAAATGTCTGCAGAGCATTTGGGATGAAATTTGCAATATGAAAATGTGTTTGGCACTTCTTATGTAACCATTTCTTCTGCAACCAGAAACTTCGGGAATATTTGTTGCTTGAATGAATGAGCTTACCTCTGACAAGAATCAAAGACGAGCTGGATTGTAAGGAATCATCTTTGTATCTTGTAGCAAGTGGAAGAATCTCTCTTGGAATTTTGCCCCAATCTAGTAAGAAGCTAACCGGGTTCCCTTCCGCTGGCTCCTTTGGCAGCTATAGAGTTCCTGGGCTTTAACTGGTAGGTGGGTGATCTGGTTCTTTACTGAGTGGAGGAGTTGGTAGCTGAGGAACTGCCTCAACCAGTGGCTCCCCAGGACTCTAACATCAGCCTCCATCAGTGAACTCAAATCCCATAATAAATGTTCTTTCAAGGGTTCTTTATTAAGGTGTAATGCAAACTGGTGTGAACAGGAAATGCATTTCATTAGAGGATCATTACGGCCCAGGAGCAGGCTGTTTAAAAGTGGGTTGCCATCTAAAGCACTGCAGCCTCCCAGGGCCAGACTCCCTGTGGAAAATCTCTCAATCCAGTGAATACAGAAGCCTAGCCAGCTTCTACTCTTAACTGCCAACTTCAAAACACACTCTAGGAAATAAATCTACTTTTAAGGCTTTACTGTCCAAGACATCAGGTGCTTATCAGAGGCTCCAGCCTGGTCTAAGCTCTGCCTGCCCTTAGCTGCATCCCACTGAGCAGCCATTGAAACACCTAGACTTCTACCTCATCTGATAAACAAAGAAACAGAGTGGATGATCCCCTAATACCTCCTCAATTTTAAAATTTTAACAGGAAACCATCCCACCTCGTCTAGTTATCAGAACAACTGCGGGGCTTTAAACGCCCTGTTCATTCACTGCCAGTGCTGGTGTAAGGCCGGAATTGAATAAACGGTTATACGCCCCTTTATTCCTGATTTTGATCCCCAACGCTGCCTGCCTTTGTCTCTCATTCTACTTTTGCTGCTTTGTTGAAACCACCCCATTCTTGCTTAGAGAGAACTTTCTTCTTAGGGACTTTAGGGTCTTGACACATATCAGCTGGGCGTGTCAGGCATGTGATTGCAGAGTGATGTGTGTTCCCAGGAGGCTCACGGCTCATTGGCAAAAGACTAGCACACAAGAGGGATATGTCAGGAGCTGAGCCACATAGGACTCTGTGGGGGAAAGTATGCTAAAGTGAGATATTATTCATTCTTTCTTTCTTTTGTTTATTCTCCCGGTACTGAGTTTGTTGTCTCTTGACTAAAGGAGACATTGAGGCATGGAACACATTACCTCTCCAGTACCCAGCACTGTATGTGGCATTTTGAGCCACCTGTGCCCTCTGTAAAGGCAATGAATTGACATGTGATAAATATTATGTCAAGGCAGAACCTAGGGTGACTAGCAAGAATGAAGAAGAATGTACATGAAACTAAACTTGATCAGGACTGAGTTGTATGTCCCGACTCCAACCTTACTAAGTGATTTCAAATTCTATTGGCTTCACTAGGCCTCAGTTTCTCCTGTGTAGCAGAATTACAACCACATACAGTGAATGGCTTAGATGGAGGCAGTGATCCAGCATGGTGAAAAGTTCTCCACGTGAAGTAAGCACTTTCACCCATTACAGTCCTCTTCCAGAACTGTCTACTAGTCATAAATTCCTTCTAGACTCCTAGATATACCAGGATCTTGATTGGCATGAATTTCCAATTGTCAGAGACAGCAGAATCCATATTCTTGACATCCATTTCTTAGTTCACATCAGGGGCCTGGTTAAAAAACAAACGAGTAAGGAAACAAAGAACACATTACTTTTGTGTGAACCCTAAGAATCAGCAGAGCCGGCCCAAGCCACTTACCCAGATGTGAGGGCCACCATCCACCAAAGAGCCTGTACCACACACCTGGCGCTTTTCACTGAGACTGGAATATGGGCTTAAACAGCTTGGAGATATTCCCAATAGAGGTGGATACTGAAAAATGTTTCTTATAGGCTGACATCATTAATATTCCCCTTCCCTGACCCATGTGCTGGGCAAGTGCAGGGTGAGAACAGATGTGTGTGTCTCTTCATAGGACAGTTTGAGCAAGGCAGAAATGTCCTTGAAGATGTCCCTAAAGATCACCTGGTACTTCAGAGAGGGAGGGCTCCTATGTCTTGGTCAGGGGAAACTCCATCTTATTATGTAATCTCCAATGCACATGATACACAGGAAGTCACCTGCAGTCAGCATTTATCTACCATCTGTCCTGATCCAGTGGTCATAGGTTTCTGAGGTCGAACTCCTAGACTGTGTGAGTGTCTGCAGGAGACCACAGGCTCAGTTTGGCCTTGGACACTCAGTCTAAGAAAGAAGGAATTCACCAGCATGACAATGCAATGCTGCATGCCTTCATCTTATCCAAATAATTAGTTTTATATTAAGAAAAATATTTCCCTTTTGCCATTTGACAGGTGATCTTTTCCTGGAATATGTTACATCTTCTATTAAAACTGTAAAACATCAGTAAGAGTGCAGGAATCCCTCCTCATCCTCTCTGTGGCTACATTGTGCCAAAGTCCAAGGAAAAACATGAGACCCCCAACCATGAACTGATTTCAGCTAGTTTAATTTTTTTTTTAAATACTGGGTATTAGCTGAGGCTAATACCACTGACCTCCAGAGCAGTCTGTGTCCAAGGGAGGCACCAGATCTACTGTACTGTGTCTATAACCGTGTAGATTGATGGAGAAGCCATGGCTCAGCATGCTTAACTGAGTTCACATTCAAGATTGCTCGACTTGGAAATCCTGTTGTTTGCACGAAATGATGCTTCATCTGAGCTACTTCTAACAATCAAAGTATACCACTATGTAAAAGAAAAGCTCTTGAAGAGGACCATTCCCTACACCTCCTCCTGTGGGCCCACTGCCAACTTTGCTCCCTCCCTGTGTGAGGTCATTCTTTACTCCCACTTCCTTCTCTGGGGCAAGACTCAACAAGATGTCAGTTGTTTTTTCTCTGAGGGTAAAAGCTTTCTCATGATGCCAAGTATAACTGAGATATAATATATTTTAAATATACTATGAGATACATTTTCAATCAGCAAAACACACAACTCCTAATTTTACTATAGCAGTTACTAAAAAATTCTTATAGTTGAGTAACCACGTTCAAGTAAAGGTAATAAGTAGGTCAGGACACTTGACCATCCCTCGTTCCCTTTTCCATCCTACAGCTCTTGTTCTGTCTAAAAAGGTCCATCCCCTTTAAACAATCTTTTTTTCATCCCCAAATAGTCAGTCCCCTCATGTCAGCTCATGCCAAGTATAGTGAGAACTTTAGTACTCGCTTCGTAGCTCACTTATCTTATTAATGGTTAACGGATTCATAGAAGAGACTTTCTTACTGCCCTGCCAGGTCCACCCTGACTTGGAAGCTAATGTAAAGGTGACAAAGACTGGATCCTGCCTGTAAGGAAAACTGAGAAATTTCATTCAGGGGAGGATGACTCTTCTGGAGACCATGCCTTGGGTATTGGTCTGCTGCTGTCCATGGGCATAGGAAGATCGGGGGCCCTATGATTGTCTAGAGATGACCCCAGGTTAGGGGGAGAGGACATGGCCAAGCACTGCAGGCAGGACCTGCTGAGCTCTAACTTCCTGTCCTGTCATGCCAAGCTCCTCTCTGTTTGATAGATTAGGGTGTAGAACTCAGATCCCCAGGGGGCACATGGCAATTTGAAAGTCCCTTGGCATGCCTGGGAAGCCGACTGGAAATGTTTAAATGGCCAGATCTGTGCTCTATAATCATTCTGGTCACAGGCTGTTCTCAGAATCTCCTCTCAGCTGGCAGCCTGTTAGGTCTCTGGAAATCTTGCAGAAAGTGTTGCGACCCAGTCTGCCCAGTAGCTCTCACTGATTGGTCAGGCCTCCAGCCAATAGGATAAAGCCTTCATAGGCAGATGTTGTCCTTTAAACTTTAAATTCAATTTTAGAGAACACCAGTAATGAAGGAGTGGGTTGCACTCTGAGCTCTTCTCATATTTGTTTATTTAATGAGAAGTTACTCGAGACTCTATTAATAATATGAAACCACTCCCCCAAGGGGCTACTGGGTACATCTGGAAGGGAATTAGCTTTGGAATACCTCCTTTATAACTTGAATTCCAGCCACATAGCTGTTCTGTAAAGCAATGTATTAGTCATTCAGGATTCTCAGCTAACAAGTGTGGTCCCTGTAGCTTTGGGGGGTGGGATTTCCCTACTTAGGAAAGAGTGACTCTGGAGAAGGGTGAATTCACTCACTTTCAGCAATATCTTTCACAGTTAGGCACTGTGGTAAGGCAAGTTGTGCCCAATGGAGCTTTTAAAACCATGGACAGGTGAGCATGCTCCAATCTCGGGTTACAATGATTTAAGCTCTTTCAGAAGAAAGTCTGTTGTAAATGGGAAGCATATTCTATCTCTAGTCATCTTGTGTACTGTGAAACCAACTTTATGTAAGCAAAAATGTCTTGTCTTTTGTAGTGAGTTGAAACTTATAGCCAGACTTCATTTTGATAATCCTTATTCTGCTGTAGCCTTGGCATGATTAGGGTATTCTCTTGATATCCTTTTAGGTCTTGTCCAAACAGGTGCATACCTAGTGCAAGGCCACACTGGCTCCTTTCCTTGTCCCTCCGGTCCCCTTAGGCCACATTCTTTGGAGACTGCAGCTGAGGTAGCAAGCACAACCTGGGTATGAGGGAACCACAAACATGGGTTTCCTGGCAACCAGATCAGCATCTCTCAATTGTTATTTTTTTAGGAAATTCTGATGGTGACTGGGCAGTGGCAACGCTTAAGTCACCAAAAGGTACCGTATTCCTTTTTCTGGCTCTTTTGTCCAGGTGTTGTCAAACTCAACATTATATAACAAAGGGACAGAGTCCCAATGTTTGTGTGTGATCCAGTCATGTATGTCTGCTCTGACCGGTACCTATAAGTCTGTGCAATCTCCAATGCTGAGGTGTGTCTTGTAGTGTGTGTGTGTGTGTGTGTGTGTGTGTGTGTGTGTGTGTGTGTACATGTGCTTGCACTTGGGTGCAGTGTCCATGCTTAGGTCTGTTTCTGGACAATGTCTTACCCCTTTGCTCACCTCCTACTATTAGTTGCTTTAAGGAAACACCTCTATCAGAAATGTCCCAGGAAAGGGAAATTCCCTAAAGAGAACTACAAAACAGAGTGGCCAAAACAAATTACAAGACAAATTAATTTTGGAAGAGTTACTAGTGCTGCACAGGATATACTTGGTTCTTATAAGCACAGCCATGTTGTTGACTAATTCTGAGGAATTAGATTTTTAGGGAACAGGACTTTTTTCAACTTTCCTTGCAGAGTGATCAGTGGGACTAAGGAAATTCAAGTCGAGTACTTGAATGAACTAGTTGGGTGACTAGGTCAAGTTATTAAATATAATTAATGAATCAATTCCCCACTATATGTCAGAGCACTAGTCCTTTACACTTATCGTGTTGCTTAATTTTCCAAATACTTTGCTAAAGATTGTCATATCCATTCAGAACTAGGTCATGGATGTCCAAGTGAGGGAGAGTCACACTCACCTAAAGGAATTCAGTCACTAAAGGTAGAACTGTAATTTGAGAGTATGTCCCTCTGATGCTAATGGATAAGTTGTTTCCCTGAGGGGTGGAGGATGGGAAAGGCTGTTTTTAGAACCAACCACGGGCATTGCTCTCCTCATTCTTCATTCCTTCTACATGACTGATCCAAGAATAGGAATGGAGCAGCTGATTCAAGGAGATGGAGGTAGAGCTCTTTAAAGACCTTAAACAGAATAAGAGTAGGAGATTAACAATGCAAATTCTAGACAAGGACCTGGGTGTCACTTTTGCCTTCTTCAAAGATCATCATGACTGTTCAATAGGAACTAGACTACGGAAAGTTAGATTGGAGTTGGGGGCATCAACTAGGATATTCGTGAAGGCAGATGGTGTTCAACTGGATAAAGAGAAGAATACAGAGTGGAGGGATAATGGGGAAGCTGCAGGAGATATGAGCAAGTAGCTATGATGGGGATAAGGACCACCAGGCAAATGGTTTTTCTGCATGAAAGGAATGTGAGCACTCAGTTCTCAGGAGCTCCTGATTGACTAGGCCTTGGCTGGAGCTCCAGGAGTTGAATTGCTGATGAATTCTGGGGTGCTGTCCTGCTGATCTGGGTATTTCCCATCACTGCCAGAGGAACATCTTGCTGGGGGACCTATATCCTTGAATGAGTACACAGAGCATCTTCCCAAGGCTTAAGAAAGAGATGAAGAAGAAATTGGACAAAGGCTTTAGAGCTCAAAAATCATGTTGGGTTGGAAGGTGTGGACACAATAGTCCCACATTGGGAAAGAGGTTTGTGTTTAATAAGAATCCCCTGACTACCAGGTTGTTGACTTGAGAGAGACAGATTTTTGGGTCTTGCATTAGATAATAATTGTTCGCATGTCAAATCCCATTTTTAGAAACGCAAACAATTTGGAACATGATAGATCTAACTAATTTGAGAGACATACCCCACTCCCTGTGAAAACAAGGCTATTAGGGTTCTGTGACAGCCCTGGAGGAGCAATCTGCATTCTGGCCCTTGTCAGCCTCCTGTGGTCTGATGGCTTTAGACATTATTTCAGGCCATGTCAAAAGCAAAGGCTGGAAAGCTGTTTTCTGTTCAAACCAGAGGCCTTCCCCAATCTCTTCTGCTAAGTGCACCTTTATTTATTTTGTCTTTTATGGGGAGGAGAAAAAGAAGGCCAAGACCAAGTTTCTTTGAGGTCACTGGTCTTTCTCAAATGTCATCCATTCAACTTATAGAGGAAATATGAAATAAGGCTGGAGGTTTGCACAGTAAGGCCACCTTCTAATAAAGAAGAAAGAGCTGAGTGTGTTGGGCTTAGACTCAGATACACCTGAGTCCAAGTTCTGCCCTTGACTTGCTATTCTTGGTGCCTTCAGCCAGACATTCAACTCCTTAGTCTGTATTTTTTTCCATCCAGGTACTGACAAGACCTGACCCTGCTTAGCTTCTAAAATGAGGCTCATCAGGTACATTCAAGTAGCATGGTTATAAACTCTAAACTCTGACTTCTGGCCTGCAAAATGGAGATAATCGCACCAGATACTTCCTAGATGGCTGCAGAAATGGAATAATGCTTTAAACACATGTCATAGCCCCAGCAAATAGAAAGTGGTAAATGTCTGCAGGTGATTACTGGCATTATTTTACTATTATTATCGAGTGAGGAAAAGCCTGAGGCCCTGGGGAATTTATTTTGTGCCAGTGAAAAGCTGTTAAACTTTAACTCATTATTTCCCAAACACCTTTGATATCAGATCTTTTTTATTTTAAGGCAGAGCCCCTGACATCTTAACAGCCAGTTGTTTGGTAGCTGTTGGGAGCCTACCTTTAGAACACAGGGAGAATATGGTGGAGAAGGTAGGA
This sequence comes from Tokudaia tokunoshimensis, assembly GCA_036184795.1. Lineage (NCBI taxonomy): Eukaryota > Metazoa > Chordata > Mammalia > Rodentia > Muridae > Tokudaia > Tokudaia tokunoshimensis. The sequence continues at coordinate 102,917,955 of BTHU01000010.1, forward strand.
AGTGGGTCCTTCCCAGAGAGCTTGGGTAAGAAAGTGTAACTGTGGTGACAAAGTCCCTATAGATGCCTTCCTTCTCCTGCCACCTGCATTCCTTTGATTCACCTTAGAAGAGACTCATGTCTGCTAGGACAGGAAATGACACAAGGAAGTGACAAGCATCACATTCATCTTTCAGTTTCTAGTACTTTCTATGGATGTAGTACAACCAATTAAAGCTTATCACCGACTAGCTTAAAAATAAATGAGATTCAGACTAGGGTTATTTTATTTGGCTTTGACAATTACTGGGGTAACCCCTAATCAATTTTTTTAACTGCTGGGCTGGCTATCTCCCCAGCGTGTACCCCAAATACCTGTTATTTCTCCTGGCCATGTGTGCATGATCTATCACCTTTCCTCTTCCTTCTTTGCTTTTTTTCCCCTCTTTCCACCCTGCTCAACCAGGTAACCAAAACACCTGCCTGCCCCTAACCTGTAGCCATTTTTATTTAACCAATAGTCTTTAATTGGGAAACAAGGTTTATACAACAAAAGCTGGTAAATGTGAGAATTCACTCACAGGCCTAGGCCTTCTGTACAGAATTTGGCATTACAATACATAGCAACAGATCAAACCTCAACACATGGACATCATCCAAAACGGCCACTGATGTTGAACCACTCACGCTGAACCCTGGGAATTCCAGCTGTATTTGTAGAAAGACCATAAAAGGAAGATGCTGCTTCGATCTCACAATCAAGTTGAAGCCAGCTTTTGGAAAACTGTTCTCTTCAATGAATGTGGATCTTCGAGGGCTGCACTCCAGCACCTGATATGAAGGAAACTGCTATTGTGTAGTTGTTTTGACTGGAATAAGCCTTTGTGTTTACTCAAGCCACTCATGTGCTCTGAACTCCTGTTTCTGCTCTTGCTAAACTGGAGGCAATCAGAGTAACCATTCTGCATGGGGTTTTGGGAGTAACTGTATGAGGTCATGTGAGTAGAAGTCTTAGCACAGGGCTTGGTGTACAATAGGTTCAGAGAACACCGAAAAGCCCAGCGCTCCAGAGGCACCCAACTCTTCAGAGAGAATTCTTAGTAACAGTAAAGGAGCCTTTCAGAACACAATACACAGGTAAGGACACTGGGACATCATCCCTATTCCTCTTGAGATAACGTGGGGTTACTGAAGGTTACACAAGAAAATTTTATCTCAGCAAGATCGAGGCTGAGACCCAGAACCTCACTCTGAATCACTGGAGATGTGAGTTGCAAATGTAAGTAGTAGGTCCACTCACCCCTAAGGACCTGGACCTATAAGTATGTGTGCTGGGAGAAGTCCCAGAACATTCTTCCTTTAATATATCTTCTGAATATACCTTCTGAGTAATTCTACCTTCTGAATAGTCTTATGCATACCATAGTTTATCCCACATTGCCTAATACCAAACCCTAAATGCAAATACAAATATATAACAGGTATCCTAGAGTACCAATTTTCATAAGCCATCATCTTCTCATGATGCACCTCCCCTCATGATTCAATAACTTTTACTATATATTCCCAGAGATGCAACTATTACTACAGCCAATTTTAGATCATTTTCATTAGCTGAAGAAAACAAAATAGCCACCTTAGCTGTGCCTCTTCTAGGCAACCTACACATGCATTTTTGATGTTTGCTAAAAAGAATATTACTTGTGGCAGTTAAAGCTACATCATAGTAGGAAGAACATTGGTTGGAGGGCATTCTTACATATCATTTCCTGCACTGCAACTTAGAGGCCACAAAAGAGTGACATCACAACCAAGATGTCCATCATTTCTGGGTCTTAATTCCTTTACCCACCACACAGGAAGAACAATTATCGCTTCTCTGTCTTATTTCTTTAAGATGCTTTAAATGTGTTTATGAAATTGAAAGGTTAAAAATTATCTAGCCCCTAGTAGGTACTGAAAAAAAATCCCAGTCATTTCTGTCTCCTAAGACAATAGCTATACCATGTGTACTGCACACATATGATCTCAGCACTCTGGAGGCTGAGGGAGAAGGATCATGAGTGTTGGGCTAGCCTGAGGTACACAGTGAGACACTCTCATAATGAAAACATAGAAATGAATAAGGAAGGAATGGACAAAAGAAGGAAGAGAACAAATGTCTCTTGGGGTGAATTGTTCTTCCAAGGGTGCTATAGTGGGCAGAGGACAAAAGCACACCTTTGATTTGGTTACATCCTCATTGGTGTACACACATTCTACAGTCCATGCTGGTGAAACTCCGACCCAGAGGCAGTCCTAAAGCATTATTTTGTGAAATTCTAGCATTTGCATTTTCCTGATTCTGGTTATTGGTTTGGTGGCAAGCAGTAGGACACAGAGCAGAAGGAGGAATGTGGGTGATGAGAGGTGATTTTTTTTTTAATAAAAAATCAAATCCCACTGTATTCTCCATTCAGCTACTTTGAAAGCACAGGGCAGCAGTGGAGCTTTGATGAACCTGCCTGAGAACCCACCAGCCATGAAATGAGCCTGTGCAGAGAGCTCTCTGGCTTCATAAAATGCCATCACATCAGGATTGCTACACAGTTTTGCAGTTTAAAAGTGTAAGCATAGCCATCCAGACTCACATATTGCAGAACCATCTTGCATGATGCTCACAACATGCAGTAGACACTCAGCATAATTGTAGTTGGAAGAGTTGTGAATTCCAGGGCAACCCCGTTCTTAAAATGAGTGTGAAACAAAAACAGGACTGAGAAGGAAAAAAAGCAAGGACTGCCCCTCCTGGAAACCTTGGAAGTGAGGAAAAATTGGCTGCTACTTCTACTTATTATCTCTCATCATGTCACAGCGCATAACAAAGGAACTCAGACCTTATAGCAAGGATTCACTAGGCTCAGGGACTGTTTAGAGGAGGGACTCTTTGTACTGCTGATTTATATGAGGTGGGAGGTTCTTCTGATATAAGCTGAGTTTGCCCACAAACAGGGGTGGCTAGACATTGGTTCATGTAGGCCTTTTTTCTTTTTCCTGGAATGATAGAAGCAGCTCAGCTCTACAAGTCGCATCCTCTATGACTGAGCTGAGAACAGTTCCAGTCATGAATGTACCGGAAAGGAACCAAACCCAGCAAGCACCTTTCCAATCTTCATCTTTGTCCTGTCTGTGAATATTGTTAGTCATGGGGATGAACTTAGAGCCCAGAGGTAGAGAAAAAAATAAGAACTTTTCCTTTCGTTTTTCCTGCTTTCTTTTTTCTTTTCTTTTTTTCATTCTTACCTCCCTCTCCTCCTCCCCTGCATCCCACCCCCCCCACCCCAGAGGAGTTTCAAAGTCACATGGAGAATGGAGAAAAGTCACTAATAGAAGAGCAAAAATTCTCTAATACCTTCAACTACCGCAGCACCCCAAATCTCACCATTATAGACTTTAGATCATCTTGGGAAGACAGGAAGTGGCAGGTGGTGAGTGCAGGGTGTAGGACCAAAAATCCTTCCTCCTCAGTTGCTTCAGTTAACTTACAACTGTACATTTCAGCAGTGTAGAGGTAGACCAGAAGGCAAACTACACCATGGTGTTTCTGAGAACTATGTCTGTGTAGCGGCAATTCCAGATGCATGGGAAGGCAGTGAACAGACACAGTTCACTCTGGGCTGAATTGTGTCAGAGGTTTTTCCGTCATCTCTGGCTAGAGCGGAGCCCCAAACACCTGTGTTTAGCAACCTTACTGAAAATGGAGACAGCTCAGACAGCCAAAGGGAAGAGGCAAAGGGCCCATTGTTTCAGAAGACCATCAGCTACAATAATGCAGCTCCTGGTGCAGTCTGGAGAGCTTTGATGTAAAGCCCAAACAGGCAGTTCTAGGATTTTCTTTAGCAAAGACAGCGAGACCTACTGCCAAGGGCCTTCAGGGTTAAAACAGAAACAGACCAGTCTCCAGAATGGCACTTTCTGCTTTTGTTTTTGTTCTTTTCCTGTCTTAGAGAGGCTTGCTACAAGAAAGATTTGGTGTTCTGTGATGAAAAACAAGATACCTTAAGAGTCATTAGGGCCTGGCTTAAATGCAATCCCTGCTCTTTTCGAGGCCCAGAACCAAGTAAATGGGACTAATTTGCGATCAAGATACATCTTCTTATCTCCTCTGTGTCCCTGCTTAGCAGCCCTCAGACAGATCAGCTCTCCTCAGCCTTTCTTACTCCTGCCTGCTGAGACAGCCTTGGGGAACCTGGGTAGCTTTACAGCATGAATTTCAAAGGCTAGAGGATGCAGTGAAAAACCTGAACTGTCTGCCTTTTACTTTTTAATTTAGCTTGTGAAGGGGGGAGAAAAAAGGCAGAGACCCATTATTAAGACAGTCCCTACAGACTTCCCTACAGGCCATCTGATGGAGGCCTTTTCTCAATTGAGGTTCCTCTTCCCACGAAACTCTAGCTTGTGTCAAGCTGACAAAAAGAATTCAACTGGGACACTGGGTAAATAAAAGGAAAGGAAGGCAAAAAGGTGTGTTAAGGAGATACACACACAGTAAAGGCATAAAGGTGAACTATCACTCAGTACCAATGATCTGGGCAGTGAGGAGACAGACTATATCAACACTCAGCAATCTACTAGATCTAGTCTACTTAACTCCTCCTGTTTCCATTTAACCCTATTCTATTTTCCCTGAAATGTGCTTGCTAACGAATGCCCAAGCCTCTGTAGACTTTCAGGCAGACACATGAACCTTACCTCACTCTGAGGCATAAATGCTTAACTGAAGCTCTAGTCCTTCAATTTCTGGAAAGAGCAGGCCCCTCAGTCTTTTGTGTTAGGGTTAGGGTTAGGGTTAGGGTTAGGATGACCAGGTAATGAAACAGCCTGCCCATCTCTAATGTATTAGAGAATGACACCAGACTGGCTTTCCATCAACAGTTTTCTTTCTTCATCAAATACAATATATTACACCCCCAGCTGTATACAAGGCACTGGGCTCCGTGTATGAAAAATAGCAACAAAGACAGATACTGTCTACCTTATATTCTAGCCAAAGGGAAAAGAAAATGCTAAGAAAGATAATTTCATATAGCAATATGAGTGATGGTGTAATGGGGAGAGCATTAGGGAAAATATCTCTCTTGGGCCAGCAGGAGGGCTGTTACAGGGAAGTAGGCTTTGGTTAGAGGGGCAAAAGATGAGGAGCATCAAAGCCACCAGCTAGTAATTTAGTGATGTACTTCTGTGTACAAGAATAGAAAAAATTCCATGTATGCTGGGTAGAATGGTATCCTTAGATCATGTCTACTAAGCTCAGGCTGTGAGCACATATACAAATAAGGACATTATAAATGTTACCAGAGTAAAATAAGGACCCAAGGGATTAATGTGGGAACCTAATATATTAACTGAGGCCATACAAGAAGAGATACGCCTGAAAACACACACACACAGAGAGAGAGAGAGAGAGAGAGAGAGAGAGAGAGAGAGAGAGAGAGAGAGAGAGAGAGAGAGAGAAGAGAGAGAGAGAGAGAGAGAGAGAGAGAGAGAGAGAGAGAGAGAGAAGAGAGAGAGAAGAGAGAGAGAGAGAGAGAGACATATTGGCCATGTGTGGTCTGAAGCTATGGGACAATGGATGCCAGCAACCAATAGAAAGTAGAAAGGGCAGAGCTTTAGAGGAAACATGGTTCTGCCACCATGGTAACTACAAATTTCATCTCTGTTTTCTAAAGCCAGTCAGTGTGTTGTAGCAGCCTTGGGAGAAGATGCATCCTGCAATGAGTGTCCATCAGTATGGCATTGAGGAGTGTGCACAAAGATCAAAGTCCAGTGGTACACACTTGGGGGCTTCTGCAAAGAACGCAGACCCTGCGCTGTAATGGCAAGTTTTGGCTGCAACGCTTTGTCCTCCCAGCAGATTGCACACCTGCCTAGGAGCTATCTTTGGATCCATGAATGAAAGACACACACACACACACACACACACACACACACACACACACACACACAACCTTATTTTTAAAATGCCTTGTTTACCTCAAAGGCTGGGCACTACTTAACCTTCCCTTGCTACCCTAGGCCCAGTCAGGATAGTGGCCAGTGGCCACTTACCAAAAATCTCACATGACTGGTTAGCTTTATCTCTTGCTGCTCCTGCGTCCCATCCTTCTACCCTGAGTCATGGCAGTTCACTCCTGTTCCTCCCTGAGTCCTTGCCTACACAACTCTAAGGGTCCCACCCCATTCCCAGCCATCTTTATTGGAATCTTTATTGATTGACCAAAAATGAATTGGAGACAAGGACCTTTAGTGTTTGGACATACAGATTCCTGATGGAATCAAAACATTAGAACCAGTCTCCAACACTGTTTAAGTGTGATAGGAAAATTAATCATTATATTTCATCATACTACTGAATGAAAGGCAGAGATAGAGAAGGCATGGTGAAAGCTGGTTGTGGAGCATCCATCGCTTCCCAGGTGAAACTCATCCCTGGAGAGGCTCATGAATATCACCAGGTTAAAGCAAGTTGTAAGAAACCCTCCTGGGGATTTCTTTGGCTTATGGAATGGAGGTAGGTGGGGGCCACCTGCTGAGCCCTCAGATGTGCAGTTTGTCTTAGAAGCTGGTTAGAAGTGTGGTGACACCATTTCCACAGATGCAGAGTTCTATCCTGTCCTGCACCTGTGCAAGTGTCTTCTGCTAATTAAGAAAGAGACAGATGGAGGAAGGTGCCATTTTATTTTACTGCCCTGGCTTCTTCAAGGCAATTAGGCTCATTGGAAGAAAAGCACCTTTTTCTTTGTCCCTTCCTTCTTTTTCAAGTAAAGAGAAAATTCAAACCAGAGAGTTCTAGTGTTGCTGAATAGCCACAACATCTGTTTTCTTGGTTGGCTCCTCTGCCATCTGTCCATGAGGTGGTGAGGCTGATAAGGTTAATGAATTTGCTAATGGAGCTTACAAGACTGCTCAGTGAATCTGTTATTTCCTTCACTAGGTAGGTGCTTTGTGATATATTAAAACAGGGGCCACACTGCATTTAGTGGCCAGGTAAGCAGTCCCCATCTCTCTCCAGAAAGAAGAAACCAGAAATACTGTGTGTGTGTGTTTCGGGGGGGGGGGTATTCATGAAAACTGCACTACCAGGTGACAGTGGCTGAAATCATTGTAAAAACATCCTCTGGGGTGTCTGTTCTGTCTCTGGGTACTAAAGGTAGTCTGTACTTCACTTCTCTAAAACACCTCAGAGTCCCATGGAGGGATTTGGTTAGACATATCAGGAGGCACAGATGAGACAATCTGGACTATGGGGCATTGGATGACAGTGATGTAATTTTGCTTTCTTTTCTGTTGCACCTGGATGTTTCAATTTCCCAAAGCAACCATGCTCCTTCCCTACACAGGATTTTGTGAAATGCTTTTGTATATCAATTATCAAGTGCTACACTACAGATGGTTCCAACACTTAGTGGCTCAGCATAACCACCATTTATTGGGATCCTGCTTCTGAACCTACTTCAGATTGATGGGATGTTCTAGGTAACACTCACCCAGGCTGACTATCGCTGTATTGTCCAGGATGATGGTTTCACTAGCTATCTGGTCACTGGATGGCTGTGGGCCGTGTGGAGTGTGAGTTGTAGGCCTGCCGGTTTCTTATTCTCTGAGGTTAAGAAGCTGGGCTTCCCATGGAGTAGAGTTCAAGCTCCCAGAAGCTGCTACTATCTAGTCAAAGCAAGCAACAAAGCAGACCCAATTCAAGGTGTGCAGAAGTAGACTTTGCTTCCTGATGGCAAGAGCTTCTGAGGACCATGACCACTCTTCCAATACAGTGACGATTCCCTCATCTGGCCACTCATCACCTTTGAATGCCAGCTTAAAGAAGATTTCTTCATGGAAGCCTGCACTGTCACTACTCATGTCCTATATATTCTCTCATGGAGTAACTGGGTACTCAACCAACATGGCGGGAAGGGCGAAGCAAAGAATCCACAAAGGATGCATGCCTACTGACCACTATGTTGCCTGGTACACAATAAGTACTCAATAAATGTATATTGATGGTAACTCTGTGCTACTTCAGTAAGGCATTGCTCTAGGAATTATTGTTCTGTAGTATCTGTATCTCATGAGCTTTATTCTTCATAATAAATCTGACTGTTTTTTATATCATCCTCATTTCATCCCAAGGAAACAGGTATGTGGTGTTAAGTGGCATTTCATAGTCTATCTGGTTTCAGAATCCATACACTTTTTGAGCTTCACTTCCCAAGGTGCTTCTAATACCAGGTTCAATGAGAGATCAATTCAGGTTGGGAATAGAGGAAACTGTGAGAACCCACCCGTCTTCCCTGACAACCCAAGAGTCAAATGCTCCCATGCTTACCTCTCTTTAGAATTTTCTGAGAAGGCATTACCTCATTCATAATTAGTTTTCTCTCCTTGTCATAATGGGAACCTTTGAACCATTTTCTGAGCAGACCTTGGGCTTAGTCTAAGGTCTGAGAAGTTGGCGTATGAAATGATCCTGCTATGTCATGATCAGGTACATCATGAGGGTAAGTGAGATTGTTTTTTTTCAGTAAGAGATGTCTGGGAGGGAAGCAGAAAAGGTATTTCTCCATCATCCTCTTAACCAGATGTGCTCCTCTGTGCTGGACAGCTGTAGCTTGGAAGCAATGAGAAGAACCTCTGAGAAGGGATCCTGCCACTGAGAGCTCCTAGAAAGGAGAAGTCTCTCAGATGGGAGGTAGTCGAGGATACTACTGTGAGTCAGGAAGCCATTGCCCTTCAATTTTCTGTAAACACTTTGTGTGCCACTGTGATAGAGGGCATGGATGCTCCTGGGGTTCTCAAACCCAGCTGAAGATTAGGATTGTTTGCCTGGGCTTAGAGACAAATGATGTCTGAGCTTGCCTTTCAGAGATTCTGATTCAACATGTTTAGAGATTGTTCTGGGTACCTGGCTACTTGGCTCCTCAATCCAATGTAGCTGTTTTTATTACCAGGATTTTGAGACTATGACCTTAGTTGGGTCATTCCATGTGCTTGAATTTGATGGTTCCCTAATTCTCACAGTAGAAGTCATGTACAGAAGTCATAATCCCCATCCTTCCTAGGGAAAAACCATGTGATAAAAGAATCAGAACTGTAGTTACTAAATTTCTGTGATCTCACACCTGTAATGCAGGTAGCAGTACGGTAAATGAATACTAGTGAGATGCCATTGCGAAACTATGTTGTTAAAAAGTAAATCTAAAATAATGAAAAACCTTAGGAACAAAAGTTACAATATAAAATAAGAGGAAATGAAAAAAAAAGGGAAATCATCAGATTATAGGATAAATAAAGATCTAAATAAAGAAAAATGAATAAGGCCCATATCTAGGTGAAGAACTATAGATAATTATTGGCACCTGAGAAAGGGAGAATTGGTCTTCTCTGGACGATCCCCCCCCCCCCAAGAAGGTTAGCCATTCAGTCCAAAGTGGGCAGTTCAAATGCAACACTAAGAGAACTCATCAGATTGGGTTTGTGTATATATAACAATAATAACTGAAGAGGCGATTTGAGGGGGTGGAAGGGGATATGGGGGAGTTGGAGAGAGAGAGGGAAGAGTGGAAATGTTGTAAATACAATACTCATTTAAGACATTCTCAAAAAAAATAAATGAAAAAGAGAAAATGAAGGAGGGGAGAAAAGAAGGGATCATTTAATAAAGGTGAGGGTGTGGTCAAACAGTGGAAACTGCTTCAAATCTTGATAACCAGCAAAATCAAGAGCTTTATGGTCATAAATACATATGCTCTTTGTCTTTTTTTTTTTCTTTTTTTTTCGAGACAGGGTTTCTCTGTGTAGCCCTGGCTGTCCTGGAACTCACTTTGTAGACCAGGCTGGCCTCGAACTCAGAAATCCTCCTGCCTCTGCCTCCCAAGTGCTGGGATTAAAGGCATGCGCCACCACCGCCCGGCACATATACTCTTTGTAAAAATCATTCTACCTTGAGTAGTCCAGTTCAGGACCCACCTAACAGTTTCTCAAAGGGTGAACAGTAGATACTTTAGTTCTTTAGCTAGGGTTTGTCTGCCATAGTAACTTGATTATACCACAGTCATGGGCAATAGGTAAAAGAATGGGTGTAGCTTTGTTTTCAACAAAACATTGTTTATAACAGCAGGAGGCCATAGTTTGCTAAATCTGGTGCAGATGAAGAAATGTGTTTTGGAATTAATCTTAATTCAAAAGATTTGAGTAAAAACCTTGTCATTTCAGCTTTATTTATAAAAGCAGAACATTAGCATAGCTTATCTTTTCATAAATAAGGGATCAGTAAATTTTGAAGGTTGATGAAATATTTTGTGGTTATTAAGCTTTTGTTGTTAGTTACTTATGGCAAACTAGGGGAAGTTCCATCTACAAATGCAGGAGGAGTTAAAGCTGTTTTGATAATAATGGTGGCTAAGATACAAGCACAGAGTGTTCATTACACATCAGATCACTTAGCCTTCCACACAACACCATGGAATATACTTTTTTTGTTTTTAGTACTTTCCTTACACAGAAGTGGTTGGAGTGGTTTGGAGCAAGGTAGCCAAAGTTACACAGGTAGCCAGCTGTGGAACTGGTATTTGAGCATGATGCTACCTAAAGCTTAAGGTGAAAATAGAAGCAATCATTTAAACTAGTAAAAATCCAGGAGATGGGTAGGGAAACGGCTCAGTCTGTGAAGCGTTCTACAAACAAGCACAGGGACCCGAGTGTGAGCACTAGAAACCATATAAAAAGTCAGGAACAGCATGACCCCAAACTTCAGTGCAGGGGAAATAGAAATAGGAGAATCGCTGAGGTTCCGTGGCTGGCCATCTGGCAGAGTCTACGAATTCTGGTGAAAGTGAGAGATCCTGCCTCAAAAAACAAGACAGAGAGTAATTGAGAAAGACATCTGAAGCTGATGTCTGCCTTCCTGTGTTCCCTGTAACACACACACACACACACACACACACACACACACACACACAAAAGCTGGGAGAGGTTAAATGAGGACCCATCTACCAGCTGATACTGCTGTTTTTGAGTGGTAGAGTGTTTTCTCTAGAGAGGATTATTATTTTAGTAATGAAGAAACAACCCTTGAAGGTTAGAAAATCCGACGTTAGCCAAAAGTGGTGTGGAGTTTTGGTGGGAGAAGTGTTTAGTTGGGGTGGTCTAGGCATGTTTAATTGGGGGTACCTTTAACCCTCTTGTTTCTGCTCTGCTCTGAACTGTGAGAAGGCATGGCCCCTCGTTTGCCTCTGTCTTGTTCCAGGTGGAGTCCCGATTGTGTCTTGTTTGGCTTGTCAGCCCATTTTTTGCAGTACTCTCAAGTTGGCCTGCTTAACTCCCTAACTCTCTCTTCTCTCTCCCCTGTTTCTGCTCTCTTCTTCTCCATCAACACATCCACTGTTCAGCTGACAAGGTCAATGATGACTTCTACGCCAAAAGAAGGCACCTGGCAGAGCTGGCTGCCAAGGGAAATCTCCCTTTGCACCCTGTAAGAGTGGAAGATGAGCCTCGGGCCTTCAGCCCGGAGCACGGGCCTGCCCAGCAGAATGGACAGAAGTCTCGCACCAACAAGATGCCCCCGCATCCCCTGGCCTACAACTCTACTGCCAACTTTAAGACCTGGGACCCCAGTGACCAGTCTCTCCGGCGGCAGGCTTATGGCAACAAGGGCAAGCTTGGCATAGCTGAGTCGGGCTCTTGTGACCCCTTGGGGACTCGCACCCAGCACTTCCCACCCACACAGCCATATTTCATCACTAACAGCAAAACAGAAGTGACTGTCTGAGCTTTTACTTCAGGGAGTACCCTGGAGACCACACTCAACTGAGAGAGGCAAAAAAATACCATCCCACCTACACCTTCCTGGTCCTGTACACCCCCACGCCCAACCCCTTGACAGACACACACACTCTGTTCTACAGGAACCAACCACAGACCTACTCGTGATAAGGAATCATGCTTTCCCTGGGCCATGCCTATTATGCTCCCGCAGGCAGCTGAGTGAGACCGAAGCATGGACGTTCAGCAATATGGAGGGGAAACTTTCAACTTCAGGCCTGAATTGTGGGGACTCATTACCCTTTCCCTCAACAGAAAACTGAAATCCATTATAACAGATATATAAGTAGCACAATTTAGACAAACTGCCCATGGAGCGCACTGTGTCCCCCCTGTTCTGTCTTTCCTGGTAGAAGGAAAAGGGTGGGCACATGGAGAGGAGTGTGCCAGAGTGCATGGGGAGGAATTTGCTCATGTCAAAAGCATTTCCTAGTCTCAAGAAGTGATGCAAACACAGAATAGTGAGGAGTGTGGGGCAGTAACGGACCCTGAGCATTACACTGATAGAACATTTCATACCATTGAAGCTGAAAGCAAAAAACTCATGAAGTCTTCACACAGTAAGCCCACAGTCAGCGATAAGAAAGGGAAAAACATTCTAAAGAACTCCCTGAAAGACCATGATGTTGACAGTGATAGGCTTTTATGATAGCCAAAGGGTCCAGAGAATAATAGAGAAGAACTTTTAAAGTGACACATTAAATGAACACACAAAATATTAATTTTGCCCAGGACTTAGAGAACCTGCAGTTGAAGAATTAACAGCAGGTGAGATGGGCACAGAGGAGACTTCACTTCCTGGGTCTTCTCCAAGAACTGGAACAAAGACAAAAAGCATCCTCTATGAACCGTCTGTCCCTACCACCCTTTCCCCTTCAGCGTGCCGCTGCCACTGCTGCCAGACTTCAACTGCTTTGGAGTGAAAAATGTCATAAGCGTGGGTGGTGCCTTCAGTGTGTTGCTGTTGTTCAAGTGATGGTCTCGTTTCCCAAGTGCATCCTCTATTCCTTTATCCTTCCTGCCTCCTGTTTCTCCTGCAGTAGTGATGTTCTGTCTTTCCTTTGTAGGTGAGCCCAGCCAATTAACATCCTTTGAAGGAGCTGCTACAATGAGAGGTACCTAAGAATACCCCAATTCCCACTCTCCTACCTGATTACCTCCAGGGGCACCTTCATGCCATCCTTTCTTACCTGGACCCCCCCAAAGTTCCTTTACAGCCACCAGCCATTTGGTCCCAATGTCTTTCATTTAGTGGAAGCACAGACAGGTGCACGGAGAGGCAAGAGAGTTTTGTTTAGAGAGAAAAGTCTGCAATTATCCCCTGAAACTCTTAACTGATTAACAGGAATCTTCTGAAACTCACAGCTTCTTTGGTGTAAAAATCTAGTGAAATAGAATTGGGGCATTCCATGTGATGATCTACTGCCTGGGCTCTCTGGCATCACAACATCAGCATACCAGATATTTTCCATGTTCTAAGCAAGTAAAAAGAACCTGGCAATATCTTCGCTCTCTCTGGGGCTGTCTCCCATGGGGAATCTGGCCTAAGTCAAGCCTTTTCAGTTTTTAAAACAGTACTCTGTTCTTATTTACAGAAGAAATTCTGAAAAGATCAAACTCTATAAAATTCCCAAATAAGAAGAGGTGCAGAGAAGGTCAACACAGAGGTCAGAGGTCAGAGTAAATGTTGAGACCCCAGCACTCTCCATAGGGGAGTATGAACTGCTGGTTTGCACATCTTTTTTTTTTCTTTTTTTTACTTGTTTGTTTGTTTATTTATTTATTGAAATAAGGATATCATGTGCCAGCATGGTACAAAGATAGACTTTCAAAAGAAACAACCATCCACACAAGTAAAATACAATAAGAGTGATTTTAAAATGGATTAAATAGTTTACTACAACTTTTCATGTCCAACATTTTCAGCAAATTGACTTCAGATTTCCTTTGACATTCCTTAGCTCTCCGTTACTTCAGATTAGGCTTTGTTGGTTACTGAGCAAATACTGATGGCCAGGCTTGGTGTGTTTGCACATCTTTGATATGAGTTAGTTATGCCCTCACCACACATCAGCATCCAGAGATTATCATCACAGTATTGGTATCTAAATGCATTTGCTTTTAAGCCATGTTATTTTAAAAGGGAAGCATCTTGTCTTTATCACATATAGAACACTAGCATCCATTGCCATGAACAGACAATAAACATTATGGAAAACATATTGGCCTCAAAGACAAAACTCTAGTGAAGATCTGGCCTGCTCTCTTGTCTTTCAAAACATTAGTCTAGTTAAAGATACTGGTATACAATAGAGAGTTTGTCCTTGGAATAATCCAGTGAAGGGGAAAGCAGATGAAAAGAAACTCCCCCTTTTTAAGTTGGTGTTAAATCGTGCCCTGTATCCATATGCTACCTCTATGACATACAGTTTGCATGTACTAGTGGCATACAACACTACTTCAAGAAGTACTTACCCAAGAGGTTCTTTTCAGGTCAAGTTCGGCAATCCTTTCCTTTTTTTTCTAGCTCATTTTCCCTTCTCTACTCCCTTCACCTCCCCTTTATCTAACTCGAATTTAAAAGTCTTTCTTGATCCTTAGTCTAGATTAGTCTATTTCTTACTCATCTTTCTTTTTGAAGAAAACTTCGTCCAAGTAGACTTGGCTTCTTGGTCTGCAAATGTAATTTTGACCTCCAAGACATAGTCTGGCCACTAGCATGTAGCATATATTTCCCAGGTAATGTGGTCATAGACAGCTCACATAGCACTTGCCTCATATTGCTTCCTGTTTGACTTTGGGAGGTGAACTGAGGAGTAACCATCAGCAGGAAATATCTGTTTATTTTTTGCCTTCCTCTTGGGAAGGTAGATAGACCTTACAATATTGAAAGAGAGCATGACCTATACAATAACTGAAGAGAAAGAGTAAGATTATAAAACTGTTTTCTTCTCCTTCCATGTGACCCCCAATTTCTAACTCTATGGGACCAGATCATGGCTTCCCTCACCTTCCTGGAGTCTCAGCCTCCATCCGCCTTGGGCTCTGCCTGGAATTCCCATATAACCTCCCCCAGTTTGTTTGGTTTTTTTTTTCTCTGTGTGTGTGTGTAAATGGAGCATATTTTATGTGCAAATATTTTAGTAACCGTATGTTCTGCAAGTAAACCTGTGTTAACACTTGTCACACTACAGAGTTTATGATACAATAACACTTCCTACAATGAAGAACAAAAACATTTGTTTGTTTTCTAAGAATGTTTATTTGTAAACATATGTATTCACTATATTAATATGAATTTCTTACCTGGCAATAAACTGATTATATGTGATGCTCAGGCTGTCTTCTCATGCTTCTGGAGCCCCTCAGGCTGCTGTGAGTCTCCCATGGGAACGCAATGTAATTGCTCAGCACTGATTCTTCCAGGCTCACAGTAGGAATGGAAGCTCCTAGTTGTTGCCAACTTATACAAGATTTCCAGACCTATTGTTTAGTCTTTTTGGTAAGTATGCACATGTCAGAATGAACTGGGTCTTACATACAGCATTGCTCAGTCTCTTTATCATCACTAAATCCATATCAGTAACAAAGAACCTGGCTGGGCCTCAGACATTTGCTTCTACTAGTAACTAGGGTGGTAGTGGGCATGACTACTGACAAGATGGGAGAAGGTTCTTCCCCTCTTTATTCAACTGTATTTCCTGGCTGGCTTCCATCATTTCTCCAGCATCAGACAGAAACTTGTTAATAATGGTTCTTCCTGAAAAAGGCTGAAAGTCTGAAACACCAAGGAAAAGAAATTTGCTTCAGAAGTGAAGGGGGGCTGGCTACACAGCTCAGCAGGTAAAGGAGTGTGCCACGCTTGTAACCTGCCTTTAATCCCAGGAGCCCACGAGGTAGAAGGAGGGGATTGACTCCTGCAAGCTGTTTGCTGATGTCCACAAATACTCTATGGTATATATGCAACCCTCCAAATAAATCCATGATTTTATATTTATTTACAGCTGAAAAACATTCCATCAACTTTATGTCACACACTTTTATTATCTTTTTTTTTTTTTGGTTTTTCGAGACAGGGTTTCTCTGTATATCCCTGGCTGTCCTGGAACTCGCTCTGTAGACCAGGCTGGCCTCGAACTCAGAAATCCGCCTGCCTCTGCCTCCAAGTGCTAGGATTAAAGGCATGCACCACCACTGCTCAGCACACTTTTTATTATCAATTTATCTTTTGATGGGTACTTAGGCTGGCTCCATTTCCTTGCTCTCATGAATATAAACTCTGTAAGGAGGTGTTGCCAGGTGTGTTTTAAAACTAGCACTCAGGAGGTAGACAGGGCAGATTTCTGTGAGTTTGAGGCCAGGTAGGGCTATATAGTGAGTTCTCAGTGAGACAATACTAGATAGCGAGCTTCTGTTTCAACAGGAAGGAAAGTGTTAAGTACATACTCTCAAATTAAGCTGTCCATGTCTGATCTGTATCATTCATGAACTGATTCCAGGGACTTCCATGAGGAAACAGTCTTAGGTTGGCAGGTGTGAGCATTTTCAGTGCGAGGGAAAGGTGCTGAAAGCCCAGAGATACACCAATTGGCAACCAGAAATCAGCTGCTGTGCACTAGTTTCAACATATGCAAAGATGTCAGAACTGGGGCAGGAGAGGTGCTCACATCCAGAGGCCTAAGGTTCTTCAGGAATGACACTTCTAAGCTGGGGATATTCGGAAAGTCTTTCCATAATAAGCAATGGGGAATGTGGATCATGAGCAGCAGTCAAAGTCAGGAGCCTTTGGAGCCACTGGCCAGAGGGTTACTTAGTGTTACACAGAGCAATCTACTCTGGTAGTCTATGGTATATAGCCCGGCAGTCAGAGCCATAGGAAAGAAAAGAGTGCTCTTCTGACAGTTGAGCATGTACAAAGGTCAAGTCACCAACCAGGAAATATCAGAGCCCTACCAATGGATTACAGAGAAGTATGACTTTGTGGGGAGAGAGAGACACACACTTCTGTGCTAATTAAGGCACCCGAGCTAATAAGTCACAACTCATGAACAACAAGCAAGCAAGATACCTTTGCAGACACAGAAACGACTAAACAGTGCCTTGGCACATTTAATCCTCACAGGTAT
Source organism: Tokudaia tokunoshimensis (assembly GCA_036184795.1). Classification (NCBI taxonomy): domain Eukaryota; kingdom Metazoa; phylum Chordata; class Mammalia; order Rodentia; family Muridae; genus Tokudaia; species Tokudaia tokunoshimensis. The sequence continues at coordinate 102,934,915 of BTHU01000010.1, forward strand.
TTGCTTCAGAGCTTCAGTACAGAGATATATCTAAAACTGAAGTCATTCAAATAATTTTATCTAGTAAGTGGTGGAATGGGGATTTGTACTTGAAAATTCATCTTCACCTGCTCTCCCAGCAGTTCTCACTTGCACGAGTATCTGTGTTAGTGAAGGAGCTGAAGAAACAGGCTGATCCCTAAGTTCCCGTGCAGAGCGTGGATGAAGCTGATGTGAATTAGGGCAGCCAGTGCTTAGAACAAGCTGCTGATAGGTGGAGCTTATGACTCTTCCTAAGAGTTCAGGATTTAGAGAAAATGGAATGAAGCTATGTATGTCCATTCAGAGAGAGGGAGCCTTTGTAGGTGCATTCTTTGACTTTGTGTCCAGTGCTGGAAGGTTCCATTGTCCTGCAATCGTAGACTTGCTGAGCAATGCTATCAGCTCCAACCCTCTTTCACTGTGTTCCTAGGTCCAGGAAGTAGCTTTCTTTGTGATTCTATTAGGAAGTTTGGGTTAATCTTTAGTCCTGCTCTCTCACTAGATGGAGCCTCCCATCTACATCATGGGTGTGGCCACAGACTGAAGCCCTTATCTCTCTGTGTCCCTGCGACACCAGCATAATGGATTAGCCATTATATGTGCATTGCTTCATTTCCACATCTTGACAGAACTCCAAACAAAAGTTTTACACCCATGTTCAAGATGGAGAAAATTAAGACTCAATGAAGTCAAATGACTCATTCATGACCACACATCTAGTGAATATCAGGTTTGGAAGTCAACACTGGGCTAAGTCTGATTCCAAAACAATTCTATTGCCACAGCCAATTATTTCTTACATGATTCTTACCTATGCTTGCTTCCTCTTCTGTACAACTAACTATAAGTGGATCAAAACAGTTCCAAGAAAATTAAGTTCAGAGAAAAGAGTAGTCCTCTAGACAGATTGGTGTCTCTTCCTCCCTTGTCACTGAGTGATCACTGGCACTTGTCTCTGTTCATCTTCATGTCCATTCTTCATATTTCACAGATGGTCAACACAAAAGACCTAGTATTTACAATTCCCTGTGTCTGAGTAGGGAAGGAAAGCAAGACAAGAGGAGGATTCTGGGACAAATAGACAGAAAACGAAGAATCCTAAGTTTCTTAAAGATTCAACCTCAAGCTGATCAAAAACCATGCTAGGTCATTAAGAAAAATGATATCACCCAGGGATACCCAAAGAAAGACACTCAACTGCCTGCCCTGGTTTTGCTAGACTGGGGTAACCAGAAGAAAGATCCCAAGCACCTGCTGTGCACAGTGCTATCATGAACAAATGTGTTGTAGAGAGATGAGAAATGGAGTACATAGTGGAGAGATGGACAAGAAAGCAAAGCTGTGGGATTCATACACTATGAGGAAAGGTTGGACTGGAGACTCAACAGCAGTGAGCACAGGCAGATAGGAAGCAGCCATGCAGTGGACATACTGAAGGTGGGCTCTGTGTCAACGTCTGTGGCCTGAGTTGCCACCAAAGGCCATGCAGATATCTCTGGTCTAGCCTGACCTCTGAGGCAGTAAACTGAGCTGGCCCTGTTCCTCACCTACCACCACACTCTTGAGAGCTATCTCTGCCCCTCACCTGTGCAACATATAGAGCTGACCCTGATGGTGTGGGTGGGAGGTGAGGAAGGGTGGGTGGAGGGGCAAGTGAGCTGGCCCTGAGAGCTTGAGCATGGGAGAGTTGAACCTAGCCCTAGTCTGTTCTGGGTGGCTTGAGAGATGCCCCACCTGGATGCCTGTGGCAGGTGGAAGAGCTGGCCCTGAGGTCATGAGAGTGGGAGAGCAGGAAAATGGGCCCTGTACTTTGCCTGGGAAGCACAGTGGAGCTGACCCTGGTAGCAAGGCATGGGAGAGCTAGCCTCAGCACATGAAAATCAAGAAAGCTGTTAGCTGGGACAGTGCGAATAACATCCTCCTGATGGTGTGGGGGCAGGAGAACTGCTCAGCTGACTAACTCAGTTACCTCCCAGACCCAGGTCCATGGCTCTGAGTTGGCCAACCTCAACATCTACACTATCTATGATCTGCTGGAGTTCATGAAAGGGCTGGTACCACAGATACAAAACTGCAGGACATCCATGATTCAGGGCAACAACAGGATATCTGAGAGGAGTCCCAGTTAGGTTCTTATACTGATTGTGTGGCAGAAACCAGAGGGTTAGAACCAGACCACTTACTCATTGCAATGAACATTTGCAAGTATAGATGTGTAGGCAAAAGGGCATATTGTGGGACACACTGTGACATGCTACAGCTTCCATGACCAGATGTTTTGTTTTTATTCTATCTTCTTTCTTTCTTTCTCTTTCTTTCTTTCTTTTTTTCTTTCTTTTTTTCTTTCTTTCTTTCTTTCTTTCTTTCTTTCTTTCTTTCTTTCTTTCTTTCTGTCTGTCTGTCTGTCTGTCTGTCTGTCTGTCTGTCTGTCTGTCTTTCTTTCTTTCTTTCTTTCTTTTTTGAGGGGTATGTTGCAAGGGTGGAGGGCAGATAAAAGGGATCTAGAAATGAGCAGGATTGTGATACATGATGAAATTCACAAAGAATCAATAAAAGTTACATATACGTACATGTACACATACATCTCTGGAATGCGACTAGAAAGATGCTGGAGTAGACATCAAAAGACGCTATTGTCCAAAGAGAGCTGTTCTCTAGCTCTCTGTGAAGGATGAAGATATGCATTCATCAGATTTTTTTGTTGATGTAACAAAGTTTCTGAGAATTATTTTAGTGAAAAAAAATTAAAAAATATTTTGGTTCATGGTTCCAGAGATTTCAGTTTATAATGTCAGGGATGGTGTAGTGGGGGAAGACCAGCTCATATTAGAGCAACCAGGAAAAAAACGAAGGTTGGGAAGAGTAGGAGGAGGAGGAGGGAGAAAAGAAGGAGAAACGTGTACAGGATGAGGAGAAGAGAAGAAAGAAGGAGTAGGAAAAGAAAAAGGAGAGGAGGAAGAGGAGGGGGAAAGGGGAGAAGAGGAAGAAGAGGAATAGGAGGGGGGAGGAGGAAGTAAGAGACCTGTGCTATCAGACTTCCTCTTTTCCTTTCAATCTGATTCCCTAGACTACAAGATGGTACAATCCATATGAAGATGGTCTTGACTCATTCATCAGTTTGAATTAGAACCACCCAGTGTATGCCTTGCTAATCTTATAGGCGCATCTTAACCTGATCAAGTTGGTCTGAAAGACTAATGAACACTGAGGAACTTGGATACCTCAGAACATATTTGAGCCCCTGTCATCAGAAAAGCAAAAGTGAACCACTGAATGGTTGTTATGACGATGAAGTAAGAGAGTCTAAACACACATGCCAGCCTAGAGAATATGACAACACACACATGCCAGCTCAGGGAACAGGACAACACACACATGGCAGCTTAGAGAACACGACATTCAATACTTTAAATTTTGATTCAGAGGTAAATGTTCCCAGGTCATGGGTTGAAGAAAGTACCATTTTGATTGACTTTGAGTGAAACACAAGTGAATTTGATGTGGTATTTTTTGTTCTAAATTTTTTGCTATCAATATCATGACAAAGACAAGGATATTATTTGTGTGTGTGTGTGTGTGTGTGTGTGTGTGCACGTGTGTGTGTGTAACCTATTAGATATAATCTAATACCGTGTTTTAAGAAAACAGAAAGAAAATCAATTATTCCTTAGTAAATGTGGCTTGTTTGGTAGAAAGGATTTTTTTAATCTGGAAATCTATAGAACATAAAATAATAATTAATGAGGTACATGGTGGTAATAAAAATCTAAGAACTCCTGGATTAGGTGATGTATTGGTTTGCATAATTATTATTATTTTGCATATCATATAATTCTCCCCATACTTGTCAATTAAAAAATAATGTATTCACATCTCCCTGCCATATCTCCTTTCACCTTCATGAGTTTCTGTTTTTTATTTTTATTTATTTATTTATTTTTTGCTTGTTTGTCTTTGTCTCATGGAATCTGCCTACATGGCTGTGAATCTATCCATTGGAGCTTGAATAACTAAGTAGTGGCTACAACAGCGAAGGTATCAACCTCTTCTCTGTCAGGAGCCCTCTGTTCCTGGGCAGGACTGGGCTCTGTGTGAGCCGCTCCTCTATCTGTCATTAAGTGTTTAAGGATTTAGTCCTGTGCAAACCATGTAAGCTTATGGTGACATGGCCATGTCATGCCCATGTGACAGAGCTTCATGGCCTCCTCTCAAGTGTCAAGCTCTTCCATTCTTTCTGATCCCTTTTTAGTGGGGATCCCTTGAGCCCTGCAGAGGGGTGATATGGTGTCCTACTTAAGGCTGATCACACAACTATAACTTATTCTCAGTACCTCAGCATCTACGGCTTTCTGTGTTGACTACTATTCACTGAAAAGAAAAGCTTCTTTGATTATGGTTGAAGACAGCACTAGCTTTGGGGTCTAAACAAAATTAGTAGGAGTCAGTTTGACAATATGTCTACTCACTAACTGCAAAAGTACTAGAATTATCCCTCATGCCTATGATATCTCGAGCTCTGAGCCTTTGACAAGGTCTACAGTATTGAACATGAACTCCCTCTTAAGGAATGAACTTCAGACACAACCAGAAATTAGCTGGTTACTCTCACAACAGTTGTGCCCCTATTGTACCAGTAGGCACACTTTGCCTAGCAAGTTGGTATTATAGCATTCAAGGTTCAGAACTGAAAAAGACCATTGATGACTTTTTTCACTAGCTGCCTACAAAGCAACTTCCCTCATGAGAAAAGCTAGCCAGACAGCATGGAGGATGCTTCTGGGTCATTCACAATGTAGTTTCTCTCTGTTTGGCAACTAAGGAATGGTGTCTTTAGCAATAAGGTTTTACCATCCTGTTCTGGTAGGCAACCAAGGCCAATACAAGGACCTCAACACAAGAGCTTATTCTGAACCTTCTGGAGGGAAAAGTAGGAAGTACAGTTCAATTCACGCATAAATGGGCATTTTCTGGATATGACTCAGATAGAATAGAAAATAAGAAAAACTGAAAATGGCATCTTATAAAAGTAAAATGTGTCTACACAGCAAAGGAAACCATCAATCAAATGAAGCATCAGTCCACAGAAAGAGAAAGTCTTTGCCATCTATACATGTCAGAGGATTAGTTTGTAGAACATACAGAGAACTTAAAACAAACAGATCAGGAAAACAAGATACCAATTAAAAATATGCTAGAGAACTGAACAAAGTCCTTAAGGAAACAAATAAAAATGCCCAGTAGACACTTCAGAAATGGTAAAACATCCTTCACCATCAGAAAAATGAGATTCCAACTCATTCAAGTCAAAATAGCTTTCATCAAGAATACAAATGTCAACAAATCCTGGAATGGAGGTAGGGAAACAGGAACTCTTTTGTTAGTGGGAGTTTGAATTAATGCAATCTCCATGGAAAATCAGTCTGAAAGTTTCTCAAAGAACAAAAACAGAGCTGCTATATGACCCAGTTATACTACTCTTGTGTATATACCCAAGGGTTTCATATCCTGCCACAGAGATAATTGCATAGCCACATTCATTGCTGCTCTATTCACAGTAGCTAAAAAAAATGGAAGCAGCCTAGATGTCAATCTACCAGTGAGTGAGTAGTGAGAACGAGGCATATAAACTCAGTGAAATTCTATTCAACACTAAAGAAAACTGAAAATTATGAAACTTGTAGAAAGGTGGATAGAACTAGAAATGTTATACTGAACTAAGTAACCCATGCCCAGAGAGTGAAGCACCACATGCTCTCTCTCATATACAGACCATGGTTTCAAATTCTTAGTTTGTTTGATTAGCTTGGAATACTTGTAGAGACTTGAAAGTGAGAAAATCCATGGGCTGGAGCAGCAGACCAAATGTGATGGAAAAACAGGGAGAGAAAACTGAGGGCAGCAAGATTTTAAAAGATGGATGTGTGGGAGAAAGGAGGCCTGCAAGATCATTCAAACTCAGAATGTGTGGTGAGTTAGAAAAAAACCTACTACTTTATAGGCTAATTTAAAATCATAATTTAAAAGGAGTTTGAGCAGAGAGGCACCATGTGTGGGTGGATAGAGCCAAACTCAGGAGCCATGGGTTGATTTAATTAAATATCAGCAAAAAGTACTTTTAATGCCCTAAACATTCTTAATATAATCTTAACGGGTATGCTTATTTTATTATTAAAATGGAAATTTTGAGATAAAGAACCAGAAGTGTAAAAAACAAAAGGGAGAAGAAAATGTTTTGTGTTAAGGTGTAGGATATTTCCCTAGGAACTGCCAGCTAGGAAGGTTCCAGAAGTTCACAAAACTATACTTTTGTAAAAACAACACATTTTTATAATGTCTGGGGTCAGAAGTCTGAATCAAAAGTCTTTAATGAGGTCCTAAATCAATGTGAGCAGAGTCTGGGTTTCACGTGGGGCTCAGCAGGGAAAAGTATGCTCTAAACTCTCAGAGTTGCTGCTAGATTTCAGTTCTCAAGGGACTCTTGGGCTGACTGTCTTAGTTCTTAGACAAAGGCTAACATCAAGTGTCTACTGATGAAACAGAACTTACAATCTGTGGTGGTCTGAGTAGGTTTAGCCCCAATAGACTAATGTGTTTGAGTGCTTGGCCCACATGGAGTGGCATTACTAGGAGGTATGATATTATTGAAGGAAATGTGTCATTGTGGGGGCAGACTTTGAGGTCTCATATGATCAAGCTACACCCAGTGTGGTGCAGTCTCCTACTGCCTGTGGATCAAGATGTAGAACTCTCAGCTCCTTGTCTGCCTGCATGTTGCCATGTTTACTTCCATGGCTAAAATGTACTAAACTTCTGAAAATGTAAGCCAGCCCCAATTAAATGTTTTCCTTTGTAAGAGTTGCTGTGGTCATTGTGTCTCTTCACAGCAATAAAACCCTAAGTAAGACAACCATCATTTCAAACCTAATGCCAGAAGTGATACCCTTTCAATGTTGTTACAATCTATTAATTAGACACAAGTTGATGAAGGATAAAAGATCACACAAGGCTTTAAAGACCAGAGGATTCCTGCCACAGATGTTATCTAAGACTCCTTTACCAAAGCATGAAGAACTGGAGATAGAGCAGAAGCCAGCCAGATAACCTTGGATCAGACTTTATTCTTTCATTTGCTCAGCCCTTCATATGCCTCAGGTTCTCTGTCATTGGATAATAGAACTATGTATCTTCTCTCTTTTTCCACTTCATGAGAATGGAGGCTATTTGTTTGCTTTTGGACACTTTGAGATGTAGCATATCAAAAAATTCCAGATGGTTCATCCAATGTTCTTTTCAGATTGCTGGCTTAATGCAAATACCCAGGCCATCTTGGTAAGCATATGTAAAGATAAAAGAGCTTCATTCAAGCAGTCTGAATGACTGTGGATATGCAACTTTCATTATTGCTATTCCTACCACCCCCTGAGCTTGTGTGCAACATGATCTTCTACTGTGTTAAGACCTAAAATTTTAGGGACAGTTAGAGTAGCCAGAATTCTCTTAGAAAAGACAAAATTGTACCTGGCACATAAATCTCACTCAGTAAACAGTATACTACCTCCATTAACACCACCATTATCCTAGCTAAGTGTTCCATCCATGCTAAGAACTTTAATGCATTGTCTTTAACCCTCCCAGCAACTCTGATGACATTAATAGTTGTTTTATGGATAAGGAAACCAAGAGGTTAAATGACTTAGTCAATGTTACAGGGCAAGTCTTAGAGTGGTCATTTGACTTTGGAATTGGCTGATTCTGCCACTTACAGGCAGTCCACTTAATCCTCTCAGTATTGCTGGCTATACTTGGATTCAGTCACTGTGGGGGGAAAAAACTAGAAAAATGTCTTCATCGTCAATCCTGACATCTCGCTTATTTTCCTGTCAGATTCCAAATTCTTACTCACATTGTGTTGTACAGTTCAAAGAAAGTGTTTCACTGCAAGAAATGTCATGGTTGCTGAAATAATTTTGTCACATCCTCTTGAAGTTTTCCTCTTTGCCAGTTCAGAGGTTTCACTTAGATTCAAATTGTATAATGCCTCTTTGAAAAGCATTAGAAAAAGGGTGCCTCATTTTTTCAAAAGTCCCAACATCTAAACAGAGTATTCATTGTCTCCATCTTAAAAGATAGAAATTGGAAAGACTCTAAAGATGCAATTTAGGATGTGCAGGTGTCTTACTTTCTGGTAATTTTAAGCTGTTTCTGAAGCTGTTATTTTGTTTTCGTGGTTTGAAGACCCTTTATCAAAGGCAGTTGAATTGAATGTACGGTAATTCTGTTAGCTAGGTGTCTACAGAATTCTCGATTTTAGCACACCAAAAATCAACACTCCATAGGTTGAGTTGGAAAAGCCTTTATCCCCACTTTCATTACTTGACATAGACTTCAGCTTTAGAAGAAATGGATGTTCTTTCATGAGGAGTTGTTGACTTTTATTGAATGTAGAGAACATGTTTCTGCTCAGCTCTCCTTGTTTAGTTATTTAGTCCACAAACAGACTCTACTTAGGATTTTTCAGGGAGTGTACAGGACAGGGATCCCTCAGCTACCTTCTTCTTTTTCTCTCCTAAAAATGGGGAATTGGACATTGAGTCATCATGGGAACAGGAAACAGGAAAATAGATAACTATGAATTTGAATCCCTCCTTAAATTTCTAGGGCTCTAAACTGGGGAAAGCTACTGAGCTTTGTAGTGTCTGTGTTCTTCTCATCTGGAGGACAAATACAGTCACACGAATCTTGTGTTCTTTGAGGACTAGAAAGAAGACATAGAACAACATCCAATCATGGAGAGTGTTCACCAATTCAGAGCTGTTATTAGCATGAAACATTTGTACAGCATTGATTTGGACCCACTGATAGACAAACTAATGGGGTAGGTTGGGTTTTGCATTTTCTTTGTGTCAAGGTCATCAGAAAGATGCAGAGACAAGGATGTAAACTCTAGGAAGAAGCTCTTGGGAGGAAAATGATGGAAATGGAAGCAGTCCACTAGGAGAGGAGGAATCCAATGGGTCAGATCTCAGGCAACACCTCACAGTGGTTAGTGGTAGGCCATTACTCCTCCCATTTGACACCCAGGGTCATGGGCTTTCATTCTTCAGCATTTACCATCCATTAGTCAAAAAGATGGGAAAGCCAAAGGTCTCCGAAGAGCCTCAGTTCTTGAATTGACCACAGTTCAGTATCTTTAGGAGACAAAAAAATTAGGAATAGCTTTGCATGGAATAGGAAAATATGAGGATATCTAGGTGAAGCATGGGCTAGATATTTGAAGAACATTAGTCTTGACTCAGTCTCAGAAGGATAAATTTTCATGGCTCAGAAGTTCAAGAAATTTGGAGAATTTATTTCTGAGAACTATGTTTAGGAAGAAGCATTTAGGGCATAGTTTTAGGGGTTCTAAATGATTTAAGATGCAATCTCAGTCTGTTTACCAATTTATTTGTTTGTCAGTGTTAGGGATCAAACTTGTAGCCTCACACATGCTAGGCGAGTGCTTTAAGAAGAAAGTTGCATCCACAGTTCATATTTTAGAACCCATGTGTCTTAGTGTCCTTGGGGTGTAATTGAAAAGCACAAATTTTTAGAGCATAGATACTGGAGCTTTATTTGGCTTATGATTCTGGAGTTTGAAAATTTCAAAGTAATGGCTTCTATGTTGAGTTATAATGTGACTGAAGGACATGCAAGCATGTGGGAGACACACAAAAGAATCAGAAACATGGCCTGTTATCAGCAAACCATTCTCATGATAATTCCCACTCACCCTTTTCCTTAGAGCCCTCAGAACTTGAGTACCATGTAAGAAGTCCACCACTTACTACGATCACAATGAAAACTTAATTCTAAGTCCCATTTTTAGAGGGGCCACTCAAACAATAGTGTTATACTACTTTGGGTAATTTATTTAGATTTGGATTTTCTTGTATATGAAATAACAATATACTTTTTAGAAGTTTGTTCATAGATGGAGATGTCTCCATGCTCACTGATTTACTTGATAAACACGTACAGAGAATTTGCTCGATGTCAGACTCAGAACCCATTATTGGTGGACTGTAGTGAGTCAGACACATACCCTGCCTTCTAAGACCTTGGTAAGATATAGAGGGAGAGAAGGACAGACCATGTCCTTCTTTCACATTTGCTCACAATTTCCCCTCTCTATGCCTCAGTTATGTCTTCTTTCCTTCCTTCCACACTACTTCATCTATACATTTCTGATTTGTAGCCTCCCATCCCCACCACATACATGACTAGTTTTGTATAAACAGAAGAACATCCAGCGTCTGCACTGTAACGTCCCTGCCTCTTCCTAAAACTCCCTAAGCTCTCTTCTGAAAGTGCCACAGTCTGTGAGGTTCTGGGGGAGGGGGGACTCAATTCAACTCATACCCTTATTTATGGGGATAACTAAAAATTATCCAGAAGGTGGTGAATGTGGGGTATAGATAGCAATCCTGGGAGAGCAGCCCTGGGAAATGGCAAAGCAAGTTTATATTATAATAACATTAGCAGTGAGGAATGGAAGATCTGGGCAACAGAGGTGTAGAGGTGAATTGTCTTGGTATTTTGCAGATAAGTAGAGTTGTAAGAGCATCCAGCTAAAGCCAGATGTTCTCTGAGTGTGACCAGCCGAATGAACTTAGACCTTCTTCCTCTTGTGTACATACTTTAGAGGTGATTCTCATTGATAGTTTAGGACAGATCTGGTCTTCTTTCTCAGTGACCCAGCCCCTATGCATTTCTTATTCCTTCTTCCAGTTCCTCTTACTCTAGTTATGACACCTATTAAATGGAACACAGCTTCATATTTTTCATCCCAGATTTTTGGGTCATGGTTAGATTTGGGTTAGGGAAAAATCTAAATTCAGAAAGCTGGAATCAGACTACTTTGGCTAGAACCATTGAACCATTATTGGGAAATCGGGGATAGTTCCTGCAGATGGAGAGAGAGGTGAACTCTATCAACTTGTATAAAGTGGCATGTCTTAGACTTGAATAGTATAATCTGGAAGTACCAGGCATTTGAAGAGTTCAGTATAAGTTGTTAGAGACAATTGTTGAAAAACACTTGTAGAAACTTGAGCTTGACTCTGCCTTTAGCACTTTGCCAATTTCTTGCTAGTCTGTTAGGGCACATGAGCTGCTCTGTTAGGGAACATGAACACTGCTCCTTTCTGCACAGTGAGCCTCTTCAACTATGCCCTGCATCTTTGCAAGACTTCTTTGAGTAACAGATGAAATGGATGGTGTGGAAACCCTAAGAGATTTTAGAAGAAACAAACACAATTGCCCTTGTGTATTGTAGTCTACCTTTACTTGGAGAGATGTGGATTTCTGTGTTTTCACCCCAGATAGAACACCAATGGCAGACAAGGGAATGAAACTCTCAAGTTCAGCATGGTGAACCAGTCAGTAGTGTGTTGAGATTTTATGTGTAGCAGCATGGGCAGAGTACAGGAGGAGCATGTTGATTCTCAGGCAGCTATATCATCAAAACAACAAACAATCCCCCCAAAACAAAACAAATTCCATCACAAAAGCGGGGAGAGTTACAAAAGCTGGCCCCTCTGGGCAACTTGTAGTCGGCTTCTGAGAAAAGTTTCCTCTGCTCAGTCATTGAATACTATGCATTAATCTCAGGAAAGGAACCTATGCTCCTGTAAATTCTGAGTTTTCTGGGCCTCCTAAGTCTCACAAGTTTAAGTCTTACAAATTTTCTGCTTTCTTCTAGGAAGGAATGTTTTCTATATAGATGGAAAAGTTCAGAAATATTCCATCTCTTCTTCCTCTTGCCTCATCTTTTATGATGTCTTTTGGATTTTGGAAGAGGAAATACACACTTCTGAATCTGTTTTCATTCATGGCTGAGTTGCTACTAAGTCACAGTAGCAGTCATTTATTCTTAGCTTGAACAGTTATGAGCCTCCAAAGAAACCATTGCCCATTACAAATATGATTTTTTTCCTCTGTGACTAAGGTTGACAGCATAATACTTTGAGCATAATCACAAATATCTAGAAATCAATTCAATAGATACCACTCTTTAAGAAAACAATAGCAGTAGCCTTCTCACTGGTACCCATAACCTCACCAACCACAGGCCCTAGATTATGGTAACAAACATTGAATTCCTCCTATGAAGCAGGTCACAAATGCAAATGGAAAGCAGTTGGTAACACCTATAACAGCTATGCCACAATTGAACCAGTGAGAGCATCTTATTTGGCATATGGTACTCAACATCTGCAGCAGAGTATGGCTATTAATGACATTTTCACTAGTGACCTATAGAGTGCCTTCCTGAACTATGAAAGTTAGCCAGTAGGGCAAGAGCTTCTAGCTCGGTTCCAGTTTGATTTCTTATTTTGTAGTCAAATAGTTTAGTCTCCTTAACATCTAGTTCTGACATGCAAACAATAACAGTAACAATAGTCTTTGCTGTTTATGGGGCTTCAAGAGCTTCCATGGCCAACTCCTCATAGGCTGGTACTGGATCTTGGGAGTGCTTTTCCACACATGTCATGTAAGGTATCTTCATTCATACTCTGTACATGCTGTTTGTATCATTCTTCCAGATGCTTCTCCTGGCTCATGAAATGCTCAAGGGACTCCAAACTTATAAGACACCAAATAAACAAACCTTTTCAGAGAATCTCTGAAGGTTAACTAATATCTATTTCAAGCAAGTGCCAATTGGTCTTTAGCAGCTAAGGGAGTACTTTAAAATGTTAGAAAGGTCCAATAGAGCAGGAGAAGAGCTCATTATCTATATCAATTATCAATTGCTCCACTGAAATAGCAGTGCTGCCTATTAGAGTGAGAATAAGAGACACTGCCTTCCTCCACAGTCTGGATCTTTCCCATGAGCCATCCACGCTCCCCATCTTGGCACGAGTGCTCACCTTCCTGCCCTGGAGAGCACATCCAGACTGACTTGTAGTACTTGGCCTGACCAAAGCCTATAGGGTAGCAAGGCTACCTTCTCACATGCTGTGTCTAATAATGGAGCTGGGTCCCCAGTTTTCATGGGTTCTGGGGTAGTCTATTATTTCTCCAATGGCTATGCGTGGCTACTTACAGGGCCCCAGGCTGGCAGAACAATCTCTTTCCCATAAACTTTCTTGCAGGTATGCACAGCAGGTTTTGGGAGGCTAATTTCCCTCTTCTATGACAATATTAGTATTTTGTTTTACCTATGCTGTGGTCATACACTATTTTTTTTTCAGCCTTTCGATGAATTGTTGTGCAGACTCTATGGCCTCCCAGAGGTTTTCTATCACAGTATTTGGCTTTCTGCCAACTTCTTTTTCTGTAGGAACTTCAGTTCAACACAAATCATGACACATTTGCTTATGAGTGCTCAGTTTCACCTGATTTCCTGTTCCTCTCATCTTCTTGAATGCTTTAATACCTCACAGACCTAATTTATATGCTGTCTAATATCAAATATCACCATGGTGCTTAGCAAAGCAGCTAGAGTTCTATATACCAGCCCTGAGGTCCTGGCTGAATGAACTATATTTAATTCCCCTGTGAACAAAACCCTATTAGAGCCAATGAATTCAACATCACACATGGCTTTCCATATGCCCAGTTCATTCTGTGACTCCTGATTTTCTGTTGTTTTTAGTTTCTGTATTTATGGAGACATCAGTCAGCAATAACTTCATGTCCCATAAGAGCCAGTCCAGCAGGATATTGGTTTCCTTCACATTGTCTTAAATTATACAACCAATGTCTCAAGAAGGAGTGGGTAGTTTTAGTACTCCAGTTTCTCTGCTTCCAGAGTACTTACACCAATCACATCTGCATTCTCCATATGTCCCACAGCCTCCCAAGCCACGTTGTGTGGGACTATTTCATTCCTCATTTAAAAGTTTTTCTTAGTTTAAGCAGTTCAGAGGCAGGGAATTCCCTGAGATTTTTTTTTCTTTCACTGTATCTTTTACTGGTCAGGTGTGAGAGGTGTGCTTTGCCATTTCCATCCCACTTGCTGTGTACCACTGCCTAACCCTCCTCCCCCATATTCCAAGTTTTTGTATCTCAGGAAGGGCTTTTTGCCATAGGTCTAACCATTAGTCTCTGTCCTTATGTACCTCCAGACTGAAGAAATGGCTGGACAACATTTTCATCTCATCTTTTCCCCATATTTTTTTCCTGCCAAATAAGAGACTATTGCGGAAGATACCCATATATATTTTATTATCATTGTAATTCCTCAACATGGTACAGAAGTACATTCTTGGAAGATAGCTCAGTTTTTGGTCTTAGTCCCCACAGCAAAAACCATACAACTTCTAGCATTACCTGCCCAGGATTCTGTCACATGTGTGCTCTTCTCAGGGCTCACTAATATCAGGAATGTCTCCATACTCTGGCTCACCCCATTGATTAAGGAGATACACAGAGGATGAATACTGGCATAGGATTCCTTCCAAGAACAGTCTACCTACAAGCAACTCAACTTTGGTTACATGTTTTATAATACTCATGCGACTAACACTAAATCAAGGGGCTTCACCATTTCACTGAGTATGAAGGAAAGGTAGTTTGACTTCAGTGTTAACTGTCCTTTTGACAATACATAGATTCATCTGGGAGCCAGGCCTCTGGGCATGCCTGATTATTTTGAGTAAACTAGTTAGTGTGGAAAGACCATCTTAAGTATGGGCAGAACATTTTCTGGACAAGAGATCCCTGACTCCATGAGGTGGGGAAAGATCACCATCAGACATACATTTGTTGCTATCTTTGTCACACTGATATAATATGAAGAGCTACTTCAAGCCTTTGCTGGTAACTTCCCTACAATTATAGGCTATAGCTTGGAACTGTGAGATAAATAAGCTCCTTCCTCCTTATGCTCAGAGGCAAAGAATTAACTAATACAGAATATTACAATGAACAGCTCCTCACTCCATCCTTCTGTCAGATACCTCTTGAGCCTCACTTTGCTTCCTCTTGGCTAACTAATTTTCCGGTCTGGCCATGGCTATGTCAAACAGCATACAATACCTATCCCATTTTTCCGACTCTTTGCCTTTCTGCTTTCAACACCTGAAGAGTCTGTGAGGCAGAATGGCTTAACACTCATGGTCCTAATTTTAAGCAATGGAAGATAAGAACTTGTTTTCTATAATCAGACTTTCAGGCTATTTTGTTGGGTTCTTTTCCCTACTGCCCTACTTCACCCTTATCCCTTCCAACCCTCCAACACCAGGTAGGAGAGAAAGAACAATAGAGGAGAAAGAGGGGTGTCAATCTCATTAGACTACTTCCTACTGATTATGGGTGTACAGTTTTTTGAGACAAGTCCAATCCTCATTAGGATATCTCCAACCAGCAACCAGCAACCAGCAACCAGCAACCAGCAACCAGCAGCAGAGAGAACAGCATCTGCCACAGCATCTAGGGGTTGTGACATTTTTATACCTCAGAATGGCAAGTGTCAACTATCTTCAGCTGGCAAAATCACACCCCCACCTGCCATAACACAAGACAAATCATAGCTGTTGTAGAGAATTGAAGCAGCCCTGCATCCCACACCTGGGATTAAAACAAGAACATATTCCCATATTATATCTGTATTTTACAAGAAACCAAAATTCTCACTATAGTTGTCCATTTCTGATTGGGGACTGCCCTCTGATGTCACCCACTCCTTTGCATCTTACTGTATTATTTTACTATTTGTGTCTAGCCATACTTTCCATCTTCTCCCATTGGAGTGGAGCTCCTTGAGAGTGCCAATGCTTGATTGTTGCCATAATGACCAACATCTACCATAGTGTCCTTGACAGAGTAGGTGTTCAACAGTCTTTCCGGGCATTATAGAAGCATAAAAGAGTGACTGAAATGAGTGTCTTAGGGCTCTCATGATAAAGATGCTTCCCATCTGCTATAACATTCCCATCATAGCTTATGGGAAGAGATGTCCAAAGAAACAAGATAGATGACTTCATTAGCATTTCAAAGATTTCTCAAAAACATTGAATATCCACTGATGACCCAACTCTGTGTGTGGTCTCATGATGTTCTTTAAAGAGAGGTCACTAGCATTTCTAGTGAAGCCAGCACCAAAGTGTATGGTTCTGACTCACACTGCTCAGAATGGAATAGGCTCTTCAAGCTTCTCCTATTCTCTCCTGTCATGTGGTGGGTCATTTGAGTCACCTGAAGGAGAGCGCTGCTCTGGAGGGCGGCTTTGTACACCTTTCTGGTTTGGGGCCTTTTTCCCTCAAGAATTTGTTGCCTGACCCTAGGTATATGGCTATATAAAATATACACTTAAATTCAATATTTTATAAAAATAAATCAAAGCTACTTAGAAGTTATTCCTTGATAGACATGCAATTTTTTTTTCATTTATTACAAATGAAAGCAAGTTTATATATCAATGAGAGGGATGTGCTTGCTTAGTTTTATATGAAGAACTAAATCTTGGCTGAATATTTGGTATTATGGGATATAGAATTGTTTAAAAATTTTCATAGTTGATACATAGTTTAGATTTATAATTGTCAATGGTATGGACATAATGACATAGTACATAGAGGCTGGAGTATGTTTAAACCTATATTAGAAATTATTGCAAATTTTCTTGTAACCTCAAGCCAAAATTCATTTAGTGATTAAAAAAAATGAAACCCACATGATCTAACAAAATAGAAATCTTTAAAGTTAAATATTCTAACAAAATACAACCCAAAGACATGCTAATTTGATACTTTATGCTGATGAGTGGTGGTAGAAAAATATTAAGAGCTTTGTTTTCCATAATTAGAGGATTGTGTTTCTGTAAGCACAGAAAACTCTGTATGTACTGTAAAAACCCTGCAATTGATAGCATATAAGAGTCTCAAATGTGAGCAGATGTGTTTAGGGTAACATTCAGCAGCACACCGTGCCAAGTGCACAGGCTGTGTGTTCAGAACAAAGCTTCAGTGGATGAATGCTGCCACAAACATTTTGGCGACATTAAGCACTTGATTTTTGAATTAAGTTTCCATTTTTGCTTTTTCAAAGATCCTTGTACTGTTTTCTCATGACCCCTCCATTCAGTTCCGTGACCCCATATGGGGTTGTGGCTACACCGTAGAGCAAGTCCACTGATTACAATCTTTGTCCTGATCTTCTTTTCCAGCACTTTACACACACCATAGCCCATGCGAACATACCATGTCTGCTACTTCTGAAGCTTGGAGAAAAACAATGAGGGGCCATCCTTTGATAAGACAATTATGTAATACCCTGTAAGGTCAAAAGGAACTACAAACTCCCCACATCACTCAGTGAGCTTGAGAGGCCAAGTGAGATATTGTGGAAAGTTACTTTTCTTTATTTCACTTAAAAAATAATGCCTTCACTTCTACTTTTCTCCCGGGAGACTGAAAAGTGTCTTCACATTTCTCATTATCAGGTCTTAATGAGAATTCTAATTAGGGTTACTGCACAATTGGGTGGTAGTTTTCTAAATGTAGCTCTGGAGTTTTATCTGTCAGGTTGCCAGCCTTTAGCATCCTGGTCAAAGATGGCCACTCAAATAATAATGATAAAACTATTATTTATTGAAAGGCTACTATGTGCCAGGCAATTTGCATACATTAGCAATGGTATACACACACACACACACACACACACATACACACACACACACACACACACACACACACAAAGTATGGTATGAGATGGCAACTATTAATCCTAACTTTAGAAAGAAAATGAGCTTCAGAGGCAAGCTAAGCAATGGGACTGCGAGAGCCAGGTTGCTATTCAAGTCTGTTCTTTGATAGAGAATGTTCTTTTTCTAATCACCACAAATCTTGAGGAGAAGGAAAATAAGACAATGGCATTGGTTCCTGCTTCCAAAGTGGCCACTGATTGCAATCAGAATATTTGTGATGAGTAACTATGTTTCAGCTTTGGTCACTGGGTCTTCTGAGAATCATGTCATGGTTTAGGGAACCCCAGGAGACTCAGACACCCAATTAGAAGGTCAGTAATAGCAGATCCAAGAATAGACTGATTGCTTATTCATTATTCATGTTATTCCCAGCTTTTTCCATCCGTCACACTGAGGACTGTCAGCAATTACCGTGACATTCTTTCCAAAAAGGAGTTCTTGGCCCAGATAATCACCTCATCTGTATCCTAACAGTCTCAAAGGTATAGTCTCCTGATGTGACATCAAAATTCTTCTGTCTCAGGGGTATAGAGTACATCCCCACTGCATACCTTAGGGGCAAAGCAAAAGACCTAGGTTTTTTGCAAATGAAGGCTCAGTGCCCTCTAGGCTTGCCAAATGCCAATCTTATTTAGTAGGTGCATACAAAGGCAATGTGGTCTTGTCAAAGATCCATTGACCAGAGCAGGGTTAGGAGGATCAAACTGGAGTAGTGCAGATTGAGCATCCGGGCTTCCTATCCTCTTCATCCAGCAAGGGCCTCTTGCATATGTTACATATGTGTCTCCACTTCTTTCCATCGTCCTCCTTTCTCCTCTCCTCATCCTCTTCAGGCTATTTGCTGATTTAATAACTTCCCCACACTGTATTCCCAGCCTTCCCAGACAGAATGCCTTCAGTAAGTGCTGTCTCCACAATCCCTCATTGCCTGCCCTCTCTTTCCTCCTTTCTCTGTCTGCCTGTCTTTCTTCCCCAAACATATTTCTTTTTCATCCCTCTCCAAAGTCATTTCCCTAATCCCATGCACGTGCCGCTGCATACTTATGCATATGTGTGTGGGAACACCCCCCTGACACACACACACATACCCCTACACTTTCACTTTCTGCTTGGGCTTTTGTCTTTGCATATATTTTGTGTACTTCTTGCCTTCAAAACCTGTCAGTGTGTGTGTGTGTGTGTGTGTGTGTGTGTGTGTGTGTGTGTGAGAGAGAGAGAGAGAGAGAGAGAGAGAGAGAGAGAGAGAGAGAGAGCTTCTGCTGCCTGTTTTTGGATCTCTTTCCTCTAACTGGGCTGCCTCATCTGGCCTCAGTGAGAGAGGATGCACTTAGTCCTGCTGCAGTTTGATGTACCAGGGTGGGTTGGTACATGAGGCCTCCCTTTCTTTTTTTTTTAAAGATTTATTTATTTATTTTTATGTGAGTACCCTGTAGCTGTCTTCAGACACACCAGAAGAGGGTATCAGATCCCATTACAGATGGTTGTGAGCCACCATGTGGTTGCTGGGATTTGAACTCAAGACCTCTGGAAGAGCAGTCAGTGCTCTTAACCGCTGAGCCATCTCTCCAGCTAAGGCCTCCCTTTCTCTTAGGAAAACGGGATGGGGAGTGGGGGATGGGGATGTGAGGGTGGAACTGGGAAGAGAATAGTGAGGAAGGCTGCAAAGTGAATAAATAAATAATGAGGGGAAAAAACGCCCTTTTCCAAACCAAGTGAATTTATTTTGACTTTCATTTTTGTCTTTCCATTTTTGGAACTCTGCCTCTCTTCTTTGTCTCTCAATTCCTTTCTTCATTACGTCTGTTTTATACACAAAGGAAGAATGTGATTATGTCTCCAGGTCACTTCATATTAGACCATCCACTACCATCTTCCATTCTTACATTTGTGGTGTAGCATTCAAATTTAGAGGTAAACTCTTCTATGATGCTACAAGTGGCTTCAATTTCCATCTCCTTTTACATCCAGTCTATTTCCAGTTCTCAAACGTTAATCCCATCTCCCTATCTCTACTGCCAACTCATTCATCACACATGAGATTAGTTGTCTATAGGTCTGGAGACAAATAAGAAAATGGACAGTGTGAGATGATCCCAGCCGTCTGACAAGAGATGGTCTCTGTCTTTAAGTTTGCATCATATGAAGACTGGGTTGTTGCTGAAGTCTAAAAAAAATCTTTAAAGGTTCTTTTACATCAAGTTGACACAAGCTATAGTTATTTTAGAAGAAGGAACTTCAATTAAGAAAACAACCCCACCTGTGGACAAGCCTGTGCTGTATTGTCTTGATTGATATGGGATGGTCCATCTCACTAACTGCTGTGCCATTCCTGGGCAGGTGGCTCTGGATGGAATAAGAAGGCAGGTTGTGTGAGCTACAGGAGCAAGCAGGTAAGCCTTGTTCCTCCATGGCCTCTGTGTTAGCTCCTGCCTTCAGATTCCTGTCCTGCCTGAGTTCCTGCCGTGACTTCCTTTGATTCTTGACTGTAATGGACCACTGCAAGCTTACATAAAAGCTCTTTCCTCTACAAGTTGCTTTTGCGCATGGTGTTTATCACAGTAATAGAAATTCTATGCTAGATCACCTCCCTGTGGTAGAGAGAAGCATACCAGGCAGTCTCCTCAACTTGCCCAGCAATCTGACCAGCAACCTGCCCATGGAGTCCTTTACTGTTATTGACCAATTTATGTTCTGGGGAAATTCATGTTGGATTTCCTGCATTCATCTACCTGTATTTTCTACTATTTTGGGTTAGTCCTTGGCTCAGCCCAGAATGAACTCCATTCTACACATAGTTAATGAATTCTCCCTGTTATCCAAGACATGGATGAGAAATTCCTAAACCCTTTCCTGACTGGCTCAGATGCTTCCTGTTATGCCTGAAAGGACAGCATATACTTTGTAGTCATCTGCTTAGGAATTTTTCCCTGCTGGGAGATTGCTGTGGAATGCAGTCCTCTCAGCATGACAGCCATCACCAGCCTTCACCATCTTAATCAGAGCAGTTGAGATTATCAACAAGACAGCCACAAGATCTGTTGATGTTTCCTCAGAGAAAGAAGATGAAGACAGTTAACCACTCCTTCCTGCATCTTCATCCTGGTAGTACGTAATTCTGTTTCAGCTACACATAGTCTCGGGGGGATGTTTCTGAATATAGAATATGGGAGGTAAGTTGAGTAGGGCCAGGAAGGAGTTACTCTCCACAGCTTTTGGGAGGCACCGATCTGTGATGAGTTAGGGACAATAGTTTGGGGTCATCCATGCTCCCATAAATAAGTCTAACAAAGACTTGGGTAGAATAATAAAGACAATAAAGACTCTTCCATCTAGACTTGAAATCATAACCTTGTTCTATTGTTGGTGCCCTACTCTGAGAAGTAGACATTTGTTCATGTCTCTCCAGGAACTGGTCATGCAACAAATCTCCTTAGAGGTGAATTTGTCTCTGAATCCATATTGCCTGGAACACAGCAACAAGTAAAGGAATTGTAAAAGACTTCAATGAGAGAATATGTGAACACATGGAGGAATCTGTCTTTACTGTATCATGGAACCTTCTTGAACATGTGTGGCAAGGGTTTACTGAGCTTGAAGGACATTTTGTGCTTGAAGGGCCTATAGATTGAAGCCCTTCCTTGGTGGGAAGGATATATAAAACCCTTAAATATCTAATTAAGGTGGTGATCTTCTATCTGGAAAAAAATAGACTTATGACTCTTGGCCTCATATATTGATCAACCTATGTGCCCTTGGACCTCTGGGCTAAGGACTCTGGGTAGATAACTCAGTCAGTGCAGTAGTTCTTATGCAAGCATGAAGACCTGAGTCTGGATCACCAGCACCCACAAAGAATTCAGAGGGTTGTGTTGGATGTAATCCAAGTGCCAAAGACATGGCTACAGTTGGGTCCCTGAAGTTCAGTGCCCATCCAGCTTAGCCAAATCATTCAGTTCCAGATTCAGGGAGAGATCCTGTCTCAAAAGATAAGGTGGCCAGTGATCAAGTCAGAAACCAGACTTCTACTTTGAACTTCACTCACATGTGCATATGCATTTACCCACATACATGCAGATACTTGCATGCACATGCACATGTGCACATATACACATGCATAATAGCTATATACACATGCACAAAACTCCAACTCTAAAATTGCTATCAATATTTAAATGGCCTACTGGGAAGTCTATAACCATTTAGAAAGTTTTGTAGACATTAAGATAGGAATAGACTCCTCTGTCATCTCTGTCTTCATTCCCCCATGAATGACATACTTCTCTTTGGCTGGATTGTTTGGCCACTGGCATGAAAACCTTTTAAGAAAAGCTTTCCTTTTTAGCTCTATTGCTACTGATATACAATGCGTTGCTATAACCCTGGAGACAGACTTCGGTAGGCTACGCATGGAGTAATGAATGTAATTAAGCTGGTCTAAGTAGCATCTGGCTTACTTCTTATTAATTACATGCAAGTTACTTAACCTCTGGGATGCACATTTCAGATCAGCGGGATTGGGCTAACAATTACAGTCTTACAAGGTATTGACTAGAAATCCCCAAGGGTAGTAACTAGGGGTATTTTGGGTTATGTTTTATGCTCAGTAATCATCCAGTTGTAACTACCACCATCATGATTATTCCTAGAACCCAGATTTCTTGATCAGTGTGATAGTAAACCCTGTCTGTCTGTCTGTGTGTCTGTGTGTCTGTGTGTCTGTGTGGTGTGTGTGTGTGTGTGTGTGTGTGCGTGTGTGTGTGTGTGTGTGTGTGTGTGTGTGTGTGTGTATGTAGCTTTACATATATGGGAAGGCATTTATAAGCCAGTAGTCAACTTTGGACATCATTCCTCATGATGTCACCCACCTTAATGTTTATTGATATTTACCTATTTTTATTTTATGTGTGTGGGTGTCTGGACTGCACATATGTCTGGGTACCAAATACATGGAATACCTGCAGAGGCCATATGCAGGCACTAGGTTCCTTGAAACTGGAGTTAACAGACAGTTGTAAAGTACCACATAGGTGCTGAGAGGCAAATGCCAGTCCTTGAGGAAGAGCAGCCAGTGCTGTTAACTGCTGAGCCATCTCCATCCAACACATTGGGCACTCTCTCCACTTCCTACCTTGCCACATTGTTTCTGAGACAGTGTGTGTCAATGATTAGGACTCACCAATTTAGCTAGGCTGCTTGGTGAATGAACCCCAGAGCCACCAGCTTCTGTCTCCCCAGCACTGGGATTGTAAGTGCAGATCACAACACCCAACTTCTTTTCACACAGGTCCTGGTATGGAACATGGGTGATTAGGTGGCCACAGCAAGCACTTTACCAATTGTACCATCTCCCTAAACCCGGTGTGATATTTACCAATTGTCCCACCTCCCTAGACCTGATGTGGTGTGCTCACAACAGTATTTTAATTGCTTCTTATGGAGTGGGGGAATATCAGCTGGCATTTTCTGGAGACATTATTATAGGTGTCATTTATAGATATCGCCATGTCCATATGGCAGCTCTTAGTGCCCCCATAAGCATTGAGGCAAAAAGTCCTATAACTTGACCTTTGGAGCTGGAAAGCTCTCTCTCCCCTTACTGAAATCTATTCATTATGCTGGAAGAAAACCCAGCTTAAATACTTCATTTTATTAGTGACTCGAGTCTGTGTTTGTCATTTTCTTTGAGGAGATTTTAAAAGCAGCCTGTTCAAATAACATCATGACCAGACTTCTCAGCATGCCCTGTTTGGATGGATAGTTTTACGAATGGAAAAAATATGCACTTTCTTAATTATAAGTGGCTAGAATTTGACTAGAAAATCTTAGCAGCCTGAAGGCCAGGTAATTTAGTGTTGATGACATTGTTGGGCCATCTGCCTTCACTCTCAGATCCTAGTTCTTCTCCCCTATTTGGAGGCAGTAAATGTTTGATTACTCAGATTACACAGAGCAAAGGCGATTCTGTATAAGAACACTTCCTGGCTCATTAGGGAGCTATACTGGTATGAAATGACCACTGGGCAAATCTATGTTTGAATGCCATTGCCACTTCCAAATGATCTGTCCTTTGTGAAGTTACTTAACTTTGCAGGATCTTTATATTGATAGCCTAGAGATGAAAGCGGAATATTCTAAGGATTCTTTGATGGTTAGAAACCAAGCTATAAGGTGTATGGCATATACCAGTACTTAGTAAGCAGTAAGTCCCATCTCCCTGTTTATTTACTTAATAATACGTTAATAAGCAGCACATGCTTTGGAATTGAGGATTTTATAGAATAGAAGACAATGTTTTCTTGAGGGATCTAGCGATAAAATGTGACATAGTCCCTTGAGTGTTTGGGATAGTCCACAAAATAATAATATTATTTTAGGGCGACCTCTGTTCCGGGATCTACCGCACTGAGGAGACAGGTACCCAGGTTCTCCCCAATATAACATCGCTTGGGACACGGCCTGTTGGGGCTTCCAACTGCTCCCAAGAACTGGACAGCTCTGTGGTCGTCTGGGCGCCAGCTCTGCTGTGGGCCATCCCCCCTGCAGGGTGACCTACGCCGCTGAGAGAGTGCAGAGTGCACTCCGCCATCTTTACTCCAGTGTCCAGGTAGTTGGGACCGCCAGGCTCAGAGACAGACAGGCATAACATCGCTTGGGCCTCAAGCAGCTTGTGTGTAACCTGCTCCAAGAGCTAGGCAGGTCTGCAGTAATCGACGAGCCAGCCCTGCTGTGGGACTCCTGACCTGCAGAGGGACGCCCCCTCGCCCCCCCCCCGGAGAGATCACACACCCCTGCACAGGGTGGGAGCCTACCAGCCTCCCTTTGGTGACGTCTGCTCTGGGAATCCACTACGCTGAGCCTTTGGATGTGCAAGGACTCCCCAATATAACATCACTTGGGGCAAGGCACATCAGGGCTCCAAAGTCACTCAGGAGCAGGGCAGGCCCCAGAAATCGGTGCCAGGGGAATCCTGGTAATACAGGGGGGCCAGAAATAGAGTTGCAGTCACACAGGAGGTCCAACCAACAGCCAGTGACAGCAGGACCAACTAACACCAGAGGTAACCAGATGGAAAAAGGCAAACGTAGGAACGTTATTAACAGAAATCAAAATAATATGGCCCCATTTGAACCCAACTCTCCAACAGCAGCAAATCCTGGATACCCCACCACACCCAAAAGACAAGATCTGGATTTAAAATCACTTCTCATGATGCTATTAGAGGATCACAAGAAGGACACAAATAAATCTAATAAAGAATTACAGGAGATCATGAATCAAGGGTTGGAAGCCCTTACAAAGGAAACACAAAAATCGCTTAGAGAAATGCAGGAGAACATGGATCAAAAGATGGAGGCCCACAAGAAGACAACACAAAAATCGCTTAAAGAAATGAATCAACGGGTAGATGCACTTTCAAAGGAATCACAAAAATTGCATAAAGAAATGCAGAAGAATATGGGTCAACAGATAGAGGCCCATAGGGAGGCAACCCAAAAATTGCATAAAGAAATGAATCAATGGATAGATGCCCTTACAAAGGAAACACGAGAATTGCTTAAAGAAATACAGGAGGCGATGGATCAACAGATGGAAGCCCATGAGGAGGAAACACAAAAATCGCTTAGAGAAATACAGGAGAACTTGGGTCAACAGGCAGAAATCCTGATAGAGGAAATGCAAAAATACCTTAAAGAAATACAGGAAAATACAAACAAACAAGTGAAGGATCCCAGCAAATCCATCCAGGATCTACAAAAGGAATTAGAAACAACTAAGAAATCACAAACGGAGACAACTTTGGAGATAGAAAACCTTGGGAAGAAATCAGGAGTCATAGATGCAAACATCAACAGTAGAATACAAGAGATGGAAGAAAGAATCTCAGGTGCTGAAGATACCATAGAAAGCATCGACTCAACAGTCAAAGAAAATGCAAAATGCAAAAAACGTGTAACCCAAAACATCCAGGAAATTCAGGACACAATGAGAAGACCAAACCTAAGGATTATAGGTATAGATGAGAGTGAAGATTTGCAACTTAAAGGGCCAGTAAATATCTTCAACAAAATTATGGAGGAAAACTTCCCTAACCTAAAGAGAGAGATGCCGATGAACATACAAGAAGCCTACAGAACTCCAAACAGACTGGACCAGAACAGAAATACCTCCCATCACATAATAATCAAAACATCAAATGTATTAAACAAAGAAAGAATATTAAAAGCAGTAAGAGAAAAGGGCCAACTAACATACAAAGGAAGACCTATCCGAATCACATCAGACTTCTCTCCAGAGACTATGAAAGCGAGAAGATCCTGGGCAGATCTCATGCAGACACTAAGAGAGCACAAATGCCAGCCTAGACTAATATACCCAGCAAAACTCTCAATCACCATAGATGGAGAGACCAAGATATTCCATGATAAAACCAAATTTTCACAATATCTTTCCACAAACCCAGCCCTACAAAGGATAATAGGTGGAAACCGCCAATACAAGGAGAGAAACAACACCCTGGAAACAATGAGATAGTAACCTTCTTGCATCAAACCCAAAAGTCGATAACCACTCAAACATAAAGATAGCGTCAAGAATAGCAGGTGGCAATAATCACTATTCCTTGATCTCTCTTAATATCAATGGTCTCAATTCCCCAATAAAAAGACATAGACTAACAGACTGGATATGCAAAAAGGACCCAGCATTTTGCTGCATGCAGGAAACGCACCTCAGTGTCAAAGACAAACACTACCTCAGAGTAAAAGGCTGGAAAACAATTTTACAAGCAAATGGTCCCAAGAACGAGCCGGAGTAGCCATTCTAATATCAGATAAAATTGACTTCCAACCTAAAGTCATCAAAAAAGACACAGAAGGACACTACATACTGATCAAGGGAAAAATCCACCAAGAAGAGCTCTCAATTCTGAATATCTATGCTCCAAATGCAAGGGTACCCTCATTCGTAAAAGAAACTTTACTAAAGCTCAAAGCACACATCGCACCTCACACAATAATAGTGGGTGACTTCAACACCCCGCTCTCTGAAATGGATCGTTCAGGAAAGCAGAAACTAAACAGGGACACAGTGAATCTAATTGAAGCCTTGGACCAAATGAAACTAACAGATATATATATAGAACATTTCATCCTAGAGCTAAAGAATACACCTTCTTCTCAGCACCTCATGGTACCTTCTCCAAAATCGACCATATAATTGGTCACAAATCAGACCTCAATAGATATAAGAGGATGGAACTAATCCCTTGCTTCCTATCAGATCACTATGGAATAAGGGTGGTCTTCAATGGCAACAAAAACAACAGAAATCCCACATACACATGAACAATGCTCTACTCAATGATAATTTGGTCAAGGTGGAAATAAAGAAAGAAATCAAAGACTTCTTGAAATTTAATGAAAATGAAAGCAAAACATACCCTAATTTATGGGACACAATGAAAGCAGTGCTAAGAGGAAAATTCATAGCCCTGAGTGCCGCCAAAAAGAAACGGGAGACAGCATACACTAGCAGCTTAATGGCACACTTGAATGTCCTGGAACAAAAAGAAGCAAATACACCAAAGAGGAGTAGAAGGCAGGAAATCATCAAACTCAGGGCTGAAATCAATCAAGTAGAAACAAATAAAACCACACAAAGAATCAACAAAACAAGGAGTTGGTTCTTTGAGAAAATCAACAAGATAGATAAGCCCTTAGCCAGACTAACCAGAGGGCACAGAGACAGTATCCAAATTAATAAAATAAGAAACGAAAAGAGAGAGAGATAACAACAGATACTGAGGAAATTCAAAAAAATCATCAGATCCTACTACAAAAGCCTGTATTCAACACAACTAGAAAAATCTCAAGGAAATGGACAATTTCCTTGACAGACACCAAATACCAAAATTAAATCAGGATCAAATAGAACATCTAAACTGTCCTATAACCCCTGAAGTAATAGAAGTGGTCATTGGAAGTCTTCCAACCAAAAAAAGCACAAGTCCAGATGGTTTTAGTGCAGAATTCTATCAGACCTTCAAAGAAGACCTAACACCAATACTCTTCAAACTGTTCCACAAAATAGAAACAGAAGGAACACGACCCAACTCGTTCTATGAAGCCACAATTACACTAATACCAAAAGCACACAAAGATCCGACAAAGAAAGAGAATCTCAGGCCATTCTCTCATATGAATATCGATGCAAAAATACTCAAAATTCTTGGCAATGGAATCCAAGAACACATCAAAACGATCATTCACCACAATCAAGTAAGCTTCATCCCAGGGATGCAGGGATGGTTCAATATAAGGAAATCCATCAATGTAATCCACTATATAAACAATCTCAAAGAAAAAAACCACATGGTCATCTCATTAGATGCCGAGAAAGCATTTGACAAAATTCAGCGTCCTTTCATGCTAAAGGTCTTGGAAAGATCAGCAATTTGAGGCCCATATCTAAACATAGTAAAAGCAATTTACTGCAAACCGGTAGCCAACATCAATCTGAATGGAGAGAAACTTGAAGCAATCCCACTGAAATCAGGGACTAGACAAGGCTGCCCTCTCTCTCCATATCTTTTCAATATAGTACTTGAAGTTCTAGCTAGAGCAATTAGACAACAAAAGGAGGTCAAAGGGATACAAATTGGAAAGGAAGAAGTCAAACTATCACTATTTGCAGACAATATGATAGTATACTTAAGCGACCCAAAAAACTCCACCAGAGAACTCCTACAGCTGATAAACAACTTCAGCAAAGTGGCCGGATATAAAATCAACTCAAGCAAGTCAGTAGACTTCCTATACTCAAAGGATAAGCAGGCTGAGAAAGAAGTAAGAGAAATGATACCCTTCACAATAGCCACAAACCATATAAAGTATCTTGGTGTGACTCTAACCAAACAAGTGAAAGATCTGTATGACAAGAACTTCAAGTCTCTGAAGAAAGAAATTGAAGAAGCCCTCAGAAGATGGAAAAATTTTCCGTGCTCATGGATTGGCAGGATTAATATAGTAAAAATGACCATCTTGCCAAAAGCAATATACAGATTCAATGCAATCCCCATCAAAATCCCAACTCAATTCTTCATAGAGTTAGAAAGAGCAATTCAAAAATTCATCTGGAAGAACAGAAAACCCAGCATAGCTAAAACTATTCTCAAGAGTAAAAGAACCTCTGGGGGAATCAGTATCCCAGATCTCAAGCTGTACTACAGAGCAATAGTGTTAAAAACTGCATGGTATTGGTACAGTGACAGGCATGTAGATCAATGGAACAGAATTGAAGACCCAGAAGTGAATCCACAATTCTATGGTCACTTGATCTTTGATAAAGGAGCTAAAAACCATCCAGTGGAAAAAAGATAGCCTTTTCAACAAATGGTGCTGACTCAACTGGAGGTCAACATGCAGAAGAATCAAATTGACCCATTCTTATCTCCTTGCACTAAGCTCAATTCCAAGTGGATCAAGAACCTCCACATAAAACCAGACACACTGAAACTAATAGAAAGGTAACTAGGGAAGAACCTTAAACATGTGCGCACAAGGAGAATTTCCTGAACAGAACTCCAATAGCTTATGCTCTAAGATCAAGAATTGATAAATGGGACCTCATAAAATTACAAAGATTTTGCAAGCAAAAGACACTGTCCAAAAGACAAAGCAGCAACCAACTAACTGGGAAATGATCTTTACCAACCCTACATCCGACAGAGGGCTAATATCCAATATATACAAAGAACTCAAGAAGTTAAACTCCAGAGAGGCAAGTAACCCTATTAAAAAATGGGGTACAGAGCTAAACAAAGAGTTCTCACCTGAAGAATATCTAATGGCTGAGAAGCACCTAAAGAGATATTCATCATCCTTAGTCATTAGGGAAATGCAAATCAAAACAACCCTGAGATTCCATCTCACACCAGTCAGGATGGCTAAGATCAAAAACACAGGAGACAGCAGGTATTGGCAAGGATGTGGAGAAAGAGGAACACTCCTCCACTGCTGGTGGGATTGCAAGCTGGTACAACCACTCTGGAAAGCAGTCTGGCGGTTCCTCAGAAAACTGGGCATGACACTCCCGGAGGATCCGGCTATACCACTCCTGGGCATATACCCAGAGACTTCCCCTGCATGCAATAAGGACACATGCTCCACTATGTTCATAGCAGCCTTATTTATAATAGCCAGAAGCTGGAAAGAACCCAGATGTCCCTCAACGGAGGAATGGATTCAGAAGATGTGGTATATTTACACAATGGAATACTACTCTGCAATTAAAAACAATGAATTCACGAAATTCCTAGGCAAATGGTCAGAACTTGAAAATATCATCCTTAGTGAGGTAACCCAATCACAAAAGAACACACATGGTATGCAGTCACTGATAAGGGGATATTAACCCAGAATCTCGAAATACCCTCAACACAATTCGCATATCAATAGATTTCCAAGAAGATGGAAGGAGAGACCCCTGGTCCTGGAAAGACTGGATGTAGGGGAATGCCAGGACAGAGAAGT
This sequence comes from Tokudaia tokunoshimensis, assembly GCA_036184795.1. Taxonomy (NCBI): domain Eukaryota; kingdom Metazoa; phylum Chordata; class Mammalia; order Rodentia; family Muridae; genus Tokudaia; species Tokudaia tokunoshimensis. Next base: position 102,965,158 of record BTHU01000010.1, read on the forward strand.
GAGAGGGGGTTGAATGGGGAAAAGAGGGAGGGAAGGGGGCTTATGGGACTTTCGGGGAGGGAGGAAACGGGAAAGGGGAAATGATTTTGAATGTAAATAAAAAAAACTTAGAAAATAAGATAAAATTAAAAAAAAATATTATTTTATCTTTAATCTGAAAGTTTATTGATAATGATAATTAGGATAATAATGGTGATGATGGTAATGATAATTATGATTTCTATGGCAATGCTAGTAGTGGTGGTGACATTACTTATGATTTCAATTGTGATGTTGCTGATTGTGGAAATTGTGACATGGAGGTTGATGAGTACAACATTTATTGTTTTGCTAGACACTGACATGAAGGCGCTGATCTCAGGACACATGGATGCTACATGTCAGAGCCCAATTCATAGTGTTTTTCTACTCGTGATCTAGAGACTCCATGAGTTCTTGCTCAGCTAATGGGCCTGCTTGAGGACGTTTTTCTAAATTTGAGCTAGATTGAAACCTGTGCACCCGGATTTTGGGGTATATTTATGTTCATCGTAGGCTTCCTTATAATCCAGTGCACTGTTTTAAATGTCTTGTGTCATGATTTGAAAACAAATGTTCCACATAAGCCCATGTTTAAAATATTGGTCTCAGTATGTGGTAATACTTTGGGAGGTTGTAGAAGCTTCAGAAGGTGAAGCTTCAGAAGGTGGTACTTCTTAGAAGAAGTAGGTTGCTAAAGATTAAGCAAGGTCTCCAGTCTCTTTTGTACTCTTTGCTTCTTCTTCACAAAAAATAAAGCACAGACTAAGCTCTACTCTTCGATGACAATGATGCTCTGCCCAAACTCATAAGGTGAAGCAGCCATGTTCCAACCCCCCCTTTAACCACGAGCTCAGAATAATCACCCTTTCCTCCTAGACTTTTCTCTCAGGACTTTGCTCACAGCAATAATTTTAAGCATCACATGGCTCACAATAGCAGCAATGACAGATGCATTTTGAACGTTCAAAATAGAAGAAGCAGATAGAGTAAAAATACATGGGTCCAACATATGAGGGCTGTAATCATAACAGCTTTCTGTGACCTGGTGACTGTGACTTTTGTGAGCCTCAGAGGATTGTGACAAAGAGAATGAGAATATTGATGCAGAATTGCTGAGTTCAGAATGCATCTATTGTCAAATTTCTTATGAGAAGAAATAAATTATTCCCCCAAATCAGAACACCTCTTGCTTCCCTTCTCTGTTCTGTGGCTGGAGATGTCAGTGGGTGGAGGTCTGCTGGCAAAACTAGCCTTCAGGCACGTTCCAGTTCTGCTTTAATAACAGCAACGTGACAAAAGTTTCAAAAGCAGCAGATAGATAATGTAGACATTAATTAAATCAGCCAGCCCAGGTGGCCCCCTCAACAGAGTCTTGGAACATAAGATAAGAGGCAGGAGTTCTCTTTGAGGTTCAGACGGAGAAGAAAACAATGCTTCTGCCACCCTCAAATGCCTCCAAACAACCTAACAAAAACAACAGACTGTCAATCATCAAAGGAAGAAAACCAGGTCTGATATGCTTTATGCCTAAAAAGAATGGGGAAACACCAAATGCTGCCCTCCGCACAGGGCTCTAATGAATTCTTAATTCTGTCCTTTCCCAAACACCCTGGTGCTGGCCAGTTCTTCCTCCACTCCATCCATATTGGAGTTCTTATCTTCCATAATGCCTAGCAGACTTGTCCATTAGGCCAGAAGATTCTTAAATGCTAGACTCTTTAGTCCCCCTTACTTTCAATTTGCCCTGTGGTGGGAGCCATAGAACTTCTGTAGCTTGTTGTAGTGAATGAAGGATGTAGAGACACCAGCCACACCTGAACTAACCAGTCACTCCTGCACTAATGGAATGCTGTTACTGAGTTTACGTGGCTGCCCAGTTAGGAATATAAAGCCAAGCTTTGCTCATTTAACCAAGGTCATGGAGGGCACATTGGCTTTGTCTCTATTCCCTTCTTCTATTTTACTTTCTCAGAGCACCGTGCTTTGAATGTCCACAGCTGTCAGTTAAATATCCACTTTATTCTTCATCTGCATACATGCTTAGATACCCATCTTAGTTCTCTTAAGCTGCCTTTCAATATAAACATTTTCTCCTGAGGATCCTGCTTTCTTTGCCTCTTAAACTCATTTCTATACCCTTTCCATCAGTTCTTAAGACCTGACATAGCCATGCCATCTTTCCTCACAGACACCTCCCTCAGTATTTCCTCTGGTGATTGGAACTGGCAATGACTGTTGTTTGGGAAGTTTACAGTCACAGTGTTTGTGTCTAGTAACCACACACTCTATTATCAGAAACCCATAATTCCTCATGGCTCTCTATAATTGACTGTGTGCAAGCTCTTTTGTTTGAGACTTGCGTCAGTCTCTGTCTCCTGGGTTTGATCATGAACTAGAGTTACATAAGATGCCATTTTCGGAAGATGCTGGTGACAGGTACATGAGATCTGTCTGTATGAATGCAGAACTTATTGTGAGTTTATAAACAATTCAAAGTAAAAAGTCTGGGATATGTAAATAGAAAATATGTAAGAATGAAAAATCTTGAGTATATACTTAGTATTTTCTAAGAAAATAATCTCTTCTCTTCTACTCTCTAAATTAGTTTTTGGAGACAGAGTAATGCTATGTTATTCAACCTGGTCTTGAACTCATGATCCTCTTTCCTCTGCCACTAAATATAGCATTAAAATCCTTAAAGTGGATTATTATATATATAATTTTACAAACATTGACATAACCAAAGATACAATTTTGGATCTTAGGGTCTTTCCCCCTCTTGGTCTGTTTTATTTCTTGATCCAGCTTTCATCGTTTATATAAACTCCCATCACTCAGCAGAGGGAGGAGTAAGAGGGGGGTACCTTAAATCTTGAGTCCAGAGAAAGATTGGCAGAAGAGCCCTTGGTTTTCTGATCAAGGTTGTCTGAAGCATCCAGAAGCCAGTAAAGCCTTGCTGCTGCAAGAACTGACTTCCTGCTGTTACCTCTCTTATGCTGCATTGTGCCGAAGAGTCGTCTCTATTTGTCTCTGGCACTGAGTGATGCTGCAGAAGTTCCTGCTTCTGACATCATGGGTTTGAATGGATGAGCTCTGGTTTACAGAATAGGGTATTTACTTTTGGCACCAGTCACAGAAACCTTACCTTAATCCAAGACTGGGTAAAGAATTTACCCTCTGTGTGAAAACTAAATTATGTTCCCAGAGACCATCTGAAACCAATCAATAGGCATCTGAGAAAAAGATTTCCCCTCTTTTCCTCTTCTCTTTCCTCTACTCTTCTCCTTCCCCTCTCTTCTCTTTTTCTCCTCTCCTTTCCCTCCTTCCCCCTCCCTTCAAATATTCAACAAGTATATGCAAACACCTGAGTATGTTCTAATGACTTGGCATAGTGATCATACCACGGAGCCAAGAGCACTGTGAATTCAAGGCTCCCTGTGTTGCATGTCGAGACCTTGTCTCAAAACCGAAGCAACTAGAAAAGCAGCACAGAGCACGTGACTGATGACGGAGCTAAGAAAAGGAAGAAGACATTGGTTCCTCCCCCAAAGGGTGGGTAGTTAGTGTGGGAGAGAGGACCATCTAAGTTCACAGGGGTAAAAGGCAAATGAAGGGAAGGGTTTGGAAGGATTTGCTTCATTAGAACAATGAACCCACATCCAGAGAGGGCACAGTGTATGTGCTCAGAGAGAGTAAGGCTCACAGCTCCCATTCCCTGTCCACTCCTCCCTATACTGGCTTGGGTGGTGAGAAAGTATTGCATTTTTAATTTAAATTTTTTTTGAAAACTGATTTTTTTTTCATAAAATAGATCTTTATTGTGGTTTCCTTTCCCTCTCCTTCTCTCAGTTCCTCCCAACCTCCCCTTCCATTTGGATCTATCCACTTCCTGTCATTAGAGAACAAACACACATCTAAAGGATAATAATGATTATTTGTATACACACACACACACACACACACACACACATACAGGCACACACACACACAAAGGACCAGTAGTGTAAAAAAATTTTTCTTTTAAAAAAGAGGATATTAAAACAAAGAATAAGAAAAGGGAAAGACCCTAACATGACATTATGAGACAAAAATCTTCCAAAGATGTAGTTGAGTTCATTTCCTGTTGGCCATCTGTTCCTGGACTCCCCTGGAGAAAATGGAGTTTTCATTGCAAGTGTTTATCAAGAGATAGCTTCCCATCACTTCTCGGCCTTTTGGCTAAGATCAAGTGAAGAGATATCTTCTGGGTTAGTAGTGGAGAACATGTCCACTTCTTTCAGCTCTAGGACCCCAACTGAAGCAAACCACTGCAGGCCCTGTACTTGCTTCTCCAGTCTCTGAGTTCAAATATTTGATTGAGACAAGGTCTGAGTTTTCCAAGATCTTTCATTCTCTGAGTACTGTGTAACGTCTCGGGGTAGGTTTCTGTATTTGTTCCCATCTGATGCAGGAGATGGCTTTTCTGATAATGAGATGCTGACCTATGAGTAGAGTAGATTGTCATTAGGGGTTGTTTTTTTGCTATGTTCTTTTAGTAGAACAGCAGTATTTGAATTTCCCCTAGGTCTCTGGGCTTTCTAGTCTCAGGTTCTTGATCACCTAAGCAGTGTCAGGTATGGGTTCCATTCTGTGGAGTGAGCCTTAGGTCAAGCCAGATACTGGTTGGTTATGCCTACAACCTTTGTGCCACTATTGTCCAAGCATATCTTGCAGGTAGGATACCTGTAAGAGGGAAGGCAAATCCCATCTGACCTTCTCTTGCCACCAAATAAATCTTCTAGTACCAGGAATGTGTTATATCTAATCGAGAAAAGGGTCCATGGAACCCCCAAATAGCCCAGGCTACTGACACAGCTATAGGATGCTCTCTACAAACTGACAGCAAGTCCCTGTTGCTGAAAACAACACCTACACAACTCATTGAACATAAAGAAGTTGGACTGGTGCCTGCACAGCGCCTTCACTCCTACAGGCTAGTGTTATTGGTACCAGAAGCATGCTATATGCTACCAATGTAAACACAAATTATGTTGTTATGTTTTGGGATCAGTGAAAGATCTGGTTCTGCACACCAGACATCACGTAAGAAAGTGACTGTGCTGTGTTTTAGTGCATTTTGTTCATGTTGTCATTGATTGGTCCCTAAGACATAGTATGTTTTTGTTGCAAAACAATTGTTTGCCCACACTTAGAAGTGTCAATTAGCTTCCTAGGGATGAGTAGCAGCCCCTGTTCCTCTATCTACCTGTCTCCCCTCTTGGGCAGAACGAGGGCTTCTTGTTTATCATTTGCTCTTTCTTTTTGAAAATAGGTTTCATATTTTTAAGGATGGATGCATTGTTGTTGTTATTGTTTTCAATATGTAATTTATTGACTTCCTTTTCAGGATGATGGCTGAGCTCCTCCAGTCTTGGACTATGGTTGGGACTCTGTGGTTCTCAGAGTCTGCGGTGCCTCTCTGGAACCCTGTTCAGGCTCTAGAGAAGCCTTCCTTTGCACATAGCAGCTTCCCACAGGCACAGGCTAAAGCTATGTTTCTCAAGTGGAACTGCTTATGTGGTCACAGACCTCCCAGAGTGCAGGTTGCCGCTGCAAAAACAAAATAGATAAAAACAAAAGCTTTGGAGATCCATCAGTCTTTGGTCTGATGTCCAATGCTATCTCGGGGATTCTGCTGGAAGAGAAACTCAGTAGGTGGTTGTGGGTAGAAGAGAGTGAAAAGGGAACATCTGCAGAGGTCTTTGTCCAGCTCCAAAAGTGAAGGACCAGAAACAGCCACTTTGAGGAACAAAACCTTACTTAATGAGGTTAAGGAACCATGGGAACAGCAAGGGATTATTACAATGAATACCACTGAGACAAAGGTTGGTTCGCAATTGAGTAAAATTCCAGGTTAATCCTGTATCAGAGTCATTCTTGATTATAGAGAAAAGAAAGGCCCCAAACTTCCAGAACAAAAAGCTGATCATTTTAAAATACAAATAAGCAAAAGAATAAAATAAAATTGAACATTTATCAAGCTACTGAGTCAGAAAATACTTAGTTGGCAACAAAATGTTACATTTGGTGGATGAAATTGTATTTTAGAAAGTCTTTGGCTTTACAAATCGTAAATGGATGTAGAATGGAACCATATTCTAAGCAGTAATGACGAGCTGTGATTTAATAGTTTAACATAAAGAGCTTAGAAAATCAGTAAGATTCTGAAAGCTAAAACAAAGAATAAAAAAATATTACAAAGAGGAAAAAAGTAGCGTTAACAACAGCAACAACACCCCTGAGGGAATGTGTTCAAACCTTTCTTGGTAATCAAAGAAACAAAAAGAAAATGGTGATGTTATTTCTAGTTGGAAGAAGAAAGGGAGGGAGAGAAGGATGGAGGGAGTAAAAGAAGGAAGAGGGAAAGAGGGAAGGAGGGAGGGAGGGAGAGAGAGACAGAGAGAGAGAGAGAGAGAGAGAGAGAGAGAGAGAGAGAGAGAGAGAGAGAGAGAGAGAGAGAGAGAGAGAGAGAAATTGAGGAAGACTGCCAAGGATGTGGTAAAATTGATGTGTTCATGCACAGCTGGAGGCGTGAGCTGTTGCTGGCCCTTGGAAAGCAATTTGGCAATGTATATCAACAGCCTTAAAAATATCCATGCTTTGAAATTCAACAAGTCTACCTCAAGCAATTCTAAAGGCAAGCAGAGATCTTTGGTATTGCAAAAAAGAAAAAATTCCAAGCCACTTGACTGTGGTGTTATTTGCAATGGTGAAAAGAACAATGTATTCTAACTGTATAACAAGAGGGGAGCAGTTAAGAAAATGATACAATCCATTTTGACTTGCGATAAGCCATTAGGAGTGAGTCAGAGCAACTTGGGTCTGTTCCCTGTTCTATTCTCTCTGCATCTCCAAGAATACTGCTTACATTTCTGTACAATTGAATTAATGGGACTCTGGAGGGTGGTGGTAAGAATCTGGTATGTTATTTGATACCGCGGCCCCAGGGGTCTTTTCTTACCCCAAACTTTCTTGAGATAGCACCTGGCAATGTCTTTTTGAAGTACATATACTTGTTTCTCAAAGAATCCTATAGCCAAAAAAACTGTGGAGGAGGGATGGAGGAGCCCCACTTTACTGAGCTCCCCACCTCTCAGCTCCTCTCTCAGAATATTCCCAGTCCAGTGGGACCTGCCTGGCTGTTTTTTGTGGTGGGTAAGGGCCAGGAAGATACTTGCATGCTGAAATGAGTAAGCCATGCCTTATGTTCAAGGAAAACCCCCCTTTGAGAAACTCAAGCTGTGCAAACTGCTTAGCAGCACAAAATGTTCTCTACATATGTGAGGAAATGAAGATGCTCCCTCAGTAGTGATAACGATCTCCTCTCCATCCTTAATGTCAACATATCTTCCCTTCTAGTATGGTGGGCACAGTTCCTTGTGATATTTCTTTTCTAATGAGCCAAAATGTCTTTATATCTATCCCAGAGATCCTTTAATTAAAAAAAAAAAGTCAACCCACGGCTAGAAAAATTACCATTTTGGTGGAATCCACTGTCACTAATTTTTCCCCACAGGAAGTCTTTGCTGAGTCCCTATTATGTGGACATATCATACTGGATATATCCACATGGCTGCCATTATACATATAGCTGTTAGCACTCCAGAGTGGGTCCCGAGCAAAACACAACAAAGGGAGCACTTCTGGAAGATTTGCTTTATGAGAATTCTGTACTCACATCTAGAGAGAGCTCAGGGTATATGCTCATGGTGAGAGCACAACCCACAGCTCTAGCTCCCTCCCCCTACTGTCTTGGATGGTGAGAATTTGTGTTCTGGTTACAGATTCAGAACAGAGCCTGGCATCACTGTGTTTCATCACGGTCATTAGAAGATTCCAAAAATGTTTTTTTTTTTTTTTGGTTTTTTGAGACAGGGTTTCTCTGTATAGCCCTGGCTGTCCTGGAACTCACTCTGTAGACCAGGCTGGCCTCAAACTCAGAAATCCGCCTGCCTCTGCATCCCAAGTGCTGGGATTAAAGGCGTGCGCCACCACTGCCCATGATATTGTTTTTATGTCAAAGCAGTTTAGCTTTTATTGTCCTCTTGTCTCCAAGTGTCACCTCTTGGTGGGTCCCTAAAGACAAGGCCTTGATATTGGCTAGCTTTATCTTCCAGAAGGCTACTTCTGCATTCCTAAACATCAAAACATGAATATTCTGTCTTCGTTTTCCCTGCGTAGTATTTATTGATTTCACTTTTGAGAACATAAGGTTTTCATTCTCCTATTGGTGCTTATGAATGGTCTCAGCCCTCAGCAATCACTGATAGAGTTTAAGAAAGATAGTAATGGATGGATACAACCAAAATACATTGTAGATGTGTATGAAAATAGAAAATATAAATAAAGAATATTATTATAAAAACTGACAGGTTAAAAACAAAAGATATGCTGGAGTCAGGGGACATACAAGAATGTGCATGCAAAGTGCCATGGTTCAGAGGAAGTACTGGAGAGTTGCTTTTCAAGAGGTGTTGAGCCTGAGATGAGCCTAGAGAGACGTATAAACCTGTGCGTTTCTACAAAGCTCTGCCGGGCTTCTGCAGCAATCTGCATCCCTTTAGAACACATGTCACGCCTTTGAAATCAAATATCCCTGGACTAAATGCCAGCCAGAAGGCTTGGGACAGAGCCCTGTTGATAAATGTTAGCCATGGGTGAAGGAGGATCCCAGTTGCACTCCCAGCACTCATGTCAGAAAGGTGAATGTGTTGGTGTGTGCTCACAATCCCAGTGCTTGGGGTGGGGTTTAGAGACAAGGTGACCCCTAGCTGATAGCCTGCCAGGCTAATGAATCTGTGAGTCCCAGGTTCCAGAGAGAAAGACCTTGTCTCAAAAATGTGGTGGGCAGTTTCTGAGAAAAAAAAACCCAAAAACCTAAAGTTGATCTTTGGCTCCTACACATACTTGTCCTGTACACAAATAAATATACACATAATTTAAATTACCACCATAATTTAAATAACTAAACATTTAAAAGTAAAGAAATAAAACTACAATATCAGTTAGGTAAACTACCAGCTGAATATGGGGGAGATATTACTGTGTCTCTCAGAACTTCACTTTCTGTCTATGAGAACTTAACAAGGCAGAGCTTCCTCCACATCTGGGAATGCTCAAACTATTCGTGGCAATCTCTAGGCCAAGTGTCTCCTTAGATGATCATGTCTGGTCTCATTTTGTTCCATGCCTGCCTGTTCTGCTTTCTCTCTCATCACTGAGCCTTGACCAAGTCCTCTCTTCTACTGTTGATTTTGTGACCTTAAGTCTTACTCCCCTCTCCACACTTTATCTTCTTATCTAAAAGACAGAGACATAAAAAATGGCTTCCTTGATTTGCAGCACTCAATACTGTTCTAGCCAGAACAAAGTCCATGCATAAGTTCTGGGTGAATGCATGAAGCAATGGCAGAAGCAACACCGTAGAGATGGTGGCAAACTGTCATCTAAAGCAGTGCTATAAACTGACTAAGACTATATACCTTGTACGCAGGGGTCTTAGAATTAACTCACAGTTGGGAGTAAAAACCACACACATGCAAGCACCAAAGACTCCGTGATACTTTGGAAGTTCCTCAGCAGTCAGGCTTATACTTGTCCAAAGAAAGCTTTCATATAAGTGCTTTGGAATGAGACCCCGAGAGGCTGACTCCATTATCACCCCTCCACCTGCAGCAGTAAATTTAAACCCAGTCACACATTGGGAGGAAGTGTTTGTTGGGCTCTGATAAGGGCTTGAAATGGAGCAATGCCTTGCTTTGCTCACCAGGCTCCAACAGAATCCAACTGTTCATTTGATAAAAAAAAATTCAGCTTGCCTTTCATTTACATTTCCCCTGGAGGCGAGGGTCTGCAGGCTGTAGGCTGGCTGAAGCAAGCTGGAGAATGTTATAGCATCAGTATACTGCTTTTCTCAGTCTCCACAGACCCACTGGGAGGAGGGTATCGGATGCTGCTGCAACTCTCCAGGGCACCTCCACTGACTTCTTTGGAAGGAGACCTCTAGTATGAGGCAAAGAGGACTTAGAGACAGAATGTACTTTCTTAATGACTCTCTCTTAGGAGAGTGGGGAAGGAAAAGAAAATGAGGGAGACTGAATGAGCTTTGCAAGAATGTATTTACAATTAAATTGCACTTTAAAGGGAAAGTGGAAACTTCTCTGCAAAGAAGTGAGGTGGAGGGAAGCCACAGACTGTAGTACAAAGTATGCAGGCTCTGGAGTTAAGACTTGAAGTACTGAAACTGCAATTAGCAGCTATATGACCTTGGCCAATTAACCTATCTGAAGATCTGTGTTTGAAATAAAGATAATAATATGCTTCTGTGGTGGGGTGACTAGGCAGGCATGCCACAGTGCCTCTGAATCTCTCGTCTCTCTCATTAACCCAGCAAAACAGGCAGTAAACAGAAAATGAAAGTGGGCAGAGCACCTTGACGTTAGAAAAACCCAAAAAAACACATCTCAGAGTCATTGAAGGTCACATTTCGCACAGAAGGAGTTGGTTTAGGAATCTCATTGCGAAAACAGATTACGGGGTCCTGACTTGGGTTTGGATGGGTAAAAAAATGACTTTGAAAAGGGTCAGGAACCTGTGAAACATCTTGGATGGCAGAGGCCTGGTCCCAGGCAAATGCCCATATGAAAAGCTGACTTGCATTTGCAAAGGTGGAACTCACCCTTGGGGAGATCTTGGTCAAGTTCAACTAAGAAAGAATAAGACTAAAGCCATACCGTGCTGATCTAGAGATTGGTTTGAGAATGCTGGAGTAGGATGCAAATGGCCTTTGTTGGATTCTGCAAAAACAGGGAGCTGTGTCAACCAAAGAATGTCCGGAGACCTCCTCCAAGCCCATTAAAAATTCACTGTGTGTAGTTGGTCTTGAGGACCATGATGGACTTCTGTTTAAAAGCACATTTAATCGGTTCCAGCCTGATGCTGTCCCCAAAGCTGCTGCTTTAGAATTTCTGTGCACAGCTCTGTGGGCTGATAAGGAGCTGGAATGTGGTCTGCTCACTCCAGGAGACACTTCTGCACAGCGGGAAGGAGCAAACTCCCAGCACATGAGCTCACCTACGAGCTTCAGATATATCATGTGGAATAAACAAGAGCAAAAACAGAAGAAATAGACCCAAACTACAAGCATGTCCTTGTACTTAAAGGATATAGCTAAATGGTAGAAAGTTCGGGATGAGGAGATAAATGTCTCAATGGTTAAGGGCACTTGCTGCAAAACCACGAGTTTGAGTCCTCAAAGTCTAACTAAAACTGTAGAGTCATTAGGTACTGTTCACAGTGTTTTTCTCTGGCATGCTTATTTACACATATACATGTTTATATACCACACACACTACTCTCCCGTGTATACACCAAAGAAAAGAAAGGAAGGTAAAAAGGAAGGAAGGAAAGAAGGAAAGAAGAGAGGGAGGAGGGAGCAGGAAGGAAGGGGGAGATGGAAAAGAGGGAAGTTAAAATGGAAAGATTTAAGATTAACTCATCTCTGCACATGTGTGTATGTGTCTGCCTGCCTGTCTGTCTGCAAATGTTCTCAACAGGTTTATAATGGTAGTTGTAACATTTGTTTAATTTATTCATAGGAATGCAATGGAAACAAATGAGTTTCGTGGGATGTAAAATACCACACTAGAGTTGCTTCTCAAAGCAGTGTGAGTAGAGCCAAGGTTTAGTGGCACACAGAGGTGGAAGGTGGAAGACCAGAGGTTCAAAGTTATTCTTGATGACATAGGGAGTCTGAGATTAGTCTCGGCTGTAAAGAGACCTGATTCAAAGAGCCAACCATACAAAATCTGTGAAGTAGTAGATTGTACACCAGCAACTGTTTTCTCTGATGCGAATGTGAAGTTGGATACCTCACTCACCACTGTCCAGCCTAAGAGAATGTAGAAAATCTACTGTTTCTCTGGTGTAAGTAGAATCAGTAGGGAAGGTGGGGTATCTTTGGTTACTCTCATAGAGTTGGTAGAGTCAACTGTTATTGGATAAATGCCAGCAATGGCACTGTGTATACACAAGGAATTTATAGTTATGTAAGGGCTTAGTGTACTGGGCAGGGTGCTTCATGATAAGAAAACACTGAATCCCACTCTCTTCTTGCTTACAGTGAGCTGCTATGTAATAGCTTCTCATCAGGCTACACATGTGTTGAAAGGGTCTATATGTTTCCCTCTGCCTTTCTTATCACCTATGCCCTTCAAAAATTCAGCAGATTTTCTGTACAGAGTCACAATGCCCTCCTCTGTCTCTCACCCTGCAGATTTAAACTCTTGAGGAAACCAGGCTTGGTAATTTTGCTCTCTTTGTTTGAACTTGTCAAGCTGCAAAATAAAAACAATGGAGATACTGTGCCAAGCTTCTAGCTGATTAGCCAGAATTTCTACTGTATTCCTTTGGACTTGGTTGTTCTCAACTGTGGGAGAGCAATATTAATAGGGACCTAATTTTTCCCCTCTGTGTCCCCTGCATGACAACACAAAACACCACTATTCTACAGTTTCAATGATGCTGGGATGTTACATCCCAGTCTGCACCTGGGTGGCTGTGTTGGTGGGTTAGTTTTTTTTTTTATTTTCTAAGTTTTTTTTATTTGCATTCCAAATGATTTCCCCTTTCCCGTTTCCTCCCTCCCCGAAAGTCCCATAAGCTCCCTTCCCTCCCTCCCTCTGTTCCCCATTCAACCCCCTCTCACTTCTCTGTCCTGGCATTCCCCTACATCCAGTCTTTCCAGGACCAGGGGTCTCTCCTTCCATCTTCTTGGAAATCTATTGATATGCGAATTGTGTTGAGGGTATTTTGAGATTCTGGGTTAAATCCCCTTATCAGTGACTGCATACCATGTGTGTGCTTTTGTGATTGGGCTACCTCACTAAGGATGATATTTTCAAGTTCTGACCATTTGCCTAGGAATTTCGTGAATTCATTGTTTTTAATTGCAGAGTAGTATTCCACTGTGTAAATATACCACATCTTCTAAATCCATTCCTCCGTTGAGGGACATCTGGGTTCTTTCCAGCTTCTGGCTATTATAAATAAGGCTGCTATGAACATAGTGGAGCATGTGTCCTTATTGCATGCAGGGGAAGTCTCTGGGTATATGCCTAGGAGTGGTATAGCAGGATACTCCGGGAGTGTCATGCCCAGTTTAATGAGGAACAGCCAGACTGTTTTCCAGAGTTGTTGTACCAGCTTGCAATCCCACCAGCAGTGGAGGAATATTGCTCTTTCTCCACATCCTCGCCAACAACTGGTATCTCCTGTGGTTTGATCTTAGCCATTCTGACTGGTGTGAGATGGAATCTCAGGGTTGTTTTGATTTGCATTTCCCTAATGACTAAGGATGTTGAACATCTCTTTAGGTGCTACTCAGCCAGTAGATATTCTTCTGGTGAGAACTCTTTATTTAGCTCTGTACCCCATTTTTTAATTGGGTTATTTGGCTCTCTGGAGTCTAACTTCTTGAGTTCTTTGTATATATTGGATATTAACCCTCTGTCGGATGTAGGTTGGTAAACATCATTTCCCAGTTAGTTGGTTGCCGCTCTGTCCTTTTGACAGTGTCCTTTGCCTTACAGAAACTTTGTAATTTAATGAGGTCCCATTTATCAATTCTTGATCTTAGAGTATAAGCTATTAGAGTTCTGTTTAGGAAATTCTCCCCTGTGCCCATATGTTCAAGGTTCTTCCCTAGTTTCCTTTCTATTAGTTTCAGTGTGTCTGGTTTTATGTGGAGGTCCTTGATCCACTTGGAATTGAGCTTGGTGCAAGGAGATAAGAATGGCTCAATTTGCATTCTTCTGCATGTTGAACTCCAGTTGAACCAGCACCATTTGTTGAAAAGGCTATCTTTTTTCCACTGGATGGTTTTAGCTCCTTTGCCAAAGATCAAGTGACCATAGGAGTGTGGATTCATTTCTGGGTCTTCAATTCTGTTCAATTGATCTACATGCCTGTCACTGTACCAATACTATGCAGTTTTTAACACTATTGCTCTGTAGTAGAGCTTGAGGTCCAGGATATTGATTCCCCCAGAAGTTCTTTTACTCTTGAGAATAGCTTTAGCTATCCTGGGTTTTCTGTTATTCCAGATGAATTTTTGAATTGCTCTTTCTAACTCTATGAAGAATTGAGTTGGGATTTTGATGGGGATTGCATTGAATCTGTATATTGCTTTTGGCAAGATGGTCATTATTACTATATTAATCCTGCCAATCCATGAGCACGGAAAATTTTTCCATCTTCTGAGGTCTTCTTCAATTTCTTTCTTCAGAGACTTGAAGTTCTTGTTATACAGATCTTTCACTTGTTTGGTTAGAGTCACACCAAGATACTTTATATTGTTTGTGGCTATCATGAAGGGTATCATTTCTCTTACTTCTTTCTCAGCCTGATTATCCTTTGAGTATAGGAAGGCTACTGACTTGCTTGAGTTGATTTTATATCAGGCCACTTTGCTGAAGTTGTTTATCAGCTGTAGGAGTTCTCTGGTGGAGTTTTTTGGGTCGCTTAAGTATACTATCATATCGTCTGCAAATAGTGATAGTTTGACTTCTTCCTTTCCAATTTGTATCCCCTTGACCTCCTTTTGTTGTCTAATTGCTCTAGCTAGAACTTCAAGTACTACATTGAAAAGATATGGAGAGAGAGGGCAGCCTTGTCTAGTCCCTGATTTTAGTGGGAATGCTTCAAGTTTCTCTCCATTTAGATTGATGTTGGCTACCGGTTTGCAGTAAATTGCTTTTACTATGTTTAGATATGGGCCTTGAATTCCTGATCTTTCCAAGACCTTTAGCATGAAAGGATGCTGAATTTTGTCAAATGCTTTCTCAGTATCTAATGAAATGACCATGTGGTTTTTTTTCTTTGAGATTATTTATATAGTGGATTATATTGATGGATTTCCTTATATTGAACCATCCTTGCATCGCTGGGATGAAGCCTACTTGATCGTGGTGAATGACCGTTTTGATGTGTTCTTGGATTCGGTTGGCAAGAATTTTATTGAGTATTTTTGCATCGATATTCATATGAGAGATTGGCCTGAGATTCTCTTTCTTTGTTGGATCTTTGTGTGATATTGGTATTAGCGTAATTGTGGCTTCATAGAATGAGTTGGGTAGTGTTCCTTCTGTTTCTATTTTGTGGAATAGTTTGAAGAGTATTGGTATTAGGTCTTCTTTGAAGGTCTGATAGAATTCTGCACTAAAACCATCTGGACCTGTGATTTTTTTGGTTGGAAGGCTTCCAATGACCACATCTATTTCTTCAGGGGCTATAGGACGGTTTAGATGTTCTATTTGATCCTGATTTAATTTTGGTATTTGGTATCTGTCTAGGAAATTGTCCTTTTCCTCCAGATTTTCTAGTTGTGTTGAATACAGGCTTTTGTAGTAGGATCTGATGATTTTTTGATTTTCCTCAGTTTCTGTTGTTATCTCTCCCTTTTCAATTCTGATCTTGTTAATTTGGATACTGTCCCTGTGCCCTCTGGCTAGTCTGGCTAAGGGCTTATCTATCTTGTTGATTTTCTCAAAGAACCAACTCCTCGTTTTTTTGATTCTTTGTATGGTTTTATTTGTTTCTACTTGATTGATTTCAGCCCTGAGTTTGATGATTTCCTGCCTCCTACTCCTCTTGGGTGTATTTGCTTCTTTCTGTTCCAGGGCTTTCAGGTGTGCCATTAAGATGCTAGTATATGCTTTCTCCCATTTCTTTTTGGCGGCACTCAGGGCTATGAATTTTCCTCTTAGCACTGCTTTCATTGTGTCCCATAAATTAGTGTATTTTGTGCCTTCATTTTCATTAAATTTTAAAAAGTCTTTGATTTCTTTTTTTATTTCCTCCTTGATCAAGTTATCACTGAGTAGAGCATTGTTCAGCTTCCACGTGTATGTGGACTTTCTGTTGTTTTTGTTGCTATTGATGACCACCCTTATTCCATATTGACCTGATAGGAGGCATGGAATTAGTTCGATCTTCTTATATCTGTTGAGGTCTGTTTTGTGACCAATTATATGGTCGATTTTGGAGAAGGTACAATAAGGTGCTGAGAAGAAGATATATTCTTTTGCTTTAGGATGACATGTTCTATATATATCTGTTAGTTCCATTTGGTCCAAGGCTTCAATTAGATTCACTGTGTCCCTGTTTAGTTTCTACTGTCCTGAACGATCCATTTCAGAGAGTGGATGTTGAAGTCACCCACTATTATTGTGTGGTGTGATGTGTGCTTTGAACTTTAGTAAAGTTTCTTTTATGAATGAGGGTGCCCCTGCATTTGGAGCATAGATATTCAGAATTGAGAGTTCTTCTTGGTGGATTTTTCCTTTGATCTGTATGTAGTGTCCTTCTGTGTCTTTTTTTGATGACTTTAGATTGAAAGGCAATTTTATCTGTTATTAGGATGGCTACTCCTGCTTGTTTCCTGGGACCATTTGCTTGTAAAATTGTTTTCCAGCCTTTTACTCAGGTAGTGTTTGTCTTTGACACTGAGTTGCGTTTCCTGCATGCAGCAAAATGCTGGGTCCTGTTTATGTAAGGTGGGTTAGTTTCTTAATGTTCCAGACTTTTGTCTCCTAAACGTAGTGGCACTTAGGGAAATTCAACCAGATTTTTTTTCTTTTTTTCTAAATTTATTTATTTATTCACTCTACAGTTCAATATCAGCCCTTCCTCTCCTCCCAGGACTCCTTCATGCAAGTCCTCCCCCTTTCATCTTCTCCTTTTCTGAGAAGGGGAAGTCCCCACTCTGGATGTCACCCCTACTAACCCCCACCCCTTCTCCCACTTTCTATTCCCCTGCACATCCTCTCCCACTGAGGCCAGACAAGGTGGTCCATTTAGGGGTACAGGATTCATAGGTAGAGGCCATGGGACCAGACTCAGAGAAGAAGTTTACTGAATTTCTCATTCTCTCCCCTAGTTTTCCTAAAGTGAAGAAGCTCCAGGATTGACATCAGTTGTCACATTCACAGTTGCTCATCTTTCTGAGATCACATGAAACAGTCTTCTAGGGCCATCAATCAGGGCATCAGGTTGTAGATGGTTGAAGCTAAAGATCCCAATGTGGAAATCGAATCTTCTAAGATATGTATGTGTGTGTAGTGTGTGTCTGTTTGTCTGTGTACCTCTTCATGTATACTTGTGGGTTTTCTTAGATACCAGAGGTCAACATCCAGGTGTCTCCATGAACACTCAACAATTTGGCTAGACTAGCTGGGGTCCTGCATCTCTGCTTCTCCAGCGCTGAGACTAGAAGCTCTACTGTTACATCCTGATTTTCACACAGGGGTAACTCAGATCCTCATGCTTTGGAAGCAAGAACTTCAGCAGCTTAGCCATCTTCCCAGGTTCCCCAAGCCCTTGTTTTTAGGAAAGAAATAACTTGCTGTGTACCCTTGAGAGGGTCATTCATAGACTCTGCCTCTCTCCATCTTGATAAAAGGGCTTTGGCTAGACAGGCACCCATAACACATGCCATTAGCTTGCTTATTTCTCACCTGAATCCTCATAGATGAAAACATTAAACTGTGTTCCTTCACGTCCAAAATTGTCTTTGCACCTGTGAAAGAAGACAGTGGTTGATCATTACATTAAAGTGTCAAATGGTCTCTTTTCACTCTTCGGTGGTTTGTCTCTTCTTCTTTAATTTGATATCCTAGATCTTACTTTCCCCATATAAATCCATTTTAATGTTCTGGGGAAATTTCCAAGTGCTATATACAGCAAGATTGTTCTGCCTTAATGTCTGCATTTATGGTTTGATTACTGAGATATACGCTTAGGGAATGGACTTTATGCAATTAATGTAGTCTAAAGGGGAAAAAGTTTCCTTCAAAGAATAAATATAAATACTATTTTTAGAGTTTTCTTTCCCTTGATAAGCAGTTGAAATCTCTTGAAGAGGTTATGCACTCCTATGTTTCCTGATGTAAAGGATGCTTACTCAAGGCGCCAAAAATGGTCTTTCTTTTAAATTTTAATTAATAAGTCCAGCCTCTAGCAGCTGTGCAGTGAAGTAGTTGTTAATCCACAGGGAGGAGATAATGGGGGCAGACAGAGGGGAGCCAAATTACCTCTAGCTGACCCTGAAAGGAGGGAAGAGAACATTCCCAGTTGGGTCAAGTGGCCCAAATTCCATGGCATGCAGGCTGTCAGAGAAATCTCAATGGCTGAAGAAGTCAAAAGGCATTCAACAGCAATCACCATCCTTCTCAGAAATCTGGCAGAGGATGTCTTGATTCCTTCCAGCCAAGGACATCAGCTAATAATGATAATTCATGAAGCAGCTCTCTTGTCAAGATTCCCAAGGTGCCCTGGTCATGCAGCCCAGGGTGCTGGTCAATATACCCTGAGTTGTGGTCATGACTATTTAATGTCACAGTGGCACATGCCACTCACTGTCTGGTAACATTCCCCACTGATGGCAAGGCATAAAATCAAATGTCCCAGGCAGTCTGACCTTGAGTCTGCCTCTAACTTCTACTACTTGTATATGACTACATAATAAAGAAAAGAATAGCATACCTCACTGAATCATTGTGAAGGTCAAGTGTGACATTTCCAAACCAGGGATACTGAATCTGGAAAGGGGTTTGCTGAGTGCACATATATCTTCTTCTCAGGATATATGTGATTTTGGTGTATGAATAAGAAATGTTCTTGTGTATTTGAATACTTGGCTCTCCGGAAGGAGACACTGTTTGGGGAAGTCATGAAACCTTTGGAAGATGGCACCTTGCTGGGGAAGTGTTTTACTTGGTAATGCTAGCAGTGGTCTCAACCTTCCTTATTCTATAATCTCTTCATACAGCTCTTCATGTTGCGGTGACCTCCAACCATAAAATCATTTTTATTGCTACTTTATAACTGTAATTTTGCTACTAGTGTCATGAGACATAATATAAATATCTGGTATTCAGGATATCCCCCAAAGGGTGGTGACCCAGGCTGAGGTTTTACAGCCTTGCCCCACCTAGCAGCAGCTTTCTGCTTCCTGGTGTAGCTGAGATGTGATCTCTCAGCTTCGTGCTGTTGCTGCCTGCTGCGGCGCCTTCCCTCCTCTGACAGGATGAGTTGCTTTTGGTCAAGTAACAGAAAAGCAACTAAGATATTATTTAATAAAGCAGTAGTCATCCATGTTTTCTTTTATAAATTCATCTTCACACTTACATGCTGAGGCTGTTTTCATGCTGTATAACTGCTGGTGTGATTTGAACCATTGAAATGTTTATTTTTACTAGCTGTGTGTGTGTGTGTGTGTGTGTGTGTGTGCGCGTGTGCACAAGTGCATGTGCATGCACGTGTGTGTCCATTTTGTTTTCTTGACTTGTATTGATTGAACAATTGTATTGTCCAGGGGGGGCTTAGGGGCGGTGACCGAACTTCCATCCCACGTAGGTGGAAGCTCTGTTTTATTTGAATGCCCTTGGTTATACTCCAATGTCCTATAAAAGTAGAATCTTTGTGTACATTGTAGATTCTATTACTTAAGACTTTGTTGAGGATTTGCATGTTTATGCTCATGAGAAATGTCACTCTGCAATTTATCCCTTAGAATGCATTTAATGTATGAGAAAGAGGCTGACTTCTTAGAATGAGATGTGTTAGGAATCTCTGTCTCTCTCATCTCTGTGTCTCTGCCTTTCTCCCCTATCCTCTACTGACTGGAAACTGCTGTCACTTCTGTTTAAATAGTTGGAGGAGTTAAGCAGTGGCATCATGTTCCCTGAGACTTCACTTTGAGTTTAACTTCTTGATCATTTAAAAATTTGATGGGTATAGGCTTCTTCAAATAATCAATTTTTTTAATTGATGGTGCTTTTTAAGGAATTATTTATTTCATCTAAAGTTATCAAGTCTGAGGAAGTGGGTTTGAGTTATTTGAGGTATAACTCTACCATGCTTCTTTATTAACATTAATTGTGCAAAGAGGTGGATTTCACTGTGATATTTGTATACATTTGACATAGACGGTGACCACAGCTTGCCCTGTCTTTCTCCTACCTCTCCTCGTGGTTTCCTTCTCTTTCCTAATAGTCTTCCATTTACATTTCTGTCCTGTTGTCTCTAAATTCTAAATATGATATTTTAAAAAGAACATGATGCTTGTCTTTCTGAATCTAGTTTATTTCACATAGTTGTTTTATGCAAAATGATATAATTTGTTTTTTCTTAGTGTCTGAATGAACTGCAGATCAGTAGTCTGTGAGTAGATGTATATGCTTAGTGCATGGCTTGGCTTTTATGACCAATGCAGAAATGAGATATCTATGCCCACACCTCTGTGGCATGCTGACTGATTCCTCTGAGGATTTCCCAGATATGGCACGGCTGGACAGCTCAGCATGCCCAGGTGTGACATGGCTGAACCTTGTATGCTAATTTCTGCTTTGGCTTTACTAGCCTTTGTCTCTACCAACCAGTCAAAGGTGCCTGCTTTTACAGTGGCTCTTGATTGCTTCTCTTGGTTATAGTTTTTCTATTGGTATTAGCTTTTAATTCCCATGGGCTCTGGAAATTGGATCATAATTTATTGTATTTCCAATTGGATCATAAGCACTCTTTTAGTTCTGATATTAATAATTTATACCTTTCCTTTATTTGTTGGTTTGGATAGTTTATCAATTTTACTCATCCTTTCAAAAACCAAATTTTGCTTTTCCCTTGCTTGTGTTTCATTAACTTCTAACTTTTTTAGTTTTTTCTTTGCACACTGTGAATGTCAACTGCTCTTTTTTTCTAGGTTCCTAGAGGCAGAAACTTAGTCTATGTTATATCCTTTCTTCCAATGTTTACATTTATTATTATAAAAAATTTTCTACATACTACTTTCTCAGAAGTATACAAACTTTGAAATAGACTTTTATTTTAATGTTGTTCAAGGTACTTAATATTTTTCTTGACTTTAAGTCCTTTATTATTTAAAATATGTTCTTTATTTTTAATTTTTCTCAAAAATCCCCTTCTCCTCTCCCCCTTGTCTTCCTTACTCCTTCCCATTCTCCTCTAAGAGAGATCCTAGCCAAGATTGGCCTCAAATCTGTATATAGTCACAGATGACCTTGAAAATTTTACTCTCCAACCTCCACCTTCTCAGTGCTGTGTCACAGGTGCCCAACATGCCCAGGCTTTCATAAAATCAGATTCAGTTGACAAGATGAAGGCATATTGTGTGTGTGTGTGTGTGTGTGTGTGTGTGTGTGTGTGTGTATTGAAACATCATGCTGAGTTTTATTAATATATACATTTAATACATATTCATCAAAACTGAGATTTTCAGTGCTCTGATGATGGACGGTGGCGATAGCTGCTCAGCACACAGGTGTGTACTGTTACTGAGATGGGGCGTCGAAAGTGATGCAAGGAGGGAAGTAAATGCCACTGAGCACACCCAGTAACATTATTTCCTTTGAAATATAAAAATAAGATCACCAGTTGGAAATTTATTGAAACTTTAGTGCACAGTATACATCCTATCTTGGTGAATGTTTCATAAGCCCTTGAAAAGAATGTGTGTTTTGAACTTTTTAGTGTCTGTTATGCAAACATCAGCTGGGTCACATTGGTTTACATTGTTGTTTTGAAGTTTTGTACCCTTGTTAAGAATTTTTCACTTCCTCTATCAGCTGGTGAGAGGGCTTTTCATACCTCCCAATGTAATTTAAGATGTTTATTTCTTTATTTCTGTCACTTTAGGCTTCATGAATTTTAATAATCTGGTATATTGGTGGTGAATTTTACTTTTGTTATCCTTCCTTTTCATTTTTTTAAAACCTCTTGTCATAAAATTTGGTGTTGATAATAGCTTTTTTATTGCTATGCTGGGAATTGAACACTTTGCACATGTGAGGTAAATGCTCTGCTATAGTGCTAGCCAATAATAATCTTTTAAAATATGGTTTCAGGCTTTTCTAGACTCAGTTTGCATAGCAAACATTTCTCATTGTTTTAACATCAGTGTTGTATACATATGTATGTGCATGTATATGTGTATGTATGTATGTATGTATGTATGTTTGTATGTATGCATGTGTGGTGGTTTGAATATGCTTAGCCCAGGCAGTGGCACTATTTGAAGGTGTGGCCTTGTTGGAGTAGGTGTGGCCTTCTTGGAGGAAGTGTGTCACTGTGTGCATGGGATTTAAGACCCTCATTCTAGCTATCTGGAAGCCAATCTTCTCTTAGTGACCTTCATATGAAGATGTAGAACTCTCAGCTCCTCCTGTGGCATGCCTGCCTGTACACCACCATGCTCCCACCTGGATGATAATGGACTGAACCACTGAACCTGTAAGTCTGCCCCAATTAAATGTTGCCCTTATAAGAATTACCTTGACCATGGTATCTGTTTACAGCAGTAAAACCCTAAGTAAGACAGCATGCATGCATACATTTACATATTTATTTATAGATTGGGGTTTGACCCAGGGTCTAAGCATGGGAAGCAAGCACTCTACCCATGAGCTATAACCTCATGCCACACATTTATGTTCTAAAATGTGTTTCTTTAAGACAGCATGTAGTGGGTTATCTATATGATACTTTGTACTACCTTCCTAATCAAACAAGTCCTATATGGTAGTGAAATTGTCAACTTGGCAGGATCTAGATTCACTAAGGAGAGAGCCTCTGGGCATACCTCTGAGAATTATCTTGTTTACATTATTTGAGGAGGAAAGGCATGCCCGCTTTGGGGATGTCCATTCGTTATGCAGAAGAATCTGAACTACATAAATGGAGAAATAGAGCTGAGTGCCAGCAGGTACTCATCCCCCATCCTGACTATGGATGGGATGTGATCACCTGCTTGAAGCTCCTCCAGTCTTAACTTCTCTACCACGGTAGATACATCTTGAACTGTAAGCTGAAACAAACCCTTTCTCCTTTAAGTTGCTTGTGTCAGAGTATTTTATCAAAACAATGGGATAGAAACTAAGACACCCTTGGTTTCCAGTGGTTGCTCTAGGTCTATGACTATACCTTCTTAAATTATATAAATGTACATGCAGTGAGAATTATACTCTTTCATTCTTCACACTAGATAGCTTCTGTCTGCTCCTCACCCTACACCCCGTTACATTTGTCCCTGTATCACTTCCAACATTCTTTCTCCTAATGTCTGCTTCAGAGTCTATATTTCATACTCCATAAACATTACCTTAGGGAGTGTGATTTCATTACACAGACTCCCTCTGCTTTATGTACTGGCCTGTAAAATTTTATTTTTATGTCTACTTTAAATCCCAATTCACAAGGCTGCTTTTGTTTAGTCAGTGTTGTTTTATGATAATTATGAGAAAAAGAAACCATCACATTGTATTTTCATTTTTTTTTTACTGTTTCTGGTACTTATGGGTTTTTTTTGTTTGTTTGGTTGGTTTTAACCAGACTATTATCTGTTTCATTTCCTTTTGACTTGAAGGGTAACCTTTTTATGTCTTTCAATGCAGACCTGTTCATAATGTATTCTCTCAGCTTGTGTTTATCCAAAATGCCTATATCATAGCCTATTTTGAAGATTATTTTTGTTGTGTTTAGATTTCTGATCATCTTTTTACATTCTGTTTTCTTTGTCTTCCATTTGTCCAGTGATCTCTCTCTCTCTCTCTCTCTCTCTCTGTGTGTGTGTGTGTGTGTGTGCACATGTGTGCATGTGGTGCCTTTATTTTCAGACTTTATTGTTCTTATTTCTTTTTCCACTACTGTGTGTGACAGTAGAGTTGGAGTAAGCAAAGAGAGCCAGGAGAGGCTACTGGTGAAAGTACAACTCAGTTATGACAGAAGACTCCAGCACATTGGAGATGCCAGTACCATGGGATGATCACCAAGAATAGCAGCAGCATGGAGTGAATCCAGCTGGAGCCTAGAAACTAAGACATGTGTGCTCTAGAGGGCAGAGCCAGAGAAGTGGCCTGAGCCCATTGAAGGAGCACAGAATATCATGAATCATTGTCTTAGTTAGGGTTACTGTGCTCTACTATGTCTTATGTTCTCTGAATATGCTGGGGGTATTTTCTCTAAGCAGGGATCTGGACAATCATGGGGCCACTCAAGAAGGTCCCCTCTTTCAGGGATCATAGTCTTCAGCTGTCTGTCTCCCACTATCTAAGACATACGTTGGCTTACATATTATACTACCCTGGACCAAAGAAGCACAGTTCAGCACCTTCCTATAATACATGAAATACAGATGAAGTCATTAGTATATCCTCATATGTAATGGTTTTGTGGTTGCATTTTTAAATAGCGCCAAATAAATGTGTTCACTAAAACTACACTTAACAAATAAAATCTTGGCTGGTGAGGTGAGTTGGCTCAACAGGTAAAGGGCACTTCCCATGAAGGCTTGATGATCTGAGCTTGATTCTGAGAAACCATATAAATGTTGAAAGAGGGCCTTTCAGTTGCCACCTGTGCTGGGAGAAAAGCCTCAGCTCTGAATCCAAACCCACACAGTCCAAACCCTGACTGCAGATCGACTTCCCAGGTATTCTGACACATCTAGGATCACAGGATCACAGGATCACAGGCTGACAGGAAGGACAGGTCCTGTCAGAGACAGGGAGTCCAGATAACACCAGAGATAACCAGATGGCAAGAAGCAAGTATAAAAACATAAGCAACAGAAACCAATTTGAACATCAGAACCCAATTCTTCCACCACAGAAAGTCCTGGAAACACCAACACACCTACAGAGCATGATTCGATCTAAATTCTCATTTCATAAATGTGATAGAGGACTTTAAGAAGAACATAAATAACTCCTTTAAAGAAATACAGGAAAATGCATATAAACAAGTAGAAACCTTAAAGAAAGAAACACATCAATCCCTTAAAGAAATACAGGAAAACACAATCAAACAGGTGAAGGAATTGAATGAAACCATCTAGGATCTAAAATTGGAAATAGAGACATTAAAGAAAACATAAAGTGAGTCAACCCTGGAGATGGAAAACCTAGGAAAGAGAACAGGAATCACAGATGCAAGTATCACCAATAGAATACAAGAGATAGAAGAAGTAGAAGATACCATAGAAGACATCGACACAACAGTCAAGGAAAATACAAAAAGCAAAAATCTCCTATCTCAAAACATTCAAGAAATCCAGGACACAATGAGAAGACCAAACCTGAGAATAATAGGTATAGAAGAGTGAAGATTCTCAACTCAAAGGGCCAGCAAACATTTTCAACAAAATTATAGAAGAAAATTTCCCTAACCTAAAGAAAGAAATTCCCATAAACATACAAGAAGCCTACAGAACACCAAACAGATGGGACAAGAAAACAATTCCTCTAGTCACATAATAATTAAAACAACAAATGAGCAAAATAAAGAAAATTGAAAGCAATAAAGGGAAAAGGTCAAGTAACATATAATGGAGTTACACCAGACTTCTCAACAGAGATTCTAAAAGCCAGAAGATCCTGGGCAAATGTCATATAGACCCTAAGAGAACAAAAATGCCAGACTAGGCTACTATACCAAGCAAAACTTGAATTACCACAGATGGAGAAACCAAGGCATTCCAAGACAAAACCAAATTTAACAGTATCTTTCCACTAATCCAGCCCTACAGAGGATAATAGAAGGAAAAGTCCAACACAAGGAGGGAAAATACACCCAAGAAAAATCTAGAAATTAATCTTTTCACAACAAATCCAATAGAAGAGAAGCACACAAACATAATTCCACCTCTTTTGTCCCTAATATCATTCAGCATCAATGGACTTAGTTCCCAAATAAAAAGACATAGGCTAACAGACTGGATACCTAAACAGGATCCAGGATTTTTCTGCATACAGGAAACACACCTCAGTGACAAAGACAGACATTACCTCAAAGTTAAAACCTGGGAAAAAATTTCCAAGCAAATTGTCTCCAGAAACAAGCTGGAGTAGCCATTCTAATATTCAACAAAATAGACTATCAAAACAGATGGGGAAGGACACTACATACTCCTTAAAGGAAAAAAATCCACCAAGATAAACTCTCAATTCTGAACATCTATGACCCAAATGCAAGGGCATTGTAAAAGAAATGTTACTGAAGTTCAAAGCACACATTGAACCTCACACAATAAACATAGGAGATTTCCACACCCCACTCTTACCAATGGACAGTTCATGGAAATAGAAACTAAACAGAGACACAGTGAAACTAAAAGAAGTTATGAACCAAATGAATTTAACAGATATCTACAGAACATTTTACCCTAAAACAAAGGAATATACCTTCTTCTCAGCACCTCACGGTATCTTCTCAAAAATTAACCATATAGTTGGACACAAAACAAGCCTCAACAGATACAAGAATATTGAATTAATCCCATGTATTGTGTTGAACCACCACAGACTAAGGCTGGTATTCTATAGCAACAAAAACAGCAGAAGGACCATATACATGTGGAAGCTGACCAACTATCTACTCTATGATAACTTGATCAGGGAAGAAATAAAGAAGGAAATAAAAAACCTTTTAGAATTCAATGAAAATGAAGGCACAACATATACAAACTCATGGGACACAATGAAAACAGGGCTAAGAGAAAAACTCATAGCCCTGAGTGACTCCATAAAGAAATTGGAGAGATTATACACTAGCAGCTTAACAGCTCATCTGAAAGCTCTAGAACAAAATGAAGTAAATACACCCAAGAGGAGTAGATGGCAGGAAATAATCAAACTCAAGGCTGAATTCATTCAAATAGAAACAAAAATAACTATACAAAGAATCAACAAAACTAGGAACTGGCTCTTTGAGAAAATCAACAAGATATATCAACCCTTAGCCAGACTAACCAGAGGACACAGAGGTCATATCCAAATTAACAAAATCAGAAATGAAAAGGGAGAAATAACAACAGAAACTGAAGAAATTTAAAAAATTCATCAGATCCTACTACAAAAGTCTATACTGAACAAAACTGGAAAACCTGGGTGAAATGGATGATTTTTTAGAGAGATACCAGGCTAAATCAGGATCAGATAAACCATCTAAACAGCCCCATATCCCCCAAGGAAATAGAAGCAGTCATTAGAAAAGCCCAGGTCCAGATGTTTTTAGTGCAGAATTCTATTAGACCTTTAAAGAAGATCTAATACCAATACTTCTCAAACTATTCCTTAAAATAGAAACAGAAGGAACACTACCCAATTCTTTATATAAAGCCACAGTTATACTGATACCTAAACCACAAAAGACCCAACAAAGAAAGAGAACTACAGACCAATTTCCATCATGAATATCTATGCAAAAATACTCAGTAAAATTCTTGCAAACGGAATCCAAGAACATATCAAAATGATCATCCACCATGATAAAGTAGGCTTCATCCCAGGAATGCAGGGATGGATTGATGTACAGAAATCCATCAATGTAATCCACTATATAAACAAACTCAAAGAAAAAATAACCTCATGATCATTTCATTAGATGCTGAAAAAGCCTTTGACAAATACAATACCCAATCATGTTAAAAGTATTGGAGAGATCAGGAATTCAAGGTTCATATCTAAACATATTTAAAGCAATATACAGCAAACTAATGTCAAACTAAATGGAGAGAAACTCAAAGCAATCCCATTATAATCAGGGAATAGATGAGGCTGCCCACTCTCTCCAACCTATTCAATATAGTACTCGAAGTTCTAGCCAGAGCAATTAGACAACAAATGGAGATCAAAGGGATAAAAATTGGAAGGGAGGAAGTCACGATATTACTATTTGCAGATGATATAATAGTATACATAAGCAACCCCAAAAATTCTACCAGATAGCTCCTACAGCTGATAAACAACTTCAGCAAAGTGGCTGGATATAAAATTAACTCTAAAAAATTAGCAGCCTTCCTCTTCTCAAAGGATAAAAGGATTCAGAAAGTAATTAGGGAGACAACACCTTTCAAAATAATTACAAATAATATGAAATATCTTGGTGTGACTCTAACTAAGCAAGTGAAAGATATGTATGACAAGACCTTCAAATCCCTGAAGAAAGAAATTGAAGAAAACCTCAGAAGATGGAGAGATCTCCCATGCTCATGGATTGGCAGGATCAAGATAGTAAAAATGGCCATCTTGCTGAAAGCAATCTACAGATTCAATGCAATCCCCATGAAAATTCCAACTCAATTCTTCATAAAGTTAGAAAAAGTAATTCTCAAATTCATTCCAGAAAAATGAAAACTATTCTCAACAATAAATGAATTTCTGGGGGAAATCACCTTCCTTGACCTCTAGCTGTACTATAGAGGAATAGTGATAAAACTGTATGGAATTGATACAGGACAGGCAGGAAGATCGATGGAATAGAATTGAAGACACAGAAATGAACCCACCCACCTATGGTCACTTGATCTTTGACAAAGAAGCTGAAACAATCCAGTGGAAAAAGACAGCATTTTCAACAAATGGTGCTGGCTCAACTGGTGGTCTGCATGTAGAAGAATGCAAGTTGATCCATTCTTATCTCCTTGTACAAAGCTCTAGTCCAAGTGGATCAAGGACCTTCACATAAAATCAGATACACTGAATATAACAGAAGAGAAAGTGGGAAGATCCTCGAATACTTGGGCACAGGGGAGAACTTCCTGAACAGAATACCAATGACTTATGCTTTAAGATTAACAATTGACAAATAGGATCTCATAAAATTGAAAAATTTCTGTAAGGCAGAGGACACAGTCAATAGGACAAAGTAGCAACCAACAGATTGGGAAAGATCTTTACCTACCCTTCATCAGATAAAGGGCTAATATCCAAAATATACAAAGAACTCAAGAAGTTAGACTCCAGAGAACCAAATAACCCTATCAAAAAGTGGAGTATAAAGCTCACTAGAGAACTGTCAACCAAGGAATCTCAAATGGCTGAGA
The DNA here is from genome assembly GCA_036184795.1 of Tokudaia tokunoshimensis. Taxonomy (NCBI): domain Eukaryota; kingdom Metazoa; phylum Chordata; class Mammalia; order Rodentia; family Muridae; genus Tokudaia; species Tokudaia tokunoshimensis. The sequence continues at coordinate 102,994,112 of BTHU01000010.1, forward strand.
AACACTTATAGAAGTGTTCAACATCCTTAGTAATCAGGGAAATGCAAACCAAATCGACCCTGAGATTCCCACTCACACCAATCAGAATGGCTAAGATCAAAAACGGAGGTGATGCTGGTGAGGATGTAGAGAAAGAGGAACACTCCTCCATTGCTGGTGGGACTGAAAGCTGGTAAAACCACTTTGGAAAACAGTCTGACAGTTCCTGAGAAAATTGCAAATAGTTCTATCTGAAGACCCAGATATATCACTACTGGGCATATACTCAAAAAATGCTCCAACATATAATAAGGATACATGCTCCACGATGTTCATAGCAGTCTTATTTATAATAGCTAAAAGCTGGAAACAATGCAGATGTCCCTGAACAGAAGAATGGATACAGAAAATGTACATTTACACCATGGAGTACCACTCAGTGATTAAAAACAATGACTTCATGAAATTTGCAGGCAAATGGATGGAACTAGAAAATATCATCCTGAGTGAGGTATCCCAGAAACAAAAGAACACACATGGTAAGTATTCACTGATAAGTGGATATTAGTCCAAAAGCTCTCAATGCCCATGTTACAACCCACGAACCATATGGAGCTTAGGAGGAAGGAATGCCAGAATATGGATGCTTCCATCCTGCATTGAGGGGAGAATAGGATGATCATGGGAGGGGGAAGGATATTGGGACCTTGGAGGGAGAGAGGAGGGGGAGGAAATAAGGGGGTAGTATCAGGAAGTGGAGGAGACATGAGAGAAGTACAGAGGGTCAGGAAGTCGAACAAAAATAAGTAGCAGGGGGAATGAGGAACTGGGGATAACTAATGGAGGGTCCCAGACACTATGGAAGCGTGAGGCTCCCAGTACCCAATGGGGATGACTTTGTTTGAAATGCACAGAGAAGGGGGAGATAGAACCTGTAGAAACCACCCCCTCCAGTAAATAGGCATGGCCCCGGTCAAGGGATGGGCCACTTACTCATCTTAAAGAACAGAAATGTTCTTGTCCAATGGAAGAACAGGGACAACTAATGGAACAGAGACTGGAGGAAGGACCAAGTGGGGACTGCCCCACCTTGGAATCCATCATATCTTGGGACACAAAACTCAACACTGCTGCCATGGTCAAGGGGTGATTTCTGACAGGAACCCAGTGTGGAGGTTCTTTGGGAATTCTGGACAGCAACTGACGAATGCAGATGTGAATGCTTGGAGCCCACCATCAGACTGAGCTCAAAGAACCTGGTGGGGGAACTGGTGGAAGGACTAGAGGAGCAGAGGGGAATTTAACTCCATTGGATGAACAACATAGGCTGGCTTGACCACCAACCATGGAGGGTACCTGGAGGGATCCATAACTCAGATACATGTGTAGTAGAGGATGGCCTTGCCTGAGTGCAATGGGAGGGGAGGCCCTTGGTCCCGGGGAAGTTTGATGTCCCAGTGTAGGGGAATGCTGGGTTGGTGGGGCTGAAAAGTGTGGGTAGGTGGGGGAGCACCGTCATACAGGCAAAGGGGTGGGAGAAGAGCAGATGGGGTTGGTGGAGAGCTAACTGGGAAGTGATATATCATTTGATATGTAAATGAATGGGATGATTAATGATAATAATAAAAAAGAAATATCAAAAGGGAGTTGATTCTACAAACTTGTTTTGTGACCTCCACACAAGTGCCAAGGCACATAGCCTATTATGCATGCATAACACAATAATAAATAAATGAAATACTACCACTGACTACATGAGAAGTCTAAAATTCCTTTCAGGAGGCTGGCAAGATGGCTCAGCAGATAAGAACATGTATTGCCTTTCCAGAGGCTCTGAATCTGGTTTCTGCTATTCATGAAACTTTGGATCTGCAGTTACAGGTGCCCAGAAGGACCTGTAGTTGCAGCTCCAAAGTATCCGATGTCTTTGGACTCTGCACATATATGCACTCACATGCACATAGACACATACAGACACACATAATTAAAACTAAAATAATTTCTAAAAGACTCCTTTTGATAATTTCTCTCGTTCTTTGGAAGACTTACTGAGTAAATACTGAATTTACCAAGCACATGCATTTTATTCCTTGGCAAGACCCCATTTATTTGACCTGTTTTTTTTTAATTAGCCAGTTATGAAAGAATTTTTCAACTAAGTATTCCAGTCAAGATTTGTAATATTCACTGTTATCCATGATTCCATACAGAGCATCTTTGTTGCCCTAGTTTCATTTCCGTTGCTATGATAAATAACCTGGCCAAAGCAACCCTAAGAAAGACAGGATTGCTTTGGCTTACAATTCCAGATTTCACTTTATCACTAAGAAGAAACTGAGAGAGAAACTGAAGACAGTAAGTCCCATCTACAGTCAAGAGTTGAGAGAGAATGTTCCTTGTACTCAGGCAACTGTCTATCCTTATATAGTTCAGGGCCCAAACCAGGGGGATGATGCTGCCCTTGGCAGGTCTTCTCACATCATCCATATCAAGAAAATCTTTCAGACACACCCACAGGCCATCCTGATCTACATTATCTCTCAGTAAGAGGGTCTTCTTGGAGAGGGGGAGGTGGTCTAGATTGTGTCTTGCTGACAATTAAAAGCACCACCCTAGATTTAGGTTTTGAGAGTTATTATTTCTTTTTTTCCAGCAGCCTGTTCTTTCCTGATGGTGTGACAGTAAAATAAATTTCTTTGGGTTTAATTTGTTAACTGTTCTTTACAGATTAATATGCTTATTGTCTTTTGAATGTTCTTTGACACTGCTGGATTTCTTCAGATGAGTGGTATTTATTGATTGTTGTTTATAATTATTGATGAAATTTAAATTGAATGATGCTGCCAGCTGGGTAGCAATTCTTTAGCCCAGTAATTATTCAGAAATTTCAAGAACATTGTTTGTTCCCTTGGCAATGGCTGTGGAATTGGATCATGAGAGATCTACATTCTGTTTCTTTACTTTCTTTTATCTAACAAGATAGCTTTATTTGAATATTTGTTCCTACTTGTCCTTCCTGGAAGCTGGGAGTTATTTGGGTCACATCCTATTTTTCTAGTTATAGATTTCACTTTGAGAATTGTTGGGTCTAAGTCCTACATGCAAGACATTTTCATAAACATGAACATGTCAGATGAAACAATTCTGACATGCAGATTCTGCATTAACTGCTCCATCTTTTAAACAACTGTCCTCTGATGAACAACGACTCTTCTTTAATCACCTATCATTTTAAAGCACCTATCATTTAGTCATTTCCACTACTTCTCTCTCTCATATCAATTGCTTTTTGAAATGTGTGTGTGTGTGTGTGTGTGTACATGCTTTGGTTTATGCATGTATGTACACATGTATAAAGGGGTCTGCTCATCTGTACATAGACATGTGGAGGCTAAAGGATTAATGGATCTCTGTCTCTATTGCTCTCCACTTTGTTTTTGAGATGGTGCAGCTCATTGAATCAAGAGTTATGTACTTCAGCTGGACTGTTTCTCCTCTCCCAGTGCCAGGGCTCATGCCACAAAGTTACAAAGCCATAAAAACCTGTATGGTTCTGAGTGTGAACTCAGGTTTTCATACTTGTGTAACAATCACTTGGCTGCTCTCTGAGATTTGTGCTTGACCTCTATGGATGGCTTTACTGTGTGTCTGATCGTCTTCCTCCATCCTAGTCATACACTTTAAACCAGAAGTGGCAGATGCTCCCAGCCAACCACTGGACTGAACGCGAGGTCCCCAATGGAGGAGTTAGAGAAAGGACTATAGGAGCTGAAGGGGTTTGGAACCCCATAGGAAGAACAATATCAACCAACTAGACCCCTCAGGGACTAAGCCACCGACCAAGGAGAGTTACAGAGGGCTCCAACTGCATATGTAGTAGAGGATGGCCTAGTCAGGCATCAATGGAAGGGGAGGTCCTTGTTCCTGTAAAGTCTCGATAGATGCCCCAGTGTAGGGGAATTGAGGGCGGGGGGGAAGGAGTGGATGGGTGGGTAGAGGAACACCCTCATAGAAGCGGGGGGGTGGGGGTGGGGATAGGATAGAGGGTTTCCAGGAAGGGGGGGGACTGGGAAAACCAGGAAAAGGGATAACATTTGAAACGTAAAATGTAAATAAAGAAAATATCCAATAAAAATACTTAAAAAAACAAGAACAAAAACAAACAAACAAACAAACAAAAAAGAAGTGGCTGCTGGCAACCATATGTCCTGTTCTCAGCAACCACTATATCCAAACATTTTCTTTATGGTTACATGTATTTGCCAGTATAAAGCTGCAGAACCTGCATTGGATTGGCAGGATTAATATAGTAAAAATGACCATCTTGCCAAAAGCAATATACAGATTCAATGCAATCCCCATCAAAATCCCAACTCAATTCTTCATAGAGTTAGAAAGAGCAATTCAAAAATTCATCTGGAATAACAGAAAACCCAGCATAGCTAAAACTATTCTCAAGAGTAAAAGAACCTCTGGGGGAATCAGTATCCCGGACCTCAAGCTGTACTACAGAGCAATAGTGTTAAAAACCGCATGATATTGGTACAGTGACAGGCATGTAGATCAATGGAACAGAATTGAAGACCCAGAAATGAATCCACACTCCTATGGGCACTTGATATTTGACAAAGGAGCTAAAACCATCCAGTGGAAAAAAGATAGCCTTTTCAACAAATGGTGCGGGCTCAACTGGAGGTCAACATGCAGAAGAATGCAAATTGACCCATTCTTATATCCTTGCACTAAGCTCAATTCCAAGTGGATCAAGGATCTCCACATAAAACCAGACACACTGAAACTAATAGAAGGGAAACTAGGGAAGAACCTTGAACATATGGGCACAGGGGAGAATTTCCTGAATAGAACTCCAATAGCTTATGCTCTAAGATCAAGAATTGACAAATGGGACCTCATTAAATTACAAAGTTTTTGCAAGGCAAAAGACACTGTCAAAAAGACAAAGCGGCAACCAACTAACTGGGAAATGATCTTTACCAACCCTACATCCGACAGAGGGCTAATATCCAATATATACAAAGAACTCAAGAAGTTAAACTCCAGAGAGGCAAGTAACCCTATTAAAAATGGGGTACAGAGCTAAACAAAGAGTTCTCACCTGAAGAATATCTAATGGCTGAGAAGCACCTAAAGAGATGTTCATCATCCTTAGTCATTAGGGAAATGCAAATCAAAACAACCCTGAGATTCCATCTCACACCAGTCAGAATGGCTAAGATCAAAACCACAGGAGACAGCAGTTGTTGGTGAGGATATGGAGAAAGAGGAACACTCCTCCACTGCTGGTGGGATTGCAAGCTGGTACAACCACTCTAAAAAGCTGTCTGGAGGTTCCTCAGAAAACTGGGCATGACACTCCCAGAGGATCAGGCTATACCACTCCTGGGCATATACGCAGAGGCTTTACCTGCGTGCAATAAGGACACATGCTCCACTATGTTCATAGCAGCCTTATTTATTTGTTTTTTTTTTTTTGAGACAGGGTTTCTCTGTGTAGCCCTGGCTGTCCTGGAACTCACTTTGTAGACCAGGCTGGCCTCGAACTCAGAAATCCTCCTGCCTCTGCCTCCCAAGTGCTGGGATTAAAGGCGTGCGCCACCACCGCCCGGCAGCAGCCTTATTTATAATAGCCAGAAGCTGGAAATAACCCAGATGTCCCTCAACGGAGGAATGGATTCAGAAGATGTGGTATATCTACACAATGGAATACTACTCTGCAATTAAGAACAATGAATTCACGAAATTCCTAGGCAAATGGTCAGAACTTGAAAATATCATCCTTAGTGAGGTAACCCAATCATAAAAGAACACACATGGTATGCAGTCACTGATAAGGGGATATTAACCCAGAATCTCGGAATACCCTAGGCACAATTCGCATATCAATAGATTTCCAAGAAGATGGAAGGAGAGACCCCTGGTCCTGGAAAGACTGGATGTAGGGGAATGCCAGGACAGAGAAGCGAGAGGGGGTTGAATGGGGAAAAGAGGGAGGGAAAGGGGCTTATGGGACTTTCAGGGAGGGAGGAAACAGGAAAGGGGAAATGATTTTGAATGTAAATAAAAAAAACTTAGAAAATAAAATAAAATTAAAAAAAATAAGCATGTAGGTGTGAGTGAATCACTTTCCTGGTTAAAATATAATACCCAATATTTACTTATTCCATAGTGAGTAGTAGGAAAGAACACCTTAACTCTACATGAGGGAGAGGGGTAACAACAAAAAAGCATGTCAACTGCAAAATCCAACATAAAGCTTCAATGTGTATCTATTTATTACTTGAGGATAATCAATGACACAACAGATCTTCATCTGTAGATCAAAGTATCCCAGAATGACATACATTGGCAAGTGGAATATATTTTCAAGATGGTAATGAAGTTAGCATAAAGCCCAGATCAGTTTGACCTTGTATCTAAAGCTTTGAAAATGACATTTCAAAGACACCTTGCAAGCAGACTCCAGTCAGTCACAGTGTGGTGTGTCTGGAGGGGGTTGTATTTGTAGTCTATTTAGAAAATGTAATATTTTTAAAATAAAATAAAATGATATCATTTTCCCCTTTCCCTTTCCTCCCTCCAGGCTCTCCCCAGTACCCTCCCTTTAACCCTTCCTAGGTACCCCCACTCTCAAATTGATAGCCCCTTTTGTTGGTCATTATTAGTACATATACATTATATACACACACATATACGTATGTATAAAAATATAGAGTGCTGAGTCCATTCCTATTGTCTCTGTGCATACAGTCTCAGGGCTGACCACTTTGTATTATATAACCATTAAAGAGGCTCATCCTGGGAGAGTCTAATTCTTCCTTGCCCAGCAGTCATTACTTGCATGTAGTTCTTTGTCTTCATGTACGACCACATGGCATTTATTCCTTCCACATTACTATGTTTAATGATAATGTTATTGTTTCAGTCTTGTTTATGTAGCCTAAAAATTTTATTTTTATTTTTATGTGTGAGTGTGAGTGCGTGTGTGTGTGTGTGTGTGTGTGTGTGTTTGTGTGTGTGTGTACAAGTTTCACTTTCAGATACTCTGTTCTCTCCTTCCATTATGTGTTTCCCAGAGATTGAGCTTAGGTTGTCATGTTTGGTAGCCAACATTTTTACATGCTGAGACATCTTAACAGGCTTTTTTCTTTTTCTTTTTCTTTTTTTCTTTTTCTTTACCTCCTCCTCCTGTTCCTCCTCCTCCTCCTCCTCTTCCTCCTCCTCCTCCTCCTCCTCTTCCTCCTCCTCCTCTTCCTCCTCCTCCTCTTCCTCCTCCTCCTCCTCCTCTTCTTCCTCTTCTTCTTCTTCTTCTTCTTCTTCTTCTTCTTCTTCTTCTTCTTCTTCTTCTTCTTCTTCTTCTTCTTCTTCTCCTTTTTACAACACTAAGAGTTACACTGAATGAGTTCTGCCTGCTGCGAAGCTAGAGATGGCCATAGGTCTGTATGCTTTTGACATATGTTTTTTCTTAGTACTCATTGTCACATTGATTAAACATGTATTAATTAAGTATTCAAAGTAGACTCCAAACATTTTCCCACTAGCAAGGTACTCACAGGATAGCAGAAAAGAAAAAAAGAAAAAGTTGCCTCTCTCAATTTATAATAACACAATGTGGTCCTACAAGAAAGTTAATATTCTGGCCTACAAGAATCCATGAAAACTCATTTAAATTGGAATGTATATGAATGAGGATTTCCCAGAAGAAGAAATAAATGGAAACTAGATGGAATAGCTCAGTTACCTGAGATGAGATGAACAAAGTGAGGTAGGGACATTCACTTATCTGGAGGCATGACCATATATTATGTGGTCCAGTAGAATGGTGTAAGTCTGCATTGCTGATGGAAAAAACATGAGTGGGAAATGGCAAGAAATAATGTTGGAAAGGTGTATTAGTTTTTTTTCTGTAATTGTAATAAAATACGTGAGCTGGGTTACTTTATAAAGAAAAATGCTTTATTTATTTCAAATTTTGAGGCTAGAAATGCAAATAATATATCACAGGTTCTAGTGATCATCATGCATTGTGCTATGGTGGGAGTGTACATGTCCCTCTGGGTGTTTGGTATCTGTCCCTCTTCTCATAAAGCCCCTAGGATTCCAGCATGGGAACAACTTCATCTAAACCTAAGTTACTTTGTAAAAATCTTACCCTTTTCACCATAGTTGGTTAAAATTTACCCTACCCCCTTTATGCTATTTACAAGTGGCTTTAGGCTTTAAACACTTGGGTGACTTTGGGGGGAGAGAGGGAGGGAGGGAGGGAGGGAGGGAGAGAGAGAGAGAGAGAGAGAGAGAGAGAGAGAGAGAGAGAGAGAGAGAGAGAGAGAGAGAGAGAGAGAGAGAGAGAGAATATTCAATGGCAGCTGATAGGACCCAGGACTCAGACAATGCATAGGGTTTTCTTGTGCTGTTTTGAGCATGAAGAACATCATAAGAATGTGGTTCATTATGTGGATGTAGGAGAATGTAGAAGAGGGAACAGACAACAAAAGACAGAACTGGAATCACAGGAACAAATTGGAAAGACGTGGCAGAATTTTATGGACATTGATAAGTACTTTTATGAAGATATTGTCTTCAGAATGACAATAAGGAGAAAGGGTTGAGAATGATCTAGAATTTGAGAATAATCTAGAACTTGAGACTGTTCTAGAGCTTTCAAATGATCTAGAACTACTTGTTTTATATAATAAACAGAACCTGGAAGCAAGGGTGCAAATGTTGGTATCTCTGAGCTACTCAGTGAATGCAGAACACTTCACAGAAATCAGAGTGTGAGGAACACAAGAAGGAGAAAGCTTTTAGGGAAGGTGACATGCTCAGTTTTGAATTCGTGTGTGTGTGTGTGTGTGTGTGTGTGTGTGTGTGTGTGTGTGTGTGTTTGTGTGTGTGTTACGTTATGCAACTATACGCACCTATGGAAGCAAGAAGTCATTATTGAATGTTTTCTACAATTGCTCTCCTCTTGAATTTTTGAGGCCGTGATTATTTGAGAGTGTCTGAACCTGGAGCTCACCCCAATTAGCTTGGTTGGCCAACCAACGTACTCTAGGGGATCCTCTGCCGTGCTGCTGGTACTGAGGTTCCAGAATCCTGCTGTAGTGACTGGTCTTTAGGTGGGGATTGGGGATATACACTCAGAGCCTCATGCTTGTGTGACAGACGCTTTAGCACTCATGCCATCTCACCAGTCTCAGCTTTGGCTTCTGCAAGTGAAGCACGATGGTGCTGCTGTGTTATGCACATGCATGTCCTTACTGTGTTATACACATGCATGTCCCTTAGGTGGTAGTTCTGAGTGGAGGATTTTATCTGGAGACTAAAGTGACAAACAGATAAAAGCCAGCTGAGCAAAGAGCGTCACATCAGTCCAGAGACAAGAAACTCAGCATAAACTGTTGTTTGTGTATCAGTTGGCTTGGGCTACTGCTAAACTGTCATAGATTTGGGTTAAATAGTAGATTTTCCCCTGTTGTAGGAAATATTAAAAAATGAACCTGACAACTCTCCATGCTCCTGCTTCTCTCAACCCACCAACTCTCTGACCCTGCCGGGTCACAGGGCTCCCATTGGGCGAACTCAACTTGGTGGTCTCTCTGCCCAACTCTCTTGCAGGGGTCCCTGAGTTCCTCTCACTATCACACAGTGCTCCCCACACCCCATGGTTAGCCATTTCAACACTTAATTACCCAGTAGATTCAAAATTCTTAAAGCTTATGATTATGGTAACCAATCAGATTTATGTATCAATAAATCACAATTTAAAAGATGCCAATACAATAATTTCAGAGCCAACTGATGATAAAATCTTTATCCCAATTATTCTAACCTTATGAAATCATCATGTTGGCCTCCACTCTCCTTCCCCTTCTCCTCTCAGACTTCTCTGTCTCTACAACTCTTAGTGCTGCCTCCCTTTTCCCTGTCCAATCACAGGCCTCCTCTGCACTAATATAATTGGACAGGGAAAATCCTGCAACATTCCCCCTTCAGTTTGGAGGCTGGAACTTCAAGCATGGTTCTTGTGTGGTCTTCTTGTTTCTTATTTGGGAGGAAGAAGCAGAAAGAAAAGAAAGAGGGAGTGGGAGGAGGCTGAGAGACAGAGACAGACAGACAGACAGAGAGACAGAGAAAGAATGGATTAGAACAGGATAATGGTTTCTGGGAGCAGTGAGTTTTAGCATTGAATCTACAAGCTAAAATCTCTCAAATATTTAGCTATTCACTTGAGCTACACTGACTTTGCAAACACACAACACAGACATTGATCTCATTCTAGGCTAATCTGAATTGGTTTGATTCTCTCTTTTTTTATTTTCTATATTTTTTTTATTTACATTCCCAATGATTTCCCCTTTCCCAGTTTCTCCCTCCCTGAAAGTCCCATAAGCCCTCTTCCCTCCCCCTGTTTCCCATTCATCCCCCTCTCACTTCTCTGTCTTGGTATTCCCCTACATCTAGTCTTTCCAGGACCAGGGATCTCTCTTGGAAATCAATTGATATGTGAATTGTGTCTTGGGTATTCTGAGCTTCTGGGTTAATATCCCCTTATCAGTGACTGTATACCATGTGTGTTCTTTTGTGATTGGGTTACCTCACTAAGGATGATATTTTCCAGTTCTGACCATTTGCCTAAGAATTTCGTGAATTCGTTGTTTTTAATTGCAGAGTAGTATTCCATTGTGTAAATATACCACATCTTCTGTATCCATTCCTCCATTGAGGGACATCTGGGTTCATTCCAGCTTCTGGCTATTATAAATAAGGCTGCTATGAACATAGTGGAGCATGTGTCCTTATTGCATGCCAGGGAATCATCTGGGTATATGCCCAGGAGTGGTATAGCCGGGTCCTCCGGGTGTGTCATGCCCAGTTTTCTGAGGAACCGCCAGACTGCTTTTCAGAGTGATTGTACCAAGATTGTCTCTTAATTTCAGGAGAACTCTGACTAAGCCTAAGATTCCTGGTGTGGGAATCAAAGCAGTACTGTGAATTGAGAACTTGTTCAAGGGTCAAGAAAATAAGTGTTTAAGAAGAATGAAGATCTATTCATTCACATATAAAGCATTTATTTCTATGTATTAGTTCCATGGCTGGAGATTTGAGTTTGAACATGGGTTATGCTGCATTTGTAGCTGGGTGTGACTAACTCAATCTGAGATAAAAGGGCCTATTTTGTGACTTGACATAGACTACACCTCTATAGTGTTGCATGTATGCTAATAATATTGGATTTTTGTTTACCATGACGAAAGGACAAAGATGTTCATGTATAGAAGAGAGCTACAGCACACTGGGTTTGGAGGGAATGAAGTTGTGAACAGAATTGCATCTCCCAGAATTGAGCTTTCTCTGTCTTCCTTTGCCATCATGAATACTCATGTATGCCATTAGCTAAGACAAAAACACCAGGAAGTGGTACACCATTGTTAAGAACTATGAGGATAGAGGGTAACTTAGAAGCTGACTTCCCACATGAGAGGACTTGGTACCTTGTATCACTGATGGTTACCTAGTGATGAGTCCCTTTTTAGTGTCCTATTGCCCAGAGTGATTATTTTGAGCTCAAACCCAATTAAACCATTAAGGGGAGATCACAGTGGGACAACCTGTGAGAGGCTCACAGTGGGACAACCCATGGGTGGCAATGCTATACATTAGAAGAAGGGACACTGAAAGAATGTATGACCCTCCCTCCCTCACAGCTACCCACTGGTCATAGAAAAATCCCTACACTCCACAGTCAAGAACAAGGAAGGTGTGTTTTGAATCACATCATTGAGGACTCTCAGAACCTTAAGGGGATGTGTGGATTTTCTCCACCACCTGCCGGTTCTGCAGGTGAAGAGTTGAAGCCCAATGATCATTTAACTTGTTTATAAACATCCATTAGCTGGTAACTGTTGGGACTAGAGGTTTCTGTGTTGATGTTTGTCCTGGTGTTCTGCTTATACCAGTTCTGATCACACATCTGTCTTCTCCTATGGAGGGAGGATGCTGTTCTTTATTAATTATTATTATTATTATTAATTATTATTATTATTATTATTTTCTATATTCTTTATTTACATTCCAAATGATTTTCCCTTTTCCGGTTCCTGCCTCCCCGGAAGTCCCATAAGCCCTCTTCCCTCCCCCTGTTCTCCATTTACCTAAGAATTTCATGAATTCATTGTTTTTAATTGCTGAGTAGTATTCCATTGTGTAAATATACATGGAAAATATCTCTGATAAAATTGAAGAAATATATAGAAAAAAAAGTTAAGATTGACTATTTCATGGAAAGTTTATACAGATAAAATGGTAGGCATAAAAATATTCCTAAGTTGATTGAAAGTAGAATTATAAACATTTTCTGATAAAATTGAAAATCTACAAGGAAAATATTTCTGATAAAACTCAAGAAATACATAGAAAAACACATTAAAGCTGATTATTTCATGAAAAAATTATACAGATAAGATGGTAGGCATAAAAATATTCCTAAATTTATTGAAAGTAGAAGTAAAAGCATTTTATGATAAAATTGAAGGTTTACATGGAAAATATCCTGGATAAAATTGAAGAAATTTATACAGATAAATTGGTAGGAATAACAATATTCTTAAATTGATTGAAAGTAGAATTATAAACAATTTCTGATAAAATTGAAGATTTACATGGAAAATATTTATGATAAAATTGAAAAAATATATGGAAAAAGATTAAAATTGAAGAATATCATGGAAAATTATACAGATAAAATAGTAGGCATATAAATATTTCTAAGTTGATTGAAAGTGAAATTATAAATATTTTCTGATAAAATTGAAGATTTACATGGACAATATCTCTGATAAAATTGAAGAAATATATAAAAAACATGTTAAGATTTAGTATTTCATGGAAAAATTATACAGATAAAATGATAGGCATAAAAATATTCCTAAGTTTTTTGAATGTGGAATCATAAACACTTTCTGATAAAATTGAAGATCTGCAAGGAAAATATTTCTGAAAAAATTTAAGAAATATATAGAAAAACATGTTGAAACTGACTATTTCATGGAAAATTATATAGACAAAATGGAAGGTATAAAAATGTTCCTAAGTTTATTGAAAGCAAAATTATAGATATTGTCTGATAAAATTGAAGATTTACACGGAAAATATTTCTGATAAAATTGAAGGAAAATACAGAAAAACATTAAAATTGAAGATTATCATGGACAAAATATACCGATAAATGGTAGGCATAAAAATATTTCTAAATTGATTGAAAGTTCAATTATAAACATTTTCTGATGAAATTGAAGATTTACATAGAAAATATTTCTGTTAAATTCAAGAAATATATAGAAAAAATGCTAAAATTAAAGATTATCATGTAAAATAATAGTTAAAATGGTAGACATAAAAAACATTACTAAATTGAAAGATGAATTACAAACATTTTCTGATAAAATTGAAGAATTGCATGAAAAATATTTTGTTAGACTATGTTTTTTGTTGGGGAATTGAGTCCATTGATGTTATAAAATATTAAGGAATAGTGATTGTTGCTTTCTGTTATATTTGATGTTATTTTTATGTTTGTGTGGTTACTTTAGTTTGGGTTTGTTGGAAAAAGATTACTTTCTTGCTTTTTCTTGGGTGTTGTTTCCTTCCTCATGTTGGCGTTTTCCATCTATTATCCTTTGTAGGGCTGGATTTGTGGAAAGATATTGTGAAAATTTGGTTTTATCACGGAATATTTTGGTTTCTCCATCTATGGTAATTGAGAGTTTTGCTGGGTATAGTAGTTTGGGCTGGCATTTGTGTTCTCTTAGGATCTGTATGAGATCTGCCCAGGATCTTCTAGCTTTCATCGTCTCAGGTGAGAAGTCTGGTGTGATTCTGATAGGCCTGCCTTTATAGGTTACTTGACCTTTTTCCCTTACTGCTTTTAATATTCTTTCTTTGTTTAGTGCATTTGGTGTTTTGATTATTTTGTGCCAGGAGGACTTTCTGGTCTGGTCCAGTCTGTTTGGAGTTCTATAGGCTTCTTGTATGTTCATGGACATCTCTTTCTTTAGGTTAGGGAAGTTTTCTTCTATAATTTTGTTGAAGATATTTACTGGCCTTTAAGTTGGAAATCTTTGCTCTCTTCTATACCTATAATCCTTAGGTTTGGTCTTCTCATTGTGTCCTGGATTTCCTGGATGTTTTGGCTCAGGAGCATTTTGCATTTTTCATTTTCTTTAACTGTTGAGTCAATGTTTTCTATGGTATCTTCAGCCCCTGAGATTCTTTCTTCTATCTCTTGTATTATGTTGTTGATGCTTGCGTCTATGACTCCTGAATTCTTTCCAAGATTTTCTATCTCCAGAGATGTCTCACTTTGTGATTTCTTTATTGTTTCTACTTCCATTTTTAGATCCTGGATGGTTTTGTTCAGTTCCTTCACTTGTTTGTTTGTGTTCTCCTGTAATTCTTTAACGGATTTTTGTGTTTCCTCTTTAAGGGCCTCTACCTGTTCACCCATGCTCCCCTGTATTTCTTTCAGGGATTTTTGTGTTTCCTCTTTAAGGGCTTTTACCATTTGACCCATGTTCTCCTGTATTTCTTTAAGAGAGTTATTTATGTCCTTCTTGATGTCCTCTAACAGCATCGTGAGTTGAGACTTTAAATCCAACTCTTGCTTTTTTGGTGTGCTGGGGCATCCGGGACTTGCTGTGGTGGGAGAACTGGGCTCTGATGTTGCCAAGTAGCCTTGGTTTCTGTTGATAGGGTTCTTGCGCTTGCCTTTCACCATCTGGTTATCTCTGGTGTTAGTTGGTCTTGTTGTGTCTGGCTGAAGCTTGCCCCTCCTATGGGTCTGTAAACCTGTGTCCATACTCCTGGGAGACCAACTCTCTTCTGGAAGGGTCTGTGCACAGAAGGCTGTGGAGCTGTCTGGTTCCTTGCTGCAAATGGCAGCCGGAAGGGAAGACGCCTGTCCCAGCTGCTCCACTGATCGTATGCCTTTTGCTCTCCTAGCTGTACCCCTCCAAAGAGAAGGTGGAGATCTCACCTCCGCTCTCAGAAGTGAAATCACTGCTGGGAGATCATTCTCTCCTGGTGGGCTAAGCTCAGAAGGCTTTGGAGCTGCCTGGTTTCGTGCTGCAGGTGGCGACTGGAAGGGCAGGGGTGCTGTTCTAAGCATGTACATGTACTCTAAGACTGTGAGATTAGTGGTCAAGAGAACTGAGTTCTGGTTCATTTCTACTGTGATTCCTTCTTGAGCAGCAGCAGCCTCGTTTCTGACCTGTGCTACATATACTGTGTAGCCTCCAACCTGACTTCAGCAGATCAGATCTGTTTCCTTATGTGGTGCTTTTAAAACAGGAATTCAAGGCTGAAGATCATCACCATAACACTTTCTTAGACCTACACACCTAACCTTGAAAAGATCACTCTCTCTAACATTCTCTTGCTGAAATCAGGCTCCCAGGCCAAAGACAAGGTATTTTGAAATCAGTTCTAGATCCTGATAATAGGAATGGTAAAGGTTGTGTGGGCTAGACCTTATTAATTCGTGTGTGTGTGTGTGTGTGTGTGTGTGTGTGTGTGTGTGTGTGTGTGTAGAGTGTGCTGCATGTACGTAAGAGTGTGGCATATACAGCACTGTGTGTACATGTGGAACTCATGGCAGGGCATCTTAACATTATGCCGTATTGCTATTCATCTGGTTACTTTGAAATAGGCTCACCCAGTGAACTAGGCACTGTTGTCATTCAGCTAGCCTGGCCAGCCAGTGAGCTCTCAAAATCTGTCTATGCTCCCCATTCCTGGGGTTACAGGTACAAACAATCATAGGTGAATTTTCATGTAGTGGTGGGGATTTGAACTTGGATCCCCTAGCACAAGCATACTTACCAATGTAATCATCTCCCCAGATTATGTTCTCAATGTTTTAAAATAACTAAAAATTTAAAATTTTTCAAAGATTAAAAATCTGATCAAGCAAGTGAAAGATCTGTATGACAAGAACTTCAAGTCTCTGAAGAAAGAAATCGAAGAAGCTCTCAGAAGACAGAAAAAATCTCCTATGCTCATGGATTGGCAGGATAAATATAGTAAAAATGGTCATCTTGCTGAAAGCAATCTATAGATCCAATGCAATCCCCATCAAAATTCCAACTCAATTCTTCATATAATTAGAAAGAGTAATTTTCAAAATCATTTGGAATAACGAAGAAAAAACAGGAAAGCAAAAACTACCCTAAAAAATAAAGAACTTTTGGGGGGAATCACGTTCCCTTACCTCAAACTGTACTACAGAGCAGAAGTGATAAAAATTGAATGGTATTGGTACAGTGACAGGCAGGTAGATAAATGAAATAGAATTGCAGACCCAGAAATGAACCCACACCCCTATGGTCACTTGATTTTTGACAAAGGACCTAAAACCATCCAATGGAAAAAAGACAGCATTTTCGACAAATGGTGCTTGTTCAACTGGTGGTTAGCATGTAGAAGAATGCAAATTGATCCATTCTTATCTCCTTGTAGAAAGCTCAAGTCTAACTGGATCAAGGACCTCCACATACAACCAGATACATTGAAGCTAATAGAAAATAAGCTGGGGAAGAGTCTCAAGCACAGTAGCACTGGGCACAGGGTCACAGGGGCAGAGGGCATGGGGGCACAGGTCACAGGGCACAGGTCACAGGGGCACAGGGCACAGGGCACAGGGGCACAGAGGCACAGGGCACAGGGCACAGGGCACAGGGGCACAGAGGCGCAGGGCACAGGGCACAGGGCACAGGGGCACAGGGGCACAGGGCACAAGGGCACAGGGGCACAGGGGAAAATTTCCTGAACAGAACATCAATGGCTTACGCTCTAAGATCAAGAATCAACAAATGGGACCTCATAAAACTGCAAAGCTTCTGTAAGGCAAAGGACACTGTCAATAGGACAAAATGGCAACCAACAGATTAGGAAAAGTTATTTACAAATCCTACATCTAATAGAGGGCTAATATTCAATGTATACAAAGAACTCAAGAAGTTAGACTCCAGAGAATCAAATAACTCCAAAAATGGGGTACAGAGCTAAACAGAGAATTTTCAACTGAGGAATATTGAATGGCTGAGAAGCACCTAAAGAAATGTTCAACATCCTCTATCATCAGGGAAATGCAAATCAAAACAACCCTGAGATTCTACCTCACACCAGTCAGTATGGCTAAGATGAAAAACTCAGGTGACAGCAGATGCTGGCGAAGATATGGAGAAAGAGGAACATTCCTCCATTGCTGATGGGATTGCAAGCTGGTAAAACCACTCTAGAAATCAGTTTGGCAGTTTCTCAGAAAATTGGAAATAGTATTACCAGAGGACTCAGCTATACCACTCCTGGGCATATACTCAGAGAAAGCTCCAACATTTAATAAGGACACATATTCCACTATGTTCATAGCAGCCCTATTTATAATAACCAGAATCTGGAAAGAACCCAGATGTTCCTCAACAGAGGAATGGATACAGAAAATGTGGTACATTTACACAATGGAGTACTACTCAGCTAATAAAACAATGAATTCATGAAATTCTTGGGCCAATGGATGGAACTAGAAAGTATCATCCTGAGTGTGGTAACCTAATCACAAAAGGACACACATGGTATGCACTCACTGATAAGTAGATATTAGCCCAGAAGCTTGAAATACCCAAGATATAATTCACAGACTACATGAGGCTCTAGAAGAAAGACCAAAGTGTTGATACATTGGTCCTTCTTAGAAGGGAGAACAAAATACCTATGGGAGGAGATCCAGTGACAAAATGTGGATCAGAGACTGAAGGAGAGGTCATTCAGAGACTACCCCACCTGGGGATCCATCCTATGTATAGTTACCAAACCCAGACACTATTTTGGATGCCAACAAGTGCGTGCTGACAGGAGCCTGATATAGCTGTTTCCTGAGAGGCTCTGTCAGTGCCTGACAAATACAGAGGCAGATGCTCTCAGCCAACCACTGGACTGAGCAAAGGGTCTCCAAAGGAGGAGCTAGAAAAAGGATCCAAGGAGGGAACTGAAGGGGTTTGCATCCCCATAGGAGGAACAGCAATATGAAACAACCAGTACCCCTAAATCTCCCAGGGACCTAACCATCAATCAAAGAGTACACATGGAGGAACCCATGGCTCTAGCTGTACGTGGAGCAGAGGATGGCCTTGTCAGACATCAATGAGAGGAGAGACTCTTGAATCTGTGAAGACTCGTTGCCACAGTGTTGGGGAACACCAGGACAGGGAAGCAGGAGTGGGTGGGTTAGTGAGCAGGGGGAGGGGGATGAGATAGCGGATTTTCGGAGAGGAAATGAGGAAAGGGTATAACATTTGAAATGTAAATAAAGAAAATATCTAATTAAAAAATGAGACAGGATCTTACTGTACAGTCCAGACTGGCCTGGAACTTACCTTCGTTGTTCAGACTGGCTTTGAATTTGTGACTCTTCTGCTTCAGCCTTTTAATTACTGGGATGACAAACAGGTCCAAGCATGTCTGTCCCATAGAACTTGTTATTGCTTTTGTCTTTGTAACTTGAATCTACTTTGCTAGATAATGTGAAGTTGACATAAGAATAGCAAAATAACCACATTGACTTCTTTATACAAATACTTTCTGTAGTTGTCTGGTTTCATGTTGCTCATGAGGTCATATTGAGATTTTTGTGTAAGTAGGGCATTCTTGTAGAGAAATTATAAGCCTACTTGTCTCCAAGTATGCACAATCAGTGAACATCTTAATATGATTTTTATAAGAATCACAGTTTTGATATTAAGGAATATGTTAATCTCAATAGAGAATGTCTGGGCTCAAAAATTAAATGAAAATAGGCACTATTATATCCTTAGCCAGTACAGAGTCAGGCATGGGGTGAAAACAGGCACTATTATATCCTTAGCCAGCTGGCATAGGTATATTACAAGCTGCCTTTGAGTTTCCTAGGAGACACCATAGGAGTCACAAGCCCCATGAATTCTGCTAAGAGGGACAAAGAAGGTTGACCACAAAGTCATGGCTGGAATCTAAATGCCTTCTCTCTCTCTCTCTCTCTCTCTCTCTCTCTCTCTATATATATATATATATATATATATATGTGTGTGTGTGTGTGTGTGTGTGTGTGTGTGTGTGTGTGTGTGTATTTGGGGAAGGATGTTTGTATGTATGTGCATGTGTGTGTGTCTGTGTTTGTCTCCAAGTGTGCACATGTAGAAAACAGAGGTCAGTTTCAGATGTCTTCCTCCATTACTTTCCACCTTATCTTTTGGGATGGGACTTTCACTGAACATGGAGTCTTGCAAGATATGTCTTATGCAATGACATTGAGGCAGTGAGAGGCCTGTGATTGGAGAGGAAAGGGGAGGCAGAGCTAAGGGTTGGAAGGTCAGAGGTGGATGCATGGGCATGAGGGTAGAGAGAGGGAGTCACTGGAGGTCAGAAGGAGCTATGGCAGTAGGTGTTAATTTATCTAAAGGTTAGAAAATTGGGATAAGGCTTTTACTATAATTGATTGGCTCTGCTATTACTGTTTTGGCATCTTGTATTTGTGTTTTAAATATTGATAAGACTAATTGGCAAATTAAGTGTTGAGAGTCTGTTCTACTGGGTAATTTGGGGCACCATGATTGGGGAACCAAAGGAACAGGCAGCATGTGGGTAGTGTGGCATGTGTGGAATGTGGGTCCAAAGATGGTGGAGGGAGAACAGAGCTGAGATGCTCAGAAAGCTAGCTAGATTAGCTCAATGGAGAAAGTGAGAACCACGCTGCGCGAGACCCTGCGGAGACCTGGTAAGTGTCAGGTGGGGCAAGAGAGACACCGGGAGTGTCTGAGCCTGCTCTAGAGAGTCCAAGTCAGTGACCAGATTCTCGAGAGCATGTTTTGATCCCTCCAAAGAGTTAGATCACACCGCGCCATAGACCTGAGATTAGCACAGTGGCGGCAAGAACCGTGCTGAGTGGGCTGGTTGTTTGTCTTGCAGTTATGGCAGGTACAGGAACATGTTGGGTCATTTTTTAAATAATTCTCGCTACAATGGAGTTCACTGATTGGCTACCCTGACTGGCTGATGAGCCCCTAGTATCTTTCTGTCTATGCCTCCATGCACCACCATGCGTGGCTCTTTCTTAGTGAGTGCTAGGGATCAGAAGTCAGGTCCTGTGGTGGTTGCTTTAGTATCAGTCTGCTGCAAACTAGAATCACTTGAGCAGGAAGGCCCAACTGAAGAGCTGTCCTGATTTTCTTAAATGACGTGTGGGCAACACTGGCTGGTAGCAGCCCAGACAAAGGAGCCCATGGTAGAGGGATGATTATTTGCTGTTTTTTCACTTGGCCTTCTCTCTGGCTGCTGAGTTGATTTACTTGTTGCTATGACTGCAAATTCTTTCACTGACTTTAGATCTAGAGTTTCCACCACTGGACTGGGACCAAAGCTCTTCAGGAGCCTTCCAGAGTCTGGTGTCAGGATGAGACTGTGGAGGCACACAGCCATGTGGACTGAGCTGTCAGCATCTCTTGAAACAGCCACTGTTCATTTACATTGAGGGCTGAGGTACTCCTAATGGATGGAGAAACTATCAGGTTCTCAGACTCTGATGTGAGACAGCTGTTGTTACTATTTCAAATAAACTTTTTAATAAATTCTTTTAATATATAAATGTATTCATGCTATTGATTCTGTATCTATAGAGAACCCTGACTAATATCGTTCCTCAAACTTCTATGGAAGGAACATTAAAAAATATTTATTTTATATTTTGATATTATAGTATAATTACATTATTTTCCCTGCCCCATTCTTCCCTCCAAACCCATTCATATAGCTTCAAACTCAAGGTGTGTGTGTGTGCGTGTGTGTGTGTGTGTGTGTGTGTGTATGCATGTATATGTGTGTGCATATGTATGTTTGATATAAGATATGCACATATATATTAGACCAGCTTTGTTTGGCCACATTTATGAGACTCTTCTTTAAAACAATTGAAAGCAATGAAAGAGCAAACATTCTAAGCTACCCGTTTTGAATGCAGGTACATCATAAAAGTAAATTCTTGTTTAAATGAGAAGAAAAGACAGTTTTTACTTCTGTTCCAGATAGAAGAATCACTGTTCCCTAAGCATGAAGGTCAGAACAAAAGCAAGGCAGCACTAAGAATGGGCAGGCATTTTCATCTTCAAACTACTATTTCCATTATCAGGTACATACTGCAGTTATAGCAATAGCATCCAAAACAGCATCCACACAGCAGTGATATGTTCTCCCAGCTGGAAGAGAGCCCGTGAGATCATATATGTACTGATAATATGGGGTAGGCATGAAATTGGAAAACAAAGGGGAGTAGTGAGCACAGGAGTGGAATACTCATACTGTACCAGAGATAGGGAAAGCAAGGGGAAGAGAGAGAGAGAGACAGAAAGGGAGAAAGACAGAGGATTGAGGGGGGTTCTGGACTCACCTTATCTCTGTCTAAGGATGTGGAATCCTTGGATAGAATACTGTAGAGACTGGTGTCTGCGCCTGCAAAGCCGCTCATTCTCTTCACACAAAGTTCTGATCCTTGGAGTGATTTCTTCCATTAGAAAACAAATCTAACTTAGAGCACAAGCCATAGATGTTCTGTTCAGGAAAACTTTCCCCATTTTCTCTTCTATTAGATTCAGTGTATCTGATTTTATGTGGAGGTCCTTAATCCACTTGGACTTGAGCTTTGTACAAGGAGATAAGCATGGATGGATTTGCATTCTTCTAAATGCTGACCTCCAGTTGAACCAACACCATTTGTTAAAAAAGCTGATCTTTTTCCACTGGACAGTTTTAGGTCCTTTGTCCAAGATGAAGTGATCGTAGGTGTGTGGGTTCATTTCTGGGTCTTCAGTTCTATTCCAATGATCTACCTGCCTGTCACTGTACCAATACCATCTAATACTTATCACTCTTGCTCGGTAGTATAATTTGAGGTCAGGGAACATGAGTCCCCCCAAAAGTTCTTTTATTGTTTAGAGTAGTTTTTGTTTTTCTGTTTTTTGTTATTCCAAATGAATTTGAGAATTGCTCTTTCTAACTCTATGAAGAACTGAGTTGGAATTTTCATGGGGATTGCATCGAATCTGTAGATTGCTTTTGGCAAGATGGCCATTTTTACTATATTAATCCTGAAAATCCATAAGCATGGAAGATTTTTCCATCCTCTGAAGTTTTCTTCGATTTCTTTCTTCAGAGACTTGAAGTTCTTGTCAAACAGATCTTTCACTTGTTCGGTTAGAGTCACACCAAGATACTTTATATTGTTTGTGACTATAGTGAAGAGAAGGGTATCATTTCCCTAATTTCTTTCTCAGTCCATTTATCCTTTGATTATAGGAATGCTACTGATTTGCTTGAGTTAATTTTATATCCAGCCACTTTGTTGAAGTTGTTTATCAGTTTTAGGAGTTCTCTGGTGGAATTTTTGGGGTCTCTTAAGTATACAATCATATCATCTGCAAATAGTGATATTTTTACTTCTTCCTTTCCAATTTGTATGCATTTGAACTCCTTTTGTAGTCTAATTGCTCTAGCTAGAACTTCAAGTACTATATTGAATAGATACAGAGAGAGTGGGCAGCCTTCTCTGGTCCCTGATTTTAGTGAATACTTCAAGTTTCTCTCCATTTAGTTTGATGTTGGCTAATGGTTTGCTGTATATTGCTTTTGTTATGTTTAGGTATGGGCTTTGACTTCCTGATATTTCCAAGACTTTTCATATGGAGGGATGCTGAACATTGTCAAATTCTTTTTCAGCATCTAATGAAATACTCATGTGTATTTTTTCTTTGAGTTTGTTTATGTAGTGGATTACATTGATGGATTTGGGTATATTGAACCATCCCTGCATCCCTGGGATGAAGCCTACTTGATCATGGTGAAGAATCGTTTTGATGTATTCTTGGATTCTGTTAGCAAGAATTTTATTGAGTGATTTTTGCATCAATGTTCATAAGGGAAATTGGTTTGATGTTCTCTTTGTTTAGTATTTGTTTGGATTAGGTATAAGCATAATTGTGGCTTTATAGAACAAATTGGGTAGTCTTCCTTCTGTTTCTATTTGGTGGAATAGTTTGAAGAGTATTGGTATTAGGTCTTTTTTAAAGATCTGATAGAATTCTCTACTAAACCCATCTGGTCCTGGACATTTTTTGGTTGGGAGACTGTTAAAGTCTGCTTTTATTTATTCAGGTGTTATGAGACTGTTTAGATGGTTTATCTGATCCTGTTTTAATTTTGGTACCTGGTACATGTCTAGAACATTGTCCATTTTATTCAGATTTTCCAATTTTGTTAAGTATAAGCTTTTGTAGTAGGATCTGATGATTTCTTGAATTTCCACAGTTTCTGTTGTTCTGTCTCCTTTTTCCCCCTGATTTTATTACTTTGGGTACCGTCTCTGTGCCCTCTGGTTAGTCTGGCTAAGTGTTTATCTGTTTTATTGATTTTCTAGAAGACCAGGTCCTGGTTTTGTTAAATCTTTGTATAGTTCTTTTGTTTTTATTTGGTTGATTTCAGCCCTGAGTTTGTTTATTTCCTGTCATCGACTCCTCTTGGGTATATTTGCTTCTTTTTGTTCTAGAGCTTTCAGGTATGCTGTCAAGCTGCTAGGGTATGCTCTCTTCAGTTTCTTTTTGGAGGCACTTAAAGCTATAAGTTTTCCTCTTAGCTCTGCTTTCACTGTATCCCATAAGTTTTCGTATGATGTGCCTTCATTTTCATTAAATTCTAAAAAGTCTTTAATTTCTTTCTTTATTTCTTCCTTAACCAAGTTATAATAGAGTAGAGCATTGTTCAGCTTCCATGAGTATGTAGTCTCTCTATCAGCAGGTTCAGGATGAGAGGAGAGAACCCGGTCCAGCCAAGTCTTTCCAGGGCTTAGCAAAATGGTGAGTCTTGTGGCTCAGATCTCCTGCCTTCTGGAGAATAATCACCCTGAGCTGGGAGTCTGTCAAAGCAGGAACTCCTTTTACTGTATCAGTCTTTTGTTTATATAGGGTTGGGGAAGGAGGTGGGGATTTCTGGTGGGGTGAGATGACTTAGGGGGAGGGGAAGGGTGAAGGAAGTTATGGGGTGACTGACAGAGTCAACAAAGTTATTCCATGTAAGTGTTAGGTAGGCAAAGGCAGATTTAAGCAGGTTGTGCTGAGTTACTCCAGTATGGAAGTGACCAAGACAGGTCTCTAAACTCAATCAAAGTCTCAGGTTCCCTCACTAGGCCTCAGTATCCGGCCAAATAAGGGCCAACAATTTCCTGCCATCTACTCCTCTTGGGTGTATTTGCTTCTTTTTGTTCTAGAGCTTTCATGTGTGCTGTCAAGCTGCCACTGTAAGTTCTCTCCACTTCCTTTTTGGAGGCACTTTGAGGTATAAGTTTTCCTCTAAACACTGCTTTCATCGTGTCCCATAAGTTTTGGTATGTTGTGCCTCCATTTTCATTAAATTCTAAAAAGTCTTCATTTTTTCTTTATTTCTTCTTTAATCAAGTTATAATTGAGTAGAGTGTTGTTCAGCTTCCATGTGTATATGGACTTTCTGTTGCTTTTGTTGCTATTGAAGACCAGCCTTAATACATAGTGATCTAATAGGATGCATGGGATTATTTTAATCTTCTTGTATCTGTTGAGGCCTGTTTTGTGACCAATAATATGGTCAGTTTTGGAGAAGGTACCATGAGGTGCTGAGAAGAAGGTATATTCCTTTGATTTAGGATGAAACGTTCTATAGATATCTGTTAAATCCATTTGGTCCATAACTTCTGTTAGTTTCAGTGTCTCTGTTTCTTTTGTGTTTCCCTGATCTTTCCATTGATGAGAGTGGGATATTGAAGTTCCCTACAATTATTGTGTGAGATGCAATGTATGCTTTGAGCTTTAGTAAAGTTTCTTTTATGAATATGGATGCCCTTGAATTTGGAGCCTAGATGTTCAGAATTGAGAGTTCTTCTCGGTAGATTTTTCATTTAATGAGTATGAAGTGTACTTCCTTATCTTTTTTGATGACTTTTGGCTAAAAGTTGATTTTATTGCATATTAGAATGGATAGTCAACTTGTTTCCTGGGACCATTTGCTTGGAAAATTGTTTTCTAGCCTTTTATTCTGAGATAGTGTTTGTCTTTGACACTGAGGTGCATTCCTGTATGAAGCAAAATAACTAACAGACATAACCAGTCTGTTAGTTTATGTCTTTTTATTGGGAAATTGAGTCCATTGATGTTAAGAGATATTAAGGAACAGTGATTGCTGCTTCCTGTTATTTTGATGCTATTTTTATGTTTTTGTGGTTATCTTCTTTTGGGTTTGTTGAAAGAAGATTATTTTCTCTCTTTTTCTAGGATGTAGCTTCCCTCCTTGTCTTCTTGTTCTCCATCTATTATCCTTTGTAGGACTGGATTTGTGAAAAGATATTGTATAAGTTTGTTTTTGTCATGGAATATCTTCGTTTCTCCATCTATGGTAATTGGGAGTTTTGCTGGGTATAGTAGTCTGGGCTGGCATTTGTGTTCTCGTATGGTCTGTATGACATCTGCCTAGGATCTTCTAGCTTTCATAGTCTCTAGTGAGAAGTCTAGTGTAATTCTGATAGGTCTTCCTATATATGTTACTTGCCCTTTTCCTTTACTGCTTTTAATATTTTCCTTTGTTTAGTGTATTTGGTATTTTGATTATTATGTGACAGGAGGAATTTCTTTTCTGGTGCAATCTATTTGGAGTTCTGTGGGCTTCTTGTATGTTCATGGGCATCTCTTTCTTTAGGTTGGGGAAGTTTTCTTCTATAATTTTGTTGAAGATATTTACTGGCCCTTTAAACTGGGAATCTTCACTCTGTTCTATACCTGTGAACCTTAGGTATGGTCTTCTCATTGTGTCCTAGATTTCCTGGATGTTTTGAGTTAGGAGCTTTTTGCATTTTGAATTTTCTTTGACTGTTGTATCAATGTTTTCTATGGTATCTTCTGCACCTGAGAGTCTCTCTTCTATCTCTTGTATTGTGCTGTTGATGCTTTCATCTATGATTCCTGATTTCCTGATTTTCAGATGTGTTGTTGTATTCAGGGCTTGCTGTGGTGGGAGAACTGGGTTCTGATAATGCTCATGTATTTTGGCTTCTATTGCTTATGGCCTTGTGCTTGCCTTTCGCCATCAAGTATTTCTGGTGTTTGTTGGCCCAGGTGACTGTCTGGGGTCTGTCTCTTTTGTCCCTGGGTTGCTTCAGGTTCTCCTGGTAGTCCTGCAGCACTGGCGGTAACAGACTACCTGTGGAGTTTTCCAACTGGGGACTTTTCACAGGAGCAGAGAAACTGCTGATCTGTTACCCTGGCTGCAGTAGATCTCCTGGGAAGCCTGGAGACTGTTGGGTCTTTAGTGGAGCAGTCAAGATGTTGTCGAACTGCTCTGAGTACAGCTGATCCTCAACTACTATGAGTGCAGTGGATCCTCAACTGCTTTGAGTGCAATGGGTTCTCAATTGCTCTGAGTGCAGCAGGTCCTCTAGATCCAGTGACTTCACTGGAGTAGACCAGCCAAAAGTCTGCCCCAGCAGAAAGGACTGGTTGGTGGAAGAGGCAGTGATGTTGAATTTTGTCAAATGCTTTTTCAGCATCTAATGTAATATTCATGTGGTTTGTTCCTTAAGTTCGTTTATGTAGTGGATTACAGTGATGGATTTCCATATATTGAACCATCCCTTCATCCCTTGAATGAAGCCTTCTTGATTATGTGAATGATCGTTTTGATGTGTACTTGGATTCCTTTTGTGAGAATTTTATTGAGTATTTTTGCATCAACATTCATAAGGGCAAATGGTCTGAAGTTCTCTTTCTTTGTTGGGTCTTTGTGTGGTTTTGGTATCAGTGTAACTATGGCTTCATGTAATGAATTGGGTAGTGTTCTTTCTGTTTTTATTTTGTGGAATAGTTTGAAGAGTATTTGTATTAGGTCTTATTTGAAGGTCTGATTGAATTCTGCACTAAACCCATCTGGTTGGTCCTGGGTTGTTTTTGATTGGGAAACTTTTAATGACTGCTTCTATTTCTTTAGGGGTTATGGTACTGTCTAGAGTTTATCTGATCCTGATTTAACTTTGGTACCTGGTATCTGTCTAGAAAATTGTCCAATTCATCCAGGTTTTCCTGTTTCATTTAAAATAGGCTTTTGTAGTAGGATCTTATGGTTTTTGAATTTCCTCAGTTTCTGTTGTTATAACTCCCTTTTAGTTTCCAATTTTATTAATTTGAATACTGTCTCTATGTCCTCTGGTTAGTCTGGCTAAGAGTTTATCTATCTTGTTGATTTTCTCAAAGATCCAGCTCCAGTTTTGTTGATTCTTTGTATAGTTCTTTTTGTTTCTATTTGGTTGATTTCAGTCCTGAGTTTGATTAGTTCCTGCCATCTACTCCTCTTGGGTGTATTTACTTCTTTTTGTTCTAGAGCTTTCAGGTGTGCTGTTAAGCTGCGAGTTTATGCTCTCTTCAGTTTCTTTTTGGAGGCACTCAGAGATATGAGTTTTCTCCTCTTAGAACGGCTTACATTGTGTCCCACAAGTTTGAGTATGTTGTGCCTTAATTTTCATTAAATTTTAAGAAGCCTTTATGGTCTAAGTTCAAGAATCAACAAATGGGATCTCATAAAATTGAAAAGCTTCTGTAAGGCAAAGGACACTGTCAATAGGACAAAAGAGAAACCAACAGATTGGGAAAAGATCTTTACCAATCCTACATCCAATAGTGGGCTAGCTAATATCCAACATATACAAAAAACTCAAGAAGCTATACTCCAGAGAAACAAATAACCCTACTAAAAATGGAGAACAGATCTAATCAGAGAATTCTCAACTGAGGAAATTCGTATGTCCAAGAAACATCTAAAGAAATGTGCAACATCCTTAGTCATCAGGGAAATGCAAATCAAAAGAACCCAAAGATTCCACCTCACACCAGTCAGAATGGCTAAGATGAAAAACTCAAGTGACAGCAGATTCTGGCAAGATTGTGGAGAAAGAGGAACACTCCTCCATTGCTGGTGGGGTTGCAAGTTGGTACAACCACTCTCAAAATCTGTCAGAAGGGGGCGGGAGCATACCAGTTTCCCTTTGGTGACCTCTGTTCGTGGATCGACTGCACTGAGGAGACAGGTATCCAGGTTCTCCCCAATATAACATCACTTGGGACACGGCCTGTTGGGGCTTCCAACTGTGCCCAAGAGCAGGACAGCTCTGCGATCCTCTAGGCGACAGATCTGCTGTGGGCCATCTCCCCTGCAGAGTGACCTGTGTCGCAGAGAGAGTAGAGTGCACTCCGCCATCTTTGCTCCAGCATCAGGGCAGTTGAGACCTCCAGGCTCAGAGACAGACAGGCATAATATCGCTTGGGTTTCAGGCAGCTTGTGTGTACCCTGTTCCCAAGAGCTGGGTAGGTCTGCAGTAACCGACGTGCCAGCTCTGCTGTGGGACTTCTGCCCTGCAGAGGATCGCCCCCTCCACCTCCCTCTGGGAGAGATCACACACCCCTGCACAAGGCGGGAGCCTACCAGCCTCCCTTTGGCGACCTCTGCTCCGGGAATCCACTACGCTGAGCCTTTGGATGTGCAGGGATTCCCCAATATAACATCACTTGGGGCAAGGCACATCAGGGCTCCAAAGTCACTCAGGAGCAGGGCAGGCCCCCGAAATCGGTACCAGGGGAATCCCGGTAATCCAGGGCGGTCAGAAATAGCTTTGCAGGCTCACAGGAGGCCCAACCAACAGAAAGTGACAGCAGGACCAACTAACACCAGAGGTAACCAGATGGCAAAACGCAAACGTAGGAACGTTACTAACAGAAATCAAAGTAATATGGCACCATCCAAACTCAACTCTCCAACAGCAACAAGTCCTGGATGCTCCACCACATCCAAAAGACAAGATCTGGATTTAAAATCACTTCTTATGATGCTATTAGAGGATTTCAAGAAGGACACAAATAAATCTCATAAAGAATTACAGGAGATCATGAATCAACAGTTAGAAGCCCTTACAAAGGAAACACAAAAATCGCTTAGAGAAATGTAGGAGAACATGGAACAACAGATGGAGGCCCACAAGGAGGCAACACAAAAATCGCTTAAAGAAATGAATCAACGGGTAGATGCACTTTCAAAGGAATCACAAAAATTGCATAAAGAAATGCAGAAGAATATGGGTCAACAGATAGAGGCCCATAGGGAGGCAACCCAAAAATTGCATAAAGAAATGAATCAATGGATAGATGCCCGTACAAAGGAAACACGAGAATTGCTTAAAGAAATGAAGGAGACGATGGATCAAAAGATGGAAGCCCATGAGGAGAAAACACAAAAATCACTTAGAGAAATACAGGAGAACTTGGGTCAACAGGCAGAAATCTGGAAAGAGGAAATGCAAAAATACCTTAAAGAAATACAGGAAAATACAAACAAACAAGTGAAGGATCTCAGCAAATCCATCCAGGATCTAAAAAAGGAAGTAGAAACAACTAAGAAATCACAAAGGGAGACAACTTTGGAGATAAAAAACCTTGGGAAGAAATCAGGAGTCATAGATGCAAACATCAACAATAGAATACAAGAGATGGAAGAAAGAATCTCAGGTGCTGAAGATACCATAGAAAGCATCGACTCAACAGTCAAAGAAAATGCAAAATGCAAAAAACGTGTAACCCAAAACATCCAGGAAATCCAGGACACAATGAGAAGACCAAACCTAAGGATTATAGGTATAGATGAGAGTGAAGATTTGCAACTTAAAGGGCCAGTAAATATCTTCAACAAAATTATGGAGGAAAACTTCCCTAACCTAAAGAGAGAGATGTCGATGAACATACAAGAAGCCTACAGAATTCCAAACAGACTGGACCAGAACAGAAATACCTCCCGTCACATAATAATCAAAACATCAAATGTACTAAACAAAGAAAGAATATTAAAAACAGTAAGAGAAAAGGGCCAAGTAACATACAAAGGAAGACCTATCCGAATCACATCAGACTTCTCACCAGAGACTATGAAAGCCAGAAGATTCTGGGCAGATCTCATGCAGACACTAAGAGAGCACAAATGCCAGCCTAGACTACTATACCCAGCAAAACTCTAAATCACCATAGATATTCCATGATAAAACCAAATTTTCATAATATCTTTCCACAAACCCTGCCCTGCAAAGAAAAAATAGGTGGAAACTGCCAATACAAGGAGAGAAACAACACCCTGGAAAAAAACGAGATAGTAACCTTCTTGCATAAATCCAAATTTAGATAACCACTCAAACACAAAGACAGCATCAAGAATGGCAGGTGGCAATAATCACTGTTCCTTAATCTCTCTTAATATCAATGGTTTCAATTCCCCAATATAAAGACAAGGACTATCAGACTGGATATGTAAACAGGACCCAGCATTTTGCTACATGCAGGAAATGCACCTCAGTGTCAAAGACAAACACTACCTCAGAGTAAAAGGCTGGAAAACAATTTCAAAAGCAAATGGTCCCAGGAAATGAGCCGGAGTAGCCTAATATCAGATAAAATTGACTTTCAACCTAAAGTCATCAAAAAAAAAAAAAGACACAGAAGGACACTGCATATTGATAAAAGGAAAAATCCACCAAGAAGAACTCTCAATTCTGAATATCTATACTCCAAATGCAAGGGCACCCTCATTCGTAAAAAAAAACTTTACTAAAGCTCAAAGCACACATCACACCTCACACAATAATAGTAGGTGACTTCAATGACCCGCTCTCTGAAATGGATCGTTCAGGAAAGCAGAAACTAAACAGGGACACAGTGAATCTAATTGAAGCCTTGGACCAAATGGAACTAATATATATATATATATATATATATATATATATATATATATATATATATAAAACCTTTCATCCTAGAGCAAAAGAATATACTTTCTCAGCACCTCATGGTACCTTCTCCAAAATCGACCATATAATTGGTCACAAAACAGACCTCAACAGATATAAGAAGATCGAACTAATTCCATGCCTCCTATCAGATCACTATGGAATAAGGGTGGTCTTCAATAGCAACAAAAACAACAGAAAGTCCACATACATGTTGAAGCTGAACAATGCTCTACTCAATGATAAATTGGTCAAGGAGGAAATAAAGAAAGAATTCAAAGACTTTTTAAAATTTAATGAAAAAGAAGGTACACCATACCCTAATTTATGGGACACAATGAAAGCAGTGCTAAGAGGAAAATTCATTGCCCTGTGTGCCGCCAAAAAGAAAAGCGAGACAGCATACATTAGCAGCATAATGGCACACCAGAATGCCCTGGAACAGAAAGAAGCAGATACACCCAAGAGGATTAGAAGGCAGGAAATCATCAAACTCAGGGCTGAAATCAATCAAGTAGAAACAAATAAAACCATACAAAGAATCAAAAAAAACGAAGAGTTGGTTCTTTGAGAAAATCAACAAGATAGATAAGCCCTTAGACAGACTAGCCAGAGGGCACAGAGACAGTATCCAAATTAACAAAATCAGAAACGAAAAGGGAGAGATAACAACAGAAACTGAGGAAAGTCAAAAAATCATCAGATCCTACTACAAAAGCCTATATTCAACACAACTAGAAAATCTCGAGGAAATGGACAATTTCCTTGACAGATACCAAATACCAAAATTAAATCAGAATCAAATAGACCATCTACACCATCCAATAACCCCTGAAGAAATAGAAGCCGTCATTGGAAGTCTTCCAACCAAAAAAAGCACAGGTATAAATGGTTTTAGTGCAGAATTCTATCAGACCTTCAAAGAAGACCTAACACCAATACTCTTCAAACTATTCCACAAAATAGAAACAGAAGGAACACTACCCAACTCGTTCTATGAAGCCACAGTTACGCTAATATCAAAAGCACACAAAGATCCGACAAAGTAAAGAATCTCAGGCCAATCTCTCTTATGAATATCGATGCAAAAATACTCAATAAAATTCTTGCCAACCGAATCCAAGAACTCATCAAAACGATCATTCACCACGATCAAGTAGGCTTCATCCCAGAGATGAGAGATGGTTCAATATAAGGAAATCCATGAATGTAATCCACTATATAAACAATCTCAAGGAAAAAAAACACATGGTCATCTCATTAGATGCTCAGAAAGCATTTGACAAAATTCAGCATCCCTTCATGCTAAAGGTCTTGGAAAGATCAGGAATTCGAGGCACATATCTAAACATAGTAAAAGCATTTTACAGCAAACCAGTGACCAACATCAATCTAAATGGAGAGAAACTTGAAGCATTCCCACTAAAATCAGTGACTAGACAAGGCTGCCCTCTCTCTCCATATCTTTTCAATGTAGTACTTGAAGTTTTAGCTAGAGCAATTAGACAACAAAAGGAGGTCAAAGGGATACAAATTGGAAAGGAAGAAGTCAAACTATCACTATTTGCAGACGATATGATAGTATACTTAAGCGACCCAAAGAACTCCACCAGAGAACTCCTACAGCTGATAAACAACTTCAGCAAAGTGGGCAGATATAAAATCAACTCAAGCAAGTCAGTAGCCTTCCTATACTCAAAGGATAAGCAGGCTGAGAAAGAAGTAACAGAAATGATACCTTTCACGATAGCCACAAACAATATAAAGTATCTTGGTGTGACTCTAACCAAACAAGTAAAAGATTTGTATGACAAGAACTTCAAGTCTCTGAAGAAAGAAATTGAAGAAGACCTCAGAAGATGGAAAAATCTGCCATGCTCATGGATTGGCAGGATTAATATAGTAAAAATGACCATCTTGTCAAAAGCAATATACAGAATCAATATGATCCCCATCAAAATCCAACTCAATTCTTCATAGAGTTAGACAGAGCAATCCAAAAGTTCATCTGGAATAACAGAAAACCCAGGATAGCTAAAACTATTCTCAAGAGTAAAAGAACTTCTGGGGGAATCAGTATCCCAGACCTCAAGGTGTATGTACTACAGAGCAATAGTGTTAAAAACAGCATGGTATTGGTACAGTGACAGGCATGTAGATCAATGGAACAGAATTGAAGACCCAGAAATGAATCCACACTCCTATGGTCACTTGATCTTTGACAAAGGAGCTAAAACCATCCAGTGGAAAAAAGATAGCCTTTTCAACAAATGGTGCTGGCTCAACTGGAGGTCAACATGCAGAAGAATGCAAATTGACCCATTCTTATCTCCTTGCACTAAGGTCAATTCCAAGTGGATCAAGAACCTCTACATAAAACCAGACACACTGAAACTAATAGAAAGGAAACTAGGGAAGAACCTTGAACATATGGGCACAGGGGAAAATTTCCTGAATAGAACTCCAATAGCTTATGCTCTAAGATCAAGAATTGACAAATGGGACCTCATTAAATTAAAAAGTTTTTGCAAGGCAAAAGACACTGTCAAAAAGTCAAAGCCGCAACCAACTAACTGGGAAATGATCTTTTCCAACCCTACATCCGACAGAGGGCTAATATCCAATATATACAAAGAACTCAAGAAGGTAAACTCCAGAGAGGCAAGTAACCCTATTAAAAAATGGGGTACAGAGCTAAACAAAGAGTTCTCACCTGAAGAATATCTAATGACTGAGAAGCACCTAAAGGGATGTTCATCATCCTTAGTCATTAGGGAAATGCAAATCAAAACTACCCTGAGATTCCATCTCACACCAGTCAGAATGGCTAAGATCAAAACCACAGGAGACAGCAGTTGTTGGCGAGGATATGGAGAAAGAGGAACACTTCTCCACTGCTGGTGGGATTGCAAGCTGGTACAACAACTCTGGAAAACAGTCTGGCGGTTTCTCAGAAAACTGGGCATGACACTCTTGGAGGATCTGCCTATACCACTCCTGGGCATATACCCAGAGGCTTTACCTGCATGCAATAAGGACACATGCTCCATTATGCTCATAGCAGCCTTATTTATAATAGCCAGAAGCTGGAAAGAACCCAGATGTCCCTCAACGGAGGAATGGATTCAGAAGATGTGCTGTATTTACACAATGGAATACTACTCTGCAATTAAAAACAATGAATTCACGAAATTCCTAGGCAAATGGTCAGAACTTGAAAATATCATCCTTAGTGAGGTAACCCAATCACAAAAGAACACACATGGTATGCAAGCACTGTTAAGGGGATATTAACCTAGAATCTCGGAATACCCTACGCACAATATGCATATCAATAGATTTCCACAAAGTTGGAAGGAGAGACCCCTGGTCCTGGAAAGACTGGATGTAGGGGAACGCCAAGACAGAGAACCGAGAGGGATTTGAATGGGGAAAAGAGGGAGGGAAGCGGGCTTATGGGACTTTCGGGGAGGAAGGAAATGGGAAAGTGGAAATGATTTTGAATGTAAATAAAAAAAACTTAAAAAAAATAACAAATCTGAGAATGTAACTGCTGAAAGCATATTTCTATCTTCACTGGACTAGTACAATGCTTAGGCATGTGTCCTGCAATACACAATGACATTACAAAGTGAAAAAAAGAAAAAGAGAAATCTGTCTGAAGGTTCCTCAGAAAATTGGACATAGTAGTACCTGAGAACCCAGCTATTCCACTCCTGGGCATATACCCAGAAGACACTCCAACATGTAATAAGGACACATGCTCCACTATGTTCATAGCATCCATATTTATAATAGCCAGAAGCTGGAAAGAACCCCGATGTCCCTCAACAGAGGAATGGATATAGAAAAAATGTGGTACATTTACACATTGTATATTAAAAGCAATGAATTCATGAAATTCTTAGGCAAATGGATGGAACTAGAAATATCATCCTGAGTGAGATAACACAGTCACAAAAGAACACACATGGTACGTATTCACTGATAAGTGGATATTAGCTCAGAAGCTTGGAATACCTAAGACATAATCCACAGACCATGTGAAGTTCAAGAAGGCAAACCAAAGTATGGATTCTTCAGTGCTTCTTAGAAGGAGGATCAAAATGCTCACAAGAGGAAATATGGAGACAATATGTGGAGCAGAGACCGAAGGGAAAGCCATCCAGAGATTGCTCCACCTGGTGATCCATGCAGTATATAGTAGTCAGTCTGGATGCTATTGACAATGCTGGGAAGTGTTTTCTGACAGGAGCCTGATATGGCTGTTTCCTGAGAGGTTCTGTCAGAACCTGACAAATACTGAGGCGTATGCTCACAGCCAACCATTGGACTGAATGCAGGGTCTGAGATGGAGGATTTGGAGAAGGGACTGAAGGAACTGAGGGGGTTTGCAGCCCCGGGGGGTGCAACAGTGTCAACAGACCCCCAGAGCTCTCAGAGAATGGATCACCAACCAAATAGTATACATAGAGGGACCCATGGCTCAGTTCATGTATGTGACAGAGGTTGGCCTTGTTGGACATCATTGGGAGGAGTGGCCCTTGGTCCTGTGGGGGTTTGATGCCCTAGTGCAGGGGAACACCAGGGCCAGAAGGCAGAAGTGAGTGGATGAGTCGGGGAACACCCTCATAGAGGCAGGGAGACGGGGATGGGATAGAGGGTTTCTGGAGGGGAGACCTGGAAAGGGGATAACATTTGAAATGTAAATATAGAAAATATCCAATAAAAAAGAAAAAACAAAACAAAACAAAAAAACCAATCCAAAGCAAATCCATTTCCAAGACACTATTTCTTCCAATTCTGTCATCTCTAGCAAATATGTCAAAATCATCTTCCATATGAAAATCCTTTAGGTATTTGGTGACAGCAGTCATTTTCTCATTAGTCTTCCTGAATCAGAATCTTATTATGTTAAGAAAAACATGCAGTAAGTTCTCTGTGATGTTTATCATAGTAAAGGGAAACATACATGCCCATACTATCAATTCATATCTGCAGGCATACATATCCACATGCTCACACATGTTTACATGTACCTACATATGCATACACTCCACATATATGCATATATTCATGCATGTACACATATGCACATGTACATTCACATTCAAAAACATGCAAACACATGCAACATGCAAACACCCGTGCACCCACATATGCATCTGGTAATGCATATATATGCATAGCCATATATACACATACACACAGGCACATATATGTATACACATGTGCACATTTCCACATGCACAGATACACATGAACATACACACATGCATATATAAACTCACAGAAACATGCACACATGTACTTTCCTGGAGATGGGAAAGCTGAGTTTTTTGTGTTCTGTCTTCAATTTTCCTTCTCACCTCTTTGAGCTATTCAGTCACAAGGTCATGTTCTCTTCTCTACCATAGACCTTCTAAGTGAAGCTTTTCTATTTGCTATAGAAAATGAAAACCATTGTCTTAGTTAGGGTTTTACTGTTGTGAATAGACACCATGACCAATGCAAATTGTTTAAATGGCAACATTTAATTGTGGCTGGCTTATAGGTTCAGAAGTTAAGTCCATTGTTATCAAGGCAGAAGCATGGCAGCATCCAGGCAGGCATGGTGCAGGAGGAATTGAGAGTTCTACATCTTTATGCAAAGAAAGCCAGGAACAGACTGGGCATACTCAGGCACCTAGGAGGAAGATCTTCAAGCCCATCCCCACAATGACACACTTCCTCCAAGAAAGTTACACCTTCTAATAGTGCCACTCTCTGGGTCAAGCATATACAAATCATCACAGCCATTACAGACAGTCGCAACTGATCTCAATGCAGAGATCAATGGATCATGGGAGCCCAGCCCAAGCGGCTACATCTGTAGCCCAGATATAGCATCTATGACTTGGGGGTTCCAGCATGGCTCTTGGAATGGATGATGTAACATGGTTTCCTGACCCTAGAGCACATCCAGCAGGGCATGGGTCTCCAAGAGTGTTGACAGTTGTTGGGAATAAGTTTTGTTTGTATAATATTGTACATATTTTCTTGTTCCCCCTTTTGAGGAATGTCCTCCCTATTAATGTTAATGACTCCATGATAATCAGAGTCCAGAAGATGAAGGTATGGTTAATGTCTCAGCAAAATGGTAAATGCTTGGACCTCAGCCCTTAAGGATGAGGGAAAAAGTCTAGACACATGAATTTGAAAATATGTAATTTCTCAACTGTGCAAAATATAAGAATGCAATATGAATTATATGAGGAGCTTCACAAATCTAAAAGAACAGAGGAAGCTACACTATGAACCAGCTTATCAGAAAGAAACAAAGACAGGTAGATATAAATGTAGACAGATTCCCGAGGTCAGGGTCAGCCTAAGCCAGAGCTAATTTAGGTTCAGGTGTGGTTGGAATGATAATTTCAGGGCAAAGTCCCACCCAGTTAATTTTACAAAGGAAGGCAGATCTCTGAATTCTTTTGGAATGTTAAAAGAAGAAAAAAGAAAGCACTTGCTAATCTTTTCCTAAGAGTCAAGGGTCATAGAATGCTGATTCCTGGGATGGTCAAGATGGAGCCTGGAATAAATAACTGAATTGATATATAAATAAAAACTAGTTTTTGGTCTGTGTGAGATGAGCTAGTGTAAGACTCTGATGAGCCTTGGCTAGTGGGGACCCTCTCCTCCTCACCCTTCCCAGTGAACCATGGGGAGCTGAGGATTGATGCAAAAGTAAGAGGAATTTATTGTTCCAATGCATTGGGGTCGCCCTGCACATGAAGGAGAGGTGGCGACCTCCAGGCAGCCTATTCAGCTAGTTTTGTACAGAGCAGCAGCCATTAGGTACAATGTGATTGGCAGAACAGTGTGACTTTTAAACTGATTGGTCCTTAGGGAATGAGGTAGCAAGGGGTAGCACGTTTTTGGTCCCCCCAGTAGTCTTCCAGGAAGGAAGGGGTGTCTTTGTGCTCTCTGTCTTGTCTCTTTTAGGAGGGGAGGGGTGTGATGGAATTTTCTAATGGCTCGGAACTGACCTCTTCACTAGCAGAAAGTGATAGATATTCTTTTTGAGATTTTCTTTTTTTTCTAGTGAGAGCTGAGCTGTCTGGAGACCTCTGAAGAGTGAACACAGATCTTCAAGATTTTTTTTCTAACAGGATTTCTGATTTTAGTTGAAAAATCCATCGAGAGCAAACACAGGTCTTTTAGAATTTTTCATAGCTCTTTTGGAATGTTTCTGGTCAGAAATCCTAAGAATTAAAGGAAGCCGACACTGCTTTTTTAGAATGTTCTCTAGCAGCTATCCAGAGTAGGCTGTCTGAAGAACAAACACAGCTCTTTTAGAATTTTTTCTGGCTTTTTGATTTTAACCGGAAAACCCAGGAATTACTTTTAGAATTATTTTTTAACAAAATTTATGACTTGGTTGAACGATCCAAGAATTTTTTATAGCAGCCTTTCTGACTTTGGTCAGAGAACTCATGTGCTATCCAGAGAGCTTTTAGATTTTTAACTAGCAGAGAGAGCTGTCCCAACCAGAATAAGCTGTCTTGAGCAGAAAGTTATCTGTCTCAACCAGAGAGTTTTTTTTAATAGCAAGAAGAAGCTGTTGAGAGAAGAATAGTATACACAGAGAAAACAATCTGAAAAGCTATCTTGAGCAGGCTACAGAGCTAAGAGCTATCTATAGAGAGCTGCTTAGGGAGCCAGCTCAAGCAGAACCATAGACCTTAGACCCATGATTTTGCTTCCAGTCACTTGTTTTTGTCCCCAGACACCCCTTCTCCCAGGAACCTGAAACTAACAGAGGCTAGGGTTCTTTCAAGATTGTAAGAGCCAGAAAGTCTACTGTGAAACAGTCTGACCTAGAAATGGCAGCACAAACAGGACCTGAATAATGGTAGTATCAATAGACATAATAATGCAAAAGGGAGAAGAATCTCACAGGATCCCACCCCTAAACAAAGAACTATAGACAGCTAACGACTGCTGAGGTATGGAGAATTAACCTCTCTCAGGGATGAGACCCCTGATTACCTATCTATACAAAGTGGTCAGCCCTGAAGTCATATACACACACACAACAAAACTGTCCTCAGCAGGTTGTACTTAAATATTTGTAACAATAACAAAGAAAAAAGAAGCTATCAGTTTGCGAGTAGAACATGGGAGGGGGTTGAGCGAAGGAACTAGTGCTGGAGAAAAGAAAAGGAAGAAGAAAGTGGTGTAACTGCATTTTAATTAAAAATTATATTTTAAATAAAAATTAACAAATAAATATTTTAAGAAAATAAAGCAAAGAATTGTTGATTAAATTTATATAAAGTAGGAGAACAGTGCCTGTTTTATGCATTTGTTTATATTTACCTTCTTTTTTATTTATTCTTCTCTCATGCAATACATTCAGACCACAGTCTCTGCTTCCTCCACTCCTTCCAGTCCCTCCCCCAGTTCCCTTCTCCCCTAGATCTGCTCCTCCTTTGTTTCTCTTCAGAAAAGAGCAGGCCTCCCAGTGAAATCAACTGAACACAGCTCGACAAGATACAATAAGACTAAGCACAAACTCTCATATCAAGGCTAGACATGGGTACCCAGTAGAAGGAAGACGGGCCCAAGAGCAGACAAAAAGTCAGAGACAGCCCTCACCATTAGGAGTTAGTAGGAGTCCCACAAAAACAGCAAGCTAAACAGTCAAATATGTAGAGGACCTAGCATAGACCATGCAAATTCCTTGATTGCTGGTTCAGTCTCCATGAGCCCCTATGAGCTCTGCTCAGTTGATTCTTTTAGCAGTATTATCCTGGCATCCTAGTCTCCTCTGGCTTCTACAATCCTTCCTTCTTTCTCTTATTTGAGCTTCCCAGAGCTCTGCCTAATGTTTGACTGTGAGCTGCTACATCCACTCCCATCAGCTACTGGATGAAGTCTCTGATAACAATGGAGCAAAGCAGGCACCAACAATATAACAGAATATATAGGAATTCTTTCATTGACTCTTTTTTGATAGTCGTGTTTGATTGTACTTTATGTCTCTAGGACATCCAGTTTCTAGCTCCTGGACATCTAGGCAGTATTGGCCATGGGTTCCCTCTCCTGGTGTGGGCCTCAAGTTAGACCAGTCATTGGTTGGGCACTTTTACAAGTTCCAACCAGCACATCTTCCATGAAGGAAAGATTGTACATTGAAGGTTTTATGGGTTGGTATGGCAGCCCCACCACTAGAAGCCTTACCTGGGGTCTTAGCCTTTCATTGCTATGAATAGACACCACAACCACAGAAACTCTTCTAAAGAAAAGTATTTAATTAAGGCTAGCTTACAGTTCAGAAGTGTAGTCAATTATCATCAAGCCATGAAGCATTTAGCAGGTAGGCACACATGGTGCTGGAGAAGTAGCCTAGAATTCTATATTTGAATACTTAGGCAGCTTGGAGAGAGAGTGAGCTACTGGGCTTCACTTGAGTTTCTGAAACCTCAAAGCCTGTGACTCATTTTCTCCAACAAGGCCACACCTCCAATAATGCCACTCTATTTGAGTATATAGAGGATATTTTCACCCAAACCACCACATTTGCTTGCAGAAGATGGTCAGTTTAAGCTCCATATCATCCTTTCCAAGAATGCACTCTAGCATTAATGTCATAGGTTCCAGGAAGTTTCCACTGCACTAGGTTTCCACATTGTCGCTCAAATGTCCCCTAATTCCAATCATGTTTCCCCATGCTTTCTAGCTTTGTCCCTCCTTCCTGTACATGATCACTCCTGTTCCCATCCCCACCTGTCCTCAGTCCATCCACAAAATCTGTTCAATTTCCCCTTCCCAGGAAAGTCCAAGTGGCTCCCTTAGTACCCTCATTATTACTTAGTTCCTCTGAGTCTGTGAATTGTAATGTGATTATTTCTTACTTAACAGCTCATATTTACTTAGAAGTATACATCATGTTTTTCTAGGTCTGGGTTACCTCACTCAGGATGACTTTTTCCCCAACTCAATCCATTTGCCTGCAAATTTCATGATTTTTTAATTTTCACAGATGAGTAATACTCTATTGTGTAAACATACCACATTTTCTTTATTCATTCTTCAGTTAAGGGACATTTAGATGGTTTCCAGTTGCCGGCTATTATGAATGAAACTACTATGAACATAGTTGAGCAACTGTCCTTGTGATAGGATTAAATGTCTTTTGGGTATATGCTCAAGAGTAGTATAGCCGAGTCTTGAGGTAGGTCAATTCCCAATTTTCTAAGGAACAACCATATTAACTTCCACAGTGGCTGTATAAATTTGCACTCCCACCAGCAATGGGAGAGTGTTCTCCTTGCTCCATATCCTTGCCAGCATGAACTACATCAATTGTGGTTTTGACCTTAACCACTCTGACAGGTATAAGATGGAATCTCAGAGTGGTTTTGATTTGCATTTCCCTGCTGGCTAAGGATGTTGAACATTTCTTCAAGCGCTTCACAGGTATTTGAAATTCCTCTGTCAGAAATTCTCTATTTAGGTCTGTAGCCCAATTTTAAATTGTAGGTGATCATGTATGTGCAATTTTTTTCAGTTTATATGATGGATTACATTGACTTATTTTTGTATGTTTCCCGTACCTCTAGGACAAAACCTTCTTGATGACAGATGATCTTTTTGATATGTTCTTTGATTCATTTTGTGAGAATTTTTGCATTTATGTTCATAAGAAAAATTGGTCTGTAATTTTCTTTTCTTTTCTTTTTTTTTTGTTGAATCCCTGTGTGGTTTGGTTATCAAGGTGACTGTGGCCACATAAAATGAAATGGGCAATATTCCTTCTGTTTCTATTTGCAGAATAATTTGAGGAATATTGGTGTTAACATTTTTTTTGACAGTCTGGTAGAATTCTGTGCTAAAACATTTGGCTGTGGGCTATTCATTTGTTTGTTTTGTTCTGGTTTGGTTTGGTTGAAAGACTTTTAATGGATGCTCTATTTTTCTAATTCCTTAGGGGTTATATGTCTGTTTAAATAGTTTATCTGATCTTGATTTAATTTTGGTAAGAGGTACCAAGTAGAAAATTAACAATTTCTTTTAGATTTTCCAATTTTTGGAGTATATATTTTAAAAGTAAGACCAAATGATTCTTTGGGTTCCCTCAATGTCTATTGTTATGCTTCCCTTTTCATTTCTGATGTTGTTAATTTGGGTATTTATTCTCCATCTGTTAGTTATTGTGAATAAGGGTCTGTCTACCTTGTTAATTTTTTTGAAGGACAAACTCTTTGTTTCACTGAGTATTTCTATTGTTTTCTTTGTTTCTATTTTACTGATTTCAGCTCTCAATTTGAGAATTTCTTGTCATCTATTCTTTTTGGGTGTGCTTGCCTCTTTTTTTTATGTTGTTGTTGGTGGTCTTGGTGGTGGTGGTGGCTTTTGGGTGTGCTGTTAAGTTGGTAGTATGCGACCTCTCGAGTTTGGTTTTTTGTTTGTTTGTTTGTTTGTTTGGCTTTTTTTTTAAGGCAGGCACTTAGTCTTAAGAAATTTCATCTTAACACTACTTTCATCATGTCCCATAAGCTTGACTATTTTATATATTCATTTTCATTAAATTCTAGGCACTCTTTTATCACTTTATTTTTGCCTTGACCCAGTAGCAATTCAGTAGAGTTTCCGTAAGTTTTCATCATCAGTTTCCATAAGTTACAGGCTTTCTGTTGTTGAAATCTAGCTTTAATCTGTAGTGGTTTGGTAGGATGTAGAGGTTAATTCAATTTTCTTGTATATGTTGTGTCTTACTTTATGACCAAATATGTGGTCAATTTTGGAGAAAGTTTCTTTAGGTATTAAGGAGAAGGTATAGTCTTTTGTGTTTGGGTGAAACATTTTGTAGCTATCTGATAAGCCCATTTGCTCTAGAATTTCTCTTTACTTTTTGTCTGGACGACTTGCTCATTGGTGAGTATGACATATTGAAGTCTCCCATTATCAATGTGTCAAGGTTGATGTGTGATTTAAGAATTAGTAATGTTTCTTTTACACATGTGGGTGGTAGTAGTGATGTGTGTGTGTGTAATTTCCATGTTCTGAGATTATTTATTTGATGTGTTTCTATGGTTGTACTTAACCTTATTTTAGATTGGAGTTTACCTCCTAGCACCTTCTGCAATGATGGATTTATACTGCTTATGTTTGCTTTATTATGGAATGTCTTATTTTCTCCATCTATGGTAATTGAAAGTTTTATTATGAATGGTGATCTGGGCTTGTATTTGTGGTCTCCTATAGCCTGCAGGACATCTCTCTAACCCTTTTAGCTTAGAGTCTCCATTGAGAAGCAGGGTGTAATTCTAATAGGTCTACCTTTATATGGTACTTGACATTTTTCCCTTGAGCTTTTAATATTTTTTCTTTGTTCTGTATGTTTAGTGTTTTGACTATTATGTGGCAAGAGGATTTTCTTTTCTGGTCCAATCTATTTGGTGCTCTGTATGCTTCTTCTACATGTATAGACATTTCCTTCTTTAGGTTAAGAAAACTTTCTTCTATGCTTTGGCTGGAAATATTTTCTGGGCCTTTGAGATTTTCTGCTTCTGTTCTTACATTTTCTTACATTTCCCATTATTCTTACATTTGTTCTTTTCATGGTCTTCCAAATTTCCTGAATGTTTTTTCGTTAGAAATTTTAGCTGTATCATTTCTTTTGACTGATATCTTATTTCATCTGTAGTATCTTCAACATCTGAGATTTTCTTATATTTTTAATTTAATTTAATTTTATTTTCTAAGTTTTTTTAATTTACATTCCAAATCATTTCCCCTTTCCCGTTTCCTCCCTACCCAAAAGTCCCATAAGCCCCCTTCCCTCCCTCTTTTCCCCATTCAACCCCAACTCGCTTCTCTGTCCTGGCATTCCCCTACATCCAGTCTTTCCAGTAC
Source organism: Tokudaia tokunoshimensis (assembly GCA_036184795.1). NCBI lineage: Eukaryota > Metazoa > Chordata > Mammalia > Rodentia > Muridae > Tokudaia > Tokudaia tokunoshimensis. Next base: position 103,037,919 of record BTHU01000010.1, read on the forward strand.
CAGGGGTCTCTCCTTTCATCTTCTTAGAAATCTATTGATATGCGAATTGTGTCTAGGGTATTCTGAGATTCTGGGTTAATATCCCCTTATCAGTGACTGCTTACCATGTGTGTTCTTTTGTGATTGGGTTACCTCACTAAGGATGATATTTTCAAGTTCTGACCATTTGCCTAGGAATTTCGTGAATTCATTGTTTTTAATTGCAGAGTAGTATTCCATTGTGTAAATATACCACATCTTCTGAATCCATTCCTCTGTTGAGGGACATCTGGGTTCTTTCCAGCTTCTGGCTATTATAAATAAGGCTGCTATGAACATAGTGGAGCATGTGTTCTTATTGCATGCAGGTAAAGCCTCTGAGTATATGTCCAGGAGTGGTATAGCCGAATCCTCCGGGAGTGTCATGCCCAGTTTTCTGAGAAACAATCAGACTGCTTTCCAGAGTGGTTGTACCAGCTTGCAATCCCACCAGCAGTGGAGGAGTGTTCCTCTTTCTCCACATTCTCGCCAACAACTGCTGTCTCCTGTGGTTTTGATCTTAGCCATTCTGACTGGTGTGAGATGGAATCTCAGGGTTGTTTTGATTTGCAGTTCCCTAATGACTAAGGACGTTGAACATCTCTTTAGGGGCTACTCAGCCATTAGATATTCTTCAGGTAAGAACTCTTTGTTTAGCTCTGTACCCCATTTTTTAATAGGGTTACTTGCCTCTCTGAAGTTTACCTTCTTGAGTTCTCTGTATATATTGGATATTAGCCCTCTGTCAGATCTAGGGTTGGTAAAGATCATTTCCCATTTAGTTGGTTGCCGCTTAGTCTTTTTGACAGTGTTTTTTGCCTTGCAAAAACTTTTTAATTTAATGAGGTCCCATTTTTCAATTCTTGATCTTAGAGCATAAGCTATTGGAGTTCTATTCAGGAAATTCTCCCCTGTGCCCATATGTTCAACGTTCTACCCTACTTACCTTTCTATAAGTTTCAGTGTGTCTGGTTTTATGTGGAGGTCCTTGATCCACTTGGAATTGAGCTTAGTGCAAGGAGATAAGAATGGATCAATTTGCATTCTTCAGCAGGTTGACCTCCAGTTGAGCCAGCACCATTTGTTGAAAAGGCTATCTTTTTTCCACTGGATGGTTTTAGTTCCATTTTCAAAGATCAGTGATGATAGGAGTGTGGATTCATTTCTGGGTCTTCAATTCTGTTCCATTGATCTACATGCCTGTCACTGTACCAATACCATGAAGTTTTTAACACTATTGTTCTGTAGTACAGCTTGAGGTCCGGGATATTGATTCCCCCAGAAGTTATTTACTCTTGAGAATAATTTTAGCTATATGGGTTTTCTGTTATTCCAGATGAATTTTTGAATTGCTCTTTCTAACTCTATGAAGAATCGAGTTGGGTTTTTGATGGAGATTGCATTGAATCTGTATATTGCTTTTGGCAAGATGGTCATTTTGACTATATTAATCCTGCCAATCCATGAGCATGGCAGATTTTTCCATCTTCTGATGTCTTCTTCAATTTCTTTCTTCAGAGACTTGAAGTTCTTGTCATACAGATCTTTCACTTGTTTGGTTAGAGTCACACCAAATACTTTATATGGTTTGTGGCTATCGTGAAAGGTATCATTTCTCTTACTTCTTTCTCAGCCTGCTTATCCTTTGAGTATAGGAAGACTACTGACTTGCTTGAGTTGATTTTATATCCGGCCAGTTTGCTGAAGTTGTTTATCAGCTGTAGGAGTTCTCTGGTAGAGTTCTTTGGGTCGCTTAAGTATGCTATCATATTGTCTGCAAATAGTGATAGTTTGACTTCTTCCTTTCCAATTTGTATCCCTTTGACCTCTTTTTGTTGTCTAATTGCTCTAGCTAAAACTTCAATTACTATATTGAAAAGATATGGAGAGAGAGGGCAGCCTTGTCTAGTCCCTGATTTTAGTGGGATTGATTCAAGTTTCTCTCCATTTAGATTGATGTTGGTCACTGGTTTGCTGTAAATTGCTTTTACTATGTTTAGATATGGGCCTCGAATTCCTTATCTTTCCAAGACCTTTAACATGAAAGGATGCTGAATTTTGTCAAATGCTTTCTCAACATCTAATGAGATGACCATGTGGTTTTTTTCTTTGAGATTGTTTATGTAGGGGATTACATTGATGGGCTTATTTATATTGAACCATCCCTGCAGCCCTGGGATGAAGCCTACTTGATCATGGTGAATGATCATTTTGATGTGTTCTTGGATTCAGTTGGCAAGAATTTTATTGAGTATTTTTGCATCAATATTCATAAGAGAGATTGGCCTGAGATTCTCTTTCTTTGTCGGATCTTTGTGTGATTTTATTATTAGTGTAATTGTGGCTTCATAGAACGAGTTGGGTAGTGTTCCTTCTGTTTCTATTTGTGGAATAGTTTGAAGAGTATTGGTGTTAGGTCATCTTTGAAGATCTGATAGAATTCTGCACTAAAACCATCTGGACCTGTGCTTTTTTTGGTTGGAAGACTTCCAATGACAACTTCTATTTCTTCAGGGTTTATAGGACGGTTTAGATGGTCTATTTGATCCTGATTTAATTTTGGTATTTGGTATCTGTCAAGGAAATTGTCCATTTCCTCGAGATTTTCTAGTTGTGTTGAATATAGGCTTTTGTAGTAGGATCTGATGATTTTTTTGAATATCCTCAGTTTCTGTTGTTATCTCTCCCTTTTCGTTTCTGATTTTATTAATTTGGATACTGTCTCTGTGCCCTCTGGCTAGTCTGTCTAAGGGCTTATCTATCTTGTTGATTTTCTCAAAGAACCAACTCCTAGTTTTATTGATTCTTTGTATTGTTTTATTTGTTTCTACTTGATTGATTCCAGCCCTGAGTTTGATGATTTCCTGCCTTCTACTCCTCTTGGGTGTATTTGCTTCTTTTTGTTCCAGGGCTTTCAGGTGTGCCATTAAGATGCTAGTCTATGCTGTCTCCCGTTTCTTTTTGGTGGCCCTCAGGGCTATGAATTTTCCTCTTAGCACCGCTTTCATAGTGTCCCATAAATTAGGGTATTTTGTGCCTTCATTTTCATTAAATTTTAAAAAGTCTTTGATTTCTTTCTCTATTTCCTCCTTGACCAAGTTATCATTAAGTCGAGCACTGCTCAGCCTCCATGTGTATGTGGGTTTTCTGTTGTTTTGGTTGCCATTGCAGATCACCCTTATTCCATAGTGATCTGATAGGAGGCATGGAATTAGTTCGATCTTCTTATATCTGTTGAGGTCTGTTTTGTGACCAATTATATGGCCGATTTTGGAGAAGGTACCATGAGGTGCTGAGAAGAAGATATGTTCTTTTGCTTTAGGATGACATGTTCTATATATATCTGTTAGTTCCGTTTGGTCCAAGGCTTCACTTAGATTCACTGTGTTTAGTTTCTGCTTTCCTGAACGATCCATTTCAGAGAGCGGGGTGTTGAAGTCACCCACTATTATTGTGTGAGGTGTGATGTGTGATTTGAGATTTAGTAAAGTTTCTTTTACAAATGAGGGTGCCCTTGCATTTGGAGCATAGATATTCAGAATTGAGAGTTCTTCTTGGTGGATTTTTCCTTTGATCAGTAGGTAGTTTCCTTCTGTGTCTTTTTTGATGACTTTAGGTTGAAAGTCAATTTTATCTGATATTAGGATGGCTACTCCAGCTCATTTCCTGGGACCATTTGCTTGTAAAATTGTTTTCCAGCCTTTTACTCTGAGGTAGTGTTTGTCTTTGACACTGAGGTGCGTTTCCTGCATGCAGCAAAATGCTGGGTCCTGTTTACATATCCAGTCTGATAGTCCTTGTCTTTATATTGGGGAATTGAGACCATTGATTTTAAGAGAGATTAAGGAATAGTGATTATTGCCACCTGCTATTCTTGATGCTATCTTTATGTTTGAGTGGCTATCTACTTTTGGGTTTGATGCAAGAAGGTTGCTTTCTCGTTTTTTCCAGGGTTTTGTTTCTCTCCTTGTATTGGCGGTTTCCACCTATTATCCTTTGTAGGGCTGGGTTTGTGGAAAGATATTGTGTAAATTTGGTTTTTTCATGGAATATCTTGGTCTCTCTATCTATGGTGATTGAGAGTTTTGCTGGGTATAGTAGTCTAGCTGGCATTTGTGTTCTCTTAGTGTCTGCATGAGATCTGCCCAGGATCTTCTGGCTTTCATAGTCTCTGGTGAGAAGTCTGATGTGATTCGGATAGGTCTTCCTTTGTATGTTATTTGGCCTTTTTCTCTTACTGCTTTTAATATTCTTTCTTTGTTTAGTACATTTGATGTTTTGATTATTATGTGATGGGAGGTATTTCTGTTCGGTACAATCTGTTTGGAGTTCTGTAGGCTTCTTGTATGTTCATCGGCATCTCTCTCTTTAGGTTAGGGAAGTTTTCCTCCATAATTTTGTTGAAGATATTTACTGGCCCTTTAAGATGCAAATCTTCACTCTCATCTATACCTATAATCCTTAGGTTTGGTCTTCTCATTGTGTCCTGAATTTCCTGGATGTTTTGGGTTACACGTTTTTTGCATTTTGCATTTTCTTTGACTGTTGATTCGATGCTTTCTATGGTATCTTTAGCACCTGAGATTCTTTCTTCCATCTCTTGTATTCTATTGTTGATGTTTGCATGTATGACTCCTGATTTCTTCCCAAGGTTTTCTATCTCCAAAGTTGTCTCCTTTGTGATTTCTTAGTTGTTTCTACTTCCTTTTTTAGATCCTGGATGGATTTTCTGAGATCCTTCACTCGTTTGTTTGTATTTTCCTATATTTCTTTAAGGTATTTTTGCATTTCCTCTTTCCGGATTTCTGCCTGTTGACCCAAGTTCTCCTGTATTTCTCTAAGTGATTTTTGTGTTTCCTCCTCATGGGCTTCCATCTTTTGATCCATCGTCTCCTGCATTTCTTTAAGCAATTCTCGTGTTTCCTTTGTAAGGGCATCTATCTGTTGATTCATTTCTTTAAGCACTTTTTGGGTTGCCTCCCTATGGCATCCATCTGTTGACCCATATTCTTCTGCATTTCTTTATGCAATATTTGTGATTCCTTTGAAAGTGTATCTACCCGTTGATTCATTTCTTTAAACGATTTTTGTGTTGCCTCCTTGTGGGCCTCCATCTGTTGTTCCATGTTCTCCTGCATTTCTCTAAGCGATTTTTGTGTTTCCTTTGTAAGGGCTTCTAACTGTTGATTCATGATCTCCTGTAATTCTTTATGAGATTTATTTGTGTCCTTCTTGAAATCTTCTAATAGCATCATGAGAAGTGATTTTAAATCCAGATCTTGTCTTTTGGGTGTGGTGGGGTATCCAGGACTTGTTGCTGTTGGAGAGTTGGGTTCGGATGGTGCCATATTACTTTGATTTCTCTTAGTAACATTCCTACATTTGCTTTTTGCCATCTGGTTACCTCTGGTGTTAGCTGGTCCTGCTGTCACTGGCTGTTGGTTGGACCTCTTGTGAGCATGCAAAGCTATTTCTGACTGCCCTGGATTACCGGGATTCCCCTGGCACCGATTTCTGGGGCCTGCCCTGCTCTTGAGTAACTTTGGAGCCCTGATGTGCTTTGCCCCAAGTGATGTTATATTGGCAAATCCTTGCACATTGAAAGGCTCAGCGTAGTGGATTCCCGGAGCAGAGGTCGCCAAAGGGAGGCTGGTAGGCTCCTGCCCTGTGCAGAGGTGTGTGATCTCTCCCAGATGGGGGTGAGGGGGGTCCCTCTGCAGGGTAGAAGTCCCACAGCAGAGCTGGCATGTTGGTTACTGCAGATCAGCCCAGCTCTTGGAAGCAGGCTGCACACAAGCTGCCTGAGACCCACGCGATATTATGCCTGACTGTCCCTGTGTCTAGAGGTCCGAATTGCCCTGATTCTGGAGCAAAGATGGCAGAGTGCACTCTGCACTCTCTCGGCGCAGATCACTCTGCAGTGCAGAAGTCCCACCGCAGAGCTGGCGCGTCGGTTACTGCAGACCTTCCCAGCTCTTGGGAGCAGGGTACACACAAGTTTTCTGAGACCCAAGCAATATTATGCCTGTCTGTCCCTGAGCCTGGAGGTCCCAACTCGAGATTTTCTTTTTCATCTCTTATATTCTGCAGGTGATACTTGCATTTGTAGTTCCTATTTGCTTACCTAGATTTTGCTTTTCTGGAATTCCCACGGTTTGTGTTTTCTTTATTGTTTCTCTTTCTATTTCTAGGTCTTGAACAGCTTTGTTTCCTTCAACTGGTTGTTTTTTCCTTACTTTCTTGGCTTTCTTTAAGGGATTACCTCATTTCATCCAATATTTTAGTTTGTCTTTTACTCAATTTAGGGGATTTATTTATTTCTTTAAGGATCTCTATTACCTTCATAAGATTGATTTTAAAGACATTTTCTTGTACTTTAGCTGTGTTGAAATATCCAGGGCTTGCTGTAGTGAGATATCTGGGCTCTGGTAGTAACATGTTGCCCTGGCTTTTGTTGATTGAATCCTTATGCTTCCCTCTAGGCATCAGAGTTTGGGGTAATTATAGGTCTAGATGCTGGTTTCTGGTTTTTTTTTTGTTGGATGGGTGTTTAGTTTCTTGTTCTATTTCCTCTCTGGTTTCCTGGACTGTGTAGCCTGTGCTTGGGAAGTATGTCTCCACCCTAGCTGGGGGTCAGGACTTACTTCTGTTTGCCAGCATGTTCTCCTGTCCACTCTTGTCTTCTCCTGGAGAAGGTGGTCTCAGCCAAAGTTTGGGACTATGACATGGTGACGAGGAAGGAAGGGGGGATTGGGAATAGTGTCTGGAATCTGTATACCAAGAAAGTGAAAGATGTCTGTGAACTTGTGGCCTTCCTAAAATTCTGGCATCCTGTGTGGTCACTGATCCAGCAGGGAGTCTCTGGGCCTAAATTAGAGGCTGTACAGAGTAAAGAGATGAGGAGTGGGGATGAGGGATAGTGTTGTGGAGAGAAGGCAGTGCCTAGCTTTTATTACATCTCTTTGCTTATTTTTCACCTTACTCTTAGGGTATCCATTTTTCCAGATACCTTCTGAAACTTCCTAATGACTGTCCCTGTCTCTAGTTTATTCAGTCCCTTCTCCCACTGTGCAGCCAAAAGCAAAGTGTCATTCTTTATTCCCCTTTGATTTTAATTTGAAGTCTATTTTAATAATTATCATTAGAATAGCAATGTCTGTATTGTTTTTCCATCCTTTCACTTTCAGGGGGCTCTTGTCTTTGAAAGTAAGATGAATTTCTTATAGACAACAGACACATGGATTTTGCTTATTAATCCATTCAATTGACTTTCATTCTGTACCTGGGGAGTTGAGGCCATTTATTTGTAAATCCAGTAGAATAATAGTGCCTTTGCTGAGCCTACAGCTGCTAATTTCTTGGCATCAGGTTTATGAATTCCACAGATGGGATATTATTTTCCTCTTCTGGTTTTCCTATATGTCTCAATTTGGGCAACTAAATGAAGCAGATTTATGATTCTCTCTCTCTCTCTCTCTCTCTCTCTCTCTCTCTCTCTCTCTCTCTCTCTCTCTCTCATAACCTTGGCCTTCCTAGAACTCTGTGTAGATCGGGCTGGCCTTGAGCTACAGAGATCTGCCTCCCTCTGCCATCCCTACTACTGGAATTAAAGTCATGTGCTTTTATGCATGTGTATGTATTTGGTTTATTTTTTTTAACTGAGGCCTTAAGGGGCTTCATATTATTTTACTAAATCCCTTATATTTCATTCACCAGATTTGTAAAGGGAACTTTTACTACATATGTAATGTTAGAAGAAGAGGAGTGGTAGATAAAGCAGCACTCCATATTAAGTCAGAATAGATTAAACAACTCACAACAAATTCTGGCAAGGATGTGGGGAAAGGAAAGTCATCACTCACTGTTGGTGGAATGGTGAATTTGTATATTTAAGTAATTATGGTGAATTCTCAAAAATCTAAAACAAAATAAAACAAAAACTACCACACGACCTAGATATACCACTATTCCACTCCCTGACATATGTTCAAATCTATATCCTACTTTGCAGGTGATTTCTCAGATATAGTCATTGCATCTAGGTTCATAGTAGCTAGGTGTCTTAGTTAGTGTTACTACTGCTGTCATGAAACACCATGACAAAAGCAATTTGACAGGATAGGGTTTATTTTGCTTATGCTTATACATCATTGCTCATCATAGAAGGTAGTCAGGACAGGAACTTTTTACTGGTAGCTCATTATGACATTCTCAGCCTTCATTCTTATGGACCTAGAAGTAGAAGCCCAGGGGTGACCCCATCCACAATGGACTGGGTCCTCCCCTATCACTCACTAAGAAAATGCCTTGCAAGTTGCTGACAACCTGATCATATGGAGTATTTTATGAATTGGTTTCTCTACTTTCAGATTACTTTAGCTTGTGCCAAATTGACATAAAATCAGCCAGCTTGCTAGGAAATAGAAACAAATGTACTTCAACTATTTATTAGATTATACAAATGTGGCACCTGCATAAAATAGAATATTATACCACTGTAAAGGAAAATGAAGTCGCAGGTAAATGAATGGAGCTATAAACACTATAGTGAGTGAAGAAAATCAGACTCAGATAGAAAACAATAAATGTTATCTCTTATTTGAGGATTGTGGTGGTTTGAATAAGAATGGCCACCACAGGCTCATGTAGTTGAATGCTTAGTCACCAGGGAGTTGAAGTTTTTGATATGATTAGGAGGCATGGCCTTGTTGAAGGAAGTGTGTCACTTGGGGTGGGCTTTGAGGTTACAAAAGCTCATGTCAGGCACAAAGTCTTTTTCTTTGCCCACAGATCAGGATGTAAAGCTCTCAACTATGCTTCAGCACCTGCCTGCATGCCACCATGCTACCTGCCATGAAGCAAACGGACTAACCTCTGAAACAGCAAGTCCATAGTTAAAAGCATTCTTTGATAAGAGTTGCCTTGGTCATGGTATCTCTTCACAACAATAGAACAGTAATACTAAGAGTCTAGATCCAAATCTTCATATATAAATATAACATCCAGACACAACCTGGAATGTCTGCATTGGAACAAACACAGTAGAAAAGGTCCAGAGATAAGGAGAGTGAAAAGGAAGCTCTAGTGAGGGGAGTGTAAAACACAGGCAACATAACCTGAAAAATACAGCCAGGAGCACTCTGGAGTGCTCTCTCTCCTCTCTTTCCTTCTTCCTCTTCTTCTTCCTCTTCCTCTCCCTGTCCTCCCCTCTCTCTGTGTCTTCCTCTACCCTGCCCCTCCCCCTTTCTCTCTGAAAACACATTTTTCCCTAAAATTCTTCTCAAGTGTGTATAAACAGAATCACAAGCCATGTCTTGTTGGGATGGGTTGGAACACCTTGAGCCCGTGTCAGCCCTCTGTACGTAAGGTAGGAAGCAGAGGATATGTCCTCACATCACACTTGGTAACTTGAGAAGTGCCTCCAGTCCTTGCCCAGGTTGTGAGTGTCAAATGCACACTACACAATCCATTGTATCTGTCCCCATGCTTTCACCAGAGACACAAATGAATCCTTAATTGATTGAAAGCCTTGTCTTTCTTCTTCACCATTGCCATCTCCTCTTCCTTCAATCTGAAAAGAAAGACCTGTGATTTTCCCCTCTGTAAATTCTCCACTCTTCATCTTTTTTGGAAGAAACAGATGCTAAGATTTCTGAAGGTGGAAAATAAGTGGTTACATCCTAAAGTTATAAATTTTTAGCATTTTATGTAACAAATCCTGGCATTATTTACCCATTTATATTATCCAAAGGGTTGTTGGTTGCTGAGCCTTCTTCTTCTTGAAGAGTGAGTGCACACACACACACACACACTGAGGGAGGGAGGGATGGAGGAAGGGAGGGAGGGAGGGAGGGAGAGAGAGAGAGAGAGAGAGAGAGAGAAAGAGAGAGAGAGAGAGAGAGAGAAAGTAAGTGGGAGGTAGTGCATCTCTGATGCTCTGGGTAAAGCACTAGGAATTGCCATATGACCCTGAATATGAAGGGGATATATTTTATCTGTTGAACATCACATCCATGGTCATAAGACACACTGCTTATTAAAGCCTTAATATAACTTACAATATTACTTTCTTATGGTCCCCATAGGCTCACAGGGGATGGTTCTATTAGTATTAGGTGTTGTGAACTCATTAGTGGAAGTGTGTCACTGGGGGTGGGGTGAGCTTTGAGATTTCAGAAGCTTAAGCCAAGTCCAGCACCAATCTCTCTTCCTGTTGCCTGTCAGTCCAGATGTAGGACTCTCAGCTGTCTTTCTGGCACCATGTCTGCCTATATGATACCATGCTTTATGGCATGATGATAATGGACTAAACTTCTGAACTATAAGCCAGTCACAACTAAATGCTTTTCTTTTTAAGAATTGCCATAATCAGACTGGAGAAATAGCTCAGTGGTTAAAGACACTGACTGCTCTTCCAGGGGTCCTGAGTTCAATTCCCAACAACCACCTAGTGGCTCACAGCCATCTGTAATGGGATCCGATGCCCTCTTCTGGTGTGTCTAAAGACAGCTACAGTGTACTTACATATATAAAATAAATCTAAAAAAAAGAATTGGCATAATCATGGCATCTCTTCACAGCAATAAAATCCTAACTAAGCCACTTATATTTAACACATGATCATTATTTTTCAAAATGCCTGAAAAAACAGAAAAGAAATAATGATGATGATGATGAAGTAATAATAATAATAATAATAATAACCACAGGCATTTTCATTTCTTTTTGACAGCTATGCCCTTGCCAGCTTGACATGTAAACCCCCATGCACCATGTAGACTTACTCTGTATATAAATATTAATACTCTTGTGTTTGCTTTAGGTTGCTGTGATATATGCAATGACCAAAAGCTACTTGGACAGCAAAGGATTTATTTCATCTAGTTTCCAGGTCATAGTCCATCAGTGAGTATAGCAAGGGAGCATAAGTAGAAATTGAAGCAGAAACCAAGTAGGAATACAGATTAATGGCCTCATTCCCAGTAAGATTTTTAATATAGCCCAACAGTGGGTACAGCTCTCAATCAATACATCAATTAATGGTCAAGACACTTCCCTTCAGAGACAGGTCACAGGACAATCTGATTCAGGTATTTTTAAATTGAGGGTTCCATCTTTCAGCTTGCGTCAAGTTGAAGATAAAAACTTAACTGCATCCTCAAAGAATTAAAGGTGAGATGCCATGTGCTTCTTTAACACACCAATGTTTGCTAATAGTTTCATCCATTCCCTGTGGATGGAACCTTGGCAACCTCCACCTTCTCCCTTGTGAAGGGTGATCTTAAATGCTTCCTTCCCATTCTCCATGTCTCATGTTATTATCTTAGGTTAGTCCTATGAGTCAAAATTTTGAGCCAAAGGAAATAGATATTTTAAGGCTGTTGGTAGTTTTACCATATCATTTTAGGAGATTAATATAAATTACATTGCAGAGATTTGGGGAACAATTTAACAAGGGCATACAGTTGGAATTTCCCAATTGTCTTTGGAAACCATAAAACAGATGAGGGATCAGGAGTGCCTGGAATACAATGGGCATCTGAAACAGAGCAGTTGGAGAAAGTGTTCCCAGACAGGTACATGAATGCAGTGATAAATAGTCATATCTACATTTAAAGGATGCAATGAACATAAAATCCTTTGTCAGTAAAGGGGCTGCCTTCAGGAAATACAGTAAGGCAGTTGCAATGACTTTTGACTTAAGCTTCCAGGAAGTCAGAGAAATACAAGGAAGTAGAGCTTTAGATGCTGTCCAGCTCAGGGTCAAAGTTGGCAATATTTTTGGATGTCCTCCATGAAACAACAAACATGCAGATATAAGAAAGTGAATTTAGTGGACCTTTTCAACCGAATGACTTGCTGTCCTTCATTCACAGAGATGTTCCTTCCTATGTAGTAACATATCAGCTGCCTAGGACATGATTTTGAAGATTCCCTGGACACTGAGGTGATAGAGACTGTAATGGATCCTAGTGATCAGAAAGAGACTAACCAGTGTCCCTGGCATTGAATTCCCCTGTAATCTCCAATATTCTGTTCATAAGGATTCATGGCTATATCAATCATCAGTGACAGCATTGTTATCAGTAATAAAATCACAGCTCAGAAATACTGAGTGTATCCCAGGAAGTGTGCTAAAAGTTTTAGTTACATGCTCATCTAGTGATCACCAGGACAATCCAGAAGCTGTATTATGGAAAACAGATGAGGGAGCCAGGAGTGCTTGGAGAATGGAGCAGGATCAGGGCTAAGCACTCTAAGTACTCATAAGTAACTTCTGGATCCTAGCATTCGAAAGTGGCAGATGTGGGATTGAAACCCATTTCTGTCTAAACATAGGACTTAAGCTCTTGACTGCCACATTTTGTGCTCTCTAGCACTGCTGGGGCCCCACAGGTCAGAGCTAGCTCATACTTCACCTGGCATGATGCTGATGTGTAGGCTTTGGAAGAGTTTTTCAGTTCAGTAGACTCTTGGGAAAAAGTTGCAAACTTCCATGAGGCATATCCTGCTCCCATGCTGAGATCTGGCCTAATTATGGCCTTTAGAGCAATGGGAAGTTGGTGGAAAGTGCATGTGCATCTTCCTTCCACACATCACTGGGTTGTGGTTACATGCAGCGTGGGAAGCTGTATGCACAGGCTGCCTGGAGGCCTTTCTCCAGTCCACTCAGCTTAAAAGAGCAGCCTTGCTGGTTCCATTTGGAGCTGACATAACAAGGCAAAGAGAGTTGTGCAGGGAGACTGGAAGCGAGCTACTCATGAGCTCAGGTTAGTGACTTCCTGACCATCTACCAGTGTCCAGCCCAGCTCTGCCTCTCCCTCTATAAATATACTAACACCACTCCTTTGAATGCACTGAACTGCTTTGTGGCCAAAGGTCTAAAGATCTCCATGACCAAAGCCCCCTAGTATTTGCCTTAACAAATCCAGCTGTTATTCTAAAGGATCATTTAGATCATAGGAGGCTTAGCACTGCCTCTTGACAACCTCTTGAAGTGGCTATGAACTTTCTCTCCCCTTTATGGATGAAGTAGTCAAGGCCTTGAGATGTTATATAACTTACCCAATCTCATACAGCTGGTAAGCAGACGAGCTGGAGCTTTACAACTGAACAGCAGGCTGTGGAACTAGATGTCATAGAAATGAATATGCATGCCCAATCCCCAAGTGCTGGTTCTTCTGTATAACCATGCCTCAGTGACCTCATCTGCACCCCACAGATGCTACTTCAGTTAGTGGTGTGGTTTTCCTGAAGCTACATCTCCCCAAATTGCAACTTCCATCTGCATCTGTATCCAGCTCTCCCTACTTCAAAGCCCAGCTCTTCTCCTCCCCCAGGATGTGAAATTGCACCTTGATCCAAGGAAAATGAGATGTAAGATGCTGGCAGGAGTAAGAACAGAGCTCAACAGCAGGCTTGCTCACTTTTCTCCCTGGTACTCCTGCATGCCAAGATGCTCTGCCTTCCTGGACCAGCTCCACCCCCAGATTCCATTTGAGTGGGATGCCATGATGCAAGGAGCTGCAAGGGGAAGCCAGCTCCTCTTCCACCCTTTGGGGAGCTCCTCTGCAAATATAATTTTCTTCTCCTATCTTTACCCTCAAACTAGTTAGTGCATCTTGTGCTCCCTAGGAGAAGTCAGAAAGGTACATGGTTCACATCCTATCCTACCTGTCCCATGGTCTATGGACCCCATCAGCAGAATGTGGAGTCAATCTCTGAAAGTCTCATTGTTGAACTATGGATCAGAGCCTCCTTAGGACAGACAGGGTGGTGGCTGAGAAGCAGCTGCAACAAAAGGATTTAATTTGAAGGGATCAATTCAATTGAATCATGGGGAGTCTGCTTGGAATCAATAAATGTGCCATATCACTGTCCTTGTCTCTGCTCTTTCTCTTGCTGCCTCTAGTCAGGGGGAAACTGTCCAAAAAGACCAGGTTTCAGTTCAGAGAAGTGTGGATCCTGCCAAATGCAAAAACAGAGTACATCTCATCCATGAAATTAACATATCTCCATGTGCCACTGTCTCTTACTTCTCTTCCCTCTCCTCCCTTCTTGGTCCTCTGGTCTCCCATGATCCCCTTTTCTCTTTACAACTAGCTATTCATTTCCCTTTAAGATTCCCTTGATAGTTCTTGAATCTAAATAAATGCACATGTTGGTCTAACACTGCAATGTCTCATAGACCTATGCTTTCCATGATCAAAACCAGCTGCTGGTGATACTTTGAAGGTTATGATACTTTTAGGAGGCAACGACTCTCTGGTAGAAGAAAGTAGGTCACTAGGGCCTTTGTAGGTGAGTAACCTGGATCCCAGGCCCACTATTCTCTGGCTCCTGGTCCTCCAGGATGTGAGGAATTTCCACTGTAACCTTCTACTGGCTGGAGTTCTACCATGCCTTTTCTGTCATGAAGGATTTGATCTCCTGAAACTGTGAGGCTTTAAGTTGCTTCCAACACACGTATCATCACAGTGATGAAAAGGAACAGAACACATGAGAGCCTGTGTCAGTGGTCTAAGCCTGAGTTTACTGTAGAAATGACTATGAGAACTGGTGATGCTAGTTGTCTTAGTAGAGCCTAGATGACATTGATCTGGGATCTGTCAAGGCTCAGAATGGTATCTGGTTCTAACAACCAAATACCCAGGAAGAAAAGCTAAGTCCCTCTGGACCATGTTCTGTCCAAGCAGGACCTTGGCTGAATAGGACAAGGCTGCCTCCTTCCCCATTACAACATACCATGGTGTTATCCTCCAGGGGCCTCGAGGATAAGGGTCCCAATTGAACCACACCCTTCTTGAGTATCATACAGTGAACATTCCCCAGGGTGAATCTATTCCTCCAAAGGTGACATCACCTTCTCCACGTGGCCATCCCTAAAGGACAATGACTGCAAAAATGGCAGTTTTCTTGTTTTTTCCAATGTAGAGAGGATATACTAGTAAGTTCCTTGGGAGGTTAAACACAGAGACAGGAGCACTTCTATTTTGGCATATACTCTCCTGATTTCAGAGTGTTCATCATGATGTGAAGAGCATGACAGAGCATCACACTTGTCCCACAGCAGTCATTAAGCATACAGCTGTGATGCCTACGCATACCAACTTTCTCCTCTTTCCTTTGGTATATCTTCTGAGCCAGCCTTTGAGGGTGCTGCTGCCTAATTTCATGTGAGATTTTCCTGAGTTAAACCTCTCTGAGAGTTCCCTTATAGACACACCTAGGAGTGTACTTCATTAATTTCCCAGGTGATCCTCAAGTAAATCAAGTGGGTGCTGACAATGAACCACCAGGTATGGGAATGACCCACTGGACAAGATAGTTCTGTTGGTAAAACACTTGCCACATGCACAGGCATAAGCACTTGAATTTGTATCCGTAGAACCTATGGAAAAATCATGTGTAGCCGTGTACACCAGTGATCCCAGTGATGGGCAGGTGGAAACAGGTGGATCCTTGGAGCTCGCTGACCACACAGGCTAGACAAATCTGCAAGCTTCATGTTTAGCACAAGAACTTGCTGAAGAGGATATGGTGGAAAGAGATTGAGGAAGATATCTGATATCATCTTTGGGATCCTACACACACACATACACATGTATCACCTGCACCCACCTACCACATGTGCACACTGACACCTGTATGCACGATCTTGCACAAAACTGGGTTCATCAACACTTTGTATGAATGAGAGAAGGGTAAGACTGTGGGGCCCTTAAGGCCCTACATCTCCCCTAGGGACTACTGGCAGTAGATGTTTGTTGTGAGAATTGGGTATCATTTAGTGGTATATCATCTGCTTCATACTTCCATCAGTAACCCTATGCCCATGCCCTTGTAAGAAACCCTAAGTAAAGACAGAGGCATACACATAGGAAGGCATGAAAACTGAAGGGGTCTTGTTGTGTGAAGGAAGGGATTTAGGGAGGGGATAGGACGCTAATGGGGGTGAACATGACTAAAGCATATTATATATGTTTGTGAAACAGTCAAAAATAAAACAAAGGTGAAAAATTGTGGTTGAACCTCAAAAAAATTATGAAAAAATATAAAACGAAAGAAGCCAAATAATAATCTCTGACATGGAAAGATCAGTGAGAACATGGAATGGGCAGGGAGCACATGGAATAAGTAGTGTTAACATGGGATGGGTAGGGAGCACATGGGATAGGTAATGAGCACATGGGATGAGTAGTGAGCATATGGAATGGATAGTGAGCACATGAGATGGGCTGTGTGCACATGGAATGGGGAGTGAGCACATGGAATGGGTAGTGTACACATGGAATGGGTAGTGTGTACATAGAATGTTCAGTGAGCAAATGGAATTGGTAGTGTGAACATGGAATGGGCAGTGAGCACAAGGAATGGGTAGTGAGCATTTGGAACAGGTAATGTACACATAGAATGGGCAGTGAGCACATGGAATGAATAGTGAGAACAAGGGATGGGTAGTAAGCATGTGGAAAAGGTAGTGTGAACATGGAATAGATAGAGAGCACACAGAATGGGTAATGTGCACATAGAATGGGCAGTGAGCACATGCGATGGGTAGTGTGCACATGGATGGGTAGTGTGAACATAGAATTGCTAGTGTGGACATGGAATTGGTAGTGTGAACATGGAATATCAGTGAGCACAAGGAATGGGTAGTGAGCATGTGAAATGGGTAGTGTGAGCATGGAATTGGTAGTGTGAACATGGAATGGGCAGTGAGCACAAGGAATGGGTAGTGAGCATGTGAAATGGGCAGTGTGAGCATGGAATTGGTAGTGTGAACATGGAATGGGCAGTGAGCACAAGGAATGGGTAGTGAGCATGTGAAATGGGCAGTGTGAGCATGGAATTGGTAGTGTGAACATGGAATGGGCAGTGAGCACAAGGAATGGGTAGTGAGCATGTGAAATGGGTAGTGTGAACATGGAATGGGCAGTGAGCTCCTGGAATGGATAGTGTTCACATGGTATGGGCAGTGAGCACATGGAATGGGCAGTGAACATGTGGAATTGGCAGTGAGCACTTGGAATGCATAGTGTGAACATGGAATTGCTAGTGTGAACATATAATGGGTAGTGTGCACCTGGAATGGGTAGTATGAACATGGAATTGCTAGTGTGAACATGGAATGGGTAGTGAGCACATGGAATGGGCAGTGATCACCTGGAATGGGTAGATTTAAGATTTTCATTAGTATAAATTTCATCTATTGATACAAATGTTTAAGTATACAGAGCTTAGACCCAGTTCTTCTATAGCTTAGACTCAGTTCTTCTATAACTGCCATTACAAACTATTTCTAGATGATATACAAGTTAAGGGCTAGATATCAAACTCATGGTTCCAAGTTAGTTGTAATGGTGTTTTCAAGATAGTTCTCAAGATAACTGAAAGTTACTTTTAATTGAAGGACAACAGTCCAGACTACTTTGGATAGTCTTCAAAGACATCAGAAGTCCACAAAATGTGACATTTATGGCCATTTCTTTATTAAAGATCATTTGACTAGAGATGTGTCTGCTCCTGACAGTACCCCTTTCTTGGATTCAAAGAAAAAACTGAACATCTTTAACTCCAGGTGAGGTTGTACACTGTAGCAAGGTAGCCACTAGGCAGGAACTGCCTATATAAGACACTTTATACAGAATAGTTGACATTGCCGAGACAGGGTAAGCAGTCCTTAAAAAAAATTGTGTTTTACAAAGGTCTGTCAGATACTTGTTCTGGATCAGAAGGCTGAAGACAGATGCTCCAAGGTTTTGAGGAATCAGGAATTGTCCAGGTAGACAGCTGTCTCTACATTTTGTTTCAGTTTTGGAAGCTATGTTAGAGCTTCCTATAATTTTCTGGTAATATTTGAGTCACTCTAGGATTTCTGGTGGGGTTAAAGATTGACCATAGTCTGTTAATCACCCCAAGCAGTTCAACTCTGAACAGGGAGGCCATTCCTTGCCATTCCATCCTGACCAAGGAGGGTGCTGGAATGACGTCAAGCCTTCCAGCCAGAACAGCACACACTTCTCAGTTCTGCTATCTTGCTTGCTTTAAAGTGCTTCACTTTTTTTCTTTGGATTTTAGAATGATTCCAATTGATATGGTTGCATGAGAGAGTCTTGAAATAGCAAAAGGCAGCTGTACCCATGCCTGGGTAACTGTCACCCAGGAAATGCCATTCCTCTTTCTCCTCCAGGTTTTGTATACAACAGGGATGGACCAAATCCTGGGTCACAGGAGAGTTTAAGTTGTTCTTTAAAAAGAGAAAAAAACACAGGTAAAGAGAGAAGAGAAGAGAAGAGAAGAGAGGAGAGGAGAGGAGAGGAGAGGAGAGGAGAGGAGAGGAGAGGAGAGGAGAGGAGAGGAGAAGAGAAGAGAAGAGAAGAGAAGAGAAGAGAAGAGAAGAGAAGAGAAGAGAAGAGAAGAGAAGAGAAGAGAAGAGAAGAGAAGTGTGTGCATGTGTATGGTAAAGGTGTGTGTGTGTGTATGTATGATATGTGCATGTGTACATGTTCACACATTTGAGTGCAGCATGAAGTTGCTATGGTATATAGGTAGAGGTCATATATAGAAGTGTATTTTGTAAGGTGAGAAAATAAGACAGGTAAAGAACAGTGCAGACTGGACTTATTCTCTTGGATATTTTCTTTTTTTTTTAAGATTTATTTATTATTATATCTAAGCACACTGTAGCTGTCTTCAGATGCTCCAGAAGAGGGCATTAGATCTCATTATGGATGGTTGTGAGCCACCATGTGGTTGCTGGGATTTGAACTCAGGACCTTTGGAAGAGCAGTCAGTGCTCTTAACCACTGAGCCATCTCTCCAGCTGGACTGGACTTATTCTCAAAGAGAATTCCAAGGTGACCTTCTAAAATATCTTCAATGATCTCATCCTCCAGATATTCAGGAAGTTGTGTAACATCTCTTTGGGTCAGTCTCTCATACACGCAGTACTGCAGAGGCGAGCAGCTATGACTGCTGATATGAGGCCCTGGCATTTGCTGTCAGTTTTACTCGACTCTTCCTCTCTCTTTCTACTGATTCTTCCTCCTCCTTTTAACCTTAACCCCTCTTTCTGCCCGCGGTCTATCCTGCCCTCCTTCTGATGAGACCAAGATTCTGTGCTGCAGGCTGTCTCACAGAGGCCCCTAAGATGAAGGACCCTGATAAATGGCCTGCAAGTAGATTTTTAACTTCAGGATGAACTTTGAGTGAAGACTGAGTACTTGGGAGGGACTTAGAATTAAACAATTGATTTATATCACTCCAGTTATTGACCCACTGAAATGTGAGATAATAAATATTTGTTGCTTTAAGACATTACATTCTGGAATAATTTGTTACCAGAGAACAGACAATCCATACAGTAATATCTTCATATTACTGCTTTTGCCAGACCCTTGCATGAGAAAGGAGAAATTAAGAGGAATGGAACATAGTTCCTGCTTCCAGAAGTGCAAGAGCTAATAGAACCCTGAGAATAATTACATAAGTAAAGTGACAAGTCTGAGCAAAGCCCAGAGGTGGAATCCAGAAAGGATTCCTAGGTAATGAAGAGTCCCAGGACTTTGGCATATATGTAAGAGTTAGATAAGAAAAATGCTGTAAACAACCTACCTTTGCACTGGTGAATAGCCTGGTAACGATGGTAAGGGATGGAAGACAAGACTCATTGGGAAACAGAAGCTGAGTTATCTGTTTTCACTCCCCTAAGTAATCTGTAGGAAGGGGGAGTACTGGGCAGTCTGGGTTTGGTTTGTTTTCATTTGGTTGGTTGAACAATAATTAGTTGTTTCATCAACTAAGCTAGAGAGAAGCAGGAAATGTTGGGATAGGACCACACTGTCCTTCAGCTTTTTGTTTTAAAATTTGAAACACTATTAGATTATGCATGCATAAAAATATAGGTTATTGTGTGCCGAGTAATAGTTATTGTTATGGAATAAATTACCCTAAACTTAGTGATTTCAACGAAACAGAAAAAAAATCCTAAAAGGATCCACAGATTCTAATTTAATTTTAAGCTGAACATACCTGGGTTTAACATAACAAAAACATTTAATAATTAAGCAAAAAATAAACTGAATAATAAATAAAACAGAACTTAATCACACTCTTAGAATGGCTCAGAGGCTCTGGAAATCAGAGGTGGCTGGGGTTTCACTCATCTGCAGACTTGAGATGGACCAAGCCTCCACTTGCAAGATGTCCACCCATGCTGGGACTCTTTCCAAATCCTTTCCCTGGAGGATCTTCCAACCGCGGCTCCACATGGTACCCAGACTCTCCCAGAACAAAGCAGTAGAGTCAGAGAGTAGTGCTGAGCTGCTGTGGCTTGACTCTAGGCTCAAGTTGAAAGTGTCACTTCTGCTCGTTAGAAGTGAGGGATATCAAGGAATGTGACATCACGAATCATCTCAAAATTAATATACCTATAGGAATTTCTGCATATGTGCATATGGAAGTCAATAGGATTTTGCCAGTGTGGTAGTTTCTGATTAAGTATTTATGAATGAAATAGTTACAGTGTGCAGAAGTTTTATCATTCACTATATTACAAATCGGGTCTACGGTCTTAGTGAGTAAACAGAGACTGCAGGCAGGCTGACTTGGGTTCAAGTCTCATAGATAATCCAGGCAAAGTCAAAGTAGTCATTTCTGGAGACCTCAAGGAGAATTATTCATTTCAATGCAGATTTTCCCCACTGCTGGAATAAAAATAAAAAGGTGATCATTTTTTATACATTCTATACTCTTTCTTCAGAATGGTTTTCCCCCATATTTTCTGCGACTGCTTTGCAGACTCAGTGTTGAAGATTTAAGAATTCAGAAGCTCAGGGCTTAGCTCTGAGGGGCCCTCACTGCCAAGGGGTGCACTCTCCACTGTAGTGAGAGCAGGGGGAAGCAGTCTGCTTGTTTCCAGTATGGAAGTCTAGCAGCATAGAGGCTGCTGCTAGCCAGCAAGATGACAAGCAGAGGTGATTAACCGCTTGTCTATTTCATCAATTAGCTCTTATCCCCACAGACACCTGATTACAATGACTAATTAGATGAAACTTCTTCTCAAAGCCTTTGGAATCACAGTTCTTTTGCAATAAAGCTCTAAGTCTTCATTGAACATCACTTGGTTTTTTTTCTAGCTCATTCTCTTTATAGAAATCAATATGGAAGTCAATAGGCTGTACATACCTTTAAGGGAAAGGAAATGAACAAAACCTTGTTTTGCATTTTAAAAGAGTGATTTTAAATTATTCTTTTACATTTAAAAAAATGACCATCTCTTATCTACCTAGAGAGTTTAGTGGGTTTTTTGTTTGTTTGTTTGTTTGTGTATGTGTGTGTTTACTTGGTTTGTTTTTAGGGTATGCATGCATTTGTGTGTTTGCACACATATGCATATGTGTGTGAGTGTGTTCGTGAGTGTGCAGAAGCATGTGCATGTGCAGCATGTGTGTGAGGTCAAACACACACCTTCATTTTTCAGACCCTGCCCATCCTGTGTTTGTGTTTGTGACAAGATTTCTCATTAGCCTGGAACTCGCTAAGTAGGCAAGGCTGGGTGGCCAGCAAGGCACAGGGATCTCCCTGTCTCTGCAATTTTAGCACTGGGATTACATGTGCCTTCTAACATGCTCAACACCCAACCTTTCCTTCATATGAGTTCTGGGTCATTGCATGTGGAAGGCTAGTAATTTATTTTACTAACTCAGACCGAACTAGTGCCCTATATCAAACACAGATTCTTTGAGAGACTTAGGGGCTTAATATCCGTGCTGAGGTGAGGATAGCTGATGACCCTGCCAGCAATTATAGTTGGATTTCACTGCAAATAATGCTAGTCTGCCTTTCTGAAGTACGGTCCGGGGGCTGGGCCTCACAGACTGCAGTGGGAGGAAGAGATTCTGATCCTACTACGTGCTTCCGGTGTCCTTTGCTCTTCCATGGCATTCAGTGTGCATCTGCAATATTAGGATCGCCTCGGAAAATAGTTATCTGGAGGTTCTATAGACCCAAATAAGAAAAACGAGAAAATGGAGCACGGTATCCTAGAGTTACTTTAATCTCCAAACAACAGACTGGATAAGATTTCTTTTGTAGCCATCAAGGCAGCCTTTGTTTCAGGCCATGCTCTTTGGAAAGAAAAGGACTTTAGGGTGTTTACTTTTCTGGCTTCTTGTGAATAACCATGTGCTTGAAAAGTTCCAGAAGACGTGCTAGTTGAAGGGGAGTGGCAGGACAAGATATCTGCACACATGATATTGGGTCTGTACCCCCGCCATTGTTTGTAACCATAGCATTAAGGCTCCTGAGGTACTATTTAAGGAAAATTTGTGAAGACCAAGTTGATTATATAGTGTCCAGTAAATATTGATCTCAGAGAAAAAAATAACCACACCAAATTCCCCCTTTTCCATCCTGTCTCACTTCCTAATATAGAACAGGTATAAACACATGAGAAATTAGATGTGAAAGAAGTAGTCACTTGGAGAATTTATGTTGCTATCATCTGTTGAATCAATAGGTATTGAACACTTGTCTCTGAGTACTGAAGTCTTTGCATCTAGAAAGTGAAGAGTCAAAATTAGGGAACAACCCCATTCTATAAAACTCCTGACCAAACCCTAAATAAAATAAAAATAAAGGACAAAAACCAAATACCAGTCAAAACAAACCACAACTTCTGTATTCAAAATACCAAAGAGGGATGAAATAAAAATTCAGACTTCACCCTAATGTGTTCTATAGCTATAATTAAGATCAAGAATTGGAAATGGGATTTTAGAGTAGTAGGTTATTTCTATGAAGTGGTTAAGACATAATCTCAAGAACAACTGAATAGACACTCAGGTATTAATCTCATAGCCTAAGAACTAAACCACTATACATTCAACTGAAGTCTCCTGTGTGTCGAATCCCTTCATTCCCCCTCTGGAGGAGCTACTTTCCTCATTTGTATTTGTCTTAGAAATATAACGATGCATTTATTCTGCAGGGGTAAATCTAACTCAGTAATGAAATATGAAAGAAAAGTCATTTTGTAGACTCCCATGTCATAGAAACAAGCCAACATAATGAGGACTGAGACTTAGAATCTTTGAAATTTCCCACAACTTATAAATAGTACTGTTTTGTACTTCAGCATTCAACAGGTGTGTGACAGTCAAAATGCTTTTGTGTTACAGATGGTAGATGCCCATTTGGAATTCAAGTTTGAGAATATAAAAAAAAAAAAGAGTGAGCCAGGGCTAGAAGGTTTTTTTTTCTCTTTTGTCTGTTTCAATCTGTGTGCTGATAATTTTTTCTTCTATGTTGGCTTCATTTATATCAAAGGTATTCACAGTGCTATCAGACTGAGGGTCCTGAGATCTTTATGTAATCAATACATTAATCAATCTTCCTAAAGCATTACAGACCATTTTGAACAAGATTTTCCAACCTGACCATCTTCATTAGTTTGGAACCCACCTCCCAGCTCTGGTGTTCCACTTGATTTTGCTTGTGCAAAAAATAATCTCCATCACATAGATTGGCCTGAGAGAGGATGAAACCATTGTGTTAGTATTTTCTCTGAGCATGTTGGCCAAACTAAAATGCAGTATGTATGTATGTATGTATGTATGTATGTATGTATGTATGTACATATGTAGAATAAAAGTCATGCAAGTTTTCCTAGAACAAAGGTTTTCATAGAGAAACCATACTTCAAACATAACATATATAAAATATTAATCTGTACACACCATAATATGTATTGTGCTTTATATGTGAGAATAACACTCAGAAAATTTGAATTTTGGGTAAATCATAAAAGCTTTTTCACACAGGTCCTTTAAATTTTTTGAGTGTACTTATACTAAAATATCCTTTTTTATCAACAATTTCAATTTAGGTGAAGATCCTCTATCTGGAAACCTTAAATAACTTCTGTGAATACAGGTCTTCTTCTCAGTCCATGGGTAGGGAAGAATGTGACCCAGGGGCAGTTAAGTACTTTGAGCCATATTTATTAAACAGAGCTGACAGATGACAGTGACACAGGCAGTCAACAAAGGAAGATATGAGTAGAGAGGTGCAAGGTTCCCACTCCAGAACACTAGAGCTCACAGACCTTTCAGTGAGTGGAGTTGTTCTGATCAGCGTTTTCCCTCTTCATTTTTCTACATCAAAGATAAGAACACGAGTCCTGAAAGCCACCACTATGAGTAGTTTTATTCTGATGTCCACCAATATGTGTAATTTTATTCTTTTTTTTAACATGAAAAAAATCAAATCTAATAGCATGAATCAAAAAACAAAAAACAACAACAAAAATCCTATCACATCAAAATTGGACAGGGCAACCCAACAGGAGGAAAATAATCCTATGAGCAGCAGCAAGAGTCAGTGACCCATTTGTTCTCATAGTCAAGAGTCCCATAAGGTGGTGGCTATAATATATACTTGGAGGACCTCGTATAGACCCTTTTATGTCCTGAGCTTGCTGCCTCAGTCTCCATGAGCTCATATGTACCTTACTTAGTCAATTCAGAGGGCCTTGTTCTCCTGCTGTCCTCCATCCCCTCTGACTCTTAGAGTCTTACAGCCTCCCCTTCCATGGGGAGCTCAGAGGGGAGGGATTTGATGGGATCTTCCTATCTAGACTCCTGCTCTCCAAGTAAGGCTGGCTGTGGGTCTTTGTACTTGTTCCCATCTGCTGCTGAAGGAAGCCTCCTTGCTGATAACTGGACAAAGCATTGATCTATGAGTATACAGGGTTACCATTAGAAGTCATTTTATTGATACTTTTTTGATAAGTTGTGTTTGGTTTTACCCTGTGTCTCTGGGCTATCTTGTCTCTGGTTGTTGGTCACCCAAGAAGTGTCAGGTATGGGTTCCTTCTCATGGAGGGGAACTTCAACTCAAACCAGAGATTGGCTGATTAATACTACAAGTCATGTGCCACCATTTTCCTAGCATATTTTGCAAGCAGGACAGAATGTAGGTCAAAGTTTTTGTGGCTGGGTTGGTTTTCATGTTTCTCACTTGTTAGCCTGCAGAGTGCCTTTCTATACCAAAGAACTAAAACATATGGGTGAAGGCTCCATGTAGGCACTAGCACAAATTCTCCGTGTTCAGTGATTGTGGGTGTTGTCCTGAGCAATGGGACTCTATTGTTAGTGCTATCAGTTTATGGAGAGCAACCCCCTGTCTTAGCAACAGTCTAGGTTGTTTGGGAATGTCTATGGGGCTCACTGGTCAACAACTCAATTGAGCATAACCAAGTCTTGCCACTGGAAGCCTTGCCTGGTGACAAGAGATGCCAACTGAGATTCCATATACCTGTTGCTAGGAGTCCTCAGCAGGATCAACTTCTAAATTTCTGGGAACTTTTCACTACACCAGGTGCTCCCCAATTCTATCTGCTTCTCCATGTATTCTCTCCCTCCACCCAAATCCCTCCACCTGATTTACCCCACTCCTGACCCTACCTTTCCCCAGTTCACTCACAAAATCTGTTCAATTTCCCCATCATGTGGGAGATCCATGTGTATCTATCTTCTCTGGATCTGTGGGTTGTAGCTTGTTCCTTATTCAATTGTCAATATCCACTTATAAAGAAATACATACCATATTTATCTTTCTTGGTTGGATTACTTCACTCAGGATGATTTTTTTCTAGTTATACTCACTTACCTGCAAATTTCATAATGTCATTGTTTTCAACAGCTGAGTAATAGTACATTGTGTAAATGTAGCACATTTTCTTTACTCTGTTGAATGATATCTTGGTGGTTTCCCGTTTTTGGCTATTATGAATAAAGCTGCAACGAACATGGTTGAGTGAGTGTCCTTGTGGTTGTATGGAGTGTCTTTGGTGTATATGCCCAAGAATGGTATAACTACATCTTGAGGTATATCAATTCCCAAGTTTCTGAGGAACTGTCATGTTAGTTTCCAAAGTGGCTGTACATGTTTGCACTCCCACCAGCAATGAAGGAGTGTTCCTCTTGTTCCACATCCTTGCCAGCATGAGCTATCTCTTATGTTATTGATATTTGCCATTCTGAAAGTTGTAAGATGGAATCTCAAAGCAGTTTTGATTTAGATTCCCTGATGGCTAAGTATGTTGAACATTTCTTTGTTTGTTGATAAATCGAGATTTTTCTATTAAGAATTCTTTGTTTAGACCTGTACCCCATGTTTTAATTGGCTAATCTGTGTGTGTGTGTGTGTGTTTTATATATCTACTTTCTTGATTCTTTATGTATTTTGGATATCAGATGTGTGGTTGGTGTAGATCTTTTACCATTCTGTGGGCTGCTGTTTTGTCCTATTGATAGTATCCTTTACTTTACAGAAACTTTTCAGTTTCATGTGGTCCCATTTATTAATTGTCATTTGTACAGCCCAAGACATTGGTGTCCTGTTAAGGAAACTGTCTCCTGTACCAATGTATTCAGGACTATTCTCCACTTTCTCTTCTTTTAGGTTCATTTTATCTGGTTTTATGTTGAGGTCTTTGATTCAGTTGGACCTGAATTTTGTGCAGGGTGATAAGTATGAATCTATTTGCATTTTTCTACATGCAGACATCCAGTTAAATGCAAACCAAAAAAAGGTGTCCATAGGTGTAGGATTTATATCTGGGTCTTCATTCGATTGCATTGATCAACCATGATCCGTGTCTTTTTTTTTCTTTTTATTCTAATACCATGCGGTTTTTAGTGCCACAGCTTTGAAGTAGAACTTGAAATCAGGCATGGTGATACCTCCAGTAGTTCCTTTATTGTTCAAAATTGTTTTAGCCGTCTTGGATTTCCTGTTTTTCAACATAAAGTTGAGAATTGTCATTTCAAAATCTATAAAGAATTGTGTTGGAATTTTGATGGGAATTGCATTGAATCTGTAGATTGTTTTTGGTAGGATGGCCATTTTTTACTATGTTAATCCTACTGATCTATGAGCATGAGAGAATCTTTCCATCATTCTGAGATCTTTAATTTCTTTCTTCTAAGA
This sequence comes from Tokudaia tokunoshimensis, assembly GCA_036184795.1. Taxonomy (NCBI): domain Eukaryota; kingdom Metazoa; phylum Chordata; class Mammalia; order Rodentia; family Muridae; genus Tokudaia; species Tokudaia tokunoshimensis. The sequence continues at coordinate 103,064,934 of BTHU01000010.1, forward strand.
CTTGAACTTTTGTCATACGAGTCTTTCACTTGTTTGGTTAAGACTACCCCCAAGATATTTTGTATTATTTGGGGCTATTGTTTCCCTAATTTCTTTTTTCAGTCTGTTTTCCGTTTGTATATAAGAAGGCTGCTGATTTTTTTTTTTTGGTGAGTTAATCTTGTATGCAGTTACTTTGCTGAATGTTTTTATCAGCAGTAGGAGTTTCCCTGGTTGAATTTTTAAAGTCAGTTATATATACTATTATATAATTTGTGAATAATTGTACTCTGAACTCTTCCTTTAAGATTTGTATCCCCTTGATCTCTTTCAGTTGTCTTATTGCTCTAGCTAAAACTTCAAGTACTGTGTTGAATAGATATGAAGATGATGGATACCCTCATCTTGTTCCAGATTTTAGAGGAATTGCTTGGAATTTCTCTCCATCTAATTTGATGTTATCGATAGACTTGTTGTAAATTGTTTATTATGTTTAAGTATGTCTCTCTCTTGTATCTCTAATATCTTCAGTAGTTTTTAATCATGAAGAAATGTTAGATTTTGTCAAAGGTCAGCACCTAATGATATGATCATGTAGGATTTTTCTTTTAGTTTGTCTGTTTGGTGGATTCCATTTACAGATCTTTGTGTATTGAACCATTCCTGAATCTCTGCGATGATTGTGGTGCTGGATGGGTTTTTTAATGTGGTATTGGTTTGCAAGTATTTTATTGAGGATTTTATGTCTATGTTCATAAGAGAAATTGGTTTAGAATTTTATTTCTTTTTTGGTTTTTGTGTGGCTTGAGTATCAGAATAGCTGTGACCTCACAAAATAAATTGAGCAATGCTCCTTTTGTTTCTGTATTGTGGAACAATTTGAAGAATATTGACATTAACTCTTCTTTGAAAGTCTGGTAGAATTTTACCCTAAAATCATTTTTTCCTGGGATATTTTTTTTTTGGTTGGAGGACTTTTAATGAATGCTTCTATTTTCTCAGAAATTATAGGACTATTCAAAATATTTTATTCTATCTTGATTAATTTTGGTAAGTTACCTATTGAGAAAAGTATCTATTTCTTTTAGATTTTTCAATTTGTTGGAGCATAGCCTTTTAAAGTATGTCCTTCTGAATTTCTAGATTTTGTTGGTGTCTGTTGTTATATTCCCTTTCATTTCTGATTTTGTTAATTTATGTATTTTCTCTTTGTCTTTTTAGTTAGTTTGCATAAGGGTTTGTCTATTTTGTTGATTTTCTCAAAGAACCAATTCTTCATTTAATCGAGTCTTTGTTTCTATTTATTGATTTATGATCTGAGTTTTATTTCATGATCCCTTTGGATGTGATTACTTTTTATTGTTCTAGAACATTCAACTGTGCTGTTAAGTTGCTGGCATGAGATCTCTCCTGTTTTTAATGGAGGTAGTTAGTTCTATGAATTTCCCTCTCATCACTGCTTTAGTGTCCCATAAATTTGAATATATTCTATATTCATTTTCATTGAATTCTAGAAAGATTTTTATTTCTCTCTTTATTTCTGCCTTGACCCATTTTTATTCATTTGAGAGTTGTTCAGTTTACATGAGTTTGTAAGCTTTGCATTGTTTCTATTTTTGTTGATATCCACCTTTAATCTGTGGTGGTCTAATAGAATGCTACACGTTATTTCAAGTTTCTTGTATCTTATTGAAACTTGTTTTGTGTTTGAGTATATGGTCGATTTTGGAGAAAGTTCTGTGAGATGCAGAGAATGTATATTATTTTGTATTTAGGTGAAATATTCCAAAAATATCTATTAGGTCTATTTGGTGTATAACATCTGCTAGATTCAGTATTTCACTCTATAATTTTTCTACATAGCCTGTCCATTGATGAGAGTAGGATATTGAAGTTTCTCACTATCTGTATGTGAGGGTCAATATGTGATTTAAGCTGTAGTAGTATTGCTTCTACAAACTTAGGTACCCTTGTGTTTCAGTCATACATGTAAATAATTGAAATATCATCCTGGTGGATTTTTTTCTCTGGTTACCATATAGTGTCTTTCCCCATTTTTGATTAGTTTTTGTTTGAAGTCCACTTTTATTAAATATTAATGTGGCTTGCTTCTTAAAGTCCATTTGCTTGGGTATGTTTTCCTGATCCTTTACCTCATTTTAATATCTATCCTTGATGTTGTTTTGCATGCAGCAGAAGGATGGATCCTGTTTTTGCATCCATTCTGTTGATCTCTGTCTTTTTATTGGGGAATAGAGATCATTGATATTAAGAGATATTAATGACCAATGATTGGTGATTATTTGATTAATGATATTTGGTTGTTGGTGGTGGTGGTTGTGGTTGTGATGTGTGTGTGTGTGTGTGTGTGTGTGTGTGTGCGTGTGTGTTTCCCTTTTGTTTTTGCTGGTGTGAGATTATGTATTTCCTCTGTCCTCATGGTGGCAGTTAACCTCTTTAGATTGACATTTTTCTACTAGTACCTTCTGTAGGGCTGAATTGCTGAATTTGTAGATAAATGTTGGTTAAATTTGACTTTATCACTGAATCTTTTCTTTTCTCATCTATAGTAACTGAGAATTTTGCAGTGTATACTAGACTGGGCTGGTATCTGTAGTCTTTTAGAGTCTGCAGCACATCTATCCATGTCCTTCTGGCTTTTAGAGTCTCCACTGAGAAGTCAGGTATAATTCTAATAGAATAGCTCTGCCTTTACATTTTTCTTAGTAATTTTTTGCAGCTTTTAATATTCTTTCCTTGTTCTTTATGTTTAGTGTTTTAATTATTATGTGGTGAGGGGACTTTCTTTTCTTTTCTTCTTTTTTTTGTATTTTATTTTATTTTTTTAAATTTTATTTTCTTTTTTTTTTTTAATTTAATTTTATTTTATTTTTTTAATTTACATTCCAAATCACTTCCCCTTTCCCGTTTCCTCCCTCCCCGAAAGTCCCATAAGCCCCCTTCCCTCCCTCTTTTCTCCGTTCAACCCCCTCTCGTTACTCTGTCCTGGCGTTCCCCTACATCCAGTCTTTCCAGGACCAGGGGTCTCTCCTTCCATCTTTTTAGAAATCTATTGATATGCTGATTGTGTCTAGGGTATTCTGAGATTCTGGGTCAATATCCCCTTATCAGTGACTTCATACCATGTGTGATCTTTTGTGATTGGGTTACCTCACTAAGGATGATATTTTCAAGTTCTGACCATTTGCCTAGGAATTTCGTGAATTCATTGTTTTTAATTGCAGAGTAGTATTCCATTGTGTAAATATACCACATCTTCTGAATCCATTCCTCCGTTGAGGGACATCTGGGTTCTTTCCAGCTTCTGGCTATTATAAATAAGGCTGCTATGAATATAGTGGAGCATGTGTCCTTATTGCATGCAGGTAAAGTCTCTGGGTATATGCCCAGGAGTGGTATAGCCGGATCCTCCGGAAGTGTCATGCCCAGTTTTCTGAGGAGCCGCCAGACTGCTTTCCAGAGTGGTTGTACCAGCCTGCAATTCCACCAGCAGTGGAGGAGTGTTCCTCTTTCTCCACATCCTCGCCAACAACTGCTGTCTCCTGTGTTTTTGATCTTAGCCATCCTGACTGGTGTGAGATGGAATCTCAGGGTTGTTTTGATTTGCATTTCCCTAATGACTAAGGATGATGAACATCTCTTTAGGTGCTTCTCAGCCATTAGATATTCTTCAGGTGAGAACTCTTTGTGGAGCTCTGTACCCCATTTTTTAATAGGGTTACTTGCCTCTCTGGAGTTTAACTTCTTGAGTTCTTTGTATATCTTGGATATTAGCCCTCTGTCGGATGTAAGGTTGGTAAAGATCATTTCCCAGTTAGTTGGTTGCCGCTTTGTCTTTTTGACGGTGTCTTTTGCCTTGCAAAAACTTTGTAATTTAATGAGGTCCCATTTGTCTATTCTTGATCTTAGAGTATAAGCTATTGGAGTTCTGTTCAGGAAATTCTCCCCTGTGCCCATATGTTCAAGGTTCTTCCCTAGTTTCCCTTCTATTAGTTTCAGTGTGTCTGGTTTTATGTGGAGATCTTTGATCCACTTAGAATTGAGCTTAGTGCAAGGAGATAAGGATGGGTCCCTTTCCCGTTTCCTCCCTCCCCAAAAGTCCCATAAGCCCCCTTCCCTCCCTCTTTTCCCCATTCAACCCCCTCTCGTTTCTCTGTCCTGGCGTTCCCCTACATCCAGTCTTTCCAGGACCAGGGGTCTCTCCTTCCATCTTCTTAGAAATCTATTGATATGCGAATTGTGTCTTGGGTATTTCGAGATTCTGGGTTAATATCCCCTTATCAGTGACTGCATACCATGTGTGTTCTTTTGTGATTGGGTTACCTCACTAAGGATGATATTTTCCAGTTCTGACCATTTGCCTAGGAATATCTAATGACTGAGAAGCACCTAAAGGGACTTTCTTTTCTGATCTTTTTGGTTTTCTGTATGCTTCTTGTATCCATATAGGCACCTTTTTTAGATTAGAAAATTTGTCCTTCTATGATTTTTGTGAAATTTTTTTCTGGGCCTTTGAGCTGGGAATTTTCTGCTTTCTCTGTTCCTATTATTCTTAGATTTTGGTCTTTTCATACACTGCCCTGGTTTTCCAGGATATTTTTTTATATCTATATTTTTTTTTATTTCTTACATGCATATTGCTAGGCAAAAGCCAATCTGAAAGGTAGTTTACTGTATGATTTCAAATGTATGGCACTCTAGACACTTGTCAACACCCACAGATTGTTTATCACAAGCAATGAATTCTATACTATAGTCAATAATATATTAGTACTGGCTAGGCAGTATGGTACAGGTATGTAAATCACAACACTTAGGAAGACCACCACATGTTTCTGATCTACCTAGAACTTCCAGGTCAGCTAGAGTTACTACATGATAAAGCCTTACTCAAAAGGAAAAAAAAACTATTAATAAGTACTTAATGCTTTGCTAGTTTGAAATTGCTCCCCACCCCACCCCCCAAAAAATCTATGAAAAATAAAAGTACAGCAAAACAAATCCACTAAAACAAAATCATTTCTCAGATAGCTAAGCATTTAGCAAATTCAGAACAAGACCATGAGGGGATGGCAAAGATGGTAGGATTTAGGGGAGTGTCATTAGATAGATGTATGCTGATTTCTTTGCAGATTATCCTTTCTGCTGGAAGAGACAGGAGGAGGGGCTTCTGAAGACTGATGTCCAGTTTGCTTAGCCATTATAGGGAACACAGAATGTTTTCCTTTGCTTCTTCCATTCCCTTCAGATCAGAGTAAAATCTTGATATTGTCTAAAGTGGTATATTTGGGAGTAGAGCATTTTTCTTTGTACAGCTTCTAATTTTAAAATTTCTCATGATCTTCTTCTTGTTGTGAACACATTCAGAATATAGCAAATTATCTTCACTCCTGGTTCTGGGATAACACAGACTGGTAACAGGAAGAGAAAAATCATCCCTTGGGGAGTGTCTGAAACCTAGGTCTGACCAGCATGAAATTGCAGGTGAACCCAGCCTTTCCTGTCTGCAGGGCGCTGCCTTCCAAGGACGACACACCATTTGAATCCAATGGTTTTTGGCAGAAAGGCTCTGCAGAAGAGGGAAGAGGACAGCAGTTCACAGACACTGACTGAGCAGCTCTCATATCAATTCTTTCCCAGGCTGCAAATGTGGACCTCCGAGCACATGAGATGAAGTTAGAATTTCCAGTTTACCACTCTCCTGCTTCCTACTTTGGCAGCTGCTTAAAGCCCTCATTCCTCTGACGACTATCTTGGGTTTCTTGGGAGTCAGCTTCATTCTGGCCTCATGAGATGTGTTGGGAATATAACATTCTTGTTTAGAATATGAATGTCTCCAAGGTCTCAAATAAACCTCAACTTTCTTGCCATCTGTACTCAAGTTATGATAACAACACCACTACCAAAGAGTGTTCTGGGATACATGATTAATAGGATGCAGGGTGGCTGGAGAAGATGTGCTTGGTATGGTTCTTGTTGGGTGTTTGATTCCCTCATACCTCACCAGAGAACGAACTGGTTATTTGCAGTCTAAGGTTGAAGAAACATTTGATTCTGTAGGATCTTCTGTTGTTGGCTCCTCAGTAAATGGGACCAGAGTTAAAACCACACTTTCTTCATCCAATTCCTCCTCAGATTGGTTCTCGTTGTAAGTCTCCAGGCTGAAGTAGGACATTTTCAGACAAGTTTGGGAGAAGACGAAGGCAGCGGTTGAATGAATGCTGACTTATTTTATAGGTCTATCTACACATTTTTTTTTACTAATTACTTATTTTATTAATTTACATCTCAAATGTTCCCCCCAAACCCCCTCACAGTGATCTTCTCCCATCTCCCTCAAATTAAACTCTGAGAGGTTTTCCCTCCCGCACCAGATATCCCCTCACCTTGGAATATCAAGTCTCTACAGGATTAGGCTCATCCTCTCCCACAGAGGTCAGGAAAGATAGCCTTCTGCTATATATGTGCTGGGGGCCTTGCACCAGTCCCTGTATGCTCTTTGGTTGGTGACTTAGTCTCTGAGAGCTCTCAAGGGTTCAAGTTACTTGACACTGTTGGTCTTCCTGTGAAGTTCTCATCAACTTCAGTTCCTTTAATCCTTTTCCTAACTCTTCCATAGGAGTCCCCAACCTCTTTCCAATTTCCTGAGGAACTGCCAGATTGATTTCCAGAGTGGCTGTACAAATTTGCAGTCCCACCAGCAATGGAGGAGTGTTCTTTCTCTACATGCTCTACAGCTTGTGCTGTCTCTTGAATTTTTGATCTTTGCCATTCTCATTGGTATAAGTTGAATCTCAGGATAATTTTGGTTTACATTTCCCTGATGACTAAGGATGTTGAACGTTTCTTTAAGTGCTTCTCAGCTGTTTGAGTTTCCTCTGTTCAGAATTCTGTTTTGCTCTGTACCCTATTTTAAAATTGAGTTATTTGGTTTCTTGGAGTTTAATGTCTTGAGTTCTTCACATATTTTGGATATTATTAGCCTTCTGTCAGATCTTAGTGAAGATCTTTTCCCAATCTGTGGACTGCAATTTAGTCCTATTCACAGTGTCCTTTGCCTTGCAGAATCTTTTAAGTTTTAAGTTTCATGTGATCTCATTTATTAATTGTCATTCTTGGAGCCTGAGACATCAGTGTTCTGTTCTTCCTTTCCAAGTTGTATCCCTTTGTTCTCCTTTTGTTGTTTTAGTGCTCTAGTTAGAACTTCAAGTACTACATTGAATAGATAGAGGGAGAGTAGCCAGCCTTGTCTGGTCTCAGATTTTAGTGGGATTGCTTCAAGTTTCTCTCTGTTTAATTTGATGTTGGCTATTGGTTTGTTGTATATCACTTTTATTATGTATAGGTATGTGTCTTGAATTCCCGATCTCTCCAAGACTTTTAACATAAAGGGGTGTTAGATTTTATCAGAGGCTTTTCAGTATCTAATGAAATGAGTATGTGATTTTTTTCCTTTGAGTTTGCTTATATAGTCAATTACATTGATGGATTCTTGTATATCGAACTATGTGTATGTAATTATTTTCTTTTGGGTTTGTTGAGACATGATTAATTTCTTGTGTTTTCTTGGGTGTAGTGTTGGAGTTTTTCTTCTAACATTCTCTATAGGCTGGATTATTAGAAAGATGTTGTTTAAATGTGGTTTTATCATGGAATATCTTGATTTCTTCATCTATGGTGATTAAGAGTTTTTCTGGGTACAGTAGTTGGGGCTGCATCTGTGGTTTCTTAGGGTTTGTAAGACATCTCTCTGTCCAGGACTTCTGGGCTTTTAGAGTCTTTGTTGAGAATTCAGGTTCAGTTCTGATAGGTCTTCCTTTATATGTTATTTGACCCTTTTCCCTTACAGATTTTAATATTTTTTTCTTTGTTCTGTACATTTAATGTTTTAATTATTAGGTGTCATGAGGACTTTCTTTTCTGGTCCAATATATTTTGTGTTCTATAGGCTTCTTGAGTGTTTATATATGTATGATTTTGGCCATCTCTTGCTTTAGGTTTGAGAAGTTTCTTCTATGATTTTGTTGAAGATGTTTTCTGGCTCTTTGAACTGAGAATCTTAACCTTCTTCTATTCCTATTATTCTTAGGTTTGATCTTTTCATTGTGCCTCAAGTTTTCTGGGTTAGAAACTTTTGAACTCAGAATTTTCTTTGACTGATGTATCAATATCTTCTGTGGTATCTTCTATACCTGAGATTCTCTTTTCCATCTTTTGTATTCTGTTGGTAATGCTTGCATCTGAAGTTCCTGTTCTCTTTTCTAGGTTTCCCATTTCCAGGGGTGCTTCAATTTGTGATTTCTTTATTGTTTCTATTTCCATCTTTAGGTCTTGGACAATTTTATTCATTTCTTTCAGCTGCTTGATTATATTTTCCTGTATCTCCTTATGGGATGCATTTGTTTCCTCTTTAAGGGCTTCTACTTGTTTGTTTTCTGTATTTCTTTAAGGGAATTTTTTATATTGTCTTTAAAGTCCTCTGTCATCTTCATGAGATATGATTTAAGATCAGAATCTTTCTCTGATTCTGATTCAAGTTTGTTAGGGTATCTAAGCCTTGTTGTAGTAGGAAAGGTGTGTTGTGATGGTGCCAAACAGCACTGGCTTCTGTTGATTATGTTCTTGTGCTTGTTTTTCACCATCTGATTGTATCTGGTGTTAACTGTCCTGGGTGTCCTGTGGGATTGGAATTTGGCCTCCCTGGAGGCAGGCCATACTGTATCACTGGTTAGAGCAGGTCTCCTGAAAATCAGGCAGAGCTGTGCAGTGGGGAGGCAGGCATGCCAATCATCCATGAGTGCAGGTGAAGGTTCGAACTGTAAGAGAGTTGGAGCTTCAGCAGAGCAGGACAGAGCCCATGTCTGCTGGGCTCTGTGGGCTCCCAGCTGATGTGAGGGTTGGGATGGGTGTCTCACCTATGTCCCTGTTTAGAGCAGTCCTCTTGGAAGACCGGCAGGACTTGGAGGCTTGTATGTCACGGGTGCCTTCTGAATGTTTTTATCAGGAGGTTTTTTTTGTTTTGTTTTGTTTTACTGATGTATCGATTTCTTTTATTGTATTTTCAATACCTGGGATTATCTATTCCAGTTCTTATATTCTGTGGGTGAAGGGTTCCTCTGTAGTTCCTGTTCAAATTCTTTATTTTTTAATTTTAGAATTTTCTCAATTTGTGTTTTATTTATTGATTCTATTTTTATTTTTATCTTGAACAGTTTTATTAATTACCTTTAACTGTTTGTGTTTTCTTGGATTTCTTCAAGGAATGTATTCATTTCCTCCAGTTTCTTGATTGTTTTTTTCCTGGATTCTGTTAAGAGATTTATTAATTTCCTCTTTTAGAACCTCCCTCTGTCATCTTCATGTATTTAGTTTAAGGTCTGTGTGTGTGTGTGTGTGTGTGTGTGTGCTTCAGCTATGATGCAACATTTGGGATCTGCCATGGTGGATAGAAGGGCTCTAGTGGGGACAGATTGCCCTGGTTGTTGTTGACTATGTTTTTATGCTGGTGTCTAGGTATATGGGATGATACGTGCTGATTTTTGGATTTTTCTTGGGTGGACATCATATTCATTGGTTTCTGTTTCCTTTCTGGTTTTTAGGAGAGTATGATGATGGTGTGTTGCTTGGTTTTCTGGTCTGCTCAGCTGGTGTAATCACAGGGAATGCCTGCTGGTGTTGGAGGCTGGGATACTGAGAAGTGTTGGAGGAGTGAAGGTTGGAGCAGAAGGTCTTTTTGATCAGTTGGGAAGGATGTCAGAGGGGAAAGGGAGACTACAGCAGGTTTCCTGCTACTGAGCCAAGGATAAGACTTAGGGGATTCTGCTGCAGAGCTGGAGGTGAAATTGGGAGATTGTATCTGGGGAAACACAGAGAAAAGATAAGGTCTGCAGCCAGTTGTAGCAATAATCATTTAATAAATCCCAGCATGGGTTCTGTTGTGTTTATAAAAAGATAAGGAGAGAGGGGATATGTTTGGTGAATATGTCATCAGGTGTGGGGGAAGGGGGTGCTTCCTTGGGCCCATGCTGAGGCATCCTTTCCCCTTGAGGGACCAGCCACATGATGGTATAGTATAGAATAGAGTTTATTCGGGCATGGGGAGGTGAGCTGAGAGAGTAGCAGAGAGAGAGAGAGAGAGAGAGAGAGAGAGAGAGAGAGAGAGAGAGGAAAAGAAGAGAAGAGAAGAGAAGAGAAGGAAGAGAAGAGAAGAGAAGAGAAGAGAAGAGAAGAGAAGAGAAGAGAAGAGAAGAGAAGGAAGAGAAGAAGAGGAGTAGAGGCCAGCCATGAGCACATGGAGAGAGAGGGGAGAGAGAGATGGGGAGAGACAGGGAAGGGGTGAGAGAACAGATCAAGAGCAAGAAGGCAAGAGAGTAAGAGGAGAGAGAGAGAGAGAGAGAGAGAGAGAGAGAGAGAGAGAGAGAGAGAGAGAGGAGGGGGCAAGCAGCCCCTTTTATAGTGAGTGAGTCAGGTGCACCTGGTTGTTGCCAGGTAACTGTGGGGAGGAGGGTAGACAAAGTGCTGACATGTTACTTCTTGCCTTAGACCATTTATGTTCCCTGAAAAGACACACACACACACACACACACACACACACACACACACACACACAGCCTTTATATTTTAATATGCTGTAAGAAGCACAATAGCTTGACAACAGCCTAACCTCCATGTTGTTGCTGATAACTATAAGATTATTATTTACTAATTTCTATGTGTCTTCTCGGCTGGTCTTGACTCAGTTGAGCAGTCCTCTGGGCCATCTTCTCTTGGCCCCTTTACATGGTAGGTCTGGTTCTTCCTTCTGCACGTTCTTCTTCCATGATTACTCTTTTCTCTCCTCTCCTGCACTCTCCTAAGGCATGGCAGCTATCTATCCCTCTTTCCTTCTTCCTCTTCCTCATGGTTCCATGACCATGAAACCTAAACCCTGCCTCTCTCTCTCTTCTACCCAGATATTGGCTGCTGGCATCTTTATTTACCAAGAATTAACTAGGGGCAGGTTCCCAGAAGCTATGTGAAGATCCTCTCATGCAAACAATTTGGGGGACCCATATTACCATTAAAATACAAACAGCTATAGGTAGCCTGCCTGGTTTTCTGGAAGGCATGTCCTGTGGGTTAGTAGGGGGTAATGCTGGAGTAGAGGTCTGGAATACAGCTACCAATTAGGAGGAGGGAGGTTAAGAGAAAATGGTGTATGGGATCCACAGAAGATGTGAGCTGGGGGGGGGGCGGGGGGAAGAAGTTCCATTTCAGTGCTAGGGACCAAACTAGAGGATTGGATTTGGAGGGGATAAGGGAGTCATGAGGGTCTTCAGTTAAGCTTACCTGTTACCTCTTAGCTGGGGTGTCCCAGTGAAAGTCTGCAAATATTGGGGGATGAATTGGGGAAAAGAAAATTGGGGGAGAAGATCTTTGTGCTTTATTATGGATGGGTCAGAGAAGAGAGGGAAATGGCAGCCACTTTCCTGCTACAGAACTGGAGATGAGACTTGGGTTAGGGGAGCTGGATCATAGGAGCAATAGGAGAGGTGAGTCCACCTTCTGCCTACTTGTTCTTCTGGGAGGAGTAACCCTTGGGTTAGCAGGAGGTGTTGGGATTGGCGGGCAGCGGCAGCTCCAGAAAGACCACGTCAGGTCAAACAGTTCCATGTGAAGTTTATTGAGAGGGGAAAGGACAAAGGTGGCGGCAGAAAGAGAAGAGGGAAACGGATGGGGGGGATTGTTCCTCTTATATATACATGGATGGTGACGTGGTCACAGGTAAAGGTGAATCCAATGGATTCTGGGAATATGGTGGCTGTTGCCTTGGCAACAGGTGTATAGGTCGCACTGGTTCCTATATGATGTCACAGGTTTCTGAGGTCCTGGTACCAACATTCCTCTCTTATTATAAAGAGAAGGAAAAGAGGAGGGGGAAGCCGATGGTGAAAAGGGAATGAGGGCATCATGTCTCTTAAGCTACTTCCTGCTGTCTAGGGGCGTCGTCAGTTTTGGAATATAGTTGACTTTCACCATCAGAATCCACTTGGTAAATCAGGTACCTCTGTGGACAATGGCTCTTCTGTGGGCAGTGGCTGGTAATCCTGTAACAGGAACTGATTAATAGTTTGGTTAGAAATATTTTATATTTGCCATTGGAGGAATGTAGAAACAAGATTAATGAGGCAGGGAGTGAGTAATAACAACAGGAAGATGATTAGAAAAGGTGTTAGGAAAGGGAGTATCCACTTCCATATAGGGTTTTCAAAAATCCCAGAAAGTGGAGGTCACATAATCCCTGAAATTCTTTATGTCTGACTGTAGCTCCTGGATTTTATTTCTGACTATCCTGAATTGGTTGACGTAGAAACAGCATTCTTCTTGAAGGAACAGGGATTGGGGGCAAGGTGGGTGGTCTCAATGTCCTCTGGAGCTTAACAGAGCACAGTCCTTAAAAGGGCCCTGCCATTTGGGAGAGAGGAGTGAGGGCCGATGATCTGGAGGGAATAGAAGGACTTGGTCTCCAATGTTGACAGGCAGTGGACAGTGGACAGTCTGGTAGAGTCCAGTAAATGAATGACGATAGGAGAATGATGTTTAGCAAGAGAGAGGTTCTGAATGTCCCAAACTCCGGGGTCTACCTGAGAAGCTGGCAAAGGAAACAACGTTAGTGTTAGTAGGTTGACTGGCTAGAAGAAACTGATGGCGAACTTGGGTTCTGGCGAGTGGTGGGAGCAAAAGAAATAGAGGCTCCCGACTTAGCTAAAAGATCCCTTCCCAATAAGGGAACAGGACAAGTTGACACTACCAAAAAAGGAATGGGTGAGGGGTGCACCTCTAAAAATGCAACTAAGTGGTGGGGTCGGATGAGGAAGATAAGGTTGTCCTCCTACCCCGATGATAGGAAAACTTGAAGGTGAAGTGGGTCCCCAAAACTCTGTCAGGGCCGAGTAAGTGGCCCCGGTGTCCAAGAGGAAGGAGACAGGCCACCCACATACCATGTTAGCTACCTGGGGCTCCCTGCTGTTGATGGGCATGGTTGGATTGAGGGAACTCCGGCCCCTTCAGTAATCCATAGCCAAGCCTAGGAGGTTGGCTGGAGGAGTACCTGGATGGGATGACCCTCTGCTCTATGTGACACATGGGCAATTGACAGCCCAATGTCCCTCCTGATGGCACTTAGGACATGATCCTCTTGGCCTGCAGGGGGTAGGGCAAGCCTTGCCCAGTGACCTTGTTGACCACATCTGTAGCAGGGAGCTGGTGGTTCCTGAGCCTTAGAAGGCCAGGGGTCTGGGGAAGAAATTGGAGCTGATGCTGATCGGACAACCTTTGCCAGCATGTCGTATTTTTGTTTTCGGGCTTTCTCATCTCTCTCATGGTACACCTTGAAGGCCAGAGCCAAGACTTCTTCCTGTGGAGTTAGGGACCCCCTCTCCAAGTGCCTAAGTTTAGCTTTTATGTCAGGGTAGCTCTGGGAAAAAAATAGGTCATCAGAAGTTGCTTACCTTCTGGGTTTTCGGGGTCCAGATTATTGTATTGTAATAAAGCCTTTGTGAGATGTTCTAAAAACTGAGATGGGTTCTCCTGTTTTTTTGTTCTGGACAACCTTCTGGAATTTTTCAAAATTTACTGGCTTTAAGATTGCTTTCCTAAGACCGGCCAGAAGGCATGTAATAAACCTGTCTCTGGCTAAAATACCACCTGTGGAACTGTAATTCCATCGAGGATCCTGGCCAGGCATTGCTTCAGATCTGATTGGATATGTTCTGTCTGGTGAATTTCGTCTGCATGTGCTCTTGCCTCTTCCCAAACTTGCCTGTGTTCATCAGGACGTAAATTATTAGTAAGAATCATATGAACATCATGGAAAGTCAAGCTATTAGACTGAGTGATGCACTGGAACTCCTTAATAAAGCTGGAAGAGTTAGAAGTATAGGAACCTGGTCTGCTTTCTATTTGAGAAAGTTCACTCAGTGAGAAAGGAACATGTTCTCTGTCTAGACCATCAACTCCAGCCACTTCCCTTAAAGGAAGGACCGGTGCTGGGTCAGGTGTGCTTGGAGGAGAAGGACTTGGGGGTCTGGCTGTGGCCTTAGAATGTGTGATAGGAGGGGTAAAGGTCGGCGCCAGTTCAGGGCATTCGGAGCAACCTGCCGCTGGCACAGAAGGAGGGTAGGGGTCTGGAGAGGTCAAGCTGGTAAGCTCCGGGGTCTGGTGAGAAGGAGAAACTGAGGCAGCAGTTTGGGTTTTTGCAGGCATGGCAGTGGATCTGTGGTGGATGGGAGATGGCTCGTTGGTGGGATCAAGCATAGTGTCATCTAGTGGAGGGTGAGTAAGTTTCATGGCTAAGTTGGGTTGGGGGACATGAAGAGCAGAGGGAAGGTTGATAGCGAAGATAGATGAAAGCTTGACATAGAAAACCTCATTCCATTTACGGACTGCTGGCAGTATGTATGAAGATCTCTTAAAACGATCGGGTCTAGAGTGCCATTAGGTGGCCATTTGGAATTTATTATCTAAAGGGTATTTAATCCAGACCTTATTGCAGAGGTATATCTGTTTTGAGCACCTCAAATTGGGCATTAGTTTTAGATATTTGAGATTTTCCAGGAGACAGACCAATGGAGTGCCTGGAGGTAAGATTAGCGCCCATTGGGTGAGAGGGAAGTTGCTGGATAATCCGTATCAGCGTCCCAGAGGACTACCAGCAACACGGTTACAGCCAAGCTAGAAATTCAGGTCATCATGAGAAATGTCTAGGGATCTGGCATGATGTTTCCCAGAAATGTCAGAAAGCAATCCAACTTGGTCCAGGGAAGAACTCAAGGGAATTTTAAGCTGCTTTCGAGAAGGGAAGTCACCCAAGGGCTCTATGTCCTAATACGAATGTCATTCAGGAGGCCTGTCATATTGACTGGGCATTGAAAGCCAACCCTTAGTACAAAAGAGGCTGACCAGGCCTTATATGGGCCTAAGGGTCTCTCCAGTCAACAGGGGAAACTCCTTACCAATTAATATGACCGGTGTGTGCTTGCGGGATTCTGTAGTCTGGAAGCAGGAAATGTGGAACTGTTTGGTCAGTAGGCCAGGAGGCAGCTCCATGTGGTAGGCTACAGTGGCACAGCTCACATGGCAGAAGCCTGTGAGTCTCGCATCAGTGGCAACAGCGATGGTCTGCGAAGTCTTGGCACCAATGTTGGGGTAATTGTTAGTCCCAAATAGGTAACCTGAGGAGTGGACAGTTGGACTTTCGAAGGTGAGACCCTATAGCCTCAACTGGAAAGGAAATTTAGAAGAGCACAGGTGTCAGCTTGGCTAATCTCTAGAGATGGGCTACAGAGAAGGACTTCATCTACATAAGGAAGAATCTTTTAGATTTAGGGAGAGATAAAGATAGTAAGTCAGAAGCCAGGGCCTGACCAAATAAAAGGACTTCATCTACATAAAGAAGAATCTTTTAGATTTAGGGAGAGATAAAGATAGTAAGTCAGAAGCCAGGGCCTGAGCAATAAATAAATGTGGGTTATCTCAGAATCCTTGAGGCAGAACAGTCCAGGTAAGTTGGGTAGAAAAGTGGGTGTCAGGATCTGTCCAGGTAAAGGCAAATAGGTTCTGTGACTTGTTCTGTGACTGGGTGTCGAGTGGGATAGAGAAAAATGCGTCCTTGAGATCTAGGACTAAGAAACGAGAAGGAGAGGTACATGCTGGGTTTGGGGTCTGGGACAAAGCAACAAGTAGGGGGAGTAAGGTCAGAAGGAAAAGGTTATGGGAGATGAGAAGGGACAGGGAAGGTTGCCATGGGCACTCTGCTGCTGAGCTGGGGATGAGACTTGGGGAATAGAATCTGGGTAACAGAAAGCAAAAAGAAGGTCCTCAGGCAGATTTTCTTGTGATTTTATTCTGATATCCATCACTAGATGTGGTTTTATGCAAAGTCTTCTATGTGTTAACAGAAGATTCAGTAGAAGCAGAAACTACTTCAAGGGTTGTTAGCAAAAGTAAATGAGCTAAAATATGCATGCAAACCTTGCTTGCTACAAAGTCAACCACCCAGCTCCTGTGCTTCTTAAGAGGGAAGTGCATGCCCCACGGCTTTGAAAAAGAATACTCGGGAAGAGAGGCAAAGTCCTCTCCAGTGACTCACTTGGTGTCTAACAACTGTCATAATAACCTTAGGCATATTCTTTAAGACCTTCTAGACAAGAAGTCTACAAATCTTTCTATAAAGATCCCGACAGTAAATTTTTGTTTTGTTTTTTGAAACAGGGTTTCTCTGTATATCCCTGGCTGTCCTAAAACTTGCTCTGTAGACCAGGCTGGCCTCAAACTCAGAGATCTGCCTGCCTCTGCCCCCTGAGTGCTGAAACTAATATATATGCCACAACAGTCCAGCTAAGGAATGAGCATTTTCAGTCTACTATATTTTACCATCTGAATATAAAAGTCTTTGTGAATGAGATTCACCTATGTCACTGAATGTAACTAGCAATTTATAAACAAATATGTGTGGCTATGTGTTAAATAAAACTTTAATTACAAAAATTGGGCAATGGCAATGGCATATTGACTCATGGAAACCAGTCCAACACTCCTTTCAGCTTTTCTTTTCTTTTTTTTTCTTTTATTTATTTTTTTTATTTTCTATATTTTTTTATTTACATTCCAAATGATTTCTCCTTTCACAGTTCCTCCCTCCCCGAAAGTCCCATAAGCCCTCTTCCCTCCCCCTGTTCCCCATTCAACCCCTTCTTGCTTCTCTCTCCTGGTATTCCCCTACATCCAGTCTTTCCAGGACCAGGAGTCTCTCCTTCCATCTTCTTGGAAATCTATTGATATGCAAATTGTGTCTTGGGTTTCTGAGATTCTGGGTTAATATTCCCTTATCAGTGAGTGCATACCATGTGTGTTCTTTTGTGATTGGGTTACCTCACTAAGGATGATACTTTCCAGCTCTGACCATTTGCCTAGGAATTTTGTGAATTCATTGTTTTTAATTGCAGAGTAGTATTCCATTGTGTAAATATACCACATCTTCTGAATCCATTCCTCCATTGAGAGTCATCTGAGAATGATTCCTGCTATGTTGTCATGGACTTCTCAGATACCCAAGAGTTAGAAGAATTTCTGGGGACTAATTTGCAAAGCATCCAAGATCCTAGCACTGTTCATATTTGCTATGCTTGATCCATTAATTCAGCAAATATTAATAAAGAGTATGCAGTAGAGTGGGAAGCCTGTCCAGTACTGAACAACATTAAATTAGACTAGAAACTCAAATCTCTTATTGTTGCAGGAAATATTAAAAAGAACAGCAAGTTCTTGCACTATGCCAGGGCCCAGCAGGCCATATGGCTCCAGCGGGGTTTATAAATTACTAGTTACATTCAGTGACATAGGTGAATCTCTCAGAAGATTCTCTGGCCAGGAACTCCCAAGATCCCTTGGCAGGTCACTGTCATGTCAGCCTCATGCAAAGACCGCCCACAATTCCCAGTAAAGCAGTAAAATCAAAACTCTAAATGCTTATAATTAATCAGTCAGATTTATATATCAATAAATTCTCAATACGCAAGATACCCACACAATAAATTCAGGGCCAATTGATAATGGTACAAGCTGCCCACCTAGATTAGTCATGTTACCCCAATTATTCTATCCCTATATTATATTATATTATATCTACCAGCGGCTATTTAAAACCATGCAGAATCTGAATTATCCTTATTCTCTTTATTTTACTCCTAACAGTGTCACTGCTATTGTTCTACCTCATAATTGCATAGTTGAGCTGCATTCCTCAGGAATCTATAGAGAGTAACATACCAAAAAAATTCTGGTGGTGTACTGCAGTTTCTTGCTGCTTGGCAAAGTGATGTCAGCTGAGACAGGTGCATGTGCTGCAGCAAGATCCGAGGACACGTGATGTTTGGAAGGTATAAAAAGGACTCAATAGACAGCAACAGAGGCTGAGCTAAGCTTGCTTATAGAGCTAGCCATGCAATGCTTATGGGTCTCCAGCCTTCACTGATTTTTGCTTCCCTGAGGGAGGCATAGCCAAGAACTTCTCCTGGTGTTCTTTTTGGTTTCTTGTGTTGACTGGAGCCAAGGCTGAGGCCTGGCTTCTCTGCTAGGAAGTGCCACAACTGCTCATTCATTTACTAACTTGACTCTACTGAACTGGACGGCTGGTATGTCCATGAAGTGATTACAAGTGGATCAAACTACCACTGCTGACCTGTGAACTGAATTGTCTATTTTCAAACAACACAGATGGGAGTTGCTCCAAAGAACTTTTCTAAACAGGTCTACTCCCTCTCCCTCCATAACCTTTCTTTCCAACTACCTCTGGTGGGTGGTGGACTAAAAGGGAGGATAAGTATTGAAGAACAATCATTAAAAATAAATTTTGAAAAAACTAAAAATTAAAAACTTAAAATTATACATTTCAGCCATAGAAACCCTAAGACCAAGCCTATAGAAGAACAATAGTCTTAAGTCCAAACCTCAGGCATGTCATGATAGAAGGGTACGAGGAATGGATTTTTATTTGTTTTGTTTTGTTTTTGTAATAGGGCAAACTATAAGATAACCTTCAATATCTATGCAAGCAAGCCAAAACTGGCCTGTTTTTCCAAGTTAAGGCATTCAGGTAACTCAAAACAATCTTTGGGTGTCTTTGTAAGCAAGTTACAGAAGCCAAAAAAAATAGTAAGCCACATCATAACAAGTAAATTGGCTATACACATTTCTGGGTGAGATAACTGAGGCAGGGTTATTTTCTGGAATTTTGAGTCTAGGACAAACAGTCATTAAGTAGTAAGATGGAGGCCCAGCACAAACTGAGGTTTCTCTGGTCTGGCCTTTACACCTGCTCCACTCTGGTTGCCTACTATCATGCTTCCCTCATAGTGGGAGCTGGAAGCTAAAATATACTCTGTATTCTGTAAGTCACTTTTGGCCTGGGAGTTACATCACATCAACAAGTAACTAACACACCCATGTCATTGAGGTAACCATCAGAAAAACTTCAAATGCAAATAGTTCAATGTGATTCCCATAAGGGAGTAAATAGGCTGAGAGTAGTGGGGAGGTCAGAGATGCTGTGTCTCATTATTGGAAAGGAAGCAATGTTTATGAGCAGTCTGTAATAAAAAGGAAATACTTCTATTTTAAGTGAGAAGTCTGGTTGCAAATTGTGTATATAAAGCATTCACAAGTGCACGAAAATGAAAGGGAAAACAAATACACACTGCAGGGGGAGAGGGCTGGGAGGATGCGTGCCAAATCCTCCGTAGCTCACTGGGAGGGGTGGGAAATGGATCCTTTTATTTTTGTCACAACTTTCTTTATTTCATTATTTTCCTAATTTTCTATATCAAACATGCACAGCTTTTACTGTGTCAAGGTACATGAAGCCTTGTCTGGAGGCCCTGTACTCTCTGTAGTGGGGTCCAGGGAAAAGGGAAAGCTTGGCTGGGAGGCAGAGGGCATGTCAGGGAGCCACAAGCACCCTCTCTGGATTTCTAAGTTCCACTTCTTTTCTGGATGTTTAGGGTTAATTCTAGGGAAATTCACCGTGCACTGAGGGAATCCTTATTCTCTTTATTTTACTCCTAACAGTGTCACTGGAGGAAAAGTGACATAAATCCCACCTGCTTAAATCTACATACTTTGAGGAACACGGAAACTTACATATTCCCATGAAACCACCACAACTTCTTAACCTTTCCGTCCCTCTCACCTCTCTCTTTCTCTCCTCTACTTTTTGTTTTGCATTAGAAATATTTACATGAATTCAAAGTAGAAAGACTCATAAAAGCATTGAGTAAGGAACTGGAGATATGTATCAGCACTTAAGATCATTCACTGCTCTAGAAGAGGACCCAATACATATGTGCACGCACACACACACACACACACACACACACACACACACACACACACACACAGCCCCTGTTGCTTACAACCTCCTATATCTCTAGTTCCACAGTTCTGGATGCCATTGTCTGCCTCTGTGGGCATGTGGCATGCTCATAGAGACATTCATTAAAAATCCTAAAATGGCAGTTACTAGGATAGGAACTCAGTGGGGAGGAAATTACTGAGCTCTTTGCTTTGTCTCAAGTTTCAGTCCTAAAATGACTGGATTTTAGAGATCTGTTGCATAGCATTGTGCCTGCAATTAATTATACTCTTTGATACTTTTACAAAAACATGAGGGAATAAACCTCATACTAATCTTCCTTACCACAACTGCTTGTTCTTGGCTCCATGACCTATAACTCAAATTCCAAACTTGCTTGGTTGTCTTGAAATGGCATATGGGCACACCAATGTCAAATAGAACATTTACAGTTACAGGTTGTAATGAAGAAAACAGGGGTTGAATTATAGAGATTTACCACTCATTTTTGGGGGGTAAGAGGAGAGGTATTACCTGAACCAAACCCCTTCTAGTACAGCACATACAAAGGTATGTAGAAGAAACAACTCTTACCATTAAATTTCCATTGTCAACAGTGGTAAGCACAGGACTGCATTGAGTGGATACTTCAAGAAGATGAGACCCCCTCCCAGACATTCTGCCACCAGTCAGGTTTAGGGATGGAGCCTAGAGTGAGAGAAAGAGAGTGCCTGTGACTCAGAGGATCTCATTGCACTAGTATTTATTCATAAGCAACAATAAACAAATATAAAGCAGAAAGGAATTACATTCATTTACACACACACTCTCACCTCTGGTCTGGTAAGTGTTGTAGCCTAGTTCCAATGGATGCACAGGCAAAGCCTGTGGCATTTCTTCACCGTGCTTTGGATCCCCCTTGGAGCCTCTGTCCAGAGTTGGGGTGTCTGGAATTGGTGGACTGGCTCCAGGAATGAGTCAGTCTCAACACGAAGAGACTCCATTGGGGCTCTCAGGAATGAGCCAACCTTAGCTGCCAGACCAGGGTTTTTAAGTCTCTTTCAGCTCAGGCATTCAGCACTACTTTATCTGACACTAGGTCTTATGATATCTACATACACACTCCAGATTTGGTCTCCATGTATGTTTTTAGTCAATCAAAATTGAGGTGTTCACTTAGTCAGGGGATTTACCTTTTCACATTTCACACACACTCATACACTCTGGGCAGGGTTACATTTGTAATTTCTTTTATATTGCTTACCTTTATTCCTTACACAATCAATCTTTCCTTTCCTGCTGTTCTTTCAGTCAGCACCATAGTGTGGATTTGGACAAGTGGAAGGGGCAAATGAAGCCTCTCTGGTGTTGGCTGAAGGTCCCTATGGCCTCTGTCTAAATCTCAACAGCCCACAACAGGCATTGGCAAAGACCATTTATCTAACTTTTCCTTAAAGCAAAAAGAAAACCTGGTAACGAAGCAGTCACTTAAAAGCCACAGGGCAGTTGCCAGTTCTTAAATCTGCGAACAGGCTTAGTGTCTTTTAGACCTCTGTGGAATCCCAAAAAACCAAAAAGTCAAGGGAACATTCCCATTGAACAAAGTGCCTCTCCTCTTTTCTGTCATGGACAACTCACCATCACATCAAAAATTGCCCCAGGCCAGAGAAATATATACCCTACTGAAATACCATGGAATGAAAATAGCCAAAAAAAAAAAGCCTCCTTGTTTTGGAAGAAAGTCCTTCAGATAGCCCCATGAATGGCCAATGATAACATTTATAGCCTGGACTCATAGACCCTAGTAGCTTCTCTCATCAAAATCAGAGATACCCAAGAAGGAAAAACACACTTCCATGATTTTTTTGCCGATCTTAGCTACAATTCGGCAATGCACAGGACCATCTAAAATAGGACAGGTTGGCAGCACAGCTCCTGAGTCCCCTCAGTCAGATGAACTCAAAGATCAAGATCCTAAAATCCACTCTATTTCAGATCTTGCAGCCCTTACCCAACTAATAAGTGAAATAAAATCCATCTACCCACCCCTGCCTCCTTGTGCCTGGAAGGAAACACTAAACAAACCATCTGCTCCTCCCGCTCCTCCCTCTACTACTCAAGAGCAAGGCTCCATTTAAAAAAAAGGAGCTTCCACCTGCCTCTCCCCTTACTTCACCTTCCTCCCATCCAACCAGAGAGAGGTATCTCCCTTTCCCCTTCTCCAAGCTGTAAAAGTGAAATACCTTCAAAACTCAGAGACAAACCCCCTCCCCACCCCCCGCCACTTCCCCCACCCTCCGCTGCGCAAAACTCCAGAGTCCCTTACTCCCAACCATCTACTACCCAACAACTTTGTAATTTTTGAGACTCTCTTGCAAAATCTAACCCCACCTCCCATGCTATTCAGGAGTCAGATACGGAACTAGAAACCCAAAACACTCAAGCATTCCTGGTTAGTATCAACCCTACCAGAAATAAGCCACTCAACTAGTATCCACTTCAAGTCTCAGTCTTACAAGAACTCAGGCAGGCAGTGAAGGAAGATGGCATCCACCCACCCTGGACAAAATTGTCATATTGTCAACTTAAAATACCCCCAAGATTGGAGAGACATTTGTTATTCTTCCCTCCCTGGCCCAATGTTTTTTGGAAATGAAAGCCTTATTTTGAGATGAATGCTGTCAACAAGTCAGGCAAAACCAGGACAGAGGCAACACCCCATGGGGTTTTAATGAACTCTTTGGCCAGGAAGACTTTTCTACTGGAGCACAACAGGCAGCTCAGCCAGCAGGGTACTATGAGCAAGTCGGGCTCTGTACAACCCAAGCTTGGGACAGGCTCACTCCACCCTCTGGGTCACAGGACCCCACCTCCTCCCTGCTCTCTCTCCATCAAAAGCCTGGAAAGTCCCTATCTGATTTTATTCTCAGAACTTAAATGAGCCTAGAAAGAAAAATTCCCAACCCCACAGCCAGAGACCACTTTCTTAAAACCATTGTATGGGGAGTCATGACTAATGAATCCAGACTTGCTTGCCAGGGCCTCCAGAAGGAGCATCACAATAGGTGGATTGTGGCAACCCGAGATATAGGAACCAGGTCACACCTGATTACATCCTTGGTTCAGGCATTTGTAGCAGCAGTAAAAACAGAAGGAATCTGCTTCAAATGTGGAGAGGCAGGACATTGGAGGAATGAATGCCCACAAAACTCTCTTCCCATAACAGATTCTAATTCCCCTAAGAAAATCTGTCCCTACTGCAGAAAAGATTTCCACTGGAAGAGATATTGTACCACTGTATATGATAAGGATGGTAAGCCACTGGAGCCTTTAAACTTCAGACAGGGCAGTCCTCAGCCCCAACAGTAAGAGTGACAACTACTCCCATAGAAGCCTTATTAGTGTCCAGCATCTCAGTAGGCTCCCATCCTAAATTAACTATTAAAATAGATAATAAACCATTCAAGTGCCTTATTAATAGTGGAGCAGACAGGACAATTTTAAGACAGTAAGAGATTCCATGTGACTGGCAACTGATCCCTGGGCCCCAGCTCCTAGGCATAGGGGTACCTCTCACACAATCATTACGAAAAAGGGCTATAGGTGGGAACACCTTGATGGAGCTTCCGGCCTCAGATGACCCCTGGTTGCTCAAGTAGCCACCAATCTTCTAGGGAGAGATATCTTACAAACCTTAGAGGTGGTTCTTACCACCCAACAAGAAAGAGACCACATTACAATAGAGGATACTACCTATAAAGAAAATAATACCCAAGGAGACCCTAAAATCCCACCTCCAAATCATCCCCAAATTCTAGGGGCCACTGTTAGATTTAGTACTCTCTGCCTTGATTGGCTCTCTGATGAAGCCATCTGGGTCCCACAGTAGCTTCTATCGATGGAGAAGCTTAGAGCTCTCACACAGCTGGTAGAAGAACAGCTGTTGCTACAACACCTCCACCACTCTCTCAGTCCAAACACCCCTGTGTTTGCTATAAAAAAGAGCTCAGGGGAATGGAGATTATTACAAGATTTGAGGCTAATTAACAAAACCATGTGAGTCTGGAGCTCCCCACAAAAAGGGCTACCCCACATCTCAGTCATCCCTACCAATGCTCCCCTATTATCAATAGACATAAAAGACTGCTTTTTTTTCCATCCCTCTCCATCTCTGAGACTGTGAGTGCTTTGCATTCTCAGTAGCCCCCATCAACAACTCTGGCCCAGCCTCATGATATGAATGGACTATTCTCCTGCAGGGAATGGCTAACAGTCCAACCATTTTTCAGGAGGCTGTAGTCAGTGCATTAAAACCCTATTTAGACAACTCGATATATACCATTTTATATATTAGTATGGGGAGACTCTTCCACTTCCCCCCTCCCAACTTAAAGATCAGTTAATACCTTTCTTATTTGCCCTAGGATTAAAAATAGCCCCTTGCAAAATCCAACTTATTTTGCCCATTGCACTTTTAGGGACAGAGATCTCCTTTATATGCCATCTATCTAGCTCTAAAAGAAGTCAAGAGCCCCTTAACCTCTTTTCAGACAGTGTATATGCTGTCAATTTGCTCCCCTGGTTGTCAAGATCTTTCGTCAGACTAGATGCCAACCCAATTTCCCCTCTACTCATACAGGTTTCCATTTTCCTACACTAAAAAGCCTCCCCCATATACATCCAGCATGTCCAATCTCATGTTATGTCTCATGTCCTGCCAGGTCCTATATCTGAGGGAAATGCATTCACCGACCAAACCGCCTCAACGGGGACATTCATGGCCTCCACTGAACAACCTGACCAATTTCATTTACTCACACACACAGAGAGAGGCTTCCTGTCCACTTCCTCCTCGTCCCTCTTGCTCAACTCCAAAGGATAATAAAGATATGCTCCTCTTGTGCATCCCTCATTACCACCCCAACTTTATAAATGATGGCACCAATACCTGAGGCCTTAAGTCCAATGCCTTATGGCAAATTGATGTCACCCATATTCCCTAATTTGGTAGACAGAAATATGTTTTTGTCACCGTAGATACATACTCACATTTTATATGGGCTACAGCACAAACAGGTGAAAACTCAAAAAGGTTAATTCACTATATATTCTCCACGTTTGCCGTCATGGGCATTCCTCAATAGATAAAAACTGATAATGACCCTGCCTTCACTAGCTCTCAATTCAAAACCTTCTGCACACGCTGGAAAATTGGCCATCATACAGAAATTCCCCATAACCCTCAGGGCCAAGGAATAATAGAACAACACAGCAAACCCTAAAGGCCCAACTCCTAAAACAAAAGACAACCACCTATCCCCCTAATGTACAATTAATGATGGCTTTGATTACTCTATCATTTAACATCTACAAAAACTACAAACATCCTCTATCTCCCTCTATTGGCACACACCAAAATTAATCCCCCTCCCCATTTTAGTATAATGGTGAGATCCTTCGGATGGAATTTGTAAGGGACCAAATCCCCTCCTTAGAACAAGGAGAGGTTTCGCCTGTGTTTTTCCCCAGGATCAGTCTATCTGGGTTCCTGCCAGAAATGTCCAATACCACCCCACTAACCAAGAATATGGCCTGCCTCTTGCTGGCAGATCAAGGACAGAAGAAGAGGATGAGGCAGAGGATTGAGATCCCTCTACACCCAGATTCCATCTCCACTATCCCCAGCCCTTTTCTCTGCTTTCCTTACCAAAACATATGTGAATGTCTCCAGGAGGTCTCCACATATGGAGCTGCAGAATGGAATCCACCAATCATGGCGGAACCATGCTCACCAACCTTAACACTCATTTTCAGCTTTCCATCAGCGATCCATGGGATGAACACTGGCGGACTGGATTCCTGGCTAAACTTTACCCCAATGGATATGCCAAATACCCAGTGGCTGCCCTGCACATCTCCTATGAGCTTGTTCCTGCCTCCAAATCAGCCTTTACCCAAGCTAATATCATCCAGCAGGAAAATCAGTCTCAGAAGGAGCTATGAGCCACCCTCTCCTGGCTATAATACATCCAATGTGTAGCTGACCTCCTTCCCTTAACAACCCACCCCAACTCCTCCCAATGCTTTTTCTGTGCTTCTCTCTCCTGACCATTATTAGCAGTCGTTCCCATTAACATTTCATTTCACAACCCCTATGGACCCCTACCCACAAGGAAAGCACAGAACATTCCTCTCTGACTTACCACCCCCCCTTTGCTTTATAGGACCCTCCTCAAAACCCCATCTTACATGTGTCTGTGACATCACCATCACCAAATCAGTATGTATTAACCCTCCTGCCCTCCTCTCATGCAAAGGCACTACAGGTGCCTGTATTAACCCCCCTTTTCCAAGGCTCCTATACCTCCATGATAATTGTCCCCCAGGTTTGTCTCTAGGAGCCTGAAGAACTCGCCTTGCACATGGGAGAAAGCCGAAAGAAGAGAGAGATCTTCATCCCTCTGCTCATTGGACTAGGAATGCTGCCTCACTGGGTGAGACAGGAACCGCTGGAGCAGCCCTTGCCCAAACACAACATCTGGCCAGCAGCTTCCAAGACAAGCTTGACCAGGCAATGGCTTCTACTACAGATAACTTTGAGTCTCTTCAGTGCCAGATAAAGTCCTTAGCAGGAGTTGCTCTCCAAAACTGGAGAGCCCTGGACTTACTGACTGCTGAACAGGAAGGGACTTGTGTTTTGCTGGGGGAGGAACGTTGCTTTTATGTCAATGAATCTGGGCTGGTAGAACAAGATTTACAAATGCTCAGAGCTCTGGGGAAACCTCCAGGCATGCTATACTCCCAATACCCCTTCCCCTTGGTACTCTAACCCCTTGATAGCCTGGATTCTTCCCCACCTTGGCCCCATACTAGCCATTGGAGTCTTGCTTCTCTTGGCACCCTGTCTCATTCAGTTTCTAAAGCAACAGATGAGTAGCATTGCAAAAATCACTGCCAATCAGGTCTTGATTCAGTATCAAACTGTACCCAACTTAGGAGACAGTTATTCTAATGACACCTGTCCCTTATAAAAAGAAAAAGGGGGAGTTGTGGGGCAGTGAGCTGTGCACAGGCAGTCTGGTCCCCGGTCGAGCTGGTCGAGCTCAGGCTTAGAACCCTGGAGATCAGGAAGGTGACTTTTGACTTCAAAGGGCAGCAGGTGTCCAGCCATGTCCCTTGAATCCCTGGCTCCTTTCACAGCTACAGCCTCCCACAGAGCCCACCCCCACCCCTGCAGAAAGGTGTGTGGCTGCCAGTCACATAGGAGTCCTCCCACATGCAAATAAGTTTTCCCCAAGCTCTCAGACCAAGTTAATAAGTACCTGGTATCAGACTCTGACCTGCCCAAAACTGTGTATAAGAATCCTATCTAGATTAAAGGTGTGCAAGAACTACTCCATCGTCTGAGAGTTTCGGTCATAAGAGCTGTAACATTTGGGAAGAGGTCTGCTTTCCCAAAGTCCCACCACTGACTCAGCGCCGGGCAACTTGGAGTAGTCAAGATTGCATGGCATGGGCATGGTGGAGAGAGAGGTGGAGCCAACTGCAGCAGGGGAAGCAGCAGAAGCAGTGGAAGTGACTTCGCCTACCTGCTCTCACTCTCTCCCCCTTGCTAGAACTCTCACACCCGGCTGGGTGAGAGGTGTCCATGGAAAGCCTCCAGTACACAGGCCCACACCATATGCCTTACTTCTAGGGTCATTGTGAAGGGGAGAGAGTCCATGTTAAGGACATAGTATGATACCACAGGTACGTGCTTTTGATATGGAATTTGTTAAGTCTTCATTGTTGTGTCTCTATCTTGCAGAACTGGGTTAAATGCATCACATACACTGTCCCAGTCAATCCTACCATAGTTCTTCCATTTAGGGAGCCATTTTGATGTAATTTGGGCTGATACATAGATTTTCAGGAAAGAAAGAGCATGGCTATGGAACAGACAGTGTGCCATGGTCCAGCAGTAATTGGGCAAGCTAGGTAACTTCTAGAAGTACTCTTCCTGTTCTGAAAGAAGGTGGTGTTCAAAGGATGCATACCTTAAATATGGTTTGAATAACTCAATGGAACTTGCTAGGTAAATCAGACTGGCTTCAAACACACAAAGACATGACTGCTAGTCCCTTAGCATCATATCTTTAACCCAGAATTAAACTGTTGGATGCACATATCATTGATCAGTGCCTGTACATACCAGGCTATTATTTGTTTTTAGGTGTCATATGAAACAATAGGTTTTATTGTGATATTTTAACTTCATAGATATGTTTCATTATCCTTCATTTTATTTATCCCCTGGTACTGGTACCCTCCATTCTGCTTCTCACTCTGTCTAGTCCCATTCCTCTTCCAAAGCACACTCTTCTTCTGTTGTCAAATGTATTTCATTGCTCTTTTGTTCTCTTCACCTCTCTTTGGACCACTTTCCCTTCTCACTGTCCTGTTTTCTTCTTTCATGTCACACACATACATATACACATATACATACACATAAACACACCCATGCACACACCCATATATGCACACACATACACACACCTGTACACACACACACATACACACATGTATACACATGCACACACATATACACATAGTCACACATATACACACATATTCACACATACACACACACACACACACACACACACACACACACACACACACACATGCACCTGCACTCTGTATATGATAGAATAATGCATTTCTCTTTCTGAATCTAGCTTATTTTACTCATTATACTATTTTCCAGTTCCATCCATTTTTACTGCAAATGTCATAATTCACAGCTAAATAAAAATTCCATTGTATGAATGTACATTTCTTTCATTAACCATTCAATTTTTCTGATGGCTAAGGAGTTAAACATGTTTTCAAATGCTCACTGACCAGTTTTCTTTCTTTCTTTGAGAACCACCTGTAATCCATTAGCCCATTTATTGCTTGAATTTTTCAATGTTTAAAATTTTTAATTTTCTGTAGAGTCTAGATATTAATCTCCTGTTGGCATATAGCTTGCAGAGACTTTCTCCCAGTCTTCTGTCTGGTTATTTTGCTATGCAGAAACTTAAATTTCATGAATTAGTATTTGTCAATTCTTAGGATTATTTCTTGTGCTGTTTTTGTTTGTTTGTTTGTTTTTCAGAATGATCTTGCCTGCGTCTACACCTTGAAGTAACTTGACTTTGTTTTCCTTTAGCAATTTAAGATTTCCAGGTTTTATAGTTAGGCATTAGTCGGGCAGTGGTGGTGCATGCCTTTAATCCCAGCACTTGGGAGGCAGAGGCAGTCGGATCTCTGAGTTCGAGGCCAGCCTGGTCTACAGAGTGAGTTCCAGGACAGCCAGGGCTACATAGAGAAACCCTGTCTCGAAAAACCAAATATATATATATATATATATATACGTATATATATATATATATATATATATATATATATATGTATATATATACATATATATATATATATATATATATATATATATATATATATATATATTTAGGCATTTACTCCATTTCTAATAAACTTTAGTGCAAGATGAGAGACATGGATCTAGTTTTGTCTTTTATATATGGATATCCAGTTTTCTGAGTACATTTGTTGAAGAGACCTGCCCCCCTTGATTCATGCCTTTGGTATTTGGTTTTTCAAAAGTGACTACAGGTCTGTGGGTGTATTTCTGGATATTACATTGTGTTCCATCAGTCAGTGCCTCTGTTTTGTGCCAATGCCATGCTGTTTTTTTTTTCCACTATGGATCTTTAGCATAATTTGAAGGCACATATTACATTCCCTGCAGCATTGCTCTTTTTTATTAGGAATTACTTTCAATATTTAAGGGTTTTTTGTTTATTTTGTTTCTACATGAATTTTAGGAGTTGTACCTAGTTCTACAATGAATGTAATTGGAATATTGGTGGGGATTGCATTGAAACTGGTCAGTTTCAGTAGTGTAGCCATTTCACTGTCTTGATTATGCCCATCTCTCAGCATAATTCCCACGGTCTACAGAGTTCTTTGGTGTTTTCATGTATAGCTTTTGCCTTCTTTAGTAAAGTGCATAGGTCACTCACTGTTTTGAAGTCTTGTGAATGGGCTGTTCCCCTTTTACTCCTTTATCAAAAAAAAAATAGTGTGAGGATGTGTGTATACACATGTGTGCATGATGTATGCACATATATAAGCAATTGTGGAGGCCTGAGATTGATACCAATTACCATTCTCTATTACCCTCCACCTTATCATTTGGAGACATGGTCTCTCATGAGACCAGAAGCCAGCTGTTTCAGTGGGACTGGCTGGTGAGTGCTACCCTGGGGCCTGCCTGTCTCTACACCCTCAGCTTTGAGGTTACAGGCACAGACTGACATGTACAGCTTTTCTGGGGGTTCTAGAAATCTAAGCCAGGTCCTCATGGTACCATAGCAAGCACTTTACCAATTGGACTACCTCTCCAGGCCCCTCAAAGCTTGTTTTATTGGTCTACAGATAGGGTGTCAATTTTTATATGTTGATTCTGTGTCCTGCTACTTCTATTTATCCAGTCTAAGAGTTTTCAGGTGGGGTCTTTGGGGCCTTTTAAGTAAAGGAATATGTAAAATGCAAATGGAGATAATTTAACTTCTTGCTTTCCTATTTGTATCCCTTTGATTTCTTTCACTTGTTTCATTGCTACAGCAAACATTTGAACATTGTATTACCAGAGGAGGGTGATATAACTTCATCTGGTCCCTGATTTTTAGACAATGCTTCCCATCCTTTCCGTCAATGACTATGACCAAGGGTTCTGGATTGAATTCCCTTCTCTATAGTCTTGAAGTCCTTGGTCATTTTTATTAATGATATTCTGAAATCTTAATGTGACATTTTACCTATTCTCTCTTTCTGCCAGACAACCACACAGCCAGTACTGTGAATACCCTGGCTTCCTTCTTTCTGCTATATGTCACATCTTTTTGGTTTGTTTAGACAAGGCTTTGTTGTATAGCTCTGAATGACCAAGAACTCACTCTGTAGACTAGATTTGTCCTGATCTCACAGAGAGCCCCCTGCCTAAACCTCTCAAGTATTGGAGTTAAAGTATGTACCATTATCTTGGCCATTGCTTGTCTCTTTCTCTGCCCCTTTCATGTAACCCATTACTATTTTGAGTATTTCTAAGTGCTCCCTCTCCTGTCTTTGGAATATGTCTGTTCTTCATTTTGTTTTATTTTAAATCTTCTCTTTCTTTGAGTGACATGGAGGCAGTTTCTTGTTCACCATCCTATATTACACAGATCATCATTATCATGATCATTATCATTACTGCCGCCATCATCATCATCTATTGCTATTGTTTTCATTTTTCTACAGAAACATGGGGAACTGGAAGTATTTGGGTGCCTTTTATGTGGATAAAGTTCACATACTTAGGACTAAAAGCAAGAAAACAATCACTTGCTATCTTGATAAATATGACATTTTGCTTCTCCCAAGTCAGCTCTTTAGCTCAAATAAAAGTAGACAAAAAAATATCCAAATGAATTCCATGTCTATTAAATACTGAACAAATAAGCAGAATTTAGAAAAATAAATAAACATCAGGGGCTACTTGCCCCCCCCTTTTCTTGCTCCTGCTCTGTCCCCTTGCTCCTGCTCTCCCTCTGTCCCCATTCTTCTCCCCCAATTCTCTCCACGTGCTCATGACCAGACTCTACTCCTCTACTCGCACTTTCTCTCTGTCTCTGTCTCTTTGTCTCTGTCTCTCTCTCTCTCTCTCTCTCTCTCTCTCTCTCTCTCTCTCTCTCTCTCTCTCTCTTCCTCTCTCCATTTCTCTGTCTCTACTACCCTTTCAACTCCCATCCCCATTCCCTGAATAAACTGTATTCTATATTATAAAAAAAGGAAAAAAAGTAAACCTAAGTGTCATTACAATAATGAAAATAGCCATGGAGATGAAGGTGTGTTACTGTGAGGCCAAGGCGATGCAGATATGGCCAAGCTGAAGGTGAGGAATGGCTTATCACTGGTACAGCAGAGCCTGAGCAGGCAATATCATATACACATCACTGGACTCATAATCTGTATGGCTTGCTTGGAGATTGGAAGATGCAGATGGAAGAGTTGACGGCTTTGTGTTGCAAATTGTACACAAGAGGGGGGATGTGGTTGTAAACATTGGCTGAAACTACAAAGAGCCTGTCAAGTGTGATTTATTACTGCTAGAATTTCATCATCTCTTCTTGCCTAAGTGATTCTGTCTGTAGGTTTCTGCTGACCTTTCCCCTAGGAAGATAGTCCAGAGTGTGACCTCTCCATGAGCTGTATTGATACAAATCTTCAAATGTACCTTTAGGACAGATGCAAGCCCAAGAAAAATTTATTCTGGACTTACATTTACTGAGCCCTGAGGAGGTGCTAAGAGCTGATAATAAAATGAGGCTATGTGTACTAATATTTTAAGCTTTTATAATATTCCAGACATACTGTATTATTGATTCTAAGATGCAATCAATAATTTACATTTTTATTTTATGCATCACTGAGGATAAACCTCACACACGAATCTCTGGTAATCTGTCAATTGTAAGCCACATTCAAATTCCAGAGGTGATAATAGGTAGATGAACATTTTGGGAATGATGAAATGCATTATTGGCTCATGTAGTTTTTCCAGTCAACTCCACACAGCAAGTATTAATATACACCTCCTTCAGGAGCAGGGAGCTAGAGGTAAATTAAATGGCTTATTTGAAATCACGCAGTGAGCAGAGCCAAGAAACCTAGACAGATGGATCCAGGCTTGGGCACTTCCTGCAGTCTCTCTCCATCTCTCCTAATCCCTAGGCTGAGCTATAGTCTAATCTTCAGATATATATCCTTCCTTTTCTACAGACTGACCTTGGAGCTGCTTCCTGGGTTTAGAGATTACTTCATGGAGCTTTCTGTATGAGGATTCAGTGGTCTTGGATGTCTAAAAATTCTGATACCTTATGTAAGCAGGAGGAACACTTGATTGTCAAAGGAGATAGCTTGTAGAATGGTTCAGAAAGTGGGACCCAGGGTAATATCAGAGTCTCGAAGACAATTGCTATCATACATCTCCCTGAAGGAATCTGTACTAATCATTTCAGATTAGGTTTCTGCATTTGTATTGTGGTTTGAGTCTACCTTCTGGGACCATTTGGCCAGTTGGGGATGCTACATGGTAGTCCCCTAACCATCATTGAGCACCCAAAGAGGAAATGTAGGCACTGTGCATGTTCTGAGATTAAAGTGCTTTCTTTCAAGGTTGCCTCTACTATGTTCGGTGGTCTTGGGCAGGTTATTTAAGCTCTCTGCTTTTGATCCTTTATCTGTAAAGCCAGGATCACTGAAATTCCATTTCATAAGGAAGTTGGAATGATACAGCCAATGATGATTGCAAGCTTGTAGCTAGCATCTGATCAATGCCAGCTGTCATTGACCTTTTTGTGTGGCAGATTCCAAAGGCTATGGCTGTTTGTCACAGACCCTTCCTGATTCATAAGGCCTCATTAATCATTTTCCACAGAAGTCACCTGGAGTCTGTAATTGTGGACATCTCACATTGGATACCCTTGAACTTTTACTTGGAAGTAAAAACATCACAGCTTTTCAATTTTTTTCTGTATCACTTAAAGTTTGACATTGGTATATCCTTGGATCATTTCCAAAGCTATCCCACAAAAAAAATCTTACTTTGTTTGATCTGCTATTTATACCCTGTGCACTTGGCACTGTGGTGCTGTCTGTGATTTATATGCAATGAGACAGGTTGGCATCATCCATGAGTTTATGACTAGGTAGGTCAGAGTTTGCACTACCTTCAGTACCAGTTGATGTTTTGCCATTTCTGCCCAGGCTGTTATGCATATTGAAGGATAGTTTACAACATTCATGGCCTCTGCTTCAGGATTCCAAAAGTATGTTCCACCTTCTCTCTGTTATGGAAATTAACAATACCTCCTGATGATTGCAAATGTCCCTAGTTGAAAATCCCTATGACAGATAAATATAAGATCCATGAGTGCCTGCCTATGTCTCTCTGGTGCATGATCCAGTTTGTAAGGCCTAAAAGAGTAGCTGGCACATAGAAGGGACTTAATATTTGCAAAATGATCAAATTAAGCCCAGATTGTAGCAATTGTCTGCTGAAAGCAAATTAATTGAAAGATATCATTTCTGAAATTCTTATGTTCTAAACCAAGTATCAGTGCCTTAGCTGGTGCAGAGAACCCTCTGTGATGTGGTTCTAAGTCATCTCCCCTACTTCATATTCTCCTTTGGATTCAGGGGATCTCCACAGACTCATTTCCCTATGTTTATTTTTGCAAAATAAACTCAACTAGTGTCGAGGAAGGCCACTAGCCAGCTGCATTCCTCCTATCTGAGGAGATCCATTGGGAAAACTCTCAAGCAAATACTTCAGTCCTCAAAGTGACAGAACAAGGTAAACCTACATGAATTAGAGAAGATGGTGCCTTATCACATGAGAGTAAAGCTGGCTTTCTTTGCCTGACAGGAATTTGAAGTGGCGAAGCTGCGGCTGATGTTGGAAGGGAGCCCAATATCAAGGGAGTCTCTGTGTTTGTCTCTTTCATTCATCCTGAGACAGAGGTGCCAGGGGTCACTCAAAATCCTACATAATCCTCAGTGCATTCCTGAGTCTCCTGTACTCTAGTCCTCATGGCTCCTTCTGGTCCTTCCTGGACTCAGTCATGCTTCTAGGGGGTCCCAGGGGAGATATATGCAGAGCTGCCAGAATCAGATAGGAAGGAGGAGAGCAAATGTGGCTTTCCTAGTAGGGAGAATTCTTGTTTAAACTTTGGTTTGACATTTGTTTTGATTTTTGAATTTGAAGCACAGCCAAGGAAGAGAAAATATGCAATTTTAATTGTTTCTTATCTCATACAAAGGAAACTTTAAGATGAAATTCAAAGTTAGAGAAACTATGGGTTCATAGATCAAGTCCTAGGTTGAGTTCGTCTCTCTCTCTCTCTCTCTCTCTCTCTCTCTCTCTCTCTCTCTCTCTCTCTCTCTCTCTCTCTCTCTCTCTCTCTCTCCTGCCCTATCTTTCCTCCTCCTTATAGCTGGGTAACCTTGAGCAAGTTACTTCACCTTTCTGATTCTTGGTTTCTTTTTCTGTTATAATGACTTCAGACTACTGAGCAGATATTGCTTGCCAAGCTCAGTCCTAGGAGTCATGCACACAGGACAACCACTGCTCTCCTCTTTCTGTTTGTCAGTGATGCACAGATCTCCTGTGGAGATGGTTGGGCCAGCTCTGGAACCCACTTCCTCTGAAGACTATCTTGTATCCACAGACCATGCAAAGCAATGTCAAATCTGAGGTTAATGAACTCCTATCCTTGATTCGTGAAGGGAGACTGGGATGCTGGGTAGGACAAGGTTGAAAGTAGGGCAAGTTCTTACCAGAGACATTGAGTTTTCACTTGAGTTTGGATAGACTCTGCACCCCTGTGCATCTACCTCATCTACCTCTGTCTGTGCCTCCATCTCATCAACATGCATGCATATGCACACACACACACACACACACACACACACACATGGTATTCTGTTTGATGCTGTGCAATGATGTTCTATGGATTGCTGGACATGAGTCACTAAGAATGGACGCCCTCAACAAGACTAAGTATTGAGTGCTTGAGAAGAGGCTGATGGAAGTTCTGAACACTAGAAATGTGGCAATGGAGATGGAGTACCTGAAGTGTAAGTTTTAATTTTAGTACTTTTGAATTCAAATGTAATTAGCAAAAGTGGCTAATGTTATTATGGTGAACAGGAGATCCCCTGAATCCTGAGCATACACAACAAAGATCACGAATGGAGTCACTGTCCCCAGGTTACAACCATCCATCTTGATCAAAGAGATGACATTGCAAAGCTGTTCCAACAGCATTTCTAGCACCAGCAGGCTTTGATAGCTATAGACCCCAGCACTGTGTCATGGTACATAGGACATATCTAGTGTTCAACAATATATCACTGAGTGAATGAATGGATAATTTTATCCTGGAAAGCTTTCTCTTGTCACCTATTGTATGCCTCAAATTTCTCTCTGAGAAAATAATTCTGACAGCCTTTGTGTTTTGCTGTCCAAAATTTATCTACCTTGGGAATTGACTTTGATATATATATTTTTTAAAATATCCTGACTGTAGAGGAAAAGTTAAATTTTATAAACCAACAGGGTTTTTTTTTTCTATAATGTTTATGCCTTTTTTCTTTTTCTATCTACCCTTTCTCTATATATTTTTCTGAGTCCTGGACTTTGTATGTAGCTACATAACCTTGAATCCTGTCTCTACCTTTCCAGTGCTGGGATTACAGGTGTTTACTCACACACCTGACTGTACATTACTGCATGAAGTCTGCATAGTGTATTCAGATGAATTTGTCTGATCTCACCAGTGTGTTTGTGCATTGATGTATGTGCAATGCCTTGTTAGTCAGGATCCATATGACAAGACCACTAGTAATAGTCATGATAATAGCATCTCTACCAAGTAACATCCACGTGACCATGAATAGCTATTCAATGTTGAAAGGGGAAGTGATTTGGAATGTAAATTAAAAAAATAAAAAAAAAAGCTCTGTCTGTGAAATATGCACAGTGTAAGAACTGCATCTTAGTGGGAATTAACTAAGATTTTTAAAGCAACTAATACAATAGCTGACATATGATACATATTTGTTAAATAATTGTAGAACATCATAAAAGAGCTTCAATTATATAGTGTATATGTCATATATCCATGTATTGTACTTTCTGAGTAAATGCATGGCAAATACTCTTCTTAATTCTCATGGCAATAGTGTCTGCGATACAGTCTATTATCTTCATTAAACAGATATGGAAATGGCCTTGAAAATGCTGAAGGCCTTAACTGAGTTCAGTCAACCACATCAGCATATCCGCTGGTGTTGAAGAATAATAGTAATGACAATATTATTAACTAATAGAAAAAGATAATTGAAAATGAGCACAGCCTCAATTTCAAATCCAGCCCCCAACCCATAGGTTCCCTAAGGCCTCTGGAGCCATAAAGTCCCAAAGTAGCCATACATCAACCTAATAGTTTCCCATCCTTTTCTCTCTTAGCAGCTAATTCTGAAGGCTTATTATGGTTCCAGGCTCAGAACCAGCTAGATCCCTGTGAATACAAGGCTGTGGGTAGCGGAGTAGGGAGTGTCTTCTCCCTTTCCCCACTCTCTATGTAAAATACATAATACAGATTGATGAAATTCAGCCCAGGAGCCTGGGAGGCTAGTTCAGGCTTATGTGGAATATCAAAAGCTAGATTATTTGCTCTCTAAGACTAAATAGGCAGCAACAGAAGGGGTTGGGCAGATGGCTCAGTTGGTAAAGTGCTTGTCATACAAGCATGAGAATATGAGATCAATACTGAGATCCCACACTGCGCACTTGTGATTCAGGTACCATGTAGGGGAATACAGGTGAATTTCTGGGGCTCACAAGCTAGTTGGACTAGCTGAGTCAGTAAGTTCCTCATCAGTGAGAGAAATGTTGTCTCAATAAACAAGGAATGATAACTGAGGTTGACCTCTGGCTTTTGCACACATATGTGCATGTATACACACATGACCACCTGCACACTTGGACATCCTCTCCCATTTGTACACAGAAACAAACAACAACAAAGGAATAGCACATCTGCCATGAGCAACTCCTGACTTGTGCCTGATCTTCTCAAGGATGTAGGTGGTTGCAAAGTTGACTTCAAAGGGAACAAAACTGAGTAGGGTGAAGGAATCTTGAGCTCCAATTGCACATCAGAACTACAAATTCTTGTCAATCAAAACCAGCCTGAAAAGCCTTCAACTCTTATTTAAAATCAAAGGCAACATCATACATACCTTCCATAAAATCTAAGTGCTGGAGCTGGAGAGATGGCTCTACAGTTAAAAGGATTTGTTGCTTTTCCAGAAGACTCTAGTTCAATTCCCAGCACCCATATGGAGGCTCAACCTTCTATAACTCAAATCAAGGCTATGCAACACACCCACCCAACCTTGCTGCCACCAGCCTCCACAGCATTGCATGTACTTGATACATGGACAGATATTCAGGAAAATCACCCATACACATACGAATAAACAAAATCTTTTTTTTATTGAATATATTCTTCATTTACATTTCAAATGTTATATCCTTTTCCGGTTTCCCCCCTCCCCGAAAACCCCCAACCCATCCTCTCATCTCCTGCCTCCAAGAATATGCTCCTCCACTCAACCCACTCCCATGACCCCCACACGATTCCCCACTTTGGGGCCTCTATTGAGCCTTCACAGGACCAAAGACCTCTCCTCCCACTGATGCCAGACAAGGCATTCCTCTGCCAATCTTTTGGCTGGAACCACATGTACCCCTTGGTTCATGGCTTAGTCCCTGGGAGCCCTGGGGCATCTGGTTCTCCGACACTGTCATTCTTCCCATGGGGTTGCAACCCCCCCCTCCAGCTCCTCTAGCATCAAATAACCCTATTAAAAATGGGGTACAGAGCTAAACAGGGAATTTTCAACTGAGGAAACTCAAATGGCTCTGAAGCACCTAAAGAAATGTTCAGCATACTTAGTTATCAGGGAAATGCAAATCAAAACAACCCTGAGATTCCACCTCACACCAGTCAGAATGGCTAAGATAAAAAGCCCAGGGGACAGCAGATGCTGGAGAGGATGTGGAGAAAGAGGAACACTTCTCCATTGCTGGTGGGAGTGCAAGCTAGTAAAACCTCTCTGGAAATCAGTATGGCAGTTCCTCAGAAAATTGGACATAGTACCACCTGAGGATCCAGCTATCCCACTTCTGGGCTATACTCAGCTATACCCAGAAGATGCTCCAACATGCAATAAGGACACATGCTCCACTATGTTCATAGTAGCCTTATTTGTAATAGCTAGAAGCTGGAAAGGACCCAGATGTCCTTCAACAGAGGAATGGATACAGAAAATCTTTTTTAAAAAATATCAACATTGCTGCAAAGTCTGTCTTACTTGATGTTGTCATCCAAAGATCTGGACCACAACTGCAAAAAATGGGTGTGCAGAAAGGAGTTTCATGATAAAATCATCTTGGGGACCCCAGCATCTTCTGCATTGTTTGCTTTCAAGTCAGAGTAAAGAGATAGGAATGCAGCCCAGTGTGTGAACTCTTGCCTAGCACCCATAAGACCTTGGCTTCCACTCTCAGCACTGTAACAAAACACAGTTGGATTGCTTAGGTTCCAATCCCTGTCTAGAGGCCTTAGCAAAGATATTTAATTTTTTCTTTGTGTCCCTTTTCTGAAAAAGAGATATTAATGCTGATATTGATATAGCAATTGGGAACATAATCCACACAAAATATTTAGAATGTTGCCTAGCACAAAGTCAATTTTCTTATTATTGTTCTATTTATGCAGAATGCTTTTGTGCCAGTGCTATTCAGTGATTGGTCTCATGGCCATTCCTCAGACTAGCAATGCACTGTCATATAAACTACACCAGATGTTCCATATCCCTCAAGTGGAAGAGCCACAGAGATTTAGTGAGAGTACACGCGTGGTACTTAGCTCTGAGATAGAGTAGACCACCCTCTTTGGTCTATCCAGCGTTGACTATTTTGCATCTTCTTTCTCAGACTGAGGCAAGGAAGCTAACTCTGAGAGTTTGTTATTAAGCATCCACAAAAGCCACACTCAGGGAACAGCATATGTCTGGTGTCTATTCTACTAACTTCTTATAGGAAGCCTCCATTATAAAGGGACTTATTCAGAAGCTCTGGCTACAGTAAGCTGGTTCAAATTCTGCCTCTGCTGTTCACCAGATATTGGCTTCCTATCTGTGAATTTCTGTGTGTGTAGGGGGGTGAGATTGTTTGTTTATTTTATTTATTTTATGGGGGATAGAATCTCATGACTCATACACACACCAAGTGTTCAATACTATACTGGGTCCTCAGTTCTTTTGTTTTTAAATATCTTAGACAGAGCATCTTGTTAAATTACTCAGAATGCCACCAATTTTGTTCTAGTCAGTGGGGATTTTAAACTTGTGATTATGTTTCTGTTACCCAAATAGCAATTACAGGCTTTCTTGCCAGGTACAGCTCTACAGATGGTTTTAAGTCTTTGAAAAAGAATAGTGTATATCCATGTATCAGGGCAGTATTATTAGCTGTAGTTTTTGGTCACAATAGCAGAACCTGGTTGTTGGTTCTTTAAATGCAGTTTAAATGGAAGTCAGTGAACCAGAGAGATGAGGAGTGTTTTCCATGATGGTGGGAAGCATGGAGAACAAAACATTTGGACATCTCCAACAGACCTTCCCATCACAAACATCCTGATATATTAGAACCCTCTAAGGGCTCAGCAGTTAAGAACATTTGTTGCTTTTGTAGAAGATCTGCGTTTTGTTACCAGTACCTACATGGGGGCTCACAACAATTTGTAACTCTTGTTCCAGGGGATCTGATGCCCTCTTCTGACCTCTGTAGGCATCAGGCATATACAGAATGCACATGAATGCAAGCAGAATGCCCATGCACAAAATAAAATACTAAAATAAAATGAAATAAATGCACCTTAAAAAATTAAGATATTTCTTGAGAACCAGACCCAATAGGTGATATTTCTGTATCTGTATATGATGGTTACTTCAATTTGCCAACTTGGTACACCAGGGAATACAACGTAGATAAGGGATTGCCTGGACTGGGTTAACCTGTAGGTGTACATGTCAAATATTTTTCCTAGTTAGTTAAGAAGAGGTGGGAAGACCCACCCTGAACATGGGCAGCACTTTTAACGAGTAAGACTACAAATGCATAAAGCTGACTAAATTGAGTTGTGCAGTGAACCAGGTTGCATTCATTCTCTCTGCTCTTGATTGTGCATGTGATAGGACTCTTCGAGTTCCTGCCTTGACTTCCTCACAGTAATGGACTGTAAACTAATACTGGAAGAACAAATGACTCTTTCTGGTCCAAGCTGATTTTTGTTAGGGTGTGTCTTAGTTAGGGTTTTACTGCTGTGAACATACACTATAACCAATACAAGTCTTATAAGGACAGCATTTAATTGGAGCTGACTTACAGGTTCTGAAGTTCAGTCTGGTATCATCAAGGCAGGAGCATGGCAGCATCCAGGCTGGCATAGTGCAGGAGGAGCTGAGAGTTCTATATCTTCATCTGAAGGCTGCTATCAGATGACTAACTTCCAGTCAGCTAGGATTAGGGTTTTAAGGTCCCCACACACAGCACCACACCAATAAGACCACACCTCCTAATAGTGTCACTCCCTGGCCCAAGCACATACAAACCATCACAGGGTATTTTATCACAAGAGGAGTGAAACTAGGACACTGCTATCTACATCTACATACATATCTGTATCTATCATCTACATCTATAGCATCCATATGCATATCTGTATCCATGTTCATATCTATATAGGAACTGGTTCATGCAATTATGGAAACTGTGATGTTTCTCATTCTACTATCTGCAAGTGTGAGACTCTGGAGAGCTTGGTAGTGAGGTTTCAGTCAGAATCCAAGGACCCCAAAACCACTGAAGCCAATAGTGTCAGCAATAGTCCAAGTGCAGGAATAAACAAATAAGACAGCTCAAAAAGTGCCAAGCAGAGAAAGAAAACTCTCCTTTAGCCTGCCTTTTCTT
Organism: Tokudaia tokunoshimensis; assembly: GCA_036184795.1. Classification (NCBI taxonomy): domain Eukaryota; kingdom Metazoa; phylum Chordata; class Mammalia; order Rodentia; family Muridae; genus Tokudaia; species Tokudaia tokunoshimensis. Next base: position 103,106,516 of record BTHU01000010.1, read on the forward strand.
TTGTTTATGCCTCCAGATAAGACCTGCCCTCATTAGAGAGGGCAATTTGTTTCTCTGGTCCACCTGTTAAGACATTAACACTGAACATCCACCTTCTTGGACACACAGAAACTAAGTTTGATCAAATACCAGGGCTTACTGTGTCTCAGTTAAGATGACACAGAAAATCATACTTGACAGTGGTTCTATTTGTTGTCAACTTTGGGACAGACAAACCCCAAAGGTTCCTACTGTGTGTATGTCACTTCAGAGGAGTCACTGTCCAAGGAAAGGGCTGATAAGCTGGCATAGGCTATGTGCCTGCTACTATTGTCCTGTGGTAGTGAGATAAGTAGACGTGGGAGCGATGTGCAGTGCAGAACGAGAGTTCCGTAGGTAGGCATCTATTATTATTATTATTATTATTATTATTATTATTATTACCTCTCTCCTTCTGTGCCTATTGTCAGTGAAGCATCCTAGAATGTCTTTGCAATCCAGTTACTGTGAAAATAAACTCAACACCCACCCAACGAATTTTCTTCTTCTCTGGCATCAATAGCTATGATTTGGGTGTGAAGCCTCAACAGCAGTCATTGTGCTCCTGTTGCACTGCTTCCCAATTTATAGGAGTTTTGCCTCCAAGGAAACAGCAGGAATGATTACTGTGAAAGTAACTTTCCAGATTATTTTTCCAGTAAACCAAACCCTGCCCTTCCAGCTCTACTCCCTGACTAATCCACCATAGGGAGCTAGCAAGATCCTGGTCAGGGAAGAAGAGAGTTCACGTGGGGCCCAGAGTAGGTGGGAGCTGTTGGAGGAGGAGCTTGTTCTTTTTTATTACTAAGAACAATAGAATCCCAGAACGACAGACATTGTATTTCCTTATACCTTAAAGTTGTGCCCAGACACATATTTTTATCTAAATTTATTTTCCTCATAACAATGCCATGTTCACATCTTGGCTTTGAACAAGTAATAGAAAGACTTGCACTTTTGCAACACATAAAGGAAGGAGCACTTGTCCCTTCTCCTCCCCTAATATACCTCTTTCCCCATTCTTCATTCTCTCAATCCAGGACTTTTGAGGAGGTGACCCTCAGCATCACCTCCCTGAGCATCTTTGGTGGTTTGAGTAAGCTTGGCTCATGGGAAATGGCACTATTAGGAGGTGTAGCCTTGTTAGAGGATGTGTGTCACTGTGTGGCAGGCTTTGTGGTCCTATGCTAAGGCTACACCCTATGCAGAAAAGATTCTCCTCCTAAGTGCCTGTGAGAAAGTCTGATCCTGGCTGCCTTTTGATGTGATACTGGCTTCCTTTTGATGAAAATGTAGAACTCTTGGCTCCTCTAGCACCATGTCTGTGTGCATGTTGCCATGCTTCTTGCCATGATGATAATGAACTGAACCTATGAAAGTGTAAGCCAGCCCCAATTAAATGTTGTCCTTTATGAGAGTTGTCTTGTTCATGGTGTCTCTTCACAGCAATGGAAATTCTAACTAAGACAGCTCCTGGGTACATGCCCAGGAGTGGTATAGCTGGGTCCTCAGGTCCAGTTTTCTGAGGAGCGCCATACTGATTTCCAGAGTAGTTTTACCAGCTAGAAATCCCACCAGCAATGGAGGAGTGTTCCTCTTTCTCCAATCCTCTCCAGCATCGGCTGTCACCTGAGTTTTTGATCTTAGCCATTCTGACTGGTGTGAGGTGGAATCTCAGGGTTTGGTTTGATTTGCATTTCCCTGATGATTAAGGATGCTGAACATTTCTTTAGGTGTTTTCTCAGCCATACGATATTCCTCAGTTGAGAATTCTTTGTTTAGCTCTGTACATATACCCAGAAGATGCTCTAACATATAATAAGGACACATTCTCCACTATGTTCATAGCAACCTTATTTGTAATAGTCAGAAACTGGAAAGAATCCAGATGTTCCTCAAGAGAGGAATGGATACAGAAAATGTGGAACATTTGCACAATGGAGTACTACTCAGCTATTTAAAACAATGAATTCATGAAATTCTTAGGCAAAAAGCTCAGAATACCCAAGATACAATTCATAGACCACATGAAGCTCAAAAAGAAGGAAGACCAAAGTTTGGATACTTTGGTCCTTCTTAGAAGTGGAGTCAAAATACCCATGGCTCACAGCAAACTAATGGACTGAGCATAGGGTCCCCAATGGAGGAGCTAGAGAAAAGGACCCAAGGAGCTGAAGAAGTTTGCAGCCCCATAGGAGGAACAATAATGTGTACCAACCAGTACCCCCAGAGCTCCCAGGGACTAAACCACCAACTAAAGAATACACATGGAGGGACCCATGGCTCCAGATGCATATGTAGCAGAGGATGGCCTTTTCAGGCATCAATGAGAGGAGAGGCCATCGGTTCTGTGAAGGATCAATGCCCCAGTGTAGGGGAATACCAGGTCAGAAAAGTGGGGGAGGGTGTTGTTAATCAGGGGAAGGGGGCTTGGATAGGGGGTTTTCAGAGGGATAACAAGGAAAGGGGATAACATTTAAAATGTAAATAAGGCAAATATTGAATAAAAATAATAAAGAAAGGAAAGAAAAAATAAAAAACAAAAGACAGCTCCTGAGGAGTGATCCCCAGTATCCCCTCCCCAAGTTCCTGCCCTTGCTGTATCTTAAGCAGGTTAGATTAGATTAGAAAGAGAAGGAAAAGATCCAGTTCCTCTGCTGTGCTCTCCCTAACAGCAGAGTGGTGACTTCCACAGCCCACTCTACTCCCCAAGACATTTACCTTCACACACCAGAAATTCCTGTCCAAGAGACAGGGCCCCTGCACTAGGCTGTTACTAAAATCCTGTCATAGACCGCATTGTTGATGCTATGCTGTCATCCTTTGATCCAGTCTCCTTTTTTATTATTTTCTTCTAGTAAAAGTGTAAAGAACATGTCCTACACCCTAGTGTCTAGCCTATGATCCTTTAGTCAATAGAATTCTAGATATGGTACTGTGCCACCTCCAAGGCTTCATCATTCATGGCCTGTGACTCATTCTATACTTACTTTCCTGTTTGTTTTCCATGCCAAGAAAATTATAGGCCTGGGGTTGTCTAACTGGACAAAACCCACATGGAGCAGAGTAGAGGCAGAGCCATGTCTTCCATCCCTAGCCAACTCTTGGGTTTAGAACCTAATCAATGCTAATTGGTCCATGCTATTGAGAAGCTTGAGGAATGTTTGTTACACAGCAGACATAAAGATACATATTTAGCTTTAAAAAAAGTTTTGAACCATGATCTTCATATGGCTTTACTATTTTCCTTTCTCACTGCTGTGACCAAATAAATGACTGATAAATAATTTAAGTCAGAAATAATTTATTCTAGCTTATGGTTTCAGGGAATGCTGTTTGCCATAAGAAAGAAGGCATAGTAACAAGAGTAAGAGACCAGTTGACCATAACGCAACTGCAGTCAGGAAACAGAGATTGAACAGGACAGGATGTAGACCAGGCTATAACATTTCAAGGCTTTCCTCAGTGACCCACCTGCTCTGATGAGGCTCCACCTTCGTGTTTTCACAGTCCTCCCAGTGTTCAATCCCATGAATCTATTGGATGTATTTCACAATCAGATGGCAGCCTGACCTTGGTCAGGTCTGTTTTACTTTGCTTTCTCATGAAAGAACTGAACAAGATGATTGCCAAGTTACCTTGAGCTCTGAACTTAGGCAATCCTCAACAACTATAATAATCCTCTTTGTGGATCATTACTAAGTATCTTTGTCCCATCTTATAGTGATGGATGATGTGTCAGGTGAGTCAACCAAGCCATATTTATCTCTGCAACACGAGTGTGCCTCTCACTTCTGGACATAGTAAAAGCCCCCAGCTACCATTTGTTACAGAAGTGATTAAATTGCTGAGGGGACCATCCAGAAGCACATTTAGATAATCAACAAGACTATCTACTTTCCTTCCACAGAGAAAATGGGCTCAGTCAAGTACATGTATGAACTGCTCTTTCTGTGATGATGACTTTATTGGTAGAGATTTCAAAAATGTAATCAACTTATGGCATGCTTCCTTTGTGTTTGTACGAAAAGCATATGCATGAGTATGGGTTTGAATACCTTGGAAGGTTAGAGAGGATTGTTGGGTGTCCTCCTCTATTTGCAATGTATTTCCTTTAGATAGGGCCCTTTACTGGACCCAAAACCTCACCAAGTTAGCTAGACTGGCTCTGGGATTTGCCTGAAGCTGCCCCCTAGTCCATGGGTCAGAGGCATGTATTGTCATTCTTGGCTTTTTTACACGGATGCTGAGAATTTGGACCTAGTACTTCATGTTTGCACAACAAGCACCTTTATCTACTGAGCTGTCTCCCCAACCCAAAGAATTCTTGAATGTATACAATGTGTCAAAGTATCACAGAATTTTTATTTCCCAGCCCACTGACTCCTTGAATGTATAGAGTATGTTAAAATATAACTGAATTTTATTTATCCACTTATCTATTTTATTAGCCAACAATGTGGAGCCAATATATGCAAAATATTTTTAAAAGTCAACTGTAAGTCCCTTCTCTGTTACAGTTTCTTGAACTTCTTCCTGGAGAAGTTTAGTTACTGTATACCTGTCATCATTTTCTTCCATTCTGTTTCATGTTAACTAATGGAACACAATTCAATATTCTTTTGTATTTTCCTTGTCTCACTTAATACCCAGGAAGTTGCACAATATTTAGTGCACATAGCTCTTTTTTGACATTTTAATGGCTATATACTATACTTTCTTTCGTTATAATGTTGATTCATTAGTTTGTTTTCTTTTATTAAATCAATTATTTGGCATTTTCAGGCAAATATATAAAGCATTCTGCCTACATTCATTCCCACAGCTTCTCTAGTCTCTCTCCCACCCTCCTCATCCTGTCTTCCTCCTTAAAATATTCCCTTCCACTTTAATGTCTATTGTTTTTGTTTTGTTTGTTACATAGTAAAACTAACCAGGGTCATTCATGTGGGTGTAGAACCACCCTCCAGTGCATGGGCACTCACCAGAGGATACATCACTGAAAAGAATAACTATTCCTAGCATCCATTGGGGTAATAGCAAACCCATGAGCCCCTCCCACATCCATGATGATGTTGACAGGCCTAGGCTTGTACAGGCCCAATGCAGGCAGCCCCAGCTGTGAGTTCATGATTGCTATGGCAAAGTCATTCCTCAAAGACTCCAGTTCAATAAATCCAGTCCCAGTCTATCTCAGAGCTTAACCTAGTGAGATGACCATTGTCACGTGCGTAACCACAGGCATCAACCAATCCTTAATTGTAAAGAGGCAGAGTTAACCACAGGAGTAGACAGTTTCATAAAAGTCCACAATGTGATTAAGCACCAGGCAAGTGGTGGGTATCAGACTTAGTGCCCCACATGTGGCAAGAAGAAGGGAACAGAGAGGGGCAGGAAGAAGCAATGACAGAGTGCTGGCTCTTTGGACTATTTACTTAGAGTCCTATAGAGTTCCGGAGGGTTAACTGTGAATGGAAAATACTGAAGACTGGAAATAGAATTGTGAACATCTGCTGGAAAATGGGAAATTTCACCTTAATAGAATTTTTTTTCAAAACGTTTTAACTTTTCTCAAAAAAAGAGCTATTTCCCTAAACTCATCTGCTTCCTCCTATGTTCTCACATCTTTAAATACACCAAACACGATAATTTTATGAGCAAATCACATTATACAGAATACATTTTTAAGTTTCAAAGCTTAAGCTTCGTAGTGTTATTTTTTAAAAAACAGAGGACTGCATACATTTCAGTTCCCATATAGCTGCTTCGTCTGCTTGCTTCTTGCATCATGGGACATTTTCCTCTTAGTTCCAACATTTTGAAAGACTTGGAATCTATAATAGAGATTTCTCTTACAAGATGACCTCTTCTTTTCTGGACATGACCTAGACAGTGTAGATTCAATCTACACTGTCTGTTTGCAGCAAGATTTTTCAGTGAGCCTTTCCTTTGCTATCTGGAAAGCAGAAACTTATCCTATGTTGAGATGATTTCATGGTGAGAACTGCAGATCTGACACCTTGATCTGCATGTATAAGGTAGGTATTTCTGTCCCAATACCCTTCAGAAATGCCTTCTGTCAGTCTTGGACAAGGATTTCTTACTAATCATGTCAGGAAGGAAATTGGATAGTGGTACTTAGGAGAGTATCAAGAGAGATAATGCCTGGAAGTAGTCAAAGAAAAAAAGATAATATTGGGTAGAAAAATAGAAAGGCCTTCTCTAGGTAGGTGACAAATGGGTTTGGGAAGATGTAAGCTGAAACTTTGTTCCTCTTCTGCCCCTGGACACTGGAGTTATGGCATGTGCATAGTGCTTATCTGTTTTATGCTGAAGGTTGACCCCAGTACTTCCTGAATACTAGGCAAGTTAAGCTGTGTCTCTAGTCTAAGGAACCATCTATTTTAATTGTTCTGAAATGGAGAGGATTTCCCAGGTATTAGACCTTCAGTGATAAACCTAGGAAGATCTTGACAAAGGAAAACAAGTGGTTTGCTCAATGCATTTGTCTATGGGAAGTCACATTGAACCTTCCTTATGCCCATGAAGAATGGGTGGGCTGGTCAGCTACTTGCAGAGAAACCTACATTTCTTTCTAGAGAAATATTGAAAAAGTAAATGAGAGTGAAAAAACTCACAACTAGGGAATGATTCAACCACTGTAGCTAGCCAAGTCATTTCTCAACTGATCTTGAATAGTCATGCATTTCCAAAGGAGCTTCAAATATGATTTAAATGTTTGTGGAACAGAAAGATGGATCAGCACTTAAGTGTATTTGCTGCTCTTGTAGAAGACAGGGACTCATTTCCCAGTACCCACATGTAGCTTACAACTCTCTGTAACTTCAGTCCCAGGAGATCGATTGCCCTCTTTTGGCCTCCATGAGTAGCAGGCATGCACACAGTAAGTATACTTACATGTTGGCAAAGCAGAACTAAAAGAAATATAAATAGATTCTTTAAAAATATATATACATTTTATAACCCAAACAAGGATAAAGACCTCTTCTTCAGAGCATCAAGGAAGATTCATTGTTCAGATAAATCTCTACTGCCTCCTTAGGGATACCAGAGCAGCTGAGCATTCCCTCTGAGAGAGAGAAGCAACCAGGGCATAAAAGAAATTTCACAGGGTATAATCCACAAGGACTGTCCAGAGCCTCATGTGGGAGGATAATAAAAGATGTCACGAATGACTAGGAATTTAGCTCTGAGCATCCACATGTTCTGTCCTGGCATCCCAATCCTCAAAGTCCAAGCAAAATGGGATGATAGTAGTGGTATGTCAGAGTTCTTGAATACCTCTGTTTAATGAAAAATTACTGCTTTACACTGCCTTGTTAAAACTCCACAAGCTTGCCCTTCTGGCCTGCACCTTCCTCTGGGGCAAAGCATCAGTGTGTCTGCCCCTCTGAAGATACCACAATCTGAAGGTCTCCCAGGAGATCTGCTATACATTGGCAACAGGCAAGGAACGCACCCAAATTACCTCAGCAGCAGGGACCCCAAGGAACCCAGCAGATGAAGGACCCATCCCCTCTGCTTGATCTCTACCTCCTTTCTGGCCTACACCTTCCACAGGACAGATAATGAGTGAGTCTTCCCCTCTGAAGACCCCACAATTTGAAGACCTCCCAGGAGATCTGCTGCACCCAGGGCAACAGCCTAGCATGGCTGCCCTCTGAGAAACCCAACAAGAAGCTGACAGAGATAAATGCAGATACCTCCACCCAACCATTGGACTGAAGTTGAGTACCCCTGTGGTTGAATTAGAGAAAGGCTGGAAGAAGCTGAGGAGGAAGGCAACAGCATAGGAAGATCAGCAGTCTCAACTAACCCAGACCCTTGAGATCTTTCAGACACTGAGCCACCAAGCAGGAGCTGGCCTGAGCCCCCCAACACAAATATAGCAGAGGACTGCTTGGTGTGACCTCAGTGGGAGAAGACGCACCTAACCCTCCAGACACTTGAGACTCCAGGGAGTGGGGATGCCTGATTGAGGAGAAGGGGACATTCTCTTGGAGATGGGGGTGGGGGGTGAGGAATAGGATGAGGAACTGTGGGAGGGGAGACCAGGAGTGGATCAACAGCTGGACTGTAAAAATTTAAAAGTAATAAAAAAAACTCCACAAGCTCGGGGGAAAGATTTACCAAGGCCTTGCTTCTCAGTAAAGATAAACTAAGAGAAACTTGTGTTTCTTTCCATGATCCCACAGTCAGTTGGTGAGAGGTGGTTCTCAAGAGTTGTCTTCCACACAAGCACCATGGCATGCACAGATCTGAGCACACATGTACATGTATACACACAGACACAGACATGCACACATATGTACACATACACATGTGCATGCACAAATACACACACACACACACATAAAAATAAAGAAAGAATGAAGAAGTTTGTCTTGTCTAGCTCCCAACTTTCCCCAGCATAAGAACAGTCACAGAAGCCACAGAGACAAATTTTTTTGCCATACTCCATGTCTTCACACACATCTTCTTTCATCTGATTTCTCCAGTTACACTCATATATTGAGTTTGCAGATTGGAAACAATTTGACCTCCTGTGGATCACAAAGCCAAGGCCACCTTATTTCATAGCTAGAACAGTTTCCCCCTTAACAATGACAATGAGTTTTTACTTTTAAGTTAGATTTTAATCAACTGATTGATTTTGTGTGTATGTGTATGCAAGTTCATGTGTGTAGGCAAGCTCACACTACAGTGTATATGTGGGTATCAGAAGACAATTTGAGGGAATTGGCTCTTTCCCTCCATGTTGATTCCAGGAATCAAACTCAGATCATCAGGTTTGACAGCAAGCTACTTTACTCAATGATCTCTCTCACTGTTGCTCCAGACAATCAGAAGAGATTTTGCTTGTTTTCCTCTTTCTTGACACTGTCCATGTTTCTGCTGTTCCTGAGGAGCATGTCCTCATGGCAGCCATTGGTTCAACTCTCAGAATTCTGAGCCAACGTTGGTCAGTGGCCAGCCCTAATGGACATGTGTAGTAGATAATAGGAAGAAGCTTAACTCCACCTAACATGGAGTCTGAACCCTGTTAATGGAGGGGTCCTTTCTAGGTTTTGCTGTTGGACCAGTAAGATGTGCATATCTTTGGCTATCCTGAGGTACATACAAGCAGAAAGAGGCCCCATTGGTCATTGAAATAGGCAACTTCATTATTGCAGAGTTCTCAGCAGGGAGCTTCCCACATAGAACTCACTCTTTCATCCTGGAATAAGACATTGCACATCCATCCACATGCCAGGAAGCTAAGTGTCCCAGAGGCCATGTCAATCTCAATCTAGGACTCTCCATTATAGCCTCTACAGAAAACTCATCTGGCAGGAGTTAGAGACAGGAATATCTAAAGCTGTCTGACTTGGCTGAGGGCCAATCTAGACTTTCTTCATGACCCATTTTCTCTGAACCAACAGTGGATGCTGTATAATGTGCCACCTTGAGTTCAGCTACTGTATTAAAAAATCATACACATATATAAAAATATGGAGGTATTTGCATTTGCACACACATGCATGCATACATATTCACACATATACACATGACTATGAATGTCCACATGTCCACAGATACACACAAATACACATGCATGTCCACAGATGCGCGCACGCGCACACACACACATACACACACACACACACACATACACACACAGATTCTCATCTCAAATGACAACTAAACAACAAATAAGAAAAGAACATTTATAGACCTGCAGACAAGAACTTAAATAACACATTTTGAGGGAGAAAATATTAGGTTTTGGAAAAATTGTCATCTAGGGTAAGCTCTAGCTTGTTTATATGTGTACAGTGCAGTATAGGAACATTCCTCACCTATAGGTGACCTCATAATGTTGCTAAAAAATTAAAGGAGAGCAAAGCATGTCTGTGATCCAACAGTCAGGAGGCAGGAAGTAGAGGAACATGGCTACATATATGCAGAGACCTTGTTGAAAGAAAGAAGAAAAAGGAAGGGAGATAAAAACAAAGGAAGAAGGGAAGGCAGGTAGGCCTGCTGCTCAGCGTGGCTGCCATGGTGGAAGGCTGAAGGTGGAGGCACTCTCTAAAGTGCAGTTCGTAACAAACCATTATAACCACGCCAAAAGGCCACACCTTTCCTCCAGTCTTTGTATCTAATTACAAAAATCATTACAGATGTTTGAAAATGACAAAGACTTTAATGAGCTGATTCCAGCTGCTCAGAAAAGATGGTTGAGAGGGTCATTTTCTTTTGCAATGAAGGCAAACCACACCATGCGTATTTGAATGATTAGTTGTATGGCAACAGAGACATGCACTGGGCTTCAGATGCATGCTGACCATTAGCATAATGTGGCAACAATTCTAGAAATATTGCAAGTGAGGGAAGTAAATTTATGTATTAAACACAGACTAACTGTGGTATTTGGGTTGCCTGTCTCTACTTTGGGCCCAAGCAGACATTACTAAACAATTGTGAAAGTCTTTCTCATTGAATTTGATCTCAGAATCTTACCTCAAAACCTGTTATTATCATACAACTACAATTAGCCTTCACATTTAAATAATGGTTGATATTTCTAACTCAGAAAAGCGAGAACATAGATCTTGAGAGATAATCTCTGGAGGGGCAAAGATCAGAGGGCTAACATCCACTCATGAAATATAGCTTAAAATGGAAGGAAAAGTGGTGTTTTAAGGATTCAAGTACAGTCATAGGAAGAAAAATGAGAGAATAGGAAATTATGTATGAGACTTAGAATTATTACTAAAAGCAAGGATGGATAAAGAACATGACTTTAGAACAAAGAATGAAGCTTTTTCAAAACAGTTAGAGCTCCAAGACAATGCTGAATTCAGTGATGGGATGTCAGTGTTCAGTGAACCCTGGCAGAATGCCAGTGTTTCTCTTGGGCACTTCTATGGACATTTTGGTTTCATTCTTCATAATAACTTAGGGGGTGAAAAGTAGTGTCTCTGTCTTCTTGCTGAAGACATGGAGATTCTAAAAGAACAACAACAACAACAAAAACCCATGTAAAGCTACAGACATGCATCCTCACTCTTCCTTTTCCCTTATATCCAACGACTGTCATAAAGACATGATAAAGCTTACCAGGGTCTGAGGATTGGTTTGTAAATGATGTCAAAGACTCCAATATAGACTCTGAGAGGTATCCAGACTGGAAATACCAAAGACAACTCTTGCATCCAGGATTTGGAGTTGATTATGGCAATTTGTAAGTTCCTAGTCCACCTGGATCTCCAAGCTGCTGATGTTCTTTCCCTAAGGCCCTGGGTGAATGAGAGACAGTAAGGTTCATTCATGTGCATGGCTACTGATATGCACATGCCTGGGCCATAATCTGGTTCTATGTCTTTTGAGTTCTGTCATTTTTAAAACTATATTACAGAAAGGTACAGCAAGGCCAGGCATACATGAGAAACTCATGGCCAGATACAGTGATGGTTCTAGGAAAAAAGACCACCTAGGACCACTCAGAAAACACCAGGCTCAAAGTGAAGTCAGTAAGTTGTAGTAGCTTTCACTATGGGTAAAATTCCTTATTGTGGTATTTAAGGAGCTATCAGCCAATTTAGGACAGGCTCTGTTGACAACTATTGCATATTCTAGGCACACTGAGCCTGATTCTGGGCATTTGATACTTGACCTGAGGTAGTTAGGAAGGACATGTTGGCTAGCGGAGGCAGTTGCGGTTTGGATTTAAGAGCTGTGTGGGAAGAACTGACCAGTCTCTTTCCAAAGCTATATCTGTAAAACAGGGATATTGAAACCCATCCTTTGGGTTTTTGCAAGGATTCAAAAGGAAAATAACAATGAAGCTGTAAATTAGTACCAAGCAGTGGTCAATAATATGTGTCATTTTTAGTAATAATGTTGTTAATAAAGTCATTAAAACCTTAAGAACCTCTTTGCTTATAACCCAGAGTTCTTTCTTGTCCTGCATCCTCTTCCAGAAGCATGATTCTATTGCCACCCCTTCTCAGCCTAGATGCTCTGGGCTAGGAGTTACATGTGATTGGACCATGGAGTCTGGCTGTTACTTATCCATTGGTTGGTCAATGGCCACCGAGATCTTCTGACTTAAAAAAAGGTGGCCCAGAAACATACTGATTATTATCACAGTCAATTAGATTGGCTTTCTCTTAAAATAGGAAGTGGATTCATTAGGACAGAGGGTAGGTAATAAAGTCAAGAAATAAAAGATGTCAGTGAGAAAGCTGGAGAGAAAAGACAGATGGAATAGGTTTGTAGAACAATCTTTCAGTTCTGGTTATCCTCCTAGCTCCGAAACACCAAAATTTGCTTTCTGTACAAGCTCTCTGAATCCTTTTACCACACATAGCAGAAAAGCATACATATATAGGTTTTAAGAATAAAAGAAACATGACCTGTTAGCAGATGTAAAATTCAAGTTCAACTTTACATAAAGTCACAGAGATGCCATGTGACTCTCACTCTAGCTTCCTCCTTAACAAGCTACTCCTTTCTTATCTATAAAATTGCCTGGGCAGCCTCCAAGGCTCTGAGATAACACAAGGTTCTGATGCGTTGTCTTCAAGGCTTGCTGAGCTAAGTTGAGGATTGGGTCATGGACTCCAGTAGGATCCAAGCAGAGGCATCCTATTTCCTTAGGCATCAATAAAAACTATTTTGTTGCTTATGCCCTGTACCCCCCTGATGTCTAGAGAAGAAATAGAGACATGCATCAGCCAAAGAAAGGAGGATAAATATAGCCTTTGTCAGATTAATATCCCCAGGATTACTCATGACTCTTTCAAAGTGAAGCAAAGATCATGTGCCGCCTGACAGCCACCCATCTGGCCCGAGAAGACTCACCATATGGATGGTTCTCGCTAATTATAGTTAAATACTGAAGGGAGGTGTTTTAGTGTAGAGGCTCCTGAGACCAGACGTTTCCTTGTTCCCCTTTCCGGGAGCTCATGAAAAGGCCCTAATAGTTACTGTTCTCAGGCTTCTCCGGTTGTTTTCAGGTAAATTGCCTCTGTAGAACTGACTTGCACAAACTCAAAGGTAGAGAAGAAACCATCATTCTCTGTGTTTAGAAAGTGGTAATAACCATGGCTCCTGTGCTAAAATATCAATCAAGATTCTGAATCATGGAGGAATCCAGGGAAACCATTGATGGTTTGATGAAGCTACATTTTGTTGCTACTACTAAGGACCTGGATCTTTGTCTGCTGCCCCACGATTTATGTGAAAGATACAAGGAAGGCTGTTATAGTTTACAGGCAAATAACACTCACTGAATCAATCCAGTTCCAGAGAGAAATTTCCTAGCAACATAAAGTGTTGATTTCTTAAAATAAATGCAGATGGCCTTTTACCCATCTGTGATAGCAAATATGACTCTTAATTTGATGGACTCTAGAGTCACTAAGGAAGCAAACTTTTGTGCCTGTCAGTGAGGGGTTAACTGAAATTGGAAAACCTACTTTAAATGTATATGACAGCAATCAATGTGATTTATCCCAGACTTAATAAAAAGAAAAAGGGGGAGTGAGCAGCAGCCTTCATCTTTCTTTACTTTCTGGCTATGGTTGCAATGTTACCAACTGCCCCGGGCTCCTAGCACCCTGTCTTTCTTAACACGATAGTTTGTCCCCAGACTGTGACCCAAAATAAACCTTTCCTTCCTTTCTTGAATTGTTTTCATTTTGAATTGTCTCAACAAGAGGAAACATGGATAATACACCATTCCGAGGCCATAGATCTGATCCTGAGCAGAAAGAAAGGAGAAAGGAAGAAAAGGGAGGAAAAGAGGGTGTGTGTATGAGAGAGAGAGAGGATAGGATAGATAGATAGATGATAGACAGACAGATGATAGATAGATAGATAGATAGATAGATAGATAGATAGATTGATAGATAGATAGATAATATAGTGACAGATAGATCATACATACATACATACACACATAGATGATAGATGAAGTATAGATAGATGATAGATGATTTATAGATAGGAGATAGATAGATAGATGATAGATAGATAGATAGATAGATAATATAGTGACAGATAGATCATACATACATACACACATAGATGATAGATGAAGTATAGATAGATGATAGATGACTTATAGATAGGAGATAGATAGATAGATAGATAGATAGATAGATAGATAGATAGATAGATAGATAGATAGACAGACAGACAGAAGATAGATACATAGATACATAGATAGATACATAGGTAGGTAGATAGAGCATTCATGCTTGGCTTCAAACAATTTCTGAGAACAATCAATTTGGGTGAATGAAGGAATATGGAATACCAAATTCATGGGTGAAATCATTGGTCATTTCATTTTGCTTTCATCCTTTCTCTGTACCTGGACCCTCATTCTTTAAGCACAGCTCATTATTCTACTAACAACACCAAAGTAGGGCACCCTTCCTGCAGAGACTCAGTCCTTAGAACTCAGATAGGGAAAATATGTGATTAGAGTGGAGCAGGCAATCAAAATTCACGTGGCTCTCTCAGTGTTCATGAACTGACCTAGTTTTCACACAAATGTGGACACAAAGGAATACTTCTAAACCAAAACCAACAATGAAAACATGAGGAGAAATGGAGAAATGGTTGCCGATGCTTGGCTCTAGAGTCAGGGAGACAATAGGATGTGGGAGGACGGTTCATTAACTGGAGAACTTAACACTGGATGTCAAGGGGCCACCTCTGTGCAGCCAGGCTAGAGTTGCCATTTGTCAGTGATTGATGAATGGGCTTTTACAGAGATACTGTCAACCAGGGTATGCAAGTAGGATTCTCTATTCATTAGTTTTTTAAAATGTTAATGAACACTTGAAATTATAGGATGCAGTCACAGTATGCCCTACAGGTTCTTGTCAGCTGAGGAAGAGAGCTTCCCTTCAGCACCAACAATACAGAGGTAAGCTTACCATGACAAGCTAAGAATTTCAGACCTACAATGTCATTAGAACCCTTTGAATTCAGCTCTACTTGAATAATTTACCATCCCTAAACTTGACTGCCACACAACAAATGTCATTTTGCTTAAGCCCACACCAGAGATGATAAGTGAAGCAGGTTCTTTACTTGCAGTCTGCATTGTTGTTCTTTTGTTTCTGACAAAAATTTGGATTCATTCTTTAAAAGTCTGAGGCCTGGGATAAAGGAGGTACCCAAGAATCAATGGTGTGACCTTATCTCTGACTCACAGCATTGGGGATATGGAAGCTGAAGAGGCCACCTCTTATAGCCAGGCAGGAACCCCAGTGGAATGATAGGGACACCAACCCACCCATAAAACTTTCAACCCCAAATTTATCCTGTCTACAAGAAATGCAGGCACAGGGAATGGAGCAGAGACTAAGGGAATGGCCAACCAACAACCAGCCCAACTTGAGACCCATCCCATGGGCAAGAATAACCCCTGACACTATTACTGATACTCTGTTGTGCTTGCAGACAGGACAACATGGGTATCTTCTGAGAGACTCCAACCAGCAGCTGACTCAGACAGATGCAGACACTCACAGCCTAACAGTGGATGGAGTTTGGGAACTCTTATCGAAGAATAGGAGGAAGGATTGTGGGGCTGGAAGAGGATAGGAACTCCACAGGAAGGCTAACAGAGTCAACTAAGCTGAACCCTTGGCCCTCTCAGAGTATGATCCACCAATCAAAGAATATACACGGGCTGAACCTAGGCCTCCCCACACATATGGAGCAGATGTGCCGCTTGGCTTTCATGTGGGTCCTGAATAAGTAGAACAGGGGAAATCCTAAAAGCCAGTGCCTGTATGTAGGGTATGTTCTTCTAGTTGGGCTGCCTTGTCTGGCCCCAGTGGGAAAGAATGTGCCTAGCCTTGCAGACTTGATGTGATACTCAGGGGGCCCCCACCCATTCAGAGGAGAAGGGGAGAGGGAGGGGAAGGATTGTAGAGGGGATGACTGGGAGGAGGGCAGTGAGAGGGATGGAAAGTGAATAAGTTAAAAAAAAGTTATTTCTGGCTCCACAAGGGAGCACACATGAGCAACCAATTGCAGAGGCGGCTCTAGCCTTCTCTGTCATTATTATTATTACTATCATCATTATCATTATTATTGTTGTAGTTACTGTTATTATTATATAGTTTCTTTATTTACATTTCAAATGTTATCTCCTTTTCTCATTTTCCCTCCGAAAACCCTCTATTCCCTCCCCCTGCTCACCAACCCACCCACTCCCTCTTCTCTGTCCTGGCATTCCCCTACACTGGGGCATCTAGCCTTCACAGGACCAAGGGCCTCTCCTCTCATTGATGTCCAACAAGGCCATTCCCTGCTACATATGTACTACATATGTGTAACCTTATTTTGAGATTTGGTTTCTCAATCTCAGCTTCTGTCTTTTTCTGTTTATTACTTCCAGAACAGGGAGAGGCTGTGTCCTGAGTGATGCGAAGGAATGATGGGAATCATATTTTCTGTATTTCTTTTTTATTGGTTATTTTATTTATTTACATTTCAAATGTTATCGCCTTTCCCAGTTTCTTCTCCTCAAACCCCCTATCCCATCCTTCCTCCCCCATGCTTCTATAGGGGTGCTCCTCCACCTACCTACTCACTATTGCCTCACCACCCTAGTATTCCCTTACACTGGGGCATTGAGCCTTCACAGGATCAAGGGCCTCCCCTGACATTGATGCCAGAGAAGACAATTCTCTGCTGCATATGTAGCTTGAGCCATGGGTCCCTCCATGTGTACTCTTGGGTTAATGATTTAGTCCCTGGGAGCTCTGGGGGGTCTGGTTGGTTGATATTGTTGTTCTTCCTATGGGGCTGCAAACCCCTTCAGCTCCTTCAGTCCTTCCCCTGACTTTTCCATTGGGGTCCCATGCTCAGTCTGATAGTTGGCAGCAAGTATCCACATCTGTATTGGTCAGGCTCTGGCAGAACTTCTCAGGAAACAGCTATACCATGGTCCTGTCAGCAGCTCTTCTTGGCATCAGCAATAGTGTCTGGGTTTGGTATCTGCAGATGGAATGGATTCTCAGGTGGGTAGTTTCTGGATGACCTTTCCTTCAGTCTCTGTTCCATTCTTTGCCCCTGCATTTCCTTTAGACAGGAGCAATTCTGGTTTAATATTTTTGAAATGGGTGGGTGGCCACATTCCTCAACCAAGGGCCATGCCTAACATCTGGATATGGTCTCTATAGATCCTCTCTCCCCTTTGTTGGGTATTTCAGCTGATGCCACCCCCTTTGGGTCCTGGGGGCCTCTTGCTTTCCTGACATCTGGGACTTTCTAGTGGCTACCCCCAGTTCCCCATCCCCTACTGCTACACATCCCCATTCAATTTCCTGGCCCTCTGTACTTCTTCCCTGTCTCCTAACCATGTCTCCAAAAAATTTTTTCTATATTTCTAACATTAGCTTGCCAGAGATGCGCCTGACTGATGCTTGGTTGTAATCCCTAGGTGGTCAGGTTACCCTTCAAGCAGAGCCTCTCCAAGCATTTCAAATACATATTGCAGTGAGATGAAGTTAACAATGTGGTAATAAGAGAATAAACAGAATCTCCCTAAGTGCCTGAGCTAGAGTCACCTTAGACATAGCAAGCAGGCTGTATAATAGGTAAAAAAAAAATCTTCTTCAAACTTCAGAAAGTACTTGTATAATTCATGGCCATTTGGTACAGGGAATTGCCTGAGAGATTGTGATGAGAGAGAGAAAAAGAGAGAGGGGGAGAAAGAGAGAGAATGGCAGAGAGAAAACCAGTGTTGCCTGTCACCCTGATGAGCCTTCTCTTACAATTTATGAAGACTGTCAGCTACTAACCATCTAAACAACTCATTTCCAGGACAGAGATTATAACTGAAGCAGAAAATGCCAGAAATCAATCCCTTGTTGTGACATTATTATTTTTTTCTGAATGTAGAATACAACCTCATCTGTATGGGTGTCATAGAGTAGGAAGCAGCATGAGTTAAGAGCTGAGAGGTGCTTTTAACTAATTTTGCAAAATTGTTTTGGGTGAGGATTCTACAGCTCATTCAAGAAGATCTGAAATGGAACCAGGGGACAGAGGAGCTCTTCTCACAGCCCAACAGCAAGGACTCTTGGATGTGACACCTAACTAGAATCTTGATTCCTCTGTCTCTGTTTTCTCAAATATGTAACTCATCTCCCCAAGGCTCAGTTTCTTTATCAGTACATTGGGGACAACAATACCACTGACATTATGAGGAGCAGTTAATCAAAGTAGATGGCTCATCTTAAAAGTGTACACAGAATTAGAATAAATGAATACAGGTCAAAGAGATGGTTCTGTGGGTAAGGTGTTAGAAGTGTATGCCTGATGACCTGAACCTGACTCCCAGAACCTAAGTAAAGATAGAATCAGAGACCCAATTCCACAAAGTAGGCCTCTGACCTCTTCACGCATGCCCTTTGCACATGTGCCTCCCACATATCATTCATGTATATACATATATTAATAATAAATTAAAATTTTAATTGAATTAATGGGTGATGGTCCTGCTTATATTTCTGCTCTTTGGAGAGAGATGGGGGATGAGAATAATAAGAAATGATAAGGAGCAAGAAGAGGAGGTGTACTGGGAGGAAGAGGAGGATGCCAAGGAGAGAAAGATGGGAGAAAATGAAAGGGAGGGGAGGGGTAAGAGACAGAGCATAATATTTAACAGTCTGAACTCTGAGGCCAATCAGATGGGCATTGATTTATGTCCAGCCTCCATTCCCATGAGTATCTTGCTTATACTGTTTAACTTCTTGGAGACCTGCTCTACTGACCTCTATGGGAGACAAGAACACTGCTTTAGGAGCTAAGTTGTCATAAGAGTTGAGTGAATGACTGTTTAGAACAGTGTGTGGCAAATATACTCCACCACAAAACTGTATGTATATTGACTGGGCATTCTTTTTA
This sequence comes from Tokudaia tokunoshimensis, assembly GCA_036184795.1. Taxonomy (NCBI): domain Eukaryota; kingdom Metazoa; phylum Chordata; class Mammalia; order Rodentia; family Muridae; genus Tokudaia; species Tokudaia tokunoshimensis. The sequence continues at coordinate 103,125,479 of BTHU01000010.1, forward strand.
TTTCTTTTAGGATTTATAGATAGTTATAGCAGTAAGTACTTATTTAATAAGCATGGTTGTGGGATTTATGGGAAAATATTGAAGATTATGTAGGCAATAGAGCTTGTCATTCCTGATTTAAAATATGCCCAGCTTTGCATTTTGATTTCTATAAATGGGGACAACAATCACCTACGTCTTGGAGTTACACTGGTATTGAAATGAGAGCATGATTTACCAGCCCTGGTAACTGTGACCTCTGGGTTTACATGGAAACTGGCAAAATCAATATAAGTGACTACATTGTTAGGCATGTCCTGCAGATTTATCCTTCCTGATGACTCCCTTAAGGTATGTTCTCACCAGCTGTGGCCCTTTCATATGACCTGGACCTCCTATAGTATGTTACTTGACCAGGATGAAGTCCTGAGTTTTTCCTAACTATAAGCAGCAGTTCATCTATAATGATCCTTTTGAAAGGAAAATCTGAAAGTCATCACCCCTCTCCCCACTTCAAACATGTACATGGCTCCCTATTGTTCTTGAAATAATATCTGAGCAAGTCTTAACTTGAGCCATGATGGCCATTTCATGTCTTTTCTCAGGCCATGTTAGTTTTCAATCCAATGCTGCAAATATACTGGCCCTCTGTGGCTTTTGAACTTAATGGATTTATTGGCTAGCTTTATGTTATCTTGACACAAGTTAGAGTTATTTGTGAAGAGGGAACCTCAGTTAAGAAAATGCTGCCACAATATTGCCTTTGGGATCTTTTCTTAATTGATGATGGATGTGGGAATGGACATCTCCCTGTGGATAGTGTCACCTCCGGGATAGTGGTCCTGAGTTGTATAAGAAAGCAGAGGGCTGGAGAGGTGGCTCAGTGGTTAGAAACACTGACTGCTCTTCCAGAAAACCTGAGTTCAATTTCCAGCAACCACATGTAATGGTTCACAACCATCTGTAATGGGATCTGATGTCTTCTTCTGATGTATTTGAAGAGAGCAACAGTGTACTTACATAAAATAAATAAATAAATATTAAAAAAAGACAGGAAGGAAGGAAGAAAATAAAGAAAGCATGCTGAGAAAGCCATGGGAAGCAAGCCAGTAAGCAGCATCTCTCCATGACTTCTGCATCAGTGCCTGCCTCCAGGTTCCTGCTCTGCTTGAGTTCCTGTTCTGACTTCCCTGGAAGATAGACTATAAGCTGCAAAATAGCATAAACCTCTTCCTCCCTGAATTGCTTTTGCCATAGTGTTTTCTCACAGCAACAGAAACCCTAAAACACCAAGTCTGCCTTGCAAGCAGGCCTTTGTACATTCTGTTGCCTCTACCTGCAATGACAGTACCTCAACTTTCTTCCTTTTGTTGCTGGTATTTTAGTGGACATCATATCATGCAAACCCTCTCAGATCTGCTCCACTGGGGCAGCTTTGTCTGCTTATCTCACACTATGTTCCTTTCTATCACATTAACCACAACTATAATTACACATGTATATATATAATTATTTTATTGGTGGCTAGATCTTCTGGAATCAGGATCAGTTTTGCTTTTGTTTCTGTTTTACCTGGCAAGGTTCTTGACTCATAGGCTATGCTCAATAAATCCTTGCTTAGCCAATGGTAAAATTCAACAGAGGCTGCATCTGTAAGGTGAGAGGTCACAGAGCAACTCTGTTGAGATTCTTAGAGCTGTCGTCTTCTCTATATCTCTTAACGTATTCTCCTCTTCACATTTTCTGTAGGCTCAGTAAAGACCCTCAACACAATTCCATTCAATTCCTACAGTTTCTTTAATCTTGGATAAGTGTATTACTCTTGTCAGCAATTCAATCAATTCTTTCATGCCAGTGTAAGGTGGAGATGGAGAAAGTCCTGAAGGCTGTTCTAAGAAGATTCAAAATGAAGATGAACAATGCTAGCAATGATAATGGCCAAGTTCTGGAAAACACAAAGGATATTTATAGTTTACAACCATTGTTATTTATATCCTGACTCAGCAGATTCTCCAGCCTGGCCAGGAAGTACTACTTCAGTTATTTCTAGTCAGGGTAGAGCTTATCTTCACTCTTTAAACGGTAACACCTTCCCTAAACTTCCAAATCCATCCCTTCACTTTAAAAACTCTTTCCTCCCACAAATCATAGAGAGAATTAGTCACCTAGTAAGATGTAAACCTCTCCTCAGAGGAGATGAAGCATCGAAAGCTACATTTAAAAATCTCATGTATACACCACAGAGACATTTTGATTTCTCTTAAAACTTAAAACATTCCTCAGATCCTATGTCTACTCCAGGTTCATTGTTCCTCCAACCAACCAAGTCTTTTCCAGTGATCAATCCAGACCAATATAAACCTCTCTGCCTCATAGATGCCAATCCCCATCCTCCCAGTGTGAGTCCACTAATCCCTTGCATCAGCCCAGCAGCTTCAGCTCACACTGCTGCACTTCCCTCCTTATAGATCCTCTCACTTGCCCACTCAGCCTTCTTAGACTGCCTGGTCCAGTAGTAGTAGCTACTTCCAAATGCCATGTTCTTGGGATCTGTGTTCTTTCTCTCTCTCTCTCTCTCTCTCTCTCTCTCTCTCTCTCTCTCTCTCTCTCTCTCTCTCTCTCTCTCTCTCTCTCCCCCCCCATACTTGCCTGGTAAAAATCATCCATAGTTCTTTGTATATATTGGATATTAGCCCTCTGTCGGATGTAAGGTTGGTAAAGATCATTTCCCAGTTAGTTGGTTGCCGCTTTGTCTTTTTGACAGTGTCTTTTGCCTTGCAAAAACTTTGTAATTTAATGAGGTCCCATTTGTCTATTCTTGATCTTAGAGCATAAGCTATTGGAGTTCTGTTTAGGAAATTCTCCCCTGTGCCCATATGTTCAAGGTTCTTCCCTAGTTTCCCTTCTATTAGTTTCAGTGTGTCTGGTTTTATGTGGAGATCTTTGATCCACTTGGAATTGATCTTAGTGCAAGGAGATAAGAATGGGTCAATTTGCATTCTTCTGCATGTTGACCTCCAGCTGAGCCAGCACCATTTGTTGAAAAGGCTATCTTTTTTCCACTGGATGGTTTTAGCTCCTTTGTCAAAGATCAAGTGACCATAGGAGTGTGGATTCATTTCTGGGTTTTCAATTCTGTTCCATTGATCTACATGTCTGTCACTGTACCAATACCATGAGGTTTTTAACACTTTGCTCTGTAGTACAGCTTGAGGTCCGGGATACTGATTCCCCCAGAGGTTCTTTTACTTTTGAGAATAGTTTTAGCTATTCTGGGTTTTCTGTTATTCCAGATGAATTTTTGAATTGCTCTTTCTAACTCTATGAAGAATTGAGTTGGGATTTTGTCCAGAGAGGCAAGTAACCCTATTAAAAAATGGGGTACAGAGCTAAACAAAGTGTTCTCACCTGAAGAATATCTAATGGCTGAGAAGCACCTAAAGAGATGTTCATCATCCTTAGTCATTAGGGAAATGCAAATCAAAACAACCCTGAGATTCCATCTCACACCAGTCAGGATGGCTAAGATCAAAAACACAGGAGACAGCAGTTGTTGGCGAGGATGTGGAGAAAGAGGAACACTCCTCCACTGCTGGTGGAATTGCAAGCTGGTACAACCACTCTGGAAAGCAGTCTGGCGGTTCCTCAGAAAACTGGGCATGACGCTCCCGGAGGATCCGGCTATACCACTCCTGGGCATATACCCAGAGGCTTTACCTGCATGCAATAAGGACACATGCTCCACTATGTTCATAGCAGTCTTATTTATAATAGCCAGAAGCTGGAAAGAACCCAGATGTCCCTCAACAGAGGAATGGATTCAGAAGATGTTGTATATCTACACAATGGAATACTACTCTGCAATTAAAAACAATGAATTCACGAAATTCCTAGGCAAATGGTCAGATCTTGAAAATATCTTCCTTAGTGAGGTAACCCAATCACAAAAGAACACACATGGTATGCAGTCACTGATAAAGGGATATTGACCCAGAATCTCGGAATACCCTAGACACAATCCGCATATCAATAGATTTCTAAGAAGATGGAAGGAGAGACCCCTGGTCCTGGAAAGACTGGATGTAGGGGAACGCCAGGACAGAGTAACGAGAGGGGGTTGAATGGAGAAAAGAGGGAGGGAAGAGGGCTTATGGGACTTTCGGGGAGGAAGGAAACGGGAAAGGGGAAATGATTTGGAATGTAAATTAAAAAAAATAAAATAAATAATTAAAAAAAAAATCATCCATAGATGCAGCAAAGCTTATGCCTTCTCCGTGTTCCACCTGAGCAGCTAAAACCAGCAAAGAGAACCCCTAGACTATCAGTGATAGTGTATCTTCTCAAACTGTGCTTGCTTTTATGCTCTCTAAGATCTTTTCCAGTCTCATGCAGCGGTTGGAATGCTAAGCATTAATGAGTACACAATGGCTGAACCACTCCCTGCCATAGACTGCTCTCTGTGATCGAAATTCTTGTTGGTATAGTTTTGTCATTGTCATTAACCTGTCCTCCATTCATCTCACACCTTCATTCCTTGCTCAGTTAGACATTGGAAACATTCAGATGACACTCCCCTAGTCTTGTTTTTAAGACCCAGAATCTCCACTGATCTTCTCTTTCTTCCCTCTATAAATTGTTCCTCAACTTCCAAAAGTCAACCCCTCGATGTATGATCGAGACAGTATAATTAATTTGACAGTTTCATATCTATGTGCACTGCTTTTTTTTTTTACACTCACCTCCACCAAATACTGTCTGCCTGCTCTCTTCTTTTCCATCCCAACCCCTTCTTCTTCCCAACTCTCCCCTCAGTGGATATCATAATAAAATGTCACTGTATCCTCCAAAAACCATTATCAGTTAACACCTCCTGCAGAAGGCGTAGGGCTTCATGAATACCTGCTGTATCCATGATGGTATGCATAAGAACGCAGTCTTGTACAGATATCTGCAACTACTGTGTTTCTCTGAGATTTTTGCAATTTTCTATCTTCCTTCTCTCACCCCAGATAACATCCATAAATGCTAGTCATCTTCTGGACTGATGTGGAAATCACTACTTTCTAGGTCCTGGCCTCAAAACAATGTCTCAAATAAAAAGTTGAATGCATGTTTGACAAAATGGCATGGAATATTTAACCTCTAAGTGGAAAAGGATTTGGTCTAGGAGAATAACCATCAACTGCCTTAAATTAAAGGAGGTAATCCCATAATTAAAGTTCTATTTGATTCAAGGATTTATACCCTGAAAGTCATTTCTCCTTCAGAATTGTAATTCATTATCCCCAAAGCAATTTAGTTCTGGTGCTTATGATATAAGAACTTTCCTGGTAGAATGGATGACTGAATTAATTACATTAGGCAACATGATCTTTAATTAAATCCATAGTAGAGTATCCATAAACATAACATCTTGGGAAGTATTTGCTTCATTGGCTGAGCTTTCCAAGGAGCTTAGAACAATGTGGTAGCTTAACAATGAAAGGATAATTTGGTTAAGATTAACCATTGTTTTCCGAATGTAATAGCAGAACAATATCAATCTGCAAAGCGAATCTGGAGCATTAAAGAGCATGCCCTTCTCCACCACAGCCTGAGGGTTACACTGAATTTCACAGCTCTTGACTTTTTAATGGCAGAGACAAATACCAATTTCATCAACAATGTGTGCTCTTACTCAAAAGAAAGCTCTAGAATGATTTCACAGATAATCATATAACCTGAGAAGCCTTCTGTCTATGAATCACCGATGAAAAAAGAGTTTTATTTCCTTCACTGGCTTTGCAGAGAAACAAGAAGAGGCAGGGCTTGGTTTGGTTATCATTGACTTCCTGGACTCATAACACTGAATCTTTAAAGTGGTGTGTATGTGTGCATGCTGCACAGGTGTGTGCAGGACCACCCAAAGAGAAAGGGTGTTGGGCCTAAAGATTACTTTAAACCAGGAATGGTTCCACCATGGCAAAATGATATCCAAACAAAATTTCCTTTTTAACTTTTTCTTCCTTCTTTCTTTTGGTTTGTAGAAGATTTAAGAGTTATTTTCTAACAGTCACATCTTCGCAATATGTCTGTTCATGGTACTGGTACATCCAAATATGATAGTGTGATAATAACACTGACAGTAACAGTAGCCATGGAAAGATGGTAGCTGCAGCAACAATGATGTCACCACAGTACTTACTAAATTTGCATCATTTTCTAAGCACAACACTAAATGCTCTTGCCAGATACTATTATTCTTGAGAGAGCAAATGATCAAAGAGGTGAAATTATAAGCTCCAAGATATGTAATCAATACATGACAGACCCTAAGCTCAAGTCCATGAAACACAGCAAATCTTGTTTCCTTAGCAATGCAGAGCTGTGAGGAGCTCAAAGGAAGCACCGATTCTCATGACTTCCATGATCAACAAATACTGACAGTCAGACCTTGTGTTCAATTCACAGATAGAGACTAAGGATCAGAAATCCTCAATGCAGATGGAAAACGGAAGAAAGGGACCAGAGACCAACCTCAGGAACCATGCAACTTTAAGTGGATCTCTCTTCTGTGGTTACTTCAGTGACTTGCACACCTGTTGGCTTGGGTACAAGTGATAAGGAAACAGATTAAATCAGCTGTGGTGGTCTCAGATTTTGAGATGATGGTTCTTTGTAGAGAACATGACAGTCATGCTATTGGGCAAAGTTGGGCTTGCTGAAGAGCAGATAGACTTGGCAGTACAATTTATCTCAAATACTTGGAGGTCTCCAAGTTGACTGTATAATTACAGACTACCATATCTCTTATTCTAAAAACATTATTGACTATTGCCCTCCAAAATATAAGTGGCAAGTCACCACAGATCCTTGGTTTTTCTCTTTAATAGGAGGGACAGATTTGTTCCTCAACACTCTTTCTGCATTATCATTATTAGTCAGTGAGGAGCCTCTTTATTATTTTCACTTACTTTTCTCTCTACAACAGTGGTTCTCAACCTGTGGATTGTGACCCCCCCAAAGGGGTCATATATCAGCTATTCTGTGTATCAGGTATTTGCATTATGATTCATAAGAGTGGAAAAATACTATTGTGAAGTAGCAATGAAATAATTTGATTATGATTGGGGATCACCACAATGTGAGTAGCTATATTGAAGGGTCACAGCATTAGATAGGTTGAGAACCACTGCTGTACAAGCTATATACACTACTGTGCTGAATATATATCCTCTAACTCAATTACCTTATTTTATAAACATTTAAAATATATGTGTACCCTGAAAAATACGGTGTCATTTGTGTATGTGCTTTAATTTGCATAAACAATGTTGTCCTATAAAATTATCTCTGCTTCTTCTGTCTCTTTATTCATATAGGACTTTGAAATTCATTCACATTCCTACATGTACTAGGACTTGTAAGTCTCTAGTTTCCTGACTATCTCCACTTCTCTGCCTTCATCCATTGACTCAAAACAACAAACATAAAGCAAGATATTGTACTTAGTTTCCTGTTAATTATTTCCCTGATGGAGTGAGGAAAGAAATAGAGTATCTGGCATGTATTTTTACTTCTCATTCCTTATTATAGAGAAATTTTGTATTTTCACTTTATATCCCAGAAATTAGAGGAAGCAAGAACTAAGCTTCAAATCCATCTTTCCTCAAATCTGCTGACAATCTACTTCCAAGTGAAATCATACAATGCAAGGTCATTGGCCTATTATACTCACAGACAACCTGAGAACATGTCAGCATATCCAGCACTCAGATGTCTCTTCTTTCAGATAATAGTGCAGAGAAAATAGCTATTAAGATCAGGTGAGCAAAGACACTTGAACACTTCTCTTAAAAGATCTTTGTATATCTAGATGAAGAAGAGATACTAAAGTGGACCTAGGTAGTATTTGATCAACAAATGACAGAATTTATTTTTAAATAATACTGATTTTATATGAACCTCCTGGGTCATTTCTAGAACATGTATTTGGTTCCATGTATTTGGAGTGGGTGAAAACCTAACATTTGCATCAAGAGTTTGTTCCACAGAGAAATGATCAGCACCAATTAGCAAGCTTCAAGGTAGCCATCGTCTAGACTTTCCCACTACCTGGCAGTTACTGTGTCTCAAGCATCCACAGTTCAGCAGCATGAGGAGTTCAAGAATGGATCTCAAAAAGGGCAGCTCTTTCTTTAGAAAATGTAAAATTAGTCTAAAGAAAGAAACAAGAATCTGGAGAGATGCTTTAACATTTAGAAGTGCTTGTTACTCTTCCAGGGAACCTGAATTCAGTTCCCAACACCCATCTCAGGTGGCTCATCTGTAATTCCAGCCCCAGGGGAGCCTATGCTCTATTTTGGCCTTCACAAGCAACACATGAAGTGTGAACACACACAAATTTTTATATATATATATATATATATATATTTATTTATTTATTTATATATTTATTATATATATATAAAATTATATATATTTATATAATATATATAATTGTATATATTCATATGCATATACATATACATATTCTATAGTGTTTGAGGTTTTAGGGAACAAAGTCTGAAGGTGTGAATGTGATGTTATCAGGTCACTGGAGTGATGTTCCCAAAGACCTCAGAATAGAAACAGAAGTCAGGTGCCAAGGATCCTCTGACCAAGGGTCAAAAGATCCACTGCCGCAATCTCTAATCTGTTGATAGCTGTAGTGTTTCTGTTTTAATGAATGTCCTTTTAGCTAATGTGACTTGGCATTCAGCTTGGAGCTGTACATATTTCACATCTTACAATGTCTAGAAACATAAACACTGGCAGGTGATACACACACATTGCATGTTTGTCTCCTAGAAAGGCACTATTAAATAAGTGATATGTATGTCAATATGATGTCTTAGAATTATGAGGATATGTGGATGGATCTTTTGGAGTGCTGGTTACTTTTGTTTATAGACACATAAATGGTTTGTTTTCTCTCTGGTTTGGAAGGGAGGGGCTCAGTCACATTGCTAGTCACATAGAACTTAGGAGGTTTGTTACCAGCATCATCTGAGAAAACCCTGCATAGTTAGATTCAATGTAGCTGAGTTACAGGATAGTCCAATGGCTAGTAAGACATAATTTCCACATGTATCTACAAGGCTGTCCTGGAAGAGGTAGGCATTTAAGTCAGTGGGCATGGGAAGCAATAATTAAACAGCTGGGGACCCAGATAGACCCCAAAGCAAAGAAATGGAAATTTGATCTCTCACATCTGGAGTTCAAGCACTGTGTCCTCATACCTTTGTCTTCGAATTGCAGGATCTGCACCATCTAGGCCATTAGTTTTGGATTGAAACAGTTTCAATTTCCCTGGGTCTAGGGCTTGGAACTTTCACTTAGCCACACTAGTTCCCCCTGGTTCTCAAGCTAGAACATGGTTTATCCTGGGACTTCCTAGCTTCCAAATCAGCCTCTCCTAAGTATTTTCCTTTCCCTCAAACTATGTATGTATTCTTTTCTACATACATATTTTACATATCATAAATATTCATGTATTTTATATCTATGTATATCTTATATATCATATATTGTATATTCTGATGTATATAGCATATTTTATGTATTTTATGATTATATATACATATCTTATATTCTTATGTTCTTTATACGGTCATACATATATTCCTATGCATATGTATATACACTCAGACATATATGTCATGTATATGTATATATACTATATATACATATATGCCAATAACCATTGTTCTTCTCTGTTCCAAAGGAGGCTATCTACAAGGCAAACAAAACAACTTCTAGATAACTACTATGTATACCTTTTGACTATTATTGCACTAGACACTTACAAAGATACACTTGCATCCACTGAGTGGAACTCTTTTTCTGTCCAGCCTCAGGTTCAGCCTCAGCCATGTTTGGGACCGTGGGGCTGTGGTTCTGCATCTTCACTGTAGACATGAATGTATGAAATATGGCTTACATGACCTTTGCACCTCAGTGTCCCCTCAGGTACTCCTAAGTTGCATTAATTTTGAAAGAGAAAGAATGAGCCTGGCATCTGGACTTTGAAATACTACTTTTAAGACTTTCTCCCCATTGCACAGAAATCCTCTTTATCCTTTCAAAACATGTTTGGCAAAGACTGAATAAGCAAGTCTTAAGATCTTGCAGGACCCACTTTTTCCAGGGGGGGGGCACAAGTCTAAGCATTTTCTACCAACAGTGCTTCACAGAGCTACAGAAATCTTTCAGGTCTGCAACTATGATAGGCATTGTCTGCTTAACTGTTAAACAGAAACTATGCCAACTCCTTTACATTATTATATTTTAATATAAATTTTCTGTTGAGGCTTTGTCTTTTATTGTCTATTATAATGCTAAGTGTGGGCTCCCAAGACCTAGAGTCTGCATGTAGACCTGTGACCCTGCCCCCATATTATTTCTGATTGGCAAATAAAGATGCTGACAGCCAATAGGTGGGACATAGATGGGGTTTAGGTTTCCCAAGTTTGGAGTAGGAAAAGGACCACACTGAGAAATAAGAAGGTGTAAGGAGAGGAGGAAGGAGAAGCTGCCACAGGTTAGGAGTCAAGAAAACATAGCCCTGAAAGCTAGCCAACTGGAGTTAAGAGTGGCCTGAATGAAACATAGTAATAACTCAGACGTATTGATAGGAAAGTAGGTTTTAACAACATAGAGGGTAGGCAGCTGCACAACTTTTGTTCTCTTCAAGACTTATTGTAAATATAAAGATTGTATGTGTCTTTCATCCAGGAACTTAGATATCAAAGGTCAGATAAAAATCTAGGGCAGAGATTAAATAAATTTCTACTACAATTTTCTCGATCAGTTTTCATAAAGTTCCTATTCTACACATGAGGAACTTGAGAATCAGGACCTTTCCCCAAGGTGACACAGCAGACAGATATTTGAACAGGACTCAAATCCAGACCCATGTCACATCAAAGTCTGGTTTTTTCATCACTGAAGGTTCCATCAGTCATTGTTCCAATGGAGACCAACCAAAAGGCAGAGAAAAATGCTTCTAGACAGTCACTGTCAACACTACCAGGGCAAGAAAACTGGGAACTGACACCAAAAACTTGACTGGCACAGGAGAGAGCAGAAGGAACAGCTGACAGGCAGCCCATGGGACAAATATAATCCAAGGACTGTTGACATACAAGGCAAAGCTAGGATCACTTTAATCCAGACAAGGTTCTGACACTCTCCCTGTTCCTTTTACATGCTGAAGCTTTAAGGAAGAGAAGTCAGCGTCCACTCAAACTGCTGTGCATATATCCCTGATCATCAATCTAGTCACCAGGGAAAACTGCATTTCTCCTCCTTCCACTTGGAAAAATCATATTGTGTTAGGATAATTATGAATCACCCTTTGATCTGTCTCTGTATCTACAAAGCATAAACAGAGTCAGCTGGTAATGTCTGCCTGCTTGGGTATTTCGGGTTTATATTTTGAATAACGCAAGGCTCGAATGCTAACATCAGTAAATAATTTACTCTAGTCTGAAATAAGAGCTCCAGGCAAGAAACATCAGATCAAACATGGGAAACGGCAGTAGGAAAGCAAACACACTGCTCTCCTAGAAAGATTTTTCCAGATTCTCTGTGGCAAGTGTAGAGGGAGCAACGGCAGTTTGTGCATCCACCAAGCTTCTTCTGACTGTGACTCAAATCTATAGACTTTGATGGAATCAAAAGAGGCTGGAAAAGAGGATGTCAGGTGAAAGTATGGAGAACAGATGTAAGGGCTACAGAATAGTCCCTTCAGGCTTTATGCCTCAACATTTTCCCAGCCCAAGTCGTCATTTGTGCCTAAGGTGAGGAACACATTTACTTCTTCTTCTTCCTTTAACTCTCCATTCTGTGGAGCTGGAGGGATGGCTCAGTGGCTAAGAATGCTTGCTACTCTTGCAGAAGACTTTGGGCTCCTAGCGTCCACATGAAGGTTTTCAATTCTCTGGGTTATAATTCCAGTTCCAAGGGATCTGGTGTCGTCTTCTGGCTTCAACTAGCACCTGGCATACCTGTGGTGCACATATGTATGTGCTAATGAAACACTCATACGCATAAAATGGAAATAAACAAATCTTTTAAAATATTCATCTTCAGCATTGGGACTGTAGAATAGTGAATGGGACTGTAGAATAGTGAATGAAAAAGGCACAGGATCTGATTCTCTATTCTATATACCTAAGACGTAATAGACTCCCACAAATGGAATCTCTCTCTCTCTCTCTCTCTCTCTCTCTCTCTCTCTCTCTCTCTCTCTCTCTCTCTCTCTCTCTTTCTCTCTCAAACACACACACACACACACACACCTAATCAATTACAAATCCACGTAAAATAATACATGATCATGTGGCTGGGATAAATAAGTGATCAACTCACACTTCCTCATTCTTCCTCTTCCCTCCTCTTACCTCCTCTCCATCCTTTAAGAACCAGAGACCAGAGAACTCTGTTCTCCTTTGGGCCTTTTGTGTTCTCTCTCAGGATGCATTCAGCAGAGTACTAAATACTTTAGCCTGACAATGGAAAGCTGGATGAGGGCAAGAATGGAATATCCCCTCCCCCACACAATATCACACATATATCACTTTCATCACAAGGTCAAGGGTTTTGCGACCCAGGTGTCTAGAGCATTGTAACACCTTTGCTGTTTCAGTGTAGCAGTAAGACACTCATCTTATGGCCTAGAAGACAGAGTGTTTTGAGGACCAAACTGTGTTACGATCTGTGAGAATGAAGCAAAAGAGTTCAGTGTGTGGTGTACATTGCTGAGCGAGCAGGCTACAGAAGGAGTTTCTGGAATTCCTCCTTAGAGGCCAGAAGCCAGGACCTCTAATAGCTCTGTGCTCCTAGGGATAGAAGTTCTTGATTGAACTGAGAACTGCAATTCCCATCCACTGGACTCCAAGTGGAGACTAATATCCTATTTCAGATTCTCCATGGCTCTTGTGTTATTCATTCTGCCAAGAAATCTACTCTCTTTTTAAAATGTGTATTTTTAGCTCCTGGTCTGTACAATAAGTCAGCAGAATTCCAGTAATTAGAGCTTGGGAGAATAGGAGAGTGGAATTAGTGCTACTTCCATTCTTACCTTGATAGAATTGTTAGCTGGAGGCTGACTGCATGGCGGGGTGGATGGCTGTCTAGATTTTAGATTATATCCACTATGAGTCTTACCCCAACTTAACACCTAACTCTTCCCTCTCTGATAATGAATCATAGGTTAAAAGATGCTGAAAATATTTACACATTTCAAGATTTCTATAGAGTTTGAAGTTTATTTTTACTTATCTTTTCCTATCATATGTTGTGGGTTCTTGATGCCTCTTTCCTCTGGGAAAAGAGATTCAACATTGGTTCCCAACTTAATGAAGTCTGGTTAGACCAAAGGCTCTGTGCATGCAACAAGAATTTGATTTGCAACACATTGGTAGCAAAGGACCACTGAAGTATTTATTCATGATATGCCTGAGCTCCTGGAGTGGGTAGAGTCTCAGCTGTGTACACTCTACTTGCACAGTAACTGAGGGAGACTGGAGAGCAGCACACACTGGGTCTTATTCCTCAAGGCAATTAGAGTCATGAGGCTAATGCCCTAGGGAATATTGTGTTTGGAGGGTTGAGGGAAGTTGGACCAGAGCCTGTACTTCTTTCATATCTCAGAATACTGCACTTCTGTGTGCTATATAGTTATCCCTGAGAACTATAAGGAGGAAGTAGAGACAGCTAGATCAGGCTAGACCACTTAGACAAGTGTCATACGTAGTGTGCACAACTCTTGGTTGTATTGCAGCTGAGGCTCACTCCAGTAACCTTATATGTTTCTGACTCAAGGTAGTTCATCCAAAATGGTGCCATCTGACTCTTGACATAGGTGGGATTTGGAAGTGCAGGAAATTTGCACCAGGTGCTCAAAGGTCAGTCAATGGGAAGCGAGTTCATGGGTTAATGCTGCAGAATTTAGGTTTTCAAGAGGAGCATTCTGGGATCTATTCCACCTGCAAGATGATATCTTCTTCTCACAGCAGTAATGACTCCAATGAGGACATCTAGCCCTTCCCCTTTGTACTCCTCCCACAGTGCCACAGTGCCACAGTGCCACAGTACCATGGTGCCATGTTCCCTCCACAGAAGGTACCTGCACTTGTGCCTGGTCTCAGCATCTACTTGTACACAGACTCAAGTCCTTTGTCTCTCTGATACTCTACAGTCTTCATTTTTCACAAAAATGAATGTTTTAATGTTTCTCTAAAAGTTTATAAAACTCTCTCCTCTTTTCTCAAATGGTTCTCGTCATTCTATTATTCTTAGAGAAAATGGAATGACAGTCTCTATGGAGGAACATTTTGCTTTGAGTAGCTATGACACCCTACCAGGATCATCCATTTCAGTTAGGGGCCCCACTACCTCTGAACTGCTTGCATTAGAAATCACTCAAAGGCATCCCCTCCTATCCTCCAGTCCATTGCCAAACTTGAAATGCTTCTTAATTTTACCTTCCTTTCTCTGTTTTGACCTTTGTTGAGATTTTGTTTTAGCTAAGCATGTTGATCTTCATGCGCTTTACCTCACCACAGCCCCTTAGTGGTTTTTTTTATTCCCATTTTTGCATGACAAAATCAAGACACGGAGTGATCAAATTGTCCAAGATTACCGGGGGTGAGTGCACGGAGATCAGGCAAGTGAATCTTGCTCCTCCTTTCAGGTCCTGATGTCTTAAGCACCTCCATATTCCTAATGTAGCCCATCCCCACACTAAGCAACATGACACACATCCTTAGACATTTCCCCCTGCTCCACCATGTCATGACATTTCCCCATCCGTACATCCTGGTGTCCCCTCCAATTTGTACTAATAATTTATTGGTTAAATGGCCCTTAATTTAAAACATTAGTTTCTGTTTATATTCACATACAATTGTTCACTATTTTTATCATTAATAAATACGCATTAAAAAAGTATGGGTGTTCGAAGCCAGAAATGCTGGAGGTCTAGCTTCATTGCTCTAGTTATGGGACACTCCACATCTGTGAAGCGCTATTGAAAATAGTTCTTATACCACAAGTTTGTGAGAAGGAATGCAGGAGATAACTTCGTGCTCAGGTCGCTCTTCTATGTCTCTGCTATGAGAGTTTAACACTCTATATTGGCAACTGCAATGGTGATAGCTGTGGTCTTAGTAGGAAGAGCAATAGTTATGACCTAACTCAGTTAATCTTAAGTTAATTAAAGTTAATTCAATCTTGAAGGTAACCTTACCACTGCCTAATCCTGGCACCAGGCCCCACTGTGATATCTTAGATGTAAAACCCAGCCTCTTCACTGTTTCCTATACACACTAACACTGACATAAACAGTTCCATGTTTATGAATGGATAACTTGTATTTGAGATTATAGGGTGTGTGTGAAAACTTGGAAAGTGTTCTACTTAAAGTAAT
Organism: Tokudaia tokunoshimensis; assembly: GCA_036184795.1. Lineage (NCBI taxonomy): Eukaryota > Metazoa > Chordata > Mammalia > Rodentia > Muridae > Tokudaia > Tokudaia tokunoshimensis. Next base: position 103,140,912 of record BTHU01000010.1, read on the forward strand.
AGGAAAATGCCAAAAAGAATTTTCTGCTATTGAAATGTTTGGGTTCTCTTGGGGCTGCAGGATTTGATCTGTTCCTTCATCCCATCTCTGCCTTAAGCTCATTCTGTGTCACTGACTTCTCTCTGTTTTCCTTTCTTCAATGGGCGCCACCTTTTCCACTTTACTCATATTGCCCCCTCACTCAGCTGTCCAGCCTTTTCCTTCATCTCCTTGCTTCCCCCACTACACCCCAAGCCACGAACTTCTCATCAGCCCCCAAGTGACTTCTCTCAACTCAGAGTCTCTACCCACAGGAGGGATTCTATGCAGATAACAATATGGTCTGGGATTCCGTAGAGAGTTCACTTGTATTGGAGATTGTTATCCCTTTGGAAAGAAGAGTGTCTTAGTTACTATTTTATTGCTGGGAAGAGACACTATGACCAAGGCAACTCTTATGAAAGACAGCATATATTTTTTTTTATTTTCTAAGTTTTTTTTATTTACATTCCAAATCATTTCCCCTTTCCGTTTCCTCCCTCCCCGAAAGTCCCATAAGCCCACTTCCCTCCCTCTTTTCTCCATTCAACCCCCTCTCATTTCTCTGTCCTGACATTCCCTTAGATCCAGTCTTTCCAGGACCAGGGGTCTCTCCTTCCACCTTCTTGGGAATCTATTGATATGTGAATTGTGTCTTGGGTATTCTGAGATTCTGGGTTAATATCCCCTTATCAGTGACTGCATACCATGTGTGTTCTTTTGTGATTGGGTTACTTCACTAAGGATGATATTTTCAAGTTCTGACCATCTGCCTAGGAATTTCGTGAGTTCATTGTTTTTAATTGCAGAGTAGTATTCCATTGTGTAAATATACCACATCTTCTGAATCCATTCCTCTGTTGAGGGACATCTGGGTTCTTTCCAACTTCTGGCTATTATAAATAAGGCTGCTATGAACATAGTGGAGCATGTGTCCTTATTGCATGCAGGTAAAGCCTCTGGGTATATGCCCAGGAGTGGTATAGCCGGATCCTCCGGGAGTGTCATGCCCAGTTTTCTGAGGAACCGCCAGACTGCTTTCCAGAGTGGTTGTACCAGCTTGCAATCCCACCAGCAGTGGAGGAGTATTCCTCTTTCTCCACATCCTTGCCAACAACTGCTGTCTCCTGTGTTTTTGATCTTAGCCATTCTGACTGGTGTGAGTTGGAATCTCAGGGTTGAAAGTTCTGTAAGGCAAAAGACTCTGTCAAAAAGACAAAGTGGCAACCAACTACCTAGGAAATGATCTTTACCAGCCCTACATCCGATAGAGGGCTAATATCCAATATATACAAAGAACTCAAGAAGTTAGACTCCAGAGAGTCAAGTAACCCTATTAAAAAATGGGGTACAGAGCTAAACAAAGAGTTCTCACCTGAAGAATATCTAATGGCTGAGAAGCACCTAAAGAGATGTTCATCATCCTTAGTCATTAGGGAAATGCAAATCAAAACAACCCTGAGATTCCATCTCACACCAGTCAGAATGGCTAAGATCAGAAAGACAGCATTTAATTTGGGGCTTGCTTATAGTTTCAGTTTCAGAGGCTTAGTTCACTGTCATTATGGAGAGAGCGTGGGAGTGCACTTAACACTAGAGCACTACTGAGAGCTGCATCCTGATCTTCAAGCAGCAGATAGAGACATTGAGATACTGGGGCTGATGTTGGCCTTTTAAAGCCCAAAACCCATCTCCAGTGACATACTTCCTGAAACAAGGCCACACCTCCTCCAGTAAAGCTGCATGTCCTAATCTTTCTAATTCTTTCAAACAGTTCCACTCCCTAGTGACTAAGCATTGAAATATATGAGCCTATGGAGGTCATTCTTAGTCAAACAACCACGAAGGGGCACATTTTATTGAGCTTAGAAAACATTTAAACACTACTCTACCATAGGGAGAATATTCTGTGTGGACTCCTGATACACAGAAATGTAGAGTTTATGAACATGAGGCACAGTGTGTGAGGACAGTCAGGCATGGGAAACACTGTTTCCACTTGGATATGCCCAACGTTGAAATCAGTGGAGGGTCTAGTGAAATCTAGAGTGATTTTAGTTGGAACTGCTCATTGCATGACTCCTCTGAAATGTAATTCTCTGAAGGGATTTTTTTTTTTGAGGAACACTGTATCTATTCTGTTTTCCTTCTTATCCTGGGTTCTCACCAGAGCATCAATCATCTAAAATGCCCAGGAAACATTTGCTGAAGGAAAGAATGGGGAATGAATTACCAAAAGAAGCAGTGACAAGCAACAAGAGAGACAGTGACAGTAGTGAGGATTGGGAGGCCTGACAAGATACGACTAGGAAACTTGTTCTGAGCTGGAGCAGAGAAGCAGATGGTTAAGACACAGAGAGATCACATGCGTGAAAGAAAAGATGGGCTTAGGAGAAAACTTGGGTGACAAAGTGCTTGCCTTGCAAATGTGAGGAAAGCTGCTAGAGTGGGGTGCTACAGTGGGGTGCTACAGTGGGGTGCTACAGTGGGGTGCTATAGTGGTGTACACCTGCACCCATAGTGACAGTGAAATGTGAGGCAGAGCCAGGTGCATCTCTGCAAGCTCACTGGACAGCTGCTAGCAAATGAAAGATGGAAGGCACCTTAGGAAGGATTCCTGAGCTTGTATATGTATTCCTGCATACTTGTTCACACACACATACACACATACACACACACACACACGTTCATATGCAAACCCTATAAATAAGTAAATAAATAAAAAATCAAGAAGCAAAACAAAGCCCACTACACAAATCTTTGATAGTACACTCAGGCTATCTAAATGTGTTCTTTATCTTTATTGCTTAGCACACACTGATGGATTCCTGATGTCTTTGACATTTGCCTGAGTTTCCCTTAGAAGAGCTATGCTCAAAAGATCTCTAATGGAATATGAAATAGACCAGAATCTGGGGAGGGAGAAGCAATTGCCTTTGATGTACATACCACAAGGAGGAAAAAAAGCAATTGTCTCTCTACTTTCAGTGTTGGGTTGTAGAAAGGCAAGAAACACCCTGAAAAAACAAAGAGGCAAATTTAGAACAAGCAACACGGGATGCTCCCCATTCCATATTCACTCAACTTGCTCAATTGTGGGTGTGTGTCTTTCAGTGAATAAGCAAGATGGCTCTTTCACCCAAATATAATTATCTCCATTCATTATTGTTATTCTGCAGACAATATACCATATAGATAATATTAAACCGACAATAGCCAATTACAATGAACACCAGGGAATATTTTTATTATGGAGACAATTTGATAATAAGCAGCATCTGAAAGATCATTTCCGATTTCATTTTTTCTTGTATTAACTTCTTGAAGAGTCTTTGTCTTTCTCTGTGTCTAAATAACTATGCTCTTTGATGGATTCATCAGCTATGGATGTGAATCTTTTTTTCCTAGATAATGCAAGTGACAGTTTTAATGGTACACACCTGTATTTGGTTAATTTTTTTTTTTTGGTTGGTGTATGCTGATTTGAGCATTTTTCTGGTAACATAAGGAGCTCATCTTCTGCACCCACAGTTAGGATGAGAATATGAACGATTAGCAAGGAATGGTGGAGTAGGAAGGGTAGACGTTGACATTGCATCATGCATTTCTACTAAGAATAATCTAGGGAAACTGAGTCCAAACACCTAGAAACTTGGGACAATACGGTTCTGTTCCCAAAAGGATAGTGATGTTGACTATTAATACCTACCTCACATTATCTATTCCATATTGTGCTGAGTGGTTTATGCACAAGTATTGTCTAGGCTTCTGTATAGGCAAATGGGCAGCATTGGGCTCCAAAAATAGCCTTGAAGAGTCTATAAAATACCCCTGAAGTCACACCTGAAGTAAAAGGCTTCAAGTCCAGGGGAATGTGCATCAGACTTGTGTTCTTAACCTCTACATACCATTACCTCTGGCAGAAAGGACCTGAGCTACAAGGAGAATGCTGGTTTATCTGTGTTGTACGTGTATGAAAGACCTAAATGTTATGCCAGGCATGTGGTAAGGCATGTAGCATGCTTTCTCCTACTTAACACTCTCAATGTCTGTGTGTAATGAGTTGCAGAAATATTTAAAGCAACATGTTTTGTTTGTTAGAAATGGAGATATAACTCAAGAATGTCTTCTGAATTTATAACTGTCTGTGGGAACTTATGGATTTGAACCTCTAAGGGAAAATTGGGACCAGAGTGGAATAGATTTGTAGGTCAAGAAGTTTACTCCAAGTACAATTTCATCTCACAGAAAATAAAACCCTCTAGAGAACTTTCTAGATTGTCTCATGTTGAAGAACACAGATCACCTGCTGGTGTTATTACCACATGGTACTGCTACCTCCATAGTCCAAAAATGTATGTATTTTTCATGGGCAAAATGTATGTATAAAACTTCCACTAGTTGTGCTTCTGTTAAGAAAAAAGGAATCTTGTGTCTCATTTCAGTAGTTTACATCAATTAAAGAGATTTTGTAGATTGCTCAGAAATCAGTGCTTCAGTTTAACACAGTGTTGAGTCTTTTGTCTGCCATTTTTGTTCATTGTTTGTTGTATACACAGAATCAGCATGTCTGTTTAAGGAGAATAGGGCTGGTTTAGTTAGTGGTGGTGACACTCTTGTTTGGAGTACTCAGGACTGGACTGGGCTCTGTGCCTGCTGGGGAAGTGTTCTGTACTGAGCCATACCCACAGCTGGGAGTGTTTTTAATATGTTGTAAACACCCAATAAACACAATTTGAATCTTATTATGCTGGCAAATCTCCCAGGAATAGATTCTGATTCAACGGGTCTGGTGGTACCAAATATTTTTTTTAATTTCCAGATAATCCCACTATCTCTACCCACTAGACCCCTGTTTGATAGCAAAGATCTGATTATGAATGACTGAGTTAATACATAGATGGTTAGCATGGTTAATATTGATTGTCAACATGACAGGATATATGATGACTCAGTAGACAAGCCTATGGCATGTCTGTGAAATATTTTCTAGATTGGGATACTTGAGGTGGGAAGACTCATCCTGATTGTGGGCAACGTCAATCCATGGGCTGGGATTCAGAATAGAAGAAAGAGGAGAAAGCATACTGAGCACCAGCATCCATCCATTTCTGCTTCCTGACAGTGGATGCAATGTGACCAGCATGCATTGCTCCGTCCTCATCCCTTCCCCACTGTGGTGGACTATACCCTTGAACTGACCCAGAATAAGCCTCCTTTCCTCAAACTTCTGTTAGAAAAGTACAGAACATAACATGCGTGCATACTTTATCTCCTGCCTCAAAGATCAGACCTGGAGAAATCATTCTTAAAACTAATTAAACACACAGAACTAATACACAGTCTAAACTTGGTTTTAAGCCCGTTGGCCAGGCTAAACTCCTAAAAATGTTCACCATTTGCAAACAACCACTTAGTAATCATGTTTTGAAGAATTTCCATGTTCTGACTACTTACGAATGTTAGGCACCACACAGTGTTTACTCTGTGATACCCAGTCATGCTGGGGCTTAAATGAAGGCAAACTGCACATATAAAACAAGAAGGGATGAGGCCACCAATGGTACCATTTATCATACTCTTACTCTTTAGAAAGTCAGACACTTTACAGATGAACTACCATTTGCTCCTCCCAAAGAAAATAAGAAAATATGATTATTGTTTCCATTATTCAGAATGTGAAGCTGAAATATAGAGCAGTCAAGTCATTTGTTCACATTCATATTGCCCTTAAGAGGGAAACAAGAAATTTGGAACAGTTTGTGAACTCAATTGACTTTCTCATCATTAGAAATGAAAATTCTACTCCTAGTATTAAATAAGATGAATAATAGTAGGAGTAGAGGGGAAATGAAGATCTCTGTCAAAACACATGTGTGTGCACACACACACACACCACACTCAAGCACACATGTACATACACATACACTACACTCATGCACACATGTACATACACACAAACACACACACAACGCATTCACTCATGCACACACGTACATACGCACACACAGCAAACTCATGCACACACATACATATGCACACACATCACACTCATGCACACATGTACACACACGTACACCACACGCATGGACACATGTACACACATACCACACTCATGTACACGTGTACATACACACACAAACACTCATGCACATATGTACACACACACAACACACTCAAGCACACATGTACATACACATACACCACACTCATGCACAAATGTATACACACAAACACACACAACACATTCATTCATGCACACACGTAAATACGCACACACAGCAAACTCATGCACACATGTACATATGCACACACACCACACTCATGCACACATGTACACACACATACACCACACTCATGCACACATTTACACACACCACACTCATGCACACATGTACACACATACCACACTCATGTACACATGTACATACACACACAAAACACTCATGCATATATGTACACACACAACACACTCAAGCACAAATGTACACACACCACACTCATGCACACATGTACGTATGTACACACATGTGTGCACACACAAACACATACACACACACACACACACACACACACACACACCACATGTGCTCGTGCATGCACACATCCCACACATACACGTCTAATTTGATTTCCTTCCCCTAGAATTTGGGCTGAATACACAGATATCTCGTTATATACCCTGGGTATCCCTCAGTCACCCAAGCCATAGAGCTCCTAGTTTCAGTTCAAATCCACAGTGTTCTAACTTATAGTCTTCAATAGTTAAGAAAAGCTTCCTCCAGAGACTTCTCAGACTGGCTTCAAGTAGTTAACTGGTTCCCTCAACCCACCCTTCAGCCAGTCTGATTACAACAGAGGCGTTTCTGAGTAGAGGCTGCTGCTAGGTCGAACAGTATGGATGGGTTAAACTAGATTTTTCTACTTCTTAGAATTTTAGAGCTACATTTTGAGACAATAAGTATGGGAAAGAGGAATTTTGAGGATGTTTGGTGGTGTGGACTATCTCCTGTTTCTAAAAAGCATACACTCACAGTATTACTTTTCCACCTAGGAATAGAAAACAAAAAAGGGTTTGGGACTTCTAACCACCAGGAGAAAGGTCCATGCTATGTAGCTACATAGCTACATAGCATGCTATGTAGGTCTTAAAATTTATGTGTTGAATTGGTGGAGATTTTTACAGGAGTGAGAAAAATGAAAAAAAAATAGATTTGTTTCAACATCAAGGGAGTATTTGTCTGTCTGTCTGAGGCCCAGGCAGATCTCTAACTTGCTATATAGCTGAGAATGACTTTAAATTTTGATCCTCCTGCTTCAAACTTCCAAGTGCTTGGATGGGATTTCACACATAATCTACCACACCTATTTTATGTGATGCTAGGATCAAACTCAGGGCTTGTTTGTCTAGGCAAGTGCTCTGTAAACTGAGCTACAACCCCAATGATAAAAGTCTTTTAAAATACACAAACACACACACACACATACACACAAAAGCACACATGCTCACACATGTACATGTGGTAGGAAAATGATAATTTGCTTGGATTAGAGCAAATTCTTTGGTCACTTCTAGTTTTAGTGGAAGAGAAATGGTATGTTAACTTAATACACCTCAGGTTGTAATGACTCCAACCATAAAATTATTTTGTTGCTACTGCATAACTATAATTTTACTACTTTTATGAATCATAATATAAATATCTGATATGCAGGTTATCTGATATATGTTCTCTGTGACAGGACTCCCAAAAGGGTTCTGGCCCACAGGTTGAGAACCACTTATCTAAATAAATATTCACGTAACTGAGTGTATCATCAAATACTTTTCCTGTTAGGACTGAAATTCTCTAAGAGTAAAATCACTGATATGTGAATATGTGTATTTTTAAATGTCATGGTGATAGAAAGAAAAATGTACCATGGTGGACCAAAAGAGTAGTAATACTTATGTAATAGAACATCAGACAGATATTAAAATGAATGGACTGGATCTAAATAGTTTCAAACAAATGCTAAATAGAAAAAGTAAGCTACATAATGTACTAATTCTTACTCTTTTCAGGAAAAGTTTAAAACACCATACAAGTTAACATTTTGTGCTGTTTATTGAAATTTACAAATAATTTTATCAACAAAGTTGTAGAATTTCAGAATAGTGTTTGTTATGGTTTGTATATGCTTGTCCCATGGAGTGGCACTATTAGAAGGTGTGGCCTTGTTGGAGGAAGTGTGTCACTGTAGGGTTGGGCTTAGAGATCTTCCTCTTAGATGCCTGAAGATGCCCAGTCTGTTCCTGGTTTCCTTTGGATAAGGGTGTAGAACCCTCAGCTCCTCCTGCACCATGTCTGCCTGGATGTTGCCATGCTTCTGCCTTGATGACAATGGACTAAACCTCTGAACCTGTAAGCCAGCCCCAAGTAAATGTCTTTTATAAAACTTGCATTGGTCATTGGTGTCTGTTCACAGCAGTAAAACCCAAACTAATACAGTGCTCCACATATAGGAGAATACAAGGAGTTTGAGATGAATGGAAGACTACAGAGAATGTATGAAAATAAGATCATTTGTGTGACACATGAGATAGTGTGCTCTTGGGTTTATTAAATGAATCTAAACTCTTTTTTTTATTTTTGAGAAATTTTTTTTCGAGACAGGGTTTCTCTGTGTAGCCCTGGCTGTCCTGGAACTCACTTTGTAGACCAGGCTCGCCTCGAACTCAGAAATCCTCCTGCCTCTGACTCCCAAGTGTTGGGATTAAAGGCGTGTGCCACCACTGCCCGGCTGAATCTAAACTCTTTTGTTCACTCAAATGATCTCGTTAAAATCAAAGAAATGAAATTCAGTGCAGCAATAGGCTAAGAAGAATGCACCCTAGACTACAGTGTGGGTGCCTGCAAAAGGTTTGTGATCCAAGAAGGAGAGTTGCAAACACACATTCCATCCAGAAGTAGAAGATCTAGCTGTGACTAGATTACTGCTGCTGTCTCAAGAACTAGGGCGTCCCACCTAATGCATCCTAATGAGCCAAACCATGTGGTCACATGAGCTCTTCCAGGAGCTTGTGGCATGAGTTTGAGAAGTGTATGAGGAAGGACAAAGTTATACAACTCCTGTTACTTAACTGGGCTAGAGATTCTGGTTCCCAGTGGCAGACTCCCAAAAACTCCCTTGCTTAAGGATGCTCGATCCCTCGGCAGGCTATCTCAGTCAGCATCTCTGACTGAGGTTGTGACTTCTGCAAGTTCCCAGCTGATGTTGGGTTCTGTCATAGAGTATCGGCTCTATATCAGAGTCCTTGTCCGTTTTACTCCTTCTGGCCTGGGAACAGTCAATGCTAAACATGGCAAATAGATTTACTTTTCCTGTTCTTTATTTTTTCCTCAAACAGAAGCCTAGGTGGAAAAAGAGAAAGTCAAGGGCCTTTAAGGGTTCATGTGATATGATGGCTCTGTTTTTAAACAGGAAACAAGAATCCCCAAATGAGAAATGTGTTGTCCAAAGGCAAACAGATAATAGCATCGGGTTTGTTTTAAACAGTAATCTCTTGCCATTACTTTGAAAATAAAATTTAATTTAGTTCTATTAACAAGGGTTCATTTGTTCAGGTGGCACTGTGAGCCCACACCACGTTGAGAACCCACTGCTCAGGGGACCTTCTTTTAACACAAACCATAATTATTCTAATGGTAAAACCAATAACTTCTCGAATATGTACAAAGTCATAAAAGCCACTTGTCTGCTGCAGTCTTCTAAATGCTCACACCGAGATCCAGTTTTGAACACAAATTATTTTACTTTTGGGAGAGTGTTTGCTCAACAGTGAAAAGCTCTAATCTGCACTCTGCTTAGGTTCGTGTGCTCTAAAATTATTGGAAGTCAAGTTAATAAGGTTCTGAAGGACCATTTCATCTGTGAGGGGCTGGTGAAAGGGGGGTGAGGCCTCAATGATATGATGCAATAATAGCAAATTTTACCCCTCAGTGGTCATTTCCCGCCACACTCTCAGAGACATGGTTGCCACTTTAGCAGAAGGAAATGCAGAACACAGACGAATCTGAACATTAGATAAATTATTTTTGTGATTTTGTAATAATGCTCTATTTTTTTGTCAATTCTGTTAGCTCTACGAAGGAAATTAACACCATTTAATTCTTGCTATTTTTAATTTAGGACTCATTATCTTTTCCAAAGTACAGATAAGTAGATGGAGGCAGTTGGCATTGGGTCCCATTCAGAGTTACAAAGTACAGATAAGTAGATGGAGGCAGTTGGCATTGGGTCCCATTCAGAGTTACAAAGTACAGATAAGTAGATGGAGGCAGTTGGCATTGGGTCCCATTCAGAGTTACAAAGTACAGATAAGTAGATGGAGGCAGTTGGCATTGGGTCCCATTCAGAGTTACAAAGTACAGATAAGTAGATGGAGGCAGTTGGCATTGGGTCCCATTCAGAGTTACAAAGTACAGATAAGTAGATGGAGGCAGTTGGCATTGGGTCCCATTCAGAGTTACAAAGCTCTGGCAGAGTTGGGTTTGTCTCTGGAGCCTGTGCGTCTACCCGTGATTATATATTACCTCTCTCTTAATTTTTATTATTATTGTTATTTTTATTTTCTATATTTTTTCTATTTACATTCCAAATGATTTCCCCTTTCCCGTTTCCTTCCTCCCCGAAAGTCCCATAAGCCTCCTTCTCTCCACCTGTTCCCCATTCAACCCCCTCTTGCTTCTCTGTCCTGGCATTCCCCTACATCCAGCTTTCCAGAACCAGGGGTCTCTCCTTCCACCTTTTTGGAAATCTATTGATATGTGAATTGTGTCTTGGGTATTCCAAGATTCTGGGTTAAGATTCCCTTATCAGTGACTGCATACCATGTGTGTTCTTTTGTGATTGGGTTACCTCACTAAGGATGATATTTTCAAGTCCTGACCATTTGCCTAAGAATTTCGTGAGTTCATTGTTTTTAATTGCAGAGTAGTATTCCATTGTGTAGATATACCACATCTTCTGAATCCATTCCTCCATTGAGGGACATCTGGGTTCTTTCCAGCTTCTGGCTATTATAAATAAGGCTGCTATGAACATACTGGAGCATGTGTCCTTATTGCATGCAGGGGAAGCCTCTGGGTATATGCCCAGGAGTGGTATAGCCGGATCCTCCGGGAGTGTCATGCCCAGTTTTCTGTGGAACCACCAGACTGCTTTCCAGAGTGGTTGTACCAACTTGCAATCCCACCAGCAGTGGAGGAGTGTTCCTCTTTCTCCACATCCTTGCCAATACCTGCTGTCTCCTGTGTTTTTGATCTTAGTCATTCTGACTGGTGTGAGGTGGAATCTCAGGGTTGTTTTGATTTGCATTTCCCTAATGACTAAGGATGTTGAACATTTCTTTAGGTGTTTCTCAGTCATTAGATATTCTTCAGGTGAGAACTCTTTGTTTAGCTCTGTACCCCATTTTTAATAGGGTTATTTGGCTCTTTGGAGTCTAACTTCTTGAGTTCTTTGTATATATTGGATATTAGTTCTCAATCGGATGTAGGGTTGGTAAAGATCATTTCCCAGTTAGTTGGTTGCCGCTTTGTCCTTTTGACAGTGTCCTTTGCCTTACAGAAACTTTGTAATTTTATGAGGTCCCATTTGTCAATTCTTGATCTTAGAGCATAAGCTATTGGTGTTCTGTTCAGGAAATTTTCCCTGTCCACTCAGCATTTCCACCATAGCTGCCAAGGTTGAGCATCAGGACTAAAGACCATGCTGGCTTCATGCTGACTTAATGATAAGTGAATGAGTGAATGCATGTGACTTAAATCCTGATTAGAGGGAAGGGGACTTATGGGGGTTTTGGGGAGGGAGGAAACGGGAAAGGAGAAATCATTTGGAATGTAAATAAAAAAACTTAGAAAATAAAAAAAATAGAAAATAATAATAATAAAAAAAGAAAGGTTCGATATCTGAACTCTCCATTTTGTATCAGTTTATTCAACAGGTATACTGAGAACCTACTGTGGACTTAGGGGAAAGGTATGCAGATTCATGCCTGGGAACAAAAAGGCAGTCAAGACAATTGTGCCTCTATCCCTAGTCTGATGTCTCAATGTCTTCAATATGAAAATCTCCAGCTTTACCCATTTTCCTAAATGTGAAAAAACTTCATTTTGTCCATGTGTGGATATCACATGTTCTTAATCCTGTTCTTGAACACCATAATAGCTGTTGTGAACAGTTCTCCACAAGCATCGATGTGCTGATGTCTCTGTGATGTGTTGAGTTGGAGATCTTTTTAGTACAACTCGCTAATATAGAAGATCCATTTCCTCGGTAGACACCTCCATTCTTAATTTCTTAGTGACTTCACTAGCTTACATCTCCAGTGCAAGGGTTGCTTTTTCTTCCACCCTCGTCAGCATTTGTTAATGGCTGCCACTCTGACTGGGGTAAAATAGAACCTTGATATAACTTTGATTTATTTATATTTTACATCACATCGGCGGTCTAAACTTCCATCATTCTACTCCTTTAAGAACACACTCAAATGAAATAAAATCCAAACCAATTCAAATGGCATTAATTCTGAAGGGAGAGGGACATGTACTACCAAAACTCTGGTCCTGTATGCATGCACATGTAGCACTACAGGTAAGATCCTCGGCTACACTACTGAAATTCGGAGCCTTTGAAACCACCAGTTTTGACCCTTTACAACAGGTTTATGTCAACCAATCACACCAGGATTTAGCTATCACTAAGCACCATGCCACACATGTATGGATCATTCTTTAAGACCTGACACTAATGACCTTTATGTGTATTCACTATGATCAAACACAAGATGGCACAAAAAGAGACAGTCTATAGGCTTCCTATATGTGATTTCACACAGAACAGTGTTTCTTAACATCTAATATCATCACCCAAGAGACTCTGAAACAATTACTTTTTCAAATTGTCTTCCCCATATGAAATTTTAATTTCCGATACACTGTTTATATATTGTAAGTGTCCCTTAAGTATTTAATTATTGTGTATGTATCTTGCCTTACAAATAAAACAGCATAGAGGAAGCTCTATCCTTAGAATCAATTTTTATTCCCTTAGAGGCCTGAACACTCTCATTCAGAACGCATGCCTCAAACATTAGGCAGTACCACCTCTCCATATTTCGTGGTGTCCTTATATACAAACCACTATTGAGAGCTCCAGATGAAACCAAGTATTGGAAGAAATAATAAAGAGCAATTACACAAGACAGTGCCACAGTTTGTTGACATGTTACAGTTGGTAGTATGAGTTGATTTAGGTTTATACACCTTGACCTTCCAGTACCTTAGAATGTGACCTTTTGTAGAGATAGGATCATTACAAAAGCAAACAGTCAGAGTGAAGTCATAAGGATGGAATTTGATTCAACATAACCAGTACTGTTATGAGAAGGAGATATTTGCATACAGGATGCACACTGAGAAAACAGTGTATCAAAGAAACAGAGACCCAGAGGAATTCAAGGGTAGGGAGGTCATGAAAACGCGCTTTGAAAATACCATGATGCTAATACCTTGTGTGCTAACTTGAAAAATAAAACACACCACATACACACAGAAGAGAGAGGAAAGAAAGAGGGACGGAGGGAGGGAGGGAGAGGGAGAGAGGGAGGGAGGGAGGGAGAGAGAGAGAGAGAGAGAGAGAGAGAGAGAGAGAGAGAGAGAGAGAGAGAGAGAGAGAGAGAGAGAGAGACAGAGACAGAGACAGAGACAGAGACAGAGACAGAGACAGAGTTGTGCTGCCACCAATTAAGGAACCTTCATAATCCCTAGAGTATATCCCATGCTCTCTCATGTATTTGGAGGGAAACCACGTTTGCCAAGGCTCTCATTTTTGGACTTCCTTCCTCCAGAACTCCATGGCAGTACGTAAATCACCCTCCTTTAAGTCAATCTGCGCCTGATATTTTGTCACAGTAACTTTAGGATAATAGTGGAGAGAGGGAACCCCTCTGTCCCCGATCCCAAAAGGATCCCAGAAGGTTGCAACACTGAGATATTGTGATAGAGACTTAGAGCTTGCTTTTGTTTTTTTTTTACATTTTTTTTATTTTATTTTTTAATTTACATTCCAAATCACTTCCCCTTTCCCGTTTCCTCCCTCCCCGAAAGTCCCATAAGCCCCCTTCCCTCCCTCTTTTCTCCATTCAACCCCCTCTCGTTACTCTGTCCTGTGTTCCCCTGCATCCAGTCTTTCCAGGACCAGGGGTCTCTCCTACCATCTTTTTAGAAATCTATTGATATGCGGATTGTGTCTAGGGTATTCCGAGATTCTGGGTTAATATCCCCTTATCAGTGACTGCATACCATGTGTGTTCTTTTGTGATTGGGTTGCCTCACTAAGGATGATATTTTCAAGATCTGACCATTTGCCTAGGAATTTTGTGAATTCGTTGTTTTTAATTGCAGAGTAGTATTCCATTGTGTGGAAAGAACCCAGATGTCCCTCAACGGAGGAATGGATTCAGAAGATGTGGTATAGCTTTTGTTAAGAACAGATTCCTCCCTGTTTCTGGTTAATGGTTAGCTAAGTGCAGGGCATTCCTGCATCTGTCTTCACATTGCTCTGTCCCTTTGATCTAATTTTAGGGTCAGATCTTGGCTCAATTCTACAGACATGTAAATTATTAGGAACTGGAAATACAAGACTGGATAATTCTAAATTTTTCTTCCTTTTTCTGACCCTTTTCAGACTGAGGAAGCTACAATGATAGACTTCAAGATATTTTAAAAATCTGGAAGAATTTGTCTCCAAATCTTGCCTCAGTGCTCCAAGCACAGCCATAATCCCTTCGTGGGAATAGAATCACCCTCTGGAAGAGCTTGACTTCCTGGAACAACTCCCACCTCCACCAACCCAGAACCAGGCTGAAGTTTGACCAAGGCAACATTACTCTGTACACCCCTTGTTCCCTTGCCCATAATTCTTCTCCATGTAATTGTGGGTCTCCTGTTAGTACCCCCAAAGGCAGACTGAAATACTGTTCCTTTTCTAGAGTGGTTTTCCAGAATATATTCCTGTCCTTTTTTTTTTCAGAATTACTTTTCCCATTTGATTTTAGGGGTTTAAATCAATGTTCGTCTGTGAGTATTCCCGAAGTCAAACTCTTCTATACAAAAGTCTATGGCTTTTGTAACAACATAAGGTAAGCATGAAGAAACCTGTTTAGTTGTTGCTGTTTTGGTGTTGTTTGTTTTAAGGCTCCCTGCGGAAGATGGCATTTGAAGCAGGACCTACGGAGTGAGTGGATTATTACAAGAATTTTTAATTGTTCATTCAAATATATACTGTATGTTAACTATTTCTGCTCCATAACCTGCAACCTTCCTTTCTCTCCCCACTTCACTGTCTTGTTATCTCCTTCTTCCCATAGAATTTTGTTTTGTTCTATGATGGAACTTTTCCAGGGGAGATGGAACCCACATGCCTACTCACCCCAAAGAGAAAGTCCATGTCAGGCCAAAATATGGGTGCCACCAAAGTCTAAATTGGTGCAACAATGCATTTTACTGGGGATACGCACAGGAATATGGGTGAGAGGTTGCTTAGAGGAGCAGAAATGACTCAAAGACGGTTGTCACCAAGGCCCACCCCTACTTGCAGAACACTGAACAGACTGCAGGCAGCTCAGCAGGTTGGAGAGTATCCTTTCTAAAGTTTAGCTTTAATCCTCTGAAAGCAACTCTCAGCTATTATTGCTTACTCTGGCAGGGAGGGGCCCAGTGAATCTAGACTCTAGTCAGTTTCAGGAACTTCCTGAGGCTATATTTAGTTGTTTACCTTCACATTAATTGAATTAATCTGTAAAAGACATCTTTGATTTCTGAATTCAAAATTTTATACAGATAGATAAAACCACATATGTGACTATGGCATGAAGGCAGAAGTGAAGCTGTCTAGAGTACACCATGAGTAAAAGGGACACAGAAGAGAGGACAGTGTAGGTAAAGGGACATAGAAGAGAGGATACCGTAGGTAAAGGGACATGGAAGAGAGGACACAGTGGATAGAGGACACCATGGGTAAAGGGACATGGAAAGGTGAGAAGGAGGGAGGGGTAATGGAAAGGAAGGACTTTTTAAATGCATTATATTCTTATGCAGTACAGCACTCTATACAACAATATACACCAATTTTAAAAAAAACAATAGAATAATATTCTGAGTATACCACCTAAATATTCAACTCAATGACTTTTTATAAAGAACCCTTAAAAACAGAACAATTAGTAAATTAAAGGAACTTTTAAAACAAGAACTTCCAGAAACCTCATAATTGCATTTTCTTGTTATAGTGAGGCACATTTTATTTTCACTAAGAAGAGATTTCCAGATTTTGATATACCTTTATAGAAGCTTAACACATAAATTCCATATGCTTCTATGAGAAGGAAGCATTACTTCATAGCCACACTCTCCTTTGGAAAAGTAAAGCCCTTTAAATTCTCCAAAGTAGCTCAGTTAAATAATAGCAACATAATCTCTCAGGACTTATTTCTGCACATATCTCCATGCATGTGAAATTCGTTTGTTCATTCATTCATTCATACACTCATTAATTTCATTTATAAAATATTTGTTAGATGTTTTAGGTGCAATTTGAGATATTAGATAATAAAGCCTCTTGCAGTAGTTCGAATGCCACATGTCCTCCATAGGATGAGGTATTTGAACACTTTGTCTCTACGTATTTTCAAAAGTTGTGGTCCTTTTAGTAGGTGAAGGTGTGGGTGGAGACTTACTGGAGAAAGTGGGTCATTAGGCTGCATACCTGGAACCCACTTCCTGCTCATGTTCTGCTTTCTGAAATAAGAAATCCAACTAGGCTCCTGCTCTGTGCTTGACACACTGAGACAAACAGCAGCCTCCAGGAACTGTATGCCAGAAGAACCAGTTCTCCTATAATGTGCTTTATCAGAGCATTTTATTAAAGCAACAGGAAAGAAAAGCAAATACACCTCTACTTCCAGAAACTGTTTATTAGTATAGATACTGAGTAACAAACAGAGGATGAAGACGAATGAAGGAATAGTGAGGGACAAGGAGGGTGACCATTGATGGCTTCATTAAGAAGGTGACATTGTAACAGAAGCACAGATAAAGGAAGTACAGTGCTTACTTAGTGGTGAGGATTTTCCAGGGAAAACAGCAAGTACAACTAGGCTAAGGCAGGAAGACATCTATGGACAGTCACTGTGTATGCAGGACTAAGAGAAAGGGAAGGAGACAAGCAGGAACCAGGAATATGGGAGCGTGGAAGCCAGCAGTCAGCTATTGACGCATGTTTATTGTGGTTGTTACTCCATTTCAATTGGCATGGCGTTGTGAACCTTCCCTGACATTTATCTTCGCTCCACAGAATGTTCTGGTGATCTTACCCAAGCAGTTGGAGTTTTTCTCCTTCCTTCTGAACTATTGCACAGATTTTTCAAAAGATCCCCAGCCATAGTTCATTTACTGACTCGGAGTAGCAAAGACTGGGAGACCAGGAGCAGGGACAGCAGGGATGATGGCCTTGAAGTCTCCTCATGTCACAGAGCTGCTTCCTACAGCATGTCACATCTTCATAGTGAAGTCTAAAGCTTGATGAGACTGTTTCTCCCTTTCCTTATGTCAGACACTGAGGAATGGTCTACTTTCATGCACAATGGCTTCATGAGAGCAAAGAAGGTATGGGTTAAAGTGAAAAGTCCAACTTTCTTCTCCCAAAACTTGACTGGAACCATTAGATGCTTTTCTGTCTAACACTGGATCAACCTCCTTACCATGGCCACCAGGGGGGATGACTATTTAACTCAATCAAAGACACATTTTTTTTCCATTTATAGTCTACTGGCTAAAAATATAGAGAGGAGGATATTTTCTATTAAATCCAGCATCAGATTAACTTCTTTGCTTGAGGGAGTTTTGTAATGTCTATTTGGTTTGAATGATCATAGACAATCTCCCAGTTGGCAAGAATCTCTTGTGAATAGAGATCACACTATGCCAGACACCATGGATTTTGCATCTAGATCTTGCCTTTTGCTAGTTCTACAAACTTGAAGTGTTTGATCTATCCTCTGTGGTTGTTGTATCATTGTTCTTGTACAAGAAGCCAGTATGTTAAGGTCCACCTCTCTGGCTGAGCTAGATCCCTGGCCTCTGATCTTGTTTTGAGGGCACAAAATGGTACTCTGCAAAATCATCTGACATAGAGCTTGGGGTCTCATTAAACACCCACTACTAGAGGTCTCATAATTCCTCTGGGCCATGTTTCTTGCATATATTATCTTTTTAAACCTCACAATCACCTTATGTGCTATGTAGCATTATCTCACTTTGCTGGGCCACAGAGCAACATAATACTTGCCCAAGTTCATTCAGCTTATAGATAGTGAGATTCAGGTCCCATTGGTTTTCCATAATTTTTATGAAGTAAAGTAAGTGTATGTGGTGGGATATGTGTGTGTAACTATTAACTTATCATTTTGAGAGTAGGGGAAATGTGAGGGACTGAAAGAAGGGATCTTGGGAGCTGCTGGAGAACAACATGGGAAGGTGAACTTGATGTAATTTTTCATAAATATTAAAACTGGCATATATTTTATTTTTTTAATATTTTGCTACTAGCACAAACAAATGGCCAGCAGACATAATAAAACTGTTTGGATTTAGCATAGTTTTAGGTAGAACATTAAAATTATTAAAGCTTTTTCACATATAAAAATAATTTACTGTAGGTTAATTTTCCTCTCTTACCGAAAATAATTTCTTTTATCATGCAATATATCCTTATCACCTTTTCCCACCATCTACCTCTCCCAGGTACTTTCTCTTCTCCAATCTGGATCCACTCCATTTCTGTCTCTTAGAGAAGAACAGGCTTCTAAGAATCAAGAACAAAATATAACAAAATAAAATATAATGAAATAAAAAGAAAAACATCACATCAAAGTTGGAAAAGGCAAACCAGCCAAAGGAGAAGAGCCCAAGGGAAGACACACAAGTCAGATACCCACTCAGTCACACACTTAGGAGTGCCATAAAAACGCTAAGCTGAAAGCCGTAATATATATCTGTGCGTAATATCTGGTGCTGACCTGCATAGGCTCTGTGCATGATGCTTCAGACCCTGTGAGTTCATACAAGCTTTTCTCAGTTGATTTAGCGGGCATCGTCCCTCCTGGATCTTACCCACTTTCTGCTTCCTCTTCCATGGGATTCTCTGAGCTATGAGGTAAGGGATTTCATGGAGACCTCCCATTTACAAATGTGAGTCTGTCATTTTTTAATTATTCTTTAATCTTTTTTTACAGTTCAGTCGTTATTCCCCTCCCTCTGACTTTTCCTCATACCATTTCTCTTCCACCCTCTCCAAGAGGATGCCCCCACCACCCAGTCTCACCCCACCAGGCCTCCCCACTTCCTGGGGCCTCAAGGCCTTGAGGGTTAGTTGCATCTTCTTTCACTGAGGCCAGACCAGTCAGTCCTCTGCTTTATGTGTCAGGGGCCTCATACAAGCTAGTGTATGCTCCCTAGTTGGTGTCTCAGTGTCTGAGAGATCCCAGGGTTCCAGGTTTGTTGATAATACTGGTCTTCCTACAGGGTCGCCCTCCTCCTCAGAATCTTCCAGCTTTTCTCTAATTCAACCCCAGGGGTCCTAGGCTTCTATCCATTGGTTGTGTGTACGTATCTGCATCTGACTCTTTCAGCTGCTAGTTGGTCTTCTCAGAAAGCAGCCATGCTAGGCTTCTGTCTGTAAGCACACCATAGTGTCAGGTCTTGGAGCCTCTCCTTGAGCTGAATCCCAATTTGGGCCAGTAACTGAGCCTCCTTTCCCCCAGTCTCATCTCCATTTTTGTCCCTGCAGTTCTTTTAGACAGGAACAATTCTGGGTCAGAGTTTTTGACTGTGAGATGACCACCCCATCCCTCCACTTGATGCCCTGCCTTTCTGCTGGAGGTAGACTCTGCAAGTTCCCTCTCTCCGCTGTTGGACATTTCATTTAAGGACCATCCCCTTTTTGAGTCCTGAGTGTCCCTCACCTCCCAGATCTCTGATATATTCTAAAGGGCCTGCCCACCTCCTACTTCCCATAATTGCCTGTCTCTCTCTGTTTAATGTCTGAATGTAGGTCTCTGTATTTGTTCCCATTGGCTGCAAGAGGAAGTTGCAAGAGGAAGTTCCTCTGATGATGGTTGAAGAAGACACTGATCTGTGAGTATAGCAGAATATCATTAGGAGTTATTTCATCATTTCCTTTTTAAAAATAATGACGATAGCTTTTTTACTCTAGGTCTCTGGGTTATCTAGCCTCTGGTTCTTGGTCACCCAGCAGTGTCAGGTATGGGTTCTATCTCATGGAACCTTAAGTCACATCAGACACTGGATGGTTACTTCCACAAGCTCTGTAGCACTATTGCCCTAGTATGGCTTTCAGGTAGGACAGCATAGTAGATCAAAGGGTTTATGTCAGGCTTGGTGTTTGTGTTTCCTCTTTGGTAGCATTCAGAGTACATTTCTGTACCAAAGATGCTAGAATAAAGGGATGAGGATTCTATGTAGCAGCTTAACCTCTTCACATTCAATGGTTTGTGTAGGTGTTTTCTAAAGCAATGAGGCCTTGCTGTCAGTTTGTGGAGACCAACCTATTGTCTTGGCAATAGCCTGGGTTGTTTGGGCATTTCCATGAGACCTTTTAGCTAATTTTGCATTTGGACATAACCCAGTCCTAGTACTATAACTTTGGTGACAAGAGACAGCCAGCTGGGACTCTGTCTCCCTATCATTTGGAGACTTCATTTGCATCTCCTTCATATACTTTAGGAGGTTTCCACTGTACTAGTTTTCCATACCAGCCCTCACATACCCCTCAATTCAGGCTGTTTTTCCCCACATTCCCTTCCTCAATCTTATCTTCTCCCCTCCCAACTTGTTCCTGCTCCAAGTGTCTGAAGTCCACAAATAAAATCTATCCTATTGCTTCCTCCCAGGGATGTTCCCCCCTTGTCCCTTCCTCTATATCTAACTTCTCTGGGTTTATGGATTATATCTCGGTTATTACTTACTTAATGACTAATATCCACATCTAGGCAAATACATATCACATTTGTCTTTTTGGGTCTGGGACACCTCACTCAGGATGATTTTTCTAGTTCTATCCATTAGTCTGCAAATTCATTATTTCATTTTTTTAACAGTGAAATGTGCAAATGTACCACATTTTCTTTATCCATTCTTCTGTCGAGAGACACCTAGGTTGTTTCCAGTTCCTGCATATTAAGAATAAAGCCTCAATGAACCTGGATGAGAAAGTGTCCTTGTGGTATGATTGAGTGTACTTTAGGTATATGCCCAAGAGTGTTATAGCTGGGTCTTGAGATGGATTGGTTCCCATCATTCTGAGGAAATACTACAATGATTTTCATACTGGCTCTTCAAGTTTACACTCCTACCAGGAGTACAGATAAGTGTACCCTTGCTTTACATCCTCAACAGCATGAGATGTCTTTTGTGTTGTTGATCTTAGCCATTCTGACAGGTGAAAATGGAATCTCAAAGTAGTTTTGGTTTGCATTTCCCTGATGGCTAAGGATGTTGAACATTTCTTTAGGTGTTTCTCAGCCATTTGAATTTTCTTTATTGAGAATTCTCTGTTTAGATCTATACCCCAGTTTTAAATTAGATTGTTAATATTTTTGGTATCTAGTTTGTTTAGTTAGTTATATTTTTGCAAATTAGACTCCATCAGATATGGAGTTGGTGTTATGGAGTTTGTGACCACTGGGGGAAAAAAAACAGATGACTCAATCCAATTATAATTAAAATATTCATTGATTAACTGCTTTAGGTCTACAGCCTTAAAGCTGAATCTCAAGCATGTCCTTGAGAAGGGGTTTGGGGAAGGGTTTTTACAAAGCAAAACCTCAAGAAGACTTTTAATATCCATGCAAGCAAGCAAAAACTGGTATGTTCTGCCAAATTTAAGTGGTTTAAACAACTAAAAATAATCTTTGATTATCTGCATAAGCAGTTTACAGAGGCCAAAAGAGCAGTTAGTTGTATCACAACAAGTAGGTAGACTCAGCTGAACATTATTGGGTGAGGAATCTCTGAGTCAGGGTTCCTGGGAGCTTATCTTCCAGGCACTTGAGTTAGAGACAGCCAGTGAGCACCAAGATGACAACCTAGCATAAAATGGTGTTTCTTTAGTCATTACACTAATAGAAAACATTTCCCATTCTGTCACTTTGTCTGAAAAGTGGTGTCCTTTGCTTTTCTATTTTGTGAGGTTATATCTATTAATTGTTGGTCTTGGTGCCCACACTAACAGTGTTCTGTTCAGAAAGTCTTTTCCTGTGCCAATGAGTTTAAGGCTATTTCCCACTTCTATCAGAGAGTTGAGTTTTGTGCAGGTAGTAAGTGTGGATCTATTTGCAATCTTATACATGGAGACACTAGTTTGACCAGCATCATTTGTTGAAGATGCTTTCTTTTTCTTCCCAGTGTGTACTTCTGGGTTCTTTATAAAAAATCTGGTATCCATAGGTGTGTGTATTATGTCTTGGCCTTCAATTTAATTTTCATTGATTAATGTGTCTTTTTGTGCTAATGTCATGCTGTTTTTTATTACTATAGCTCTGGAGTACAGCTTGAAATCAAGGATGGTGATACCTCCTAAAGTTCTTTTACTGACGAGGATTATTTTAGCTGTCCTGGGTCATGTGTGTGTGTGTGTGTGTGTGTGTGTGTGTGTGTGTGTGTGTGTGTGTGTGTGTGTGTGTTCCTGTGAAGCTGAAAAGCGTCATTTCAAGGTCCATGAATAACTGCGTTGGTATTTTGATGGGGATTTCACTGAATTTGAAGATTGCTAATCCATTAGCATGGGAGATCTTTCCATTTTCTAATGTCTTCTTCAGTTTCTTTCTTTAAGCACTGTTTTTGCTCTAGAACTTTCAGCTGTTCTGATAAGTTGCTAGTATGAGATTTCTCCAGGTATTTTTGTTTCTTTTGTTTTGTTTTTATGTAGGCACTTAGTGCTCTGAACCTGCCTCTTAGGACTACTGCTTTCTTTGTTTCCCTTAAGTTCAGGTATGCTGTGTAATTTGTTTTCATTCAATTATTGAGCAATTTTAATTTCTCTCTTGACTCATTTTTTTTTTTCATTCAGTAGAGGTTTTCTCAGTCTCCTTGAGTATGTAATCTTTCTCTTGTTTTTGTTTTTGTTGATATCTAGCTTATAAAATCCAGGGTTTTATATCAATTTTCTTGTATTTCTTGCTTTTCTGTCTGAGTGCATAGTCAGTTTTGGAGAAAATTCTATGAGATGCAGAAAAGAAGACATATTCTTTTGTGTTTGGGTGAAATGTTCTGTAAATATCTGCTAGGCTCATTTGGTTTATAATGTCTATTGGCTCCAGCACTTTTCTTTTTAGTTTTTGTCTGAATGACATCTCCGTTGTTGAGAGTAGGGTATTGTAATCTTCTACTATCAGTGTGTGAGAGTCAATGTGTGACTTAGTGGTATTTCTTTTTTAAACTTGGATACTCTTGCATTTAGTATACAGATGTTAAGAATTGAAATGTCATCTTAGTGGATTTTTCCTTTGATGAGTATATAGTGTCCTTCCCTATCTTTTGATTAGTTTAGAGTTGAAGTCTATTTTGTTGTATATTAAAATGGCCACACAAGCTTGCTTCTTGGGACCATTTGCTTAGAATATCTTCTTCTAACACTTTTACCCTGACATAATGCCTATCTTTTATATTGAGGTGTATTTCTTAGATAAAGCAGAAGGATGGACCCTGTTCTTTTATCTATTCTGTTAGTCTGTGGTTTTACTTTGATTTTTTTTTTAAATTAGGGAATTGAGACCATTAACGTTTAGAGACAACAATAACCAATGATTGTTGATTCCTGCTATTTTGTTGTTGTTGCTGCTCTCTCTCTCTCTCTCTGTGTGCGTGTGTGTGTATTTGTGTGCGTGTGTGTGTATTTGTGTGTGTGTGTGTGTGTGTGTGAGAGAGAGAGAGAGAGAGAGAGAGAGAGAGAGAGAGAGAGAGTACTCATGTGTACTTCCCTTCTTTTGATTTTGCTGGTCTGAGAATATTTATTCACTGTGTTTTCATACTTGTAGTTAACCTCCTGAGGTTGGAGTATACCTTCTAGCACCTTCTGTAGTGCTGGATTTTTAAATAAATATTACTTATATTTGACTTTAATATGAAATCTTTTATCTTCTCCACCAAGAGTAATTAAAATTTTTGTTGGGTATCATACTCTAAGATAAAACATCTCTGGCCTCTTATGGTCAAAGTACATCTGTTCAGGCCCTTCCGAATTTTAGAGTCTTTATTGGGAAGTCAGGTATAATTCTAATAGCCCTGCTTTTATATGTTACTTGTCAGCTCCTGCCCCCTGCAGCTTTTAATATTCTTTCCTTGTTCTGTTTGATCGTTATGTGCCAAATAGACTTACTTTTCTGTTCCAATCTATTTGGTGTTCTGTAAGTTTCTTGTGTCAATTTGTGCATTTTCTTCTTTAGGTATAGAAAATGTTCATCTATGATTTTGTTGAAAATATTTTGTGAGTTTTTGACCTTGGTTTCTTCTCCTGCCTATATTTATATTATTCTCAGATTTGCTCTTTTCAATTTAAACCAGACTTCCTGGATGTTTCATGCCAGTATATTTTTAGATTTAACAACTTCTTTGACTCATGTATCCATTTTTTTCTATAGTATCTTCAATGCCTGAGATTCTGTCTTCTATCTCTTGTATTATGTTGGTGAAGCTTGCCTCTGTGTTTTCTATTAGAATTCTTTTTTCTTTTTTATTAGATATTTGCTTTATTTACATTTCAAATGGTATCCCCTTTCCTAGTTACTGCTCTGAAAACCCCCTATCCCATTCCCCCTCCCCCTGCTTACTAACCCCCCTCCCACTTTCCTGACCTGACATTCCCCTACACTGGGACGTTGAGCCTTCATAGGACCAATGGCCTTTCCTCTCATTGATGTCTGAAATGGCCATCCTCTGCTACATATGTAGCTGGAGCCATGGGTCCCTTTAAATTTTTCATTTCCAGAATTTCTGTTTTTTTTTTATTGATTCTATTTCGACTTTTTATACCTTGTCTGTTTTTGTTTTTGTTTTTTAAATTTCTCTACAATGCTCATATAGGCTGTTCTATGGTCTTTATTGTGCTTCAGCTGTGTTGGAATATTCAGGATCAGCTGTGGTAGGACTGCTGAGCTGTTAGAGACATGTTGTCCTACCTATTACTTGGTGTATTGGTATGCTGGTATCTAGGCATCTGGGATTGGAAAAATTGCATTTCTATGTGCTAATATCTGGTTTTGTCTTTGTTTTGCTCCTTGTTTCCGTTTCCTTTCTGGATTTTAGTAGAGTGTGGTAGTTGTGTGTTCCCTGGTAGAAAAATTTCTATGTATCTGACAGGTGTGGCCACTGAGGGTTCTAGGTAAAATATATTTCTGGTTATTGTAATCTGACAGTAATGGGGGAAGGCTAGAGGTCTGAAGGGGTTCAGAATGTTCCAACAAGATTTGCTTATTTAGACTCCATGGAATAGGGGTTTAGAGTAAAGAGGGGTCACACCAGAAGATCTGTTGTAGAGTTGGAGAGGAGAATGAGATATTGGATCTGTAGGAATGGAAGGAGAGGTTTAGAGCTGCAATCTACCTACCTACTTCCATAGTGATATTGGCCTGTAGGTTAGCAGGGAGTGCCTGCTAAAATTGGAGGCTGGGATAAAGCAAGAATTCAGGGGAAGAGCATTAGGAGGGTACTATCCAGATGCTAAGTCTTTTCTCTATCCCTCAGGAGAATTCTCACTCTCTGGGTTATTAGCACAGTTCTCTACCTTGAGCAAAGTACTTTGTCCAGCAACACAATGGAATTCATATCCAAATTGACAGGAACAACTTTTAGTATTGAAATTATAATACATTCATTAATAGCTATTTCCTCTGGTTGCACAGGTCTGAGTGTAGTCTAGGGTACAATGTGTCCCATTTCTAAACAAATAATAGACTAAACAGAAACACTTGCAACATCTAGCTTTTTACCCAGCTTTAAACAGAGAGCCTTGAGATAGCAGTGTGACTTGGAGCTTGTTATTATTGTCTCTTGACCTGTACTCCCACATCCATAAATTGGAAAGAAACAATCCAAGCAGATTTTGTGTGAACCAAAGAGGTAGAACAGTGCATCAGTCTGCACACAGGCATACATACAAGGTGAACTCACTGTAAATTCATACGATTGTAGGCTGGGATCTCAAGGAATATGTACTGAAATAGTGTGGGGAGTTATATATTCATTAAGGTTCAGTCCTTTGGCAAGGAAGGAGTTGAAGACAAAACATTTGGCTGCATTCACCTGTGGTACCTACAGAAAAAAGAGGAGATGAACAGAGACATGGAAAGTGGTGAATATTCAGTAAACTATTGGCCAACTTGGCCACAAGTACTACAGCAAATAACATTAGCCAGGAAGAATAGAATTGGGCCCAAATGGTCAGAATTATCTTTTTCCATTTCAATGTCACAAGATGTTCTGGAAAGGAGGTGACCTCTGACTAGGTGGCATTTGCACCTAAACGAAGATCTACAGACTGTCTGCTGACCACACTTCCCATACCTCTGCAGTGAGTCTGCTTATAAGGTCTCCATGGTGCATCTCCATGTCCACCATGATCACCAGTATCACGTTCATCTTCAGTGTTGGGGAAGAACTGCAATGAACTTCAAAATTATGTTCAAGAGAAGTGGCTAAATGTCTCCATTTCCCTACTGCAACCCAAGAACTAATGCCCACCAGTCTCTCAGCACATCTGAAGGGCGCTTTGCAAACAGAAGCACGAGATCACAGCAGGGAACTCATTTCTTTAGGGCATGTACCTGTGGACCAGCAGGCTTTGGCAATGAATAGATAGACTTAGAAGAAATCTGATTGACAATACAGGAATGGGGCTGCCCTAAGGAGAGCAGGCTTTCCCTGACCTGCAAGTTACCCCATATTCCTTGGGTCTACTAATGCCAGTGAACCCCTCAGGATGTGACTTTAATGAATATGTTCTCTAGTGCCAGAACATTGCAAAAGCTACCTCAATCTCTTGATATTTGCCATTTAGAAATCTTGTGTGAATCTTTTCCTCCACCATAGAGACACCTAGTCCTAAATATACTCAAGCAGGTAAATACACCCTCATGCTGGGTGCAGTCGCTCACATACTGACAGACACAGAGACAGGTATGTACAAAGCAGAGTGTGCATAACTGACTGTAATTAATTGTTAAGTACCTGTTGGATTCTGAGGATTGGGCAGCAGCAGTGTAGTAAACTGATAAGCTTGTCCTTGAGCATAAATTTTAGGATTTAATCATGAAAAGACAGAAATAATTAGTAAAATATATTCGTGACTAAGTGCAAAAAAAAAAAAGTGGAAAAGGAACCAAGTGTGGTAGTGTGGTGTGGTTTTCAAATAGAACCTATTAGGCTCTTACCATGTATCAGGTACTGTTCCAATACTATGTTTCGTATATAATGTTATTTAATCCTTACATCTGGATGCTGCAGTCATAACTAGTTCCATTATGCAAATATGCACACTGAGCTCTTGGATATCAATGTTTTTCTTCCAGCAGCCAGTGGTGGGTGTAAGTATAACAGTCTACAAGCAGAGGCTGTGAACTTAATCACTGCACACTGAACTACATTAGCCCAGGCATATCCCAGGCATATAGTTATACATACCCTATATGCATGCAAACAGATACAAATAAATGTAATGATACATGTGTGTATCAAATCTATGTCCATGTGAATGTATGCACACACACACAAACTTCCAGAGGTTTAAAAGCAATTGCTGGACTTGAGAGATGGCTCAGCAGTTAAGAGCACTGACTGAGTTCAATTCCCAGCAACCACATGCCCTCTTCTGGTGTGTCTGAAGACAGCTACAGTGTGCTCACATGCACAAAATAAAAGCAATTGCTTATGTATCTGTTTTCTTGTCCTGGTTTATATAATGTATCTTTTTTTCTTCCTCAGGTTTATGAGTCCATATAGATATGATATGATGTGTGCTGTGGCTTCCAACCTCTTCACTCCCTAAAGTCACTGCAGCTGCCTGCATCTCTGCATCAATCAGTCCATACCCATTCCCAGGGATGATAAGGTGAAAATAAGCCAGTGGAGGAGCAGGTGGAAAGGGACAGAGATGAATCCGCTGTACCTAAAGCCAGGTAAGTACCATTTTATGAATGGGACAGGGAGAGTAAAGTATTGATGGCCACCCCTCTGGAGAACATTACTAGCATGGAGAAAAAAAAATCTCCTGGTAAATAATACATCCCATGAATATTTCATCTTTTCAAATGAATGTGCCAAATGAGCTCCATTTACTCATCATTGAAAATCTTAGCAAAACAGAGCGTCCTTTATTTACAATCTTTAGATAGTCATGATACAAGAGTTTTAAGAGGCTTTATTTTATTTAAGAGGATTTATTCTGTTTAATACACACCAGCTAACTTACAATGTGCACATGGAAGCACATGGAAGTGACCAAAGTCTAATAGGATATCCAATACTAAAGTTAGATTTTAAGGCTTTCAGAGTAAGCTTTTACCACAGAATTATTTGCCAAGAAGAATACTGTATCATTGTCCCTTTAATAAATGAACTATTATAATCAGTAGGTGAACAAAGCCAGGTCCAACATTTCCATTTCTTGTCTATTAATCACTTTCACATTTTTTGCTGTAATGCCATGAGCATGTGGTATATATTTAGCATCATGCATGCATAAACACTCTGCATACATCATTGCATTCAGTCTGCACCCACAGAAGGCTGGGGTTACTCTGTCTCCATTGATCCAAAGGAGCAGAATGACATCTGGGGAGTATATATAGCTGTGGGGCAGTAGCACGTATGTATAGAATTAGAATTTGAACTCAGAAATATCTTGGTTCTTAACCTCATGTGCCTGGCTATATTTCTGCTTCTACTAATGAATGGTTACAAACACTAATGTCAAAGTCAGAAACTGATTAACACAAGCTTCTTCTGCATACTGGTTTTGTGATTCTAGAACAGTTGGTACAAATAATAGACTTTGTTTCTCTTTATGTAAAATTAAGAATACTATCACTTTCTGCTTGAGATACTTCGTGTACTTATTTTAAAATGTTGATTTTACCACTTCCAAACTCTAAAATTGATCTTGCATCTATTAGAACACACACACACACACACACACACACACACACACACACACGAGATACCATTAGGTAAGGTAACAACTTGATTTTGATTTTAAATTCTCATTGGGTTTAACTCTTTATCAGTCATGAAAACACTCACTCACTCATTCTTGGATTCATCAAATACATATCAAGTACTTGCTCTACAGAAGGTCCTTGTAATGGGTAGAAGCATGTAATGAGAAACACAGCAAACTGAATCAGTCTTTGTGAAACCTTCGGAATGATGGAGGCAGCATTTTAGAAAAGGATTATCAAAGCAAACATTTATATGCAGATTCAAAGTCTATCAGGGGGACATCAGAGGCACAACAGTGAGAATGGGTATAATAAAACCTCCCCAAATCTCCTGTTTTATAAAAGCAATGGGAGCGCTGGTAAAGAAATGTCAACATGAATGTATCCAGAGCTCTGGAAATTAACCAATGCTTGCAAAAATATACAAATCTTTTATTAAGGAAAACACAGATAAATATGATTGTGATGTTGACATTTGCTCTGTTCTGCATCCTCAGTTCCATGGTGTCCTTGGCAACCAGCGGCCAGTACACAGGTTGCCAGTACACAGGTGAGACCAGAAGATTCCCAGCCATTGGACAGACAAGCAATTCTGAACACCAGAACCTAGTTCTCAGGTCACTGTCATCTTGACCTTTCTGACAACTTCCTAGAAACAGCGACTCATTCAAAGCTCCCCACAAGAAAACCTTCTCCATGAATCCTCTGTCACAAACAGTGAGAGGCAATTTTGGAATACAGAAGCAGGCAGGGGAGGAAATATAAATTTGAACAAACAAAAAGTTGACAAAAAACATCTTGAAAAGGTGAAGACTGAGGTATCCACAGACACTTTTGAGAATCCCCTACATGTTCTGAAAGGTTGGCAGGTGGTAGATACATACAAGGCAGTGTGCATATCTAGAGATGGGCACATATTCGGTAGGAACTTTAAAGAATGCTGGCTGCTGTGGAAGCTCAGGACAAGCCAACAGAGCTCAGGGCTGGAGAAGTAACACAGCAAGTGAGAGTGTGTTTGAATGCTTGGTGTCCAGTTGTGGACATCTTTGGGGAGGATTAGGTGTGCTGTGCCCTTGATTGAAGCTTCTTTTTGCAGCAGTTTAACATGGAGACTCACAGCTGGTCAAGGTACAGAGAACCAAAACCTGGGGAATGCTCAGGCTTAAAGGTGACATCTCTATCATATCTCCTCCTCCCAAGGCTTAGATATTGCTTCAAAAGAAGAAGGATGGGGGAGGCACATATAGTAAGAGGCAGCAGTAGCAAGTGGCACAAGGCAACAGTGTTTTCCAAACACAGCTGGGCAGTTGCACAAATGGACTCCCAGCAGCTAACAGCAGAGGGGAGGTGGACTCGAACTTTTACCCCTATATAAGGAGATATTCACAATTTACGGTGACATAGAGAGACAGAGACAGAGATAGACATACAGAGAGCGAGGGGAGAGAGGGAGAGAGAGAGAGAGAGAGAGAGAGAGAGAGAGAGAGAGAGAGAGAGAGAGACAGAGACAGAGACAGAGAGAGAGATAGAGAGACAGAGAGAGTGGTATTCTTCTTAACTGTATGTGCCCTGATAGGTCAACCACAGCCTAGTGGATGTCCACATATCCAGGCCTATATGGTCAGCAAAATTGTGCTTGGAACTTTTTGTGGTTGTTTTATTTTGTTTTTAAAAGGGAGGCACAAAGTTAGTAGGTAGCGGTGGGAGTGGATCTGAGAGCAGTTTGGGGGAAGAGAATGAATATGATCAAAATACTTTATAATAAATTCTCAAAGAACTAATGAAAGCTAATCACATAGTATTATGTAATGAGAGGCCATAGGTAACATATTGAGAAAAAAAGAAAAGAAAAAAATTATCTCTCTGTGAAAAATCCACATCTATCATCAAAACTAATGATGAAAGATTAAATGCAGGACCAAAACTAAGACACAGACATCACTCTTGTCATAACCACTCAACATCATGCTAGAACTCTTATCTAAGATAACGAATCAAGGAATCAAGTAACTGGTGGCCAGATTAGAAATCATGGAGCAGAAGCACATGTGTCTGCAGGCGACAAGATAATGAGGATAGAACTTCCCAAGTCTTTATTTTTCAATTGCTAATGCTAATAAATTATTTTTCAAATCAATAAGATAGAAGATAATTGTGCAAAAGAACCACATTCGATTCATGTATACTAAAAAGGAACAAACCCCAAGAGGAAGAGAGGCCAAGGAAAGTTTCACTGGCACTGGAAGAAAGAATGACTAACATTTAGGAAATGTAGCAAAAGAATTCAACAGAAGCCCAGGTCACTGAAGACTCTAAAACATCATTGCACATAACTGATGAAAATATCCAAAGCAAACAATAGAAAGACATCCTATACTCATGGTTAAGTAGATGTTGTAGTGTAAATAAAGACAGTGTTCCCTAAATTTATCTGAAGTGTCATCTTGAGACATCTCACAGTCTTAGCTCCCATTTTTACAATAGTTAATAGCTGATTTTTAAAACTTAAATGGATATGCATGATTTACATATCATGGTAAATGTGTTTAAAAAACAACACAAAGAAACAAACAAACACCAACTTTAGAGAACTTCTACTTCCTGGTTTCAGAAGTTACATCAATCAAAACAAGTTTCAGTAAAGACAGATGGAAGAGGACTCTTCTCTGTAGGAGGGTGATGGTCATATCATTCAGGAGAAGAAATACAACAGAGGGAGAGTGCAGTACAGGAGTTGTGAAAATTTCTGTGGGCTGGAGATTGCTTAGCAGTTAAGAGCATTGACTGCTCTTCCAGAGGTCCTAGTTCAATCCCCATCAACCACATGGTGCCTCACAACCATCTGTAATGGGATCTGATGCCCTCTTCTGGTGCATCTGAAGACAGCGACAGTGTGCTCACATGCATGAAATAATAAAATAAAAAAAAATTTCTACCCATGGGAGCCAACATCACTTTGGCTCACATTCGATTGTTCTAAGCAAGTTATATGACCAAACCTCATATCAGTGGGCTAAAATACACAGCCCTTCCTTAGGAAGAGGCAGAAAATATTCTAAGCATACACAGAGATGGTATTTAGATACAAGTGATGACATAATTCAGGGTCTAAGATACAAATAAAGACTATATGGAGGCAATTATTTTTGTTCTCCCTCCAGAAAACTTGAGGCATTAATTTATATCAGACGTGATATTTGATATGTAAACAAGTGACTGGCATTTGGAAGCACAATAAACAAGACTCGATGAATCCGCAGTCCCTTGGAAGCTCATTGGAAGATTCCACTGTACTCATCACACACCCTAGTCCAGGACTTCTTTCTCTGGGAGCCTGAGCTACACCATATGTACTGATCTACTATAGGCTGCAATGGTTACCATCCTAAAAGAACAGATCTTCATTCACTGATCATCCCAAGAGAAAACCACCTCCTCTCTTCTAAGGTAAGTAGACCTTTGCTGGGTGGTAAGATGCCACACCCTTTCTGCTTCCCTGCTTCCTGAAATTATGGAGGTGATACTAACACTCCCTTTTCATTCATTACCCTTTGGATATCTGTCTTCTTGATATAAAGATTACAATCTTAAAGAACTAAAGATATCTCTTTAGTTCCATATAAAAGCTTATAATTAGCCTATGACAAAACAGTGTGCTTGTTCATAAGACACATCCTGATTCAGCTGTGTTTTGTAATTTGAACTTCTCTTGGAGTTTATATAAGAACAGCTATGCTTGTAAAGGTAAAGGCCTGAGATACAGTAAACAGCTAGGTGGGCTGAGTTGGGATTCCCCACCAGAGAGTTTCAATAAGCAGTCTTCCTAGAAGCATGTCTTCATCTAAGTGTGGTAACACCATTTTCACACCTTCCCAGGGCTCTGCCAGAGAAACAGCCAGCCTCCAGGATGGAGAGAAAAAGGTGTTAAAATGAAGCCTCCTTCTGAAAGGGCACAGCTTCCATGCTGCAGCAACAAAAAAACATTTCTAAGAACTCCAGATAACTAGGAAAAGTAAGTCCAAGATATTCAACCATGCTCGTGAATAATGAGAAGCTATTTTAAATAGCAATGAGATCAAAGTATTTATCTATCAAAATGACAAAAATTTGCAAATGTTTGCTAAAACCCAGCGTGGGTGAGAGTGTACAGGAACGAGCACTTTCACTGTTAGAGGAAGGTATGTGAAGGAGTGTAGCACCTTCACCCAGCAGTCTGGAAAGAGTGAAATGAAGCACAGCTCTTTTGTGCAAGTATCCCCCCAATGCATTCATTACTCTGCAGAGTCATGCTCACAGCCACATCTTCCTGGATGCACTGTTTGCAATTTCCCTGCTCTGCAAATGACCCAGATTGAAACAATGACAGATTTGTTAAGTAGATATATAATAGAATAACCTGAAATTATTTAAAACATTGAAAAGCAGCTCATGTAGAAAAACACTCAACATATGTTGCTAAATATTAAGGGCAAGGTAGAAATGAGCTCTTAAAAGAAACATTTTTAGACTTGCGCAACAAGGACTGACATCTTAGGCTGGGTGATTCCAGTTACCTGTCTGACTGTGGGAGGCTGTTCTACATGGGATCAGAATCCCATGACCTCTAACATGGTGAAGAGGTCAGCTCAGAAACTTTGGGAAATTCCACCAGACCCCTCCCTTCCTGAAAGATAAAGGTCATAAAGAACATGACCTTCCTCTGGAAGGGAGGAGCTAATTACATTCCTCAGACCTGCAGGTAGGGGCTTCCCGCTATGCTACTGTTGGCCACCTCATTCCCTAAAGACCAATCCATTTAAAAGTCACACTGTTCTGCCAATCACATAGTGCCTAAAATCTGCTGCCTTAAGGACTGTATAAAGGCTCCCTGGATGGGCTGTGCATGGTCATTCTCTCTCTCCATATGTAGGGCGACCCCAACACGATGGAACAATAAATTCCTCTTGCTTTTTTACATCGATTTCCGACTCCACATTGTTCACTCAGGAGGTCCTCAGTAATCTAAGTTTTGCCAGAGACTTACAATGGCAGGAGTGACTGCTCAAATCTTAGCAGGCAAGGTGGCACATTCCTCTAATCCAGTTATTCTCATTCCATGGGTCATGGCCTCTTTGGGAGATCACATACCAGATATTTATATTGTGATCCATAACAGTGCAAGATTACAATTATGAAGTACCAATGAAATAATTTTATAGTTGGGGGTCACCACAACATGAAGAACTATATTAAAGAGTTGCAACATTAGATCTAATTCTAATAATCAGGATTCTGAGGCAGGAGTATTGCCAGTTGGAGGTCATAATGGACTACATAGTGACTTCTACATCAGACTGAACTACCAACAAAGACCATATCTAACACACACACACACACACACACACACACACACACACACACACACACCATCAAAAACAAGCAAACAAATAAATAAATATCCTGTTCCTAGGGAAAGGAAGCAGGGAATAGGTGGATGCAGCCATGTGGTTGAAGCAATGTTGTGGACTGTGTGGCCCTTTAGAACTAAGGGGCCTGAGGTACTAACCAAGATCATTTGATGTCACTGTGTGCTCTTGTTCAGGAAACCTCTCCAGTCTCAATTCCCTACTCATAGATACTCTGTGTCACAGATTACAAGCAAAGTGCTACCACTAACCAGCACTCCAGAGCTGCCTGCAGAGGCCCTCCCCTCCGTGGTCTAGGCTCTTGTTTCAGACATGCTGTGGAGATAGGAGAGCCATTCTGGTTACTCGGCTCTTTTTCTCTTTCATTAGAATTCTCCATACTGCCCAACACCTAGGCACCTTGGAAGAGTTTTTCCATGTAGAGTTTCTTTAGACATTAGCCTCTGTGGAAGGGGGCAGTGTTAGCGCTTTACAGCAGAGGAACTTAATCTGAGCAGGACCTTCTCTTCGGTTGCCAGGTGGCCAGCCACAGGGAAGCTAGGATAATGCATCCAAGCCTGATTTGTGGCATTCCCTTTCTTCTATGCAGAAATTTAAAATAATAAATTAATGGCATCACGGTTACATGGAAAAGGCATAGTGTTCCTGCAGAGTCTGGATGGCATAGCCTTTGGTGTGATAACCAGATCTCACTTGTGCAGAAGGACAGGTCTTTACTTGTTCTTTGATATGGTTGCTACACCAGAGTGGGGACATATGAATGGGTGTTCAACCCAAATATTGTAGAGCAAAGTATTCAGTTACAATTAATTCCTATGATTAAAGCAGCAAGTGTATTTTTACTGAGCACCTACTATGGTGTTCTGGAGGTTGTTCTGGGAGGTTCCATGGTAATTAAAACTTTCTTTCTTGAGTTAGAAAAATCTGAATTCAAACCTCAATCCTGGCTTCTAGGTAATAAATCAGAGAACATCTAAGTTTCCAAAATTGTGAGTTAGTACAAATAATAAATCTCTCTCTCTCTCTCTCTCTCTCTCTCTCTCTCTCTCTCTCTCTCTCTCTCTCTTTCTCTCTCTCTCTCTCTCCCTCTCTCCATACACACACACATATATGTATGTGTATGCATATGTGTATATACAGACACATAGATGTTAGATAGATGGATGGACAGATAATATTCTTCATTGCATTTAGTGAAAACCTTTGTCACCAGGACTTTCAGGCCAGCCTAGGCAGACAGCAAAACGGAAACACTTGATTCTGTGATATTCACATGGTTCAACACTTATTACTTCAAAAGTATGTTAGTGAAATGCTAAAGCATATATGTGGTTCTGTAGACACGGGTGTATTCTCCATCCCAGAGACTCACTCAATTCACAAGTAATAATATTACTGAAAAGGAGAACTGGGAGATCAGAGCCTATGCGACTTTAAATGCTAATTTTTTCCCATGTATGGCTTTGTCGCCTGCCTGTCTGTATACTGTATACATGCAGTACTCACAGAGACCAGACAGGGTATTGGATGCACTGGAAGTGGAGTTGTGGGAGGTTGAGGTATGGTCAAACCCTGGTCCTCTGAAAGAGCAGCCTGTGTTCTTATCACCTAATGCATCTTTCCAGTACCCTCAGGAAAGATGTTTAAAAGAAGAGCAGGGACTATGTTTGGTGAGTGAGTAATGGGGTGAGACCAAGAGGGGGGCCAAGCAGAATTGTGGTAATTTCACAGCATGAGGTGACTAGTGTGTCGCTTGACCCTCCTTCTAATCAACATTCTATCTAGAGATTAGTATACTAGATACCCTCCAAGCACTGCAGAAATGCAAAGTCATTTCCTAAAAACAACTCAGAACCCCATCCATCCTCAAGAGACACCTATGAGATAACTTCCATTGTTAGTTTGTCTTTGTAAATAAACAGGCTGAAGGGTCAGTAAATACCAGGAAATGTTTCAGGATCCTTTAAGAATTTATACCTGAGGCCATTTTCACACCTCAGACTCTTCCATCCATTCCACCATTTGTTCTAGTCTATCTCCGACAGTAGATTCACATAAACAACACTTTCTGCATTGTGTCTGCTTAGACAGATGTTTAACAGATATAGAAATTAAGGATTCTTTTCCTCACTATGAAATGGCCATCACACTGGAGGCCCCAGATAGCTTTGACTGAGGAAAATACATTTTTGATTAAAAATTAGCAGATAGTTTATATACACACACAAAGGGAAAGACAGACAGACAGACAGAGAAAGAGACAGAGACAGAGACAGAGAGAAGAGAGAAAGACGGAGAGAGTCATATCCCCACTAGTTCTTTTTCTCTGAAGCACTGCCACGGTGTGTGTGTGGGGGTCATGCACCACACAAACACACACACACACACACACACACACACACACACATATTCTTATGTGTTTTCTTAATTGGATTCTGGCAAAGTTCTGTGATGCCTCCCATGTGAAACGAATAGATGAAAACCTTTGTTACCAAAACTGATGGACGATGCTGAGCAGGAGAAAACGATGGGATGCTTGCTTCCATGATACTCACAAATCTTGGTCCTCACTATTTTAAGAAGAATGCTAATAAAAGGTACAAATGCATACATGCTTTTCTCACGACAGATCACGTCAGATATATTTTTCAGGGGTTTTGGTTTAATTGAAATGAAATATTTCTTTCTCAGTTATAATTCAGAGATATTATCCAAAGAGGGCATCCCTTCTCTATAGAACAAACAAACCCCATCAAAGAAGGTAGAGAATTCCGACATATGTCCCTTTCCTGACTCTACAAAACTTGGAGACTTAGAACAGATGTTATCTTTGGACTTGTGTTGCTTAAGGGTAGAATTAGTATTGGTTTGTGTCTGGGGAAAAAATTACTGATCCACACATCTGAACAATTCAGAGATTATTCTAACATGGATTTATGTGTGCTTGGCAACAATGCAATGAATAATCAAATGCAGGAACCACATGCATTCTAATTGCCTTGTTGCAGGTTCTGTCCCACAGCTCAAACATATTTGAAGATAAATCAGTAAGCAGTCCCTCTGTGAATAGAAATTACATCTGATCCCTGCTTGTGTTATCAGCAAAGTACATATTAAGTGCCCAATTAATGCTTGTTTACTAAGTACATGGATGAATGAGCTGTAAATTCTACTATTAGATGGGATCCTATCTCCTTCATCTTTCTTTTTTTTCAGTGGTAAGGCCCAAGGGTCAGGGACTGACTCAACACACTTGCTTCTCTCTGGGTGAGCCCCTGCTCCTCAGGGTTTGTTGCCTGAATAATGTCCAGAGGATGAGGCCTTGGCAAGAAGATAATGTATGTGAACAAAAAGAAAAGCAGGCGGGAGGTGGATGAGTTCACTGCAAGTTCATGTCTGTCTTATTTTGGAAGGAAGTGGGAAAGGAGAACAAAGTTTTCATGAATAATGCTGCTTATTAAAATGGGCTCTCTTGATCTGATGTGCTTAAGACGGGTGCAGCATCGTCCTGACTTCAGAGGGAGTGGGTGTACAGCTGACAATTTTCCATCAGATTTTTCATCAAGAATCAAGTCCCTGCCCCAACTCCCTTCCCTGTCCCTCCTCCTCCTACTCCAGCCTGCCTTTCCTGCAGAGCTTGGGGCTGTTTCAAGGCACTGGGGGAGGCATTCATCAGGGGCTGACAAGTGGCAAATGACATTAGCTTCCAATTACATTAAAGGATTTAAACACAGCATATCAGTCCCTCTCCATATTCAGGACCTTATGCCTAACAACAGCAACTGGATCCAGTAGATGTGTGTTACCCATGGTCATTCTATAGTGAGCATGGCCATCACAAATGTCCTACATCTATTTCTTCTATTATCAAAAATCTTTCTTCACTTTTGAAGAACCATTCTCTACCCTCCATCCATTTGGTTCTGGGGACTAAAGAAGCTAACTAACTCTGAAAGTTCTTAAAATACATCCCTGCTTAATTAGTATTAACTACCAGGGTAGCTAGCCTTAAATCACATTATTAGGATTCCTGAAATACCCATGTAACAGGAGAACATAAATAAGGGAATTTTCAGAGTGCCTGATGGAGCTCTGAGTAAATTAAAATATAACTAATCTTTGCAAAGAACTATGCATGAACTCTGGAATATAAAAACTGAGGACATTTCAGATAAAATGGAACAATAGAAAAGACACAAATGTATGGGCTCACACATATGTTTAACTGGAGAACTGATGCAAGAAACCTAATATTTTCACTTAAAAGAGTCCCAGGAAATAGAACACTTGTTGTTACAAGGGAAAGGAAATCACCAAAGGAGAAGTACAAGAGAATTGCTCCGTTTTGAAAAGCATTATTTTAATGAAAAGATGTTCTTTCTATTCTACTACTGAGAATTTAAAACAAGAAGTCAAAGCAAGACATACCATCATGTTTTAAGACAATAGGGGCAGAGAAAGAGTTTTTATGTTTTTAAAAAGGAAAGCAGAAACGAACAGACAAATTACTAGAGAACAGTGTGGTACTGAGCTGAAACGCTTACATTAAACAGGGGAAGATGCTGGAGAGATTATTTGAAAGTCTCACTAATAACAGTTCCTAGATTAGAAATGTATATCTGTCCAAAGAAGAAATCACATATGAGGAGGCACTAGAATTCTTTTCTCAAATTCTCAACTGCTTGAGAGGTCAATGGACAAAATGTTCCACAAGAATGAAAGTGCACACCCAATGACTGAGAGAAAAGGCTCCCGAGGAAACAACTCTGGAAAAGATTAAAAGCAAAGGTGATTTTAAGGATAATTTTGAAAGAAAGTCCCCAGAGGACAATGAAAATGACATAGAACATAGAACAGGAAATATAGGAATTTGAAAAATATGAATGGACTCAACCCATAAAAATCTGTAGAATTGATAGAATAGCTGATTTATTTGCCTATAAGAAAAAATTGTTACAAGGATAATGTTCTGTGGAGAACTGAAGTAATTTATAAATAGAAAACTAAACATATGGAAGAAAGAGACAATTATCAACACCAGGAAAAGCATGAAGTTACATAACCAAGAAAAACTATTATAATGCTCCCTGTTCAACAATACTCTCACCTTCCCAGGCCTTAGTTTAATATTTGGTACATAGAAAATGTTCAATATTATTTATTGTCCATGTATTCTCATTAAACACATTGTGGTAAGAAGTTGAAGTATCTCTCTGTGAAAAAGTAATTTGAATTCATAACAATACTTCAGAATGTGACCTTATTTGGAAACTGTGTGTGTGTGTGTGTGTGTGTGTGTGTGTGTATGTATGAATGTATGTGTGATAAGTTCAAAGTGAGGGTCTATGGAGCTGGGTAGACTCACTATCCAATATGACTGCTATCATTATAAAAGAAGAGAACTAATAACTTAAAGAAACACAGAGAAAAGAACTGTGAGACAATGTGGTCATACTATAATTTTTATTTTCCCCTACCCTAGAACTGTATGCTTGAAATCTTTTTCCATGCCAGTAAATGTCAAACTCTCATTTTTAAATTCCTATTTTAATTTAATAACACTGAGATTATTGTGTCATGTTCTAGAGTGTGGGTATTTTAAAATTCATTTACCATTATCCTATTGATAGAGATGTAAGTTGTTCTTCCACTTTTTTCTCCACTCACATGAGTATCTTTCTGTGTTCTATATGAGATGTGAAAAAATTGACTTATTCAATATAGCTTTGAATAGTTTTGATGTGACAGCTCAAAATTCAGGGTTGTTTATATGAATTTCGGGATCTTTATCAATGGTTTGAAAAGTCTCGTTACCAAATTTTTAAAGTGACTACACTAAATGATAATTTACATATTATAAAGTTTATTACTGCACTTCCACCACCACCTGCACTTTCTGCTGTAGCAGAATCTTGCCAGGTCTGCCACAGTGAAGACACAGTCTCCTGATGCTTCCTAGAGAACCAGATGCACTCAGGGCATTTGGAGTGCAGAGAGGCCTGAGAGCACAGGAGAGCTGGTGTCCCAGGAGTACCTGTATAGCTCTGTACACAGAAAGCACAGGAATCCTCGGAGTACAGATACACAGGCTTGCAGGACAGATAAGGCACAGTCAGAGACAGCAAGACAAGCCAACAACAGAGAAAACTAGATGGCAAAAGGCAAATGCAAGATCAGTAGCAACAGAAACCAAGACAACATGGTACAATCCAAATCCAGTACTCCCACAGCAGCAAATCCTGGACATTCCAACACACCAGAAAAGAAAGAGCTAGATTTAAAACCACATTTCACGATGTTGATAGAGGACTTCAAGAAGCACATAAATAACTCCCTTAAAGAAATACAGGAGAACATGGGTCAACAGGTAGAAGCCCTTAAAGAGGAAACACAAAAATCTGCACACAATAATAGTGGGAGACTTCAACATCCCTCTCTCAACAATGGACAAATCATGGAAACAGAAACTAAACAGAAACACAGTGAAACTAAACTGAAGTTATGGACCAAATGGATCTAATAGCTATTTATAGAACATTCCATCCTAACACAATAGAATATACCTTCTTCTCAGCACCTCATTGTACCTTCTCCAAAACTGACCATACAATTGGTCACAAAAGAGGCCTCAACAGATACAAGAATATTGAAATTCCATGTACCCTATCAGATCACCATGGCCTAAGGTTTGTCTTAAGTTCAAACAAAAACAATGGAAAACACACATATACATGGACGTTGAACAATGCTCTACTCAATGATAGCTTGGTCAAGGAAGAAATAAAAAATTAAAGACTTTTTAAAATTTAATGAAAATGAGGACACATCATACCAAAATGTATGGGACACAATGAAAGCAGTGCTCCAAAAAGAAAACGGAGAGAGCTTACACTAGCAATTTGACAGCACACCTGAAAGCTCTAGAACAAAAAGAAGCAAATACACCCAAGAGGAATAGATGGCAGGAAATAATCAAACTCAGGGCTGAAATCAACCAAATGGAAACAAAAAGAACTATACAAAGAATCAACCAAACCAGGAACTGGTTCTTTGAGAAAATCAACAAGATAGATAAACCCTTAGCCAGACTAACTAGAGGGCACAGAGGCACTACCCAAATTAATAAAATCAGAAATGAAAAGGGAGACATAACAACAGAAACTGTGGAAATTCAAAAAAATCATCAGATCCTACTACAAGAGCTTATACTCAACAAAATTGGAAAATCTGGACAAAATGGACAATTTTCTAGAAATATGTCAGGTGCCAACTTTAAAACAGTATCAGAAAAACCGTCTAAATGGTCCCATAATTCCTGAGGAAATATAAGAAGTGGTTAATAGTCTCCCAACAACAACAACAAAAAAAGCCCAGGACCAGATGGGGAAATCTATCAGATCTTCAAAGAAGAGCTAGTACCGATACTCTTCAGACGATTCCAGAAAATAGATACTCAAGGAACACTACCCAATTCATTCTATGAAGCCACAGTAATGTTTGTACCTAAACCATACAAAGAACAAACAAGGAAAGAGAACTTCAGACCAATTTGCCTTATGAACATTGATGCAAAAATACTCTACAAAATTCTGGCCAAACGAATCCAGCATCTCTTCATGATAAAAGTCTTGGAGAGATCAGGATTCAAGGCTGATACCTAAACATAGTGAAAGCAATATACTGCAAACCAGTAGCCAACATCAAACTAAATGGAGAGAAACTTGAAGGAATCCCCCTAAAATTGGAGACCAGACAAGGCTGCCCACTCTATCCATATCTATTCTATATAGTACTCGAAGTTCTAGCTAGAGCAATTAGATAACAAAAGGAGGTCAAAGGGATACAAATTAACTCAAACAAATCAGTAGCCTTCCTATACTCAAAGGATAAGCAGGCTGAGAAAGAAATTAGGGAAATGATACCCTTTACAATAGTCACAAATAATATTGCATACCTTGGTGTGACTCTAACCAAGCACGTGAAATATCTGTATGGCGAGAACTTCAAGCCTCTGAAGAAAAAAATCATAGAAGATCTCAGAAAATGGAAAGATCTCTCATGCTCATGGATTGGCAGGACTAATATAGTAAAAATGGCCATCTTGCCAAAAGCAATCTACAGATTCAATGCAATCCTCATCAAAATTCCAAATCAATTCTTCATGGAGCTAGAAAGAGTAATATGCAAATTAATTTGGAATAACAAAACCCAGGATAGGGCAAACTTTTCTCCACAACAAAACAATTCCTGGGAAAATCACCATCCCTGACCTCAAACTCTACTACAGAGCAATAGTGATAAAAATTTTACAGTATTAGTACAGAGACAGGCAGGAAGATCAATGGAATAGAATTGAAGAGCCAGAAATGAACCCACACACCTAAGGTCACTTGATATTTGACAAAGGAACTAAAAACATCTAGTGGGAAAAAAGACAGCATTTTTAACAGATGGTACTTTATTAACTGGAGGTCAGCATGCAGAAAAATGCAAATGGACCCATTCTTATCTCCTTGTACAAAGCTCAAGTCTAAGTGGATCAAGGACCTCTACATAAAACTAGATACACTGAAGCTTATAGAGGAAAAAGTGGGGAAGAACCTTGAACACTAGGGCACAGGGGAAAATTTTGTGAATAGAACACCTTTGGCTTATGCTCTAAG
The DNA here is from genome assembly GCA_036184795.1 of Tokudaia tokunoshimensis. Classification (NCBI taxonomy): domain Eukaryota; kingdom Metazoa; phylum Chordata; class Mammalia; order Rodentia; family Muridae; genus Tokudaia; species Tokudaia tokunoshimensis. The sequence continues at coordinate 103,184,333 of BTHU01000010.1, forward strand.
AATAAGAATCTACAAATGGAACCTCATAAAACTGCAAAGCTTGTGTAAGGGAAAGGACACTGTCAATATGGCAAAATGGCAACCAACAGATTGGGAAAAGATTTTTACCAATCCTACATCTGATAGAGGGTTAATATCCAATGTATACAAAGAACTCAAGAAGTTAGACTCCAGAGAGCCAAATAACCATATTAAAAATGGGGTACAGAGCTAAGCAGGGAATTCTCAACTGAGGAAACTTGAATGGCTCTGAAACACCTAAAGAACTGTCAGCATCCTTAGTTTTCAGGGAAATGCAAATCAAAACAACCTTGAGATTCCACCTCATATCAAGCAGAATGGCTAAGATGAAAAATTCAGGGGACAGCAGATGCTGGAGAGGATGTAGAGAAAGAGGAACACTTCTCCATTGCTGGTAGGATTGCAATGGAATCCTACTCTGGAAATCTGTTTGGTCATTCATCAGAAAATTAGACATAGTACTACCTGAGGACCCAGCTGTACCACTACTGGGCATATACCCAGAAGATGCTCCAACATGTAATAAGGACACATGCTCCACTATGCTCATAGCAGCCTTATTTATAATAGTCAGAAGCTGGAAAGAAACCAGATGTCCTTCAAGAGAGGAATGGATACAGAAATTGTGGTATATATACACAATGGAATATTATTCATCTTTTAAAACAATGAATTCATGAATTTTTAGGCAAATGGATGGAACTAGAAAATGTCATCCTGAGTGAGGTAACCCAATCACAAAAGAACACACATAGTATACATTCACTGATAAGTGGATATTAGCCCAAAAGCTCACAATAATCAAGTTACAATTCACAGACCATATATAGCTCTAGAAGGAGGAAGACCAAAGTGGGGGTTATTTGGTTCCTCTGAGAAAGGGAACAAAATACTCACAGGAGCAATTATGGAGACAAAGTGTGGAGCAGAGACTGAAGGAAAGGCCACCCAAAGCCTGTCGTACCTGGGAATTCATCCTATAAACAGTCACCAATCCCAACACTATTATGGATGACAAGAAGTGCTTGCTGAAAGGAGCCTGTTATGGTTGTTTCCGGAGGGGCCCTGCCAGAGCCTTACAGATACAGAGACAGATGCTATCAGCCAACCGTTGAACTGAGCTTTGGCTCCCCAATGGAGGAGTTAGAGGGTGGACTGGAGGAGCTGAAGGGGTTTGCAGCCTCATAGGAAGAACAATGATGTCGGCCAACCAGATGCCCCAGGGCTCCCAGGTACTAAGCCATCAACCAAGGGGTACACATGGTTCCAGCCAAAAGAGTGGCAGAGGAATGCCTTGTCAGACATCAGTGGGAGGAGAAGTCCTTGGTCCTATGAAGGCTCAATAGATGCCCCAGCATGGGGAAATCGAGTGGGTGTAGGTGGGAGTGGGTTGGGTGAAGGGGCATATTCTTGGAAGCAGGGGAAGGGAGGCTGGGTTGGTGGTTTTCAGGGAGTGGGGGAAACCGGGAAAAGGTACAACATTTGAAATGTAAATGAAGGATACATTCAATAAAAAAGAAAAGAAAAATGCTTAATAGCATAAATCTTCCCACTTTATTTCTTATTAAAATACATCTTCATGTTTTTTTTTAAAAAAAAAAAGTTTATTCCTTTCGGTAAATTTACACAAACTTGCAACAAACACCATGGTTTGCTTTTGTAATGGGTTCAATTTTACTCCTTACTTCTAAAATATATTTTCAAATCCTAAATCCCATGTCTTTAGTCATGGACACCTAGAGTCATGAGAATCTAACAGAGGAAAGGTAATGTTTTCTCTTAGAGATTTTGGAGGACCCACAATCATGCATATCCTATATTACCACAAACACTCCCTATAGGCCTTAGGAACTGGCACTACTAGGAGGTGTGGCCTTGTTGGAGTAGGTGTGGCCTTGTTGGAAGAAGTCTTTCATTAGTAGGTGGGCTTTGAGGTTTCATTCAAACCACCATAGCAAATAAAATCAGAATATTTTGCCTTGGTTTGCTGATGCCGTGAATTAAACAGAGCCTAACGCTTACATTATTTTTGATTTGTTCTTCTGGATGGAGCCTAGAACTCACGATTTTATTTTCTCTCATCCTTCACAAAAGCACCAGGTGAAGGAGGAAACAAAGATTCATTTTCTAAAACCAGGTGACATCACAAGCTCACCCAAGTCATTTCAGTGCAAAAGAATAACCTAACTTGTCCACTTGAGGTCTCAGGCACAAAGTAAGATCCAGACACAATGTGGGCATTGTGCTTTCTGGGCTTCTCTCCATCATGACTGTTCTCTGGAGTGGAAAGATCAGTAATGTGTTTTCCAATTTTTTCTCCATTATGACTCAATCCTGTGAGGCTGCTATCATGGTCTGCTCCTGCCTTGTTATTTCTGTACTTCTTGGTGCTCAGCTATTTGTCCCATTTTCCTGTCTTCTGTCTCTCTGCTTTCCTCCTCCTCCTCCTCCTCCTCCTCCTTCTCTTCTTCCCCCTCCTCCTCCTTCCTCTTCTTCTTCTTCTTTTTCTTCCTGGTTGTTGATCCTTTTGTGTCTTACTTCCTTTCTCCCTTTCTGAAGTGCCTGCCAATGAAAAGTCAAATTTCCAAGACACAAACGTTTCTAAGCCATCCTGGCTTGGTCTTTAGTTTTGAACTTATTTGTACAACTAAGAGAGCAGAGCAGATAACAGGCATGTTATAAAAATCATGACTATAATTTATTACTTGTATGCAGCTGACTACTCCAAGTTCTTTCTGGAACCAATATATAGGCTCACAGAACATGTTAGCCCCATATTGTTCCAAGGCAGAGGATAAAGATCCACAGTGTGCTTGGGGTCTATGCTTTCTCTTTAGAACTCTGTAAGAAGCAATCATAAATGTCATAGAGTACTGCTCATAATCTTTTGGCTGTTGAATCTAACGCCTGTCTTTTACCCTCCACCCCTAACCTTGAAAATCTGTGGAATAAAGTGGTAGGAAAAAATAGAGCATGGGGGAAAGTGTGAGAGGAGGAAGAGGATGAGAAGCAAAGTGAGATAGCAAATGAAGAGGGTTAATTGAGAAAGGAATGGGTGGATAGGCTCAAGACTCACTGAAATGATTTATTTGTGTACCTTGTTGATAAAGTTCAAATACTATAGGAGGAATTATATGATAGCCCATACTTCTACTTACAGTATGCTGTTCCATATTCAAGACTATCTATTCCCTTCTTTCTCAGTCAGATAGGTGACCTCTACTGAAGAGCAGCTTGGGTAAGCTGAAATAGGTCTAGACAGCCAGGAATGGATCCATTAGTAACTGAAAAAAATTATGCTAAAGAAGTAAAAATGGTGCATTTGGCATTACAGAACAAGAGCAAAGAGCTATTGAATAATTTGACTTAGAAGCAAAAAGCAACAAATCCAAGCCATATCATCTGCAGTCAATGAGTACCATTATCGTCACACAGATGGCTGCTTCTGGGAGAGCTCCAGACCAGTGGTTTGCAAACTTAGCCACATACTGTAACCGCCTGAAAGCTTTAAAAAATTCTCAGTGCCTAGATTGTACCTCAGACCAACTAAATGGAGGGACTGTTGTTTTCAGAGGTCCCTAGATATCTCTTATGTGCAGTCAAGTTTGCCAAACTATGATACTTGATAACCCTGTAAATCAAATCAGTGTTTGAGATGCTTTGTAGAAAGACTGAAAGCCAAGTAGCTTAAGAAATGACTGCACCTGTTGGGTAATTGAGATAATGATTCAGGGACTGTCACGGGACTATGAAAAGTCCATCTGTTCAAGAGGACAGTTAATCAAGTGACAAACTGCAAAGTTGACTTCCATACTCCCTGACATATGGGTTGCCCCAAGTATTTGATGGTCTTGGCTTGTTGGTGGCTGCTTGTTTATGGCCATCTGCTGCCAGCAACTATGGAGGAAAGTGACATGCTGCCAGTCTTTTATCTTTTATATTTGTGTCTCTCCTAAATGACCTCATTCTTCAAATGCTTAAAAATTACAGCTGTTATGATTTGAGTTTATTCTTCTGGTTCTCTGTGTTAAAATCTTATGCTCCATTACCACAGAATGTAATGCTATTTATAGATGGTACTTAAGATGAGGTCATCTTAGAATAGGGTGAGTTCTCAACTGTGTATGTTTGGTGCCATCTTCGAAGGAAAAATTTAGACACAGAGCAATGCTTGTAAGAAGAAGGCACCTGAAGATGTATGCAGAGATTTAGAGTAATGCTCCAAACAGTTATAATGGTGTATCAAACATGCCTAGTATACCCCCAGAGACCAGGCAGAAGCAAGGAACAGCTTATTTCTCTAGATCGTCTCTCAGAAGAAGCCAACCTAACTGCAGCTTCTAGACCTGTAAGACAACAAATTTATAATTTGAAGTCATCATTTTGTGAGCCCATGCCACAGCTTATGTTATGGGAAACTCGTACAGAATTCCACCCTGTGAAAACCCGCACTGCACACTGACTAGAGCAAATGAAAGTTTAGATGGAGGAGAAAGGGCTAGGAACCACTCAAAGCCTCAGTTCCAATCCCGATTGCAGACCAGTCATTCAAATAGCTATTCCTGGCCACTCTAGCTCCCTGTTACAGTAGGAGGGACACTTGTTTTGTGTATATGTATATATGACTTGCAAGTTGGTATGGGACGCTTCTCCTGCCTTAATTCTTGTATTTTGCCATTTTTAAATTCTTGATTTTTTTAGAAATATTTCAACTTTATTTTTTAAACAAACACTTGTTTTCTCCCTTTGCATTGGGTTCTGAAAACTGTCAGTAGATCTGCTTACCAGCTTGTCCCCTTAATTAGATTCAAGTTACTTTCTTGAAGGATTTTTTCTTTTCTTTTCTTTTCTTATCTATATTTTTTTATTTACATTCCAAATCATTTCCCCTTTTCCGTTAACTCCTTCCCTGAAAGCCCCATAAGCCCCCTTCCCTCCCTCTGTTCCCCATTCAACTCCCTCTTGCTTCTCTGTCTTGGTATTCCCCTACAACTAGTCTTTCCAGGACCAGGGGTCTATCCTTCCATCTTCTTGGAAATCTATTGATACGTGAGTTGCGTCTCAGGTATTCCAAGATTCTGGGTTAATATCCCCTTATCAGTGACTGCATACCATGTGTGTTCTTTTGTGATTGGGTTACCTCACTAACGATGATATTTTCCAGCTCTGACCATTAGCCGAAGAATTTCGTGAATTCATTGTTTTTAATTGCAGAGTAGTATTCCATTGTGTAAATATACCACATCTTCTGAATCCATTCCTCTGTTGAGGGACATCTGGGTTCTTTCCAGCTTCTGGCTATTATAAATAAAGCTGCTTTGAACATAGTGGAGCATGTGTCCTTATTGCATGCAGGGGAAGCCTCTGGGTATATGCCCAGAAATGGTATAGCTGGATCCTCCGGGAGTGTCATGCCCAGTTTTCTGAGGAACCGCCAGACTGCTTTCCAGAGTGGTTGTACCAGCTTGCAATCCCACCAGCAGTGGAGGAATGTTCCTCTTTCTCCATGTCCTCGCCAACAACTGCTGTCTCCTGTGTTTTTGATCTTAGCCATTCTGACTGGTGTGAGATGGAATCTCAGGGTTGTTTTGATTTGCATTTCCCTAATGACTAAGGATGATGAACAGTTCTTTAGGTGCTTCTCAGCCATTAGATATTCTTCAGGTGAGAACTCTTTGTTTAGCTCTGTATCCCAGTTTTAATAGGGTTATTTGGCTTTCTGGTGTCTAACTTCTTGAGTTCTTTGTATATATTGGATATTAGCTCTCTGTCGGTTATAGGGTTGGTAAAGATCTTTTCCCAGTTTGTTGGTTGCCGCTTTGTCCTTGTGACAGTGTCCTTTGTCTTACAGAAACTTAAGAAGACCTCGGAAGATGGAAAAATCTTCCATGTTCATGGATTGGCAGGATTAATATAGTAAAAATACCATCTTGCCAAAAGCAATATACAGATTCAATGCAATCCCCATCAATATCCCAATGCAATTCTTCACAGAGTTAGAAAAAGCAATTCAAGAATTCATCTGGAATAACGGAAAACCCAGGATAGCTAAAACTATTCTCAAGAGCAAAAGAACTTCTGGGGGAATCAGTATCCCAAACCTCAAGCTGTACTACAGAGCAGTAGTGTTAAAATCTGCATGGTATTGGTACAGTGACAGGCATGTAGATCAATGGAACAGAACTGAAGACCCAGAAATGAATCCACACTCCTATGGTCACTTGATCTTTGATAAAGGAGCTAAAACCATCCAGTGGAAAAAAGATAGCCTTTTCAACCAATGGTGTTGGTTCAACTGGAGGTCAGCATGCAGAAGAATGCAAATGGATCCATTCTTATCTCCTTGTACTAAGCTCAATTCCAAGTGGATCAAGGACCTCCACATAAATCCAGACACACTGAAACTAATAGAAAGGTAACTAGGGAAGAACATATGGGCACAGGGGAAAATTTCCTGAACAGAACACCAATAGCTTATGCTCTAAGGTCAAGAATTGACAAATAGGACCTCATAAAATTACAAAGTTTCTGTAAGGCAAAGGAAACTGTCAAAAGGATTTTTTTCATATATTCATTCTACAAGTTAGGTTCCTTTAGAACATCCTATCTAGCACCATAAATAAATTATGGATCAGGAGACAAAGAACGGCATATTCACTCTAGCCTTGACCCTGTGGTGACCAACTGTGATCGAGAGTCCAAAGGTGTGCATACCTTTTAGGGCATCTGAAAGTGACAGGCTGCTGTGCTTTTTTGTGTATATGATTTTTTTTTGTGTATATGATTTTTTGTGTATATGATGTATATGTATTTGCAGCTCCTCTTGAAAGTAGCATAGGTTTAGATGGTCCTTAGAATAATGGGACATTTTGGAGTAACCCTCACTTGCTCACATCTCCTATCATTTCTCATCAATATCCTTTCTATAAGCAGGGAAACTGTGTCCCCCTGTGGCCAGAGTGACCTTCTGTGTTCCACCATGATGGATAAGCTATATGACTTGTCAGGACCAACATAAACTTATGTAGAAAATAATGTGGCACTCCCCAGCTGAAGCCTTAAGAAACATTATGTACTTGTGATAGGGTTATCAACTTAAAAAAATCCAGAATCAGCTATGAGGTAGGTCCAAGTTACTTTTGGTCATGGTGTTTTATCACAGCAATAGAAACCCTAACTAGAGCAGAGTTAGAATAAATCCATTGTCTCTTAAATGGATTTTGTCAAGAGTACTTTATCATAGCACTAGGAAGAATGTCTGTGACAGCATTTCTTCTTGCCTTACTGCATCTCTGTCCTCTGTCATCGGAGAAACATCCCATGTTGAAGCTGACCCAAACACAACCAGAAGATATGTGGGACAGGCCCATGTATACTCTGGAATCACCACCTCTCCACAAATGCAGGATACCCAATAGTCCAGTGTATCGGCCCATTTTCACTCCGAAGATATTGCTTCTGGCTACATCTTTGACTCCTGGGAAAATATCAGGGTAGATATTTTTTTTAATTATAGGAAAATATATTCTGATTTTGCTTTTAAATGAGCCATCAAAAGAAGGAAGACTTTGCTATGCAAACTTATGATAGTAAAAGCTGGCCCACCAGTGACATTTGCTCTGGTGAGCTTGCAAAGTTTTCCCGGGCCTGACCTTTCCTTTTTTGCCACCTTTACCCTATTATCTCTCCCCCAGTCACTCAGTTTTTACAGTCTGCAAAAGTGCTACATCTGATGCCTTATTTTGCAGCATTCATGCATTCTCTCCTTTCATTTCCCCTGTCCGCACAGACTCTCACTAAGCTGTTTCCAGCAGTAATTCTCCTTAAAGATTCTCAAGGAAACACCACAGCATAGCCCTGTGACTTGCTTGGCCAGCACCAGTGTGTTTGGAAAATACATGGAGGTGTTTATTTGTATTTCAGTTTAGTTGATGTAGAGATATAGTCTTCATGAGAACTTCATGACTGACTCCCTACACACACACACACACACACACACACACACACACACGATCACTTCAAAGGAGGGGATTTGGCTGCAACTTCTGACTCCCAGCCACCCAGACTTTTTCCTTAGGAGTCATGGTAACAACAACTCTGGTAGCTTCAGAGGCTATGTAGGCTTGGATAATGGAACACTTGACAGAAACCATGGAATATCATAAAGGTGAGAGGGGACTCTCTTCTTATTTTCTGTTGCTCTGTAACAAATTGTCACAATTTAATGGCTAAAAATGACAGAAATGTGTTATTCTATGGATACTATAAGTCAGGAGTCTGGATGAAACTTACAAATATCCTCAGCCTAAAGTCTTGCAAAGCTAGAACTGAGGTCCTTTAAAAACTCCCACACCTGGAGGGTGACACCTAATAGTTTATGAGACAGAATTACCTGTCATCTAGATGTGCCAAGGGCTATAAATGGGACTTAACTCAATGTACAGAAAAGGTCTTCTCATTCATTGTTCTGTTTGAAGGCTTTAAATCAGCTGCATCACTAGTTTTTATTCCCCAGTACACCATGTTGTCTTTGCAGCTGACACGTTTGTTTCTTGCACAATTGTTATCTCCAGGGCTTTGCACACTGCCTGGAGCATCTAGAGATGGGTTCAATAAATATTTTTCAAATGAGTGAGCGACTTCTGGTTGTTCAACACATGCTTGTGTAACTAAATGGAACCATCCTAACAAGCATCATGTAAGATGTGGAGAATGGGCTTCACCTACAGCGGCTAGAGCCTGATCTTGGCAATTTCTGTAACAAACTTATAGACAGATCAACAGGAAGTGGACTGCTAGGATGTTTGCCTTCTATCCAAGGGAAATACTCCATTCTCTTTGAAATATGGCCATGGGATATAAGCTATGACATATTCCAATTCATGTCACTCATAGTGTGGTTATCTGGGATCAAGTGGGTTACAAAAGGAAAGACAAATTAGAACTTTGAATTCAATGGCATTTTCAGTTGAAATCCCAGATATCGACATTTCACACTCTGAAGTGCTTGACTTCTCTGGTGGGTGGCTCTTGCTATGTAGCCCAGGCTGGCCTCAAATGTGTATTTTTTACCTTTCTTATTGTTATCACCAATTTTTTTTATGGGAACAACTTAAGGGTAGTAGGGATTCTTTCGGCTCACAGTTTGAAAGACAACAATCCATCATGGTGGAGAGAGAATGGCAATGTTTCTGGTGGTAAAAAGTAAGGCTGACACTTCTCTGGGACCTATTAGACCTCTGAAGACCAGAAGCAGAGTGTATGAACCTCAGATGGGGCCATCTATAACCATTTATCCTGGCTTTAGAACCTTACATACATTCACTAGACACCATGTTCCAAAGATTTCATCCCCACCACACATATAGGAAAAATAAAAAGAGTGCCACCAGCTGGGGACCAATTCAAACACATGAGCCTGTGGGGGACATTTTATGTTCAAACCATTACAGATATCCCAGTCTGACCTTGAACTTGCTTTATAGAATGGGTTTATATAGAATAAATTCTTAAACCTCTTGCTTTGGGCTCCTGGATGCCAGAACTATAGGTATGTTCAACATATCCAACTCTAAAGTTCATACTTTTTAAGATTTAATTTTTTATTTATGTGTGAATGTATGTGTGTGTACATGTGTGTGTGTGACTGTGTGCAATTGTGTGAGTGTGTCTGTGTGTATGTGTGTGTGGTGTACAGGTGCATGCCCACAGAAGCCAGAAGAATGTATCACATCCCCTGTAGCTGGTGTTACAAGTAGTTATGAACCACCTGACCTGGGAGCTGAGAAACTGTTCTTCTGCGAGAGCAGCAACTGATCTTAACCACTGAGTCATCTCTCCTGCTCTTCAATTTCATTTTTCAAATGAAATTCTTCATACAAGTCTTTAGTTTTCAAGTATTAAGCATTTCAATGTCTGAAAATGGCAAATTAGTTCTACAACCCCAGTAACCAAAGTAGCATACTTCCAACCAACACTTTATTAACATGTTTTAAATCTGTAGGCATCGTTGCCCTAGAACTGGCACTTTATATTTAGTCTTCATCGTGAGAGACATCTGCCCAACGAAGCAACAGCATTTTTCCTGATATGTCATCTGTTTATTTTGGTAGCTGAGCAACTTCTGGAACAACAAACAGACACCTTTGGAAACAAAGATGGAATTTTGGGTATCTTAACTGATATGGGTTGTCTAAAATTAAAGGTACTGCTGTTTAACTGGAACACAGAATTAGAACCTACAGTTTTGGAAATACGTGAGAAAATGAGTGTTTGTCAGAAACTTCAGCACTGGGGAACTAGGCCGGCTGCTTCAAGGACACTAAATTGATTATAAGAGTTATATAATATTGTTAAATCTCACTAAAAAAACCTGCTAGGTTTTGACTGAATTAGATCTTTTGTTTGCTCAAAAAATGGCATTTAATTTCTTTCACTATAAGAATTATGAATAGACCTGGTGATAAAAAAAAAAAAACCCACTTGTGGAAGGGGATACTGAAATTGCTCATGGCTTCATTTGTTTTTTAACTAAGGAATTACTACTGTTTAAGGTAAGTATACCTTAATTCAAAGGAATCACTTGTATTTAGTTCCCTTGGATAGATGTGGAATGAATGAGTTGTTTGACTCTTTGAATGTACTTGAATATGTTGTATGTGCAGGGTCCAGGACATTGAGTCCCTTGTTTTTCTAGGAAAGTCATATGTGCAAGGGGAAAGAGAAATTTTCCAAGTGTCTTCAGGAAAACACAATGCTTAGAAAACAACTTGTATGTCAGTCAGGATGAGGGTCAGCCTTGAGCTAGCTGTGTGGTCATGGACAGAGTATTTAACCTTCCTCAACAACAGCAGTGATGGTGGTAATATGGGATAATGGGTGTGGGACACCTGATCTTTTTGTATTAGAAGCCCACAGTCACTATGACTTAAAGACGAATCCAAGTCAAACAGTGCAGACTAAGACAGGCAGCTCTGCTCCAAGAGATTGTTTGGGGATCAAGGATCCTTCTGGGTTGTACTGCTATGCCTAGCCTATTGTTCATGCTGACACTGAAAAAAATGGCTTGACAATACATGCCAATTCCAAACAGCAGTTTGGGAGAAAGGCGAGTAAAGAGGATAGAGACATCGGTGTTTCTGGTCACATTCTCTGGTGGAATCTTAGAAAGATAGCAGCCTATAACTTTAAGTGAGATGAGACCATGTAGACCTTATTCTGGAACCCTACAAGCCAGCTAAAACTCAGGGTGGCCTCTATCAAGAGGAAGAGGATATCTCCTCTGAGGGCACAGTTGCAGGTATCAGAACATGCAAGCTTCTTAGCACAGGAATTGTCAGTAAGCTGCCACTGTTGTTCTATGACAGGTCCATCAAATGTGGAAAATACATTGAAAATGTTTTCCTGAGAGCTTCTTCTCTGTTATAAGGAATTTATACACGTGGATCACATGAAGTGACTGTGAGTTCTCAGTTGCAATATGCCCTACAATAGAGGAGCAACATCCACTCTAGGAAACCTTGACAGTTTTCTTTTTTTTCCTTTCTTCCTCTCTTACACATAGTTTTAATTTCATTATAATATTTAGAAACAAAACTATGTTTTGAGAACACAGTCATTGTCACATGTCACAAGTATTTACAGTGATTTTGACTTTTCAGCATATAATTTGCAAAAGGAACCTTATCTTGGGTTAAGAAAATAAAAAAAATGCCTAAAGAGAACAGCAAATTGACAAATTTTAGGTTTTACACTGAAACTTTCATATCTCAGGATTCCTCTAAGTTCATGAAAATCTGAGATGACTGGTCATATGAAATACCATTGTAAAATGGACACCAGGAGAAGCTGTACTGATCTAAACATTTCTCCCATGGCTAAGAAATGGGTTCTAATAACTTCCCCCATACTGCATTCAGCCAGTCTAACTTAGTTTCACAGTCATTATCATCAAAAGAAAGAACATGATAATTGACCAGTCTGTCTTAACACAATCATCTCTCCATGGAGACTGTGAAGCTGTCTCCACATGAGTTTATGGAGTCAGTTCCCAGATAATCACAAGGATATCAGTGTCAGCAAAAAGGAGTAGGGTGCTCAGTGTACAAAACAACAGTTGCCCATACCAACAGGAGCCCCTTTTCTCTCTTTTCCTCCTCTCTCTTCCTTTCTGTTCTCTGTCTTCTTTCTTCTTTCCCCTTCTTTCACTCTTACAGGATAACCATTGTGTTGCATTCAGAGGTCAGCTGCTCATGATTCTTGTGCTCAATAGCATGTGATGTGCTTGTGGAGTGCAAAGAGATAGACAAGCAGACAACTAGATAGACAGATGAATTGATGGTATGAGAGGGATATATACAAAGTATTCTGTCAAACCAATACAGCAGGGATTAACTTCTGAAACAGATGAGGACCCAGGGAGACCGTTAACGAATCTGAACAGTGGAGAGTTTGTGATGTTTTCCAGCATGGGGTTCTCTTGCTTTCCCAGCTGTAGCATTCATTTGTTATATCCATGCTCAGGGTCATGATTCCCCAATAGAATTAAAAGGAATGTGAAGAATAATTAGCAAATCTACTCATTGTCTATTGTTGTCGTTAGTTTTTCATCATTCACCAGACAAGTATATAGAATTATTTCTTCTCTTTAAGTGTATGTGTATATGCATGTACAAGTGTGAATTAGTGAGTGAGGATGCATGTGGAGGTCACAGGAAACCCTCAAGTGTCTAGTCTCACCTTTCACTTGCTTGAGACAGAAACTCATATTGTTCTCTTTTGCATATACCAGACTAGCTATGCCCTGAACTTCCAGTGACTGTTCTGTCTCGGTCTCCTATCTCTCTGTTAGAGAGCTAGAAGAAAGACCCACACTGCTGTATCAGACTTTACATGAGTTCTAGGAGTCTGAACTCAACTCTTCATACTTTTTTGCACAATTAATAGTTTACCCATGGAATCATCTCTATATCCCAGACAGATTTATTTCTTGGGATTTTGGAAACAAATAATTTTTCTCTGTAAAGATTTCAGGTGTTTCATTGATGTCTTCACTGTTGAGATTAGCCAGGAACTGGAGTTAACTAGGCATGATTGTTTTGGGAAATTGTGGATATACATGTGATAATAAACAGGTTTACCAGGTATGTTGGTTTGAATATGAGTGGTCCATGGAAATGGCGCTATTAGGTGAGGCCTTGTTGGAATAGGTATGGCCTTGTCAAATGAAGTAAGAAACTGTGGAGATGGGTTTTGGGGTCTAGTGCTCATTCTATGCCTCCCCCTATCTACCTACAGAAGACTGTCTCCTCTTGGTTGCCAATGGATCAAGATGTAGAACTCTCAGCTCCTCCAACACATGTCTGCTTGCATGCTGCCATGCTTCTCTCCATGGTGATAATGGACTGAGCCTCTGAACTGTAAGCCAGCCCTAGTTCAATGTTTTCTTTTATAAGACTTGCCTTGGTCATGGTGTCTTTTCACAGCAATAAACTAAGACACCAGGTATCTGGATCAGATAGTTGCCATTTTGGATTTTCAAAGGAAAGGGACAACCTTACTTCTCTAAACTAAAGCTGAGTCATTTTATTCTTCTATCTGAAGTCATGTTGGAGCTGGACCAGTGGGTGAACTAAGGCCAGTAGCAGAGTCAACAAGGCATTTTTCTGTGACCAGAGTGGCTTTCTCAGTTTCACTATTGATAGATTGCTTGGACAGTCTTTTCTTCATGAGTAAAATTTTGTTTTCTCATATCTGAGTTATATTTGGCCCACCAAAGAGAACTGGGTGGACAAAAACATGGAGAACTTCAAATAACCCAGAGTTTTGTTTTTATTCCTTCCCTCAGTAAATGGAAGAAGAGCAATCCCTGTGATATCTCTTCGTTGTCATCCGTATTTAAAAGCCCCATTAAAAACCCATTAAGCCACACCTTTGCAGCCCCCCAAATCACCATCTTGACCTGATCATTTATTGGTGTTCAGCCCCAGTGGATGATTAGGTCTCCGCATACAAAGAAAATGTGGATTTGAAAACATGATAAAGTGGGAGTTCACAAATGCCCACAGAGCATTCCTGGAAGCAAGGGCTTTGAATCCCGTAGGGACATTATTAGCCTCATTTTAAAGACAAGGAAGCCCAGCTAGGAGAAATAAAGTGACTAAATATGTCACATGTCTGGGAGGGGGCGTGCAAATTCAAGAGTCACAAGCTTTTTCTTTGCTGCCATGTTCCCTCTGTCAGACTGATTTTGAGGCCAGCCTGGGGTACATTCTGAGATGAGATAAAAACAAATGGACAGACAAACAGAATGAATTGGAATCAGGAAGTGATTCCCCATGAGCAGCAGCAGCAAGACTGACCGGTAGCTCCTTGTTCCATCTACTTGCTTTCTGTCTTGTTAGTTGATGAGTTTCTATCATAGTACCTTTGAGCAAAACTAACATAACACACCAAAGTGCCTAAGACAGGAAAGGCAGGGTCTCAAAAAGGGAATGCTGTTGCATCTCTCATAGGCAAATGGTGGCAATTCATTATGGGATCACTGCTGGGCATAATCATTTAGCAATGTCCAACCCAAACACACACATGCAAGCTCTGCACTATACCATTTCACTGCCAACAGCAGTGTGTCTAAGCCCTGACCTAGAAAAATATACTAGAATGTTTGAGGCATGATCCACACTACCATTAAAATAGAAACTACTCAAATCTCCCTGAGCAATAGAGAGAGAAACTAAAATAATATAGTCACATACCAGGAAATAACACATATAACAACATGGCTAAGTCATGCAAATATATACTGAGCAGAAATAGTCAGACACTAAAGACCAGGATGCCAGCCCAGCATGCATGATACTCTCAGTTCAAAATCTAGCATTGTATAAAATAAATCAAGATGGTGTATGCCTATAATCCTAGCACTAATAGGAGACATAGAGGGAGGAAGAGCAGAAGTTTGAGACCATATTCTGCTGCATAGAAAAGCCAAGGCTAATCTGGGAAATATGAAACTCTGTATCGAGAAAGGTATATACTGAAATAGTTTATTTATATAAATTTTTGAAATAGGCAACACTATAATGTTAAAAGTGTGAGTGACTCAGAAGTGAGTCTAAAAGAGTATGTGAGCCAGAACTTCTGGGGTAAGGATGATATTCTCCAACTGGGCTGATTAAATGACTTTATGGCTGAGCTTATCACTTTATGAAAATCCATTGAGCAATATTCTTAGGACATAGGCACATTTTGAAGGTACATTACATGTGACTCAGCCAAAAGCAAAGTCTAAGATCTATACAAAATTAGGAAACATGCTAGCTAAAGACTACCAGAAAAATCAATGAAAGACAAGAGCAGGGACTAATACCATAGATCTTTCTTTTAAGAGCTGGTATTTTGTACCTAATTACTCAGCATTTAAAAAGGGACACAGTTGTCACCCCTTCTTAGAAGGATATATCTGAAAAGTTTGATTATGTTGTCTCTGACTATTCAACAGGTAAAAATAGAGCATACCATATCCTATGTCCCAGTTCTAGTGGCATATCCTTTACACTTGACTTTAGATAGCCAGGGGCATTTTAATTCACAGGTTTATTCCTTGGAAACTCTGGAAAAACTAGGATGAATTCTGCAAATTTCTTCGGGGATAAAAACCTGTTTGTGTCAAAATCCAATATTAACTGAGATGAATAAATTCTATTTATCAAAAATCAGGGCAGCTGCAGAGAAAATCAGAAGGGTATAACTCTCTGCTTGCTCAAGTTTCCTTTGGAATAAACCACAATGTACATCACTGCATAGTAAGTGCAAAAGATGCAGGTTGGTTTAGTCATTTGGGAAGCAGAGGACTATTAACATCAGCATAGGTTCTGTGATGATGTGTTGAAGGATGATTGGCACCCAGAAGGAGAAGTGTGTGTCATGACATGTTTTGTCACTTGGAAGAATTAAAAGGTGGAGGAATTTATCACAAAGATTAGAAACCAACTTCTTCATATTGTCAGTTCTGTGATTTTGGAGCTTTACATTTAAAATAATAAAAGCAGAGACTGCAACTAACACTAAAGGAGAAGTGATTTTTGTCCTAATAATCAGACTAGTGGTGCTTAAAGACCAAAGCAGGAGGACCTCAGTTGTACAGCCTGCCTGGGCTACATACTGAGATGAAGTAAAGACAAATGGACAAATCAACAGGATGGATTGGAATCAGAAGTTGCTCCTAGTGGGCAGCAGCAGCAGCAGCAGCAAGGCTGGAGGGTCAGCTCCTGCTCTATCTACATGCGTTCTCTCACACTACCTACACACGTTCTCTCTCATTCTCTCTTTGCAGTGAATGGAAAGTGAAGGAACTGAATTGAGAAGTTGGGGAAAGGGCACTCATGACATCATCATGGGATGGGACACTTGTGAAATCATCATGAGATGGGACACTTGTTACATCGTCATGGGAAGGTACACTCAATGTCAGGACAATGTTCCTGTGGCTGGGATCGATGATCGCCAGAGCTTCTGTCTGACAGGAGTGGTCCCAAGGATGAGCTGCCACTGTCAGTCTCTTGTTTGGGATTTTGCAAAGGACTTTTTTGCACAGAGGACAGGAGTTGTAGGGGAAGCACTATGGGTTTATACTTCTGTAGTACTCCTAAGAATCAGAACGTCTTCAGTTGTGATTGGTAAGTGGTTGTCAGCGAGCACCAAGCTTCAGGAACAAAGCTTTCTAAGCGAAGGCCCCATCCTGGCTGTCTGTTGTGGGTCAGCTAATTCCTACCCTTACTGAATGATTGGAGATAGCTGAAATGGTTCAGATGAGGTTGTAGATCAAAACTTTTAATACCTTTCAGTGTGGCATCTCTGTAACTGCGACATCCAAAGGTTACTTCCCTTGCATGCCTGGTGCTTAAACTGACATGCCTGGAATAATTGGGGCTGGTTGGCACTGCTCTACCTCCATATAACCACTGGATTTCCTCACAATATGGCAATCTTCTGGCACTCAACTAGGAGACCATGATTTAGACTAAGGAAAAGAACAGAAACTTTAGAGCTCTAGTGAAATGACCTGGGGACCAGATGAAAAACAGCATAGCGCAGGTGGGATAATTGTTCACCTTCTTCATGAAGTCAGAGTCACTCTGTGATGCAGCAACAATCTGGCCTTTACGAGTGGAAATAACACATTTCATATGAGGATAATGAGATACAACCCATGCAGCTCCAGAAGCAGGACAAACAGCACAGGTCTCAAACAAAGCAGCATTACACACGGCAGAGTTGGTAAGCAGTGTCTGTAGCTAACTATTTGAGTAATTAACACAAGTGAGAGAGAGCCCAGGGGAATTCCTAGACATAAATGTAGGTCATTCCAAAGGGGTTCTTGGTAAGCAGCTGAAACAAAACTAATCAAGTGTGCCTATTCAGCTTTACGTAAGCTCATGTGTACAACACAGTTTGCAAAGATGAGAGTTGCGTTTTATAACGTTTGTAACTCAAACTTTGTACTTAAAAGTTTACTCTTTACTCTTAGGGGTTTAGCATCTAATTGGGAAAATGAAATTAAGATATATTAAATAATAGTATAAGATAGCATAAGAGATGTCAACAGGGAGCCCCAAATAAACCTCACATACATGGTTTTATAGATACAACCTCCAATAAGGAAGAATTGTGAAAGCTACAAGGACTATGGGCATTGTGAATGAGGGATGGAGGAAATCATCTGTGTTTTGGAAGTTGGTGCAACTTATTAAGGTAGAAAATGGAGTGCACCCACTCCTTTGAATCTGAAAAGGAGAGATATTTTAATGACACCTGGCCCAAGACACAATTATTTTTCTCCTAAACATTAAAGAAATTTATGCTTTAGCCATTTATAATGTACAATGTATGGAACTCTAGAGTTTGAAGATTCATGGGAAGAATAACTGCCATTAGAAGAAGGGACTGAAAAATCAAAATTAGAAAAGGTATTTTAAATAGTCTTTGACTTATATATCTTCTTAGACTCAAAAGAAAAGAATGGGAACTTCGGTTACCTGGCAAGTACTCCTTGGAATTGTCTCCACCAAAAACACTACAGGTCACTGGCCTGAGGGCAGACTCAGGTGTAAGTGAACGAGTTTGGCTACTGAGTATTTCCAAACCAGAAGACAAGATGGACTGGACAATAAACCATAGATAATTTCCTGGCCCTTCTTCAGATGTTTTCCTCATTCTGTGAGAATTCCATTTTAAAGGAGGATAAAGCAGTTTGGTCTCAGTGTAGGGGTTGACAGAAATGAGGCAGCTATGGACAAAGTTAAGAAAACATATTTCAGATGCACAGGGATAAGAGAAGTTCTGCTTATCTGAGAAAAATCTCAGTGTAACCACAACAGATTTGGCAAAAAAGAATTAGAAGTCTTTGGGAGTTCACCATACTTCAAGAAATGCACAGATGTCTCGAAGCCTCTGCCCCCCCTTTTTTTTCTAGTATACATTTCTTTTTTTTTTAATCCAATTATTTCTATCGTTTTTTTATTTTCTAAGTTTTTTTATTTACATTCCAAATCATTTCCCCGTTTCCATTTCCTCCCTCCCCGAAAGTTCCATAAGCCCCCTTCCCTCCCTCTTTTCCCCATTCAACCCCCTCTCCCTTCTCTGTCCTGGCATTCCCCTACATCAAATCTTCCCAGAAGCAGGGGTCTCTCCTTCCATCTTCTTGGAAATCTATTGATATGTAAATTGTGTCTAGGGTATTCCAAGATTCTGGGTTAATATCCCCTTAACAGTGCTTGCATACCATGTGTGTTCTTTTGTGATTGGATTACCTCACTAAGGGTGATATTTTCAAGTTCTGACCATTTGCCTAGGAATTTCCTGAATACATTGTCTTTAATTGCAGAGTAGTATTCCATTGTGTAAATATATCACATCTTCTGAATCCATTCCTCCATTGAGAGACATCTGGGTTCGTTCCAGCTTCTGGCTATTGTAAATAAGGCTGCTATAAATATAGTGGAGCATGTGTCCTTATTACATGCAGGGGAAACCTCTGGGTATATGCCCAGGAGTGGTATAGCAGGATCCTCCGGGCGTGTCATGCCCAGTTATCTGAGGAACCGCCAGACAGCTTTCCAGAGTGGTTGTACCAGCTTACAATCCCGCCAGCAGTGGAGGAGTGTTCCTCTTTCTCCACATCCTGGCCAACAACTGCTGTTTCCTGTGTTTTTGATCTTAGCCATTCTGACTGGTGTGAGGTGGAATCTCAGGGTTATTTTGATTTGGCTTCCCAAATGACTAAGGATGATGAACATCTCTTTAGGTGCTTCTCAGCCATTAGATATTCTTCAGGTGAGAACTCTTTGTTTAGCTCTGTACCCCATTTTTAATATGGTTATTTGGCTCTCTGGTGTCTAACTTCTTGAGTTCTTTGTATATATTGGATATTAGCCCTCTGTAGGATGTAGGGTTGGTAAAGATCATTTCCCAGTTAGTTGGTTGCCGCTTTGTCGTTTTGACAGTGTCTTATGCCTTATAGGAAATTTGTAATTTTATGAGGTCCCTTTTGTCAATTCTTGATTTTAGAGCATGAGCTATTGGAGTTCTATTCAGGAAATTCTCCCCTGTGCCCATATGTTCAACGTTCTACCCTACTTACCTTTCTATAAGTTTCAGTGTGTCTGGTTTTATGTGGAGGTCCTTGATCCACTTGGAATTGAGCTTAGAGCAAGGGGATAAGAATGGATCAATTTGCATTCTTCAGCAGGTCGACCTCCAGTTGAGCCAGCACCATTTGTTGAAAAGGCTATCTTTTTTCCACTGGATGGTTTTATCTCCTTTGTCAAAGATCAGTGACGATAGGAGTGTGGATTCATTTCTGGGTCTTCAATTCTGTTCCATTGATCTACATGCCTGTCACTGAACCAATACCATGCAGATTTTAACACTATTGCTCTTTAGTACAGCTTGGGGTCCGGGATACTGATTCCCCCAGACATTCTTTTACTCTTGAGAATAGTTTTAGCTACCCTGGGTTTTCTGTTATTCCAGATGAATTTTTGAATTGCTCTTTCTAACTCTATGAAGAATTGAGTTGGGATTTTGATGGGGATTGCATTGAATCTGTATATTGCTTTTGACAAGATGGTCATTTTCACTATATTAATCCGCCGATCCATGAGCACAGAAGATTCTTCCATCTTCTGAGGTCTTCTTCAATTTCTTTCTTCAGAGACTTGAAGTTCTTGTCATACAGATCTTTCACTTGTTTGTTTAGAGTCACAACAAGATACTTTATATTTTGTGGCTATCGTGAAGGGTATCATTTCTCTTACTTCTTTCTCAGCCTGCTTATTCTTTGAGTATAGAAAGGCTACTGATTTGCTTGAGTTGATTTTATATCCGGCCACTTTGCTGAAGTTGTTTATCAGCTGTAGGAGTTCTCTGATGGAGTTCTTTGGGTTGCTTAATTATACTATCATATCATCTGCAAATAGTGATAGTTTGACTTCTTCCTTTCCAATTTGTATCCCTTTGACCTCCTTTTGTTGTCTAATTGCTCTAGTTACAACATCAAGTACTATATTGAAAAGATATGGAGAGAGAGGGCAGCCTTGTCTAGTCCCTGATTTTAGTGGGATTGCTACAAGTTTCTCTACATTTAGATTGATGTTGGCTACCGGTTTTCTGTAAATTGCTTTTAGTAGGTTTAGATATGGGCCTCGAATTCCTGATCTTTCCAAGACCTTTGCCATGAAAGGATGCTGAATTTTGTCAAATGCTTTCTCTGCCTCTAATGAAATGACCATGTGGTTTTTTTCTTTGAGATTGTTTACGTAGTGGATTACATTGATGGAATTCCTTATATTGAACCATCCCTGCATCCCTGGAATGAAGCCTACTGGATCGTGGTGAATGATGGTTTTGATGTGTTCTTGGATTTGGTTGGCAAGAATTTTGAGTATTTTTGCATCGATATTCATAAGAGAGATTGCCCTGAGATTCTCTTTTTTGTCAGATATTTGTGTAATTTTGGTATCATCCTAATTGTGGCTTCATAGAACGAGTTGGGTAGAGTTCCTTCTATTTCTATTTTGTGGAACAGTTTGAAGAGTATTGGTGTTAGGTCTTCTTTGAAGGTCTGATAGAATTCTGCACTAAAACCATCTGGACCTGTGCTTTTTTGGTTGGAAGTCTTCCAATGACCACTTCTATTTCTTCAAGGGTTATAGGACAGTTTAGATGTTCTATTTGATCCTGATTTAATTTTGGTATTTGGTATCTGTCTAGGAAATTGTCCATTTCCTTCAGATTTTCTAGTTGTGTAGAATACAGGCTTTTGTAGTAGGATCTGATGATTTTTTGAATTTCCTAAGTTTCTGTTGTTATCTCTCCCTTTTCGTTTCTGATTTTGTTAATTTGGATACTGTCTCTGTGCCCTCTGGCTAGTGTGGCTAAGAGCTTATCTATCTTCTTGATTTTCTCAAAGAATCAACTCCTAGTTTTGTTGATTCTTTGTATGGTTTTATTTGTTTCTACTTGATTGATTTCAGCCTTGAGTTTGATGATTTCCTGACTTCTACTCCTCTTGGGTGTATTTGCTTCCTTCTATTCCAGGGCTTTCAGTTGTGCCATTAAGCTGCTAGTGTATGCTCTCTCCCATTTCTTTTTGGCGGCTCTCAGGGCTATGAATTTTCCTCTTAGCACCGCTTTCATTGTGTCCCATAAATTAGGGTATGTTGTGCCTTCATTTTCATTAAATTTTAAAAAGACCAAGTTATCATTGAGTAGAGCATTGTTCAGCCTCCATGTGTATGTGGGATTTCTGTTGTTTTTGTTGCCATTGAAGACCACCCTTATTCCATAGTGATCTGATAGGAGGCATGGAATTAGTTCGATCTTCTTATATCTGTTGAGGTCTGATTTGTGACCAATTATATGGTCGATTTTGGAGAAGGTACCATGAGGTGCTGAGAAGAAGGTGTATTCTTTTGCTTTAGGATGAAATGTTCTATATATATATCTGTTAGTTCCATTTGGTCCAAGGCTTAAACAAGATTCACTGTGTCCCTGTTTAGTTTCTGCTTTCCTGAACGATCCATTTCAGAGAGCGGGGTGTTGAGGTCACCCACTATTATTGTGTAAGGTTCAATGTGTGCTTTGAGCTTTAGTAAAGTTACCTTTATGAATGAGGGTGCCCTTGCATTTGGAGCATAGATATTCAGATTTGAGAGTTCTTCTTGGTGGATTTTTCCTTTGATCAGTATGTAGTGTCTTTCTGTGTCGTTTTTGATGTCTTTAGGTTGAAAGTCAATTTTATCTGATATTAGGATGGCTACTCTGGCTCATTTCCAGGGACCATTTGCTTGTAAAATTGTTTTCCAGCCTTTTACTCTGAGGTAGTGTTTGTCTTTGACACTGAGGTGCGTTTCCTGCACACAGCAAAATGCTGGGTCCTGTTACGTATCCAGTCTGTTAGTCTATGTCTTTTTATTGGGGAATTGAGACCATTGATATTAAGAGAGATTAAGGAATAGTGATTATTGCCACCTGCTATTCTTGACGCTATCTTTATGTTTGAATGGTTATCTACTTTTGGGTTTGATGCAAGAAGGTTACTATCTCATTTTTTCCAGGGTGTTGTTTTTCTCCTTGTATTGGCGGTTTCCACCTATTATCCTTTGCAGGGCTGGGTTTGTGAAAAGATATTGTGAAAATTTGGTTTTATCATGGAATATCTTGGTCTCTTCATCTATGGTGACTGAGAGTTTTGCTGGGTATATTAGTCTAGGCTGGCATTTATTTGTGTTCTCTTAGAGTCTGCATGAGATCTGCCCAGGATCTTCTGGCTTTCATATTCTCTGGTGAGAAGTATGATGTGATTCAGATAGGTCTTCCTTTGTATGTTACTTGGCCTTTTTCTTTTACTGCTTTTAATATTCTTTCTTTATTTAGTACATTTGGTGTTTTGATTATTATATGCCGGGAGGTATTTCTGTTCTGGTCCAGTCTGTTTGGAGTTCTGTAGGCTTCTTGTACGTTCATTGGCATCTCTCTCTTTAGATTAGGGAAGTTTTCCTCCATAATTTTGTTGAAGATATTTACTGGCCCTTTAAGTTGCAAATCTTCACTCTCATCTATACCTATAATCCTTGGGTTTGGTCTTCTCATTGTGTCCTGGATTTCCTGGATGTTTTGGGTTACACGTTTTTTGCATTTTACATTTTCTTTGACTGTTGAGTCGATGCTTTCTATGGTATCTTCAGCACCTGAGATTCTTTCTTCCATCCCTAGTATTCTATTGTTGATGTTTGCATCTATGACTCCTGATTTCTTCCCAAGGTTTTCTATCTCCAAAGTTGTCTCCCTTTGTGATTTCTTAGTTGTTTCTACTTCCTTTTTTAGATCCTGTATAGATTTGCTGAGATCCTTCACTTGTTTGTTTGTATTTTCCTGTATTTCTTTAAGGTATTTTTGCATTTCTTCTTTCAGGATTTCTGCCTGTTGACCCAAGTTCTCCTGTATTTCTCTAAGCGATTTTTGTGTTTCCTCCTCATGGGCTTTCATCTGTTGATCTATAGTCTCCTGCATTTCTTTAAGTGAGTCTCATGTTTCCTTTGTAAGGGCATCTACCCGTTGATTCATTTCTCTAAGCAATTTTTGTGTTGCCTCCCTATGGGCCTCCATCTGTTGGCCCATATTCTTCTGCATTTCTTTATGCGACTTTTGTGATTCCTTCGTAAGGGCATCTACCCGTTGATTCATTTCTTTAAGCAATTTTTTGTTGCCTCCTTGTGGGCCTCCATCCGTTGACCCATGCTCTCCTGCATTTCTCTAAGCGATTTTAGTGTTTCCTTTGTAAGGGCTTCTACACGTTGATTCATGTTCTCCTGTATTTCTTCATGAGATTTATTTGTGTCCTTCTTGAAATCCTCTAATAGCATCATGAGATTTTAAATCCAGATCTTTTTTTTTTTTGCCTTTTGGGTGTGATGGGGTATCCAGGACTTGCTGCTGTTGGAGAGTTGGGTTTGGATGGTGCCATATTGCTTTGATTTCTGTTAGTAACGTTCCTACGTTTGCCTTTTGCCATCTGGTTACCTCTGGTGTTAGTTGGTCCTGCAGTCATTTGCTATTGGTTGGACCTCCTGTGAGCCTGCAAGGCTATTTCTGCCCCCTCGGGATTACTGGGATTCCCTTGGCACCAATTTCTGGGGCCTGCCCTGCTCCTGAGTGACTTTGGAGTCCTAATGTGCCTTGCCCCAAGTGATGTTATAATGGGGAATCCCTGCACATCCAAAGGCTCAGCGTAGTGGATCCCCGGAGCAGAGGTCACCAAGTGGAGGCTGGTGCGCTCCCGCCCTGTGCGGGTGAGCTCTCTCCCAGTGCGGGGGTGGGGGAGTCCCTCTGCCGGGCAGATGTCCCACAGCAGAGCTGGCACGTAGGTGACCGCAGTCCTGCCCAGCTCTTGGGAGCAGGGAGCACATAAGCTAGCTGAGACCCACGCGATATTATGCTTGATTGTCCCTGTGTCTGGAGGTCCGAGTTGCCCTGTTGCTGGAGCAAAGATGGCAGAGTGCACTCTGCAGTCTCTCAGCACAGATCACTCTGCAGGGCAGATGGCCCACAGCAGAGCTGGCACCCAGATGACCACAGAGCTTCCCCTCTCTTGGGCGCAAATGGAAGCCCAACAGGCTGTGTCCCAAGCGATGTTATATTGGGGGAGTCCCTGGGTACCTGTATGCTCAGTGCAGTCGATCCCTGGATCAGAGGTCGCCAAAGGGCAGCCTCTGACCCTTAATGGACCCTTCATGTTTTCCCAGGACATGCATCAGATCATTTCCTATTCACTATTTTTTAAAGCTGATCCCCTGCAGGTGACAAAACACTCATGAAATGAGAGGTGAAATCCTCTAATGCATTATGCCTGCTCCAAATGAGTCAGTTAAATGCTACTCTGAGGGACAGAGGTAATGACACTTTTTGCCAAATGTTCTAATACCAATTAGAACCATCAGGGAACACTTGCACTTGGGCTTAGGTTCTTTCCTTTGAATTAGAATTTGTAACTCTTCACTCTTTGTCTATGACATATAAAGGAGGGTCTCCTGCATTAGACCTTCTAGAGATTATACAGTTTCCTCCCTGCATCATTTCTGACAATGTCATCCTGTCCTGAGGCCCATGTCATTCCAATATACTGCCCTTGGACTCTAATAAACCAAGACACAAGCTCTACCCAATAGAACACAGCAAGCACTAAGAGTATTTTGACCAATATTATTTTGTTGTATGAAACAGTGTCCAATACTTGTATTTGACACACAATAGTATCAGCAAACACTTGTTTTCTCCCCTTTGTCTCAGGCCATGCCAATCTTTCACCCTTTGCTTAAATCTCTTGGAACCTCTCATGAACCCCTTTTTCCACTACACCAGACACCTTAGGGATATCTCTGTAAACAAAATTCATATTGGAGCAACATGTTCTTGTTCAATGTTTAACAGACAAAGGGAAAGCTAGGTGCCTGATAGTGAGTCCATGTAGTGATCTTCAGTCTATGGGTGGTTTCATGCTCTACAAACTCTAATAGGGAAGGCTGGCTCTGCAGACTCTGCTCTGAGGACAAGAAACCCAACAGGCTTTGTGGTCAGAGTTGCACCAGCTCATATCTTTTGCTACAGAAGTGAGTATTCTCACAGACAGAGTTCACCTTCCATGAATCACCCCTGTATCAGATTCCTTCCTCTGACACAGTGAAAAACTGAAAAAAGACACCATCAATGAGTGGAGATATAACACATGCTTCAAGAACAAAGGTGATTGTAAAAGAATTGGTAAACAGTGAAATCTAAATTCTTGTCTTGCAATTACAGCTTCCCAGTGAGTGCTTTTGGGTTATTTTACTAATTTCGTGCCTCCACTTTACAAGATAAGAGGTAAAGTTCCCTCTAGCTCTGAAATCAAAGCTTCCCATGGCAACATTGGAACAAAGAGGGAAGAACCTTGGATTTGAAGTTATAGACTGTGAATTCTTCTCCTAACTTTACCACTAATGAGTTGTATGGCCTCCCATAAAAAAATGTAACACCTCTGATAATCATTCCCTTTAGCTAGTAGATGAGAAAGGAAGGCCTGACGAGCTCTAAGTTTTGTGAGTCGGTAACTCATAGAAGATGAGATTGCTCCAGGCATCTTTTCTGAGCAACATCCCTGAGCTTATGAGGGCTAGGCATCTGGACACTTGCCCAAGAAACAGGAAGCCTTTGATCTGACATGTGATACAGGATTTGTTCTCTACTAGTTCTGCAGAAAGACACTCTCTAGACATCCAACGTCTGCCTTGTGCTTACCTGGAAATTGTTTTCTATCTTATTATAAAAGCAAGATGAATTCAATGAAAGAGAAAAGCAGACTGAAGAGCATCTGTATTCCACTCCATCCTCTGGATGCACAGGTAAAGCTTGTTTGATATCTCCAGACTTGCTTGGAATATCCCCAAGTGAAATTCATCATTTGCCCAAATCATCCTCTAACTCTCCACATAAAGAAATTCCTGTTCTGCACTCAAAAAGGAAAATAAAGAGTCTACATCCACTAGGACACCTGTCCCAGGACAAGCCTCATTCACACCAATGTGGAATTCCCAATCTTGAACTTTGCCACTGGATTTTTACAACATCTTGAAAATTCTAGTTTGACAAACAATTGTCCTTGCATACGTGATTGCTTTTTCAGGGGGGAACGCTTATGCGCCTGAAAACTCCAGGAAAACAATACAATTATAGTCACTAGCACATTTAAATGTAATAATATCTATATTAGTATGTGCTCCATGTTATTATACCTTGTGTGTGTGTAGATGGGCAAGCACAAACATGAGCACATGCATGTGGAGGGCACAAGACAACCTTTGGAGCCCTTCTTTAGGTCTTCATTGGCGTGGATCTTCAATAAGTTGGCTGGGGTACTGACCAGCAAGTCTCAGGGATCAGCCCATCTCACTATTGCTTCAATTACAGGTATGCACCACTGTATTCAGCTCTTTACATGGGCTCTGGGGATCAAATTCAGGTCCACATGCTTGTAAAGCAAGCTTTCTACCAATTGAGCTATATTTCCACACCTATAAATTGTGATTCCTTAATATTATATTATTATATGTGAAATGAGAGTTGCTTTACTTGACCCTTAGGCATAAATGCCACTCATTCCTAAGGTTTGTCGAAGGTTCAGTTACACATGTTCTGTCTCTACAGCTATTCTGTGGAGATTAATAGGCTCAGAAAAGTCCTGTTGTCCTCTAAGCCAAAGCTAAAGGCCTCTGTTTCCTTCACACGCCCCGTCTTCCCCACCTGTTGAACAAAGGGCACCACAGATCAGTGGATTCTGCACAGTATTTGGCAGAAGCAGCGGTCTACGCTGCAGCTGTTGTTATTAGACACTTACTACAGACTGGGCACCTTGCCAAATGTTTCTTCCTTGCCATCTCTTTTAATTCTCTTGATGATTATGAGATAGCCACTTTTCCTTTTCCAGTTTTATTCATGGGGAACTAGTGCAAAGAAGTTAATCAGCTTGTCTAGATTTACAGAACCAGACAATGGTGGAGTTAATCCGGAGAACAGATCTCTGCGACTCAACAGTAAGTTGACCTAAATGTAACACCAAGGAGCCTCTGCATTCTAGAGACAGAGACCTCTTGGGGTGCACCAACTCTGCACATTGCTTCTGTCCATAAGGTGAAAAAGGACATGACCTCTCACACAAAGGGTACCAGATAGAGTCTTGGCAGTCTACTAAGACAATAACACGTGGTGAAGTGCTTCCTCTATCTTCAAATCATCTGTAGTAAGTTAATGGCATGATGGAGGGCTTAATTTGAGGTAAAACATATAGGTTTGAAGGAAGCAAGAGCCACATACATAACTTGAAGCTTGTTGCTTGTGAGATCTTTCAAACCACATCACAAAACAACACTGAGAGTGAATGGGCATTCCTAAGTAAGACTGACATTATCCCAATCTCGCTGGATACTATATGAATGTGAATGTTGTTTTAAATGGTTAAGCATTTCCTATCTGTAAAGTAAATCACCAAGCATTTTGCATAAGGGATGTCTGTATTAGTCAGGATAGGTCATGTTCTATAGCAGTAATAGGCAACCCTCACTCTAAATCTTATTTCCTTATCATTCTATATGCCTTATACAGTCAGCTAAAGTCTCTCCTACTCTATGACCAGAATGTGCAGAGAACCCTTTATCTTTGTAGAATATTCTCTTTTGAATGTGTCTGGTTGGTATTTGAAATAGTGTCGGTTGGCACCACATAGGGAAAAGTAAGCAGCAGAGTACTTCCCTTCAATTAAATATTCAAGTCAAGAAATGTCATTACTGATTTGATATATACTTAATCATCCAGCATTGCATGCTAAGAGAAAAGGAATGAAATATTTGCTTGAAGGCAAATGTTGTTAGTCTCCTTCCTCTTACAAAGGAAGGAAGAGATGCTAAGGTCCTTATCCAAGGTCTTACAGCTAGACAAATGGCTGAGCCAAGATTTGACTTCCTGATACAACTGGAAGTGCTTTGCTAAAATGCCAAATAAAGATACAAAAGCAGCTTAACAACTCAAGGAACTGCTCAGGTGGAATCACTCTAATTGGGCATTGGGACATCTTATAAAGGAAAAGAGAAAACCTTTCTCAAGGCCTTCTCAAAGGCAGCTTGGAATAAACTTGCAAAGAGAGAAGAGCATTCCAAGTAAAAAGCAGAAAGAAAGGAAAGGCCTGGGGAAAAACCAGCTGTGTCAAATGGCAGGGACAGAGAGAAGGGGGAGTTTAGAGACACAAGTGAGAGGGTGTGACAAGAGCTGGAACAATGACAAACTGGGGAATTTAGTGTCCCAGCACAAGGGGGTGCAAACAAGACATCATTCTAGACTGCTACAACCCTAATTGAAAGTCCAAACCTATTTCATAATGAGCCAACAGCCTCATCTTTTATAAATTCCATAGTGTTTTTAGAGTTTTGTAGCAATTGGTACAGTGTTGGTGGTTAGTAGACATTCAAGACACATTGAAAGGTTTTCAGGAACAATAAATGGGAGGGTTATCATTTACTGTGAGGGCAAAAGGAGAAGTGCTTGGGACCATAAGGAACCCTGAAAACAACTTTCAAGATCAAATATGTCACTGTGTCATTGAGGCACAATGAACTAGAAAATAACAATAGACAGACAGACAGACAATAAGATGAAGCATTAGTGTGGGCAACTTTCAAGTTGAACTTTGAATCACTGCTCACTTAGTGAATGAGACTGCCATGCAGAATCCTGTAATTGTATGTGAATAATTTCCCATGGAGCAATGCCCACCTAAGCTATCATAGCTGATGAGCCTTGCTTAAGGGAAAGGGAGAGAGAGAGAAAGCAGTTGATCTGAATCATACTTTTGTAGGATTTCACCCCCTTTCCTAGATGCAACGAGAATGCTGGCAAAGGACGGATTATCAAGTGCATTGACCAAGAACTCAAGATGCTTTATTACTTAAAAAAAATACAAACTCTAAGTGGAGAAAGAATTCTCCTTTGAGAATTCTGTTGAACTCTAACTCAAACCATGAATTCTGACATTCACCAAAATAATTAGAACCTTTAAAATGTAGTAAGTCTAGAAATTAAAAAAAAAGATGATTCTCAGGAGGATAAGTGGTTTTATAAATGAAAAGTTGTACATTTGTATGCTACAGTAATGATGCTGGAATACATCCTGAGGATGATGGTAAACATTGATAGTAGGGGATTCTTGAATTTTGAAAATATACAAAGCAGGGGCTGAGGGTATGGGTCAGTTGGTAAAGTTGCTGCAAACATGGAAACCCAAGTTTTAACCCCAGAACCTACATAAATGATGTAGGTATGGTGTGCTAGCCAGGATTCTCTAGAGTCACAGAACATATGGAATATCTCTATATATTAAGGGAATTTATTATAATGATTTACAATATGCAGTCCAACTAACCCAAAAGTAGGCAGCTGTGAATGGGAAGTCCAACTAGTTGCTCAGTCCCATGAGACTAATTGTTTCAGCTGGTTTTCTGTATAACCTGGAATCCTGAAGAAGCAGGTCCTAGCAGATGTGCTGGCAGTAAGGACAAGCAGACAAAGAACAGCGAGTCTCCCATCTTCCATTTCCCTTATGTAGGTCTCCAGCAGAAGGTATGGCCTAGATTAAAGGTGTGTATCACTATGCCTGGACTACCATTCCTGGACTTGGAACTTACTCTGTCCTAGGCTGACCTTGAATTCAAAGATCTGCTTGCCTCATTCTCCTGGGAATGAAGTCAAGTACAACTTTGTCTGAACCTAAGCTTTTCATGGCCATTATGCCTTAAGATTTGGATTGAAAGCTTGTGTCATCCCATGTCAAGATTCATGTCCAAAGCCTGTGTCATCCAATCTCAAAATCTGGATCACAGATGTGCCCTCTATTTCTAGATTGTAGTTTATTCCAGATATAGTCAAGCTGACAACCAGGAATAGCCATCTCACATGGTGTCATGTTCCTATTATCCTAGTAACAGCAAGAGCTATATGAGAGCCAGAGACAAGTAGATCCATGGAAGCTAGCTGGCCAGTTAGTTTTGCCTACTTGATGATGTTGTAAATCCATGGGAAATTCTGTCTCAAACAAAAGGCAGAAGGAATGACACCTGAGACTTTCCTCTGATCTCCACAAGCATACACACACACTTCCTGCAGACACACACAAATGGACCCTACACATACCCTACACACACACACACACCACACACACACACACACACACACACACACACACACACACACATGGACCTTACACACACTTGTTTGGTTAGAGTCACACCAAGATATTTTATATTGTTTGTGGCTATTGTGAAGGGTGTCATTACTCTAATTTCTTTCTCAGCTGTTTATCCTTTGAGTATAGGAAGGCTACTGATTTGCTTGTATATCCAGCCACTTTGCTGAAGTTTTTTATCAGCTGTAGGAGTACTCTGGTGGAGTTTTTTGGGTCCCTTAAGTATACTATCATATCATCTGCAAATAGTGATAATTTGACTTCTTCCTTTCCAATTTGAATCCCTTTGGCCTCCTTTTGTTGTCTAATTGCTCTAGCTAGAACTTCAAGTACTATATTGAATAAATATGGAGAGAGAGGGCAGTTTTGTCTAGTCCCTGATTTTAGTGGGATTGCTTCAAGTTTCTCTCCATTTAGTTTGATGTTGGCTGCTGGTTTGCTGTATATTGCTTTTACTATGTTTAGGTATGGGCCTTGCATTCCTGTTATTTCCAAGACCTTTACCATGAAAGGATGCTGAATTTTGTCAAATGCTTTTTCATCATCTAATGAAATTACCATGTGGTTTTTTTCTTTGAGTTTGTTTATGTAGTGGATTACATTGATGGATTTCCATATATTGAACCATTCCTGCATCCCTGGGATGAAGCCTGCTTGATCATGGTGAATGATTGTTTTGATGTGTTCTTGGATTCCATTGCCAAGGATTTTATTGAGTATTTTTGCATCAATATTCATAAGGGATATTGGTCTAAAGTTCTCTTTTTTGTTGGATTTTTGTGTGGTTTTGGTATCAGTGAAATTGTGGCTTCATAGAATGAGTTGGGTAGTGTTCCTTCTGTTTCTATTTTGTGGAATAGTTTGAAGAGTATTGGTGTTAGGTCTTCTTTGAAGGTCTGATAGACTTCTGCACTAAAACCATCTGGTCCTGTGCTTTTTGTGGTTGGGAGACTGTCAATGACCACTTCTATTCCTTTAGGTGTTATGGGACAGTTTAGATGGTCTATCTGATCCTGTTTGAACTTTAGCAGTTGGTATCTGTCTAGGAAATTGTTCATTTCATCCAGATTTTCCAGTTGTGTTGAGTATAGACTTTTCTAGTAGGATCTTATTTTTTTTTAATTTCCTCAGTTTCTGTTGTTATATCTCTCTTTTAATTTCTGATTTTGTTAATTTGGATACTGTCTCTGTGCCCTCTGGTTAGTCTAGCTAATCTATCTTGTTGGTTCGTCTGGTTTATCTATCCTGTTGATTTTCTTAAAAAACTAGCTCCTGGTTTTGTTGATTATTTGTATAGTTCTTTTTGTTTGTACTTGATTGATTTCAGCCCTGAATTTGATGATTTTCTGCCTTCTCTCCTCTTGGGTGTATTAGCTTCTTTCTTTTCTAAAGTTTTCAGGTGTGCTGTTAAGCAGCTAGTGTATGCTCCCTCCAGCTTCTTTTTGGAGGCACTCAGAGCTATGAATTTTCCTCTTAGAACTGATTTCATTGTGTACTATAAATTTGGGTATGTTGTGCCTTCATTTTCATTAAATTCTAAAAAGTTATTGATGTCTTTCCTTATTTCTTCCTTGTCAAGGTATCATTGAGTAGATCATTGTTCAGCTTCCATGTGTATGTGGGCTTTCTGTTGTTTTTATTGCTATTGAAGACCACCCTTACTCCATAGTGATCTGATAGGAGGGATGGGATTAGTTCAATCTCCTTATATCTGTTGAGGTCTGTTTTGTGACCAGATATATGGTCAATTTTGGAGAAGGTACCATGAGGTGCTGAGAAGAAGGTATATTCTTTTGATTTAGGATGAAATGTTTTATAGATATCTATTAAATCCATTTGGTCCAAAACTTCTGTTAGTTTCATTGTGTCTCTGTTTAGTTTGTGTTTCCCTGATCTGTCCATTGAGGAAAGTGGGGTGTTGAAGACACCCACAATCATTGTGTGGGGTGCGTTGTGTGCTTTAAGCTTTAGTAAAATTTCTTTTACAAATGAGGGTACCCTTATATTTGGAGCCTAGATGTTCAGAATTGAGAGTTCTTCCTGGTATATTTTTCCTTTAATGAGTATAAAGTGTCGTTCTGTGTCTTTTTTGATGACTTTTGGTTGAAAGTCTATTTTACTGGATATTAGAATGGCTACTCCAGCTTGTTTCCTGGGACCATTTGCTTAGAAAACTGTTTTCCAGCCTTTAACTCTGAGATAGTGTTTGTCTTTGACACTGAGATGCTTTTCTTGTATGCAGCAAAATATTGAATCCTGTTTAATTATCCAGTCTGTTAGTCTGTCTTTTTATTGGGGAATTGAGTCCATTGATGTTAAGAGATATTAAGGAAAAGTGATTGTTGCTTCCTGCTTTTTTGATGTAATTTTTGTGTTTGTGTGGTTATCTTCTTTTGGGTTTGTTGAAAGAAGATTAATTTCTTGCTTTTTCTAGTGTGTAGTTTCCCTCCTTTTGTTGGTGTTTTCCATTCATTATCCTTTGAAGGGTTGGATTTGTGGAAAGATACTGTGTAAATTTGTTTTTGCCATGAAATATCTTGGTTTCTCCATCTATGATAATTGAGAAATTTGCTGGATATAGCAGTCTGGGCTGGCATTTGTTTTCCCTTATGGTCTGTATGACATCCACCCAGGCTCTTCTGGCTTTCATAGTCTCTGGTGAGAAGTCCGGTATAATTCTGATGGGTCTACCTTTATATGTTACTTGATCTTTTTCCCTTATTGCTTTTAATATTCTTTCTTTGTTTAGTGCATTTGGCATTTTAATTATAATGTGACAGGAGGAATTTCTTTTCTGGTCCAGTCTGTTTGGAGTTCTGTAGGCTTCTTGTAAGTTCATCGGCATCTCTCTCTTTAGGTTAGGGAAGTTTTTCTCCATAATTTTGTTGAAGATATTTACTGACCCTTTAAGTTGGAAATCTTTACTCTCTTCTATACCTATAATCCTTAAGTTTGGTCGTCTCATTTTGTCCTGGATTTCCTGGATGTTTTGGGTCAGGAGCTTTTTTTCATTTTCCATTTGCTTTGACTGTTGTATCAATGCTTTCTATGGTATCTTCTGCATCTGAGATTCTCTCTTCTATCTCTTGTATTCTGTTGTTGATGCTTGGACCCATGACTCCTGACTTCTTTCCTAGGTTTTCTATGCCCCCAGTTGTTCCCCTTTGTGATTTCTTTATTGTTTCTACATCCATCTTTAGATTCTGAATGGTTTTGTTCCAATCCTTCACCTGTTTTGTTGTGTTTTCCCTTAGTTCTTCAAGGGCTTCTCCCTGTTTACTTGTATTTCTTTAAGGGAGTTATTTATGTCCTCCTTGAAGCCCTCCATCAGCATCATGAGCTGTGATTTTAAATCCAAATCTTGTTTTTCTGGTGTGTTGGGATATCCAGGATTTGCTGTTGTGGGAGAATTGGGTTTGGATGGAGCCATTTTGCCTTAGTTTCTGTTAGTAACATTCCTACATTTGCATTTTGCCATCTGGTTATCTCTGGTATTAGTTGGTTCTGCTGTCACTGGCTGGTGCTTGTCCTTCCTGTGTGCCTACAGGCCTATCTCAGCACCCCTAGGTGACCGGCTTTCCCCTGGCATTGATTGCTGTGGGTCTGCCCAGCTCCTGGGTGTAGGTTGGACCCTGGCAGACTGAGTCCCAAATGATCTTACACTCAGGTGTTCTCTGTGTTCCTGGCTGCAGCAGCCTGCTTAGTGGCAGGAGAGTAGATGTTGGCCTCACCTCTACTCTCAAGACTCAATGCAGAGCAGATATCCCCTAGCAGACTAGGTGCACAGATAGATGGCTGTGGTGCTGCTGAACTCCTGGGTGCAGGCGGAGCCCTGGCGGGGGCGCATCCCAAGCGATCTCTGAGCACCTGTCTGCACCTGCCTACTCAGTCACAGTCCAGAGTTTTTTTAAAAAGTGAATGGTAGAAGAAGCCATTAGAGAGGCAGTGGTACCTGAGATGACAGTGGCAGACATGGTGAGACATGATGCAGACCTCAGTTCTGGCTGTAGTTATAAGGATACAGGGAATGAGATGTATGACAGTTTTCTAGGGCTGTCATGGCAAAGCTGCACAGACTATGGGGCTTAAACACAGGCACATATAGAAGGACAGTTCTGGAAGCCATGGATCCCTGTCATGGTGGCAACAGAAATTTACTTCTTCCTGGAAGATGTAAAAAAAAATGTGTCTCTTGCCTCTGTACTCCCTCCTGCTATGGCAATACGCTATCTTCACCAGCTTCTTCCATTCTGATGCCATCTTGCTTTGTGACAGCTGGTGTTCATCCTGTGTCTTCAAACTGTCTTTCTTCTTTTTGTCTTACTCTGTTTCTAAATGGTCATTTATTTTTTTTTCTAGAGGACAACAGTTGGATTAGGTTAGAAACCCACGTCAATCTAACATCAGTTTCATCTTAAATGTATATGAAGAATCCTTATTCCTGAGTAAGATTGCTCTAGGAATAATTGCAAAGAAAGATTTTAATACATGCAGTTTGGAGGGGGTAGTCATGGAAAAACCTTATTCAGAAAGATTTTGGAAGATGGGTGTGCCTCAGAGACAGAACACCTGCCTACTATGCATGAAGCATGAGTTCCAGGTCCAAAACCTGAAACAGAGTATGGGTTTCCTGTGCCTTCATTGAGATGACTTGTAGTGTTTGGCTTCATGGTACCAATTCATAATCCCAGCACTAAAGAGACTAAAACAGGCAAATTGCAACTTTAAGACTAGCCCAGCACATGTACTTAGGTCCTGTCACCAAAACAAATCTGTTATATAGCAAAGCAATATTAGCACAGAATATATAATTAGAAAAGAAAATGATAAAATAAGTGGTTACTAATGCAAGTTAATGTTTTGCATTCCCCACCCCCAGCAACTCTCAATAAAACAATAACAGATATGATCTCTAGCAGATATGATATCTAACAATATAAGATTTTAGACAATGTTTATTTATTTTTTATTTTCTAAGGTTTTTTTTGTTTAGACAATGTTTATAACAGGCATTAAGCCAACTGACTGTTACCCTTATAAGTAGAGATTAAGATGAAAACGTAAAGTTAAAGGGCAAAGACAGATGTCTACAAGGCAAGTGAAATGATATTAGTCCCATAGGCCTACTGACACCTTGAACTCAGATATCAATCCTCTATGACTATATAAAAAGTTATTTTCTATGGTATTTTTTTTATATTTTTATGGCAGCCCAAGCAAGCTAATGCAGAGTTTAATAACTGAATTATGGCCAACAAAAGTACACTAGATCACTTTGGGACTGGGCAA
The DNA here is from genome assembly GCA_036184795.1 of Tokudaia tokunoshimensis. NCBI lineage: Eukaryota > Metazoa > Chordata > Mammalia > Rodentia > Muridae > Tokudaia > Tokudaia tokunoshimensis. Next base: position 103,220,469 of record BTHU01000010.1, read on the forward strand.
CACTGTCTTTCCATGTAAACAAATCTTCACCTCCTGGGAACAATCTGCAATGTACCATGGTTTTCAAGCTCCAGCAGGCCTGACCCCTCTGGGGAAGCAACATTCATATCATAGCCCATGTCAGCAAGCCCTGACATCTTAAATTCCACCATGTTGTTTGTCTCTTGTAATTTTAGCATTTGAGTGTTAAGACATGATATTGACTCATTTAAAGAAAGCCATGCTCCCTTTCATTTGTTATTAAGAGAGGAAAGATGTTGGAAAAAGAATGTGTTGGTGATAGGGAAGAATATACTAGTGCAAGAGGGAAAGCCAGGGGGAAAGAAAGAAAGAGAGGGGAGCCAGATAGGCAGGATGGTTCTGTGTCGTGGGTCTGTGATGCGCACTGTAGGGTGCTTAACTGCAGCCTGGACCTCTACTTATTCAGTGTCTGCTGCAACCACACTTTCTCCTGCATTGTGACAACTAAAGGTGTCTCCAGGCAGCGTAGCTATTCTCTGGTGGACAAAACTGTTAACTGACCTATGGTATGAGGTTTTGTGTTTTTGTTTTTTAATATACAGATGGCCATTTTAATTGTCTAGAAGGAAGGAGGAAAGGGGAAAAACACACTGTCTTATTCACTGTTCTCTTGCTGTAAAGAGACACCGTGTCCAAGGCAACTCATAGAAGAGTGTTAGGGACTTGATTGCAGTTTTAGAGGTTAGTCCATGATCGGCTTGTTGAGGAACACAGCAGCTCAAAGGCAGGCATGGTGCTAGAGAAGAGGTGATAACTAAACACTGTTCTATAGGCAGCAAGGGGGTGGAGTTGGGGTGGGGAGACTTATCTAACCTGTCACAGATGACTTTTGAAACCTCAAAGCCCACCACCCCCAGTGACATGCTTCTTCCTAAAGGCCACAGTTCCTCCAACAAGATCACATCTCCTAAACCTTCAAATGTTTTCAAATATCTTCACTCCCTAGTGACTAAGTATTCAAATATATGAGCCTGAGAGGGGCTGTTCCTTTTATTATTTTTTTTATTGATTCTTGGTAATTTTCACATCATGTACCCCAGACTTACTTGTCCCCCTGTCCTCTCTTATCATATCTGCCCTCTACCCTTTCAACTCCCCGCCCAAAATAAAACAAAACACAACAAACAAAAAAAGCACAGAAAACATCTCACCATGGAAGCTGTAGTAAGTCAGTGTGTCCCACACTATATCCCTCTGTCCACACATCTTCACTTGTGAATGTTCATGATAATAGGTCATTGGTCTGGCTTCTGTGACACCATCAATATTGAATTCTCACTGAGACTCCTCCTGGTTATCTTGTCTTGTGTCATGGAGATCCTGCAGCTTTGGAACAGCAGGATTGGACCTTTCACACACCCCAAATGCCTTCAGATGATGTAGATGTTGGGTGGCCAAGTCCTGGATTTGAGCCTGTGTGGTTGCTAAGCTGGACAGCCCAGCTCTTTCTGTCAGCATGACCAGGGCAGGCTCTCCAGCACTACTCTAGCTGGGTGGGGGGACCATTCTTGTTGAAATCACCATGCACATAAAGACAGAAAAGTGGGTGTTGAGGTGTGGTCTGTACAGGGCTCCACCATCTGAGGACTTGGGATACATGGATGTGATGGGAGTCCAGCTCAGATGGGGCTGTGCTCATCAGTACCTAATGATGTTTCTCCTTGCTCGGAAGACGGGGCATCAAGCCAGATAGACTCACAAATGAGATTTCTAATTCCTTCTTTCTCTAAGTCATTCCACTACATCTTGTTTCTCTGATTCAATGCTTTGCTTCAGCAGACAGGCAGTGAAGGTGATCGTGAGTATCAGTCTCCAGTTATGTTAATAGAACACATAGGTGTTTGGAAAGCAGATTATGTTTTGTTCGTTGTTTGAAATAGGGTCTCATGTAGCTCAGACTGGCCTCAAACTTGAGATGTAGTCATGGATAACTTTGAAACTACAATCATCTTTCTTCTACCTCTCAAGTGCTGGGGTTACTATGTGTGCAACTATACTCAGTTATGAAATAGTGGAACCCAGGTCCTCGTGTATTCTAGGCAATCATTCTACCAGCCACACTATATTCCTAGTCCAGGATACAGTATTACTAATAGAAATCCATGTCCATAAAGCCTGGACTCCTCCTGTATCAGCATTCAACCCAGGTCCAGCTGCCCCTACCCAAAAGCTGATGTAAAGGAAATCATCATTATTTGAGAGCTAGTATCTAGGTAAGACAAGGGCAGATGGTACTGCTCTGCTGAAGGGTGCTGTGTGTATCTGCTATGAAATTTTTTTAACTTGGAAGCCTCATCTGAGGATACACTGCATTTCTCAGAACTCTTTCTCATTTGGGAACTCCAGCTGGCTGCTTCAATGGGGCTTCCACAGCAGGTCTCCGCAGGGTGTTCAGAAGCCCGTGAATTGATGATACTTTGCTTTCTATTGCTTCTTCCTATTTTATTCTTTCACTTCTGCTTGCCATATATTTGGTAAATTACTCATTCAGAACAGAAAATACAGCTACTGTACATCATTCTCTGAACTGAACAGAAATTTCCCTGACTCTAAAGTCCACATTCTCACCTCTGTGTGCCATGTGATCCATGTCACCTGGGCATGTGATGACTACTTCCTGGTTGTCACCTTGATTACATCTGGAACTAAAACCCAGAAACGGGGGCACAGTTATGAGGAATTTTTGCTTAACTTGAAGTAGGAAGATAATTTGAGTCAGCATGTTTAAGGTGAGAAGACACACCTTTAGTCCAGATCTTTAATGCAGATCAAATCTGAAAGCCTCTGTAAAGACATGAAAGAAGGAAGCTTTGACTCTTTGTCTGCTTGCCCTCTCCTTGCTAGCAAGTCCATTCCTTCACTGGCTTTAGATCCTACTTCTTTGGGATTCCAATGTATGCTGATCCCAATATATACCATAGCTGAGACATCCAGCCTTTTGGACTGAGCAACTGCTGGATTCTTGGACTTTACATTCATAACCAGCCATTGTTGGGTTAGCTGGAGTGTAGCCTGTAAAATCATTCTGAAACATCCCTTTTCTAGTTATAGAGAGAGATTTTAAAATTTAGTTATTCTAGAGAATGCTGATTTACACACGGAATCCAGGTAAAACTGTACCACAGGGGGAAGTAGGCAGAAACATATTGACCAGTCACACTGGGAGTGAATACAGAAGGCAGTTAGCATTTGAACTATTTAAAAGAAGAATTTGTTCACCTGACATTTCCTCCATATCCCCACAATTGGCAGTCTAGTGTGCTTGGCAGGGTTTGGCCAGATTTGTGTTGCTTGTTGATCTTCCTGCATTAGACAAGATTTGCCTGGTACAGAGTAGATGCCCAGTGAGTCTCAGCTGAATGGGAAGTGAATGGATGGATGGATGGATGGATGGATGGATGGATGGATGGATGGATGAGTAGAGATTGCAACATCAGAAATGGTGAAAACGTACCTAGCATTTCAGCACTCAGGAGGTAAATATAGGATAGGGGGTGTTAGGCCTGCTTGGGCTACAGGGTGGGAAATTGTCCCAAATAAATAAAAGAAGGCACTTGGGAGTCGGGTAGCATTCTGGGTTCTTAACAGAACATCTTGTACATGCCTCTATGTAGCACTGATGATCCCATTGGTCAGTCTTTGACTATGAAGCAGTTAGATAGAGACCGGTACATTTCAGAATACACTGTAAGCACAGTATGTTCTTGGGGCTTAATTAATTTCTCTTTTAAATGAAAAACACTACACTAACCTGCAAATGTGTTGTATGATGAGATTTCAGACTGCAGGTATCCTGCACTTTTTCAAATATATTTTTCACTACTTACTGGCTCCATTATGCTAATTAATGAAAACACCAGCTTCCAGGAACATATCAAGGTTTTATGTTTGTATTTGTAGTAAAACTTCTATTTTTCTGACATTATTTATTACCCAAGAGGAGAAATGTACCCATTCTTTGAATCAATAATTGAAACCACTCTGTGTGTCATGAGCACTGAAAACCTTGGAAACTTCAAAGAGGTGTTGGGAGACCTCAGCCCTCAGGGGATCTCACATGTGGGTGTAAAGATAAGCTCACAGGCAAACTGCAGAACATCAGGCCCAGGACAGAAAGGACAGACAGAAAGCTGAATGTGGCAGAACCAGCCTTCGTAGAAGATGATAGCTACCCTAGAAGTTTGCTTTTGCTTGCTTTGTTTTTACCTTGTGTTCCTTGGAGTGTCCCTACCAGAGATAATTTGCTAATGAGGAATGTAACATACAGGCTATCTTGAGCCATTGAAAAGTATTTTGGGCGGGCTCAAATTTGGCTAAAAATGTGAAAGGGGTGGAGGGAGACTAAATTTTGTCAACACTGCGAGCTCAAAGCAAAACTGAAATCATATGTTTGCTTTGCTAAGGCAAGGCATATAAAACAGTGTTTTACAGGCAGCCATACCCTGTTTTGAAAGATTGTTTGGCCTAGACCCTCATAAGATTTGACCTGTTTAGCTCTGTACCCCATTTTTTAATAGGGTTATTTGGCTCTCTGGAGTCTAACTTCTTGAGTTCTTTGCATATATTGGATATTAGCCCTCTGTCACATGTAGGGTTGGTAAAGATCATTTCCCAGTTTGTTGGTTGCCGCTTTGTCCTTTTCACAGTGTCCTTTGCCTTACAGAAACTTTGTAATTTTATGAGGTCCCATTTGTCAATTCTTGACCTTAGAGCATAACCTACTGGTGTCCTGTTCAGAAAATTTTCCCCTGTGCCCATATGTTCAACGTTCTTCCCTAGTTTCCTTTCTATTAGTTTCAGTGTGTCTGGTTTTATGTGGAGGTCCTTGATCTACTTGGAAATGAGCTTAGTGCAAGGAGATAAGAATGGGTCAATTTGCATTCTTCTGCATGTTGACCTCCAGTTGAACCAGCACCATTTGTTGAAAAGGTTATCTTTTTTCCACTGGATGGTTTTAGCTCCTTTGTCAAAGATCAGTGACCATAGGAGTGTGGATTCATTTCTGGGTCTTCAATTCTGTTCCGTTGATCTACATGCCTGTCACTGTACCAATACATACCAGTTCTCACCTGAAGAATATCTAATGGCAGAAAGGCACCTAAAGAAATGTTCAACATCCTTAGTCATTAGGGAAATGCAAATCAAAACAACCCTGAGATTCCACCTCACACCAGTCAGAATGGCTAAAATCAAAAACACAGGAGACAGTAGGTGTTGGCGAGGATGTGGAGAAAGAGGAACACTCTTCCACTGCTGGTGGGATTGCAAGCTGGTACAACCACTCTGGAAAGCAGTCTGGCGGTTCTTCAGAAAACTGTACAGGACACTCCCGGAGGATCCTGTTATACCACTCCTGGGCATATACCCAGAGACTTTACCTGCATGCAATAAGGACACATGCTCCACTATATTCATAGCAGCCTTATTTATAATAGCCAGAAGCTGGAAAGAACCCAGATGTCCCTCAGCAGAGGAATGGATTCAGAAGATGTGGTATATTTACACAATGGAATGCTACTCTGGGATTAAAAACTATGAATTCACAAAATTCTTAGGCAAAGGGTCAGAACTGTAAAATTTCATCCTTAGTGAGGTAACCCAATCACAAAAGAACACACATGGTATGCAAGCACTGTTAAGGGGATATTAACCCAGAATCTCGGAATACCCAAGACACAATTCACATATCAATAAATTCCCAAGAAGATGGAAGGAGAGACCCCTGGTCCTAGAAAGACTGGATATAGGGGAATACCAGGACAGAGAACTGAGAGGGGGTTGAATGAGGAACAGGAGGAGGGAAGAGGGCTTATGGGACTTTCAGGGAGGGAGGAACCAGGAAAGGGGAAATCATTTGGAATGTAAATAAAAAAAAATACAGAAAAAGAAAAGATTTGACCTGTTGATGCTCCTTCAATGGGAGAGTATGGAGAGGGCCTAATCCCCGTCTGAGATCCTGCACACTCCTCTCCTCAGATGTAATTCTGCCTCAGCTCCACAGGGTCTCAGGCATCTATGAAGGGGTTGGTCCTTCTGCAGCTTTTAGGAGGCCTTCTCCAGGCCAGGAAGGGGCCTTTGGGTCGGTCAGTACTTTGAGGCTCACCCACACTACTCTAACTACTCACTCATATTCCCACCAGCAAATCTTTATAAATTCATTGCTTCTCAACAGAAATTTGAGTGGAATCAGTTCTTCAGTCTGTCATTCATACTTTAAGGAAGTTTGCTAATATCTCCTAGGAAAAGTCATACAACATTGTTGGGTCTCAAAGAAAAGGAGGACAAACGCTAACTGTGGTACCTCTTCGTATATGGAAATATCTGCTTGGCGTCTAGGCAAGCTCAGTATCTGTGGCTCCTCAGCATTTCTTACCCTGCCCCCTAATTCTAAAACTTTCCAGCTCAGGGGCTTCCCTTTCCTTCCCCCAGCTTCTCAGTCCAGTATAAACCTGCCATTTCCGCACTTGCTCTCTCTTGGTTCTCTCTCTTGACTTGCTCTCTTTTCTTCCTCTCACATGACCTGTCCAGCAGGTCCAGTTATTCAGGGTCCCGAAGAGGCGCTACCTGAGGGTCATGGGGGGGAGAGAAGAACGAGGCCAAGCAAGATTCCATTGTCAAGGCCCCGTTTATTGTCACACAGGCAGCACGTTTTAAGCAGTAGGGATGACGAAGTTGGGAGGGGAAACTATGGGGAAGTGACCTATGGGCCAAGCCCTGAATGAGGGAGTTGGGAGGGGGAGCTAGGGGGAAGTGAGCTATGGGCCAAGCCCTGGGTCAGGTGCCTGGGACATTCTGCGGTTTTTCCCGGGAAGGTCACAGATTTTTATCTTGGTCTTGATGTTCCATCAGGAAGGTCAGGAATTTCACTCGAGGGGAGAGGCGGCCTGTCTATGTAGCCGGCAGTTGGCCTGTCGGCCCCCAACATGTCCCCCTTCTTTGTATAATTGATGGAGAGTCTGTCTTAGGCTACATGATGTGCACCCACAGCCAGCACCTAGAAGAGAGGGGTAGAGCCTCTGTCTTAGGCTACGTGAGGTGCCTCCATGCCCAGAACCTCCAATAGGAGTTTGCTCCCTGGGCAATGGCCTCACACTACTCCTGTCATGGAGTTACTCTACAGCCCTGGGATCATGCTCTACCGACTGAGTTAGCCAGGCTCTCAGGTGTGCATCTAGCATGTGGCATCATGATACTCCCGTCATGGACGTCTCCATAGCTTTTTATACCAAGGGTTTTGGTAGTCTGCGGCCAGGATCGAGAAATTGAGGCCAGCAGAGGGGGTGCCCAAGGGCTCCTCGTAGGTACCCGGGTCATTATCTCTGGCCTCTAGACGATGGTAATGCACTGAAACCGGCTTGTTGGTGAAAGCGGCATCCACCTGTGACTTGACAAAAAGAGTTAATTTTTGGAAGGCCCATGGCCCAAAGAAATGAGCAGGAGAAGGCCCACCAAAGATCCCAAAAGACTAGGTAACAGAGTAGAGAGCCAAGGGGATGTAGAGAACCAGTTTTGATACCATGATTCTTTTTTCTCTCTTTCTTTCTTGCAGTTTTCTAGACTTTCCCTGACCTTTTTAAGGCTATCTTCAACCAATCCTGTCTTGTCTGCATAAAAGCAGCATTCTTCTTTAAGGGCAGTGCATAACCCACCATGTTGTAAAAAGAGCAAATCTAAACCTCTTCTGTTTTGTAACACTACTTCAGAGAGGGATGTAACAGAATCTTTAAGATTCTTTAGTCCTAACTGTAGCTCTTGTAGGTCTCTATCGACCACAGAGCTGAGCTGCGCATACTGCTGACTGGAAGTGACCAAGGAGGCAATTCCTGTTCCGGCCCCTATGGCTCCCAAACCAAGGAGTATAGCCAGGGTGACTGCTGCTATAGATTCTCTTTTGTCTGGACAAATGAGTTCCCCTTTCCCAAAAATTAAGAAGTTCATCAGAATCATGAATGGTCAATCGAGGGAGGAGCTTGACAAACACACAATATTCTCTATTCTCTAAAAAGGCAGCTGAAACTATAAAAGTGGTCAATCCCGAGGAGCAAGCAAGATAGGAATCATTAGAAACAGCAACAGGAAGCATTAATTACAATAGTTTGATTGCAAACCTCAATCAGGGCCTTGGGGTGCAGCATATCAGGTCCCAGAAGGCACATGCCTAGGCCAGAAATTTGGCCAAGGGTGAGTCCTTGCTTCTCTGGAGGACTCCGCTGCAGAAGCGAGGTATCATTAGTGGGTAATAATTCTCCAAAGCTTGCAATCCCTTCGTAAAAGGGCGGGGAGGGTGAATAACAGACCTAACATTCCTCTAAAATAGCTTCATGTATGGCTTGTATCGAAGCATTAGCTAATGATAGCACAAGCTCAGTAGATGAGGGAGGACCCATAGGTAGAGTAGGCTGAAGCAAAGGATTGGGTGTTCGGGTATCTGGGATAGTGGTTGTTGCAGGGACCTGGTTTCCAGATACTCACATGCTCGGGCAATGGAGCAGTCGCGATGACCTCCAGGGCAGACATAAAGTTCCCAGGGAAGGAACCTTAAGTGTTTTTGCCTGCCTTCAGTGGAGCACCCGGGGGACCAGTTAGAATCCGAAAGCTCGGGCGCGCTTTTTTGAGGGACAAAGGTGTCAGGGGTACCCCAATCCGCACTAGCTCCAGAGCGAGCTGGTGAGAAACCACCTCATTGGGGCTACACATCATTATCCTCATTTGAGAGACAATGTCTCTCCCCCAAAGATTGACAGGGAGGCTCTCAACAATAAAAGTCTGCACAGTGCCCGAATTCCCCTCTGAATCTTTCCATGTCAACAACTTTGAACTTTGTAAGGTATTTTTAGACTGGCCAATGCCTTGTAAATGAGTCATCGAGGGCTGGAGAGGCCAGGCAGAAGGCCAGAAGCTCAAACTAAGAACTGTGGTGTCAGCTCCCGTATGTATCTATAACGCCATCAAACTTTCGCCCGTCCAATGTAAGGCACAAGGAGGGGCGCTCCTTAGAGAGTTACTGGACCCAGTAGACATCAGAGGAACCAGGTTGGCTATCTCCTCTGAGCCCTCCCATGTGAGCACCAGAGGAATCAAGCAGGAGAGGGAGCGCCTGGGCTACTCTCTGGCCAGGGAGAATGGTGACTGGGCCCTTTTCTGCCTTAAAACTTTTATCTCTCCAGTACAGTCTGCGTCCACAAGCGACGGGTGGACACCAAGACCCTGCATAGTAGCTGAGGCATGCCCTATAATGAGAAAAAATGTGCCAGATGGCGGGGGTCCAAAAATTCCTGTGGAGAGAACCTAAACACCATCTTGGGGGTTCAAAATTGTGTAGGAGGAGGCACACAGGTCCAGTCCTGCGCTCCCTGCTGTTGCCCTAGATAAGCTGGTGCTGCAGGAGCTTGGTGCTGTACTTAGGGGTGTGTGGGGCCCCCAGTGCGGGGCCCCTTGGCCGTTTTCCTGGACCGCAGGGAGGGCTTGCCCATTAGCATCAGTTCTAGACCGACATTCCTTGGCCCAATGGCAGCCTTTCCTACGGTGAGGGCAAACTCTCGGCGCGCTAGGCTTAGGAGCCCCTTGGCCAATGGCGGGGTTAAATGGCTGGCTGGGGTTGAGCGCTACATTCTCTAGCAAAGTGACCAGGCTGCTCACCTCTAAAGCATGTTTTGCCTCTAGGGCGGCCAGAGTCTCCAGGCTTTTGGAACACAGCCCCGATAGCTAAACTGATAGACTTGGACACTTGATGTGAGAAGGAGTCAACATCATTGCAAAGTTTAATCATTCCCGTAATATCAAGATCTTTGGTCTTGCCTCGTAATGCGGCTCTGCACGCCAAGTTAGCGTTTTCAAGAGCAAGCTGCTTAACGAGGAGCCCCTCACTTTCACTTTGACCTAGGATTCTTTCTGCTGCTTCCTGTAACCTCCCCACAAATTGAGCGTAGGGTTCCTGGGCCCCCTGGACTATTTTAGTTAAAGGGGTGGTGAGGGTTCCTGTAGCAGGAACCGCTCTCCAGGCAGATAAGGCGGCCTGCGCCAGGGGACAATCTTAATTGTTTTTCCTCGGAGGCAAATGGGCCCTTCCCACACAACTTGTCTGCCCGCCGTCCAAGAGGCGGTCCTGCCTAGAAGGTTTTTTCTGTTCCTAGTGGCCAGACTCTCGGCCCTATCTATGAATTCAGATTTCCAAGTTAAATATTGTCCTCTGGTGAGGACAGACTGCGCCACCTTAGTCCATTCACTAGGAGTCAGATATCCGGACCCCGCGAGTCCTTCTAAAAGATGGACAAGGTAAAGGGTGCAGTTAAACCATAATTTTTAACAGCTGAGTGTAATTCTTTGATATGTTTAAGTTTCTTGTATATGGGACACGAGGTCTCGTATTCGGGTCACCAGCTTTTAAAAGCTTATTAATATCTTTACCCACCTTTTTTTATGTAAGTGGGTGTATATCATGGCTGCTTAAACCCGCCAAGACAATTTTCATCAACAAAACAAAAGAACTTAATTAAATCTTTTTTCTTAACTCTTATTCCTCTCTCCCTGAGCAAACGCTTGATTTCTCCTATAAAACAAGCTTCCTTAGACAATTGTTTCCCCATGACAATCAGACGACAATTATTTGGCCAAACTCACCTCCCTTTCCAGCGACGCACGAGCGATGCGGCGTGAAAGGTCCTCAATTCCTTTTCCCGGGGTTCCTCCGTCGTCCAGTAGTTGGCCGTGCTTCGGGTTCCTGTTCAGGCGCCACTTGACCCGTCCAGCAGGTCCAGTTATTCAGGGTCCCGAAGAGGCGCTACCTGAGGGTCATGGGGGGGAGAGAAGAACGAGGCCAAGCAAGATTCCATTGTCAAGGCCCCGTTTATTGTCACACAGGCAGCACGTTTTAAGCAGTAGGGATGACGAAGTTGGGAGGGGAAACTATGGGGAAGTGACCTATGGGCCAAGCCCTGAATGAGGGAGTTGGGAGGGGGAGCTAGGGGGAAGTGAGCTATGGGCCATGCCCTGGGTCAGGTGCCTGGGACTTTCTGCGGTTTTTCCCGGGAAGGTCACAGATTTTTATCTTGGTCTTGATGTTCCATCAGGAAGGTCAGGAATTTCACTCGAGGGGAGAGGCGGCCTGTCTATGTAGCCGGCAGTTGGCCTGTCGGCCCCCAACACTCACACTGTCCTCTACTCGTCCTCTTCTCAGGGCCCTATTCCATCTGGACTCTTCCAGATGCCTCTGTCTGTCCTCTTTCTCATATCTACAACCACAGCCTCCTCAACAGTTCGCTGGTTATGTCCTCACTTTCTCTCTCACAGGATGTCTCCTGCAGCCCAGACTAACCTCACTTCCCAGCGAAGCACTTGTCCCAGTCTCCCAAGTGCCAGGACTGCAGGCTTGGCCACCACGCCTAGAAAATGGTTTGTTATTTTTCATATTCAGGTTTTATCATTCTTCATTAGGGCTGCAAGTAGGAAGAAAAACGGGATATAGACCCAAGTGGGAAAGGATATGGTAAGCGTATTCATTTATTTGTGAAAATTCATCTAGGATTGCATCTGTCCTTTTCTGTATTATGTCACACTGTCATATAAATTATACATTTGAAAAACCCAGAAAGGAACAAGCTAGTCAGACACATTCCAGACCCACTTTCGAGTCTTTGTTTCGATTCCTGCTTTATTGTCACCTTAAAACACAATGACTTTGTATTTTATACAGATCCAGTTTCTCATCTATCCATTTGTGTAGTTAATTGCTTTGGGACACCCTATTTAATCCCCTATATTCATGTTTTAAACACTTTCTGGCTTTAATAGAAACCTAGACTCATTTTAGTATGTGTTTGGGGAGAAGTGGAATTATATATCTTTGGTTCTCAAAAGAGAGATTTTTCAAGTTTTTGTTCAAGAAAAAAAAGTGTCATGGCAACATCTGGCTGGGGCCATTTGCCATGGTTACCAAAGAATGTTGTGACTGCAGAGAAGAAGGACTTTAGAAGGCTTCCTCCTGTGTCACCGAGGAGGAGGAGTTCTGCAATAATGATGGCTACTAGTAACTATTTACTAATGGTGTCTGTGTAGCCCAGATTGGTCTTAAGCACTTTAAACATTTTAGTATATCCAGTACTCCTGGCCTACAAAGAAGAAACTGAAAGGGGAAGAGGCTGCACATTAAAGAGCTGAGAAGCAGGACAGAGCAGCTTCACTGCCCCTGGACATGAGCTCTGTCCTAACTGCTCCCAGTGCCATAGTGAACAGAATCACCAAGACTTTGCTGCCATCCTGAGACCTTTGAATGCCCTTCCCTGTGAATCTTCCCTGACCTGCAGCAACAGCATTTCTGAAGTTACTTCTTATATCAGCCTTGTCTTTGTGGGTGGCTTTGTAAAGAAGGGACTCAAGATCATATCAATAAACTAGAACAAGGGGCTGTGGAAGTAACTTGGTTATCAACTTGCTTGTCATTTGGACATGAAGGCCTGAATTCTATATTAGAATAAATATACACACATACTCACACCCAAGCACACACACATGCACACACACATACACACACCACACACACACACATGAAAACAGTGGCATGTAGCACTTGCCTGTAATCTTAGTGCTGAGGGCAGAGATATGAGGACTGACTTGTCATTCTAACCAAGTCATTAAGTTCTGGATTTATCAGCAGACCTGTCTCAAAAAAGGATTATAGGAACAGTGGAGGAAGACATCTGATATTGACCTCTGTCCTCTACATGCATGCACACATATAACATACACACACACATACACACACACACACACACACACACACACACACACACACACATCCAACTACAGTGTTAGGGTTATACTCAGTGGTTGAGTGTGTGTTTAGCATGTCATTGACCCTACATTAAATCCACAGATCCTAAAGATAACAACAAAAATCCAAGTCTGGTTGTCTCTCAGTCTCCACCAGAAGAAATTCAAGCAACAGTGGGCGTGAATCAATAGTATCCACAAAGACATACCATAGAGGCCTTTCCTTCTCACTATTGTTCACGATGCACAATACAGTGTCACAACCAGCTACATAGTGCTTTACTGTATATAAGAAACTAAAACAGGAACAATAAACCTTGTAGGTTAAGGTTAAGCCAGTTAAAAATAAGTTTGTCTTTGTTATATGTTAAATCTTTGAAAGTTTAGGTTTCTATTTATAATTAAGAATAAGTTCCTGTTTCTTATATCTGACATAATGAGCAAACTATGTCTTTCCACCTATACCAAGCTCTCAACCCCATTCACATGATGCATATATTTATCCTTTCCACAGGAAAAGAAAAGCTGTGGGTTCCTTCCAAGTTGATAAAAATCAGACATGACAAAGGGAGACCTCCTGAAGACCTTGGTGACAAAGAAGAAAAGGGAGACTAACACAGTCACCAAAATAAGTGATGTATATGTGGTGATGTTTATGTCTCTGTATATGGAGATAGCTCTGGAACTGACTGAGACTAAAATGTCTATACACAGCCATTAACACTTATTAGATACATATTTCTAATGACTTGTTATTACATACCATCCCTTACGAGGGCATGTATACAAAGTTATATTGCTATGACTATGTGAGCAAACTAACCTGAAGAAAGGCAGTCATCTTTCTTTATTAATCTTCCTTGACCAGTATTTGCACCCTGTACACCCCATGTGAATGTCTTTGCAGAATTACACATTGCTTTTAAGTTTTATATATTGCAGGATGAAAGAAGAGAAAGACAGCCCTGAAAAATTCACACTCCATGATGCTGAGATTCTGGGACCTTCCATTCCAGCTTCACTCTTGACTCTACCTTAACTACATCAAAGCTGCTTCTTCTAAAGACTTGCTTCCGGAACTTTTCCAGAACAGCTAAGCTGGCCTATCCAGCCTTTCAGACTGTCATGGTCAAGATGTCAGCTAAGCGATGAACTTACTCAGCACATAATGACTGGAAGGCAAATGACGCCAGCTAGCTCTCCTTTCTTTGACAAAACCAATTTTCCTATTTTCTTTGGGCTCCCAGATAGGAATTCTTTGACCCAATTCAGCTGGAAGCAGACAAAAGAAGATCATCGTCCCAGTTCCTTATGTTGGGGTGGATGGTTCTGGTTATTTCAGGAATTATAGATATGTCGTCATTTAAGGGATACTTTACAGATGTATCTTTGGACAGGGAGGGAACTAGGGAGCTTAAACTCAGGGATTTCTACCTTTCCTTTTCTCTTCTATATCCTTCCTTCTTAGGTAAAAGGGAAAGGGTGGAAAAGAAAGGGGAGATATAGTAATATCATAGAAATTATATAAATAGACAAATAGGGATAGGTTAGCAAATTTATTCTTAAGCAAAACATTGCATAACTATATCTTATATTGGTAGAAAACTTTATAATTGATACAAAGTTGAAGTTACAATCTCTTACATTGGTACAGAATTTATTTGATACAAATTCAAAGTTTTCATTGGTATGAATTTCTTATTGATATAAAATTAGGATTAATATTGTTACTCTCATATAGGCATTGTGCTTATATAATACATTTAAGAATACAAGGTTTAGACCAAGTCCTTCTATAACTGCTATTAAAAAACTGTTTTTTAGATGATTAAGCAATACGATAAGGGCCAGATAGCAAACTCATGGTCCAGAGTTAATTAAAAAAGTGTTTCTGAGATAATTCAATTAGAAATGGCTGAGAGTAGTCAAGAGATGCTTCAGGTAGATAGATAGTCTTCAAAGGCTGCAGAAGTCCACAGAATATGATGTTTATGGATATTTCTTTATTAAAGATCATTTGGTTAGAGACCTGTCTGCTCCTGACAGCACTCCTTTCTTGGATTCAAAGAAGAAATTAAGCATCAGTGGAGTTGCTCCAGAGAGCCACTAGGCAAGAATTACCTCATTTCATCTACAGGCAAAATACTGTCCAGAGAAAGGACACACTATATAGAATAGTCGACTGATAATCTCTGCCAAGACAAGGTAATCAACCCTTCAAAATTCTGCATTACAAAGGTCTGTCAGATGATCCTGGGCCAGAAGACTGAAGACCAATGCTCCAACGTCCAGGTGATCAGTGGTCTCTATAAACTGGCAAAGTTTTGGAAGTTATATTTTGTGCTTCTCATATTTTCAGGTAATATTGGTCGTTCTTGGATTTCTGACGGGGTTGAAGACTGGCAGTCTCATAGCCATCCCAAGCTGTGTAGCATTGAGAAAGATGATATCGATTTGAGAGGATGGTTTTCAGATGGCATACAATCTAAAGCCAGGGCATGAGTCAGGTGTAGAATTATAAGTCTCTTAACTTAGGATAGATGACAAAGGTCCTATTTAATTGACAAAAATGATAGACTGGGTGTTAGGTCTATCTTGTACTTTATAAATTACAAAATGGTAATAGTTTTGTTCAATTTATATCTGAGACAAAAGAGTCTTTTAATTGGACAGAAAAGGGGAAGTGTTGTGGATATCCCTGGTCTTGTATTTTGATGCTATTTCTTCTTTCCCAGGAGGGGCTGCAGATGAGAAGGTTCACAAGGCATCACTATACAGATGCCTTGTGAACTTCTTCCAACCTTAACTTTTCAAATAAAGGTTAGA
Source organism: Tokudaia tokunoshimensis (assembly GCA_036184795.1). Lineage (NCBI taxonomy): Eukaryota > Metazoa > Chordata > Mammalia > Rodentia > Muridae > Tokudaia > Tokudaia tokunoshimensis. The sequence goes on from BTHU01000010.1 coordinate 103,236,084, forward strand.
GTAGTATTGGGCAGTAGGAGGGAAGGTGGAGCTGAAAAATTTGGGGAAGAAGGGAGAGAGGAGGAGAGAGAGGACAATAGAAGAAGAGGAAGTGGAAGGAAGTTGGAGCAGAGGCATGTAGCTTGGAGAAACCACAAGTTATATGGAATCTCATAGATGAGAAATACAGTAGTGTAGTGGTAGATTTGCCCAATCTAGGTGTGTAGCTTGTATTCTATTGAGTTGTGATTTCATTGACCTTTTGGGTTGGAGATTTACTGCAACACCTTTCCTTTCATTGTATTTTTCTTTTTTTTTTTCTTTTTTTTGGGGGGACTTTTTTTTATTTTATTTTCTAAGTTTTTTATTTACATTCAAATTCATTTCCTCTTTCCCATTTCCTCCCTCATTGTATTTTTCTATCAAGGGACCAAAGCTTCATTCCCACGACTGACATGGCAGCTATTAACTACCTGTAACTCCACTTCTGGGAAATCTAATACTCTCTTCTAATTTTGTTAGGCACTGAATGAATGTGGTACTCAGACATACCTGCAAGAAAACCACCTACCAATAAAATACTATAAAAGCTAAATTAAATTTTTAAAATATTAAATATCATAGTGTTGCTTGCAATGCCAATCCTGGGAGGTAGAGCTGAGTAGCTTCCCTGGGGCTCAATGGCTAGCCTGCCTAGGCTACTTGGCAAATTTCAGATCAGTGAGAGAGTCTGTGCCAAACAAATGAATGAATCAATGTTTATATAAATAAATAAATAAATACGAACAGTGTCAGAGAAATGACGTCCAAGGTTGAATGCTTGCCTCCACATACACCTTACACATAGGTGTGTACACACACACACACACACACACACACACACACACACACACACACCCCACATAATGTATGAGAATCTGCTATTGTGATTAGGGGGCAAACAGTCATTTTAGTATTACAATAAAATGATTCTGCAAGCTATTTGAAGAGTTCAGAGCCTTTAGAAAAGGGCTGCATATGAATAGGGAAACTTTTATTAAAAATTCAGGAATAAAGGCCACGTGAAAAAGGTTAGAAATAATTGGTATTAGCCCAGAAATGACTAAATGACCACTTAATTACTGTCTTCATTTCTTCCCCAAACAGGATATATTCTATCTCTTTATTGCCCCTAAAATGCTCATGAAAAACCTGGAGACAGTGACCTTAAAGGAAAGCAAAGCAAATGAGAGACCATTCTTGGGACCTTTAGAGTCTCACAGCTGTGACAGCCAAGGCACCCCTGGAGAACATTCTGCTAAGTGAAATCAGCCAGGTTGAGAAAGAGGGAAAAAAAATACATGTTTTCATTGAAATGTGAAATCTTGCAAAATTGAGTTTATAGAAATAGAGAGTAGGAAGTTGAGGTGTGAGGCTGAGAAATAAGGAAGAAAGGACACATCTGTCCAACAGTGTGAAAAATGAAGATGTTGTAGGAGCTACATGCACAGAATGGTGGGCAGAGGGAGTGATGCTGTGCTTTGTGTCTGCAGCTTCAGAAGATTCTGACTCACTCATGAACCGGTAACAGGTGGCCTTCTCACCCCACAGACCTCCTCCATCTCAGGGTTAGATCACTAAGAGGAAGACTTTGGAACTTATCATTGAGGACAAGATCAAGATGCATACTTATAATCCATAAGTTCATTAAAAATTCTTTAAAGCAGCATCTATCCAAGATTGTGTTCATGACAGAAGATACTCCAAAAATAAGAGCTGTCATCTCCTTCTGGGGAGCACATATTCAGTCCCTTAAATGAAATATGGATTCAGTCTTTTCTGTTCTTTCTGGAGGACATGGGAATTTGTATTTTCATCTAGAAGAAAGTGATGGTAAATTTCAGATCACTATTATCAAGCCATCATCTGTTCAAAACCCTAAGCATGTCAGTGTGAAATAAGGGACAAGCTGCTTGAGATCATTCAAAGAAAGTTTGTAACAGGGTCTCCTATATTTCCCAGACTGATATTCAACATTAGATTCAAATGATCTTCGTGCCACACATTCCAAGTTCAAAGTAACTCTCTGAAGACACACACACACACACACACACACACACACAGACACACCTATGTGAAGTCATGAGTTTGTCAATTCATTGTGTGTGTGTTTTTCAGGCCTGTGTGTGTTTCAGGACAGTGTATGTTTCAGGTTTGGTACAGTTAGAAAGTCAAGCCTCTAGAGGAGGACATCCATCATTCATCTTGATTTTTTTTTTTAAAATGGGGCATGTTGGTGTCTGGAGTTCTCAGGTCTTTAATCCCTTGAATGCCAGGCTGGGTTTCTACCTTGCCCAGGCCTCTGCTGCTGCCATTGTGTAAAATCCAATCAGGAGAACCTTCCTGGAAAATAAGGACTTGCTTTTGCCACAGAGCAGCAGAGGAAATTAAAGGTCAATTCTCAAAAGCCCAGCTGGGAGCCAGCTCTGCCTCTTCTGACCTTCCAAACTCCACATTAGAAGGGCGATGATCTCAGTGATTTACCAGCATGGGCTGTTGAGCCTACAGTGACGTGAAAGGCTGCTAAGGGGCTGAGTTAATACTTTGGTAAATGCATCATTCCAAGCAGCAGGAGTGTTTGTGTTCTTGGAGGGTCAATCTTTCTGTACTGATGGAGAGAGGGAGGCCTGGTAGTGCATCAGGTCCCATCTCCCAGTCACAAGTCCATACAGAAGAGATGACTTTAGACACCTGCATCTCATACACCCAAAGTGGGCCCAGCTTTATTATTGATCTTCTTATCTTTACCTCCCAAATGCTGGGAGTATAGGCACAGGTTTACATCATTGTGCATCAAGTCACACTTATGCTAGGAACTGAACCCAGAGTTTCATAATTGAATAAGTACCCTACCAAGTGAGTCTTACCCCTAACGTCAATGTATATAGCTTCTTAATCACATGGAATGGTCATTTTCAACATGCCCCTTTCTTGGGAAAGCTATTCCCTTTTCTTTTCTCTAGTTTCTATCCCTAACTAAATCTTGAACCCCTTTAACACCCTTGATTTACCAGTGTGTGTTTCTTCTGATTTGGAATTTGGGGGAGAGTTATTGACAGACTCATTCATCCTGTCTTCTGCTGTCTTGGTTATCAGGAATATATCAAATTTAAGCTTCTTTGAAAGAAGAAATGGAGAGGAAGCCTTCACTATTGTCTGCCTTTAAAGCAGAGCAGATACAGGCATCCTGATTTTAAAATGTAACATTGAGTCTCCAACTTAATTCCATTATCACTCTGTCCTTTTCCACTGGGAGTTTCCTTTCCAATGCCTTTCTGTTAACCTATAACCTGCCTGTGCTCTGTTTAAAGAAAGGGTCTGGGTATGCTCCAAGCTCTGGCAGTGATCTTCAGGGAGCTGAGGAAATAATCTAGCTCTATAGACTAGGGGACGGGGTAGGAGTCGGGGAGGCAGGTAGATGGCAGAGAAAGAATGCTTTTTACTTCACAGGGACTCTTTGAGTTGGTGTGTTGTGGTGCCAGCAGCAAGAGACATAGGTTCCCTGGGTCACTCCCAGCATCATGCCTAGGTCCATAATCTTGTAGGACCTAGATTCAGGCCAAGTCAAGGGTTTCCTGTTCTCAACGAGGAAGAAAATACTTTCAAAAATAGCCAGGGAAGCCACTACATATCTACTAATGCCACTCTGCAAAGGCTCTGCCCAGTCTCCCATGCCTCTAAGGAGGCTGAATATCCAGCCTCTATCTTAAATCTTCTGGTCCTATTGCTGATGCCCCATTTACATTTGAGGGCCTGATTCACTCAGTCAAGATATATGCACCGATATTATAGCATAGATCTGTATAGATGATAGGAATAAGCTGTCAAGGATGCTTTACACTCTTCTGTACTGTTTTGTAACATTCAGAAAAATATACATGAATAAGTGTTTTAAAATTAAAACTTAGAAAGAAATTTCTCAAAACAAAACTCCTCAGACCAAATAAAACTAGGTTGTCAGCTGAATAGATGTGACAGGCTCCCTCTCCCTCTCCCCCTCCCCCTCCCCCTCCCCTCCCCCTCCCCCTCCCTCTCCCTCTCATTAAGATTTCTGGGAATATTCGCCAAAGAAAAAGGAAAATCATGGCTCTGGAATCATAGTTGTTCCAGAAAGAGCAGGAAAGGGAAAGAACAAGCCCCAACATGGAGGAGTCTGGTGAAAGTTGTAGTGGTCAGATGTGAGCTCGAAGCCTGGAGTAACCACAGAAACAAGAGAAAGAAAGGTGAGGATCACTGGAGTAGGGGCTTGGGAGAGCAATAAGGAGGCAATAGCAGAGTTCAAGTGATCTGATTGGGGGAAATGGAAAGAGGAGGCTGTCATTAGGAAAGAGGAGAGCAATATAGGAGAAGGAGGGTAAAACTACAGTAAAGATGTCTGAACCATCATAAGGAATCATACCATTGGCTATTTACCTTAAAAACCCTGTAATTCATGTAAGTCTCTATATAATTATACATAATTTAAATAATTTTTCTTATCTTGGCTGACAGTGCTCCCTCTAAGAGTCAAAGGCCACCTAATAAAAACTTCAGCATCTGACACGAGAAACACTCTCTTGAGTTGTCCAAGAGACTCTCAAAACACGTGGGCTATTGATATTGACAGTGATTGTGTCCCAGCCACCAGCCCCGAGGTGGAAGGTAAATCCCCATTTCTGAAGACACCATGCACTTCAGACACAGGGCTCACTGTGCAGGAACTGACCTGCAAGCCTTCTCCATGAGGACTAGCTTTCATGGAACCAGAATGTGCGATGCAAGCTTCCAAAGAAGGGAAGCAACCAGCAGTCCTATCCCACTAACACATCTAGGAAGCACAGCAAAGACCAGCACGGCACAATTCTAAGAGGCCTCAGCCATACACAGAGAACTACACGCAACTAAGAAATTCCAACAGTGAGAAAAGTAGTCTTCTCCAGGGAGCAGCATACCAGATGACTAGCCAATATCAAAAGGCCAGCCCTGACACTGTGTACATTTGAGTAACATACAGACTGAGAAGGTTGTATTTAGCACTAATATTTAGAATTGAAGGACAATTAATGATAAAGGAGGCCATGAATTTGAGAGCAAGAAGCATATGGGATGGTTTGGAGGGAGGAAAGGGAAGGGAGAAATTATGTGATTATATTATAATCTCAAAAATTAGGTTTAAACAAAGGTTTGCAATAGAATTAGTGAAATAATGAAACATAAAAGTACTTGATAATCTTTAAAATATCAAGCATACATAGATGAAAATAATGGTGGGTGGTGGTGTTAATACATGGTAGGGCATTACCCCTGTGTTCAATTTGATGCCTTTATAATCAACTTGCCATATTCCCAGCCCTTATATTTTTATTTAGTTCACAGGGACTAGTTATTTCAAACAAGGTAATAAAACTTCCATCTACTGCTTGTTCTATGGCTCATACAACACACCTGGGAAATCTTAACATTAACAAAATGCTATGCATCATAAAGCACCCACTGGCACCCCTTCATTATTCTTCTCAGGCCTGCCTTCATTCACTTTTCTTACCTTATTTCCTGTCGCTTATGGAGTCATCTGTGTATCAATCAAATTTAAGCCTACTCTCTTTTTACTTCCAAGTAGGCGCCTGGTCCAGAAGTCCAGTAACTTATTTGCAAAGAGTCTCTTGGCCTGGTAAGGCAGTAACTGTCATGCAGAAGCCATCTCCCAAGAAGGATGTCTTTCAGAAGCCACTTGGCCCTTGCTTCATGAATATCATCTCATTTTCATTGCTGTTAGTTATTTATGCAGCAGGAACTTCTATGATAATTAACATACATATATATGTATAAACATATGTAATATTATATACAGAAATCTAAAGGTCACATGGGTCGTATGCTTTCCAGTATGTACTCTTGTGAACATTTGTTATGTTGTACATCTCCCTCTCCTGTCATTGACTGCATCTCACTAGGTTCCCATAGCATTAATGTGCTCCTAGATAACAGTCTTTTGTATTTTTCTACACACACATAGATGTTCTTCATCTCAAAACTTGTTCTTTATGAGTTCAGTGCCACTATGTCTCATCTATGAAGGCATCAATAGATGGGTCTTAGTTTTCTTTACATATTTTAATATGCTAATATTGTGCCCCAGCCGTTTATGAGATCCTCAAGATGTCTTCATTCCTCTTGGTGTCTCTCCAGGTCTCAGCACGATCTTGGCAAAAAGCTTCTCTGGAGATGCTTGCTGAAAAAAGAACCAAGCACATTGGCATGACTTCTGATGCTACATTTTGTGGAGACAATGTTTTCTCTTTTCACTACAGAAAGACAGCTCCTAGCATAGTCCCTGGGATACTGTCAATAAATGTTTATTGAAAGAATGAGGGAAAAAACAAATGAAGATATACTGGTCTAAGTATTTTGAGAGTGAGGACTGCCATCCCTGGGGCATCTAGGATCATTTTCCTCACTACCCTTTCCTCCAATTGACCTGCTTAGTCTTGGTGTACTCATTTACTTATGGAATATTATATGATATAGGTAGAGTCACAGATTTTGCTTAAAGTCAGACCACCTGAGCTCACATCATGACATAACTCCTTACCCTATATATACCTTCAGGTCAAATGCTGGATCTTCATTGGCTTCTGCTTCCAAATTTTAAAAATGGGAAATAGTTGTCTTTAGACATACTGATACTACCTCCTAGACTAGTAAAGGAGTATTTTGGTGTTTTTTTTTAAAAAGTTCTTAGCATAGTCCTGAACAAACAGTTCCCTGTATTATTATCAAATAAATTGGGATGTGGGTTCGAGGTAATATACTTGATACCAGATTATATTCTCGAGAGGTAAGTATGACAAAAGATGTGTCTTTGCCGGCAAGATGCTCATATCACATAAAGTCAAGCATTTAATATGTGATGATATGTTCAATGAAGCAAATAAATGAGGCCAGCAGAAGTGGGAGGGGCTTCATTGATAAAGTGAAATAAACAAGTGATCTGGAGAGTGGGATTTGGAGCTAGAGGTTAGAAGAATAAATAGAAAACACACATGAGGAGAGCAACTAATGAGGAGGGAGCGAAGAAGACAAGGAGGGAGGTACGGAGGGAGGGATGGAGAAAGAGAGGAGAGAGAGAGAGAGAGAGAGAGAGAGAGAGAGAGAGAGAGAGAGAGAGAGAGAGAGAGAGAGAGAGAATCAAATCTATCTGCACTTTGTTTTGTATGTCATCCTCCTGTTTCTTAGCATTCTGTCTAAACTCCACCCCACAGTTACCTGGAAATAGCCAGGTAGCCCTGACCCACTATAAAAGTGGCTGCTTGCCCCCTCCTCCCTCTCTTGTTCTCTTGCTCTCTTGGGCTCTTCCCTTCTTGCTCCCTGTCCCCTCATCCTTCCCCCTCCCTTCCCCATTCCCTCCCCCCTCTCTCCACACACTCATAGTTGACCTCTATTTCTCTACTCTCTCTCTCTCTCTCTCTCTCTCTCTCTCTCTCTCTCTCTCTCTCTCTTTCTCCACACACACACTTTGTCTGCCTCTACTACCCTCTTAACTCCCCTCCCCATGCCCTGAAAGCTCTATTCTATACTATGTCGTCATGTGGCTGATCCTTCATGGGGAAGGAATGCCTTGACATGGGCACACTGAGACGTCTCCTTTCCCCCTACCTGACTGCACCCCTATAGAACATATCCTTTCTATCTTTTTATAAACACATCGCTGTTTACAGAAGACATTTGACTTTCCTGGGCAAAGCTGATATGACCACCTTTGCAGTAATGATTCTCAAAAATACAGTGACAAATACAGAGGCAGATGCTCACAGCCAGCCATTGGACTGAGTATGGAGGCCCCAGTGGAAGAGTTAAAGGACTAAAGGAGCTTAAGGGGTTTGCAACCCCATAGAAAGAAAAACATTATCAACCAACCAGAACCCCAAGAGCTCCCAGGGACTAAACCACTAATCATAGAGCACACATGGACGGACCCATGACTCCAACTGCATATGTAGCAGAGAATGGCCTTGTAGGGTTTCAATGGGAGGAGAGGCCCTTGGTCCTGTGAAGGCTCGATACCCCAGTGCAGGGGAATGCCAGGGCAGGGAGACAGGAGTGCGTGTGTGGGTGGGGAGCACCCTCATTGAAGCAGGGTGAGGGAGGATGGGATAGGGTTTTTCTGGAAGGGAAACCAGGAAAGGGGATAACATTTGAAAGGTAAATAAAGAAAATATCCAATAAAAAATTTCACTAAACAAGCTGGGATATGACTCATTTGCTAAAGTGCTTGTCTAGCATATGTGAAGTTCTGGGTTCAAGCCTAGCACTACATAAACTAGTACATACTTGTAATTGAAGCAATCAGGTGGTAGAGACGGGAGGAGCAGAAGTTCAAAGTCATCTTGGACTACATAACAAACTCAAGGCCAGTCTAGTGTACATGAAGAGCCTGTCTCCAAAAAGAGAAAGAAAAAACACACAAAAGAGATCATATGGCTTAGGGTGAATAGATGATTTGAGTGTGTCTGGACAGAAAGGTCAGGAAAGTGGTGGCCTGAGTTCAATGTGTTTGGGGACTTATTTCCTACATGCCTACAGGGTCCCAGTGTTGCTGAGAATTTAAAGAAATAGCTAAGAGATACGTAGAAAGACCATTTGTTCCCATTTCTGGTCTCATAGCAAGGCCAGATAGAAAAAGAAAGAATATCCAATTCCACCATGAGGACTGGTCAGAGCTGTAAGCCTGAAGAGGTCAGTTCAGAACCTTTGAAAAATTCCACCAGACCCCTCCTTATATTGTGCCTAATGGCTGCTGCTCCGAAAACTGTATAAAAACTCACTGAATGGGCTGTGTGAGATCACCACCTTCCCTTCAGGTGCAGGATGATGACCCCAGCATGCTGGAAGAATAAATTCCTCTTGCTTTCACATCAATCCCCACCTCTGCATTGTTCACTGGAGGAGTCCCCAGTAAGCTAGGGCTTGTCAGAATCTTACAAGCCTTGGTTGTCTGTGATACAAGGTCACAGACATTTGTCACTTTAGTCATAGTCTAACCTGCAGAGAAACTAAGATAGCTTTCTTCATGGGTCAGTCATGAGTTACAAATGGGAAGTCATGGAACAAATGTGACCCAGCCAAGATTTCAGGATTCTCAAGCCAGGGAACACATGTTCAGTCCACCAGTGCCATGGCTTGTGTGCAGTGACCCATGTTCCTTTCTTCCTCTGTGTTCCCTTCCCCCACTTCCCTATACCTCCCCATATTCCCTTTCACTAGTTCTTTTTTGTCTCACAGAGGTAGTATATGCAAGGTAATAAAGGTATGACAGAATGATTGCTTTGGATTCTAACAAAGATTAGAGCAAAATGAAGCAACATTGTTAGTGTGGACCTAAAAAGAGCTTTTCTCAACCTTTCTGGATATTCTCTCTCTCTCTCCCTCCCACCCTTCCTTTCTTTTAAGATATTGAGAAGCTGACACAGAAATATAATTTTCATTATATTAAATATCACATCACCAAATAATGTCTCCTCTAAAAATCACAGATACATTTACAATCAAATTTATTGCGTGTCTGTCATCTTCACATCATGTAGTTGAATTTGAAAGGAGGAGAGAAATGCCTTCAACAACCTTAGCAGAGTTTGACTTAAGTGTTAGGCTGTCCATGATCGTTATGTCTCTTATCTGTGCCCAGTAATGTAATTATCAGCTCTCATGCCATCCGGACCATCACAAAGGCACCTTCTGATGCTGCCTAAGTCACAGACTTACCTGTCAACTTCATTTCCTATTCTGTGATCAAACTAGAAAGGAGAGCATCCTCTGAAGGGTTTATGTAAGGGGAGACCATCTGTGACCCAGCTCCAAGGCAGACCATAGACACTTCTCTGTCCTCTGTACTTACTGCTCAACCCATGGTTCCAGATGTTGAACCAAAGTGATTTCTGAGGTCACCTCTTCAAAATAAATCTGTAAGCATTACAGAACTGGAAGAGACAAATAAAAAAGTTTTGTTCTTTGAGCGGCATCTATTTTTTTCTTTTTAAAAATTTATTTATTTATTCACTTTATCCCAATATCAGTCCCCGCCACTACCCCTTCCCCCAGCATATCAAGTCACTGCAGGACTAGGAGAACCTTCTTTCACTGAGGTCAGACAAGGAGGCTCATTAGAGGAATGGGATTCACAGGCAGACAGGCAGGCAACAGATCAGAGACAGCCTTGCTCCAGTTGTTGGGGGACCCTCAAGAAGACCAAGCTACACATCTGCTACATATGGCGGGACTAGGTCTAGCCGGTGCTCACTCTTTGGTTGGTGGTTCAGCCTTTGAGAGTCCCCAAGGTTCAGGTGAGTTGACTCTGTTGGTAAAGAGAGCTTTTAGCTCAATAGCTTTTCTCAGTTCTCCTGGGTAATCCTTCAGTCTTGTGTGTGTGTGTGTGTGTGTGTGTGTGTGTGTGTGTGTGTGTGTGTGTGTGTGCCTGTGTGCTCACGTACCTATGCACACAGATGCATTTGCATGTATGTTAGCAAGCATGTCTAGGACAGATATCCTCTTTGGCTGCTGTTCCTTAGACCTCTCTACCTTGTTTATAGAGACAGAGTCTTTAACTTTGCTTGAAACTTTCTGATTAGACTAGGCTGAATGACCAGTGAGCTCCAGGGATGCCCTGCCTACACTGCTCCAGAGCTGGGATTGCAAACACACTCTACCACTTTGAAAAACTATTAATGGGCACTGGGTATCTAGCTGGGATCCTTAAAGTGAAGTGCAGTGCATGCCCTTTACCAGCTGAGCTATATCCCCAAACCCAAGTTTGAAGAAGTTTAAGACAAAGTAGGCCCCAGTGCTGCTGGAGTATCTGGTGCACTAGGCTGTTGTGGATACAGTTCATCAGACAGCATAGAAATAGTCTATAGAAAGCCTTCTAACGGTAACTACCATAAATTTATAGAACACACATAAGTTTAACACAGACTTGCATGCCTCTTCTAATTAAATTCGAAATCAGTCAGAACATTATGCAAAACAAAAAAAGAAAGAAGCAAAAAAGAATTAACATGTAGGAAATTGAACACTTCCTCAGTGAGATATCTGAAGGCATGTAATGTGGACCTTCCAAAGAGTGTGTACTAGGAAATCATGTGTGTACAAATGATGCATTTAAAATATAGAATATAAAATTGAGTTTATAATATGATCTCAAGAGAACAGTTGAAAATGTAAACTGAAGACATTGAAGAATGAAGTGTGCATGAGTACTTCTGGGCTTGTGGTTTGTCAGGGTTTAATCACTTCCTTCTAATATTTGTCTTTTTGTCTACACTTTTTTATAGCTATATTTATTCCTTTCATAAATTAAACAAGTATGCTTTAAAAATCTAATCTTTGGGGGATGGAATCAGAGGAATGTGCTCTATTCTGGAAGGATGGGAACTGTATACCCTGTGATTGTCGAAACAGAGATTCACTGGGCCATGCCACCATCTTACCCAATGTCTATTTTGTCTCAATGTTAAGTGCCCATGTGCAGGTCAACCCATTCTGATCATTCATACAGCACTCCCTACTTGCTTTTTTCCATAATATTTGTGAGTAGTACTGTGTTTCCATTAGGTTCTCAGCACTCCTGTTAAATTGCTCCAACCCATACAGCACCAATCTTACCTTTGTAAAAAAAGGGTACCACTTTATTTACTTTCTACATAGCTGTTCAAACACAATCCTTACTCAAAGCTCATGTTTGGCTGTTTAAGTTTTAGAGTTTCCTCAAGAGCTTAACTTTCTTTTATTTTTTTCCATCTTCAAAATTTAGGCTAGGTTAGCATCTTCTTCATAGGGTTATGTTGTATAGATTAGCATAAATATATAAAGTACTTACCAACAGGTAAAGGGGTAACTTTATCTGTGAAAAGATGCCAAGAGGTCAGGAAATTTGTCTAGCTACATTTTAACCTAGATCTTTCCAAGCTCCAATCACCATGTCTTTTTTAAAAAGATGTATTTAATTTTATTTCATGCAGATGAATATTTGCCTGCTTGCATGTATGTATAGCAGTGCATGTCTAGTGCCTGCTAAAAGGGTAGGGCATCAGATGGTTGTGGGCTGCCTGGTATGAGTGCTGGAAAACAGAACTGGGACCTATACATACTTTCTTTATGGTGTCTTCCCTATTAGACTAGAACATTTCTGAAGGGTCAGGTATCATCAGTACTGATAGGTGGATCAATTGATTATTCATGCAACAGATATCCACAAAGTACATGTTGCCAGCATTTCCTCTTTTTCCTTTAGGTTTTATCTGCATGCACAAGACTCAGTTTCTCTATACGCCTCACACATGTGTGTGCCCCTGCTTGTCAACATTAGGGGAAAGTCTCAGGTGTCCTTCCTTGGTGCCGTCCAGTTTTTGTTTCTTGAAGGAGGCCACTGACTTGCCCAGAATTTACCAAGCAGCCTAGTTGGACTAGCAAGTGAAGCGGGTGAGCCCCAGGATCCCTGCTTCACAAAGCAAACAATCAAAAGTGAGCATGCACATCTGTCAGGCAGCTCCCTTTAGACAGCTTGCTCCCTGATTGGTGGCAGGGTGGACAGCCTAAATAAGCAAATAGGAAATGAAAGATGATTATTGGTGCTGACAGTTATCTGAAAAGAACCAGCATGATATGACATGATATGACAGAGAATAATTATGGTAAATGAATTATTTTTAAATGAATCAGGCATGCATGGTATCAAAATTAGGACTTGGAGACAAAGAAGGAGCCAGCCACACAAAGAGCAAAGGAGAGATAACTACTATGGAAAGACAACATAAAGCCTGCTATGTTGAATTGCTGGGATAAACATTTAAGAGAACAGGTTCAAAGGAGGAAATATTTATTTTGGCTCATGGTTTCAGAGTTCTCAGCTTATGGACTATAGCGCCATTGTTCCTGGGTCTGTGGTAAGACAGTTTATCACAGCAGAAGCATGTAGTAACTACAGTGAAATAAACTATTAGCTTCATGGCAGCCAAGAAGCAAAATCACGCAAAAAGGAAGGGGCCAAAGTGGCCTCCAGCAACCTATTTCCTATAGCTAGGCTCTACCTCCCAAAGTTTCAGAACTTAGCATCACCATATGAGGACCAAGCTTTCAACACATGAGCCTGTAGAGACATTTTTAATTTAAACAACACACTGGTTGGAAATTGTTCTCCATGTTGAAGAACTGAGGAACTTCCAAAGCATAGGCAAGCATCCAGCTTTGGGAGACCTGTAAGAATGCCAAGAACTTTGTCAGGGCAGAGGGACATAGCTCAGAGGTCAAGGCACTTGCTGAGAAAGCTAGAGAAATGCAATTCAGATCCCCATGAGGCCTATGAATCCAGACTCAGAAGCCAGAGACAGGGATCCTCAGAGCAAGTAGACTAATAAGACTATATACATAAGTGAGTTCTAGGTTTTACTGAGAGATCCTGTGTCTTAGTTTGGACTATTACTGCTGTAATTAAATACCATGAACAAAAGCAGTTTGGGGAAGAAAGAGTTTATTTGGCTTACATATTCTGAATCACAATCCACTGAGGAAAGTTGAGGCAGGGACCTGGAGGCAAGAGCTGATGAAGAGCCCATGGAAAGTGCTACATACTGGCTTGCGCCCCATGGCTTGCTCAGACTGCTTTCTTATAGAACCTGAGGCCACCAGCTCAGGAATGGCCACACCCACAGTGGCCTGGACCCTTGCACATCAATCCCTAATTAAGGCAATCTCGTATAGGTTTGCCTGATATTATGGAGGTTTTTGTGGTTTTTTGTTTTGTTTTTTTTTTTTTGAATGAGTCTCCCTCTTCTCAGATGGTTGTAGCTTGTGTCAAGTTGACATAAAACTATCCAGCACACCCTGTCTCGGTAAGTTGGAAAAGTAATCATAAATGACCCACACAGGGGGCTGGAGAGATGGCTCAGCGGTTAAGAGCACTGACTGCTCTTCCAGAGGTCCTGAGTTCAAATCCCAGCAACCACATGGTGGCTCAGAACCATCTGTAATGGGATCTGATGCCCTCTTCTGGTGTATCTGAAGACAGTGTACCCACATTTATAAAATAAATAAATCTTTAAAAAAAATGACCCACACAGGTGTTCGCACACATGCAAAATATGTGTATATCCATGCATATCTCTCTCTCTCTCTCTCTCTCTCTCTCTCTCTCTCTCTCTCTCTCTCTCTCTCTCTCTCTCTCTCACACACACACACACACACACACCACCCTGCACCACCCCGCACCACCCCACCCCACACCACACCACAGTTTGGAGTCCCAGATGGCTACTGACTTTGTTTAAGAAAGGTCTTTGTTCTGTGCAAGAATTTGAGTCTTACATCGTAGTTACTGCTTTCACTTTTCTGGCTAAGGTCTTGGGATTTGAATCCACTCACATGGCTTCAGGGAGGAAGGGAAAGGCAAAGGGCATGTGGAGGATGCTTCTGCAAAGCAGTATGTCAGAAGACACTATGGGGATCCTTTGTTTCATCAAGTTAGTTTTCCCGTTGATTCTCCAATACCTCTAATTCTGGGTGTCACCAGGAAATAGGTATGCTGCAGCTTGGTGACAGCTTTTTTCAGTGTCTATGGCAACCTGGGGCTGGGGCCATTTTTCTTTCATCAAAAGAAAGGACTGGCTTCCTGAAGAAAAGTAAAACCCCATTGTTACACTCAACTCTTATAGAGAAAGCACGCAAAAGGGTAATAAAGATTCAGTTGAATACTGCTAATGATATTGCATGAAATAACACGAATTAAGTAAACCACTTCTCTGCAGCCTGGTTATAGATGCTTCCAGATGAAAATGAAAGGACCAGCTTTGAGCTGTGGCCTCCCTTCTTACGCCAGCCATTATTTCTGATGGTGACAGTAGTAGACCTCTGTGTGTGTGTGTGTGTGTGTGTGTGTGTGTGTGTGTGTGTGTGTGTGTGTGCGCGCGAGAGAGAGAGAGAGAGAGAGAGAGAGAGAGAGAGAGAGAGAGAGAGAGAGAGAGACAACTATGCAAACAACTGATATCCAAGTTTGTGAATTAGAGTCATTTATCTGTGTTCCTGAGAGGAACAATGCTATTAAACAATGTAGAGTTGGCAGAGGAAGGAACACAATTGGGTAGCAACTTCCCAGACTTGAAGATCCCATAGGCATGACTCTTCTTCCTTTCTTAGTCCTTGGACAGAGTTGTTTTCCACACGGAGTCCGACTCCACCACCTAATATCACAGAAAGCTTTTGAGGCTTTAGGTGGACTTTGAGATGAATCCTGTAACTCCCATCTTGGATTTTATATCTTATTTTATTGCTGGTTCCTTCTGTGCTCCACACTGGGGTATTTTAGAGTGTTTTCTTGGTAGGTGCTGTTGTCTTGTCTTATCCTGCTTTCTGTTAAAGAAGCATGCTTAGCTTCCAAAGTTTGCCTCAAGAATGCTCTTGGGTATAAAGCATCCCTGGCTCCCTAGGTAAAACTCTTCTCATAATTGCAATGCAGGAAAGTCAAGGTTTGAATAGCAATTGTCCTAGCAAAGGCTCCTGTGTTTGCTGCTGGTGGTCCATCAGGTGGCACTATTTTGAGAGTGTAGGCAGAACCCACTTGGGGAAGTAGGTCAACTGGTAGGGTGAGTTGTTGGGAGTGTCTTGTCCTTGTCCCCTCTCTGTCTCGATCTTTCCCATCTATGGCAATGTGTATGTAGGGCTCTGTTTTGGAATGCTATCCTCAACATAGTGGATGAAAATTCCTGAAATCATGGGCTAAAACAGATCTTCCCCCATTAAATTGTGTTCTAGTGTTTTGGCTCAGTGGAAGAATAAACACTGGGGTAAATACACCAACCCATCTGGCAAAGAACAGAAGTGGGTTGATTTTGTTCCTGGTCACATTCATTGGCTTGACTTTATCAGATGATAGTGAACTTTGTGTAAGCAGAGATTGGAAGCACCATGGTTCCATGAATTTAAGACCCTGGAAAAGCCTGTTCTGACCAGCTGGAGAATGAGTGATACGCAGAGAAGATCTCAGTCGTCCCATTCACTTCATTCTAGACCAGCTAGTTCCTAGCCGACTTCAGCTGGAATATGCAGAACTGAGTTCCTAACACTGGGTAGATCTAACCAAGAAAAGTCAAATAAACAGCCATTGATGTTGCACCACTGCATTTAATGAGCTCTGCTTATGCCAATTTATAGCTGCACATACCAGGGAAGGCCAGTAGTTGTCCATCAAAGAGTAGGATAAGCCATAGCTCACTTCAGTCCAAGCAGTGTGTGGGTTACTACCCACAGTTCATCATTTCTTTCTGGTAAAGAACAGCAGTCTGGTTTGATCTGGACCCTTCACTTAGTATGTCAAATAAACAATTCCTCTTGTTCAAGCAGTGAAAGGCAAGGAGCTGTCCACACCCCTGTGATTCTTTTGTGGGGACAAGGAAGTCCTTTTTCACGGGCTGCCTGTAAGATGAGAGAGAAAGCAGATGGCTCCCCCTACAGGACATATCTGACCACCCTTGCATGGTCCTAAAGATTGTCCTTTCCTGAATCACTATCCTGTTTCACAATGAAGGTATGCTGGTGTGAGGAAGTGCAACAGAAGTTGTTTACATGTGAACCCCTAAGGAGGTGATGAGTTGGGGTGAGACAAGCAGAGGAGAAGGAACCAACAGCACTGGCCAAGCGGGACACTGATGTTTGTCTTCACACCCCCAGCTCTTTCCCAGTATTAAATAAAGTTGATTAAAAGAAATAAAGAAAAAAGTGACCCCTGCCTTTCCTTTCCTCTGGGCAGACTCTTGCCAGCTCTGTCACAGTGAAGACACCATTTCGTGATACATCCTAGAGAACCAGCTGCACTCAGGGCATTTGAGAACCCGCTGCACTCAGAGCATTTGAAATGCAGAGAGGCCTGGAAGCACAGTGCTCCATATCCAGGTGGAGCAAGGAGATAGTTAACCTCCCAGGACTGTGGAGAGCCCTGAGAGCACAGAGCCAATCCTGGGCCACTGAGCAACATACACAAACACCACCACAGAAGAACTGGTCTCCCAGGACCTGTGTGCACAGACAGAATGGGAATCCCAGGAGTATAAATACACAGGCTTGCAGGACAGATAAGTCACAGTCCAAGATAGCAATACCAGATAACTCCAGAGATAACCAGATGGCAAAAGGCAAAATGCAAGAACATTACCAACAGAAACCAAGGCAACATGGTACTATCCGAACCCAGTACTCCCACAACAGCAAATCCTGGACACCCCGACACCAGAAAAACAAGAGCTAGATTTAAAACCACATCTCATGATGCTGATAGAGGGCTCCAAGAAGGACATAAATAACTCCCTTAAAGAAATACAGGAGAACATGGGTCAACAGGTAGAAGCCTTAAAGAGGAAAAAAAAAACCCTTAAAGAATTTCTGGAAAACACAAACAATCAAGTAAAGGAACTGAACAAAACCATCCAGGATCTAAAAACCAAAGTAGGAACAATAAAGAAATTACAAAGGGAGACAACTCTGAAGATAGAAGACCTTGGAAAGAATCAGGAGTCATAGATGCAAGCATCAAAAACAGAATACAAGAGATAGAAGAAAGAATCTCAGGTGCTGAAGATACCATAGAAAACATTGACTCAACAGTCAAAGAAAATGCAAAATGCAAAAAGCTTATAACCTAAAACATCCAGGAAATCCAGGACACAGTGAGAAGACCAAACTTAAGAATTATAGAAGAGAGCAAAGATTTGCAACTTAAAGGACCAGTAAATATCTTCAACAAAGTTATAGAAGAAAATTCTATAACCTAAAGAAAGAGATGCCCATGAACATACAACAAGCCTACAGAACTCCAAACAGACTGAACCTGAACAGAAAGTCCTCTGACACATAATAATCAAAACACCAAATGCACTAAACAAAGAAAGAATATTAAAAGCAGTAAGGGAAAAATGTCAACTAACATATAAAGGCAGACCTATCAGAATTACACCAGACTTCTCAACAGAAAGTATGAAAGCTAGAAGAACCTGGGAAGATGTCATACAGACCCTAAGAGAACATAAATGTCAGCCCAGGCTACTATACCCAGCAAAACTCTCAATTATCATAGACAAGACATTCCATGACAAAACTGAATTTACACAATATCCTTCCACAAACCCAACTTTGCAAAGGATAATGGGAGGAAAATTACCAACACAAGGAGGGAAACTACACCCTAGAAAAAGCAATAAAGTAATCATCTTTTAACAAACCCAAAAGAATATAGCCACACAAACAAAATTCCACCTTTAATCACGAAATTGACAGGAAATAACAATCACTTTTCCTTAATATTTCTTAACATCAATGGAGTAAATTCCCCCAAAAAAAGGGCATAGACTAACAGGCTGGATACCTAAACAGGATCCAACATTTTGCTGCATACAAGAAACCCACATCAGTGACAAAGACAGTCACTACCTCAGAGTCAAAGGCTGGAAAACTAATTTCAAAGCAAATAGTCCCAAGAAACAAGCTGGAGTGGCCATTCTTATATCGGATAAAATTGACTTTCAACCAAAAGTTGTCAAAAAAGATGAGGGACACTTCATACTGGTCAAAGGAAAAATCTACCAAGATGAAGTTTCAATTCTGAACTTCTATGCTCCAAATGCAAGGGCACACACATTCATAAAAGAAACTTTACTAAAGCTCAAATCACATATTGCACCACACAAAATAACAATGGGAGACTTCAACACCCCACACTCAGCAATGGACAAATCATGGAAAGAGAAACTAAACAGAAACACAGTGAAATTAACTGAAGTTATAGAACAAATGGATCTTACAGATATTTATAGAACAATCCATTCTAATGGAAAAAAATATACCTTCTTCTCAGCACCTCATCGTATCTTCTCCAAAAATGACCATATAATTGGTCACAAAACAGGACTCAACAGATACAGGAATATTGAAATAATTCCATGCACCCTATCAGATAACCACAGTCTAAAGCTGGTCTTAAGTTCAAACAAAAACAATGGAAAAAACACATACATGTGGACACTGAAAACTGCTCTACTCAATGATAGCTTGGTCAAGGAAGAAATAAATTAAAGACATTTTAGAATTTAATGAAAATGAGGACACACCATATCAAAACTTAATGGGACACAATGAAAGTACTGCTAAGAGGAAAACTGATAGCTCTAAGAGACTCCAAAAAGAAAAATGGAGAGAGCTTATACTAGGGGCTTGACAGCACACCTGAAAGATCTAGAACAAAAAGAAGCAAATACACCCAAGAGGAGTAGATGGCAGGAAATAATCAAGCTCAGGGCCAAAATCAACCAAAGAGAAACAAAAAGAACTACACAAAGAATCAACAAAACCAGGAGCTGGTCCTTTGAGAAAATCAAAAAGAAAGATAAACCCTTAGCCAGACTAACCAGAGAGCACAGAGGCACTACCCAAATTAATAAAATCAGAAATGAAAAGGGAGACATAACAACAGAAACTGTGGAAATTCAAAAAATTCATCAGATCCTACTACAAGAGCTTATACTCAGCAAAATTTGAAAACATGGATGAAATAGATAACTTTCTACATACATACCAGATGCCAAAGTTAAAACAGGATCAGATAAGCCATCTAAATAGTCCCATAAGTCCTGAGGAAATAGCAGTTGTTAATAGTCTTCCATCAAAAAGAAAAAAAAAAGCCCAGGACCAGATGGGTTTAGTGGGGAATACTATCAGATCTTCAAAGAAAAGCTAATACCATTATTCTTTAAACTATTCCACGAACTAGAAACTCAAGGAACACTACCCAACTCATTCTATGAAGCCACAATAATGCTTATACCTAAACCAAACAAAGACAAAACAAAGAAAAAGAACTTCAGACCAAACTCCCTTATGCAAAAATATTCCACAAAATTCTGGCCAACCGAATCCAAGAATGCATCAAAACAATAATTCACCACGATCAAGTAGGCTTCATCCCAGGGATGCAGGGATGTTTTAATATACGGAAATCCATCAATGTAATCCACTACATAAACAAACTCAAGGGAAAAAAAACACATGGTCATTTCATTAGATGCTGAAAAGCCTTGTGACAAAATCCAGCATCCCTTCATGACAAAAGTCTTGGAGATATCAGGAATTCAAGGCCCATACCTAAACATAGTAAAAGCAATATTCTGCAAAATGGTAGCCAATATCAAACTAAATGGAGAGAAACTTGAGTCAATCCCACTAAAATCAGGAACCAGACAAGGCTGCCCACTCTCTGCCTATCTATTCAATATAGTACTTGAAGTCCTAGCCAGAGCAATTAGACAACAAAAGGGTGTCAAAGGTATACAAATTGAAAAGGAAGAAGTCAAAATATCACTATTGGCAGATGATATGATTGTATATTTGAGAGACCTCAAAAATTCCACCAGAGAACTCCTAAAGCTGATAAACAACTTCAGCAAAGTGGCTGGATATAAAATTAACTCAAACAAATCAGTAGCCTTTCTCTACTCAAAGGGTAAACAAGCTGAAAAAGAAATTAGAGAAATGAAACCCTTCACAATAGTCACAAATAATATTGCATACCTTGGTGTGACTCTAACCAAGCAAGTGAAAGATCTGTATGACAAGAACTTCAAGCCTCTGAAGAAAGAAATAGAAGAAAACCTCAGAAGATGGAAAGATCTCCCAAGCTCATGGATAGGCACGATTAATATAGTAAAAATGGCCATCTTGCCGAAAGCAATCTACAGATTCAATGCAATCCCCATCAAAATTCCAAATCAATTCTTCACAGAACTAGAAAGAGCAATCTGGAAATTCATTTGGAATAACAAAAACCCAGGATAGCAAAAACTATTCCCCACAACAAAAGGTCTCCTGGGGGAATCACCCTCCCTGACCTCAAGCTCTACTACAGAGCAATAGTGATAAAAGCTGTATGGTATTGGTACGGAGACAGGCAGGAAGATCAATAGAATAGAATTGAAGACTCAGAAATGAACCCACACACTTAAGGTCACTTGATATTTGACAAAGGAGCTAAAAACATCCAGTGGAAAAAGACAGCATTTTAAACAAATGGTCCTGGATCAACTGGAGGTCAGCGTGCCAAAAAATGCAAATGAACTCATTCTTATCTCCTTGTACAAAGCTGAAGTCCAAGTGGATCAAGGACCTCCACATAAAACTAGATACACTGAAGCTTATAGAGGAGAAAATAGGGAAGAACTTTGAGCACATGGGCACAGGGGAAAATTTCCTGAATAGAACACCAATGGCTTATGCTCTAAGAACAAGAATCAACAAATGGGACCTCATAAAATTGCAAAGCAGTTCTATAAGGCAAAGGACACTGTCAATAGGACAAAACAGCAACCAACACAGGGGGAAAAGATCTTTACCAATCCTACATCTGATAGAGGGCTAATATCCAAGGTATACAAAGAATTCAAGAAGTTAGACTCTAGAGAGTCAAATAACCCTAAAAAAATGGGGTACAGAGCAAAACAGGGAATTCTCAACTGAGGAAACTGGAATGGCTCTGAAGCACCTAAAGAAATGTTCAGCATCCTTAGTCATCAGGGAAATTCAAATCACAACTACCCTGAGATTCCACTTCATATCAAGCAGAATGCCTAAGATGAAAAATTCAGGGGAGAGCAGATGCTGGAGAGGATGTGGAGAAAGAAGAATACGTCTCCATTGCTGGTGGGTTTGCAAGCTTGTAAAACCACTCTGGAAATCCATTTGGCGGTTCCTCAAAATTAGACATAGTACTACCTGAGGACCCACCTATACCACTCCTGGGCATATACCCAGAAGATGCTCCAACATGTAATAAGGACACATGCTCCACTGTGTTCATAGTGGCCTTATTTATAATAGCCAGAAGCTGGAAAGAACGCAGATGTCCTTCAAGACAGGAATGGATACAGAAATTGTGGTATATATACACAATGGAATATTATTCAGCTATTAAAAACAATGAATTCATAAAATTCTTAATCAAATGGATGGAACTCTAAAGTGTCATCCTGAGTGAGGTAACCCAATCACAAAAGAACACACATAGTACGCACTTACTGATAAGCGAATATTAGCCCAAATGCTCAAAATTAACAAGTTACAATTCACAGACCACAGGAAGCCTAAGAACAAGGAAGATCAAAGTGGGTGTGCTTTGGTTCCTCTGAGAAAGGGAACAAAATACTCACAGGAGCAATTATGGAGACAAAGTGTAGAGCAGACACTGAAGGAAAGGCTGCTCAAAGCCTGTTGTGCCTGGGGATTCATCCTATAAACAGTCACCAGACTCTGACACTACTATGGATGACAGGAAGTGCGTACCGAAAGGAGCCTGCTATGGTTGTCTCAGGAGGGGCCCTGCCAGATCCTTACAGATTCAGAGGCAGATGCTAGCAGCCAACCATTGGACTGTGAGCGGGGTCCCCAGTGGAGAAGTTGGAGGGCAGACTGGAGGAACTGAAGGGGTTTGCAGTCCCATAGATAGAACGATGATGTCAGCCAACCAGACGCCCCAGGGCTCCTAGGGACTAAGCCATCATCCAAGGGGTACACATGGTTTCAGCCAAAAGAGTGGCAGAGGAATGCCTTGTCAGTCATCAGGGGGAGGAGAGGTTCTTGGTCTTATGAAGGCTCAATAGATGCCCCAGCGTGCGGAAATCGAGGGGTGGTAGGTGGGAGAAGATTGGGTGGAGGGGCATATTCTTGGAGGCATCCTCTTGTTGGGAGGATGGGTTGGGTGTTTTGGGGGAGGGGGAAATTGGGAAAGGGTATAACATTTGAAATGTAAATGAAGTATTTACTCAATTTTTTAAAGTGTGCTAAAAAATGTAGGGAATACTTGGTGCATGCTACTCTACAAACCATGGATTCCTCTCAAAAGCTTTACCATTTTTACCTTCTTTGCACAGAAAGAAATCAGCTCAAAATCACACATTAAGTGATGGAACTGGGATTCAAATGCAGTCTTGTGCTGATACCCATGTTTTACTTAGCTTTCAAGAAGCCTTGGGGAAATTTGAACTGTGGTATATGGCATTAAGCATTTGATCTTCATCAGTGGCTATGGAGAGAAGAATGTCTTCCTTTATAACCTATCTTGGAACTCCCAAATTGAGGCTGCTAGACCTACACTCCTCACCCTAAGCATGTGTAAGTCTTCCTTATAGCATCCTGAATTCTGTTTTTGGTTCATTGCTATGACAAATATACTCAGCTCTCTCCTTTGATGTTTTATTATTGGTGTGTGTGTGTGTGGTGTGTGTGTGATGTATGAGTGTTGGGGGGATTGCACATGTTACTAGCTTTGTGGAATTTAAAGGAGAACTCCCAGGTGGGTTCTCACCTTCCCCCTTGTTGCTGCAGGGACTCTTGTCTCTGTCTCTCTGCACACTGCAGGCTAACTGGGCCATAGGGTTCCAGCCTCCATTCTCTAACCCACTGAACCTCCCTGCCATCCCAGATTTTCCCATTTATCTTCTATCCATGCCATGTTCTTATTTTCCTAATTTAGCCCATTTGAATTTTTTACAACAGAATATTCCCAAGTAGCCAAAACTACACCATGATACTTTATAATCCATTAATCTAAGTGTGTGTGTGTGTGTGTGTGTGTGTGTATTTAACAGTATAAATTCCTTTTTCAGAGAAAGAGTCCCTTCTGTTTAATATTTTACATTATGTCCTACACTAGCCTTTGTATGAATTTATACTCTAGTAAATGAAAAACAAAAACAAAAACAACAACAAAAAACCCTTCTTCATTGTCCTAAGCCATTTTCTACAATTTCATGCTCTCTCAACAGGGAGTACTTACTTCTATACTAAACAAAGTCAAATCCTATTTTGTTGTTCATCTCCAACTTCATTGGCTTTGAGTGTGACTCTAGTGGTTGGTATTTACCAGGATCTAAATAGGAACCAATAAAATGGAATCTACAAAATTGATGCAAATATGTGTGTGGCCAGTGAGAGAAGTGAGTAGAAATATTCATTACCACAGTCAGCAGCATGTTTAGGAAGTGTCTGCCTGGCCACATTATGCACATGGAAATTGATAATCATGTGCACTCAACCTTTTGCAAAGTGCCTTCATGTAGTAAGATGCAAAAACATGAAGCCAACTACTCAATGCTTTATTAAATCCTCTTGGAGTTAGAGCATTAAAGTAGCCGGTTTGCATCTACAATTACCTCCGAGCTTTTAAGTGACTATAAAGGACAAATAAACCACACTCAACTCCTCCATTCTTTTGATACAGGGCACAGTTACCCTGTGGGGAGAAAGGGAAGAGCTGACCTAGAGCTAGATACTGTTAGAAGCTGTGAGTTTTCCCTGATTAGACAGAGAAACCCAAGCTATGTGAGTATTGAATGGAGAGATCCTTCTTGTGGCATGAAGTTGGAATCAGATTGATGTAACGGGTAAATGATGGACATCTCCATTAGACAAGAGACTCTTCCAAATGTTGGAAGTATGGTGGTGGGAAATACAAGCAGGTGCTAGGCCTCATTCCACTGGGAGACGACAGAAACACCAACCAAGAAAACCAGTGTCAGATATTGACTGCTAAGAAACAGATACAATGGGATACAAAAGATGTAGCTAGTGAGGACTCTTCTTGTTCCCAACAGGTAGGAAAGCCTGTCCATATTCTTCTGGCCACACATTGAATTCATTTTCCATTCTGAAATGAGACCCAGAAGCCCCCTGCCACTGCACACCAGGCACTTTCCAGTTTCTGATTCTGGTCCACTCTCTCTATCTAGTGGGCCACTTTTTCATGTGCCATCTTCTCTGCATGCCCCACAATTGCTCACATCTGGGTCAGATCAGTTAACAACCTTTTTATCATGACTTTCTTTACAGCCCATTTTCCTCAGAGAAATGGGTGTTTATATGGATGAATGAGACACTGGGGCGAACTGAGATAGCAATGTCTATTCTTTAATGCCACTGCATAGATGTTCCTTGATTTGTTGTAGAGGTGTATCTTGATACATCCATTCAAAGAGATAAGCACTTGCCTATATCGCATAAAGACCCAAGGTCAATCTGTAGCATTTTAGAAGCTGCTATGATGCCATACAGCTGTAACCATAGAACTTGCACAGTAGAGGCAGGAGAATCAAACATTTAAGATCATCCTCAGCTACATAGTGAGTATGAAGTCAGCTTGGGCTATGTGAGAACTAATCTCTCTCTCTCTCTCTCTCTCTCTCTCTCACACACACACACACACACACACACACACACACACACACACACAAATCTATTCTCAATTGAAAATATCCTAAATCCAAAGTGCAATCCATTATACATAATTTACTGAGCTCATCCTACTGAGATTACAGCACATTGAAGATCACTGTATTTGTTTCTATCCTTTTGAATTTCATGTGTAGTTCACTGTTTCTGCCCTACATTATGAAATATAATTGTGTTGAGTATTCCTAAGCAGGGAAAAGAATAAAATCAAACTTAGAAGCATTAGTCCATAATGCTTTTGCACTATGGTAAAGTGAAAATTGTAACCCAAATCACCATAAGTTAGGGACCTGTCTGCAGTGGAGAATTAATCACACCAAAAAGAGATCTAGTATCTGCCCTTGGCTGCAGAGACATATTTCCTAGACTCCTACGGATATCATGCTTGATGTAGTGTCTTTGTTTGCCTGAGGTTCTTTGTCATTAAACAGTTTAACAGTGTGATTGATGGTGGTAGCTTTGGGCCAGACTGTCTTGATTCCAGCTCCAGAGGAGCTAGAGACTTATGGGAAGCCCTATATTATGAGTTCTAACTCTGAAGAGACTGCTCATTTAAGGCCCAAGCTAAACACTAGACTCCCAGGCTCAGATCTGTGTGCCTAGTTGCCAATGTTCCAAGCACACTCACACACGGGTGAGTAGTTCTGTCCTTGCAACATGAGAAGGCAGAAGTTGTGGATTATAATTTTCCTGGAGTCTGGCACTGAGCTCTTCCTTTAGCTGATTCCTTCTGTAAGAAGCCATAACCACCAGTAAAGCCATTATCAGCAACTTCTTCGAAGCTTCCAGTTGGTCAAAAAAAAAAAAAAACCAAAGCTTTCAGATGTTTTTGTATCCTGCCCTCAAACTTGAAATTGCTAGTAGAAGTGAGAGTAGCCTTGGGGGGAAGGGGGGCTGCCTTCCCAACTCCACAGTCATGGCTGCCAAGCATCACCATGAAGAAGAAGATTTCAGAACGCAGGTTCAGTCCACTGCCAATATTCTGAGAGGCTCTCCTCAGCTACTGCTCTGCACAGATCTGATCTCTGTGAAGTCCTCGGGCATCTGAGAGTCTCCTGTTCTTTCTCCTTCTTTGGTTGATAATCACTTCAGCACTGATAGACTCTTGAGCACAGTCTCCTTGTATTAGTTGCTATCTCAGCCACCACACAGTTCCTAAAGCTTCTGCTGCTACTATCTGTGGTAACATAGATCTCAAACAACTCACTGGCCCAAAGAGTAAGAAGGAAATTAAGCCAACTTTTGGCTCCATGTGGGAAATAAGAACTGTGAACAGAGGCTCCCTGGGAAGGACCTTGGGAAGAATCCTCTCTATTGACATGACTGGCTTTCTCTTTTCTTCCCTTACCTATCCTGTTCCTTTCCTTACAGTTTCCTTCCTTATATCAGAGGCAGTGTCTTGCTCTCACTTGCCCACTGTCAGCGAGAAAATTTACTCTACACTCAGGGAAATGCATGCTTCCTTTTGTAGCATATATTAATTTAGAGAAACTATATGGGCCTTCTTGAACCTTCTGAACAGTTGTTCTGTGAGATTCAGGCACACCCATCTCTCACCTTTACGGTTCCTGTACTGTATTTTCGTTTGCATTTTTGAGATGTTTCATGTAGTCCAGGCTAGCCTCAGACTTGCTATGCAGCCAAGGATGACCTTGATCTTCCTATCTTTCTCTGCTCACCTCCTTGGTGCCACTGTGCTTGATTAAAGGCTCTTTTGATTTTTGGTTATGAGCCTAGCTCTTAACATGGAGGCATCCATCTCTCCAGTCCTTGGTGCTCTTTAAAAACAAACAAACAAACACATGAAACAACACAACATTTTCTGCTCCTGTTTATGTCTTCTGCACTTTTAAGCAGCAATTCATTTTGAAGGGAAGAATTTTGAAGGGAACTGTGTCAAAGAATCCATGAACATAATGTTTCTCAAGAGGGAAGACCAAGAAGCCACAGGAATCTAGAGGAGTGAGTGTTTCATTCAATTCAAAGATTTTCTTTTAAACAAAACAATTTGAGTCTTTAGTAACAAATTAGTTAAATCTATTAACTTTGGGTACAGAAGGAAAGTCCATTCTGCCCAAGAAAATAGCATATGTGAAAGTGAAAAAATTTGGGTAACTGAAGCCCTGTGTGAACTAGACTGGAGCAAGAGAGGCATGAGAATAAAGTGCAGATAAGTGGGCGGGAGTAAACCTCACCACTTATTATCAGGCCACATTAGGAGCTTAGTGTGATCCTATTGTAGTGAAATTGTCTAAAACTAGTATAGACATCTCACTGCAGATCTCACTGGAAAGGGAGAGTATGGCATCTGAGGACCACTTATGAAGTGATTGTAGTAGTTCCAGGAATATGAGCATGGGAGTTAATGGTTGGTGATGTGAGTGGACCATGTGGAAAAACAGTGACCATAGCCCTTGTGGACAGATTTCTTAAATATCATGGAGTAGGGAGGCCTCTGGGAAGAATTCTGAGCTTGTCTCAAATGGAGAACTTCATCAGTACCACAAAGGATGCCTGTGAACTGCATTTCCTTTGATGGTTGCAGAACAGAAGGAAGTAAATGCCACCTGTCTCTGTCAATGATGTTGAGGACTGTGCACTCACCAAAACACAACTAGGGAGAAGACATGGTTTATTTGGCTTACAACTAGTAGTCTGTCGAGAGAAATCAAGGCAGTAATCCCAGGCTGGAGCTTGAAGCAGAAACCGTGGAGGAGCACTGCTCCTGGCTTGCTTTCCTGGCCTTTCTTGTAACACCCAGGCCCACCTGCTCGGGAATGGCTCTGCCCACAGTGAGCTGGACTCTCCCATATCAATGAACAATTAAGAACATGCCTCCCAGACAGGGCCATGGGCCAATCTGATTTAGGCAACTCTTCAGGGGAGGTTCCTTCTTTCCAGGTGTGACCTTGATAAGCTGAGCTGCCACAGATGGGAACTTTGTCCTTATAGAAAGTGTTTCTCCCACAACATCTTTATTTAAACTGTTGTAGTTGGCCATATCCACGGCTATGGCTGAGACAGGACTGTTGGCTGCTTAGAAAATATCAAATAGCTAATCATCTGGCAAAGAGTCGATTCCTCTGTTATGTTTCTTGCCCTTAGGATACAAGTCCACACTAAAAGCCAAGTGGTAGAAGCTTCTGAAGCTGCGTCTTTGGCTCCTTGGATTTCACAAACTTGTTAATATTGACTTCCACCTAATTGCTTCACTGTTTATCTGGCAAAGTTGTTCTTTGAATTTTTTTTTCCTAGTTACCTTATGCCCAAAGGAAACGATTAATTAATAGGAAGGTCGGGACTTTTTCAGAGTCAGTTTACATACTCAGGGTTGCCTCTCTGTGCTGTGATGATCACCTAACAGGTTTCCACTTAAATTTTCTGTGTCTCGGTTACCTATATATTTTAAATAGACACAGGGATGGCAAGATGGATTTCTGCCCCCATGTATACTACCATGTAGTCTTCATGAAAGTACTTAGGTGACATTTTCTCTATTTTTATATCTGAGAAAAATAAAGGCACGAATAATCTAGTAATCCCTATATTTAGATAAAGACTTTCATATACCTCAAGGATATGGGTCATTTTTTCCCCTAACATTTATATCTAGAGATTTAGAGTGAACAAAGTTTTTTATTATAAAGGACAATAGGAATCCCATTCTAAAAAATATATTTTATAAAGAAGAAAGCTTATATTAATATTACATTATAACAGGATCTTAAAGTTCAGTATTACTAATATTTGGGAACAAAAGGGTGTCCTATGCTGTATAGGCTGGGTAGCATGGGTCATGACTCCTATGCAGTGGATGCCAGCAGAAATATCTGAAGTCAGGGCATTGCTGTGTATTGGTTGCTATACCTCAGGTCATGTGATCTGTCCCTGGACCCAGAACATTTGGAATGAGAGTAGGAGAGAGGCAGATTCCTATCAAACAGACTTATTGTCTCAAGGAGAAAGTACTACAAGGAGCAGTGTGGGCCATGTTGCTCCATCGAGAACCCTGCGCTAAGTCCAATGGTTGGCTGTGAGCATATACCTCTGTATTTGTCAGACTCTGGCAGAACCTATCAGGAGACAGCCATGTCAAGTTCCTATCAGCAAGTACTTCCCGGCATCCACAATAGGGTCCAGGTTTGATGACTGTATATGGGATGGATCCCGAGGCGGGGCAGTCTCTGGATGACCTTTCCTTCAGTCTCTGCTCTACATTTTGTCTCCATATTTACTCCTGTGAGTATTTTGTTCCCCCTTCTAAGAAGCACTGAAGCATCCACACTTTAAATCCACACTTTTTTAACAATCATTCATAGTAGTTGCTAGTCATCCTTTAATTGAAAATCAGTAGGAATATTGAATTGCTGAGATAATTAAGCAAGATGGTATAGAAGAAAGAGGAAAAGAGGGGAGATGAAGGAAGAGGAGGTGGAGGAGGGAGAGATGATATAAAGGAAGAAAAAAGGAAGAGGAGAAGAAAGAGAAGCAGGGGAGGGAAAAGAGGAGGAGGAGAAGAACAGCAATAATAACCACAACAAGAAAAGGGCACAGTCTGGTTCATGGTCATCAAGATGCCTTTCTTTAATTTTCCGTCTGTTATCCATCCATCTGACCAACAATCTCTATATCCTAATTTTAATAAAGTACTTTTATTTTATTCCTGATTCCATCCTATTTTTGAGTTTCTCATCTTATTCTGCACATTGTTCCACCACCAGTTAATAGGGGTTCATCTCCACTCTAAGTTATATTGCTCTATGAAGCAAATACACAATACTATGCTCCAAGAGCTCCTGTCAAGTGTAGTTTGTATGTATGTGGTATTAGAGGTGACCACTTGGGATTTGATAACATACTAAGAGCTCACCCCTGGAAAAGCATGTTTCTCCATTTCCTAACAGACATTAACTGACTGTACATTTCCAGTTAGGGTTGGGACCTTGTCAGATTTCCCTTATTCTCTATCACACCTCAACTGATGAAGTCATTGTGCAACTTTTGTTAGGTGGCCATGTTGCTAAGATTTCATGGGTACAGTTAGAGCAGGAGAGAAGGGGATGATGTAAATATATCAAAAGGTTACTTTTAAAAAAACGACTCCTGTCTTAGAGGAAATGTGGAATTGTGTGGTTATATATTCAGCATATCCCAGGCTTTGAGCTCTGACACACAAACTTCTCTCCTGTCCTATCTGTCTCTTTTCCCATGAAACTCAGCTCCACTCTGATGACTCTGTGGCTTGGTCTCAACCTTTCCCAACTAGTTCTACTTTGCCACTTGGAAACAGACACAGTCACTCATTCACCCAACCCCACCTGTGCAATTTAGAACAGCTTCCTCCTCAGGGTAATCACAGGGTAAGATTAATTATGCTAATCATCCTCTGCAGGCTGATATGATTAACCAGAGTGTGAGATAGCAGCTTCAGAGACCCACACACGAGGTGCTTAGCTCTGGAGACCCACACACGAGGTGCTTAACTGCTGGGTTTAATCTTACTACTCAGCACAGTAATTAAAGAGGGATGCAAGCTTGATCTTTTCAGCTGAGAACACAGGATACCACCCTACCATGGAAGTTGCATGAATTTTTCAGGGAGAGTCTTGGCACTCAGGGAGCACCACTTAGAGCCCACTATTGACTGTTTACTTGGGATAAGGTACTCATAAATTAGTTCTTTCTTGTTTGTGCACTGAAATTGGGGTATTCAAAATTTGATGCAAATAAAAACCCTTATCTTTCTCCACCCACAATTCTACATCTTTGAGAAAGAGCAATGCTTTCCTTTATTTAAAAATCAGAAAAGTTAAAAAGTTAGATTGGAGATTAGAGATTCTTGTCATGGGTTTTATGGAGTATTGATTCTGAAAGTTGACTTAGCGATAAAAGTTTATCATCAAAGATTAGGGTTTCTAATTTCCACATTTTAAAAAATATTTTGGACTCTCTTCATTTATTTGAATTTCTTATATATGAGTATTTACTGTGTTTATATTGTTTAGACCCTGTCCTCTGCACTTCAACTCTTCCCAGGTCCCCTCCATTCCGTACAAGTTGTTGACTTCTTCCTTAATATGCATATATAACCCATTGAGTCCATTTAGTGTAAACATATGTATATGTGTTTAGAGCTGACCACTTGGTATTGAAAAACTTATAACCCATTAGAGAAGTTATAATCCCCAGGAAAGACTAATTCTCCCTCTCTTGGTAACCTTCAGTTGCCTGAAGGATCTACAAAAACAGGGACATGTGATATTTGTCCTTCTGAGCTTGGATAAACATTTTAAAAATTGTTATAATTTGAGTGTGAGAGATGGAAAATTCCTCACATAGTGAGTTGGGGGACTGGGGATCAGAAAACTGTGGAATAGATTCTCTTCTTCCACCGTTATGTGAGATTCAGTAACCAAACTCGGGTCTTCAGGCAGGACCAAGAGCCTTTACTGCTAGGCCATCTCACTGTCCCCTACAGTACTTTTTTGAAGAACCAAAAAATTAACATTTTATTTGCATATTAAAGGTTCT
Source organism: Tokudaia tokunoshimensis (assembly GCA_036184795.1). Classification (NCBI taxonomy): domain Eukaryota; kingdom Metazoa; phylum Chordata; class Mammalia; order Rodentia; family Muridae; genus Tokudaia; species Tokudaia tokunoshimensis. Next base: position 103,267,917 of record BTHU01000010.1, read on the forward strand.
CAAAATCCTGACACAAATAATACAATTAAATTAATATTTTGAAATTAATTGCATAATAGATATTTTTGTTTTCTCCCCTTCCCCTCCCAAACAACTGTTTCACATGTTTGGTTTATTGAAAGATTTTAGGAAACAGGATAAGGAAGATGAGGAACAAGCAGTGTAGGAAGAAGGACAACAAAAGTGTGTTAATGAACGATTGGGGACACTGAAAGATCCACGTGGAACACACCACAGAATTGTCTTGTGCCGAGACCAGGAATGATTAGACATTTATCCACCGATTCCCCTTCCTCAGCATTTAGTAGCTATCCCGAGGGAATCTAACCTCTGTGTGAGTCCAGTCAGCAGATGGGGAAATAAGATAAGGCAGACCTGCTAATATGGGATGCTCAGGGGAGAGAAGGGAGCTGTCCTCTTTCCCAGAGATGAAATTGGTAGCCATAAAGTGATGCAGGATGGTTCTCCCAAGCTCTTTCTACACTACATAAATTTTAAATGATATATTACAGTGCTAACTTATTGTCAGCTAATGGCTTGCACTATATATACACAGCCCAGGAAGCACTGCTGTGTCTGAGACCAAAAGTTCTTTTCTACACCTGGCTATATCTCCTTTCTTCTTGCCAAGAACATAAAAGACTCACGCAGCCCCCTTACATTTAGGCAATAACTAATGTTGGACAGTAAGTGAAAAACTGAATGGTGTGTTTCTTCCTACATGAGGTGCTGGCATTCTTCACATAGCTCCTCATATTTTGTTTCCCATGCAGTGACAATCTTTGAAGGCATCCACAGAGACTGCCATAAGAAGAAGGCAGACTGCGGGACTCAAGACAACTCAGCAGATAAAGAGCTTGCTACCAAGCATGATGACATCAGTTCAATTTCTGAAAACCACGTGCTGAGAGAAGAGAACCAACTTTTACCAGTTGTCCCTGACTTCCATACATGCACCTTTACACAATCATAAGTGCATTTGCACACATGCACATACACACAGATACACAGACACAGAGAAACACACATGCACACACACACACACACACACACACACACACACACACACAAGAAGGAAGCTACATCCACTAGGATGATCTGGAAGAGATAATCTAGTTTGCTACCCAACCTTCAACAGACTTTGAATGAAAAAGGAACCATATCAACATGTTTGTACATCAACTGGAACTGGATGAAGACTTTGTTTTATCATAGCAATTTCTCTACTCAGATTAGCCTAAGAGGCCTAAAGAGTACAGCCACAGATATGCAAAAGTTGCAGAAATCTACATGGAGTTATCTGATGTGGGTCAGCCAGTGCTACAGAAAGATAAAGGAAAGGGCAAAGACAAAATGAACTGTGTCTGTGCTTCTTAGTGCAAGAACAAAACTACAAAAACAAGTGAAGGGGGAGCCAGTGACCCAAGCATGGTATGCAAATGTCCTCCTTGTGAAGGGTGAGATAGCTATGAAAATGCTATTTAACCTTGTGGGAGTGGATATGCATGAACACCCCCACACACACACCCGAAAAGTGAATGAGATCTGAGTGCTCTGTTTCCAAGTCTGATTCCTGACTCACACCACGTGATTCCAGGTAATGCCATTACCACACAAAGTGGTGTGAACAGGCTCCATGGGGAATGAGCCCTGTGAGTGCAATAGGCAACATTCAGGAACCATAAAGAGAAGACTGAAAAGCTAGAAGAAAGAATGCTATTGGGTATGGACCCTTGACAGCATGAATCTCCAGACATTGCTAAGTGAGGAGAGAATAATTCTTGTCAGTTAACCTACCATTTATTTTTGGTTTCTACTGCTTACAGTTGAAGATAATTTCAGTTGACACCCTCATCTCTTTGTCCCCTTCTACCACATGTAGCAGGATGATGCTGTGCAAGACACAGAAGAAGAAAACAAGTTAGTTTTTCTTGGAGAACCTCTGCCACCTCAACTTCCAAAGTGGTGGTTAGAATTTTCATAAAAACAGAAACTTTCAGGTGGGTACTTGCATTTAAAACAAGGTAATGAATGATTAAAATAAACAACCACTCTGGAAAGCTGTCTGGCGGTTCCTCAGAAAACTGGGCATGACACTCCAGGAGGATCCTGCTATACCACTCCTGGGCATATACCCAGAGGCTTTACCTGCATGCAATAAGGACACATGCTCCACTATGTTCATAGCAGCCTTATTTATAATAGCCAGAAGCTGGAAAGAACTCAGATGTCCCTCAACGGAGGAATGGATTCAGAAGATGTGGTATATTTACACAATGGAATACTACTCTGCAATTAAAAACAATGAATTCACGAAATTCCTAGGCAAATGGTCAGAACTTGAAAATATCATCCTTAGTGAGGTAACCCAATCACAAAAGAACACACATGGTATGCAGTCACTGAAAAGGGGATATTAACCCAGAATCTCAGAATACCCTAGACACAAATCGCATATCAATAGATTTCCAAGAAGATGGAAGGAGAGACCCCTGGTCCTGGAAAGACTGGATGTATGGGAATGCCAGGACAGAGAAGCGAGAGGGGGTTGAATGGGGAAAAGAGGGAGGGAAGGGGTCTTATGGGACTTTCAGGGAGGGAGGAAACAGGAAAGGGGAAATGATTTGGAATGTAAATAAAATAACTTAGAGAATAAATAAAAAAAAAGAAAAAAAATAACCATACAAATTGCATGAGAGCCACGCACCAGAGGTTGGTTGCAAGATCACAGGTTCCCAAGTAGCTTCTTCACACATACTTCATTTTAGCTAAGACCTCCAGCTCCTATAGGCCTATAACTAACTCTCTCTCTCTCTCTCTCTCTCTCTCTATATATATATATATATATATATATATATATATATATACACACATACATGTAAGTATGTATATGTATATATTCATTCTAAAAGATATGTTCCTCTAGAGAACCCTGACTAATTTAGTACCAGTGTGGTTCTAGAGTAACAGATGTATAAAAATGCATTTTATGTTTCTGGAATAAGCTTTCTAATTTGTCAAGACCTACAGTTACCAAAGCCTCTCCTGAGACCCTCCCCTCCCCCATCAAACACTAATCATGTAAATGCCCTCCAGGCTTGTCTACAGCCTGATCTTATGGAGGCAGTTTCTCAATTGAGACTCCCTCTGTTCTATGACTATTTTCTGCCAATGTGACATAAAATTAGCCACTACATACCCCCTGAGATATTGCATTTCTCACCTTTGACTGAGGAAAAACAATCTTTCATTGACTGCTAAAATAGCAGAGACATTCCCTGAAGGAGATGGCAGTCAAGAGAATATTGATGTTCCCCAGGGCCAACCAACAGTTGCCTATATGCGTCTAGACCTATAACCATAGTAAAGGCTAATCAGGGTCCTAGAGGAGAACTAGAAAGTGTAGTTCATGAGAAAGTGCACTACTCTACTAATGAGTTTAATGAGTCTGCCAATTCATTCAAGCAGAAGTCAGGGGAATATGTGTAGGAATGGATTATAAAGCTGTGAGATGATGGTGGAAGAAGGATCAGGCTGAGTTTATTGATATGGACCCACTGAGTGGAGGTTTTAGGTTTAGTATGGAAGCTCACGCAGTTATAAAAAGTGTTCAAGAGTGAATGGTTGGCTGAAACCATTTGTCAAAACATGTCTCACTGAAAAGTTGGAAATGCCTAGTATCCTTTGGTTTAGTGTTGAAGAAGTGATTTTAGGATCATGGAAATTGTAATGCTGTATAATCCTCCACACTGGGAAGACCCAGAACACATACCTTTCACAAATCCTGTAAGATTCAAATGGTGAAAGGGACACCACACGTTTGAAGAGCTTTGTTTTTGTCCTTTTCCTTGTGCCAGACCTTAGGGTCAGAGACAATTCTGCTCAGTTGGATGAACTGAATATAGTGGGTGTAATTGGGCCCTGGAGAAGCAACACAGAATTGGCAAAGGCAAGGTGATTGCAGTTGCCTTAATGGGAAGCACCAACAAAGCAACGCCCATAATGTCAGGGCCTGTAATGGACAACACAGGCAAAGTGAATTTAATGGTGGCAAGACTCATAGCAACCTTTGGTACTGGCTAATCAATCATGGTGTTTCCAGACATGAAATAGATAAGAAGCTGGCTGCATTTTTGTTTTATCTTTATAAGCAGAAAAATTCTCAAGCAAATGAAAGAAAGGCTACACTGGATGATAGCAAAAAAGGAATCTTGGCCCATGAACCAGTTTCTAGATTTGAACAGACCCAGAACTCCTCAAGGGCCATTTTAAAGGATGGTCAGGTTTCCCAGAGGAAAGACCTTGGTAAAATACCCAAGAGTTTTACTGTTACTCTTTCTTCTAGCCCTTTCCCTAAAAGACTCACAGCCTTTTATGAGAGTAATTATACACTGGGGAAAATCTGACAGAGTAGGTTCAATGGATCTCCAAGTCAGATTACCAAGGGGAAAAATTAGGTCAACTTTCCACAATGGAAGTAAGAAAGATTACATCTGGAGTACAGGAGATACTTTAGGTCATCTCTTGGTGCTGCCATGTCCTGTGATTATAGTCAGAGGGAAACTACAACAGCCTAATCCTGCATGATGACAAAGGGCACAGACCCTTCAGGAAGGACTGGATGGGTCACTTCTCCAAGAAAAGAATAAAGACCTTCTGAGGTGCTCCTGAAGGTGGAAGAACTACAGAATGGGTAGTAGAGGCCGTTATATACCAGCTCAGGTCATGTGATCAAGTGAAGAAATGAGGATTATATGTTTCTGTCACAGTTTGTTGTTCCTTGACTATTTGTGTTTATTGTACTGCTGGACCTTATTACTTGCATGTAATTAAAATGATATAAAAGCAGATTTGGAAAAAATAAACTTGCCTCAGCCTTAGAACTGGCTGGGGTCATGCTACAATGTTGTCAAATTGTCTTTTATCGTTTTAATTCTCACTGCTGCACTAGAGAACCTGTTGACTGACTGAGCTGAAGTGGTCAAGATGATGAGTCAAAGAATAGAGCATTGGGTGGGAGGTAATTGTGAATAATAGGGGAAAGATACAATCAATTGCCTTATGTACATGTGTTAAAATGTAACAAAACTCATTATGTTATCCAATTAATACATGAAAATAAAAGTGAAAAGAAACTGGTCTTGCTTTAAAGACTGTTCCAGCAGTATTTTTGAGGATGGTGAGAGAGAATATGTTTTGATTGTCCAGCATCTGGATTTATCTGGGTACTCCCCTAAATCTGCATATGTATCTTTTTTCTAACTATAATGTATCTTCATATTTTCATGTGTGGTTGAGAGGTGGAAAAAAAAAAGAACGTGTTTGTACAGAAATTTGTATTTCCTTTCCTCAATTTCTTTATTATATAATGTAACATCAATTAAAAGAATACTAGTTGTTATATTTAAGTTTTGAAATACCAGTTTGAATGTCCCTCTAGGAACATTACAACCTATTCTAAAGTTTATAAGACACATGAGGTTGTGCAAAAGAGAATTTTATCATATTAGGTATAATTACGACCTGGATAATAATCAGTGCATTTCAGTTATATGTGGGCTAGTTAGTTCCTGTTAGGTCTAATTACGACCTGGTTATTTTTTCATTTGGAAATTAATAAGGGAGATATATAATTGTGTGTCAAGGTGACAAGTGGTGGACTTGTGGTGGCTATTCTTGGTTGTCAAATTTGACTACATCTGAAAGTAACTAAAACTCAAGCAGCTTTGTGAGGACTTTGTCCTAATTAAGTCATAGAAAGTGGGAAAACCCCATTTAAATCTACATCTTTTGAGATGGGGAGTCATACCTTTAATCCAGATCTTTGAAGTAAGAAGATCTATTTCAATCTGGGCCACACCTTCTGCTGGCCTCCTAACATGGAAGCTGGACATGGAATAATGAGACTTTTGTTCTTTGCCTGTTTGCTCTCCCTCTCATTGGCAAATCCTTTCATTCATTGGCATAGAGTCTACTTCTTTTGGATTCTGGTGTATACTGAAGACCAGCAGAGACATCTAGCCATGTGGACTGAACATCACAGGATCCTTGAACCTTCAGCTGATAGGCAGCCATTGTTGGATTAGCTAGAGTACAACCTGTAAGCCACACTAACAAATTTCATAACTACATATGGAGATATAGATACATGTAGATATATAGGTATATGAATATACATGTTCATTCTATAAGTTCTGATCCCCTAGAGAATCTTGACTGACACACTTCCTACAAGCTGTTATTCAGTGAGGGACCAAAGATCTCAAAACAACACAGGCTATTGCCACTGCTCAGTGCTGCCCACCATAACTGGATGGTAAGTCTCTATTGCTAAAACCCTAATACACTTTGGATGCAAGACACAGAGAAATCTATCTTGAACTGATGGGGAAATCTTCCCTGCTGGGTAGCTTTTATGATGCTGGGAGGTGCTTTTTAGTCTACTGGGAGAAAAAAATGTCTTATCCAGCTCTGAACCCTGCTTGCTACAACACTGACCTGCCTGGCAAGATGTGTCCACTGGCGCTATAGCAGCATGACTATTTATGGAGTAAATACTACTCTCACAATTGGATTTGAGGCTTGATGCATAAGAGGGAATTCATACCTGATACTTTAAACATGGCCAAACCCATGGCTAGGGAAGTCATAGGCTCTAAGGTAATTTTTTTTTTTTTTTTGGTTTGGTTTTCAGTTTTCGGTCTTCGGTTTTTGGTTTTTGGTTTTTCAAGACAGGGTTTTCTCTGTATAGCCCTAGCTGCCCTGGAACTCATTCTGTAGACCAGGCTAGCCTTGAACTCAGAAATTCTCCTGCCTCTGCCTCCCAAGTGCTGGGATTAAAGGCATGCGCCACCACTGTCCGGCCTTCTAAGGTACTTCTTAATATTGGTTTCTAAATACTCATGTTTTCAAACTGCCTTAGAAATATTTATGTACATATCCACAAGGCCCTCAGCCTTGACCAGAGAAGCTTCTTATTGCAGTAGGTAGGGATTAATGCAGAGATTTGTAACGATTTCTAGTGTAAAGAATATGCAACTCTAAGTGCTCACCTACAGACAGGACATACTATCAACACTCCCCCACGCCCTTAACTAGCCTTAGGGACCCTTGTGAAAGAGGAGGCAGAGAGGTTGTCAGAGACAGATGTGAGAGAGGAGAGCTGTGAAATACTGCCCTCTGGACACAGCACAGAGGCTTCACACATGAACAAGGCAGCTGTTATTACAGGCAAAATCAAACCTATTAAAATCCATATGGAGTGAGGATGAGAACCTGAGGTCCCTGGCTCAAGGCATCTTGGCAGTCATGGCTTCTGGGAAGGGAAAAGTCCTTTGCAGGTGTGGCCACTGGTAAATTGCCTGTGCCCCAGGGGATGAACTCCCACCCATGCACATACTGGCAGTGATAATTAGACCCAATTGGTTAAAAAATAAATACATTGGCCAAGTGTGGCAGTATACACTTTAACCCCAGCATTCAGAAGAGAGTGGCAGGTGGATCTCTGGTTCAAGATCATCCAGGGCAACATAGTGAGACCCTGTCTCAGAGGAAAGAAAGAGAAGAGGAGGAAAGGAGAGGAAGACATGGAGTTGGAAGGGAGATGGGAATGGAGTTGAAGAGAAAGAGTAGAGTTTAGAAAGATATATATATATATATATATATATATATATATATATATATATATATAAAATATATATATATAAATATATATATAAAAATAAAAATATATAAAATAACAACACTCACCCTCTATCCCTTCCTAACTCCTCCTTTACTTCCCCATATCCCATCCCCTTTTAAACTACTACTGATACTTTCAAGTTACATGTGTGTTTGTGTGTGTGTGTGTGTGTGTGTGTGTATGCTAAATGTATATATTGTAGGATTCATTTGGAAGGAAACTTTCCATTCATATATTCTGGCAGTGAGCTACATAATATCAGATAAATAAATGCAATAAAAATAATAAAAATATGAGATTACAAAAAATTCTCTTTCCCTAGGATCCTATTACTGGAGAAGCCTCTGGGAAGTAACCATTTAAGGAAAAATATGAATAATGGGAAGAGAACTGCTAGTAAGATAACAGGACATTTATGTTACAGCTTTCACAGAAGTTATGAATGGAGAAAACATGGCAGTTGAACAGCAGAGGGGACAGTGGATTTAATGACAGCAGTATGAAGACATGAAGCTACAGTTGTTGGTAATGGGTCTGAATAAGCCAAGGTTCCTGATCTTATTTCATTTAAAATAAAATGGCAAATTACTGGGAGGTTTTTAGCAATTTAGTACTGAGTCACCATACTCACCACACCACAAACACACATCACACCACACACACACACATCACACCACACACACACACATCACAACACACACACAAACACATCACAACACACACACACAGACACACATCACACCACACACACACACACACATACACATCACACCACACACACACACACACACACACACACACACACACACAGCATACACCCCACACAGGGGTTTTGTTGTTGCTTTAACATGCTGAGAGGCTGTTTGCCACTTTTTTTTAATTGAATATAATCTTTATTTACATTTTAAGTGCTAAAACCTTTCCTGGTTCCCCCTCCCCAAAATCCCTCAACCCCTACTCCCACCCTCCTACCCCTGCCTTCAAGTATATGCCTCTTCACCTGACCCACTCCCACCTCCCCTCCCCTCAATTTCCCATTGTTGGGGCATCTATTGGGTCTTCACAGGACCAAGTACCTCTCCTCCCACTGATGCCCCACAAGGTATTCCTCTGCCACATTTTTGGTTGAAACCCTTGATTAATGGTTTAGTCCCTGGGAGTCCTGGGGTGCCTGGGTGGCTGACCTCATTTTTCTTCTCATGAGGCTGTACACCCCTTCAGATCCTCCAGTCTGCCCTCCGACTCCCCCATTGGGGACCCCACGCCAAGTTGGCTGCTGGCATCTGCCTCTGTATCTGTAAGGCTCGGCAGAGCCCCTCCTGAGACAACCATAACAGGCTCCTTTTGAGATACACTTCTTGTCATCCATAGTAGCTTTGGGGTTTGACAACTGTTTATAGGATGAATCCCCAGGTAGGACAGTCTTTGAGTGGCCTTTCCTTCAGTCTCTGCTCCACACTTTGTCTCCATAATTGCTCCTGTGAGTATTTTGATCCATTTCTCAGAGGAACCCAAGCACCCCCA